>CM060703.1:194459745-199259745 GCA_030686995.1 Artemisia argyi | reverse complement strand
GAAGAGATAGTAGATCTGATTTTTCTTGAAGATAAAAGATGGATAGCGTGTTTTTAGGGGAGAGGGGATACAGATATATGTTGGTGGAAGTGAAAAGGTGAGGCGTGAGTTTATCTTTTTATTATTACGTTTCATTTTTTTTTTTTTTTTTTTTTTATAAACGTATATATTAATTAAAGGTGAAAAACAAATGTTATTTAACGTTTATTTTTGGTCTTGTATACCCCGTGTTTCGCTGAGTTTTGCTGTAACGCAATATTTTTGGTCTGACGCGAATGTGATAGGAATATATACCTGCGGTAAACGTCTTAATAATGGTGTTATAAGAACGTATTTAGTACCATTTATTAATTATTATATGGTTGCCGTAATTAAAGTACTGTCGGTACGCGTGTCGTGCTGTGCTCGAGATAAAATCTCGGTTCGGTAAATAAATATCAGTATAGGTCAGAAAATAATATTTTCACATTTTCTGATAAATATGGTCGTTGTTATGAGTTATCGTAAGTCACAATATACGGGTTTGCTTCCCGAATAGTTATGTAAGCTTATGAATGCTTATTTCAAATAGTTGGGCACTAATAAATTAATATTTACTATTTAATAATGGGTGAAAAATTACCGTTTGTCACATCCTTCCCGCCTTGGAATGAAACCGTCCTCGGTTTCACTTACAATTACTCACGGGTGTTGAGAAAAGATGAGGATATTTACGCTTGATTTCGTCTTCACACTCCCACGTGAATTCGGGACCTCTACGAGAGTTCCAACGGACCTTGACAATAGGAATGCGGCTTTGCTTAAGCCGTTTGACCTCTCGGTCAACAATTTCAACCGGTTCCTCAATAAAGTTCAATCTTTCATCGATTTGGATTTCTTCCAAGGGAATAGCAAGAGTTTCATTTGAGAGGCATTTCTTCAAGTTGCACACATGAAACACGTTGTGTACAGAGTTGAGTTCTTGTGGTAGTTCGAGTCGATAGGCTACTGGCCCGATTCTGGCTAGAATCTTGAAAGGTCCAACGTAACGGGGATTTAGTTTCCCACGTTTCCCAAAATGGATCACACCTTTCCAAGGTGAAACTTTTAACATGACTCTATCTCCAACTTGAAACTCAAGTGGTTTTCGTCTCTTGTCCGCGTAGCTCTTTTGGCGATCTCGTGCAGCTTGTAACCGGTTCTTAATTTGTACAATCTTTTCAGTAGTTTCTTGTACCAAGTCATGACCAGTAATCTGACTTTCTCCGACTTCCGCCCAGCAAATTGGTGATCTGCACTTCCTTCCGTAAAGTGCTTCATATGGTGCAGCTTTGATGCTAGTGTGATAGCTGTTATTGTAAGAAAACTCGGCTAGTGGCAAATGCCTATCCCAACCATTTCCAAAGTCTATCACGCACGCTCGCAGCATATCCTCCAAAGTTTGGATAGTCCTCTCACTTTGACCGTCTGTTTGAGGATGATATGCAGTGCTCATGTCAAGATTACTCCCCAAAGCATCTTGAAGTGATCTCCAGAATTTTGACGTGAAACGGCTATCTCTATCAGAGATGATAGAAATTGGGACACCATGTCGTGCAACAATTTCTTTTATGTATAGCCGTGCAAGTTTATCCATGCTTTCGTTTTCCTTGATTGGTAGGAAGTGGGCGGACTTGGTAAGACGATCAACGATTACCCAGATAGTGTCGTAACCGCTGGATGTCCTTGGTAACTTGGTGATAAAGTCCATAGTTATGCGTTCCCACTTCCATTCGGGAATCTCTGGTTGGACCAGTAAACCTGATGGGCGTTGATGTTCAGCCTTGACCTTGGAACAAGTCAAGCATTGACTGACATACTTCGCAATGTCGGCCTTCATGTTGGGCCACCAGTATAATTTCTTTAGGTCAAGGTACATTTTGTCGGCTCCAGGGTGTATAGAGTATCTAGACTTGTGGGATTCGTGCATGATGAGATCACGCATCCCTCCGTAAAGTGGAACCCAACTTCTGTCCTTGAAGCACAGCGTCCCATCAGACCTCTTTACAAAACCATTTTCATTCTCAGGCATACCATAGATTTTCTCGTTGGGTCTATTCTCTTCCTTGAGTGCCTCAGTCTGAGCCTCAAGGATTTTTGATGGGAGAGGTGAAACGATTGTCATACCTAAGGATCGCACCCTCAGGGGTTTTGGTCTATCTTTTCGACTAAGAGCATCCGCTACCACATTTGCTTTACCAGGATGGTACCGGATCTCGCAATCATAGTCGCTGAGCAATTCTAGCCAACGGCGTTGCCTCATGTTGAGCTCCTTTTGGTCAAGGATATATTGCAAGCTCTTGTGATCTGTATACACAACACACACTTGGTACCATAAAGGTAGTGTCTCCAGATTCTGAGTGCGAATACTACTGCTCCCAGTTCCAAGTCGTGTGTTGTGTAATTCTTCTCGTGTTTCTTCTGTTGGCGTGAGGCATACGCTATCACCTTCTCTCGTTGCATAAGTACAGCTCCTAAGCCTTTTTGCGAAGCGTCGCAGTAAACCACAAAATCTTCACTGCCCTCAGGTAGGGCCAATATAGGCGCACTGCACAATTTATGCTTAAGGAGTTGAAAAGCTTCTTCTGCTTTATCACACCATTCGAACTTTTCACTCTTCTGTGTTAGCTTAGTTAAAGGTTTTGCTACCTTGGAGAAACCTTCGATGAACCTACGGTAATAACCAGCAAGTCCTAAGAATTGGCGTATTTCGGTGGGTGTGGTAGGTGTCGCCCAATCCTTTATTGCTTCGATCTTTGCAGGATCCACGTGAATGCCCTGACTATCAATCACGTGACCCAGAAATTGTACTTTCGGTATCCAAAAATCACACTTCGAAAATTTTGCATACAACTCCTCCTTCTTTAGCAACTCTAAAATTTGTCTAAGGTGTTCCTCGTGCTCCTTTTTGCTTTTGGAGTAAATCAGGATGTCGTCGATAAGGACAATCACAAATTTGTCCAGGTACGGCTTGCATACCCGATTCATGAGGTCCATGAATACTGCCGGGGCATTGGTCAAACCGAATGGCATAACTTGGAATTCATAATGACCGTATCGAGTTCTGAATGCGGTTTTTGGGATATCTTCTTCCCGAACTCTAAGTTGGTGGTATCCTGATCTCAAGTCGATTTTAGAGTAGACGCTCGAACCTTGAAGTTGGTCGAATAGGTCGTCAATTCTTGGGAGTGGGTATCGGTTTTTAATGGTTAGTTTGTTTAGTTCCCTGTAGTCAATACACATCCTGAAAGACCCATCCTTCTTTTTCACAAACAGGACTGGAGCTCCCCAAGGTGAGGAACTTGGCCTGATGAACCCTTTTTCTGAAAGTTCCGACAACTGGTCTGAGAGTTCTTGTAATTCCGTCGGGGCTAATCGATAGGGCGCTCGTGCCACAGGTGCAGCACCAGGCACAAGGTCAATACGAAATTCGATCTGCCAAGTTGGCGGGAGTCCAGGTAAGTCTTCAGGAAAGACTTCTGGGAAGTCTCTCACGATTGGTACATCTTCCAAACGTTTTTCCTCTGACTCATTTCCTTCCTTCTCGGTAACTTGCGCTAGAAAGAGATGACATCCTTTTTCGATGTATTTTTGGGCCTTGGTGCAAGAGATGATGTTTAGTCTTGACGCGTTTCTTCTATCTCTTCTGTCACCTTCTAAGATTAGGACTTCGTCCCCATATGGTAGGCGAACGATCTTCTCGTCGCAAATGATGGAGGCATGATACTTCGATAACCAATCCATGCCGATAATTACATCAAAACTACCTAGTTCAACGGGCATGAGGTCGATGTTGAATGGGTGGTTTAATAGGTTTAAGGTACAACCTCTAATGACAGTGTCTACCCTTTCTATGTTTCCATTAGCTAACTCCACATTGTATATGATGTCTAAAGTGGTCGGGGCAATACCAAGAAGTGGACTAAATGCAGTTGAAACAAAACTTCTATCTGCCCCAGTATCAAACAATATGGATGCATAACGGTTATTTAAAAGGAACATACCCGTCACAACGTTCGGGTCCTCTTGGGCTTCTACCTTGCCCACAGCGTAGACCCTCCCACGGGCTCCTCCTCCATTGCCTTGATTTCCTTGATGCCCAGTAGCTCCATGATTCCCACCATTTCCTTGGTTCCTCTGATTACCCTGATTACCATGGTTACCTTGGTTACCTCGGTTACCTTCATTTCCTTGATTCCTGGGCTTTTGGCACTCATTCCGATAATGCCCTTTTTCACCACATCCAAAACATGTTATTTCAGCCTTCGGGTTGTTAGTTGGTGCAACTTGTGCATTAGCGAGGGGCCTTGCTTTGTAATCCCGGGTCATGTGTCCTATCTTTTGGCACTTGTGACACTTGACCGTGCACCGACCATTGTGGTGCAACTTGCAGCGGTTACACAATGGCAATTTGCCTTCATACGCTTTCTTTTCTGTTGGTCCAGCAGCGTAAACTTTAGCAACTTCTTGCCTTTTGTTTGAGTGGTGGTTAGTGTGGTTGTTTCGGGAGTGGTCATCCCATTTTATTTTGTTTGTCACCACTGCTCCGACTGAGTCTTCAATCATTTGGTCAGTCAGTTTGTTGGCCAACTCCATAGTCTCATGGAGATCAGCAGCCTTGGAGGTAGTGACATTCCCCTTGACATATGGGTGTAGCCCTCCAATGTACCTTTCCAGCAAGCGAGCTTCAGTCGGTACCATTTCAGGACATAGTAAGACTAACTCTTGAAAACGCTGGTTATATGTGGCCATGTCGGTGCCTTGCACCTTGAGATTCCAAAATTCAGCCTCCAACTTCATGACCTCATTGCGAGGGCAATACTTTCTGAGCATCATTTCCTTGAAATTTTCCCATGGCATTGCATAGGCGGCATCATGGCCAGCTGACTTCAGATAGTTGTTCCACCAGGTCAAAGCAGCATTCTTGAAGGTAAATGATGCAAATTTAACCCTGTCTTCATCCGCACATCTGCAAATTCGGAATACAGTTTCCAACCTTTCCAACCACCTGACCAAAACAACAGCTCCTTCGTTTCCCTCAAAATAATCTGTCATGAGCTTTTTGAATTCCTGATAGTTACAGCCACGGTTATTGTTGTTTGCCGGTCTAGAGGTTCCGACATCAGTAGTTGAATTGTTCACATTTGCTGCAGCCAGTGCTGCTGCCACTCGCTCTTCAACTAGTTGGTCGAGCATGGCTTGATTTACAACAGGTGGAGTTGTTGCAGTAGTTCTGGCGGAAACTGGGTTAGCACGAGTAGATCTAGTTGCTTTCCGTTTGGGAGCCATATTGCTACGAAATAAAAAAAAATAGAGAGAATAAATAAGATTTCATAACAAGAGTTTGTCATCATGCAAGAGTATAGTCACCACAAGTAGTATATACTGATAAAATCAATTATAGAGAGAATGGCACAATAGAATAACCAACCAAGCTTGTTATAGATTAAAATCGATATGTGTTCACAAAATTACAAGCTCATGGTGCAACGAAAGAAAAGTACAAGTCTCGAATACATAAACGGAAATACAAGTCTCGAATAAAAGAGAAAAGTACAACAAATACTAAGCTTGCATCATCTAATACAACAACACTACTCAACGCGAAGTCGCTCCATGCCTAACACCAGCTCTGCCTGTGTGTTCTCCAACTGCTCCAACCGCCTACTAGAGTCCTGGATAATCGTCAGGTGTGCTCCAAGCCTATTCTCCAATGATGTGATCCTCTGCTCCTGTGCATGTACTAAGTCTTTGGTAAACTCCAAATCTGAGATACGTCTCCTAGCAGCTAGAATCTCATACCGGTCCTCCTGTCCAGCTCTAGTCAACCTAGCAATCTGAGACTCCATATCATGCATCTGGTGCCACTGACGCCACGCAGTATCCCAGACTGATGTCAACTCACTCCGCATCATCCCCACACAATGGCGAATACCCTCAAGCTCACCACCTAACATACCAGTACTGTCATCCAATCTCCCTAACCTATCCAACTGCTCAGTATGCTCCTCAAGCAAGCTCTCATGTGACCCCAGTAAAACAAAGATCTGCTCCAAACCAGTCACCTCTCCATCCTCCACTGGCGAAGCAACCGGAGGTGTGGAAACCTGAACAGATGGTGATGGTGGCACAAAAGAAGGCGAAGAAGGTGTATAATCTGGACTCACAGCACGAGGTGCGGTACTAAACACACACTCAACATCCCTCCATATCTCACCATTAATCTCCTCCTCATGAACTCTCCTCGATCCCTGCCCAATCTCAAAAGTGGAAGGAACAACCCCTAAACCCTTCTCCAAAGTATGGAGTGTAACAGCTCCCTGACCCAAACCTGATGGTATATCATCATCTGTATCACCTCCCTGAATCTGTGCATCTCTCGAACTCTGTCCCATCTCACAGGTGATCGGCACATCCTCAAGTATAATCTCCAGTGGTCTCATACTCCCATCTGTACCTGTATGCTCAGTGATGTGCTCAACCGGTGCAGTCTCATCAGGTGTAACCTCAGCTGGTAGAGGTTCCTCTTCGGGATCTTCCTCCGAATCAGTCTCAATAGCTCTCCTCAATCTCTGATGTGGAGGGGAGTGAGGTAATGGTGAAGTAGGAGTATGCTCATATGATGATCGAGTCCTCCTACGGGGCACTGATGATAAAGCAGATGTTAGGTGTATGTTACGCCCTCGGACTCTCCTGTAAGAAGCCCGACGTCTGATAGTAGGGTTCTGAGTATGAATGGACTGAGTGGTAGTGATGTCAGTAGTGGGCTGAGTAGGTGCATGATCAGTAATAGTAGTGGATGCAGGCTGAGTAGGAAATGATGGAGCAGGCACAGACTCAGTGATGTCAGGATCTGAAGCATTAAAATCCTGGAGTATGATGTACGGATCCTCTGAGTCTGGTGTGATCTGGAACGGTGGAGTGTCAACGGAAGGCATAGTTTGTGACACATACGGTATAAGTGTGTAAGTATATGTAGAATACTCATAGTAAATAATATAAGTTTAGTGCGTATAAGAATACTTATAGTGCATATAGTCAAGTAAGATCATCAAATAGTAAAGCATGATTAAGGCAAGTAAAGTGGCAAGTAAGGCAGGCAGGCAAGTGGCGGTCATAGGGACTTGTTTTTTTGTAAAAAGCGGTTATAGTTTAGGATTTATATGTACCTAGTTCTCTATAACCTTGGCTCTGATACCAATCTGTAACACCCCCAAAATCGGTACAGCGGAAGCATTCGGGTCATGGGGTGCTACTAAATTGGAGATCATAACACAAGATAATAAAGAACGGAATACATACTCCGTTACAAATACATTTCATTAAAATTCATTCAAGTTTACATCAAGTTTTAAGATAAATAGATAAGCCCCAGCGTCAAATGGTCCCATAAAAACAAGTCATAATGTTGTGTAAAAACACTTAGGTAAATAGATTATGACCATCGCCTTGCCATGCCTTGACGAAAAATAAGTAGCTCAAACACCTGAGTAAAACATGCTAAAAGTCAGCAAAAAGCTGGTGAGTCTATAGGTTTATCAGTAAAATAATGTGGACCAATAGTTTTGTGTACAAACATTACAACGCATATAATGTCATACAAAAATAGTCTATCGCGCTAGCACTAAGTTCATGCAACCGAAGCTAAACAGTATAGTATGCCACAATGTAGCACATATAATAATAGTGAGGGCCCATAGCGAGTGTTTAACCCAATACACTCGTAGTCCGACTTGGTATACGTTCGCATCGACCCGTCTGGCCAACCGAACGGGGGAGTTACCCCCAATAGATCTATCTATATCAATCGCGCTTCCTAACAGGAATTAACGGTTCATGAAAGTGGGCGTAACAGTGGGTTCAGGGCTTAGGCTAACTACGCAATAGTGTTGAGAAATAATAGTATGGTCCAGAAAATGTTTTGCATGTTTCTCACCCCATAGTTTTGTAAACAAGTATAAGTAAAGTGGGGCTATAAACTCACCTTAGTGATTAGTAGTCGCGATAGCGAAAAGTCAAATAGTGATAGTGAGCGGCACCGACACACGACCTAGACTAGTACGGCAATAATTTAGTTTAGAATACCAATTAAGACACAACGATGTTTAAATAAGTTAAAAGAAACTTAAAGAAATGTTTGTATCGTTGTTGCTTGTGTGGCTGGGTTTATGTTTGTAAGCAAATTTCCACGTGTATAATTATTGACACGTAGGAGTATATAACTCTTGGTTCGATAATAGTTGGCGACGAGGTGCGAGAAAGTAGCTCCAATAACAGTTTAAGTGTTGACGGAATATGTAATATTATCGTAATGAGATTATTAAGTACATTCATATATATGTCATGTAATAATAATAATTGAAAAGAGTAGTATATAAAAAATAAACTTCTATCTATATAATGTAAATTGACAAAAAGTTCATTTCTAAAAACGTTAGTTATATATAAAATTCTTCGTAGTAGTCTTAATATGCAACGATGACTAAATTATATGCCTCGTTGAAAATAGAGTTTTAGTTATAAGTAAATAAGCAAAAGTCCGATTTTATTTTATAAGCGAAATCTCAATTTAAATATACGTTTTCAAATAGTCTAAAAATTATACTTTCATGTATCATATAGTTTTAAATGACAAGTATTTCTATCGAGGTTGAGTCGAGATAATAGCTCGTATATGTTTATAGAATATGTTGTGTCGAGTTTGAATATCACGGGAAAATATGTGTTCACTTGTGGTCGAGTAAATGATAAACCGTAAGTGAGTTTGCGTTTTATTCAACTATAATAGATTTGTTAATGTTTGAAATATATAATTAAATGGGCCTAATGGACTGTTGTGGTTTAGTATAATTCGGGCTGTGTAATCCAGCAAGGGTCCATTTGGTTTTGGGCCGTGAGTTGGGCTTGGCCCAAACACCACACGACACACCACAAACAATAACTTCCGTAGCAATTTCTACAATCAAAATATACATATTCAGATTTCTTTGTTTTAAGGTTGTGAAGGCAAGATACCAAATTTACCCCACTGTTACACAGTGGGTCACGACACATTTGGCCAAAAACATTGTTATTCAAGTTTATCTTAAAAATCATTTTTATTCCAAGAGTTAACATCATAAATCAATATGTATGTTGATAAGTAGATCAGAAGTAAGCACGTGAGTTGGTTAGTATGTTTTAATTTACCCAAACCACAACAACATAACAACAACAACATATATAAAAAAATGTATATTCTCAGTTTGGACTAAACCCAATTCGACCAACCACAAATCACACAACCTCAAAATTTCTAACATGAATAACACAAGTAAAATCTTTTATAACCCATCTAAACTCATTCGAATAGCAAGAAAATTTTATAAGTCGAAACTTATTGTGACCATATAGCAGGTAATCACAGGGCGATCCGAGTTTGTTTTTTTTTACCAAGGCTATTTTTCATCTATAAATTTCAAAAGCCCTATGATTTCATATATCAATCCAAAAAAAATATATATATATTTCGATTCATAATTAATTCCAAACATGTTCATTCTTAAGTTTTTCTTCAATTAAACATGCCCAAAACACTTAATTTATCCTTAATAACAAAAGCCCTAACAATTTAACACCTAATAATCAATCTTAAAAATTAGGGTTTTTCTTCATATTCAAATCAATTCAATAACACAATAACCAAACATATACATAATCGAATCGAAAAATAGAACAAGAGAGTTTTAGTTTCTTACAATACTTTTTGAAGGAGAGGACAACAAAGTGAACCCAAATCCGAATCCAAGCCGCAACCCACACCAAGAAGGGATGTGGTGCCACTATGAATCGGATGGGATAAAAAGAAGGAAAATTAGTAACCCTAATACCAACCTTTTGTATATCGAAAATCGTTTATAACCAAAAATGGACTAAAAACAAAACTTGGCTCCTTCATATGTTATCTCGTGACTCTTCTTGGCTGGATAAGAGATTTACAACGGGAAAGTATCCCCTTGGCGTGCAAGGGTTAACTTTGGAGAGTAATTCGAGGCTCGAATGTATTTTTAACCACATGATTTCTTGATTTTCTTTTTTTTTTTTTTTTTTTTTTTTTTTTGATAACTGCTTCTTGGGAAGAGATATTAGATCTGATTTTTCTTGAAGATAAAAGATGGATAGCGTGTTTTTGGGGGAGAGGGGATACAGATATATGTTGGTGGAAGTGAAAAGGTGAGGCGTGAGTTTATCTTTTTATTATTACGTTTCATTTTTTTTTTTTTTTTTTTTAAACGTATATATTAATTAAAGGTGAAAAACAAATGTTATTTAACGTTTATTTTTGGTCTTGTATACCCCGTGTTTCGCTGAGTTTTGTTGTAACGCAATATTTTTGGTCTGACGCGAATGTGATAGGAATATATACCTGCGGTAAACGTCTTAATAATGGTGTTATAAGAACGTATTTAGTACCATTTATTAATTATTATATGGTTGCCGTAATTAAAGTACTGTCGGTACGCGTGTCGTGCTGTGCTCGAGATAAAATCTCGGTTCGGTAAATAAATATCAGTATAGGTCAGAAAATAATATTTTCACATTTTCTGATAAATATGGTCGTTGTTATGAGTTATCGTAAGTCACAATATACGGGTTTGCTTCCCGAATAGTTATGTAAGCTTATGAATGCTTATTTCAAATAGTTGGGCACTAATAAATTAATATTTACTATTTAATAATGGGTGAAAAATTACCGTTTGTCACACGGAGCCCATTTGCCTATAGGGCCGGGAACTGTTGGCCTGTTGGGTCAGAACCCGCTAGCTTGTTGGGCCAGAACCCGTTGCTGGGCCGGAGCCCGTGTGTATGATACAGTCCAGGCCCATTTAGGATGCTATCCGTATCATACGTCATCAAGTCCTCCCAGTCTAGTGCGTTCATTGCTCGCGTGCTCTTTGTAGCGCGCGGTGAATGTTTCTAGACTTATTTTCCTGTCAGGTCTGCTTTAACTCGTTGTTTGTCCGCAGCCGCGCCTTTGGACGGCAGTTAAGGTCTTGGGGAGAGCTTGCAGCGAACAAGGTTTTAGATGTGGTGTTGATCACTTCTTAGCCTCTTTTGTCTAGCTAGCTTCACCGCTTGGATCACTTATTAGGTACATTCCTTATCCTTGTTTCGTTGATCATGGCCGTTTGTTTGTTATGCATGTGACATGGGCCATATTTTAATTTTCTTGATAGCGCCGCAGGTACAAATACCTAGGTTGGTGTGAGGCTTCTTTCCCTTTTTTTTCCGTTTTGTTTTCTTATATAATTCCTCCGGGCCTTTTTATCCGTTCTTTTTCCTTTTCATTTAGGGAATTGATTTTGGATTCTTGTGGCACGATGGTGAAGGTGTCGGTGGATATTGCAGAGGTTACTTGTAATTTGACTCGAGGGAGGCTAGACGATCTGTGTTTGCGGTGTCATATTCCATCGTCCGTTCATCCCGTCTTGCCTGATTCTGATCAATCCATCGACTAGCCACCTCCTGGGAAGGTTGGTCTTTATAGCCGGTTTTTCGATTTTGCTGATTTTCGCCTTCCGCTGTTAGTTTTTCTTGTTGATGTTTTGAAGTATTAACGGATCCACATATCACAGCTTCATCTTTTTGGGGCGTGTAAAGTTTATCACTTTGAGATAGTTTGCCGTGCTCATGACATTGTTCCTTCGGTAGCACTTTTTCGCTGTCTTTATGTGAATTTCATGAAGAATGGTTGGCTGCCATTTGGCAAGCGTAGTGGAGTTACCGGCACTTGCTATACAAAATCCTTAGATTCTGTGAAGGGTTGGATGGACCGTTTCTTCTGGATGGATACCTTTGCATGCTACGATGTCTTTCCTTGGCGTATGACCTATGATTTTGAGGTAGACCTCGTTCCTGGTCCTAGTGAGTATAGTGAGGAGGACTATAACACGATTACCAGGGGTCACGCTCCTTTTCGCAGACACTCGGAGGCTTTCCTTTGCTGGGCCGGCCTGAGCAGTTATTATCCTTTCAGAGAGGATGAGTACCCAGTGTTTCGTCTACACGGGGAAGGTTAGTTGGTTTTGCTTCCTTTTTTTTTTTTTTTTTTTTTTTTTTTTTTTTGTTTTTTTTAAATTTGTTGTCGTTGCTTATGTTTTCCCAGTCTATCGTAGAAGTATGGAGTCGCACAGTAGCACATGTGGCACATGATCAAAATTGGAAGTTGCATAATTCTTGACTCAATCGTGGAGCAAAATTCGATTTTAGGTGTATTTTTGGAATTAGCCCAATTGAAAGGGTATACAACGGGTATATGATATTATTTTATTTATTTTATTTATTTTGGTAAACATGGATTTTTGACTTGATATTGCGAACCGATTAATCCCACGATGACTACCCTTTTTGGATAATCCGGAGTCGACGCAGGTGAACCTCCATGACCATAAAGGGATTAATTTTCTCCCCGTTGGATATTAAAATTTTGAAATGGTTATATATGAAATTATATTTTAAAAAACAATGCTATTTCGGGAACAACGGCTTTGACACTACACCATTTCCGGAACAAGTGGGTTTCCTTTATTATTGATTTGCACACTCTAATTATTGATTGGCACACTCAAAAGTATAAGTACAGTGAGCATCCTGTCATATATGTACAACTGTGTAAAGCATAAAGTAGAGTGTGTCAATCAATAGTTGGAGTGTGCAAATCAATACTCTTTTCTAATGGTGCAACTACAAGCACAAGTATCATTTCTCCATTGCATTGTTAAAGTCATACAATATTCGAGTACATTGTATACATAAACGATGACTTTCCTAAATAGATATAAACAATATGTCTCCACACCATTGTTTGATAATCACTAATCATACAAAGTTTTATTCGTACCATTAGGTATTGCATTTGTTTAAAGATACATATACACCTAAAGTTCCTTCAAATTATATATATATAAAACATTGATTATCGACAAAACGCAGACATCTCTGTTTCTTCTAAAAAACCATTTCTACTGGTTCTTCTTCGATGCAAGAAAATATGTTGTCACCGTGAAAGACTTCAGTTAATTATGTACATCAACCCAAATTGAGATTCTAGTGTTGCAAACACTTAATGATGATCGATATCTGTTTTGGACCCTTTTCTTTGGAATACCGTTATAGTGTTTTTAAACTATTATAAGATCCTTTGGGCATGGTTGGTTTTTACTTTGTTTATCAACTATATAGACAAAATCGAGGCTTAAACTAACAAAGCATGACAGTAGAAACCAATATCAAGTGTTTTCAACTGGGAATTGTCCTCGCCATTAAGGCATTAGCAGACAAAGCAACATGCTACATTCCAGTATCTATATATCCTTAACTTAGACGTCCATAAGACGACACATCTCATCTAGCGTTATCAAACTTATAAGCTGAAACATTGGAGGCATCATCGTCTTATCAGACGACATCTTATCTAATGTCATCAATGATCTCACACTTTTACCTTGGTCACCATTTGATCTACTTGTCCTAGATATACACGATAACAACTACTACATGTCTAGCCTCGAGGCTATAATCAGCATGTGTGTGAATTATTACGACAAGCGTAATGCATAAAAGATACACACATGTCGATTTGTGTGTTTCCTAGATTGACATCTACGTAATCATTGCTAAATGTCTCGGTAGTTATTTTCAGCTTTAATGTACATTGCTAAAATTGAGTGCTTCATACTTTCATATATAAACCAATGGAGATCAGTTTTCATATTATGGTCAGTTTCGTTTGTTTGTTCGACCATATATTTAGCTTAGGTAATTAATGATACAACTGCGTTTATGTTTTCTTTACAAGAAAATGGTTAAACTAATAGGCATCTTAGGTGATTGTATTAAGAAACTTCAAAATAAAAATACCAACCAAGTAATGCAAATACTCTAAGTCAAAACAACATATTACTGATCATACGATACAACTTTTTGAGTCCTCAAGTCTACAAATACACTCAGATTAACCAACAAACAAAACCATACCAGAATTAAGGAAGATGGGAACATACATTCATCTACTTTTATTTCCCTTACAAAGAAAAAGAAAAAATCACCATAACCTTCCTATTTGGTATGTGTACCTAAACATTAGTAAAAACACCAGTCAAACTTCAATAATCATTGTTCGCATTTGGAGTTTGAGTTCTCCCACCACGACCCCTCCCGGAATACCCATAACCTCCTCCTCCTCTTCCATAATAACCGCCACCTCGAGACCGCCCTCCACCACGGTAGGGCCCACGACCACCCCTACCACCCCCTCTGTACCTAGAGAATTCTCCAAATGTCTGCACATATGCACCAACATAACACATAAGTTAAAAGGAAGGAAACAAACCCTACAACCTAGGACAACGAACTCGAGTTGATGGTCTCACCTCTGTATCGAGTTTCATCTGTTCAGAAAACCTAGCCCGTCCATAATTTGATTGACGATCAAGGGCATTGGAAGATAAGGAATCGAAAAAGTCGTCCTTACTGTAAACAGGCTGCACGTTGCAAGGCATATTGTTTTAATGCATTCTGATAATTCTAATGCTAATTCTAGGTAACTGTACATCAAAGCTTTCTAAACAAGGGAATGTAACAACTTTAAGAAGGCAAAGTGGTTGTATTTTTTCATAAGAATATCACCTTGGTATCAACTTTGGGTAGGTTGGGATCCTTTTCCTCTTCCGATTCATCTTCATCAGTAGCATTTTCGTCTTTTTCCTTTGAACCAGACCTGTTACTTTTTCCTAAAGTACCCCAGACTTCATCCTTGTTGAATTTCTCATTCATAGCATTAAAATCAAACTCCTCAGTAAATTTCGCCACTGGGCGTGACACCTGAATCGTATAAAGAGTAGAATAATTAATACAGGTCATAGCACAATGTGTTCAAAATATAAATTGGTGGGTGAAGCGTACTAACATATTGATTATACACGGGAAACTAGATATAAAGATTTCTAAACTGACCAATAACACAGCAAAATCATTGTTTATTTGATGTCAAACTGATATACACATGGACAAAGAAAAAGAATTACCCCAGATCCTCTGCCTCTTTCACGCCCTCTGTAACTGTAATTTGGGCGATTCTGGTAATTGGCTCCATTAGTCTGACAAAACAAAAACAAACATCAGAAACAGTACAAATACATTCTAGCAAGTACAAAATCAAACATCTGTGATATACACATATGAATCAAGTAGGCTTGGACATTAAATTATGGTTGGAGTAACAAGTTATCCTTATTTCACATTGATGAACATAAATTCAACAATACCACAACCTAGAAAATCAAACTTAAACATATACATAACGAAGAATAACTTTAATATATATAATCTTAAGAGTATAAGTGCAACTGTGGAGAGCGTTACCTTTGGAGCAATACGTGTCTGAGTTGGTAAGGGCAATAATGGAGGCTGAGCTTCTGTTGGCACTGGAACAGGAACAGACGGTGGTGATGATGTCACTGGTGTTACTTGAACCACTTCCACATCATTCTGAACAGCAGGCACAGATTGCAGCAGCTGTCCTGGAGTTACAAGCGAAGGTGTGGGTGGTTCAGTCGAGATCAAAGGTGGCATGCCAACAGATGATATAGGCTGGGACGTGCCCTGATAAGTAAACCTTGCACCAGAAAGCACATCAGAAGTAACAGAAGTAGGCGGTGCTTGCAAGCTACCACTTTGTGTAGGGACCACAGGGTTAGGAGCATTATTATTCATCATAGTTGGCAAAGAAGGTAGTGATGATCCCAGTAAAGAGTTAGATTCTAAAGTAGCTGAACTAGAGGATGTCGGCATTAATGGAGATTGATATTCAGGCATGTTCAGTGTAGATGAATTTGGTGGTGGCCCACTTGACAAGGAAGAAGCATTGAAATTAGGATACTGCATAGGTTGTTGTTGAAATGAAGGCGGCATTCCTAACCCCTGTGGTGGTCGAGGCAATGATTGTTGTTGCATTTGTGGAAGTGCATTTGGTGGGGGATAGTATCCTGGCCAATACATGGGCATTCCAAGCCCATTACTGTTTGGATTAGGAGGTGGTGGTGACGGCCCCCATGGCCCAACATTCCCGCCAGGTTGATATAAAGGAGGACCCCCTTGAAAAGTTGGCCCAGGTTGGCCCAGCTGCGGATTAAATGTATTAGCACCGGACGAAGAGTCACTGGCAGCAGGAGGTAAGTTCGAAGATGTTGTAGGTGGTGGAGGATAATGAGACTGCATAGAAATGAAGTGTTCAGACTATCTTACACAGTCAAAGGTGTTGTAGATATGTTACTGTTAATTATCTATAATCAGCTAGATATTACCTGTATTATGGCAGGATCACTGTTTATGGGTTGTGTGGGTTGAGCAGGTGGGGATGATTTCACCTGAAGATCCTGCAAAATAGGAAAATAACGTCAGCATCTTCGCTGTCTTCAAGCTATAATATAACATTCTTGGCAATTGGCCATATGCATGAACAGTCATATTGAAAACTGAATGTCAACAGTAATTTAATTTCCAAGCTTGCACACAAGCTGCATTGCAACTTATATGTTACTTTTTCACGTGCCAGTATGGCCATAATTGCAGGAGTAGAACTTTCCAAAAATACCTTAAACATAGATTTACTTTACTTCCCTTGGACATGCAACATGTTTGTCCCGTGTGTTTATGAGATAAAACAATAGAATATGTAATCCTAAAATATGACAGACTGTTTTCTTCCTTCCAAGCAATCATAATCAAATTTTATTTGTTTAATATATCAACTTCTTATACATGTATTAGATGATGCAATACTATACTAAAAGATCAACTACTGTTAGTTTACGTTGTATACAAAACAGCACTAACTAAGAGCAAACAAAAAGATGTTTCTCCCAAATATTCCTACTTTAACCAAGAAATTATATAAAATCAAACAAAGAGCTAATTAGTTATCATATTACTATCATGGCATGCTACAACGAATTAAAACCTAATCATAAACACACATGTCGAAGATGGCCTTCCAACTATTACTCCATTAGCATCTAATAGTTTCCATAAGTGCATATCATAATAAAGTACAACTATCTGCCGGAAAATACATCTAAAGTTCAATATATGTCCAGAAGTTATTTCTTTCAAAAAAGGTAAAAAACTATTATAAAAAGCAATCCCATGCAACGATCATGACATCTTCCGGTTTAGGTACCTTGATATCACTTCCACGAAAGAGTATGTACTCGTAAACCTTGTCACTAGGCATAACCTGTGGACCATCTTTTTTTCGTCCTTCAGTTCCAAACGATCTAACTGCAGAGTTTCATTAACAAGTTAACAACTCACTAGTCGCAGCTTTCAAAAGGATAGATGACACATCATAACACAAAAGTTTTGACCCAACAGTAGCATAACAAATCAATGTAAAGTGTAAACAATCATAAAATCACTAACGTACGTAAGCGTGATTTCCAGTACTAATCTACATGAATGTTAACCATATCTAATCATTAATCACAGACGATTTGTCTTCTTTTTTGGCATTCTGCTATATATGAAACTCAAAGCTTTTATGCAGCTTCAACGGAGCATATAAATCAAGTGTGTTCTAAAAGCATTGCGCAAATCTAGAAGGATTTAACCTAAAGAAGGATTAAGCGTAACCATAGGATGCCCGAGCTATTTCACTAAATGAATTATCTCCTAGATTATATATACATAGTATCATACAAAATCTGAAGAAAATTTCGTATCTATACTACTATATAATGCATTTGGGACTATTCTATAATTAGAAAGGCTTAAAATTCAGACTTTTTTCTTGCTTATTATGGAAAGATTTCAAAATTAATTTGTTAGAAAGCAGGTTCGTCAGAAAGTTTGTTAGGAAGCGGTTGGTTACTTGGTTGTTCAAACTAAAATTATTTGGCTTAACCATCTCTACCGTCTCTACTTATAAAGCATAAAGACAACTAAATGTGTAACCGAATAACGCAAAATATAGTCACAGGTACCCGCCGCCGCATTGCGCGGTACCGTTCTAGTATCTTTTAAAAGCGGTAATTCCAATATTAGTCATAGTAACAGATGCTGCTTATCTCACATGTACCTAACTTAAAATCCGTACAATTAAGCTCGTTTAAAATTGAAACTACCAGTATATTTATTATCAGTTTATCACACCCATTATTTTTTATAAATTTAGTTTAAACTACGAAAACTAAAAGAATAGAATAGAATTGAATTGAATTAAATACCGTTGGTTAATCCGATAGAGGATTCCTCAGTGTTGATATTATACAAAATGCCTTCATATCTAATTTCACTTTTTGATGTTAAACTAATTAAGCTTCCGATATACGAATCAGCAGATGATGATGAAGATGGCTTTGAACCTCCTTCACTCGCCATAGACTTATAATTCACTATGTTGAGTGAGGTTGACTGTGAGTGAGTGTTTGATTTGATGGTAAAGTTTAGGGTTTGTAATAAACTGAATTTGGGGATCCGTTTTTGTTTATCCAATTTTAAACCTCTCACCGATAACACTTTTGACTCTCTTGTCCTTGAGTTGAGAGGGTACTTTTGTCAAATCAAACTAAATATCGTGATATTTTTAACATGACTAATCATGTATACATAGATGCGGAAATAAGGGTGCGTTTGGTATGCTGCGAGGAATGACAATGGGAATGAGTTTGATAGTAGTGGTGGGTCCCTCAACTATGAAAGAATCCATTCCCCCCTCTCTAGCCATATATGGAATATGAAAAATATGTGACTTTCATAGTCATAGTGGTGGGCCCAACAGTCTTAAACAAACACTTGCAATGACTATCAAAGTCATAGTTTCATTCCTTTATTAGCATACCAAACGTGCCCTAAGTTATTCTTTTGTGAAGAAACGAGTCTATCTACTGTCACCAATAAGACGGTGACATATAAGTTTAGGCTAATCAATGCGTAAGAAAGATAATGGTCCTCTCTTATTTTAGATCTAAAGTAAATCATCTTGTGAGGACCACAATTTCTTATTTTTAGAATGGATTAAGATCCTCTAAAGTTGGATTTAACCAATTATGAACAAGTAAAATGTATTAAATGTTTTTTTTTTTAATTGAAATTAAGGACCCACTTATATTTCCCTTCTCATTTTACTCATAGCATGACCTATCATTTTGATAAATTAGAACGGTACACGTGCAATGCGGCGGCGGGTACCTTGTGACTATATTTTGTGGTCGGTTACACGTTTAACTGTCTCCATTCTTTATAAGTAGAGATTTTTAGCTTTTCTGCTTGTACTTTTTTATGTTTGTTTTCAGTTTTTCAAGTTTTCAATTTTTTAATTTTTTAGTTTTTCTAGTTTTCAATTTTCAGCTTTATAAGTAGAGATTTTCTGTTTTTCTACTTTTACTTTTTTGTTTTTTGTTTTCAGTTTTCAATTTTTCAGGTTTCAAGTTTTATGTTTTTTAGTTTCGGTTTTCAGTTTTTCTAGTTTTCTAGTTTTTAGTTTTCCAGTTTTTCAATTTTCAGCTTTATAAGTAGAGATTTTCTGCTTTTATTTTTTTGTTATCAGTTTTCTGTTTTCTGTTTTTCAGCTTTCCAGGTTTTCAAGTTTTCAGTTTTTCAGTTTTCGGTTTTCAGTTTTTTTTTCTAGTTTTCAGTTTTCTAGTTTTCCAGTTTTTAATTTTCGATTTTCAGATTTTCAGGTTTCCTGTTTTTCAGTTTTCTATAATTTATGTTTGAAATCCTTCTTCAATCAATATTTGAAATCTTTCTATAATAACAAAATAAAAAGTCTGAATTTTTAAGTATTTCTAATTATAGATGTACTAAATGATTTATAATATTGTATAGATAACTTGAGAGGATCTATATCCTTTTAGAATACGGGCATGTTTGGTACGCAGCTTTTTTGGAGCTGTAAGCTTTTTGTTACAAAAATAATCTCCTCCAAAACAAAATGAAATAATGGTATTTTAAGTATGGTTATCAATATCGTGATCTTGATGATCCGACTTTAAGAAAACGTGCTAAATCGGAATAGGATCTTAGAGAACATAAGTTCAGAGTAGGATCGGTGGTGGAATTAGAGGATCGTTATCACAAATTACTTCATTTCCTCTGCCACGCTTTTGTAAATATTCCTTGTACAGTATTATGAATTTATGATTTTATCATCGGTTCTATAAAATTTTCCAATAAATATACAACATGCACATACACACCCATGTATCAGCATGGGCACCATGATCCTTGACATCACCCACGCTGGCTAGCAATCAGTTTGACAATCAAATCACTGAAAAAACTTGGAAAGATCCTGCACATATTATTAATAGAGATATTTTATGTTCGCATAATCTTTTTAAGAAAATAGACACAATTGATGTGGTTTAGTTTACTTTTTCATTCATGGTAGTCACAAAAGGAGAAGAAAGTTTTGTGAATATAATATGTTGAGATTCCAAAAGGGTTTAGGGTATAAGATAGCAATGAACTTTTTCTAAATCTCATTTTGATACGTAATCTTCAAAAATATGAGTAAATGTATCAAACTTTTTTAAGATGTTGCAACATATATGTACTATTTTAAAGGTGACAACACATCACATATTTAACACTTTATGAAAGTTTGTTACACTTATATTTTTTGATGTTTACGTAACAAAACGGAACATCGAAGAAAGTCTTGTTATTTTATAGCCTAAACGCATTCCAAAAAGGGTTTACTGCACGCTATAGAAATTCTTCAGGGTAATCCTTTAAAAAAATAATAATAAAAAACAAATAAATAAATTATGACCATTTATTTACTTTCCTAGTGCGAATCATATGTCATGAACAACCACCAGCTTGTTTACGATGTTAGCAAGAGTCCCAGTAGATCACTTAACCAGCCATGTAATTTGAGATCATTCTCTTCAGCCGTTCAATAAGCATCACTCCGCGCATGGATAAATTAATCACAACATGATCTATCAATAGCAGTATCTAATAAAAATACTATTAGTTACAGTACACAAAGAAGTGGATTTCCACTTCTGTAAACAGAAACCTTTCACCTGCAATGACAAGTGACCTTAAAGATGTAAATTGCCAAATCTGCATGAAACAATGGCTCTTGGCAACAAAAGAACGTTCCGATGTTCCCGCATTTAGAAAGAAAAAACTGAAACTATTCATAGTCACTAAATCGACATATCTCTAATCTTCAAATCACAACTTTTTGAGACCTCTAGTCTACAAATGCTAGTCTGCAAACATAATCATACCACAAGGAAGCCGGGAACAAACATTCATCTACTCCACTTTATCTCTCTAAAAATAAGAAAAAAAAGAAATGAAAAAGTCCACCATATCTTTCCCATTTGGTATGTACCGCAACATTTGTAAAAACACCACTAACGCTTTAATAATCATTGGTCGCATTTTGATTTTGATTTCTCCCTCCACGACCCCTCCCCGAATACCCATATCCTCCACCTCTTCCATAATAACCGCCACCTCGAGACCGCCCTCCACCACGGTAGGGCACACGCCCACCCCTACCACCTCCTCTGTACCTAGAAAATTCTCCAAATGTCTGCAACAGTATCGCACCATTACACATGAGCATGGCTAAAAAGGAAATACCAGGATAACCTTGAGTAGATGATCTCACCTCTGTATCAAGTTTCATCTGTTCAGAGAATCTAGTCCGTCCATAATTTGATTGACGATCAAGGGCATTGGATGATAACGAATCAAAAAAGTCATCCTTACTGTAAACAGGCTGTTGATTGCAGGACAATTAATAAAACATATCACCGACTATAATGGTCAAATAGGTGAAATATACATGAAAATTATCAGGAAAAAGAAAAGTAGCAACTTTTATAATGCGACTAAATGCAATTTTTCATTGTTATTCTCACCTTGACATCAGCTTTGGGTAAGTTGGAATCATTTTCCTCTTCTGGTTCATCCTCATCAGTAGCATTTTCATCGTTTTCCTTTGAACCAGACCTGTTACTTTTTCCTAAGGTACCCCAGACTTCATCCTTGTTAAATTTCTCATTCATCGCACTAAAATCAAACTCCTCAGTAAATTTCGTCACTGGTCGTGAAACCTGAATCAATTAACGAAAAGACAATTAATACACACAATTAGATCATACTATAATAGTACACACCAGCATAGAGTATAGAAAATTACCCCAGATCCTCTGCCTCTTTCACGCCCTCTGTAATTGTAATTTTGGCGGTTGTGGTATGTAGCTCCATTGGACTAAAATATAACAGAAAAAGTAACTAATCAGAGACAAAATCAAGCATCTGACATATTAACCAAGCAGGCTAGGATAATAAAAAAATCAGCTACACTTGCATCCTTTATATACAACCGTATTAATTTATAATTTTATCTACGTGTATCAAAACTAAACTGATTTCTATAATAATAATAAATTCCCATTTCTTGGAATAAAGGGTCATATGTGAAGAGCCATACCTTTGGAACCATTTTTGTTTGAGTTGGTAACGGCAATATCGGAGGCTGAGATTCCGCGGGTACCGGAACGGGCACAGAAGATGCTGACACTGATACTGGTGAAACTTGAACCACATCCACATCATTCTGAACAGGTTGTGGGGATTGGGATGAAACAATGGTAGCTGGCACAGACTGCAGCAGCTGCCCTGGGGTGACAAGTGATGGTGTGGGTGATTCAGTTGGGACCAACGGTGCACTGCCAACAGACGTTATTGGCTGAGATGTGCCTTGAAAAGGATACCTTGCACCAGAAATCACATTGGGTGTAATGGGAGAATTGGTAACATTTACATCAGTAGTAACAGAAGTCTGCGGTGGTTGGAAGCTACTAACTGGTGGTGTTAGAGCCCCAGAGTTTGTAGGTTTGCTTTGCATCATAGCTGGCAAAGAAGGAAGTGTTGAACTCAATAAAGAGTTAGATGGTAAAGTGGGTGAACTGGTGGATGTCGGCAATAAAGGAGATTGATATTCAGGTAACTTTGGAGCTGATGAACTTGGTGGTGGTCCAGTTGACAAGGAAGAAGCATTGAAGCTAGGATACTGCATAGGTTGTTGTTGTTGTTGTAATGAAGGGGGCATTCCTAATCCTTGTGGTGGTCGAGGCAATGATTGTTGATGCATTTGTGGAAGTGCATTTGGCGGGGGATAGTATCCGGGCCAATACATCGGCATTGCACTGTTTGTATTTGGAGGCGGTGGCAATGGCCCCCATTGCCCAACATTCCCACCAGGTTGATATAAAGGCAGCCCACCTTGAAAAGTTGACCCGGGGTGGCCCAGTTGTGGGTTGTAGGTACTAGGACCAGAAGAAGGGTCACTAGCAGCAGCAGAAGGAGGCAAGGTTGAAGATACTGTAGGTGGTCTAGGATAATGCGACTGCAAAAAAAGAATGTGTTTATATCATTACACAATTGGAGGTTTTGCAAATACATCACCAATTAACTATTAGTTACTACCTGAATTATGGCAGGATCATTGTTTATAGGTTGTGTGGGTTGAACAGGCTGAGAAGATTTAACCTGAAGATCCTGCAAAATAGAAAATAACGCATTAATTTTTATATAGTCATATCTCATTAAGAAGTACTGACACGTTATCTTCTCGTATATGGAATATATATTGCATGGTACCATGCAAAATGACACAATCTTCACCACCACAGAAATGAGACGAACAAACAAAGAAAAAGAATCTGAAAAGCGCTAATACTAACTCCCCTCTGAAAGAATCTATTTCCTAATCCAGGTCTTAATATCTCATAACATCAACATTTATAGTGCTCATTTATGCATGGGTAAATGAGAACTATAATTGGATGTGTAGTTTTAGTTATAAGCCATCTATCTTTAAGCAAACATGATACATTGACATCGCTTAATTCTAATCCCATGTCACTTTTTTTTTTGGTTTTCCAAACTTATTATAATACCTACCAAGGTTTTAGGCTTGGTTTTGAAGATATTCACCACATCACCTATCCTTACTGTATTACTTCTGAGCAAAATATTAGGCGACAAATGACATGCAACATAAGATGTTTTCCTAGCCAAAATATCAATATTAATGTTGCAGGTTAGGCCAACGCGCCCAAGAGCAAAAGGAATCATGCTACAAGAACTCTAAGATTATGTTCCAACTTTCAAGAGACACAACACTAAGATTGGTTTAGATGGAAAATTACCCCCTACCGATACGGAACATCTTGATATATTTCCTTATCTAATCATCGTTACTATTGTAAATGACCATTGCTTATGGGCCCTAGGTTAGCTTAAGTAATTGATCATAAAAAATATCTTCAGATAAAAAGCAAGATCATGTGACAGTTGCATCTGCAGGAGTTTCGCAATCAAATCCAAACTATATTGAGTTACTTTGATCTCTCCAAATAGTCATTGGGAACTTATCTAAAGGGACAGTTCAAACATTGGGTGGAATATAAACCTATACGGGTAGAAGGACAAGTGTAATTTGATCAGACGTCAGCACTTCTGGGTTAGCAGAAGATGAAACAGATAAACAGAAAACAATCACGGGAAAACGCCACAATGCAAGACAAATATTTAAAAACAACAACCACATGCAATTATCATAATAACGCACACCTAAAAACAACGAGCAAGTAGAGAGACAAAAGTCAAACATCTTCCAGTTTACGTACCTTAATATCACTTCCACGAAATAATATGTATTCGTAAACCTTGTCACTAGGCATGACTTGTGGGCCATCTTTTTTTCGCCCTTCAGTTCCAAACGATCTTACTGCAAGGTTACAGGTACAAGTCAATAACTTAATAAACAGCAAGTTTGGAAACGATTAATGATACATAAGACAAGAGAAACTATCCAACAATAGCATAACCAGCAAATCTTATATCAACGTAGACAAGCATAGTCATTATATAACATTTGGTTTCAAATCCTTCTTAACATGAAGTTAACAGATTGTTTTACTTTTCAGGCCTAACATAATGTCAAACCGAACAATCTTTTAAAAACTTTTACGCAATCCATTTGAGGAACACTTAACACCAACGCCACTGCTTAACGCCTTAACAGAGTAGCAAGCAAATTGGACATAAAACGCGTTCTCATTCAATAGACATCACTCTTATCCTACATTCCTATCTAAACTATCCCTAACGAACGAACGGCTTAAGACGCTGAATTCGCGTAATATTTATCGAATCATCAAACAAATCACTAGTGTAACAACTTGTAACAATATAACAATACATTAATTTAAAAAATTAACAAAAAAGAAGTGAATATACCGTTGGTTAATCCGATGGAAGATTCCTCGGTGTTGATATTATACAAAATGCCTTCGTATCTAATTTCACTTTTTGATGTTAAACTAATTAAGCTTCCTATATATGAATCAGCAGATGATGATGAAGATGGTTTTGAAACTGTTTCACTCGCCATAGTTTTAAAATATTCACTATGATGTTGGTGAATTGGGGTTTGAATTAGTTGTTTGTTGTAATTAGGAGGAACCCTAATTTTAAGTTTGGGATTTTGAGATTGGGATGGGATCAATGAATGTTTAACTCAATTATTTTGCATTATAAAAAGGCTTGATTATATAAGTGGTTACAAGTTACAACCCCCAACGGCCCATTTTTTAGCTAGATTGGTTATAGGGTATAAAACTACTTAGCCACATTATAAAAGCCCAGGTTGTGACGAGAGACCGAGGTGTCAGAAAACCAACTCGGTTTTATGTCGGGGTGGTCTCGTACCGAGGCAATATACATTGTTAGAAGCTTTATGGAGAAGTATAGAGAGACAAAAAGATTTGCACGTTGCATTTTTAGATCTGGAGAAGGCATGTGAAAGCGCTCATTGGAGTTGATTTGGAAGACCATAAGAGATAAAGGAACCCCAGTGAGGTACGTAAAAGTTATTCAAGATATGTACGATGGGGTGAGGACTTGTGTGCGGATCTATTGAGAAACATAAAGTATTTTCCTGTAGAAGTAGGTCTACACTAAGGCTCAACTATTAGCCTGTACCTTTTTGCCTTGATTCTCGATGAGTTATCATGGGGGATACATGGGAGCATCCCCTCGTTCTTGATATTCGCCAATGATATTGTGTTAGTTTTGGAAACGTTAGAGGGGCTATGTGGTAGATTGGAGCAGTGAAGGGAGGTGCTAGAAGACAAAGGCCTATGAGTCAGCAGGGAGAAGATAGAATACATACGGCGCGACTTCAACAAACGTGAACGTCCAGCACGAGGAAGTGAAAATACGCATTGGCAAACAGATGTTACAACCAAATGAGTACTTTAGATAACAAATCCTGAAGGATAGAGGATTATGTAACACACCGTATACAAGCAGCATGGTTGAAGTGGAGAGCGGCTACAAGAATCTTTTGTGACAAGAACGTCCCTTTAAAGCTGAAAGAAAATTTTTATAGGGTGGTCATTGGACCAGTTATGTTGTACGGGTCAGAGTGTTGAACGTTAACGAAGACTTAAGCAAATAGGATAGAAGTGGCAAAAATGAAGATGCTAAGGTGGACTTGTGGTAAAAGTTTAAAACTATGTTATACATGATCCTGAATGTTACATAAGATAACTTAACAATTAGCAAGTTTTGAAAGGACAAATGATACATAAGATAAGAGAACCTAAACCTAACAATAGCATAACCAACCAAACATATATGGACATAGACAAGCATATTCATGGTATAATGTTTGGTCTCAAATATTTCCTAACCTAAACATAACTCTTGCTAAAGTTTAATTTCTTGAAACTAAACGTTTCTATAAAGCACATTTATCTTTTCAGGCCTAGCATACTGTTATGACTCGTAGCATGACTTACCACGGTCATATAAAGCTTATCTAGCATCTTTAACGGAACATCTTAATCAAATGATGTTTTTAAAAACCATTAGGCAAACCTAAAATGTCAATCAACCTACCATTAGTCGACTATAAGTGGAGTAAGCAGAACCATAAGCGGTTTATATCACTCCATAAACAATAATTACTTTTAGATACTAAATTACTTCCATACCCAAACTGTTAAAAGAATTCCAGTCAAGTTGATATAAGTCAAACACGTATCAAGGTTAACTAATAGATCGATGGACAAAGTATTACTTAAGTCAAAGATTAATTACTTGTTGGGCCTAACAGCAACGCAAAGCCGCCCTTATAAGCTCGCAATCATTCAATTAGCATCATATCACTCGCCATGATGTTAGTACTTAAGTCAAATGTTTCTAATTTCTATTGTACTTAAAATCCAAATGCTTAATAAAGTTAACCCTATATTGTCAAGATATGACCATGTCACAAATAAATGTATGTCCATAAATTACGTGAGCCTATGGGGTTACACGCGTTACCACGTAGAAACAATTAATGTAATTAATATATTAAAGTATTATATTAATTATATTTAACGATAAGTATATATAATGGTCGTTAACTAAATAGTTACTTAACGGGAAATTAACTAACAGTCATTAGTTATTAAATAAAAGGACTTAAATGTGAAACAATGAAAAGGAAGGTTTTAGAATCCCTTCCCTAGCCTGGACGATCGTTTTATATATCCCTAAGGGATTGGGATAGCTTTGCTTGCAAGCTAAGTTTCATACCCTATATAATGAACCTCTTGGTTCATTATTTGGTGATCCTTAAAGCTCTAAGCAAAACAAAACTTCTCTTCTTGTTTCTCTCCTCCCTTTGGTCGATCGTGTACAACTCCTCACTCACAAGGGATTGCTAGTAGATTTTCTAAGGGTTAAACAAGTGCTTCATTTTGCTTATCGTTATACAAGAACTAGCATTTTATATGTTTGGCACATGAAATTATAGAGAGATTATGCTTATTTTTTCAAAAAATAAGTTACTTAAAAAATAATCTTCGTTTGGCAGATAGAACTTCTAAGAATCATGGGGCTTGTGGTCTAGTGGTAAAGGCTTAAGTAGTTAAGCGAGCCCAAGTGAGAGTAGTACCGGTTTGGGTGACCGACCAGGAAGTTCTCACTTGGGAACTGCAAGCTCTAATGATATCAGGCGAATCGGAAATAGGAGTGGGGTTATCCCCTAAGGAGAGGCTCGCGGTTGGTATCTCTGCCCTAGGATGTGATGCGTGGGAATTGCACCAGGCTTTACCTCTCAAAGGATCTCGAGAAGCTTACACCCCCCACCAGGCAGTGTACCTGATCGTTGTAGTATAGTATAGTGACAAGTACCGGGGGATTGATCGTTCAACTCAGGAATCGTGTCGCTAGGATTAAAAAACCTAAAAACTAGGTCTAGAGGTGAGGGATGATTCTTTTTGTATTTTTTATATTTTATAAAAGCAAATAAAATCTCGGGTTTTTGGAAGAGGGGCGGAATTAGTTGCTAGTCAACTAACCCAATAACTAAATTAAACTAGTGGTGTGAGCAATATATGGGAGAATTGTGTTTACTTAGATTTCACTACTCCCTAGATATCTTTTACATGTTAATTACTTGTTACAGTTGCGTGGATGACGGATTGTATTCCTTAATACCATTCATAGGGTGGCGTACTTACTTCCCCAATCCTATAAGCTCCTACTTCACTCCTATGTCGAGCCGGCTAAGAAGCTCCTAACATGGGATCACTAGAATTCGCTCATGCATTAAATACAATCATAAAAACCTAGTACACATCGGTTCATGTTTCTTAAGATGTTCAAGCAAGTTACACAATGGAGATCTACTAGTTTTCTTAAGCCTAACATTGAAATCATTCATCTATTACAACTATAAACAAGCAATCAACATATAATTAACATCTAGGTTTCATTACATCTAAGCAAACACATGAAAGATCTAGCCTAGCATGTTATAATCGAGACAAGCATAAGATATATTCAAACAACTGGTAGCGTAGGGATCGCACCAGGCTTTACCTCTCAAGGGATCTTGAGAAGCTTACAACCCCCACCAGGCAGTGTACCTGATTGTTGTAGTATAGTATAGTGACAAGTACCGGAGGATTGATCATTCAGCTAGGAATAGTGTCGCTAGGATTAGAAAACCTAAATACTAGTTCTAGAGATGAGGGATGATTCTTTTTGTATTTTTATATTTTTTAGAAAGCAAGTTAAAATCTCGGGTTTTGAAGGATATGGGGCGGAATTAGTTGCTAGTCAACTAACCCAATACTAAGATGCAATCAAAATAAAATACAAAAAATGAAAATAAACTAATTTAAACTAAGGTTGTGAGCAATAAGTGGGAGAAATGTGTTTACTTTGATTTCACTACTCCATAGATATCTTTTACACGTTAATTACTTGTTATAGTTGCGTGGATGACGAATTGTATTCCTTAATACCATTCATGGGGTGGCGTACTTACTTCCCCAATCCTATGAGTGCCTACTTCACTCCTATGTCGAGCCTGCAAGAAGCTCCTAACATGGGATCATTAGAATTTACTCATGCATTAAATACAACCAATAAAACCTAGTACACATCGGTTCATGTTTCCTAAGACGTTCAAGCATGTTACCATTTGGAGATCTGCCAGTTTTCTTAAGCCTAACATTGAAATCATTCATCCAATACAACCATAAACAAGTAATCAACGCATAATCAACATCTAGGTTTCATTATATCTAAGCAAACACAAGATAAATCTAGCCTAGCATGGTGGAATCAAGACAAACACAAGATATAGACAACCAACACATAGACATATTGATTGAATTAAGAAAAGACTTATCTTAATAACACATGCAAGGATTCAAGGGTTGAAAACCCTTGAAAAGCTGTAAAATTCGTATATGGTTCGACCTTAGGGTTTCTCCAAACTTCTTCCTCTCCAATGAATGAAAATTAGAAAACTATATATAGATATTAGAGGCTGACGGCGTCAAGAACAAACTTGTGACGTCGTCATCTCGCCGCCAAAATAATCCTCGGACTGCCTTGATCTACATCTGACGCCGTCATGTTGTCCATATTTGCAGGCCGTCACACTTTTAACTCTTGACGCTCTACTTGTGACGCCTTCATTTCTGTACTGGGTCGTCATGATATTTACTCTTGACGCCGTCAGGAAAGTACTCTTGACGCCGTCACACACTGTTCCCAGCATGGAAAATTAAGTCTTTGGCGTTTTCTTCACTTTTATGCTCCAAAAACGTCCGAATTGCTTCATTTTCCAGATTTCACTCCCAAAGTACCTAAAATCACAAAAGGAACGATTTAGGGCAATATTTGATCAAATAAATTCAATTCCGGGCTTAAATGACCCCCTAAAAACGGATCATTTTTCGCCTCATCATATACCCTTACACTTGAGATTTGCTTGTCCTCAAGCAAATGCGCTTTTATTCTAATCAAAATACAAGTTAGGGGTCATTTAACACTAATATAAAAGTAATTACAACAAATAATCGTTCCACTAAAGACCAAAGACAAGCACGGAGGCCATATACTAGCACCTCACAAATAGTGTTTAGATACTCACATCTCTCGGGTGTAATAAAGTATAAATTACAATATGGAAACGGAAAATATCTCTCACTACCTGTCATAGGAAAATAGATTACCATAGGCTTGGGAAAGGATCAAACCTCCACCACATGGCGTAAGCACCTAGGATAAACTATCAAAGAGGTCTTTTAAAGGGTTGTAACGTTAGGTGTAGGGATATGAAATACACGGTTTTGTTGGATATAGGCAGTCTTTACTGGTGGCGAGTTAACAATCTTGGTTAATTACATGTACAATACGGTGTTGCTAAGCCAAGACTAGACTCGACTTAAGCTAATAAATGAAAAATAACAAAAACATAAAATAAACATAGAATGAAACGGGATGGTAGTCCGTGTGTTTTTCTCTTTTCTCTTTTTCTATATTTTTTTCTTGATTTTTCGACTTTTTTTTTTTTTTTTTTTTTTTTTTTTTTTTTTTTTTTTTTGCATACACTCTTACCCTACCATCCAAAATAATACATCATAGGGAATAAACGTTCCCCTTACACTTGAATCTTTACATACTTTACAATAAACTAATCTAATGACTCGGATTAAGAAAACCAAAACACTTGGAGTACTTTTAAGATTAACGCACATATGGGGGTAATATATGATGTTCTTCCCCATTACTCCATAAATAAGTACTTTACCCATGAGTCCCAATCATCCCAAAACAATATGTACAAGGATATGACTCGACTTAGCAACTATGTAATCAATTAGAAAGTTAACTTAGGGTTTAACAAATAACAATAATGCACTAAAGATGAGTGCATACACGGAAGGCTAAGGCGATTTGGGTGTACATTTAAGTGGGGTGTAACAAATTCTTCCTTTAAGTAAAATGCTTAAAGTTAGAAACGAAAAGACAGGCTCGGAGGGGTGTACTAGGGGTATCGTGTACTAAAAATGAGTACAACGCTAAGGTGTGGGAAAAATTAGTTGACTTAACTAGCCAAGTAATATGACTTAAATGGTCAAGTAATTATGATACGGGTTTAACACAAGGGTGATCCTAATGCCTCTTATCATGTAGTAAATCCTACTACACGAATGTAGTCTCACTAGCGGTCTCGGGATGCATCACTAACGCAAGTTCTAGAATCTAAATGCTACCGGTACACTCATAAGCACTAATAATAAATGCTTTTCCTATCAAATCTAAAGGCGAACCTCACATATTTGGGTGAAAAATTTTTCTGAATTGTACGGTTATGTGCTAGTCATACAATCTCCTATCCATGAGACGCTTGCTATGGCTAAAGTTTCACTCCTAAATGTTGTAAAAAATTTTAAATTTGGCGCTAAAATTGCACTAACAAGTATTTCTCATTGTTTTATTACATATCTACTATCAAACAAACAAACTCAAGCGAAAGTGTATCTGTAAGGTATCATCATTTTACCATCCCCTTACACTTAAGATGAACATTGTCCCCAATGTTCAAGTAAAGAATGTAAAAGTGAAATAAGTAAAAAGTATGAAATCAAATACTCCCCTGATTCGCTCGGTATGGATAATAAGGTGGCCAGGTTAGATCTTCCTCCAAGAAAATGAACAATCAAAGCTTCCCTTCCAGAAAAATAAATCATCTTCTTGTCATACATAACCTGTAAGTCCTGAGAAAACAGACAAAGAAACCTCGCATAAAATCGGCGGCAATCTACATAAGTTACTAAATCCTAGAAAACAAAATAAGATATAATGCTTGTGGAATGAAGTTTGCAGATTTCCTGGAGATTATAAAACTTAATAATTCAACAAAAACTTTAAAACTCCGTTAGAAAAACAAAACTGGTAAAATTTCCAGATTTTTACACGTGACGCCGTCAAGAGCAAGCTCATGACGCCGTCAGAAGTGACCTGCAGAAATTCTTATGTTAAGTTTCCGGAAAATTTCTGGAAAAACTTGGTCCTACTTCCTAGAAAATCCTGCAAAACTTCATTATGACTCAATACAAGCATTTGACTCTAACAAATACGAATATACATGTTCACTTAATATTGTGGAGAATCATGATCGGTTTGTTTCTTAAAAACATATTTGGGGTTTCCCCTTACACTTATCTTTTGCAAAAATACCTTTTGGGTGAAGTTAAGACTAGGCCAAACAACAAAGTAAGGTATTTCCACTTTTTAGTTTAGAAACATGATCTACCAACAATAAAAATAAACCATGCATACGGAAGCAAATAACAAACAAACAAAGTAAAATCACACAAAATCATGGGTTGCCTCCCAAGAAGCACTTTTCTTTATTTACGAGTCTTGTAGCTAGACTCAAAGTCATAGGTTACTACGTGACCTCATCGTTGGTTTCATTCTCTAGGTCGTCTTCTAAGCCAGTTTTGTATTCCGGACCTAGTTGCAAGCATTCTTTGTAGAAACCAAGCATCCTATTTTTCACATACTCTACTCCTCTACGTCTATCCTCATCATTCCTATAATAAGCCGCTTGCTTGTGTTCCTTTTCTATATTAGAGAGAAGGCGGTATTGCTCAATTTTGTAGGGCATTTGGTAGGCAATCTCATCATTCTCTTCCTTGAATCTAACTATCCCTAAAGTCGGATCATAACTCATCCTAGTGGCCTCAACGAATGGTTTTCCGAATATTACTTGGCTTAGGCAATCATCTATCACCGGACGAGTGTCTTCTACTATCATAAAATCAATCTCATAGGTGAAATTACCTATAATCACATGCAATCCCTTCACTCTCCCTACAAAATTACTTATCAAATTCCTATTGGGCACCATCCTAAAATCAAGTTGTTTCTTCATCACCCAATTGTAATAAGTCCTAGTCATGATGTTTACAGGAGATCTAGGATCGATGTAAGCTTTCCATATATGCATATGCCCGATATTGCATGGTATGTTAATGTTAGAGGGGTCTCCCATTTTGATAAGGGGTGTGCCAAGGATATATGGTCTCTCGGGACTATCGAATAAATCCTTATGGTACTCCCGTTCTTCCTTGGTGGACAACTTATCAAAGTGCTTTTCTATGGTCTCTACCTCCTCTAATTCCTCTCCCTTTTTAACCTCAACTTCCCTACTTTCATCCCTAGTCTCGGTTTCTACTCCAACTCCATCCTTGTCACTTTCTTCTATTTCCTTATCTATTGGCTTAATGGTGACAACATTGACAAAGTGGGCATGTTTGGATGATGAGGAGTCCTTTATCTGGATTCCATTATTGGTGTCCCTAGTGTCCTTCCTAGGTGCGGTTAACGCTTGGTTGTTGAGGGCTTTCAACAAGTTGTCTATCTTGTTGGTCATCTCCGTTTGTTGTTGGTTGAATTCGGTTTCAAACCTAGCTATGCGAGCTTCTTGAGATGCCATGAACTTAGACATCAATCCTTCAAGATTGTTGGTACTACCATAGTTGTTAGAAGGATTGTTGTTGAAAGTATGGTTGGAGGGTGGACCGTTTGGTTGATAACGATTAGGCGGATTGGAAGAATTGGCTTGATTTTGTTTCCACCTAAGGTTTGGGTGATTTTTCCAAGAGGGGTTGTAGGAATCACCGTAAGGGTTTGGCTCGGGTTTGAAAGTGTACCACTTATCTCCCGCTTCGTCGGTACGCGAGGATGCGTAGTCCGTAAAAGCTGTTCCGGGGAGTTCCACACAATCACGAGTGTCATGGGGACCACTACATAATTCGCATGAAGAAGTGATTTTGTTCACTTGGCTTGAAGGCTTAGGAGCTTCGTAAGATTTCATGAGAAACTTGACTTGGTCCTCAAGTTCCATGATCCTACGGTCGGGAGTGCTAGAGTTGTTCGAAGGCAAAGATATTGCCTTGACCGTTTTATTCAAATCACGGGGATCATTCCAACTTTCGTTGTCATAGAGAGCAAGATCTTCTATGAGTTCCCATGATTGTTCCGCACTTAGATCACGTAGCTTACCACCGGCCGATTGGTCAATGGCTCGCCTCGTGGAGAGATCAATATGGTCATAAAAGATTTGGACTTGGAGCCAAAGATCTATGCCATGATGAGGGACTTTTTGGAGTAAGTCCTTGAAACGAGTCCATGCTTCATAAAGAGATTCATTTTGACGTTGTTGGAACATAAAGATGTCATTTCTAAGCTTAGTAGTTCTCCCTGGTGGGAAAAATTGAGCAAGGAAACGAGTGGTGAGATCATCCCATGTGGAGAAGGATCCCGCGGGTAAACGCTCAAGCCATTGACTAGCTTGATCATGTAGAGAGAATTAGAATAGGCGTAATCGGGTTGTTTCTCTAGTTGCAACATCTAGGTCTATGGAGTCTACGATTTTAAGGAAGTCCTTAAGATGTTGATTTGGATCTTCGGAACGAAGTCCATGGAATGCACATCCGCTTTGCACCAACTGGATGGTGTCGGATCGCAAGGGGGTCACATTGGCTCCGGTGAGCTCAATGGTGTTTCGGTAGCCTTGGTGGCTAGGTCGGAAATACTCTCCTAAGGTTCGGGGCCTAAGAGGTTCTAGTGGTGGGTTTTGTTGTGGTGGGATGACGGGTTCAAAGATGTTCCCATCGTCCATGATGTTGGGTGGTGAAAAGTTACGAACAAAAACACAAAGAAATAAGATAGACTAAAGAAAACCTAAAAATAAAAATAAAATCTTACTAGAAAGGAATCTAGTAAGTAGACCTAATAAAAAGAGATTCTAACCTAGACAATAACTATTCCCCGGGCTGCGGCGCCAAAAACTTGATACGTAAGGATCGCACCAGGCTTTACCTCTCAAGGGATCTTGAGAAGCTTACAACCCCAACCAGGCAGTGTACCTGATCGTTGTAGTATAGTATAGTGACAAGTACCGGGGGATTGATCGTTCAGCTAGGAATAGTGTCGCTAGGATTAGAAAACCTAAATACTAGTTCTAGAGATGAGGGATGATTATTTTTGTATTTTTATATTTTTTAGAAAGCAAGTTAAAATCTCGGGTTTTGAAGGATATGGGGCGGAATTAGTTGCTAGTCAACTAACCCAATACTAAGATGCAATCAAAATAAAGTACAAAAAATGAAAATAAAATAATTTAAACTAAGGTTGTGAGCAATAAGTGGGAGAAATGTGTTTACTTAGATTTCACTACTCCCTAGATATCTTTTACACGTTAATTACTTGTTATAGTTGCGTGGATGACGGATTGTATTCCTTAATACCATTCATGGGGTGGCGTACTTACTTCCCCAATCCTATAAGTGCCTACTTCACTCCTATGTCGAGCCTGCAAGAAGCTCCTAACATGGGATCATTAGAATTTACTCATGCATTAAATACAACAAATAAAACCTAGTACACATCGGTTCATGTTTCCTAAGACGTTCAAGCATGTTACCATTTGGAGATCTGCCAGTTTTCTTAAGCCTAATGATTGAGCCCGAACCGTCAGATAATTATTGACCAAGGTCAATAAGTCAAAGACAGCCTAGAATCAATACTCCGGTGATAGTGTAGTGTTTTCCCGGGTCGTTAAAGTCCCAGCGAGATCGAAATGGTGTTTTTGGAAATCGTTTATGAGAAAGTAGCACTGAGGACAGTAGTTAGATGATGTGGGAATGATATTGCTACTGTTATTTTGGTATTTGTACACAGAGATAATATTCACAAAAATCAGGTATACAGATATATGAACGTATTCACAGTTCAGATTTACGTAATCGGACTGAAAAAGTGGGATTTTGGTATTTATCAAACTACAGGGGGTGCTTTTGACACTTTTTCAAACTTGAAAATTAAAAATGAAAATGAAATTATGAAAATGATTAAAATACTATTTAAATATTATTTAATTAATTAAACTATTTAAAATCTAAATTAATTTCTAATTTAATTTAACTAAAAATTATAACTATTACAAATTAAACTAAAAAGTTGCAAAAATATTTTCTAAACCTAAATTAGAACTTGAAGAAAGTATAAAAAATAAAAATAAATGTTTTTGTCTTTTTGTGAGTTTTTTATAAATTGAAAACTATTTAACTTAATTAAACTAATTAAACTACTTTCAATTAATATTAATACTAAATTAACTTAGAAAATTACAAGAAAATTTATAAAATTACTTAACCATCACAGGAATCCTACAAAATTATAAAAACTCTAAAAATTATGTTTTAAGATTAAACAACTAATTATTTACCTTTTAATTAACTTAAGTCTATTTTAAACAAATAAAATAAGAAAAATAGAAAATGAACAGTAGAATCTCAAAATATAATTTATAAAAACTTATTATACTATATTAGAACTAGGAAAAATATAAAAACTAAGTTTAACTTTATAAAAACTAAATAAGCTATTTAATACTTAATATTAATTAATAATAAAGAAAACTAAAATTAAATCTAATTAACACTAAATGACAAAATAAAAATTTGAAAAAAATTATCAAAATTACTTTACTATATAAGGTATTTAATAAAAATATAAAAACACTAGTTACTTAATTAAAATCTAAAAATGAAAATTAAAATTAAGTTGAATTAAATAGAAACTATCACTTATTTTAACTTTGGATTTTTTGGATTTTTCTTTTACAGAACTATTTTATAACCTAAAATAACAAACTTTTGTGAAAACACTTTTCAAGATAGCTTATAAATAAGCTATAAGCACCCCCTTGGCTTACACAGTTGACTTATGTTGACTGTGTGGTCAATTTAGGTCAAATGGCTTTGGGTGGGGTCCACAATGGTAAAAATGGTTACAAATAAGTTTGACAAACTTAAATAAGCCAGAAACAATAAGCAATGAGCACAATTAAGCTGTATGAAGAGAAATAAGCACTTTGCACTTTCACAAATGACTCAGACCTGGGACAAATTTTGTGGGCAATTTTATGTGGGGTCCACTGGGTCTTAGGTCAAACAAGTAGTCAATCTCTAATCCCTGGTAGGAGGGGGGTTGAGAAAACCAGCTTATGGGGTGTGGGACCCACTGTGGTGGTCACAAAACCACCTCAAAGTTGATGTTGTGGGTGAGTCTGCTGATGTGCAGGGCACAACCTTGCCCTGCAGCTTAGTTTGGGGGTCTGTGGGGCCCAGGGTAATTTTTCTAAAAATGGAATGATGGTAGAATCTCAAAGATGAGCTGGTAGGCAACTAAACCTCAAAATCTCACAGTCCAAAATAAATCACAAAATTCAGAAATGTTTAAGCAAGTTTTGTGAAAACTGAGAACTAGTAATTTTGACTTTTGACAAGAACTTGGAGATTTGACTTTTATGAATTTCTAGCTTAATCTAATGACTGAATATGAAGAATTAAACTATATTAAGACTAAATTAACCTAAATCAACTAGCTTATGACTGAATTGAGGTATTATGGATCCTAAATCCACAACAGATGGCAGCTTATGAAGCTCAATTAGTCATTTTGACTTTTTAACTAGTTACCTATGGTTTTTATTACTTGACAGTTCTAATAAAACCTAAATAGACTTGCCTAGACTATAAACACCCACAAACTCAGCCTAATGCTCAGTGGAACAACCTGAGCCAAACACTCCTTAATATGATAACTGTTTGGAGTTTTTTAAAGCAAATGATCACTAGGGTTTATGAAATTGATTCTAAACAACACATTATGATTATGTAAACTAATTTAAGCACTGGAAAACAGATTTTAATTATGAAAACTCAATTTTACCACTTAATCTAGTTTTGACAGTTAAATATTGAAATTACAAGTAGCTAATTATTCTAATGAACAAGTTATGACTACTAAATTAAAAACCTCTCAAACAATACACAAACAACTCAAATGAACACAGATTGATCAGATATAAGCAAGCAATTAGAAATAACTAAGAACTAGAATTTTTAGTGGAATTTCAAATGAGCAAAGCTTACAAAAACCATCCCTAGCATGAACAAGGGATTTTCCACAGTTGCCTATCTTTAGATAGGCTATATCCAGCTCCAAGATTGATCACCAATATCTCTTAACACCTGAAATCGAAAATCAAGTACAACAGTTGACCATGGTTGACCACTTTTAGATTTTTGATTTTCTTCTAATATGACTGAGTTTTAAATGACTCTAAAGCTTCAACAAGCTTCTTGGAACCTACATGACCTATTCTCAGTCCATGATTACCAATACAAGTAATGCATAAGCTTAAATGGAAACTCAGAATGGCAAAAACACAATGCAAAATTGAACTTTGATTTTTTATAACTTCAAAAGACTTTCAATACATTAACAAAGATGTTACAATACTTGAATTGGAAAGAGTTACACTAATTTGCAAGATAATAAAAATTCGACACAACTTAAAACTAAATTAAACTACACTTTCTTCATCTTGCACTCTTTTCCTTTTATAGCTGATAATTAGGGTTCCTGATAGCATCCTCATCATTTCCCACCTCTCTCTGATGAAATTGGTCCACTAATAAGGCGCCACGTATTTTGGCGCCAAAATGATGATTTGCAATTTGCTCCCTGATTGAGTGCTTTGGGGGAGAAGCATTTATTGTGGTGTGAAAGGGTAGGTGTAGGGGGTGGGGGTGATGATGGGATGGACAAGTTGGGGTGGTGGAGCTGCAAAACCAGGGTGGATTGGTGGTATTGAGGTGGGAGGGAAATGGGGGAGATGGGCGGTTTAGGGGGTTGTTTGACTGGTTTTGACCAGGTCAAACGTTGACCCGAGTTAATAACTATTAAGGGTGTGTTGGGCTAAGTGGTGGACTGGTACTTTGGGCCCAAAGAAAAGAAGTGGGTGGGTTGGATTAAGATTGGGTTTAGTTTTTGGATTATGTAGTTTATTTTGGATCCGGTTTGGTTATTTCACACAAGGACCTATTTTGTAATTTTGGGAAAGTTGAGGGTGTAATCTTGGCATGTTTCCAAAATATTTTTCAAGGGTATTTTATGCCACACTGTGAATAGTAAAAGGTCCTTTGATGATTTTTCAGATTTATTTTCACCAGGGACTGAAACCGTCAAACTTTCAAACTTCAGGGACCATTTGTGTAATTTTCACCAAACTTTCCACCAAGGACCAATCTTGTCATAAAAGGTTAGTGCAAGGACAAAATTTGTTTTTCTCAAAGTTTTTCATATCCCAGGGACTATTTTTGATAATTTTCAAAGTTCAGGGACTAAACTTGACATTTTGTGAAACTTTTCACCAAAGGACTATTTATGTAACTTTTTGATTTAAAAGGACCTTTGGTGACTTTTTCAAGTTTTTAGAATGACCAGGGACTAGATTTGACAACTTTTGAAAGTTGGGGGACTGAAACTGCCAATTATGCAAACTTTGTACGTTTTTCATTTGTTTTTGGTATTTTTGCATTTGAGACATGTAAAACACTTTCCTGGGATATTTTCACTATTTTGATTCATTATTGAGTGTTTTTGGATGTTTTGGCAGTTCAGAAATGGTAAAAATGATGAGTATTTACACACTCATCAATCCCCCACACTAAAACATTGCTAGTCCCTAGCAATCTTTTGAGAAAAACTTAATAGATTTGAGAATCTCTTTACCAAAAGCCATCACTTCTGGAGTAGCCAGGTGTAAGAACTGTGGCACACCTGATAACCGTGTGATTTTGAGCAAACCACCAGCTGTCAACGGATTTGATTAGTCTTTACCAAAAGCCGTTTGCTTCTGGACTAGCCAGCATCTTGATGGACTAAGTCAACATCTTGGTGAGCTGAATACCAATTATGGATTTTCCACGGCCTTTACCACAAGCCATAATCTTGTGGGCTAGCCAACTCATTTGTTTTCGGGGAGTTGAGGAACCATACAATTTTGGGCAAATTGCAAGCCGTAAACGGATTTGATATGTCTTTACCAAGAGCCGTTTGCTCCTGGACTAGCCAATCCATTTGTCATTTAGACTTTGGCGGACTGATTACCACAAAAATTTTTGAAATAAAGTGAAAAATTTTAGGCCTAAAAATGGGGGTACTTAGAAAGTTTTGTGATAAAATTCGTAAGAATTTCCCCTCCCCCCCCCCCCCCACACACTAGAACTGAATATTGTCCTCAATATTCAAAGTCCTAGCTATTATGCCGAACTCAGAACGGAAAAAGCTAATATTCAATGCTAACTGTGGAAATATGGATTTTATTTTTCACTTTATTTATCTGTACATACAATCACACACATTTTTTTTTTTGAACCTTATATACATATTTACTTTTCAAATGGTGGGGGACGGCCACTCCCCCACACTAGGGTGGTAGAAAGTAGAAAGAAGTCAGAAATACGGGTGAAAACCCATATATGTTGCTAATTTTTGTTCACCGAGTCACTAGCTTGACTCGATCCCCGAATTCATTGGTCCATGGGGAAAGTTTGGAGATCTGGGACAACCATGGGTGGTATGTCCTCTCCAAAATAATGTTTCAATCTGTGACCATTCACTTTGAAGTTGGGACCTTCGGTTTGAGATAATTCAACAGTCCCGTATGGATATACTTTAGCAATAGTGAATGGTCCGGTCCATCGGGTTTTTAATTTCCCCGAGAAGATCTTTAATCTTGAATTGAAAAGAAGGACTCTGTCACCAACGTTGAAAACTCGGTTCTTAATCTTAGAGTCGTGAATCTTCTTTGTCTTTTCTTTGTAGATCAAAGAGTTCTCGTAGGCTTGATCACGAAGTTCGTTTAATTCATTGAGTTGAACCTTACGGTGATCACCCGCTTTATGAAGGTCGTAGTTAGCATGTTTCAAGGCCCAGTAGGCTTTGTGCTCGAGCTCGATCGGTAAATGACACGCCTTCCCGTATACAAGCTTGTTTGGAGTACACCCAATGGGTGTTTTGTAAGCTGTACGGAAGGCCCAGAGTGCATCATCTAGTTTATCCGACCAGGAAGCACGGTTTTCTCCTACTGTCCTCTCAAGAATCCGTTTAATACCACGGTTGGAAACCTCCACCTGCCCACTTGTTTGGGGGTGATATGCGGTAGAAAGACGATGAGTAACACCGTACTTAAGCATGACTTTTGCAAATTGATCATTGCAAAAGTGAGTACCGCGATCACTATTGATGGCACGTGGGGTTCCAAAACGAGCAAAGAGGGATTTCAAGAATTTCACAACTACTCGGGCATCATTAGTGGGTAAGACTTTAGCCTCAACCCATTTTGACAAGTAGTCAACAGCCACGAGTATGTATTTGTTTCCACGAGAAGATGGGAATGGCCCCATAAAATCAATGCCCCATACGTCAAAGATTTCACAAACTTGAATAGCATTTTGTGGCATTTCGTTCTTTTGTGAAATATTTCCGTGACGCTGACAAGCATCACAGGTTTTGACTAACTCGTGGGCATCTTTATAGATCGTGGGCCAATAGAAACCGGAATCAAACACCTTTTTGGCGGTGTAGTTAGGGCTATGGTGGCCCCCAGTGGGTCCAGCATGGCAAGCCTTTAGAATATCAGCGGCTTCCTGTCCGTATACACATCGCCTGATGACTTGATCGGCACAGATTTTGAAGAGGAATGGGTCGTCCCAGAAATAATGTTTGACGTCTTTAAAAAATTTGTTTTTCTGTTGGGACGTCATCCCCTTCACGATGAAGTTACCCGCACGGTAATTTGCAAAGTCGGCAAACCATGGGGTAGTAGAGTCACCACGAAAAGTAACCGCACTGAGTGTCTCGAGAGGGAATGATTCATTTATTTCTTGTTTCTCGGACACATCTTGATGTGGGTTTTCTAATCATGAGAGATGATCAGCAGCAAGGTTCTCGGCTCTTTTTTTATCACGAATAATGATATCAAATTCCTGAAGGAGGAGAACCCAACGGAGAAGCCTCGGCTTTGCATCTTGCTTTGCAAATAGGTACTTCAAAGCCGAGTGATCCGTATACATCACGCATTTGGTCAGGATCAAGTATGACCGGAATTTCTCAAAGGCATACACCACAGCTAGGAGTTCTTTTTCAGTGGTGGTGTAATGACCTTGAGCCTCGGTCATAGTCTTACTTGCGTAGTGTATAGGCTGAAAGTATTTTGCTTTTCGTTGCCCCAAGACCGCACCTATGGCATAATCACTAGCATCGCACATAAGCTCAAAAGGTAGGTCCCAATCGGGGGCAACAAGAATCGGTGCCTCGGTAAGCTTTTTCTTTAATGTTTCAAAAGCTTCGATGCACTCAGGAGAGAAGATGAAAGGAGCATCCTTCTCGAGGAGATGGGTCATAGGCCGGGCAATCTTAGAAAAATCTTGGATAAACCTACGGTAGAAGCCGGCATGACCCAAAAAGCTCCTAACACCTTTTACGGTGGTGGGATGAGGTAATTTAGCAATGACATCGATTTTGGCTTTGTCAACCTCAATCCCGTTCTTTGAGATTTTATGGCCGAGGACTATGCCCTCTTTAACCATAAAGTGACTCTTCTCCCAGTTGAGACTTAAATTCGTTTCTTTGCAACGTTTAAGCATTTGTTCCAAGTGGGAGAGACAGGTCTGAAATGAATCCCCGATGACTGAAAAGTCATCCATGAATACCTCCATAGTTTTCCCGATCATGTCGGAAAAAATAGACATCATGCACCTCTGGAACGTGCCTGGTGCATTACATAAGCCGAAAAGCATACGTCTGTAAGCAAAAGTTCCGTAGGGGCATGTGAAGGTAGTCTTCTCTTGATCCTGGGGATCAATGGGGATTTGAAAGTAACCCGAGAAGCCATCGAGGAAGCAGTAGTATTCATTCCCCGCAAGTCTTTTGAGCATTTGGTCCATAAAAGGGAGAGGAAAATGGTCTTTACGGGTGGCTTCATTCAACTTTCGATAGTCAATACAAACTCGCCAACCCGTGACCAAACGAGTTGGAATCAACTCGTTATTCTCGTTGGTGACAACAGTAATGCCACCCTTTTTAGGGACACAATGAATTGGGCTAACCCAAGGACTGTCAGAAATAGGGTAAATCAATCCCGCATCAAGAAGTTTAAGAACTTCTTGTTTGATAACTTCGTGGATTTTTGGATTTACCCTTCTCTGTTGTTGCACTGCTGGCTTAAAGTCATCCTCCATTAAGATTTTATGAGTACAAAAGTTCGGGCTTATGCCCTTAATGTCGGAGAGTTTCCAAGCGATTGCTTGTTTATGTGACTTTAGAACCTTTAGGAGTGCTGCCTTTTCCTCAACTTTTAAGTCCTTAGCAATAATGACGGGTAATTTATCATCGCCCTCCAGAAATGCATATTCTAGATGAGGAGGCAAGTCCTTGAGCTCAACCTCGGGAAAGTCTTCAGTTATTTCAACATTTTTGACTTCCGCTTTATGAAGTATTTTTGGAGACGGAGAGGGTGAAGGATCGTCATTTAACAATCTTTCAAGGAGAAGAATGTCCCCCTCTGGGTCAAGATAGTTTTCATCAACCCCACTTGGGATTGAGCTATCTTGAGCAAGAAATGCCTCGACCTCTTCCAGAAGGAAGTCACTTCCCTCAAACGGAGTGAGGGAAGGGGAAAGGTCGGAAATGATAGGGTCAGTAGAAAGACTGCCACTGGATGAGAAACCAAGGACCTCTTGAGAATACACCTCAGACGCAACATCGATGATGTCAATTCGGTTAACCGTTTCTGCGTCATAGTTGGAGGAGTATCTTGAAGTCTGATCAAGATTGAATGTGATGGCCTCGCCACCAACACGTAGAGTGATTTCTTCTTCGAATACATCGATTAAAGCATGACCCGTTCTTAAGAATCCCCTCCCGAGAATGAGAGGGACTCGTGGGTCAGCATAGAAATCAACAATCACGAAATCTGCCGGAAAATGGAACTTTCCTACTTTCACGAAGATATCTTCGGCAATGCCGAGAGGACGGGATATAGTACGGTCTGCAAGCTCGAGTGTCATGCAGGTCGGAGTTAGAGCAGGAAGTGAAAGTCTTTTCCAGACTGTGTAAGGCATCAAGTTAATGCTTGCGCCAAGATCGGCCAAGGCAAAGCATTCAACCATCCCAGGGAAAATACAAGGAATGAGAAATTTCCCGGGATCTCCAAGCTTTTCGGGAAGCTTTTTCAAGAGCACTGCTGAGCAATGCTCATTAAGAGGAGTTTTTGCCATCTCACAATGTTTTTCTTTGTTGCTTATCAGATTTTTGATTGTTGAAGCAAATTTAGGCATGAGAAGAAGAGCGTCCGCGAAGCTAATATCAAAGTGTAATTCTTGGAAAATTTGATAAAATTTTTCCATCTGATGGTTAGCTTTCTCGCGGTTCTTTTGTTCACTCAATCGTGAAGGATATGGAATTGATGGCTTAGGATCATTCTTTGGGATTTCATCAGAACTCACAGGGGGATCAAATACAACTTTCGGCTTACGAGCCGGGACCGGGACAACTTGAGGGTGGACGTTGTTGATACCTCCGTTATTAGTAGGAAGTACCTTGTCTGTAGTGACCTCAGGTTCACGCTCCGCTACCTTAGGAGGAGAAGAAGAGGTAGAAGGAATCGAGGGTCCATTGTAAGATGTCCCACTTCGGGTGGTGATCGCTTTGACATCGCCCCTCGGGTTAGCGATCGTGTTGCTCGGTAATGTACCCAGGCCCGAGGGTCGATCATTTAAAGACTTCTGAAGCTCAGAGATCTTGCCGATCAATAACCGATTCGTTTCCTCTTGTGCTTTCATGAATTGATTTTGAACAGGAGGATTTTGAACACGGTTGTTTTGAAAATTCCCTTGATTTTGATTGTTGTTACCCTGAAAAGTGTTTCTCTGATTGAAATTACCCTGATTGTAATTCCCTTGATGTTGGTTTCTTTGAAAATTTCCTTGAAAACCTTGGTTTTGATTGCCATTTTGAAAATTGTTTTGATTAAACTGGCCTTGATTTTGGTTCGGGTTTTGGAAATTTGAGTTTTGACCTTGGTTAAAATTCTGATTCGAGTTACGGTTTTGATTTTGATTAAAACCTGGAGGTCCGAGAAAATTGTTGGAACGATAGCTTAAGAGATTACGGTCCCCTTGCGGTTGGTAAGAATTACCCCCCGTATTGTAGGAACCGTGAGCAGCATATACGTTCTCTGGAGGAAAGTCAGCAGTAGCTGGACACTCGGAATACAGATGAGGGCCCCCACAAGTTTCACAACTTCGGGCCACGGCTTTTACTTGTTGATTTTGAGCCTGATTTTGCATCGATTGACTTATTCTCAACACAGCCGTAGAAATATCATCCATATTTTTGGTAAGAGCTATTATTTCAGGAGATGATGATGAGGGAGTAACTGAATGACATGACGCATCCCTCTCCGCAGAGGAATCCCAAAAGTTATGATGGGCAGTCATGTTCTCGATTAGGTCATTGTTGACATAAATAATGCCTAAAAACATTATTAAGTTTTTATCAATATCTCTATGTTTTGATCATTACAAAATATAAACTCAAAGAACTAAAACTTATGATATAAACAAGTATTTGGTGATTAATATTTCTCTTTACATCCAAATCACTTAAGATATGAATAAACAAAGTGTTTAGTGCAATGTATGATCAAAGAGGTATTTAATTAACTAATACAAAGTTTATTTAATCATATAATCTTATTATATATTTTTGAAAAACACTTTTGGTAATAAAGAAAAATGTTTTAATCATACTAAATATATGATTTCAAATATTTAACCAAAATCAGTTAGTTTTTCACCAAATAAACTTTCCCCACTAAAAGACAAAGTTTCTGGCCGTTTCAGCTGGGCGGCCCCCTTAATTATAAAGGGCGGTCCCCTTAATTTTAAGGGGACCGGCCATGATTTAAGGGGACCGGCCACGCTCCTCTGTCAGAAACTTTTGCCTATAAATACCACATTAAACCTGGATTTTTTCTTCACCTTTTTGCACAAAAACTTTCTGTTCTAGATCTTCATTTCAATCATAAAAATCCTTTGATCATTCATTTCATAAGCCTTTGTTTCCAAGTGATCCAAAGCCTCATTCTTTCAAGTGCAAAGAGAAGAATACTTCTATTAGAAGTATTACAACTTAGTATCATCTTGCTATCTAAGTTGTTTATTTATAATTTGTTGTAAATCCTTTATACTTTGGTGAATAAGGTGTATGTATTAGTTATCTAGATTTAGTTGAAGAATCTAGAATTGTTGTTAGTGTGAAGTGTAACTTGAAGTGAAGAAGAAGGGTTAGATAGTAGTGGTGATAGGAGATTGTAGCAATAGGATCTTGTAGTGAAGATATTGAGGATCTCTAGTGAAGAAGACTAGAAGACCTTTGTAGATTGAAGTTGTGAAGGCATTAGTGGCTTGAAGGTGTCAAGACATTAGTGCATTGAAGCTGTGAAGATATTAGTGGCTTGAAGGTGTCAAGACATTAGTATCTTGAAGGTGTGAAGAGTATAGAAGATTGGTGTGTAGAAGATAGGTGTGAAGAGTATAGAAGATTGGTGTGAAGAAGGTGTGTTGAAGTTGTGATTGTGGTGTGATATTCTTGTGGTGTGTTATTTGGTGTGTACGGTTTTCTCCGCCATAAAGGAGGTTTTTGATCTAGTGAAGAAAACTCTCGAGTAGGTGACTCGGGGAGTGGAGTAGGGCAAGGAAGGTGTCCTTGTAGCCGAACCACTATAAATCCTTTGTGTCTCGGTTTGATCTTTCCATCTCTCACTCTTTGATTTATTACTTACTTGCATTTCACACATAGTCATAATTGCTAGTATTGTGCATATGTTGATTTCACATAAAGATCAAACTAAAATTCATTCATAAAACTAATCTTATAAAAACCAACCAAGTACATAAATTTATATCTAAACACTTATACATATATATGCTTTATAAACATATGATATTGTATATTCTTTTCAAACATTATACATAAGTATTGTTTATATGAAAACACAAATTAACTTGTTTCTACACTTGTACATAAAAGATATTTGAATCTTTCATCAAATCTTAGAAGCTAACTTTTTCAATACAAGTAAAACGAAAAAAAAGCGTAAAACTATTCAACCCCCCTTCTAATTTTTCACAATTGGTATCAGAGCAAGGTCTAGCAAGATTTTTAAAATAGATTGTATTTTAAAACTTGTAACGATCTATGGAATTTGAAAAATATTTAGAAGGGGAATTTATGCAACAACCACCATTATTTGAAAATGATCATTTTCTTGAATGGAAAAACAAATTTGAAAATTATGTGAAATCAATATATCTTGATCTTTGGCATATCATTTCAATTGGTGATCTTAAATCAACCAAAATAGATTTTGAAAATCAAAATAATAATTTTCAAACTAAAATTGATAAAAACACTAAAGCCAAATTACTTATTTTCAAAACTCTACCAAAAGTCAAATATGAAAGATTATTTCATTGTAAAACAGCAAATGATATTTGGAAATGTCTTTTAAAGATTCACCAAGAAGAATGTAAAACCAAAGATGATATACTTGATATTGCACAAGAAATAGTTAATCTAGAAAATTTAGTAAATAAATATTTAGTTGAAATAAACACATGTACTACTAGTTCAAATGTGATCATTGAAGGTATCTACAATGAAGAATACATGAACCAAATCCAAAGAAAGAGCGTGAATAAATCATGGTGCAACAAGTGCAAAGAAGACGATGATAACACGGCTTATGAGAATATTCAATCTAATGAGAACACTAGTATTGATGGTGAGAACTACATGTTTCTAGATCCAAGTGTAACTACAAACAAAACATGGAGTGACATGAAAGATGGAATTGATCACCATATAGCATGTGAGGAATGTACAACTACAAAGAAGGTACAATCCAAAACTAAACATTTTTGCTATGATCAATTTATATTAGAATTTTCAAAAATGGAAAATAACTTCAAACATTTTTGCAACATTGACTCAAAAATTATTTTTAAAAATGAATCTTCAACATCCGCTGAAAATAATTTTGAAAAAGAAATAATTTTAGAAGACAAAATGTCTAAACTTGAAAGTAATATTGAAATTGATCTTGAATGTAAAAATTGTCAAGACTATAAACATGAAATTAAAATGGAAAAGGAAAAAGCAAAAATATTGGCAAAATTCGAAAATAGTTCTAAATCTTTAAAATATCTACTTAACATTCAAAAGTCATTTTATGATAAAACCGGATTAGGATTTACGGCAGATGAGTATTTGACAAATACATCAAAACAAATAAAATTTGTTAAACCTAGTGGAAAAATTTAGAACTATTATTATTTACATCCATTGAATATTTCTCTAGTCAAGAAAGTTATTGTTTGTTTGTTAAAACAAACAAATAATGAATTCTTGAACTTCTCGATGACATCCTCTTCATATGCATTTAAGTGCATTGGATGTTCGCTACTAATCAACTCGGACCCATGAGAATCTGGGTACCAAGCTCTCTGTCATGTGTAGGTAATTAACGATCAAAGGAACTACTACTTTTTGGATCGCTCTATTCGCTTTCTTTCATTTGATGACAATTGGTTCCCTCTATTATGTTTCACACTCTACACATATGTCACTTTTGACATTATGGCGGTTATCCTTGATTTTCGGTGGTCTGTGTTTCACTTTTGGGTGCATTGACTTTATGGTGTGTTCGTTACTACCTCATGACGAAGGATTCTTGTTCTACCATTCTTAATCTGCACGACTGGTGATGATTGTTGCGACCGATAGTGTTTCTATGATCAAGACTCCTTGATCCTTAATGCATTGGGACTTTACTTCGCTTCTTCAACTTGCTTTGGGGCAAATCTTTTTGAAATCTTCTATTGCTCTCATGACCAATCTTAAAGAAAAGCTGGACCTGAGGTAAGTTTTCTTTTCAAAAACTTGCCTACATTACATTATATTAGAGTATGCTTCAATTAGTATATTAATATGATTTAATTTATAAGTTGATATGCTTTTAGATCATGAATACCAATATATGCATACATGACATTAGGATAATTAACCCTCTTGTTGCTATGTCTATTATCATTTATCTTAGTTTTCATATATATTGATAATCTTCTATGATTTAAAGTAGAATACTTGCCATTTATGCTATATGATCTTACTAGTTGCATTAATAGATGTGTTATAATTAAGACTTGCTAGTAACTCAATATTACAATGTGTCTTGTATACATGCATACATTCATATGTCTATATTGTATTCATTGATGATTTTCTTTGTCCCTTCCTATCTCATTGCATTTAGATGTTTAATGGCTACCATATCTCTTTCATATCTTTAGTTGCCATTAGAAATGATTATATGTGACAATGGGCTTAATCGATTCTCTTGAAGTGTATCTTTCACTTGAAATTTCTTGATTGTCAAAATCAAAACATCATACTTAAAAAATTCTTTCTTTGAATTAAAACCTTTCGAATATCTATTTTATGCTTTTTCGAACAACATGCTTAATCATAAGCTATCATAACATTATTTTGATCTTTATCAAGATAGAAATATTTTTCTTTTTGAAACAAAACAAATTTTGTTTTATTGGGATACTAACTTGAATGTATCTCAAAACATTAAGCTAAGTATTAGTGAATCAAGTAAACTTCATATTTGGTAATCTTCGATAGGTAAATTTAGGAACTCGATTTCTTCTAAAAAGGAGAATGACTACTAGAGAATCTATTGACTAGAAATTCAATTTGACCTAACGGTTGAATTGCTTCTATGTGAGAAGTTGGGTGTGTGTAACCCGTAAAAACGGTCGTGTTTAGCCTGAATTAAGCACCACTAGTAATAGTCTCATACTCATTCTCCAACTTGATTAAATTGCACTTCCTATATATATACCTAACGCTAGTTTATTTGTATGAACTTTGCTTCTCATTAGACTCTTTCATTCTCAGATTTATGGCATTAAGTGAAAACTTACTTTCAAACATTGTTGAATAAAACTAAAAACATTTTGTTTAAAACATTGTTATTATCTTCTCATATATGTCATACACTTATGTGAAAATGACATCTACAATTTAATCAAATCATTTCATAAGAATCATGGTTTGCCCATATGGATCTTGTTTGTAACAAGTCTTGAAGTTCATATAATCATATCTTCCCACGTATTTATCATAAGCAATCTTCAATTTGTTTGCACTTATCCTACTTACCATTATCTTTATATAGTTGCATACTTAACTAGTTTGCTTTATTGCTTCCTTAGTTACCAAACTTAATTGAAATATTAGGAGATAGCATGATTATGAGGAATTTATTGTTCACTTTTATTATTTCTATGATATTCCCTACATTCATGAATAGTATGCTCTATATTGTCTCAAGAGTTGAACTTACTTGAATCCAAATCCAAAAACACAACCTTTCTGAAAATTTTCTGCCAAAAACCCATTTCTGGCATTCTGGGAATCACCAGATGGGCGGCCCCCTTAAATCATAAGGGCGGCCCCCTTAAATTTAAGGGGACCGGCCTCCATTTAAGGGGACCGGCCATCTGATGGTCGGGGATACTGTTTTCTTTATCACTTTTTGACCCATTTCAACCTATACTTCCCAAAATTCACAAACATATTTTGTCCCATACTATCCTTCAAATTTTCCTTCCTAAACCACATTTCTCATACACTATAAATACTCTCCTCCCACCATTAATGCCATCACACCCAAACATGTCATCTTCCAACAACCAAAAACCAAAGATTTCAAGAACCGCAAGAATCTCCGTCAAACCCGTTTGGAGGAGGAAACTTGATTCTTGTCATAACCCTTGTGATGTTGTTTCAAGTCAACCAACAACTCAACCTCAAACCCACTTAAATGAGTCATCCCACAACCTATCTTCCACTAATACCCTCATTAATGCTTCCTCTTTTGATGAGCATGCTCAATCCCAAAACAACAATCCCAACATCTCAATCAACACTTCACATATTGCTCATTCAACAAAGACATCATCCACTCTTGAAGAACCTCTTCCACCCATATCATGTTTTCATGATTACCCAAGCTCAAACATGTCTCCACCACCTGGAGTATCACCACCACTTCCTACAACCTCACATGCCACTCCAATGTTGCATGTGCAAACCTTCACCCAAGACAACTATCATGCTCCACCACCATCACCTTCCTCCGAACACTTGAAGTTCGTTGAGGAGCTAAAAGAGGCACATGAGCTTAGTGCTCTTTTAGCATTACATCTTGTTCAACGCAATTTGGATCCACCACAATCAAGCTCACCATCATCACCTCATAACAAAAACCAACTTGAGAAGCATGTTAACAATTGCCCTTGTTGCATCTTCCTTCAACAACAAACAATTGCTTTGAATGAGCACTTCACTTGGATTGAGTATCTTCTTACTAGATCTCAACAAACCCCATCACTTGAACAACATCACAACCCTCAACCAACAAACCCCACTTCAAATCCACCACCTCCAAGCTCTACAAACTCACCAACACCCATGGAACCAAGAGTTTACCTCCACTAAACCACCAAGCATTTGATATGCTTATGTTTTCTCATTTTCAAATAAAACTCCTCAACCATTTTGGGATTCAAGAAAGTTTGGTGACACTCCTTGTTGGCACTATAGGATGTTCTATGTTGTTTAGAATTCTACTTGTATTGCTCTTGTAACAATGATTATGGGTTGACATAATCATTTCTCTGTTATTGAATGATTTAATATATGTCTCTTATTCCCTTTTACCATGATTATTACTTGTTAATGTTATGCTATATGTGTTTGCTCGTGCCATGCTTGTGCTTCTAATATTTTTCTTGCAAGAATTACTTTCTCGAAACCTTGGTGCCCTCAAACAAGGGGGAGCATACATCAAGGGGGAGTTTTTCTAACCGTTTAAACTTCTTTCACGAAGATTATTCGGCCTAACCTTTTTGATTTTACAAAAAAGGGGAGAAGAGAAATGGTAAACTCTATAATACTTGTCTAATAACAAGTTTTAAATCTATGGAGTTTAAGGTTTTGTAATAATCAAAAAGGGGGAGATTGTTGACATAAATAATGCCTAAAAACATTATTAAGTTTTTATCAATATCTCTATGTTTTGATCATTACAAAATTTAAACTCAAAGAACTAAAACTTATGATATAAACAAGTATTTGGTGATTAATATTTCTCTTTACATCCAAATCACTTAAGGTATGAATAAACAAAGTGTTTAGTGCAATGTATGATCAAAGGGGTATTTAATTAACTAATACAAAGTTTATTTAATCATATAATCTTATTATATATTTTTGAAAAACACTTTTGGTAATAAAGAAAAATGTTTTAATCATACTAAATATATGATTTCAAATATTTAACCAAAATCAGTTAGTTTTTCACCAAATAAACTTTCCCCACTAAAAGACAAAGTTTTTGGCCGTTTCAGCTGGGCGGCCCCCTTAATTATAAAGGGCGGTCCCCTTAATTTTAAGGGGACCGGCCATGATTTAAGGGGACCGGCCACGCTCCTCTGTCAGAAACTTTTGCCTATAAATACCACATTAAACCTGGATTTTTTCTTCACCTTTTTGCACAAAAACTTTCTGTTCTAGATCTTCATTTCAATCCTAAAAATCCTTTGATCATTCATTTCATAAGCCTTTGTTTCCAAGTGATCCAAAGCCTCATTCTTTCAAGTGCAAAGAGAAGAATACTTCTATTAGAAGTATTACAACTTAGTATCATCTTGCTATCTAAGTTGTTTATTTATAATTTGTTGTAAATCCTTTATACTTTGGTGAATAAGGTGTATGTATTAGTTATCTAGATTTAGTTGAAGAATCTAGAATTGTTGTTAGTGTGAAGTGTAACTTGAAGTGAAGAAGAAGGGTTAGATAGTAGTGGTGATAGGAGATTGTAGCAATAGGATCTTGTAGTGAAGATATTGAGGATCTCTAGTGAAGAAGACTAGAAGACCTTTGTAGATTGAAGTTGTGAAGGCATTAGTGGCTTGAAGGTGTCAAGACATTAGTGCATTGAAGCTGTGAAGATATTAGTGGCTTGAAGGTGTCAAGACATTAGTATCTTGAAGGTGTGAAGAGTATAGAAGATTGGTGTGTAGAAGATAGGTGTGAAGAGTATAGAAGATTGGTGTGAAGAAGGTGTGTTGAAGTTGTGATTGTGGTGTGATATTCTTGTGGTGTGTTATTTGGTGTGTACGGTTTTCTCCGCCATAAAGGAGGTTTTTGATCTAGTGAAGAAAACTCTCGAGTAGGTGACTCGGGGAGTGGAGTAGGGCAAGGAAGGTGTCCTTGTAGCCGAACCACTATAAATCCTTTGTGTCTCGGTTTGATCTTTCCATCTCTCACTCTTTGATTTATTACTTACTTGCATTTCACACATAGTCATAATTGCTAGTATTGTGCATATGTTGATTTCACATAAAGATCAAACTAAAATTCATTCATAAAACTAATCTTATAAAAACCAACCAAGTACATAAATTTATATCTAAACACTTATACATATATATGCTTTATAAACATATGATATTGTATATTCTTTTCAAACATTATACATAAGTATTGTTTATATGAAAACACAAATTAACTTGTTTCTACACTTGTACATAAAAGATATTTGAATCTTTCATCAAATCTTAGAAGCTAACTTTTTCAATACAAGTAAAACGAAAAAAAGCGTAAAACTATTCAACCCCCCTTCTAGTTTTCCACAGTCATAGCACTCCTCGGGACGCCTTTTCATAAAGGTCCCACCAGCAGCAGCATTGAGAATGTCTCGGTGCCTCAATGTCAGACCATTATAGAAGGTATCTATGATGGTAACTTGCAACATATTGTGGTTAGGACACCGATCAATGGCTAGCTTATAACGCTCCCAAGCCTCAAAAAGAGACTCATCGGGACGTTGCCGGAAGTTGCTGATATCATTTCGTAACTTGGTAACCATGGATGGTGGAAAATATTTTGCTAAAAACTTGGTTACCATTTCATCAAAGGTACGAATAGAATTTCTTGGAAGTCGATCAAACCATGCAGTGGCATGATGAGTGAGAGAATAGGGGAAGAGGTACAGCCGAAGGGCATCATCCGTGACACCATGCTGTTTCATGCTTTGGGTGACCGTGAGATATTTGTCAAGATGCTTATTGGCATCGTCACCCGGTAATCCGTGAAATTGACACGAATTCTGGACTTGTTGGATCATGTGGTGCTTGAGGCCAAAGTCCGTAGCCTCAATAGTGAGTGGTGCAATAGGCCCACCCTGCCCTTGCATGGTAGGCTGGCACAGCTCCTCCATCGTTCGGAGATCGGGAACTGGCTCATCCCTGGGAGGGTCAGGGGGTGGTAAAGGTGGTGGTGGCCCAGCGGCCATTTCGGTCTTTGGTTCTTGTGTGTCAGAACGTAGCTCGTGTACGTTTTTCTGATGTTTACGTTTTGTTTGTGACCGAGTGCGCATGCACTAAAAACAATTTTTCAAAACAAGATCGAGGCAAAACCACAGTGAACTTAAACCAGCAATCACAAGTGAATGGCTTCTTTGAAAAAGGTACACCACTCACAGGGATATAAAGGCAAGTTTTAATCTTAAGTTTGGGAACTTATTATGGGTTTATTAATTAATTTTTGAAAAACTGCTTTAGGCTTATGGGTGTGTGTGCAGAAAACTTGGGAAATATTTTTGGAACTGATTCGTTAACCGAAATCGTCCCTTTAAGATTACTCGCAGGCTGGCGGGAGGAAGTAAATAGGTTTCCTCTTTAGTTCGCAATTTAATGTCAGAACTTACGTTAAACCAACTGTTTCAGGTTGTAATCTTAAAGAACACGAAGTAATTTAACTTCACAGTTTGTTTTTTTATTGTTTTTAATTTTTTTGGTGTTTCTCAACACTTCAGGAGAAGTGTTAATGAACGTTTTTATGATATGATTAAGTTTTTACAAAAACTTTTTACAAATTTGTGTGAAATTTGTACAGGGAGGGTTTTGAAAACCACTAAACTTAAAACGATTTTATAAAACACGCAACAACCTCCCCGGCAGCGGCGCCAAATTTTGATTGAGCCCGAACCGTCAGATAATTATTGACCAAGGTCAACAAGTCAAAGACAGCCTAGAATCAATACTCCGGTGATAGTGTAGTGTTTTCCCGGGTCGTTAAAGTCCCAGCGAGATCGAAATGGTGTTTTTGGAAATCGTTTATGAGAAAGTGGCACTGAGGACAGTAGCCAGATGATGTGGGAATGATATTGCTACTGTTATTTTGGTATTTGTACACAGATATAATATTCACAAAAATCAGGCATACAGATATATGCACGTATTCACAGTTCAGATTTACGTAATCGGACTGAAAAAGTAGGATTTTGGTATTTATCAAACTACAGGGGGTGCTTTTGACACTTTTTCAAACTTGAAAATTAAAAATGAAAATGAAATTATGAAAATGATTAAAATACTATTTAAATATTATTTAATTAATTAAACTATTTAAAATCTAAATTAAATTCTAATTTAATTTAACTAAAAATTATAACTATTACAAATTAAACTAAAAAGTTGCAAAAATATTTTCTAAACCTAAATTAGAACTTGAAGAAAGTATAAAAAATAAAAATAAATGTTTTTGTCTTTTTGTGAGTTTTTTATAAATTAAAAACTATTTAACTTAATTAAACTAATTAAACTACTTTCAATTAATATTAATACTAAATTAACTTAGAAAATTACAAGAAAATTTATAAAATTACTTAACCATCACAGGAATCCTAAAAAATTATAAAAACTCTAAAAATTATGTTTTAAGATTAAACAACTAATTATTTACCTTTTAATTAACTTAAGTCTATTTTAAACAAATAAAATAAGAAAAATAGAAAATGAACACTAGAATCTCAAAATATAATTTATAAAAACTTATTATACTATATTAGAACTAGGAAAAATATAAAAACTAAGTTTAACTTTATAAAAACTAAATAAGCTATTTAATACTTAATATTAATTAATAATAAAGAAAACTAAAATTAAATCTAATTAACACTAAATGACAAAATAAAAATTTGAAAAAAATTATCAAAATTACTTTACTATATAAGGTATTTAATAAAAATATAAAAACACTAGTTACTTAATTAAAATCTAAAAATGAAAATTAAAATTAAGTTGAATTAAATAGAAACTATCACTTATTTTAACTTTGGATTTTTTGGATTTTTCTTTTACAGAACTATTTTATAACCTAAAATAACAAACTTTTGTGAAAACACTTTTCAAGATAGCTTATAAATAAGCTATAAGCACCCCCTTGGCTTACACAGTTGACTTATGTTGACTGTGTGGTCAATTTAGGTCAAATGGCTTTGGGTGGGGTCCACAATGGTAAAAATGGTTACAAATAAGTTTGACAAACTTAAATAAGCCAGAAACAATAAGCAATGAGCACAATTAAGCTGTATGAAGAGAAATAAGCACTTTGCACTTTCACAAATGACTCAGACCTGGGACAAACTTTGTGGGCAATTTTATGTGGGGTCCACTGGGTCTTAGGTCAAACAAGTAGTCAATCTCTAATCCCTGGTAGGAGGGGGTTGAGAAAACCAGCTTATGGGGTGTGGGACCCACTGTGGTGGTCACAAAACCACCTCAAAGTTGATGTTGTGGGTGAGTCTGCTGATGTGCAGGGCACAACCTTGCCCTGCAGCTTAGTTTGGGGGTCTGTGGGGCCCAGGGTAATTTTTCTAAAAATGGAATGATGGTAGAATCTCAAAGATGAGCTGGTAGGCAACTAAACCTCAAAATCTCACAGTCCAAAATAAATCACAAAATTCAGAAATGTTTAAGCAAGTTTTGTGAAAACTGAGAACTAGTAATTTTGACTTTTGACAAGAACTTGGAGATTTGACTTTTATGAATTTCTAGCTTAATCTAATGACTGAATATGAAGAATTAAACTATATTAAGACTAAATTAACCTAAATCAACTAGCTTATGACTGAATTGAGGTATTATGGATCCTAAATCCACAACAGATGGCAGCTTATGAAGCTCAATTAGTCATTTTGACTTTTTAACTAGTTACCTATGGTTTTTATTACTTGACAGTTCTAATAAAACCTAAATAGACTTGCCTAGACTATAAACACCCACAAACTCAGCCTAATGCTCAGTGGAACAACCTGAGCCAAACACTCCTTAATATGATAACTGTTTGGAGTTTTTTAAAGCAAATGATCACTAGGGTTTATGAAATTGATTCTAAACAACACATTATGATTATGTAAACTAATTTAAGCACTGGAAAACAGATTTTAATTATGAAAACTCAATTTTACCACTTAATCTAGTTTTGACAGTTAAATATTGAAATTACAAGTAGCTAATTATTCTAATGAACAAGTTATGACTACTAAATTAAAAACCTCTCAAACAATACACAAACAACTCAAATGAACACAGATTGATCAGATATAAGCAAGCAATTAGAAATAACTAAGAACTAGAATTTTTAGTGGAATTTCAAATGAGCAAAGCTTACAAAAACCATCCCTAGCATGAACAAGGGATTTTCCACAGTTGCCTATCTTTAGATAGGCTATATCCAGCTCCAAGATTGATCACCAATATCTCTTAACACCTGAAATCGAAAATCAAGTACAACAGTTGACCATGGTTGACCACTTTTAGATTTTTGATTTTCTTCTAATATGACTGAGTTTTAAATGTCTCTAAAGCTTCAACAAGCTTCTTGGAACCTACATGACCTATTCTCAGTCCATGATTACCAATACAAGTAATGCATAAGCTTAAATGGAAACTCAGAATGGCAAAAACACAATGCAAAATTGAACTTTGATTTTTTATAACTTCAAAAGACTTTCAATACATTAACAAAGATGTTACAATACTTGAATTGGAAAGAGTTACACTAATTTGCAAGATAATAAAAATTCGACACAACTTAAAACTAAATTAAACTACACTTTCTTCATCTTGCACTCTTTTCCTTTTATAGCTGATAATTAGGGTTCCTGATAGCATCCTCATCATTTCCCACCTCTCTCTGATGAAATTGGTCCACTAATAAGGCGCCACGTATTTTGGCGCCAAAATGATGATTTGCAATTTGCTCCCTGATTGAGTGCTTTGGGGGAGAAGCATTTATTGTGGTGTGAAAGGGTAGGTGTAGGGGGGTGGGGGTGATGATGGGATGGACAAGTTGGGGTGGTGGAGCTGCAAAACCAGGGTGGATTGGTGGTATTGAGGTGGGAGGGAAATGGGGGAGATGGGCGGTTTAGGGGGTTGTTTGACTGGTTTTGACCAGGTCAAACGTTGACCCGGGTTAATAACTATTAAGGGTGTGTTGGGCTAAGTGGTGGACTGGTACTTTGGGCCCAAAGAAAAGAAGTGGGTGGGTTGGATTAAGATTGGGTTTAGTTTTTGGATTATGTAGTTTATTTTGGATCCGGTTTGGTTATTTCACACAAGGACCTATTTTGTAATTTTGGGAAAGTTGAGGGTGTAATCTTGGCATGTTTCCAAAATATTTTTCAAGGGTATTTTATGCCACACTGTGAATAGTAAAAGGTCCTTTGATGATTTTTCAGATTTATTTTCACCAGGGACTGAAACCGTCAAACTTTCAAACTTCAGGGACCATTTGTGTAATTTTCACCAAACTTTCCACCAAGGATGTTTTTGGTATTTTTGCATTTGAGACATGTAAAACACTTTCCTGGGATATTTTCACTATTTTGATTCATTATTGAGTGTTTTTGGATGTTTTGGCAGTTCAGAAATGGTAAAAATGATGAGTATTTACACACTCATCGCCTAACATTGAAATCATTCATCCAATACAACCATAAATGAGTAATCAACACATAATCAACATCTAGGTTTTATTAGATCTAAGCAAACACAAGATAAATCTAGCCTAGCATGGTGGAATCATGACAAGCACAAGATATAGACAACCAACACATAGACATATTGAATGAATTAAGAAAAGACTTATCTTAATAATACATGCAAGGATTCAAGGGTTGAAAACCCTTGAAAAGCTGTAAAATTCGTATATGGTTCGGCCTTAGGGTTTCTCCAAACTTCTTCCTCTCCAATGAATGAAAATTAGAAAACTATATATAGATATTAGAGGCTGACGGCGTCAAGAACAAACTTGTGACGCCGTCATCTCGCCGCCAAAATAATCCTCGGACTGCCTTGATCTACATCTGACGCCGTCATGTTGTCCATATTTGCAGGCCGTCACACTTTTAACTCTTGACGCTCTACTTGTGACGCCTTCATTTCTGTACTGGGTCGTCATGATATTTACTCTTGACGCCGTCATACACTGTTCCCAGCATGGAAAATTAAGTCTTTGGCGTTTTCTTCACTTTTATGCTCCAAAAACGTCCGAATTGCTTCCTTTTCCAGATTTCACTCCCAAAGTACCTAAAATCACAAAAGGAACGATTTAGGGCAATATTTGATCAAATAAATTCAATTCCGGGCTTAAATGACCCCCTAAAAACGAATCATTTTTTGCCTCATCAACAACACATAGACATATTGAATGAATTGGAAGAAAACTTATCTCAATTGAACATGAAAGGTTTCAAGGGGTGAAAACCCTTGAAAATACTGTTACAAACGACCTAGGGTTTATTAGGTTCGACCCTAGTATTCTCCACACAAGTTCCTCTCTTAATGAATGAAAAATAGAAAAGTATATATAGATTCTGTGAGGTGACGGTGTGAAGAGTAAATTTCTGACGCCGTCATCTCGCCGCCAATAAAGTTCTCGGACTGCCTACTTCTGACGTCGTCATGTTTTCTCTGGGTCGTCATCCATTTTGCTCTTGACGCCGTCATATTTTCCTTCTTGACGCCGTTAGGTACTGTTCCCAGCAAGGAAAATTAAGTCTTTGTTGTTTTCTTCACTTTTATGCTCCAAAAATGTCCAAAATGCTTCCTTTTCTAGAATTCACTCCCAAAGTACCTAAAATCACAAAAGGAACGATTTAGGGTAATATTTGATCAAATAAATTCCAATTCCGGGTTAAATGACCCCCTAAAAACGGTTCATTTTTCGCTTCATCAGGATGCGACACTAACTCGAGCAACAACTAACATCTAACAACTAACCCGCCGTTCAAAAAAAAATAGAACTTCTAAGTGATTATAAAAAAAATATTCTTCCATAATCTCTGAAAATCAAAGGTTACTCCATGTAGCTTATAATAATAATCTCTTTTTATAATCTCCATCTCCAGCACCAGCTTCAACATCATCTCCAGTTACTTTTGCTAAACACACCATAATTGTTTTGCTAGATAGCGTGTTGTGTGTGAGACCATAGAGGGTTTTTACTTTAAAACCTCTTGTAACAACCGCGGTTTTAGCAGGTTAGTTGGACTTATAGCTTTGAGTTATCTAACTTTGTTTGGTGTGGTTTAGGTAGATATATGGGTATATGTGTGTTATTGTGTGATTAGTACTTGAGTTAGCACTAAATCCCTTTGCGTTGTAGTTGTTATTGTGATTTTTGGAAATGTTGATTTTATGAAAGTTCATTTTTATCGCCTTTGTGGTGAAGAAATGACTTATGTATATTTGGTGTTTTGTGGTTTTGCGTAATGAGTCTTCGTTCAAGTATTTGAGCGTTAGTAAGTTACGGGAAGGTTGTTTTTGTGAGAAATGTTTATACAGTGTGTGAAATTCTATTTTCAGAAACTTTATTTTGAAAATAAATATTTTCCGGTTTGTCGTAAAATTAAGGTTTATCGCGAAAGACGTTAGGTTTCGATATGGGAATACAGAAAATATGAAAAGTATGAGGTTTTGAGTGTAATAAATAAATTTAATAAAAAAATAAAAAATAAATATATACATATATGGGGCGGCCGAATATAGGGATAAGGGGGAAAAAGGAAACCAAATTTGATACCAAATACAACTCTAAGCCTTAAGGGTTATCCAAAATAATTATAAATACAAAATTAAAAACTCTCTACCCCTTTTTCTTTGATGTACGGTTGACCAACGAGGGGGAAACAAGAGAAAAATTTAGGGTTTTGTTTTTGAAGCTAAAACCAAGATCAAGGTATATTTTTAATACTAGTTTTCATGTAATTAATTAATTATTGTTATGATTCATGTAATATTGATTATGATGGAATCTGGGTTTATATACTTCTGTAAATTAATGAAGTAAAACATGTTAGGATCATTAGTTGATGATAGTATGGTAATTGGTTAAGGGAATTGAGTGTAAAACACGTTAGATTATGTGTTAGGGTTTGGACAGAAAACTATGGTTGTAAAGATATGAGTGTAATTAACAGATGGTGATGAGTTAGGTCACGAATTTTTGGTCTAAATTGAAGTTTAATGAAAGATCTTTCCAAAAAGTCCGGCCACGATTGATTTCAAGGTCGGGAAGTTAGACTTTTGATTTTTCTTTGGTAAGGTGTCAAAGCTGTCAAACAGGAACAGAATTTGGGTAAAAGTTTGATAGTGAATTGTGGGTGTAAAAGTGGTATCTAGATTAGCCCATTCTGGAATAGTTAAGTCTTAGGTTATCTTAAACTACCACGAAAATGATTCGCGATAAAAACTTGTAGAAGTATTTTATTATAACTAAAACTTTTTGGTGTGCGTTCAGATCCGAATTTGGATAGTTGACAAGTTTGATTTTCTTTTGAGTACTTGTGTGTGTTATTGGTCCATGGCCTTCTGGGATTAGCTTGTATGTTTATGAGAGACCATGGTAAATTTTTGGTGTGAGTTGTTGAGCTTTAATTGTCGTGATTTCATGTGGGTTAATGTACCCAAAAATTATGTATTTTCTGATTTTAAAAGTGCAAGGGATTTAGTGAGTGTTAGGTTATGGTAGTGGTTAGTATGGTGTCTAGGAGATCCATGGTGGGTCATATGAGTCTTAGATATCCATCATATGTGTATTACATGGGTTGTAGCTTTTAGTTTGACCATGTGTAATGTGGATTTATTTTTGTGTGTTATAGATTGTGATTTATTTTTGTGGAATCTGCAAGGTTTGAGGTGAGTTCATAGTCCCATGTTTTTACCTTGTTTTAAACTTGGGATGAGAATGATGCTTGTCTTAAATGGTTTGAATTACTGTGATTATGTGTGTGTGTCAAAGAGCTTGGACTTATAATGTTATCGTATGTATGCTATATGTGAATGATAATGTTATGTTGTGTGATGCTGTGTGGTCCAATTGGGAGGGTGCTTAGCCTGTTGCTCGTGCATACGACCTAATTGGAGAGTAGTACTCCTACTAACTTTTATTCTGTGTGGTCCATCGGAGGGTATTGATTACCCATTATTTGGAGCGGAGGTCACGTTCCGGCCCGGATGTTGTGAATTTGGATCGGTGGGCACGTTCCGCCCGATGGTTGCCTTTGTGTGATGGTTGGTTTATGAACATATGTAGCTTATATAATAACTGTAATTATTTGTCCAGCTATATTTTATAATCACAGTGATTTTGGTTGCCTAGCGTGTATGAGTCTTAAACCTATGAATCTCACCAACGTTATGTTGACATTTTAAGCATCATTTTCATGTAAGGATTCTAAGGCCAAAGTTGAGGGCAGCAATTAGGCGAGACTTAGTTGCATATGGAGACTTATTTATGTTTGGGATTTGACTTTATTTGGATTTGGTTGTGATACATTTATGTTTTTCGTTTGGTACTTTCATATCTATTGATGATACCTTTGGATTTTGTTTTCGTTATTTTGTTTATCTTGGGGTATTGTTACAACAGTGTGTGTTGGTAGATTGCTCTATTTATGTGCATGTAGTTGTTCTCTATGTAGACACCAGGTGTTGTGATGATATCCATGAAGTTACACCCGCGCGTTTCCGCCGTGGCGAGGTGTGACACCTCTATAGTTATTCGTGTGGCCTTAAGGGGAAATTAGTACCGACGTTCATGAATCGTTCCTTATTCGATCCACAACAAGTAAAGTTAAACAAGGTAATTAGTTATGTTAATTAATTGTATACTATACTTGATCCTATTATCCAATTCGTTTACGTGTGTATATTACGTGCTTATATGTTTAAATTCCAACAGTTGCATCATGAGCCTAAGCATAATGTAGTTAATTACATAAAAAAAACATAAAATTGGACCTAAAAATGCTAGATTTGCATGTTTTCTTCACTTTAATTTGATTAAAGCCCTTTGGGCAATTTTTTCTTGTTAAAATTCGACCGACATGGTCTTTAAAATTGGTTGAAGAAAAACCTTAGGTTGTATGCAATTTTTACGTGTTAAATAACGCATGTTTACTTGCCTTAATTGAACGTTATTTGATTTGTTTATTGTAATTACTTGCTTTAATTAGATTTCCATGTTGAGCACATGCATGTTTATCATGGATAATGGTTTTTGATATATTGATATATGATTATTGGTTAATTGTTAATTGTTGTACACACAAAATTTGATGATTTTCCGTTATATATACATGATTAGTTGTTGTTTTTTAATTGTCGATTCCATGATACCCGTTCAAAGACTTGTATTATAAAGCATGCAATTGGCTTCCAAATAATATTATGCAAATTGGTAAGACTTAGTTGGCATGATATGTAAAGTAAAAGAGTATAAGTTCATCTAACATATTGTTGGATTGTCTCACAATATCAATCCTCATGGAATACCAAAATTTTATGGTATGTTCATTTAGGAAAATCAAACTCTATTGGTATCGTTTGATTCAAGATAACTTTGACTATTTTTCCTCCAAAAGCTATCAAGGTTAGAAAATTGAGTATTCTTATATATATATTCAATAAGACTCCAACTTAGAAGGATAAATAATACACCATCATGTTATGAAATGTGATGACTCACATTAAGTCTTAAAATTGAAGTTATGAATTTGTTAAACTTCTTATGAAGCATGTTATTACAAACTAAAGTCAATAATTGTCAATGTATTTGTGATGTCCCAAAAGAGAACAATTTATTGTTACTCTGCATGCTAAGTATTTATAGAATATTCTCTACTTACTAAAAGTAAGTGGGAGCATTTTTAGATCTTGAAAAGATACAATTACAAAATACATAACCTTCTAAACACACTAGTGAATGTAATATTGATGTTAAACATGTAAATGTTAAACCTTAGAATGATGTGATTCTCATTCATAGATCCACAAGGATACCTCAAACACTTGACTGATATATTTCATATCAATGCTAAGGAATATGAGTCACAGGATCATGGTGAACCTGTTAGCCATAAAGTGGTTTGATTCTTGTGTCGAGCTCATAAGGACAATATTGTACACATACTTAATGTATGCCTTGTGACAGGATTATTAATCATACTCAAGCAATTGACTGTGATTGAATATTTTTTCTACGCACATTAAATATATAAAGATGAATAATTGTCATACTTGTGTTCATTATTATGAAATATGACAATGGAATATCAAAACTCTTTAACTTATTGAATGATTACTATTGCGAGGACGGTGAGTAATCAAAGGAGTTTATGAAGTCATATAATCTTTATAAAGTGTACAAAAGGCAAGAATCCAAGCATGGATCATTGCAAGTATCTAGGAGTTGAAGCTTATGTTTAATTATTAAATCCATGTTTTGATTTTGAATTAAAACTAAGATAACTCATGAGTATTCCTAAAAGCTAGCTAGGGGTAGCATTATGTTTATTTTTTATTAAATAGTATATGTTGTATAACATTTGGGTAGTAACATTCTATCTAATCTAGATGTTAATCGTTAGCGTAGAATGAAACTTCACTTAAAAGATTTAAGAAATAAAACATACAACCTTGGAATATATGTTTACTGTTATAAACATATGCGGTAAATACGTCTAACACAACATGACATACTATTTAGCAAGTCTCAATGGATATATATCTTTTGATAAGATAGAACATGAATGAAATCCTAAGTATGACTAAAGGATTCATTATGTACATCATATTGTGTAGAGGAATAGTTGTATCATGCATAAGTGCAAGATGATTTGACAACATTGACATCTAATTGAAAATCATATTGGAATAAATATTCTAATAGAATATGTTTGGATTTGGAAATTGTTCCTGAGCTTAGAGTCATTCCCAGTAATGAAGACTCTATAGATGTACAATGCGGCAATTGTTGCGCAACTGTCATATTAAACAAACTTAGAGTTTATGAATACACTGATGCTAGTTTAATTGAGATGACACTCAATACTAGCTATAGTGGGATTTCATCTTTGATGACAACCATGTGGACTAGATGGGCTTGGCTGAGAGCATAGTTGCATTATACATTAATGAATAAAAATGCTTTACACTTTTAGAAGCTAGTAAAAGATGTTTGTCTCTAATAGGTGTTTGTTGATGTCACTCACCTTATAAAATATATTGTGTCAATATCGAGATACTTGTATGCACACGTACAGATAATCATCATATATGTTCAAGAACTTCACTAATTGAATTCTTGAAATAAGCATTCTCAAATTTCCAAAAGTGTCACACCTCGCCAAGGCGGAAACACAAAGCCTAACGAGAGAGGCATCGTCATGAACACATTGATATATAAATAGAAAATCACTAAATGAAATCAAAATCAAAATGTCATGACGACACCTGACACAGGAGGGGACTTGTATCAAGGTTAATCGTACCATAACAATACATAGTCATAAAATATTAAGTCCAAAATGTCACAACCAAAACATCAAAAAATAATATTTAGAGCTTCAGGTATCTATGAGCAAAGCATTCAGAGCCAAAAGCTAAAGCTGAAAGAGAGGTTGCAGGTGACCACACACTGCAATATGCAATGCTTTGAGACTATATTGGTGAATTGCAGTCTACAAACCCTAATACCACTGTAAAGCTTGCAATTGATAGGGATAATGATCCTGAGTTGTCTACAAGGGTGTTTAAAAGAGTATATGTTTGTTTAGGAGTATTGAACGTTGGGTACAGGTCTTGCAAAAGAGAATTGTTGGGTCTAGATGGTGCTTTCATGAAAGGTCCATTTCCATGCCAAGTGTTGGTGGCTATTGGACTTAATCCAAACAATGGAATTTACCCATTGGCTTATGCCTTAGTAGAAGTTGAAAGTAAGATTTCATGGGCTTGGTTCTTAATGTGCTTGAGTGATAACATAGATCTAAACCCTATTTCAAATTTCATATTCATCAGTTATAAACAAAAGGTTAGTAACATGCTTCGCTAGTTGAATTCTTAAATACAACATAATATAAGTTATTATTTGCTTAGTGAATTGGTTTATGCAGGGACTCATTCCAACCATAAAATCTATGTTCCCAAATGCAAAACACATATTTTGCTTGAGGCACATTCATGAAAATATGAAGCAGTCTTGGAGTGGACAATTATATAAGGATGCTTTGCACATAATATTCTCTTCATGTAGTATTCCCTAATGTACTCTAAAAGTGTAATGACTGGCTTGTCCCTAGCTCCAACTATTTTACCATTAAAGACCTAACAAATGTTGTTGAGCAATAAATTTGTAAATTCTCTACCTATAACACGTAAATATGAAAGCATTGAATGATATACATGTCTAACTATTGTACCTTTTTTTCAGTCAAATAATAATAATAAAAAAAAAAAAAAAAAAAGAAGAAGAAGAAGAAGAAAGATCTTGCCCAATGTTCAGCTGGTATCTTATTCAACCATTCATGTACTTTAGGATTTAAAGTCTTCAAATGTTGCATACACGTTTGAAATTCTCTAACAGTTGTAACAGATGCACTTCTCTAGTAGGGAACTCAAACAACGAACATCCTCGTCAGATGACAATGCATACAACCCATCATCTAGACTACTCATTGGTCTTAAATAGTGATAAAACAGAGGCTCATTCTTACCTGTGTAGCCTAGTTGTGTAACCATCTTGTCTAGGTCAAACACTGAGAAAACTTCAGCATCTACCCTATCGAAGATATCTTCATCACCACCAACGTATTGTCTATCAGGAAAATTCATGAATGACCCACCATGGTGTATTCGTATGCTGAATAAATGCCATGCATATTCTGCAATAAAAAGCCAGTTACTTAGTAAATCAACATATATTAACAAAAGTTCATATCAAAATATATCTCAAAGCAACATGATTTCAAGTCATTACTATATTCCTTTTCAAACTCCATTTCCAACTGTTCAGTTGTAACCCTTGCTCCTTTTTTCCGCATCTTTCATGTTGGTAACGACATTGTTGAAACAGATTTGTTTCACCTTTTACTCAGATTGCAAATTTAGGGACGAGACTCAAAAGTTTTGAGATGCAATGGGTGATGTGATTGGGCGGAAAAGTGGGAAGGAGTATGGGAACTATTAAAGGTCAGGTACAATTGGAAAGGGTTTGTGGTACAAAGTGGTGAAAAGACCAAAAAACCAGCCATGCCACGTCAGCTAACGAGCCAAGATAACGAGCGTTATCCGTAATGGGGCTCCAGAGACCAAATGCGTACTGTTGGTGAACTTTAGGTACCCTGTTCGCCAGTAAACCCAAACGGGGGACTAAACGGCAAAACGAGGTTACTGTAGGGACTAACGGTGTAATTTACCCTTTCAAATTCGTTAAAATAATAATAATCTATACTACTTATAATGGAGGAATGACTCCCTCTCCAAAAAATTCAGATATACAAAAAATGATGTATGGTTTATAATACTTTAAAGCAAGCAATTTTCATAATTACAACAACCAAAGCATTGTGTAGAACAAAAACTAGCATGAATCAAAATTCAGACCACTTTCCTTAGAATGCTACATTAATAGCATTAAAAACACCCTTACACCTAATATTACAATTATTTAAACACAATTTACAACCCTCATTCTACATTAATAGCATTAAAAACACCCCTACACCTAATATTACAATTATTTAAACACAATGTACAACCCTCCATCTTAACAATTATTTAGCTTCATATTTATTAGTTTTAATATTTATTTAATCAAAAAGCTCTTGAAAATTCATGTATTTATCTCCCACCGTCGCTAGAACGACAAAAAGGGTGGTGGATTTTCCTACCTTTTACCGCTGGTATCAACAAAACGAGAGAGAGAGAGATGGTTTTGGTGATGAACTCGAGCTGCGGTGGTGTTAATCGTGGTGTTGGGAGGTGTTTCTTGGCGCGTGATGTATGTCAAAATGATGGGGAGGTTGTAAGGAGTGTGGTGGTGGTAGCGGTGAGTTTAAGTGGTCGGCGGTGGTGTTTGTTTTGCCGAAAAAACGACTGGAGAAGAAGAAGAAATAGGGTGCTGCTGGTTTGAGAGAGAAAGAGTGTCAAACCTTAAGTAAAGGTATAATGAGGTTTATATATGAAAGTGTTTTGGACCTTGTGTGAACCCTATTGCATCCTTAGGGATTAAGATTGTAAATATATGCTAGGGTGGGAAGTGTAGTTTACCAAATCTTTTAGTATTTCGTTCTCTAAGCAAATTTAGGTGTCGGAATGACTTCCCGTGACATTTTTATTAATTCCATCAAAAATTTTTATTTAAGAGTACCCGCCGCTGCAATGCGCAGGTACCATGCTAATAATAATAATAATAATAATAATAATAATAATAATAATAATAATAATAATAATAATAAAAAACGTTTCAAATTTACTTTCTGATTAATCCACATCAAATACTATCTACTTTGACAACTAGCAGACCACTTTGATTATTTTAAGAGAGAGCCGGATATTTAATTATCTACTGTGACAATTAGCAGCCAACGTTTAATTTGAGAGCGAAAGGCTTACAATAATAGTTCACATCAATCTTAATTATTGTAAAGAAAAAAATATTACGTCTTTTCATTTAATGACATTTGGGTTGGTAAGTTCCTGTCTATTATGATGTAAGATAGTGTTTTAATTTCAGAATAAAAAATGTGTGGGTTGTTTAAATAAAATATGCGACTATGTGAGTCATATCTTCTTTTATTTTTTTCTTCGCCTGTATAATGTTATGTCATTGGATCAACGGATATAACAGCGATAGTTAATTTGCTCTAAACATATATATTAAAATAAAAAAATATCCCAAGATCTTATGAAGTGTTGTGGTATTTAGCAAGGACGATGGATTCTACAAGAAGACCACTAAGGGAGCCGGGAGTGGGTGAGTGAAAGTGAAGGTGCAGTGCGGTGAGGCTCACGTACGGTAATACCGCCGCCGGTATCCTCTTACCGCACGGTTTGTTACCGTTGAGTGAGGAGCTCACGCACGGGAAGGAGCAAACTTTCGAACGTTGGACACTTTTTTTGAATATTGTGGGAGAGTGAAGGGTGAGTGAAGTGGCGCCTCCAAAAATATGAGTGAGTGATGAAAAAAGTAGGGAGTGATGTGACGTAAGGGGATTGGTTAGGAGTGAGTGAAGGGAGACATGGTGAGTGAACCACTCCCTCACCTAAGAAGGAGATTTTAGGCTTCCAAAAAATTAAAGGCTCCAATTTCCTTTTATAACAAACAATACGTTAGCGTAATGGTCTGCTAGAACATTTAACTTTATTTCAAAACAAAATTCAAAATTCAAAATTCAAAATTCAAAATTAGAACTAACGAAAGTTACAAAGATAATTTGCAAGGTTGTCAGGATCATATGATCTTACAATCTCATGTATAAAAAGCGAGTAGGATCGTAGCAGAATCTCAATTCGAATAAGATTGGTCTAGGTTCGTAAACGTAAACGATATGATCTAATCCTACTAAAAGCCCATATTTCTTATCTCAATTCAAGCAGGTTTGGTGTATGCTCGTACGATCGCATGCAAGATCGTCGGATTGTAAGGACCCAATCCTACTAAAAGCCCTGTTTCGTAAAGGACAAGATCGTCGGATCGTCAAGTGACGGCATCATGTTATAACTTGTGATGCCATCACAAGTCCTTCTTGTGACATTTAGGTCATTTTTTTTTCATCCAGTCAAGCTCAAAACGCCTTCTTTTTCAGCAAATGCATCCTAAGAACTCAAATAGAAACAATTTAGGGCAATAAATGATCAAGTATACACGAATTTAGAGGCTAAATGACCCATTAAAAGCGTATGAAATTACATCTCTTCAATAAGTCACTGTCAACCAATTTGACCTCATACCTTCATAATATTAGCAGCTACCGTTTCCGTATACTGCAACATTAAAGGGTAATCTACAGTTTTTATATGAGTTAGTCTAATATTACTTCTTCCGTTCTAAAATAAGTGTCTTGTTGACTTTTAAAGTATTTCTTTTTCAACTTTGATCTTAAATATATTCTTTTGTGTCATATAGTACTTGTTGCAAAATATGTGAATGTATTGAGTTTTAAGTGTATTTTCACTGGTATAATTTTCATTAATATTATATAACACAAACACAAATATTTAAGGTTAAAACTAAAAAATAAAAATTTTAAAATGTCAAAACAAGACACTTATTTTAGGATGGGGGAGTACTTATTTTTAACACTATGGGGTAATCTGCAATTTTATATGAGTTAGTTTAATATAAAAAAATGATCGTTAACTGTAAAGTTATTGTATTGGCAAAAATAAAACTGAAAATTTTTCAACGGAAATTTTTGTTGAAGGGTATCCGCCGCTGTAACGTGCGATTACCTACTAATTTTATCTAAAGTGTGATATATTGAGGTAAAAAGTTGAAAAATACAAAATTTATGAAAAGTTGTAGAATCATACGTTCTTTGAAATATTTTTTGAGCAGTTGTGAAACAGTAAAACTTTACAACACTTCTTATGTGATTTTGTCTTAGCCGACAAAGATTTTCACCACTATTTTGCCGCCACATACAACAAATGTTATGTATCTTTATAGCGTCTTTAGACTTTTAGACTTTGTAAACACATAGAGAGCTGCCTATAAACACGGCCATCGCATTCAATAGATTTGGGACCATATATATATTTGGTTTCTTGAAGATTAGCACAAAGGATTTTCAAGACGGTGATGGCTTCCTTGTTTAAATTAAGATATAAATCTATAATGTGTAACATTAAGTCAGATATCATGTTTACAAGTTTAAGTGCATGTGAACAATTTGGTATATGTTCAAAACAAAAGAACTTTTGGTATAAAGAAAATTGCTTAATACAACTGCTATAAGAAATTAAATCATTCAAGCCCAATGAAAACATTTCTCTTAATCACCATTTTTAAGTTTTGTCATCAACAAAACTCCTTTCAGAAATACAGTACAATTGTTATCAAAAATTAAATAATTAACGGGTTATTTTCATTTTTAGTGTACAAAAAGTCGGGAAAGAAAATCCAGTCTAGTTAGTGGCCCCATTAAACAAGTCAAAGATGTTATAAGCCGGAAATCGTGGCCATTTTTCCATTTTGAATTAATTTCTTGTACATTAGCACATTTGATTAAAAAACGATGTTCAATAAAAGGGAACATATGATCAATTTCAAGTACCATCAAATTTAGCAATTTGTTTTGTGTTATACTCCCTACGTCCCAAAATTTTTGTCCCCTATTGACTTTTTCGGTCTTTCTTTCTCAACTTTGACTATAAATATTTTTGTTTGTGTTATATATTTTTTGATAAAAATTATACCAAATGAAAATACATTTAAAACTCAATTCGTTCATATATTTTGTATCAAGTATTAAGTAATATAAACAAAAATACTGAAGGTAAAAGTTGAAAAGTAAAGACCGAAAAAGTCAATAGGGGACAATAATTTTGGGACGGAGGTAGTACATAAGTTCCTATCTAAAAAATAGTAGGGCCCGTTTAGGCTAGATACAGCGGTGACCTAAGTTATCTACTATAACATTGGATTTCTCTCTCTGGTCATTATACATGACCCAAATGCCACAGTGGTGACCGATTTTTTTTTTTTTAAATTTTATTATTATTTTATTTAAAATTCATTACAAATAAAAACATTACAATACCAAATCAGATAAACATTAAAAACATTACGTAAATTATTGAAATAACATTAAAAAGATCACATTAATTCTTCATCGTTATTATCAATACCGTCTTCGTATTTATTCTCTTGATTGACTTGATGATTTCTATGATTTCTCCAAATGTGTTCGATCAAATCAGATTTTAAGTGTAGATGAGTTGATGTGTTCTGGGTCTCTTGAGTAACTACTAAAGATTCTTTAAATGTTCTTAAGGGATCCTGTGGTTGGTGGCCCTCATTTCGAACCATGTAGGACATATTGCCCGCTGCTTGTGTTGAATGATCAATTATGTAATATGATACATGTATATATAATATCTTGGAGATCCTTTTTATATAGCACTCAAGCCGGAAATTTAAGCATTTTTCATTTCTTCTTCAACACACCAAAAGCCCGTTCCACATCTTTCCTTGCTGCTTCGTGCTTGCTCTTGTACAATATTCTTTTTTATCACCCGTGGGAGGATTTGAAATGGACTTTATAAGAGCGGACCGTTGTGGATATATCTCGTCAGTAAGATAATATCCCCTTTTATATTGTACATCGTTAGCCTCGAATTCAAGGTCTGGTGCTCTACCATTTTTGATATCACTGAAAACAGGGAAACGGCGTAAAAAGTTTATGTCGTTATTCATCCCGGAGACACCAAAGAATGCATGCCAAATCCATATCTTGGGAGGCGACCGCTTCCAATAAAATAAATGGATGTGGCCCGTTATCACCCCTAGCATGTTGACCTCTCAAACCATTTGGGCAATTCTCCCATTCCCAACTTGTACAATCAATGCTTCCCATCATCCCAGGAAACCCATGCTTGTGCTCGTGATGAGCATATAATCTTTCAAGGTCATAATACGTGTGAATAGTTCTCAGCTCATTCGGAACCGCCGACAAAATATTCTTTCGTCGAACTGCGAATTTTTGGAGAAGTATGCCGCCATTAAACGATTATGAGCACCCTCATGATCCCTAGGTATGTACCTTCGTGGAACTTTTGGCTGTGATACTTGATAAGCGTTCCAAGCAAACTCCGTAAACTCACTCAAAACTTCATCTTCGTCGGAAGACGAAGAACCAAACAATAACTCGTAAGACATGGTGAATATGGATGAGAAGTTGTTTGAAATGTTGTTTGAAATTGTGTATTTAGAAGTGTGTTTGATGTTTGTATTTATAGGATGTAAAGTGATAAAACTTAATTTTTTTTTTCATTTTTCATTTTTATTTTTTATTTAATTTTTATTTAGTAAATGTCAAACGGATAGTTTTTTGGAGTGTTGTGTTGTTTAAAGCCGGTTGGAAATACAACCGATAGTTGTATTCCACATGACTCGACCAATGTTCGACCGGAGTGGCACATTGGGGACAACCGATTTAGAAATTGGTCGAGTGGGTCGACCAATTGAAGTTTTGAGATGCATTGCGTTTAGCCTTAGTTTATGGTTTTTGGGAGTGGGTATTAGGTTTAGGATTTTATAGTGTTGATTGGTTGATGAGATTACTTTTAAAAATGGGTTTCATTCCCACTAAACTAAAACCCAACCTACTATGTAGTATTTCTTTCTCTTTATTGTGAGTCTCATTTTACCACTCACATTTTTTTTATATTTTTCTAATATTTTATAATTCAAATTTAGATTTATTAAACTAAAATATATTTTATGACATATTTTCTCTCTGTTACATTAAATACAAATCTAAATCCAAATGTTAATCCTAAACCTAACTACAAACCAAATGGGCCGTTAGGATAGCCAATTTGTTACGATCATATGAGACTGTTGTATATGTTAAAAAAGCAAAAGAAAAAAAATGAGATTGTTGCAGGTTGAAAGGTCGTTGTAATTTTGAGCCTCGTTATAGTTTCAGAGTTATTTCGTCAAAGTATGAAAGTTGTAAGTCAAAATTATCATGTAGGAATCGAATGGTTGTAATTTCTAGAATTTTGCTAATAATTAATTATCAATATCAGGGTCGTCCCATGAATTTTGAAGCCATGTGCAAACTAGAGAAGTAGGGCCCTCAATTTGAACGATTTAACATATGTGTGAAAATGCTAGTCAACATCCCAAAATGAATTACAGGCATTTTTTTTAAAGAACAATGTCAACACGTCAAAAGGTATATGCTCTAAAGTTGTCTCTTCTTCCTTCGATCCATTCCCTGTTTCCACCATTTTTGTTATAGTACTTCAAACAAATCGCTATTCATATTTAATAAGAATCAAATTTAAGACATTATAGAAAACTTTATCATCGATTATAAGCTAACCTAGTTAATATAACTCGGTGCCTAAAATTTTTGTGCCCTAAAAATTTGGAGGCTCTGAGTGGTCGAACATTTCGCACATGCTCAGATCCGGGCCAGATCTATATATTTATGACTTTGAGAAAAAGAAAAGATTATCAAAAATGGCCCATGGCGATATTTATCGAGAGTGGAGTTATTTTAGGTGCTCATCTTGTATGTTGGTATTCTAGTTTGGTTTTTCTAGACGCTTTCCATTTTGCACCTCATTACAAATATCATTAGGGGAAAAAAAGTTAACGCTCAAAAAGCATATTGCTACGCAATTCAAAACTTGGCCATTGTAGACTTACAATATGTTTGGCGAAATCAGTTGTAGCTTGGGTTGGGGTTGGTGTTGGTGTTGGTGCTGGGGCTAGGGAGAGGCTGAAGCTAAAACTTATATTATAAGCTTAAAGTTGGAGTTTATATTTTTGTAAAATTGTTTGATGAATTAGTTGAAGCTGAAGCTTGTAAATAAACTCAAGTATAAATACATCAAATTAAATTCACGTGCATTTCAAATTTTTGCATGTTGACCCATTATATTTGAAGTGTATTTATGTAATTTGACTAACTATAAGTCTTACTCATTTTTAAAAGCTCTTTTCAATTAGCTTGGTCTTATGAAAACTTATAGCTAATAAAAGCTTTTATAAACTTGTGTGACAAACAAAACTTATTGGTCAAACAATGTGAAAACACAAAGGCAATATGTTAGAGGTTTACCTGTTGGTCCTAAGTCTCGTTTTTTCTACAGACCTATTCAAAGCACGACTACAAAGAAGACGAATAATAATCAGGCCAAACCAAATGATATGAGTTTTAATATGGTTGGGGATAATAATAAGTCTGGTTCGAAACCTATGGGTGAGGTGGCTAGCTCAAGTGGTTTGAAAATTGTGACTTCAAATCTGTTTGATGTTCTTAATATGGTTGAAAAGAATGTTGGTGTAGTATTGTGTGCTCAACAAAATTAAATATTGCCGTTAATAGGTCTACCGGGGTCGCACACAATAGCTCGAGATTGTAGCTTTATATATTTATCATGAATATATAAATAATCTAATTATACGAAATAGCATTGGACTAATTAATTTTTTTTGGAACAACGAATTTTATTAAAGAGCCTATCAAGAAGCTAAAGCTCAAAAAGGAATAATTACAATAACATTGTCATAGGGCTTTTAAGCCAACCTAGCCAATCAATTTTTTCTCCTAGCTCTAGCATTACACCAAACATAAGAATGGTACACAACAAAATCAAATAACGCCGCTTTTGATGGGACTTCCGAATAGAAGATCAGCTTATTTCGAAAGCTCCAAATGATCCACCATAAAACGAACATCGTAGCTTCCAAATATTCTTTCACCTCCTTCCTTAACCTCAAACCTTCTAGCCAGATTTCCCAGCCATGATACAAATGAAAACACATATCCGGCAGCTCCCACCATCTAAAAAACCTGTAAATAATGGCAGATGACATGAACAAGAAAATAACAAATGATCAGAAGTTTTGATCCCTTCACGACAAACCGGACATTCCATATTTGACACTTCCATCCCTCTCAAAGATAAATTAAATCTAGTCGGGAGCTTATTCAAAGCAACCCGCCAAGCAAAAATATTAGCTTTTATAGGAATTAGTTTTAACCATTTAGTAGGTGACTCGTCAAGAACACATATCCCATCATCTATGAATCTCCTAGCCGAAGAAACCAAGAATGCCCCTTCACTATTCAGATTCCAAGACCAACTATCTTGGTCATCTACAAGCTTTAAAGCATTTAACTTGTTGGATAAATCTTCCAACTGTATACTTTCTGCTCCCCCCCTTGGTAATCGTCTAAAAGCAAAAAGCATACCATTGCTAACTTTAACACCAACTGAAACCTCTTTGTTCCCCTCTAGAGCAAATAAACGCGGGTATTTAACTTTCAAAACACTGTCCCCCATCCAATTCTCTGACCAAAATAAAGTGTCATTTCCATTACCCACCTTCTTATGCATACACGAAAGTAAATCCACCCCTCTTCCTTTAAGTTGAGAGAGACCTCGAACATAATCAAGCCAAACTGAATACTTCCCCAAGGGAATATCCAGATCCAGGTTACCACAAGGACCATGGGTAGCCTTGATAACAGACACCCACAAAGCTTCAGGAAGCGCCTTGAATCTCCATATCCATTTGAACAACAAAGACCGGTTCGTAGCGAAAAAACTAGACATCCTAAACGTCCAACTTCTTTACTATCAACAACCTTATCCCAACTAAACAAAGAAGCCTTTCGACCACCAGGGACCAAACCTCTTAAAAAAATACTTCTAACTGATTCAAGACGTTTAACACCAATAAGGAATTTGAAAATCGAAAAATAATACAAAGGAATAGAACTTAACACTGCTTTAGTAAGGGCAAATCTACCACCAATAGAAAGAGTCTTCGCCTTTCATTTAGATAGTCTCGCCATCACTTTATCAATAATCACATCCCAGGATTGGATTTGGTTCATTTTGTTGCCCACCATTACCCCTAGATATCTAAAAGGAGTTTTGGAGGCTTCACATCCAAACATGTTCGCGCCTCTAACAAGCTCAACATGCGACACCCCTCCAACTCCCATAATACTACATTTTTGAATATTAATCTGAAGACCCGAAGCAAGATACAAACATTGCAAAATACTTACCAGATGGTGCAGATTCTCTTTTTTTCATTCCCCAATAAAAATCGCATCGTCAGCATAAAAGAGGTGAGATATATGTATCGACTCAAAGGAACCTACTTGGATCCTTTAAAAAATCCTCCTTCCATGGCACGAACAAAAGAGATATGTAACGATTCCATAACCAACAAAAATAAGAAAGGGGAAAGCGGATCCCCTTGGCGTAAGCCTTTCTGGAAAGAAAATTCTTGAGTCGGACTTCCATTTACAAGAATAGAAGAAGTAGAAGAGACAAGACACCCTTTAATCCAACCCCTCCAAGTATCACCAAAACCAAACCGAGATAGGATCAAATCAAGAAAGTGCCACCGCACCGAATCATAAGCTTTTTGAAAATCAACTTTAAAAATCATAGTCTTCCTCCTTTTCTGATTACACCAATCTATCACCTCATTTAGAATCATGGGACCGTCAAGAATTTGACGACCACGAATAAAGGCAGATTGTTCTTTATTAACCAAGCTATCAATGACCAAACTTAATCTATTCGCAAGGACCTTACCCACAATCTTATATTGACATCCTATAAGACTGATGGGATGAAAATCCTTCACGAATTTGGCATCATCAACTTTAGGAATCGAGGATATAAAGGATGTATTGCATCCTTTAGGAAACGAACCTGACCGAAAAAAACATCTCACTGCCCGAAACACGTCACCACCAATCACATATTAAAACTTCTTTATAAACTTAAAAGTGAAACCATTTGGCCCCAGAGATTTGTCACTACCACAATCCTACACTGTTGTTTTTATCTCCACATCAGTGACATCTTCTTCAACGTAACCTATTGATGTTGGTTTAGATAAACAGGAAACGCCTCATCATTAAGAAAACGAATCATATAGCTCGAATCACTAGAAAATCTATTGGCAAAGTGTTGGAAAAATTCTTGCTTGACCTTAGAAGGATCCATACTCCACTCTCCATCAACCGAAATACCTCTAATAGCCATTTGGTGTTTTTTTTTTTTTTTTTTTTTTTTTTTTTTTTTTTTTTTTTTTTTTTGTTAATAATACCATGGAAACACTTTAAATTTTTGTCGCCTTCTTTAGCCCATTTCACCTTAGCCTTTTGAACCAAATCTTTTTCCCTCAAAGAATCCAAATCTCGCAATTCCTTCCAGAAATCCCTTCTAGAATTCAACAAATCTTCTTGAGCACCCTTCTGATCAATTAGTTTATCAATAGATTACAAGTTCTCATGAATTACTTTCCTCTTGTCATTGGCTTTAACTCTATATTGATGTACCCAAATCTTTATCTTCTTTTTCAACATTTGGAATTTCTTCTTCAAATATGACATCTCATTAAGGTCCACAACCACATCCTTATGCCAAGATTCCTTCACCACCTGATCAAAACCTTCAATAGAAAACCATCAATGAAATGTCTTAATAGGGATAGGCCCATAATCAACATCACATTCTCTAAAGAAAATCGACCTATGATCTGATAGATGTGTTGCTAGAATAAGGCCCGAAAAAACTGGAAATTGGCATAAGAGACCATCCGATACAAGAAATCTATCCAGCTTACTCATCTTCGAAGAATCTCTAACAGCCCACGTAAAAGTAAAACCACCAAGAGGAATATCTCTCAAATTAGAAGACTCAATAAACAAGTTAATCAACATTGCCCCCTGATTATTAAAAATAGAACCATGTCTTTCTAAAGGATACCGAACCTCATTAAAATATCCCATAATAGTTACCTCTCCTTGCCATCTGACTAACACCCCAGGCAAATAATTCCAAAGCATTCTTTTTTCTGATAACTCTTGAGGAGCATAAACACCGATCATTAGAAGATTAGTACATGTCGCCTTCCAAACTCCCTCAACTAACACAAAATAATCTAAAACATAAATATTTGTTTTGGTAAGAAAAGAACGATCCCAAACACATAGAAACCCACTCGAGTTATCTGCTGAAGAGCTATAACGATAGTCAAAATCCATGTTACCCCAAACAGAACGGACAACCATATCATTCATCTCCTCCATTTTAATTTCCTGTAAAGAAAGAAAGGTGATTTTATTTTTACAACAAAGCTCCTTAACCCAGTCTTTTTTTGCTATTGGTCCAAGACCTTGAATATTCAATGATAAGACGTTCATTGATAACATGTTCCATCTCTTTGCCTTGAAATTAACTTCTCAATATCATTAACATACCCATCCATAGAGAATCCCATAGCTTGTCCAATCTCTACAAACTAGTCAAATTGGTTGGACTAATTAATAAAGACTAGATTGGGCTTAAGGGGCGAAATCCCCTTATGGGAGCAACTAGGCGGGCGGTCACCTAAGAGGTGGGTCGGGCCGGGCTTTGATCTTTGACTTGTTTAAAAAGAAAGAGATACTATAAGATAATGTAAAATCTTTTAAAACTAAGTAATCATTCCTTTATTTAATTAGGTAATTATCTTGTTTTTTAATTTGTTTATTATCTTGTTAGCATTATAATAGAAGAGGCAATTATTAAGTCAAAAAAGTTTTTACAAACCCTTCTATCCCTCCCCATTTGCTCTCGTCAGCCATATACCAACCAAGATGCACGAACAGTTTTGTTAGTGTGTTTCTAAGATGCTGCTGTCTGGATGAACAGCTAGCACGCTGCTGCAATCACTAGAGGGCTAGTGTGCTAAACCATAAGGAATCTTGCATTAGGTTCTTTGATATGTGTTGATCTCCTACTGAAAACAAACAGGTACACAAGTGTTGTGTTTTTATTTGATTGGTTATAAATTGTATCTAGACCACTGGCTCTTGGAAAATCGTTGTAGGGCTACCTAGAGAGGCTGTGTGTCCGGATTTGCTGGCGGCGGGAGCGGTGCGGGGTGATGGGGTACATGACATATTGTGACTAAAAAGTATCGGAAATAAAGAACGCTATGAGAAATAGTGTAATATAATAAGACAAAGCATGGAAAAAACAAATGCATACGTAGTAACTAATAATGGAAGCATAAATGTCTACAGTAAGTAATGCACATGCGCTATAGTATGCTTTTTAGGAATTTAAGTGGAAAGTTGCTTTAAGAAAAATACAAGGGCAACTAATCACAGCTTCACATGATCCTTCCCAAATTAGACATAGTTGATCAGGCTATGTATAATTGAGGATAAATGATGCAATGCATGGTTTAGTCAAACTAGTATCATGTTCAATGTTTTATAAAAATATTATTTTGGTTATAGTAGAGGTTTTTGTTTGGAAAACTGGTATTCTCTATAACCTTAGCTCTGATACAAAATTTGTTACACCCCGCTAAAGCGGAAACACGAGGTGCAACAACGCAAGGCACAACACATAAGATATAGGTAACACCATACATGAATTGATAAAAAAATATTACATGATTACAATAGTTTGAAATACATAAGTTCCCAAAAGAAAAGTCATAATAAAGTTTAAACATAAGTTTCAATGATAAAGCAATTGTTTTTAAGACAACAACATTTAAAGAAATGTCCGTGTAATGCATTTATAAAAATATACACTTACTAACGATCACCTGAAAAGCATGATAAAAACGGATCAACTATAACAATAGTTGGTGAGTTCATAAGATTAAGTACGCCAAGTAGTTCAAAACAATGAGAAATCAATTGGTTGTATAAGTTGCAAAATGGTCTGCTATGTATACACAAATGTTTATGCAATAAGGTCACTGCTTAACCGCTTCAGCCGCGAGACTTTTGCCCCCTAATGTCACGTGCTCTATCACTAACATGGATTGGTGATACTATGCACTCCCGTTGAAGTGGGAGTGAGGAGATGGCTCTACCCCTAAATAGCGGTATCTATAAATATCTACGGCTCATAAATGAGTTAAAAAGTAGTATAGTTGAAATGGGGTCTTAATGATAGAACTCAAGCATCAAACAAGCATACATACCATTTGCATAAGTTGTGAAACAAAATTTCAATCAGCTCAAAAAGCTCGTATAAGTATAACCAATTCAAATGTCATGCTTTTCACCCCAAAACAAGTAAAGAGTAAAACAAGATTGTGAAAAGTCACCTTAACAAATAAGAGCGTGAATGTAAGAGCGGTACAACAATAATCACTAGGGCAACCCTCGAACATATACCTTCCTAAATGCCACCTACAGTAAGTAAACTACTTATTAATAACTAAATGACATGCTCGAACAAAAAGAATGTCAACTAGTTAGATCACCTATTTAGACTCGTAAAAATGCGTTACTTTAACAAAAAACATAAATCTGTCTAGAACTTATGGTAAATTTGAGTGATCATTTCACCAAGAATAAATATGCTACTGACCAAATCACTTACACACCTAAAAATATCATGTCTTAAGAGTACTCAGGAATTTTTGGTTAATTTTTCAATAAGTATAAGTCCATCAAAAAGAATTTACAAGTCAAACTACCACTGAAATCAAAACTATTTGCACTTGATTTTTGTCGACTTATTGGTTGTATTATACCTTGAGTCTTTTAGCAAGACCATCTTTATTTGAAAGATAATACATAAAATAAAGTTCCAGTAGTGGAACTAATGAATTTTACCAAATTTTGAGGAAGATATGGTCATGCAAAGGTTGGCTAAACAAATTTGCCAAAATAGGTCAGTTTTACAACAAGTCTTGTGACGACTTTTTCGGGGTTAAAATCCTTGAGGCATGAAGAAAGACTACTTGAACTTTAAAGCTAACACATAAAATGAAATCCCAGAAATGGAACCAATCATTTTTACCACTTAATGGGAAAGATATGACCAATCAAAGTGAGGCTATGAAACCTATTCTTACCTGACAGTTTAACACCTTAACTTCTAACCAATGTTTGAAGGCTCAAATCCTCATAAATTTCCATGAAATCACATGGGTTTTAAAGATAAAATGTAAAACTAACTTCCAGAATAAAAATCAATGGTTTTTAATAAAAAAATGAGAAAGTTGTGACCTTGCAAAGTCTAGTCAAGAAATCTTTCTAAAAATGGCAGATTTACACATTGGCATGTAACCACAGTTTTGACGACCAAAACTTCATATTTTTCCACAAGACCACTTAGTTTTGAAAGAAAACTCAAAAAATAAAAAAAAAAGATCTCAATATAAAGAACAAGATTCGTGGTTGAGTAATGAGTGAGGTATTGTCTTCCAAAATCAACCATATCTTCATGACAACAAACTGTCCCAAAAATCTTACTATTTCACAAGCATTTTTTTTATGCCAGTCACCGCAAATGATAAAAACAAAGACCTTAAACCATTATAACAATCTTTTAGAGTATTTTTAAGTTCCTATCAATAAATATTCAGTATGTCTACTTATGTATTTAGCTACATGTTAATAGAGACTCAAACTTATACAAAACAAGAGTTTATGGTGCAAGATTTGGTGTAGTATCTTCTTACACCTAAACATACCTTTTTAACTTGGAATATGAGATATGTTAGCTACTGAGGTTTAGTATAGTGGTAGTGAGGTCCTTTGGTGGTTAAATGATATGTGATTGTTATAGAGGTGAATATGATGTAAATAGAGATGGTGTTTATCTTGAGTTTGGTGATGGACGACATTCAAGAGGGGGAAGGAGGAGAGATTCTGAATATCTTATGTGTGAAAGTGAAGTGAGTGTGTGAGGAAGAGTGTTGAGTGTTTAGGTTAGAAAGGGTAGAGTGTGAGAGTGGGTTTTGGGGAAGAGGAGGGTGATGATGGTGTTTTGCATATGAATTGTGATTGAGTGTGTGGGGTGGTGCTGTTTTTTGGGAGGAAAAAGGAGGGGGGAGATTTAATTTGTTGGTTATTTTTTATATAATGTCTTAAACGTGTAAGTCGGGTTTCATTTTGAAAGACGTAAACACCTAAAATATACTACGTTTTCAAGTACGGGCGACACTAACTATTTTAAAACATCTAAGCATATCATAGACCCTTTATTGACGTTTAACTAAAATTGTAGGTCGAAGGTATGTTCGTAACGCGAGGGTGCCTAAGGAAAGTCAACACAAAGGAAAATGACCTGGCTAACATAAAACTAGCTTAACAAGCATAGATTTAGTCAAAGATGTTATAAGTTACTATCAGTTGCTAACCTGAGTTTAGACGGCGTCACATATACCTATACAATGACACACACACCCTCTTCATGAGATGGAGAAAAGTTTATATTTAGTCACTATAAGTGGCCTGTTGGGCCCTTAAAAATGGGCTTGACATGGACTTGGTCCATTACTTACGTTAACATGTTACCTAATACATACTAAATCCCAATAGACTATTACAAATCTATTACAACTAGTACAAGTCCTATAAACTCTATAAGGATCGCCACTTCAAATGCTCACAAGCTGTTAAAGTAAGTTATCCAAACAACCCCTAATAACAACATGGGAAGGTTAAAATAGCTGCTGAAATAAGCTATCCACCCATAATTAGCACGAATCAAGGTTAATTAGTTGTTGCAATAAGTTATCCAAACAACTCCTAATCAAGTTTTTATGTCATTATTACGGATATTTTTCAAACAACCCATAATAAGAGATGTTTTACAAATAATTGGGTGAATGATGAGGCAAAAAATGATCTGTTTTTAGGGGGTCATTTAAGCCGGAATTTGAATTTATTTGATCAAATATTGCCCTAAATCGTTCCTTTTGTGATTTTAGGTACTTTGGGAGTGAATTCTGAAAAAGGAAGCATTTGGACGTTTTTGGAGCATAAAAGTGAAGAAAACGGCAAAGTCTTGATTTTCCTTGCTGGGAACAGTACCTGACTGCGTCAAGAGAAATTTTATGACGGCGTCAAGAGCATATTTGGTGACGGCCCAGAGAAAACGTGACGGCATCAGAACATGGTCGTCAAGAGTAAATGTGGTGACGGCCCAGAACAAGATTACACATGACGGCGTCAGATTTGGATCTAGGCAGTTCGAGAATTTTATTGGCGGCGAGATGACGACGTCAGAACTTTCTTCTTGACGCTGTCACCTTTGTAAATCTATATATACTCTTTGTTATTTTCATTCTAAAGAGAGGAGAATTTTAGGGTCGAACTTAATAAACCCTAGCACGACTTTTACAGTATTTTCAAGGGTTTTCACCCATTGAAACCCTTCATGTTCAATTGAGATAAGTATCCTTTCAATTCATTCAATATGTCTATGTGTTGTTTGAATATATCTTATATTTGTCTTAATTTTAACATGCTAGGCTAGATCTTTTGTGTGTTTGCTTAGATGTAATGAAAACTAGATGTTGATTATAGGTTGATTGCTTGTTATAGTTGTAATGGATGAATGATTTCGATGTTAGGCTTAAGAAAACTGGCAGATCTCCATTGTGTAACTTGCTTGAACGTCTTAAGAAATATGAACCAATGCGTACTACGTTTTTATGGTTGTATTTAATGCATGAGCAAATTCTAGTGATCCCATGTTAGGAGCTTCTTGCAGGCTCGACATAGGAGTGAAGTAGGAGCTTCATAGAGTTGGGGAAGTACGTACGCCACCCCACGACTGGTATTAAGGAATATAACCCGTCATCCACGCAACTGTAACAAACAATTAACCTGTAAAAGATATCTAGGGAGTAGTAAAATCTAAGTAAACACAATTCTCCCATTTATTGTTCACACCATAGTAGTAATTAGTTTTATTTACATTTCTGTTATTTTATTTTGATTGCATCTTAAGTTATTGGGTTAGTTGACTAGCAACTAATTCCGCCCACTCCTCTAAAAACTGAGATTTTTACTTGCTTTATTAAAATATAAAAAATACAAAAAGAATCATCCTATCCTCTAGACCTAGTTTTTAGGCTTTCTAATCCTAGCGACACTATTCCTGAGTTGAACGATCAATCCCCCGGTACTTGTCACTATACTATACTACAACGATCGGGTACACTGCCTGGTGGGGGTTGTAAGCTTCTTGAGATCCCTCGAGAGGTAAAACCTGGTGCAATTCTCACGCATCAAGTTTTTGGCGCCGTTGCCGGGGAATAGTTATTGCCTAGGTTAGAATTTCTTTTTATTAGGTCTACTTGCTAGATTCCTTTCTAGTAAGATTTTATTTTTATTTATAGGTCTCTTTAGTCTATCTTTTTCTTCGTGCCTTTGTTAGTAAATTAAGTTCATTGACTATTCCATTCACCATTATGGAGAACGTGAATCCACCAAGTCCGACACTAGAGTTTTACCAGAAAAAATATAATTACACCAGTTTGGATATACCAAGATGGACGAATGAAATGAGGCGGACAAGATCTTATATTGATTTTATTGAGTACCTTGAGAAAAGAGGCCAAGTGCATAAGACTTTTAAAGAATTCACCTTAGGAGCTCCATCAACCCCTCAAAATGCCTCACTTAGTGAAACCTATGCACCATATAAGCCTTCACCTAGGATAGTTTCGTATGAGCCACCTAGATGCATGTCATGGTTAGGCACTACCATAATACAGGATGAACACATAGGTGACCTTGATGTGATGGAGGATGTAGCCGAACATGATCACATTGATAAAAAAGACCTAGGTTTTATGATCGATGATGATGAATCTCAAGAAACACTTGATGAATCTTTTGGGCAATTTATATATAGCAGTCAGAATATTGAGGATGATCCTTATGATTCGGATATAGAAGTTGAGATGCCTAGAGAAGCACTTGAGATACTTGGGAAAATGTTAGGGTTAGATTATAATACTTTACACATTGCTTATTTGAGGTGGTGGTACTTGAATTTTATCAAGTTTACTGTAACACCCCTTGCCCGCTTAGACCAAAAACTAAAACTTTTTACGCGGAAACGCTTGATTTTTACGGACATCTGGTTACTCTTTTGACCACTGACAAAAATCTATAAACATTCAAACCTTGAGACTATTTTTAAATAAAACTAGACTCAATTACCTTCAAAAGGACAGTGGCACGACCCGTGACGACTTACCGATTAAAAGATATGATTTTTCAAAGTTTACCAAAATCTGTCCGAATCAAACCGAAATTTGGGAATTTGGTACCAAATTTCGGTATAAACCGAAATTTGGGATATCCAAACCGAAATTTGGCCCTTTTTCACAATAATCGACCCCTGCTACCTTATATCCACACCAAACTCACTCAAAGCCATTAACATAACATACAAAATCGTTTACATACTCAATCAAGCCGAAATAGTACTTTAAAAGTTGACGGGTTATGCACCAAAACCCATTTTGACCCATTTACACATCAAACTACTCATACCACATCCGTTTTGCACCATACCAACTTCAATAATTTAACATATCAAACATGTTCCAACGACACTTAACCCATTTCCTATCCAAAATGGGTACGTTTACGCTTAAACCAAACGCCCCTTTAACTTAAACCATAAACACATAAAACATGCTTTGACTTACCAAATGACTACCAAATCCTTATACAACTCTTGACATACAATTTAACACTTGTCTACTCATTTCAAAGTACTACTTGACAAACGGGGGTACAAACTTATACACCTGAGCTCGGTATCTACCTAAGTTCTAATTCCTTACCAATATTCTAACCTTCCGCATAAACGAACCATACTCCATATCCCACGCCTTCCTTAAACACAAGGACCTACAAAAGGGATTGACAACTAAATCATAAGCTTTCACTTAGTAAGTAAAACGATCAATAACATATCATTATACTTCAATCCACACATAGCATTTATACATAAACACTTACTTGACGGGCTTACAACCCATGACTCATCTAGCACATAACATCATCATGTACCATAGCATCAACTATCACATAAGCCACATTCATGGCATCACATAATCATATTCCATAGTTCATACCACTTTGTCATACAACATACATAACACATATGTTAGAAATCCATATAACACATGTTACTATCATTTTACTTACTTTAATCCAAGCTACATAACATCAAGAACATCATCATCAACACAATCTTCCATCATCATCATCATCCTTCATAATTAACCAAAACCTAACAACATAACAAGGGTTATCAATACCTATAAAATATGCTCATCTTCCATTCTACATCATCATATGATCATATCTTGATCATATGATGAAAACCCACCCAATCCATAATCTATAACTTCAATAACCTCAAGAATATGCATACTTACTTGTGGAGGATCATAGCTAGGAGATTCCATAATCATGGAGCCTTCATCTTCTTCACCTTAAGTCATCATCTAGATTTTCCCTCCCTTTCTCCTCTCACTAGAACCGGACTTCAACTCCATCTAAAATGATGGAAAAAAGTCTAGAAATTACTAGTTATAACTAGTTAGGTGGTATCTTTGGGCTAATGGCAAGAATGGCCCTTCTAGTCTATTTCTTCTTATTTAAGGCACAAATAACTTAACCACATGTTTAATACTTGGCAACCTAGGCCCCTCTAGTTATGCAACACATTTTATATGACTACATAGTCATACTTTGACGATTAATTGGCTATCGGGTTTGACCATTGCGCAACGAATGTTGACTGGCCAATCAAATGAGGTATTTATCATTTTCATCTAGGGTGGGATCCCAACACCCGGGAAACGGGTCTAACAATTCTATCCCCCTTATTTAGATTTCGTCCTCGAAATCTCTTGTCCATTTCTATTTAAAACTAAATCACAACATATACATGTTCTTATCCTCATGCTTTCTAAGCCATTACCTTGCAACGATCTAAATGATCTTGCAAACTCTAAAGTTACTATACATAAACACTACTTTCACCACGAGCTTATCTAAAATTCCCAACAATGACGACTTGTCATTCGGAGGAAATCTACTATTTGACTTTATATAAGTCAAACTTCAACACTATCATTACTTCATTCACAAATACACTAACATGTCTTAAGTCATATACCGGCCAAAATTACACTTTACACAATATCAACACTTATCTACTTCTAAAAACCAGTAACTTATCTCGCAATATATATATAGTACCATATAAATGGCACGTCCAAAAACCAAATCTACGCATTACTAAAGCAATCTTCTTGTTAAGTCGTGGGAATTCCACCCATCATCTTATCAACTTAAAGCAAAAACTCATTCTAGGCGTCTATCTTAAGGTTCATATAGGACCTTAACACCGCTACAAGCTTTTATATCTAATCTCTTTTTATAACGTCTAACTTGTTTTAGTTTTCACTTTCTCATATCTCTACCCGTATTCATGTCATATCGGCTACACATAAGCCCACTCATTTATAACTCTTTACTTACATAAAAAGGCGTCCCAATCTATGCAAGTAAGGAATTATAAACTTATGGTTCGGTGATTTACAATTTCTTTATTTAAATGAAGTGGCGTCCCAATCCATTTAAATAAGGAGATTATAAATCCTCCTACTCATGTTCTTCCGACACAACAATTATACTTACTTTACTTTCCTTCTTTTCTAGCATTGGATCAAATCTCACTAACTATTCATCCATGTCATAAAGACAAGCTGGCTATCCCAAAGGATACCATAATATCCATGCCCTTGCGGCAAGCTGGGCCACCTCGAAGGATGCCATAACTATCATCCATGCCATAAGGCAAGCTATACAATCATGCCATGAAAGGCAAGCTAAGCTATCCCAAAGGATACTTTCATACATGCCAAGAATATAGGCAAACCATGCCGGCGAAGGCAAGCTAACAACCATGCCATGAAAGGCAAGCTAATAACCATGCCGTAAAGGTATGCTAACAACCATGCCATGAAGGCAAGCTAGGCCATCTCAAAGGATGCCAAAACACATGCCACGAAGGCAAGCTAGGCTATCCCGAAGGATACCAAAACTAGAGAATTGGATCCAAGCTATATCTAACTTATCATCTTTACTTACTTTATATTTCATGTACATTTATCATTAAGTACACGCTATCACTTTAACACTTCTCATTGCCTTGAGCAATTTCAACATTCGCTACCACGTTTACTTTCATCTAGACAAGTTGCTATACTACACTTGTTAAATTATGTTTGCATTCTCACAATGCTACTTATCATTTATCCGTCAACCCCAAGTTGACTCATACATTCACTACGTGGCATCTCTACTTTAGACAAGTTCTATATGATGCTTGTCCATTTACAGTTTACACATTCTCTATGTGTCCTTACCACACACTTTAACTATTATCCATCAACATGTTCACAACTCATACTATCACTTCATTTAGTCTACTCAACTTTACACATATAAGCCTTAAATAGGATTATTCCATAACATTTTCATTAATCTCATCACATACTATCCAATATATAAAAATGACTATACTCATGTTTTACAATTCTTCTAGCGCACTTTATATCACTTATGAATTCAAGCGCAATCTATGTCTCATTCATCACTTCTAGTTATCACGCTTAACCATTTACTTACTAACACATTTTACTTATCATGTTTTATATATAACATGATCTCGTCACATCTTAACCGTATACCTTAACTTTTCTTATTTTGATTAAGCGTGTAAGACTTGTACTTCAAGCATCTATTCATTATTACATCTAATCGTTCATGTCTCACGAAATATGCATTCCAATGCATCTATCTCAACTCATACACTTCTGTGAATCGTGCTCTCAAGCACATCACATAAACTTAGACATATAATAAACTACTACCATAGACATAACGTCATATAAACAATAACACTTAACACTTATCTAACAAGTGTTAAAACATTCACAATCATAATCAAATCATATAGTCGATGGCTCATATATCATAATGCACAACAATCTATGTCTAAGCATCAACGTTCTAATTAACCGCAAGCATTGGTCCACCTTATAACTAAGGCATCATACAAGTTCCAATTCACTTGCTAGCCCATCTCTAATACCACTTAACATTTCTATTCACATTCCATTATCATGGCTCTATCATACTTTCACATAATCGCAATACAAACGCCGGCACCAACCGAGGTGCACGGCCAACTAATCATTTAAACACTTCAAGTCATCACGGACTTACATCTCATATACATCAACACTATAACTCACACAATCACTTATCATCACTAATCTCATCTAGCATAAACCATAATCCAGCTCATACTTAACAATTAATTCCCACATCACTAACACTTACACTTAACACCTCTACGAGTGGTTTAAGACTAGGCAACCTATAGTGGAAACCTAATTCACTTAAACCGAAGCTCTGATACCAATTTGTAACACCCCGTGCCCGCTTAGACCAAAAACTAAAACTTTTTACGCGGAAACGCTTGATTTTTACGGACATCTGGTTACTCTTTTAACCACTGACATTTACGTAGGCCAAATCAGCTGAATCCATAGCTAATTACTGCTTTTTTACTTATAATCATAACTCCTTAAGCACAAAACTTTTAAAAAACCAATCCCAAACACCCCCTTACACACTTATTCAAAGTGACATAGATATTCATATTTATTTAAACATATAACAAGTAAAAAGATCCACCTACAATTGAATTAAAGGGACTGCAGAATAGTAGAATGTTGAATTAATGGATAATCCTTACCTTGTTTCAGGTCGGTTATTTCAGCTTCAAAATCTTTATGCTTGAAACTTGATGAGTGCTCAAACACTCATCATTTTTTATCTAATCTGAACTGCAAAACATACAAAAACACTCAGAAATGCATCAAAATACTAAAAATATTTCAAAATTGTGTTTTATATGTTTTAGATACAAAACGAGTAAAAACAAATGAAAAACGTACAAAGTTTGCAAAATTGGCAGTTTCAGTCCCCCAACTTTCATAAAATTACAAAACTAGTCCCTGGATATTCAAAATATGGAAAATTATCACCAAAGGTCCTTTTGAAATCATAAGTTGTCATATTTAGTCCTTTGGTGAAAAATTGGAAAAGTTTTGGAAATTTACAGTTTAGTCCCTGGAGTTTCAGATTTTGGCAGATTCAGTCCCTGGTGGGATATTTTTGAAAGAAAAATCAATTTTGGACCTTGGGAAATCAAAAGTTATCAAAATAGGTCCCTGGGTGAAAGTTTTGAGGAAATTACAAGTTTGGTCCCTCATGTTTGGAAAATTACATAAATGGTCCCCGAGAAATTTAATATTGAAAAAACACATTTTGGATCCCTGGGTTATTAAAGTTGTCAATTTTCATCCTTGTGATAAATTTAGAACATTTACATTTTCAGTCCTTGTAATTTTCCAAATTACAAAAATGGTCCTTGTGATTATATACCTAAACCAAATGGACCGTAAACAAACTAACCAAACCACCCTTTTGTCCAATCCTTGGCCTGATCCATGAGTCCACCCCAAAGCCCAAACTCAATCTGGCCCAACCCCATTTAATAATAACAATCTGTTCAAACCGGTCAACACCCTCAACCCCCGTACCACTGTTCACCATCCCCACCATCTTCCTGGTTTCCAGCTTCATGTCCCCCCCTCCACCTCCTCTTTTCCACCAAACCCAACCCTTCCATTAAATATTACTCACCTACACCCTCACCAACCCCCCTCCTCATTTAATACTTCACCAAACCTCCTAACTGCCAATCCCTGCTTTCCCGCCACTTTTTTATTTGAACGATTGAGATCAACAAAAGCCATCCAACAGCCATAGATGAGTGGGAAAGAAAGAGAATACCCTCCAGGTTCTATTTAAATGAAAAAAAAAGAGAAAGAAGAAGCAGTTAGTGTAGTTTTAGAATAATTGTAGTGTAGGTTTCATGTCGAAGTAGTTTACTTATGTCTTTTCATTGTAATTTCTGATTAAAAATCCTTGTACTAAGCATTATTAGTCTGTTTGAAACTCAAATTAGTTATCAATTTCAATCTTTCAGTTCCACAGTTAATTTGTACCTTGCAAGCAAAATTTCAAATTCTTGTTCAATACTTATAAGTTGTGGTTTCTCATTTATTTAAGCTCAGTTCAACTTATTTATAAGCTTTCTCAGGTTGTATCAGTATCTAAACAAGTGTAATTTAAAAATCCCAAAATTCTCAAAGAAAAATCATAAAAATAAATAATAAATAAAAATTCAGAGAAGAATGGGATTCAGGCTTGAAGCATGCTTCATTTTGGATATATTTATGGTTTAGAACTCATGGTGAGTGATTAGGATGATGGTGTAAGGTTTTGGATCAGTTCTGTGCTTTGGACTTATTGTAAGGCATTTTTCCATTTTTTTTTTATATAATATGCTATTTTCATTTATAGTAACTGCTTGCTGTTGATCCTTGTTTATTTAGGCTTGTATGGTGTTATTGTAAACTCAAATCTTTGATTCATAAAATACATTAAGTGTTTGCTTTGAAAATGGCTAAATTCAGTCCACAAAAGGAGTGTTTGGATTTGCCTTGTTCACTGTGTACTTGTTGTTGCAGTGTTGCAATTTTGTTATTTGTGTGTTGCTTTAAGTTTATTTAGACCCTAGGACTCATAAAAATTGCACCTTAAACAAGCCAAAGTCAAAAATCATTTCCAAAAGCTCCAACAGTTAACTGTTGGAGCTGTGTAACCTAAAACCCCCCCTTTTAGCTTATAAATCATAGTTTTAGCTTATGTTAGCTTTAATACAGCTTATTATAACATATTAGGTTAGTTTAGATCACCACAAGTTCATAAAAGTCAAAATTCATAGTTTTCTCAAAAAGTCAATTGTGCACTTGCTCAGTTTTTTCCAAAATAGCAATAATTTTATAGAATTTTAGGAATGGATTCAAGCCTTGAGCTTTTGCAGCCTACCAGCTCATCTTTGAGTTCCCATTGGTCTTTTATTTTTGTGATTTTAGCTGTGGGCCCCACAACCCTCCAAAGAGGGCTGCAGGGCTGCAATCTGCTCTGTCTCAGCAGATCAGTGGCCACCACCACCACTTTGTGGTGGTTTTCTGATCACCCCAGTGGGCCCACTACTCCCAACTTGGTTCATTTCAACCCCCTCCTACCAGGCTCAATGGTTTGACCCTTTGTTTGACCTAAATCCCTGTGGACCCCACTTGAATCAAGCCAAACTCTTTGTCCCATTTCTGAGTGCTACTTGTCTTTTGGAATTGCTTATTTTGACCCATATAGCTTATTCTGAGGTCCGCTAGTGCTTTTTCCAGCTTAAACAAGTTCAACTAAGTTATTTGAGTCAGAAAAACCCATAGTGGGTCCCACATAAGCTGGTTCAAGCTCATTTCCTTGCTTGGTCAACAGAAGTCAACTGTTGACCCAATAAGCACCTAAAGTGCTTATTTTTGATTTTCATAAAAGTTGTTTTTGTAAAAGTTTGTTGTTTTTAGTTGTAAAATAAGTTTGTAAAAGAAAAACCAAGAAAATCCAATTTAATATTAAGTGATAGTTTCTATTTAATGTAATTTAATTTTAATTTTCATTTTTAAATTTTTATTAAGTACTTAGCTATTTTATATTTTTATTAAATTCCTCATATATTAAAGTATTTATAATAATTTTCTCAGATTTTTATTTTATCATTTAGTATTTATTAGAATTAATCTTAGTTTTATTAATTATTAATTAATAATTAGTTTAAAATAGCATCATTAGTTTTTATTAAGTAAAACCTAGTTTTTATATTTTTTATAGCTTTTATATGTTATAAAATAATTTTAGAAATTTTATTAGAATTTTTACTGTTCATTTGCTATTTTTCTTAATTTAAAATAGTTTAATTAGATAATTAATAATTAATTAGTAATTAATTAATATAAAAACCACAAAAAGACAAAAATACTTATTTTTAATTTTAAAATTAGTTTTAAGTTATTTTATAATTTTAGAAATTTTATTTTCATTTCTCTAGTATTTAATTAATATAATATTGTATTTAAGTTATTTAAGAATTAATAATTAGTAATAATTAGTATTTAATTAATAATAAATAATTAAATAGTGTAAAAATTTATTTTCTTTTTCTAAAATTTTTTTTTACCTTTTAGTTTGTAAAAAAGTCATTTTCACCCCCTGGGAGTTTTCAGATTTCCGTTTTATTTTGTACGTTTACGTTTTATTTAAACGTAACGTACGCGTTTTTAAGTTTTAAACGTTTCTGGTTTTTCTGACTTTCCCGTCTTATTCATATAGCTTATTTAAGCTATCTCATTGTACAAATCAGTAGTGTAATCAATCACAAACCCCTTTCCATCCAAATTCACCCGATCACAAAGCCGTTTGTTTACAATCCACACCTCGTCGGGACATAACGGCCCGGGGAAACACTATATTCCGCGGAGCATTGATCTAGGCTATTTGACTTTGTTGACCATTCCTTGGTCAATATAAGTTATGTGGTTTAGCATCAATCAAAACTCCCTATAGACATTAAACACCATGTTATTAGTTTTAACAAATGATTTTATAGTATTACCAAAATTTATTGAGCTCCACAACTTTTAATTGAGTCCTAAATTTTGTATTAATAAAATTTATAGGATGAAAGGCAAGTTTATGAAGAAAAAAAAAATGCCAAAAGTCATGCTTTATAGTCACCAACCTTACATCAATTGCTCTCAAAAGTTCTCTTTGTACAACAAACTAATAAAGCATGAATTCATACACAAAATGCCACATATTTACATCATATCAGATGTTGTTAGACGGACATGAACCATAAGTATAAAATAACCAATTTTTTTTAAACATAGGACTTTAACCAGAATTTGGTTGATAAAATTGACTATCAAAACATCGATTCCTGAAACACCTATTATTTGGACCCCCTGTTTAGATTCTCTTCGTATGTAAGTGAACAAAACCCACACTCTAAACCATATATAACTGACTCGTGAATAACAATCCAGGATCATCATTACTAACAAAAATACAAACAAACCTAATGAACATAAGTCTCGTAGTAACAATATTCCTCAATGTGCAATGAAAACCCAATTTCAAAATTATCAAATTAAACCATAAATCATCATAACAAGATGTATGTTCATCAAAGAACTATTGAGCTCTAATAAATCCCCAATTTGAGGTGGAAAGAAACTTAAACAAAAATCAAGAATCAATCAAGCATTTATAAATCAAATTTAAACCGTTATTGGAAATCATATTTCAAGATTTAATGAATCACACACACACACACACACACACACACACACACACATACACACACACACACACACACACATATATATATATATATATATATATATATATATATATATATATATATCAATTGAATCTGCAATTGAAAATTAAACATATTTGATTGGAAATTAAAGATTCAATTTTACCCTAAGAACCCTAATACTTTCAATTGTGACATTCACGTGGGCGTGTCATTAGTAATTGCGGCATGTAACCCTAATAAACGAGCACAAAACAAAACAAAAAATTGATTAAATGTGCATGCTCACATTATTTTTTAATCAAAATCCAACAATATCAAACAAAATCACACTTGCATGTAGTAAAATTTATTGATTAATCCTTCTTGTTTGAATAATTTGATTGCTGAAAATTAGGATGATTTATTTAGATTGCAGACAAGTTTTCAATTTGGTTAAGATTACGTTTGATTTTTGTAATAAGGCGAACCCTACATGTTTTCCTTTTAATGTGCAGATGTGGCATGTGAATCATCAGTGAGTCATCATTGAAGTGACATTCTTTTGACGACATGGAATTAGTGACTGGACATGTTCTCCTTCCTTATATATATAGAGCGGGGATGTTATAAAATTTTTGTGTCCTAACATAGTATTTTCAATCATATATGATTGTTAAAAATACAACATTTTATTTAAATCAATAACTAAAAAAAAATAATAATAATTCATGCCATCCTTAAGAAGCAAGACATGAGTTGACTTTGAAAAGCACACATAGTCATAGTCATTGGCGTGCCATATACACTTTCTCTCGCTCTTTGGCCTTTGCTTCCAAAACACTTTGCATCTTTTACACATATATACTACACATTAATTAACACCTTCATGTGTGTGTTTATGCCAAAAAAACCCCATTATACTAGCTCCAAACCCTACAAAACTATCGTCATCTCATTATGGCCTTTTCATCTACAATAACTCCATGGAAGAAGCTCTTCATTTTTATACTAGCCATCCTCCTCATCATCCCAACCTTTTCGACTAGTCGTGGAGACATGACAACAATGCCAACACAACCAAAGCCAAGAAAACCAGTTGCCACGGGCTCATCACAAGATCGGCTCGGAATATGGCTCAGTATGCTTCCTAAAGGGAAACCAGTACCTCCTTCCGCTCCCTCGAAGAGACACAACTCGGTGATCGGTTCGAAACGTCATAACTGAAAAAATTTCAGTTTTCTTGATATATTTTTGTTTGTTTTGACAAAGGGGTTAAAGCTAAAGGAGATAAGAGCTACAAAGAGTTGACCTACATTTTTGTTTTATATTGTGCCATGCGTACTGTTTTTGATGATAAAGTTTACTAGATGAGGGTTAACATTTCAACATTATTGAATGTTTCTTTATAAAGATTAGATTATCTACAAACCTGATCGATCAATATCGTTCGGGTATTAGCGGAATGATAATTGATTATACTGTATAGATAAAGATTTCTTTCATCAATGTAGAAAGGAATAACTTTTATACTTTAATTTATTAGAGTTTGAATGTTAGTTTGATTAATAAAAGTATAAGTTCATTTCTAGCTTTTCCTCCAAAAATATATAAGTTCTCAAACATGCATGGACTTTGGAAATCTTCATACTCTTTTCAATGTAATGATTTAGAGATAAGATTTGTGAGGCATGCATGTGAAATTCAATGAATTTGTACAAGTCAGTCGATGGACGTGACCGAACTTTCATCTTTAAATTCGATGGTGTGTATTACGCGATTTATTATTTGTCTTTCTAGGAACTTTCTTTTTAAAATGATTATCATATTACCTCTTTTTCATAATTGTAATCAATAAAAGGAATATCAAATTTGTACAAATAATTATTTCTATATGCAAGAATGAGCTTTTTGGTTAATTATACTGCTATCAATACGTATGATTTACAATAGATACACATAAGCATGCCCATTGACCAGGGTATCTCCGGTTGATAGAATGTCCCTGTCATTTCGATGGCTTTTACAATGTCACATTCGTCGGCTACCCGATTTACCACTTTTTTCTTGGAAAGCAATATATTCCAACACATTACCAGTTAAAACTGAGAGAGCAAAAGAAAATTACACACCAAGCCAACAGAAAACAACGAAATTCATCAAAACAAAACATCCTACAATCAGCAACTACATAACATTATACAAGGATTCATCCTCCAAATTCTTAAGGAAAATTTAAATTTAGAACACCTAGAAGAGAGCCATAGGTAAGTCAAGATACGTACTTGCACTAAAACATCTTCTTCTAAAATAGATGAATGTAGCTCCTGTGATCAAGATACGTACTTGCACCCAATTTACCATTTATATTGTTCACCAAAGTTAAGTATTTCACCTTTTACATAAACTACTGATATATATTTTGTCATCCATTCGCCTTATCGCCTATTTATGTATCATTATCGACTAATCACCCATGGTTACGAAATAAAAGAAGCCAACTTCAAAGGACTAATCATGCTCTTCTAAATATAAAAGGAACGTAGGTACGAGTTGGTTAATTTTGTTGGAACAAGATAGGAAAAGTTTTAGAATAGATTTTCCTATGATTATTTTAATACACCAAGAAATATTTCACATGGAGCTTGTAGCGAAATTTATTGCTTAAAACATGATAGATTTACTTCGGTTTTCTAAATTTTATAAAACATTCTCACATGGAGATTTGTAAATTATGTTTTCTTAACCAAGCAATTTGTAATTTAGGTAATATATACAATATAAAGTTAATTTGATTCACAAGATTATTTCATACTCATACCAAGATTGTTTCATTTTGCAAATGCATATAAAAACAACCTTTTGACTTTTCTGCCTGAGGTTACGGGATAGATAAAATAATGTAAAACTGGAGGAAAACATTACATTAAGATTTATAATTTATTCAAAAAAATTGAACCATCATTTTCTCAAAGTTAAAAAAGGAGCACGGGATGCATATAAAAATTGTCTGCCTTAGCATGCAAATTATCTTTACGGAATGAAGCCTAAGATTAAGGTAACTTTGTGTCTATTCAAAGGGTAATTTTACTGAATTTTGAATTTAGTAAGAAAGAACTTTACTTTTTCATCTGCACAATAGGTAAAAGATCCCAACTTGTGCAAACCTTGTTGACGTTGTATAAATCTTGGTTTTCTTTAAGGTTTCTAGCGGTGGCCGGCAATTTCAACGGCGGACAATGATCTTTGACTATGGTGGTGTAAGCGACGAGATATTTTTTCGTTTTCTTGTCCAAAGTAATTACTTGTTAAAATAAATAAAGCTCATCTTCTGAATAAAATTATATCTTAACTATTTATAATGGAGATTTGGTCAACTTGAGTCAAATGTGAAAAACTGAATTTTGCCTTAATACCAAAACTGCCCTTGTCCATTTATTAATTAAAAACTGCACTAGCTTGTCCATGCATTAAATAAACCTTGTCCATTCATTAACTAAACCTCGGAACTAAAAATAAACCCACGCTTCCAGCTAATTCAAAACAAAAACACACAACCAACTTTTGTTTTCTCTTCATCTCTCTCAATCTCTCTCTTATCACTCAAAAAACACACCCAACTAACAAAATACTCTTTTTCTCTCCCACACATCCCATCCCCACCACCGGACCACTTCACCACCGCACCAATCTACCATTGTAACGTTCAACCACTAAACCACTCCACCACCGCAGCACTTCCACCACCGAAACCAACCTCTCTACAGATAGCACCACCACCGAATCACGACCATTATCAGGGTTTTTCAGTTTTTCAGGTTTAAGATATGTATATAAATAAGTCTTAAAGGTTTTCTTTTATAGGTCTTTGGATTTTATTTGTAGATCTGAGAATTTAAAATATTTTGTTATTTTTTTGTCACAGCCGCCGCTGCCGCCACAGGCCGTCGCCGTCGCCGTCTCCGCCGCTTACTCGCCGGAATTTGTTGTCGTCACTTCTGTCTTGCCGGCACCCACCACTACTAAATCTGAGGTTGTTATAACATATTTTGCAAGTTTTTAAGTTTTGTTTTACTATAAATGAGAGTTATAATATTTTTGGTTTTTTTTAGATCTACTTCTTGCCACCTCTTTCGCCGGAATCAGCCGCTGCAGTTGCTGAAATGGCTGTTGTCGTAACCGGAAACGTATCATTTGCTTTTGTAATTTGCTGGTAAATTGGTGTAATTTTGTTTTAATTATAGGAAAAGGTGTTACGTAAATTGTTGATAAAATTTATGTAGGCTATTAAATTGTTGGTAAGTTACAGAATGTTGAATGTGCAAATTGTTAAAAACTTTGTTTCCTTAATTGTTAAATTATGTTTCTATAAAATTATTTTTATAAATTGTTAGGCTGTTAAAATCATATCAGTTGTAGAATAAAATATTGAAATTTTGTAACTTTTAAAAGTTGGAAAGTAGTACGAGTACTATACTATAAATTTAAAACTTTTTGAAGTTTTCAAAGTTTGCTCTTATTTATTTATTTTTTTATTATTATTATTTTTTCAATATGATAAAGCTGAGGTATGGGAGTAGGAGTGAAAATGATTGTATTTTTAGTTTTTATATACAGTGACACTGACAACTACCGCTCGATTTTGTGACTCAAAGAATAGATTTGACTATTCTAATATTAATAATCTTCATTTAGACAAATTCAATATGGGATCTTTTGGGTATTGTTACATCTTAATTTTTAAACTTCATTTTTTGCTGCTAAATTTTACTGTAATTCGAACTAATATTTATTTGAGATTTTTGATTTAATGTCAAAATTGTAGAGAGAAACGAATCTTATTGTTGTTGAAAAAGACAACACAAAAAGGGTAAAGTCTAAAATTTTGAAATTAGAAAATTTTCATTGAGCCCCACAAAAGTTCAAAAGAGGTACATAGATGTTTTGTTTTAGTCAAATTTTCATTTATTGGCATGGATATTGGCATAAGTGTGTTGTATACTTTTAACTAGCTTAATACCCGTGTAATACACGGTTGTCTAAAAAAATTCTTTTTATGTATGTGTAAAATCAAAATCGAAAATAAATAAATAAAAAAATAATATACCATTATACGTGATATAAAATACGGAGTAATATCTAGAGTAAGCTGCAAAATCGGTTCACCTCGAGTACATACATTTACATACAAAGTAGTACTCCTTCAATTGCTGAGCCAAACACCCTTTTATTTAGAACCTTATCACTAAAAAAAAAAGTTTCAATTCAAATGTTTTTGCACAATTCAAGAAAGCAACCTAGGTCTACAAAAGAATATTATTGGGAAGCTAAACTATTATTGGGAACCTAAAATCACGTGAGGATGTTTTGTTTTAGTCAAATTTTCATTTATAGGTATGGATATTGCCATAAGTGTGTTGTATACTTTTAATAGAGTAATAATTAATTTGGTAAAATGAGTTAGATGAGTAATAGTTGCTCAACTTGCAATAGATATGCTCAGTGAGCTTTGAATATCACACGACAAGAAAAGTGATGGTATTTTGTATATTTTTATAGACCTTTTACGCTTGAAACGAATATGTGTATGCAAAACAAGTGACTGATTTTCAAGTGTGTATGTCTCTAATTTAAGATTGTCAATTTCGTTTGAACCAATATTTTAATCTATTGCTAACAAAATAGAAGTTAAAGTTGTATTTTAAGCAACCAGTGAATTCATTAAATACATAGATGTCGTATACAGTCAACTCTCTATATTTATCAAAGTTTAAATTATGAAGTCATTTAACTTTCATTTGAAAAATAGTTTATGAGAAGCCAACATTTACTAATAGTTTCGTGAAGTTTACAAAGTTAATGTTAGATCATGTAACTAATGTTTATTAAATTAACGCTACGAACACAGTTTGTCAATAAAAAATTATTCACTGATAAAAAATATCAAAGCTTTATAACTTAAAGTTCAATTTTTATAATTGAGTTATTTATTGCCAGCAACAAAGTTTATCATTTACTAACTTTGTCATGTAAATAGAAACTTTGACATGTAAAATAAAGATAAAGCAAATGCTTATCATGTTTATTGGGGTATAACAAGCACCTTCATCCCATGAAAAAGACTGCCTTGACATACAAAAAAAAAAATAAAATCATGTTCAACTTTAAGAAGATAAATATTTTTATATATTGTTTGATAGATGTTTTTGAATTTTTCTTAGACTTTAGTTATCGTGTGTACAACCGTTTGCAATTACCTTATGATCTGTTCACGATCTATTTTGCATGCTACACAAAACACTCACCACAATATCACAAATCGTTAATTATCTGTCGCTAGGAACCGTTGCTATGCACGGGTATTCGTCTAGTATATATATATATATATATATATATATATATATATATATATATATATATATATATATATATATATATATATATACACTAAAAGGCACTTTTTTGTTGCTTCAAAATAGTGTACGCAACAGTGATAATAACAGTACCATGGCTTCAAAATAGTGTACGCAACAGTGATAATAACAGTACCATGACTTCAAAATATTGTACAGAACAGTGATAATAACAGTACCATGACAGTATCATTCTAAAGATTGCTGTTCATATCAGTTTCTCTTGATCTTTGCAAACCTAGAACCTTCCCCAATTTTATCCACTTTTCCTTCATTCTTTCTCGCACTTTCCCGTCTCTTCTTGAAACTGTTATTCATCTTCTCGGTCTCAGACTCCATCTACTCATCATCATCATTATATGACTATCATCATCTTGAATATATTCATTTACAGGTAACTTATTATACTTAAATCTATTTTGTATTTATTTAAATTTAAGATTAAAGATCTGAAGCAAAGGTTGAAACAGATCCGCAAATCAAGATGGAGAAGAAGAATCATGGTAAATGGTTTCAATAATATGGTAAACGGTTTCAAGATGGAGAAGAAAAAGAACAACAAATTGTGCCTGCTAGGTGTTTGATGAAATTTCTGAGAGACTTTGGATTCTGGTACTTTTTCTGATGTTTCTTTGGTGTTCAACTTAATTAGTTTGATGTGCTCTACTTTTATGGGGTTGACGGTATAACATATATTAAGGGCGAACCAAATCAGTATGTTTCAATTTGTAGTTTTTAGGTGTAAATTGTGCTTTTTTCAATGTTTAAAATAAGCACTTATGAGATTTTTTTAGGTTTTGTACTAAACTTAGGTTTTGTAATAAACTTAGTGTTTTGTACTAAACGGTATAACATATATTAAGGGCGAACCAAATCAGTATGTTTCAATTTGTAGTTTTTATGGGGTTGACGGTATAACATATATTAAGGGCGAACCAAATCAGTATCCAATATATGACTTTGTTCCAGGTCCCAATTATCCAGTTGTCAACCTCCTTTCACAACCAATTCACTGAATAATTGGGACCTGGAACAAACTCATATACGTCCATCAGATTCTCATTTAAAGTGCTTTCCACTGCAACTTTTAATCTCATTGCAGAATCATGAATTACAGAGTCACTGTGACTATCAAATTAATGATCTTGACTAACAAACCAGAGGTATGTATCTGATAAATTTTGATTTAATATTCGACGTATATACTTTTTAACAGCCATAAAAATCGACCCCCTTTGCGATTGCTGTTCGTTTTAGCCATTTGGACAGCAAGTATACAAGTTTTACCTACCTTTTAAAATAGCACAGTAAAAATTATATGCATTTTATTGGCTAGATTATGATATTGTCATATACAGACCTGGAATATGCTATTTTGGAGGTCATAAGGTACGCTTTAAAAATCTGGGCTACCATTAATTATTTAATGATCCTGTTTTACGTTAGTCACATCAAATGCCCGCCATTATATAGGTTGTTGATAGCGATTTCGGAAAATGAAAAAAAAAAAAAAAATTGCAATTTTTTTTCTTTTTTTTTTTTTTTTTTTTTTTTTTTTTTTTTAAATTTTTTTTGAATGGGCTGAACATGAAAGATTTCACAAACTGCCACCTTTTTAGCATTTCCTCAACTCCTACCGATTACTACCTTTAGTGTGTAAAAAAAATGCGGATTTTGGAACGCATGAGTGCACATATTCATTGTAAGTTTAAGCTACCATTTTATAAACAATCTCACAAAATACCATTGTAATACAAATAGGGATCTAATAAGGGTGTTTGAAACAGCTTATATCAATGCTTATCTAACATGTGTAAATATACGAACCTCTGGCGTACATGACCAAACGGTTTTAGACAATGATATACCAAGTGCACTAGATGCAGGTTTATTCAAACCATTTTATTTGAACAGAATGATGTTACACTTAAATTCCTGGGCCATACGCCTTTCTTAATAATGATATATCAAGACATGATGTACTTGACCATGATCCGTTAGTATTTAACCTGCTTTTGAGATAAAAACAAATCTCAAATGGTCCCATTTTTAAGTCAACGGGTCAAAAGTTACAGCCCTAACTATGAATAAACAAGAGCTAAATGATGATTTATGCACATATGAGGTATACACATAATTGCTTGCTGAAAAGATTGCACTAATTGCTGTGAAAAAAAACCAAAGGTTTAGCAAACAAAATAAGTTTAGAATTTACAATGAAATTAATTGTAACACGCCATTCATTGTTTATTTTGCAGGGCTGCTACATGTGCTGATAAGAAAGAGTAATCTTTATATTCTCTTTAATAGAATAGCAGTTTTAAATGTTAACTTTCAAAGTTGAGCATGCGAGTGATTTCGATGACAAACTTCAGAAACTAGGAAGAAAATTTAAATGAACAAGAGTGGCGAGACCATGTTGTTTTGTGGATTATTTTAAGGTGATAACAGCGACGAGTTGACAAGAAACATTTAGCTAAAAGGCAAGTTCGCATACTTATTAGTTTCACTTGCGCTAACATTTACTTTATAGATGGTGAGATGACTGGGTTGTGCCAGTTGGGTAACATGTCAAAAGGGGGTTGGGTCACAATGGGTCATTTGGATTTTTTTCCTTGACAAAACTGAGATAATGAAATCACATATCATAATTTGTTTTTTTGTAGGCTGTCATTACAATGTATAATTTCTAGCAATACCGTTGCATCTCGCCTCCTGGATGGACCTTAGGTTGGACATAGGCTAAAAGAAAGGTGATATGGAGCATGATAGGGGCTTAAACAATGGAGCAAGAAGACTGTTGAAGATATAGAAGTTCATAACCAGTTCACCACATTGCTGTAAGAAAACCCCAATAGTTGTTGATTTACTACCCGGAACACCTTACAATCAGCAGCTTGGAAATTGTTGCAAAGGAGGTGTTAAGGCCCAAAGCTCATTCCAAGTTGGTGTTGGTGCAACTGGAAAAACTAAAAAAAGTCAAAACTACCCGTGATGACCTGCTGTCATTGGTAAACCAACAAAGTCCCTACTCCATCTGGATGTAGAGTAACCCTACCTGTGAGTAATTATTACTAAAATCACTTTTATACTATCTAACTCTATAATCTTTAAAAGGTTCTAACCCCCTAAATCTGTTTTTGCCAGTGACATGGAATGTTAAATGTACATATAAAGGAAAAAAAGGCTCATGACGAATGAGAAGGAAAAGCAAAGGTTAGAGTGCAGAGTGAATACTCTACATACGTCTGCTTTGTTTTTTTTTGCTCAATAATACTTATTACTTCATAGAATGTCTGTTCTATATAAAAACTATGAATGTACATCAAAACTGAGAAGCAAGGAAAACTCAGTTGAGTTAATACTTTTATATATCTTTTATGTTAATGAATGCAGGCAGAGGGATGTGGTTGGAGTATTACCAGCTGCAGTGATTGACATTGTTACTCATTCAGATTCATTGCAGCGTCTGTATATCCAAGAAGATTATAGGACAATGTATTTGGAAGACTTGCTTAAACGTTTGTAATGTGTTACATCTGTTAGATTTAAGTTAAATAGTTTTTAATGGGTAGAAATTACTAATGTTTATAAGAGATCAACTTATGACAATGTCATTATCATTTGTTTCATACAAACAGGCTTCACAAGATGCCTTAATCATAGCATCCCCGCAGCAACGCGCGGGTTACCCCACTCATTTCATACAATCACTAGGAATCTTGCATAGTTTCAACAGGAGTTTCTTGGACGGGTTTCACATTTAACGGATCGATTTGGTTTGAAAGCATCATGCAACGTCTTATTTGTAGATTTCAATACCATTCGACATCTATAACAACTAGAAATATAAATGTTACGTTTTAACACTTTCAAAGAAAGGTTCTTCTCACTACTAAAAAAAAAATAATAATAATAAAATAAAAAAAGAAGCTAATGCAATGAAAATTTGCAACGGTAAATTTCCGTCACAATTTGCAACCGTAATGCAATGAAATACCAACCGAATAGCAACGACAAAGAGAATGGTTGCAAATCCATTGAAAAATATAAACTATTTCTTTTACATTCATTTTTATTTTTTCTATTGCAAATGATAAAAATTTGCAATGAAAGACAAAAAGTAAATATAAAGAAATTGTAATTTATTTTCCGTTGCAATTTTCATAATATGCAGCGAAATAGCAACCGAAGATAAAATTTAAATCTAAAAGAAATTCTCATTTATTTTCCATTGCATTCAGGTTGCAAAGTTTCAAAATTAGCAACAGAGGACAAAAATTAATCTAAAACAAATTATAACTTATTCATAGTTGTAATTTCCTTCCATTCCGATCAACAACTTGGAGGTATGGCTGAGCGGCTTAAGGCATTGGTTTGCTAAATCGACATACAAGAAGATTGTAAATTAATCTAAAACAAATGATCACTTATTCATAGTTGTAATTCCCTTGCAAAAATTTAAGCGAAATAGCAACGAGAGACATAATTTAAATGAAAAAGAAATTATAATTTTTTTCCATTGCAATTTTGTTGCAAATTTGAAAATTTTGCATGCAATTTGCAATAGAAGATTACAATAAAATGTAAGAAGAATTACTTTTTATTGTCCTCGCAAATCCATTGCATTTATTTTTTCCTATTAATCCACTAGAAAATGCGTAAAAAGATCAATAATCCTCGTAACATGGGTAATGCTCACATAGACCAAATAAGTGTACGTGTATATAGCGTGTAAAATGATGAAGATTACTACACGTTCTTATGAACAAGCATATCTAGTCACCATGGGGACATTAATCTTTTGGATAATGATAGCGTATCAAGATTAACGTCCTAAGTCCATTAATTACACGCCAAATCAGGCAAGTATAAACAGCTAATAAGACCATTATCAACACTTGCTAAGCCTAAACACATTTTCAGGCTACACGTAGCCTAGAAAGGCTTATCAGGCCATGTCAACTACACGCATGAGACACCTGTCTCCCAACTATCACTAACAGTTAAGATGTATCATCTGACATATGGTAATGAGAGACACACGAGCAAGAAGAGAGGAGGAAGTTACAACCTAGTACAAGCCAAAGAGGGTTGCCATATGTTATTTTTGTTGATCTAGGAGTCATAACATTACTATGCATAACTTATTGGACTCTTATTGAGGAGCTCCAATATCTTAGGTGCAAGAAAACCAAAAGTATCAAACACGAAAGTAATAAAAACATGTTGATTTCCAATTACGCTTTCTCGTGTTTTGTCATTTTGCAAGAGGCGGCTTTCAAAGCAGCATTTCCCACTGTAAAACCCCGACTACTCAAAATTACAAGAGGAGAAACCTTGGTTAGATCCACACACGCATGTTTTCCTCCAACCCATCCAAAAACCAATATGTCTACCGGTCTGAATATGGATCTTCCATCCAACGAGCCAGTCAAAAAGTTCACAAGTGCTTCTTTCTTGACGGAGATCCCCGCATGCCTAAATACATAAAAAAGGACGTCCCTAACCATATCATGGTGGTGCTTGAAACACATGAGCTCTTTACAATAAACCGCATGTTCCCCAAAGGAATCCAAACATGCCCTTGATAAAAATTGGGTATATCTCATCAACCGAAAACGATAGAATCATGAGGCGAGAGACTCCATCATCTTTCCCTATCTAACATAATTTTAACTAACATTGTAATAGCATCATTTTCCCCCATGTAGCCAGAGACTCCAAGATATAACTTTGTTGCAAGTATTTTCTATTCCCGGAACTACGTTCTTGTCTATTCTTAGGCCTACACAAATGTTGCGTACAACATGGAAATAGTAACAACCTAACATGGAAATGGTAACAACCTAACCCACGCATCAACAGAGCCAAGCTGGGGAACAACCTTGTAAAGAACTGTTAGCGAGACGACAACCATGACGGATATATTTGACTCTAGTAATAGGCACATTAAAAACACAATCAAGAAGCTCAGCTGTTGATATAAATAATGTATAAAAATGTTATTCATATTTTTCGATATCCCTAAGTTTTGACAATTACAAAATGTAAAAACATTAAATTCAAAATTAATACGTAAACAAGTATTTAGCAACTAATACCAATTCATCCAACAAAATCACTTAAGGTATGATTAAACAAGTGTCTAATACATTTTATGATCAAAGGGATTTTTATTTAAACATTACAAAGTTTATAAAATTATATATACACTTTATATTTCTTTGAAAAACATATTTGGTAATAAAGGAAAATGTTTAATTCATAATAAATATATGAATTCAAATTTTTAACCAAAATCAGTTAGTTTTTCACCAAATAAACTTTCCCCAGAAAAAGACAAGAAAACTGCCCGTTTCAGGAGGGCGGCCCCCTTAATTATAAGGGGGCCGGCACGCTCCTCTTGTCAGAAACTTTTGCCTATAAATACCCTCTCAAACCTGGTATTTTTCCCCACCTTTTGCACGAAAATTTTCAGATCCAATTCTCTCTAAACATCCTTCTAAAACCCTTTGATCATAAGATTATTTATCCTTGTTTCAAGTGATCCAATCTTTTCATTCGCTCATCTCTCTAAGTGCAAAAGAAGAATACTCCTTCAACAATCAAGTTAAGAAGTATTGTACATTTGTATATATTGTCTAGTAGTTGTGTATATTACTTGTAAAGGTGTAGAAGGCTTTTAATTAGATAGATCTAGGTGTGTTAGTTGTGAGTAGAAGTAGTGAAGAAGAAGTAGAGTTGTAAAGAGCAAGAAGTAGTGAAGTAGTGAAGGTGTGTAGTAGTTGTGGAGTGTACAAGTTGTGTAGAAGTCGTGCTAAGTTGTGTAGTGGTGTGAGATTGGTTCTAGCTACAATTAGAACCCGTGATACGTAGGAATTGTGCCCTCGCAACAGATTTTACCTCTCAAGGGATCTTGAGAAGCTTACAACCCCCACCAGGCAGTGTACCTGATCGTTGTAGTATAGTATAGTGACAAGTACCGGGGGATTGATCGTTCAACTCAGGAATAGTGTCGTTATGATTGAAATTAATCTAACTAGGTCTAAAGGTGAAGGATGATTCTTTTTGTGTTTTTATATTTTATGAAAAACAGGTAAAAATCTCGAGTATTGGAAGAGTGGGCAGAATTAGTTGCTAATCAATTAACCCAAAAGCTACTAACTAAACTAATGTGCAAGAAAGGTAAATTAAGATTCTACAAGGGAAGTGAAGCGTATCTACATATGATGTATTACTCCTTGCTAGCTATCCAATTCTACCTATTGAATTATCACATCCTTGTTTTAATTGACGGGTTGTATTCCTTAATACTATTCGTAGGGCCGTGTATGATCTTCCCTAACTCTGTAAGCTCCTACTTCACTCCTATGTCGAGCCGTTAAAAGCTCCTAACATGGGATCACTAGAATTCGCTTATGCATTAAATACAACCATATAATCGTAGTACACCTCCGATCATGTTTCTTAAGACGTTCAAGCAGTTTACCAATTGGAAGTCTGCCAGTGTTCTTAATCCTAACATCGATATCATTCAATTAAACAAGAAACAATAGGAAACAAGAATTATAAGCTAAACCAATTAGACCTATCAAAGTGTCACACCCTAATTGATGAAGATAGACACAAACATCAACAAAGAATCAATAAGATCTAATCAATTATATACAAGTTTCACACAATCATAAGTAGACACAAGGTGAATTAGCAAAACATCATCAAAGAAGAACAAGCAACAATGATAATGGTAAACACAATTAAGATAGAATCAACAAACCAATATATGATGTTTATGGAGTGATTGAAACCCTATAAGTTGCTGTAAAAATAACTACCTAAACCCAGGAATCAACCTTAGGGTTTAGGGCTTACAAAAAGTGAAGTTATGATGTTATATTTATAGGCTATTTTCTGCTCGGCCAGATCTTGACGGCGCCAGACCAACCTTAACGAAGTTATGACCAAATTTTCTTCACCAAATTTTAGATCTTTTCGTCCCGATCGTTTCCTTTTTTGAATCGCTCAAATCTGAGTTCGTATGCAAAAGTTATGGCAAAAACTGTAACAGCTACCGCGCGTACAAGTTGTGACAAGTTAACACGTGATGGCCTACGTGACGCCTTCAGGAAGTCTTCTGGGCCATCACTCTTTAATTTAACATGTGATGGTCTACCTCCATTAACACGTGACGCCGTCACTCTTTAATCCTGATGGCCATCACTCCTTGCATTTACACGTGACGGCCTTGATCACCTTAAAGGGTGACGCCGTCACGAACTCCTTCAAAAACCTTCTGGATCGTCACGTGTATTTTATTTATCCAAGTCGTGACGCCGTCAAGAGCAATTCTTGATGCCTCCAGGTACTGTTTTCAGCATATTTTGGAGACTTTGCCGTTTTCTTCACTTTTTGCTCCAAAAACGTCCAAAATGCTTATTTTTCCAGATTTCTTCTCCAAAGTACCTAAAATGACAAAAGGAACGATTTGGGGCAATATTTGATCAAATAATCTTGAATTAGGGCTTAAATGACCCCCTAAAAGCGGTACACTTTTTGCTTCATCAAATATCGCTACACTTGGGATTTGTCTGTCCTCAAGCAAATGAGCTTTTCCACCAATAAAAATACAAGTTATGGGTCATTTAACACTAATATAAAAGTAATTACAACAAATGATCATTCCACCTTAATCAAAACAAGCACGGAAATCATACACTAGCACCTCACATTAAGAATTTGGATACTCTCATCTCTCGGGTGTTGCAAATTTATATATCATAATTGGAAATGGAGAAATATCACTCATTACCTGTCATAGCAAATAGATTACCATAGGCTTGGGAAAGGATCAAAAACCTCCACCACTTGGCGTAAGCACCTAGGATAAACTTTTAAAGAGGTCTTTTAAAGGGTTATAACGTTAGGTATAGGGGATATGGAAAACACGGTTTTGTTGGATAAACGGATATTTTACTGGTGGCAAGTCAATTGTCTTAGTTAACTAAATGTACAATGAGGCGTTGCTAAGCCAAGACTCGACTCAACTTGAACTAACTACGACTCTTTTTGGATTTTTTTTCAAGACACTTTTTGACTTAAACATAAATAAAAGAAACGGATGGTAGCCCGTCTGTTTTCTCTTTTCTTTCTTCGATATTTTTTTTTTTCGTTTTTCACTTTTTATTTTATTTTTATTTTTATTTTTATTTTTTTTTTCATACACTTTTACTCTACCATCCAACATAATACATCAAAGGGAGTTCGTTTCCTCCCTACACTTGAACTTTTACATACTTTACAATCAACTATTCTAATGACTCGAATCAAGATAATCAAAACACTTGGAGTACTTTTAGATATTAACGCATATATGGGGGTAATAATTGATGTCTTCCCCATTACTCCATTACAATAGTACTTTACCCATGAGTCCCAATCGTCCCAAAACAATATGTACAAGATATGACTCGACTTAGCAACCATGTAGTCAATTAGACAACTAACTAAGGGTTTAAACAAATAACAATAATGCACTAAAGATGAGTGCATACACGGAAGGCTAAGGCGATTTGGTTGCACATTTGGGGTAGATTGTAAACAAATTCTATCTTTAAGTAAGATGCTTAAAGTTGAAACGAAAAAGATAGGCTCGGAGGGGTGTACTAGGGGTATCGTGTACTAAAAATGAGTACAACGCAAAGGTGTGGGAGAACTACTTGACAAATGAAGTCAATGTAATTATATAAAACACAGGTGTAAAAACATGGGTTATCCTAATGCCTCTTATCATGTAGTAAATCCTAACTACACGAATGTAGTCTCACTAGCGGTCTCCGGATGCATCGCTATCACAAGTTCTAGAATCTAAATACTACCGGTACACTCACAAGCATTAAGAATGAATGCTTTTTCCTAAAGATCTAAAGGCGAACCCCACATTTTTGGGGTGGAAATTTTTGAGTGTAATGGTTTTTTGTGCTAGTCATACAATTCATATCCATGAGACGGTTATTAAGACTAAAGTTTCACTCCTATATGTTGCAAAAAATTTTAAATTTGGTGCTAAAATTGCCCTAACAAATATTTCTCTTAGTTTTATTACATATTCACTATCAAACAAAACAAAAATCAAGTGGAGTTATAGTTTCTAATATGCCCTCCCTACACTTAAACCGAACATTGTCCCCAATGTTCTAAGTAAAAGATGTAAAAGTAAAAATAAATAAGAATGAAAGAAACTAATACTCCCCTGATTCGTTTGGTGTGGATAATGTGACAACATGGTTAAATCTTCCTCCAAGAAAATGAACGTTGAAAGCTTCCCTCCAGAAATGTAATCATCTTCTTGGCCAGTATAACCTGTAATCAACAAACACAAAAACCAAAGCATCAAACCGAACAAAGAAAAACCACAACTAGATGTAATTCCAGACTTGGAAATAAAAACAAAACAAAACAAAACAATAAAAGGATAGGATACTTATGGAATGAATTACAAATATGAACTCATAAAACATATCCACAAGTATTGACACACAAACAAGATAGAATATATGCTAATCATGAATTGTGAATTTTTCATGTTCGAATTTTGTTCTTTTTAACAAAATATAAACTTCCCTACACTTATCTTTTTGTAAAATACCTTTATATGTAATTAAGACGAGGTTAAAAACAAAATAAAGCATTTTCACAAATTGTTCGAAACATGAAAATTAAACAATTATAATTGAGCATATATGACACAAACAAACAAATAAAATAAAAACATCAAACAATTAAAAACATGGGTTGCCTCCCAAGAAGCGCTTGTTTTTGTTCGAGTCACGAGCCTGACTCTACCCTTATTTAATGGAAATAGGGGAGGTTTTCCCTACACTTAGGATTAAGTGCGGGTGAAAGTAGCGATACACACCCTTAGGGTGGAAATATGCCACGTTAGGTGAAGGGGGTAAGTGAATGGGGAAAGAGTCTACCACCTTCATTGTTAGGTTACCCGAATCCTTTGGTTTGACCGGTGGATTTGAAGTTAGAAGAGTTTTATGACAAAGATTTGAGCTCCTGCCATTTTCATAAATATTATGCTCTAACTGTTCTTCATCCATTCCGATTCCCATATTTTTTATTTCAACTTCATCTTCATCTTCGTACTCAAACTTGCTTTCATCAAAGAAGTAGAGTGTTGGCATTTTGAAGTTGGAATGTTGGAAAGAGGTTTTATGGGTAATGGGTTTGGTTTGAGAAATCATCGAGACCCTATGCATCAAGGTTGGTTTGAATGATTTAGAGGTTATGGTATAGGCGTGAGAGTTCCCTTTCTCAAAAGGAAGCTTATGAGAATAGAAGTTATTCTGGGTTGAACTCACAGAGAGAGGTGTTTCATTGTGCCCATCGCTGCTTGTTTCACTAGGGATTGAGAGTTCAAAAATCTTTTCGATCTTCTTGGGTATAGCTTCTTCCCTAATTTTCTCCTTAATCCTAGATATAAACTTATCATCCAAGTCCATGAAAACACTTCGGGTGTATTCCATGCGGGCTTCTAATTGTTGGATTTGCCTCTCTTGGTTGTTTACAAAAGTCAGCATTATCCCCTCGAATTCCTCTTGTCGTGAATATTGAGGAAACATATATTTACTGTCTGCATTCACATATCCAAAGGGATTAGCCATGGGCATCTCGGCTCTCATCAATTCCTCAACCTGCCTTTCGATGTTCTCAAATAACTGTTCTTGGGTTGCATTCATGTAATCTAAACTTCCTTCCTCCAATAACATTGGATCCTCCCATTCTTCTTCTTCGTATTGTGCTAAGTCCTCAATGACCTCCCAGCACTTATCAACATTGAGCTTGCTCCGTCTACCATTGGCAGCGTGATCTATAGCTTTTCTAGTTAGGTGATTAACTCCATCATAAAAGATTTGGATTTGAAACCAAAGATCGAGGCCATGATGGGGGACTTTGTGGAGTAGTTCCTTGAAACGAGTCCATGCTTCATAAAGAGTTTCACCTTGACGTTGTTGGAACATCAAGATATCATTCCTTAGCTTGGTAGTTCTCCCCGGTGGGAAAAATTTAGCAAGGAAACGAGTGGTGAGATTATCCCAAGTCGAGATAGATCCCGCGGGTAGACGATCAAGCCAATGGATAGCTTGGTCACGAAGAGAGAAATGGAAGAGATGCAATTCGGTAGTATCTCTAGTAGCACCGTTAAGGTCAATGGCATCTACGATTTTAAGAAAGTCCTTAAGGTGTTGAATTGGGTCTTCGAACATATGTCCGTGGAATGCACATCCGTTTTGCACCAACTGGATGGTGTCGGGTCGCAGGTGGGCTACAATGGCTTCTTTGGGAAGCTCAATGGCATTTTGGTAACCTTTGTGGCTTGGTTGGGAGTACTCTCCTTGGGTGCGGGCTCTAGGAGGTTGGTTTGGTTGTTGTGGGTTTGGTTGTGGTGGGTTGATGGGATCTAAGATATTACCACCTTCCATGATTGCGGATGGTAATGGTTACGAACAAAGAAACGAAGAAATAAAATAGACTAAAGAAAACCTAGAAAAAAAAAATCTCACTAGAAAGGAACCTAATGAGTAGACCTAATAAAATTAAAATTTTAACCGAAGCAATAACTATTCCCTGGGCTGCGGTGCCAAAAACGTGATACGTGGGAATTGCGCCCTCCCAACAGGTTTTACCTCTCAAGGGATCTCGAGAAGCTTACAACCCCCACCAGGCAGTGTACCTGATCGTTGTAGTATAGTATAGTGACAAGTACCCGGGGATTGATCGTTCAACTCAGGAATAATGTCGTTAGGATTGAAATTAATCTAACTAGGTCTAAAGGTGAAGGATGATTCTTTTTGTGTTTTTATATTTTATGAAAAGCAGGTAAAAATCTTGGGTATTGGAAGAGTGGGCGGAATTAGTTGCTAATCAACTAACCCAAAAGCTAATAACTAAACTAATGTGCAAGAAAAGTAAATTAAGATTCTACAAGAGAAGTGAAGCGTATCTACCTATGATGTATTACTCCTTGCTAGCTATCCAATTCTACCTATTGAATTATCACATCCTTGTTTTAATTGATGGGTTGTATTCCTTAATACTATTCGTAGGGCCGTGTACGATCTTCCCTAACTCTATAAGCTCCTACCTCCTATGTCGAGCCGTTAAAAGCTCCTAACATGGGATTACTAGAATTCGCTTATGCATTAAATACAACCATATAATCATAGTACACCTCCGATCATGTTTCTTAAGACGTTCAAGCAAGTTACCAATTGGAATCTGCCAGTTTTCTTAAGCCTAACATCGATATCATTCAATTAAACAAGAGACAATAGGAAACAAGAATTATAAGCTAAACCAATTAGACCTATCGAAGTGTCACACCCTAATTGATGAAGATAGACACAAACATCAACAAGGAATCAATAAGATCTAATCAATTATATACAAGTTTCACACCATCATAAGTAGATACAAGGTGAATTAGCAAAACATCATCAAAAAAGAACAAGCAACAATGATAATGGTAAACATAATTAAGATAGAATCAACAAACCAATATATGATGTTTATGGAGTGATTGAAACCCTCTAAGTTGCTGAAAAAACACCTACCTAAACCCAGGAATCGACCTTAGGGTTTAGGGCTTATAAAAAGTGAAGTTATGATGTTATATTTATAGGCTATTTTCTGCCCGGCCCGATCTTGATGGCGTAAGACCAACCTTGACGGCGTCAAGACCAAATTTTCTTCACCAACTTGTAGATCTTTTCATTCCGATCGTTTTCTTTTTTGAATCGCTCAAATTTGAGTTCGTATGCAAAAGTTATGGCCAAAACAATAATAACTACCCCGTGCACAAGTTGTGACAAGTTAACACGTGATGGCCTACGTGACGCCTTCAGGAAGTCTTCTGGGCCATCACTCTTTAATTTAATACGTAATGGCTTACCTCCATTAACACGTGACGCCGTCACTCTTTAATCTTGATGGCCATCACTCCTTGCATTTACACGTGACGGCCTTGATCACCTTAAAGGGTGACGTCGTCACGAACTCCTTCAAAAACCTTCTGGATCGTCACGTGTATTTTATTTATCCAACCAATTTCCAAGTCGTGACGCCGTCAAGAGCAATTCTTGACGCCTTCAGGTACTGTTTTCAGCATATTTTGGAGACTTTGCTGTTTTCTTCACTTTTTGCTCCAAAAACGTCCAAAATACTTCCTTTTTCCAGATTTCTTCTCCAAAGTACCTAAAATGACAAAAGGAATGATTTATTGCAATATTTGATCAAATAATCTCAAATTAGGGCTTAATTGACCCCCTAAAAGCTGTACACTTTTCGCCAGTGTTGCAAAAATCGGCCGAATCGGCCGATTAATCGGCGATTAATCGGTAATCGGCCCTGGAACTTGGAGGGATTTCCAAGGTAATCGGCCGATTAATCGGCCGAGTCAAGAAAATCGGCCGATTAATCGGTCAAAAATCGCTAATCGGCCCTCGACCGCCTCAGTACCGATTCACGATTTTTGCAACATTGCTTTTCGCTTTATCAACCTGACATTTAGCTTAGTGTCGTTAATTGGTGTAAGCAACAGTTGTGTAAGGTTTTCTCTGCCATAAGGGAGCTTGTTGACATAGTGAAGAAAACTCTCAAGAAGGAGACTCGGGGAGTAGAGTAGGGCAAGGAAGGTGTCCTTGTAGCTGAACTATTATAAATCCTTTGTCTCGCGGTTAGATCTTTCCAACTCTAACTTATTACTTAGCTTACTTACTTACATCTCGTATATAGCTATAATTGTCTATATTATGCATGTGTTGATTTTACATACTTAGCTTACATCGTTATTATTTTTCAAACCTCGATATAGTTATTCATATTGTTCAAGACTTGAGTTCACATAAGATCGAATCAAAGTTTTAAGAGTAAACAAGGCTTTAAAACTAAACTAAGTTTTCATAAATAAAAAGGGACGTAAAAATACTTGTCTATATTGTTATTGTTTACTTGCGTAGATATAAGTTCTTATAAGTCATACTCATCCATATTGTTATTATTTACTTGCGTAGATATAAGTACTTATAAGTATACAAGTATTGATCTCACATAAAATAGAAACGAAGTTTTGCTTTAAACAACTAAGTTTTCATAAAATTAAAAAGACGTAAAACTATTTAACCCCCCTTCTAGTTTTTGACAATTGGTATCAAGAGCCACGTCAAACAAGATTTTTAAAATAAATTGTATTTTAAAACTTGAATTGATCTATGGAATCGGGAAAATATTTAGAAGGGCAATCTATGCAAAGACCACCACTATTTGAAAGTGATGGTTTTCTTTATTGGAAAAATAGATTCAAAACTTATGTGAATTCAAAAGATCTTGATCTTTGGCATGTCATTACCTTTGGTGACTTTTCCCCTATTCAATATAATTTTGAAACTAAAAATGATGAAATTGTATCTCTTGAAAAACAAAATGATGATTTGAAAAAGAAACTAGCCAAAAATAATGAGGTTAAAATGGTTATTTATAATTCGTTACCACGCAAAGAATATGAAAGAATTTTTATGTGTAAAACCGCAAAAGATATTTGGGATTCTTTATTAATCACTCACCAATGTAATAGTCAAGTCAAAGATAATAAAATAGATCTTCTTATTCAACAATATGAACAATTTATCATTCTGGAAGAGGAATCAATAGATAATGCATTTGCTAGGTTTAACGCTATCATCACAAGTTTAAAAGCACTTGATAAGAATTTTTCTAGTAAGAATTTTGTTAGGAAATTTCATAGGGCTCTTCATCCAAAATGACGAGCTAAAGTTACGGCGATTGAAGAATCGAAGAACTTGTCAACTCTTCAACTTGACGAGTTGATCGGCAACTTGAAGGTCTACGAAGAAATAATAAAGAAAGACTCCGAGATGGTCAAAGGAAAAAGGGAGCAAAGCAAATCAATTGCGTGGAAAGCTAAAAAGGACTCTAGTGACGAAGAATGCTCAACCTCCGAAAGCACGATGAAGAGTATGCTATGGTCGTAAGAGATTTCAATAAATTCTTTAAAAGACGAGGAAGATATGTTAGAAAACCATATGATGAAAGAAAAACATCCCAAAGAAACAAGGACGACAAGAATAGCAAGAATGAAAGAAAGTGTTTCAAGTGCGGAGATCCAAATCATCTTATTAGAGAATGTCCGAAATTGTCAAGAAGTCAAAACCACAAGGCCTTTGTAGGAGGAGCATGAAGCGATAGTGACAATGATGAAAAAGAGACAAAAAGAGAAGAAAAGTGTCTCATGGCAAAGACATCCGATGAGGTACGTTCCGAAACCGAATACTATAGTGATGAAAATTTATCTTTAGATGAAAAAGACTTAGATAGCGAATATAGTAGATTGTGTAAATTAGGTCAAAATGTCATAACTAAAAATAAGTTACTAAACCATATTAATAATCGATTAGAAAATGAAGTACTCGAACTAAAAATTAAACTTCAACATTTGGAAAAAGAAAAAGGAGTTTTTATAGAATGTAAAACATGTTTAGAGGTCAAAAATGAAATCGAAAAACTTAAAGATGAAATTTTCAAACTTGACAAGTTTAAAAATTGTAGTAACTCACTTAAGAAAATAATAAGTGTTCTACAAACTTCGGGAGATAAACCCGGTTTAGGATTCACCTCAACTAATGTTTCAACTAGCGAAAATAAAAATGTAAAGTTTGAATGTGAATCTAGTACACAAAAACCATTAAAGTCAAACCCTAAGTATGTAATTATAAAAGATAGAAAAATACCTATTGCAAGTGATGAGGATGTAAAAAGTTTTTATAAATCATCATTAAAAGCCAAAACCGGATTTTCTAAACCCAAATTAAGATCTAAAACTCCACCGCCAAATAGACCAAATAATCCTCATCCTCGGTCTAAAACCCCTCAACATAGGAGAAATCAAGGTAGACAAAACTTTTCTAATAATAGTCACCCAATGTGGAATTATCCACATCAACCAAGCTTTAACCCATGGGGAATACTTCCACCATACATGCATCCTAGTCAAGTACAAACCATGTTTTGTTCAAACAACTTTGGACCAATGAGACCATGGGAACCAAGTAACTAAGTTGTCACTTTTTGAAAGTATTGGAATCTCATCTAGAAATGACTTCTATTAGTCAACATGGAAACTTGAAGTGTTTGAAGAAAATTTATTGAAGACTAAAAGGTACGTGTTTCTTTTAAGTTCATCATTAAAATTTATATTCTTAGATTAATAACTAGTTAGATTAATGCTTAGTTATATAGCTAGTAATAGTTACTTACTCACGCATTATGAACCCCTCTTAGTTGGATTTTCTAGGATTAAAATAAAATTGCTTGCTGTCTAACAAAATAGAAAATGGAAATCTTCTATATCTACTATTAGCCAACTCATGGTGATGAAGTGAAATGGATTAAGTGGATTAATCGCTAATACAGAAGTAGGACTAGATCTCTCGCGTAAGAAAACTATGAATGAAACAAGCTCTCGTAGACTATGGCATTAAGTTAGATAAGTGTGCGATAACAAAGGAGCCATAGACTTAAGTAAGAATCCCGTTCAACACTATAGGATTAAACATATAGAAATACGTCACCACTTCCTTCGTGATAATGTTCAAAAAGGAAATATAACCATAGAAAAAGTTGCATCGAAAGAAAATGTTGCGGACATATTTACTGAACCTCTTAAGCGTGAATTATTTAACCACTTGCATTTAGGATTAGGAATGATGGAGCAAATTGATTGATTCTTAGGAATGCTTAAAACTTTTTGAAATATCAAGGTTATGGAAAATTTTTTTGTCTCAGATGGGCGGACCCCTTAAAGTTATATGGGTGTCCCCCTTAAACATTAAGGGGACCGACCTTATTTAAGAGGGCCGGCCATCTGTGCTTGAAAGTTTCAGTTTTCTTTTCTTTCCCTCTCAATCTGAGTCTAGGATTCTATTTTGCACTAAACCAATAATTGGGACATTTTGCTTTTGCATAAACATACTCATAAGAAAAACCCTAATTCACTTTTGAAAATCATTCTTACATTTAGGAAAACTCATTGTTGAATAATGATAAAAACGTCTTTATTCTAATCATGCATAATAGTCTCACTCTCGTTATTTATATGTATATAATCCAATATATATATATATATATATATATATATATATATATATATATATATATATATATATATATATATATATATATATATATATATATATATATATATATATATATATATATATATATATATAACACTTAGAAGTGAGCAAAGCTAAATCAAGGAGGTCAAATATTGTTTCTTAGGAAAATTTGTTTTCTTTTTATAGGAGTCGAAACGATCTTAACTTCACTTTTGTTTATTATAGGCATACACTTGAACAAGGTCAAGAATTACATTGTCACATTTGCTCCATCACTAATTTAACACTCACTAGTTGCCTTTGGCCTTACACTAAGATATTCGTTTTAGGTAGAATGACTTGCCTATTTGCTTTATTGCTTTATTGGTTTTGCATGCATGCTTAGTTGTGATTATATTACGTGCTAATTTGCCTACCTATATACTTTTCATGCATACTTCATTAAGAAAATACATGCATTGTTGCCTAAAGAGATGGACTTGCCTAAAATCAAACCTCATAACCTTTACTCATCTCAACCTCTAATATCATCCCCTAGTGCACCTAATGCACCATCTAAAACACCCTCCTACTAAGAAATTCCTTCCATGAATATCGCTCATTTACTCTCACTAATCACACCACTTGATACTCATCACCCTATTTTGATTATCCACTTTCCCAAATACACAAACACATCTTGTCTAGCCAATCCAACACCAAATTCCTTCTATATCTCCAACCATACACACAACCCTCAAGCTCACTCAAAATAACTCTTTCTCAACCCTCATAATGGTCAAGCATCCACCTAAGCCCCCAACTACATACCTACATTTCATCTATCTCCTCCAAACAATCCTTTTATTGAAAAATCTCAACCTCCAAACAATAATCAATATTACACCTCACTCTCTTTTTCACCAACAATACAAAATTCCTTCATCATCATCCTCCTTGGAAACCTTGAAGTTTCGTGAAGAACTTGACAAACTCTTAAATCTTCGTAATCCCAATACTATGCACCTTGCACAGTGTAATTTGCATCACACACCTTCCTCTCCATACTCAAATGGCTTACTTCACTCATCCTCACACAATTACTCCATCCACATTTGTTTCCATCCTTACACCCAAAAATACACTTTCATCTCACCCATACAATTCATATGAAGAGCATGCTCAATCTCAAAACAACAATCCCAATCTCATTCCCAACACCTCACATTTTGGTCAAACTACCAATCCACCATCCAAAACATCCTCCACTCATAAAACATCCTCTACTTCCATACCTTCATCCTCATCCATACATATCTCCACCACCAAGAGTATCACCACCACCTCCTACCAACACACATGCTATTCCCATGTTACATGACCAATCATCCATAACAACCGCACTCCACCATCATCACCTTCCTCTGAACATAAAAAGTTCGTTGAAGAGCTCTAAGATGCTCAGGAGCTAAGTGCTCTTCTTGTAATGTATCTTGCTCAACGCAACTTGGACCAACCACCTTCATCACCCTACTCAAATTGTCTCCCTCACTCTCTCCACTTAGAGCAAGTTGAGCAACATACACACTTTTGTCCTTGTTGCATTTACCTTAAAAAACAAACCATTCTCTCAGATTGAGTATCTCCTCACTAGGTCTTTTCCAACACCCTCACTAACACAAAAATCCGTCCCTCAAACAAACCCTTCCTTTCCAAACTCACCAACACCAAACACTTCATATCCCTCACCAATCAACCCACCAAACTTCAATCCCTGTTGGGATATAAAAGATCAAGGTACTTCTGTATGTCAAAGTACTGCTGCATGAAGAAGAAAGTCAAAGTACTGCTGAAGATAAAAGTCAAAATACTGCTGTTTACTGAAGAATGTTCAAAGTACTTCGAAGGAAACAAGGACTTATGTGCAATATTAGTTAAAGGATTAATAAGTAATATTGAACGAATATTCTAGAAATAGTTAGGGATAATGACTTATCGTTCAAGTTATATGTTGTAAACCGACTTAAGGTTATCTATATAAAGAGCCTTAAGAGGTATTAGTCGATATATGTTTTAGAGTTGTTCAAAGTCGATATTAGTTAGGGATTGTTAGTGAATCCGTGTAACAAAGCAGGTTCAAAGTTTGGTTAATATAAAAGTTCTTCTTAAGCTTTGTTTTAAGTAGATTCCGCATACTTTATAAGGTTAAATAGTATTTCAATATTAATAGTGTTAAGTTTACTTAATATTATTAAACCTTTACAAGCTACAAAGTAGTTTGATCAGAGTACATTCGATCCAACAAGTGGTATCAGAGCTTGTGTTGGAAACTCTGATTAAGAAGAAAAACCTTTAAACCAATTTTACTACAAACCCTTCAAGATGCGACAGAGGCTGCACCTGCTCCATCAATCACTGCTGTTAGAATTCCAATTGTTAAGAAGGGAGAATATGACTTATGGGCCATGAAGATGAGGCAGTACATTGCCATCACAGACCATGCACTATGGGATGTGATTGTCAATGGTAACATGCAACTTGAAGAACTAGTGGAGATTCCTGGACAACCAACACCACCTAAACCAACCATACCAGCTGCTACTAAAAGAAATCAAGACAAAGCTCTCAACATACTACTCTCTGCTATTCCTGATGGTCACTTATTAAAGTTTCATGATGCCAAGGATGCCAAACAACTATGGGTTGCTATTAAGAAGAAGTTTGGAGGTAATGATGCTTCCAAGAAGATGCACAGGAATTTGCTGAAGCAACAATTTGAAACTTTCACTGTTGGTGAAAGAGAAGGTCTTGATTCTGCTTATGAACGATTCCAAAATCTTCTGAGTATGCTAGAACTATATGATGTTGAGGCATCAGTTGAAGATGCTAATTTGAAGTTCTTGAGAAGTTTGCCATCAGCATGGCATGTAGTTGCTACTATGATCAGAGGACAACTAGGGTTGGATACAATGGACTTTGATGATCTCTACAACAATCTGAAGGTGTATGAGCATGAGATGAATGGTACTACAGGTTCAAGCACACATCAGAAACCTCAAAACATTGCTTTTGTCTCTTCGGAAAACAGAAGCAGTACTTCCAACAAAGGTACTGCTTATCCTATCCAAAGTACTGTGACTGAAACACAGGTTCCATGTACAACAATGGTCAATACCACTTCATCACAATCAATTACCCCCACCTCAGATGAAGTTCTATGTTCATTCTTTGCTCAACAAGCATCTCTACCTGTAACCTATCAAGAGGATGTATTGCAAATAGATGATGATGCTTTGGAAGAAATTGATATCAGATGGCAAGTTGCCATGCTCACTGCAAGGATCAAGAAGTATGTGAATAAGACTGGAAAAGGCATCAATTTCAGAGCTAAACAGGGAATAACATTTGATAAGTCCAAGATTGAGTGCTTCAACTGTCTAAGGACTGGTCACTTTGCAAGGGAATGCAAATTTGCAAAGTATCAAGCAAACAAGATGATTGAACCACCTAAGCCTGAAAGAAAAGAGATTCCAATTACTGAACCAAAACCAAAAGCTTTGGTTGCTCAAGAGAATCTGTCAGAGATTGATTGGTCCAATGAATTTGATGATGAACCTGTAACCTATTCAATGGTTGCATTGGAAGACTAGAGCACAGCATTTGATGAAGAGCCTGGATATGCTGCTTTGGAGTCAAGAGATGGTCTAGGAAGCTTTGATTGGAGCATGGAGTTTGAAGAAGCACGTGTTCAGCTTGCTATGGTAGCTACTTCACCAATGATATGTATCAAAAGTTACTTAGTGAATATGTAGCTGAAAGAGATAAATTTCAAAAGGCTAGGGCTGAGATAACTGGCTATCAATTGACTTTAGAGTCAATGGAGGCCAAAATAATTACACATGAAAACAATGAAGTAGCATGGGCTGAAACATATAAGCAACAGGAATACCTAGTTAAGTTGAGTGAAGGAAACTAGGATGTAAGGTGTCTGAACTAAAGAAAGTGACTGCTGAGAGAGATAAGTTATTACAAAAACTTGCTGTTTGGAATGAATCAGGTATGTCACATGTTCAATTTGTTGAAAAGCAAAGAACATCAGACATTAAAACTGGCCTAGGTTATGATAGTGATAGCAATGATGGTATTCCATTTAAGAGTAAGGAACTAAATCTTACAGTAGATACCTCCACTTGTGATGAAGAGTTCATAAGTTTAGATGAAAACACTACTAGTGATGAGGAATACCCTAGTCCAACACCTCCTGAATTTAATAAAGACAAGGGATATAATGCAGTTCCTAATCCCCCAGGTAGCTTTCAACCACCTAGAAAAGATGTTTCTTGTTTTGGGGTAGATAATCTAGAGTTTAGGAAAAAGCTTAAAAGTCAATCTAATCCTGAAACTTTAGAAAAATCTGTTGAAACACCTAAGGTTGATGAGAAAAAGTTTTCAAAACAAGCAGTACCTTCAAACACTTTTCAAAGTACTGCTGATCACTCAGCAGTACCTCCAAGAAAATACTTTCAAAATACTGCAAATTTTAGAAAACCTTATGGAAAGGGATTTGGGGATTTTGGTCCAAAAGTCTGTTATGTATGTTATAGTCCTCATCATTTGATTAAGGACTGCGATTATCATTCAGAATACTTAAGTAAATATCCAAAGACCAGAACTGCACAACCAAGTCATAGGGAGAATAAGCCAAGGGACAACAAACCAGTTTGGAATTATACAAATAGGGTTTACCATAGTAATTTCTCAAAAGACTATAGGTACCCTCATCAGAAAAGATCATACTCCAAACCCTCAGTACCTTCACAAAGTACTGATAGAAAGTTCCCTAACCAAGATGCTTCTAGCAAGCACTCAAGTGTAAGACCTAGGAGATTCAACTATTACAAACCTAGAAGGCCTTACAACACAAGAAAAGATGCTAGAATACAGACCCCAACTCCAAAAGTTACACCCAAATGGGTTAATGATGCGTGGGAATCGCAACAGGCTTTACCTCTCGAGGGATCTCGAGAAGCTTACAACCCCCACCAGGCAGTGTACCTGATCGTTGTAGTATAGTATAGTGACAAGTACCGGGGGATTGATCATTCAGCTTAGGAATAGTGTCGCTAGGATTAGAAAGCCTAATTACTAGTTCTAAAGGTGAGGGATGATTATTTTTGTATTTTTATATTTTTTAGAAAGCAATTAAAATCTCGGGGTTTTGGAAGAGTGGGCGGAATTAGTTGCTATTCAACTAACCCAAAACTAAGATGCAATCAAAATAAAATACTAAAAATGAAATTAAACTAATTTATACAAAGGTTGTGATCAGTAATTGGAGAAAATGTGTTTACTTAGATTTCACTACTCCCTAGATATCTTTTACACGTTAATTACTTGTTATAATTATATGGATGACGGATCGTATTCCTTAATACCATTCATGGGGTGGCATACATAACTCCCCAATTCTATGAGCTCTTATCTCCTCCTACACCATGCCCAGCACAACTATAGGGATTGTAAACAGTGGCTCATGCATTAAATACAACCAATAAAGACCTAGTACGCCTCGGTTCATGTTTCTTAAGACGTTCAAGCATGTTACCATTTGGAGATCTGCCAGTTTTCTTAAGCCTAACATATAAATCATTCATCCAAAACAAGAATAAAAAAGTAATCAACACATAATCAATATCTAGGTTTCATTAGATCTAAGCAAACACAAAAGAGATCTAGCCTAGCATGATAGAATTGAGACAAGAACAAGATATAGACAACCAACACATAGACATATTGATTGAATTAGAAGAACACTTATCTCAATTACAATGCAAGGTATCAAGGGTTTGGAACCCTTGAAAAACCTGTAAAAGTTGCACCAAAATCGTCTTTAGGGTTTCTCTAAAACTTCTCTCTTTAATGTAAAAAACTAGAAAACTATATATAGGAAAATGGGGATGACGGCGTCAAGAACAAAGGTGTGATGCCGTCATCTCGCCGCCAAATACTTCCTCGGACGGCCTTGATCTACTTCTGACGCCGTCAAGGCCTAGGACGTCACACAAATTACTCTTGACGCCCTGTGTGTGACGCCGTCATCAACTACGGATTTTAATTCTTTAGGTTTGACGCCGTCATGGAATTACTCTTGACACCTTCATGTACTGTTCCCAGCATGGAAAATTGAGACTTTGCCGTTTTCTTCACTTTTATGCTCCAAAAACGTCCAAAATGGCTTCTTTTCCAGAATTCACTCTCCAAGTACCTAAAATCACAAAAGGAACGATTTAGGGCAATATTTGATCAAATAAATTCGGATTCGGGCTTAAATGACCTCCTAAAAACGGACCATTTTTCGCCTCTTCATATACCCTTACACTTGAGATTTGCTTGTCCTCAAGCAAATGCGCTTTTATTCTAGTCAAAATACAAGTTAGGGGTCATTTAACACTAATATAAAAGTAATTACAACAAATAATCGTTCCACTAAAGACTAATAGACAAGCTCGGAGGTCATACACAAGCACCTCACAAATAGTGTTTAGATACTCACATCTCTCGGGTGTAATAAAGTGTAAATTACAATATGGAAACGGAAGATATCTCTCACTACCTGTCATAGCAAAATAGATTACCATAGGCTTGAGAAAGGATCAAACCTCCCCCACATAGCGTAAGCACCTAGGATAAACTATCAAAGAGGTCTTTTAAAGGGTTGTAACGTTAGGTATAGGGATATGAATTACACGGTTTTGTTGGATAAAGGAAGTTTTACTGGTGGCGAGTTAACAATCTTGGTTAATTACATGTACAACATGGCGTTGCTAAGCCAAGACTAGACTCGACTTAAGCTAATAAATGAAAAATAACTAAAAACATAAAATGAACATAGAATGAAACGGGATGGTAGTCTGTATGTTTTTTCTCTTTTTCCTTTTTTTTATTTTTTATTTTTTATTATTATTATTTTTTTTGCATACACTCTTACCCTACCATCCAAAATAATACATCATAGGGGATGAGAATTCCCCTTATACTTGAATCTTTACATACTTTACAATTAACTAAACTAATGACTCGAATTAAGAAAATCAAAACACTTGGAGCACTTTTAAAATTAACGTACATATGGGGGTAATATATGATGTTCTTCCCCATTACTCCATAAAATAAGTACTTACCCATGAGTCCCAATCGTCCCAAAACAATATGTACAAGGATATGACTCGACTTAGCAACCATGTAATCAATTAGAAAGTTAACTTAGGGTTTAACAAATAACAATAATGCACTAAAGATGAGCGCATACACGGAAGGCTAAGGCGATTTGGTTGTACATTTAAGTGGGGTGTAACAAATTCTTCCTTTAAGTAAAATGCTTAAAGTTAGAAACGAAAAGATAGGCTCGGAGGGGTGTACTAGGGGTTTCGTGTACTAAAAATGAGTACAACGCTAAGGGTGTGGGAAAAATTAGTTGACTTAACTAGCCAAGTAATATGACTTAATTGGTCATGTAATTATAATACGGGTTTAACACAAGGGTGATCCTAATGCCTCTTATCATGTAGTAAATCCTACCACACGAATGTAGTCTCACTAGCGGTCTCGGGATGCATCACTAACGCAAGTTCTAGAATCTAAATGCTACCGGTACACTCATAAGCACTAATAGTAAATGCTTTTCCTATCAAATCTAAAGGCGAACCTCACATATTTGGGTGGAAAAGTTTTCTGAATATACGGTTATGTGCTAGTCATACAATCTCCTATCCATGAGATGCTTGCTATGGCTAAAGTTTCACTCCTAAATGTTGTAAAAAATTTTAAATTTGGCGCTAAAATTGCACTAACAAGTATTTCTCATAGTTTTATTACACATCTACTATTAAACAAAACAAACTCAAGCGAAAGTGCATATGTAAGGTATCATCTTTTTACCCTCCCCTTACACTTAAGATGAACATTGTCCCCAATGTTCAAGTAAAGAATGTAAAAGTGAAAAAGTTAAAAAGAATGAAATCAAATACTCCCTTGATTTGCTCGGTATGGATTATAGGTTGGCCAGGTTAGATCTTCCTCCAAGAAAACGAACAATCAAAGCTTCCCTTCCAGAATATAAATCATCTCCTTGTCGAACATAACCTGTAAATCCTGACAAAATAGACAAGACAACCTCGCGTAAAATCGGCGGCATCCTATATAAGTTTCTAAATCCTAGAAAACAAAGTAAGATATAATGCTTGTGGAATGAAGTTTGCAGATTTCCTGGAGATTATAAAACTTAATAATTCATAAAAACCATAAGACTCCGTTAGAAAAACAAAACCGGTAAAATTTCCAGATTTTTAACTCCTGACGCCGTCAAGAGTAAACTCATGACGCCGTCAGAATGGACCTGCAGAAATTCTTATGTTAAGTTTCCGGAAAATTTCTGGAAAAATTTGGTCCTACTTCCTGGAAAATCCTGCAAAACTTCATTATGACTCAATACAAGCATTTGACTCTAACAAATACGAATATACATGCTCATTTAATATCGTGGAGAATCATGATTGGTTTGTTTCTTGAAAACATATTTGGGGTTTCCCCTTACACTTATCTTTTGCAAAAATACTTCTAGGTGGAGTTAAGACTAGGCTAAACAACAAAGTAAAGTATTTCCACATTTTAATTGAGAAACATGATCTACCAACAATAAAAATAAAGCATGCATACGGAAGCAAATAACAATCAAACAAATAAAATCACACAAAACATGGGTTGCCTCCCAAGAAGCGCTTTTCTTTATTTACGAGTCTTATAGCTAGACTCAAGGTCATGGGTTACTACGTGATCTCATCATTGGAAATGATATACCCCATGTAGTTGCGATCATTACTATTATGGTGGTAGTGCCTCAACCTATCAATACTCGCAATCACCATTCCACCTAATTTGCTTCTCAATTTAACTACCCCATCTTGGCTCAATCCTTCGATTGTGAATGGCCCATACCACCAAGGACTTGGTTTATCAAGTGGTATTGTTGTTTCCAAGTGTCTCAAGAGCACCAAGTTCCCTTCCTCAAATGGTGTACGATTTTTTTCGTGTCGAGTATGTTCGAGTTCAACCTGAACCTTACTGCTTTTTCTCCTTTCATCCTTAGCTTTCTTATAGCTTTTGATTCTTGCCTCCCATGCAAGAATCTTATTCTGAACACGAATGGGTGTCGTGCCAATGTTGTTTTTGATCATTCTCCAACTCAAATTCTCATGCCCACTTCGCGGGGTCATGGGGAAGCTAATCTTTCTTTTTCCAGATTTAAGCTCAATCTTCCTACCTTCATACTTAATGACAGCCCTAGCGGTGGTGAGGAATGGTGCCCCAAGGATTATTGGCATGCATCCATCCCCTTTATCATCGATGATCATAAAATCAACGGGGTACATGAATCCTGCAACATTAACTAATACATCTTCTGCGATTCCTAGGGGGTATACGTACGAGTGTCCAACAAGAGATAACCTAACACGAGTAGGTGCTGGCATTTTTTACGTTAGTTGGATGTAAATAGTTAGGGGCATAAGATTTACTTCCGATCCTTGGTCGGCGAAAGCACTAAGATGTTTCAAGTCCCCGATGCTCGTTGGTATTTCAAAGTTCCCACATGCTACCTGCTTAGTAGCCACTTTCTGTACCAATAACCTCTCGAATACTGATCCTCCAGGAAGCGTATCATACTCATCTTCCTCTTCTTCCTCTTTCTCAGGAATCTGTCTGGAGGATTGGTTACGCCCATCACCCTTAATCCAATTTGTTATGGTGTTTTTGTTTATATCATGTTTCAGGTAGTAACTCAAAGGTTGGGATTCTAGTGGTTTTTCTAAGGTCTGTTTAGCAGGAGTTTCTACCTTCTCGTTATCTTTATGGACAATGGTGATGGAGTTAACAAATTGGGTGGTGGGAGTGACGCTTTCTTTCCTTAGTAGTATTCGTTCGGGGGTTCTCTGGTTGGCATACTCCTCCAATAGACTCAACATCTCATTCATTTTCTCCTGCATCTCCTCTTTTTGCTTATAAACTGCTTCTTCAAACCTAGCAAGCCGATCTGAGTGAGTTGCCATATATTCTCTCATCCTAGCCTCAAACTCCGAGCTAAGTTCCTTGGGAGGGGAACAAGGTGGGGTGCACCTTTGAAAAGTCTCGACATGTTCTCTAGAAGGTGACTCAGATAATGGTGCCGAAGTTGGTTTTGAGACAGAATTGACAGTGGCTTGTCTAGGACTTAAAGGTCTCCTTTGCCTTTCCTCAAAATAGTCAACTTTTGCCTCAAGTTTGCATAGGAGTTCATCGGGGATTTAGGTGGTTCCTCCAGATGTCGAGATTGCATTGATGGCCGCTTCTATCGTATGTTTAAATTCCCAAATCTCATGATTATCAACAGCGAGCTCTTCGATAATTGCCCAAGACTCCTCGGTGTTCTTATCACGCAATTTACCTCCCGCGGCCCTGTCGATGGTGCGCTTAGTGTGATAGTCAACATGGTCGTAGAAAATCTGGACTAATAACCAAAGGTTTATGCCATGATGAGGGATCTTGTGGAGGAGATCCTTAAAACAGGCCCAAGCCTCGTAGAAAGTTTCACCCCGCTGTTGCTCAAACATCAAAATGTCCCTTCTAAGCATTGCAGTCTTTTCCGGCGGAAAGAATTGGGTAAGGAAGCGATTGGCGAGATTGTCCCATGTGGTGATGGATCCCGCGGGTAAACGCTCAAGCCATTGACTAGCTTGATCCCGTAGAGTGAATTGGAATAGGCGTAAATGGGTAGTCTCTCTAGTTGCAACATCTAGGTCTATGGAATCTACGATTTTGAGGAAGTCCTTAAGATGTTGGTTTGGATCTTCGGAACGAAGTCCATGGAATGCACATCTGCTTTGCACCAACCGGATGGTGTCGGATCGCAAGGGGGTCACATTGGCTCCGGTGAGCTCAATGGTGTTTCGGTAGCCTTGGTGGCTAGGTCGGGAGTACTCTCCTAAGGTTCGTGGCCTAAGGGGTTCTAATGGTGGGTTTTGTTGTGGTGGGATGACGGGTTCAAAGATGTTACCATCTTCCATGATGTCGGATGGTAAAGATTACGAACAAAGACACGAAGAAATAAGATAGACTAAAGAAGACCTAAAAAATAAAAATAAAATCTTACTAGAAAGGAATCTAGCAAGTAGACCTAATAAAAAGAAATCCTAACCTAGACAATAACTATTCCCCGGCAGCGGCGCCAAAAACTTGATGCGTGGGAATCGCAACAGGCTTTACCTCTCGAGGGATCTCGAGAAGCTTACAACCCCCACCAGACAGTGTACCTGATCGTTGTAGTATAGTATAGTGACAAGTACCGGGGGATTGATCGTTCAGCTTAGGAATAGTATCGCTAGGATTAGAAAGCCTAATTACTAGTTCTAAAGGTGAGGGATGATTATTTTTGTATTTTTATATTTTTTAGAAAGCAATTAAAATCTCGGGGTTTTGGAAGAGTGGGCGGAATTAGTTGCTATTCAACTAACCCAAAACTAAGATGCAATCAAAATAAAATACTAAAAATGAAATTAAACTAATTTATACTAAGGTTGTGAGCAGTAATTGTAGAAAATGTGTTTACTTAGATTTCACTACTCCCTAGATATCTTTTACACGTTAATTACTTGTTATAATTGTATGGATGACGGATCGTATTCCTTAATACCATTCATGGGGTGGCATACATAACTCCCCAATTCTATGAGCTCTTATCTCCTCCTACACCATGCCCAACACAACTATAGGGATTGTAAACAGTGGCTCATGCATTAAATACAACCAATAAAGACCTAGTACGCCTCGGTTCATGTTTCTTAAGACGTTCAAGCATGTTACCATTTGGAGATCTGCCAGTTTTCTTAAGCCTAACATATAAATCATTCATCCAAAACAAGAATAAACAAGTAATCAACACATAATCAATATCTAGGTTTCATTAGATCTAAGCAAACACAAAAGAGATCTAGCCTAGCATGATAGAATTGAGACAAGAACAAGATATAGACAACCAACACATAGACATATTAATTGAATTAGAAGAACACTTATCTCAATTACAATGCAAGGTATCAAGGGTTTGGAACCCTTGAAAAACTTGTAAAAGTTGCACCAAAATCGTCTTTAGGGTTTCTCTAAAACTTCTCTCTTTAATGTAAAAAACTAGAAAACTATATATAGGAAAATGGGAATGACGGCGTCAAGAACAAAGGTGTGACGCCGTCATCTCGCCGCCAAATACTTCCTCGGACGGCCTTGATCTACTTCTGACGCCGTCAAGGCCTAGTCCGTCACACAAATTACTCTTGACGCCCTGTGTGTGACGCCGTCATCAACTACGGATTTTAATTCTTTAGGTTTGACGCCGTCATGGAATTACTCTTGACGCCTTCATGTACTGTTCCCAGCATGGAAAATTGAGACTTTGCCGTTTTCTTCACTTTTATGCTTCAAAAATGTCCAAAATGGCTTCTTTTCCAGAATTCACTCTCCAAGTACCTAAAATCACAAAAGGAACGATTTAGGGCAATATTTGATCAAATAAATTCGGATTCGGGCTTAAATGACCCCCTAAAAACGGACCATTTTTCGCCTCATCAGTTAAGAAAGAAAGTACTGCTGGGGAAGAACCAGTACTTTCAGAGGTTAAGGGTGAAAAAGGGGAAATTGATCATGATAAACCAACAGTTTTGGAAATAAAAACCTTAATTCTTGATCATGTTTTCAAAGACAGTGGTGATTACATACTCAAAGAATTTGAGTATGTCACTCCACAAGGGGAACACAAGTCAGTAATGGCTTGGGTTCCTAAAATTAACTAACCTTTTTCATGTGTATGCAGGGCAACCCAGCAGAGGAGCTTAAAGATCATCTTATTATAGATAGTGGTTGCTCTGTAAGCATGACAGGAGAAAAGGAGCTCTTGTCAGATTTTAAAGCTTATTTTGGAGGAAAAGTTGCATTTGGGAATGATCCTGATGGAGGAAGAATAACTGGCAAAGGAACTATCAAGGCAAGAAACATTGATTTTGAGGATGTTAGATATGTGAAGGAGCTCAAATTCAATCTTTTGTCAGTCTCTCAGATTTGTGATAAGAAGTACCCTGTGTTATTCTTTGACACAGAATGTCTTATACTTTCTCCTGATTTTAAGTTAGAAGATAGAAACTTGGTGATGCTAAGAGCACCAAGATCTAATGATGTGTACAACATAGATTTAAAGAATGTCAATTCTGCTGAAAGAGCAACATGTTTGATTGCAAGAGCAACAATGGAAGAAGCACATCAATGGCACAGAAGATTGGGGCATGTAAATTTCTAGAACATCAATAAGCTGGTCAAAGGAAATTTAGTTAGAGATTTACCTTCTAAGACATTCAAGAATGATCATTCATGTCTTGCTTGTAAGAAGGGTAAACAGCACAAGGCTTCCTGTAAGAAGATTGGTGAGAAAACCATTAGAGAGCCTTTGGAATTGCTGCACATGGATCTGTTTGGACCTGTTTCAGTTGCTAGTCTGAACAAGAAGAAGTACTGCTTGGTTGTAACAGATGACTGTAGCAGATTTAGTTGGGTCTTTTTCTTATGCTTCAAAGATGAAACTTTTGATGCTATTCATGATCTTATAATAGCACTTGAAAATCAGTTAAGACTCAAGGTTAGAGGCATTAGATGTGATAATGGGACTGAGTTCAAGAATCAGCTAATGGATGACTTTTGTGCCAAGAAATGAATTAAAAGAGAGTTCAGTATTGCTAGAACTCCTCAGCAAAATGGAGTTGCAGAAAGAAAGAATAGAACTCTTATAGAAGCAGCAAGGACAATGCTTGCTGACTCTCAATTACCTATTCCATTCTAGGCTGAAGCTGTAAGTGCTGCTTGTTATGTGTTGAACAGAGTATCAGTGACAAAACCTCAAATGAAGACACCTTATGAGTTACTCATGGGAAAGAAGCCTAGCATCAAGTTTATGAAACCTTTTGGATGTCCCCTAACCATTTTAAACACTACTGATAATTTGGGCAAATTTGATGGGAAGTCAGATGAAGGATATTTATTGGGATATTGTACCAATAGCAAAGGATTCAGAGTGTACAACAGAACTACCAAAAAGGTTCAAGAATTTCTTCATGTTGGTTTTCTAGAAGAGTAAGAAAATTCTAAAGGTAAAGGTCCTGATTGGATGTTTGATCTTGATTTAATGTCTTCATCTATGAATTATGTACCTATAAGGGAAGAAAATCAAGTTGCTCCCACTGAAGAAGAAGCACAGTACATTGTTCATGATGTTAATTTAAGATCTGAAGTTGAGCCAAATGATAATGCCAATGATGAGAAGAAGAGTACTTCTGAGCCACAAGGTACTGCTGAACCTAACAGTACTGTTGATCCTCAAAGTACTGTTCCACCACAGATACCAGTATCTGATGAAGATCAAGCCATTCAAGATGAACTTAGTAGGATGCTTTTTCAAGAAACGATGGCTAAGTCTTATGAAGATGAACAAAGGAGAGCTTATGAAGCAGAAAAGAAGAAGGCTAAAGGCACTGACAGTACTTTACCCCAAAGTGCTGCTAATCCATTTCAAAGTACTTTTCAACCTTTAGACACTTCAAATTGAATAAATACTGATGCTGTGAATGATTCTAATATGCCTGACTTAGAAGATACTGATGATTTGAATGATCCAAACAAGATTACCTTAGAAGATACTGATGATAAATTGGATCAAGAAGGCATTTTCTCAGATTCTAATGAAGATCCTGATTTAACTAATTTGGAAGATAATCTTGAAGTCTCACCAACTCCTACTCTCAGAATTCACAAAACTCATCCTGTTACCAACATAATTGGACCCTCAGCTTCAGGAGTGCTCACAAGGACTAAGGCTAAGAATATGTCTCAACAACATACTTCTTTACTTAGTTTTATCTACAAACAGAACAGGGTGAATCACAAGGATCATAAGTTGTGTTTATTTGCTTGTTTTCTATCTCAAGAAGAGCCAAAGAATATCAAACAAGCATTAAGCAAGGAGAGTTGGGTGGAAGCTATGCAAGAAGAACTGTTACAGTTTAAACTTCAAGAAGTATGGGTATTATGTGATTTACCTGATGGTAAGAGACTGATTGGAACAAAATGGGTCTTCAGGGTAAAAAGAGATGAAAGAGGGAATGTGTAGGAACATAAAGATGACAACTTTATCATACACAATAGCCTTGGTGACTTGATATGTGAAGTATGTTAGAGAGAGAAAGTAGAGAATGTAGAGAAAGAAAGAAGAGAGAATATTATTAGAGAAACACACACTTACACACTCAAGCACATACCTCAAATGAGCCTTTGAGGTGTTTATATAGTAAGATAGATGAGATGCCCTAAGGCTTTCTATGGGCTTGGGCTTGGACTTGGTTACATGATTAAATAATAAGGCTTATGTAACATAGCACATAACATATTAGCTTGCCAAGTCCAAAGCCCAAAGACTAAACTATTACTAATCTTAACAAACGACACAAAGTTATAATATGAGAATGACCATCACTTCTATATATATATTTTTAATGCTAACAATCTCCCCCTAAGGGGTGGTCATTCGAATGATGCTCCACGTGATTAGGTCTTCCGTGTTCTTTGTCTTTAACTTTGTGTGTCATTGTAGAATAGTCTTTAGTCTTTGTTCCTTCATGCATAGTGATCTTTGATAACTGATTTTTCATCGTTCTTTGTTCTTTTGTGATGTGGCGCAATCTGCCTTTTGTCACTTCTGTGTCTGTGGTGGTTGTCCGCCATTCCAACATGCTCATACGTCTTTAGTCTTTGTGATACATGCAATTGTTATTCTCGTTCTTTCACACAGATCTTTTTCATTTTACTTCTGTAGATTCTTTCACATTGCGTAGAATCTTTCTTTGAACCTTTATTTGCTTTGATCTTTGTGAGCACTTTTCTTTGACTTTGAGATGCATGTATGAGCATGTGGAATCCTTCGCCATGGAGATGATGTATAGCTGCATGAAAACAGTTAGCAACAAATCAACCGGTACTTACAGGTTCGAATTAGAGATCGTCAACAACATAGTGTGAAGACTCTTTCTAATCCTTACCAAGGCCGTTCCCATGTCAGATACTCCTGAGGGAGCTTACAAGACCTACTTAGTAGCTCAATGACTGGGTGAGTCGTTGGGGATTACTCCACGACTGTAGACCATTTGAAACCACTGCGCACACTAAGCGTAACCCATAAAGAATTACCGAAGTGACTTGCTATCAGGGCTGCTTGATGTTCACCCTGGAAGTAATTTCCATTCAATCATTGAGAATCACTTGTGTAAATCCTCTCATAAATATTCTGGAAGATTGCTAAGATCTGCGTAGGACTCTAAAGTTTACATCTGGCGTCCTTAATGATGAACTACCAGTGTAGAAATATCATGTGTTCCTATAAGATCTTTTAATGAATCTCATGGCTCTAGACTCGATAAGTGCACATTTAGTTTCCTATGCGGAGATTAGGGAGAGGTCTCCTGCTTCAATATCAACCATCTCTAAGAGACAGGTCGACAGATTACACCGGTTCCCCGTGAGAATGAAACAAATATCTTTTAAGAGATACCTGAGTGGTTAAGAAGGTTTAGTTCAGTGCATCACTGGGTCCATGACGTCTTTGTCTTCAATACCGGTGTCACCTTAGTAACAACCAGTAGCATACGAATTGTACCCGGTGTCTGCCCTAAGGTTGAACATAGGGAGGGCTATTTCTTTTCACCCTTTTTCATAACTTTTCTTTTTAATTCTTCAACCCCTTCTTTCTGCTTTCTCATTTTCTCCTTTTTTTCAATCATACCTAAGGACTTATAATTCTAATCTATTGGATTTGTCCTTGGGTAGATCCCTCTGGCTCTGGCGGATCATAGGACAGTTTTTCCTAACCTTAGTCACCTTATAACTCCATGACTATCCTATTGTTGCCACGAAACCATTTATGAAAATCTCTCAAAGTGTTTATAATAATAAAACACATTGTTGACACTTCGAGAGTTTTGCATTTCTTTTGAAGGACTCCCCTTCACATGTGCTCATGTAATTTTAAGAAATTTGCACATGCGGGAGGAGTTTGCACTTTTGAATTGATCCACTTTCAGTGAACATGACCGATTCGAGACACGCTTACATCACTAGTTAGACTAGCTTGAAATTATTACCCGTCCTGGTCAAGTCCAAAGAAAGTCTCTCGATATGGTACATTCTACTCAGACAAGTCCTATTCAAGACACGCTTACATCACTAGTTGGACTAGCTTGAAATTATTACCCGTCCAAGACAAGTCTTTTCGATTACTAACATTTTAAGCTTCGTCAATTCATTGGTACTTACTGAGTCGAGCTCTTTAGAGATTCAGCCACAATCTTTGCACATTTTTATCACATTTTAATCACGTCTTCTCCCCCTCAAAAATAGCATATCATGATATTTTTGATATCAACTGATTAAGAAAAAGCTTTTTGGAGAGATAGACAGATTCGATTTTGCATGAAATCGGAAAATGTTAGGTCACCATTTTGTAAACACAAGTATGATTGACAAAGAAATGAGATGAGAATGAGAGTGGGATGATTATGAGAAATTTGAGAAAATGAAATGCAAGAGTTTCCTTAATGTTTTCAAATAACCAACCAAGTTTACAAGAGGCCTAAGCTTACTATTTATAGGGAAGGAGCTAGGGCAACACACCCTCTCCTTCCACTCATCATTTCGTGGGCTTTTAGGGCCCATGGATCATATGACTTAAGCCTAGTAAACTAGAAACAATAACATAAATGTAAACAAATAATAACTTAAGCAACCTATTATTACAAATGACCGAGACTTGATAAAATAGTGAAACTATGGTTCCAACAATCTCCCCCTAAGGGTCGGTCATCATGGTTGCTTGACGTCTTCATCTTAATCTTTGACTTTCATAGCTTTAGACGTCTTCAGAAATGATAAGAATAATGATGGGTATACTCTGCTCTTTGTCTTTGTTCTTTGATGATGTTGTAGTGATAATGTTATGAGGTAATCTGCCATTCGTCACTCCTGCGTCTGTGGTGGTTGTCCGCCATTCCAACATGCTCATACATCTTTGAGTTCTGACTTATACATGCACGTAGTCCCTTTCTTTCACATAAGATCTTTGGTCTTTAAACTTTGTAGATTCTTCTTTTTGGCGTAGAATCTTACTTTGAACTTTGTGTTGCTTTGATCTTTGAGGGAGCTTTTGATGATTGCAAGATGCATGTATGAGCATGTGGAATCCGTCATCATGGAAGTGAGGTACCTGCGAGTAGACAGTTAGCAATAAATCACCGGTACTTACGGATAAGGAATTAGAGCTCATCAACAGCATATTGTGAAGACTCCTTCTAATCCTTATCCAGGCCGTTCCCATATCAGATACTCCCGAAGGAGCTTACGAGACCTACTAGGTAGCTCAATGACTGGGTGAGTCGCTGGGGATCACTCCACGACTGTAGACCGTAATGGAACCACCGCAAACACTAAGCGTAACCCTTGTGGGGTTACCGAAGTGACCTGCTGTCAGGGCTGTTTGATGTTGACCCTGGCAGGATTTCCGTTCAATCATTGAGAAATACTTACGTAATCCTCTCATAAACGTTCTAGGCAGATTGCTAAGATCTGCGAAGGACTCGATAGTTTACAACTGATGCCCATTGATGTAGAACACCAGTCGTAGAAATACTAAGTGTTCCTAAGAGATCTTTGATGTATCTCAAGGCTCTAGACTCTATAAGTGCACACCTAGGTTTCCTATGCGGAGACTGGGGAGGTGTCTCCTGCTTCAATATCAACCGTCTCTAAGAGATAGGTCGATAGGTTATGCGGGTTCCCCGTGAGAATGAAACAAATCCTTTTAAGAGAACTTGAGTGGTTAAGAAGGTTTAGTGCATTGCGTCACTGGGTCCATGACGACTTTGTCTTCAATACCGGTGTTGTCTTTTGCAACAACCAGTAGCATACGTATTGAACCCGGTGTCTGCCCTAAGGTTGAACATATGGAGGGCTATTTCTTTTCACCCTTTTCATTACTTTTCTTTTTCATTCTTCAACCCCTTCTTTCTCCTTTACATTCTTTACTCCTTTTATCGTATCATACCTAAGGACTTCTAATTCTAACTATGGGAGATGTCCTTGGGTAGATCCCTCCGGCTCTGGCGGATCATAGGACGGATATTCCTATCTTAATCACCTTATAACTCCGACAGTAGCCAAGAAACCTTTGATTGAAAATCTCTCAAAGTGTTTGTGATAATCAAATATTTTGGTTAACACTTTGAGAGTTTTGCGTACACTTTTGAAGGGCTCCCCCTGCACATGTGCTCATAAGTATTAAATAAATTTGCACATGCGGGAGGAGCAAACACTTTTGAATTGATCCACTTTCTGTGAACAGGACCGATTCGAGACACGCTTACATCACTAGTTAGACTAGCTTGAAGTTATTACCCGGCCTGATCAAGTCCACAGAAAGTTTCTCGAGACGGTACTTTTCTACTAAGACATATCCTTTTCGAGACACGCTTACGTGGTTAGTTAAAGAGATGCATTGTCAGCTTTTAGGTGACAACTAGCTCTAGTAACTAACTTGATGTTATTACCCGTCGAGGATAAGTCCTTTCGATGTTACTAACTTGTATTATCTCGTCAATTCCTGGGTTAATACTGAGTCTAGCTCGCACATGATACAACTTAAAGCTTTGACTTCGTATATTTTAATCACTTTTACATTTTCTCCCCCTCAAAAATAGCATATAAAATGGTGTTTTTGACAAACTATTTAGATTAAAATATGCCTTTTGAGTCTTATGGGGAGATACATCAAGAACTTTTGATTTTGAGCAAAGTATTTTGTTTTGACAAGTGCTCCCCCTCAACAAGTGATTAGGTCTTATTGAGGTGAAATACTTGTCCTTTTGAGCAGAATTATGAAAAAATCATAAATGTTTGATTAATTCTACTCAAAAGTAAGAAGCCTTCGCTCCTTATGTTTAGGATTGAGGCACTGAAGCGTACCTCAGGGTCCTTTCTATACAAGCACGGGTTGTACACTGTTATGTGTGCACAAACCATAATAAAAAAAAATGATTCAATCAATGAAACAATTGATATTGAAAAAATATGATCAAATGTACCAAGTTATTCTTCGTCAGGAAGTGGAGCATTGAAGTTAGTGAACTGAGGTTCAGGTCTTTCGAAGTTTCTGACAGGAAACGATGGTCTGGCACCGATGTAGCTTTCCAGTCGTCTGATCTGTTCCCGTCGAAATAACCGTTCTTCAATCTTTAAGACAAAGTTACGAACTTGTCTTCTGGAGCTGGATTTCCATCTAGGTTGTTCCCCCTTAGCTATCTTACGTCGATCATCATTCAACCTTTTGACAAGCCCATCACGAACAAACTTGAGTGTAACATCACAGAATTTATGTACCTCATCAAACCTCATGAAGCTTTGTAGCTTTTTGCTGTTGATGTATGTGAAACCAAACGGTTCTTGGATGAGAGTAAACTGTGGTGTGTCGTAGAGACCATCAAAGTAGAATTGTGGCTTTGTCAAATTGATCTTCTGTTGGTAACTTTCCACGCCAAGCTGAAGATCTTCCACTCTTTCTTGAACAATCAGTCGTCGGATGTAAAGAAGTAGCGATGCCATGAAGTTGTACTGAACGTCTCTATCGAATCCGCGCATTCTACTCTGAACCTTTTCAAGATACATATCTTCTATGTCATTGAGATAAAGGTTGGGAAAGTCTGCTTCGGAGAACTTGTACTTCTTTTCATCTTGTCGTTTAACAACAATTTCACGCATGAATAAGTAGTTAAACCGTTTTGACTGCTGAATCTCCAAGATAGCGATGATCTTTGATTTCTGCTTCACATTTTCCAATGATGTCTCTCCTAATCTGCTTGTATAACCGAGACGACGACGATCAGGCCAATGTTGAATTCCGTGTAGAGCATCTCTGTCGTAAGCTACGATGGAGTTGCTGAAAATACGAGTGGTTTCTTCAATGGCTGGAATTTCGTATCTAGCTGCTGGTACTGAGATTGTGAGTGAGGAAGCATATTTCTTCTTGGATATCTCTTGTGTAAGCTGGATGTTACGAAGATCTTTGTTGAAGAAGAAGCTGTAAGGTATCTTTGGTTTTTCAGGAAATCCTTTCAATGGTAATGGTTTGGTCCAGTCGGTGAAGTAAGGTTTTTCATGATTCTTGGAACTTAGATCGATATTCACTTCAGGATTTAACCAGTCAAAGTCGGCAGACATTGCACTAGCTATATTCTGCATGTGATATTCGTATTCGACTTTGTTTCCAGATCTTTTCTTGAGGAATTCTTGTGCATCCCTATTGATTCTCCTAAGCTCTGCCTTTGTGAGTTTGTTGATGTGAAGATCCTTCATAATGACCTGGGTGAACTGAAGAGTGTTACCAGGAAGAGGTTCTTCTTCTTCCAGAGGAGGTTGAGCTTGGACCATTTCTGTCAGCCAATCATTCTGAGGATTGTCATCATTGTCGAGCCATGAATGACGTGTTTTCTTCTTGGATTTCTTAGACTTGGATGTAGCATCTTTGTCTTTGGCTTTGGACGATGATGATGGACCAGCATGAGAATCATGAGTAGGTGGAGCACGATAATCGGTGTCAAGTTGATCTTGGAAGTCATCAGTTTGTTCCATGAACATTTCTTCATCTTCGGTTTGACCTTCACCAGTAGCTGAGGGTTGTTGTTGAGTTCCAGGAGGAGTGGTGTCCTTTTGTGGTTGTAGAGAGGATGAGGGACCTGTTCCAGACTTAGGTTTCTTGCCTTTGGAGTTTGGGTCAGGATCGTCATCTTTTCTTGTCCGTTTTCGGGATCCAGCAGCATCTTTGCATGACTCTGTTGACATATAAGCTACCATAGCATCATACAGGCCTTTTTCTTCAGCTGTCTGTGTGGTTTTGGTGGCAAGGTTGTCGAAGATTTTGACAAGCATGTCATTGAGAGACAATTCTTGGACGGTTGGAGCCACAGTAGAAGATTTTGCGGTGTGAAGCGTGAAGGGTGTAGTAGACAACATTTTCTTCGTAACACTTCTAATTCTGTGATCCAAGTTGTCATTGATTGGTTTGAGAAGGTTTGCAACTTCAGGAGTGATCATCTCAACCAGATTATCAGTGAGAAAATCATGTGTTGCAGTTCTGATAAACCCTTCGTAATCAGATTTCAAGAACTTGTCAATCAGCTGCGTAGAATCCTGGAATTCCTCAACTTGTTTAGTCAGTTTGGTAACCATGTCGGTGAGTTTGTTCACTTGCTCCTGAAGATCAACTTGTTGTTTTGGTTCATTGATCGAATGCTGTTTAGATGCGGTTTCTGATGGTGTGGGTGATGAGTGCTCTGGTGATGATTCGGACGATGACTCGTTGTGAGAGTCCGAAGAAGAAGCGGGAGGAGTCGGATCCTTTGGTGGAGAGTCTTGAGGAGGTGGAGGTTGTGCGGAGGAAGTCTGCTGAGAAGATGACTTAAGAAACATGTTGGTGTCGAACGCGTTCTTCTCTTCGTTTTCCTTTCGACGACGTTCCTCTGCTTCCTCTGCTTCTCGTGCAAGAAACTCTGGAGTAATAAGATATTCATGTTCCTGATCCGTAGCTAAGTTCTCTTGACCGCCAACATTCTCCTCTAAAGTAGCAGTCTCAGTCATGTGGACATCTTCAGTCTTGTCTGTATCCTTAACGTTGTCATCAGGTTGTGGAGCTGATTCTGACGTTGTTGGAGGAACCATACTGCTTGTAGCCCCTACATGTTCTGACTGATCAATAGGTGGTGGTGTTGGAGGGTGTGATAGAAGTCGGCTTTCAAGGCTTGCTTTCCTCTGTTCTTTCCTAAGCCGCTTTTCTTCATCTCTAGTGTCGACAACTATACTTTTGAGTTTACGTTTATCGACCAATGGTTCAGCGATTGGTTCGTCTTCATCATCATTCGGCTCAATGATAGTGACACCTTTTCTTCTCCTTGTCTCTTCTTCATAAGTTTCCAGACTTTGTTGTATTGCAATCTCTGTTGCTGGAAATCCTTCATCAGGTGCTCTGTATCTCAGTTCATAGTCTGGTTCTTCTTCGTCAGATTCTGTATCGAACTCAGACTCGGTGTCAGAAGGTGGAGGAGTAGGTTCATCCCGAATAAAGTACTCAGGAGTTGCCTTCTTCTTAGGTTTGGAAGCAGGTTTAGGTTGGGATGTAGGTTTAGGTGTGGTAGTAGTCTTGGGTTTTGCCATTGAAGCAGACTTAGATCTTGTATGCGGTGATCCAGTGGTGCTCGTGGTACTCCCAGACTTTACACTTCCTTTGCTACGAGTCTTTGTAGTTGCTTCTTCCAGTTCCCCTTTGTAAGCCAGATCATACAACTTGAAGTTTGCCCTATTCTTAATGTTGTCATTCAGAAGGTATTCGGGAATCCTCATACCTTTGCTCTTGGTAGCGGAAGTGGTTGATTTGATGAATAATGTGGGGAAGTCGTCCTCGAAGAGGTGCTTCGGCTCATTAGGATCAGCCATCCTCTTGATGAATTCTGGAGAACTTTTGCAGAGATGTTCAACGATAAGCTTGGTGAATCTTGTGAATGGTATCATAGTCTTCACACGGTCGGTCTGAATACTGTAGATGATATCATTCATGATAGGAACTGCAAAGTCAATTGGTGTCAGAGTCACCATTCCCCAGAATGTTTGCAGGTGTTCGAGCCTTGGATGTTCATGACCACTTTTCCTTCCAGATATAGATCTAACAACCAACAAACAGAATGTTCTCCAAGGCTGAGGGATATACTTGACATTGAATTTGGAAAGCTTGATTAGAGGTTCATCATCATCAACCTCATATCCTAATTCAATGAAGAAGTCAAGAAGTTCCAGGTCAGGTAGTATCGGAGCAAATTCGTTGTCAGTTTGTGGCATGAGAAGAGCAGTTCGAAGAACGTCATGATCTACAGAGTAATCTTGGCCATCTAAGGTAACAGTGAAAGACTCATTATCCAAGTTGGTCTGAGCAGTAAGCCAGAACTGATGAAGATAGAACAGTGGAACTGAAGTAGAGCAGGTGAGAAGTGGTTTGCATGGATGTGCCAGTAGGATATCTTTCACAATCTTGCATGATTTCTCTGTGATATTCAACTTGTTGAAATCGACTCTGGGATTGTTGTTGCCAATTGTGACATTGTAGTTCTCGGGAGTGATGTCATCCAAGGTGAGTAATGGAAGAGGTTGTTCTGCGACGTTCTCAGTGTGTTCAGCCATGTTTTTCTGAAAAGTATCACCATAAACCAAGCATCCAAATGTGTTATGAGTTAGCACAGTTTAGATATTGGATACAGATATCTACTTGAAACGATTAAGCACAAATGCGTCATTTAGTAATGAGTCAAATAATGCATATGGCAAATAAGCATAACATGACAAGCACAGTTCACAACATCACATTACACAACACTAATGAATCATACCAAGGTATAATACCAAATTAGATTTCGAAAAATGCATCATGGACCCTTTATCGAGATTACTTATAATTCGAAAAAAAATTTGATATTATCGAGAAAAATCAATTCTGTTAACAGCTTATCGAGAAACTGGTGTTATCGAGAAAGTTTAATATATAGAATGATTTCGATAAATGACACATTATCGAGAAAGTGTCATCTTGTGAAACATTATAGAGAAACTTTATCGAGAAAACATTAATATTTATCGAAAAACATTATCGAGAAATTGAAGATTTCGAAAAAATGGAGTTCCCAGAAAGATTTCGATAAAATGAAAAAATTTATCGAGAAAGTGATTTCTCGAAAAATTTCCTCAGAATATCGAGAAACTTTCTTATCGAGAAACCAATTTTATCGAGAACTTGAGTTTCTCGATAATTTTAGAAAGATTTCGATATTACACAGATTTCTCGAAAAACATTCTTATACAAGAACATAATCGATTTCGCATGAGATTACACCTTTGTATGCATCACAAATCATGTTACCACAGAGATTGGCCTGTCACAGATATTCTAATACAAGAGACTCGTATTTCTGTTTTATCGAGAAACATGTAGGAGTAGTAGGAGACAACCAAGCAAGATTGATAAGGCACCTAAGGGACCTAATAAGCAAATCCCACCACTAACATTAACCAAATAATCACAGAATCTTAACAACCCACTTCGACCCAATCTTTTTGAAATCGAGAACCACTCAAACATGTTAAAATGAGGTTAACTGATGAGGAATCATTAGAAACAAGTAAAGTGATAAAACCTCATCAAGAATTAACCACCATGACATGTAAACAACAATTTTCGAAGTCCTAGCCCTAGTTCTCGACATCACTAAATCGAGAGATCTAACCGTTGAAATTCAAATTAACCAAGATTCTATGTAAGATATATCCTAGTGAATCCATGGGAACTTACAATTCAAAGATCAAGGTCGTGGTATGCTTGTTTGATTATGGACCGTAGGTTAAAGAAAGGGTTTTAGGGGTTTTAGAAATTGTGATGGTTTGTTTGTACGGTTTGTTTGTTTATATTGTTTTGAAACTTTGAATTTTATCCCTTTCAGTCCTTGGACTTTAAAACAAACAAACTAGTGTACTTAAAGTTTTTATAACCTTAAAGACATTGACAGTTTTGGTCCCTTAACTATAAGTACTTAAACTGGAACCCTAAAGTACCTAGCAAGTCTAAAGATATTGAGATGTGCATTTGTAAAGGTAACTAATGAAGATTTAAACCATATGAGACAAGGTGTTGTGAAATGAACCATCCGCACACACACCGAACCGAAAGCTTATGAGAAATATGCAAGTATACCTATTTTTTTTTAAAAATTGGTGAAAAAAAAAAATTTACGCGTGACTCCCCCTCAACACTTGTAAAGTAAGAACAAGGTGTTGAATGGAAGCGATATACTTGCATTTTTTTTTTTTTTTTTTTTTTTTTTTTTTTTTTTTTTTTTTTTTTTTTGAGAAATGAAAATAAAAATTGTGAAAAATCTTTTTGGGTTTTGATTAGTTTATAGTAAAGAAAGAAAGACAAATATTATACAGAGATAGTAGTGATGTTTGACAATCAGTGGTATTTTAAAAACTTTTCCAGATCCTCTGGTGTCAAACATCTCATACCAATCTGGTGAACTAGACTAGCAAACTTGGATGGTGCCAAGGATTTGGTAAGTAAGTCCGCCAATTGGTATTCAGTTCCAACGAAATAAAGTTCAACTGTACCCCTTTCCACATGCTCTTTGATGAAATGATAACGGAGATCGATGTGTTTGGATTTGCAATGATGCACAGTGTTGCAGGAGATAGCAATCGCACTCTTTGAATCACAGTAGATAGGAATCTTATTGAATAGGTAGCCATAGTCTTTAAGTTTGTGATCTCATCCAGATGACTTGAGCACAACAAGCCGACATGGCTACGTATTCAGATTCTGTAGATGATAAAGACGTGCAGTCCTGCTTCTTAGATTGCCATGACACAAGTTTGTCTCCAAGAAACTGTAATCCACCAGATGTACTTTTGCGTGTGTCTAAACATCCTGCATGATCAGCATCTGAAAAAGCAATTAGTTCAAAACCAGAATCCTTCGGATACCAGATCCCCAAGTTAATGGTTCCCTTTATGTATCGAAGGATTCTCTTGACCTCACTGAGGTGTTTTTCCGTTGGTCTGGACTGATAGCGAGAGCACATGTAGACAGCAAAAACTATATCAGGTCTACTAGCTGTGAGATACATGAGGGACCCAATCATACTTCGGTATTTGGTAGGGTCAACGGGAGTCCCATGTAAATCAGCATCTAGTTTTGTGGTATAGCCCATTGGCGTATTATAAGTATCACAAGTTATCATTCCATGTTTCTTTAAGATTTCAAGAGCATATTTGGACTGATTTATAAAAATTCCACGGGGTGATTGATGAACTTGTAGTCCTAAAAAGAACGAAAGTTCACCCATCATGGACATTTCAAAATTATCTTTCATTAATTTTGCAAACTCATTAAAATAACTTCTTTTTGTTGAGGCAAAAATGATGTCGTCGACATATATTTGAACAACAAGTAAGTCCTCCCCGTAGGTTTTTGTAAATAGTGTGGGATCCACCGATCCTTTAAAAAATTTATTGGCCAATAAGAAAGTGGACAGTTTGTCATACCACGCCCGTGGGGCTTGCTTGAGTCCGTAGAGAGCCTTTTTGAGTCGGTAGACATGATTAGGACGCTCAGGATCAACGAAGCCTTCAGGTTGACTGACATAAACTTCTTCACGGAGTTCTCCATTCAGAAATGCTGTTTTCACATCCATCTGGTAAACCACCATATTCCTATGAGCAGCATAAGCCAAAAAGATCCGAACAGCTTCATGTCGTGCCACTGGAGCAAAGGATTCAGCAAAGTCTAGACCTTCAAGTTGAGAGTATCCTTTCGCTACCAGGCGTGATTTGTTGCGGATGACAGTCCCTTCTGCGTCAAGCTTATTCTTCCATATCCATTTTAACCCGATGACAAAGACTCCGTCAGGTCTTTCAACTAATTCCCAGACTTCTAATCTTATGAATTGCTGAAATTCCTCTTGCATGGATTCAATCCAGTTGTCATAAGTCATTGCATCTTTAATGTTCTTGGGTTCTTCATGACAAACTGTGAGTGCGTAGATGCAAGTTTCTCCATCGGTGTGAAGTCGTTGTCTTGTCATAACAGGTGCATCTGGATGGCCAATAATATGAACTAGTGGATGGTCACGAGTCCATTTGTGTGTTGACGGGTGTAGTTGATACGTATCTCGCATGTTGGCAGGATCCAAGTTGCGTGTTGATGACTCAGCTATATCAGGAACTGTAGTAGCTGGTGCAAACGGATTAATGAACGCATCAGGATCATGCTCTGCGGATTGTGGAACTGATTGTGGTGTTGGATCTTCAGCTGGATGGCAGGGAGTAGAACCCGTTTGTTCTGCTGTAGATGGTGATTCAATTGAAGGACCGTCTCTCTCAACACTTGTAGAAGTTTGTTGAGGTGAGTCTGGTACTGGAATGTGTTCAGGTTGAGCAGCGGAATTTGGTGAGACCTCAGTAGGACGGTATTCAATCGTGTCATCAAATAGTGGAGCAAACAAGGTTTCTAATTCTTTGCGGTTAAGTGGTAAAGATTCAGCTGAAGATGCCGGAGAGTTAAGACGGTTAAATTCGGGTCCTAAGCTGTGTTGCTCAGAAGCCATTTGGGTGAGTTCATCGAAATTAGCGTGAATGGTTTCTTGAATTTCTCTTGTACGACGATTCCATATCCGAAAACCTTTGGAATTTTCACAATATCCAACGAACACTCCGATGTCAGCCTTAGCTTTGAGTTTACCTAAATCATCACGATCATTTTTCGGATAGCAAAGTGCTCCAAATACATGAAAGTAATCGATGTTCGGTTTCCTTTTGTGAACAATTTGATATGGTGTTTTGCGATGGCGTTTTGTGAGCATGCAACGGTTTTGAGTATAGCATGCGGTTGAGACAGCTTCAGCCCATAAGTAATCAGGTAATTGAGCATTGATCAACATTGTTCTAGCAGCCTCCACTAACGTCCTGTTGCGTCTTTCAACCACACCATTCTGTTCTGGGCTTCTAGGTATAGACGTTTGATGTTCAATTCCCACTTTCTCATAGTAAGACCGAAGTGTCTGATTCTTGAATTCAGTTCCATTGTCAGTTCTGACGATTCGTACTGTATTTCGAAGCTGAACTTGAATTTTGGTGAGAAAGGTGATGATCATTGACGGAGCTTGATCTTTACTTCGTAGAAAATAAACCCAAGTCCATCTGGAGAAGTCATCCACAATTACTAGTATGTAGCGTTTTCCGTTGATACTTTGAACACGCATCGGTCCACACAAATCCATATGTAGCAGTTGTAAGACATGATTCGTACTTTGCTCAGGTTTGGACGGAAAATGAGCACGAGTACTTTTTCCTTGTTCACAGGCTGGACATAAGTGATCTTTGGTGAAACGGAATCTTGGAAATCCATCGACAAGTTTAAAACGAGCAAGGTCAGTCATGGTTCTGAAATTCAAGTGTGAGAGACGTTTGTGCCATAACCAAGATTTAGTCGATTCAGCTTTGGAGAGAAGACATATCGGAGATTTTGCAATCATATCTGACATTGAGATTGTATAAAGATTGGAGCCGCGTGAGCCAGACATAAGATCGTTTCCTTGTAAATCACGAACAAAGCAGGTTTTTTCACGAAATGCAACTTCTAGATCCCCATCACAGAATTGACCAACAGAGAAGAGGTTGTGTCCAAGGCCTTCCACATAGTAAACACGACTAATTTCAATGTTACCGCTGATGTAGTCACCATATCCCATTATAAGAGCGTAATGATCATTCCCGAATCTGACAGTTCCTATAAACTTTGAGACAAAGTTGTGTAGCAGTTTGAGATTGCCTGTCATATGTCGGGTGCATCCGCTATCAACAATCCAGAGAACAATCTGTACCACCTGCATCACCAGAAGAAGACACGGGTGGAACAGAAGTAAGGGAGGAACCCAAAGACAATGCGGGTTCCTGTTGGTTAGTAACACATGTATTCAGCAATTTAGGAATCCATTTAAAGTCTGGTTTGTGTTGTAACCAACTTTGCCAATTCCAACTAGTTTTTGCTTTCTTAATGTTAAATGCACTAGTCGTTGGCTCATTCCTAGATTTGTTCTCGGTACCTATGGGGGTAACTTCAGCTTCATTAGAAACCGTAGAAGACGGCTTTCCTAAGTTAGACTTAGAGGCATTAGTGGGCCTAGAGGGAATGCGTGTCCTACGTTTCTTATGACGATTTAGAAGAGAATTAGCTAAACATTTTGTATGATCACCAGATGATACGCTTTTACGACAAAACACACAGGATGCATTAATATTCAAAACATTCAAAGGTTCATCATTCGTTACATTTAGATTTTGATTACAATTTGCCAGATTAGAATCTAAATCAGATGCAACATGAGTTTTATTCAAAGTCCTAAGTTGGTCTTCTACTTCCTGAGCTTCTAGGTGTCCTCTCTTACGTTGCAAGATCCTATGCTTCTTTTTACTTTTTCGCTTGGGTCTGCTAACGCTAGAAGTGGAGACTAATCCTGTAGAAGTGGAGGTATCAACATTAGTGTTTTGAACAATCTTTCCTTTATCAGTTTTGTTTATTTGATACATTCCTGGTGCTATCACCGTGGTGTCAACCATTTTTCCTTTTTGAAGTAGCTTAACTTTCTCTTTCAAATCAATGATGATGTGATTTTTGTCCTGAATTTCAGACTCAAGTAAACCATTGCAATATTTGATGTCATCGCGGTTTTGTTGCCATTCGGCGTTTTCAATTTTTAAATCCGCAATTTCTTTTTCGTATTGGAAACATCGACCTTTTAAAGACTCGTTGTTTTTGCAAATCTGACAAGAGTTTGAAACATTTTGACTTTGAAACTTCAATTCCCTTTCAAGACTTTTAGCTTGACACCATTCAAGCCTTTGATTGAGTTGACAAATTTCTTTTGAAAATTGTTTTGTCACATCATCATTTTTAATTCTCAACTTTTCATTTTCCAGTTTAAGTGTCTCAATTTCCTCATTCAACAAGATATTATCAACACAATGATCATGCTTAAGCATAGAAGTACCAGAATTATAAAGATCATTCATGATAACAGACAAAATATCAGCACAGAGAACTTGTTCCAAGAGTCGATCAGCATCATTTTTGAAAACTTTAGTTTGTAGCTTTTGGACCAAAATCTCATTTTCAGCAGTATCAAAAACGTTTATCATATTTTTGACCTCCTTTTGAAGTTCCTGATCCCAACGTGTAGCACATAGACGAAGGTGTTGAACAATTGGTTTCATTTGTTTTTGAAAAATATCTCTCTTTTCTCGCTCGTAAGCGGATTGAAAAGTTTCAATTTTTATTTCTGAATTGCGTTCAATTGTTTCCTCCAAAATATCGATGTCTTCCATAAAGGTTTTGAAATAATTTAAGACACGACATTTTGGTAAACGTGTAAGTTCACCGGATGATGGTAAAGGACCATTTATTTGTGCTACAGGTGGGACAGGAGCTGCATTGTGAGATGAAACATATGACTCTTCGATAAACCATGATTTCTCAGGTAATTCCTTTTGAGTGACAAAAGATTTTGAAAGTGGAGGAGCTTTTGAATAGTCATATGGTGTCCAATATTGAACTTGACTCATTTTAGATCGACTCTCGTCTTCAAGTTCTTCTTCCTCCTCAGTATCAAAAACAACAGCACGCACAACCGTATTATCAAGAAAATAATCCATACTGTAAATTTTTGGAATTTCTTTGAATGCCGTGTGTAGAAACATTGAATTGTAATCACCAAGTGCATAACCGCAATTGGGTTTCGGTTTTAAAGTAAATTTCTGAATTGTTGTGACAGAGTTCCCGTGTTTGTAAATAATGTGACGAAATTCTTTGAGTTGTTTTTCAAGATCAACAATATCACCGAGTAAGTTGTCTATGTACTTCCTTTTCCGTATTTTATGTTCATGAAAATCTTTTTGACAACTTGACAATTTTGTTTCTGTTTTTGAAAGTTCAGTTTGAAGACATTCAACCTGTTTTTTCAATTCACCCTTCTCACTTTCAAGTTTCGAAATCAACTTTCCGTGTGACTCAATTAAATCTTGTATTTTGCGTTGAAGATCTTGTTCTTTGTTGTAAGAATCTTGAAAAGCTTTTTCAAAACTTTTAGTGTGTTTAATCTTTTCATCTTGATTTGAAAGCTGAATTTTATAACACTCAATGTCTCTTGCAAATGACGCATTTTGTTCTTTTAAAACTTTGTTTTTCTCGTTGCATTTGAGTATTTGCAATTGTTGAGCATCCAGTTGTTTAGATAACAATATGAGGTCAGGGTCTGGATCAAATGATGGTTCATGTTGTTCTAAATTATCATGTTCATCATTCTCAATTGGATCATCAAATGAAACAACTGTGTCATCATCAAATATGACAACTGTGCTTATTTGTTCATCTTTTTGAGAGGATGAAGATGATATAGATGGAACAACTTGCGCCGTATCTGATTCAGAAGCAGAAGGTGAGACTATTTTATTAATAAAGCATGCATTAAGGTCATGTACCTGAGACAAGCCGTCAGTGTCATACACTGGACCTGAATCATTGAGCTTAAATTCCTGCATGTTGGCCATAAGCATCACAGCTGCATTAGCTTCCAGATCTTCCATGTCATCATCATTGTGTACATTTGCCATGAAGTTGTTGTCTTGTTCAGGGAAATGTCCATCCTTTTCATCTTGAAGAGCCATGAGTAATGCCTGCTTGTGAAACTTACTACCCCGAGTACGCGGTTTGGGACATGCTGTTGCTATATGACCTTGTTCATTGCAATTGTAGCACCACACTGCATTCCCTGAATTGGAGTTCCTAGGTGCAACTGATTCAGACCTTTGCTGAGAAGATCCTGAGTTGTTCCTGAACCCTGTATTGTTACTAAACCTCTGACCATTCCCATAGTTTCCTGAAGAGCTTCCCGAACCAGATCGACCATAACTACGATTCTGAATTTCCACTCTTCCATCATTGACAACAGCTTGATTTCTTGTGTTTGAAGATGAACGTTGACGGTTGTTTGTTTTGTTGGAGAATTTGCTGAATGCACGAGCAATAAGAGCAAGTCCCTGATTCAACGTATTAAAGTCATCATCGTTATCATCATTGGAGTTGGAGTAGTACACAGCATCATTGTTGTTTAACGGAGCAAGTTGAGTAGAATCATTCTGTAGAGATGAATCATAAGGGATCATTTGGTTCGAAGTGGAAGATTGTGGATAACTGAAGTAGTTCTGCTCTTGAACATATGCATGATTTGACATTGGTGGTGGAGCATAGGGAGATTGAGCTACGAGAGCCAGAGAATTAGGTGTTGAAGTTGGTGTGTATCCTCCTCGTAGAGCTCGATCTTTTTCCACTTCAGGTTCATGGTGTTTCAGAAAATCATACAACAACCCATATGGAGCATCATGAAGATTCTTTGTTTGACGAACAAATGTCACATATTTATGCCAATCAGGGCCAAGACTACCCACAAATTTGGAGTTCACAGCGATCCTTGGTACAGTGATTTTGTGACGTTCCAGATCATTAACCACATTTGTGAAACGATGATAGTAGGATTCAAGTGACTCTCCGGGTTCAATTGAGATGTCAGTGTATTCCATGTAAAGCTTGGATTCCATGTCATCTTTGTTCAATTGAGTTCCTTCCATTAGGAGATGAACGTGTTCCCACATAGCTTTGGCTGTTTTCTGAGCATCGACACTGCGATAGATCGGATTGGGTATACCTTGAAGTATATAAGCCATTGCATACTGATCAGCTTCACGATGTAGTTTCTGTTCTTCAGTGAGTGCAGTTTCTGGAAGGGGTCTATCACCAGGAGGACGTGGAGGATCAGCATTAGGATCACCAGCTTCAAATCTTGTTGGCCACTCAAATGGTCCTTCAAGTATCACTTGCTTCAAGAATGGCCCATGAGGTTTCTTGAGTTCAAGAAATCGTAGGAATCGACTTGACCATTGCACATAATTACCAGGTGTAAGCATTGGAGGTGTTTCAAGTGATCCTGCCTCATGTCGGGATTGTTGAGTTGTAATAACTTCACACATTCTGTCAAACCAGTGAGGTTGTTTGGAGGAAAACTGAGTGGTTTGTTGTGGCACTTGATATGGTAGTTGTTGAGGAATGAGCTGTTGTTGCATCATAAGGTAATGTTGTTGTGGATTGTATTTAGGAGGTTGTTGATTCATCTGGTGCGGAAGGTAATGTTGTTGCTGAGACTGCTGAGGTTGTTGTTGCTGAGATGTTTGTTGTTGAACATGAGGAAAGTAGTGATTCGGTGGCTGAGACATCTTCGAACACTTGTGAATAAATGGATCTTGTAGAAAGTGTAGAATGAACCAATTATCGAGAAACGTAGCACAACTTCAAAGAAGATTTCGAAAATAAGTTTTCGATAATTTGGCAGATTTATCGAGAAACTTGGAAGATTTTCGAGAAACTTGGATGTTATCGAGAAAGGTTTTCGAAACTGTGTAGTATTATCGAGAAAAAATTGATTTCGATAATCAAGCAGTTTATCGAGAAAAGATTTCGATAAAAAATTTTCTCGATAACTAAGATTTCGATAATGTAACAATTTTCTCGAAAAAATCACAAAGATTTCGAAACTTGGTTTTCGAAATTATACAATTTCGAAAACTTTCCCAATAGTCGAAGTACTTAACTTTCTTATACAAGAAAGAAAATACCGAGTCCACACAAACGAAGTCTAGGTGGTGCACTTTGAGAAGATCGCAAAAATGAGACTTTGTAGGTTCTCGATAAGTAGTAATGGTTGTATTTCAAAGAAAGCAATCCTTAAATTCGTTTTTCTTTCAAGATACTTGTACTTTTGTGTATAAAATGAGTAGATCTTATGGAAAGTTGAAAACTTTAAGAAAAATTTTAACCTTGGTAAGATTTCGATAAAAGTACAAGTAAGAACAAATCGAGTTTTGTTGTGAAAGTTTGGAACTTTATGGTTTGTTTTGATTTTAAACACAAGTTTGTAAGCAAAGATGTGAGAAAAACCAAGAAGCAAATCAAAAATTATAAAATTTCACAAAAAATTCGATTAAAAAAAACGAATAAAAAAGAAAGAAATCAATGAAAAACAAGAACTACACCTTCCTCTAGCGAATGATAACACTTGTTAGGTCACCATTTTGTAAACACAAGTATGATTGACAAAGAAATGAGATGAGAATGAGAGTGGGATGATTATGAGAAATTTGAGAAAATGAAATGCAAGAGTTTCCTTAATGTTTTCAAATAACCAACCAAGTTTACAAGAGGCCTAAGCTTACTATTTATAGGGAAGGAGCTAGGGCAACACACCCTCTCCTTCCACTCATCATTTCGTGGGCTTTTAGGGCCCATGGATCATATGACTTAAGCCTAGTAAACTAGAAACAATAACATAAATGTAAACAAATAATAACTTAAGCAACCTATTATTACAAATGACCGAGACTTGATAAAATAGTGAAACTATGGTTCCAACAGAAAATTTTTGTTTTAATGAAATACTCCCCCTCAAAACTCGCATACGTTTTTGAGAATGTTAAACTTTTTAAAGTTTAGAGGGAAGGAGTCTTCTCGAAGCAAAATTCGGAAAGAGAAAAAGTTTCAGATTTGTTGAATTTTGCATCAAGGTTTTTTTTTTTTTTTTTTTGAAAAACAAAGACTTCTCTTTGTTTGAATAGTAATGTCGCACTGAGGCGTACAACAGTGTCCATTTTTAGGATAAGTGCACTTTGTTGATGAAAATCATTTTTGCGTAGCACTTTCCTTTCTTTGAAAAATTGAGTTGTGCACTGTAAGGTGTACACAAGTCATTTTGATGATGAGCACCGATTTTGATAGATTTTAAAAATCTTTTTCAAAAATCTTGAAAAGGTGGTGCTCAGAATGTAGGAGAATTTTGAAAATCTAATTTTAACATTAGATCAACAATCATGGTCTTGAGCTTAAAGATTTTGAAAGTTTTTCTAAAGAAAACTCAAGCCAGATAAGAGTTTGGTTCTCATTTTAGGATAAGTGCTCGAAAAAATATTTAAAACCTTTCTTTTGATTGAGCACTTTCCTTTCTTTGAAGCGCGGGTCCTGAACTGATGTGTCCAGAAGCCATTCGATTAAGTTCGGGTTTCGTACTGAAGTATACGAAAGCCATTTTATTAAGTCCTTATTTGAAATCTTTTCGAGTTGTTATACCCGGACTTAAGTTTTGAAAAGATTTCACTTTGACGCACGGGTTGTAAGCTGAAGTACTTACAAGCCATAGTGAAGAAACTTTTGAGAAACGACATGTTTTAGAAAAACATTTTAAAGAACTCCCGCTCAAGCATCTGTACATGTCCGTATCATTGTTGAATGACATTTCTAGAAACGTACAGAATATTGATTTATACAAGAGACATGTCGTGAGAAGAATATTTTTGTATTTTTTGATTTTATATTGTTTTTGGATTTTTGAAATTTTATATTTTTGTATTTTGTTTTTGTTGGTTTTTCAAATTTTGTATTTTGTATTTTTTGTTTTTAAATTTACAGAGAGAATTTGAAGATAGAAAAATTAAGTTTAGACAAGTAAAAGTGGAGTTAAGAGCGGAGTTAGAAAAGGATTTCCACATGCGAAGTTGGCATAAAATTCTTCTTTTCCACAACGGGTGTATGAACTTTCATCACTTTCACAAGTACCTGCATCCACAGAAGAAGAATTTGCACAAATAACAGTGTTAGAAGTACATGTTTCCTCACATTGAGGGTGTTATCAACGTGATTATACTTTCAACGTGCATCCACTTTCAATGGTTGTAATGGTTTCTATTTCCTTATCCTGATGATTATCACTATTATTTGGCTTGGTGCAACTATCAAAAATCTTCCCTGTGGGAATCCATCTAAGACCAACTGTTTTAAAAACTTTTCCCGTGGGAATCCACCTAAGGTAAGATCTAGACGTAGTTTTCTTATCAGATGCAGCGGAAGTCTCAGTCTTGGAAAAACTACATCCTTTCGGTATCCACCTATTAGGTTTCTAAACCTCTTGCTTGTTATCAACGGGTTTGTTTCGATTTGGTGTCTCAGTGGATTGTGTCGTGACACTTGACTTTCTTTTCTTGATAAATTGTGCAATACATGCATCATGATTAGCTGAAAAAACACATTTTTGACATGTAGGACAGACAAATTCAACATCCTTGTTAAACACAACAACTTTAACTTTGTCACTATAGTCATTTGGAAATTGTTTGTTGTTCGATGAGACTTTGGAATTCTTTGTGTTGCATTCTACGTTCCTAGCATTCACTTTTGTGCCACTACTCTTAGATGCAAGCCAATCCCTAGTAGTTTGAAGATAGTTCCTAGGTAACGGTTTACTACTACTAGCAGTGCTTTGGAATCTTGTAGAATTCATCACACTAGGTTTTGCGCCTAAAATTCCATTTTTACGACGTTGTGCCTTTTTCCTAGCTTCTTCTAGATGGTGATTTTGGACCATGTCATAAGAACCAACAGATTCCTTTACAGATTTTGTAGTCACATTAGTTGTACTATTCCTAGAAGAGCCAGGTGCACTCACATTTGTGTTTCTTTCAACAACCAATTTTCGTTTTTCAACAATCTTTTCCATTTCCTTTTTCTTGAGCAAGGGTTGTGGAGTGACTGGTTTTGACAAATCCTTTTTCTCATCGACTTTTGGAGCAAACCGTGAAATTGACATTTTTGGTTTTTGAACCGTGTTTGAAACATTTGGTTTCTCCAAAGTCGATGGTTTTACAAACTTAGTTTCCACACCCTTCCCCTTTATACTTACAAGCTAAGCTCTCAAAAGATCATTTTGCTCTTTCATGTCCTTGTAGGCATGCTCATACGACAATTTGTCATACTTGCATTCCTATGATTTTCGATCAAGTTGTTTGAAAAATGACATGTTTTCTTTTTCAAGTTTTACAAGAGCATTTTCATATTTGGAAACAATTTCAGATGTCTCAGCTCGCAGTCTTTCATCGTCTTGAACCGAATATGTTTGTAAAATGATGGTCATTATATCAGTAGTCATGACAGCTTCAAAGAGAGAATCATTTAACCTTTCCAAAACATTCATGTTTTCACGAGTATCATTAGTGTTGGGAATTATACTAACAGTTACCATGGCTAAGAGAAGATGTTACAACTGCAGAAGATTGTACTTGCAGTGGAAACTCATTACCACTGCAAGAACAATACATTACCACTGCTTATTAGATAACTGTTAGGAAACGCGTCTAGATAAATATAGAATAGATCTTGTGTATATCTTATTCTATTAGCATTATACTTATCTTGTAGAAGAGGACTCCTTGTTCTATAAAAGGAGATCCTAGGTTAGAGGTTTTATATATGTTTTTCTAGAGCTTCAAGGTGTAACCCTAGTGATATCAAGATCACTCGTATTATTATCATTAATAATATTGGAGCTAATAGTTTGTTTACATGCATTGTTTATATACAACTGTCTTACTCACAATCAAACTTCTAAGTGTTACTAAGTAGATTCCGCATACTTAGTGATATAACTCAAAGTATCAATCTAACACAAGTTCAAGGTGTTTAGATCCATCAAGTGGTATCAGAGCCAGGCTTTGATACTTTGATTTAGAAGACTCAAGTTTCACTCAGAAGAATCAATGGAGACAGAAACCAGTAACTCAAACATTGTTGCTAAGCTTCCAAAGCTTAAGTTGAATGACTTTGAGATGTGGAGGCTAATGATCGAACAATTCTTTATGGTCCAAGACTACACACTTTGGGAGATCATTATGGTTGGAAATTCTTTCAAACCAAGTTCTACATCTGAGATGGTTGGTGGCAAGGAAGTAATTAAGGTCAACACTGGACCTGTTACTAATGATGAAAGACTTCAACTGAAGAATGATTTGAAGGCCAGAGGTCTGTTGCTGATGACACTTCCCAGAGATCAAGTTGTAGCATTCGGCAAGTTCAAGACTGCAAAGACTCTCTTTGATGAGATCTGTGAAGTTTTTGGTGGTAATGATTCCACCAAGAAGACTCAAAAGACCTTGCTGAAGCAAACTTATGAAAACTTTGGTTCATCAAGTAATGAATCTCTTGATAGCATTTTCACAAGGCTACAAAAGATTGTTTCTCAACTCACTGTTTTTGGAATTGAGGTGGAAAGAGAAGACCTCAATCTAAAGTTCTTAAGAAGCTTACCCTCTGAGTTTGAAACCAATGTTGCAGTGTGGGAAGATAAGTCAGAGTTGGAAACCATGAAACTTAATGACTTGTACAATAACTTCAAGGTTATTGAACAAAGATTGAAGAAAGCTGGCAAGATAAGTTCAAGTTCAGGAAGTGTAGCACTCATATCATCATCTCTTGATGATAGTTCAGATGAAGAAAGTGGTGATGATGACTGTGCTAACATTGTTGTTCCCATTGGTAGTGGAAGTGTTTCCACTGGTAGCTCAAAGAAACAGATTGCAGGGCTTAGTGATACTACCTTTTATGCCTTTATATCAAGTCAAGTGGGTGGTTCAATCCTCAATCATGAGGATCTGGATCAAATTGATGAAGATGATATGGAGGAGATGGACATTAAATGGCAAGTGGCATTACTAAGCTTGAGGACAAAGAAGTTTTGGAAGAAGACTGGAAGAAAGATCAACATCAGTGGCAATGAAGGTGGAGTGCTACAATTGTCATAAGAAGGGGCACTTTTCCAGAGAGTGTAGGAAGCCAAGGAAGTCTGACAACAGGTCAACTTGGTACAAGCAGGACAAGAAGAAGGAACCTACTACTGATGAGCCAAAGGGGCTATTGGCCATTGATGGAGTGAGCTTTGATTGGAGCTTTATGACTAAGGAAGAGGAAGATGATTTAGAGTCTGCAATGGTGGCTACAGAGCTTGCACTAATGGCTTTTTCTGACTCTGAGGTACAAATTGATAATGCTTGTTCTAAATCTTGTAAGGCCTTAAAAGAGTATGAGAAACTTAAAGCACAATTTAATGAGCAACACATAGAGTTAACTCATACTAATTATAACTTAGCAAACCATAAAAGAGGCCTAGGAGTTTTAGAAACTCAATTAGAGCATTATAGAGCAAATGAATCTAAGTTCAATGATGATATTGCAGTATTAAGAAGAGACTTAGATTATCAGGTTGCCGTTAATAAGGTTCTTAGAGAAGAACTAGAAAAGGTTAAAGTGGCTAGTGAGAATATAATGATAACTAAGCAAACATTGGATCATCAATCCAAGTGTATTGATAAAATTTGGGAAGCCCAAATTGTGAGCAAAGCTAAATCAGGTCTTGGATACAAAACTGTTCCACCACCTCTAAGAGGTGTTCCATCACCTCCTGGCATTGACTTAGCTCACACAGGTTTAGAAGAATTCCAGGAACCACCTATGACCTATGGACCAAAATTTGTTAAACCAGTTGAAATTGAAAAGGTTCAGGTTGAGGTTGATGTATTTGATAGTGCTAGCGACTCATCTCTTAAAGATGAAAATTTAAATGTTTAGTCTAAACCTAGTGTTCCTGAGAATGTTAAAGTGGAGGTTAAAAGAAGTATTCCTGAAGTTGTCAAAGAGAAGCCTAGGTCACAACCTAATTTCACTAGGCCCACTACTAGATATGCAGAGATGTACAGAAGTAGGTCACCAACTCCTAGGGGTAATATGAGGAGTTAGAATCATGTTAAATCCAGGCAATTTGGTAGTGACTTTGTGTTCAATAACAAATCCTGTCATATATGTGGTAGCTTTGACCATTTGTCTTATAGCTGTACCTACCACTTGGGAAGAAGGGAAGTGTTTGGGAATAGTAGGGTGAATGGACAAAATGTTAATAACTTTACTCACCCAAATCCACTTAGCAAGATGATTCCCAGGTCTGTTTTGCTTCATTCTGGCATTAAACCTATTTCCACTGCTAGACTAGCAGTTTCCACTGCTAGACCAGCAGTTGACACTGCCAAAAATAAAAACAGAGTTTACCCTAAGCCCCCTGTTACTACTTTTGTTAAATCTACTCAAACAGGGAAAACGACCAATTTTGAAAAAAAAGTTAACAATAGTCAGAAGTGGGTACCTAAAATTTCTAAGCCAGCAGTTACCACTGCAAGGCCAAAGGTTACCACTGGTAGGTCTGTTAACAAGAAAAGGGTAAATGTGGGAAATGCTGTTAAGGCCTCAGCACGTTGGGAATGGAAAACAAAAGGAACCATCACCTCAAACAATCCTAATGGTGTATCAATGACCTTTGAAAGATATAATTATATTGATACACGAGGCAGATCCAAGTCATTTGTGGCTTGGGTCCCCAAAAGGAACTAATTCCTTTATTTTGTGTGCAGGGACATTCAAAGACTAATAATGATCAAGGATACTCAGACAGTGGATGTTCTAGGCACATGACTAGCAATAAGTCCTATCTTTCAAACTTTCAACCTTATGATGGACAATTTGTCAGCTTTGGAGGAGGAATTGGTGGCAAAGTTTCTGGCAAAGGAACAATCAAGGCTGGAAACATTGATTTTGAAGATGTGCAGTATGTGAAAGAACTCAAGTACAACCTCTTTAGTGTGTCACAGATGTGTGACAAAAAGCATAGAGTTCTATTCGCAGAAGATGAATGCTATATCTTATCTAAGGATTACAAGCTTCCTGATGAAAGTGAAATTCTGCTTAAAATCCCTAGAAAAGGAAATTTGTATAGCATTGACATGCAGAACATAGTGGCTAATAATGATGTTACTTGCTTGCTTGCTAAAGCCACTTTGGATGAATCAATGCTTTAGCATAGAAGACTTGGTCATGTTAACTTCAAGACCATCAACAAGATTGTGAAAGATGGACTTGTCAGAGGCCTACCAGAGAAAAGATTTGAAAATGATCAAACTTGTGTTGCTTGTCTCAAAGGAAAGCAACACAGAGCTTCATGCAAGACCAAGGCATTAAATTCAATCAATCATCCACTTTTTATGCTGCATATGGACTTGTTTGGTCCTACCTTTGTGAGCAGCATCAAGTTGAAAAAGTATTGTCTTGTTGTGACTGATGACTTCAGTAGATTCACATGGGTTTTCTTTTTGAGTACCAAGGATGAAACAACAGGCATTCTTAAGATATTCATCACTCAAGTTGAAAATCAATTTGAAAAGAAAATCAAGATCATCAGGTGTGACAATGGGATAGAGTTCAAGAATAGAGTTATGGATGATTTCTGCAAAGACAAAGGCATTAAAAGAGAATTTAGTGTTGCAAGAACTCCTCAACAAAATGGAGTTGCAGAAAGAAGAAATAGAACACTAATTGAGGCTGCTAGAACCATGTTAGCTGATTCCAAGCTTCCAGTGACTTTTTGGGCTGAAGCAGTTAACACTGCTTGTTACATTCAGAATAGGGTTTTAGTGGTCAAAACAAAGAACAAGACACCTTATGAGTTGTTTAGAGGAAGACCTCCTACTTTGGAGTTTATGAGACCATTTGGGTGTCATGTTACTATTCTCAATACCATTGATCATCTGGGCAAATTTGAAGAAAAGTCAGATGAAGGCTTCTTTGTTGGATACTCTATGGTTAGCAAGGCTTTTAGAGTCTATAACTTAAGAACAAAGAAGATTGAAGAGAACTTGCATGTTCAGTTTCTTGAAAATAAAGCAAACATGGCAGGTTCAGGACCAGATTGGCTATTTGATCTTGATACATTGTCAAATACAATGAATTATGTTCCTCTCACTTCAAGTACTGGAGACAAAGATCTTGAAGATTCAGAAGAATTCATTGACGAAGATGAAGCTTGCAAAGATGATGAAAATCAACTTGTTATGCCACTTTGGGACTTTGGTGATCATTCTGAAAAGACAAGTGATGCAGATGGTGTGAATTTTGGTGTTTCTAAAGATATTCCTACTAGCAGTGGCAACTCAATTCCCACTGCTACACCAGAAGTTTCCACTGTAAGCCCAAATGTGGAACATACTTCTCAGGAATCACCAAGTGATGATGTCGAGATCTCTAACATGCCTACAACATATGATATTCCTAGCACATCACAGTCTACCATTCACAAAGTGCATCCACTTGATAATGTTATTGGTGAACTTCAATCAGGTGTGAAGACTAGAAGACAGACAAAGAAAGATGATATTCATGGGTTCATAAGTGAAGTGTATGAGTCCAAGAAACATAGCAAGAAGAATGAGTGCTTGTTTTTCTGTTTTCTCTCACAGGTGGAGCCTAAGAATGTGTATATGGCTCTAGGAGAATCTAGCTGGGTTGAAGCTATGCAAGAAGAGTTGTTGCAGTTTAAACTTCAAAAGGTTTGGGTTCTTTGTGACTTACCTGATGGTATGAAGGTCATTGGTACTAAATGGGTTTTCAGAAACAAGAAAGATGAAAGAGGCATTGTAATCAGGAACAAAGCTAGATTGGTTGCTCAAGGATATACTCAAGAGGAGGGTTTTGATTATGAAGAAGTGTTTGCTCCTGTTGCAAGGATTAAGGCTATTAGATTGTTCTTAGCCTATGCATTATTTATGGGCTTTACAGTCTATCAAATGGATGTTAAGAGTGCCTTTCTGTATGGAACTATTGATGAGGAGGTATATGTTTCTCAACCTCCAGGCTTTGAAGATCCTCAACACCCAAATAAAGTTTACAAAGTGGTTAAGGCTCTTTATGGCTTACATCAAGCTCCAAGGAAGTGGTATGAAACCTTAGCTAATTATTTGTTGAATAATGGGTTTCATAGAGGTAAAATTGATCAAACTTTGTTCATCAAGAAAGACAAGGGTGATATCCTACTTGTGCAATTATATGTTGATGATATTATCTTTGGGTCTACTAAACAAGAGATGTGCAAAGAGTTTGAGAAGCTGATGAAAGATGAATTTCAAATGAGTTCTATGGGAGAACTTACATTCTTTTTGGGGCTACAAGTACAACAGAGTAAGGAAGGCATATTTATCAGCCAAGACAAGTATGTGGCTAAGATTATTAAGAAGTTCAAGTTTACTGATGTAAAATCTTCAAATACCCCTGCTGACAAGACCACTCACTTATTGTTGAAGAATGCTAGTGGTGCTAATGTTGAAGAATGGCAGTGCAAGAAGAAAACAATGGTGGCTACTTCAACCACTGAAGCAGAATATGTTGCAGCTGCTAGTTGTTGTGCTCAGATCCTTTGGCATCAGAATCAATTATTGGACTATGGGTACAATTTCATGAACACCATTATCTATATAGACAATAGTAGTACCATATGCATTATTAAAAATCCTGTGCAACACACTAAAACTAAACATATTGAAATTAGACATCACTTTATTAGAGATTGTTTTGAGAAAAAGCTTATTAATGTTGTCAAGATTCATACTGATGACAATTATGCTGATTTATTAACAAAAGGGCTTGATGTGGGTAGGTTTCAATACTTGGTAACAGGTATTGGAATGCTCAATCCATAAATTTTTGATGTCTAAATACTTTTCAGTGTTGCAGGATACTTTTTAGGTACTCATATTGTTTGTATTGTATGTATGGTTTTCTACTAACTTGTATGCAGAGTTATCAAGAGCACAGTAGTAATTAACATACAACAGTGGAAAGATTGATGATAATAGCAAGCAGAAAAGAGTACTTTTATTGATTATTTAGAAGAAGTACATCACAACCATCAACAAAAGATTGTCACCAAACAAGAAAACCATCACATAAGACATAAACCTACAACCTAACACCTACTCCATAGGTTTCTTTCCTTTTCCCTCATACTGATGCTTGCCTTTTGAAATTTTCTTTCTCTTGTCATCAAAAGAAAGTTGTTTCCTTGGACAAGCAAGTCCCAGAACTTGCTTGGGAGGCCTTGGTGCTTGAGTAGGCTTGTCTACAGTTGGCCACTTCATGTTGTTTATTGCAGTTGTCAATGCTGTGGTGAGAGCCTTTGGAAGTTCTTTGGAAAGATCAAATGTTGGATCATCATCATCATCAGATGAAGAGCTTGAATAAAACTCTAGAGATGGAGCAGGATCAGCTGATATCTTCTTATTGGGCTTCATGCTTGAAGATGTAGCAGTTGCAGTATTTGGTGGAAAATATCCACTCCATCCAGAAGAAAATTCTTCAGAGTCTGAGTAGTAGCTAATTTCCTCATCAGAAGAATCATCAGAGGAGATGTAGATTATTGGAAACCAACTCATGATGATGTATAGGGTTTGTGTTTATTGAAGAAGATTGTTAATGAAAGATAAAAGATGTTGAGCCCCCTTTTATATGCAAAGTCAAGGTCAAATTCTAATTAATGAAGGATATTTACTCCTACTTGTTTTGGTAGGTTGGAGGAGTAAATTTGGTTATTATCGGGTTGACTTTTGAAAGATCTTTTTGTGAATAGTAACTTGGTTAAAAAGTTACTTTGGGTTACTTATTATGGGTTAAGTTGGAAGTTACTTTGGTTTGCATCAAACAACCCATATTATTGGAGTCATTGGAATAATAAGGTGTGTATCATGAACACACAACAAATGGTTATTGATTCACCATGTCTAATCCACATAAGAATCAACTAGTCCAGAGCAAACGGCTACTGGTAAAGACTTATCAAATCCATTTATGGTTGATAGTTTACCAAAAACTAGGTTATCAACTCACCATACATCCATGTGATCAAGAGTTGGCTAGTCCATAGCAAACGGCTAATGGTAAAGACATATCAAATCCGTTGATAGCTGGTAGTTTGCTAAAAACTATAATAAGAGCAGCAAATTTTCATGTTTTATTTACCACTGCTCTTTGATATGTTGTGAAAATTTTACCACTGCTAGTTCATTAGTTACAACTGCAAGCGTAATTTTTCCACTGATGAACTAGCCGTTACAACTGTTGTGTCAGTAATCCAATTTTTACTAGCCGTTATAAAAATAACCGTCTTTCCTTATTAATAGGGTAAAATCTTTTGTGAATTATCTACTTACTTATTTTAAATTATTCTTTTTCCAAAGATAATTCTTTCTAAAGATAATTCACATTGCGCAACCTCCTCAAACCCTATTAGTATAAATTGATCATTATACGGCTTGCTTTTTATCTTGATTACTAACACTTTTCTTCTCTTTTTCACAAATATCATGGCGATTCTAAAATTTATCGAGGAGCACAACCAAGTGGCCTACTTACAAAAGTCAAACGAGAAAAGTGGCCCTGTTTTTCATCAGATTGTGGATTTTCTAAATACAACTCATATAAGGTATGCCTTAACTATTAATCCCACAATCTATGTCTCTCATATCAAACAGTTCTGGAACACTGTGGAGTCCATAACTCTTGAACAGGGAGACACACAAGAATCTGTGGATGCTCTAAGAGCCACAGTTGATGGGGTAACTATTGATGTTACTGAGTCATCTTTGAGGAGAATTCTCCAATTTGATGATCTCAATGGTATCATCACATTACCTAATTCAGAAATTTTCACTAATATTGCTTTAATGAGGTATGATACATCTGCACACAAAGTCACTTTTAGAAAAGGATGTTTTTGTCCCCATTGGAGATTTTTAATTCACACTCTTTTACATTGCCTAAGTCCTAAGAAAACATCTTATGAACAATTTGCATCAACCATGGCTTATCCTTTGGTTTGTTTGGCAACTGATAGGACTTTCAATTTTTCAAAGTTTATTTTCAATAATATGAAAGGCAATGTAAAGAGTCCACATAAATTTTTGATGTATCCAAGGTTTGTGCAAGCAGTGCTAAATGAGTTTCAACTGCACCCTCAAAATAGAATTTATGAATCTTCCACTCTTAAGCCAAAAGTTTTTCAAAACATGTGTAAGGCTTCAGAACTTTGGAATGGGGAGGTTCATTCACTTTTGCCTCAAATGCTTGCTAAAATTTCTCAAGTACAGGGTGAGGATGCACCAATCCCAGCTGCATCTCAAAACACACCCACTATTGTTGTTCCACCAATTCAACATACCCCTGCAGTTACTCACACTTATGAGAGAAGGTCTAAACAGCCAACTTCTCTCATCTCAACATTGCATGTTGCTGAGCCTTTTGGTTTAGGAACAAGCAGTGGTGGCTCAAGGCTTCCTCCTAGTCCAACTAGGGAAGAGCCTGCATTAATGCCTCATGATTCACCTCTCCCAGCAGGTTACACAGTTGGAAGTGATGAAGGCAGTGTGCAACAAAATGAATTGATGGATATTTGTACCAAGTTAGTCAAGCAGGTTCAAGCTCTAGAGAAAGATCTGGCACAGACCAAAGAACAACATGCCACAGAGCTGAATACATTGAAGGCTGAGATTCAAAGATTGCAGATTAAATTTGAGAATCTCAAGAAGCAAAGATCTCAGGTTGTATCATCATCATCTTCACCTCAGGATGAGTTTTCTGCAAGTTCTACTAAAGTTTTGGGAGATTCTTCCAAACAGGGGAGGAATCCAGATGCAGAGCTTAAGGGGAGGAGTAAAAATTTTGAAAAAGAGTTTGCTGAGCTTTCTGATTCTGATAATGCTCAAGCAAAAGATGATGTAGCTGAGACTGAGGGGAGGAAATTGGATTTTGAAGATATGGATGCTAATGCAGGTTTTAACTTTGATGATTTAGTTGGAACTGCTCAACCAATTTCCACTGAAGCAGAACAAGTTCCCACTGATCAATCTTTTCCCACTGCAAGAGAAAAGGTTACCACTGCTACTCAAGAAGTTACCACTGCAGAGGAAGAAGCTGCCAGAATAAGATCAGTTAAAGGAAAGGCTATTGTAGATGCTTCAGATCAAGAGACAAGAAAGATTTCTAAGTATGAACAAGCGCAGATTGATTTTGATGCAAGATTAGCAGAGCAACAACAAGCTGAAGAGTATGAAAGAAAGAAAAAGCTTAAAGAAGATGAAGTTGCTAGCTTTATGGAAGCAACTAAGTTAGATAAACTTGAAGCAGTAATGGCACAACCACTTTCAGTTGTTTCACCTATGATCATGCATGAGAAACCTCCATTGTTCACTTATGTGCCTACAAAAGAAGAGATTGACTATTTGGTTAATAATGATCAGATTATCAGGAAGAAGGCTATTGAGTTAATTTCTAATACAACCTTGAATGAAGAACAAAGGTCTGCTCAACTTAAAGATATCATTCAGATGAAGAATCAGCAGGCTCTTGATGAAATCATTGGGGATGTAAGAAAAGGTCAAAAGAAGCCAAAAAAGCTTACAAAGGCACAGATCATTGCTGAGATGAAGACTTTTTGTTGTCATGTTGGTAATATGAAGATGGCTCAATTCAAAGGAATGTCACATGATCATATTGAAGGAATTTATTATAAGATCAAAAGACAAGATAGTAAATTCATTCCAATGGATCAAGAACCAATAACATTTAAGGCAAAAAGGACTGGAGTAAGTCTTGAATCAAATGAAGCAAAGAAGTTGAAGACTCATAAATCATCTCAAGCAGAAGAAGGTTCTAGCAAGTTGACAGAAGAGCAAGTTACAAACATGTTATTCATAGAGACTGATGTTCTTAATATTGAACCTCTACAAGCAAGATATCCAGTAGTTGGTTGGGAAATCTTTTCTGATAGTTTTGGTGTTGCCTGGAAGATCATCAGAACTGGAAGTGTCACAAACATTTATAGAGACTTTGAAGATATTGTTAGATGTTGTGATAGAGAAGATTTGGATACCTTGTGGAGAATTGTTCAAGATCAGTTTAAGAAGGATGAACTTGTTGATGTCAAAGCTAAGGAATTATGGGTTCACTTCAGAAGACTATATGAACCTGATCCAAGTGATAGGTATTGGAGATTTGAAGCTCATGGTACAAGAACCTTGTGGAAATTCTATGATTCAAGTTCTGTACATCATGTTTCTACTCAAGATGGAGTTGATGTCTTTATGCTGGCTGAGAAAGAATGTCCATTGAGAGCTGGAGTATTAACAGTGATGTTGTCAGAGAAGCTTAGGTGCTGGGAAAGAACTGAAGTCATAGATGATTTGCTACAAAGAATTTATGATCAAAGTGTGAGAGCTGATAGAGAGTTAAGAAGAAAAAGATAAGTGTTTGGAAGAATTCCCATATTCTCATGTTTACTGAATACTTAAAGAAACTTATTGATTTATGTATTAATCATAAGTTAGGGGAGGATTGTTGGGAATTATACTAACAGTTACCACGGCTAAGAGAAGATGTTACAACTGTAGAAGATTGTACTTGCAGTGGAAACTCATTACCACTGCAAGAACAATACATTACCACTGCTTATTAGATAACTGTTAGGAAACGCGTCTAGATAAATATAGAATAGATCTTGTGTATATCTTATTCTATTAGCATTATACTTATCTTGTAGAAGAGGACTCCTTGTTCTATAAAAGGAGATCCTAGGTTAGAGGTTTTATATATGTTTTTCTAGAGCTTCAAGGTGTAACCCTAGTGATATCAAGATCACTCGTATTATTATCATTAATAATATTGGAGCTAATAGTTTGTTTACATACATTGTTTATATACAACTGTCTTACTCACAATCAAACTTCTAAGTGTTACTAAGTAGATTCCGCATACTTAGTGATATAACTCAAAGTATCAATCTAACACAAGTTCAAGGTGTTTAGATCCATCAATTACCTTCGTTTACCAGGGATTTATGGTCCTTGACAAAGTCGGCCGTTTCTTTTAAGAAAGCTTGTTCAAAATGGATTACCCTCGCACTGATGTTATTCAGTGGGATAGTAATTTCATTTTCAAAAACTTTTTTCTGCTCAATATAAAAACTGGAATGCCAGTTGTTAATATTGATTGTAGTTTTAGAAGTAACAATATTTTGAAGTTCTTGAATTCTCTTTTTAACGTCATCCAGAATTTCTCTAGCCTCACTTGTATTAAAAGTGTTGTTAGAAGACATTTGTTCTATTTTTAAAAGAGATTTGGAAGCAATTACTTTCTTAGAAAACATTTTTGAAAATGGTCGTTTTATGGAAAACACAGATGGTTCTTTTTGTGGAACAAAAGTAATTCCCGAAAGTTTGTTCAATTTGTTGTAATCAATGGGTTTCAAATCCTTTTGTTTCATTTTATTTATGCTCTCTTCGACATGTTCTATCGTTTGCACAGAATCCCGAACGACGGGAGGATCATGTTTGGTATAAATCACATTACCATTGTACAAAACGTTCTGTTCTTACTGAGCTTTCTTGAGATTACAAGGGGTGTTGTTACCAAGAGCCATTCTATGTTTCGTATGGTAAATCGGATTAGTTTGATTTGAAATCATTTTCATTGTTTGCAATCTAGTATTTATGGTCTTTATGTTACAATTGTCAATCAAACAAAGGATTTACATAATGTGAATTATGATCAACTCTATGATTTTCTGAAACAAAACCAAGCTGAGGCTAATGAAGTAAGGAAAGAAAGATTGACAAAGAATCATGATCCTCTCGCATTAGTTGCTAATACACCAACACCATTACCAGTGAACACTCAACAACCATCATCATCTTTCATTCACAACTACATTCAACAACCAACACCGATCTACCAACAACAGTTCTACCCACAACAACAACAAGTTATTCCACAACAGCAATACCCACACTTCCAAGAACCAGAATTCACTGACAATGATGAAGCTGCTGCAGCATTGACACAAGCGTTTGCTTTTCTGTCAAAGGCATTCCAAGGACGCTATTCTACACCAACAAACAACAACCAAAGGATTTCATCGAATACTCGCAACAGGCAGATCGCTCAGCCGAGTTTCAATATGGGCAACGGAGGCCAAATGGTTGGAGTTTATGGGAATCAGCAAGGATATGCTACTGGATTTAGTATGGGCAATCAGAATATGCAGAATGCAGGTCAGTATGCAGGGAATCAGTATGGTCAGAATGCATGGAATCAGTTGGGTCAGTTTGTTGGAAATCAGAGGGGTCAAAATGTTGGTAATCAGGCAATAGATAATCAGAATAGAAAATATTATTCATCACTTTGGGGAGAGATTGTTAGCCTTAAAGTTATGTCATTTTTGGGAATTGCAATAGTATTTATGTTCGAGGACTAGTCTTGCCATTAGAGTATAGATTAGCTAGTATTCTTGTATAAATACACCTCCTAGTCACAACTAGAAGGGTGGATGTCTCATTTGTATTCATAGGTGTGTGTGTGTTTCTTCCTTCTTCTCTCTAAAATACACACACACCTTCCCCTTTCTTAATCTAATAATATCATGTTTACTCTTTACTTTGAGCTTCCCCGACCCCCCGAACCACATGAATCAATAATATTTTCGGTCCTACAGAATGTTATCAAGAATAAGGCAAGGTTAGTGGCTCAAGGGTATAGACAGGAAGAAGGAGTAGACTATGATGAAGTCTTTGCTCCTGTGGCAAGAATTGAAGCCATAAGGCTATTTTTGGCTTTTGCATCCTATATGGGATTTCTTGTATACCAAATGGATGTTAAAAGTGCTTTTCTATATGGCAAAATTACAGAAGAAGTTTATGTCAAACAACCTCCTGGTTTTGAAGATCCTGCACACCCAAACAAAGTCTACAAGGTTATCAAGGCTCTGTATGGCCTTCATCAAGCTCGAAGAGCCTGGTATGAAAGACTTTCCAACTTTCTATTACAACATGGTTATAGCAGAGGAGCGATTGACAAGACTCTGTTTATCAAGAGAGATAAGAAGGATATCATGCTTGTCCAAGTGTATGTAGATGATATTATTTTGGTGCTACTAAGCAAACTATGGTGAAGGAATTTGAAGATCTTATGCAGAAAGAGTTTCAGATGAGTTCAATGGGAGAATTAACATTCTTCTTGGGACTTCAAGTGCAACAGTCAAGCAGTGGAATATATATTTGTCAAGATAAGTATGTTGCAGATATTCTTAAGAGATTCAATTTCACAACTGTTAAGCCTACATCTACACCAGTGGATACTAACAAACCTTTGGGAAAAGATGAAGAAGGAGAAGATGTTGATGTCACACTATACAGGTCTATGATTGGCTGTCTCATGTATTTAACTGCATCAAGACCTGATATTACTTTTCCTGTGTGTTTATGTGCAAGACATCAAGTTCATCCAAAGGTATCACACTTGAATGCTGTCAAGAGGATTTTCAGGTACCTTAGGCAACAACCTAAGCTAGGATTATGGTATCCTAGGGATTCACCTTTCCATCTACAAGCCTTTTTAGACAGTGATTATGCTGGTGACAACTATGATAGAAGATCCACAACTGGTGGATGCCAGTACCTTGGAAGCATATTAGTCTCATGGCAATGTAAGAAGCAAATAATTGCAGCAACTTCTTCCATAGAAGCAGAGTATGTAGCTGCTGCAAGTTGTTGTGCACAAGTACTTTGGTTGCAAAATCAGCTTTTGGATTATGGATTCAACTTCAAGAATACTCCTATCAACATTGATAATGAGAGTACTATCTGTATTGTGAAAAATCCAGTTTATCATTCCAAGACCAAGCACATTCAGATTAGGCATCATTTTATTAGAGATTGCTATGAACACAGGCTTATCAATGTGGTTAAAGTTCATACTGATGATAATGTAGCAGATCTACTCACAAAGGGCTTTGATGTTTCAAGATTTACTTTTTTAGTTGTGAGTATTGGCATGATTAATATGTAAGCTATTTTTTAGGGGAGGCATTAGTAGTTAGTAGTTAGTCATTATTTGAGGGGAAGCTACATGTATCATTCAAAAGACAAGTTTCTTATTCATCATTCAGAAAGGAGTTACATCAACCATTCCACAAGATTCATCATAACTAAGTTGATACACAGACACAGACACAAACAAGACAAGACAAACAAACAACTACTACAACCTACTATCAAGCTCCACATAACCTACTCCATAGGCCTTTTTCCCTTGCCCTCATAGCTCTGCTTTCCCTTCTGAGCAGTCTTTCTTTTGTCATCAAAAGAAGCTTGCTTTCTTGGGCAAGCCAGGCCAAGAACTTGCATGGGTGGTTTCTCTTTCTTTGGAGCAAGCCACTTCATGTTCTGTATTGCTAATTCCAGGGCTTGAGTTAAAGCATGTGGAAGCTCATTAGCCAAAGATGAACCAGGAACAGACTTTATCTTCTTGGGATTTTTGTTGGTAGTACTGGCTGCATCAGTTATGGAAGAGTTTGCAACACTCACTGATGAGGATGATTCATGGGGTCTCACAAATTCTACATTGGGAGGAAAGTAATCCAACCATCCTGGATCTTCATACTCAGAGTCAAAGTAGTAGCTTATTTCTGAATCAGAGTCAGAAGAGATGTTTACAACAGGAATATGACTCATTGTTTTCACTAGTTTTTGTGTTCTGATAATGAAGGAAGAGATGAATGCATTTTGTTGTTGGTAAAGTTGCTTTTATAGGCAAAGTAAAGGCATATGGTCATTAAATGAAGTGTATTGAAGTTCACTTACCATGGTAGCTTTGGGAATTAATTTGGGGAGATAGTCATTACTCAGGGTTGACTTTCAAAGATATTTTGGTCAAACAGTCAACTCTCAAGATATTTTGCTTGGGAAGTACTTTGGTCAACATACTGTTTGGGTTTATAACTGAAGGTACTGTTCCATATTTTATGGAATGTACTGCTTGGTGATATAAAGGGTACGCTGACGTGTCAGATACTGCTCCAACGGTCAGATTTGCGGGTAACAAACTTTCGAAGATATGGGGATAATCACTTCCAAAAATAACGGTATAATTATTTATTAACCGTCATTTTTTGTATCTTATCTTTATATACCTCATATCTTTTCTTATTTATTCACTCGTACTCATTCATCATTCTGGTTCATTAAACTCATTCATATTATTCACCGATTACAACTATTCTCTCTAAACCTAATCACAATGGCACATCGACCAACCAACACCAAACACAACATGATAGCCAATCTTGAGAAAACACAACATAACCTTGATTTTCATGGGATTATTGATTTTCTCACTGGAACCACCATCTGTTACTCAATCTTAGTCAACCCAGAGATTATTGGACCTTGGATACAAGAGTTTTGGGATACAGCAAGGTCAGAGGTTGAAGATAGGGAAGATGTGATACATGCTACAGTTGCTGGGAGAGCTATTCGTGTCACAGAAGCAACAATTATAGAGGCTCTGTTGTTTGAAGATGAAGGAGGCTCTGTTTTATTTAGTAAACAAGAGATTTGGAGCACACTTAGAGACATTGGGTGTGAAGGACCATTGAATAAGCTTACTTTTCAGAAAGCCATGGTTAGTCCTCATTGGAAGTTTCTTATACATGTTTTACTTCATTGTTTGAGTCCAAAGAGTACTGCTTGGGATCAATTTAGCCATTCCATAGCTTCTGCATTTGTTAGCCTTATTACCAATCAACCCTTCAATTTCTCATACATGATCCTTGAAGGTATGCTCATACATATTAAGGCTGGCAAACCTTTTCTAATGTATCCTAGATTTGTTCAACTTCTCTTAGAGAATCCATTAGATGGGATACCAAAACCTCAGGATTATGTACCCACAATTAGGATGCCACCTAAAGTGTTCACTTTTATGTCTTATAAGGGAGTAAATTTTTCGGGAAGGAATACACCTCTCAATGCTTATATGTTAGAGGTAGCTCAAGCTGTTAGGGATGAAGAAAACAATAGTGGTTCTGCACATTCTAATAATGCTGATCAATCTAATTCTGCTGAGCATTCTGCATCAGTACATACTCCTACACCACCTATTGTTTCACCTCAGCATGATGTTTCTAGTGAAAGGACTCCCTCAATGTCAGCTTCCTTGGATAAATCTGTTTCTGCTAAAATTACTTCTCCACAAAGTACTTCTGCTAAAGGTACTGCTTCAGAGCATACACATGTACCTACTCCCAATGATTATACTTCCACAGGTGGGATTCAAACACCTGGAGGAGATGAGGGAATTGAAGGTGCTATGAGTACTTATGCTTTGACTAAAGAATTGGAGAAGATGAAGACAACTGTTAATGCTCAAGTTGCAGAAATCAAGCAGTTAAGGAAGAAGTTCAGAAGATTGTAGAAATTTGTTTGGCCTCTTGTTCAAAATTTTAGGCTTTATGTGAAAGAAAAGAAACAGTCTCAGAAGCCAAAGTCTATATCTTCAAAGAGGACTTCTAAATCCAAGAGGAGGCATAGTAGATCATCATCTATCAAATTGGGGAGGAATCAAGATGATAATTTGGATAGAGATGATGCTGAGATTAAATATTCAGAAGATGCTCATCTTTGGCAATATCCAAAAAGTCCAAAGTCTCCAAAGACTTTTGTGCCAGAGAAACAAGTTGAAGAAGATGCAAATATTGTTGAGCAAGAAATTGTTGAGCAGGATGTTGATGCACAGAATATTCAAAGTACTCAAGCTCAAAGTGCTGCTGTTCAAAGTACTGCTGCAGAAAACATAGGTCTGCAATGTACTGCTGAGCAAGGTATTTCTACTATGAATATTGATGAAAGTGGAGTTACTGCAGCTGGACCTTCTACAATTAATTATGAAGATGAAGCTGGTCCTTCTACTTTTATACAGCAAGAAGAAGTTAAGGTGCATACTGCAAGTGATGATGAAACAATTGCTCAGATTATGATGAATTTGAATAGATCTACTGGAGGAATACATATTTCTGAGCCTGCACAACAAGTTGCTGAAAGTAATTCTTAATCTGAAGAGTTAGATCCCAAAGACAAAGGGAAAGGGATCATGAAGCAGAAAGATATTAAGAAGAAAAAGAAGAAATTTACTCTTGCTCAGATCAGAGAATTAAAGATTGCAGAGGATGCAGAGGTTGCTAGAAAGCAACAAGCTAAGTATGATGCGGAGTATTTGGCAGAAGTTAGTAGGCCAATTACAAAGAAGCCAATGACTATTGCTCTGGAAAGGAACTGGATGATAAGTTTCATGAAAAGAAGAGGATACAAGAATTTACACAAAATGAGGTATCCAGAAGTGAAAGCTCTGTGGGATAAAGTACAAAAGTATATCAGGAAAGAAGTAGAAAACTTTGTACCCATGGAAGTTGAAAGAAAGAAGAAGTTAGAAGATATTAGAAAGGAACAGGCTGAGGAAAGAAGATTGAAAAGAAAGAAAGTAGTTCAAGATGATCAATTGTCAAAAAGACTGAAGATGATTCATGAAGATACAGTTGATGAACTCATAAACTATTTCAGAGTTGTAGATTTTGAAAATAAGAAGACTGAAGATTCTAGAAAGAAGTCCAAGATAATCTCATTCTCTGTGGTTGAATCAAAAGAAGGAGACTATCTTATGTTTAATAGGGAAGATGAAAGCTTCACAGTATTCAACATGTTATGGGATGTTTTGCATTTTATCACAAGAGCAGATCTCTATGACTTATATATGCAAGTGCAGACATACTATGCAGAGATTGAAGCATCAAGAGTGGGATTAATTTTGCTTGGAGACTTAATTACCATCTGGGAAACTGAAGAAACTAATGTTGATCCTCTGTGGAATGATCAAGAGAATTGGGAAATCACAAGATGGATTGAGTCATCAAGAGTTCATGCACTAGAGATGGAAGATGGTACCATGATTCATATGCTTGCTGAGAGGAGATATCCATTGATTAGAGAAATTATGCTCAGAATGCTGGATCATGGAATGGAACTTGAAGATGAATCTGTGGTAGCTTTGGATGTTATCAAGCTATTTATCAGATGGACCAAGTCTGAAGAGTAATATTGCAAAATACTGGTATGATTTGTTTTGTATAATAAGTATTTTTTCAAAGTACTGCAAAGACAAACAGTACTTTAACAAAGTACTGCTTGCTGATATAAACTAGTATAAGTCCTTTAAAATAAAATAAAAAGTTTTGATGTTTAAAAGAGAAGTAAAAAGATTTGAAAAGAAACACATGGTGTTAGTATTTATACTGCACAACAAATGGTAATCAACTCACCATGTTTAACAGACAAGAAAGAGTTTGACTCATCATGAGGGTACGGCTCTGATGTGATAATCAAATCCGTTTTTAGTTGACAATTTACTAAAAATTGTATGGTTTCAACTCACCATATCTGTATAAGTGAAGAGTTGGCTAGCCCACAAGGAAAAATGGCTTGTGGTAAAGGCTGTGGAAAATCCATTTTTGGTAATTAGTTCACCATGGTTGATATCAAAGAACTAACTAGTCCAAAAGCAAACGGTTATTGGTAAATACTACTCAAATCCGTTGATAGCTGATGATTTTCTAAAAACCATAAGGTTATCAATGTACCATGGTTGTTCTAACCTAAAACATTGGCTACTCCAGAGTTAATGGCTTTGGTAAAGAGACATCAAAATCCATTAATTTTCAATGATTCACCTCTCACATGAGTTAACACACCTGAAAGTGATGAGAATAGTATGAAACTTTCAAAGATTTGATGACTATTGTACCAGAATGTTGCTGAGAAGATTTATTGCAAGAGAAGATGCTGATAAAGAGTACTTTGACACATGACAGGTAGAAGATAGAGAGATAAAGAAACAATCTTTCTGAAATGATTAAAGATTTTGAAGATCAAAGATAACAAAGAAACTTGAAATCAAGCAAGTGGAGTTCAAGTTAGGGGAGGATTGTTGGGATATAAAAGATCAAGGTACTTCTGTATGTCAAAGTACTGCTGCATGAAGAAGAAAGTCAAAGTACTGCTGAAGATAAAAGTCAAAGTACTGCTGTTTACTGAAGAATGTTCAAAGTACTTCGAAGGAAACAAGGACTTATGTGCAATATTAGTTAAAGGATTAATGAGTAATATTGAACGAATATTCTAGAAATAGTTAGGGATAATGACTTATCGTTCAAGTTATATGTTGTAAACCGACTTAAGGTTATCTATATAAAGAGCCTTAAGAGGTATTAGTCGATATATGTTTTAGAGTTGTTCAAAGTCGATATTAGTTAGGGATTGTTAGTGAATCTGTGTAACAAAGCAGGTTCAAAGTTTGGTTAATATAAAAGTTCTTTTTAAGCTTTATTTTAAGTAGATTCCGCATACTTTACAAGGTTAAACAGTGTTTCAATATTAATAGTGTTAAGTTTACTTAATATTATTAAACCTTTACAAGCTACAAAGTAGTTTGATCAGAGTACATTCGATCCAACAATCCCATCCCATGGAGCTTACTTGAAGCCCATGGTGATACTTGTTTTTGTTGCATCCATAACTAAACCATCATCTTTGGCCTAAGAGATGAGTTACAATATATGTTTTCATATATTGAGAATTTGTTCCAACAACAACCACCAAAATATCCAAACTATCCAAACACCATTCCCACAAAAATCTATCTCCACTAAATCCAACTACCATGCTTCCCATCTTCAAATAAAATCACCACAAACCTTTTGTGTTCCAAGCAAGTCCAAGAGACCTCAAGTTGGCAACTTAGTATTATCGAGTGTAATTCAAATGGTTCTATTAATGAATGCTTTTTATTAAATGCACTCTTATTAGTTCTCTTATATTTGTTCTATGCATCATATATATATATATATATATATATATATATATATATATATATATATATATATATATATATATATATATATATATATATATATATATATATATATATATATATATATATATTGGTTGTGCTCTAAATATTTTTGCAAGCATTCCATATCTCGATTTTTTTTATGACCTCAAAACGAGGGGGAGTATACGTCAAGGGGGAGCACTACATTCGTCGGGATATCCTTTTTGATGCTAACAAAAAGGGAGAGAAGTGATATAAACTCATACTAAAAACTTGTATATATATTAATTATTAGTTTAATGAGTTTAGATTTTGTAATCATCAAAAAGGGGAGATTGTTGATATAAATAATGTAAAAAAACGTTATTCATATTTTTCGATATCCCTAAGTCTTGACGATCACAAAATGTAAAAACATTAAACGCAAAATTAATACGTAAACAAGTATTTAACAACTAATATCACTTCATCCAACAAAATCACTTAAGGTATGAATAAACAAGTGTTTAATACATTTTATGATCAAAGGGATTTTTATTTAAACATTACAAAGTTTATAAAATTATATATACACTTTATATTTCTTTGAAAAACATATTTGGTAATAAAGGAAATTTTTTAATTCACAATAAATACATGAATTCAAATTTTTAACCAAAATCAGTTAGTTTTTCACCTAATAAACTTTCCCCAGAAAAAGACAAGAAACCTGCCCGTTTCAGGAGGGCGGCCCCATTAATTATAAGGGTCGGGCCCCCTTAATTTTAAGGGGGCCGGCCACCATTTAAGGGGGCCGGCGCGCTCCTCTTGTCAGAAACTTTTGCCTATAAATACCCTCTCAAACCTGGTATTTTTCCCCACCTTTTGCACAAAAATTTTCAGATCCAATTCTCTCTAAACAGCCTTCTAAAACCCTTTGATCATAAGATTATTAATCCTTGTTTCAATTGATCCAATCTTTTCATTCCCTCATCTCTCTAAGTGCAAAAGAAGAATACTCCTTCAACAATCAAGTTAAGAAGTATTGTACATTTGTATATATTGTCTAGTAGTTGTGTATATTACTTGTAAAGGTGTAGAAGGCTTTTAATTAGATAGATCTAGGTGTGTTAGTTGTGAGTAGAAGTAGTGAAGAAGAAGTAGAGTTGTGAAGAGCAAGAAGTAGTGAAGTAGTGAAGGTGTGTAGTAGTTGTGGAGTGTACAAGTTGTGTAGAAGTCATGCTAAGTTGTGTAGTGGTGTGAGATTGGTTCTAGCTACAATTAGAACCCGACATTTAGCTTAGTGTCATTAATTGGTGTAAGCAAAAGTTGTGTTAGGTTTTCTTCGCCATAAGGGAGCTTGTTGACATAGTGAAGAAAACTCTCGAGTAGGTGACTCGGGGAGTGGAGTAGGGCAAGGAAGGTGTCCTTGTAGCCGAACCACTATAAATCCTTTGTCTCGCGGTTAGATCTTTCCAACTCTAACTTATTACTTAGCTTACTTACTTACATCTCGTATATAGCTATAATTATCTATATTATGCATGTGTTGATTTTACATACTAAACTTACATCGTTATTATTTTTTATACCTTGAAATAGTTATTCATATTGTTCAAGACTTGAGTTCACATAAGATCGAATCAAAGTTTTAAGAGTAAACAAGGCTTTAAAACTAAACTAAGTTTTCATAAATAAAAAGGGACGTAAAAATACTTGTCTATATTGTTATTGTTTACTTGCGTAGATATAAGTTCTTATAAGTCCTACTCATCCATATTGTTATTATTTACTTGCGTAGATATAAGTACTTATAAGTATACAAGTATTGATCTCACATAAAATAGAAACGAAGTTTTGCTTTAAACAACTAAGTTTTCATAAAATTAAAAAGACGTAAAACTATTCAACCCCCCCCCCCTTCTAGTTTTCCACATCAGCATCAAAAACCAACCCCTCAGTTGCTTTTGTCCCGGAATCCTTATTAGACGACTTTGAAATACCAACAATGTATATATCCACTCATGTTGTTGGACCCTGATTGGCTCCAAACGGTCAACTTAAATCAACCACGGATGTGGTCAACTAAATTCAAAACTATGGTGCCAATTCTCCGCGGAATATAGGGGTTTCCCCGGGTCGTTATGTCCCGACGAGGTGTGGATGGTATCCAAACGGGTTTGTGATCGGGTGAATTTGGACATAAAGAGGTTGTGAATGATTATACTACTGATTTATACAAAGAAATAGCTTAAATAAGCTATGTGAATAGTTACGTGAAAGTTAGATACTTAAAAACGTTTAATATCTAAAAACGCGTACGTTTACATTTAAAATAACGTAAACGTACAAAATAAAAGGTGAAAACTGAAATCTGAAAACCCTCAGGGGTTGAAAATGACATTTTTACAAAACTAAGGATGAAAGAAAATTTTTAGAAAAAGAAAATGAATTTTTACACTAATTAATTATTTATTATTAATTAAATACTATTTAATACTAATTATTAATATTTAAATAACTTAAATACAATATAATATTATTTTAATACTAGAAAAGTGAAAATTCAATTTCTAAAATTATAAAATAACTAAAAACAAATTTTAAAATTAAAAATATACTTTTTTTTTCTTTTTGTGAATTTTCTATTAATTAATTACTAATTTAATATTAATTATCTAATTAAACTAATTAAAATTGTTAAAAATACTAAAAAGACTTAGATAATTAAGAAAAATTTTATAAATCTAATTAACCATCACAGGAATCCTAAAAAATTATAAAAAGTTGGTTTTATATGTTTTTACACTATTTTACTAATTATTATATTAAATATTAATTAATTACTAATTAAAATAATTAAATTCAAAAAAATAGAAAAAGAACAGTAGAAATTCTTAAAAAATTCCTAAAATTATTTTATAACTAATAAAAGCTAGGAAAAATATAAAAACTAGGTGTTACTTAATAAAATCTAATTTTGTTATTTAATACTTTAATATTATTTAATAATTAATATAACTAATATTAAATCTAATAAATACTAAATGACAATATAAAAATTTGGAAAAATTACTGAAAGTACTTTAATATAAAATAAAATTAAAAAAAATATAAAAATGCAAGTTACTTAATAAAAAATTAAAAAGGAAAATTAAAAACATAAATAATATTAAATAGAAACTATCACTTAATTTAAATTTTGAGTTTTCTGGATTTTCTTTTTGCAAAACTATATAAATACTAAAAACAAACAACTTTAAAAAAGGAACTTAGGCTAAATATTAAAAATAAGCAATGTGAAAAGCTAAATGATTGGCAGATTTGCTTATAAGCTTATTATGACTTGGAATCTTTGAAAATGCTAACCATAAGCTGCCACAGAGGTGAAATAAGCTAAAACAGATATGAGGTAACTTGAAATAAGCTAAGTGAATCAGAAAAAGCAAAAGAATTAAGCCAATATAAGCAATGAGCAATCCCAAACTCACCACAGTCCACTTAGGCCAAAATGGGGCTTTTGCAGCCCTGTGTGGGACCCACAGGGGTGATTGGAAGTCCAAATCAAAGGTTGCTCTAAAAAGCCAAGCTGGGGGACTTTCCAAAGAGCCAAGAATCAGGGCTTAAGGTCTACTAATAAGCTAGTTGTGGGCTATTGAAGTTGGATGAAAACTGTGGTGCAGGGGAGGTGACTCCCCCTGCAGGTATGTTTGGGCAAAGGTGGGGCCCACAGAAAAAATGGAAAAAATAAAGTAAGAGTGGGATTCAATAGATTAGCTGAGGGACTATCAATCCTGAAAGTTTCAAGCCCTAAATCAACACAAAAAATTCTAAACAATTCATGCCATTTTTGGTTTTCTGCATAGACTTTTAATTTTGACTTTTGAACATAAACTACTAAGTTGACTTTGGTGAGTTTGTGTTGATCATAGATGACTGAAAAGGCTATGATAAGCAAAAATGAAGCCAAATTACACTAGAACAGAAGCTTATGCAAGGTTATGAAGATTATTGGATCCTAAATCCTACACAGTTAACTGTGTAGGTGTTTAATATGAGATTTTGACTTTTTTGTTAATGACCCATAGTTTTTATGTTCTAACTAACCTACCATAACTTATTCTAACCTATCTTGACCACTAGCAGCCAATGAAACTTACTGGATTCATTGAAGATCCCTAAACCAAACACTCCCTATATACTAACTGTTTTGGCTTTTTGAAGTAACTAGTGGATTTAAACATGACCAATGAACAACAATCAATGACAGAGATGTGACAACATGAAATAAGCATAAAGCATGCATAGATGAGCCATGAACAATGAGTAACTACCAAATAGCATCATGAGATAATTATGACAGTTAATATGAGACTTGGATTCAAAAGCTTACACAACCATATCTAACTATTTAAATTAATTAAAATACACTATAAATACCACAATTTAAGCAAGATAAGCAGGTTTAAACAAGCATTAAGCCTTACTAAGAAAAACTACAGATTTAAGCTAAAATGATAAAATTCTTACAATTGGGTCCTGAGCAAGAACAAAGATACCAAGGATCAATACCACCTTCCTATGACCCCCCCAAGGAGTTCTAAACCTTTAGCAATCCAAAGTACACAATACTCAGCTTTCTTGCATCATTCCACAGGGTTTTTTTTTCTATTATTTATTTGTATTTTTGATATTTTATAGCTAAACTTGGTTTAAATGAATTCTAAGCTTGTAAAAGCTTATGTTAAACTGAGCTTGTGAAAGTTGAGAACACCAAATGAGCATAAATAAAGAATGTGCTAAAAACCTTAAACTTATGATGAAACTGAAAATTGAATTAACACTTGAAATTGTGGAATGAAAACTTATATTATCTTAAAGAAAACAAGTTACAAGCTAAAGTTTTGACCAGAAATGTAAAGTTACAATAAATTCGACAAAAGCTAAATTAAGCTAAATTCTACTATTAACTACCTACTGCTTCCTTCGTTGTTTTTCTTCACTTTTATAGAACAGGAAGTGTTCCTCTGACTTTCCCCATCATATCTTGAGCCATTGGATGGCTTGGAATTGATCCTGGCCCTTTAAATCATTTTGGCGGGAAAAAGACTTTTTGTCCGTTTGGGTTTGCTTGTGAGGGTTTTGTTTGCATTAATTGCAATTGGATGTATTGGTAAGTTGGGGGGACAAAGGATGTGGATGGTGAGCTGGAGGTGAGGAGGGGGGATGGGTTTGCAGTGTTTACAGGCTATAAGTGGGAAGGATAAGAGGTGGTCAAACAAAAGTTTGACCAGGGTTTTGATATCTCAGGGAGTTTGGGATGTTTTGTTTGGGCCTGGTAATGGTTGGGCCAAGGGAGTGATGGATCAGGGAATTGGATTGGGTAGTGGGTGGATTTGGTGTTGGGCTGTTTTTATTATAAAGGGTCCGTTTGGTAACTTAGTGAAAAACAACAAGGACCATTTATGTAATTACTGAAAATTGAGGGGTAGGTTTTGCAACTTCTCCAAACTTATCCAAGGATAAAACTTGCCATGTATAAATATCCCAAGGACCATAAAGTAAATTTTCCAAAAAATGAGATTTCCGGGGACTTGTTTTGCCAATTTTCAAAGTTGAGGGGCCGTTTTTGCCAATTTGTGAAAACTTTACTCCAAGGACCGTTTGTGATAAATTGTGATTTCCCAAGGACCAAAGTTGACTTTTTATCCAAAAAATATTTTCCAGGGACCAAATCTGTCAATTTTGAAACTCCAGGGACTAAATTGCAAATTCTCAAAACTTTTGAAATTTATCACCAAAGGACTAAATATGACAACTTATGATTTCAAAAGGACCTTTGGTGACTTTTCTTTTAAAATAAGTGCTCAGGGACTACTTTTGCCAATTTTTAAAAGTTGGGGGACTGAAACTGCCAATTATGCAAACTTTCTACGTTTTTCATCTGTTTTTACTCATTTTGCATCTGAAACATATAAAACACAATTTTGGAATATTTTTCAGTATTTTGATGCATTTTTTAGTATTTTTAAATGTTTTGCAGCTCAGATTGACCAAAAATGATAAGTGTTTGAGCACTCATCAGACCCTTTATAAAAACGGACAAGACCATCCGGTGATAACAAACACGACTCACAACGTGTAAAGTCATACACTTTTCACACAACCTCTGACCTTAGGTGGTCGACCGCCCGACTACCGATTGACATTTTTGGCAAATTTTGGGTATTTTCGCCAAGTTTTGTGTGTTTTTAGCGAGTTTTATGTATTTTTGGTAAGATATTTTCTAAAAAACAACTTATAATAGATTTAAACAGTTACTATAAGGGATCAAAATAAGTTTACGATGAGTTTTAAGTACTTCCGGCAAGATTTGTAGGTTTCCGGTAAGTTTCACCACCATTAACCGCAGTTTATCGCCGTGTTGATCATGGTTGACCTATTTGTTTGACTCAGTTTCATAAATCGGCAAGGTTGGTGGCCCTGTAGTGCCTAGGCGACGATTAATCGGCCTTGTAGACTATTTTTTGCAACACTGATAAGTTTACTAATATTTGTTTACTACTACATATACCACTATGTTTTCATGATGATCCGCACACAATGACGATGACGAAGCTTTATGGAATTAAGGGTGAGCAAACGACCAGAACGGACCAGACCGACCGAGACCGAACCGGACCGACCACATTCGGTCCGGTCCGATCAAAAAACCAAAAATCTTGCCAAAATCTTGCCTTTTTGGACCGGGCCAAAACTGACCGACCATATTCGGTCTCGGTCTCGGTCTCGGTCCCGGTTTTTACCTTAATTCGGTCTTGGTTTTTAGCGGTCCAGTCCTGTCCCGGACCGATGCTCACCCTTATATGGAATTACATGTTAAACATATATGCATAGGTGAACATTGAATGTAATATGTTTTAGAGAAATACTACAAACATTTTACAAAAAGATATCCACACAATGACATGGAATGTTCATATCAAAAGTTAGAGGACATGTTTTTTTTTTTTTTTTTTTTTTAGGTTTACTAATTGTGATGTCTATAATGCATTTGATTCACAATCTTTTATATTATCCTAGACGAATATCCGCGTAAAGCGACAGTATATAGCGGCAAATAATAATACAGTAAAATCGTTATTCTTGTTCAACCCTTGATGTAAAGCGTGTGTTTTTAAAAGAATATATTGCGTGGTTTTGAAAAGTTGTCAAGCGTAGAACTGATCAAGAAAATACATAATTTAAATGGTAATTTAGGCAAACTATATTAATTTAAGTTTCAAGTTTCAAGATTTTAAGATTCAAGAAAATACATGCACTTTTTATAAGTAATATAGATAATAAAGGAAAGGGGTTTTGCTAACAACAGCCCTTAGGGTTGTCATTAAAAACAAACTTTTCACAAAAATAATGCATTGTCCAAACAAAATCATCATGAATTAGTTATTGGCTCTTATTATTTTTCAAACACATTTGTAATTTATTTCATTCATTGGTTGTATAAGCGAAAAAGGTGACACGTGTTTTTGTTCATGTCTTAATATTAGTATTATTTTGAAACAAAAAAAGTGGAGTTTGTTGTTAATGACAACCCTTAAAGTTGTCGTTAGCATTTCCCTAAAGGAACCCAAAATTGGGGGTTATGACATTTTTAAAAAATAAATCATTTCTTATTAGGTTTAACAATATTTTTTATGTACACTTACTTAAAAAGGTTAAATATTTCTTTATTTGTCAATAATGTTTATAAATTCATTATTGATAGAATTTGAGTACAAAACTATATGTGTCAAAATTATGAAAAAGATAACTTTAAAAAAGCACAACCTGTTTAAGGGTCAAAACTAAAATTAAAATAATAATAATAATAATAATAATAATAATAATAATAATAATAATAATAAAACAAAAAAAAACAATAATTTGATTGCGCAACCATAGTTCCAATCCAAATTTCTTTCAACCCAATGCTCCAATTAGAACCCTTAAAAATTTGGCCGCTCTCAAAGTAGACTGAAGAAAATATGTTCCAAATTTATTGTGGTCGCAATGAGTCAAAAGATTGCTTTGATGATTTATTTATAAAAGTACAAAAACTCTTTCAAAGAGGCCTGAAGTTATGATTTTAATGTCTGATTTCTTGATTTTGTTTAAAATTGATACATGGCCTTTAGTTATATTCTAAAAGGGTTTTTGCTTTTGCTGTTACGTTTGTTTCAATTTCGGAAATAAATTAGGGTTTGAGACAGAGCATGAAATAAAAGACAAATTGGATACAAACGATTGATTTAGCATTTAATAGGTGTTCAAAATATTTGTTTAATCAAACCTCATAAGGGGTTCAAGGGGGTTTGTGATGAGCAAAAAATACAAGTAGAGGGCAACTATTTCTTTTAATGACATGTTTTTTGTGCCTTTTTAAGCTTCCATATAGAGATTTATTTATTTTTTTATTTTTTTATTTTTATTTTTTTTTTTTTTTGATACAAACAATATCACATTTTCCATCTCTCTTTTGTAGGCTACTAATGATAGGATTACACGCCATCTTTTCTGCATGAAAACAAACACATGATTGAAAGAGAGCATGGAATAAAAGACAAAATGCATACTAGCCATTGATATACAAGTATCAGTCATATGTAAAAATAAAATTAAACCTTAGATACCAACTAAAATTACAGTATACATCCTTATATTATATTATATTATACCTATATACTAAAACCCGTTACTTTACTGTACCACGTTGCTGTTCATTTTATTGGGCCGGTTGTCCATATCCGACCCACTCTTTTCTCCATACCCGCAAAATGTTTATCCCCCTCACACATTCTCCGGTTTACCGGAGATCCAACGGAGCCAAATAAACCCGAAATCAAAACGGAGTCGGGGCATCTATAGTAAATTCTGTGAGTGTAGCTACAGTTGTTTCTACAGTGCTTAACCATTTTCCCGGGTTTGGGTCTTCTTTGTGAGAGGAAAGGCAATTTGTGGCTTATTTTCGCCCAAATGTTGTTAGTGGGAGTACTTTTTCTTTCATAGCCACTCATTTATTTATTATATGTTACAAGATTTTTCCAGATTATTCATTCATCTTAAGAGATCTCCATCTTATGCATTATGTGTGTTGAATCAGATAATTGCGATTAATAGGTTTGGAAAATTACATTCATGTGTAACTACCTTTTTATGTGTTTAATTACATGTTTGAGATGTCAGATTATTTAGATTTTACACTAGGGTTTGATCAGTTTTGGTGTTGTTTTGTGCATTTTTATGACTTTACCTGATGAGTGTTAATATGTATATACTTGGATGTTACCCAGATATGTGATGTACTTGGATGTTAGCCGACTATGTGTATTTAAAATTATTCATAGTATAAAGATTATTTGTTTTAAGGGTTGGAAGGTATTTCTAGACCATTCACTTGCAAAACGGTTTTTCCATCAACTACTTTTGGTCTGCTGCATCGTATAATCAGTTTTACAAGGTGTGGAATACTTAATTTGGTTATTCTTAGCTTCTTGGGTGTTTTGATTGCATATTTGGTATGTGTGGCACTTTAATTTTAGATTAGGGTTTGCACATGATTTGGGGGTTTTCCTGGCCGTTTCTTTTAAAATTTTGTGCTTTAGTTTGTGCTTCAGCTGCTTAAAGGTATCAGTTTAGGGTTTTAAATGATTTTAGCTTTTTATGTTAGTTTTATGTCAATAGGACACCTTATGTTAGGAAATTCCAGGTTTACTTATATGTGTATCATAGGTTAAATTAGGTGCTTCAAATTGCGACTGTTGTTTAAAGTTGTGTGTTTACAATAAGTGTATCTGACCCAGTTATTTTTTGGATTTTTTTTAGGATTAAAAGGACATTCTTCGCATCTTGGCGAGCCAGCTAAAGAGGTTGCAGCCATGGCGAATGAATATTGTTTCATGTATTCAGCTACAAAAGTTGACAGCCATCTGTTGTGTGTGAGCAACCGTGCACACCTGATATGGAACCTGAAAGTTGCGTGCGCCCGTGTCTTGGCTAGGTAAGCTGTTATGTTTGCAGTCATGGCGGGTGACCACTTTTTTGGATTCATATGCTGGGGTCATGAGTTGTGGATAACCTTTCGTTGCGCTGTCGAGTGTCTGTTATATATTTACCTAACATTCAGCGGAATCTTTGGAGGCCAAACTTTTGGTCCAGCCCGGGTTTGTCAAGCCCAAATCCTAAAATATTCTTTTGGTGCCCGTGCAAAAGGCAGTGGAAAAAATACTTTTAAACGGCTTTGTGCTCCAGTGTGATTGCAGCCATGGTGGGTGTTTGCCACCGTTGTGGTTGTAGCCCAATGAGTGGTGTTCGGTTTTTGCAGCTATGTTTGCAGCCCCGTACCTTGGCTGGGCAGTCACATTGACAGTGTGATTGCAGCCATGGCGGGTGTTTTCCACCGATGTGATTGCAGCCCGTGAGTGGTATTCGATTTATTTGTAAGCTATGATGATCAACTACTGTTTTGTGATACAAATGAGGCGGGCTATAAAAAATACACAATAAGGGCTATGATGAAATGTGAATGTCTGCAGAATCGATGCTTGCAAGCTCAGATGTATCTTGGCTAGGCAACCCAGATGGTAATTGCTACTTGAGAAAGTGGCATTTGCAACTGTAATTGCAGCCATGGCTTATTAGCCCATGATGAGTCTGATTACAACATATCTGAGCCCCCTTTAAAAATATCATTATGATTTTTGTGGTTATTTAAAATGTGGTCATATGTTGTTTTCAAGATTATTGGGTACTCAAACTTATTTGTGTCCTGACCCAAAATTTTTTGGTAGATTGAACTTATTTTTATTCTGAAAGAAACTTGATTTTTTCGTGTGAGATAAGAAGCTCCAAAAAAAGATGCATGCTACAAATGTGGATTTTGTACTGTCGATTTTTTTGTCTGTCATTTTTGCTAACTTGATATGACTTTGTTACATTGGTGGCTCACATTAATGGTGATCAAGTCCCACCTCCTGCTTTTGATGATGGTCAATGGTAACTTTTTTTTAATTCATTTATAAATTTTCATCTTTCATGTATTTGTTTGCTTATCTTCATTTAATTACTATTCTAAGCATTATATGTGATGTTAAATGTGTTAGTTGTAGTTGTTGTTGAGTTTAATACATTGCTGTTAAATCATATTGTTTCATTTGTATCCCTTTAATTGCTCTATTATCAACTCTAAAATTGATGATATTGTAATATTTGTTATTAGTAGTATATTTTATGTGTTTTTAATGAAAGTTATATGTGTAAAATAGGCTAGACGGTGAGCTTGAATTTGAACCAAAAACCGGAATTAGATGACAAAACTTAACACATCACTGATATATTAACTTTTAAGTATACTATTCTTCCGTTGATTGATGCCCTTTTTTTGTTGTTTTTCAAACCAATTGTGGTCGCTGCTAGCTAGCAATTAGTTACTCGAAGACAAATATAAGCGTTTCAGGAAGTTCGTCGAAATTTGAGTACTTAGTGGTGAAGTAGGCAATATATTCTTTTATGCTTAATCACTGGTCATTTTATTGAGTTATTTAAAAGGTCGACTTTATGTGCAAATTAGTTGAGAAAACTGTGAATGGGAGTTTGGATAGGGGGTGTTTTATATGTTTATAGCAGTTGAAGGGGAAGAAACAGAAACCCAAGGGTCGTTCTGGAACAACTAAGTGGCTTTATCAGCCATGTCATGCATTCAGAATGCGGTCTGTGAGAAGGCATGTTGTGGATAATTATGAGGCACTGCCGGTTGAAAGTGTTGTATTGGAGAAAAAAATGTCCCAGGTGATCTACAGCATGGCCATTCTATTGATGCTTTATTTAATCATGACATATACATAACAAGTATGTCGGAATAGAGGGTCTTGAATCTCATTGTATATAATATTTCTTTCCTATTCCAAGGTTATTCTTAACTGGCAGCTAATGTTCCCGAATATGTTCAACAAAGACAACTAATTACTTCTTTATCTGTTCATGGTGTAGGAACTTAAACTGTAAATGCAAGGAGTGTCCATCGTGTATGTGGAGTGTGTCCTGCAGGTTCATCTGAACATATGATCGGGTTAACAGCGACTCGCTGATACGTGCAAAGATCACATTCAGTTAGTTCTTTGAACTTGCGGCCAATCGAAGAGTGGCTCATGGATATATGTAACAATGACAGACATTTGGTTCTTTGTCCATTCATGGGCCAGAAGTTGGAAATGCGTCTGGGAATAGCATCCAGGTTAAAGGTAAGGAATGTTGAAAATTTTCTTTTGTTGTAGATATATGTACCAATATTTACAGATATTGTTCTTATACTCAATTTCCTTTTTTTTTTTTTGGTTTCTAATTTCTAAAATGGTGGAGTAAAAAAAATGCATCAGAAAGATGTTGGTCTAAAAATTGCAAATTGCAAACACGCTTCTTATTAAAAGAATTATGTCATTGAGATTATCTTTTGCCTCATTTTTCTATTCCAGCTACCCAAAAAGGATGCTTGGTTTTGACATCCTGGACTACAATGATAATGCTCACATTGCGTTTGTGGAGTTTTGACATCCTGGACTACATGAATCGGATGTGTGCTTAGTCCCTTTAACAAACTACTTGGATGCGTAATAATATGGGGAGATTGGTATTGGTACTCCAAGTGCATCTTTTCTATAACTCACATCTTATTTACATATACAAAACTTTCTCTTGGAATTTTTATATATCGAAAGGCCTCATTTGTTAAGGTGGTGTGAGATCTCATGTTTGCCTACTAGATGATAACAGTTACACAGAAAAGGTTCCACCGAGTAACTTTTATTCACTTTACGCCTACAGTGAGTATCTATTCAAGTGTTATGGTATGTGTCCTTTTATCTTTTACTTTATGTTCATAAAATTAGTAAATGGTTATAACTACATTTTATGTACGACTATGCATAGAACATATTATCGAAGATTAGAGTATTAGGCTATATATATCCAAGCGTTTGGTAGCCAGCCATACAAGTTTCGTGTCGTGATTCAGGATAGTTGCAGCGGTTTGTAGTATAAAGGCATAGTTATTAGTTACTAAATTTACATATAGGTGGGATCCACTGTAGCATATCGTATAAGAAACTAAGCAGTCATCTTGGAAGCTAATTCCAATCATCAGTTGATGAGCAGTGAGTTTTGGACTATACATGACTAATGATGAATGTATGAAACATAATTTTTCATATGTCAGAATGTTAGTTGCAAGTTTCTTAAAACATTTTTGGTTATCTTTACTTATACAACCTTCTGCTAATGAGACTCAGATTTTTCTTTTGACAGTTGGTAAACAAGAACCTGAGCAAAGATATATGTTTTGGGATGCAATAAATTTAGGTGATCGAGTTGTTAGTGCCTTAAAGGACCTGACAGTAGCAATGAAACAACTAAATAGATCAGAAGAAGCAATTGAAGTTATCAATTCTTTTCGCCGTCTATGCTCACATCAATCACAAGTCTCTCGACAACATTATGCCTGAATTATACAAGGTACATTACTACATTACATTCATTTACCGCTGTTGAGTAACATAATAGGAATACAGTACAAGGACTTTTGACGTACTTGCTATTCTTTTTTCTAACATTGGCTGATAAATGGATCAAAATACCACCTCTATTCTCACCAGTTTCTGATAATTTCTGCATGTCATTGCTGCAAAGATCACGGGAATGCTATTGGGGATGGAAAACATGAAGCTCATTTTGCTATTGGAGTCACCGGCATCTTTAGCTACAAAAGTGGAAGAAGCTGTGCAGGTGCTAAAGCTATCCAATCGGTCGCGTTTATCAAGCCAGCATGATTTCACACTAACTTATTATCTGCCCAAGTTGCCGTCAATTAAGAGATGCAAACATAGTCATGATTTGCGAAAGTGTTAGATAATCGGTCACATATTTATATAGATGAAGCATGTACAAAAACTGTCCTCTAGGATTCTACAACCAATTTTGTTAAAACTAATTGTACAACTTTGGTTACTACATATGACCAACTTTTCTGAATTTCTGCATTGTCTCTGTCGTATGATTAGTCCACTTGAAATCCCAATTTTTATATGATGTAGTCCACTTGAAATCCCAGTTTGTATAATCTAGAATGCAAACACTCCGCACCATGAGAATTTTATATTTTAACGATGTGTACCAACGACGCCTCCAATATTTACGTATGCAAACACCCCGCCGCGAAGCGCGGGTCTTAAACCTCGTTTTGAGACTAAACAAGGTGGCAAATAACCAATTTAAAGAAAAGAAATCTAAAAAGAAAATAAACAGTATGATGCTTAGCTTAATATCTGGTTTTATATTTGTAACCATTGACCACACATGTTGATTTACTTATTTTATAAATGATTTATAAATTAAATAGTATCTCGTCATAATTAGATGCCAAACAACATCCAAACTGTAAGACTAATGGATGTGGTAAAAGGGTGGCAATAATGATGTAAAAAAAATGTGGTCAACACATTTTTAACCAATCAAATGCCAACAATACATTTCATAATTCATCATGACTTTTCTTCATTTTTTAGTGGCAATGATGATGCAAAAAAATTCAAATTATATTATTTTATTTATTTTATTCTTAATTATATTAAACAAACTAAAGAAAAACATTAAATTTTATTAATAATTCAAATAAAAGTACAATGCTTATGAAAAAAAAAAAAAAACATAATAATAATATCTAAAAATTGCAAGACCATCCATATTTCGCCGCGTACTCACGTTTTGTAGCAATAGCAATTTCTCGCATAGCCGGATCAGCTATTTGATCGTGCGGGTTGTTGAAGAACTTCATCGCTCATAAAAAAGCCTTTTCTTCAACACTTTTGAGTTGTGCGGACATCAACTTTTCGGCCGACTCATCCTTTGCACGTTTTTTCTCCACCGCCTCATCCATTAATTGTGATTTCTTTGCCGCATAACTTTCTAAGGTCGTAGCAACACTATTCATTGACGATAGTGCTAACGGTCTTTTTGCCCCTTTTTTTTCCTTGTAGGAGTTGTGTCGTCATTCAAATCCGGAAGAATAGTCTCAACATTTTCATTTTCATTGCTAGATTCCGACGACTTTCTCCGTTTATCGGAATTAGACGAAGATGTTTGAACCACACATGGTTGTTTTAACCTTTTGTCTGCTTTCTTAAGGATCTCCCATGCTTCCGTATGAGTAAAAGTCTTGCCTTTTGATTTCCTTTTATAATCGGCCATGGCATTTTTCATCACGTCAAGATCATCACAACCACTATCACGAACACGGTTCTACAAATATAAAAGTAACAAGTATAAATTAGTACAACTATATCAAATACAAAGTATAAAAAAGCATATGGTGAAAAAACATACCGATTGGATCCATAGACCGTTAAAAGTATTCACTTCGGTATTCATATGTTTCCACTTTGTGTTCAAGCTATGGTGTGTTCGATTAGTACTTCCCATGGTTATCGTGAAATGCTCTAGAATTTTTCCCCAAAAGCTTACACTCTTTTGTTCATTCCCGACTTTTGGGCATGTCGAGATATGAACCCAAACTTTTGCCAAAGCGACCTCTTCGTCAGTCGACCAAGGTTCTTTTTTTGCTTTACCCTGGTTTTTTATTTCTTCAACTACTTCAACATCATCATCATTTTCCTGACCACCTAAAAAAAAAAAAACGATTAAAACAAATAATATATTTAACAAAAAAAAATTAACGATTATAACAAAAAAATTATTGTACCGATTAAAAAAAATAGATTATAACAAAAAAAATTGTACCGATTATAACAAAAATAAAATGTACCGATTATAACAAAAATAAAATGTACCGATTATAACAAAAATAAAAATTGTAACGATTTTGAAACACGTTTTGATTGATTTGGATCCATTCTTTTTGTATGGAAAAAGAGTTGGAAGAGAGGATTAGTGGAATAATTAGTAATTTTTAATTGAATGTGTGAAGAGATTAGTGGAATAATTAGTAATATTTAAAGGGATTTTTTTTTTTGTAAAAGCCTCAAACGGTCGAATCATTAAATGGCCAACGTTCGAATCATTAAATGGGAGCCTCATACCGAATCGGTATCACATACCGATTTCCATGCCGAATTCACGATGCCGAGGAGGTGGTTTTGGGTGATGCCGAGCGGCATCCTACGCCAAGCCCGTTGCCAGTGCCCTAATCATGGTCAATCCCTCTCATTTTCTCGGCCACATTATTTTTTTCTCTCCATCGACTTTCAGGCGATTGGGTGCCCCAGTAAGAGCGGCCTTCATCCATTTTTTTAGAAAAACATTTTTAACAACAAACTTAAATTTCATTAATAATTAAAACCTTACATAATAATTCAAATAAAATTCAAACATTACAATAAAATTCAAATAACTTTCAAACATTACGATAATAAAACGACTAAACTAGTTTTGATTTTAACGATGTCAAATGTCTTCCACCAAATCGGCTTTGAGGCTAAAATGAGTTTTTTTTGTTGATTATCTCCCTGGTAATTTCCAACGATTCCGCATGCGTTCTTATAGGATCATAAGAACGGTGTTGCTCCGTTGAAAAGAATATGGGAGATATCGCCCGCTCTTCGTCCTAGATTATTATATTATGTAATATGATGGATGTTTATTTGATAGACGCTCTTTGTCAAACCCTTTAGCTGGATGTTTAATCATTAGCCACTTCTTCTTTAGTACACCAAAAGTACGTTCCACATCTTTCCTTGCTGCTTCATGCATCGTCTTATACAATATTCGTTTCTCATCACCTGTCCCGGGATTTTTAATGGATTTCATAATAACGGACCATTCCGAATATATCCCATCAACAAGATAATATCCCCGTTTATAAAGCATGTCGTTAACAACAGATTCCATATTCGGTGCTCTCTCCGTTTTGATATCATTGACAAGATGCGATTTACGTAAAACATTTACGTCGTTATTCTCCTCGTTTAAAAGAATATTTATTTATTTATTTATTATTTTATTTTTTAGTTTACAATGTTCAAAATGGAGCAAGGGAAAAAACATGCAAACTATTCGATCGCATATGCGACCCTAATCCACCAAAAAACCAAACGATCGACTCACTCACAGAAGAGGTGATCGATCGCGATCGATCGATTGCTGCAAGTAGTCTAAAGGAAGTGGTGGTGACTGGGTCACCCCACATCAACTTTCTCTTTCCTCTTACTTCCCCTCACTCATTCTCACTATTCATTTGTTTTTGTCATATCCCCTCACCTTTTATTAAATTACTCACTTTATACAAGTATATTACAATAAATACCTCACACAAACTCACAAACAAAATAAAAAAATTTAAAACAAAAGGCGAGGCCCACAAAAATAAGCTGCTCAATATGGTGAGCCGGTCACCATTAGTAACACAAAATTGTCGTGACTCGGGCTTTTGTTTTGGATCTCACGCATGACCATGCATGTCACGATCACGCCGTTCAACCTATGGAAAACATCAAATGGATAAGAATTTATCAAGCCCTAATTTTCTTTGTCACGTGGATTTTTTGATTTTCTTGAACAATGTAGACTCAATCAAAATAAAAGAAATTAGAGTTCAAGTGAATTACCTTGTTGGTTGGGAGATAGTCCAGTAGTTGTTGCGTCGTTGTTGAACTATATTGTGGTGACTAAAGATGGAATGAAGCTTCATACCCTTTGTGTTCTTGCCTATATGAGAAAAAAATAACGAAGACAAGAATAAAAGACGGAGAATGAGATTGAATAGGTACCTCACTTGCTTAATATGGGGAAGCCCAAATATCAAGTTTTGATTACGTGTTTGAATTCTACATTAATGCACCAAGCATCATTTATCATTCTAATAATCATTCCTTCATTCCCATTACCCTATACCAAACGCACCCTTAAGTAACCTCTAAATGAAGAATGGCAGTGATGTCCTCCAAACCACTGAAATCTCATTTAGAATTGGGCTTGAAGGTTTTGTAGCTTTTGTGGGCTTAATAAATCTCAAGAGGCCTACCTATTAACAATATTTCTTTGATCAATCCAAATTATCTATTCGTTCAAAAAAAAAAATCCAAATTATCTAAACGAATGTCGTAAATTATTGGTTCAGTTTAACTATCAATTGATGTGGCAACAACTTTTGACTTTCAAGCCATCTCATGGATGGTGACATGAGGGTAGTGGCAACGGTACCGCTGGGCCAGCGGTTTGCCTCCAAACCGCCGGGGAACACCGCCGCCACCCCAGCGGTTTGGTTCGGCGGTTTGGTTGGGCAGGGTTATTCACCGACGCGGTTTGAGAAATTTGTATCCGTTGGAAGATTAAATGGTGTTTACGTTGGGGAAGAGACAAAAAAAAAATGAACGTTGGAAGATTAAATGGAGCGGATCCACTGGTGAGTTGCTTTTGAGTTTTGCTGAAGTTGGGGCAAATGTTGTAAGGCTTAAAGGAGGGGATCCACTGGTGAGTTTGCGGAAAACAATTAGTGCTTAGAAATCTATATTGCAATTTGGATTGGTTGCTAATTGCAGAAATGGATTTTGGTGTTTTGTAGGTGTTTGGAAGAGGTGGAGAAGAAATGGATTTTCTCCAACAAAAAGGCATTCAAGTGAAAGTTATTCCAGGTAAATCATTAGAACATTTTTTGTCTTTAAATGCCAAACATATGACTTTTAATTCAACATAAATGACTTTTAATGGAGTCTACATTTTTACTTTAAAAGTAGAAGTAATATAAATATGCGCATGTTGGGCTAAAAAAGTCAAAAGCAAATAAGTGGTAATTTTCTATTAATTATGTTTTTTTTTTCAAGTATTATGTATTTTTATTTTAATTATTAATGAAATATTATGTTTTTATTAAATTATTTATTTATGGAAAAAAAAAAAAATGGTGATTTGGGAGGTATGAAAAAAGTATGGTTGCCACTAAAAAAGGGTTGGGAGGTATGAAAAAAGTGTGAGTGAGGTGGAATGATATTATTGGTTGGTTGGGAGGTATGGATTTTTTTGGGAGGTATGGTTGCCACTACCCTGATAGAGCAACATGAATTTAAGAAAACAAACGGTACAATGGTACTGTGCAGGGCCCGATTCTTGTTAGCTTCAGCTATTTGGAGTTTGGACCACACAAATTTCTTGTAGGGGTATACTTGTTCTTTACATGAGTTTATATGATATGCTTGCATCCCCGAGTGACAAAGTTGGCAATCAATGAACATCATATTACCCAAGCGAAATTGACATTTCTGTGTTTCTATTCAAGGGCGGACCTAGGGCTTCATGTGACTAGATGCAAAAAAATAATTTGTAACGTAAATTTAAAAAATATATATATAGATGAACCAAAAAGTTAACAGATGCATTTTGTAAACATCAGGAGTTTTTAACGAAATTTACGGTAAGTAGGGGAAAATCAATGAGGTTCCAGTGAACCCACGAAACCCACTAGTTCCGCCCCACCCCTGTTTCTATCATAAGTCAAACCATGCTAGCTAGAGATCATTTTTCTCCAAGTTCCAACAGACAAATGAAATTTGAGCTTTCAACGTTTAAGTTGCCGTGATAATAGTCAAATCGTGCTAGCTAATGATCATTGAAAGTCAAACCGTGCTACCTAAAGAAAGATCACCAGGAGTAAACCACTTCCATCATTTATTCTAGTTATGCTTCTCCAAGATAAGAACCATGATTTCATTAGATGATCTGTGGGCTTGGACATAGCCTAATCTATCATCTAATAGATTTGGCTAGTTTTGGTTAACTATTGTATGGCATTGTTATTAATGAATACATCATACATACGTATAATTCGGCTAATATAAACTATAAACATCGATGTTTATAAACACGTTGCGTTAGAATATTTTTATAACTGCACAACACATAAATAATTACGTTGGTAACGTTACTACCCTGCTACCCAAATACTCATATAGGCAAACCAACTTAATTAAAAAAAAAAAAAAAAAAAAAAATGAAATGATGATAAACGTTTAAAGAATTTTTAAAACGATAATTTTATGTATGATTGTGGAATGAGTGAAACGAATATTTTGTTTTACATTCTCTGTCATTGATGCATTCGTTGTCTGCGACGATTCCCCATAACTTATTCCCTTTTATTTTTTGTTTTGCTGTGTGGATATGTGTGAATGTCGATCCGCGTTATCTAAAACAAAATTAACGATTTCAAGTAACATTTTATATTTTAAATAGATGCTACACTTCATTAATCCCATTGTTGGTACTACTCCATATGTTATTTGTTTCGCGTTGAAAAGGTTATCACATTTCTTTTTCTTATAATTAGTGTTAATTTTGTAAGGAACAAAGTCTTAAAAATTCTCAATAACTACATTCTCAACCAGCCAAATATCCTATCTACGCACTAACGTCTATTTTTATTGGTTGAAGTGTAAAATAAACACTTACTTTGGGACATCCTAAAATAATAATGTTATTATAAGATAAGGGAGTCAACATTTTCTAAAACTTGTTATGTTAGGGTTAGCAAAAAGCACACATCCTCCCCCTACAACGCGTCGACCTTAAAACACCACCACCACCACCAATACGCGTGGTGATGTGTATTTGTGGAGACAGTCGTCATCACCACCGACTTGTACGTGAAACTCATAAAATAACACATAAATTAATTAATGGGGGTGTTTGGTGGTGATCATAATTAGTACGGCCGGGTGTTTGATGCTGTAGTAAACGGACTTTTGTGACCCTTACTAGTAGTCTCATAATTGTTCAATGTCTAGAAATCCTTTTTAAAAATTGGAAGGTGCAGATTGAAGTTTTCTAAACTCTAGCTGTAAATGGTTAAAAACGTATTCACTTTGTGAATACGTTTCGAATACACATACTTGTCCATAAGTGTCTGTTTGACTTTAGCGAGATTAACATCATAATAAATTGATAATGAACCCAATTACAAATGTTGCACTAAAACTTTAAACTCAAAACCTTTCATTATTTTGTTCGTTAAAATCAAGACAAGGAAACAAGTCGGCCATACTATGTTCAGCCGACGAAACTATTGATTTTAGTGGTGTTATTGCGTTTTTGACAATTATATCACACGATTGGATCTTAATGATGATTTATCATTTATTTGTAAGTGTCCACAAAAACGGGTTTTGGGGGCAAGCGTGCGTTGCTACACTAACTTCCAAATGAATGCAAGGAAACACATGCACATATGATTATAATTAAAGTAGTGATTGATTGTCCAATTTTGCGTCTCATGAACGCTCATCATTCATATCTCCCAAGTTCATAAAGTCAAAAATATAAAATGATTGTAGTGGGTAATATGATTTAATTGTAAATTAAATCGCAAGTGGAAAACTTTACTGTAGTTTTCAAGAAATAAAACATCATATTGTTAAGAGTTAAGACTTTTTTCTCTGTTATGTACATGTGTGACAATAAACCTAGCTATCATGAATCTTAAAAGTGGATAGAAACTAATCCATAAAGTTCACCTATATACAAAGCAATTCGATTTAGTATTGATAAATTTCTAATGATCCAAATGAATACATACATCGATACATAGAAACTAGTCCCTAAAGTTCACAAATACATGATTAAGTACTAGAACGGTACCCGCGTAATGCCGCGGCGGGTACCGTGTGATTATATTTTGGGTTATTTAGTTAAACGTTTAATTGTCATCATGTTTTATAAGTAGAGATATTATAAATGGTTAATTCAAATAATTTTAGTTTGAACAACCAACTGTTTTTTAACAAACTTTTTAACCAACTTGCTTCCTAACAAATTAATTTTGAAAATTTCCATAATAAGCAAGAAAAAAGCATGAATTTTAAGCATTTCTAATTATAGAAAAGTACAAAATGCATTATAATGTAATATAGATAACTGCAGATTATCTATCAAGTTCATTTTAAACAAAAGAATCATTAATTTGGGATAAGCAAGAAAGAAAGATGGACAAATAAATTAACACGAAAGAAATACTACATTAGCCGTTCAACTTTACACATTTTAGTGTGAAAACACAACGATCTTAATTCACTATAATGAGGAGCTATTTTAAGATGCCGTCGTCTGAGTCTATTAAGTAGAAGTGTAGAACTATTTTAGTTACATCAATTTTTATGTTTATACACTATAATTTAATTTCCATATATTTTACTTAAGTAACTACGATACAAAAACGACCAGATTTCATTCATACTTGATGTTTCCCACAACTTGTTATCGTTTATCTTTCAAGCATAAGCATCTTATCAAACAGCCAATACATACAAACTTTTCTTAAATTTGAAGTGTAGAAGAATATAAATATATATATCATTAAAAAAAAAAAAAAAAAAAAAAAAAAAAAAAAAAAAAAAAAAAAAAAAAAAAGTAGTAGAGGAAATCTCAGTTTTCATAAACCAAGTGATAGATAGGCAAAAACCACATTAAGAACCAAACCTTGATGAGATGATATCAAAGGCCAAGTAAACTTACATTAACTGATACATCAAACATTCAAACCTCAAACTCTAATAAGATAAATACTAAGTTCAGGTCCACCGTTGCTATCAGGATTCATCATGTAAAATGCTTCAGAATCTTTTGATCCCGCAATCCTTTCAAACCTTGCTCTCATATACATCAACTCCCCTTGATCACCACTATCACCATCACCACCACCACCCTCTGGCAACACTCCAGCCCCCATAGTAATCTGTCCAACTGAGTTAAACACCTTCCATTCATCTGGTCCACAAGTACGTCTCATAGCATACCCACATTTCTTGCCATTACAATATGTCCTCCAGAGTGGCTCATCCAAAAGCTTAAAGCACTTTTTCGCCTTTTTATCGCACTCTAGCGCGATACGAACTAACCCCGAAGCCATTTCGCGAACTAGGAAGCTAGTTGGAGTGGCTAGCTCGACTAGGAAAGCGGGGCCTAATTTGGGATCCTCTTGAAATGCAATATGGACATGTCCACGTCTGTATCCGAAAAGGGTACCTACGATCTTGGTACTTTTACCTAGACCAGAACCGGAAGATACTCGGCTCTTACTGCCAAAAGTAAGAGCCGACTTGATTTTAGATACAGACATGAGTGTCTGTTTTTTTCTTTGGGGTGCAGTTTGGTGCACCCCGAGGTTAAGGTTGTTTTTGTCAAGATTAAGGTCGTCCTCGGTTACAGCACAACCGAGTGACGATGAACGGAAATTGAGGATTTCTTCTTGATCATCATTATCATCGTCTTCAACTTTCTTTTTCCAATGGAAGTATCTTCTTGAGAAGGAAAAGGAAGAATCTTGAGGGTTTTTCGCATCCATGATTGACCTCATATTTAGCAACAAAAGCTAGAGAACAACTGGGGTATGAAAGGAAATGATAAAGAAATTGGAAAGCTTGTTGAAAAGATTGTAGTTTTCTCTTCTATTTTTAAGGAGTTTGTGACACTTTGAGAATTAAAAGGGTGAAAGTGCTGACAAAAGAAGGTGAGCAGTCCCCACCTAACTAATGCAAGACTTTGATTATACAATAAGGGGTCTTTAATATTCTGTTTTTTTACTCATTATTATCATGTGATATAGAAAAATTTGGAAGGTAGGAAATAGTTTTTGAATGTCTTCTTGTGTTGTTTGAAGAAGTGACACCAAGATAGTTAAAATTTAGGTGAAAGTTTATACTCCATTGGCAAAAAATTATTTAGAGCATATGGTAAGTTAACGTGCAACTCCATGTTATTGCTTAATTTGGCGCGTTAAAGGCCAAGTTACTATACCGTCCTCCAAGTTAAGTTAAGCTTTAACTCCGAATGTTAAAGTCTTAACGTAGCGTTAAAGGGGGAGGTTTTTGGTTAGTTAAGTTTTAACTCAGAAAGTTATTATACTGCCCCCCCTCCCCCCCCCCCCCCCCCCCCCCAAGTTAAGCTTTAACCCGGTAAAATATATTACTCCAAAAAATATTTAAGTACAGTGGAATGTGGCTAAAGTACCACATTAACCGCAAGCAATCGCTTGACACAACCACTAAATCATTTATGACAGACCATAAATGACAACTAGCTAAAACCAACCAGACCACCAAATCAAAACCAGCATAAAAAAGAAAATTTTATGCAAAAAATAACAAACAACCTAGTTAAGACAAAAATCTTGAATTCCAGCAGCCTTTAATTGTGCAGGAGAGAGACCAAAATCATCATTATCGTAATTGTTTCCGTCACCCGTATCCGCTTTCCATTGCTCATAAAGACTCTGCTCCTTACCTGCATTTCCACTATACAACGTCCCAATGTGATCATCAAAAACTTCATCATCATCGCTGTCAGAAACTACCACATTGCCCACCTTAGAGAATGGGTTACCCACATTAGTTGAAGAATCAACCTTTTTAAGAAGTTTACCATCATCATTCACAAGAGTAACTTTTCCCTCAATAATTAACTTTTCAAGCTTCCTAATTTTCTCAACAATAGGAGTGGCACTAGTGCTACCATAATTGCCCAAAGCAGAAGTACAAGGAGAGGAAGAAGTACTAGGTTTAGTAGTCGTAGCCTGTTCATTCTCTTTCAAATCACTCACGAACAGATCTTGTGTCCCCTTACAATTCTGTTGAACCTATAACGCAAAAATGTTAAGTTAAGCTATAGCGCAAAAATGTTAACATATCGGGGTGAAATAGTAAAGCTGTTGTGGCGGTGTGTTAAGTTATAATTATGGGTTATTATACCTTATGCTCTAAGAGTAACATGTAGATTATCACTTAATAATCACACTATCATAATTTGTTTTGTTGCAACTATGGTTATTGGATTTATAAGTAGTCATATTAATACAATTAATTTCAGTAAACATAAATACGTTAGATAGTTAGGTTAAGTGTCAAGCTTTATCAAAAGAAACACGATATACACATTTTCAAATAAATTTTATAGATACCTAACCCTCTTAGATACACATATAGATATAGGGAGAATCTATGGAGACAAAGTTTTGCGATGCATCTTTTCGGTTGGGGTGTGAAAGCAATAGTTGACTGACTAACTGCGGACTCTAATTGGAAAAGAGGTAGAGAAGGTAAAAAAGCCAACACCAAACAATACCAACCAAGACCATTTCCCACTTTTGACTTTTGATTGGTTTTTCTGACTTCACGCTACACTAACAGCCAAACTATGCTCTATTCGTGTTTCTTCTGTTATAGTTTTTACATTCAGATCACATTATTATTGGATCATTATTGTACTTTTGCAACATAATGTTTGTGCAAAAGTTGATATTCATAGACACAACTTACAAGAACTGACGAGCACATTTGACAAGCAACACAATGTTGAATATCCATTCGCAACAAAAATAGTACTCTCAACATAGCATAGTGAACTAAACGCACCTTGGCTTAAAGTTATCCATGCATGTACCTCAACTGAGCGTGTGAGTTTGATGTTCAAATATATAACATATACATACGTAAAAATCAATATATAAACTTCAAACAACACACCAAGCTTGAAAAATTGTGAGGAATTATTAGAATTCCATGAAAATATTTAATGACATGCATGCTAGGGTAGAACGGTTTTCTATCAAATGTCTTGTTTCTCAATTATACTCCATGCGTGAGAATGTTCCGATCCCAATTAAATGATTATATATGTGTTCAAGTTCTATTTATAACATTGTGAGATTGATTTGTTCTGTATATATTATAAGATAATTGGTTGTTGTTCAATAATAATAATAATATCGATCATTTACGTTTGTAATTATTTATCTCCCTATCGATTTTAGAGATCCCTCATTTTTTTATAAGTTATATTAATAGATGCATTCCAAGGGCTTTAATATTGAACTGTTGATGATGACAAATATAACTTTTTTAGGGGATGAAAATGGCATCTTAAAGAATTCGATAGGTGCCATATATGTTAGGTGATTTTCACAAAAAAAATATGCTTCTTAGTTGGAAAAGCTTAGGTGATTGCTTCATATGTTTATTGGCTTTGGTGATCGCTTCATATAATCATATGCTTGAGGCTTAGAGGTTAGAACTCAAGTGCAAAGTTTATGTCCATTTCACATATGGACTCTTGTTTTCTCGTAAATCAATACAATGTTAATATGGAATACATGCATTTTTTAAAGTATGCATGGGTATTTGTGTTTGTGTTAGACCATCTCATTTTGGCGTGATGATTATGAAGAATGTATAATAAAACAAATATGAACACAAATCAAGGGGAACAAAAATATGAAAGTGGAGAAGGTAAAATATCAAAAAGTCTGTGTTTAATCATGAATAATAACATAGAGCCAACAAATTTTCGCCAAAATAGGGCTCTCTCTTTTTTTTTTCTAAAGTTGAAATTTACAAGCCAAAAACAAGCATTGTTCTTGTAACTCATTTCCAAACAAGAAAAAAGAAAAAACACCCCTTTAAAAGTAATGTTTCTTAATAATTTTGTGCACACATATCCTATGTGCTAAAAAGCTACTTCCTCCGTCCCAAATTTATTATCTATTTTGAATTTTCAAAGTCAAACTAGTTCAACTTTGATCATAAATATATATATTTTTGTTATATAATACTTCATGAAAAATTATACAACTGAAAAGTACACTTAAAACCAATCCATTTATATATTTTACATCAAATATTATATAACACTCACAAAAATATTTAAGGTCAAAGTGAAAAAAGAAAAACTAAAAAAGTTAATAGTGGACAACAAATTTGAGACTGACAGAGTAATATATTCATAATTCCAAAGGCCAATCTCTCTCTCCTATGTATAGAAACACTACAAAAGCTGATTTTCTTAAAATAATGTTGCAGTGTATTATATTCATTTGGTAGCTATTAGGGGTGAGCGCGGTTCCGGAACCGCATGGAACCGACCCGGAACCGCAAGAACCGAGAACCGAAATACTCATAATTTAGGAACCGAGAACCGGACCGCATAACATGTTTCGGTTCCGGTTCGGTTCTCGGTTCCGGTTCGGGTATTTCGGTTCTACCCGATTGGAACCGCAAATTTTAAAAAACCCGTGTTGTAAAGGACCCTTGTACATATATTTGTTGTCATGGTTTCTTTACTATTTATATTATGTTTTGCCTATATTGGTTTGTGCAAATCTTACATAAAAAAACTACATAAGTATTTACGCATGTTTGTAAGACCCAAAAGAATGATATATAAACGTACGTCATTAACAAAACTTGTGTCATTAATATTGAAAATTGACACAAGAGAAGCATTGGATATATTTACGCATGTTTGTAAGACCAAGAGAAGCATTGGGATATATTTGCGCAGGTTTGTAAAAACAAAACCTTGTGTTATTAACATTGAAATTGAAAAAAATATAAACGTACATATATATAAGCAGGATTTTTTTTCCCTTTTAAACAAAGAATACATATATAAGAAAATAGTTTACCAATGACAACAACATTACGAGCTAAATCAGCAGAAACCGTGGCTTGAGATGGAATGAAATGTGTTAATTTGTGTGTATAAGAAACAAACAGATGGATAGTTGAATAGGCAAGAGCAAGCTTGTATTTTATACTAAATGCTATTTGTTGTCATGTTGAAATCGTGCGGTTCTTCGGTTCCGGAACCGATACCCGCGGTTCCGGACCGGACCGAACCGAGAACCGAAACTTGCAATATATAAGAACCGAGAACCGGACCGCGGTTCTAAAATGCGGTTCGGGTTGGGTCGGTTCCGGTTCAGTTCTCGGTTCCGGTTCGGTTCTCGGTCCATTTGCTCACCCCTAGTAGCTATACAATTAAATCATATATATATATGCTTGTATAACAATTAAAAAAATAATTTGACTGACTTCACCCGGCCATCAGCAAGATACAACACAAACAATACATAAATTCTTGATTAAAATTTGTCCATTCAAGCTTATCAAAAAGCCAAAGTCAAAGCATGATACAAATCTACAATGAAGCATTAATAATATTGTAAAAAATCCATTAACCTAACACAAATGTAGCTTAGTAGGGCCTAATCATATTTGTAGATCAACAAATCCATGACATTTGACCAACAACTTGACCTTAAAGTATATCAAATATAAAGTACCGCCATACATATATTATTTGCTACATCACCAACGACCTAAGTAGAAATTGAGGTAAGTTATAGACAACCTAACTCAGTTCGAAGGTTCAATTTTATAGACAGTGTCAAGATATTTAATGGGACCGAAACATATAGAAAGATCCACGCATGAATTGTGTAACATTCCAATTTTTAAATAAAGTTGTAACGGCTATATCTATTATTTTAGTAGAATGAATAGAAAAGTCACACTTTGACGGTATGAATAATATGGCAAGTGGGGACTTGATATGTACATAACATATGACCTAGTTTGCAAGACAATCTACTACAAGGGACTAATTATGTCAACTATCAAAACATGCTTGGGCTTATCCATTTGTTTATTAAAGTCGGTTCACAGGAGATATACCTCCCTCCCTCACTCACGATTTACAAAAAAAAGAAAGGGTAGGATATCATATTTCTTCAAGATGAAGAATTCCAAGTTCATGGTAAGTTCCATCAAATTTAAACAAGGCCTAATCAAGAATTAAAGGAAAGCTTATCAAGGATTAAGTAGCATCAAGATTTTATGGGTTCTTCCCCAATTCAAGGTAAGTAGTGAATCATGTGTTAAATTGTGATTTCAAGTTATGGGGATATGGTTATTAAGTGTTGTATATGATGTATTTGATGAATTCATGGTTTATGATTCAAGGGTTATGCATATGATTATTAGGGTTTATGATGGGATTATGATAATGATCATGTTAGGGTGTTTAGGAGGTGATTATGTTGATTATTTAGTTGAACCAAACACCCCTTTATATGATATATGATGTTAAACAAGTTGCTGAAATTTTCAGCAGTGATTAGTTGTGTTTGAAAAATCATATAAAATCGATAGTAGCTCGTATTGAATCATGGCCGGACTTTCTGGAAAGCCTAATGAGTATACTTCAGTTATATGCTTTAAGTTTTGGCATATTTAGTACTTAAATTGGTCTCAAATGCGATTTAGTACAGCAAGGGCTGATCCTAAAATGTGCAGCAAACCAAACTTTAAAAATTCATACCGGATAGACCGTAGCTCCGTTGGGAGCGTTCCATACCTTTTCGGAAAGGGGAAATAGTATACTTTCAAGGAAAATTAGCCTCATGACCTGGTTATGTAGTTAAATCGGCCAAAATGATGCAATTGTACGCTGCTACAGAAAATCAGCAAACACTTAGTTAAGTGTTTTGATAATTATGACATAATATGATGTTTTTGCAAGTCCCGGGTGATTATATGCTATGATAGCTTATGTTCTCAGCCTATATGATTATAATTCATGTTATGAAAGTGTAGAACCAAGTGACAAGACTTGGTTAGCTTAGCTCGAGTTCGCGAGCATAGTAATTCATGTTTGGCGAGATATATGCCATAACTAGTTTATGAGTTCATGCATTATAGTTAGTTTATGTGTGCTTAGTTGCACTTATATTTGGACTATCATGTTATATTCATGCCTAGTTGTTACGTGTTAACATTATACGTGTGCATCTATCATGATATAGGTGTTCGAGGCATATTCAGAATCATTCATCTTGCATTATACGGCCCAGGTGAGTAACGGATTTTCAGTTAACATGTTTAATAGATTAAGCATGTTTAGTATATATTTATATATGCCTTGCTATATCTCAAGTATTATGTAAGTTATGTATCATGTTGACCCGTGTGGTCATATTAGTATCATGTTGACCCGTGTGGTCATATTAGTATCAAGTTAACCCGTGTGGTCATATTAGTATCATGTTGACCCGTGTGGTCATATTAGTATCATGTTAACCCGTGTGGTCATATTAGTATCATGTTGACCCGTGTGGTCATATTAGTATCATGTTGACCCGTGTGGTCATACTAGTATCATGTTGACCCGTGTGGTCATATTCATTATCATGTTGACCCGCGAGGTCATGTTAGTATCAAGTTGACCCGTTGGGTCATATTAACTATCAAGTTGACCTGTTTGGTCATATTGAATGTCATGTTGACCTGTTTGGTCATATTCATTATCATGTTGACCTGTTTGGCCATATTCAGTATAAAGTAGACCCGATTGGTCTTATTCAGTAGTATGTCATGGCTCAACGTCAGTATTATTTATAGCGAAAACTTAGTTATATGCCATAGCGGTCTCAGCATTATGTTTATAGTAATTCAGCTTTATATTATAGTACAGCTGTAGTATATTAAGTTATATCTCAGCCTTGTTTTATGTGATAGTACAATTTTAGTAATTAATTCAGTTTTAGTATCCTGTCTTAGTTTAACCTCGTGACCATATTATTGCTCAGTTTCTATATTCAGCTTGGTCTCAGCTCCAACTCAGCTTAGTATCATGTTGTAGTTAAGCACAAGTATTTAGCTTAATCTTAATTTATATATGAATGTTATATGCGTTTAGTAATATGAGCAAGGTGCTTTATGCACTTTTGGCCCGCGATGCGTTTATATATGCATGTCATTCTATAAGTATATAGTCAGTCATGTGATCACACATGTGTTCCAGACAAAGTTGGAACTTAGACCTCCTTAGTGGAGAATCGAGCCTTAGAATAGTAAATGTTCCAAAATTGGAACTCAGACATCCTATATGGATGATTAACATGTTTATATGGCTCGTCAGCTATGTATTCAGTCAGTTATGCATTCAGCCAGTATAGTACTATAAGTACTTAGCCAGTATGTGCTTATGCACTCAGCCAGTATAGTACTATAAGTACTCAGCCAGTATGTGCTTATGCACTCAGTTAGTATGTGTTTTACACACTTAGTATGCTTATGTACTCAGTTAGTAACATGGTGTATCATGTATTTAATCAGTTAGTGTCGTGCTTATGCACTTAGTCAATATTACGATTCATGTAGTCAGAATAGTACTATATATACTTATTCAGCATCATGCTTAGTCCAGTTTATGATTTAATACAGTTCCGTTATCTCACTAAGTCTTATAGACTTACCGTTCTCAGTTTATATTTTGTAGGTATGCAAGATGAGACCATGTACATGCTAAATGGGGCATAATGGGTTAAAATGGTGTAGCTCGCGGGTTAGGTAACGAGCTTCTCATGTCCATCATTTGTTATCAGTTTGGAATGCCCTTAAATCAAGAACCAGCTTCTTTACCAAGTTTAAAGAGTCATTGTTATGTATTTTGCAAAGTTTAGTATTTTAACGGGATGTTTGAAATATGCCCGTATGATCCAGAAAATACGCTTTCGCTAGTTTTATCAATTTATACAGTTTATAGAATTATACATAAAAAAAAAAAAAAAAAAAAAAAAAAAAAAAAAAAAAAAACTGGGCGTTTCAAGTTGGTATCAGAGCGATGGTTTGAGAGATTTAAGTATCCACCATTAGTAGGGGATGCTTAGACTTGAACCTCTGCTCGGTAATTGCTTTTAGAGTTAAATTGCATCGCACGTTTATACATTTATCAGTTATTCAACCATGTTATTCAGTATGTTGTTCATATTATCAGATTACTAGTACATGTATAGCGATGCATACCAGTTTATGTGATTAGCACAGATTATATGAAATTACATGTATAGTCATGTAGTGCATAATGCATTTTCAGATTTCAGATAAAGTTGCAGACCGTGAATCAGATATTCACAATATAGTAAGTATATAGAATTAGTATGCATTATTAGTATAGCAGTATATAGTCAGCACTCACATCAGATTATGTGCGGTAGATGATATGTTTTGCTTTAGTGACTTGGGGTAGAATGTGATAATGATGAGTTCATGATTATATGGTGTGACTATTATGACGCCTGATCAACGTGATAATATTCACATGATATGGCATGAACTTATCGAGATCATGAGATACCTCAGGGAGCTTGCTAAACAGTTATGTGTTAAATGAATCAGGAATATTGCATTAGATCATGTACAACAGCATAGACAGTTATTATAAAAGGGCATAGTTTACGTACTCCGTCATTTTCAGAATAGATTCAGCACTCAGAAAAATATTATGACTTAGAAATGCTACAGAATCTGACGGAATAGATATGACATATGGTTTCAGCATTTCTAGATTTGTGCAGTTTAACGAAAAAGGGCAAAAGAATTGAAATGAAAACGTGTCAGATCGGATATGGATCCTTCAATAAGAGATATTACATATCAGAGTTATGAAACAGAATTTCAGGATAGGGCATTTTAGCGAATATTATGCGAATTCAGGTAAATAAATCCTTTCTTTTAATGCCAGCTTATGAAATTTTTAGATATTTTCAGGAAATAGTCAAGATGAACTTCAAGAATACAGATAATTATGAACCTATCAAGTTATTTTAGAGGGTAATCAAGAAAATCTCCAAGTTCATATGATCAGGAGAAAGGATTTTAACATGGATAACAGGTACCTATTATAAACCTGTTGATAAATTTAATCCATATATAGAGGAAATGAATCCTAGTTTGACCCTTATTAGTGCATTATCAGTTTTATATTAGAATATAGACATGATATAAGTCCAAGTGGGGGAGTACTTACATGTGATCCTGTGTAATTTAGAGGATAATTTTAGTCATAACAACAGTAGTTCGTGAGGACACGAACAGTCCAAGCAGGGGAGAGTTGTAACATTCCAATTTTTAAATAAAGTTGTAACGGCTATATCTATTATTTTAGTAGAATGAATAGAAAAGTCACACTTTGACGGTATGAATAATATGGCAAGTGGGGACTTGATATGTACATAACATATGACCTAGTTTGCAAGACAATCTACTACAAGGGACTAATTATGTCAACTATCAAAACATGCTTGGGCTTATCCATTTGTTTATTAAAGTCGGTTCACAGGAGATATACCTCCCTCCCTCACTCACGATTTACAAAAAAAAGAAAGGGTAGGATATCATATTTCTTCAAGATGAAGAATTCCAAGTTCATGGTAAGTTCCATCAAATTTAAACAAGGCCTAATCAAGAATTAAAGGAAAGCTTATCAAGGATTAAGTAGCATCAAGATTTTATGGGTTCTTCCCCAATTCAAGGTAAGTAGTGAATCATGTGTTAAATTGTGATTTCAAGTTATGGGGATATGGTTATTAAGTGTTGTATATGATGTATTTGATGAATTCATGGTTTATGATTCAAGGGTTATGCATATGATTATTAGGGTTTATGATGGGATTATGATAATGATCATGTTAGGGTGTTTAGGAGGTGATTATGTTGATTATTTAGTTGAACCAAACACCCCTTTATATGATATATGATGTTAAACAAGTTGCTGAAATTTTCAGCAGTGATTAGTTGTGTTTGAAAAATCATATAAAATCGATAGTAGCTCGTATTGAATCATGGCCGGACTTTCTGGAAAGCCTAATGAGTATACTTCAGTTATATGCTTTAAGTTTTGGCATATTTAGTACTTAAATTGGTCTCAAATGCGATTTAGTACAGCAAGGGCTGATCCTAAAATGTGCAGCAAACCAAACTTTAAAAATTCATACCGGATAGACCGTAGCTCCGTTGGGAGCGTTCCATACCTTTTCGGAAAGGGGAAATAGTATACTTTCAAGGAAAATTAGCCTCATGACCTGGTTATGTAGTTAAATCGGCCAAAATGATGCAATTGTACGCTGCTACAGAAAATCAACAAACACTTAGTTAAGTGTTTTGATAATTATGACATAATATGATGTTTTTGCAAGTCCCGGGTGATTATATGCTATGATAGCTTATGTTCTCAGCCTATATGATTATAATTCATGTTATGAAAGTGTAGAACCAAGTGACAAGACTTGGTTAGCTTAGCTCGAGTTCGCGAGCATAGTAATTCATGTTTGGCGAGATATATGCCATAACTAGTTTATGAGTTCATGCATTATAGTTAGTTTATGTGTGCTTAGTTGCACTTATATTTGGACTATCATGTTATATTCATGCCTAGTTGTTACGTGTTAACATTATACGTGTGCATCTATCATGATATAGGTGTTCGAGGCATATTCAGAATCATTCATCTTGCATTATACGGCCCAGGTGAGTAACGGATTTTCAGTTAACATGTTTAATAGATTAAGCATGTTTAGTATATATTTATATATGCCTTGCTATATCTCAAGTATTATGTAAGTTATGTATCATGTTGACCCGTGTGGTCATATTAGTATCATGTTGACCCGTGTGGTCATATTAGTATCAAGTTAACCCGTGTGGTCATATTAGTATCATGTTGACCCGTGTGGTCATATTAGTATCATGTTAACCCGTGTGGTCATATTAGTATCATGTTGACCCGTGTGGTCATATTAGTATCAAGTTACCCCATGTGGTCATATTAGTATCATGTTGACCCGTGTGGTCATACTAGTATCATGTTGACCCGTGTGGTCATATTCATTATCATGTTGACCCGCGAGGTCATGTTAGTATCAAGTTGACCCGTTGGGTCATATTAACTATCAAGTTGACCTGTTTGGTCATATTGAATGTCATGTTGACCTGTTTGGTCATATTCATTATCATGTTGACCTGTTTGGCCATATTCAGTATAAAGTAGACCCGATTGGTCTTATTCAGTAGTATGTCATGGCTCAACGTCAGTATTATTTATAGCGAAAACTTAGTTATATGCCATAGCGGTCTCAGCATTATGTTTATAGTAATTCAGCTTTATATTATAGTACAGCTGTAGTATATTAAGTTATATCTCAGCCTTGTTTTATGTGATAGTACAATTTTAGTAATTAATTCAGTTTTAGTATCCTGTCTTAGTTTAACCTCGTGACCATATTATTGCTCAGTTTCTATATTCAGCTTGGTCTCAGCTCCAACTCAGCTTAGTATCATGTTGTAGTTAAGCACAAGTATTTAGCTTAATCTTAATTTATATATGAATGTTATATGCGTTTAGTAATATGTGCAAGGTGCTTTATGCACTTTTGGCCCGCGATGCGTTTATATATGCATGTCATTCTATAAGTATATAGTCAGTCATGTGATCACACATGTGTTCCAGACAAAGTTGGAACTTAGACCTCCTTAGTGGAGAATCGAGCCTTAGAATAGTAAATGTTCCAAAATTGGAACTCAGACATCCTATATGGATGATTAACATGTTTATATGGCTCGTCAGCTATGTATTCAGTCAGTTATGCATTCAGCCAGTATAGTACTATAAGTACTTAGCCAGTATGTGCTTATGCACTCAGCCAGTATAGTACTATAAGTACTCAGCCAGTATGTGCTTATGCACTCAGTTAGTATGTGTTTTACACACTTAGTATGCTTATGTACTCAGTTAGTAACATGGTGTATCATGTATTTAATCAGTTAGTGTCGTGCTTATGCACTTAGTCAATATTACGATTCATGTAGTCAGAATAGTACTATATATACTTATTCAGCATCATGCTTAGTCCAGTTTATGATTTAATACAGTTCCGTTATCTCACTAAGTCTTATAGACTTACCGTTCTCAGTTTATATTTTGTAGGTATGCAAGATGAGACCATGTACATGCTAAATGGGGCATAATGGGTTAAAATGGTGTAGCTCGCGGGTTAGGTAACGAGCTTCTCATGTCCATCATTTGTTATCAGTTTGGAATGCCCTTAAATCAAGAACCAGCTTCTTTACCAAGTTTAAAGAGTCATTGTTATGTATTTTGCAAAGTTTAGTATTTTAACGGGATGTTTGAAATATGCCCGTATGATCCAGAAAATACGCTTCCGCTAGTTTTATCAATTTATACAGTTTATAGAATTATACATAAAAAAAAAATAAAAAAAAAAAAAAATAAATAAAAAAAAACTGGGCGTTTCAAATTGACGGCAATCACAGGTTTATTTAAATGTATTTGTACTATTTTCAACTATTAAAAGCCAACAACATAAAATAATCACCATGCAATACATCAGCATTTCTCTATTTGGCTACAATCAATGAAGTTTATGTTAACAAAATTTTATTATTTGACTCGATCTTTTATTACCAAATGCATGAAATATATATAATTGCTAAAACTACTTGTAAAAGTGTGTACGAGTACGTGACCTTATAAATTAATCTTCATATTATATTGTCCTATTTGTTATTCAAACGAAAATATTTTTTACTATTTTTGTGTTTGCAGTAAGCACAAAGAGTTAACATATTTGTTGTAGATAATATATGGACACGAAGTATGGATAATGAGTTTTTTGGTAACCTGATAGCAATTTGCAGCTAGCATAAATTTTTTCTGTCATTGTCCTTGAATGTTTAGGATTAGAGTTTTAGTAAAGTTATACTCCGAAACAATCAAGAACTGTGTCTCTTGTAAGTTCAGATAGATCTAAAAGCTATATATACCGGCCGGAGACAGCCTGAGTGATATTAATTACAACTGTCAAGAAATTGCTTGTGTTTGAAACTTTTATTTCAAGATTGCCAATGAATTTTTTTGTTGGTAATTCCGTTGGTAATTGATGCCCGCTATAATAGTTTTCATAGATCTGCCGGTTGTAAGTTGGCACTCAGAAAAAAATGAAAATAAAAGTTTGTCAAAGATAGCACGACATTGATAACTATTGTACTCGGGAAAATTCCTGTGTGCGAGAGAACCAACTTGACATTGTTTGGAAATTAACCACAAATACGAAGGCTTGTCTTATTCTTGAATCGAGGCACAAATAGTTAGTTGCACCTTAGTCAACTACCCAGTTGAGATTTTCTTTGATAGAGGACAATGATGTTTAACTAATATACTTTTCGATGAGATCCCTTGATCTACCTATAATTGATTTTTAAGTTGATCCATGATGTTAATAGTGGCACTAAACGATATATATACTTTCTTGCTACTTAATATTTGCTTGTGTTTTAGCCTAAGGTTATGGCTTTTTTAATTATTTTATTTTATTTTTTATTTTTTGTTGTATCGAACTGCAAATTATATAAATACGACCTAGCAAGGAGTTAAGGAACAAAGTCTTTTATATAATAAAACAAAACCTCAAGTGAGACTTTTGTATTTCAAAAAAACATTATTTCTTTATTACATAATATTTTAATTATTATTTTTTAAGTTATAAATTTATAAATTTGTTTTGATATACTACACAAATAGAAGATATATATATATATATAAAAGATACAACTAACAATACGATTAAATTTTTAAATAATTATCTTTAATAATAAAAAAAATTATAATTAAACATATTAAAGCAAACAAAACAAAGATTAAATCTTTTATATGATAAAATAAAACCTCAAGAGTAAACTTTCGTATTTCAAAATAATATATATATATATATATATATATATATATATATATATATATATATATATATATATATATATATATATATATATATAAATTTTCTTATTAGGTAATATTTTAATTATCATTTTTGGAATTTATAAAATTATAAATTCGTTTTGTTGATATACTATATAAGTAGAAGATAAATACAAAAAATATAAATAAGATGCAACTAACAATAGGATTAAACTTTTTAAATGATTATTTTTAATAATAAAAAAGTAAAAAACTATAATTAAAAATTTTAAATCATACAAAACAAAGATTAAGTTATTTATTTTTTATAAAAATATATCATCAAAAAAAATTTTTAAAAAAACTCGCGTGTGCGCGGGTATTATAACTAGCTATACACAAGGAGAGAGCATTAAAAAATTACTATACTATTCAATCCAATTGTGAGATGTTTTTATTTGCTCTATTAAAAAACTCTGAAAAAGAAAGAAGATAAATATTTATATCACCGAAGATAAGGTCCTTCTTCAGTCTTATGTAGGAGTTGTTTGTTTAAGCTTATAAGTGGGCTTATGAGCTTATTTGATTTCGGCTTATGTTAAACCTAAATCTTCTAGCTTATTTTGAGACATATGGGTTTATATGAGTTTATCATATCATAATAACCTTATATAAGCTCACAAATCTCAAAATAAGCAAAATAAAAATAAAAATAAAATAATAATAAATAAAAATAAAAAAGCCTCTCTCAAAAGAAAGTAAGCTCATAAGCCACATATAAGCTTAAACAAACACTCCCGTAAATGACTTCAAACCTTACTTGCATCAATATATACATTTGAACAAACTTCTTTCATTTATCATATAAAGTCAAATTCTTAAGTAGCGTTTAGTTGATAAAATGTTTTCATGTTTTTTCGTTTCCAAATTTCTTGAGAAGAGAATAGTTTTTCTTCTCAAGAAAAAAATTGAGAATTTTGAAAACCTATTTAGGTGAAATTAAATTTTTCTTTTTAAAAAATGAAAAGATTGGTTGGGTGGCGGCGAGAATGGACGGTGGAAAATGACACGAGAGAATATGGTCAAAACGATGTATCTATCATGTTTTGTAGATCCTGCTTTTTTATTGAGAAAAAAATAAGAAAGAAAAAAAATAAAAAGAGTAGAATGAATTTTTCAACTTTTTAGTTAAAATTTTGAAAATGAATTTTTCAATATTTTGAAAATTGTTGAAAAAAATGTGAATAAACATATTTTCATTTTTTTTTTTCCATTTTCTTATGAAAATTTTTCTAGAAACATGAGACATTTTTCCATAACTAAACGCATCATTAGTTTTCTAATTTTTCCCTTTTGAAGGACAAGATATTCATTATACTGGAACAGCAGAAAATGAAAATGACAAACACCGTACATGCAGGGACCACAAGTAGGGGACTCAACATAGAAAGAGAAAAATAATAGTTGAAAAAAAAAGGCCAAAATATATGTGAGAATTATATATATTTCTAATATAAACATTAAAATATCATATTTTTTTCAAGGAGGCGCTTGAAAGACCGGCCTTGAGAGGACATTCTCTTTCTTGAGCTTTCGTGGGTTACAAGATCGACTAGCACATCCAGCTTACTCTATCGACAGCCCGGCCAGATGAAGGATCAAGGAAATCGGGATCAGCTGCCTTTACTTTATTTAAGGGGGGTCTTGAATCTCATGTCATCAAAAGTAGGCTTTGAACAACCAGATAAGAATCAGTTCCTCAAGGGCTTTCGTCCATCTATCTCCGGATGCAAGCATTGATCTTGAATGGTGCAGTTATCATATCTCTTAGGAGGCACTACCTCCAGACCTGCCCGACTTCCTCAACCTATCGGTCGAGTCACTTCCTTCCACTCGCCTTACAAGGACCTAATGGACTATCGGCTTTAGATAGTCATCTTCCTCCCCCTATCCTTTCTTTTCACTCGCTTCCTTTCGTCTTTGAGTCGAGTAGCTCTTCTCGATTGCTCTCAACCGCTTCTCCTTGAAAAGTAAAGGTAGGAGCACTTTAACGACGGAATGTACATATGCGCGCGAAGGTGCCGGACAATTGAAGGCTCTTTTTGCCTTCAGTAAAATCGGACAAAACATTGACTAAGTTGATTTAATTCGCATGAGAGGGCTTCGGGACAATCGAGGTGTCAAACATCCTCATTTTGTCTGTTCGCAACTTTCTTTCAATTGCTGCCAGTTGCCCCTGTCGGTGGACCCCCCCCCCCCCCCCCCCCCCCACAAAAAAAAAAAAAAAAAAAAAAAATCCTATATTTAGCTTTCTTTTTTTTTGCCAAAATGAAAAAGAAGTTCTCGCTTATTTTTCTAATTTTTTTCATACTTTATTTAGATGTGGGCACTCCTCAGCCCGAGGACAATCTCTCAAATACACATTAAGATGTTGACCCTTTTTCTTTTCTTTGCTGATTCCTCTCAATGAAATTTTCCATGTTGCAGTAAGTTACTTACGGATGTATGCATGCAGTCCAGGAACACTTTGGGGTAAACACCCATCCAAACAACTCCAACAAGAAAAGGTATAAATATGAAAACTTCTCTACCATTTAGATCGGAGAATTTATGGAGGAAATCCGGTTTTAAATTCCCAGAAACCACACGATTATATAGCCAAAGGGAATACGCCGCGCCTAAAATCATCCCAAGCGCTGCTAATGTGGCTACTAAGCTATTTCTTTGGAAAGCTCCTACTAAGATGAGAAATTCCCCGATAAAGCTGCTAGTACCAGGTAAACTCATATTGGCCAAAGTGAAAAAGAAGAAAATGGTAGAGAAATTCGGCATGGTGCTCACTAAACCTCCGTAATATCTAACAAGTCGAGTCTTATGTCGGTCATATAGAACACCAACACATAGAAAAAGGGCTGAAGAAACCAGTCCATGACTTAACATCAGTAGAATGCTACCTCCAATTCCCTGTATGTTCAGACTAAACATACCAATAGTCACCAGATTCATATGAGCTACTGAGGAGTAAGCAATGATCTTCTTAAGATCGATCTGTCTTAAAGTGGTCAAGGAAGTATATATTATAGCAATCGCGCTTAAAGTATAAATGAAATGAGTGAAACAAAGTGTCGCTTCAGGAAACATGGGTATTGAAAATCTTAAAAAGCCATAGGTTCCCAATTTTAAAAGAATTCCCGCCAAGATGACAGATCCTGCCGTAGGTGCCTCTACATGAGCTTCGGGTAACCAAATATGAACTGGTACCATAGGCACTTTGACGGCGAAAGAGGCGAAAAAAGCAATCCATAGAAAGATTTGGCGCCGCTCACTAAATTCTGTGGTTAATAAAATTTGTAAATCGGTGGTTCCTGTTTGGAAAAGAATCAACAGAATAGCTAATAGCATAAAAACAGATCCAAGTAAAGTATAAAGGAAAAGCTGATATGCTGCCTTGATCTTTCTTTGTCTCGAACCCCATACCCCTATAATAATGGTAGAGTAAGGGGTGGCCCCAAAGCGGAATTGACCGGTGGTGATTAGTCAAAGCTCCAGTAGGTAGCCACTCCCTTCTCAGGGAACCGTACGTGAGACTTCCGCATCATACGGCTCCGTCCCGAGCTTCCGTCGTCGGCCTTGTCATTAGACCACTATCTATGCATGTATTTTCAGCCTGGACTCTAAAATCTTTTGCTTCTCGGGTGGTGGCGAACAATGCTGCTTGCGTTGCGGGAGATGCCCGACCGTAGGGCCCGGCCTGCTTCCCGCCCGAAAGAACCACTCACTAGCTAGCCGGACTAGTGGGGGGCCTATCTGGAGACATACTGAAAACCATGCCTTTCGAACCAAATGCAACGCCCGTCTTCCAAATCAAAAGAAAAAGGGGGAAGAAAGATGGAGTGCAGCCTGTAGAGCACATGTAACGCACAGTTGGGTTGCTCACGCAGCAGATCTCTCTCTTTTTAGATATCTAAAAAGAGAGAGAGGTGTGAAAGTAATAGCTTTATGTTATGGCCGCCCCCGGCTTACGACCTTTACGCTACTACTATTGTGATGTGAGCGGTTCAAATTGCTTTGATCTTTCCCAATCATCCTGGCCGGAACTTGTACGCAGCACTTGTACGGAGGTGCATGCATAAAGGTTTGGAACTTTTTTCTTATCTGAATCTTAAGAACAGGACCCCACCCTATTCTCGAACCCTCTGCCGAGCTCCACCCTGTCCGCATTTCTTTTTTTTTAAGGGGCAAAAGAAATGTCTCCACCTGCTGCCAACAGTCTTTCTTCGGAATTCTACTGAACGGGTCGATCCTCCCCCCCCCCCCCCCCCCCCCCCCCCCCGCGTTTGTTTTAGCAACTTATCCTAAGGTCTCCTCGCCAAGAGCTCCCCGGCGACGACAGAGGAAGCAACCCGCCTGCTGTGGCGGGGCGACTTTTTTCTTTCACAATAAGACCTGGACGATTATCCCTACCCTCGGTAGCTTACGAGTTTACGTCCATCCCTGGTCGGGTACAGTTTCCTTTTTCTTTCTCCCTTGTAGCCGTTACCCCGAATTCGCGCAATGCATTATTTACTTTTAAATTAGGTAAAACGACAATATAAAATTTATATAAGGTAAAAATATTAAGTTTTTCGGTTAATCATCTATACCTTTTTAACGTGCAAACCCATTCCCTAAAACACATTTCACTTATCGTGATTCTGATCATACTTTTATTTTTTAACGCCCTCCACATAAAAAGTTTCATGTCAAAAGGTGTTTGATAATTCGAATGGTGAATTACATCGTTAGCCCCTAAGATCTGAGTTGATTGTGAATATAGTCATTAAGTTTTCAAGATTACTCATACAGTCCCAAAAAAAAAAAAAAAAAAAAAGTTTACAGATTCCAATAACCCTAGCCCAAAACTAGGAAGAGGCCTACGCGATACATGTCTTATCGACATCGTTCACATATAGAGGATATGTTGGATATTTAATGTATAAAAACCTAACCATGAATTGATAGATGCGTTTTAGTATAATGTATGAGCATTATATTAAGAATACAACCGTGAGGTAGAAATATCAGAGCAAATAATGTCTACAATAATGGGCTGATTCCTACCAAGATTGTCGATTTATTCATTTCCCAAGTTATTTATAGAATAAATTAGATTTTTTTCTCATTTATTAAGCAATTTTTGAAACAATATCTAACAATTGGTATTATAGCAACCTCGAATTAGTCACATTGCGAGAGACAACTCAATAAGCCATACTTCGTGGACAAAGAATCTCTCCGAGGGGCGGGGATGTATTAATACATGCATTTCTCACGTCATTCACGAATAGAGAAGATGTTGGCTATTTAATGTACATGAACCTAACCTTGAATTGTTAGACGTATGAGCATTATATTAAGAACAAAACTGCGAGGCAGAGATGTCAATGCGGACAATATCTACCATAATGTGTTGGTCTGTACCAAGCTTGTCGATCCATTCTTTATTTATTAAGTGATTTATAGAATAGATTAGAATCGTTTTTTATTTATTAAGTGAGTTCTGAAACAGAATCTAATACCACAATATTATCCATTTCATTCACTATTCAAAAGCGCTTGTTATGTCATATGTGGGTTTTGAACCAATATGTCTAAGTCTTAAGTTATGTAGTTTGAGTAAGTGATTTGAAATTCAAGAGATGTAAACGACAAGATATATGGATTTTGTGAGTTTGTATTATTGCATCGTTGACGCACATTTATTGTGATATCATTTCTTCTCTCTTACATACACACTCTTGTACCTCTAAATATTTTGTTAACCAATTAAATTATGAAACTAACAATTTTATTTATTTTGACAATAGATCCGGTGAAAAAGAAAACTCACAGTTAGAAAGATGAAAAATAACATGACATATTTGAGATGCAACGACTTGAAGTATATGCATCTCTATTCATTAAGATGCATCCCAATTACTTTCAAAAGTCATTTTGAAGTGAAAACGATACAAAGTAGTACTAGCAACACATTTGACTCACAAGGAACGAAAAATATAATGGATTCACCTAACTTGATGAAATACATTTAATATACGTATATGCATCTAATTTTGAGCTAGAAAATATATTATGGTTCATCTACATCTAATTTAAGCCGATGCATCTCTAAAGTGTGGTTATAGTTATTTAGCATTTTTTCATTTTAAGATTTTTTTCTCATTTAATCCTAAGTCTTATTTAATAGATATAATTTTTTTTATACTTGTCTTAAAAAAGGTACGAAATAGCAATAGCTTAAAGCCTCAAATGAAACAAACTGGTGTAGTTAGTTACCTTACAAAAGTAAACAAAATGCAGTACGCTCGGCCCACTAATACAAAGATAGCAACAACAGTAGAATGATGTCCTGGTCCATTTTTACTAGCCCATAAATTTTAATTGAAATTTGAACTTGCTGCATTTTTCTTATTTTCCTTTTGCTTAGGGTGTTGATCGGTTCGGATATCGGGTTGTTCGGTCAATTCGGTTCGATTTAATCGAACCGAACCCAACCGAAAATCGAATTCGAATTCGATTCGGTTCTTGGGTTGACCCGAATAACCTAAATTTCTCTATTTACTTTTAAAAAATTGATAATTATATAGATATTTAGCAAAAATAAATTATTTCAAGCATAAAAAGTGTTATTTTTATTTTAAGATAACATTTTAAAAGTGTGTATATATATATATATATATATATATATATATATATATATATATATATGAATTCGGTTTTCGGTTCAGACTTTCAAACTCATATCTAACCCAAGAACCGAATTAGTAGTTTGGTTATTAGTTCGGTTATTAGTTCAATTTTCGATTTATTCGGTCTTTTCGGTTTTTTCTCACCCTTACTTTTGCTAGTCACTCACGTCTTAAGCTCGATTTTGTTTATTTCAAGCTGTTTTTCTTAACATAAGATTTAGCCGTTTTCACTATTTTTTTTCCTTCTCCGTGTAGGAATATTTTTTAACACTATAATTTCCAACTTTTAATAAGATTCATAAAATATATTAGTATTTTTTTTTTTTTTTTTTTTTTTTTTTTTTTTTTTTTTTTTTTAACATAGATTTCATTTCACGCCTCACAGATGGAGGATATTTGAACACAACAAGTTACATTGAACATAACAAGTTAAGCCAAAACAAGACATACACCAAAATAGTTGTGACCACCTACAGCAACACCATTCAAGGGTGGGGGAAATCACCAGAGTGAGCTTTTGGTAGACACAACCATATGAATGTGTAGCTTGACAAAAATACATAAAGTACATGAAGCATACAAAGAAGATAAAACTAAGTATCTATAAAAGAGCCAGAGCTAAACGTAACAGATCTAAAGCCAAAACACAAGTCAGCATCAAGCCATCGATGGCGGACCGCAACAAATCTGAGCAGAGGAGTCCGGGAGACAGCGACAGCAGCAGCGAACGGCGAGTGAACGGCGGCAGTGGGTGGTGACAGATCTGTGGGTAAAGATTTTTATTAAAAGAAGGTATATTGGTACAATGTATCTCAATCTGTAACTGTGACACGGTTAAACCATCCTGATTAATGAGAATAGTCCCTTTAGTTTATACAAGTATGGTCGTGATAGACTTGTCAATCACATGTTTATAGATATTTTACCAGTTACATTTTCATCTAAAATCAATTAAATTGACTAAAAACTTACTAAAATTAAATTAACTATCTAATATTAAAATTATAAAATAAAAACATACAATGATTCAACCACTCGACCAGACCAAATTTGTCCCAAAATCTACACCTGGATAATAAAGGTATATTAATTTATGAGCATATTTCTTCACTTGCGGAACTTTCAGTATCAAATTAAAGTATGATTTATTTTGGCGTAAGTTCTACTTATTTGAGTTGTCAATACCAGTGAATATGGTTCATGATTCTTCTTAATGTCTGCATACTTTCGGTACGTTCTTTTTGAGGATTACAGTAAGATTATTTAGGAATAGGACTTTAATACTTGACAAAGTTAGATTATCTTGTCGATTATTTTATTACTAGACGAATATCTGTGCAAAACGATGGTGTATGACGGCGAATAATTATACTTGCGAACTTGTTGTTCTAATATAACTCTTGATGCAACACTTACGGGTTCAATTTGTAGTACTTGCGAGAAAATAGTTTATGAGTTATAGACGAAAAATGATAAAAATTTGAAGACAATGTTTAATATATTAATTCAGTGGTTGATATTTTTACCATTTTTAATCAAGAGTATATTAAAGGGTTTACACATTACTCAAATTTAAGAACTTTTAAGTTTAAGTAAAATTCATGCATACATTATAAGTAGTATAAATAAGCATGCAAATGGCCTAAAAAACTTCAATTGGTTTTAGTTAATTTGGCTAAATTCCAATTTTGGGTTTAGGGGTCCATTAAGATAATATATACCGTCTAATAGCCCTGAGATACACTGTACTATTAAATTCTGGACTTATAACATGGTAGGAGCATCCACTGAAAATGGAGATTCCATGATCATATTGTATGTTAACATCCTACATATTAGGTTCAGATTTTCAAAAAGACAGCTTGTAATGCAAGAATCATAGCTTATATTCCATTGCTACTTAACCTATCCCACTAATGATAATTTGATAATGTCCACATCATAAAGACTTTTTGCATGATATGTTCATGGCCTCTGAAGTCGATGAAAGATGGACATATGTATCTTATGCTCATTTGAAAGCCGTATGGTGATAGACATGCGTTTTAATATAAGGACTTGCTAGTTGCAATCAGTGGCGGATCTAGATATTTTAAACATGTGTGGTATAATCAACATTTTTTTTCTTTACATCTCAAGTTCTAACTAATACGAAGTATAAAAAAAAAAGTGTGTATTACAAAAATTATATACAAGTTAATAGACTTACTTCAATCACCCTATAACAAATTATATATGTTGTTCAATTTGACAAACTCTTTAATTCAAAACCTAATAAAACCACAAAAAAGTTAAAATAATGTCTTTACCAAACAAGCTCAACAATATTCGTCCACTAAATACCTTTAATTCATAGTCTCAACGAGCAATTTGGCTAACGTGTGTTGCGGCGAAGCCCTTGAAATGCCATCTATAAATATATGATAATTACGATCAAATCTATGTCAAATTCTGAACCCAAACAAGAAAATAGGTACAAAATAATTGTAACAAATAAAATTATACAATTTTAAAAACTAAACAAATAGATTAAGTTCACTCATTTTCACTGTTATACTTGAAAATGTTAATTAAATCTAAGAATTCTCAAAAACTGTTGAATGTGCTCGATATAATATTAAAGCATTACGCTGTGAAGCTTAAGATTATAACAAACATCTCACCACTTCGTAAAAATTTGTAGATTAAATTAATATTTTCAAGTACAATAATGAAAATTCACCAAAGGCCATATGCACAGCCACAGATAGCGAATACCACCAAAGAATTCAAACCTAGCTAGTATGAATTAATGGGAGGAAACCTAAGAGGTTATAAGTAGGGTTTAATGGAACTCTTAATCATAACTCTATGGTTGTGTTTGGTAAAAGTAAAAGTGAGCAGTGAGCAATAGTTGTGACCAGTGAGCAATAGCTGTGAGCAGTAGCCACAGCTCACCGCTCACACCTTCTTAAAGAAGTATTGAAAAAATGAGTTTTCTTAAAAAATAGCAAAACTCGCCGCTCCTTTGCCAAACGAACAATAAAAATCAAAAAGCTCATTGCTAATCGCCCGAAAAAGCTCCAAAAAGCTCCGCGCCAAACATAGCCTATATAATGAACGTATTGGGGTTATGGTTCCTAATATACCAAAATCATATTTGTGGATCTCTATACTCATCAGAGATTTTGTGTTGAGGAAAAGCATAACCAGTTGTCTTTAATTCATTCATTCAGATATTGTTCAATCCAATGGAGTCAGGTACATATATTATATTTTATATATTTTTAACAATTCAGTGTGTTAATCATAAAGATCCAACAGATTATGCTCTATTTTGTGATGAGTTTCACTTTACAATTTAAAGGTGAATGATTGATATAAATTAGCAGTGTTTGGAGTTAGTCGCGTTGACTAAGGTCTAAGGTTTAGAAGTATAACATGTTATAGGGTCGCCACTTCATCACATACCTTGTACCACCACAGTAACATAAAACCCACCCCAATAAAATTCCTATAACACACTGTCTTGGATCTGATCACAAGGAGAGGGAGGTGGACAAAGTTTCAAATTAGCAACGTGACTTCAACTATGGAATATGGGAATTAAGCATCTATAGACTATAATAAAGGTTTTATAGTTTGAATGAAACTAAAATTGGAAAAGTCTGACACGCTTCCACAATAAATAAGTGGAATCAGATTTAATAGTCCAAACCAGTACAATGTAGCTATTAAAAAATATTAGATGCCATTTCATCTTTAAAGGAAAGATGTTGTTCTACAAATATGCTAGTGATGTTAGATCATATGTGTGTGTGCTTTCTCAGTGCTTACAATTATGTTTCCCAGTGGTGTCTAGGCATTTCTTTAATTCATGTGAGAGCTGATTCCTTCCAAAGAATTACTCCGTATGTGTCATTTGTTGATAAGGAGACTAGTACTCTATTTAATGTATGTGCTAGGGGTGTGCACGGTTTGGTTTGGGTCGGTTTTTGGCTAAAACCGAAACCGAACCGTAATGTTCGGTTTTTATAGAGCTCAAAACCGAAACCGTTCGGTTTTTGGCGGTTCGGTTTTTTCGGTTTATTATCGGTTGCGGTTAGGTTTTTTGGTTTTTTCGGTTTCTAACTGTTTATATTTGAGCATGAAAAATATATACCAACAAACTTATATTACATAAAAAATTGGTTATTCTTATTTACCTTTTTTTGTCAATCTAAGCATAATAACATTTATTGCATAAAACTTTAATTACACGCATATAAATAAGAAACACACATGCAAGTGAACATACATATAGTATGATCATCGTCATATATTTATTGATATATTCTAAAATAAACACACGACACGATAAACAATCATATAAACATAAACGTTAAGATAAATATATTATAAATCTACCAACAAAATGAATATGAATTTATAAATTTGATTTATTTAGTTATTTATTCATGTTATATTAGTTATATATCATTATATAATAAAATCGGTTTGGTTCGGTTTTTACGGTTTGGTGTTTGAATGAAAACCGAAACCGAACCGTATTTTTCGGTTTTTGAAAAATTAAAAACCGAGCCATCAGTTTTTAGTTTCGGTCGGTTTTTTCGGTTTTCAGTTCAGTTTCGGTTTTTTCGGTTTCGTTTGCTCACCCCTAGTATGTGCCTAAGAGGCTAGATCATATTCGCTCGATCATATTCAACTTAATTTGTGTTGATCATGAATGTGATACGTGGGAATCACACCAGGCTTTACCTCTCAAGGGATTTTGAGAAGCTTACAACCCCCACCAGGCAGTGTACCTGATCGTTGTAGTATAGTATAGTGACAAGTACCGGGGGATTGATCGTTCAGCTAGGAATAGTGTCGCTAGGATTAGAAAATCTAAATACTAGTTCTAAAGATGAAGGATGATTATTTTTGTATTTTTATATTTTTTTTAGAAAGCAAGTAAAAATCTCGGGTTTGAAGGATTTGGGCGGAATTAGTTGCTAGTCAACTAACCCAGTACTAAAGATGCTATCAAAATAAAATACTAGAAATGAAAATAAACTAAATTAAACTAAGGTTGTGAGCAATAAATGGAGAAGTTGTGTTTACTTAGATTTCACTACTCCCTAGATATCTTTTACACGTTAATTACTTGTTATAGTTGCGTGGATGACGGATTGTATTCCTTAATACCATTCATGGGGTGGCGCACTTAATTCCCCAATCCTATGAGTGCCTACTTCACTCCTATGTCGAGCCGGCTAAGAAGCTCCTAACATGGGATCATTAGAATTTACTCATGCATTAAATACAACCAATAAAACCTAGTGCACGTCAGTTCATGTTTCCTAAGACGTTCAAGCATGTTACCATTTGGAGATCTGCCAGTTTTCTTAAGCCTAACATCGAAATCATTCATCCAATACAACCATAAACAAGTAATCAACACATAATTAACATCTAGGTTTCATTAGATCCAAGCAAACACAAGATAGATCTAGCCTAGCATGATGGAATTAAGACAAGAACAAGATATAGACAACCAACACATAGACATATTGATTTAATTAAAAGAACACTTATCTCAATTACACATGAAAGGGTTCAAGGGCTGAGAACCCTTGAAAAACCTGTAAAATTCGTACTAAGTTCGGCCTTAGGGTTTCTCCAAAACTTATCTTCTTTTTATGAATGAAAATTTGAAAACTATATATAGGAAACTGAGGCTGACGGCGTCAAGACCAAATTGGTGACGCCGTCATCTCGCCGCCAAAAGAATTCTCGGACTGCCTTGATCTACTTCTGACGCCGTCACGTTATAACATTTTCCAGGCCGTCACGGATTTTACTCTTGACGCTCTACCTTGTGACGCCTTCAATTCTGTACTGGGTCGTCATGAAAATTACTCTTGACGCCGTCAGGATTTCCTTCTTGACGTCATCACCTACTGTTCCCAGCAAGGAAAATTAAGACTTTGGCGTTTTCTTCACTTTTATGCTTCAAAAACGTCCGAATTGCTTCCTTTTCCAGATTTCTCTCCCAAAGTACCTAAAATCACAAAAGGAACGATTTAGGGAAATATTTGATCAAATAAATTCAATTCCGGGCTTAAATGACCCCCTAAAAGTGGTTCATTTTTTGCCTCATCATATACCCTTACACTTGAGATTTGCTTGTCCTCAAGCAAATGCGCTTTTATTCTACTCAAAATACAAGTTAGGGGTCATTTAACACTAATATAAAAGTAATTACAACAAATAATCGTTCCACTAAAGACCAATAGACAAGCACGGAGGTCATATACTAGCACCTCACAAATAGTGTTTAGATACTAACATCTCTCGGGTGTAATAAAGTATAAATTACAATATGGAAACAGAAGATATCTCTCACTACCTGTCATAGCAAAATAGATTACCAAAGGCTTGGGAAATGATCAAACCTCCACCACATGGCGTAAGCACCTAGGATAAACTATCAAAGAGGTCTTTTAAAGGGTTGTAATGTTACGTGTAGGGATATGAAATACACAGTTTTGTTGGATAAAGGAAGTTTTTACTGGTGGCAAGTTAACAATCTTGGTTAATTACATGTACAATGTGGCGTTGCTAAGCCAAAACTAGACTCAACTTAAGCTAATAAATGAAAAATAACAAAAACATAAAATAAACATAGAATGAAAAGGGATGGTAGTCCGTATGTTTTTTTTCTCTTTTCTTTTTCTATTTTTTTCTTTTCTTTTTTTCTTGTTTTTTCGATTTTTTTTTTTTTTTTTTTTTTTTTTTTTTTTTTTTTTTTTTTTTGTGCATACATTCTTACCATACCATCCAAAATAATACATCATAGGGAATGAACATTCCCCTTACACTTGAATTTTTGCTTACTTTACAATAAACTAATCTAATGACTCGAATTAAGAAAATCAAAACACTTTGAGTACTTTTAAGATTAACGTACATATGGGGGTAATAAATGATGTTCTTCCCCATTACTCCATAAAATAAGTACTTTACCCATGAGTCCCAATCGTCCCAAAACAATATGTATAAGGATATGACTCGACTTAGCAACCATGTAATCAATTAGAAAGTTAACTTAGGGTTTAACAAATAACAATAATGCACTAAAGATGAGCGCATACACGGGAGGCTAAGGCGATTTGGGTGTACATTTAAGTGAGGTGTAACAAATTCTTCCTTTAAGTAAGATGTTTAAAGTTAGAAACGAAAAGATAGGCTCGGAGGGGTGTACTAGGGGTTTCGTGTACTAAAAATGAGTACAATGCTAAGAGTGTGGGAAAAATTAATTGACTTGATTAGCCAAGTAATATGACTTAAATGGTCAAGTAATTATGATACGGGTTTAACACAAGGGTGATCCTAATAGCCGTGGCCATCCACACTGGTTCCTGAACCGGAACCGAAAGAAAATCCGAATCTGAATCTGGTCAACACCAGTTCCTGCAAGAACCGGTCCGATTCCGAGAAAATCCGGTGGTTCCTATCCGGTTCCACGTTTCTAATGCTCGATCCAGTTCCAATCCGGATAATTTCAATCCGGTTCCAAATCCGGTTCTTGGGAACCGGTTCCGAACCGGTTCCAACGTCTCTTTTCTATTTCCCTGCCTTTCTTTCACAGTAGGTATCACAGGGCCGTTTTTTGACCGTTGGGGGCTGTTTCTAGCCGTTTACAAACGGATACAACCATTAAACATCACCAAATTAACCTCCTAAACATTCCTATAAATACCATCCATGATTTTTGTTGAATCACCTCACAAACTTGCAAAAATGTCTAGAAGAAACCCCGCTTCTCAATCTCAACCAACATCATCAAACAATACCGCTTCTCAACCTCAAGGTTCTTCAAACCAACCGTTTGAAGTTGGGATTAAAAAAACAACCCGAAACCAAGAAATTTGGTGTCATTTCGACTTGGTTAGGTTTTCGGATAATTCAAAAAAGGCTCGTTGTAAAGCTTGTAACACTTTTATCAATTCCAATGGGAACTCTACGTTGAAGAAGCACACGAATAATCACTGTAAAGCAACAGAAGGCGCTTCGGGATCGGGACAAAGTGTTGTGGGACAAGATGGGAGTATTTTTGTATATGACGAGAGGGCGCTTCGTCAAGATTTAGCTCACTTTGTGATTCAAGAGGGTTTGCCGTTCAACCACTTCGACAACCCTCGGTTAACGAGGTTGATTCAAAAAAGGCTTCAACCACGCTACACTCATGTAAGTCATCAAACTCTTAAATGTGATTGTATTAAATCTTGGGTAAAGGTTAACAAGGAATTAATAATTGGTTTTGATGCTTTAAAAACTAGTGTAAACTTAACAACCGATGTTTGTTCGGCGGGTCATGGTTTTCCGGGTTCGTACATTTGTGTTACCGCACATTGGGTTGACCCCAATACTTGGCAAATGATGAAACGTACTATTGGTTTTGAAATATTTCCAAATCCGCACACGGGTGAAAATTTAAGTTTAATGTTGAGATATGTTATGAAAACGTTTAAAATAGAAGACAAGGTTTTTTCAATATCATTCGATAACGCTTCTAATAATACAAATGCGGTAGGATTACTAAAACTAAAATACCGACCGATTGTTGATGGCATTTTTTTATCATAGTCGATGTGTTGCACACATCATTAACTTGGTTGTGCAAAGCTGATTAGCGACCGAGCAAATGTTTAATTTAAGAGAATCTTTTAGGAAAATGTTACAAGATATTTTTCAAAATAGACCGACAAGATATTTGGAGTATATAAAATTGTGTCATGAATCGAATTCCATTTTTTTATCACCAAATTGGGACGTTCCTACAAGATGGAATTCGACTTACAACATGTTTGTTTGTGCTTTACGCCAAAAACACACGTTACAACATTTTCATGATGACCTTTGTGCTAGACAAAGGCGTGGGGAAAATATGGTACCATTTTCGGTTGAAAATTGGAGTCTTATTCATAAAATAACCGAGTTACTCAAAGTTTTTAAAACCGCAACAACTTTGTTATCGGGTGTTTATTATCCCACGAGTCATTCGGTCCTCAACCAAATTTATTTGATGTGTAAAAAATTAGGATCATACGAATATGAAGGTCCACTTTTTGCGAACATGGTTATACCGATGAAACAAAAACTTACAAAATATTTTCAAGAAATTCCACCGGTAATTACTTGTGCCGCCGCATTAAACCCATGTTTTAACCTTAGCGGGGTGGAATATCTTATCGAAAAGATTGGTAACGACTTGGATTTGAACCAAATGGACCCTTTTTATGTAACAAATGCACAAGAATCGTTTAAACAAAATTTCAAACGTTTATATGATGTTTATTTTGAGAAATATGGTGCAACAAATGTGGGAACGAGTTCGGCGCAAAGTATGTGGTCTTCGTCTTCAACCGTGGATCCGGATTTGGACTTATTTTCAAATTTAAGACAAGAAAGCGGTAAACGGGCTAGGAGTGAGAATTTATCGAGCAACGAATATGGGAGATATACGGGAACCGATTGGTTAAACACTATCACGGCCGAAGAGTTCAAGAAATTTGATAGTTTACTTTTGAATTGGTGGAAACAAAGGGAATCTCAATTTCCCGTTCTAGCCGCAATGGCCCGAGATTTACTAAGCGTACAAGCTTCAACCGTTGCTTCGGAATCCACTTTTTCTACTAGTGGAAGGGTATTGTCGGTAAGAAGAACAAGACTCACACCTTTATCGTTGGAGATGTGTATTTGCTTGAAGGATTATTTAGATGGGAATGAACGTATACAAGACGTTTTAATAATTGAAGAACCGATGGACTACGAAAAACAATTACAAGAGGTCGAGGTGGAAAAAGGTTATGTAATCAATCTTAGCGAAGAAGAAATCGCTTACGATGAAGCTACAAGCGCCGCAAGGTCCGCCGTTCAAGATGAAGATGCAAATGAAGATGAAACCGAATTTGAATAAATAGTCAAAATGTATTAATTTGTGATTCAAGTACTTTATGTGTAACGTTTATTAGTTTTTTTTAATAAAAGTCGAAGTTTATTAAGTTTATTGTGTGGAAAACGCGAACAAAAAAAAAAAAAAACCCCGGAAACAAAAATTTTGCAAGTCCACTATGAACAAATATGTCGACCGATTCTTTGGAACCGGTTTGACCGGATCTTGCACAGGAACCGGATTTGGAACCGAACCGGAACCGGGTATACCGGTCCCGGATTTTTACCCTCCGGATCCGAAAAGAACCGAACCGGATTGGAGCCGGTTCCGGTTTTTGCCTGATCCGGGATATGGCCACGGCTAGATCCTAATGCCTCTTATCATGTAGTAAATCCTACTACACGAATGTAGTCTCACTAGCGGTCTCGGGATGCATCACTAACGCATGTTCTAGAATCTAAATGCTACTGGTACACTCATAAGCACTAATAATAAATGCTTTTCCTATCAAATCTAAAGGCGAACCTCACATATTTGGGTGGAAAATTTTTTTGAATAGTACGGTTTTGTGCTAGTCATACAATCTCCTATCCATGAGACGCTTGCTATGGCTAAAGTTTCACTCCTAAATGTTGTAAAAAATTTTAAATTTGGCGCTAAAATTGCACTAACAAGTGTTTCTCATAGTTTTATTACACATCTACTATTAAACAAAAAAAACTCAAGCGAAAGTGTACATGTAAGGTATCATCATTTTACCCTCCCCGTACACTTAAGATGAACATTGTCCCCAATGTTCAAGTAAAGAATGTAAAAGTGAAAAAGTAAAAAGAACTAAATCAAATACTCCCCTGATTCGCTCGGTATGGATAACAAGGTGGCCAGGTTAAATCTTCCTCCAAGAAAATGAACAATCAAAGCTTCCCTTCCAGAAAATAAATCATCTTCTTGTCATACATAACCTGTGAATCTTGAGAAAATAGACAAGACAACCTCGCATAAAATCGGCGGCAACCTATATAAGTTACTAATTCCTAGAAAACAAAATAAGATATAATGCTTGTGGAATGAAGTTTGCAGATTTCCTGGAGATTATAAAACTTAATAATTCACAAAAACCATAAGACTCCGTTAGAAAAACAAAACCGGTAAAATTTCCAGATTTTTACACGTGACGCCGTCAAGAGTTAACTCGTGACGCCGTCAGAAGTGACCTGCAGAAATTCTTATGTTAAGTTTCTAGAAAATTTCTGGAAAAACTTGGTCTCACTTCCTGGAAAATCCTGCAAAACTTCATTATGACTCAATACAAGCATTTGACTCTAACAAATACGAATATACATGTTCCTTTAATATTGTGGAGAATCATGATCGGTTTGGTTCTTGAAAACATATTTGGGGTTTCCCCTTACACTTATCTTTTGCAAAAATACTTTTAGGTGGAGTTAAGACTAGGCCAAAACAACAAAGTAAAGTATTTCCACTATTTAATTGAGAAACATGATCTACCAACAATAAAAACAAAGCATGCATACGGAAGCAAATAACAAACAAACAAAATAAAATCACACAAAACATGGGTTGCCTCCCAATAAGCGCTTTTCTTTATTTACGAGTCTTGTAGCTAGACTCAAGGTCATGGGTTACTACGTGACCTCATCGTTGATTCCACTCTCTAGGTCTTCTTCTAAACCAGTATCGCTTTCATAGTGTAAGTACTTCGGGTCTTCGAACTCGAAGACATCTTTTCGATACTTAGAACTAAGCTTACCAACATCCTTAAAGAATCCACATGATAAATCAGAAGTGTTCTTACACCCTCTCCGACATCTTCATCGCACAAAATAAGTTGGGAACTTATCTTATCAAGCCCGTCACAATCGATTTCCTTAAGGTCTCTTCTCTTGTATGACGTTTGGTATGAAACCCTCCTAATTCCATTAGCGAAGGTCATGATTCCGTTCCGGTCATCAATTATCAGATTAGTGATCTCGCAAAAGGGCGCCCAAAAAATGACTTGTGATAATCTAGGGTCGACATAGTCTTCGATATTGTCCACAATCGTAAATTCCATAGTGAATGCCATATTTCCTACAAACACCTGGATTTCATGATCCTTACCAACTACTTTCTCTCCCTTGTAAACCATTCCCCATCTGCAGATATTGTTATAATGGAATAGGGACATAAAATTCTTCGGCAGGAATACGTTAATGTAGATGTTATCGAAGTACTTATGACCGATCATGCAGGGAATTTTGAGATTATTCGGATCACGCCGTCTTATCTTCCCCGAATCTCCATCCTTTGATCCATATAGATTCCCCTCAAGGGAAGGACGATACTCGTACACCTCCTCATTACCCCTATGAAAAATTACCTTCTTAACACCATTGGTGAATAATGCACTACCATCCTTCTCATCAAGGATCACTCCCGATTCATTGATAAATGGTTTCCCAATAACAAAGTTGGTTACCGTTTGATTGGTGATAGGGTCCACGTCATCGACCACGGTGAGGTCAATATTGTAAACAAGTTCTCCAATCATAAGTGATAAATTTTTTATTACCCTTGCATTATTGACTCTCTCGCACACAATGCGTTCTGGGAAGGCTTCTTGGTATAGGGAAAGGGGTATTATGTTGTCTGGGAAACTAGGATCTATATGACTATCAGTTAAGAGCTTTCCCTCAATGGTGCAGGAAATCTTAAAAACTTTAGGGTTGTTTACATTAATCCCATCGCTATTCCCACTGGTATCATTCTCCATTTTTCTCTCAGGCTCCTCTAGAATAGATTCACCCAAAATAGTTGGATTTCTCGTATGTTCTTCCGATCTCTCTTTCCCTTCATCCGATTCGCTAGATACTTGCGCGGCGCACTGCTCGGATGAGTTGGTAGGGCTTCTGGCCAAATCGTAGTCCACCCTTGAGGTCTCATCTTTAGCTGTATAACCAATTTTGTTAGTTTGTTGTTGGGTTGGGTTGGGTGTAGAAGCAGATATTGTGGTGATGGTGTTTACGAAATGGATTGGTCCTAGGGGGTTGACAGGTTCTTTCCCTTTTGGTGATAGATGTTTGAATAACTTACTAGGACTTTTTATTTTCACAGGGGAGGTTGGTGGACTCATGACGGTAACAGACTTAACCTCATCAACGTGAATGGGTTTATTAACAACATGATCTTTGATAGCAGTTAACAAATTACAAATCTTGTTATTCATATCAGCCTGCTGTTGTCTAAATTTAGCCTCGAGCGTAGAGAGCTGTAATTCTTGAGATAGAATGAATTTTTTAGAGCATCTTCATAGCTTTGCCTAGGAACGCCTTGTGATGGAAAATGCTCGGACCAAGTGAGTGGTGAGGAGTCATTGAAGGATACGCTCCGCGTTTGGTACCCTCTGAAATTAGGTTTATCCTTCCATGCCTCATAGGCCTCGCCAGAAGTTCGAGGACCTCGACCCACGTGTGACGACGTGAATTCATTATAAGCATGTTTTGGAAGCTCCATGCAGTTATGAGTCTCGTGAGGGCCATTACATAATTTGCATGTAGAAGCGATCCTGCTTACTTGGCTTGAAGGTTTTTGAGCTTCGTAAGATTTCATGAGAGACTTGACTCGACCTTCAAGTTCCATGATCCTACGGCCGGGAGTGCTAGAATTGTTCGAAGGCAAAGATATTTCCTTGACCATTTTGTTCAAATCACGGGGATCATTCCAACTTTCGTTGTCATAGAGAGCAAGATCTTCTATGAGTTCCCATGATTGTTCCGCACTTAGATCACGTAGCTTACCACCGGCCGATTGGTCAATGGCTCGCCTCGTGGAGAGATCGATATGGTCATAAAAGATTTGGACTTGGAGCCAAAGATCTATGCCATGGTGAGGGACTTTTTGGAGTAAGTCCTTGAAACGAGTCCATGCTTCATAGAGAGATTCATTTTGACGTTGTTGAAAAATCAAGATGTCATTTCTAAGCTTAGTAGTTCTCCCCGGTGGGAAAAATTGAGCAAGGAAACGAGTGGTGAGATCATCCCATGTGGTGATGGATCCCGCGGGTAAACGCTCAAGCCATTGACTAGCTTGATCCCGTAGAGAGAATTGGAATAGGCGTAATCGGGTTGTCTCTCTAGTTTCAACATCTAAGTCTATGGAGTCTACGATTTTAAGGAAGTCCTTAAGATGTTGGTTTGGATCTTCGGAACGAAGTCCATGGAATGCACATCCGCTTTGCACCAACCGGATGGTGTCGGATCGCAAGGGGGTCACATTGGCTCCGGTGAGCTCAATGGTGTTTCGGTAGCCTTGGTGGCTAGGTCGGGAATACTCTTCTAAGGTTCGGGGCCTAAGAGGTTCTAGTGGTGGGTTTTGTTGTGGTGGGATGACGGGTTCAAAGATGTTCCCATCGTCCATGATGTCGGGTGGTGAAGAGTTACGAACAAAAACACAAAGAAATAAGATAGACTAAAGAAAACCTAAAAATAAAAATAAAATCTTACTAGAAAGGAATCTAGCAAGTAGACGTAATAAAAAGAGATTCTAACCTAGACAATAACTATTCCCAGGACTGCGGCGCCAAAAACTTGATACGTGGGAATCACACCAGGCTTTACCTCTCAAGGGATTTTGAGAAGCTTACAACCCCCACCAGGCAGTGTACCTGATCGTTGTAGTATAGTATAGTGACAAGTACCGGGGGATTGATCGTTCAGCTAGGAATAGTGTCGCTAGGATTAGAAAACCTAAATACTAGTTCTAAAGATGAAGGATGATTATTTTTGTATTTTTATATTTTTTTAGAAAGCAAGTAAAAATCTCGGGTTTGAAGGATTTGGGCGGAATTAGTTGCTAGTCAACTAACCCAGTACTAAAGATGCAATCAAAATAAAATACTAGAAATGAAAATAAACTAAATTAAACTAAGGTTGTGAGCAATAAATGGAGAAGTTGTGTTTACTTAGATTTCACTACTCCCTAGATATCTTTTACACGTTAATTACTTGTTATAGTTGCGTGGATGACGGATTGTATTCCTTAATACCATTCATGGGGTGGCGCACTTAATTCCCCAATCCTATGAGTGCCTACTTCACTCCTATGTCGAGCCGGCTAAGAAGCTCCTAACATGGGATCATTAGAATTTACTCATGCATTAAATACAACCAATAAAACCTAGTGCACGTCAGTTCATGTTTCCTAAGACGTTCAAGCATGTTACCATTTGGAGATCTGCCTGTTTTCTTAAGCCTAACATCGAAATCATTCATCCAATACAACCATAAACAAGTAATCAACACATAATTAACATCTAGGTTTCATTAGATCCAAGCAAACACAAGATAGATCTAGCATAGCATGATGGAATTAAGACAAGAACAAGATATAGACAACCAACACATAGACATATTGATTGAATTAAAAGAACACTTATCTCAATTACACATGAAAGGGTTCAAGGGCTGAGAACCCTTGAAAAACTTGTAAAATTCGTACTAAGTTCGGCCTTAGGGTTTCTCCAAAACTTATCTTCTTTTTATGAATGAAAATTAGAAAACTATATATAGGAAACTGAGGCTGACGGCGTCAAGACCAAATTGGTGATGCCGTCATCTCGCCGCCAAAAGAATTCTCGGACTGCCTTGATCTACTTCTGACGCCGTCACGTTATAACATTTTCCAGGCCGTCACGGATTTTACTCTTGACGCTCTACCTTGTGACGCCTTCAATTCTGTACTGGGTCGTCATGAAAATTACTCTTGACGCCGTCAGGATTTCCTTCTTGACGCCGTCACCTACTGTTCCCAGCAAGGAAAATTAAGACTTTGGCGTTTTCTTCACTTTTATGCTCCAAAAACGTCCGAATTGCTTCATTTTCCAGATTTCTCTCCCAAAGTACCTGAAATCACAAAAGGAACGATTTAGGGCAATATTTGATCAAATAAATTCAATTCCGGGCTTAAATGACCCCCTAAAAGTGGTTCATTTTTTGCCTCATCAGAATGCATATCACATTCGCATCTAAACCCTTTTGGAGTTGCCGTATGAGGAGGTATACTTGGGGGGATCACACAAATGGGAATTAAGCATCTAAACCTGTTATCTCACATTAAATAAAGGTATTTCTATGAGTCACATATATTCACACTCGAGTGGTCAAGTTTCTGTTTAGCCTTAATGCCATTATTCCTTGGGGGGATCACACAAAATTCTCCTAAGAACTTTTTCCTACTTCAAGAATATGTTGCCAGTGAACTTGTAGCCTGTGGACTTATTCGAGTAGTCAGCAAAAGATGGGTAATGCAGGAAAACTTGGAATGTTCATGTTGTATGCTAAGTGGGAAGTCATTTCATACATTCATCTTGTAGATTCACGAACAATTGTAAACATGGAATTTAAATTATTGATCAGTAATGGTCACCTGGTATTAGAGGTGGTCAAAAAAACCAAAACCGGAACTGAAAAAAAATCCGAAAACAAAACCGGTCAACACCGGTTTTTTGGCAGGCGTGTTTTTTTGGAACCAGACCAGTTTTTTAACTGTTTTTAAACGGCTAGAATGTCAATCTAGCCCCATTTAACCCTCCTATGCGGCAGTGGTAACGCGGCTTCAGCGTTATTCCTACATGGCATATGCATCAACGGCGTTATGCCGTTATTACCATTTCCACAAGTAGCTGCGTTGTCCATTGCGTTGGTATAGCAACGCACGTTATCATCATCAACTTTGTTTCAAAAATAGCCCCTTGCCTCTAAAATGTTACCGTTTGGCCGTTTGGGTGTCTGTTTGGTTTGCGTTTATGTGTGTGTGTGTAGCCTGCTGAAGAAGACAAGTTGTTGTTTTTTTTTTTTTTTTTTTTTTTTTTTTTTTTTTTTTTTTCGCTAACATTTGGGCTGGGCTAGAATATTAGACCAAAATCATTTAAACTTTTTTTGTAATTGTTATTTGGTCTGGGCTCGAAGAAGACAAGTTATTATTATTATTATTATTATTATTATTATTATTATTATTTATAAAATTGTTACTATTTGTAAATAAATTTAATAAATGAAGTGTTTGAATATTTAATAAATGAATTTGTTGAGGGTAGAATTTGTAAATTTGTAAAAAGTGGTGTTATTGGGTGTTATGATTTCCTGGTGTTTTTTGTGTTATGTTATTTGGTTTTAAAATGATGTGACGCTGACGTGGCAGTGGTGTTGGTGTTATTTGATGTTATGACTTCTTGCCCTCTAACATCCCTATAAATACCAAGGTTGAGTTTGGTTTAGTCACAACATTGAAATACTCTCAAAACACTAAAAAAACTACTCACAAACGCTCACAAAAATGCTCACAATGTCCAAAAACCTATCTTCTCATACTTGAAGTACTTTGTGTGTGATGTTTATGAGTTTATTGAATACAAGTTGAAGTTTATTGAGTTTATTGTGTAGAAAATGTGAACGAAAAATAAAATAAAAAAAAAAAAACTCAAAATCGACTCGAAAGTAGCTCACTGTCTCTAAAATGCACTGGTTTGAAATGGTTTTTTCCCCGAACCGGTTTGGAATCGGCTAGAAACCGGTTCTATAGGTTCTGGTTTTTTGACCCCGGAAACCTGTATAAACCGGTTCAATTTAAACTCGAACCGTTTTTTTTTTTTTTTTTTTTTTTTTTTTTTTTGACCAAAACTTGAAACCGGTTTTGGTCAAATCCGGTCAATGTCCACCTCTACCTACTGCTTCCAGTGGTCCCTCATTCTCAGTATTTTTATCGCTTTCTTGAAACGAATGTCAAAGAAGCAAAGAGCTAAAACTAGAGCAAGCATCCCACTAGTTGTCACTAGTTCTCATATTTTTTAAAAGGGTTTTGCTAAAAGTTCTTAGGATACCAATGAAAAGTCATATTTGCTACGGCTGAGCATCGGGCCGGATCATGACCCGACCCGACCCGTCCTGACTAATCCTGATCCTGAAAGTTACCTAAATCATAAACTGAATACCGACCCGAAAGTAGTCGGTTTTTTGGCCCGTCCCGACCCGACCCAAAAGTAGTCGGTTTTTGCATGTATTTTGTCAGTTTTTGGCCCGTCACAACCCGACTCGAATCCCGAAAATGCTAAAACTCCATCCCGACTCCCGAACCAAGAAGCTATTATTCGGTTTCGAGACTATCGATTTATATCGGGATCGGGTCGGTTTTCGGGACTCAGGCGGTTATGCTCACCCCTAATATTTGCACACTTTCTACGGGCTTTTAGAAAGTGTAAAATCTTCTGAGTTTATTGACATTTATGTACAAATTAATATCTAAATATGACTACATTTATAAACGTAAACATTTTAATTTTATATAGCACTTGTATTTGTATAAAAAGAGTTCATACTCATAAATTTAAAGAGGGTTGCATATTGCTCATTTTTTAAAAATGTTTGTCACGCCTAATTTTCCCATGCAAGAGGAAGTGTGGAGAAATTAGAGTTACAAATTGATGTGTGCAATTATAAGTTTGGATAAATTTTAAATTTCTCAACACTTAAGTTGTGTGTAAACGAGCCGGCTTGTTTATAATTATGTTTGTCAAAGCTCGAGCTTAGGCTTGACCTCGTTTCGAGCCATGAATTGTTAGCTCTATCTTGGCTCGTGTCAAATTTCACTAGCTGGGGCTCGACTTAGTTTTATGACGAGTCAAACGAATTAGAGATCGAACTAAACCATGGCTCGTTAAGCACATTAGGCTCGAGCTCATATATTTCGATTCTTTTGATCACAAGAAGAGGGAGGTGGATAAAGTTTCAATTTAGCGACCTGACTTCAACTATGGAATATGGGAATTAAGCATCAATTATAAAGGTCATATTTTGAATGAAACTAAAAATGGAAAAGGCAGACACGCTTCCACAATCAGATTTAATTTGATAGAATAAACAAGTACGATGTAGCTTTAAATAAAAGATTAGATGCCATTTCCTGTTCTAAAGAAAAGATGCAATTCTGCATATGTGTGTGCTTCGTCAGTGGTCACAATCTTGTTGTCTAATGGTGTCCAGCCATTACAAAAGAGAGTTGATTCCTCTAGGTTGAATTATGTGTCCTTGTTGATAAGGAGACTAGCACTGTATAATATACGTGCCTAAGAGACTGAAATATATTCGCTCGATCATAGTCAACTTAACTTTTAATAATCAAGAGAGCATGTCATGTTCGAATTGAATCTTAAGCCTTTGGAAGTTGCTCATATGCACATCAAGATAGGTATTTTTATCCGTGTCACATCTACTCACACACAAGTGGTTTCGGATATATTGTTGTAATAGCATCTCAAATGTTAACACTAAAAGTTTACACTATAATAGTGCAAAAAGGTACGTATCAAATTGGAATATGATTGCACCAAATAAAATGGGCATGTTTAGCGCAACAAGATGGGGCTTGAGCTTATATTATAAGTCGAAAACTGAAGTTTATCAATAATACTAAAAGATTCAAGCCCCATATTAAATGGGGAGTCTTAAAGCAGTGGGTACGGTCTAGCCGTTGGGCTCGTGCCGTTCTCCAAAAGTGTTGCCGCATCAGCAAAACACAGAACGGCAACAGAAAACCTTTGGCACCACATTTTGTGCCATTACAGTTGGCTCCAGAAAATCTAGTGCCGTTCTCTAATTTTTTGTTTTCATTTTTAAATATAAACAATATATAACTGAAAAAGACATCAAATAAAAAAGACATTACATAAATAAGGACTAATGATGCAAACAAAATAGGACTAATGATGCAAAAAAAAAAAAAATAAAAAATAAAAAAATAAAAAAATTTAAACATATATAACAATAGGGTTTAAAGTGAAAAAAAAGAAGCAAATAACGTAACTATAAAAAGTCAACGTCTTCCTCCTTGCAACTTCTGCTTTATACTTGCAACTTAATAGAAATAATAAAAAATAAAAAATAAATTAAAACACAAACACATAAACATTTGTAAACACAAACGTCCCATTTTATCTCCTAACATTCGAAATTTTTGGCAAAAAAAAAAAAAAAAAAAAAAAAAAAAAAAAAATCAATGGCGTCGTGTGGTCCGGTTGGCGCGAGCATGTTTGGCGTTGTTCTTGTTTTTGGTGCCGTTCTTTGGCACAAGGGTTTGGCACTACCATACCTCCCTCTTAAAGATTAAACTCATCTATCAAAACATCCTATAGTTACAAGCAAAAAAAATCAGAACCATCTAAGTTCCAATTTTATTGTTATTTATTTTTAAAAGACAAAATTACACGGATGGTCCTTATGGTTTACACAGATTTCATGTTTAGTCCTTATTTCATTTTAATTACACCAGAGATCCCTATTTTGGGAAACGTTGCACGCGTTTGGTCCCTAAGTTGGATGGACGTTATCTTTGACCGTTAAGTGTATAATTATTATTTGCCCATTAGTCCCTCCGTTAGTGTTTTTTGCACCATTAGTCCCTCGTTAGTGTTTTTTTACAAAAAGTACTTTTTTTTAGAAATTAATTTTTTTAAAAAAATTAATTTTTTTTCGAATTTAATTTTTTTACAATTTTTTTTTCGAAATTAATTTTTTTACAAAAATTACTTTTTTTTCGAAATTATTTTTTTACAAAAATTAATTTTTTTTCGAAATTAATTTTTTTTAGAAAAATTAATTTTTCTCGAAATTAATTTTTTTAGAAAAATTAATTTTTTTTCGAAATTAATTTTTTTAGAAAAATTATTTTTTTTACAAAAATTACTTTTTTTTCGAAATAATTTTTTTTTTCGAAATTATTTTTTTCCGTTATTAATTTTTTTGGAAAAATTATTTTTCCGAAAAAAAAGTAATTTCGAAAAATTATTTTTTTGGAAATTTTTTCGAAATTACTTTTTTTTGGGAAAAATTATTTTTTTGAAAAAAATTAATATCGGAAAAAAAAAATTTTGAAAAAAAAAATTAATTTCGAAAAAAATTTATTTCGAAAAAAGTAATTTTTGTAAAAAAATTAATTAAAAAAAAAATAATTTTTCTAAAAAAATTAATGTCGAAAAAAATTAATTTCGAAAAAAAATTAATTTTGCTAAAAAAATTTATTTCGAAAAAAAATTAATTTTTGTAAAAAAATAATTTGGAAAAAAAGTATTTTTTGTATAAAAATTGATTTCGAAAAAAAAATTAATTTTTGTAAAAAAATTAAATTCGAAAAAAAAATTAATTTTTGTAAAAAAATTAATTTCTAAAAAAAAGTACTTTTTGTAAAAAATACTAACGAGGGACTAACGGTGCAAAAAACACTAACGGAGGGACTAACGGGCAAATAATAATTATACACTTAACGGTCAAAGATAACGTCCATCCAACTTAGGGACCAAACGCGTGCAACGTTTCCCAAAATAGGGATCTCTGATGTAATTAAAATGAAATAGGGACTAAACATGAAATCTGTGTAAACCACAAGGACCATCCGTGTAATTTTGTCTTTTTAAAAATTTATATTACTCCATAACATTATGAGCCTTTTGAGTTTCGAGTAATAACCCCATCACACTTGAGTTCTTGTCTTCCAAAACCGCCGCATTAACTTGACAATAATTGAGAATATTAGTTATTTACAATCATACATAATTTACATGAGCCTATAAATAATGCATTCCTTTGTTTAACTTACCACTCTTTCCGATCAATACTAAATACCCGCATCACTGAAAATAAGCATATCATGTCAAACCAGCAAACCTTATTAAAGAAACAGAAATCCTAAAATAAACGATAATGGAACCCTAATGATTAAAATTTAAACAAACAAATGACCCTGTAAAGATATAGGATTAATCACGAGTGAAAATCATAAACCAAACAAGAACGATGGAAGTGAAAATCTTAAACGATTAGGTTTTCAGTCGCGTTTTAGGGCTAGAATTGGATCGCCAGAATCGCCTTAGGGGGATTTAATAATATTCTGAGAAAAGAGAATTTCACACAAATGGGTTGTCAAAGAACACAAAATCAAAGTGAGAACTTGAGCCATTGTTTTCTCGGGTTTAGCGGTATTGGTAATTAGAGCTGAGATCTTTTCGTTTTGGGTTGCAAGGTTTTGAATGGCAACGTTGAGTTTGGATATTGATGCGGCTATCTTTTCCTTGTTTACGGTTATGGTGGTGACAAGTTTTGAGAGGTTGTCGGCCATGGCAGCCCAAGGTTCCAATAGGGAAGGTGGATATCCTTCCGGAGGGATCGAGTAAGTCAATGAAAGCACCATTGTTAAGAGACCGATTAGAGATGGTCAATCTCCCAAGAAACTAGATAAGAAAGTGATTTGATAAGGCCCTTGAGCGGGCAAGACTCCAAGAACAAGATAGGAACTAGACTTTAATATTCTCCATTCATTCATAATAATAACTAATAGTGAGATTACAATTTATAAGCAAAGATGCAAACTGCAATCACAACTACGTGACCAACTACCCTAAAAAATAGAAACTTGCATTGAAAATAAAACGTGCATGCATATCACTAGCCTATTATTATGGAGACATGACCACCACAATGTAAGACTAAAATAAACGGGTAATGTTGACCCTTTCAACATGTCAACACATATCAATTTGTAACTGGTGAAAAAAAAAAATGCTGTCAAATATTGTATGAAGTGGAAAGAAGAGAAAAAGTTAAGGCTTTCCTCCGATTGTATGTAAGATTGGACTACCAAACATAACTAATAGTCCATCAGTTAATACTACCATAAACATCGACTAACAACATACATGAAATTTAGTGCGTCGAGTTATGGTACAAAGCTTGGGAGAAATCAAAAGGTGTGAGTGAGGGTAGTTTATATAATTAATGGCTCATCACCAAAAATCAATAGTGTTGCAGCATTCAAGCAGTCCAAGTGCAAATACAAACAGCAAAGAAATAGACTAGATGTGTTACAAGTTTGTAATAGTTTGTAGCATTAGAAAGTCAAGGTTAGTTATAGAGTAGTCAAAGTTGTATCATGTATAAACAGTTCATTTCACTTCATTTTGTATAACAGATTCATTATGAAATAACTAACACACACACACACACACACACACACATTTTTCCCTCTTCTTGTTTTCTCTCAAATGATTCTCATTATGGTACCAGAGCCACCTCCTCCTCCGGTGGCCTATAACTAACTCCGACAATCTGTAACAAACTCCGTCACACATGACAACCTTAAACTACCAATCGACCATTAATCCACCATTAATTCCGATCAAAACAACCACTATCCTGATCAAAATTCAATTCTAATCAAGAATCTAATCACAAAATGACTACATCTAACAATAATCAAGATTCCCCGGTCAACTCAATCAACTCAATTAATGACATCAATTCACCTAATCATCCTCTTTATCTTCATCCCAATGATCATCCAGGTTTAATTCTGATTTCAAAGAAGCTCACGGGGTCTGAAAACTACAGTTCATGGAAGAGAAGTATGATGATTGCGTTGAATGCTAAAAACAAGTTAAAGATTGTGACAGGTGAATATGGTGAGCCAAGTGTGGAATCAGAAATTAGAGCTATGTTGGAAAGAACGAATGATATGGTCATTTCCTGGATTCTCAACACAATTTCTGATCAGATAAGTAATAATCTCAATTTCATAAACTCTGCATGTGCCTTATGGTCTGAATTGTATGAACATTATGCTCAGTTAGATGGCCATAGGATCTATTAGCTAGCAAATGATATAGCTCAATTGAAACAACTGAACTATTCCATAAAAGTGTATTATCATAAGCTCAAAGGCCTTTGGGATGAACATGATGCCTTAGAATCACCATATCTGTGTAATTGTGCTTGTAGTTGTGAAAATGGAAGAAATAGTGGTGATAGGGAACAAAGGAAAAGGTTGATTCAGTTTCTTATGGCTTTAGATGAATGTTACTCAAACCTAAGGGGTCAAATTTTGCTCTTACAACCTTTACCTACTGTGGCGAAAGCTTATAGCATGATTAGGCAGGAGGAAAAATAGAAGGAAGGTATTTTACCCAAACCTTTAGGTTCTGCAGCTCTTTCTGCACACTCAAACACACCTCAGAACAATAGATACAATAGCTCAAACAACTCTAGGTACAACACAAATAGATCACATCAAACCCCTGGTAGGAGAAGCAACTTCAAAACTGGTGTTTACTGCACTAACTGTGGCAAGGAAGGTCACAACAGTGAAGAGTGTTACAGGTTGAAGGGCTACCCTGTAGGTCATCCTTTGCATGGGAAATACAAACCACCAGTGTTTAGAAATGTGACAGACACCGGGGGAACCACAACTGTTAACTCTCTACTCAGTCACGACACACCTTCTACCTCAACATCAGCAGACTTAAGTAATGGGAATGATGCAGTGTTTGTCAAGATGGATCAACTCCAGAACCAGTTGAACCAAGTGATGATGATGATGCAACAATGCCAAAACAATCCACCCATTGGTATTGTTAACTCTCATACTATTAGGAGATTCAAATTTATTGCTTCTATTATGATTAAGTTCAAAGCTGCTTGGGTAGTGGATAGTGGGGCAACAGACCACATATGCATAAGTTTAACCATAATGCATGATACCTACGCATGTTATCCACCTATTCACATTACATTGCCTAACGGCCAAACTGTAGCTGTCACAACCTGTGGAAAGGTCAAAATCAACCAAGACATAACCCTCACAAATGTATTTTACATACCATCATTTGCTTACAACTTGTTGTCTGTAAGCAAACTCACACAACAAATGCCCATCACAGCCATTTTCACATCACTATCTTGTTACTTTCAGGGTCTCAACAAGAGGATTGCACATGGCAACCTTTGTGAGGGACTTTACATCATCTACCCTGATCAAGTCAAGTCACCACAACCCAAAATTCTAGCAGCACACAGCAATGGAAGCCTCTGGCACTCAAGACTAGGACATCCATCCTTCTCTACACTAAAACAAATCAAATCACTTTCTACTCTTTGTACTCATGATTTTTAGATTGTAATGTCTGTCCACTAGCTAAACAACATGCATCACCATTTTCATTAAGCAATTCTCATGCTTCTTCTCCTTTTGAGCTTGTACATATTGACATTTGGGGCCCTTATAGGCATCCTACCATCAATAAATGTAAATACTTCTTAACCATTGTGGATGATTTTTCAAGAGCACTTTGGGCATATTTGATTCCTAGTAAAGATCACTCAACCTCACAAATCAAAACCTTTCATTCATATGTACTCAATCAGTTTAATAAAACAATAAAAACAGTCAGGAGTGACAATGGTTCTGAGTTTCTAAATCAATCACTTTCAACATTTTTCCAACACCATGGAATAATCCATCAAACATCCTGTCCATACACACCCCAGCAAAATGCTAGGGTGGAAAGGAAACATAGACAACTACTTGAAGTAGCAAGAGCCTTAAAATTTCAAGCCAACTTATGTTGGATTTCAATAGGTGTAGTATATTCTAGTTAGGATGAGATAGCTGGTTAGCAAGCCAATCTTGTCTTGTAATTATTGACACTCCTCTCTGTAACTTCATGTGTATCCCTTCAACTCCTCACGAAAACGGTTTGCTAATATGTCCATACATGGAAGTTGAATCAGCAATACCGGCTTTACATGGCTTAGTGGTTTCAGTGTTGTTATGAAATCACGAGGTCAGGTGTATGTTCGAGGCTGGTGAGCGTTTGTGTATTCGAAAGTTTTTCTATTCAATTCCCAAGTTGAAATCAGTTATGTCACAACCATGATACATAGATAGATAAACCATGTTACTAAAAGTCAACTAGAGGTTGCCGCTAACTCCACTAGCCAGGTTACATATCTATGCGACCATGTGTAATCCGTGGCCTTTTTACCATACAATAAACAATAATCATGTTATTATCTATTTTATATAATAAAACTCAATAATGTACAAGCCCATTAAGCAAGAAAAATAATTAATGTGATGATGTGTCTTCTCTCCTATTGGTCAATAAATCACTAATGCTCCAAAAATGTACAACACTTACAAAGCACAGCTTTAAAAACCACGGTTCTAAATTATTCACACTCCTCTTTGAGTTATTTTTGTAAAGTATTCAATATCATTAAACACCATAATTCTTTCTTCATTCCGTTAACACCATTCAACTCGATAGCATAAAGCTTCTTCTATACACTACATCAAAACCGCTCCTTCACTAAAATCTTCTCATTAAATTTCTGCTATTTTTGCTAATCATTAATTTCATTCAAATCCTTTGTAACCGAATAACCCAAAATTTGTTACGAATCTTCCTCTACAAGCTGAGTTAAATCGATTTCATTAAGGTCAGTTTCAATTCACCCATTAATTCTTAACTCATTCAAATCGAGTACTTTTTAAACAGATATTTGGAACAATGCTCATCCTTTCATCATCGAAATCTTATATATTGAATAGTTTAAACAATCTTTAATTTAATATCTGTTATTAGGCTGAAAACATTTTGATCTTGATGATATCAGTTTTTTTTGTTTTTACGATGCTCTTTGGATTTGTTTATTTTAATTGTTTGTCATATTTGTTTCAGCAACCCGTCATTGCCATCCTTCCAGATCTCCATCAGCTTCTGATTCTCAATTAAAGGTTAGTTGAATACAAATACATGATTGGTTTTTGTAAAGCCAAAGAAATTTGTTAACCAATTGATTATTGTTTTTATGCACACCATGTGTTTGATGACATGTGTGAGAGGAAAATCTGAGTTGGATTTGTAACGAATTGATTATCTAATAATTCTTGAATTGCCACTATGTTTCTATACTTGAGGTGTTTGATCAGAAAAATGGTGCTTGGAGAATATATCGTGATTATTCTTATTTCGAACCAACTCTCCTGTGTTAGGTAAAATGACTCATTTACGCTTATGATCAAGAATTCTTTATTTAGTTTTTAGGCATAAAAAAGCAATTCATTTAAAATTAATGACAATGAATGTTGCTCAACTCTTTAAATAGATTATGTTAAATTATATGATCAAACTAATCAAAAGATTATGTTATATTGTATGTTTGTATATGACTATGTAGTATTTTGTGGAGACTTATCGAATGCAAAGGCATAGGGTGCAATGGTTAGCTTTCCTCTAACTCTTGCAATCCATTTTTTTCTACAACAAAATAACTGTTGATCATATGGAGTTTATTATAGGTATACAAAGTTTCTTTGGATGTGCTTTACTTATAAGTATGTTTAACTACGCAATATAATTTTGTAGATTGATCACCCTAATGGTGATGATCCTAACAATAGGATTATGAAGCAATGAGAAAATATTTCTAAGGTATGTTGTGATTCTAATCACTAATTTGGTCCAATGGATCTTACTCCTTTAACTTTGACTTAAATAATCGAGACCATGGATAGAAGCCATATTAACAAATCTAATGCTACTACAAGAAAAGCTATTCAAAAAGGTTAAAACAAGTAATAAGGTGCACGGGCTTAAATATTTTTTTTTTGGTGCAAGGTGAAAATTTTATATTAATCTCCAATCAAAAAAATTACAACTTAGAAGAGAAAACCAATACAACTGATTTAGGACATGCCCTAAACAGTTAATCCAAACATCCAACTACATCCAATATCTGATAAAGCTAACAAGTTTTATCTGATGACACAACAGCACAATACACTAGCAGATAGTGCAGTCCTTCTCAATGCAGCATTCTGTCCAAACAGACACTAAGTTCACCTTTTATTGCACCAATACCATCTAGCTACATTTCCTTTTGCTTTCCCACCAATGTCACTCATCCATCATCCACAGTAACCATCAGTAAGAGAAGCAAAAGGCATCACTAGGAACCCCTCATTCCCAGTCAAGGGCTCTTCCAAAATCCCTACATTTCCCTCTTTACAAAAGGCTTCAGGATTTTGGAAACACACACCTTGAGGGGAGCATCATCCAAACCCCCTTGACAGTGTATAGATAGGACCAAGTAGGATCATCTTGCACTCCTCACTATTCCTATCTACATACACTGTCCACCAATCTCACTTACCCTTCACACATTGGGAACCTACTTTACGTACTTCAAAAAGAATGCAGTAAAATAATCCTCACAAACTGTCCATAATTACCTAACCAAGGCCTATTAAGGAGCAAGTTTTGAAGATTAGATAGACTGCACCTTAATGAAGTACAAGATACAAGGCCATCAATGTGTAGTGAGACTAAAATATAAGCACCAAGATCCATTACTAAAGATCTGGGCTTATAATGGTTAAAAACCATACAGAGCATCTCATTAATCTCATTCCTCTGTTTAGCAAACCACATTCCCAAACACCCTTTTATTCAGCAAATGAGACATCAATACCCCTCAACTGTGTATCTTATGCATATTGATTTTCCAAATCTTCTCAACTTTCTTTATGACAGCTGTATCTTTAACTTTGAGAGTCAATAACCTGCTTTTCACACTATCAATGATAGTTTTCAAAACAGCCTTTGCATTTCTTTTTATGTCCTGAAAAAGCCTCTGGTTTCTTTCCAACCAAATATGATAAACAGTGTCAACAATTGCTAATCTTCTAACAATGCTCCAAATATTGTTCTTGCAAGGCAATTTGGATAGAGCATCAATACTCTCATCCAAACTGCTCAGACCACTCAAGTTACACAATTCCTGTATCTTAACCCAAACACCAGCTGAAAATACACATTCAAAGAAGAGATGATTATGAGAGTCTTCAACTTGGTTGCACAATGGGCATTTCCAATTAGATCCAGGATACCATTTAGCCAACTTATCTTGAGTGACCAATTTCTTTTTAACAACCATCCATAGTACAAAAGCATGCCTTGGAATGTTATGAGAGAACCATATAACTTTCCACCATTGAACATTACCATTCAGAATTCTCAAATCCTGCCATACTTGGTTACTTGAAAACTCCTTTTCAATGCCATTATTAGACTTCCATATCAACTTGTCCACAGCATTAATATCAAGTCTAGGAACCTGATATTGCAACAGCTCAGGATGATTACTGTACCATTCTTCAGGCCAATTCCAACTATTCTCATTGATACAATTACCAACCTTCTCATTATTAGAATAACCAGCTTCAAAAATTTCCCTTCTACTCAGAATAGTATCCAGAGGAGGTTGCAAGCTCCATGTATCATGCCAAATGGAAACATTATTACCATCTCCAATTTTGTACACCATATGTTTTCTCACAACTTCTCTTAGATCCAATAAATTCCTCCAAATCCAACTATCATTAGCCTTTTTCTGAACTTCCCAAATATTCTTATCTTTGAGCTTTGCAGAGTAAATCCACTTAACCCACAAAGAATCTTTTTCACTAGCCACATTCCACAAATGTTTAACCAAAAGGGCCTCATTCCATTGTTCTAAAGGTTTTAGTCCCAATCCACCATTCTGCTTTGGTTGACAAATATCTTTCCAAGCTACTTTAGCTTTGCCTTTTTGTAATTCTCCTTTGCTCCACAAAAAACCTTTAAACATCTTTTCCAAATCCCTTATCACCACTTTAGGAAGCTTAAAAACAGAAGCCCAATATACTTGAATGGATATTAACACAGAAGCTATTAATTGTGTTCTTCCAGCATAAGAAAGACTATTATTCTTCCAATCATTTATTCTTTTTTTGACCTTATCAAGTAAACCTTTACACTCTTTTACACCAATCTTTTTTGCAACAAGAGGTACACCAAGATACCTAACTGGCAATTTACCTTTCTTAAAGGGGAGGATTTGCAATATTTCATCAGTAGTTCCCATATTCATACTACCACAAAATATAGTGCTCTTACCCAGGTTGGGATGAAGACCAGATACAGCACTGAATGTTTCCAAAGCCTCCTTTATAACCTTCACAGAACCCACATCACCATGACTCAAAACTAAGAGATCATCAGCAAAACATAAATGAGTGATCTTTAGCTTTTTGCAGGCAAAATGATACTTGAAATTGCCATTATCACTGATTTTTTGTTGCAAAATAAGATTAAACACCTCCATGACAAGTGTAAACAGGTAGGGTGACATAGGATCACCCTGCCTTAAGCCTCTACCTCCTTTAAAAAAACCATGTCTCTCCCCATTGATGCAAATAGTAAAGGAAGGTGTAGTTACACAGGCCATGATCCAGGTGATCATTTTTGAATGAAAACCAAACATTCTGAGAGCTTTTTCAAGAAAGCTCCACTCCACAGTATCATAGGCTTTCTGAATGTCAATCTTCATTGCACATCTCTTAGGTCCATTTGCACAATCATACCCCTTCAGTAACTCTTGAGTAAGCAGAATGTTATCCGTGATTTGCCTATTAGGGATGAAAGCACTCTGATTCTTATTCACAATGGTATCCAACACAGATTTGATCCTGTTTGTAATAATCTTGCTAATGCATTTGTATACCACATTGCAACAAGAAATGGGCCTAAAATCAGACACTTTGCTTGGGGTACCAACTTTGGGAACAAGGGTGATCAGAGTTGCATTCATTTCACCAAGCAACTTTCCTTTATCAAAAAACTCTTTAATAGCAGTGCAAACATCACTTCCAACAATATCCCATGCTTTTTTGAAAAACCTTGCAGTAAAGCCATCTGGACCAGGAGCTTTATTGTCATTAATATCAAACATTGCAGCTTTTATCTCATCATTAGTTACCTCAGTAGTCATCTGATTAGAAGCTTGAACATCAATCTTATTAAGGAACCATCTTTCCTCTAAGTCCAAACACTCCTTATCAGGCTGACTTCCAAGAAACTTTCTAAAATGATTCACAAATTGAAGAGGGACTTGATCACCTGTATAGCTGGCATTATTTTCATCACAAATAACTTCAACTCTACTCCTATGAATCCTTCCTTTCAGAACTTTGTGAAAATAAGCAGAATTTCTGTCACCATCATTAAGCCAATCCACTTTTGCTTTTTGATATAACAACTTTTCCTCATCTTCAACAGCAATAGTATATTCTTTCAAGATCCTTACTCCATCATGTCTCAACTGTTTATTATAGGGATCTTTATCAATCTTTGTTTGGATTTCATCAAGCTTGACTTTAAGATGCTTAACTTTCTCAAACAAGTTGCCATTATTCCAATTCAATCTATTCATATGAGGCTTCATGGCTTTCAACTTCATAACCAACTTGTACATAGCAAATCCTTCCACATTCACACTCCATTTGTTAGTAACAATAGGGATAAAATCTTCTTTATCTGCAATATAATTTGCAAATCTAAAAGATTTAGCTTTTTTAATAACAAATGCAGGACAGTTCAAAACCACTGGACTGTGATCAGAAATCCCATATGGAAGGTACACTGTATGAGCTTTGTTGTGAGCCTCCAAAAAATCCTCATTACCCATTGCTCTGTCAATCTTCTTAAGAACACTGCTATTAGGATTAAGGAGACTTTTAGTCCAAGTAAAATGGAGCCCAGAACTGCAAATATCCTCCATCTTAATAGCGTTTATACAATCATTAAACTCTTCCATATCTTGTGTCATATAAGATGGTCCTTCAGAGTGATCTTCTAGATTAAGACTTACATTCATATCACCCATAATAACCCAAGGATTCTTTCCAATAACTGTTTTACAAGTAATTAACTCAGCCCACAATTTTCTTCTACATCTTCCATTATTTTCAGCATAGATGAAAGTGCAGAACAACTTTTCTTTAGTACTTGTAACCTCAATTGTACACAACAAAACTTGATCAGACATATGAATCACCATACACTGGACTAAATCACTATTCCATCCAACCAAAATTCTACAACCTCTAGCACATACATCAGCATTGTTAATCCAATTCCATCTTCCAAATACTTTTTCACTAATTTTATTGATCTTAGGACCCTTTATTCTGGTCTCAAGAACAGCACACACACTAAGCTTTTCATTCACAACCAAATTCTTAATAGCATTCTGCTTTTCAAGCTTCCCCAAGCCTCTAATATTCCAAGTAGCAATTTTCAAATCCATTAGTTAAAAATACCATTGTTCCCCCCACTGTTTCCATTCAACACCTCTGCATATGTGCCATTTACTTCATTTTGTGCCAATTTCTTAGCTGACCCTGACACTTCTTCATACACATTAACTTCCTCTACATCTTCACTATTCTTTTCTACATCCTGTTGCTCATCAAACTGTTCCTTTGATTGCTCATTAGCCAGTCCAAAAAACTTATTAGCACTCAGTTTTAAACCCTCAATAACACTTTCATGCACTTTCCAACTATTCTTCTTATTGGGACTTCTTTGATCATTATTACTTGTTCCATTACCATCCCCCTTTTCATTACCATTATCACAACTCTGTACATCTGTACTTTTTCCTTTATCCTTTACTACATACTTTTTGTTTTGCCCAACACCTCCTGCATTTCTTGTCCCATTATTAGCTTTCATCTTGTGCTGATTATCTCTTTTCCTATAATCCATTTGACCAACCTCTTTCTGTTTCTCATCCTTTTTCTCATTCCCATTTACTTGTTCCTTCTCTTCAACAACTGTTTTTGGTTTAGCAACACAATTCTTATCACAATGCCCAAACACATTGCAATAAGTGCATAATGGTGGAGCCCAATCATATTCAACATCCACAAACTTACTCCCAGTCACATTACTTTCACTATTCTTGTACACAATTTCAACTTGATTTGGTAATCCTTTTTTAGCATTCACTTCAATAAGCACTCTAGCAAAACCAGTACTTCCATTCCCTTTTGTACACACATTAGTTGTAACAGTATCCATTATTAAAGGAGTTCCAAGTCTTCTAGCCACTGCACTAATACCTTTTTTACTCCAAGCCTCTAATGGCAACTTCCTAAACTTGACCCACAATGGCAACACATTAGGTTCAGACCTATCCAAACACACAGATGGATCCCATTTTTGCACAAACATAGGTTTTCCATTAACCATCCATGGCCCATTTTCAGTAACAGATTTCACCCCATTATCATCTCTAAACTTGAACAAGAAAATACCATTACCATTAGGTACAATATTTTTTAGTCCAAATTTACCCCACATTCTGTACAAATTATAGTTCAGCTCCATCATAGACATTCTATATCCAACAAAGAACCCACATACTGTAAACTCCCACTTCTTACTACCTTCCAAAACAGTCACCTCATCAAAAACTACAACTTCTTTACCCTCACACAGTTCAGTAGGAATAAACACCAATTTGTTATCCATAGCATGCATAGAAGCAACATCTGCATATGTGTTCTTACTACCACTAGCATTAGTATTATTAACAACATTATTAGGGAGTGTTGAACTTACAGTGCTTACTTCCACAGGTAGTTTATCACTAACAGTCGTCTTCTCCATCTCCTTACCATCAATCTCATTCAAAGTAGGGAACTCATTACCAGACAACTCACTCTCACTCTCTTTACCTTCATTTACCTCCTTTTCCCCCCTTTTATTGTTCAACTGATTACCATTCATACTGGACTTACTAGCCAAACTTCCTTTATCCAAACAATCCTGATTTCCTTTACTATTATCACCAAGAGCATCATCCAAATGCTCCTTATTCACCACATCACCAGCATTATTCCTACTAAGTTTTAGGGTTCCATTCAGATCATGAACAGAGTCATTAAACTTTGCAGGAACCTTCAATTTACGCTTAGAAGAACGTTTAGACATTGTGAAACAATCTAAACTAAAAAGGAACAATCAATTTGTACAAATGAAATTTGGCTCCAAAATTATGAAATTGGGGGAATTCACAAAAAAGAACGAAAATCTAATTGACACACATCAATGAGATCGCAATGACTAGACGAATCTAACGATGTTATCAGATTAAAATTTCAACAAGTAATGACTTAATCCTGTAATTCACCAAAAAATTGGTTTTCTCAATCCTGGATGAAAATCAAATTGATACACATCATAGTGATCGCAACGAAGAGATGAATCTAATGATGTGAACGGATTTGAAAATCATTAAGAAAAAGAGAAGAAAAATGGAGTTTTGTGTGATTTTTGTAAAAAGTAAAATACGGGCTTAAATATTGTTCTTTAATAGTTGGGAACATATGTAAAAGTTAAACTTTAACTAATCTAAAGTCATTTGTTTTTACATATTTACTGATAAGTTAACAAACAGTGTTGGGTTCTTTGATTGCGGCTACTTAACTTGCAGCTTAATAGTAGCTTAACTCATTTTATATCCTCTGTCAGTGTCATTCTACAATTTTGAATCTTAATTCAGGAAGTAATATATATGATAATTTTTGGGTGAATTTTCATGTTCAAGTAGGTGAATCACAACAATATAAGGTTGAGAGGAAGTTAGACAAAGGTGGGTTTGATCACGTGTTTGTAGATCATCCTGTTTCTGATGGAACTAATCCAGTGTGGCCATGCAGGTAACACTTTTGTACCAAGCATTAAAGTTAGGATGCTATGAGAGTATATGTTTTTATGAAATCGGCTTTTGTTACTTATTCTCTCTAACATCTTTATGTAACAAACAGATCTTAACTTTGAGCACTTAATTAGCAAAGGCTGCAGTTATGGTCCACCTTACAAGAGCCAAGTTCACAGGTATGTGTTTATTTTTCAAGCTATCCCAGAGAAGCTAAACTTGAAAGACATCCTCTTTTGAATTTAAAGTAAGTGATATTGCAATGAAATAATAATACAATGATAACTTAAAATTCTATGCATGTCTTTAATTGTCTATGAGCAAACAATGATACATTATCAGTAAGCTCCTAAATAAATATGTAGGGATTTGATTCTAGGCTTTCAGCAAATTTATAATTTATAAGAGTTTAGATCATTATTTCGTAATATTTGGTTCATATAGGAACATGTCAGGGACTTTTTTCTATTATTCATAAATTACACCAATTTAGTAATATTATATGTATTGTGTTTAGTGCAGATCAAAATGCACAATTCTGGATCAAGATATATATAAAAAAAAGGATCGATGAAAGGTATGATATTTTGATGCCAAATTCTTTGTATGAGAAAACCACACACGTGAATCTTGATCACCCTAATATTTGTGACTACACCTCTATTAATGGCTCAATCTTAATAGATTATGTTTTCATGATTGGGTAAGTTTAAAGTACTTTGCCACCTGCACCGTGATCAAATAAGAGCGGTTTCCCGTGTCTAAGAGAGAGAGATTTAGAACGCTGTGAGTTCTCTTTGGCTTAATTTAGTTTTTGTATAAGCTACAAAGAAAGGATATTTATAAAATAATTGTGTATATCTTGAGGTCATTATAGCTTGTAAATTCCATCCTAACTACACCACACCAGATAGTTATCGACATGAATTGTTGTACACATCAATACCACTAGTTACTAAACACTGGCCTTTCATGAGGTTTATATATCCATTTATGTTTTGTTTTCCTTTACATTTTTTTAAAACTTATCATTCTCTTTGACCTATATATGGATGAAATGGATTGTTTGGGTTATAAATGAAGGAATACATTAAAAAAAGAATGAAGTATGTACCATTTTTGAATTGTTTATGATGATACTTTTAAGAGGATATCATAACATCGAAAACGTGATTGCATCAGAATTTTTTTAATTACGAACATAGCCCAATGAGTTTTAATGTTAAAGATATAACTAATGTTAGAGATCTCTTTGTTGGAGTTAGAATGATGTTATATATAACTAATTAAGTTTCCATTTCACTATCTCTTTAGTGACAAATTTGTGGAAAACTAGAAGGGGGGGGGGGGTTGAATAGTTTTACGTCTTTTTAATTTTATTTTGAAAACTTAGTTTAGTTTTAAAACCTTGTTTGCTTTTAAAACTTTGATTCAATCTTATGTGAACTCAAATCTTGAACAATATGAACAAGTATGTCTAAGTATAAATAATAATAATGTATGCTAAGTATGTGAAATCAACACATGCATAATATAAACAATTGTAGCTATATACGAGAGATAAGTATGTAATCGTTTATTTTATAATCCTTAGTTGTATTGTGTATGAAAACTATACTTGATCGAAATGATCAATTATATGTATGTAGCCTTTTTAGTTTGATTGTAAAAACTTTATTTTGTGAATAAAACTTTCGTTTGATCTTTAAGTAAAATCAATACTAGCACTATATGAGCAACTATATATATACGTCTACGTCTACAAAAGTAATAACGATATAAGCAAGATAATAAGTAAGGTATGGAAAGATCTAACCGCGAGACAAAGGATTTATAGTGGTTCGGCTACAAGGACACCTTCCTTGCCCTACTCCACTCCTCGAGTCACCTACTCGAGAGTTTTCTTCACTATGTCAACAAGCTCCCTTATGGCGGAGAAAACCTTACACACCTTGGCTTACACAAGTTAACGACACTAAGCTAAATGTCGAGTTCTAATCGTAGCTAGAACCAATCTCACACCAAATATCACACCACGTGATCTTCACACCTTAATCACACCTTCACACCTTTTTCAAGACTTCACACCGTCTTCACACCTTATCAATCTTCACACCTTCTTCACAACTACTTCACACCTATCTTCACAACTACTTCACACCAACTATCTTTACTACAATCTACTAGCCAATCACACTATCTATATTCCTAACACAACTATCTACAATCAAATATTCACAACACACTAAACAAAGATATATGTAAATATTCTTGATGATGCACCAATAACTTGGATGTGGAGGTCACAACAAGTTGTAATACTTCTTGTCTTGGAGGATAGAAGTATTCTTCTCTTGCACTTGAGAGGATGGAAATTAGATCACTTTGAAACAAAGAATATATATACACTTATGATCAAAGGATGAGAGAATAGAGAAATAGATCTAGATCAGAAAGTTTAGAAGTGCAAAAGGTGAGAAAATTCTGTGGGATGAACCAGTATTTATAGGGAGAAAAATACTGTTCTGGAGCGTGGCCGGTCCCCTTAATAATTAAGGGGGCCGCCCCTTCAGAACGTTGGGTTTATTTGTCTTTTTGTGGGGAAGGTTTTTCTGGATTAGATTTGCCATTTTTGGTTGGAAATTTGAATTCATATATTTATAATGAATTAAACATATTCCTTTAATTCCAAAAATGTTTTGTAGAAGATATAAAATGTTTTGTGACATTTTATAAAAAGTCTAGTGTTTAAGAAAATTGTTCCTTTGATCATAGAATGTAATAAACACTTTGTTTATTCATACCTTAAGTGATTTGGATGTAAAGACAAATGTTAATCACTAAAAACTTGTTTACATCATAAGTTTTAGATTAATGAGTTTATGCTTTGTAATTATCAAAACATAGAGACATTGTTAATATGTTAACAATGTTTTTAGACATTATTAATTTATGTCAACAAAATTGTAGTTTGAAACATGGCAGATGTGGGGATACTAGGTGTAAGTCGAAGCATAAGTAAAGGTCTTAGCAAAGAGAATGGTGGTTGGCATATAGAAGACGTGTTTACAAGAGGTGGTGGTGGTAGTCATGATGGGTAAAACAGTCGTTAATCACATGAAGACGTCTCTACTTAACATACATTGTTAATGTTCGTGATCTTGATCCTCATGCTCAACAAAACTTTATTTAAGATAATTAAAATTGTTGAAGAAAATGAAATCTTTTAGAGAAATTAGAGATCGCGTTGACAAGTCATCTTCCTCTCTTTGATTATTTTTGTTAACTGTTAATGAGTACTTAAAACAATAATGACGTTATTGCCTTTGTTAATGAGAACTTAAAACAATAATGTTATTGCCTTCGTCAATCTCAGGATTGGAATATGACTAAGTTAGGGTGTGTTAGATGCAAATTTCATTTGCTTGAAAATAAGAAGGTTTGGCTGAATTTAGAGTAAATAAGCCAAAAAAAAAAAAAAAAAAAAAAAAAAAAAACTATGTTGCATTTTGAATCTGCATTGAATTAAAATTAAATTATGCTTCGACCTATACTATTTTGGATTGATAAGTTTTTCAAAGAGTGATAAGTTTTCCGAGAAAAACTAGGTTGCATTTCCAAACTGCGTTTATAAAATAGAGGAAGATGACTTTATTATTACTAATTTTATGACAAGACAGGGAAAATCTTCCAGGCAAATAGGTTTGTATTTGCCACGACCTGTTTTTATACATGGCCAACTATATGTAGCCTTCTCTCGCGTTAGGAGTAAAAAAGGATTGAAGATGGTTATTCGTGACGAAGACGGAAATATGAGTAATACCACCACCAAAGTGTCTACAAAGAAGTGCTACACAATTTATGATCACATCTACATGTACATATACTTTACGTTTGTTTATCCCGATGTGGTTCTTTTTAACTTATAACTTCATAATAAGCAATGTCATTTACTACATTCTACGACATTACTTAAAAGTAGAAGTTTTTGGTCCTCCTTTTTTCATTTTTCGTATACAATTGTTGATGCATCATTGAGTTTAGCCTAATAGAGGTATGCACCTATGCCAATTTCAATTTCCACGGAAATGGGGTGTTTGGGACTGCCTATTATAACTTCATGTGCTTTCAGGAAATAATTAAATATATGAAACTCATAAGATTGAGTAACCTAGAAATCACAAAAAAGTTATTACTTATGCAATACTGGTACAATCAAATATGGGTCATTCATTCAGTTTGTACTTTAGTTAATTTAGCAGATGAAGGAGCTCATTAAGAAACTCAAGCCATCTCATTGATGAAGGCCATTCTCTCTCCAAAGATATTCTAATAGATGAAGCTGATTGTAATCTATCAAAAAACTACTACAAATGTAGTCTATACAGAAGTTCTTCAAGGTCTTTGACCAAGTTTCAAGAGGTACGTACCAATATACATATGATATCTTTTATGTCATTTTTTATTTATATTTATTATCAATCGCAAACACTTTTAATTTACACTTTTTTTTACACTTATTAGGTGCCCAAAAAATGTTCATTGACTTATCACTTAATTTGCGTTCAATACATAAATTTGCTTTCCAAGATCATGAAGATTGTAGGCCGCGTGCATGAGTGTTTATTAGATTAATAGTTACATCTTTATTTCTTTATTGTATCATTGACTTAATATATATTATTCCATTAAAAAAATCAAATTTTTTTCCTTCGTTGTTTTTTCTTACTTTACCCACACACTTAATTTATTGATGCATACATTCTTTTAAAAACCCGTTAATTTGACGGGTCAATAAGCTAGTTCAATATATAGTACATCTTTCTATGGTTTATTTTTTCTAAGAAAAATTGTCCGCATTTATGTTGCTGCATTGTTGCGTATAGTTATGATTTCATATATTTTCGGTTAAGGTGATCTAACAACCTAAATACACATTAAAAAGGAAAAGAAAAATATTCATATAAGTTAGTCACGAAAGATATATAGTATTATATGCTTATGCTATGACCATACGCGTGTCTTGAGATGATCCGAGATAAAAGGAAGTGATACTATAGAAAAGAAAAAGATACATGTTAGTCACGAAAGATATATACTGTAGTATATGCTTATGCTATGACGACCATACGCGTGTCTTGAGATGATCCAAGATAAAAGGAAGTGAGTACCACTTCAAAGTTCAAACCCTATAAAGCATATCATCAAATAAATAAAACATGATTTAGTGTTGTTATCACTTTATTTAATTTGCTTTTTCTCATGATTTACAAAATGGGGTCACAAATTACCGGCCAGCCATTTACTTCACTTCACTTAATAATTAGTACTAGGATTTTAAATTTTGTTTATGGAATTAGTCGGTTGGTCCATTTTCTTGCAGTGGTATTACAAAAAGTTAAAATTGCAGTTAAAAACAATTTGACTTCTCATGGTCTTTATTATAAGATGATTAGAGTGAAGATAAGGTTTAGTGTGTTCTATGTAAGTGGACACATCTAGTAAAAGAAAAGAAATGAAAGATAGTGAGGTGTAAACCTATGAAGAAATAAACATGAACAATTGAAGGGTGATAGATGGTGATACCTACCAAAAAGAATGCACACCACAGATGGCGCTGCCATAGATCAACAGGAATTATGAATTGACGGCTATATAATAGCACCAAAATGTTGGGAAAATTCGAATCCTAAAGGTGAACTAGACAAGTAGTTTATACGATTTATACATAGAAATCATAAAGAAAATAAACGATTGTATTGATCAGATCCATTGAATTTATAAATCATTAAACATAAATAGAAAATCTAACTCTAAGTGCTAGACGAATATGAAGTAATGGGCCAGGCCTTTAAGCCTTTATTAGCTAACATCCCCTCAAACTCACAATGTTGCAACATAGATATTGAGAGTTTGTCAAATAAAAAGTAAACTAAAACCGAAAAACAAATGCAAAATGGAGTGTCACAAAGTGTGAACTCAGTGCTATATGAAGTCTCAATCCGACGCAATCCAAAATGTAACAAAGCGAACTCAGTCATGTTTGAAATAAGCATAACAAAGTCGATGCAAAACCAAAAACGCAAACTTAGAACATAACAACACATATACGGAGATAAATAAGAGTAGAACAAATAGAACCCGATGCAGAGCATGTTCATGCAGAAATTAAAGCAGCACAGCCAGAACCATATGTTGAGCCAAATATATTCAGAGTAAAACTGAAACATATAACTACTCATGAGTTAATCGGATTAGTTAAGATTGTAGCATTATCATCACCTATGCAAAACCAAGCAGAATCATAGCAGAACCAAGTGCATTACCAAACAGATACAACGCAGAAGTAGAACATAATCAGATGAATAACCAAGATATCATAGGCAAAACCATATTGGGTACCAATACCAATCAAATCAAATAGTGTTCTGAACCTAACCAATAATAAACATGATCGATCTGAACTCGAACCTATTATATCAATTCAAAACCAAACCTTAATTACTCAAGCATAACACAATTTAAACAAATAAATCCGAGCAATTATCTTTTACCGTAACCAAGCCGATCCAACAAAAACACTTGCACAATGTTAAATAAATAACCAATTTGTGACAACCTGATGCAAATATCGATACTAATACTAATATCAGATTTGAGTTCTTACGGACCTTTAAACTAAAACCCCAATAATTAACTGCTTACAAACAAGACCTAAAAGAATTAAACACAACTTGACAAGCAGTCAAATAATGAAACAAAATCTTGCAAACTAGTAAATAATTCAAAATATCAAACCGAGATATCAAAATGAAATGTTCCAAAATCTCATGCTAAATTGCTAATTAATTCCATCAGATCCAACTAACTTAATGCATAAAACAAAATTAGGCAACCATGTTTTCTTTTATTCAAAAGAAGATAAAAAAAGGCTACAAGAGAGCATGATGCAGCTCTCTACCACACGCTATTGGGCGTTTTTTTGCACCAACGCCGCCGCCGTTCTGTACTGCTACCAACGTCATTGTAGCGTTGTTCATCGCTTCGCTGGTACATTAGCGAGTGTTATTTTAGTTCTTGTGATGTTATTGGGTGGATGTTGAGGTGACACAACAATAATGATTATTGGTGCAACACTCCACCTAACACTCTAAGACTAAGCGATCTGGTCAATCAATCGACGACAAGACATTGCGAACATTAATTTTCTCTTTTCCTTAGTCGGCATGAAGACATACCGATAGTCGAACCAAATATAAGGAATTTATAGCTCAGATATCATGTACAATCAGAAGAAAATTACATAACATTAGATAATACAGTAAATAGAAAACCTAACTCTAAGTATTAGACAAGCCTAAACTAATGAGTCAGGCCTCTATTAGCTATGTTGTATGTTATTCTTATTATTAACTTAATGTGTAGGGGTTTAGACGTTATTTAACTTGGTACTTAGTCGAATAGGAAAAGGAATGTTAATTGGTTACTTTGCTTACAAGGCAAGCAGTCGGATTTACTAGTTTCCTTAGGTTCCAGCCGATTCCAACTCCTACTTGGATCGGTTCTCCCCCTCATTCTCTATAAATAGTGGTGAGGGGGGAAAGCTCAAATTTTACTGTTCATTCTTTTCCTTTGATCAATAAATGAAATGTTTGGTTCAAGTCATGTGGGTTACTTCTTTTAGTCGTGTTGTGTGTCGTTTTCTTTACAAGATTTGAATTCCGCATAGTTGGCTTCCGGGGTTTGTTGATCGCACGTTTTCAACAAGCTAACAGTATAACCGTAATTGGCATTTGTGCTATGTCCACACCGAACTAAAAAAGCCATACTTCTCATGAGTCAGAGGTACAAATTTACAATTACACACGGGAGTCATATATACAGTAGTGTTATTGGAAGTTTTCTTAATAGGCAACTTTGTCACTAAGTTAACCATCCCTAGGCTTAATCCCACAAAATGTGGCCTTTCTAAAAGTAAAAATAAAGAAGATTTCAGGTCTAAGTGCCATACCAGCCATGACCTTAAATCCATAATTCTAGTTTTTTACGCTCTCGTACTTTGCCTCCATTGCGGCAACTAATAAAGTCATTCAAAATAATGAGTTTTATTTATAAGGATACAGCATTGGAGTGAGCTTACAATGTATTGAGACATTAATTTACATCCTCTAGGAAATAACAAAACAATCGCTTTTGTATGCTGCATACACGTACCCTCGGCGTTGCATGAATATCTAGTCTTGCATTCCCATACATTTAATTAATATGCATGAATATAAAGTACACTTTATCTTTTACTTTTGCGACCTATAATAAAGGTGATGCTAATAAACTATGTCTCTTACTTTTGCGACCTGTAAGTGGAAGAAGGAGATGAATGCTGGTGTGGGCCGAAGGGTTGTATCTCAACGAGACACCTAAGTAAGTGGATTGTTATCAATTGTTCGCTTTCCAACAGCTATTCTTTTCTTTAAACAAATTTATGCAACTCATAAATGATACATCTTAAAATAGCTTTTCAGTGCATGCTAATTTGATGGAAGAATCAGGATTTCGTTGCTAGCCTAATTAAGAACATAAAATCTTATAGGAATCTTCCATTATTTTTGAGAAATAACAAGGTGATTGTGCATGGAAGTGTTTCAATTCCACGCTCAAACCCAGGGACAACCAGGGTCAAATATGAACGAGTACACAAGTTTTTTGGAACCATAGTATAAAAACACATTTCGATCAACCGGGTGCTTTTAAGAAGTATTTTGAAAAAAATTGATGTTTTTTTCAAAAACTAACACTACATTGAAAAAATCCATAGGGGTCCTGGGCACCCGCGAGAACCCCTGTTCCGTCCCTGCTCAAAACCGATCATATGTTGTCATATCCTAAAACTGAAATTGGTTCACTAGCAAACACAAGAAAAGATCCCTTTTAATTTATCTTTTAAGAAGCAAATGCATGGAAGTATTTCCTGTTTACTTTTTATTTTGATATATTTTGTTAGGCCAAGGACTTTTATGGAGGAGTTGTTTTTCAAGGGTTCTCGTGTGGCAGAGATCGTTTTCTTCTAGGTTAGGTCATCTTGATTAATGTTGTCGGCTTGTAACATATTATGTTTTCTCGTCAACATTTGTTTTCGTCATTTATAATCTTTAGCTTCTTGATAGTCATTTAAAAAGTTTTCTCCGTGTTTAAAAGATTACAGAACAAGTCTTTTACGTATCTTATTTCCATGTCTTATAATTTATGTAAATTAACTCAAGGAATAGAATATAAGGCATAATACAGATTTACCAAAAACCATGAGCACAATCACTTTTTTGTGCCTTGACTATTAACTATACATCATGAGTCATCGACATCACATGCACCACCTTTTGCCCCTCTGCCCATCACCTCCTTTCTTCTTTAAAAGCTTTGCCCACTCACTCAATTTCCTGCATGTGAACCTTCACTTCCTCCTTACTATTATCACATTTACGCACAAATCATATCCAATTTCTTTCTCTTCCGTTTAAATTTAAGAGCAACATTGCAAGTGTTATTCACAATTCAACACAAGAATGGAGAATACCGCAGTTCATGTCAAACTACCTAGTTCAGCTACTAACACTAGTCGTGATGACGAAACACCATTTCCAACTCAAAACCTATCACCTCCATCTCAATTGCCTTTAGCACGCGAATCTTTACGTCCAATTACACTCAGGGTATTTCCATGCACAATCACATACTTATATTTACTTGCACCATATAAATCATGTGCAACTTTTATATGTTTTTTTGACATTATAAATACTTTTTTTTAATCACTGCCTTCATAAATTTTCGCACGTTATTCTTATACATTGCAGTTTGAAGATTTGGCATACACTATTAAGGGCCCATCTGAAGAAGAAAATGGTCTTATTTCTCCTAAATCAAATACAAATCGAATCCTTCTTAACGGAGTCAGTGGAGTAGTCCGCCCTGGGGAGTTACTAGCCATGCTTGGGCCTTCTGGGAGTGGAAAGACCACGTTACTAACCGCCCTCGCTGGTAGACTACCTGGAAAGATTTCGGGGAGCATAACCTATAGTGGACAGCCCTTTACTAGCTCAATAAAAAGGAAAACTGGTTTTGTAACACAAGACGATGTGTTATATCCACACCTAACAGTTATCGAAACATTGACCTACGTTGCCCTATTGAGGCTGCCCAAAAATCTGACTCATGAAGAGAAAATAGAGCAAGTGGAGCTCATCATAACTGAGCTTGGATTATCTAACTGTCGTGATAGTATTGTAGGTGGGCCACTTATTCGAGGCGTTTCAGGAGGGGAGCGAAAAAGGGTCAGTATTGGACAAGAAATGTTGGTGAACCCAAGCTTGTTGCTTTTGGATGAGCCCACGTCAGGGTTGGACTCAACCACAGCTCTACGAATAATGTCCACTCTGAAAGCATTAGCTCGAGGAGGGAGGAGTGTGGTCACCACAATCCATCAACCATCAAGTCGATTATACTGGATGTTTGATAAGGTGGTGGTGTTATCAGACGGGTGTCCAATTTATAGTGGGCAGACGGGTCAAGTTATGGAGTATTTCAGCTCGATTGGGCATGTACCCGGGTATAACTTCATGAATCCTGCTGATTTTCTTCTTGATCTAGCAAATGGTAATTATAGGCTTTGATTATTTCTGTTTGAATTATCTATTGCCTTTCCATTCCGGATATAAATTTCAAGAACACTAAAGTTTTAAACTCAATATTATTACTACTGAGCGCATAGTTAAACTATATATGAGATAATAACTATATTTATAGAGTACAATTTGGTGTTCATGATGCAGCATAATTATTGCAGTGACTACATTCTCATGTCACATTATAACTAATGACTTTGACTTAGAGCTAAAGTATTTTCAACTTGTTATCATTAACAAAGATCATATACTTTTATTACAACTATAGGATACCATACAGAGTTTTTATAACACATGATAGATTGATAGATTCAAAAAATCAAGGACATTATAATCAATCATATGGCGTTGATGTTTTTTGTAGGTGTTTACGGGGTCTGTGGTATTGGGGAAGTTGTTGCTAGTTCGTATCTGTGTGACTATTTTTTTATTGGATTGTCGGTGTTCTTTCATGTCGTGATTTACAGAGCTGTCTTCTAAAGGATTTTTATATTTCGGGGTGGTTTTTTTTGTGGTGGTTGCGTCTTATAATTGCTAGCGTCTTGTTAGTTTATTAATGATGCACTTTTCAACAAAAAAAAGTAACAACCGGTATTCCAGTAACATTAACTAAGTTATTCATCACAAGAATTATCACGTTTTTATCTCATATAAGTAACTGTTCATGCAACTTTATTTGTTAAAGTTGCAAAGGTGCCTAACTGACTACTTTTTACGAGTAATTTTTATATAAAGCAAGAAAACAAACAAAAAGATTGGAAAAAAGTTTGACTTCTATACTTCTATGCATGTCAACGTATAAATGTTTTTTTTTTTTTTTTTTTTTTTTTTTTAAAATTTTGTTTACGGATATCATCATTCTATGATCAAACAGTATTTATGGATTTTAATTAAGAGCATTTTAATGTTCATGGTTACAATATTTGGTATGAAAAGAGACAGTATCATTCCATGATTTTGATTTGTGTCTTATAATTTCTCATTAAAACAATACAGATGTATCTCCTACAAGAAACCAAGATAATCAAGGAAGATCAAACAGGCAGGGAGATGAAAACTCCATCAAACACTTTCTAATATCATCTTACAAAAGGAACCTCCAACCTCTCGTTAAAGACGACATTCATCAAAATGTCCAGAATCCGATTCAAGCCATTCAAGGGACATCACCCTCACGACGTAAGAAAATACAAACATTGTTTTTGCTCTAGCTATAGCCACATAATTATGTTAACTCCAATTGCACACTCAATTTACGCGCATATGCTAAAAAGTAGGGAAAAAAAATGGATATCTAGTTGTGTTTTTTCTCGATTGAAAAGGAAATCGTACGTACCCAAAAATTAATACAAAGTGGTCCGTTATAGCTGCAGCTTGTGACAAGCAATGGACCACAAGTTGGTGGATGCAATTTGAAGTCTTGTTAAAGAGGGGCCTTAGAGAAAGGAGGCACGAATCGTACTCTAGATTAAGGATCTTTCAAGTGATGTCGGTTTCAGTCCTTTCGGGCCTTCTATGGTGGCACTCGGATTTGTCCCACTTGCAAGATCAGGTACCACGGTTGCCTTACATTGTTCTCATACTCCACTAGTAAACATTGTACGTACGCCGAAAGTGAAACTACAAGCGATTTATACTCGTTCACCATTAAAAACTGGACACGTGTCGATATATATACTATTGATCAATATATCTGGGCCAGTGTAGTGGTATCAACTATCAAAGGTGTCTTGTCAAAAATTGCTTGTGGGTTCAAATAATAAATACAACTAATACATTTGCGACACCATTAGAAAGCAGACACGTCTAAAAAGATACAAGTTATCAGATGTGCCACATCAGTTGCAGGTTGTGGGTTAAAGTAGTCACGTTTGTGTATCCGCCAATCTATGATGTATTAGAGGTTATATGAAATGTACAAGGGTTTGGGCGGTTTGGACTAGAATTATCGGCCAAACCACTAACTAACTTGGTTTGACATCTTTTCAAGCAAAACCATCTTTCAAACCAAACCAGGTAGACCACCTGAAACCGGTTTGGTCTAGTTGGCTTAGCTGTTTGAGACGAAAACTTCTCTTATTATCACATGTCGCTAATCATGTTTATAAGAACGCACAACCCTCCTGGGATACTATTATATCACAAGTAATGATACAAAGTTCTGGGTCTTAAAGTTGAATCCATTTTAAATTTTATGTTATTTTAAAGTAAACTATAATGATTGAATACTCCAGGGACGGATCTAGAGTGTTAATATGGGGGGCAGGTGCCCCCCATGGCTAGCCGAAAAAGTTAAAATTTTAGTGTAATTTTTTTAAAATTTTGACCTTTTTTCGAAAGTGACCCCCACTAAAAACTCAAATTGCCCCCCACCCACATACTAAAACCTAATATTCAACGCTTTAAAGCCTTATAAATCATTCATCTTTAAGTAAAAATACTCGATTTATCATTAGGATCTTATTTTTTTTTTCCGCATTTTGTTGTTATGTTCAAAAAAAAAATTTTGCCCCCCACATCCATTTTTCCTGGGTCCGTCACTGGAATAATCTACTAAAGCTAATGAACTATAGCTGACTTTCAATCTATGTCTTTTTAGATGATGGCGCCACATGATCGGTTTATTTATTTCTCACCTTTTTACCTATCTTTGTTAAATATTCATATCAATGTATTGTGATATTGATTTTTAGATTTTTATGCAAGTATGTTACATCCATTGCAGGTGGGACTCCTCTTCTTCTTTTCCATATTTTGGGGGTTTTACCCTCTATCCAATGCCATATTCACCTTCCCTCAAGAATGGCCCATGCTAATAAGAGAACGTTCCACAGGAATGTATCGACTCTCCTCATATTACTTTGCTAGAATGGCAGGAGATTTGCCAATGGAACTAGTCCTTCCAACCGTATTTGTGACCGTCACATATTGGATGGGTGGTCTCAAGCCTTGCCTTTCCACATTCATGCTAACAATTCTAATCATTCTTTTCAATGTGTTGGTTTCACAAGGACTCGGGTTAGCACTAGGTGCCATACTAATGGACCTAAAACAAGCAACCACCTTATCGTCAGTGGTCATGCTAGTCTTTTTGCTTGCGGGTGGTTATTATGTTCAAAAGATTCCACCATTTATCTCATGGTTGAAGTACATCTCGTTTAGCCATTATTGTTACAAGCTTTTAGTGGAAGTGCAATATACAAAAACTGAGGTTTACAAATGTGGAACCGGTGTTCACTGCAAGGTTTACGATTTTCCTGGGATAAAATACTTGGGCATGGGTAATTTGTGGTGGGATGTAGCTGCTTTGGGTGTCATGTTGATTGGGTATAGGCTTATTGCCTATGCAGCATTGAGGATGAGAAAGTCTTACTAGTTGACTATTTATAGCTTATAAATGTATTTGTTGGTGGAAAAGAGAAATCGTACTGTTTTTTTTTTGTTGCAATGGTGAATATATTTTATTAATCTCCAACCAATCATTACAGTACATAACAATAACAGCAAGCATTCTTGGACAATACCAAAGCTTGATACAGAATGAAACTATTCTATACAGCACAATGCACATGTCTGCTAAGCACAATGCACATGTCTGCCATCTCATCAAGAAACAGAGCATATCACATTTGCAGATCTCATCAATACAGATTGTATCAGCAAGCATGAACCTCAACAACATCATTCAAATCACCATTCTAGCACCTTACCATCTAGCTACATTTCCCCATCACCATTCTACTCAACCACTCATCCTGCTACCACAGTAGAGGAGCAGAATTGGTGTGAGGCTTCACTAGGCACCCATAACCCCTCCAATCAAGGGCTCTTCCAAATGTGCTACATTTCCATCTTTACAAATGGCTTCACTAGAAATCGTACTGTTGATCATAGTTAATTACTGTACATGGTTTTTGATACATAATCCGTATATGTTGGCATTAGCCGAAAATTGTACATTGCAATGATCTAAGTATATGTTACCTTTTCTATATATGTTTCATGAGATACGAATGTCTTCTTGTTTGACTATATATAGTGCCCCCTTGATTATGGCAATACATATGATGACCAACAGCTTGCATAGTTGCACATGGTTGATCATAGATGGTATGGACCACTCAAAGAGTGGCCGGAACATCCTGAGCACCTTCTACTCTTTCGCCGATCATTATGGAACTTGTTGTGAACAATGGTACATAAAGTTAAAAGTAGTTATGCGTAGTATTTAGTAGAGTTGATAATAACGTTCAGGAAAGTGCATGCAGAAAACATGTTGGGCCAGTTGGTAAGAGTTAACAGCCCAATAAGGCACAGAAAATTTGTAATGGTAATTCACATCATCACATGAGAGCACGGGTCAATATCTTAAAACATTTATAACTGCGACAATTCGATAAACTGTTTTTACGTATACTTAAGCCGTATAAATTTCATATATTTTATTGAAGGTAAATGATACGAACCTATCCCATACTAGGCTCGTATCGGTTCATAAGTCCAAGTGTAGAACTCACTGAAAAAGCTAGCTTGTAAGAGGAGGGGACACCTAGACTTATAAATCACCACCCAATCCCATACTTGGGCGATGTGGGATAGTAATAATACCCCACCCTTTGAAGAACCAACGTCCTCGTTGGTCACGGCTATGTTGGTCACGGTTGGCACCCTTCCTTGGGTCCAAGCCACCACTCCATAGGCCACCACTCCGAGCTCGTTGGTCACGGTTGTGTTGGTCACGGTTGGCACCCCTCCTTGGGTCCAAGCCACCACTCCACAGGCCACCACTCCGAGTGTTGGAACCTCCAACGGTAGGGCTGGCTCTTGATACCAATTGATACGAACCTATCCCATACTAGGCTCGTATCGGTTCATAAGTCCAAGTGTAGAACTCACTCAAAAAGCTAGCTTGTAAGAGGAGGGGACACCTAGACTTATAAACCACCACCCAATCCCATACTTGGGCGATGTGGGATCGTAACAGTAAATGTGTATGTTAGTATTAGGCACACAAATCTGTATGCTAACTACTATACACTAGCTTTTTATTGCCTTTGATGAGTGTTTATTTGTTGTGCTACAGCTGGACGTGTCAATTTGTTGTTCAATGTCGATTATGAAATACGTAGTTGGACGTAAATCTTTATATACGTCGTCCTTCATATAAAACTTTTTCATAGCTGGTTTAAACTTCACAACATGTGTCACGAGTCACGACTTCTGTTTTCGTGTAAAGTCTAAACCATCTTGTACTTAAACTTTGTAACGTTTTGTAAGCTTGGTTGTGCATGTCTGGGCCTTGATTCCCGGGCGTCTTTGACCCGCTAACAGCTATATTTCATCAAAAGTCTAGCAGTTCAAGTGGGCCTTTATTCACTCTTATATAATTTGTTAGTACTCTAAAATCTTTGTTCTGATCTCCTGAAATGTGAATGTTATCATATTCTTAATTGTTTACTATACTCATTAGTTTTACGTTTTACAAATATCATATTCTAGGTAATGTCAACTTCGTTGTAAAGGACATGTTAGTGACCAAAACGTCTTGTCAGTTGTCACTAAGTGTTTTTTCTTGTAGCGACTCATATTATCATTCCAAAGCACATATAGAAACGCAAGATATAAACAATCTTATTTTTGGTGTTGAACTTAACACTTTTATGGTAAAAAATTTGAACATCATTTGTCAATCTAGATGAAGACTTTTTAATGAATATCAACTGGAGATATAAAGCTATTTGGTGGGCTACTAAATAGGATCGAATTAGAGGTTATTCTCAAGTCAGATTCATTGTCTTGGGTTCACGCATTTTGTAACTAATCTATACCTCTACAATTTACATCCATCTTCTCTATATTTTATCGAATGACTTGCTTTTAATATTTGTAACGGGTCATTTTAAGAAGAAATGAGAATAAGGTAGCTCAATGTATAGCTTCATGAGCATTGTGATGGAGTAACGATATGATGTTATATTAGAAGGCGAAGTTCTAAACTTTGCATTCCTTTTAGTCACGAAGATATCGTGTGATATTGAATGATACTAGTAATGGACTATACGGCTCTAGAAAAAGAATTCAGTTTTAAGGTTATGTAGTTCGAGTTTATCGGTTTGAAAATTTTTAAAGTTAAAACCTAAATCAAATCAAACCATTATAAAAGGGATAAACCCAAAACAACAAATACCAAATTAAAATTCGGTTTAGTTTCGGTTATAACAAATAAAAAAACCAAATTCAAGTAAAATTCATAATTTAATTTAGAAGTCATAAATAAAGACCAAAAAGTTCAAATTAGATTAGAAGAGAATCAAAGATCTCAGAAGTGCTTAAATAAATCAAAACAAAACTAAGTCTAACAACAAAAAGATTTCGCAACTGAACGGAAGTATCTTAAAACAATTGAAGTTTCTTCGAAAGACAATCTTTAGTATTATTTGAAGTATTAAAAAGCTCGAATATTCCATCTTCAAGTATCAAAACTTGGTTCAGTGTAAAAGGTATTTAAAGATTTTAAGAATGCTAGTTAAAATGACAGGATACAAACTATAGACATAGTTTAAATTTCGTTTTTTATTTAAGTACATATGTTCGGGTTGTTTGGTTCGGTTTTAAACCAAACCATACACCAACTAAGTTTTGGTTTTACTCGATTTCAATTTGGTTTATTTTTTGATACATTCTATTTCAACATCGAAGACCCCTATCTAGAAAATCCAGTAGTCTATATACACATGTCATGTCTCACTACTATCTCAACAAAAAAATAAATGGCAACGAAGGTTACTATTATTGTTCTCCACCTTTACTTGATCTCTTTCTTCTTTTTCATCTCCCCAACATTAGCCACAATATCGGATCCACCTCCATACTATAGAGGTGTTGAAAGGAAACCATCTCCTCGTTCGCCGAAGAACATGGGACCTTCACTCCCCTATGGACCACAGCCACCTAATACTTTTACCAACACCCCACCCGACAACAACATAGGTACACCTTCATCACCTTCATTCCCCTTTCGACCACCTAACACTTATACCAACACACCACCCATCAACACCGTGCGAAGTGGATGTAGTGTCCGAGTAAATGGTAATTGTTATGAACCCAGCAACACCCCGCCAAGTTCTTGCAATGCCCAAATAAATGGAAATTGTAATCGACGCAGGAAATCATGCACAAAAGAGGTTCATTGTATTGACAACCATTGCACTGTTCGTAATAGCTGCAGTCCTTAGATTCCTAGGTGAACATTTATGTTTTATATAGAGCCTTACATATGTAAGCTATATAGGTTATCAGTTATGACTTTTTTATGTTTACTACCGAGTCAATTGTATCTATGAAGTTGTACTTGATTGAGTAGATATCATCATTTCGCAATTCGAAAGAATACGTCTTAATCTAACTTATACTGTAATTCGTAATAGTGGTAAATAGGACCCAATACGAGCTAAGTTTTATTGAAATTTTTTTCGCTCAATTACAAGATGAGCATGCATGTATATCATAGAATGTAAAACAATTATGACTAATCAGATATTTTAAGTCAAAATTAAAAATGATTATGCACTGATCGAAGCAAGAGATAAGAGAAGAGTTTCACAAACCTTAACTTTTGAAACATTTACTTTAAACATATGGCTTGAAAAAATTAGTCAAATCCACAATTAATATATATGCACTTGATATGCAGTTACTCAAACCATCCAGATATGATAGACATTGAGGGTTGGCTCGACTACTAGGACACTAAGAGGGGAAGGTGTCGTTATCAAGGAAAATTACTCGTTAGGGCCCACGGGTGCCACATCACCTTAACACCTCTTCACAACTACGTAACTCCCTCCTCACTCACAACTAACTTTAACTTACTTATTTGGGGTCCACCACTTATAACTTTATTTTTTATATTCATTTCATTTTTTAAACAAATTAAATTTATTTCATTCTAAACAAATAACTAAACATAAAAATGTTAATAGTAATAAAAAAAAAGAAAAAGAAAAGCGAACTGTAAATAAAAATAAATAAAAACACAAGGGCCAAAAACACCACAAAGACAACCCAACAAAAAAATCCCACACCACAAAGACAGCAAACTGTCATTTTTTTTTTTTTTTTTGGATTAGATCTTCTTCTTCCTCCTCTTTGTTCCTCCCATATGGCCATATATACCTGCAAACAAACCCCCAAGAAAGAAACCCAACAAAAAAAGAAAAGAAAAAGAAAGCTGCAAAGAGTACAACTTGAAGCCTCCTCGTGCAGACGAGTTGGTATCAACCGGCGACGTATGGTAGGGTGGGGGTGGTGTCGCAACGAGCAGTGGCGAGCACCACATCAGACTGACGAAAGTGAGTGGCGAGCGGTACCTTCCCTTCAAAAGCACATGCTTTAGGCCCATTTTTTTGATAAGTCTGAAAAATTTCATTTTTGTCAATTTATAAACGCTAAGAGTTAAAAAAAAATAATAATAAAAAATAAAAAATAATAAAAAATAAAAATAATAAATAAAAAATAATAAAATAGAAAATAAAAAGTTTCAAACAATGAACGCTAAAAACAAATTAAAAAATTAAAATCCTCAGTTTGATCTTGCTTTAGGCCTCTGTAGGCCTTGAGACGGCCCTGTAGATAGTATACAAATTACCAAATGGCTTATAGCCTAGCGGTACGTATCTTGTTGTATATGCTCATATTCCGTGAGATCTCCTCTAGCTATCAAGTAGTTGTGGGTTCAATATTTTTGTATGAACATTTGCATGCATGGGATATTTGTAGTATAACGAGATTGGTCCCGGATGGCCGCGTTGCGGCCAGGCATCGTAGTTTTTGTTAATATTTTTGCATTATGTATTTTAGCGGGGCGTTGTTTCATGCCGTTGATTATTGCACGGTATTTTTTTGTTAAGTAGAAAGTGGGTCAGGTGTTCGGTGCGGGGTTAAAAAGTCCGAAAAAAAAATTGAAACGGCGAGGTTCTTGATGGCGTTTTGTGGCGGGGCTCGCTAAATATATATTAGATAAAAGTTTAAAGTAGTTTTCGCAAGTCATTATATAGTATGAGATATGTTTCGTAAATAGTGTTTTGGGTTGTTTTTTAACCCATTATATAGTAGAGGGTATGTTTTGTAAATACTATTTTGGGCTTTTACCCGGGCTAAAGTGGACTTGTTGTAATTAACTCTTTCGCTGGGCTGCTGCTGCATTGGATGGGCCTGATGCTGCGTTTTGGGCTGAGCTATATACTGGGCTGGATCATTGCTGCTGCTGCTATATTTCAGTTGGGCCTCGCTGGGCCTGGCTTGGTGCTGTTTGGGAGAGGTGGAAGGCATCGACACGACGTCGTGTCTGCTTGTATTTACTATATATATTAATATAGTGTGAGTTCTGTTTTTCTAAAAGATTAAAACAAAAGATAGTTTTCAAACATAGGAAGCTAACCCGGTATGTGATTTAAAGAGGAATAGACCCCGAGTTCTAAAACAAATTTTCGATTTTCTCAGACTACAAGAAACAATATAGATTGTACAAGTTCTTGATGGTCAGTGACAAAGTTTAGTGCTCGAAATACAATAACCACAAATTTTAGGAATAATTGTCAATAAAATTTATTTCATGATTGGGATTACGAAATTTTAGCACAGGAATAATTGAGTAAATTAACGTGATCTTGTATTCTTCTAAACATAATTTTTGACTGAGAATTGCAAACAAAATCAACACATAAAACCTTGAGTTCGCAAGATTTCTATTTAAGAATGTAGGAAAGTGTCCACAAAAGTATGTACATTTTTCTTAGTCGTAGCGAGAAGATATATATTACTTCAGATATCCATGTCCTTTTGCAAAAGACTCTTGTTAGAGTGTATATTGGCTCCACAATGCATGTATCATTGTTTCAATCAATCTGTCTATAGTCATGAATATGTCCAAATTACATTTCACTCGTAAAAGATGCATGAAATGTATGGACCTGATGTAGTGTTTGAACGTGTGAGTGAGGGAAAGAAATATGCCAAAGATGATTTTTCTTATTAATTAAAGAGGATATATCCAAGAAGCTAATTACTAAAGTGTATAATCTTTAAACGATATAATTTTTAATGATATCAAAAATTGGCCCTGGTGTAGGTTTATGAAGTGAGTCTTAAACTAAATCGAATGGTTTGATGATTTATGTAAAGCTCTATGTAACTAATCTTCTTCTATCAGCCTCCCGGTGACTTACAAATTAGTGGTCAATTTCTAATGTTATATATAATCACGCTATAAAAAAATTGAGGGAATTGCATATATATCTCTGTAAAAGCTTAAAATCATGTATATAGCCAAATTAAACTTTTAATTGCATATATATCTTTTCAAATACTTAAAAATTGCATATATATCCAACCGAAGCTTATAATTACATATATATCATTCCTAAACCTTAAACATGTCACATATATTCAAATAACTATTTAATTTAAATTTACAACTCTAGAATACATGACAATTATGACAAAAAAAATCTCAAATATAATTTTTCTTTATTTATAAATGTGTTGGCAAGAGTATATATGCTTTCATTGTAAACATATTTTATCTATCATGTATAATATATAACAATCATGATATATTTGATGAGTTTATTTCATTTATTCGTATTATATATGAGATATGATTTATTTATTTATTTATTTTCGTGAGTTTAAACATTTTTTGATATATTTGTTTTGGTCCTATAGTTTATTTAAACCTCATGACATCTTACCCTTAATCAAATGTGGTTGTTGCAATTTTAAAATTATAATTACAATAATTTAGAGTTTAAAATTATATTAAATAGTTATTTAGATATATATATGATATATATTAGAGATTTAGAATGATATATATATGTAATTACAAAGGATTAGAAAGGATATGTGTGTAATTATTAAGTTAAGTTGGATATATATGTAATTTTTAAGTTTTTGAAAGGATATATATGCAAATATAAGTTTAAGTTAGATATATACGTAATTTTGAGATTTTGGAAGGATATATATGCAATTCCTTCTAAAAAAAATTGTATGCTGATAAAAAAATCTCCTATATTACATTTATAGGTAGAAACAAGGTATCAGAAAAATATGGTTGAACGTGCTGTTGGAAATGAAGTTTGTTCATTGTTATTTACGTACCATGTATTGCTAAAATGCTTAACTAGTTCCTCTGTACCAAATTTGTAAGTCAATAGCTGCTAATTTAAGAGTTATTTCCTAAAAGGGTAAAGAAATTAAGGGCCAATTTGTTTTGTAGATGGGTTTAGGATTTGGATTAGGATTAGGGTTTGGATTTTGATTTTATATAAGAGTAAGAAAATATATTATAAAATAAACAAATTATTGTTTTTTAAAATATGTATATATATTTAACTGTGAGTAAAAAGATAGAGAAAAGCTTGAGGGTCTATTATATTGTCAAATCCCACCACTTAGATGGAATTTGTAATAGTGCTACTATTAAGTTTGGATACCTCGATCAACGCTATTAGATTTGAACCAAACGTTGTTTTTTACTTTAGTATCCTAAAACCAACCCCACGGGTGGATAACAAACACACCCTAAACTTTTTAAAAAAGAGTACAAAAATAATAAGCTTTCCCAAAATAGTCATTTGCGAATGTGCGACTTAACTGAATGTGTGACAAGTGTCTATTTTTTTTAATAATAAAGTACATTGGTAGGTGGGACTTTTCTCATATATTCTTTTTTTGTCTTATTACAAGAGTATTAAAAGACCAGAATTCCATCTTTTTTGATTATTTGCTCTTATCTCTATATGAGTCAATTAAATGTGCGACTGTACTATCATTTAAATGCGCGAATGTGCGAATTCACTTTATTTTCAGATTCCGGCAATACTCATATATTCCGGCGATTATTCCTATCATACAATAAAATAAAATAAAATAGATTATAACCCTCTTTTTTGCTCTCCAACACACAATCTACACCTCACCATTGGTGACTTTTGAAAGTACATCAACCCCTTGGTTCTTGACTTCTTTCTTGTAGCTAATCTGATTATCAAAGCCAGGTAGTATTCAAAGCCACTTGTTTTGACCTGCATGTCATTAATAATCATCATCATGAATTTTCATTCACCATTATCACTAGCTCTCTTTAGGCCATCTCTGGCCATCTCCAGTTTTTAATCATCAAATATGGAAAAAAAAAGAGCATCACATCAAAATATTTTTTCCTCATAAGTATTTATCTCCAAACATTCACTCCAAAGTCTCTACTTAATTTTTTTTGATTGCATAGATATCAAAGATAATCAAAAAATATATGTGCCACTCTCACCGGCAAACATCACAACCACCACACCTCAACCCCTACCCACAAAATCAATCACCACCACCCCTCACCCCAACCTACGAAATCCATCACCACACCTTCTCCAGGAAACTCACGGGCGCGTGGTAGGTAGATCTAAAACCAGAAACAGAAACATGGGTGGTGATGGTGTCGGATCTGGGTTGTGATGGTAGTGACAACAAGATTCGTTTATGGTGGTGGCAAATACTTGTAGATAAAAATAAATAAAGTTGTAAATCTAAAAGGGGGGGGGGTATAATAATAATAATAATAATAATAATAATAATGATAAAATAATGATAATAAAAAAACTTCAAGTGGTGATTTAGCAAATAGTCGGCCGCAATTTTTGAGAGAGAAAGATGGGTGGCCGAATTTGTCTGCTACCAATGTACTTTATATCTTTAATATAATAAAACAAAACCCAAGTGGAGGACTTTTGTATTTCCAAAAACTCAACCTTCCCTTATTGAGTAATAATTTAATTACTATTATTTTTCGTGTTTCAAAAAAAAAATATTATTTTCTTATTAGGTAATTTTTTAATTTATAAATTTGTTTTCTTGATATACTATATAAATAGAAAATAAATATAAAAAATATAAATAAGATACAACTAACAATATGATTACACTTTTTAAATGATTATCTATAATAATAAAAAACTATAATTAAAAATCATAAATTAAAAAAAGAAAGATTAAATTATTTGTTTTTAATAAATAATAAAATATCATTCAATTTTTTTTAAAAAAAAACACGTGCCCGCGGGCATTATAACTAGTTTGGATAGATAAAAATGTCGATGGGCTTGTAAAATACATAATCATTGTGAAAAGAGTAAATTACATGAATGGTCCCTGTGGTTTGACGAAAATTTCACCTACAGTCCCTCAAACTTAAAAGTTGCATGTATGGTCCCTGTCGCTGCCAAAGAATAACATGGATGGTCCCTCAGACTAAGTGTCGTTAGTTTTTCAGTTAGTCCATTTGCACCGTTAGTCCTTTAACGACCGTTTGCAACAAACATTTGCACTGTTAGTCCTTTAACGAAAAAAATTTTAAATTTTGCGAAAAATTAATATTTGACTGAATAAAATACAAATATTTGACTGAAAAATTAAATTTTGCATTTCTTTAAAAAAATTAATATTTGCGAAAAAAAATTAAATTTTTTTTATAAATAATAATTTTTTTTTAAAAATGCGTATTTTTTTAAAAATTAATCTTTATAAAAAAATGCGTATTTTAAAAAAAAAATTAATTTTTTTATAAAAGTGAATGCGCATTTTTTAAAAAAATTAATTTTTATAAAAAAATTAATTTTTTTTTTTAAAATTTCTTACGTTTTTGTCCGTTTTTCTTATGTTTTTCCATTTTTCATACGTTTTTTACGTTTACATAAGTTTTTGTCTATTTTTATACGTTTTGGCCTGTTTTCTTACATTGTCATCCGTTTTTATACGTTTGTCTTACGTTTTTTTTCGTTTTCATATGTTTTTGTCCGTTTTTGTTGGTTTTTATACATTTTCGTTCGTTTTTCTTACATTTTTGCCTAGTTTCTTATATTTTCGTCTGTTTTTCATGCGTTTTTGTCCGTTTTTCTTACTTTTTTCATTTTCAGACGTTTTTGTCCGTTTTTCTTACATTTTTGTCCATTTTTCTTACATTTTTTCCCGTTTTCATACGTTTTTTTTTTTTCCTAAATTTGTTTAAATTTGGTTTTCTTATAATTTTTTTTTTATTTTTCTTTTTATTTTTTTTCCTATATATCTTTAAAATTTGGGGTAAAGCTAAAGATACGCAACATACTTAGTAAAGTATTTTTTTAAAACGGATGAAAATGTAAGAAAAAACGTAAGAAAAACGTATAAAAATGAACGAAAACGGATACAAACGTATAAAAACGGATGAAAATATAAGAAACCAGGCCAAAACGTATAAAAACGAACAAAAACTTACGTAAACGTAAAAAACGTATGAAAAATGGAAAAACATAAGAAAAACGGACAAAAACGTAAGAATTTTTTTTTAAAAAAAATATTTTTTTATAAAAATTAATTTTTTAAAAAAATGCGCATTCACTTTTATAAAAAAATTAATTTTTTTAAAAAAATACGCATTTTTTAAAAAAAATACGCATTTTTTTATAAAGATTAATTTTTTAAAAAATACGCATTTTATTTAGTCAAATATTAATTTTTCGCAAAATTTAAATTTTTTTTCGTTAAAGGACTAACAGTGCATATGTTTGTTGCAAACGGTCGTTAAAGGACTAACGGTGCAAATGGACTAACTGAAAAACTAACGACAGTTAGTCTGAGGGACCATCCATGTTATTCTTTGGCAGCGACAGGGATCATACATGCAACTTTTAAGTTTGAAGGACTGTAGGTGAAATTTTTGTCAAACCACAGGGACCATTCATGTAATTTACTCTTGTGAAAACATTTGGAAAAACTATCAATATAGAATTTGCCGTCAAAGTCAAATGGCAGTATTATTTTAGGTACCCAATTGAGAAAGAAATAAAAAGAGGGGCATATTTGTCTTTTAAATAAAAATTCAAAGTCAAAGTCTCACCAAACAATATATTTTATTATTAACAAAATACACACTTATCGCATATTTTATTGGGTCGCACATTCGCATTTGACTACTTTGAAAAACTTTTTTGAAATAAATTTAACTTTTTGTACTCTTTAAGGAAATAACTCCTAGTTTAATTAGTAAGTAGGAACCCGAAATCGGTGTTTTACATATGGGAAAATCATCCCTGCTGTAAACAGCAGGGAAGTTTTCTGCTGTGGTTTTATAGCTCAGGGGTGTATCATGTATAACTTAAAATCTTGGAGGGTGAAAGTGTAAAAATGAAAAAAAATCCCCTTTACTGCTGCTATGATACCTGCTGTTACAGCAGTGATGCTAACCCCTTTACATATACAGTAAAACCTCTATAAATTAATAGTGTTGAGACTGTAATATTTTATTAATTTAGCAAGTTATTATTATATCGATAAATTAATAATTTATTAATTTAAAGAGGTTTTACATATGAGCTTTAATTTTTCAAGTCTAATATACTAGATACAATGTATACACGTTAGAGATGAAAAATAAATTTGAAAAACAAGTTCCAATTAAAATTTTATGAATTCATATTCACACTTTTTGAAAATAAAATTAACACTTTTTGTTGCAATACGAGAAGACAACACACCAACACTTTAGTGCAATAAGATTTTGAGATAAACTCAATATAGATTTGAAGTTCAACCAAAAATAACAAGTGACAATGAATTCATTTTTCACTAAACAATTTTAGGATTTTGAAATTTTTAGTAATTATTAATTTATAAATTCGTTGGGACTAATATATATACTCCGAGGTTTCAAAAAAATTATTATCTTATTATTTTATCGATTAAGGTTCAAATTTGTACTGGTCCCAAGTTGGGACTGGACAAATTATTAATTTTATCGAGGTTATTAATTTATCGAGTATTAATTTATAGAGGTTTTACTGTAGCAACAGATATTGTTGCGTAACTTTGTATTTGGTCAACAACGTACTTCCGTTGTTCATGCAACTTGATGCTGTATAACTGAATTTAGCATTGACCTATTCTACACTATATAGTAAAAAAAAATGGTATTTGGCGGAACCATCTCAAGTCTGTGTACCTTTTTGGTACCGAGCCCCCCACCCAACAAGGAAGGCATATCCCGGTAAATTACCTAGGCAACACTGGCTGACCAAGTTGGAGTCCGGATTCGAACCTCCGCCTTTAAGCTTTGACTTGGTCAACTGCGCGCTTTTACGGTAGTTGGTGGCCAACTGCCCTAAGGCAGCTGGTTATTCTACACTATACGGTAATTACCAACATATATGGAACATGAGGAGAAACATGCCACTGATAAATTCCATATAAAGTCATTGCTTTGTGGTTAATGGTTCATGCAACTTCCGTTCTCTTTTCATATATGGAAAGTGTACGCTTTGTGCTCAATTGTCCTAGCAATGCCCTGTTTTACCCTATATCAACAAATGGAATTCCACATTTTCTCATGTTTCATTGCGAGAAAACTTTGGAAAGAGATCGTTGTGGTGGAAGACTAGCAACTTCCTCGTTAACAACACGAAAGAAATGGTATCCATTACTGATAACATGCATATGGAAAAACCATGAAATTTCTTTGAGTGGTTAATGCGGCTCTTTTTTGGAACTCTAGTAGTTTGGCAAACCATTTTCAAAGAAAAGCAGCCAAACAAAGACTTACTCATCGCTAATGTGAAGATCCATTCTTTTCTTTGGAACATAGATATGATGAAAAATGTATCAATGGATTGGCTTTACAAACCATCAACCACTCCTATTATTAACTAAGAATTTTCTAGCAGCTCACTAGTTTTGATTGAAATGACACCGCTTAAAAAAAAAATGAAAAATTAACAATATTTTGCTCCCATACTTTTTGTGTCACTACAGGTCTTTAGTCGGCCATGACCTACAAGTAGTTGCTAAGCCTTATTGACAGTTCGACAAAAACCTTTGAACGACCTATGTAGTTATTAAATAATTGAGGGACGTTTATGTACAAAACTACATGATTAATTAGTTTAACAATAAAGGATATGTTATTATTGCAATGAAACCAGATATTTCCATTTTCCTTGCAATAGAAAGGATTTGGCGTTGAAGGTTTGGTCGTTCCTTAAGGATTTAGTGATGTACAAGGGAATCCATCTCCTCGTTCATCGAAGAACATGGGTACATGCAAAGTAGATGCCGTGTCCAAATGAATGACGATTGTAGCCAAGGCAATATTAACTCATGCATAAAAGACGTTCATTAATTGTATTGAATCCATCAACACCCCGCCAAGTTCATGCAATGCCCAAATAAATGGCAATTGTAATTAATCAACTCAACCAGAAATCATGCGTAAAAGACGTCCATTGTATTGGCAACGATTGCACTGTTCAAAATAGTTGTCCTTAAATTCCTACGTGAATGTTTTACTAACGGCATTACATACCTATATAGTTTATCAATTATGACTTTTTTATGTTTATTACCGCGTCAATTATATCTATAAGTTGTACATGTAATGAGTAGATGTCATTAATTATTTAGCAATTGGAAAGAAAATGTGTTAATCTAACTTATAATTCGTACTAGTGGTAGGTAGGACCAATACGAGCTAAGTTTTATTGAAAAAATTTGTGCTCAAGTACAAGATGTGCATGCATGTACATATAACCTCAAAAAACTTAAGAAAAAACCTCGAAAAAAAGAAAAAAACCTTACATTGCACATAAAAATAACTTCGGTACTTTAAATTATGAAGAAAAAAAATTGATACCTAAAATTCAAATTGACCTATAATAGAGTACATTTTTATGCGATTCGCCCGTAAAACAGTTATGGCTAATCAGATATTTGAAGTCAAAATTAAGTATGATTATGCACTCAACGAAACAAGAGATAAGAGAAGAGTTTCACTTACATTAACTTTTGAAACATTTACTAACATACGGCTTGAAACAATTAATCGACTCCACAATTAATATGCGGTTGATATGCAGATACTCAATGATAGAGTATATTGTGATGATAAACATTTTATTATTTTGTGTCCAGCACTGTACATCGAACCTCCCTATATAAAGGGATTACAATATTTTATTTATGGGTAAATCCCATAAATCATGGAATACTAATTACAATTAATCTTTTATATAATACAAGAATTACATCATTTTGGAGTGTTTTTGCAAAACCATTCTCATTGAAAAAAAAATTAGACCAATAGGAGAGCTCGATTTTGACACATAAGCAAAATCAAGCAATATGATTGGCCAATAAAAAGTCAAAATTGAATTGATTTTTGTCAAACTTTAATAAATTTGGTGGGAGAATTTGATTGATAAAAAAAAACACATAAAAATATAAGTGTCAAATTTATGAAAATAAAAACTTAAGAAAAGAGGAGGTAATTAATAAAACCTTAGTAGTTAATTGTAAAATTATAAGTCTCCATGTTTTTTAATAACTTTAGATAATAAACAAATAACCCCTTACACTTCATACCCCCTATACTTTATAATGTTAACGTTGTTTAAAATTACATGAGTAGTATTAGTTTTTTTGACTTTCATCTATTAAAATAAATTTGGTAAATATGCGAATTAGTTTTAATATACGTTAAATATTTTTTAAACTAATGTTAGTTTTAAACTTTCATCCATCAGAATTTTTTTTTAAATAAACTATTTAAAAGTTTAATTTATGCGTACACGGGTTTGAAATATGGTTAAATTATTAGTGACGAGAATATAAATATCAAATAGTAAGCATGAGTTACTGTGTAACACCCCAAAAAGTCGTTAATAACAGCGGAAGACTTAACATGTCAGCGGAAGACTTTCGGGGTATTACTTCAAGGATCTTTGTCACAATTATAGTAGACAACACAAAGTGAAGTATTAAAGTTTAATTTATTTCAAAATACCAAATATACAAGACATTATTAATTCAAGAACGTGTTTTATTCTGAAGGAAATAAGTAGTTTATTATGGTTCTTGTCATGCTTTTGCCCACTCCGTGCCATCGAGATCCGTCTTGTTTAGTTACCTGAGATAAACATGCTAAAGTCAACATAAAGTTGAGTGATATTCATAGGTTTGAGTTTAAGAGTTGAATCACAAGTTAAGAATGTATTGTAATCACATACAATCAATATGTTAAGAAAAATCAATGTTCCTGTTATTGCCTTAAGCTCATGATACTCAACGATTAACAGCCAATCATAAATATGAATTATGATGGTAAGTAATAGGCCCTCAAAGATAGGTATTTGTCAATAACCTATTTATAAGAACAATAAAGTGCGCCTGGTGTTTTCTCCAACAACCAAACGAGGATTGTCAATCACTAATAGTACTATCCACAATTATTTACGTCCACCCTTCAGGTGATTAAGGTTCATGATCGAGGGACTTCTGACAATAGTAACTTAAGCAAATAACATTGGCCTGACGGTATTTCAATACCCGGTATAAAAGACTTGTGTTCGAGTTTTAAGCATGTATCTCCCCCACGGGAAAATAGTTAAAGAGTGGGCTATGAAATCACCTTAGTAGTACAGTGGTATCGTAGTCTCAACAAAGCAAGGAAACGGCTTCACACAACACAACCTAAAAGATAATGCAAGTTTCAGTTAATAGTCTAAATCTGGTTTTATCGCGATTACTTGTTATTTAGTTTGTAATTAAAACTCGTGTTCGTTTAAATGTTTAAAGTTCAAAAACAAAGTTATATATATATATATATATATATATATATATATATATATATATATATATATATATATATATATATATAACTCGTAAGTAAAATGATCGATGATTGATATAAAGTTAGTTTTTATAACGGAAATAAACGTATCGTTTTACAAGAAATAAATAGCGTATTGTTATATCGTTTAATTATTATTACGAATATATATCGTATATATATATATATATATATATATATATATATATATATATATATATATATATATATATATATATATATATATATATATATATATATATATATATATATATATATAAGTTTATGTTTATATAAGTCTTATATTAATTATATGTTTATATATGTAAAAGGTTAATATTATTTTTATAAAATAATATTTACTGAAAATTCCTTTAAGTTTCCAAAATTTACATTTTTAACCCTAACGATATATATTTTACACCGTTAGTCCAAAATATATATAATTTACATTTTAGGTCCAAAAGCATCAATATTTACATTTTTCAACTCCAAGTTTTATTATTTACAGTTTCTAATTCAGAAAATCAGAAATTACAGTTTTGACCCAAAGTTTGCAAAGTTTACACTTTTAGTCCCCGGTTATGAAAATTTTGCAAAGTTAGTCCTAATTTTACCAAATTCAAAACTTAGTATTTTTACTTCTTAAATAAGCTCAAAATATTCAGAAAAGCTTATTTCTTCAGCTTATTTGCTTAAAAAGCTTATTTTCCACCTAATGGGCTTAACGTGAAATTTTCAAGGTCCGTTAACGTTTTATGATCCAATGGGCTTACGAAAAGTTTGGGCCTGGACTTGGACTATATTTTAAGTTGTAAAAACGTTACAAACAAGCTTATGAGATCAGCTTATCGAATAAGCTTGTTAACAGCTTAACGGGCTTTAAGGCCCAAAAGTTAAAAAAAGATTTCTGAAAATAGCTTAGAGGTCGATTTACTTTGGCTCTAGAAAACAGTTCATACGAGGTCAATAGGTCGAATAAAAAGTGTCTCTCGTTTATTTGTTATATCAAAAATGGAGTCGAGCTATAAAAAGGCATGGTTATGTGTCGAGTTTACAAATGACAAGACCAAAGCTTATGACCAAAACTTTATATTTAAACAGTTTCTATACTTAGAAATATTCTAAGTATTTTCGACTAGGTCAAGGTCATAAGGAACGTGTTATTTTTAGTACGTGTACGTTATTACTAGTTCCAAAACTTTATCAAACATGATTTCTAGCGTGGTCAAAAATGAAAAGAAGGAAAAACATATATATGTTACGTTTAATATTTACGAAATAAAAGATAAAAGTAAATGTGTATAATTGATAAATATAATGAAATAAAATAGAGAGGCTTTGTGTTTTTCTCACCTCACCACGATTTGGTGGGGAATAAGGGTACGTATGGATCAAGCTAGGTACCAGGTTCAACGTAGTATGGTTCACGGCTCAGCAAGGTTCAAGACGAGCTAACTAGGTTCTCCTTGGATCACTTCTACACTTCGAGCTCGTTGTCAACTTCTCGTCCCAAACTTGACACTAGTACTTCACGAATATGTAGCTATGGTACGTTTTAGGGTGTGGTTTCAACTGAGCTTGCATGGTGAGGTTTTATAGGGGGTTTTGAGTGTTTGTGATAAGTGAAACATGCCAAATAAGTTATGTGTTGGCTCGTTGGTGAAGTGTGGCACCTTCTTTCCATCCAATCGAATGTAAACACAAAAGGAATGTGTAAGACTGTCTCATGTTTATTCCTGACGTTGCATAGTTCAGGTTCGTTGTTATTGGGGAGGCATGGGTGGCTAATAGTAGTTTGTGACACGTTTTTGGTTTTATACACACACGATTTTGGTAGTTTACTTTGGCTAAATTTGGATGACTAAACGTGTGAGTTATGGAACGAGATTTGTTATTCCTAAATGCTTGCTGGGTCATAAATCAAGACATGTAAAAATAGTATGGTGTCGTGTGTGGAAATCACAAAATAACGAGGGGTTTCCTTGGCTTGGTCGCGACTGGCACAAACAAAGAAAGAAAAGAAAAAAATTTATAAGAGTGTGATTGGGCTTATAGCCCTTTGGGCTTGTGTTTTCGTCTGGCCCAGCAGAAAAGAAAAACAAGGTATATAAAAGGGTCCGTTTGGTTTGTTAGTTGGGTTTAAGGCCCGATGAGTCAATGGGGCCCACCTGGTGTGTTTTGAGAGTCGGGTTACGATCAAATGATATTAATGAGTGATCTCGGGAATTTTTGTAGGCTCCGGGAATATATAAATATTGTACCTTAAATATACGAAACGTATATTATAAAAATATAAACGTTTTTAATATAAATATTCGCGATAATTTAGACTATATAGGTTTGTGTGTAAGCAACGTTTTTAAGCAAAAGATAATTCAAAATTTTACCGTTGTGATTTATATATCAAGTCTAAATAAAAAAAATTTTATACGTAAAAGTGGGTATTTAAATAACGTAATAACTTGTAAGTATTTACTAACCGTTGGGGAAAATTACGAGAGGCTACAGTACATACATCTTACAGTGAATTCCGTCCCGGAATTCGAGTTTAGGAGGGTTGCCAAAGGTGTCTAAGAAAAGAGGTGTGGGTACTTGGTGCGAAACTGGTCCTCGCGTTCCCAAGTATACTCTGGTCCTCGTTTAGAGTTCCAACGAACTTTTATGATAGGGATACGGTTTTGTTTCAGTTGTTTGACTTCTCTATCCATGATTTCTACTGGTTCCTCGGTAAAAATGAGTTTGTCATCAAGTTGTAATTCTTTCAATGGAATGACCAAAGATTCATCGGATAAACACTTCTTGAGATCTGACACATGAAAAGTGTTGTGAATTCTACTAAGTTCCTCGGGTAGTTCAAGTTTATATGCCATGGGTCCAATTCTTTCTAGGATTTTGAATGGACCGATGTATCTTGGGTTTAACTTTCCCCTCTTTCCGAATCGTATCATTCCTTTCCATGGTGATACTTTTAACATAACTCTATCTTCGATCTGAAAATCCATGGGTTTTCTTTTTAGGTCGGCGTAACTTTTCTGTCTGTCTCTAGCGGTTTGTAAACGTTGTTTGATTTTGATAATTTTCTCGGTTGTCTCATGAACTAGATCCGGTCCCGTGAGTTGTATTTCTCCGACTTCTGCCCAGCAAACGGGTGATCTACACTTTCTACCGTAAAGTGCTTCGAATGGTGCTGCCTTGATACTGGTATGATAACTGTTGTTGTATGAGAATTCTGCCAATGGTAAGTGTTTGTCCCAACCTTTTCCGAAGTCTATGACACAAGCGCGTAGCATATCTTCTAAGGTTTGTATAGTTCTCTCACTTTGACCATCGGTTTGTGGGTGATAGGCTGTGCTCATATCCAGCTTTGTTCCTAAAGCTTTTTGCAATGATTTCCAAAAATGAGACGTGAAACGACTGTCACGATCTGATATAATAGAAATCGGCACTCCATGTCGTGACACAATTTCTTTCAGATATATCTGAGCAAGTGTGTTCATTTCATCAGTTTCTTTGATTGGTAGGAAATGAGCTGACTTGGTGAGACGATCAATGATAACCCATATCGTATCGTAGCCAGTAGAGGTTTTGGGAAGTTTGGTGATGAAGTCCATTGTAATACGTTCCCATTTCCACATGGGGAGTTCAGGTTGGGTGAGTAATCCGGAGGGTTTCTGGTATTCTGCTTTTATTCTTGAGCATGTTAGACATTTACTGACGTACTCAGCGATGTCGGCTTTCATGTTCGGCCACCAATATAGTTTCTTAAGATCCTGGTACATCTTGTCGGAACCTGGGTGAATGGAGTATTTTGACTTGTGAGACTCATGCATGATGAGGTCACGAATACCTCCGAAGAGAGGAATCCAGCTTCTTTCCTTGAAACAGAGCATTCCATTTGATCTTTTCACAAATCCGTTTTCGTTTTCTGGCATACCAAAAATCTTTTCAATTGGTCGATTTTCTTTCTTGAGAGCTTCGCTCTGGGCGATAATGATTTGTGTTGGGAGGGGTGAACAAATAGTCATGCCTAACGATCTAACCCTGAGAGGTTTTAGTCTTTCTTTTCGGCTTAGTGCATCTGCTACCACATTAGCCTTTCCTGGGTGATAACGGATTTCACAATCATAATCTCTAAGCAATTCTAACCAACGGCGTTGTCTCATGTTTAAATCCTTTTGATCTAGGATGTGTTGGAGACTTTTGTGATCTGTAAACACGATACACTTAGTGCCGTATAGATAGTGTCTCCATAACTTAAGAGCGAATACTATTGCTCCTAGTTCTAGATCATGGGTTGTGTAATTTTCCTCATGTTTCTTCAGTTGACGTGAGGCATAAGCTATTACCTTATCCCGTTGTATCAAAACTGCACCTAAACCATGGTACGAAGCGTAACAATATAGCACGAAACCTTTGTTTCCTTCGGGCAATGCTAGTATTGGGGCTTCACAAAGCTTTTGTTTTAACAGTTGGAAGGCTGATTCTGCTTCTTGTCCCCAGACGTACTTTTCGTTCTTTTGGGTCAACTTGGTCAATGGTTTTGAGATTTTAGAGAAACCTTCTGTAACACCCCCAATTCATGGTTGCAGCGGAATTCGAACTGGGTGTTACTCGACGGCACAATAGTCACAATAATAGAAAACAAACTCCAATTGAGTCGTTTTAAAAGATTTATCATTCAAATTATATAAATATCAGAGATAACAAAATGAGGTCCCAAATGGTTCCATATTTACAATGTATAATAAATGAGTTTTTGAATGATAATAAAATTTATAGCCCTCTTGAGTATCCGTGCCCTTCCGTGCCATCCTTGATCGTCATGAACCTGAAATACATGCTTGAGAGGTCAACACAAAGGTTGAGTGATATTCATAGAGTTTGTTTAATGTTTGAACACAATGTGTTGGTAGTAAATCGTTGAACACAATAATCGTAGTGTTTGTAGTTAAATCGTTTGAACACAATAATCGTAGTGTTTGTAGTTAAATCGTTTGAACACAATATGTTGGTAGTGTTTGTAGTTAAATCGTTTGAACACAATAATCGTAGTGTTTGTAGTTAAATCGTTTGAACACAATATGTTGGTAGTGTTTGTAGTTAAATCGTTTGAACACAGTAGTGTTTGTAGTTAAATCGTTTGAACACAATAATCGTAGTGTGAGCTATAGACTCACACCAATGTTTGGAAAACAAAGATGGGCTACGTTGTTATATGCCCGGAAAGGTTATTAATTCACTAAGCTTATGACACCAAAACGTTAACGTGTACCAATATCGATCGGCAGATTTATCCCGGTAGGTACTTTGCCGTTATACCTAATGTCTCAAATATTAATGCATTTGTTTGAACTTAGTCAAAACAAATGGGATTCGTCAATCCCAATAGGCCTATTCACAATATTCGCGCTCACTTGCAAGTAACCCTCGCAAGTGATTAAATGGTTCATAATAAGGGATCTTGGTTTGGCAAGGATGTTACTTAGTGATAATAAAACATAGTCGAATAGCATACAATAGAAAGCATTGTGTTCGATTTAGAAATAGCATGTATTCCCCCCAAGGGTTTGTAAAACATTGAAGTAATGTAAAGTGGGGCTATGAACTCACCTTGAGTTGGATGTTGTATAATGAGAATGATGGATATGCCGTAAGAACTTCTACGAGCAACCTAGAATAATTGTTGCAACTTAAGTTTGGAATAATGTCTAAGGAAACATAAACATGCCAATATATATGTATGTCTTGCACTTAGTCCATGATGTGGTATGATGTATAGTATAAGTCTTTGAAAGAAAGATTCATGAAACATGTATGTTTTGTATATCGTTTACTACCGTTCGGGCCGACATAATTCAGAAGTCATGTTAGTAAGCGTTCGAGGAGCCAGGACACTTTAATTCGTAAATCCACAACTCAACTCGACGGCTTACATAATGAACTCCTCACATGAGGCTCCCTACTATTGTAGTAGTTGATGAAATATATAGATATAAGTTTTTGATCCGAAAAGTTACATGTCCGATATTTGAATAAACTTAGGAAAGTTTATTAGTACATGAAGATTGTTATTAGGGGTAGTTTCATAAGTCTTGTATGACCATTTTTCCTTGTAATATCACATGGTTCATTTTTAAGTGAAGTAGATCCAAATTGCTTGTTCAATATATCGCCAATTCCTTGTTTCATGTTTACGCCTATGTAAGTTTACTTGGTCATTTCGTCATGGCCTAGCCATGACCTTTGGTCCTTGTTCCAAGGTCATGAGACACAACCTTGGCTCTAGCCATGGTTGTGGTCTTGATTATAGGTCATAAGACCTCTTGTTCCTTTTAAAGTATAACCATAATATAGTGACTTTGGTCTAAAAATGGGCTGTTTAGAATTTGAAGAATTTTATCACTCGGAAAGCGTTTTCAGGGCTCGAGCTTCTTTGATCCTGAATGAAAACGTCGTTCCGGACAACTTTCGTGTTTTAACTTTTTGATGAATCGGACCAGAAGTGTGACTTTCAAAACCCAAATTTGATCAGAATGGTATTTGGCAGTTTGCCGCAAAGTTTTGGTAACTTCAAATGGGCGTAACTTTTGACTCGTATACTCGTTTTGGGTGGTTCAAGTTGCTACGGTTTCCTTGTTAAGTCCTCTACTGTAACATGTAATGATCAAATATCATATTTTTACCATTTTGATCAGGTCTTACCAAGAAAGTCACTAGTTTGCTTGTTATAGTAACTTGTCTTATCAATCATGTACAATAACTTGTTTTACTCACTTTTATACATCATGGACATGAATACAAGACATAATATAGCACAAATAATATGTAAATAACATGAATATGATTATTTAACAAGAATCATGTTAGGGTTTGGCTTACAACTTTTGGCTTTCAAAGATGAAAGGATGTTAACATGTAAGGAAAAGGACTTTGATAGACTTGCTTCAACCCACTTCACTTCATGCAATCTTTCTACCCTTGTAATCTTGAAAGATGGATGATGAAGGTTGAGGTGACTTGAGTGGATTCAAACTCAAGAGAAATCACCAAGTATATGAGGTTATGGAAGTGTTTGATGAATCAAAACATAACTAGGGTTTATGTGTGGATATTGCACTTGATTTCTTGCACAAAACTTGAAGTAAACTAGCAAATGAGAGGGTGTTTGTGTTGTGAACGACTAGGAGGGATGGGGAGGGCTTATATATGAGTTTAAGGAGGTGCTAGGAAGGTGCTAGGAAGTTGCCTTAAGGAGGTGCAAGTATTTAGGATATTTTCCAACACTTGGAGACCAAGTTCACTTAGTATACATGTATCCTAAAGTCTAAGGCTTATCATAAGCCACCAAGGCATGGTGAAGCTTCATATAGTCGGCCATATGGTGGATAGGGTGACTAGATGCATAAACTTGGTATTATCTAGCTTACGGAGTGAGTTTTGGTCCCGGTAATTGCTAACGGTAAGTCGTTAAGTCACGAAACGTAAAACCGGGTATCGTAAAAATACGAAACTTGGAAAAATGGTTAAACTTGTCAAAATACTCCATAATAAAATATAAAATGAGTGGTAGGTTCTATCGGGTGCTAAAACCCTGCTAAAAACTGGAAACACGGGTCTAAAACGCGTAATACGTAAAATGTACGAATATTGCGTAAAATTGAGAAAAGTAAAATATTACTTTTCTAATAGGTTATAAATGATTTAAAATGACTTATAATGTCTAGACTGGGCTCAGTCTAGTGTCGATTGGTATTAAATGTCTTTTAGACATCAAACCGTAAGCCTAAAAATCAAGGAATGACTTATAAAATCAAGGAATGATTTTTGGTCAAAGGAGGAGGGAAAAAATATGTTGACTTTTTCTAATAAGTTGAAAACTCAAATCGTCTTAGAAACGCGTTTTGTGGTCTAACGGTTAATCGTCCATACGGTTAAGCGTGCTCATGTGAGAGTAGTACCGGCTTGGGTGACCTGCTGGGAAAAGTAATTAACCTGAAAATGCGAGTTGTTACAGTCTCTACCCCTTACGGGGAACTTCGTCCCGAAGTTCTTTGTGTGTCATATGTTGGAGTGGTGTCGATGAAAAGGTGTGGTTACTTATGAGGACTAAAGTCTGGGGTTACCAGTGATGTAGTTTGATTTGTCTCAGAATATGGTGTGTCAATAGAGATTGATAACATGGTTGAATATCAGTAGAGATCCATATAATAGTCGAATATCAAAGAAAATTGATATAGCAGTCGATTATTAATAGAAATTGATATAGTAGTTGTACAGAAATTGATATAGTTGAATATCAAAATGGAAATTGATATAGTTGTCAAGTATCAATAGCAATTGATATAACAGTTGAACAACAATAGCAATTTACATAGGAATCCAATAAATGGAAATTGATATAGTAGTGGAATATCATTGGAAATTGGGATAGTAGTTGCAATCATAGCATAGTAGGTAATCTGTTGTTGTACCTAGTGTTTATTGACTTCATACATATGTTATTTCGGATACAAATAAGCCCACTTGTTTAAAATTCTTTATTTACATAGAGAGACATCCCAAACAATGTAAATACGGAATTATAAACTTATAGTTCGGCGATTTACAATTTCTTTATTTAAATGAAAAGGCATCCCAATCCATTCAAATAATTACAAATCATCCTACTTAAGAATTCCCAACACAACATTCACAATTAGCCGGTGAGTTACAAGGTGGTGTATTACGAGATGACACTGGTGTAGCAAAAGTACAAGATGAATATTCAATCTTGTAAAGCTGATGAGGGTACTTGTGGTGTAACTAAGGATGATTTGAGCTTTAAAAGTGCATCAAAATCTGTTAATGAGCTTGTGTTTCCAACGGTTGTGAAGATAATGTTATGATATGTTGATGAACAAAAGTGTGTAGTGTATGCTTAACATTAATACACTTAGGTATAGATGTTGAGTTTGTTTTAAAAATCTTAAGAGATTTTAAAAGTTTATGATGGAATGGTATCCTTAGGACCTAAACAGGATAGTACTTCTACAGGATGAAGAGAATAATTGATAACTATCCCAAGATAGTAGTTCGGATTATCTCATAAATGAAAAATTTTCAAGAATGAATTTAGATCATACCAATAAGATGTTAAGATTTCGCTGAGTGGTAAGGCACTATCGTGTCTCTAGATTGTTTTAATGTATTCTGGTGGTTTATCGTGTTCATGTAGGAAATCAATCTAAACATAACCCTAGTACAACTATTCTCAGTATTTGAAAATTTTAAGTCGAATATAGTTAGTCAGACTATATTCCACTGTCCCTAGGTTAAATATAGGTGACTAGTCTATATTTAGCCAAGGTTCGATAAAATTTTCAAATACCTAAATTAGGTATACTTGTGATATGTCCGTTGGTTTTGGGAAACTGTTCACTAAACTAAGGCGATGTCAACCCTTAAGTTGCAAGTCCCGTCCATACAAGACTTGTAACGTATGTTTCATATTCCATTGCATAGAAGATAGTAAGGGTAGGTACGTATGGAAAGGAAGTTTTAAGTAGTTCTAAAATAGAACATACTTGGCCAGGATCACGAACTTTTTATAATGAAAGTTTCAGAAGAAAACTTTGATAAATGTAAAGCTGAACTTCAGCTTTTGTAGGTGATGGATTTGTTTGTCCTTTAGAAATCTCATATTTCTTGTTTTGAAATCGATAGATTGTGACGGGTTTTTGATATCATAAGAAATGATATTGATGATGTGATGGAATAATTCTAGAGACCATTTGCACAAAACACAATGTCTCGGAAGTAGGTTAGACCATTGTGCAATTCACAATGTCTGGGAAGTAGGTTAGGCCATTGTGTGACTCAAAACATTTGAGAAATGATTAAGACCATTGTATCATACAATGTCTTGGAAAATGAATGAGACCATTGTATCTCACAATGTCTTGGAAAATGAATGAGGCCATTGTATCTCACAATGTTTTGAAAAGTGAATGAGACCATTGTATCTCACAATGTCTTGGAAAATAGGAAAGACCATTGCAATCAGTTACAATGTCTTGGACATATAATGTTGGAGTAGGAACATGATTGGGAGAGTGTGGCTGTGCCGAAATGCCTTAGAATAGGCATACACAGATATGTTTAGTCCATTGTTTAGATAAATGATTGAAAATAAACCGAGTTTATATATCAATATACTAATATGTTCATGTAGCATAAAATGCCTAGTGTGTATATATCAATATACTTATATGTGTTCATGTAGCATAAAATGCTTAGTGTGTATATATCAATATACTTATATGTGTTCATGTAGCATAAAATGCTTACGGGGAAATGCTCAATTGTGTTTAGGGTACATATATTAATATGCAATTATGTTTGTGTAGCATAAAATATCTACGGGGAAATGCTCAAAAGGGGTATATATATGAATATACTAATATGTTTGTGTAGCATAACATGCTTACTAAGTCCATAATCGTCTGGAGGATGGAAGACACGGAGAGCGGAAGGCTATAAAAATGGTTTTACTTGTAGTTGTAGTTATAGTTTAGGTCTCAATTAGACCCGTTTCTCTATAACCATGGCTCTGGTACCAATCTGTAACACCCCCAATTCATGGTTGCAGCGGAATTCGAACTGGGTGTTACTCGACGGCACAATAGTCACAATAATAGAAAACAAACTCCAATTGAGTCGTTTTAAAAGATTTATCATTCAAATTATATAAATATCAGAGATAACAAAATGAGGTCCCAAATGGTTCCATATTTACAATGTATAATAAATGAGTTTTTGAATGATAATAAAATTTATAGCCCTCTTGAGTATCCATGCCCTTCCGTGCCATCCTTGATCGTCATGAACCTGAAATACATGCTTGAGAGGTCAACACAAAGGTTGAGTGATATTCATAGAGTTTGTTTAATGTTTGAACACAATGTGTTGGTAGTAAATCGTTGAACACAATAATCGTAGTGTTTGTAGTTAAATCGTTTGAACACAATAATCGTAGTGTTTGTAGTTAAATCGTTTGAACACAATATGTTGGTAGTGTTTGTAGTTAAATCGTTTGAACACAATAATCGTAGTGTTTGTAGTTAAATCGTTTGAACACAATATGTTGGTAGTGTTTGTAGTTAAATCGTTTGAACACAGTAGTGTTTGTAGTTAAATCGTTTGAACACAATAATCGTAGTGTGAGCTATAGACTCACACCAATGTTTGGAAAACAAAGATGGGCTACGTTGTTATATGCCCGGAAAGGTTATTAATTCACTAAGCTTATGACACCAAAACGTTAACGTGTACCAATATCGATCGGCAGATTTATCCCGGTAGGTACTTTGCCGTCATACCTAATGTCTCAAATATTAATGCATTTGTTTGAACTTAGTCAAAACAAATGGGATTCGTCAATCCCAATAGGCCTATTCACAATATTCGCGCTCACTTGCAAGTAACCCTCGCAAGTGATTAAATGGTTCATAATAAGGGATCTTGGTTTGGCAAGGATGTTACTTAGTGATAATAAAACATAGTCGAATAGCATACAGTAGAAAGCATTGTGTTCGATTTAGAAATAGCATGTATTCCCCCCAAGGGTTTGTAAAACATTGAAGTAATGTAAAGTGGGGCTATGAACTCACCTTGAGTTGGATGTTGTATAATGAGAATGATGGATATGCCGTAAGAACTTCTACGAGCAACCTAGAATAATTGTTGCAACTTAAGTTTGGAATAATGTCTAAGGAAACATAAACATGCCAATATATATGTATGTCTTGCACTTAGTCCATGATGTGGTATGATGTATAGTATAAGTCTTTGAAAGAAAGATTCATGAAACATGTATGTTTTGTATATCGTTTACTACCGTTCGGGCCGACATAATTCAGAAGTCATGTTAGTAAGCGTTCGAGGAGCCAGGACACTTTAATTCGTAAATCTACAACTCACCTCGACGGCTTACATAATGAACTCCTCACATGAGGCTCCCTACTATTGTAGTAGTTGATGAAATATATAGATATAAGTTTTTGATCCGAAAAGTTACATGTCCGATATTTGAATAAACTTAGGAAAGTTTATTAGTACATGAAGATTGTTATTAGGGGTAGTTTCATAAGTCTTGTATGACCATTTTTCCTTGTAATATCACATGGTTCATTTTTAAGTGAAGTAGATCCAAATTGCTTGTTCAATATATCGCCAATTCCTTGTTTCATGTTTACGCCTATGTAAGTTTACTTGGTCATTTCGTCATGGCCTAGCCATGACCTTTGGTCCTTGTTCCAAGGTCATGAGACACAACCTTGGCTCTAGCCATGGTTGTGGTCTTGATTATAGGTCATAAGACCTCTTGTTCCTTTTAAAGTATAACCATAATATAGTGACTTTGGTCTAAAAATGGGCTGTTTAGAATTTGAAGAATTTTATCACTTGAAAAGCGTTTTCAGGGCTCGAGCTTCTTTGATCCTGAACGAAAACGTCGTTCCGGACAACTTTCGTGTTTTAACTTTTTGATGAATCGGACCAGAAGTGTGACTTTCAAAACCCAAATTTGATCAGAATGGTATTTGGCAGTTTGCCGCAAAGTTTTGGTAACTTCAAATGGGCGTAACTTTTGACTCGTATACTCGTTTTGGGTGGTTCAAGTTGCTACGGTTTCCTTGTTAAGTCCTCTACTGTAATATGTAATGATCAAATATCATATTTTTACCATTTTGATCAGGTCTTACCAAGAAAGTCACTAGTTTGCTTGTTATAGTAACTTGTCTTATCAATCATGTACAATAACTTGTTTTACTCACTTTTATACATCATGGACATGAATACAAGACATAATATAGCACAAATAATATGTAAATAACATGAATATGATTATTTAACAAGAATCATGTTAGGGTTTGGCTTACAACTTTTGGCTTTCAAAGATGAAAGGATGTTAACATGTAAGGAAAAGGACTTTGATAGACTTGCTTCAACCCACTTCACTTCATGCAATCTTTCTACCCTTGTAATCTTGAAAGATGGATGATGAAGGTTGAGGTGACTTGAGTGGATTCAAACTCAAGAGAAATCACCAAGTATATGAGGTTATGGAAGTGTTTGATGAATCAAAACATAACTAGGGTTTATGTGTGGATATTGCACTTGATTTCTTGCACAAAACTTGAAGTAAACTAGCAAATGAGAGGGTGTTTGTGTTGTGAACGACTAGGAGGGATGGGGAGGGCTTATATATGAGTTTAAGGAGGTGCTAGGAAGGTGCTAGGAAGTTGCCTTAAGGAGGTGCAAGTATTTAGGATATTTTCCAACACTTGGAGACCAAGTTCACTTAGTATACATGTATCCTAAAGTCTAAGGCTTATCATAAGCCACCAAGGCATGGTGAAGCTTCATATAGTCGGCCATATGGTGGATAGGGTGACTAGATGCATAAACTTGGTATTATCTAGCTTACGGAGTGAGTTTTGGTCCCGGTAATTGCTAACGGTAAGTCGTTAAGTCACGAAACGTAAAACCGGGTATCGTAAAAATACGAAACTTGGAAAAATGGTTAAACTTGTCAAAATACTCCATAATAAAATATAAAATGAGTGGTAGGTTCTATCGGGTGCTAAAACCCTGCTAAAAACTGGAAACACGGGTCTAAAACGCGTAATACGTAAAATGTACGAATATTGCGTAAAATTGAGAAAAGTAAAATATTACTTTTCTAATAGGTTATAAATGATTTAAAATGACTTATAATGTCTAGACTGGGCTCAGTCTAGTGTCGATTGGTATTAAATGTCTTTTAGACATCAAACCGTAAGCCTAAAAATCAAGGAATGACTTATAAAATCAAGGAATGATTTTTGGTCAAAGGAGGAGGGAAAAAATATGTTGACTTTTTCTAATAAGTTGAAAACTCAAATCGTCTTAGAAACGCGTTTTGTGGTCTAACGGTTAATCGTCCATACGGTTAAGCGTGCTCATGTGAGAGTAGTACCGGCTTGGGTGACCTGCTGGGAAAAGTAATTAACCTGAAAATGCGAGTTGTTACACCTTCAATAAATCTCCGGTAGTAACCTGCAAGACCTAAAAATTGACGTACTTCTGTGGGAGTTGTAGGTGATGACCATTCTTTAACTGCCTCTATCTTTGCTGGATCCACATGGATACCTTGACTATTGATTACGTGTCCCAAAAATTGTACAGTGGGAATTCAAAAGTCGCATTTTGAGAATTTTGCGTATAACTTTTCTTTCCTAAGTAACTCTAGGATAGTTCTCAAATGATTGGCATGTTCCTCTTTGTTACGAGAGTAGATCAGTATGTCGTCAATGAATACTATCACGAATTTGTCCAAATATGGCTTGCATACTCGGTTCATTAGGTCCATAAACACGGCGGGTGCGTTTGTTAGACCAAATGGCATTACCTGAAATTCATAGTGTCCGTAACGGGTTCTGAAGGCTGTCTTGGGAATATCTTCTTCCCGAACTCTCAATTGATGGTATCCCGACCTTAGATCAATCTTCGAGTATACACTCGATCCTTGTAATTGATCAAACAGATCGTCTATTCTAGGTAAAGGATATCGGTTCTTTATAGTGAGTTTGTTTAACTCTCGGTAATCTATGCACATTCGGAATGATCCGTCTTTCTTTTTAACAAATAGAACTGGGGCTCCCCAAGGTGATGAACTTGGTCTAATGAAACCTTTATCGGATAATTCCTTTAGTTGTTCCGATAGTTCCTCCATTTCGGAAGGTGCCAACCTGTAAGGTGCTTTTGCTACTGGTGCCGCTCCAGGCACTAGTTCAATTTGGAACTCTACTTGACGAGTCGGTGGAAGACCGGGTAGATCTTCAGGAAATACCTCGGGGAATTCCTTAACGATAGGTACGTCTTTAAGTTGCTTCTTGGTTAACTTACTTTCCGTCACCTGAACCATGAATACATGACATCCTTCGTTCATGTATTTTATCATTCTGAGGCATGAGATGATTCCGTATCGGTTTTTATTCTTGTCGCCATGGATAACGAGGGTTTCATTCTTAAAAGGAATGTGTATTGCTTTCTCGTCACAATGAATCTTAGCATGATGTTTGGATAACCAATCCATTCCGATGATAGCATCAAAACTACTGAGTTGGACAGGCATCAGGTCAATAGGAAAAGATTCCCCTACGAGGGTTAAGGTACAATCCTTTAAAACAGAGTTGGTGCTAATTAAGTTCCCATTGGCCATTTCTATCTCATATGTGGTGTTTAGCTTAGAAGGGTTAGAGTTAATGAAAGGGGCAAATGTATCTGACACGAAGCTCTTATCTGCTCCAGAATCAAATAATACTCTAGCATTATGATGATTTAATAAGAACGTACCCGTGACAACGTCGGGGCTTTGTGGTTCATTTTCATTTCCCATCACGTATGCTCTCGCTCGTGCAGTGTTCTGACCATTTCCTTTTGGACAACGGTTCTTGAAGTGTCCAGTTTCTCCGCATGAGTAACATGTTGGTGCTATTGGTTGTAGGTTGCTGCCGGTAGCAGGGGTCCTACAATCTTTTGTGGCATGACCTATCCTTTGGCATTTATGGCATTTTACTGTACAAGCGCCATTGTGATGAAGCTTGCATCGGTTGCACTGTGGCTTAATACCTTGGTATCCATTGCCATTGGTTGCCGTAAATACCTTAGGAGGTTCTTGTCGTTGGTTCTGTTGTTGACGATGTGGGTTCTTGTTCTGGTGTTGTTGTTGGTTGATCCTGTTGTAGTTGTTGTTGTTGTGGTGATGGTTGTTGTTGCGATGGCCGTTGTGGTAGTGATTGTGGTTTTGATGGTGGGTGGTTCTCCTGTCATCGAGCTTTCTTTTGAGTTCGTTGCACTTGATTTCGCGGTCTAGGAGTTTTTGTGCTAACTCCATTGCGACTTCTAGTGATGGTGGGTTGGATGCTGTGACGTTTCCTTCAATATTCCGAGGAAGACCTTCAATATACTTCTCCAGAGTTTTCTCTAAATCTGGTACGATAGAAGGACATAATGCCATTAGCTCGTGGAATCTCCTGTTGTAAGCCCTAAGATCGATTCCTTTGACTGCAAGGACATGGAATTCGTCTTCTAGTTTCCTTATTTTGGATCGAGGGCAGTACTTCTTTAGGATCTTGGCTTTGAATTCCGTCCAAGAGAGTCGGTATGCTGCTTCTGTACCTAAAGTTTGAGTTGTAGCGGTCCACCATGACAAAGCGTCATCCATTAAGGTTCCTGTGGCAAATGTGACCCTGTTGTTTTCTGAGCATCCACTCCTTTGGAATACCGTTTCGCATCTCTCGAACCAATGGGCGAGTTTAGTTATCCCTTCAGTACCCATGAAGTAAGTCGGCTGACAAGCCATAAAATCTTTATAGGTACATTGGCGAGGTGCGGGAGCAACATTTCTTGCCGGTTGTGCGTTAGCATTTGCTTGTTCGGCTAAGGCTGCATTGATCCATTGGTGATTGCTTGTTGGATTTCTTCCGGGGTCATGGTTGCTGCTGAGGTAGTGGTCGCGGTTCTCTTAGGTGCCATATTCCTAAAAATGAGAGTATATTTTCAAAATTTTCATAATAACCATCTTGTGTTAGACTATTTAGTAACATCAATAGGTTCAAAGTTATAATAGTGTCACATATATCACGATGCAATATACGATATCATAACACTTATGAAAATAAAGCAAACATAACATCATTGATTAGATTGTCGTTTTGAGTTTACATCACTTATTTATTCTTGTTGACATATCTCTAGGACATTCAAATACAAGTTATTACTGTGATGTGGGTGAGGCTACATCGACAATCTATGGCATTCTAGGGTTTTCCTTGGTTATCATCAAGACGACGTTCTAGTTCCTGAATTTTGGCGGCCATGGTTTCTATGATTTGGTCTCGGTCTCTCTCCCTAGCTTGTGTTTCTTGTTGTGCACGTCGCAGAGACATGACTTGGGCTCTTGTGGTGTCGAGAGCTTGATCGATGTCACACATGATGTCCTTGTTTACGGTGTTAGCAGAGCAAAGTAATCCGATGAATTCCATAGCTTCACCGAATTGGGTACTTAGTTGTTCAATCATGGTTCCCATCTCTAGGTGTCCCATCACAAGTTGTTCTATCTCAGATGACATGACTTCTATCAGTTCATTAGGGATGTTGTTCACCAAGGTGGCTATGGCGTCTAACCTGTCTTCATGTCTTACTAACCTAGCTGCCAAGAGTGGTATGGTATGGTGAATGGGTTCTCCAGTGACTGAAAGGATCTTGGATGCAGCAAATGATGATCTTTCACCAAGTTCTCTGTTGGTGGGAGTACCTTCTTGAGATCTCCAATACTTAAGGATTGGTAGTAGAAATGACCATTTGCGAGCATTGACCCGCTTACGAGCCTTATGGTTGGTTCTTGCATAATAGTAAGGATCTGAGGAGGTAGGACGAATCTGGTAATTCCTTGGTTGATAAGGCAGAGGAGCACTGGAAGTTTTCACAGGTGGTGGACTGTTGATTGTTACTGGTACAGTAGTAGTCTGCTGGTAAAATATACTAGGTAGTATCACTGGTTCTGCAGTTGGTGCAATTTCCTTTTTCCATTTAGTATCATCCCAGATGTCTTTTTCTTCAGCATATGAAAGAGCTTTTCCAGCAGTGGCTGGTTCATAAGGCTGGAATGGAGAAGTTTGCTTACTGCGTCTGATTGGACCAGATGATGCTTGAGGTGAAGTAAAGGATTGCTGACTCTCCTTATTCTTGTCTGTTGTAGGTGTCACAGTCATTGAAGCAAGAGTTGGTACAATAGGTGTAGAGCTCTCAGTTTCCGAATCCGATAACAAAACAATGAAGTTGGGTTTGGAAGACATGGTACTGTAATAATCCCGATTAGTAAACATAGTTATTAGCATAATCATAACATGTAAGCATATATCAAGTTATATAAGTAAGAAATAATGAGAAGTAACTTTTCTACCAGATGTTGGAATGTAGGCACGGAGGGCATGAAGTGGTATTTTGTAAAAATGGTCCAGTTAAAGTGTAGTTATAGTCCAATGTTTAAAAACATCTGGTTCTCTATAACCGTGGCTCTGAATACCAATCTGTAACACCCCCAAAAGTCGTTAATAACAGTGGAAGACTTAACATGTCAGCAGAAGACTTTCGGGGTATTACTTCAAGGATCTTTGTCACAATTATAGTAGACAACACAAAGTGAAGTATTAAAGTTTAATTTATTTCAAAATACCAAATATACAAGACATTATTAATTCAAGAACGTGTTTTATTCTGAAGGAAATAAGTAGTTTATTATGGTTCTTGTCATGCTTTTGCCCACTCCGTGCCATCCAGATCCGTCTTGTTTAGTTACCTGAGATAAACATGCTAAAGTCAACATAAAGTTGAGTGATATTCATAGGTTTGAGTTTAAGAGTTGAATCACAAGTTAAGAATGTATTGTAATCACATACAATCAATATGTTAAGCAAAATCAATGTTCCTGTTATTGCCTTAAGCTCATGATACTCAACGATTAACAGCCAATCATAAATATGAATTATGATGGTAAGTAATAGGCCCTCAAAGATAGGTATTTGTCAATAACTTATTTATAAGAACAATAAAGTGCGCCTGGTGTTTTCTCCAACAACCAAACGAGGATTGTCAATCACTAATAGTACTATCCACAATTATTTACGTCCACCCTTCAGGTGATTAAGGTTCATGATCGAGGGACTTCTGACAATAGTAACTTAAGCAAATAACATTGGCCTGATGGTATTTCAATACCCGGTATAAAAGACTTGTGTTCGAGTTTTAAGCATGTATCTCCCCCACGGGAAAATAGTTAAAGAGTGGGCTATGAAATCACCTTAGTAGTACAGTGGTATCGTAGTCTCAACAAAGCAAGGAAACGGCTTCACACAACACAACCTAAAAGATAATGCAAGTTTCAGTTAATAGTCTAAATCTGGTTTTATCGCGATTACTTGTTATTTAGTTTGTTATTAAAACTCGTGTTCGTTTAAATGTTTAAAGTTCAAAAACAAAGTTATATATATATATATATATATATATATATATATATATATATATATATATATATATATATATATATATATATAACTCGTAAGTAAAATGATCGATGATTGATATAAAGTTAGTTTTTATAACGGAAATAAACGTATCGTTTTACAAGAAATAAATAGCGTATTGTTATATCGTTTAATTATTATTACGAATATATATCGTATATATATATATATATATATATATATATATATATATATATATATATATATATATATATATATATATATATATATATATAAGTTTATGTTTATATAAGTCTTATATTAATTATATATTTATATATGTAAAAGGTTAATATTATTTTTATAAAATAATATTTACTGAAAATTCCTTTAAGTTTCCAAAATTTACATTTTTAACCCTAACGATATATATTTTACACCGTTAGTCCAAAATATATATAATTTACATTTTAGGTCCAAAAGCATCAATATTTACATTTTTCAACTCCAAGTTTTATTATTTACAGTTTCTAATTCAGAAAATCAGAAATTACAGTTTTGACCCAAAGTTTGCAAAGTTTACACTTTTAGTCCCCGGTTATGAAAATTTTGCAAAGTTAGTCCTAATTTTACCAAATTCAAAACTTAGTATTTTTACTTCTTAAATAAGCTCAAAATATTCAGAAAAGCTTATTTCTTCAGCTTATTTGCTTAAAAAGCTTATTTTCCACCTAATGGGCTTAACGTGAAATTTTCAAGGTCCGTTAACGTTTTATGATCCAATGGGCTTACGAAAAGTTTGGGCCTGGACTTGGACTATATTTTAAGTTGTAAAAACGTTACAAACAAGCTTATGAGATCAGCTTATCGAATAAGCTTGTTAACAGCTTAACGGGCTTTAAGGCCCAAAAGTTATAAAAAGATTTCTGAAAATAGCTTAGAGGTCGATTTACTTTGGCTCTAGAAAACAGTTCATACGAGGTCAATAGGTCGAATAAAAAGTGTCTCTCGTTTATTTGTTATATCAAAAATGGAGTCGAGCTATAAAAAGGCATGGTTATGTGTCGAGTTTACAAATGACAAGACCAAAGCTTATGACCAAAACTTTATATTTAAACAGTTTCTATACTTAGAAATATTCTAAGTATTTTCGACTAGGTCAAGGTCATAAGGAACGTGTTATTTTTAGTACGTGTACGTTATTACTAGTTCCAAAACTTTATCAAACATGATTTCTAGCGTGGTCAAAAATGAAAAGAAGGAAAAACATATATATGTTACGTTTAATATTTACGAAATAAAAGATAAAAGTAAATGTGTATAATTGATAAATATAATGAAATAAAATAGAGAGGCTTTGTGTTTTTCTCACCTCACCACGATTTGGTGGGGAATAAGGGTACGTATGGATCAAGCTAGGTACCAGGTTCAACGTAGTATGGTTCACGGCTCAGCAAGGTTCAAGACGAGCTAACTAGGTTCTCCTTGGATCACTTCTACACTTCGAGCTCGTTGTCAACTTCTCGTCCCAAACTTGACACTAGTACTTCACGAATATGTAGCTATGGTACGTTTTAGGGTGTGGTTTCAACTGAGCTTGCATGGTGAGGTTTTATAGGGGGTTTTGAGTGTTTGTGATAAGTGAAACATGCCAAATAAGTTATGTGTTGGCTCGTTGGTGAAGTGTGGCACCTTCTTTCCATCCAATCGAATGTAAACACAAAAGGAATGTGTAAGACTGTCTCATGTTTATTCCTGACGTTGCATAGTTCAGGTTCGTTGTTATTGGGGAGGCATGGGTGGCTAATAGTAGTTTGTGACACGTTTTTGGTTTTATACACACACGATTTTGGTAGTTTACTTTGGCTAAATTTGGATGACTAAACGTGTGAGTTATGGAACGAGATTTGTTATTCCTAAATGCTTGCTGGGTCATAAATCAAGACATGTAAAAATAGTATGGTGTCGTGTGTGGAAATCACAAAATAACGAGGGGTTTCCTTGGCTTGGTCGCGACTGGCACAAACAAAGAAAGAAAAGAAAAAAATTTATAAGAGTGTGATTGGGCTTATAGCCCTTTGGGCTTGTGTTTTCGTCTGGCCCAGCAGAAAAGAAAAACAAGGTATATAAAAGGGTCCGTTTGGTTTGTTAGTTGGGTTTAAGGCCCGATGAGTCAATGGGGCCCACCTGGTGTGTTTTGAGAGTCGGGTTACGATCAAATGATATTAATGAGTGATCTCGGGAATTTTTGTAGGCTCCGGGAATATATAAATATTGTACCTTAAATATACGAAACGTATATTATAAAAATATAAACGTTTTTAATATAAATATTCGCGATAATTTAGACTATATAGGTTTGTGTGTAAGCAACGTTTCTAAGCAAAAGATAATTCAAAATTTTACCGTTGTGATTTATATATCAAGTCTAAATAAAAAAAATTTTATACGTAAAAGTGGGTATTTAAATAACGTAATAACTTGTAAGTATTTACTAACCGTTGGGGAAAATTACGAGAGGCTACATACTGTGATAAAAAAATAAATATACGTGATTCTACTTATAACAACGACTCATGAAATTGTTATTTAAAATTTATATATGGATATCCATAAAAATATTTTAAAAACTTTACGGAACATATTTTAACTTTATCAACGCTCATTATGTGCCACTAAACTTGCACATTTTGTACAATATGATATCAATGGTTAAAGTTAAACAACAACATTAACCTCAAACTCAACATCTCTGTCAGTTAAAAATGTTATACAAAGCTAATTATTAAAACAAACAAACAAACAAAAACACATCGGCTAGATAGTCATTATTTAATATAGAAGGTGTTTTCCTTAAAGTATAAAAAAAAAATGCACGCATCACAATCCTTATTTGAAAAGAATCACATTCTAAATCAAAAAAAGAAAAACTACGTAGATGATAACTTAACTTTATTCATTAACTTGATGTTACAAAAAAAAAATAATAATAATAAAATAAAAAATAATAGTTGGTTGTTGTAAAGGAATTAAAAGTATGTACATGAGAATTATTCAGCAAGAATATATAGTTTTTAATTAGGTTATTACGTTACTATACTACGATAATGTTATTGACTTGGTAATCACGGATGTGAGATACAACCATTCTATACTTATGATTTATGTGTAAACCCCTTTTTGCTTATGAATAAAATCCGAAAGAGACCTCAACAACACTTTGGTTTATGCCTTATCTAGCTGATAGTTTTTAGTAAATTTTTTTTATAGTTTAACTTTTTTGTTTTACATACCAACTTTTAGTATTTTTTTTTTTTTTTTTTTATGTTTTATTGAAAATTTCTACACTTAATATTTGTGTTTTTACTATAAACACACTAAGCTATGATAGAATTAGTTGGGAGTTCAGGGGTTTTTTACTAAGCTTCTCAAAAAAGCTTATAGTTTTATCATAAACTTATTGTGTTATGTTAATTGAATAAGCCAATAAGCACCTTTAATAAGCATAACCAAACACCCCTTTAGTTCTAATCTGAAGATTTCTGATTTGATGTAATGACTAACTTTGTTGTTATCCTCACTATAATGCAACATGTTAGTGGTTTTTGCAGTTTTATGATCTTATCGCACACACTAAAGTGTAATGCAATTTGTTGTGTGCGCTTTTTAGAGGAGGATTAAGTATCAACACATTATTGTCATGGAAGGTTAATGTACCAAAGATGTGTTTTAGTGCATATATGGAGAATTTTATGGTAGGAATTCTTTTCGGAGTGTAATTTATCTTTGAATGAATTAATAAAACTTAGCAGGTGTTTGTCGTCATTGATAACACTATGGGTGTCAACCAACGGTCTAAAATATGGGTGTGTTTTACCTTGATGATTTAGGCCAATTGTGAAGAAAGTTGCATTAAAGTAAAAGGTCGGTAAGGATTCAAACAATTCTAAAAGACTTGCGGATGTACTCTGTCATTTTTTATGCATTTATAATTTACTTATACAAGTATTAATAATTTCCTTATATAGTTCGGGTTTAGAGAAAAATTATTCTTATACATTATAAATAATCGTATGATTAAATTTGAGTTCTACCAATTACATTTTTTTTGTTTCCCTTTATATAATAAAGAAACTATAGTGTAAGCATCTATGTTAATTTGGTAATTTTATGATTAAACATGTGAAGTAAATAGCACAAACTTATGAAAATACAAATTTTCAAACAAAAATGTACATTAGTAAACATGGTATGATGGTTATTCATAATAAAGGAAATGAATCAATCTTCAAAGCTATCTAAATATGCTACATATATTAACGAAAATATAAGTAAAAAAATACCAGAATTACAAAACACATCGTAAATTGATAGCACGGGTTTGCAAAACTAAAAGCATATATCACTAACATCTCATGCAAGTCAAGTATCATCATGTGATTTTGCTTGAATAATAAAATATAATTTTTAATCCAAAACCATTCTCCTAAAATAATAGGTAGATTATAACATATATGCATATGATTTTTTATTTTTAGTCCACTAAGTAAAACTATTTGAAACATGTTAAGTGGTTCATTTCTTAATCGATAATAATACATAATCAAAACAAAATTATAAAAACCCTGTGCGTGCACAGGTATTATAACTAGTTGATAGATATGATAAAACACAACTCATTACATTAAATGAGATTGATTTGGGCTTATCTATATACTCGGCTAACACACCCCCGCAGTCGAAGCGGGAGGACACCGGACGTTAAGACTGCAGCAAAATTCCTCAAATAGAGTAGATGGCAGTCCTTTCGCGAAGATGTCCACATACTGATATCGCGAAGAAAAATGAAGAACACGAACCTGACCAGTAGCAACCAAGTCTCAAACAAAGTGAATGTCTATCTCGATGTGCTTCGTATGCTGATGCTGAATCGGATTGCAAGATAAGTAGACAGCACTAACATTATCACAGTAGACAAGCGTAGCGGAAGATAACGGGGTGTGTAACTCACGAAGTAGGTTCCGTAACCAACACGTCTCGGAAATAACATTAGCAACACCACGATTTTCGGCCTCTGCAATAGAACGAGAGAGCGTCGGTTGACGCTTAGAGAACCAGGAGAGTAAGTTGTTTCTAAGAAAAACACAATAACCTGAGGTCGGTCGCTGTGTGGTGGGGCAGCCAACCCAATCATCATCAGAATATACAACCAAATCTGTAGTGGATGAGGAGAACAACTGCAGGACATAATCCATAGTACCCTGAACATATCTCAGGATCCTTTTAAGAGCTGAAAAATGAGGCTCCCGAGGATCATGCATATGAAGACAAATCTGCTGAACTGCATAAGATATATCAGGTCTGTTAAATGTGAGATACTGTAGAGAACCTGCAAGACTCCAATATAAAGTTGGGTCAGAAACCGGATCACCATCATCCCCCAGTTTGGACTCAGTATCAACAGGAGTCCGAAAAGGGTTACAATGAAGCATGTGTACTTTCTCCAAAATCTCTACAGCATATTTCTTCTGAGATTGAAACAACCCTGAAGAGTCTCGTATAACTGAAATGCCCAGAAAATAATTAAGTGGACTAAGATTTGTCATAGAAAACTCATGGTGTAAAGAAAGAATAATCTTCTGTAACAAATGCTCAGAAGAAGCAGTTAGCACGATATCATCAACATATAGTAATAGATAAGCAGTATCTATCCCATGTCTAAATATAAATAATGATGAGTCCCAACATCTAGGAGAAAACCCAACCCGAGTGATATAAGACGCAAATTGCTGGAACCAGGCTCTAGGGGCCTGCTTGAGCCCATACAGAGACCTCTGCAATAAACACACATAATCCGGATGTACAGGGTCTCGAAACCCCGGAGGTTGATGCATATAAACTGTCTCAGATAAATCACCAAGCAAGAAAGCATTTTTGGCATCAAGCTGATGAATCGGCCAATGTCGAGAAGTAGCTAAACTCAGAATAGTCCAAATAGTGCCTGGTTTAACCACCCGATTAAATGTCTCATCTACATCAACTCCCTCCAACTAATTACAACCATTCGCCACAAGACGAGCCTTGTAGCGACTAAGAGTGCCATTAGCCAAATACTTATGGCGAAAAAGCCACATAGAGTGAATGATGTTGGTGTCCGCGGGTTTAGGTACCAGAGTCCAAGTTTCATTTTTAATAAGTGCAGTTTATTCATCTTGCATAGCGTTTTGCTAATTTGGATCAGTAAACGCCTCACAATAGGTCTTTGGTAATGGCGAAACTGAGGAGACATGTATATTTAGACGCTCAATAGGACGATTATTACTGACACGAAATCGTGTGACCATGTTACGAATCGATACGGGGTTTGGGTTGTGAGGAGGGTCTGGGATAATGTGTTGGTTTTGGTACGCGGGTGGTGATTGATTTGGTGTATGTTGGTTAGTGACGAGTGGTGATGGTGATGGATCATGGTCTGTATTCTAATGGATTGTATTAGGACTGTTGTATATTGGGGTTGTTGGCTCATTTGTGGGTTGAGGAACATTGGTTGCACAACAGGGGCAGATGGAATAATTGGAGGGTTTATATCAGGTGAGTCATCCAAAAAATTGTATTTGGGTGATGATGTTGGTTTAGAAGTGCCGTATGGAAAAGCAGTTTCACCAAAGGTTACATGGTGAGAGATGATGATTTTATCGCTGTTTAGTTCAAGACAGAGATACCCACGGTGATTTGAGGCTTGCCCTAAATAAATGGAGGGTGTGGCGCGTGGTTCATGTTTGTGACTAGGGTATAGGTGGGGGTAACATAAGCAGCTAAACGTGCGTAGAAAGCTGTAATCCGGGTTTTGCCCAAATAGGCGGGTATAAGGGATTTCATCGGCAGTGGCAGTGGAAAGCAAGATAATCAGTAGGTGAACAACCATATTTAGAGCTTCAACCCAAAATGTTGGTAGAAGGTTAGCCTGAAAAAGTAAGGTCCGAATGAGATTATTAATCGTGCGAATCATCCGTTCAGACTTCCCATTTTGTTGTGATGTTTTGGGGCATGAAAAGCGAAACTGAATGCCATTGTCAGTAAAAAGTTTATAAAGGTTTGTGTTGTTAAATTCACAGCCATGGTCACACTAAAGGGACCTAATTTCACACTTATATTGAGTGTGATACTGTGAACATAGTTACGAAATAGAAAAAATTTAGACAGAACATCAGATTTGTTAATCAACGGATAAACCTAAACAAAATGAGAATAATGATCCAAGAATAATACATAATATTTGAACCCTGAAAGACTCGGAATTGGTGAAGTCCATACATCTGAGTGGATAATGTCAAAGCAAGCATTAATGATAGTATTAGAACTAGCAAATGGAAGTCTAATATGTTTGCCAAGCTGGCAGGCATGGCAAAGCACGGGAGGCTTCTCTTTATTACATGAAATTAAATTATTTGAAACAAGACGACGTAACACTTTGCTTCCTAGATGTCCAAGGCGCTGATGCCACGTATGCTAATTAGTGGATAACATTAATAAAGTTGTAGACTTTTGTGTTGGGTGTTTAATTCTCCTCGTTTATTCATCCGGGTTCTACTTTCTTTACTTTTTAAATATTTAGTAGTTGTTACTTTTTAGTAAAATAATCATGTTTATGTTTATCGAAATATTTGCTATGTGTTGGTTTGTTATGCTTAGTGGGTAGAGTTATATATATATATATATATATATATATATATATATATATATATATATATATATATATATATATATATATATATATATATATATATATATATATATATATATATATGGAGTAGATTATTAGTGAATTAGGTGTCGTTTATAAAAGTTAAAAGATATATTGGTTAGATATTGATCTATCTTTATGAAAAATTGTTGTGAGAACATAAGTGTTTGTAAAAGATATTAATATATTAGTAATGGACTTAATCGAAATAATAAACAACACCTAAGGATCTTGATAATTTGCTTTACAAGTGTATCTTTTAATCATAAATTTCGTATTTGCTTGATTAGCATAATTTAGTTCGATATTTTTAGTTGTTATCTTCATCTTTATCGTTAGATTAATCACTTGTGTGACAACTGGCAATTTAGGGAAACAAATTATAAACCCGCATTACTTTAAATTTAATAAATTTTGGAATATTTGAAAAGTTTATTCGTAATGGGTATTGTAAACGTTGAACCATGGTTTTAAACTCCGTGATATTTAAGAAAGCTGATTATTAATTATTGGTTTGGTTTGGTATATTCGTGGTGATTTATTTTGAGATATTTATTAGGCACTACATTGATCCGGCACTAGGAATAACCTAACAAAATATAATGTTTTGAATTAACGGTTCGACTATATGTTTATTTTAAATGTATCGTGAGATTTTGAATATTGGGGAATGAGCTCGGTTTGAGAGAGTCGGTTTATTTTAAATGAGTTTCGGGTTTGGTCTGCGTAATTTACATCGGGTTACCTCACCCACCTTTTTAATAATATTCTTATTATTATTATCATTATTATTAATTTTTTTTTGGGCTTGAAAGCCGGTTTTGGTTTTTGTGGGTATTAACACCCACGCCCCACACACAAACACAAACATAAACAAACACAACCTTAAACTCTCTCTCTCTCTCTAAAGTTATTATCATCACCATCAAACTAACCCTAGCCGCCTATATTTCCGGCCACCACAGCTGCCACACCGCCGCCTCCCACAACACACCGCCACCACCATTAGAACCCCCATCACCTCATCTCTTTGATCCACACATACACGCGCCCCAAAAACACCTTTTTCATCTCGTTAAATCACAAAAATTGCCACATATTTTATAGTTTTTGGAGTATTTTTCATATTTGTCTTGTAAATAGAAGGTAAGTCGAGTGTGACACGAGTTTTGGTGAGAAACGTGACCTCGAGTGTGACACGAGTTTTGGTGAGAAATGTTTTCTTTCGGGTTATGGTAAAAAACGAAATGATTCAAGTGGGTTTTTGATATAATGGATGAAATTATGAGTTTGGTATCCGGGTGGTTGATTTTCTTGTTGGGTCGAGACTTACCCGAGAGCTAATGCTCTCGGTTTGCGCCATTTTTGGATTATTTTGGCTTCTTGATGATTCTTGATCTTTGGTGCTCGATTTTGAGGATATTTGGATGTTATTTTTGATATTTGGGTGATTTTTGTAGGTTGCAACATTTTGTTGTTGTTGTTGTTTGGGATTATGGCCGACGACCCAAGGGTCCGTTTGGTTTGATTTGGCTCGTTATGAGCAAGACCGTGACCCTTTGGGTCCGGTCGAATATTGTTGTGGCTTTGAGGTATGACTCGACTACTAAGGTCTGTTTGGTTTGGCTCGTATAGAGCAAGCCGAGACCCTAGAGGTCTCGGGTGGACCCACGATTCTTGTGGTATAATATTGACCCGGGTTTGACTTGGTAAATCAACCCGTATGTGAGATATGTTATTTGGTTTTCGTTTATAATTGTCGGATTATTTTGTTGTCGTTTTGTTATTATTGATCATGGTTATATTTGAGCTTGAAGTGGAACATTTGGACTTGTGATATTGATTATGGAGTTTTGTTGACGAAGTGGTAATGGGAATCGATTGTGAGATGGTTAAATTAGATTGACGGAGATAGGTTAGTCGGGTGCCGTAGTCGGACCCTATTGTTGTAGCACGTGTTATGGGTATTGATTGGACGGAGTTGGATTACTTGGTTTGTGACTTGGTTATATTATTTTGGACTTGAACAATGAGCCGAGAGTGATGAATCGGACATGTGATCATCTCATATAACTCGATAAACATTTATAACCAAATACTAATAATAAAACTCGTAATAATATTATTAGTAATATAAACGTTTATATAAGTATATAGACGTGAAATCGTATATATAAATATATAAATGCGTATATTAAAAATAAAACGATCACGAGTTATATATTATAATAACGTGACGATAATTAATATACTATGAGAGTAGTGTAATAAATGTCGGGAGCGTTATTATAAATAAACAACTATAAATAATGACGAAATCTTTTACGTTGGATAATTATTAAATAAAATTTATCTTTAAATGAATGAGGAAAACTATCGAGTTATACGGGGTCGTGGTCACTTGAGTCCAAGTGGACTATATTATTACTTTGTGACTTTTGTGTTTGTCTCGGATATGTGACGATTAATACATCCATTTTCTATAACTACGTAACTTATTTAATCGACGGGTTAAATAGGGTCTATTTAGTTATATAAAATGAGTATATTAATGGGCATTGTATCCTACGACGCCCATAGGTTGTGGTACGTGTACAGGAATAATGAATTACTAAATATCTCATGGAGTTGGCCAAATTGACGAATTTGGTAAGCTTGACGACATATATAGGGAATTTATTAAACTTTGATACTTACCATATAGTATTCTTCGTGCTATGTGATTTAGGTTTGGGTATAATCTTAGAGCGATATATTACGTAAATTAATATGGGGATTACCAAATCGACGAATTTGATAAGCTTCGATGATTTATTTAAATAATAAATTGAGCTAATATTATACCTATAGAGTGTTTATCTTGTTCTCTTTTTTTTTGTCGTGGCTTCTTGTTGTGAGTTGTGTCGACCCTCCACCCGTATGGATACCAAACTCCAAACTAATATGAGAATAATACGATAAATGGATTTTTGGAAAGTAAAAAGGAATACGTTCGGGATTGGGAATGTTTGGTTTTGAAGAAATGATTCTGAACGCGTTTATATTGTTAGGAGGTGCCGAGTCTGTAGTTGCCGTTATTTGAGTTGCTTTACATCTTACATCTATCGATTTCTTTTGCTGATTGCTGGACTTGAGGTGAGTCATAGCCCCACTTTTTACTCTTGAACTTTGTTTTCAATACTTGGAGTGAGAAACGTGCAAAATGTTTTATGTGGACTATTATCGCTTTGTTTATTTTAAAACTTGTTATGCTTATAGAACTAGGTAGGTTATAGAACGAGACCTAGTCCTGAACTAGGTGAGCTGTTGATTTGGTTATAGAGCGAGACCTAGTCCCGAACTAGGTAAGCTATTGATTGATTGTTGAGCGAGGCCTAGTCCTGAACTAGGTAAGCTATTGATTGATTGTTGAGCGAGGTCTAGTCCTGAACTAGGTAAGCTATTGGATTGGTTATAGAGCGAGGTCTAGTCATGAACTAGGTAAGCTATTGATTTGAGCTATAGTGTGCACCTATAGGGTTGGTTGGATTTGGTTGGTTCGTTTTAGGTTGAATGATTGAGGCCTAGTCTAGCTAGCAAGCGTTTTGCGTATATGTCCACTTGATTTAGTTATGAATTTAAACCTATGAACTCACCAGCAAAAGCTGACTTTTAGCGCGTTTTCTCAGGTAATTAAGTGATGCCCTCGGATGCTTGGATTGGAGGCTTGGCTTTGGCACCTGGTTTATGGATCTATTTTTCTAAAACTCTGTTAAATAATTGTGGACCCACGTTTATTTCTTTTGGGCCAGACTTTGGATAAATTTGGGATAAATGTAAACTTTAAAACCCCGTTTTGGTTGTGTTTTTCTCATGTTTACTTTATCTCGTTCTTTTATGTCTTGTGTTGGATACCAATCCCCGTAATACCCCGAAAGCTTGTTGAGTCTTCCGCTGTACCAAATTTTGGGGGTGTTACAGATTGGTATTAGAGCCAAGGTTATAGAGAACTAGGTAAATAAACACCTAAAATATAACCTATTTTTATAGAAAACGATCCTCGACCAATGCCCGCCAGCCCGCCAAGCCGAAGCATCTTCGATTATATTGAGGTATTATGAGATGATGATTTGAAATGAGATTTTTGAGATGATTTGAGAATATGGGATATATTTATTAAGTGATATGATGGCGTTTTGAGGAATTAGATGGCTTAATTGTTTTATAAATGTTTTAGTAATGCGGTATTTGAAATTCTTTATTGAAGTTATATGATTGGGATTTTTATGATGATTTTGATATGATATTTTGAGTTTCGCGGTTTAGTTGTTTTGAAACACTTACACCTACCCTACGTTGTTGTCACAAACCATGACCTCCTATTCGTACGATTTTATTTATGCTGGCACGCGTCACCCATCACAGAACACTATGGCCCCTGATGATCCATATACGAGATGGTCATGCGTTCAGCCACTACTACTTCGTCTTCCCATTGTTGCCCTAAGTCACCGACTTTCTCGCCTCGTGGTTCACCTGTTCGGGGATGGCGATTGATGGAGTACCCCTTCGACGAGGAGTACGAGGGTGAGCAGGAGGATGATGACCCTCAAGATGAGGAAGAGAATGATGACCCTCAAGATGAGGAGGAGGATGATCCTCAGGAGGAGGAGATGCCTGATGATGATGGTTCGCCAACATATTCAGCTCATTCTGCGGAGACCGATTCCCCGATACATCCGTTAGAGCCGGTTTCACATGATCACACGTTTTTGTTTGATTCACCACCTAGTAGTCCCGTGGTGTCAGACACACCATCTGATATTTCTGCTGAGCATGCAGAGTTGGGTGAGATTGGTAGGATGTGGACTCGGATTACTGCACAGGGCGAGAGGATCTCGCAGATGGCTGATCGACTTGAGATGGTTATTGCTGAGTTAAGAGTTGATTTGACTACTATCGTGGGTAGGACGACAACGATTAGGAGAGGTATGATGGAGATTCATGAGCAGATAGAGAGTCTGCAAAGAGGTTTCACCACCGCTCGCGAGGCAGATCGCAAGATGTGGCAGAGAAAACTGAGCTGGATAAGGAGGTAGCAGACCTCAAGAGAAATAGTGAAACTCACAGTGTCGAGTTAGGATCGTTATGGAGGGAGTTGGATGGTTTGGGATCGGAGTTGAGGAGTCTACGCCAGCATCATGGCTAGATCGATCTGGATTTGTGTTGTTGTGTTGCTATCTAAGCCTGGGAGTACTTGGTTAGGAGAGCTAGTTATTATATCTCTTATGTCATGATATTCGGATTGTATGTTCGTCTCGTATGGAACGATTAGTATTTATTATGTCTTTTGGTATTTTAGAACGAAGTATCGATTGCTACTTGTATGGATGATGGTGATCTCGTATGATATTCTACGGTTTTTGGCGTACATGGAGAATTGTGTTCCTATTGGCGTGGTTGATATTGTGTTGGTATTATGTTCGTATTTCGACTTTCACCAATCGGATTCTTCTTGAACGTTATAGTACGTGTTATTGGAGACTTATGAACCTTGTATTGTGACTTCGATCAATGGCCCCACGACGAAACCCTGTTAGAGCTACCCGAACTGGTCCTGCAGTGACTACCCCTGGTCGCCAAGGACGACGTCCTACTCGAAATGTTGAAACCCCTACTCCTGATAACCTGGACACTACTAACTGCAACAACAGGAATCAAAATGTTGATGTTCAGGGAGACAATGATCATTTTCCACCTAATGCACCTACAGTGGATCAAGCAATGATCAATCAATTTGTGGAGCAACGAGTTGCTGAGCTACTAGCTTAGTCAAATCATTCCAACAATTCTGCTGGAACATTTCCACCTGTTCGTGCTAATGGATGTAACTACAAGGAATTTCGAATTTGTGGACCCATTGAGTTTGGTGGGACTGAAGGAGTGGTCTACTTGGTCAGGTGGATAGAGAAGACCGAGTCAGTGTTTAATGTCAGCAATTGTGCGGAGAATGCTAAGGTAAAGTTTGCTTCTTTTACCTTTAAGGACGAAGCTTTAACTTGGTGGAACAATTACCAAAATTCAGTTGGGAGTGATGTGGCTTATGCTATGACTTGGGAGCAATTTAAGTCTTTGCTAATTCAGACTTACTGCCCAAGGAATGTGGTTAAGAAGCTGGAGATTGAATTCTGGAATCACAAGGTGAAAGGTACCGACATGGCAACTTACAATCGCCGCTACCGAGAGTTAGCCTTGCTTTGCCCAGATATGGTTAGGTGATGCGTGGGAATCGCACCTTGCTTTACCTCTCGAGGGATCTCGCGAGGCTTACAACCCCCACCAGGCCGTGTACCTGATCGTTGTAGTATAGTATAGTGACAAGTACCGGGGGATTGATCGTTCAGCTTAGGAATAGTGTCGCTAGGATTAGAAAACCTAATTAATAGTTCTAAAGATGAAAGATGATTATTTTTTTTGTTTTTATATTTTAATGAAAGCAAGTAAAATCTCGGGTTTTGGAAGAGTGGGCGGAATTAGTTGTTATTCAACTAACCCAAAAACTAATTTATAACTAATTAAACTAATGAAAATGAAATTAAGCTAATATTAAACTAAGGTTGTGAGCAGTATTTGGAGAAATTGTGTTTACTTAGACTTCATTACTCCCTAGATATCTTTTACATGTCAATTACTTGTTACACTTGTATGGATGACGGATTGTATTCCTTAATACCATTCGTGGGGTGGCATACATAACTCCCCAACTCTATGAGCTCTTATCTCCTCCTACACCATGACCCAGCACAACTATAGGGATTGTAAACAGTGGCTCATGCATTAAATACAACCAATAAAGACCTAGTACGCCTCGGTTCATGTTTCTTAAGACGTTCAAGCATGTTACCATTTGGAGATCTGCCAGTTTTCTTAAGCCTAACATATAATATCATTCATCCAAGAACAAGAATAGACAAGTAATCAACACATAATCAACATCTAGGTTTCATTAGATCTAAGCAAACACAAAGTAAATCTAGCCTAGCATAGTAGAATTAAGATAAGAACAAAAGATAAACAACCAACACATAGACATATTGATTGAATTAAGAGTATACTTATCTCAATTACAATGCAAGGTCTCAAGGGTTTGGAACCCTTGAAAAACCTGTAAAAGAGGCACCAAAATCGTCTTTAGGGTTTCACCAAAACTTCTCCCCTTTTTAATGAAAAAACTAGAAAACTATATATAGGAAAATCGTCCTGACGGCGTCAAGAGTAAAATCTGACGCCGTCAACTCGCCGCCATACACTTCCTCAGAAGCCCTAGATCCAATTGTGACGGCCTTGGTGACGCCGTCACCACCTACGGTAAATTAATCTTTGGCCACTTTGACGCCGTCATCTCTTCATCTGATGTAACACCCCCAAAATACCGCAGCGGAAGACTGTGTCATAGGGATGCTACTTCAGGGCACAAAGTACAAGATATAGAAAACGCCCTCTAAATGAGACGTTTTTGAAAAGTTACCATTCGAATAGATAAAAGTCATAGTTTACAAAACAAAGATCCCAAAGTAGAATGATACATAAGTTTTTAAAGTGTATCGAATGGTAAACGATAAAAGTGAAAGTCTCCAAAAGCATGCCCTAAGACTCTCAGCTCCACATACCTGCTATCGCCTTCCTAACCTGAGATAAACATGCTTAAAAGTGTCAACACAAAGGTTGGTGAGTTCATAGAGTTTGTCTTAGTACAGATGAAAAGCCTATAAAGAATGTTTACACAGCAAAGGCATCGTAAATCCACTCAGTTGCAAGTCCCGCCATAAGAGACTTGTAACCTGTGTGTTTACAACCCACTGCTACAATATAATATGATTAAGATATGTATAAGTTCATAACAACAGTTAAGCAATTAGTAGTGAGTCTACACTTCATATCCGAAGACCTCATGTTTGTATGTATGTCTCAATGGTTGTGTCCAGCAACTTAATCTGGGGCCATTGGAAGTCTGTATGTATGTATCCATGGTTGTGCCCAGCAACTTAATCTAGGGCCATTGGAAGTCTGTATGTATGTATCCATGGTTGTGCCCAGCAACTTAATCTAGGGCCATTGGAAGTCTGTATGTATGTATGATTACTGGGTGCCATTTCCCAAAGTATAATAGTAAGTATGTGTGCATGTATCAATCATGTATGTATGTAATCAAGAATAATGAAATCAAGTATAATGTAATCAAGTATAATGTTATGTGAATCCGTACAAGTAAGCAAGTAGTAGCATGTATCTCCCCCAAAGAGTTGATAGAACAATTAAAAGAGTAGGGGCTATGACTCACCTCGAAGTAATAGTACAATGCAACGGAATGTTAAGGACAACAATGCACGGTTATCTGCCGCAACCTAAAATGAATGATGAATGATCTCATTTAGATCACCAAATGATGTTATGAATGTCCATGCTCATGTTTCTATACCACTCTAGTCTTTGGAAAAACACTTGTGTTATCAAAAATATATAATCCAAGAATTTGGAAAAATATTGCTATTAGAAAATATAATAAGCTAGTTGTAATATATATATACTTATATATATATATCGTATGTTTCCATGTTAGCGTTGAAATCCTCGGGTTGTAATCCTTGTAATATCGCCTTGAAATGATGAAAACATTCTTGTAATAACTAATACTACATTAGTTATAAAGCTTGGTACTTAATATTATTTCTAGCTAATAAAAGTACTTCGTAGTTTTAGTGTCCATTTTTATTAAAAGCTGCCAAATAAAAAATGGTTTTAGCCGATATTCAAACGTGAATATCTTTGTCGTTACTTGTCCGTTTTACTTGTTCTTTATGTCCACGGTTACGTCTTAGTATGTAGTAATATATTTTGGAAAGCTCGGCTCCTCCGGGTTACGTCTAAAGTCTCTTTTTGTCCAGTGAAAAACGTCCAACAGCAAACATTTTCAGAAAAATACTTTTCGTCTACAATCTTACAAAAATCATAACTTCTTCGTTATAAACTCTTTTTAATCCGTTCTTTCGCCTACGGATTCGTTTTTGAAAGTATTTTCTAAAAATTTTGCCAAAGTTCACTTGGTGTTTACTGATTTTCCAGATTTTCACAAAATGGGACAGCATGTCTAAAATATGTTCCAAATCAAGTTTTCAAGGTTTATAACTAATTTCTACCATCACCAAACCTCTTGTAATCAGCACATAGCTAATCTAATCCTACCATACACCTTCTTAGGGTGCCATGGACTCCTAACCAAGTTATTATAGCAAGGGGATTCATAAATAAAAAGTTAGGGTTTGTATGTTTCATTTTAGACAAAATAAATGGTGGTATAGCTAGTTGTACATGGTTTTTAGCATGGAAATCATGAAATACAAGTAAATATAAGATGTTTCATGTAAAAATAAAGTTGATAACTTACTTGATAAAATGAGATGATTAGATGATGATTATGCTTGGATTTCTTGTGTTTTTCTTGATTGATTCTTGATTAGGCAAGTAAAAGGAACAAGTTTGGTGTTATAACTTTGGAAAAATGATCACTTGATCTATGTATGGTGGTTTGGTCGTGGGTTTGCAAGAGAGGATGGAAGAGATAAGATGAATTTTGATCTTTCCTAAAAGTGTGGTTTATGATTCATGAATTTTGGTAAAGTAAGGTTTTTAGGGGTTTATTAGTTTAATATAGAGGTAATCAATGCATGAGGTTAAGGGTGTTCATATGGCCGGTTTTTAAAGGGTAGAAGGGGAGGGTAGGGGTACTTGGTATTTAATTAGAAATCTAGTGTAGCGTTAAGTGTTATTACGTGTTATTCGTTAAAATCGGGTACCGGGTTTAATAGCAATAAACGTTCACAAAGTTAACCGGGATGAAATAATGTTATAATAATGTTTAAAACATATTAAAAATATGTTGGGTACATTTACTGAGTGATCGGGTGATTATTGTTTAGTTTTCACGAAAACCGTCGTTATATTCATACGCGTACGTTATAAATAAAATAAATTTCCAAAATACTGGGTAACTGAATGTTATAACTTTTATGATGTTAAAATGGATATAAAAATATGTCGGGACCATTGTGAGAATATTTAGATATATTCGTCGTGTATAAACCGGGTGTTAACGTTTACTATAAATACTTATACGTAAAAACGTTAAATGTAACAAATATATAAATTTGAAAATCCTAAGAGTGGTATAACATGAAAATGCTGTTATGATGATATGCAGACTGTCTCTAGTCCGTATGCAGTGCCCTCAACACTAATGAAATGAATTCGCACCTAAACCAATCCGGTTACGCGAATTTGAATACCCGTAAACTAAATTTACGATGAAATGAGTAATGCAAGTGAATAGTGAAAACTTTTCCGGAAATGAATAGTGTTTAGTGAATAGTAAATTTCCCAAATGTTTCTCAGAATATTAAAATGACCTCGAAAATGATGAATAGTAAAACGATGAATAGTGTTTTGATGAATAGTGATTTATGAATAGTGTTTTCCAAAGTTCCCGAAATGACCTGAAATGACCTGAAATGGTGAGTTGTGACATCTGACGCCGTCACCAGCTACGGTAAAATATTCATCTTGTCTGACGCCGTCAAGAGAAAACCCTTGACGCCGTCACCTTGTATTTTCAGCTTGGATTTTTGGTACTTTGTCGTTTTCTTCACTTTATGCTCCAAAAACGTCCAAAATAGCCTCTTTTCCAGAATTCACTCTCCAAACACCTAAAATCACAAAAGGAACGATTTAGGGCAATATTTGATCAAATAAAGTCGGATTCGGGCTTAAATGACTCCCTAAAAACGGATCATTTTTCGCCTCATCATATACCCTTACACTTGAGATTTGCTTGTCCTCAAGCAAATGAGCTTTTATTCTACTCAAAAGACAAGTTAGGGGTCATTTAACACTAATATAAAAGTAATTACAACAAATAATTGTTCCACTAAAGACCAATAGACAAGCACGGAGGTCATACACAAGCACCTCACAAATAGTGTTTAGATACTCACATCTCTCGGGTGTAATAAAGTAATATAACATTATGGAAATGGAAGATATCTCTCACTACCTGTCATAACAAAATAGATTACCATAGGCTTGGGAAAGGATCAAACCTCCACCACATGGCGTAAGCACCTAGGATAAACTATCAAAGAGGTCTTTTAAAAGGGTTATAACGTTAGGTGTAGGGATATGAATTACACGGTTTTGTTGGATAAAGGGAATTTTACTGGTGGCGAGTTAACAATCTTAGTAAATTACATTGTACAAGATGGCGTTGCTAAGCCAAGACTAGACTCGACTTAAGCTAATAAATGAAAAAATAACAAAAATATAAAATGAACATAGAATGAAAACGGGATGGTAGTCCGTATGTTTTTTCTCTTTTCCTTTTCTATTTTTTTTTTTATTTTTTTTTCATACACTCTTACCCTACCATCCAAAATAATACATCATAGGGGTATGAGCAATCCCCTTACACTTGAATCTTTACATACTTTACATTTAACTATTCTAATGACGCGAATTAAGAAAATCAAAACACTTGGAGCACTTTTAAGATTAACGTACATATGGGGGTAATAATATGATGTTCTTCCCCATTACTCCATAAAATAAGTACTTACCCATGAGTCCCAATCGTCCCAAAACAATATGTACAAGGATATGACTCGACTTAGCAACCATGTAATCAATTAGAAAGTTAACTTAGGGTTTAACAAATAACAATAATGCACTAAAAATGAGCGCATACACGGAAGGCTAAGGCGATTTGGGTGTACATTTAAGTGGGGTGTAACAAATTCTTCCTTTAAGTAAAATGCTTAAAGTTAGAAACGAAAAGATAGGCTCGGAGGGGTGTACTAGGGGTATCGTGTACTAAAAATGAGTACAACGCTAAGGGTGTGGGAAAAATTAGTTGACTTAACTAGCCAAGTAATATGACTTAAATGGTCAAGTAATTGTAATACGGGTTTAACACAAGGGTGATCCTAATGCCTCTTATCATGTAGTAAATCCTACCACACGAATGTAGTCTCACTAGCCGTCTCGGGATGCATCACTAACGCAAGTTCTAGAATCTAAATGCTACCGGTACACTCATAAGCACCAATAATGAATGCTTTTCCTATCAAAACTAAAGGCGAACCTCACATCTTTGGGTGGAAAATTTTTCTGAATATACGGTTATGTGCTAGTCATACAACCTCCTATCCATGAGACGCTTGCTATGGCTAAAGTTTCACTCCTAAATGTTGTAAAAAATTTTAAATTTGGCGCTAAAATTACACTAACAAGTATTTCTCATAGTTTTATTACACCTCTACTATCAAACAAAACAAACTCAAGCGAAAGTGCATATGTAAGGTATCATCTTTTTACCCTCCCCTTACACTTAAGATGAACATTGTCCCCAATGTTCAAGTAAAGAATGTAAAAGTAAAAAGTAAAGAGAATGAAATCAAATACTCCCCTGATTCGCTTGGTATGGATTTTAGGTTGGCCAGGTTAAATCTTCTTCCAAGAAAATGAACAATCAAAGCTCCCCTTCCAGAATATAAATCATCTTCTTGTCTTAAATAACCTGTAAATCCTGACAAAAGTAGACAAGGCAACCTCGCGTAAAATCGGCGGCATCCTATATAAGTTACTAAATCCTAGAAAACAACGTAAGATATAATGCTTGTGGAATGAAGTTTGCAGATTTCCTGGAGATTATAAAACTTTAATAATTCACAAAAACCATAAGACTCTGTTAGAAAAACAAAACGGGTAAAATTTCCAGATTTTTGACTCCTGACGCCGTCAAGAGCAATTGCCTGACGCCGTCAGAATGGACCTGCAGAAATCTTTATGTTAAGTTTCCGGAAAATTTCTGGAAAAACTTTGTCCTACTTCCTGGAAAATCCTGCAAAACTTCATTATGACTCAATACAAGCATTTGACTCTAACAAATACGAATATACATGTTCATTAAATATTGTGGGGAATCATGATCGGTTTGTTTCTTAAAAACACATTTGGGGTTTCCCCTTACACTTATCTTTTGCAAAAATACCTTTAGGTTGAAGTTAAGACTAGGCCAAACAACATAATAAAGTATTTCACATTTTAATCGAGAAACATGATCAACCATCAATAAAAATAAAACATGCATATGGAAGCAAATAACAATCAAACAATTAAAATCACACAAAACATGGGTTGCCTCCCAAGAAGCGCTTTTCTTTATTTACGAGTCTTGTAGCTAGACTCAAAGTCGTGGGCTACTACGTGATCTCATCATTGGTTCCACTACCTAGGTCATCTTCTAAACCAGTTTTGTATTCCGGACCTAGTTGCAAGCATTCTTTGTAGAAACCAAGCATCCTATTTCTAACATACTCTACTCCTCTACGTCTATCCTCCTCATTCCTATAATAAGCCGCTTGCTTGTGTTCTTTTTCGAAATTAGAGAGAAGGCGGTATTGTTCGATCTTGTAGGGCATTTGATAAGCGACCTCATCATTATCTTTCTTGAATCTAACTATCCCTAAAGTCGGATCATAACTCATCCTAGTGGCCTCAACAAATGGTTTTCCAAACACTACTTGACTTAGGCCATCATTAATTACCGGGCGAATATCCTCTACTATCATAAAATCAATCTCATAGGTGAGATTCCCTATAATCACATGTACTCCCTCAACTCTTCCTACAAAATTACTCATCCAATTTGTGATAGGAATTATCCTACATTCAAGTTGCTTCTTCATCACCCAATTATAGTAGGCCCTAGTCATGATGTTTATGGGAGATTTAAGATCGATGTAAGCCTTCCACACATGCAAATGCCCAATATTGCATGGTATGTTGATGTTAGAGGGATCACCTACTTTAATAAGGGGTGAACCAAGGATATATGGTGTCTCGGGACTATCGAATAAATCCTTATGGTATTCCCGTTCCTCCTCGGTTGGCAACTTATCAAAGTATTTCTCTATAGGTTCTATCTCCTCCAATTCCTCATCCTTTTTAACCTCAACTTTCCCACTCTCATCCTCACTATTGGTTTCTACCTTAGCTTCATCCTTGTCACTCTCCTCTATCTCTCTATCTGTTGGCTTAATGGTGACAACATTGACAAAGTGGACATGTTTGGATGATGAGGGGTCCTTAGTTTGAATTCCACTATTGGTGTCCTTAGTGTCCTTCCTAGGTGTGGCTAATGTTTGGTTGTTGAGGGCTTTCAACAAATTGTCGATTTTGTTGGTCATCTCCGTTTGTTGCTGGTTGAATTCGTTTTCAAACCTAACTATGCGGGCTTCTTGAGATGCCATAAATTTCGACATCAATCCTTCAAGATTGTTGGTACTACCATAGTTATTAGAAGGATTGTTGTTGAAGGTACGGTTGGATGGTGGACCGTTTGATTGATAACGATTAGGCGGGTTGGACGAATTGGGTTGATTTTGCTTCCACCTAAGGTTTGGGTGATTTTTCCATGAGGGGTTGTATGAATCACCGTATGTGTTCGGCTCGGGCTTGAAAGTGTACCACTTATCTCCCGCTTCGTCGGTACGCGTGGATGCATAGTCCGCAAAAGCTGTTCCGGGGAGTTCCATACAATCACGAGTGTCATGGGGACCACTACATAATTCGCATGAAGAAGTGATTTTGTTCACTTGGCTTGAATGCTTCGGAGCTTCGTAAGATTTCATGAGAAACTTGACTTGGTCCTCAAGTTCCATGATCCTACGGTCGGGAGTGCTTGAATTGTTCGAAGGCAAAGATATTGCCTTGACCGTTTTGTTCAAATCACGGGGATCATTCCAACTTTCGTTGTCATAGAGAGCAAGATCTTCTATGAGTTCCCATGATTGTTCCGCACTAAGATCACGTAGCTTACCACCGGCCGATTGGTCAATGGTTCGCCTCGTGGGGATATCGATATGGTCATAGAAAATTTGGACTTGGAGCCAAAGATCTATGCCATGATGAGGGACTTTTTGGAGTAAGTCCTTGAAACGAGTCCATGCTTCGTAAAGAGATTCATTTTGACGTTGTTGGAACATCAAGATGTCATTTCTAAGCTTAGTAGTTCTCCCCGGTGGGAAAAATTGAGCAAGGAAACGAGTGGTGAGATCATCCCATGTGGTGATGGATCCCGTGGGTAAACGCTCAAGCCATTGACTAGCTTGATCCCGTAGAGAGAATTGGAATAGGCGTAATCGGGTAGTCTCTCTAGTTTCAACACCTAGGTCTATGGAATCTACGATTTTGAGGAAGTCCTTAAGGTGTTGGTTTGGATCTTCGGAACGAAGTCCATGGAATGCACATCCGCTTTGCACCAACTGGATGGTGTCGGATCGCAAGGGGGTCACATTGGCTCCGGTGAGCTCAATGGTGTTTCGGTAGCCTTGGTGGCTAGGTCGGGAATACTCTCCTAAGGTTCGGGGCCTAAGGGGTTCTAATGGTGGGTTTTGTTGTGGTGGGATGACGGGTTCAAAGATGTTACCACCTTCCATGATGTCGGATGGTAAAGAGTTACGAACAAAGGCACGAAGAAATAAGATAGACTAAAGAAGACCTAAAAATAAAAATAAAAATCTTACTAGAAAGGAATCTAGCAAGTTGATCTAATAAAAAGAAATCCTAACCTAGACAATAACTATTCCCCGGCAGCGGCGCCAAAAACTTGATGCGTGGGAATCGCACCTTGCTTTACCTCTCGAGGGATCTCGCGAGGCTTACAACCCCCACCAGGCAGTGTACCTGATCGTTGTAGTATAGTATAGTGACAAGTACCGGGGGATTGATCGTTCAGCTTAGGAATAGTGTCGCTAGGATTAGAAAACCTAATTAATAGTTCTAAAGATGAAAGATGATTATTTTTTTTGTTTTTATATTTTAATGAAAGCAAGTAAAATCTCGGGTTTTGGAAGAGTGGGCGGAATTAGTTGTTATTCAACTAACCCAAAAACTAATTTATAACTAATTAAACTAATGAAAATGAAATTAAGCTAATATTAAACTAAGGTTGTGAGCAGTATTTGGAGAAATTGTGTTTACTTAGACTTCATTACTCCCTAGATATCTTTTACATGTCAATTACTTGTTACACTTGTATGGATGACGGATTGTATTCCTTAATACCATTCGTGGGGTGGCATACATAACTCCCCAACTCTATGAGCTCTTATCTCCTCCTACACCATGACCCAGCACAACTATAGGGATTGTAAACAGTGGCTCATGCATTAAATACAACCAATAAAGACCTAGTACGCCTCGGTTCATGTTTCTTAAGACGTTCAAGCATGTTACCATTTGGAGATCTGCCAGTTTTCTTAAGCCTAACATATAATATCATTCATCCAAGAACAAGAATAGACAAGTAATCAACACATAATCAACATCTAGGTTTCATTAGATCTAAGCAAACACAAAGTAAATCTAGCCTAGCATAGTAGAATTAAGATAAGAACAAAAGATAAACAACCAACACATAGACATATTGATTGAATTAAGAGTATACTTATCTCAATTACAATGCAAGGTCTCAAGGGTTTGGAACCCTTGAAAAACCTGTAAAAGAGGCACCAAAATCGTCTTTAGGGTTTCACCAAAACTTCTCCCCTTTTTAATGAAAAAACTAGAAAACTATATATAGGAAAATCGTCCTGACGGCGTCAAGAGTAAAATCTGACGCCGTCAACTCGCCGCCATACACTTCCTCGGACGCCCTAGATCCAATTGTGACGGCCTTGGTGACGCCGTCACCACCTACGGTAAATTAATCTTTGGCCACTTTGACGCCGTCATCTCTTCATCTGACGCCGTCACCAGCTACGGTAAAATATTCATCTTGTCTGACGCCGTCAAGAGAAAACCCTTGACGCCGTCACCTTGTATTTTCAGCTTGGATTTTTGGTACTTTGTCGTTTTCTTCACTTTATGCTCCAAAAACGTCCAAAATAGCCTCTTTTCCAGAATTCACTCTCCAAACACCTAAAATCACAAAAGGAACGATTTAGGGCAATATTTGATCAAATAAAGTCGGATTCGGGCTTAAATGACCCCCTAAAAACGGATCATTTTTCGCCTCATCATTAGGACTGAGACTCAAAGGATTGAGCAGTATACCAATGGGTTGCCGGTAACTACAAGGAACGATGTGATTGCTGCTAAACCTGCTAATATTCATGAAGCTATCACGATCGCTCAATAATTGATGGACTCGTTGGTATTGGAAGGAGCTGAGAAAGATAAGAATGCAAAGAGGAAGAGGGATAATCACTCTAAGGGTAATGATCACCGAAACAAACGACAGGCAACTATTAGAGCTTATGCTATGGGAGATGGAGATAAGAAGAGCTACAATGGAGATACGCCCAAGTGTGGCCGATGTTACAAGAATCATTCTGGACGATGTAATGTGGTGTGCAAGAATTGCTCAAAGATGGGACATATAGCTAAGGACTGTAGAGCTCGACCACTTGCTATGGTTCAAGCTACTCCTGAAGCTATGAGTAAGGCAAATGTTACTTGTTATGGATTTGTAAAAAAAGGGACACTATAGGAATGAGTGTAGGGAATCGTAGAACCGAGGAAATCAATGATCGGGTGGTAATGGGTATAATCATGGAAATCGTGGAGCTGGAGGAAACCGTGGACGTCAAGACAATGAGGACCAACGTGTGGAAGCAGGAGCTGCTCATGGGAGAGTGTATGCACTTGGAAACGAGAGAGGAGAAGATCCGAACGTCGTTACTGGTACGTTCCTTCTCAATAATCGTTATGCTTCCATACTATTTGATACTGGTGCCGATAGGAGTTTTGTGTCCACTACTTTTGCACCCTTACTAGAGAAACCCCCGATGGCCTTAGGAATTGGTTATGATGTAGAGTTAGCTAATGGGAACATAGAAAGGATTAATACTATCATTCGCGGTTGCACGTTAAATTTCTTAAATCATCCTTTCAACATAGATCTTCTACCCGTCACGTTAGGAAGTTTCGATGTCATTATTGGTATGGATTGGTTGTCGAAGCACTGAGCTCATATACTTTGCGATGAGAAGATCGTGCGTGTGCCTTACGGCAAGGAGATCCTAAATATACAAGGAGATCAGAAAGGTTTGAGGGGCCCATCTAGACTAGCGGTCATTTCTTGCACTAAGTTACCAAAGCTAATGGAAAAAGGATGTTGCCTTTTCTTAGCTCAAATCTCGGAGAAAGGAGAGAAGGAAAAGAAAGAAAAGTGCATTAGTGATGTGCCTATAGTTCATGATTTTTCGGATGTATTTCCTGAGGATCTGCCGGGAATCCCGCCTACTAGACAAGTGGAGTTTCAGATTGAGTTGATACCTGGTGCTGCACCCGTGGCACAGGCACCTTATCGACTCTACTGAACTGGAAGAGTTATCGAAACAATTAGCGGAGTTAGCCGAAAAGGGATTTATATGACCAAGTTCTTCACCTTCGGAAGCCCCAATTTTATTCGTGAAGAAGAAGGATGGATCGTTTTGTATGTGTATTGACTACCGAGAGCTGAACAAGTTGACGGTGAAGAATAGATACCCGTTACCGAGGATCGACGACTTGTTCGATCAGCTCCAAGGATCGAGTGTGTATTCGATGATCGATTTGAGATCGGGATATCATCAGCTTGGAGTTCGTGAGGAAGATATTCCAAAAACGGCTTTCAGAACCCGTTACAGGCATTATGAGTTCCAAGTGATGCCGTTTGGGTTGACTAACGCACCAGCAGTATTCATAGATCTCATGAATCGAGTGTGTAAGCCTTATTTAGACAAGTTTGTGATTGTGTTCATCGAAGATATTCTAATTTATTCGAAGAGTGAAAAGGAGCATGAGCACTAGTACAAAAAGTTCTATTGGTCACGCATGGTCGATTTTGAAATGTCACACTGTAACATTTATACGTGACTAAATGTACCAGAATAAAATGAACAGCCACACTTGATCCGACTTGTGTGACCATTTCGGAATTCTATTGTCACACATTTGAATATTTATGTGACTAGAGGTAACTGGAAAAAAAAATTTGGATTATTTATTCACTTTTAATTCGAGACGTGTGACATATACAAATGAGCTCGAAACATTAGTCACACTATAGATATACATATGTGACAAATATATGTCACACAATTTAAAAGTGTGACCAAAATAGATATATGGTCACATGAGGTAATTGTGTATGTGGCTAAATTGTATAGTCAAGTTTGTCACATATTATATAAACGTGACTGCTATTCTTTGCTGAATAGTTAGCCACATATGAATTTGAAATGTGTGACAACTAAAAATTTAGTTTGAAACGTTAGTCATGATATGCATTTAAGAGTGACAAATATATGTCACACTTGAAGAGTGTGACCAAATGTCATATATGGTCACACTAAACCATAAACATACATGATTAAGTGTAACCAAAATTTGATACATATGGTCACGTAAGTTAATATGCGTGTCTAGAGTCTAGTGTGTGTTTGCTTGCCACAACCTAATGTGTATAGTCACATTTAATTGTAGCATGATCATGTGACTATAGACTTTACAATAGTCACACCATATCACAAATGTGTATCTAAATCATGATTATCGCCACGTTATAAGGGTATTATATGTGACCAATACATTCAAAATAGTCACATTGTGAATTTCATGTGACTATTATTTATAGCAAAATGTGAACTCAGTTATCATTAACTTTGATATTAGTCACATTGAGTTACACAAACAAGAGTTGTAATAGCAGTTGTAACTATTGTAATAGCAGTAGTAACTTTTGTGCAAACAACAAAGTTGTAATCTCACGAAAGGTGAATTATATAGTACTTACCAAAAGGTTTTTTTACAACATAATGAAAACAGAGAAGCTAAAGTATGTACCCCTGCTACCTTCAAACACCTAATTATCAGCTTGTTTTCTTCACATCATACAATGCTCTCTTATACTGAGCATGAATTCTTTCAATGAGATCTTTAACTACCTCTCTACGTTCTTCACATATGATCTTTGTAGATGTCATCACAGCAAGTAAACTAGCAGGCAAAGGATATTCTTTTTCTGCAAGCATAAAAACATCAATTCCACCTTGTGTTGATAAGTGATGTACATTGCAGCTATCATAAAACTTCCATGAAGTTGAGAAATGATGGCATGGGAAGTTCCAATAGATATCAGCTGGATCAGGTTTATATAACCTATGTAATTCAACTCACAAATCTTGCTTTTTTTGCATCTAGCTTCTTGACTGTTTTGATTCTTTCTTGAACCAACTCCCATAATCTGTCTAAGTCTACTCTGTCAATTGTTCTTATCAAATCCTCAAACCTTTTGTACACTGTTGATCCTCCACCAGCCCTGATTATCTTCCAAGCCTTTCCAAATTTATCTCGGTAAATCTCCCAGTCCATGATTGGATGTCTAGCTTGAATAGGGTCAACATATAATGTTTTAGGAACAATCACCATCATCTGATCATGAGAAGAGCTGTCTTCTTTTCTTTGTGAATCATTCTTCTTCTTAGCAGGTTTGTCTTCAATGATCTTTTGTTTCTTTGATGGTGTTTCTTCTGTACCCATGGGGATAAATTTTTCAACATATTTCTTGAGTCGGTAGTATATACTTTCAATTTTTTTTCATATGTCATTCCCCTGAGGTCAGAAGCTTTATACTCACCTTGATGCTGTATGTATATCTTCATTTCACTGATGAGCTGAGACCTTGTGGGACTTCTTTTCCTCTTCTGACTTTGACGTTGATTCACTGACTTAATTAGGTCCTTCAAAACTAATTCTTCATATCTTTCCTGTATCAAATCAGCAAGTCTTTGTACTTTGTCTTCCCATTTACAGTCTCATTTGTGTAAAGTTCTTTAATTCTAGCCTGTAGAACTTCATCCACATCAATAAAAGCTTGCATTTGCTCTCCATGAGCTCTTTTTTTCTCCTCTTCTTCAAGTCTGAATTTTACTTGCTTATCTGTTTCAAATTCAGACACTTTATCTCTCCTATTCTCATCTATAAAGTTAGCTATTTCAGCTTCATCAACTATCTTTGTAACCTCTTCATCTGTAGCAACTTTAGCAGTAGAAACTTGATTTGTTGTAGCAGCAGAAACATCTTGTTGTACCACCTTAGCCATTTCTTCAACATTACTATTAGTAGTAGTTTCTCCCAAACTAGTATTAGTTTCCACTACCTGCTCTTTATTTACATCTTCAAAAACCGCCTCATAACCCCCCTTGTCAGTAACTAAATAATAATCATCCACATTATCATCACTATCAATCCCAATATCCATATCCACATGCATATCTACACAAGCACCTTCAGCATTTGTTGTTTCCTCCCCTGAGACTCTGCTTTCATTCATCACCCTGTGTGTTGTGCCCACCTTCTTCAACCTTCTGAACTGAGCTTTTCTTGACCTCTTTTGACCGTCCAAATATCGAACACTCAGCTTCAACCTTTTGATCTTTGCTCCATTTTTTGTTAAGCGCTTTTGGAGGCCAAGAATATCCTCTTCTAACTGGGTACAACAGGCCTTCAGATCCTGTATAAGTTTCATTCTATTCTCACTAGAATCCATCAATTCATTTGTTTCAGAACTACCCTCATCACTTCTGTATGTGTTACCTTCCCTGAGAGGTGAATGAACGGGTGTATACTCACTCTCATGTATGTTACCACTAGCCTGCTCCACACCCAAGACATCCTCACCCTTTTTTTGTGGAAGGTTCACCATATATGGAAAAAGCGGTGTAACCTTTCCTGAAAAATCCTTGCCATTATTTTTCAGATCTGAAAATACTTTCTTTTGTAGTGAGGGGGCAGCATAAGTTCCTTTATGGATTTTAAAGGTAGTCAACTGTTTTTGAATAATAAGTTGCAAAAACCTTGGATATAATAAAGAAGTACCATCATCAGCCAAGGTCTTGATCATACCCTCCAAAATCATTTTTGAAAAATTGAAAGGTTTTCCTTTAGCAAGGCATATCACTGCTGATGCCATGGTGGTACCAAACTCATTCTAACCTGTTGTTTTAGGACTCAAACAATGTAAGAGAGTGTGAATCAAGAATTTCCACTGAGATGAGAAGAGACCTTTGTAAAATTTTAATCTATCATTCTTCTTCTCATACCCCATTTTTTTCAAACCTTTGAAAATGGCGGCATTTACAAGACACACAATCACTTCATTATCTGGTAGGTTAAGAGATTCCCTAATAGATGACTCAGTTATGAGTATATGTTGGCCATCTACCTTAGCCTTAATCTGTTCTTCTCCATTAAAAGTTATGACCTTAGCAGTAGCCCAAAACTACTTAATAAAAGAAATGCATATAGGAGGATTCACAGTTAATGCATACCTAATAGGGGTAGCATTCAAGAAATCGATTATCTGTGTGAATCCTTCAGAACCATCTGGTTTCTTGAAAAAAGCGACCATGTTGTGTCTGTCAACAAATGTGCGTTTTGATTCAATTGCCAACACCATCTTGATTTGGGGATTTTGAAAATTATTGATAAAAGATGTTAGTGTTTGTGATTATAGAGAAATTATGTGTGCGTGAAACTAAATTATCGATTTGATTGGGGATTTAAACGGTTGAGTGTAAATATTACCAATCCACCCCTGCACTCTCAGTTCTAGCAGTACAAACCCCGCAGAAGTAACGTTTTCTTAGCAGCAGATTTTTTTTTATTTTTTTTTATTTTTTTTTAATTGCAAAGGGTGAATCATTATATTAATATAAACAAGTAATGAGAAAATTGAGCAATGATAAAAGTACTGGAATTATGATTAAACATTTTCCATTAAAACTTGAAATGCAAAATTACAAAATAATGTACAAAACCAGCTGCAGTAACGTTTTCTTAGCAGCATAATCTTTTTATACTGCAAAGGGTGAATCATTATATTAATATCAACAAGTAATGAGAGAATTGAGCAATGACAAAAGTACTGGAATTATGATTAAACATTTTCCATTAAAACTTGAAATGCAAAATTACAAAATAATGTACAAAACCAGCTGCAGTAACGTTTTCTTAGCAGCAGAATCTTTTAATACTGCAAAGGGTGAATCATTATATTAATATCAACAAGTAATGAGAAAATTGAGCAATGACAAAAGTACTGGAATTAAGATTAAACATTTTCCATTAAAACTTGAAATGAAAAATTACAAAATACTGGAAATAAAAGTTACACATTCTAAAAATCTACTAATCTAATTTTGGAGATTTCTCCGGGTCAAATGCCACATGTGCATCTTCGTAATTCAACCCATAAAACTCCACATCAGACAAATCATCATCATCCAATGTCTTGTATGGCTTGGGATGTTGTTTGAGAGATGGTTTTTTTGTTGCTTGTACTCCTTTTCATCCTCAGCATGTTGTTTGATAGATTGTGTTTTTCCTTCTTTCTTTCTTTCAGCAGCCAATCAAATGTACCACTTATTTCCATCCAATTTAATTTTTTTTTACACTTTTTGCCGCTTTCTTTTTTGAAGCAGACCTGCTTGAACCTTCTCCTTCAACCCATTGTGCTGATCTCTTGTTGTTTGCAGACATTGTTTATGAATACTTCCTGCAGGTTTTTGTTTAGAGATTTGATAAACTAGGATTTTTTATTTGAGATACACATGGAAACGAGTATAAAAAGGGGATATGGGAAAACCAAAATGCCTATGTTTAATGCAGGAAAGGATTGATGTTTCCCATAGGTGGCTTGAACCTTTTCAAGATCTTCGGGCCAATCATGATCTATTGGGACGAGCGTTTGCCAGGGATCAATGCTTATACATAACTCTTGATAGAACTATATACATACTAGTCGCCAACAAAGACTAGTCATAATGGAACATGATTGACTTGAAGAAATCTGCAAAATTTCATGATTGACCTGATCCAAATATCCCTTTGGAAAGTAGTCTGACCATGGATTTGCTACAAAAAAATTAAAAAAATATATTAAAATTTTAAAAAATATAGTGTAAATGAAATAAAAAATAATGGAATGCAATAAACCAACATACGTAACCCTTCTAACTTCCCACTACTGCTCCTTTTGTCGTTTCAACTCCCTTTGAGCAAAGGACTGCACCAGCCGCATTGCTAGATTGTTGAAAAAACAAAAGAAATAGTATGGGAAGTTAGAATGGAAAGGTATGTTGAAATTCCAGAATCAAAGTAATACAAACAATCTACAAATGTTGAGTAAAGAATAGAGTCTAAGTAACATCACTCATCTTGAATGCGATAATGGAGTGTGGCATGTCATGAACAGTACACACTATATCATTATTGCATTGAAGACGTCTCAATGATCAGACCAGATCAATCAATCTAACGTTGCAGTACCGTCTAATAACCACACAAACGGTAGTAGACGTTTTCCAATTTAAGCAATGGAACCATCTACAATGCTAGATAGAGCGCTCTAATCATTGAACTTTAAGTTATTAGAAAACAGATTCTTACTATCATTTATATTGCTCCCTTAGATGTCACGAACATACATATTAATTATGTAGATTCTAAGACATTAGAGAGCTAATTATGCATGAATGAAATCATATAAAATTTATATTAACAATGCAATGAACTACCATCCTTTCTACCCTAGCCAACAACAACATATTATTCAGCCTTGAATCTCTAACCTACCAACATGCTGGAAGACGAAGACGCTAAATTCAAGCATCGAACCTACAAATTATACTTGATAATTGTTTCTGTATTTTGACAAAGAGCAAAGATGAATCAACATGGATGAACAACACCAAAACAAGTTTATGTTCATACTTGAAAGTGGTGTCTGTTCACCCATGTTGATACTTCTTCCATCTTTGATACTTGGATGTTTTAGCCTAAATATTCGCACACACATCCGCCACTTTTCTTCCTTATTCTCTCAATACAAATGCAACATAATTCTTATATTAAAAATACATCATACATATATATATAAAGCAAACAGAGTGATACAAACAATCTACAAATGTTGAGTAAAGAATAGAGTCTAAGTAACATCACTCATCTTGAATGCGACAATGAAGGAGTGTGGCCTGTCATGAACAATACACACTATATCATTATCGCTTTGAAGACGTCTCAATGATCAGGGCCCATCTATCTAACGATGTAGATGGATTCCATCGCTTTAATTGGACCCCATTTTCTAACGATGTTTAATCTTGATTATTGAAAGAACCATTAAACATCGTTAGAAAATGGGGTCCAATTAAAGCGATGAAACCCATCTACATCGTTAGATAGATGGGCCCTGATAATTAAGCTTTAAGTTCTTAGCAACCAAATTCTTACTATCATTTATATTGCTCACTTAAATATGACGAACATACATATTAGTTATGTAGGTCCTACGACATTAGAGAGCTAATCATGAATCAATGAAATCATATTAAATTTATATCAACAATGCAATGAAAATATTTTCATTGTAACTAAATACATGAAAAAACTGTTTAAGTTCTTGATATGTTTATTGTACTTCAACCTAATCCTAAGATAAAATAAGCTAATCCAAGCAAACCTTAATATCTCTTTTGCTCTAATTATTCGCAAAAACAACACAACATGTTCTTCCTTATTCTATCAATACAAATTATACTTAATAATTATTTCTGTATTTTGACAAATTAAGAGCAAAGATGAATCAATAATGGATGGACAACACCAGAACAAGTTTATGTTCATACTTGAAAGTGGTGTCTGTCCACCCATCACTGATACTTCTTCCATCTTTGATACTCGGATGTTTTAGCCTAAATATTCACACACACATCCGCCACTTTTCTTCCTTATTCTCTTAATACAAATGCAACATAATTCTTATAACAGATAGTCAACCTAATCCTAAGATAAAATAAGCTAATTCAAGCAAACCTTAATATCTCTTTTGCTCTAATTATTCACAAAAACAACACAGCATGTTCTTCCTTATTCTATCAACACAAATGCAACGCAATTCTTATAACAGATAATCAACCTAAGCCTAAGAATAATTAGCTTTAAGGGGATATTTGGATTATATTCATTTGTGCTCTTATCAGCTTTTTGAGATTTGGGATCAAAACCTAGATCCGAGTGAGTTGTAACTGTGAGTGTGAGAGAGAAATAGAAGATTATGGAAATATGTGAAGTGTGTTTGATAAGTTTGATTATTGAAAGAACCATTAAACATCGTTAGAAAATGGGGTCCAATTAAAGCGATGAAACCCATCTACATCGATAGATAGATGGGCCCTGATAATTAAGCTTTTAAGTTCTTAGCAACCAAATTCTTACTATCATTTATATTGCTCACTTAAATATGACGAACATACATATTAGTTATGTAGGTCCTACGACATTAGAGAGCTAATCATGAATCAATGAAATCATATTAAATTTATATCAACAATGCAATGAAAATATTTTCATTGTAACTAAATACATGAAAAAACTGTTTAAGTTCTTAATATGTTTATTGTACTTCAACCTAATCCTGAGATAAAATAAGCTAATCCAAGCAAACCTTAATATCTCTTTTGCTCTAATTATTCGCAAAAACAACACAACATGTTCTTCCTTATTCTATCAATACAAATTATACTTAATAATTATTTCTGTATTTTGACAAATTAAGAGCAAAGATGAATCAATAATGGATGGACAACACCAGAACAAGTTTATGTTCATACTTGAAAGTGGTGTCTGTCCACCCATCACTGATACTTCTTCCATCTTTGATACTCGGATGTTTTAGCCTAAATATTCGCACACACATCCGCCACTTTTCTTCCTTATTCTCTTAATACAAATGCAACATAATTCTTATAACAGATAGTCAACCTAATCCTAAGATAAAATAAGCTAATTCAAGGAAACCTTAATATCTCTTTTGCTCTAATTATTCACAAAAACAACACAGCATGTTCTTCCTTATTCTATCAACACAAATGCAATGCAATTCTTATAACAGATAATCAACCTAAGCCTAAGAATAAATAGCTTTAAGGGGATATTTGGATTATATTCATTTGTGATCTTATAAGCTTTTTGAGATTTGGGATCAAAACCTAGATCCGAGTGAGTTGTAACTGTGAGTGTGAGAGAGAAATAGAGGATTATGGAAATATGTGAAGTGTGTTTGATAAGTTTGTATATAATATATATATATATATATATATATATATATATATATATATATATATATATATATATATATATATATATATATGTATATAAATATGTATATGTATATATATATGTATATATATATATATATATATATATATATATATATAGAAGTGTAAATGAAGTGTGTTTGATACTCTTGCTAGGGGTGTTCACGGGGCGGTTCGGTTCGTTTCGGTTTGGTTCGGTTCGGTTAGTTGGAAAATTTTAACTATCCATCGCGGGGCGGGTAATTTATTTATATTATATACGGTTCGGTTCGGTTAACCAAGGATATCTAAAAGTAAAAACCGAAACCCATTACCCATGTTAATTACCAATTGCCAACAGTCATGGATGTGTCATAACATGACACTCTAAGCAACTATATGTCCACCCAATGCATATGACCCATATGATCGATGTCGATCAAATACCCATTAATTAATGAATGTGACCAGTGATAACCTAATGCACACGACCCACGACCCATGTGAATTAGCCTTTATCATCGGTCTTGCATGGTTTCCATTACAATAAAGCCACTATAACCCAATGCACATGACCCATGACCCATAATGCATGTTAATTACCAATTGTCAATAGGCATGGATGTGTCATAACATGACACTCTAAGCAACTATATATCCACCTAATGCATATGACCCATATGATCGATGTCGATCAAATACCCATTAATTAATGAATGTGACCAGTGATAACCTAATGCACATGGCCCATGACCCATGTGAATTAGCCATTATCATCGGTCTTGCATGGTTTCCATTACACTAAAAGCCACTATAACCCAATGCACATGACCCATTACCCATAATGCATGTTAATTACCAATTGTCAATAGTCATGGATGTGTCGTAACATGACACCCTAAGCAACTATGTTGAAGTATTAGACCTTGATAGATCTTCTTGAGCACTCTAGACTCGTTAGTTATGTCACTGTAATCAATAACACAATAATAGACAATCTCTGCAACTTGTATTTTTAAAGCGGAAACAAAACACAAGTGTAATACTAAGAACTCTTGATCCTCTATGGATCTTTTAATAATAATGATAAGAGTATTTTCTAAAAAACGTTATTCAATACATAATTGTGTGTTCCTTTTATACACAAGGAACCCTAAACTGTTTCCCAAGAAACGTATATTCTAAAACTTCTAAAAGATATGCATTATCACTTCCTAAATAAACTCATGCATATCCAAACTATAATACATAAAATACGAAAATACTATATCCGCAGAAACTCATAATGCTGAAACTAGTCTTCAGCAGATACACTGCTTCAGCAGGAACCAACTCTTCAGCAGTAACCTTTAGCAGAAACACTCAGCAGAATTCTTACTTAACAGAATTCCCAACAATCCTCCCCTAATCTTGAATTTGACCTGGTAAGTTCAAGATTCTTGATGGATCTTCGAAATAACATACCAAGAGGATTGTAATAATATAGTACCAGCAAAGAATCATCTTTAGCAGAATCTCTATGATCAACAAATACTTGAAATCTCCATTCTTTGCAGCAACAAATGACTTAATGTACATCAAAACAAATTAGTTTCATACTATTCTCATCACTTCTAGGTGTGTTAACTCCTGTGAGAGGTGAATCATTGAAAATAATGGATTTGATGTCTCTTTACCAATAGCCATCACCACTGGAGTAGCCAAGTGTTCTAAGGTACACTGATAACCACATGATTTTTAGCAAATCATCAGCTATAAATGGATTTGAGATGTCTTTACCTGTAGCCGTTTGCTCAGGACTAGCCAATTATTTTGATGAAAATCATCTTGGTTAACTGATTACCAAATATGGTTTTCCACTGCCTTTACCACAAGCCATATACATGTGGGCTAGCCAATTATTCAGAATCCATAAAGGAAAAATCCATGGTCAATTGACAATCATTTCAACTACTCAACAATGAAGCATGGGTGAGTTGAAAACCCTATGGTTTTGAGCAAACCATTACAGCTATCAACAGATTTGATGTGTCTTTACCAAAGCTGTACCCTTTGGACTAGCCAACTTTATGATGGAATAGTCAACATCAGGTAAGTTGATAACCAAACCTGCATAGATACAATACTTGTACAACAAAATGTAGTTAGTTTTTTTTTTTTTTTTTTTTTTTTTTTTTTTCTTTTTTTTTTGTTTTTTTTAACTCTTAGAAAATAAAAACAAAGATACAACATGATATCCCTAATCAGATGCTGCTCTTGAAGTCTTAATCCTTTGTTTGAAGACCTTCACCAAAGATTCTGCAAACAACCTTGCATTCCCAACTGGATCAGGAGGAATCTCCAACTTTTGTTGTAGCATTTTCTCCATCAGAGACACTTTCAGAGGATATCTTTTGGTAAGATCCATAATAAGCCTTAGACCAGTTGTAGTTTCCAAAACATGAACATAAGGCATAGGATAGAACTTCCAACTCTGAACTTTCCATCTCTGATTGTTCTTCCATATATCATAGCTTGCACCAGTGGGAGTAGAAGAATCAAACAACACTTTTAGATCACCCAACAAATACAATGCAGATCCTTTAGGAGTATGAGTTGCATAATACTTAAGAACCAACTCATATAGAGTGACCAAATCCTGATGATCCACAAGATGTAGAATCTGTTGAAGAAATGTAAAGGATATGAAAGTTTTATCCAATCTGTAAATGGTATTAACTTGACCATTTTTACTTAACTCCCAGTGAACCAAAACATCTCTAGTCCCCTCAGGCCAATCATCAGGGGATCCTTCTCTTATGAAGGTAGCATCAGAAGCATTCACATTGATAAGGCTATGTTTGGAATGGGAAGTTCTAACTTTAGCCATTCTCTTGCCTCTTCTTCCAGGAACATAAATAGCATCATGAACTTCTGTTTCAGCAGATTCACCTTCTGCAGCATCAATTTCCACTAATGAATTATCCAATTGTTCATCAGTAGAATCCTGAGAAGATTCAAGTGCAGCAGATGCATATTGTTCATCCATAGCCTTCCTTATCTGTTTGTTTCTAGCAGCTTGAAGTTTAACTTCTCTTACCTTCAGCTCATGAAATCTTGCAAGTTCAGCTTTTTGTTCCTCATCTAGCTTCCTAGCAGTCTCTTCACCCAATCTTTCATGCTCCAATTGTCTCCTAGTTCTCTTTCTAGATGGAGGATCTGATGTCATCACTTTTGCTTTACCTTTATCCACATAAGATGAAGCAGCAATGATACGTGGGAATCGCACCAGGCTTTACCTCTCAAGGGATCTTGAGAAGCTTACAACCCCCACCAGGCAGTGTACCTGATCATTGTAGTATAGTATAGTGACAAGTACCAGGGGATTGATCGTTCAGCTAGGAATAGTGTCGCTAGGATTAGAAAACCTAAATACTAGTTCTAAAGGTGAAGGAAGATTATTTTTGTATTTTTATATTTTTTAGAAAGCAATTTAAAATCTCAGGTTTGAAGGATTTGGGCGGAATTAGTTGCTAATCAACTAACCCAATACTAAGATGCAATCAAAATAAAATACTAGAAATAAAAATAAACTAATTTATACTAAAGTTGTGAGCAGTAATTGAAGAAAATGTGTTTACTTGGATTTCACTACTCCCTAGACATCTTTTACACGTTAATTACTTGTTATAAATGCATGGATGACGGATCGTATTCCTTAATACCATTCATGGGGTGGCACACATAACTTCCCAATTCTATGAGCTCTTATCTCCTCCTACACCATGCCCAGCACAACTATAGGGATTGTAAATAGTGGCTCATGCATTAAATACAACCAATAAAGACCTAGTGCGCGTTGGTTCATGTTTCTTGAAACGTTCAAGCATGTTACCAATTGGAGATCTGCCAATTTTCTTATGCCTAACATATAAATCATTCATCCAAGACAAGAATAAACAAGCAATCAACACATAATCAACATCTAGGTTTCGTTAGATCTAAGCAAACACAAGATAGATCTAGCCTAGCATTATGGAATTAAGACAAGAACAAGATATAGACAACCAAAACATAGACATATTGATTGAATTAAAAGAGCACTTATCTTGATTACACATGCAAGGTATCAAGGGGTTGGAACCCTTGAAAAACCTGTAAAGTTATACCAAAATCGTACTTAGGGTTTCTCCCAAAACTTCTCTCTCTTAATGTGAAAAATTAGAAAACTATATATAGGAAAAGAGGTCTGATGGCGTCAAGACAAATCTTGTGACGCCGTCACCTCGCCGCCAAAACTATTCTCGGACTGCCTTGATCTACATTTGACGCCGCCAAGACTTAATCATTTCCAGGCCGTCATGACTTTTACTCTTGATGCCCTACCTTCGTGACGCCGTCAAATCTCTTCTGGACCGTCATGGAATTTTGCTCTTGACGCCGTCAGGGAGTAACTCTTGACGCCGTCACCTACTGTTCCCAGCATGGAAAATTAAGACTTTGGCGTTTTCTTCACTTTTATGCTCCAAAGACGTCCGAATTGCTTCCATTTCCAGATTTCGCTCCCAAAGTACCTAAAATCACAAAAGGGACGATTTAGGGCAATATTTGATCAAATAAATTCGAATTCGGGCTTAAATGACCCCCTAAAAACGGATCATTTTTCGCCTCATCAAGCAACATGTGGTACATCAGCAGAAGTATCAGGTAAAAATACCTTTTCAGCAGCAATAGGAATATTAACAGATGAAACAGCATCATCATTGAGGAGAGGAATATTCTTAGAAGCACCCATTCCATCTTTGTCATTCCTAGTCTTGATTCTGTTATAAATCTCAACCAGTTTGTCAAATGGAAGTCCCCACACTTTTTTCTTAGACCAAGCAGTATTAAATAATGAGCTGCTTTGACTTTTCATATATGTTCTCATATAATCCCTCTGCTGTGCTTAAGTCATAGGTTTATCTCGTTTAGCTTTAGCTTTTAACTCATCTTTTACCTTCTTCCTCAACTTCAGCACTTTCACTATTTCAGAAGCCCAGTCTTGCTCTTCTACCCTTTTACCAATAATATCTGCAGCTACATCAGGATTATCAAGCATTTGCTTTCCAATCTGCTGCCAATCTGACTCATCAAATTCTTGAACAGCTGCATCCAATTCTCTTTGTCTTTCAATGGGTAATGTAGAAACATATCTTTGAGTGACTGACTCATATGCTGCATCAAACTTGGCTTGCTGTTCCTCAGCCATATTAGCACTCTTCTTATAATCTTCCCATTCTTGAAATAGTTTTTCTTGTCCAGCTCTGTCTTCAGCTGTAACAAGCTCATCCAAATCAACATCTGTTTCTTCAACAATATCATCATGAGGAACATTCAAATCTTCCATAGGTTCATCATGTACTTCTTGAATCTTTACATACTTTACAATTAAACTAATCTAATGACTCGAATTAAGAAAATCAAAACACTTGGAGCACTTTTAAGATTAACGTACATATGGGGGTAATAAGTGATGTTCTTCCCCATTACTCCATAAAACAAGTACTTACCCATGAGTCCCAATCGTCCCAAAACAATATGTACAAGGATATGACTCGACTTAGCAACCATGTAATCAATTAGATAATTAACTAAGGGTTTAAACAAATAACAATAATGCACTAAAGATGAGTGCATACACGGAAGGCTAAGGCGATTTGGGTGTACATTTAAGTGGGTTGTAACAAATTCTTCCTTTAAGTAAGATGCTTAAAGTTAGAAACGAAAAGATAGGCTCGGAGGGGTGTACTAGGGGTTTCGTGTACTAAAAATGAGTACAACGCTAAGGGTGTGGGAAAAATTAGTTGACTTAACTAGCCAAGTAATATGACTTAAATGGTCAAGTAATTATGATATGGGTTTAACACAAGGGTGATCCTAATGCCTCTTATCATGTAGTAAATCCTACCACACGAATGTAGTCTCACTAGCGGTCTCGGGATGCATCACTAACGCAAGTTCTAGAATCTAAATGCTACCGGTACACTCATAAGCACTAATAGTAAATGCTTTTCCTATCAAATCTAAAGGCGAACCTCCCATATTTGGGTGGAAAATTTTTCCGAATATGCGGTTATGTGCTAGCAATGTTATAAATGGCGTGAGGCGTGGCATGGCGGCAAGGCCACGCCTCAAGCCTTACGCGCCATGGCGAAGCCATGGCGTTTTTTGCGGCGTGACTAAGGCGGCGAAAAAATATTTATATATTTATCATTTATGTTATAATATCATATTTTATATGCATATCGAGTTTACAAAAGGTGCGTTACAAAAGGTGAGCTTACAAAAAGTGATATGCATAAGAAATAAAGTGAAAATTTGAACTATGTTTAGAAATTACTAGGCCCAAAATTTAAGCCCACATCATCCCCTTCTAAAAATGGCGCCACGCCATACGATGGCGCGCCTTTTCGCGCCTTATTCCACGCTTTTTCACACGACGCCTAGACTTCACGCCTTAGTCCATTTCGTGGCGCCGTGGCCACGCCTCGCGCCTTGGCGCGCCTTTTAGAACACTGTGTGCTAGTCATACAATCTCCTATCCATGAGACGCTTGCTATGGCTAAAGTTTCACTCCTAAATGTTGTAAAAAAAATCAAATTTGGCGCTAAAATTGCACTAACAAGTATTTCTCATAGTTTTATTACACATCTACCATTAAACAAAACAAACTCAAGCGAAAGTGCATATGTAAGGTATCATCTTTTTACCCTCCCCTTACACTTAAGATGAACATTGTCTCCAATGTTCAAGTAAAGAATGTAAAAGTGAAAAAGTAAAGAGAATGAAATCAAATACTCCCCTGATTCGCTCGGTATGGATAATAAGGTGGCCAGGTTAAATCTTCCTCCAAGAAAATGAACAATCAAAGCTTCCCTTCCAGAATATAAATCATCTTCTTGTCAAACATAACCTGTAAATCCTGAGAAAATAGACAAAAACCCAAAGCATCAACCCGAACAAAGATAACTCACAACTAGATGTAATTCCAAACTTAGGAATAGAAACAAAACAATTAAAGATATAATGCTTGTGGAATGAATGTTTGCAGATTTCCTGGAGATTATAAAACTTAATAATTCACAAAAACTTTAAGACTCCGTTAGAAAAACAAAACCGGTAAAATTTCCAGGTTTTTACACGTGACGCCGTCAAGAGTTATCTCGTGACGCCGTCAGAAGTGACCTGCAGAAATTCTTATGTTAAGTTTCCGGAAAATTTCTGGAAAAACTTGGTTCTACTTCCTGGAAAATCCTGCAAAACTTCATTATGACTCAATACAAGCATTTGACTCTAACAAATACTAATACACATGTCCATTTAATATTGTTGTGGTTCATGCTCAATTTCATTCTTATAAACAAATTTGGATCTCCCTTACACTTATCTTTTGCAAAATATCTTTATATGCAATTAAGACGAAGTTAAAAATAAAATAAAGCATTTTCACAATTTACTTTGAATCATGAGCCACAAACAACAAAAATAAAACATGCATACGGAAACAAATAAAATCAAACAAACAAACAAACAAATAAAAACACACAAAATATGGGTTGCATCCCAAGAAGCGCTTGTTTTTGTTCGAGCCACGAGCCTGACTCTACCCTTATTTAACGGAAATAGGGGAGGTTCTCCATACACTTAGGATTAAGTGTGGGTGAAAGCAGCGATACACACCCTTAGGGTGTGAATATGCCACGTGAGGTGAAGGGGGTGAGTGAATGGCTTCCTTCATCCTAAAACTACCCGGATAATATTGGTTGATGGGTGGGTCGGTTCCTCTTTTGTCTCCTAGAAATATATCTAAGGATGGAAAAGTGTGTAAAGATTGAGGTTCCGGTTCATCAACACTAGGAGATTCCCTAGAACTAGGAGTAAGGTTATCACTACAAGTGTTCAAACCTATATCCTCAAGTGGTGCCTGGTCCAAGGGTTCTACCTCCATCGGAATTCCTAAAGTTTCTTCTACTTCTTCCGGGTAAGTCACGGGCGGTGTGTGTGCCTCAAATGATGGTAGGACTTGTGGGGTACTTAGTGGGCTTGGGTTTTCTACTATCTCTTCCATCACATCAATATCACCTATGTGTTCATCTTGTATTATGGTAGTGCCTAACCATGACATGCAACTAGGTGGCTCAACTCTAACCTCATGTGTGTCGTATGTTTTGGTGAAATCTATCCCGCTCATACAACTAGGTAGTTCAACACTAACCATATCATAATCTTGGTTTGATTCTAAGTTCATGTTCTTAGAAACTAGGTCATCTTGCTCATACGAATCCACCAATTCGTTGAACTTATAGGTTATGGTTAGCAAGCTTTTCTCAAAATTCATCCAAAGGGTCTCACTAAAAGGAATTGATCCTGATAATGATCGTCTAATAGAAAACACACATTTATAAAATTCATCAAACCCATCTAACTTTACACCCATCTCCTCTTGTATATATCTAAGATCACTTAAAAATTCATTGGAACAACAGGAGGCAAATCTATCCGAGTAAACTAATTGTTCCTCTATAGTTAATGATCTAAATGGAATTTCATCCGCCATGGAGACAAATTAAAATGGTTTCACAAACAAAGGGCACAAAGAAAAAGATAGACTACAAGAAAGCTAATAAAAAGAAAATAAAAATCTCACTAAAAAGGAATCTAATGAGTAGACCTAATAAAAATCAAATTCAACCTAAACAATAACTATTCCCCGGCAACGGTGACAAAAACTTGATACGTGGGAATCACACTAGGATTTACCTCTCAAGGGATCTTGAGAAGCTTACAACCCCCACCAGGCAGTGTACCTGATCGTTGTAGTATAGTATAGTGACAAGTACCGGGAGATTGATCGTTCAGCTAGGAATAGTGTCACTAGGATTAGAAAACCTAAATACTAGTTCTAAAGGTGAAGGAAGATTATTTTTGTATTTTTATATTTTTTAGAAAGCAATTTAAAATCTCGGGTTTGAAGGATTTGGACGGAATTAGTTGCTAATCAACTAACCCAATACTAAGATGCAATCAAAATAAAATACTAGAAATGAAGATAAACTAATTTATACTAAAGTTGTGAGCATTAATTGGAGAAAATGTGTTTACTTGGATTTCACTACTCCCTAGACATCTTTTACACGTTAATTACTTGTTATAAATGCATGGATGATGGATCATATTCCTTAATACCATTCATGGGGTGGCACACATAACTCCCCAATTCTATGAGCTCTTATCTCCTCCTACACCATGCCCAGCACAACAATAGGGATTGTAAACAGTGGCTCATGCATTAAATACAACCAATAAAGACCTAGTGCGCATTGGTTCACGTTTCTTAAAACGTTCAAGCATGTTACCAATTGGAGATCTGTCAGTTTTCTTAAGCATAACATATAAATCATTCATCCAAGACAAGAATAAACAAGTAATCCACACATAATCAACATCTAGGTTTCATTAGATCTAAGCAAACACAAGATAGATCTAGCCTAGCATGATGGAATTAAGACAAGAACAAGATGTAGACAACCAACACATAGACATATTGATTGAATTAAAAGAACACTTATCTTGATTACACAAAATCGTACGGTATCAACGGGTTGGAACCCTTGAAAAACCTGTAAAGTTACACCAAAATCGTACTTAGGGTTTCTCCCAAAACTTCTCTCTCTTAATGTGAAAAATTAGAAAACTATATATAGGAAAAGAGGTCTGACGGCGTCAAGACAAATCTTGTGACGCTGTCACCTCGCCGCCAAAACTATTCTCGGACTGCCTTGATCTACATTTGACGCCGTCAAGACTTAATCATTTCCAGGCCGTCATGACTTTTACTCTTGATGCCCTACCTTCATGACGCCGTCAAATCTCTTCTGGACCGTCATGGAATTTTGCTCTTGACGCTGTTAGGGAGTTACTCTTGACGCCGTCACCTACTGTTCCCAGTATGGAAAATTAAGACTTTGGCGTTTTCTTCACTTTTATGCTCCAAAAACGTCCGAATTGCTTCCTTTTCCAGATTTCACTCCCAAAGTACCTAAAATCACAAAAGGAACGATTTAGGGCAATATTTGATCAAATAAATTCGAATTCGGGCTTAAATGACCCCCTAAAAACGGATCATTTTTCGCCTCATCAAGCAACATGTGGTACATCAGCAGAAGTATCAGGTAAAAATACCTTTTCAGCAGCAATAGGAATATTAACAGATGAAACAGCATCATCATTGAGGAGAGGAATATTCTTAGAAGCACCCATTCCATCTTTGTCATTCCTAGTCTTGATTCTGTTATAAATCTCAACCAGTTTGTCAAATGGAAGTCCCCACACTTTTTTCTTAGACCAAGCAGTATTAAATAATGAGCTGCTTTGACTTTCCACACATGTTCTCATATAATCCCACTACTGTGCTTGAGTCATAGGTTTATCTCGTTTAGCTTTAGCTTTTAACTCATCTGTTACCTTCTTCCTCAACTTCAGCACTTTCACTATTTCAGAAGCCCAATCTTGCTCTTCTACCCTTTTACCAATAATATCTGCAGCTACATCAGGATTATCAAGCATTTGTTTTCCATTCTGCTGCCAATCTGACTCATCAAATTCTTGAACAGCTGCATCCAATTCTCTTTGTCTTTCAATGGGTAATGTAGAAACATATCTTTGAGTGACTGACTCATATGCTGCATCAAACTTGGCTTGCTGTTCCTCAGCCATATTAGCACTCTTCTTATAATCTTCCCATTCTTGAAATAGTTTTTCTTGTCCAGCTCTGTCTTCAGCTGTAACAAGCTCATCCAAATCAACATCTGTTTCTTCAACAATATCATCATGAGGAACATTCAAATCTTCCATAGGTTCATCATGTACTTCTTGAACCTCTCTATCAGGAGAAACTTGTTGATGCTCAGATGAATGATGAACAGGGGAATTCATATACTCTTTCCCTGCTACAAAGTATACTTCTCCTGATGTATTCCCTTTATCAGCAGATTTGTCAGTAGCAACACCACTTAGTGATTGTTTCTCCTGAAGTATATCCACAGCTTCAGTCATGAGCACATCATCATCACCACTAGACACTTTTGAAGTTTCAGCAGCTTTCCTTGCCAAATACTGTCTTGTTCTTCTTCTTCTGCTGACTAGTATCTTTGGTTTAGATTGAGGTACTTCAGCAATTTTAGGAGAAACACCACGAGACTGTCTTGCAACTTCAGCTAGAATCTCAAGAGAATCCAAATTTGCCTCCTTTGCAACTTCAGTAGAATCCAATCCACCCTTACTTTGCTTCTGCTGACTCAGCTGTGCCTCCAAATGTTGAACCTTGCTTTTCAAACTTTTAATTTCATTACCAAGAGTAGTCTTGGTATCAGCAAGTTCCTTTTGGAGATCTTCAGTCATTTTCATGTACCTGTTAAGGGAATCATATACAAAAGTGAGAGTAATAGGGTCCTCTGCTCTACTAGCTGATTGCTCAGTGGTAAGTGGAGCTTCATTGAACCCAGCAGGAGAAACAGACTCATGTACAACATTAGGAAAGTCTTCATTAATTGGCTCTCTCATAGGGCTGCGTGAAGGTAGTCTAGTAAGCTCAGGTTCAAAAGGCTGAAAGTTATCTTCAAACTCATGAATTTTCTCAGCTGGAGCATCCTGAGCTGGTGAAATGGTAGGACTAGGTGACTCAAGTACAGGGGTAGGTGATGGTAAATCAGAAGAATCAGGTAATGGTTCAGTAGTTGTAGCTGGCTCTTCCTCCATTACCACTGAAGGATTACCATCAGCAGCAACACCAGAAGATGATGGATTACCATCATCAGCAGCATTAGGAGCATGAACATTATCAGCATCATCACCCTCAACTACATTATCATTGCCATGTGGCAACATAGCTTCTAACATAGGGTGATGTTCCCCAGTATAATTTGTTTTCATTGAGGCAAACAACTTAGAACCAAGACTTTTAATAGGCACATGGGTTCTATCTTCAGTGGTTATGTCTAAAATTAATTGTAAGAATCTAGGGTACATTAAAAACTTATGCTGTTGTTTCTCAATATTTTCTAGCATATTATCAAAAATGAACTTAGAAAAGTTATAAGTTTGACCCTTAGAAAGACAAACAATAACACAACCCAATTGCAGAGAGAATTGGTTCCATCCACCACACTTGTTACTTATACATTGCAGCAGCAGATGCACCAAATACCTCCACTTAGGACAAAATTGATTCTTGTGCCACATGGATGTATCAGTACTTTGATATCCCGCTTCCCTTAGTCCAGCAAGAATCTCTGCAGTGTTGGAATGATACACACCATTCTCATCATCCAACTGAAGCTTTGTCCTTATCAAACCTTCAGTCACCACATACTCTACACCATCAATCTCAGCCACAATCTCTGTGTCAGATCTCTTAGCAGCAGATGCCCAAAATTGCTTCACCAAGGATTCACAAACCAGATCGGTACTATGTATCAAAGCATAATGAATCTTTGACCTTTGTAGAAATTCCACCATTAAATCGAATTCTTCATGTCCCTTTGCCTTTTTCAGAATGGCATACTTGTTATGATCGCTTTTCAATTCGAGTTGTGCCATTTGAATGAACTTGCATGAGACGGTTATGAATTACACAGAAAATAATGGGTTTAAACGGAGTGATAAGTGAATAATGTTGTTTAGGAAGAGATATGCAAAGTGGGTTAATTTTGGAAGTTCCCCAATCGTGGTCAAAATTATCGGAATGAATTATTGACCTAGTCTGACGTGTAGTTCAAAAACTTCCAATTTGAAAATTTACTCTTCAGCAGTAATGAAAGTCAAATCTGCTGAAGGATGGTCAACATCAGTAGAAACCAACCAAAAGTAAAAATATCTTTGGTCAATATCTTGGTTTTACTGTGCCACCCAACTCGCATTAATTATCGTAATGCCTAAACTTTGCTTATTTAATCACCCCCAAATCACATCTCAGTCACCAATTTACCCCAAATTATCTTTCAAACCCTAATTTCTCAATTAAGCCCAATTCTCCACCAAAACCATGTCATCAAACCCAGAAACCTCAGATCAAAACTCCTATTCTCCATCATCAGAAGAAGATTTACCACCCTATCCATGGGATCTTGATGATTCCGATTATGAGAGAGAGCTGGAGAAACGATGGGATGCACAAGAAAGATAATGGAATGCTCATAGGAAGGGTGAACCAAGCCATGTACCCATTCCTGCTGAGAGAGAGCTTGTCTCTCCCTTCATCTATACCTCTGATGAAGACTCCTTAGAGGAAGAAAATGAAGATCCAACCATTCTTCCTCCTTCCACACCAGAGAGATCCCAACCAAGATCAAGTAAGAGGGATCCATCTCATCCAACATCACAAAATTTGATGTTAGATCTTCCTGCTCCAGGACCTGGTCTTCCTCATCAAGAACATATTGGACAGAGCAAGAAGGCTGATATCATACGTAAGGGAAAGGAGAAGCTGAAGTAGATGATTGAGGAATGTTGCCATGGAACAAAGTTCTTGAGTATTTTCTTGACTTTGGTACTTGAGCATCTTCACAGTCTTCCTTCTCTTCTTTTTCCATTTTCATCTTCAGCTTCATCATTGTACTTGTCATAGCCTCAAGTATTTTGTAATAAGTGATAGAAGCTAGTAGTACTTAATTAGCCAAATGTTTAGGAATGGTCATTGTAATTCAGTTGGAACTTTGAATGTAAGCTGTAACTTGTTTCTTTGAATGAATGAAAAGATCTTCTTAATAATCAATTGTGTAAGATCTTCAGCATAATCAACTTATCAGTAGAAACCATGTTCAACACTTTTGACCACATTCCTTTGACTTCAGCTCTTGGTGACAATATCATACATCTAACAATCTCAGAACATCTGCAAAACAGACATAAAACATGCAAATACACCAAACAAATTGCAAAAATATTAGTGGGTTAGTGTTAAAACTCAGAAATTATACAACTTATACAAATCTACAAAGTTTACACTCATAATCCTCCCCTGAGGCATATGCCTCCCCTGAGGCTTATGCCTCTCCTTAAACTTTGCAGTTAAGGGTTAAGCATTCCAATATGGACCACCAAATATTGAAACCTTGGTCCATCAAATGCTTTGGTTAACAAATCTGCCACATTCTCATCTGTGTGAATTTTTACCACTTTAACCAAATGTTTCTCATAAGCATCCCTTATAAAGTGGTGCCTGATTTCAATATGTTTGGTTCTATTATGAAAAACTGGATTTTTAACAATATAAATGGTACTCTGATTGTCAATGAAAATGGTAGTATTCATAAAGTTATACCCATAATCCAGAAATTGATTCTGAATCCATAGAACCTGTCCACAACAATTGGCAGCAGCAACATACTCTGCTTCAGTAGTAGAGGTAGCAACAATGGTCTGTTTCTTGCATTGCCAAGAAATCAGTTTTCTTCCAAGGAATTGGCAACCTCCAGTAGTGGATCTTCTATCCAAATTTGCACCAGCATAGTCACTATCACTATAAGCTGCTAGCTGAAATGGAGACTCTTTGGGATACCAAAGACCTAATTTGGGTTGGCCTTTTAAGTATTTAAAAATCTTCTTGACAGCATTCAAATGAGAGGTAAGTGGAGTGACTTGGTGCCTTGAACATGCACTCACAGCAAATGTAATATCAGGTCTAGAGGCAGTCAAATACATCAAAGAACCAATCATTGACCTGTATAAATGAACATTCACAGGGAGATCAGGATCAAGATTGTTCTTTGGTTTGGGAGCCTCATAGGGAGTAATGGCAGTCCTGACATTCTCCATAGCAAACTTGGACAACATATCTTTTACATATTTCTCCTGATATATGAAAATACCATCAGGTTTCTGCTGAACCTAACCCAAAAAGAAAGTGAGTTCTCCCATGGCACTCATTTGAAATTCTCCTTTCATCAGATCTTCAAACTCTCTACACCACGCTTCCTTGGTTGAACCAAAGATAATATCATCCACATACACCTGCACAAGAATAATATCCCTGGAATCTTTCTTAAGGAATAGAGTCTTGTCAATGGCACCCCTTCTGTAGCCACGCTTCAGCAGAAATGTGGAAAGTCTAGCATACCAAGATCTGGGAGCTTGATGAACTCCATAGAGAGCTTTGACAACCTTGTACACATACTTAGGATGATCAGGGTCTTCAAATCCCTTGGGTTGAGTCACATAAACCTCCTCTTCAATCTCACCATATAAGAAAGCACCTTTAACATCCATCTGATACACCATGAAGCCCATATAAGAGGCATAGGCCAAAAATATCCTTATAGCTTCAACTCTGGCCATTGGTGCAAAGACTTCATTATAGTCAATGCCTTCCTCTTGTCTAAACCCTTGAGCCACTAGTCTTGCTTTGTTCTTCACCACAATCCCCCTTGCATCTCTTTTATTCTTCAGAATCCATTTTGTCCCGATGGCATATTTACCATCAGGAAGAGGAACCAAAATCCAAACCTGCTGATTCTTAAATTGCAACATCTCTTCTTGCATTGCCTCAAGCCAACTTGAATCAGCCAGTGCTTGAGGAACACTAGTTGGCTCTATTTGAGATAGAAAGCATGCAAACAGACAATGTTTGAAGTCTGTGTGATTGTTCCTCTTTTGATTGTAGACATAAGAGATGAAAGCAACTTCACCATATTTTGTATTCTTTACAGTGCTTCTAGTTCTAACAGGATCTTTAGGATCTCCAATAATCTTTGATAGAGGATGAGCATTATGAATCCTCTTAGTTGCTGTAGGGTGAACATCAATTGTGGCATCAAGGTTGTTAATTGTAGGCCCAAACTCAGTATCATAAGAAGCTGATTGAAACAAGCCAGGCTTTGGCTGATAATTCCCAAGATCAGAAGGACTTGGAAATCTTGTAAAGGGCTTCTCAAAGTCTGCAGACACTTCAGTAGAAATGGGAGAATGAGCATTAGTAGGATCAGCATCTGAGACCTTATCAGTGGGAATAGGTATGCCTTCAGCAGAATCATCAGCAGGATCCTTGTTTCCACTGACTGCTTGTGCTGATTGATGTAGGATTGCTTCAGTCTCTTGTATAACCTTTTCATTGAGTTTCTGAGCTTCCTGAGTAGCAGCATGTTCTTGCTTCTTCAATCTTGCAAGATCCTCTGCATAATGTGACTCATCATCTTGTTCAGCAGCAGAATGATTACCTACAAAATGGTTAGGTGGAAAAGATGGTACAACAATGGTATGTTCATCTGGCTCAGATTCACAGTCTGAGTCATCATCCATGGAACCTGCAGGGTTAGAATGTGGATCTTTGGTACCTGCATTAGGATTAGAAGCATGTCTAGAATAACCCAAATAGTCAGTCAAATAATCTAGGTCAAAATACCAAGAATGGCCTTGTCCCTGAGTATTAGGCTGATCTTCAAGAAATCTTAGATTAAGGGTCTCTTCTATCCTTTTGGCATTCAAATTATAAACCCTATAGGCCTTGCTATGAGCTGAATAACCAACTATATACCCCTCATCAGCTTTCCCATCAAATTTACCCAGTATATCAGCAGTATTCAAAATGGTCACTTTGCATCCAAAAGGCTTAAGGTAATGTATGTCTGGAAATTTCCGAGTGAGAAGTTCAAAAGGTGTCTTGACATGATGTCTAGTGATGGATACCCTGTTCAAGACATAGCAAGCAGTACTTACTGCTTCAGTCCAAAACATTGTGGGTAATTTGGAGTCTGCAAGCATGGATCTTGCTGCCTCAATGAGGGTTCTATTTTTCCTTTCAGCAACCTCATTTTGTTGTGGGGTTCTTGGAGTACTATAGTCCCTTCTAATCCCCTTAGACTTACAGAATTCTATGAAAACAACATTTTTGAATTCTGTCCCATTGTCACACCTAATTCCTTTAACCTTTTTATTTAGCTAGTTTTCAATTAAGATAATGAATTCCTTAAAAATAGGAGTTGTTTCATCTTTAGTTTTTAGAAAGAATACCCAGCAAAACCTGCTAAAATCATCTGTGATAACCAGGCAGAAGTACTTGTGATCAATACTTCTTATAGGAGTTGGACCAAAGAGATCCATGTACAGAAAATGAAGTGGTTCTGAAATGGTGCTCACAGCTTTGATGGCTTTGTAAGAGGCTCTGTGTTGCTTTCCTTTGTTGCAAGCAATACAATTGTGTTCATTGGTAAAGAGTTTAAAAGGAAGGCCCTGAACAAGACCAAGTTTAGACAACTTGTTGATAGTCTTGTAATTCACATGAGCCATTCTCCTATGCCATTTGGTAGATTCATCCAGGGAAGCTTTGGCCACCAAACATGTTAGATCACCTTCTGGCTTGACATCATTCAGATTGAATGTGTATAAGTTGAAGGTTCTAGGAACTCTCAGCAAAACAGTTGTGTCTTCTGGAAGTTTGAAGTCCTTGGAGAGTACAAGACACTCATCTTCAGAGAAGAAAACCTTATTCTTAGTGTCACAAATTTGTGATACAGAGAATAGATTAAAATGCTCCAGTTCCTTCACATAATAAACATTTTCAAAATCAAACAAGGGTGTCTTAATAGTTCCTTTCCCTATAATTTTGCCATCTCCACCACCAAAAGTCACAGTGCCTCCTCCTTCTATGGGCTCAAAGTCAAGCATCTTGTCCTTGTTCCCTGACATACTTCTAGAACAACCACTATCAACAATACCTACTTCAGTACTTTTCAAAGGATGATCCTACAACAACAACAACAAAATTATACAAAAGTTAGTACACATTAGAGACTCAACTCATTGCTGACTTGAGCCTGCCTTGTGGATCATTAGTGATAGGCCATGTAGATGTTTTAGATCCACCATTGTTCTTGGGCCTGTAATACATATTAGGTCCCTTCTTTGTCCAAGAACAACCTGCTGAGGGCTTCACAGCAGTATTCCAATACCCACCACCATAATACATTGAGTCAAAGTGATTAGGCCAATAACCATTAGAAAAGTAAGAACTAGTGGGTCGAACAAATGGTCTATTACTGGTTCTTCTCCATGAAGAATCAGGTTCAGCAGAATTGGATTTCTGCTGATGTGGAACAAAAGAGGGTATTTCACTAACATTCTTCCACATTTGCCTAGGTTTCCTCTGACTAACACATTCACCCATTCTTTGCTTATGAAATGTACAATCCTTAATCAAGTGATAATTACTTCCACACACAAAACACTTCTTCTTTTTAGAAGATTTATTCAAACCAAAAGAAGTTGTATAACATGAAAAAGTATTCAAACCACCATGATAAACAGAATTGTTTTTAACAGAACTAAAAGTATTATTTTGCAAAGAATTTAAAAACAAGTCTTCAGTAGAAACTGTCTTGTTATCAACAGCAACTCTAGAAGGCTTGTGGGGAGTCTTGGGTGACGTCTTTGGTATGGTCTTGGGAGTGGTCTTAGGCAGGTCAGACTTCTCACTTGACTCACAGCTAACAAATGAGGTAGACCCTTCATCAGAAGACTTGTCACTGTCACAACAAGAGACAAAGTCAGTAGATTTAATAATAGGGTCTGGCAAGTCAGTTGACTTTTTGCCATAGAGATGGTGTGATCCATCAAAGTCAATAGGTATGGAAAGGTCTATAGGCATGTGTTCCCCTCTTATAGGTCCAGGGACAACATTCATTCCCCCTTCCTTAACATATTTAACAGGTGTTTGATAAGCTAAGGCTGGTTCAGGGTCAAAAACACTAGACATATCAGGATATGTTAACTCTTCAGGGTCTATATATTTCTCATATCCTAATGCCTTTCTAGACCTAACAGATTGGCGACCATCAATTAATTTACTCAAATTAGATGCCCCTTCCTGCCATTTCATGCGACCAGCTATCTCTTTATCTAATTTAGCTTGTAATTCTTGTTTTTCCTTTTCTAGATCAGACTTCTCTTTTTCAGTACGTTTTAAGTCTATCTTAGCAACTTCTAAATCACTTTCTAGAACTCTTATTTTTTTCATCATATTTAACTTGATTCTTTTGAAACCAGACTTTTTGATTCTCTAAAGTTTTTAAAGCCATTTTATAAGACTCTACCTCTATATAACACTCATTGTACTTTGGTTTCAATTCATCAAATTCTTGTTTAAGCTCATTGTATCTTACACTACATCCAAACACACAGTTGTGTACCTGAGAGATTCCCATCAAGGAGACTTGCTCCTTCTTGTCCTCTGAAGGTGAGTATGCCAGTAGATTCACTTGTGAAGAAGTAGAAGCTTCCTCTCCAGCAGGTTCATGTTCAGCCCAATCAATTTGGTGATCCAGAGTCACCATTGCCTTTGAAGGTGCAGCCTTAGTAGTCCCTGCTTCCACTGGATAAGAACCATATCTAACTTCATCTCCAGACTTTCTCTCCTTGCATTCTCTTAAAAAATGTCCCACTTGACCACAAGTGTAGCATTTAACTTTCCTTCTATCAAACCTTGCTGCCTCTCTTCCATTAAAACCAAACTTCCTTCCAGACTTGGTTTCAAACCTCTTAATGTTCATGGAGATCATTGCAAGCTGCCATTTGGAGTTCATCTCCTCCATCTCCAATGGATCCACCTGTTTAAAATCCTCATAAGCAAGAAACTGCTGATGTTCATATTCAGCCACGAATGAATGAACAATGTCATCCAACACACTACTGGATTTTGATTTAGGAGCAGATTGAGTATGGGTTTGAGAAGATGCTCCTGATGAATAAGAGCTTGAAGCTTGTTGCACAGGTTTTGTAGATGCCCCAACAAATGCAGAATGAGTGGATGGACGAATGGGACTTCTAACATCAGGCTCAAGAGATTTGAGCTTGTTGTAGAGGTCATCAAAAGATATTAAGTCCAATCCACCCTTTGTTTTGAGAGCAATACTGACTTGCAACCAAGATGGTGGCAAAGATCTCAGAAACTTAGCATTGCAGTCCTCGTTGTCAGGTCTAGCCTTCAACTGATTCAGTTGACTTAAGATCTGATGAAACCTGTCATAGCCTTTATGAATTCCCTCTTCTTCAGATATCTGAAACTCTTGGAACTTCTGCTTCAACATAGACTTCTGCAACCTTCTTGATTCATCATTCCCACCAAATCTAGCTTTTATTGCCATCCAAATGTCCTTGGCATCCTCCATGAAGTGGAAGTCACCCATATGGTCATCAGGTATAGCTTGGAGCAGAATTGTTCTTACCTTGCTCTCCCTTTGCACAGCCAGAATCTCTTCAGCAGTTCTGGGACCTACAATTGTAACAACTCCATCAGCATCTGTAACATGCTTTTTCAGGCCATTTCCCTTTTTGACAACCTCCCACAGATTCCAATCTATGTTTGTGATCCAGTTCTGCATCTTCATGGACCACATATGATATTCTTCAGCATTCTTCAAGTATGGAAACTTAGCATTACTGTTGTAGAGGTTGAGTTGTTGAAGAGAAGTGGTGTTAAGGTTTTGGGTTGTATCAACCTCATCATCAGATCCAGGCATGTTTGTTGATTTGTTTGGATTCTTAAGGTGTAAGATTTGTGTTTCTTAGTATGACAGAGACTCTTTCGAGGCTCTGATACCACTTATTGAAGTATTAGACCTTGATAGATCTTCTTGAGCACTCTAGAATCGTTAGTTATGTCACTGTAATCAATAACACACTAATAGACAATCTCTGCAACTTGTATTTTTAAAGCGGAAATGTAACACCTAAAATTTGAGAACATGTGAAAAGACCAAATTGCCCTTACCAATTTAAAATTTAATTAAAAGCTTATTAAGTCTTCAAATAAATTCCAAACTTCTAACAATGAACAAGTTATGATCCAAAGTAATTTTAACAACTTCATTTAACATTTATAAAAGTCACAAAATTACCAAAATACCCCTCATAGGGCCGAATAAAATAAAATGAATTGTAAAGAGATTTAAAATGATTTAAATTTGGTAAATAAGGAAGATAATCATCACAATTATTCTCCCAACCTAAATTTCGAAAATTATGGTCTCCCCCCCCCCCTTATATCACACGGCATATCCTTTTTAAAACCAAAAACCATATCTTTTCTCTTAAAAACCCTAAAACCGATTTTCATAACACACAAAGAAATTCTCACAGCCTCCATTCGACAACCCCATCATTCCTAGGCATTTTTCTGTGATCAAACAACATCCAAGAAGTCCTAGAAAAATACCCATTCGAATTGTTGAAGCTTGGTACGATCGTGGTCTTGGTTTCTTTTGTCGAGCCCTAATAACAAGGTAAATTCGTTTTTGATTCATTCGACCTCCACAAAATTCGTTTCTTATTTTTCCTGTGATACTTACATCATATAAGACCCACGAAAATTGGTTTCAAGGTTTGAAGATCATTGGTGAAGTCGTGGTGATTTTTGGATCATTTGGCCTATACGCATATACAACAATTCGTACAGCCCTCTCCACAAGTTCAATTCTTGGTTTGGTATTTTTCTCAGGTCCCTTACACTCTATGAACATCATCTAAAATGTTTGATTCGATCCATGCATGCTCTACATCGTTTTGGTAAATTAAGCCCTAAAAACGTATACAAAACCTAAATAAATGAATCCGAAATTTTAAGGCTTGAAATATATTTTATTTGGACTCTATATAATCCTAATAACCTGGGAAAAATGTTGTTTCGAATTGTTAAGGCCTTAAGATGATTGTTTCGAATTATGCTTATAATCGGCTAAACAAAAAGGAAAAAGAAAAAAATGAAACGTGTAAACTAGGGTTTGTAATATAGGGTTTGTTTTGTGATAATTAATGACATTTAATGATTAGGTAATGATTAAAGATGGATTTTATTTGGTTAGGGTTTCTAATTCATGTGTTTATAAAGTATACGATTTGGTATAAATGTTTTGGGTGAGTTTTGTAACTTTTAAAACTCAAGGGTTATTTTTAGAACTTATTATGGGCTGTGTACTATTCGAATAAAATGTAACCTAAGGGTACCATATGTAATTTTTATATTTTAAAGGGTTAAAATGAATTTAAAACTAATTAGGGTTTCGATTTTGGAAATAATTAAAATGAAGGGACTAAACATGTAATTTCTGGAAACTTAAGGTGATTTTGAGTATTTAAAAGTATTCAAGGGGTTTTGTGATAAATTGGTAGATAAATGGCTTAATATGTAATTATTAATAATTAAAAGTTGAAATTGTAAATTAAAGGGTTAAATATGTAACTTTGATAACTTGAAGGACTTAAAGTGTAAATTGTGAACACTTGAAGGTATATTCGTATAACATGATAAAATAAGGGATCATTATGTAAAATGGATAAGCTAAGGGTTTAATGTGTAACTTTAAATACTAAAAGGTTTAAAGTGTAAATTTGGAAAGTAAAGGGTTAAAATGTAAAGTTATGAAACCCTAAGGACCAAATGTGTAAATATGTTAAAAGATACTTTGATTCCATTAATAATGATTCAACTTTCTAATTATGGAAACTTTCTAAAAGTGGAAACTTACTATTTATGGAAACCTGCTAAAAGTGGAAAGTCACTTTAAATGGAAAGTTACTAAAACTGGAAAGCCGACTAAAATGAGAAATCTGAATTGAATAAGTTATTAATAACAAGCCGACCATTAATTCGTGTAGATTCGCTGAAGAAGGAATTTTGCTTTCGACCTTTATGTTTCTGTCATGTGTGCACTTGCGGTCTAAGGTACAGATATTCTGACCTTTCTCAAAAGGTTTCTCATGATCTCTTTCATATTCTGATCCGTTAGTTCCCGAATTGATGCCATTGCTATGATCCCCTTTACTTGAACCTTCTCTGTTGATCCCACTTGATATGACCTCCGTTAAGAACCTATGCTATGAAAACCTTCTTAATGATACCATGGAAATGTTTTGAGAAGAACCGATTTGAAAAGATGTTTATAAATGATGCTAAATTTCTTTTTAAAAGAAAGGTTATTTAACTTTCATGAACACTATATTTTGAAAGACCATTTCTATGAAAACTGTTTTAAAAGATTATTTAAATTGGACTTTTAATAGAAACTTTTGAAACGGACTTTTGAACTGAACCATGAATTGATTTTTGAATATGAACCTTGACCTGATAAACTCTGATTGGACCTTGAATACTATTTCAGATATGAACCCTTTGTTATGAACTGCTATTATGAACCTTTGATATGATTCTGAGATACACCTTTGCTATATGACCTTTTGTATGATATGAGACCTGACTCTTAGTTTGATACCCGAGCCATTTCTGTTTCCCTACCTATGGAGGTACCATAGGCGTGTCTGTGATGCACCACTGGCATGACTAGTGTGTGGCCCTAGTGATTTGGCTACACCGTCCCCTTTCTGATATATGATATGCGCGCTTTATGATATGATTTGTTATGGCCACTATGATTTCTGCGGGGGCGTATGGATGCATCCTAGATCTGTTCTGTTTAGTGGATTTAACTATGATTATGATTATGATATATGTCTGGTGACTGGTACTGTGTGCTATACATGCCTTTCACAATTTCTGGGAGTTCGCTACTCTACCCATTTGAAGAATGAGGACACCCCTCATATTATCTGATTATCTGAGAGGACTCCCCTCTATATGATTGTGAAGAATTATGGTATTGACGGCTTATATGATATGATATGTTTCTGGGCTCGTGGTAGATGACTATCCTTTCTTCTTTCTATTCTATTACTCTTTTATCTATTCCTTATTCTATTTCCCCAATGCACTATATTTCAGTTCTGTTTCATTATCATTGCTTTGTATATGTATCTGTTCACTGAGCTTTTTAAGCTCAGCCGCATTTCCTTTTCCTGCGGCAGGTTTAGTAGGAAGCTGGGTTATGGGAAGAGAGTGTGACTGGACTTAGAAGACTATGCTTTGGACTAGAGACGATTAGATGAAGTTTCACTTTATTAGACATAGTATTTATTGTTTTGTAACCTTGTAGTTTCAGATTTTCATTTGTAACCCTGAATTTCGTTGTATGTATGAATCATATGCTTGTGTTTGTTCTGATATGTCACTGTAATGTAATACTTCTACCCTCATCGGGTTGGGGTGTTACAATTATGGTATCAGAGACCCAGGCTGCGATTCGTAATACATTTACCCGAGACCTGTGAAGTTTGGACCCCTAAGTTTCCACTGTAGGCGCTCATAAGACAACCTTTGAAACTTTACATTAGGATTCCCCATAGGAACCTAAGTTATTACCAGTGAGGAATGGGTAGACTAAGACATTTATGTAAGTATCATTTGCTTCCGTATCACTCTGATCGTGCCTTGCTCTTAGATAAGCCTTATAAGGACCATTGTTTAAGAAGTTAGAAGTTTTGCAACTTAAGCTTAGTAACCAAGTAAGTTTGGAATACCTCGGAAAGCTACCTGGATACCATACACGTTTAAGTTTCACCTTCAGATTTTGATCTCCGCCTCCGATTTGTTTGATAAGCTGTTTGACCCCTTTTCGACCACATCGTAGGTCATTCAACCGCAATGTGTTCGACACATTCTGTAAATTCATTACTTATGCTGGGTATGAATGTATCATCCGATACTACTTAACTCTGTATGATCCATTATTACTCCTATGAGAATTTTGGTAATTATGAACCACGAATATGAGAAGTTTTGTTTCCTCTCTTTGAATGATGAACCTTGTTCTGCCAACCGTTTCCTTTGGAAGGGTATGATGTAAATACTATCTCTATATGGATTTGTTAACTAAGCATGATGATGCTGATAACTGAGATTCTGTACCTCTCACAATTGACGATTATACGATATTCGTATTACCAATAATACACATCCTACCTGCTACTTATGCTAAGAAGCTAAACGAAATTCCCACACATTGAACTGTTCGTTTATCCATCCCAACATTTTTGTTGAACCATGTACTTGACTCTGATATATGAACTATCTGTATGATTTGACGACTGTATTCACTCTATGAATCCTTTGACTTTGAGATGTCTGATTGTACAGTCTTTTGGACTGAATGGCTATTCGTGAAGATACCATAGACTACCATATCTGAAATGTGACCTTAAAAATATGCTTCACCCTATTCCATTATGATGACTCTCTACATCTGCTAAAATTTCTGTCACTATGGAAACACCTACCCCAAACTCATGTGATTACCAAGTTGTCCTGAAAACCATTATTATCAACCCTTGGGAAGTTCTACTATTGGGAAATATTTTGTCATACGAAGATTTTCCGGTATTCTCTGATGAACCTTTTGGTACTCCTTCCTGCTTAGGAAGTAGAGTGGACATTGAACTGATATCAGTAAAGAAACCATGGTGCCATAGAAGTTGAGAGATTGAAGGAGCTGATGGAATATGATTTTTAACCTTGGTGATTCTCTTTAGATGCTCTTGTTTGTTTATGAAGAAGAACGGGAGAAGTATGCGATGACGTATCGACTATCGTGAACTTAAACGTACCACTATCACTAATCATTATCTGTTTCCGCGTATCAATAATTAATTTGGTCTTCCTTTGAAACTCCGCGTCTGATTGCATCATTTTAGATTTGAAGGACTGAAGAAGCAACCACAAAAACTTCTAAGAAAGGGGTTAACTAACCGAGAGTAACCTTTGAGAAGTATTTCAGTTCCTGAAGAAGAAAGAAGGCGATGTGAAAATTCCCTGAGATGATTTCTGAAGTTGCCTTTGCACTCGTTATAACATTTATGAACTTGAATGATGCCAATGGTGTTGGCTAGAATAATCATGTTTTTCGCGTGTTTTGGACAAATTGTCATAGTATGACATTGTGTTGTGTTCTAAAATGAAAGAAGAACATAGAGATTATTGGTGAGATGACCCTTTGTTCTGGAAGAGAAATTTGATTGACGTTCAGAAAGCATAATAGACAACACTACCCTGTATAATGTAAAGACAGAGCTTTCACAAGAAGAACCAAGATCGAAGATCGTTATCGGAGTTAGAAACTTGGTGGAAGAGTCGTAGAAGATGGTTGCGACGAGCATTACCATGAAGAAGCATACAAGAAGAAGTGAGGAACTAGGATAGTGCTCAATCATGCATCACGCAACACGTGAAGATTTCAGTTTGGGCACCAAGACAACCAGACCAAAGAAGACGAACCATTCAACACACAACCTGGAGTCGACAACAACATCATGTACCTTAAAACCTGGAGCTATGTTAGAAGACCTGTCGAAGAAACGCAGTCTTGTTTCTCTATTCATTTTAGTTGTACTAAGATGAATTGAGAGCAGAAGCAGACCTGCGGATGGAGGGATGCACAGTGATCGTGTCAGAGACTGCCGCTACGACGCCACAGTACCAAGAAGAGTTGCTGAAGGCTTGAGGAACCAGACTCGAATTTTAAATTCTCTTAATCATGAGGTAAGACGGACAAGAATAAACAGACTACTCCAACTTGGAAGAAATTTTGAAATTTGTAAATGAGTGGACGGATTTTGAAGCGGACATTGTGTTTAGACGAGATGATGCTGTAAAGAATTGACGTTACTGATGATGTACCTTAATTTTGAATGACATTCTCGGATCTCCGTTACTCTTCGAGTAATCTCGTTCTCTTAGTTATGTTGTTTGATTTTGGTGACCTCTGAGACCATAGGTGGACTAGGTGGATTTAGATAAGTTTGGGTGTTCACGACTTGAGATAAAGTATGATCATCATGAGGGCATATGTATATGATGCCAGTATTATGACGCCTGGCCAACGTGATAATACTTACATCATATAACGTGCACTTATGGTGGGCATATGATATTTTAAGAAGTGCCTTAGAAGCTTTAGAATTCTGACATCTGATCAAGATCATCTGAGTTTAGTGAGACTTTAGGTTCATTCTACCTATACGTTTGATATGCTGTCCTTGTTATACGATTCGATACGTTTGAACTCTCGACACGTGTTTTGCTGATCTTTGCAACTTCTGATAAGGATCTTAGGTTCCATTATGAAATTCTGCCGTTGACGATATCTAACGATATGCTTTCTGTCCGTATACGTTTCACATTCGTTGAAGTTGTTCATTATGATCTGCTATGAGTAAAATATGTGATTGTGGACTTTGAGGAAATGAGACCTGTTTGTTTATGAGAATACCTTTGGAAGGTTATCTAAAAGCCGAGACTATCTGAGAAGCTGAAGGGTTAAACCGTATATCACCCCATGTTTGCTACAATTCAATGTATTCTCATCTGATTCGCCTAATCAATTCGATGAAAATCCTATGTATTTTTATACCTCTTCCTGGAGAATTCGTTTATCATCCGTTATGTTTGGTACATTATCCTTTTGATTCAAATTCAATATGATATGCCCTTCTGAGAAATCTGAAACTGTTTTGACAATAATTACGAGTCATGAGAAACCAGTTGGTCTGAATATCTTTTGGAAGAACCTCCCCGGGCGTGAGAATGTTGTGACGACTTTTGCGGTTTGCTACGACTTCGTCTAACTTTGCGACTTCAAATTTCGAGGACGAAATTTTTTCTTTTTAGAGGGGAAGAAGTTGTAACACCTAAAATCTGAGAACATGTGAAAAGACCAAATTGCCCTTACCAATTTAAAATTTAATTAAAAGCTTATTAAGTCTTCAAATAAATTCCAAACTTCTAACAATGAACAAGTTATGATCCAAAGTAATTTTAACAACTTCATTTAACATTTATAAAAGTCACAAAATTACCAAAATACCCCTCATAGGGCCGAATAAAATAAAATGAATTGTAAAGAGATTTAAAATGATTTAAATTTGGTAAATAAGGAAGATAATTATCACAATTATTCTCCCAACCTAAATTTCGAAAATTCTGGTCTCCCCCCCCCCTTATATCACACGGCATATCCTTTTTAAAACCAAAAACCATATCTTTTCTCTTAAAAACCCTAAAACCGATTTTCATAACACACAAAGAAATTCTCACAGCCTCCATTCGACTACCCCATCATTCCTAGGCATTTTTCTGTGATCAAACAACATCCAAGAAGTCCTAGAAAAATACCCATTCGAATTGTTGAAGCTTGGTACGATCGTGGTCTTGGTTTCTTTTGTCGAGCCCTAATAACAAGGTAAATTCGTTTTTGATTCATTCGACCTCCACAAAATTCGTTTCTTATTTTTCCTGTGATACTTACATCATATAAGACCCACGAAAATTGGTTTCAAGGTTTGAAGATCATTGGTGAAGTCGTGGTGATTTTTGGATCATTTGGCCTATACGCATATACAACAATTCGTACAGCCCTCTCCACAAGTTCAATTCTTGGTTTGGTATTTTTCTCAGGTCCCTTACACTCTATGAACATCATCTAAAATGTTTGATTCGATCCATGCATGCTCTACATCGTTTTGGTGAATTAAGCCCTAAAAACGTATACAAAACCTAAATAAATGAATCCGAAATTTTAAGGCTTGAAATATATTTTATTTGGACTCTATATAATCCTAATAACCTGGGAAAAATGTTGTTTCGAATTGTTAAGGCCTTAAGATGATTGTTTCGAATTATGCTTATAATCGGCTAAACAAAAAGGAAAAAGAAAAAAATGAAACGTGTAAACTAGGGTTTGTAATATAGGGTTTGTTTTGTGATAATTAATGACATTTAATGATTAGGTAATGATTAAAGATGGATTTGATTTGGTTAGGGTTTCTAATTCATGTGTTTATAAAGTATACGATTTGGTATAAATGTTTTGGGTGAGTTTTGTAACTTTTAAAACTCAAGGGTTATTTTTAGAACTTATTATGGGCTGTGTACTATTCGAATAAAATGTAACCTAAGGGTACCATATGTAATTTTTATATTTTAAAGGGTTAAAATGAATTTAAAACTAATTAGGGTTTCGATTTTGGAAATAATTAAAATGAAGGGACTAAACATGTAATTTCTGGAAACTTAAGGTGATTTTGAGTATTTAAAAGTATTCAAGGGGTTTTGTGATAAATTGGTAGATAAATGGCTTAATATGTAATTATTAATAATTAAAAGTTGAAATTGTAAATTAAAGGGTTAAATATGTAACTTTGATAACTTGAAGGACTTAAAGTGTAAATTGTGAATACTTGAAGGTATATTCGTATAACATGATAAAATAAGGGATCATTATGTAAAATGGATAAGCTAAGGGTTTAATGTGTAACTTTAAATACTAAAAGGTTTAAAGTGTAAATTTGGAAAGTAAAGGGTTAAAATGTAAAGTTATGAAACCCTAAGGACCAAATGTGTAAATATGTTAAAAGATACTTTGATTCCATTAATAATGATTCAACTTTCTAATTATGGAAACTTTCTAAAAGTGAAAACTTACTATTTATGGAAACCTGCTAAAAGTGGAAAGTCACTTTAAATGGAAAGTTACTAAAACTGGAAAGCCGGCTAAAATGAGAAATCTGAATTGAATAAGTTATTAATAACAAGCCGACCATTAATTCGTGTAGATTCGCTGAAGAAGGAATTTTGCTTTCGACCTTTATGTTTCTGTCATGTGTGCACTTGCGGTCTAAGGTACAGATATTCTGACCTTTCTCAAAAGGTTTCTCATGATCTCTTTCATATTCTGATCCGTTAGTTCCCGAATTGATGCCATTGCTATGATCCCCTTTACTTGAACCTTCTCTGTTGATCCCACTTGATATGACCTCCGTTAAGAACCTATGCTATGAAAACCTTCTTAATGATACCATGGAAATGTTTTGAGAAGAACCGATTTGAAAAGATGTTTATAAATGATGCTAAATTTCTTTTTAAAAGAAAGGTTATTTAACTTTCATGAACACTATATTTTGAAAGACCATTTCTATGAAAACTGTTTTAAAAGATTATTTAAATTGGACTTTTAATAGAAACTTTTGAAACGGACTTTTGAACTGAACCATGAATTGATTTTTGAATATGAACCTTGACCAGATAAACTCTGATTGGACCTTGAATACTATTTCGGATATGAACCCTTTGTTATGAACTGCTATTATGAACCTTTGATATGATTCTGAGATACACCTTTGCTATATGACCTTTTGTATGATATGAGACCTGACTCTTAGTTTGATACCCGAGCCATTTCTGTTTCCCTACCTATGGAGGTACCATAGGCGTGTCTGTGATGCACCACTGGCATGACTAGTGTGTGGCCCTAGTGATTTGGCTACACCGTCCCCTTTCTGATATATGATATGCGCGCTTTATGATATGATTTGTTATGGCCACTATGATTTCTGCGGGGGCGTATGGATGCATCCTAGATCTGTTCTGTTTAGTGGATTTAACTATGATTATGATTATGATATATGTCTGGTGACTGGTACTGTGTGCTATACATGCCTTTCACAATTTCTGGGAGTTCGCTACTCCACCCATTTGAAGAATGAGGACACCCCTCATATTATCTGATTATCTGAGAGGACTCCCCTCTATATGATTGTGAAGAATTATGGTATTGACGGCTTATATGATATGATATGTTTCTGGGCTCGTGGTAGATGACTATCCTTTCTTCTTTCTATTCTATTACTCTTTTATCTATTCCTTATTCTATTTCCCCAATGCACTATATTTCAGTTCTGTTTCATTATCATTGCTTTGTATATGTATCTGTTCACTGAGCTTTTTAAGCTCAGCCGCATTTCCTTTTCCTGCGGCAGGTTTAGTAGGAAGCTGGGTTATGGGAAGAGAGTGTGACTGGACTTAGAAGACTATGCTTTGGACTAGAGACGATTTGATGAAGTTTCACTTTATTAGACATAGTATTTATTGTTTTGTAACCTTGTAGTTTCCGATTTTCATTTGTAACCCTGAATTTCGTTGTATGTATGAATCATATGCTTGTGTTTGTTCTGATATGTCACTGTAATGTAATACTTCTACCCTCATCGGGTTGGGGTGTTACAGGAAACAAAACACAAGTGTAATACTAAGAACTCTTGATCCTCTATGGTTCTTTTAATAATAATGATAAGAGTATTTTCTAAAAAACGTTATTCAATACATAATTGTGTGTTCCTTTTATACACAAGGAACCCTAAATCGTTTCCCAAGAAACGTATATTCTAAAACTTCTAAAAGATATGCATTATCACTTCCTAAATAAACTCATGCATATCCAAACTATAATACATAAAATACGGAAATACTATATCCGCAGAAACTCATAATGCTGAAACTAGTCTTCAGCAGATACACTGCTTCAGCAGGAACCAACTCTTCAGCAGTAACCTTCAACAGAAACAGTTAGCAGAATTCTTACTTAACAGAATTCCCAACAAACTATATATCCACCTAATGCATATGACCCATATGATCGATGTCGATCAAATACCCATTAATTAATGAATGTGACCAGTGATAACCTAATGCACATGACCCATGACCCATGTGAATTAGCCATTATCATCGGTCTTGCATGGTTTCCATTACACTAAAAGCCACTATAACCCAATGCACATGACCCATGACCCATAATGCATGTTAATTACCAATTGTCAACAGTCATGGATGTGTCGTAACATGACACTCTAAGCAACTATATATCCACCCAGTGCATATGACCCATATGATCGATGTCAAATACCCATTAATTAATGAATGTGACCAGTGATAACCTAATGCACATGACCCATGACCCATGTGAATTGGCCATTATCACTGGTCATGCATGGGTTGCACCGGCTTGGTAGGTGTATACCATTTGTCACAGACACTAAGAAGCAAGTATCCAGGACCTCCCGATCATATGTTATCCGGGATCGAGAAAGTTTGAACTCGGATTGAGCTTGACTCGAAAAACTCGATTTATCTGTAAAGATGTGTTTTATTACAAAAATTAAATTTGAAATATAACCTAAGAATTGAATTTTGTTCGACTTCAGCTCGAAAAGCTTGATATATTCATAAATAAGTATTTACACTTAGTACACTAACATATTAAAAAAAACACATATTTTATATCACTTACAAGCTCGAGAACTCAACAATAACTCGAGTCGAACTTATACAAGGTTGAGCTCACCTCATTAAAAATTTCGAGCTCATTTGATAGGCTTTCAATCTCAAAATTTTTAATATAGTGCTCTAATGATCCCGCCCCTTAATTTTCCCCAAAATTTCAATCTCCTGCTCCGCTCATATGGCGCCGCTTTTTCACCCAAAATCAAAACATTAACACTAGTAGCTTAGTCAGATCTATCTTCTCTCTATTCATCTCTTCTCCTTCTCTCTAGAACCGACTCACACCACCGCCACACTTCACTGCCTTATCTCGCCGTGGTTCCACCAACCATCGCTCCTCCATGCCATCACCGTCATCAAGACAAGGGAACTGTATGGGAAACTTTGTTTGCTTCGGTTGTTTGGTTCGGGATAACCACCAACATCACGGTCGAGCCACCATCACCCTCATCTCACCTATCATACTCTGTTCATGGGTATGCTCAAACACATATTTAATTTACATTTTCTTAAATGTGTAATCGAATATAAAATGATTTAAATTGATTTTCGTGGATTAAACTAGCCTAAAACATGTTTTTGATTATAAATTCGTGTGGTGGTAATCGTTGCAGGTAGACTTATTAAGACGAAATAGTTTTCCTGTATATTGGAATGTAGACAATCGACGTATTCTAAGAGGCCACTGTTTTCCTCGTAAAGGGAGTCTTGATTGGTTTCCACTCCGGGAGGATGTTGTTGAACAGTTGGAGTTTGCTTATCGCAGTTGCGTAAGTTATCTATCAAAAGATTAACATAACATCTGTTATATAGGAAATTAACTAAAATATGGTTGCTTTTTGTCAAACTGTTTCATTTGTACCAAATGTTAGTGATTTGCTTGCTTGGTAATGTGTTTGACATTTATTCGTTCCACGTTTGGCACTGCATAAAATTGCAACCAATTGTATATTATTTGTTGCCCGAGTCGATATGCAACCCGTATGTTTGTTTTTGAGGCTAAACTTATATTTGGGACATCTAATGTTGTCGTCTTTTATATTAGCATTAATCACGTTACTTGTTTCTTGCAGGGGGTACATGTTATTTTCATGGGTGAGGATGATACATGGGATGCTTGGCTAGAAATTCCCTCAGATGTATTTTCTGGCACATTTCATTTTCGAGTCGTGGGTATGCTCCATCTCAGTCACCAAAGCCAACCCATGTATATTTTTTACGGTTTCATGGTTGGAAGATCTTATATTATTCAGCGTTATTAATGCCTTAGTTTCTTACCTTTCCCATATTTTTTTTGCAGAAAGAAACTGGCATTAGACTCAGATGTAAGCCACTTTTTATGTTGTTAACAATTTCATTTTCTAATGATAACACCATTGTATTTCTTAATTTATATTGCAGGTGACCACTCCAACGGCCATTGAAACTTTGGAAAACGTACCAGTAATGGAAACAGCGGTAAGTAATTAAACATCCACCTTTGATTTTTTTAGTTTTACGTACATGACTAATGTACCGTGTTTTATATATACATATAGGAACCTGTTAAAACTATCAGACATACGAAAACGCTTAAGCCACGACAAACCGCTTCTACAGGTTACACCACCAACTATGATACCAAATATTAGTGAACAAAATACAGGACTAAAATTAGTACCAACGAAGCGAAAACATTTGGTCTCTAGTGAAACCTTGCAAAAGCAAGCTAAGGCAGCGAAGAGTCAGCAGGTTTTAACTTATGATAGTTGAGAATTTGATTATATACGACATTACAATTTTATATATATTTTCTTCATTTATATACATTTTGTATTTTATATATATATATATATATATATATATATATATATATATATATATATATATATATATATATATATATATATATATACTAGCAGTAGTAACTCTGCTCCAGCAGTACTAACGTGGTACTAGTATTAACTCTCCTATCATGTTTGTGCAGATAGTTGAACCAGTGGCTCATCTAGTTCTGTTATGTTGTGAGCTTTGACATGTTCTAGTCCTGTTCTCATCCTGACGTGTTGATATGCTGATGAGGCAAAAAATGATCCGTTTTTAGGGGGTAATTTAAGCCTGGAATTGAATTTATTTGATCAAATATTGCCCTAAATCGTTCCTTTTGTGATTTTAGATACTTTGGGAGTGAATTCTGGAAAAGGAAGCATTTTGGACGTTTTTGGAGCATAAAAGTGAAGAAAACGGCAAAGTCTTAATTTTCCTTGCTGGGAACAGTACCTGACGGCGTCAAGAGAATTTTTATGACGGCGTCAAGAGCATTTTTGGTGACGGACCAGTAGAAACGTGACGGCGTCAAAGCAAGGCCGTCAAGAGTAAACATGGTGACGGCCCAGAACAGAAATATACATGACGGCGTCAGATCTAGATCTAGGCAGTGCGAGAATATCTTTGGAGGCCTGTAACACCCCAACCCGACAAGGGTAAAGATATCACAACAATGGTTTCACATCAGATCATAATAAAGCATACAATTACAGTAATACAAAAGTTTCAAATAAAATTTAGGATCTACCAGGTTATCAAGTCCAGATTTGCTATCAAGTCTTCTAATCCAAGGGTACACTCTTTCCATAACCCAGCTTCCTACTAAAACCTGCCGCAGGAAAAGGAAATGCGGCTGAGCTTAAAAAGCCCAGTGAACAGATACATATACAAAGCAATGATAATGAAACAGAACTGAAATATAGTGCATTGGAGAAATAGAATAAAGAATAAGCAATAAGAGTAATAGAAATGAAAAGAATAGGATAGTCATCCACCACGAGCCCAAAACTCAAAGTCATAACTCAACATCATAATCTCAAAGTCATAAGCCGTCAATTCATAATCTCACAATCAGAGGGGATACCTCTCAGGCAACCAGATAATATGAGGGGTGTCCTCATGTATCATAAATGTGGAGTAGCTAGCTCCCAGAAGTTGTGAAAGGCGTGTATTGCACACAGCACCAGTCACCTCAAAGTCAACTCAAAGTCATAGTTAAATCCACTAAACAGATCAGATCTAGGATTGCAATCCATACGCCCCTTACTCAAAATCAATCTCAAAGTCATATACTCAAAGTCATAATAGCCGGCAGATAATCATAAAAGGGACGGCGTGAGAAATCACTCACCCACACATGAGTCATGCCAGTGGTGCATCACAGACATGCCTATGGTACCTCCATAGGTAGGGAAAAACATAAATGGCTCGGGTATCAAACTAAGAGTCAGGTCTCAAAGTCATACAAAAGGTCATATAGCAAAAAGTGCATCTCAAGGTCATGTCTCAAGGTCATCTCAAAATCATAATATCAGAAGTCATATCAATGGTTCAGAATATCCAAGGTTCATTCCCAAAGGTTCATTTCAAAAGATTCGTTATTAAGTTTCGTAAGTTCAAAATAAAATGTGAAAGAGTTAAGAGAAAATAGATTTAAAACTTTAATAGTCATTTACCCATTTCATCTCAAAGATCTCCCTCTTTAAACATTCTTCATAAAAGCCAATTAATCCTTCCTTTAAAATGGTTTCGTTTCAAAATCATAGAGTGTCATTTCAAAACAGTTTCCTTCCATAACATCAAGTTATATTTTCAAAAAGTTTTCATATCAAATCATCATAAAAGATGAACCAGAGATATCGGATATTCAAGGGTCAGAAATCATAGCAACGAAATCAGATCAGAAGCTAACAAATCAAAGTTTAACAGAAATCAGAGGAAGTTCACAACAGAAGGAAACATAGCAATGGCTTTGGGAATCTTAACTGAATCATAGCTCAAAGTCATAAGAAGAATATAGGAGCCTTTACTGAAAAGGCAGAGTATCCGTACCTTATTACGAAAGCACAAATAGAAACAAGCACAGAATAAGGAATAGCTCAAGATCTTTTCTTCTTCACACCTAGAGGAGAAGAGGGGGAATCATAATTCATTCTTAAATTCATGCCTTTCCATTTTAAGTAACTTTCCCTTTTTAACAGGTTTCTATAGATAGTAGTTTCCACTTTTAGAAAGTTTCCATATTTAGAAAGTTAAATCATTATTATTGATAATAAGATATCTTTTAACATAATTACACCTTTGGTCCTTGGGGTTTCATAACTTTGCATTTTATACCCTTTACTTTCCAAAATTACGCTTTAAACCTTTTAGTATTCAAAGTTACACATTAAACCCTTAACTTATCCATTTTACATAATGAGCACTTATTTTATTAAGTTATTCGAATGAATCCTCAAATATTCATAATTTACACTTTAAGTCCCTCAAGTTATAAAAGTTACATATTTAACCCTTTAATTTACAATTTCAATCTTTAATTATTACTAATTACATATTAGGCCATTAAATTATCAAGCTGACACATAACTCCCTGAATATATTAAATTACTCAAATCAGTCCCAAGTTTCCAGAAATTACATGTTTAGTCCCTCTCTTTTAATTATTTTCAAAACAAACCCTAATTAGGTTTAAAATACATTTTAATCCATTTTTATGCAAAACTTACACTTGGCACCCTCATTATATATTTTATTCGAATATTATACAGCTCAAATAAAGTTCCAGAATTAACCCTTAAGTTTTAAAGTTTACAAAACCACCCAAAACTTTTATACCAAATCGTATAAACCAAAAACAAAGGAATTAGAAACCCTAATCCTTCTAATCAATTCTCAATCATCATCTCATCATTAATATCATTAATTAACACCATTTCCAGCCCTAAACCAAAACCCTAGATCCCACGATTTTATTTTCTTCTTTTTCTTTTATACGGTTTAATTAAAAATCAATAAATCAGAATAATTCAAAAACTCACGATTCAAGCCATGATAATTCTTCCAATAATTTCCCAGATCATATTACATTATAACAAGTGTAAATAAATTTTATTAGGAATTTTTATGGATCGGAAGGTATATTACACAATTACACTCGTTTTTAGGGTTTTAAATCACGAAATGGATGTCGAGCATGCATGGGTCGAATCCAACAATTTATTTGATGTTTATAAGGTATAAAGGGTCTGAGAAAAATACCAAATCAATTTTAGAACGTGTGGAAACAGCAGTTCGATCAGATGTATACTCGATTGGCCAAAACACTCCAAAAATCGTCACGACTTCACCAAAGGCCTAGCAACCTTGAAACCAATTTTCGTGGGTCTTATTACATGTAAGGAACATCATAAAAATGATAGATGAATTATATAGTGGTCGATTGAAGCAGAAACATTTTACCTCTTTTCTAGGGCTCGACAAAGGAAAACAATTGCTACGATCGTGTAAGGCTTCAAAAATTCGAATGGGATTTTTCTTGGCTTCTTAGGATGTTGATGAATCACAGAAAAATGCTTGAGAGTGATGGGAGAGTCGAATGGAGGGTTAGGGGAATTGTTTGTGTGTTATTAAAATCGGCAATTAGGGTTTTAAAAGAAAAGATATGGTTTTGACTTTTTAAAATGGGAATGTCGTGTGATATAAGGGGGGGGGGAGACCAGAATTTTCGAAATTATTGGTTGCTAGAATATTTGTGATAATTATCTTCCTTAATTACAAAGATATCTTTCATTTTAAATCAAATAAATCATAATATAAATAACTTTTGTGTCAATCGGCCCTATGAGGGGTATTTTGGTAATTTTCTAACTTTTATAAATGTTAAATGAAGTTGTTAAAATTACTTTGGATCATAACTTGTGCATTGTTTGAAGTTTGGGATTTATTTGGATACTTTATAAGCTTTTAATTAAATTTTTTAACTTGTAGGGGCATTTTGGTCTTTTCACATGCTTTCGGATTTTAGGTGTTACAACTTCTTCCCCTCTAAAAAGAAAAATTTCGTCCTCGAAATTTGAATTCGCAAAGTTAGACGAAGTCGTAGCAACCCGCAAACGGTCATTACAAACATTCCCACGCTCGGGGAGGTTCTTCCAAAAAGATCTTCAGACCAATTAGTTTCTCATGACTCGTAACTATTGTCAAAACAGTTTCAGATTTCCCAGAAAGGCATATCATATTGAATTTGAATCAAAAGGATGATGTACCAAACATAGCGGATGATAATCGAATTCTCCAGGAAGAGGTATAAAAATTCATAGGATTTCAACGAATTGATTAGGCGAATCAGATGAGAGTACATTAAATCGTAGTAAACATGGGTGATATAAGGTTTAACTCTTCAGCTTCTCAAATAGTCTCGGCTTTCAGATAACCTTCCAAAGGTATTCTCATAAACAAACAGATCTCGTTTCCTCAAAGTCCACAATCACATATTTTACTCATAGTAGATCATAATGAACAACTTCACGAATGCGAATCGTATACAGACAGAAAGCATATCGTTAGATATCGTCAACGGCGGAAATTTCATAATGGAACCTAAGATTCTTATCAGAAGTTGCAAAGATCAGCAAAACACGTGTCGAGAGTCCAAACGTTTCGAATCGTATATCAAGGACAGCAGATTAAACGTATAGGTAGAATGAACCTAAAGTCTCACTAAACTCAGATGATCTTGATCAGATGTCAGAATTCTAAAGCTTCTAAGGCACTCCTCGAAATATCACATGCCCACCATAAGTGCACGTTATATGATGTAAGTATTATCACGTTGGCCAGGCGTCATAATACTGGCATCATATACATATGCCCTCATGCTGGTCATACTTTATCTCAAGTCGTGAACCACACAAACTTATCTAAATCCACCTAGTCCACCTATAGTCTCAGAGGTCACCAAAATCAAACAACATAACTAAGAGAACGAAATTACTCGAAGAGTAACGGAAATCCGAGAATGTCATTCAAAATTAAGGTACGTCATCAATAGCGTCAATCCTTTACAGAATCATCTCGTCTAAACACAATGTCCACTTCAAAATCCGTCCACTCAAATACAAATTTCAAAATTTCTTCCAAGTTGGGGTAGTCTGTTTACTCTTGTCCATCTTACCTCATGGTTAAAAGAATTTAAAACTCGAGTCTTGTTCCTCCGGTCTTCAGCAGCTCCTCTTGGTAGTGTGGTATCGTAACGGCAGTCTCTGACGCGATTACTGTGCATCCCTCCATCTGCAGGTCTGCTTCTGCTCTCAATTCATCTTAGTACAACTAAAATGAATAGAGAAACAAGACTGCGTGTCTTCGACAGGTCTTCTAACATAGCTCCAGGTCTTAAGGTACATGTTGTTGTTGTCGACTCCAGGTTGTGTGTTGAATGGTTCGTCTTCTTTGGTCTGATTGTCTTGATGCCCAAACTGAAATCTTCACGTGTTGCGTGATGCATGATTAAGCACTATCCTAGTTCCTCACTTCTTCTTGTATGCTTCTTCCATGATAATGCTTGTCGCAACCATCTTCTACTACTCTTCCACCAGTTTTCTAACTCCGATAACAGTCTTCGATCTTGGTCCCTCTTGTGAAAGCTTTGTCTTCACATTATACAGGGTAGTTATGCTTTCTGAGCGTCAATCAAATTTCCCTTCCAGAACAAAGGGTCATCTCACCAATAATCTCTATGTTCTTCTTTCGTTTTAGAACACAACACAATGTCATACTATGACAATTTGTCCAAAACATGCGAAAACATGATTATTCTAGCCAACACCATTGGCATCATTTAAGCTCATAAATGTTATAACGAGTGCAAAGGCAACTTCAGAAATCATCTCAGGGAATTTTCACATCGCCTTCTTTCTTCTTCAAGAACTGAAATACTTCACAAAGGTTACTCTTGGTTAGTTAACTCTCTTCTTAGAAGTTCTTGTGGTTGCTTCTTTAGTGATTCAAATCTAAAGTGATGCAATCAGATGCGGAGTTTCAAAGGAAGACCAAATTAAATATTGGTACTCGGGAACAAATAATGATCACTGATAGTGGTACGTTTAAATTCACGATAGTCGATACGTCATCGCATACTTCTCTTGTTCTTCTTCATAAACAAACAAGAGTATCCAAAGAGAATCACAAAGGGTTAACAAAAATCATACTCCATTAGCTCCTTCAATCTCTCAACTTCTATGGCACCATGGTTTCTTCAACTGAGATCAGTTCAAAGGAGTACCAAAAAGGTTCATTAGAGAATACCGGAAAATCTTCGTATGACAAAATATTTCTCAATAGCAGATCTTTCTAAGGGTTGATAATAATGGTTTTCAGGAAAACTTTGATAATCACATGAGTGCGGGGTTGGTGTTTCCATAGTGGCAGAAATTTTAGCAGATGTAGAGAGTCATCATAATGAAATAGGGTGAAGCAGATTTTTAAGGTCACATTTCAGATATGGTAGTCTATGGTATCTTTACGAATAGCCATCCAGTCCAAAAGACCGTACAATCAGACATATCAAAGTCAAAGGATTCATAGAGTGAATACAGTCGTCAAATCATACATATAGTTCATATATCAGAGTCAAGTACATGGTTCAACAAAAATGTTGGGATGGATAAACGAACAGTTCAATGTGTGGGAATTTCGTTTAGCTTCTTAGCATAAGTAGCAGGTAGGATGTGTATCATTGGTAATACGAACATCGTATAATTGTCAATAGTGAGATGTACAGAGTCTTAGTTATCAGCTTCATCATGCTTAGTTAACAAATCCATACAAAGATAGTATTTACATCATACCCTTCCAAAGGAAATGGTTGGCAGAACAAGGTTCATCATTCAAAGAGAGGAAACAAAAACTTCTCATATTCGTGGTTCATAATTACCAAAATTCTCATAGGAGTAGTAATGGATCATATAGAGTTAAGTAGTATCGGATGATACATTCATACCCAACATAAGTAATGAATTTACAGAATGTGTCGAACACATTGTGGTTGAAAAGGTGTCAAACAGCTTATCAAACAAATCGGAGGCGGAGATCAAAATCTGAAGGTGAAACTTAAATGTGTAAGGTATCCAGGTAGCTTTCCGAGGTATTCCAAACTTACTTGGTTACTAAGCTTAAGTTGCAAAACTCCTAACTTCTGAAACAAAGGTCCTTATAAGGCTTATCTAAGAGCAAAGGCACGATCAGAGTGATACGGAAGCAAATGATACTTACATAAATGTCTTAGTCTACCCATTCCTCACTGGTAATAACTTAGGTTCCTATGGGGAATCCTAATGTAAAGTTTCAAAGGTTGTCTTAAGAGCGCCTACAGTGGAAACTTAGGGGTCCAAACTTCACAGGTCAAGGGTAAATGTATTACGAATCGCAGCCTGGTCTCTGATACCATAATTGTAACACCCCAACCTGACAAGGGTAAAGATATCACAACAATGGTTTCACATCAGATCATAATAAAGCATACAATTACAGTAATACAAAAGTTTCAAATAAAATTTAGGATCTACCAGGTTATCAAGTCCAGATTTGCTATCAAGTCTTCTAATCCAAGGGTACACTTTTTCCATAACCCAGCTTCCTACTAAAACCTGCCGCAGGAAAAGGAAATGCGGCTGAGCTTAAAAAGCCCAGTGAACAGATACATATACAAAGCAATGATAATGAAACAGAACTGAAATATAGTGCATTGGAGAAATAGAATAAAGAATAAGCAATAAGAGTAATAGAAATGAAAAGAATAGGATAGTCATCCACCACGAGCCCAAAACTCAAAGTCATAACTCAACATCATAATCTCAAAGTCATAAGCCGTCAATTCATAATCTCACAATCAGAGGGGATACCTCTCAGGCAACCAGATAATATGAGGGGTGTCCTCATGTATCATAAATGTGGAGTAGCTAGCTCCCAGAAGTTGTGAAAGGCGTGTATTGCACACAGCACCAGTCACCTCAAAGTCAACTCAAAGTCATAGTTAAATCCACTAAACAGATCAGATCTAGGATTGCAATCCATACGCCCCTTACTCAAAATCAATCTCAAAGTCATATACTCAAAGTCATAATAGCCGGCAGATAATCATAAAAGGGACGGCGTGAGAAATCACTCACCCACACATGAGTCATGCCAGTGGTGCATCACAGACATGCCTATGGTACCTCCATAGGTAGGGAAAAACATAAATGGCTCGGGTATCAAACTAAGAGTCAGGTCTCAAAGTCATACAAAAGGTCATATAGCAAAAAGTGCATCTCAAGGTCATGTCTCAAGGTCATCTCAAAATCATAATATCAGAAGTCATATCAATGGTTCAGAATATCCAAGGTTCATTCCCAAAGGTTCATTTCAAAAGATTCGTTATTAAGTTTCGTAAGTTCAAAATAAAATGTGAAAGAGTTAAGAGAAAATAGATTTAAAACTTTAATAGTCATTTACCCATTTCATCTCAAAGATCTCCCTCTTTAAACATTCTTCATAAAAGCCAATTAATCCTTCCTTTAAAATGGTTTCGTTTCAAAATCATAGAGTGTCATTTCAAAACAGTTTCCTTCCATAACATCAAGTTATATTTTCAAAAAGTTTTCATATCAAATCATCATAAAAGATGAACCAGAGATATCGGATATTCAAGGGTCAGAAATCATAGCAACGAAATCAGATCAGAAGCTAACAAATCAAAGTTTAACAGAAATCAGAGGAAGTTCACAACAGAAGGAAACATAGCAATGGCTTTGGGAATCTTAACTGAATCATAGCTCAAAGTCATAAGAAGAATATAGGAGCCTTTACTGAAAAGGCAGAGTATCTGTACCTTATTACGAAAGCACAAATAGAAACAAGCACAGAATAAGGAATAGCTCAAGATCTTTTCTTCTTCACACCTAGAGGAGAAGAGGGGGAATCATAATTCATTCTCAAATTCATGCCTTTCCATTTTAAGTAACTTTCCCTTTTTAGCAGGTTTCTATAGATAGTAGTTTCCACTTTTAGAAAGTTTCCATATTTAGAAAGTTAAATCATTATTATTGATAATAAGATATCTTTTAACATAATTACACCTTTGGTCCTTGGGGTTTCATAACTTTGCATTTTATACCCTTTACTTTCCAAAATTACGCTTTAAACCTTTTAGTATTCAAAGTTACACATTAAACCCTTAACTTATCCATTTTACATAATGAGCACTTATTTTATTAAGTTATTCGAATGAATCCTCAAATATTCATAATTTACACTTTAAGTCCCTCAAGTTATAAAAGTTACATATTTAACCCTTTAATTTACAATTTCAATCATTAATTATTACTAATTACATATTAGGCCATTAAATTATCAAGATGACACATAACTCCCTGAATATATTAAATTACTCAAATCAGTCCCAAGTTTCCAGAAATTACATGTTTAGTCCCTCTCTTTTAATTATTTTCAAAACAAACCCTAATTAGGTTTAAAATACATTTTAATCCATTTTTATGCAAAACTTACACTTGGCACCCTCATTATATATTTTATTCGAATATTATACAACTCAAATAAAGTTCCAGAATTAACCCTTAAGTTTTAAAGTTTACAAAACCACCCAAAACTTTTATACCAAATCGTATAAACCAAAAACAAAGGAATTAGAAACCCTAATCCTTCTAATCAATTCTCAATCATCATCTCATCATTAATATCATTAATTAACACCATTTCCAGCCCTAAACCAAAACCCTAGATCCCACGATTTTATTTTCTTCTTTTTCTTTTATACGGTTTAATTAAAAACCAATAAATCAGAATAATTCAAAAACTCACGATTCAAGCCATGATAATTCTTCCAATAATTTCCCAGATCATATTACATTATAACAAGTGTAAATAAATTTTATTAGGAATTGTTATGGATCGGAAGGTATATTACACAATTACACTCGTTTTTAGGGTTTTAAATCACGAAAGGGATGTCGAGCATGCATGGGTCGAATCCAACAATTTATTTGATGTTTATAAGGTATAAAGGGTCTGAGAAAAATACCAAATCAATTTTAGAACGTGTGGAAACAGCAGTTCGATCAGATGTATACTCGATTGGCCAAAACACTCCAAAAATCGTCACGACTTCACCAAAGGCCTAGCAACCTTGAAACCAATTTTCGTGGGTCTTATTACATGTAAGGAACATCAGAAAAATGATAGATGAATTATATAGTGGTCGATTGAAGCAGAAACATTTTACCTCTTTTCTAGGGCTCGACAAAGGAAAACAATTGCTACGATCGTGTAAGGCTTCAACAATTCGAATGGTATTTTTCTTGGCTTCTTAGGATGTTGATGAATCACAGAAAAATGCTTGAGAGTGATGGGAGAGTCGAATGGAGGCTTAGGGGAATTGTTTGTGTGTTATTAAAATCGGCAATTAGGGTTTTAAAAGAAAAGATATGGTTTTGACTTTTTAAAATGGGAATGTCGTGTGATATAAGGGGGGGGGGAGACCAGAATTTTCGAAATTATTGGTTGCTAGAATATTTGTGATAATTATCTTCCTTAATTACAAAGATATCTTTCATTTTAAATCAAATAAATCATAATATAAATAACTTTTGTGTCAATCGGCCCTATGAGGGGTATTTTGGTAATTTTCTAACTTTTATAAATGTTAAATGAAGTTGTTAAAATTACTTTGGATCATAACTTGTGCATTGTTTGAAGTTTGGGATTTATTTGGATACTTTATAAGCTTTTAATTAAATTTTTTAACTTGTAGGGGCATTTTGGTCTTTTCACATGCTTTCGGATTTTAGGTGTTACAAGGCCGGTTGACGGCGTCAGAACTTTCTTCTTGACGCTGTCACCTTCGTAAATCTATATATAGTCTTTGTAATTTTCATTCTAAAGAGAGGAGAATTTTAGGGTCGAACTTAATAAACCCTAGCACGACTTTTATAGTATTTTCAAGGGTTTTCACCCCTTTAAACCCTTCATGTTCAATTGAGATAAGTATCCTTTCAATTCATTCAATATGTCTATGTGTTGTTTGAATATATCTTACGCTTGTCTTCATTTTAACATGCTAGGCTAGATCTCTTGTGTGTTTGCTTAGATGTAATGAAACCTAGATGTTGATTATAGGTTGATTGCTTGTTTATAGTTGTAATGGATGAATGATTTCGATGTTAGGCTTAAGAAAACTGGCAGACTTCCATTGTGTGACATGCTTGAACGTCTTAAGAAACATGAACCAATGCGTACTAGGTTTTTATGGTTGTATTTAATGCATGAGCGAATTCTAGTGATCCAATGTTAGGAGCTTCTTGCAGGCTCGACATAGAAGTGAAGTAGGAGTTCATAGAGTTGGGGAAGTACGTACGCCACCCCACGACTGGTATTAAGGAATATAACCCATCATCCACGCAACTGTAAAAAACAATTAACCTGTAAAAGATATCTAGAGAGTAGTGAAATCTAAGTAAACACAATTCTCCCATCTATTGTTCACATCAATATTAGTAATTAGTTTTATTTACATTTCTGTTATTTTATTTTGATTGCATCTTTAGTTATTGGGTTAGTTGACTAGCAACTAATTCCGCCCATTCCTCTAAAAATCGAGATTTTACTTGCTTTCATAAAAATAAAAAAATACAAAAAGAATCATCCCTCACCTCTAGACCTAGTTCTTAGGCTTTCTAATCCTAGCGACACTATTCCTGAGTTGAACGATCAATCCCCCGTTACTTGTCATTATAGTATACTACAATGATCAGGTACACTACCTGGTTAGGGTTGTAAGCTTCTCGAGATCCCTCGAGAGGTAAAGCCTGGTGGAATTCCCACTCATCAAGTTTTTGGCGCCGCAGCCCAGGAAATAGTTATTGTCTAGGTTAGAATTTCTTTTTATTAGGTCTACTTGCTAGATTCCTTTCTAGTAAGATTTTATTTTTATTTTTAGGTTTTCTTTAGTGTATCTTGTTTCTTCGTGTCTTTGTTCGTAACTTTTACCATCCGACATCATGGAAGGTGGTAACATCTTTGAACCCATCAACCCACAACAACAAGACCACCCACAAAACCCACCACTAGCAAACCAACCTCTTAGGCCCCGAACCCTAGGAGAGTATTCCTGACCTAGCCACCAAGGATATTGAAACACTATTGAGCTCACCCAAGGAGCCAATGTGTCCCCCTTGTGATCCGACACCATCCGGTTGGTGCAAAGCAGATGTGCATTCCATGGACTTCGTTCCGAAGATCCTAATCAATATCTCAAGGACATCCTTAAAATCATAGATTCTATAGACCTTGATGTTACAACTAGAGAGACGACCTGATTACGCCTATTCCAATTCTCTCTACGTGATCAAGCTAGTCAATGACTTGAACGTTTACCCGCGGGATCCATCACCTCATGGGATGATCTCACCACTCGTTTCCTTGCTCAATTTTCCCCACCAGGAAGAACTACCAAGCTTAAAAATGATATCTTGATGTTCCAACAATGTCAAGGTGAAACTCTATATAAAGCATGGACTCGTTTCAAGGACTTACTCCAAAAAGTCCCTCATCATGGCATAGATCTTTGGCTCCAAGTCCAAATATTCTATGACCATATCGATCTCTCCACAAGGCGAACCATTGACCAATCGGCCGGTGGTAAGCTACGTGATCTAAGTGCGGAAGAATCATGGGAACTCATAGAAGATCTTGCTCTCTATGACAACGAAAGTTGGAATGATCCCTGTGATTTGAACAAAATGGTCAAAGCAATATCCTTGCCTTCGAACAATTCTAGCACTCCCGACCGTAGGATCATGGAACTTGAGGACCAAGACAAGTTTCTCATAAAATCTTACGAAGCTCCTAAGCCGTCAAGCCAAGTGAACAAAATCACTTCTTCATGCGAATTATGTAGTGGTCCCCATGACACTCGTGATTGCGTGGAACTCCCCGGAACAGCTTTTGCGGACTACGCATCTTCGCGTATCGACGAAGCAGGAGATAAGTGGTACACTTTCAAACCAGAGCCGAACTCTTACGGTGATTCCTACAACCCTTCTTGGAAAAATCACCTGAACCTTAGGTGGAAACAAAACCAAAACAATTCTTCCAATCCGCCTAATCGTTACCAACCAAACGGTCCACCCTCCAACCGTACTTTCAACAACAATCCTTCTAATAACTATGGTAGTACCAACAATCTTGAAGGATTGATGTCCAAGTTTATGTCATCTCAAGAAGCTCGCATAGCTAAGTTTGAAACCGAATTCAATCAACAACAAACGGAGATGACCAATATGATTGACAATTTGTTGAAAGCCCTCAGCAACCAAGTGTTAACTACACCTAGGAAGGATACTAGGGATGCCAATAGCAGAATCCAAACTAAGGACCCCTCGTCATCCAAACACGTCCACTTTGTCAATGTTGTCACCATTAAGCAAATTGATAAGGAGATAGAAGAAAGTGACAAGGATGAAGGTGGAGTAGAAACCGAAACTAGGGATGAAATTAAGGAAGTTGAGGTTAATAAGGGAGAAAAGATAGAGGAAGTAGAAACTGTAGAAGAGTACTTTGATAAGTTGCCCACCAAGGAAGAACGGGAATATCATAATGATTTATTCAATGATCCCCGAGACACCATATGCATGTATGGAAAGCTTATATAGATCCTAGGCCTCCTATAAACATCATGATTAGGACTTATTATAATTGGGTAATGAAGAAACAACTTGGTTATAGGATGATGCCCAACAAGAACTTGCTAAGTAATTTTGTAGGTAGAGGGAAAGGATTGCACGTGATTGTCGGAAATTTCACTTATGAGACCGATTTTATGATAGTGGAGGATACTCGCCCGGTGATAGATGATTGCCTAAGTTAAGTAGTGTTCGGAAAACCGTTCGTTGAGGCCACTAAGATGAGTTATGATCCGAATTTAGGGATAGTTCAATTCAAGGAAGAGAATGATGAGATTGCTTACCAAATGCCCTATAAAATTGAGCAATACCGCCTCCTATCGAACATAGAAAAGGAACACAAACAAGCGGTTTTTTATAGGAATGATGAGGATAGACGTAGAGGAGTAGAGTATGTGATGAATAGGATACTTGGTTTCTACAAAGAATGCTTGCAACTAGGTCCGGAATACAAAACTAATATAGGAGATGACCTAGAGAGTGAAACCAACGATGAGGTCACGTAGTAGCCTATGACCTTGAGTCTAGCTACAAGACTCGTAAATAAAGAAAAGCGCTTCTTGGGAGGCAACCCATGTTTTGCTTGATTTTTATTTTGTTTGATTGTTATTTGCTTCCATATGCATGCTTTATTTTTATTATTGGTAGATCATGTTTCAAAACTAAATGGTGAAAATACTTTATTTTGTCGTTTGGCTTAGTCTTAACTTCATCCAAAGGTATTTCGCAAAAGTTAAGTGTAATGGGAAACCCCAAATATGTTTTTTAAGAAACAAAATCGATCATGATTCTCCACAATATTAAATGGACATGTATATTCGTATTTGTTAGAGTCAAATGCTTGTATCGAGTCATAATGATGTTTTGCAGGATTTTCCAGGAAGTAGGACAAAGATTTTCCAGAAACTTAACATAAGGATTTCTGCAGGTCACTTCTGACGGCGTTAGGAAGAAATTCTTGACGGCGTCATGTGTAAAAATCTGGAAATTTTGCTAGTTTTGTTTTTCTAACGGAGTCTTAAAATTTTTTGTTGAATCTTTAGTTTTATAAACTCCAGGAAATCTGCAAACATTCATTCCACAAGCATTATATCTTACATTGTTTTCTAGGATTTGTTAGTATATATAGATTGCCGCCGATTTTATGCGAGGTTGCCTTGTTTATTTTCTCAGGTTTAACAGGTTATGTATGACAAGAAGATGATTTATATTTCTGGAAGGGAAGCTTTGATTGTTCATTCTTCTTGGGGGAAGATCTAACCTTGTTACCACATTATCCACACTGAGCGAATCAGGGGAGTATTTGATTTCATTCGTTTACCTATTTTACTTTTACAATCTTTAATTGAACATTGGGGACAATGTTCATCCAAAGTGTAAGAGGATGGTAAATGATGATACCTCATAGGATATACTTTCACTTGAGTTTGTTTGTTTGATGGTAGGTATGTAATAAAACTATGAGAAATACTTGTTAGTGTAATTTTACCGCCAAATTTAAATTTTTTTACAACATTTAGGAGTGAAACTTTAGCCTTAGCAAACGTCTCATGGATAGGAGATTGTATGACTAGCACAAAACCGTACCATTTAGAAAAATTTTCCACCCAAATACGTGAGGTTCGCCTTTAGATTTGATAGGAAAAGCATTCATTATTAGTCCTTATGAGTGTACCGGTAGCATTTAGATTCTAGAACTTGCGTTAGTGATGCATCCCGAGACCACTAGTGAGACGACATTCGTGTAGTAGGATTTACTACATGATAAGAGGCATTAGGATCACCCTTGTGTTAAACCCGTATCATAATTACTTGACCATTTAAGTCATATTACTTGGCTAGTAAAGTCAATTAATTTTTTCCCACACCTTAGCGTTGTACTCATTTTTAGTACATGAAACCCCTAGTACACCCCTCCGAGCCTATCTTTTCGTTTCTAACTTTAAGCATCTTACTTAAAGGAAGAATTTGTTACAACCCACTTAAATGTACACCCAAATCGCCTTAGCCTTCCGTGTATGCACTCATCTTTAGTGCATTATTGTTATTTGTTTAAACCCTTAGTTAATTATCTAATTGATTACATGGTTGCTAAGTCGAGTCATATCCTTGTACATATTGTTTTGGGACGATTGGGACTCATGGGTAAAGTACTTATGTTATGGAGTAATGGGGAAGAACATCATATTATTACCCCCATATGTGCGTTAATCTTAAAAGTACTCCAAGTGTTTTGATTATCTTAATTCGATTCATTAGATTAGTTTATTGTAAAGTATGTAAAAATTCAAGTGCAAAGGGAATGTTCATTCCCTATGATGTATTATTTTGGATGGTAGGGTAAGAGTGTATGCAAAAAAAAAAAAAAAAAAAAAAAAAAAAAAAAAAAAAAAAAAGGAAAAGAGAATAAAAACATACGGACTACCATCCCATTTCATTCTATGTTTATTTTATATTTTTGTTATTTTTTCATTTGTTAGCTTAAGTCGAGTCGAGTCTTGGCTTAGCAATGCCATATTGTACATGTAATTGACTAAGATTATTAACTCTCCACCAGTAAAGATTGCCTATATCCAAAAAAATCATGTATTCTGTTGACATAAATAATGTATGAAAACGTTATTTATATTTTTCGATATCTCTATATTTTGACGATCACAAAATGTAAACTCGTCAATCGTTTGATTACTACGTAAACAAGTATTAAGCTAGTCTATATCATTATATCCAACTTAATCACTTAAGGTATGGATAAACAAGTGCTTAATACATCTCATGATCAAAGGGGTATTTAATTAACTAATACAAAGTTTATTTAATTATATAATCTTATTATATATTTTTGAAAAACACTTTTGGTAATAAGGAAAAATGTTTTAATCATACTAAATATATGATTTCAAATATTTAACCAAAATCAGTTAGTTTTTCACCAAATAAACTTTCCCCACTAAAAGACAAGTTTTCTGGCCGTTACAGTTGGGCGGCCCCCTTAATTATAAGGGGCGGTCCCCTTAATTTTAAGGGGGCCGGCCTTGCTTTAAGGGGACCGGCCAGGCTCCCCTGTCAGAAACTGTCAGATTTCTTCCCCTATAAATACCACCTTAATTCTGGAATTTTTCCTTACCTTTTGCACGAAATTTTCAGATCTACAATCATCTAAAACTCATCAAAAACCCTTTGATCATATGTATATTAATCCTTGTTTCAAGTGATTCAATCCCTCATCATCCATTCTCATTCTAAGTGCAAAAGAAGAACTCTCTACAACCAAGTTCAAGAAGTGTTGAAGAGTTGTTGTGCATAGTGTATATATATATTCATTTGTGAATATTGTGTTGTGCTTGTTATTATTTGTTTAGAAGATATAGAAGTTGTGTAGATAGTAGAAGTTGATTAGTAGTGAAGTAGGATAGTTGTGAAGATTGGTGTGTAGAAGAAGGTGTGTAGAAGATTGGTGTGTATAAGCTAGGTGTGAAGAAGATTGGTGTGTAGATTGGTGTGAAGATTGGTGTGTAGATTGGTGTGTAGATTGGTGTGTAAATTGGTGTGTATATTGGTGTGTACGGTTTTCTCCGCCATAAGGGAGTTTGTTGACATAGTGAAGAAAACTCTCGAGTAGGTGACTCGGGGAGTGGAGTAGGAACAAGGAAGGTGTCCTTGTAGCCGAACCACTATAAATCCTTGTGTTGTGGTTTGATCTTTCTAACTCTTCTCATTACTTATTTATTTACCTTTACTAATTAGTTTAGTTAGTTAGTTATTATACAATTGTTCATATAGTGCAAGTATTGAATTCACATAAACAAGAATCGAAGTTTTTAAAACTAACTTGTGCTTATAAACTTTAAAAGGACATAAAACTATTCAACCCCCCCTTCTAGTTTTCCACAATTGGTACCAGAGCCACGTCTAGCAAGATTTTTAAAATATAGTGTATTTTAAAACTTGTAACGATCTATGGAATCTGAAAAATATTTAGAAGGGCAATCTATGCAAAGACCACCACTATTTGAAAGTGATGGATTTTTATATTGGAAAAATCGATTCGAAACTTATGTGAAATCAAAAGATCTAGATCTTTGGCATATTATTACCAATGGTGATTTTTTACCTATTCAAAATAACCCCGAAACTAAGAAAGATGAAATCGTACCTTTTGAAAAACAAAATGATGATTTAAAAAGAAAACTTGCTAAAAATAATGAAGCAAAAATGGTAATTTATAATGTGCTACCACGTAAAGAGTACGAAAGGATCTTTATGTGTGAAACCGCAAAAGAAATTTGGAACTCTTTATTAATAACTCACCAAGGTAATAATCAAGTCAAAGATAACAAAATAGATCTACTTGTTCAACAATATGAACAATTCACGATTCCGGAAGAGGAATCAATTGATAATGCTTTTGCTAGATTTAACACTATCATCACAAGTTTAAAAGCACTTGATGAGAATTTCTCTAGTAAGAATTTTGTTAGGAAATTTCTTAGAGCTCTTCACCCAAAATGGCGAGCTAAAGTGACGGCTATTGAAGAATCAAAGAATTTGTCAACACTACAACTTGATGAATTAATTGGAAACCTGAAAGTCTACGAAGCAATTATAAAGAAGGACTCTGAAATGGTTAAAGGAAAACGTGAGCAAAGCAAGTCAATCGCCTTGAAAGCTAGAAAGGAATCCAACAACGAAGATAGCTCATTTTCCGAAAGCGATGACGAAGAATATGCCATGGCCGTAAGAGACTTCAAGAAATTCTTCAAAAGGCGAGGAAGATTCGTTAGACAACCACACGATGAAAGAAGAACATCTCAAAAGAATAATGATGACAAGTATAGCAAGAATGAGAGAAAGTGTTTCAAGTGTGGTGATCCGAATCACCTCATTGGAAAATGTCCAATGATGACAAGAGATCAAAATCAAAGAGCATTCGTTGGAGGTGCTTGGAGTGATAGTGATGAAGATGAGAATGAAACAACAAAGGATGAAAAGTGTCTCATGGCCAAATCATCAAGTGAGGTACGTTCCGAATCCGAATACTTTAATGATGAAAATCTATCATTAGATGAAAAAGATTTAGATAGTGAATACAATAGATTATGTAAAATAGGACAACTAGTTATGGCTAAAAATAAATCACTAAAATACATAAACAACCAACTAGAAAATGAAGTGCTTGAACTAAAAATTAAAATACGTCAACTTGAAAAAGGAAAAGAAATTGTTGAAGAATGTAAAACATGTCAAGAGCTTAAAAGTGAAAACAACATACTTAAGGATGAAATTTGCAAACTTGATAAATTTGAAAATAGTAGTAACTCACTTAGTAAAATTATAAGTATTCAAAGAATATCAGGAGATAAAACCGGACTAGGATTTAACTCAACTGAATCTTCAACAAGTGGAGCTAAAAACGTTAAATTTGAAAATGAACCAAAACCTTCAATACTTAATCCCAAACATTTACTCATAAAAAATAAAATAATACCTATCGCTAGTAATGAAGAAATAAAACCATTCTATAAACCATCTTTAAAAATCGAAGTTGGATTATCTAAATCTAAAACAAGATCTAAAACTCCACCACCTAGGAAACCAAATAATTCATATCCTAGACCTAAAACACCTCAACCAAGAACAAACCATAATAGACGAAACTTTAACTATAATCAACAAATGTGGAACTTCAATCCGTGGGGAATGTTTCCACCTTATATGCATCCAAGTCAAATACAAAACATGTTCGGACCAAATAACTTTGGACAAATGAAACAATGGGCACCAACGTAAATAATATTCGCCATCCAAACATGGAACTTTTCATTGTCACCTCTTGTCCGATTTACTTCTTGAAGACCTTGAAGATTAACGCATTAAAGACAAAAGGTACACATTTCCTTTTAAGTTCCTTGTCTAGAAATGCATGCTTAGTTTAGTGTGTTATATTTATGTGATTTTACTTGACTTATTAATCTCTATTTTTTTTCTATATTATATCTAAATATACATATATACATATATATATATATATATATATATATATATATATATATATATATATATATATATATATATATATATATATATATATATATATATATATATATACTTAGCTATATTTAGGATCTTATAACCTAGAAAATTCATTTGTTGATTTTCTAGAACTAGAGATTGTTCGTTTACGAACATTTCTTTTCCCCATTTGCCTTATTGAACTTTAATGTTCAATCAACACTCATGCTGATGAAGTGAGATGAGTCGAAAAATCTATGGATGAAACAAACTCCTAGCTTCCGTTGCATACGTCTCCCTCCTATGTTCTCGTCTTATAAGCCCATACTAATAAAATATATATATATATATATATATATATATATATATATATATATATATATATATATATATATATATATATATATATATATATATATATATATATATATATATACTTATGAACTTTCCACAACGTTCTCGTGTACTTGATAACTTGATAAATTTCATCCGAAATGATCAAGAAAATTTAATTGGCAAATTGTCGATTAAAAGTGTCAAGTAATTCCTTTCGTGCGAATACCCTCCAACGTATTTTTGATTAAATATAAATCTAATACATACATATGAATAGATATTATTTTTTTTTTCTCTTTCCAGAAACCAAAATCACAAAAATCAAATTTTGAAGGGCGGCCCCCTTAATGTTTAAGGGGACCGGCAGCCAAATGAAGGGCGACCCCCTTAATGTTTAAGGGGGCCGGCCATCTGATTGATCCAACCCGTTTTTCTCCTTATTCCTTTTTTCCAAACACTCCACTTTTTCATACTCCCCTTCCCTTGCTTCTGCTGTGACGAAAACCAAAACCCAAAAACCTCTCAAATCACTTCCAAATCACATAATTCGGGTTAATTCGCAAAGGGCAAATTCATCTAACACAATCACCATTACTTATTGTAAGTTTTTCATAACACATTTCATCTAATTTCATCTTATTTGATCATACTCATGATTATGCATGTTTTATAAAATTCGTCAAATTTCATAATTTCTTTCGAATTAAGCCTTAAAACTCCATAACCAAATGCTTCCCTTAGGATTAGGATGATTTATCAACACTAGAAACTAGTTATTATGAACTATCATGTCGAAAATTTTTTGAAAAAATTTCATACACTCCTTTTCAAAATTTTAATAAACACATTGTTGAATAATGATTTGAAAACGTGTTAAAACTAATCACATTGTACGTTTGTAACTTGTAAAACTTGAAATTACACTTTTCGACTAAGAAAAATTATATTGGTTCACAATATAGGGGTGTTTGGATTATGTCCAAATAATATCGAAACATAGTCATTATAATTTTTATAAAACTTTGTTATAATTATAAATCTTAAAATTGTTTATCGAACTCGTCAAGATATATAATTCATATGTATATTGACGCACTTGAGTTATAAGTCACTAGTTAAGGGAGCGTTTGGTTTATTACTAAAAATGACATTTTTAAGTAAAAATACAAACCATCTTTTTCAAAAACAAATCACATGCATAAGAAACTCGCAAGAAATAGCTAGTTTTACAATCTAATGTAAATCTAGTAAATTTCATGATATATTAAGATGTTTAAAGGGGAGTTTGGATTTGTCCATAACTACTAATTAAACATCGTAAAGTATATCTAGAACGAGTTAAAAACAATATTAAGGAACATGGTAATCTACTTCTTAGGATTAGTAACGAAGTATATTTACGTTCCAACATAAGCCTTAACAATAAACATGTACTTTTATCTTTCTTTATATTTATTTTGGTCTTTTTGAATTGTTGATGTGTTTAGGTGAAAATGCCCAAAGCAACTACCGAAGATCTTTCTCACACTAAAAACTACATTCCCAAAGTTTCTCAACTCCCTACCACATCTCCTTCCATTGGACTTATCTATCGTCAAATTGAAGATAGAAATATTCATGAGGGACGTGTAGTAGATCTTGCTTTTGCTCAATCCGAGTACATAAATCGCTTGTTTTCAAGCATCAACTTCAATTGTCTTTATGAAATAAATGAACCTATTATTCCTCGCTTCATTATGGATTTCTATAGCCAAGTCACCGTCCAAACCAATGATCTTGGTTTCATCACCATCTCTTTCATGATTCAAAATGAATTTATCACCCTTACTCTCGAACAATTTGGTCATATCCTCCAAATTCCATTTAGAGGTCAAGCCGTTTTCTCAAACGAGTGGGACCTCGAATCTCTTAATCGCTATCGACCAACCTTCGGTCCATATCTCGACGAAATTCCTCATCCCGACGAAATTCGTCAAGTCCTTGGTATAGATCGTGCCACCACAAGTCGAAAAATAAAATCCAAAAACGTTCAAATCTCTCCATACCAACTTCTCCTCAAAGAATTAAGCCCACACATGAAGCGTTGGGAAGAACTCATTCGTGAGAATGCGTTTGGTACTGGAGGTCACCGGGACCATCTCCCGGCTAGCCTTGCTCACATGTTGTATTGTATAGCTGTCGAAAAGCCGTACAATTTGGCCTACTTCTTTATCAAACAGATTGAGTGTGCTAGAAAAACTCCCAAAGCCAACCTTCCATATGGAATGTTCCTTACTCGTATCTATCGTCATGTTATCGAGTACTACCCCGATCTTGACAATAGTATTTATGAGTCCATCTACCCCACTCTACGTACTCTCGCTCTAAAACAAGCTCGACGAACTCGAAGTGACAAGGGTAAACCTCGTCGTCATAGCTTTCATGGATCATCCTCAAGGCAAGATGATGACGATGAGGAGGAAAACATCGATGATGTTAGTACCCCTTCGTTTTCTGAGTTCGTTGACAATTTAGAGGATCTTGACTATCCCAACTATTCTACTCCATCTCCAAGTGATCAAACTGAAGAAGTGCTTCATGAACGAACTACCGAGATGCTTAGAAGACAAAAGAGCTTGCACGAAGAAGTTAGAGGTGGCTTCAAATCTATTGGGAAGACTTTGAAGGGGATCTTCGGGAAGAAAAAGAAATGATATGGTCGGATTATGTTTGTTTAACAATGTTTTATTTTTATGTCTTGTGTGTTATTTGTCCGAAGTTTATTCGGAAATACTTGTCATTTGAATATGTGTTTAGGATGATAACTTGATATTTTTATGCATGTTGCTCTTGATCTATATATATGTTTGCATGATTAGTTAATGGTTATATAACTATATGACATGTATGCTTTCTAATAAACCAAGACAAATGTGAAATGTCCAAATTGAGCTTGCTGCACATTCAAACCAGAACATAACATCTTTCCAGAAAATTTTTGAAAATTTTTGGTTTCTGGGTCGTCAGATGGGCGGCCCCCTTAAATCATAAAGGGCGGCCCCCTTAAAATTAAGGGGACCGGCCACCATTTAAGGGGACCGGCCATCTGAAACAGTTTTTACACTGTTTTCTTTTGCATCATGTGATCCCTTTTGCTAGTCCCAGCTACCATTACTCTTAAAAACCAAACTAATTTTGGAACATAACATTACAATTTCAAAATAATTCCACTTCTAAACATGTTTTCCCACTATATAATCCCCATGCATGTTTAATTCATAATTCATCATCCTCATCACTCATAAACCATCATCATGTCATCACCAAGAACCACCCATTCAAACAATGCCAAGAAACAAAAACTTGTCATTATACCACCCAAACAACTCTTCATTGATCTTACAAATGAAGATAACACCACTCCATCTCCACCACCTCAATGTTCATCTCCTAGTGCACCAAATGCACCCTCAAAAACACCTTCAACAAATGGAAACTCCACTTCCTCCATACCATCCACTTCATCCATAAATGACTACATCAACACCCACTTATCCCCTCCAACAATTGATCAACCATCACAACCTACCAATGAGAACACATCTCTTGCACTCACTCTCTCATTATCACCATTAACACCTCTTGATGCACATTTCTCATCATCTCCTATCAACCCACCAACCTATAACCCCGTCCCATGGAGCTTACTTGAAGCTCATGGAGACACTTGCCTTTGTTGCATTCACAACCGAACAATTGTGTTCGGATTAAGAGATGAGATCCAATACATGTTTTCTCATATTGAAAACATGTTGCATCAACCATCAACAACAAACACAACACCCCCACCACCATCAACAAACACACCTCCACCATCACCATCTCCATGTTCACCATCCATTCCTCCCAATTAAACATGTATGGTGATTCACAAATAAAAGTGTGTTAAACCTTTTTGATGGCAAGCTCTAAAGAGGACTCTCATGTTTGAGACTTGGTTTATTATTTCTATGATGATTGTAAGCCTTTAAAGGCTTTTGTTAGTTGCATTACCTATTCCACTTATTGATGTAATGCTTGATTTTATTTCATTAATGATATGGTTATGTTTAGTTTACACTTTTGCGTGCTATATACATATATATGTCCATTGCCACTAAATATTTTTGCAAGATATCCATATCTCGATTCCTTTTGGCCTCAAAACGAGGGGGAGCTTACATCAAGGGGGAGCTTTCATTAACACGGGATAACCTTTTTGATGCTCACAAAAAGGGGGAGAAGTGATATAAACTCACTTTAATACTTGTATATAGACTAATTTTCGACTAATGAGTTTAAATTTTGTAATCATCAAAAAGGGGGAGATTGTTGACATAAATAATGTATGAAAACGTTATTTATATTTTTCGATATCTCTATATTTTGACGATCACAAAATGTAAACTCGTCAATCGTTTGATTACTACGTAAACAAGTATTAAGCTAGTCTATATCATTATATCCAACTTAATCACTTAAGGTATGGATAAACAAGTGCTTAATACATCTCATGATCAAAGGGGTATTTAATTAACTAATACAAAGTTTATTTAATTATATAATCTTATTATATATTTTTGAAAAACACTTTTGGTAATAAGGAAAAATGTTTTAATCATACTAAATATATGATTTCAAATATTTAACCAAAATCAGTTAGTTTTTCACCAAATAAACTTTCCCCACTAAAAGACAAGTTTTCTGGCCGTTACAGTTGGGCGGCCCCCTTAATTATAAGGGGCGGTCCCCTTAATTTTAAGGGGGCCGGCCTTGCTTTAAGGGGACCGGCCAGGCTCCCCTGTCAGAAACTGTCAGATTTCTTCCCCTATAAATACCACCTTAATTCTGGAATTTTTCCTTACCTTTTGCACGAAATTTTCAGATCTACAATCATCTAAAACTCATCAAAAACCCTTTGATCATATGTATATTAATCCTTGTTTCAAGTGATTCAATCCCTCATCATCCATTCTCATTCTAAGTGCAAAAGAAGAACTCTCTACAACCAAGTTCAAGAAGTGTTGAAGAGTTGTTGTGCATAGTGTATATATATATTCATTTGTGAATATTGTGTTGTGCTTGTTATTATTTGTTTAGAAGATATAGAAGTTGTGTAGATAGTAGAAGTTGATTAGTAGTGAAGTAGGATAGTTGTGAAGATTGGTGTGTAGAAGAAGGTGTGTAGAAGATTGGTGTGTATAAGCTAGGTGTGAAGAAGATTGGTGTGTAGATTGGTGTGAAGATTGGTGTGTAGATTGGTGTGTAGATTGGTGTGTAGATTGGTGTGTAAATTGGTGTGTATATTGGTGTGTACGGTTTTCTCCGCCATAAGGGAGTTTGTTGACATAGTGAAGAAAACTCTCGAGTAGGTGACTCGGGGAGTGGAGTAGGAACAAGGAAGGTGTCCTTGTAGCCGAACCACTATAAATCCTTGTGTTGTGGTTTGATCTTTCTAACTCTTCTCATTACTTATTTATTTACCTTTACTAATTAGTTTAGTTAGTTAGTTATTATACAATTGTTCATATAGTGCAAGTATTGAATTCACATAAACAAGAATCGAAGTTTTTAAAACTAACTTGTGCTTATAAACTTTAAAAGGACATAAAACTATTCAACCCCCCCTTCTAGTTTTCCACATATTCCATATCCCTACACTTAACGTTATATCCCTTTAAAGACCTCTTTGATAGTTTATCCTAGGTGCTTACGCCATGTGGTGGAGGTTTGATCCTTTCCCAAGCCTATGGTAATCTATTTTGCTATGACAGGTAGTGAGAGATATTTTCCATTTCCATATTGTCATATATACTTTATTACACCCGAGAGATGTGAGTATCTAAACACTATTTGTGAGGTGCTAGTATATGACCTCCGTGCTTGTCTTTGGTCTTTAGTGGAACGATTATTTGTTGTAATTACTTTTATATTAGTGTTAAATGACCCCTAACTTGTATTTTGATTAGAATAAAAGCGCATTTGCTTGAGGACAAGCAAATCTCAAGTGTAAGGGTATATGATAAGGCGAAAAATGATCCGTTTTTAGGGAGTTATTTAAGCCTGAAATTGAATTTATTTGATCTAATATTGCCCTAAATCATTCCTTTTGTGATTTTAGGTACTTTGGGAGTGAATTCTGGAAAAGGAAGCATTTTGGACATTTTTGGAGCATAAAAGTGAAGAAAACGGCAAAGTCTTAATTTTCCTCACTAGGAACAGTACCTGACGGCGTCAAGAGAATTTTTATGACGGCGTCAAGAGCATTTTTGGTGACGGCCCAGTAGAAACGTGACGACGTCAAAGCAAGGCCATCAAGAGTAAACATGGTGACAGCCCAGAACAGAAATATACATGACGGCGTCAGATCTGGATCTAGGCAGTCCAAGAATATCTTTGGCGGCGGGTTGACGGCATCAGAACTTTCTTCTTGACGCCGTCACCTTTGTAAATCTATATATAGTCTTGTAATTTTCATTCTAAAGAGAAGAGAATTTTAGGGTCGAACTTAATAAACCCTAGCACGACTTTTACAGTATTTTTAAGGGTTTTCACCCCTTGAAACCCTTCATGTTCAATTGAGATAAGTATCCTTTCAATTCATTCAATATGTCTATGTGTTGTTTGAATATATCTAATGCTTGTCTTGATTTTAACAAGCTAGGCTAGATCTCTTGTGTGTTTACTTAGATGTAATGAAACCTAGATGTTGATTATAGGTTGATTGCTTGTTTATAGTTGTAATGGATGAATGATTTCGATGTTAGGCTTAAGAGAACTAGCAGACTTCCATTGTGTGACATGTTTGAACGTCTTAAGAAACATGAACCAATGTGTACTAGGTTTTTATGGTTGTATTTAATGCATGAGCGAATTCTAGTGATCCCATGTTAGGAGCTTCTTGCAGGCTCGACATAGGAGTGAAGTAGGAGTTCATAGAGTTGGGGAAGTACGTACGCCACCCCACGACTAGTATTAAGGAATATAACCCGTCATCCACGCAACTGTAACAAACAATTAACCTGTAAAAGATATCTAGGGAGTAGTGAAACCTAAGTAAACACAATTCTCCCATCTATTGTTCACATCTATATTAGTAATTAGTTTTATTTACATTTCTGTTATTTTATTTTGATTGCTTCTTTAGTTATTGGGTTAGTTGACTAGCAACTAATTCCGCCTATTCCTCTAAAAACCAAGATTTTACTTGCTTTCATAAAAATAAAAAAATACAAAAAGAATCATCCCCCACCTCTAGACCTAGTTCTTAGGCTTTCTAATCCTAGCGACACTATTCCTGAGTTGAACGATCAATCTCCCGGTACTTGTCACTATACTATACTACAACGATCAGGTACACTGCCTGGTGGGGGTTGTAAGCTTCTCGAGATCCCTCGAGAGGTAAAGCCTGTTGCAATTCCCACGCATCATATGCAATAGCCTACATTTTCTAGGCTTTTATATCCAGATGATGAGATTAGATCAATGGGAGAAAAACTTGTAAGTTTAACTGCAAATTTTACTAGTATGTTCATTGTTTTGTATTAAAAGTCTTCATGATGTTGTTTGAAGTACTGCTGATCATGTTTGTGTTAATATTGCTTAGATGGATTTAGTGCAGCTCATGAACTTCAAAGAAAATGTGGCCAAGTATTTACTACTGCTAGTACAAAAGTTACTACTGCTAGTTAAAGTTGGTACTGCTCAGAGATTAAGACCGCTCGAAGTTGCTACTTGCTTATGGAAAAGATTATAGATACTTATAAAGAAACTATTGTAAGCCGACTAGGACTCCTTGGTGTATAAAAGGATGTCCAATTTCATATTTTGTTCAGTTATACATTCCAATTTTATTGTATTTGAATTTGTTTTGATATATATTCGAATTGTTTTGATATATATTGATTTTTTAAATGTGACTAAAAGATGCATATAGTCACACTTATTAACACTTTTGGTCTCTGTTTGCTTTAGTCGTTGTGTGACTAAATATTACCGAAGGCCACACAAACATAAAATTCACATGGCCATTGGATGATCTGTAGTCACACAAAATACACATTTCTTCACTTTAAACAGCATATGGTCACACTTATTTACACTTTTGGCCACTATTTGATTAATGGTATGTGACTAAATACCCAAAACAAACATGCTTTGTATGACTAAATATTACAAAAGGCCACACAAACATAAAATTCAGGTGGCCATTGGATGATCAATAGTCACACAAAATACACATTTCTTCACTTTAAACAGCATATGGTCACACTTATTAACACTTTTGGCCACTGTTTGATTAATGGTATGTGACTAAATACCCAAAACAAACATGCTTTGTGTGACTAAATATTACAAAAGGCCACACAAACATAAAATTCACGTGGCCATTGGATGATCAATAGTCACACAAAATACACATTTTTTCACTTTAAACAGCATATGGTCACACTTATTTACACTTTTGGCCACTGTTTGCTTAATAGTATGTGACTAAATACCCAATACAAACATGATTTTGGTGACTAAATATTACAAAAGGCCACACAAACATAAAATTCATGTGGCCATTGGATGATCAATAGTCACACAAAATACGTATTTCTTCACTTTAAACAGCATATGGTCACACTTATTAACACTTTTGGCCACTGTTTGATTAATGGTATGTAACTAAATACCCAAAACAAACATGCTTTGTGTGACTAAATATTACAAAAGGCCACAGAAACATAAAATTCACGTGGCCATTGGATGATCAATAGTCACACAAAATACACATTTCTTCACTTTAAACAGCATATGGTCACACTTATTTACACTTTTGGCCACTTTGTGTTAAATTGTATGTGACTAACTTCAAAAAAACAACACCCATTGTGTGACTAAATCATCACAAATGTCACATTTATTTTATATTCATGTGGCCACATGACTGGAAATAGTCACACAAAATACACATTTACTTGAATATATCATCTCAAATGTCACATATATTATATATTTTTGTGGCCAAAGGACAAACAATTGTCACTCTCAAAAAAATTCGTGTGACTATAAGTTGTTTACGGTTACTGATAATGACTAATCCAACAAAACTTGTGCCTAATTTGTCACACATATTCGGGGTTTTGGTCACTCTTTTTCGATGGAAAGGGCCACGAACTCCACAATGTGACCATATGCCACCTACGGTGGCGGGAATTGTAGTGACACACAATGAAAAAAACGTGTGTGACTATAGGCATATCGTCACACATTTTTGGCGTGACCAACAGAACTTTTTGTACCAGTGGAGGAGCATCTAAGGCTTATCTTAGAATTGCTCAGGAAAGAGAAGCTGTATGCCAAGTTCTCCAAATGTGAATTTTGGATTCCGAAGGTACAATTTTTGGGTCATGTGATTGATAGACAAGGAGTTCATGTAGATCCCGCTAAGACTGAATCGATTAAAGATTGGGCTGCACCGACAACCCCAACTGAAGTTCATCAATTTTTTGGTTTAGCCGGTTATTACCGAAGATTCATTGAGGGATTTTCGAAAATAGCAAAACCGTTGACCAAATTAACTCAAAAGAGTGTTAAATACGAATGGGGAGATAAGGAAGAGGAAGCATTTCAATTACTTAAAGAGATGTTGTGTAGTGCCCCTATCTTAGCGTTACCTGAAGGTATTGGGGACTTTGTCGTCTATTGTGACGCTTCTCATAAAGGTTTGGGAGCTGTGTTAATGCAACGAGAGAAGGTAATAGCTTATGCTTCCTGAAAGCTCAAGAAGCACGAGAAGAACTACACCACCCATGATTTGGAGTTAGGTGCTGTGGTTTTTGCCTTAAGGATATGGAGACATTACTTGTATGGAACCAAGTGTGTTGTGTTTACTAACCACTGGTAGCGTAGGGATTACACCAGGCTTTACCTCTCGAGGGATCTCGAGATGCTTACAACCCCCACCAGGCAGTGTACCTGATCGATGTAGTATAGTATAATGACAAGTACCAGGGGATTGATCGTTCAGCTAGGAATAGTGTCACTAGGATTAGAAAACCTAAAGACTAGGTCTAGAGATGAGGGATGATTCTTTTTGTATTTTTATATTTTTATGAAAGCAAGTAAAATTCTCGGGTTTGAAGGAGTTTGGCGGAATTAGTTGCTAGTCAACTAACCCAATACTAAAGATACAATCAAAATAAAATACTAGAAATGAAGATAAAACTAATTATATTAAAGTTGTGAGCAATATGTGGGAGAATTGTGTTTACTTAGATTTCACTACTCCCTAGATATCTTTTACACGTTAATTACTTGTTATAGTTGCGTGGATGACGGATACCATTCATGGGGTGGCGTACTTACTTCCCCAATCCTATGAGCGCCTACTTCACTCCTATGTCGAGCCGGCTTAGAAGCTCCTAACATTGGATCAATAGAATTTATTCATGCAATAAATACAACCAATAAAACCTAGTACACATCGGTTCATGTTTCCTAAGACGTTCAAGCATGTTACACAATGGAGATCTGCCTGTTTTCTTAAGCCTAACATTGAAATCATTCATCCAATACAACCATAAACAAGTAATCAACACATAATTAACATCTAGGTTTCATTAGATCTAAGCAAACATGTTGGATCGTGTACACCTTGAACTTGTGTTGATAATGATACTTTGAGTGATACCACTAAGTATGCGGAATCTACTTAATGATACTTAGAAGATTAATTGTAAGTGAAACAGATTTATGTATGAACAATGAATATAACAAAACAACTAGCTCCAATATTATTAATAATAATAATACGAGTGATCTGAGATATCACTAGGGTTACACCTTGAAGCTCTAAGAAAACGTATATCAAAGTTATATTCTAGGATCTCCTTTTATAGAACAAGGAGTCCTCTTGTACAAGATAAGCATAATACTAATAGAATAAGATATACACAAGATCTTTTCTATGTTTATCAATGCGCGTTTCTCTAACAGCTAACAAGTGAGCAGTGGTAATATTTGTTCTTGCAGTGGTAATGAGTTTCCACTGCAAGTACAATCTTCTTGCAGTTGTAATATCTTCACTAGCCGTGGTAACTGATAGAATAATTCCCAACAATCCTCCCCTAAACTTATGATTTATTTGTAAATCAATAAGTTTCTTCAAGTATACAATAAACCTGAGGATATGGGAATTCTTCCAAACACTTATCTTGTTTTTCTTAATCGTTTATCAGCTCTTACACTTTGATCATATATCCTTTGCAGCAAATCATCTATGACTTCAGTTCTTTCCCAACACCTAAGCTTCACAGTTCTCATTACATCCAATACTCCAGCTCTCAATGGATATTCTTTCTCAACCAGCATAAAGACATCAACTCCATCTTGAGTAGAAACATGATGCACAAAACTTGAATCATAGAATTTCCACAAGGTTCTTTGATCATGAGCTTCAAATCTCCAATATCTATCACTTGGGTCAGGTTCATATAGTCTTCTGAAGTGAACCCATAATTCCTTAGCTTTGACATTAACAAGTTCTTCCTTCTTAAACTGATCTTGAACTATTTTCCACAAAGTATCCAGATCTTCTCTATCACAAGATCTAATAACATCTTCAAAATCTCTACAAATACTTGTGACACTTCCAGTTCTGATGATCTTCCAAGCTGCACCAAAACTATCAGAAAAGATTTCCCATCCAACTACTGGATATTTTGCTTGTAGAGGTTCAATATTAAGCACATCAGTTTCTATGAACAACATGTTTGTAACTTGCTCTTCAGTCAACTTGCTAGGACCTTCTTCTTCTTGAGATGATTTCTGAGTCTTCAACTTCTTTGCTTCTTTTGATTCAAGACTCACTCCAGTCCTTTTTGTCTTCATAGATAATGGTTCTTGATTCATTGGAATGAATTTACTATCTTGTCTTTTGATTCTGTAGTAAATACCTTCAATCTGATCATGTGACATTCCTTTGAATTGACCCATCTTCATATTACCAACATGACAACAATAAATCTTCATCTCAGAGATAATTTGTGCCTTTGTAAGTTTCCTTGGCACCTTTTGACCTTTTCTTGCATCTCCAATGATTTGATCAAGAGCCTGCTGATTTTTCATGAGAATGAAATCCTTAAGTTGAGCAGACCTTTGTTCTTCATTCAAGGTTGTATTTGCAATCAATTCAATAGCCTTCTTCCTAATTATTTGATCATTGTTAATCAAATAATCAATTTCTTCTTCTGTAGGCACATATGAAAATTCTGGAGGTTTCTCATACATAACAGTTGGTGAGACACTTGAAATAGGTTCTGCTACAACAGCTTCAAGTTTATCCAACCTTCTTGCTTCCATGAAACTAGCAACTTCATCTTCCTTAATCTTTTTAATTCTTTCATACTCTTCAGCTTGTTGTTGTTCAGCTAATCTATGATCATAGTCAATCTGAGCTTGTTCAAACTTAGAAATCTTTCTTGTCACTTGATCTGAAGCAAATTCAATAGCCTTTCCTTTAACTAAGCTTCTTCTGACAGCTTCTTCCTCTGCAGTGGTAATACCTTGACTAGCAGTGGGAATATTTTCACTTGCAGTGGTAAGTTGTTGATCAGTGGAAACATGTTCTGCTTCAGTGGAAATTGGTTGAGCAGTTCCAACTAAATCATCAAAATTAAAACCTGCATCAGCATCCATATCTTCAAAATTCAATTTCCTCCCCTCAGACTCAGCATCATCATCTTTTACTTGATCATCATCAGAATCAGGAAGCTCAGTAAACTCTTTATCAAAAATTTTACTCCTCTCCTTAAGTTCTGCATCTGGTTTCCTCCCCTGTTTGGAAGAAGTTCCCAAATCATAACCAGATCCTGTAGAAAGACCATCATGAGTGGATGATGGAGAAGAAACCACAACTTGAACATGTCTTTTCTTCTTGAGATCCACAACTTCAGCCTGCAACTTTTGAACCTCAGTCTTCAATTGATTCAACTCTGTGGCATGTTGTACTTTGGTCAGTGCCAGATCTTTCTCCAGAGTTTGAACCTGTTTGGTTAATTTGGTACATAATCCCATCAATTCAGTTAGTGTCACACTGCCTTCAACACTTCCAACTGTGTTACCTGTTGGGAGAGGTGAATCATAAGGCATTGATTCAGGCTCTTCTCTAGTTGGACTAGATTGAAGCCTTGAACCACCACTGCTTGTTCCTAAACCATAAGGATCAGCAACATGCAATGTTGTCATGGAAGGAGTTGGCTGTTTTTGCCTCCTTTCATATGTGTGAGTTATAGCAGGAAAATGTTGAATTTGTGGAACAGAAATAGTGGGTGTGTGATGGGATACAACTGGGATTGTTGCATCTTCACCCTGTAGTTGTGAAATCTTTGCAAGCATGTTTGGTAAAAGAGGATGAGTCACTCCATCCCAAAGATCTGAAGCCTTACTCATGTTTTGAAATACTTTTGGCTTAAGATATGGAGTGTCATAAATCCTATTATGATTATGCAGTTGAAATTCATTTAACACTGCTTGCACAAACTTTGGATACATCAAAAATTTGTATGAACTTGTTACATTGCCTTTCATGTTATTAAATATAAACTTTGAAAAATTGAAAGTCCTATCAGAAACCAAGCAAACTAAAGGGTAAGCCATGGTTGATCCAAATTGTTCATAAGAAGTTTTCTTAGGACTTAGGCAATGCAACAGAGTGTGTATCAAAAATCTCCAATGGGGGCAAAAACATCCTTTCTTAAAGGTTACTTTTTGATCAGATGTATCATACCCCATCAGACCAATGTAGTGGAATATGTCTGAATTAGGTAATGTGATTATACCATTGAGATCATCTAATTAGAGAATTCTCCTCAAAGATGACTCAGTAACATCAATAGTTACCCCATCAACTGTGGCTCTAAGAGCTTCCACAGGTTCATGTATGTCTCCCTGTTCAAGTGTGATGGACTCCGCAGAGTTCCAAAACTATTTGATTTGAGAAACAAAGATTGTGGGATTCATAGTTAAGGCATACCTTATATGAGTTGAGTTTAGGAAGTCCACAATCTGATGAAAAGTAGGTCCACTCTTGACGTTTGACTTTTGTAGATAAGCCACTTGGTTGTGTTCTTCTGCAAACTTGAGAGTCACCATGATTTTGTGATTTTAGAGATGAAAGTGTTAGTAATCGTGAGTAAAAAGCAAGCCGTACAAAATCAATTTATATTAGTAGGGTTTTGAGAAAAACGCGGATGAAGAATTATCTATAGAAAGATGTATCTTTTGAAGAAATACAATTTAGTAAGTAGATAATTCCCAAAAATTTAACCCTATTAATAAGGAAAGACAGTTATTTTGGTAACGGCTAGTAAAAATAAGATTACTGACACACAGTTGTAACGGCTAGTTCATCAGTGGTAAAATTTACACTTTCAGTGGAAATAATGAACTTGCAGTGGTAAAAATCAACAAAATTTCAAAGAGCAGTGGTAAGTAAAATATGTAAAATGTGCTGCTCTTATCATAGTTTTTAGCAAACTATCAGCTATCAACGGATTTGATAAGTCTTTACCAGAAGCCGTTTGCTTATGGACTAGCTGATTCTTATGTGGGTTAGACATGGTGAATCAATAACCATTTGTTGTGTATCAATATTACACACCTTATAACTCCAATGAGATGTAACATCACAAAATAAATCTCATCTTAACTCACAATTATTAACCCAAGTAACTTTTTAACTAAGTTACTATACACAAAATATCTTCTCAAAAGTCAAACCACAGTTACTCCTCAAACCAACCAAAACAGATGGAAGTAAATAATCTTCATTAATTATTGTAACACCTAACCTTGGCTTATTTAACCTCCTCCAAACACATCATCTCAATCACCAACAATCTTTCAACCCTAATAGCCCACAACAAAATCTCAAAACCAATTTGCATCCAAAAATCATGTCATCAAACCCTGAGTCCTCTGATCAACACTCTTCTGTTCTAACATCAGAAGAAGAGGTACCACCATATCCATGGGGACTTGAAGGTTCTGATTTTGAGAGAGAAATAAAGAAACGATAGGATGTGGAAGACAAGAAATGGAATGCATACATAGAGGGTGAATCAAGCCGTAATACAAATCCTGCTGAGCTTGTCTCTCCCTTCATCTGGACATCTGATGAAGAATCTTCAGAGGAAGATAATGAAGAACCAACCTTTCTTCCTCCTTCCACACCAGAGAGATCCCAACCAAGATCAAGTATGAGAGATCCATCTCTCCCAACATCATCAAACTTGATGGTGGATCTTCCTGCTCCAGAACCTTGTCTTCTGCATCAAGAACATATTGGACAGAGCAATAAAGCTCAAATCACACATAAGGGAAAGGAGAAGCAGAAGTAAATGATTGATGAATGTTGCCAAGGACCAGAGTTTGTGAGTATTTTCTTGACTTTGGTACTTGAGCATCTTCACGGTCTTCCTTCTCTTCTTTTCCACTTTCAGCTTCAGCTTCTTCATTGTACTTGTCATAGCCTCCAGTATGATGTAATAATTGATAGAAGCTAGTAGCCAAATGTATTAGGAATGATCTTTGTAATCCAGTTGGAACCTTGAATGTAAGCTGTATCTTATGTCTTGAAATGAATGAAAAGATCTTCTTAATTAGCTTAATATGTAAGACCTTCAGCATTATTTTGTTTGCAATAGAGACTAAATACAGCTCATTAGACCACTTCCTTGGCTATATCTCTTGGTGACTGTAACACACTTCTTGCAATTTCATTAACATTTGCAGAACAGACATATATCAAACAACTTGAAACCATATTAGTTAAACACAGAAAATATCATCAAGTCATTCATAATCAATTGTAATCTTTGACTGTCCCTGCACATGTCATAAACAAATTAGTACCTTTTGGGGACCCAAGCCACAAATGACTTGGATCTGCCTCGTGTATCAATATAATTATATCTATCAAAGGTCATTGATACACCATTGGGATTGTTTGTTGTTCCTTTTGGTTTCCATTCCCAACGAGCTGAGGCCTTAACAGCTTTTCCCAAGTTTACCCTTTTCTTTTAAACATCAGTGGAAACAATTGGTCTTGCAGTGGTAACTGCATGCCTAGCAGTGGAAACTGCTGAATTAGAAAATTTTGGTCTCCACATGTGGTTCTTGTGATCATTCTTTTCAAAATAAGCCTTTTTCCCTGTTTGGTAAGATTTAACAAAAGAAGTGACAGGGGACTTAGGATAAACTCTGTTATTACTTCTGGCAGTGGTAACTGCTGGTCTAGCAGTGGAAACATGTTTAATGCCAGTGTTAAGCATAACAGACCTGGGAACCATCTTGCTTAGGGGATTTGGGTGAGTCATTTTATTAGAATTTGATCCATTCACCCTTGTAAAAACTTCCCTTCTTCCCATGTGGTAGGTACAGTATTTAGCTAAATGGTCAAAGCTACCACATATATGACAAGCCTTATTGTTGAACACAAAATCACTACCAAACTGCCTAGTTTTAACATGATTCCAACTTCTCATGTTTCCTCTTGGAGATTTAGGCCTATCCCTGTACATTTCAGCATACCTAGTAGTAGACCTAGTGAAATTAGACTGTGTTCTAGGCTTCTCTTTGACTTCTTCAGGAATACTTTTACTCTCCTCAACTTTAACATCTTCAGTAACACTAGTTTTAGACTCAACATTCAAACATTCATCTTTAAGAGATGAGTCACTAGCACTATCAAAAGTCTCAGCCTCAACCTGAACCTTTTCAGTTTCAACTGGTTTAACAAATTTTGGTCCATAGGTCATGGGTGGATCCTGAAACTCTTCTAAGCCTGTGTGAGCTAGGTCAATGCTAGGAGGTGCTGGAACACCTCTCAGAGGTGGTGGAACAGAATTGTATCCAAGACCTGATTTAGCTTTGCTCACAATTTGGGCTTCCCAAATTTTGTCAATGCTCTTGGATTGATGGTCTAGTGTTTTCTTAGTAATCTCAATATTCTCACTAGCCTTTTTAACTTTTTCAATCTCTTCCCTAAGAGCTTTGTTTACTTCAAGATAAAAATCTAAGTCTCTTTTTAAAACAACAATATCATCACTGAACTTAGATTCATTAGCCCTATAATGCTCTATCTGCTTTTCTAAAACACCTAGACCTCTTTTATGATTTGCTAAATTATAATTAGTATGATGTAAATCTAGCATCAGTTCATCATATTTTGTTTTAGAAATCTCTAACTCTTTTGCAGCCTTACAGTTTTTAGAACAAGCATTATCAGTATATACCTCAGAGTCAGAGAAAGCCATGAGTGCATGCTCAGTGGCTAGCATTGCAGATTCTGTATCATCTTCTCCATTCTGAGACATAAAGCTCCAATCAAAGCTTACTCCATCAATAGCCAATAGCACCTTTGGCTCTTTTGTTGTAGGTTCTTTAGTCTTTTCCTTCTTGTACCAAGTTGACTTATTGTCAGATTTCCTTGGTTTCCTGCATTCTCTTGCAAAGTGCCCCTTCTTGTGAAAGTTATAGCACTCCACCTTCTTTTTATCAAAACCTACAGTCTCATCACCACTTATATGTATCTTTCTCCCTGTCTTTTTCCAGAACTTCTTTGATCTTAAGCTGAGCAATGCTACCTGCCATTTGATGTCCATTTCCTCCATATCATCTTCATCAATTTGATCCAAGTCCTCATGATTGAGAATTGAACCACCCACATGGCTTGATATAAAGGCATAGAAAGTAGCATCACTTAGTCCTGCAATCTGCTTCTTGGAGCTCCTAGTGGAAACATTTCCATTACCAGTGGAAACAATCATGTTACCACTGTCATCATCACTGTCACTTTCATCATCAGAACTGTCATTACCTGATGATGATATGAGTGCAACTCCTGCAGAACTTGTCTTTAACTTGCCAGCTTTCTTAAGTCTTTGTTCAATAACTTTGAAGTTATTGTACACATCATTAAGCTTCATGGTCTCAAGATCTGACTTGTCCTCCCATACAGCAACATTTGTATCAAACTCAGCAGGTAAACTTCTTAGAAATTTAAGATTGAGGTCTTCCTTTTCTACCTCAATTCCAAAAGCAGTCAGCTGAGTTACAATCTTTTGAAGCCTTGTGAATATGCTATCAAGAGATTCATTGCTTGATGAGCCAAAATTCTCATAGGTCTGCTTCAGTAAAGTCTTTTGAGTTTTCTTGGTATAGTCATTACCACCAAAGACTTCACATATCTCATCAAAGAGGGTCTTTGCAGACTTGTATTTGGTAAAAGCCAGAACTTGTTCTCTGGGTAGAGCCATCAATAGCAAACCTCTAGCCTTCAAATCATTCTTTAGTTGGTTTCTTTCTTCACTTGTAACAGGACCAGCATTTACTTTTGTTACTGGCTTGCCACCAACCGTCTCTACAGTTGTACCAGGTTTGAATGAATTTCCATACATTATGATCTCCCATAATGTGTAGTCTTGAACCATAAAGAATTGTTCAATCATAAGCCTCCACATCTCAAAGTCATTAATTTTAAGCTTGGGAAGCTTTGCAGCAATATTAGATTGGCTTGTTTCTGTCTCCATTGTATCTTTTGAATCTGCCATAGGATCTTCTAAATCAAAATATCAAAGCCTTGCTCTGATACCACTTGTTGGATCGTGTACACCTTGAACTTATGTTGATAATGATACTTTGAGTGATACCACTAAGTATGCGGAATCTACTTAATGATACTTAGAAGATTAATTGTAAGTGAAACAGATTTATGTATGAACAATGAATATAACAAAACAACTAGCTCCAATATTATTAATAATAATAATACGAGTGATCTGAGATATCACTAGGGTTACACCTTGAAGCTCTAAGAAAACGTATATCAAAGTTATATTCTAGGATCTCCTTTTATAGAACAAGGAGTCCTCTTGTACAAGATAAGCATAATACTAATAGAATAAGATATACACAAGATCTTTTCTATGTTTATCAATGCGCGTTTCTCTAACAGCTAACAAGTGAGCAGTGGTAATATTTGTTCTTGCAGTGGTAATGAGTTTCCACTGCAAGTACAATCTTCTTGCAGTTGTAATATCTTCACTAGCCGTGGTAACTGATAGAATAATTCCCAACAAAACACAAGATAGATCTAGCCTAGCATGTTGAAATCAAGACAAGCACAAGATATAATCAACCAACACATAGACATATTGATTGATTTAAGAGAAGACTTATCTCAATAGAACATGAAAGGATTCAAGTGGTGAAAACCCTTGAAAACACTGTAAAATATGACCTAGGGTTTACAAAGTTCGGCCCTAGTTTTCTCCACACAAGTCCCTCTTTAATGAATGAAAAATAGAAAACTATATATAGAGTTTGATAGGTGACGGCGTCAAAAACAAATGTCTGACGCCGTCATCTCGCCGCCAAATAGTTTCTCAGACTGCCTAGATCTGGGTCTGACGCCGTCATGTATTCACCTTATGCAGGCCGTCACCAAATTAACTCTTGACGCCCTTGTTGTGACGCCGTCAGGTTTGCATTGGTCGTCTTGGTTTTTACTCTTGACGCCGTCAGGTACTGTTCTCAGCATGAAAAATTAAGTCTTTGCCGTTTTCTTCACTTTTATGCTCCAAAAACGTCCGAATTGCTTCCTTTTCCATAATTCACTCCCAAAGTACCTGAAATCACAAAAGGAACGATTTAGGGCAATATTTGATCAAATAAATTCAATTTTGGGCATAAATGACCCCCTAAAAGTGGTTCATTTTTCGCCTCATCATATACCCTTACACTTGAGATTTGCTTGTCCTCAAGCAAATGCGCTTTTATTCTAATCAAAATACAAGTTAGGGGTCATTTAACACTAATATAAAAGTAATTACAACAAATAATCGTTCCACTAAAGACCAAAGATAAGCACGGAGGTCATACACTAGCACCTCACAAATAGTGTTTAGATACTCTCATCTCTCAGGTGTAATAAAGTAATATCACAATATGGAAATGGAAAACATCTCTCACTACCTGTCATAGCAAAATAGCTTATCATAGGCTTGGGAAAGGATCAAACCTCCACCACATGGCGTAAGCACCTAGGATAAACTATCAAAGAGATCTTTTAAAAGGGTTGTAACGTTAGGTGTAGGGATATGGAATACACGGTTTTGTTGGATATAGACAGTCTTTACTGGTGGCGAGTTAACAATCTAGGTTAATTACATGTACAATATGGCGTTGCTAAGCCAAGACTAGACTCGACTTAAGTTAATAAATAAAAAAAACAAAAACATAAAATGAAACGGGATGGTAGTCCGTATGTTTTTTTTCTCCTTTTTTTATTTTTTTATTTTATTATTTTTTTTCTGCATACACTCTTACCCTACCATCCAAAATAATACATCATAGGGAATGTAAGTTCCCCTTACACTTGAATTTTTACATACTTTACAAATAACTAAACTAATAACTCGAATTAAGATAATCAAAACACTTGGAGTACTTTTAAGATTAACATACATATGGGGGTAATATATGATGTTCTTCCCCATTAATCCATAAATAAGTACTTTACCCATGAGTCACAATCGTCCCAAAACAATATGTCCAAGGATATGACTCGACTTAGCAACCATGTAATCAATTAGATAATTAACTTAGGTTTTAAACAAATAACAATAATGCACTAAAAATGAGTGCATACACGGAAGGCTAAGGCGATTTGGGTGTACATTTAAGTGGGGTGTAACAAATTCTTCCTTTAAGTAAAATGCTTAAAGTTAGAAACGAAAAGATAGGCTCGGAGGGGTGTACTAGGGGTTTCGTGTACTAAAAATGAGTACAACGCTAAGGGTGTGGGAAAAATTAATTGACTTAACTAGCCAAGTAATATGACTTAAATGGTCAAGTAATTATAATACAGGTTTAACACAAGGGTGATCCTAATGCCTCTTATCATGTAGTAAATCCAACTACACGAATGTAGTCTCACTAGCGGTCTCGGGATGCACCACTAACGCAAGTTCTAGAATCTAAATGCTACTGGTACACTCATAAGCACTAATAGTAAATGCTTTTCCTATCAAATCTAAAGGCGAACCTCACATATTTGGGTGGAAAATTTTTCTGAATAGTACGGTTTTGTGCTAGTCATACAATCTCCTATCCATGAGACGCTTGTTATGGCTAAAGTTTCACTCCTAAATGTTGTAAAAAAAATTTAATTTGGCGCTAAAATTGCACTAACTAGTATTTCTCATAGTTTTATTACACATCTACTATTAAACAAACAAACTCAAGCGAAAGTGTATCTGTAAGGTATCATCATTTTACCCTCCCCTTATACTTAGGATGAACATTGTCCCCAATGTTCAAGTAAAGAATGTAAAAGTGAAATAAGTAAAACGAATGAAATCAAATACTCCCCTGATTCACTCGGTATGGATAATAAGGTGGTCAGGTTAGATCTTCCTCCAAGAAAATGAACAATCAAAGCTTCCCTTCCAGTATAAATCATCTTCTTGTCATACATAACCTGTAAAACCTGAGAAAATAGACAAGGCAACCTCGCATAAAATCGGCGGCAATCTACATATGCTAATAAATCCTTGAAAACAAAATAAGATATAATGCTTGTGGAATGATGTTTGCAGATTTCCTAGAGATTATAAAACTAATAATTCAACAAAAACTTTAAGACTCCGTTAGAAAAACAAAAATGGTAAAATTTCCAGAATTTTACACGTGACGCCGTCAAGAGTAACTCCTGACGCCGTCAGAAGTGACCTGCAGAAATTCTTATGTTAAGTTTCTGGAAAATTTCTGGAAAAACTTCATCCTACTTCCTGGAAAATCCTGCAAAACATCATTATGAGTCGATACAAGCATTTGACTCTAACAAATACGAATATACATATTCATTTAATATTACGGAGAATCATGATCGGTTTTGTTTCTTAAAAACATATTTGGGGTTTCCCCTTACACTTATCTTTTGCAAAAATACCTTTGGGTGAAGTTAAGACTAGGCCAAAAAACAAAGTAAAGTATTTTCACTTTTTAGTTTAGAAACATGATCTACCAACAATAAAAATAAAGCATGCATACGGAAGCAAATAACAAACAAACAAAATAAAAATCACACATAATCATGGGTTGCCTCCCAAGAAGCGCTTTTCTTTATTTATGAGTCTTGTAGCTAGACTCAAGGTCATGGGTTACTACGTGACCTCATCGTTGGTTTCACTTTCAGATTGTAAATGTTCTTTATAGAAACCAATCTCCTTATTCTCAATCGCTCCTATAATCCTATGGGCAAATTCCTTATCGACTTTATACCTTGGTCCTAGAGTCAAGCAATCTTTGTAGAAAAGACTCCTCTTTTCCCAAACATAATCCATGCCCTTTTTCTTATCCTCTTCATTGATGTCCTCAAAAGCACCAATGTTATCCATGTCAAATCGGTGTTACTTGCAAATCGGATTATCCTTTCTATCTCATCATATTCTAACTTGGACTCCTCAACAAACGGTTTACCAAATACAAAATTGGATAATCGACAATCAATAACATTAGCAAGATCTTCCACAATCATAAATTTGGTGATATAAGTGAAATTCCCAACAAAGACATGTAGACCTTTAATTCTCCCAACAAAGTTACAAACTTCACCGGGGTATTTGGGATCCCTTCTAGGTCCAAGTCTTGTTTTCACTATATCATTATAAACACTTGAGGACATAATGTTGATTGGGGATTTAAAGTCAATGTAAGCATTGTCAACGTGTCTATACCCAATCATACATGGTATTTTAGCATTCTTAGGATCGCCTCTCTTTATCTTAGGTTCGATTCTAGTAAAAGGAGATTGAGGGTTATCAATATGATTATTATAGTACGCAATCTCCTCCTTAGTGGGGTATAGATTAAAATAATCATCTAACTTTGGATCAATCTCCCATTCTTCAAGTTCCTCAACAACATTCACAAAATCATTAGGCCCTAGGTCCTCATTTGAATACAAGGCGGTCGCTAGGTCACTAAATGCATGGTCGAGCTCAACCTTAATCAACCTATTAAGCTCCCTAAGTTCCCTAATCTCATTCTCAATTTGCTCACGTAACAAAGCCACTTCTCTAGGGGAAAGGGGTGGATTCGCGTTTTCCATAATGGTCAACGGAATAGTTCAATGAATTTAATTTACTAACAAAGGCACGAAGGAAAAGATAGACTAAAGAGAACCTAGAAAATAAAAATAAAATCTCACTAGAAAGGAATCTAGCAAGTAGACCTAATAAAAAGAGATTCTAACCTAGACAATAACTATTCCCCGGGCTGCGGTGCCAAAAACTTGGTAGCGTAGGGATTGCACCAGGCTTTACCTCTCGAGGGATTTCGAGAAGCTTACAATCCCCACCAGGCAGTGTACCTGATCGATGTAGTATAGTATAATGACAAGTACCGGGGGATTGATCGTTCAGCTAGGAATAGTGTCGCTAGGATTAGAAAACCTAAAGACTAGGTCTAGAGATGAGGGATGATTCTTTTTGTATTTTTATATTTTTATGAAAGCAAGTAAAATTCTCGGGTTTGAAGGAGTTTGGCGGAATTAGTTGCTAGTCAACTAACCCAATACTAAAGATGCAATCAAAATAAAATACTAGAAATGAAAATAAAACTAATTATACTAAAGTTGTGAGCAATATGTGGGAGAATTGTGTTTACTTAGATTTCACTACTCCCTAGATATCTTTTACACGTTAATTACTTGTTATAGTTGTGTGGATGACGGATTGTATTCCTTAATACCATTCATGGGGTGGCGTACTTACTTCCCCAATCCCTAAATACAACCAATAAAACCTAGTACACATCGGTTCATGTTTCCTAAGACGTTCAAGCATGTTACACAATGGAGATCTGCCAGTTTTCTTAAGCCTAACATTGAAATCATTCATCCAATACAACCATAAACAAGTAATCAACACATAATTAACATCTAGGTTTCATTAGATCTAAGCAAACAACAAGATAGATCTAGCCTAGCATGTTGAAATCAAGACAAGCACAAGATATAATCAACCAACATATAGACATATTGATTGAATTAAGAGAAGACTTATCTCAATAGAACATGAAAGGATTCAAGGGGTGAAAACCCTTGAAAACACTGTAAAATATGACCTAGGGTTTACAAAGTTCAGCCTAGTTTTCTCCACACAAGTCCCTCTTTAATGAATGAAAAATAGAAAACTATATATAGAGTTTGATAGGTGACGGCGTCAAGAACAAATGTCTGACGCCGTCATCTCGCCGCCAAATAGTTTCTCGGACTGCCTAGATCTGGGTCTGACGCCGTCATGTATTCACCTTATGCAGGCCGTCACCATATTAACTCTTGATGCCCTTGTTGTGACGCCATCAGGTTTGCACTGGGTCGTCATGGTTTTTACTCTTGACGCCATCAGGATCTTCCTCTTGACGCCGTCAGGTAGTGTTCTCAGCATGAAAAATTAAGTCTTTGCCGTTTTCTTCACTTTTATGCTCCAAATACGTCCGAATTGCTTCCTTTTCCAGAATTCACTCCCAAAGTACCTAAAATCACAAAAGGAACAATTTAGGGCAATACTTGATCAAATAAATTCAATTCTGGGCTTAAATGACCCCCTAAAAGTGGTTCATTTTTTGCCTCATCAACCACAAAAGTCTACAACACATCTTGAATAAAAAAGAGCTCAACATGAGACATCAACATTGGATTGAGCTGCTAAGCGATTATGATTGCGAAATCTGCTATCACCCTGGTAAAGCAAATGTCGTTGCTGATGCTCTTAGTCGAAAGGAGAGAATTCCACCGTTACGAGTTAGGCCATTAGGAATGACTATCGTATCGCCGTTACCGTCTCAAATATTAGAAGCTCAAACGGAAGCGTTGAAAGCAAAAAAACCGACCTGCTGAAAACATGTTTGGGATGGCTGAAAGTGAGAAAGGATTTGTTAAGCGTTCTGATGGAATATTGTGTTTTGGAGACCGAAGTTGGGTACCATTGTATGGAGGAATTCGAGAGTTGATTATGCATGAGTCGCATAAGTCAAGGTACTCTATTCATCCTGGGTCTGACAAGATGTACCAGGATCTTAAGAAGTTATATTGGTGGCCAAGCATGAAGGCAGATATAGCATTGTACGTTAGTAAGTGCTTGACATGTTCTAAGGTTATGGCCGAACATCAAAGACCGTCAGGATTATTGACGCAACCAGAACTCCCGGTTTGGAAATGGGAGCGGATTACGATGGACTTTATTACCAAATTGCCAAAGACAGCTAGCGGTTGTGACGCTATCTGGGTAATTGTAGATCGATTAACTAAGTCTGCTCATTTCCTGGCGATTAGTGAAGATGATAGTGTCGACAAACTTGCGAGGTTGTATGTGAAGGAAATTATTTCTCGTCATGGAGTCCCGATATCGATTATTTCTGATCACGATAGCCGATTCACGTTAGCTTTGTGGCGATCACTTCAAACCGCTTTGGGGACGAGACTTGATATGAGTACTGCATATTACCCCCAAACCGATGGTCAAAGTGAGAGGACTATTCAGACTTTGGAGGATATACTTCGCGCATGTATAATAGACTTTGCTAAAGGCTGGGAGAAATATCTACCCCTTGCGGAATTCTCCTATAACAATAGTTACCACACAAGTCTTAAAGCTGCACCATTCGAAGCTTTATATGGCCGTAAATGCCATTCGCCGATTGGTTGGGCTGAAGTTGGAGATAGCCAACTTACTGGCCCTGAGCTTATATTGGAGACTACTGAGAAAGTGACTCAAATTCGTGATTGATTACAAGCAGCTAGAGATAGACAGAAAAGTTACGCCGATCAGAGACGTAAACCCCTAGAGTTCCAGGTTGGAGACAAAGTGATGCTGAAAGTCTCGCCTTGGAAAGGTGTTATACGTTTCGGGAAATGTGGGGAAACTCAACCCCCGCTACATTGGACCATTTCTTATTTTGGAAAGAATTGGGCCCGTGGCTTATCGGTTGGAACTACCACAGTAACTGAGTAAAGTTCACGATGTGTTTCATGTTAGTAATTTGAAGAAGTGTTTTTCGGATGAAATGCCGGTTATACCAATAGAGGATATTCGTGTGGATGAGAGTTTGAACTTTGTGGAAGAGCCGATTGAGATTTTGGATCGAGAGATTAAACGACTCAAGCGAAGTCGTATTCCACTCATCAAAGTTCGTTGGAATTCGTGGCATGGACCGGAATTTACGTGGGACCGTGAGAATGAGTTTCGAAAGAGATATCCGAAGCTTTTTACTTCGTAGATGGTTTGTTCCGAGTGAAACCCGGGACGGGTTTCTTCTGAGGCTGGGAGGATGTGACAACTGGCAATTTAGGGAAACAAATTATAAACCCGCATTACTTTAAATTTAATAAATTTTGGAATATTTGAAAAGTTTATTCGTAATGGATATTGTAAACGTTGAACCATGGTTTTAAACTCCGTGATATTTTTGGAAGTTGATTATTAATTATTGGTTTGGTTTGGTATATTTGTGGTGATTTATTTTGAGATATTTATTAGGCACTACATTGACTTCGGCACTAGGAATAACCTAACAAAATTTAATGTTTTGAATTAACGGTTCGACTATATATTTATTTTAAATGTATCATGAGATTTTGAATATTGGGGAATAAGCTCGGTTCGAGAGAGTCAGTTTATTTTAAATGACTTTTGGGTTTGGTCCGCGTAATTTACATCGGGTTAACTCACCCACCTTTTTAATAATATTCTTATTATTATTATTATCATTATTATTAAATTTTTTTTGGGGCTTGAAGGCCGGTTTTGGTTTTTGTGCGTATTAACACCCACGCCCCACACACAAACACAAACATAAACAAACACAACCTTAAACTCTCTCTCTCTCTAAAGTTATTATCATCACCATCAAACTAACCCTAGCCGCCTATATTTCTGGCCACCACAGCTGCCACACCGCCGCCTCCCACAACATACCGCCACCACCATTATAACCCCCATCACCTCATCTCTTTGATCCACACATACACGCGCCCCAAAAACTCCTTTTTCATCTCGTTAAATCACAAAAATCGCCACATCTTTTATAGTTTGCGGAGTATTTTTCATATTTGTCTTGTAAATCGAAGGTAAGTCGAGTGTGACACGAGTTTTGGTGAGAAACGTGACCTAGGGTCACGCATCTTGATGTTTTCTTTCGGGTTATGGTCAAAAACGAAATGATTCAAGTGGGTTTTTGATATAATGGATGAAATTATGAGTTTGGTATCCGGGTGGTTGATTTTCTTGTTGGGTAGAGACTTACCCGAGAGCTAATGCTCTCGGTTTGCGCCATTTTTGGATTATTTTGGCTTCTTGATGATTCTTGATCTTTGGTGCTCGATTTTGAGGATGTTTGGATGTTATTTTTGATGTTGCAACATTTTGTTGTTGTTGTTTGGGATTATGGCCGACGACCCAAGGGTCCGTTTGGTTTGATTTGGCTCGTTATGAGCAAGACCGTGACCCTTTGGGTCCGGTCGAATATTGTTGTGGCTTTGAGGTATGACTCGACCACTAAGGTCCGTTTGGTTTGGCTCGTATAGAGCAAGCCTAGACCCTATAGGTCTCGGGTGGGACCCATGATTCTTGTGGTATAATATTGACCCGGGTTTGACTTGGTAAATCAACCCGTATGTGAGATATGTTATTTGGTTGTCGTTTATAATTGTCGGATTATTTTGTTGTCGTTTTGTTATTATTGATCATGGCTATATTTGAGCTTGAAGTGGAACATTTGGACTTGTGATATTGATTATGGAGTTGTGTTGACGAAGTGGTAATGGGAACCGATTGTGAGACGGTTAAATTAGATTGACGGAGATAGGTTAGTCGGGTGCCGTAGTCGGACCCTATTGTTGTAGCACGTGTTATGGGTATTGATTGGACGGAGTTGGATTACTTGGTTTTTGACTTGGTTATATTATTTTGGACTTGGACAATGAGCCGAGAGTGATGACTCGAACATTTGACCATCTCATATAACTCGATAAACATTTATAATCAAATACTAATAATAAAACTCGTAATAATATCATTAATAATATAAACGTTTATATAAGTATATAGACGTGAAAATGTATATATAAATATATAAATGCGTATATTAAAAATAAAACGATCACGAATTATATATTATAATAACGTGACGAAAATTAATATACTATGAGAGTAGTGTAATAAATGTCGGGAGCGTTATTATAAATAAACAACTATAAATAACGACGAAATCTTTTACGTTGGATAATTATTAAATAAAATATATCTTTAAATGAACGAGGAAAACTATCGAGTTATACGGGGTCGTGGTCACTTGAGTCCAAGTGGACTATATTATACTTTGTGACTTTTGTGTTTGTCACGGATATGTGACGATTAATACATCCATTTTCTATAACTACGTAACTTATTTAATCGACGGGTTAAATAGGGCTATTTAGTTATATAAAATGAGTATATTAATGGGCATTGTATCCTACGACGCCCATAGGTTATGGTATGTGTACAGGAATAATGAATTACTAAATATCTCGTGGAGTTGTCCAAATTGACGAATTTGGTAAGCTTGACGACATATATAGGGAATTTATTAAACTTTGATACTTACCATATAGTATTCTTCGTGCTATGTGATTTAGGTTTGGGTATAATCTTAGAGCGATATATTACGTAAATAAATATGGGGATTACCAAATCGACGGATTTGATAAGCTTCGATGATTTATTTAAATAATAAATTGAGCTAATATAGACCTATAGAGTGTTTATCATGTTCTCTCTTTTTTTTGTGGCTTCTTGTTGTGAGTTGTGTCGACCCTCCACCCGTATGGATACCAAACTCCAAACGAATATGAGAATAATACGAGAAATGGATTTTTGGAAAGTAAAAAGGAATACGTTCGGGATTGGGAATGTTTGATTTTGAAGAAATGATTCTGAACGCGTTTATATTGTTAGGAGGTGCCGAGTCTGTAGTTGCCGTTATTTGAGTTGCTTTACATCTTACATCTATCGATTTCTTTTTCTGATTGCTAGACTTGAGGTGAGTCATAGCCCCATTTTTTACTCTTGAACTTTGTTTTTAATACTTGGGGTGAGAAACGTGCAAAATGTTTTATGTGGACTATTATCGCTTTGTTTATTTTAAAACTTGATATGCTTATAGAACTAGGTAGGTTATAGAGCGAGACCTAGTCCTGAACTAGGTGAGCTATTGATTTGGTTATAGAGCAAGGCTTAGTCACGAACTAGGTAAGCTATTGATTGATTGTTGAGCGAGGCCTAGTCCTGAACTAGGTAAGCTATTGATTGATTGTTGAGCGAGGCTTAGTCCTGAACTAGGTAAGCTATTGGATTGGTTATAGAGCGAGGCCTAGTCATGAACTAGGTAAACTATTGATTTGATTGATTTTAGCTATAGTATGCTGATGAGTGCTCAAACACTCATCATTTTTGTCGTATTTAAACTGCCAAAACATCCAAAAATGCTCAAATATGCATCAAAATACAGAAAATATCCCAGGGATTGTGTTTTATACGTTTTAGATGCAAAATGAGTAAAAACAATGAAAAACGACCAAAGTTTGCACAATTGACAGTTTCACTCCCCCAACTTTCAAAAATTTACAAAACAAGTCCCTGAGCATGTGTTTTGAAAGAAAATTCAACCTAAGGAATTTAAAAGTCAGATATCATCAAATATTGTCCTTAGGTGAAAACTTTGAGAAAATTTCATATTTGGTCCCTACACTTTGCAAGTTGACAAAATCAGTCCCTGGGAGTTTTTAAAATGGAAAATGTTATTTGTGGTCCTTGGAATATGGATATGCGGCAAGAAACACCCCTTGTACATCTTTTGCAGGTTGGCAACATTGGTCCTCATAAAATCATAAACTACAAAATTGGTCCTTGTTACAAATTTAAACCAAATGGACCCTTTGTATTGTTTTAAGCCAATCCACCAATCCAAACATAAACACCAAAGCCCACCCCTGGCCCATCCATAAACAAAGCCCACCCCTTCCCTGGTATAATATCAAACGTGCAGGGTCAAACCATATGTCAACCCCACCCCTGACCTCTTTTTCCTTCCTTTCCCCCGCCAAAATAAAACAACACCCTCACAACCATCCCTGCTATCTCCAACACAACCCAGCTCCAGCCCTCCTCCTCTGACTTTGTTCCTACATCCACAAGTCCACCGCAACATCCCCAACAAACTTGTCTCTTTACCCAACCCTTACAACACCAGCCTTTACTGCTTTTAATGGTGGAGATCAACTCAGAGAAATCAACGATTGGGATTGATGCACAAGAAGCACAAGGTGGCCCCAGAGCTGTTAGCACTCAGAGAAGAAACAGAAGGCAAAAGAAACCCTAACTTTTATTTCCAGTATAAATAAGAAGTCATTGTAGCCAATTTTGGCAGTAGTTAATAGTAGTATTTAGTAGGTTTTTAGTTTACAATTTGTAGTTTTAGTTTCCTCTGTACTCTTTAATTAATCAATTTCAATCTAAGTTTTTTATTAAAAATTCAATCAAGTGTATTTTTCTTTACATTACTGCTTATTTAAATGTGCTTATTGTTGTGAGGAGTGTGCTTGTTTGCTCATTATTCATGCCTATTTGTGCTTATATGTTCACTTAGGTTTGCTAGGTAGTTGTTTTACTCACATCTACTTGTCAACTGTCTTTTTAGCCTAAATTTAGCTTTTACCATTAGCTTATTAATTCCTGCTTATTATTGATTTTATTTTGAATTACTCATTGTCAAATCACTTTTTTCAACTTTTATATTTAGGATTTGTTGCAAATATCAGTTGAGGAAAGATTAAAAACTCCAAACAGTCACCCTTAAAAGAGTGTTTGGTATAAGGAATTGGGCTGCCAAATCTAATTTTGGTCAAATGTTTTAAGTTCAATCAGCTATAAGAATGTGTTAATGGTTAAATTTGAGTAAGTTTGTTCAGCTACAAGTTGTTTTAAGCTTTTAGACAGTTTATAAAATTTTCTTTTATTGTAACTATTTTTACAAAATTCATTAGAGTAGATTCTTACTTTATGCATTTTAATAACTGTTATTAGTTGTTTTGAGTTCACAATAGAGTAGTGCAAGTTTGTACAAATCTGTGCTTGACTTTTCCAAGTCAAATCCATCCCATATGATCCCCTTCACCACCCTGCTGCATCAGCAGCCCTTGTCCCAACAGCCCTCATGGTTGCATTCTTAACTTGTTCATCCTTTGTTGTTTAGCTCTATAAGTTAGTGTTCAGCTTATTTCTCAGCTTCTCTACATGCACATATTTTTTTTCTCATTTTTAGGAATTTCATTCACCAACTTTTTATGCCCTCAAACCTACCCCTTCATCCCTTTTTCTTGTTGCACCCATAGAATAGATTTAGCTAGTTTAAGAGCTTAGGGCTTATTCAAATTGCTTATTTCTGATCCTTTTAACTTTTTAGGATTCCCCCTAGTTTTCCCTTTGCATGATTCCCCATTAAGCTTAGCCTACAACTTACAATATAGGTTATTAGTTTTCAATATCTTGTGTTTCATGCTAATTGTTGTGCCATTTACCCGTTTTCTCAGCTAGTTATTAAGGCCTTGTGCAAGCTCATAAGTTGTTAGAAATTTGCACACATGTTTACCTGTGATTAGACTTTAGATGTAAAAGCTTTCTGGGCATTAGTTGGTTGTAGATCAGCTTGTGCTTGAGCTTATACAAGCCCTTGTAGCCTGTTTTGTGAATGTATATGCCCTGCATCAGGGGATCGGGTTCACTGAGCTTGTTGGATTCTTGGTCCCTGCCTTTTTTTGATTTTAAATTTTAGTATGCTAAATTAGATCTCAGGGCTTGCAGTTAGTCTTATGAGTTGTTAGTCGTATAAGATTCTTGGTTTCATGCTTGCTTTGAACTTTCCAATTCAATTGTTAGCTTAAATTGACCCTGCAATAAGCCCCTCAAGACTACAGGTCTAATGTTTGGATCAGGTAGTTAATTTGTGCTCTTGGTGTTTAATTATGGTTATTACTGCTTTTCTAGGATGCATCAGGTTTAGATAATACAACTTAGTAATAAAATTGGTAGGGTGTAGTTATGAAAGTCAAAATTTTCTTTTAAAGTCTCCTATTTGATAACTGTCGAGCTTTTTAGATCCATTAACACTCATTTTAGTTAACAAGTTGCCAAATTAGCTCATATCAGTCTCATGTTAGCTTATTACAACAATATAAGTTAGTTGGAATCAATTTAAATTCATCAAAGTCAAAGTGAGATGACAAATCCAAAAGTCAACATTTCCACTTAGTCAATCCTTTTTCCAAAAACTCTAGGAATTTTCATGATCACCATTTTCTGTTTTAGCATCTGAACTTGTGGGTTTATAATATTTGATAGCTTGTGGACATTGAACCAATTTTTGTTTAATTTTAGGATTTTTTTTTTTCTTGATCACTTTCTCATGTGTTAAAGTTGCCCATCTGAGCTTGGTGATGCCCTGCACCACATGGGTCAGTCCAACCCATCAAAACCACAGGCTCATTCTGAACTTGTCTGTGTGTTATAGCTTGTGTCTTGGGTCTTTTTGGAAAGCTCAATGGCCAAACTTGTTAGTTCCAGGGTCCATTTGCATTTCCTAGCTTATTAGATAAGCTAGGAAAGGCCTGCAATCAAGCCCCTTAAGGCTTGTTTGGACTGTTTGTTTTTCAGTGGATATTAGATTTGCTTATTTGAGCTTATATGCTTGTTCAGTCCCTTTTTCTTGTCATTCCAGCTTAATCTTAGTATATTTCACTTGATTGTTTCATGTTCTGCCTTTGGTTCAGAGGTATTAGCTTATTATTTGCTTTTTCAACTTTAAAAACCTCACTGTGCTTATTTTGCTAAACTGTGGAGATTTTAAGCTCCCAAACTGCTTAATCTTGAGTTTTAAAAGTATTGTCTTTTTAAAAGTTGTTTATATTTGTTATTAGAATGTTTTTGTAAAGTTAAAAGTAGAAAAGAAAAATAAAAAAGAAAAGTACCACAGGTGGGGTTTGAACCCTGGACCTGGTGGTTTGACGGGTCAACACTAGACCAACGGGGTGCAACATCTGAGCCAAGTGTATGATATTGTTATTGTTTCCCACTTTTATTTATATACTAGTATAAGTCCTTTTAAGCTTATTTCTCTTTTCAGCTTATTTTCTAGCTTATTTATAAGCTTTTCTTAACTTTTATATTTTTATTAGCTTAATAATAGTACAAAGTATTTTTATAAAAAGTTTTATAATTATTACTTTTCATTTGGTATTTTTTAAATTTAAATTAGTATAAATAGTTAATAAATAATTTTTAATTAATAATAAATAAATTAAAAGTCAAAAAAATAATTTTCTTTTATTTTTAGGTTCGTAAAAATATAATTTTCATGTCTGTAGGGTTTGCGTAGCATAAATTTCACTTTTTATTTTGCGCACTCGCGTTTTATTTAAATAACTTTTACGTTTTTAAAATTTAGGTTACGTTAGTAAAAGTAGTTTGTAAAGTAAAGAAAAACCAAAAATATAAAAAAAGTGATAGCTTCTATTTAAGCCCTTTTGGCTTATTTTTCTGCTTATCTTTAAGCAAACTCTAATTTTAAGTTTTTAGATTACGTTTTAGGTTAAATAGGTTTCACGTTATTGTTAGTATAGTTTGTTTAAATCGTTCTCATTTGTATTTCCTTAGTGTAATCATTCAAACCCTTATATACCTTTTTCCCGTCCAAATTCACTCGATCACAAACCTGTTTGAATACAATCCACACCTCGTCGGGACATAACGACCCGGGGAAACCCTATACTTCTACGGAGATTGACTTTAGGCAGTTTGACTTGGTTGACCATTCACCTGGTCAATTAGGTTGACCGTTTTGAGCCAATCAAATTTTGGCGCCATTGCCGGGGAGGTTGTGCGCATTATTCTGAACGGTTTTACGTATTAGTGATTTTGGAATTCATCCATTTGTATATTTACCCATCCTTGTTCATATTTTCTTATTATTATCATACAAAAACAAAACTGTTCCCGAAAACATTTTAAATTCAGTTTTCAACGAACAAAAAAAAACCCAAAAAGATTTTCTTTATCATTTGCATAAAATGTATTTCAAAAATACTAAAAATATTCATCTTTACCCTCTCACATCTTTGATTCTTCATTTCTTACCCTCTATACACCTTTGATTCTTTCCTATGTCGTAGTCACACCATTTGGGTTGCCAATGGTGTGGTGGCCCTCATAACGGTGGAAATTGCCCCGGCTGTGGCATGGTAGAGTCAGGAAATGGGTCTGTCTATAACCAGGATCCCTATTCTTACCATGACACAACTGATTTATTCCACCAGCCACCAAATCAGGAGATACTGACATATTCGTGTGAATATTGTGGAGGTCCTCATCAAGGATTTGAGTGTCAAACCAGAAACACGTTTGTCAACGAACAGTTTTCTGGTAACACTCAAAATTTTGAAAATGATCAATGTCCATACGATTCACCAAACCATACTCAACAGTTTAACTGTTGTGAGTACTGTGGTGGTTCACACTACAGTTCTGATTGTCAATCGGGAAACACGCTTGTCTATGAGCAGTTTCCTGATAACAATTATGACTCTAGCACATACAACCCACAGCCACATCAGTTTTACTGTTGTGATTACTGTGGAGGTCCACACTTCAGTTCAGATTGTCAAACAGGGAATCCAATTCCCTGTAACAATAATGACACATCATATTACGACCAACCTCCACAGTCCCAATTGAGAGGCACTTCTTCCAAAAATGTAAAATATGATGAAAATTGTTGACAAACTTAAGGATTTAGTTAAAGATCTTGCTCAAAAATATACACATGAGAAATCCATGGAAGAATTGTTGGCTGAAGAGCAGGCTGCTAAAATAAATTCCCTAGATGCCTTTGAAAAATCTATTAGGGAATCCATTGCAAAAGAAAAAGCAGCCAAATCTAGCTCTCAGTTCCGTTTTATTCCTGATGACAGTGATTGTTGGGTCTATTAGATTTGATGATACAAAACAAGAAAGAATGAAACAATAGGGACTTAATACGACAAGAAGGAATTCTACAAAAGATGGAGAAGGACTTGCTTGCAAAAGAAGATTTATAATTTAGTCATTCGTAGTATTTTGTAAACCCTAATTCTCTATTATATAAAGAAATCAAGGGTACAGGTTTTATTATTATGTCTTCCAATATGTAGTCAACTAAAAAAGGTGTGTGTGTCTAGACGTTTGTCATGTAAACGTCTAGGGTTAGTCTCAAGATCAATTCATTGATCCTTGTTATAGTTTAGATAACACGTTATTAATATAATTGAGACTGCTTGGGGAAAAACCTTCTGTCAATAACTTTGATTTGTTCTTATTCCGTTGCTTGTACATGTTTATTATCATTGTTATTGTTAACCCTAGTGCTTAAAACGGTCTAAGGAGTCTTATAAACTCCACAATTGGCATCAGAGCTAGGTTAGCTTGTTACCTAGGGATCTACAAGGTTTTTGTTGGCGATGAGAAGCAGCGTTGAAAAAGGTTTTGAGGTATTCGTTATTTTTTTTAAGGGTATCGACCTGGATATTTTTTTTCTGTGCGATGACGACTGAATATTACACAAAGAAAAACATTGATCATTGTTTTGCCGTTTTGCACAAGGTATTAACTGATTGGTTGATACTTTCCTAACCTCGTACAAATTGTTCAAGGAATCTTTATAATGGCTCGTATTTAATGCGTCAAAGTTTATTATTTAATCTGATCGGTGGAGATAAAAGCAATTATGTTGTGCAATTAAAGTGAATTAATACTGCTACGCCTTAATTGGTGGACTCCTCATATTAATTAATTGATTGGTGCTTGAATGGTTGTATGTGTACTACATCATACTAATTGATGATTAGGGGTCCATGGTGAATTGATTTATGTTTCGGTAAAGATTCTGTGATTGAAAGTTTGACGTCTTTTGCAAAGTGGAAGTTAGGTTATAGTAATTACCTCGTATGAAGTTCTCATTGGTCAGTGCAATTAATGTTCAAGGTAGTGGGTTAGATGTAAATTCATTTAATCGTGAGACGGAGCAATAGATAACTGGTTGATTGTGTAATTGGGACTGCTGCTATCAGTGAACGTGCATATTAGTTGCTACTGCTTTTGAAAACCGTACTGCCACTACATAATTTTTGCTGCTGTCATGTTTTTACTGCTGCTGCATGCTAATGCTATTTTCGAGAGATTCTACTGCTAGTTATTTGATTCTGCTGCTGCGTTTATTGATTTGGAGATGGTTTACACACACATGGGATTTTGGTTCACACACACAAGGATTTTGGTTTATGTTCTTAAAAGTTTAAAGGCTCGTATTTGGATTATTGATTAATTGGTTACGAAGGAAAATTGTTTCTCTCTTATTTGAGATTAAAGTGAGGTTCACAAAGGTGTTTACTTATTTCATCATTGATATTTCTTGTTATCAATTGGTGACTTGCTTGGATATATGGTTTATGATTGGGAGTTGGTTTATCTAGTATTCATAGGTCAAGGGGTGGATGGACTAAGACCTAGTTAACTATCACTTAAAGGAGATACATTGTAGTACTCAGTGTCACACAAAGAAAGTCATTGTGGATAATTTCAAGAGGTTTAGAGATTTGTTTCAACAACACCAAATTCTCTATATCGTTCTTCAATCAACAATAGTGCAAGCTTAAGTAACGAGTTTGGGATATTTTACTTTGGTTTCAAGTTTGGTATATCAAGTTTTCTTCATAAGTGATCATTATATAGAGCCTACAGAATTAAAGATTCAAGAGATGGTAAACATATTGGTTTCAGGGGAAGCTTATTGATTAAATGTTTAATCATCTACATGCATCACTCAAGGGGAAGATTATATTGCATATGTTCCCTATTTGTTGATAACAAAAAGGGGAAGAGATTTTAGAGTGGCATGGCATGGATTAAGGGGAAGAAAAGATTGTTTCACTCATGGTGAGATTTAATTATCTCAATTTCTCTACTTCGTCTAGGGGAAGAAAAGATTGTTTCACTCATGTATTAAGGGGAAGATTGTTGGGTCTATTAGATTTGATGATACAAAACAAGAAAGAATGAAACAATAGGGACTTAATACGACAAGAAGGAATTCTACAAAAGATGGAGAAGGACTTTCTTGCAAAAGAAGATTTATAATTTAGTCCTTCGAAGTATTTTGTAAACCCTAATTCTCTATTATATAAAGAGATCAAGGGTACAGGTTTTATTATTATGTCTTCCAATATGTAGTCGACTAAGAAAGGTGTATGTGTCTAGACGTTTTTCATGTAAACGTCTAGGGTTAGTTAGTCTCAAGATCAATTCATTGATCCTTGTTATAGTTTAGATAACACGTTATTAATATAATTGAGACTGCTTGGGGAAAAACCTTCTGTCAATAACTTTGATTTGTTCTTATTCCGCTACTTGTACATGTTTATTATCATTGTTATTGTTAACCCTAGTGCTTAAAACGGTCTAAGGAGTCTTATAAACTCCACAGTGATGATGAAGATACACTTGATATCCTTCAATTCTATAAAGATTCATCAAGTTCATCAGTTGATATCCCAGCAGTTGAGATTCCATCTCAAACAACTGCTATCACACCCGAAGTTCACACTCACTCTCTAAACATGGGGGATGAGCGTCTTAGCACTATTCCTGCAAAGAAATCGGACGAATTCATAAAGTCTAGTGTTGAGAACCTTGTCCCAATCCCAAGAGAGTCACAGGGAACTTTTGATCATGTGTGTGATTTACTTTCCCCTCTTGAGTGTTCAAACGATCATTTTGAGACTTTCTCAGATTTTAATGATGATTGTACATCTCATGGAGACATTGAGTATATTGAGGCATCACTCCCACAGTATCCTCTTCTTGAGGAGTTCGCCGATGAACTTACTCACATCAATCCACTTTCACTAGAAAGTGATGATGGTCTCCTCGACTTTGAAGCCGATCTGGGAGAAATTGAAAGTATCCTATATCATGATCCACCACTCAGTTCTTATCCCAGCAGTCCAATAGAGAATGATAATCACTTTGTTCCCGAATCATTCAATACTACTCTCACAAATCCTCTATTTGAATTCGAATCTGAATTCACTTTGATTTTTGATAATCCACTCTTTGATATTCAGAACGAGGATAGTGATGAGTCTATTCCGGAACAAGAATTCACAAATTCACATCATGTGAATGATTCTCTTCATGAGGAGTTCTCCGGTGAACTCACTCATATCATGACTCCTCCGGAGTATGATAGCCCGGGGGGAGATACACTCAATCATGAGAATTTGCAAATTCCCACCCTCCCTCCCGGGATGTTTTTGAGCTTAACTCTTGAAATTCAAATTCAGGCTAATGAGCCTGTTCTCGAGGAAGAAAATCTTATCATGATTTTCATCATGGTTTTCTTCCTTTTCTTCACCTATAGGGTGACTTCTCCTGTTCTTCACTCCTTCGGAAATGAAGACATTATCTTTGACCCCGGCATTTTCATGTATCATTATCTTGAGCCGGATACTTATCTCATCGGTGTGGAACTTTCACGTGCTTCAAATGTTTGTCCAAACATCTTGAATGAATGTCTAATTGAGATTGTTTCTTCCACATCATGCTTCCCCAAGGACAAATGAATTCGGGGTCGAGTCAAGCTAGCGACTCGGTAAACAAAAACAGTAGCATTTACTTAGGGTTTTCACCCTAAGTATGGGGGAGTTACCCCTGCTGTGGTTACAAATAAAGTGAAAAACAAAATGGTATCTCCACATTTAGATTGTAATGTCGCCCTTTTACGTTCAAAGAGTCGGCATAATAGCCGGGACTTTGAATATTGATGACAATATTCATTCTAAGTGGGGGGGGGAGGGGGGGTATTTCGCTATTCTAGCGAATTTTATCACATTTTAGTATCTAATACCCCCGTTTTTGGCCAAAATTTTAAAACTTTTTCACTAAAGTTCAAAATTTTTATGGTTATCAGTCTGCCTTGTCTAACTGACAAAAGGATTGGCTAATCTAGGAGCAAACGGATCTTGGTAAAGATATCTCAAATCCGTTGATGGCTTGCAATTTGTCCAAAATTGTATGGTAAGTCAACTCGCCATATCCAAAAAAGTGAATGAGTTGGCTAGCCCGCAAGATTATGGCTTGTGGTAAAGGCAGTGGAAAAACCATAATTGGTAATCAGCTCACCAAGATGTTGAATATTCCATCAAGAGTTGGCTAGTCCAGAAGCAAACGGCTTTTAGTAAAGACAAATCAAATCCGTTGACAGCGGGTGGTTTGCTCAAAATCACATGGTTATCAAGTGGACCATAGTTCTTACTTGAACTGATACATTTGGATACTCCAGAAGTGATGGCTTTTGGTGAAGAGTTTCAAATCCATTAAGTTTTCTCAAAAGATTGCTAGAGACTAGCAATAGTTTAGTGTGGGGGATTGATAAGTGCTCAAACACTCATCATTTTTGTCGTATTTAAACTGCCAAAACATCCAAAAACGCTCAAATATGCACCAAAATATAGAAAATATCCCAGGGATTGTGTTTTATACGTTTCAGATGCAAAATGAGTAAAAACAATGAAAAATGAACAAAGTTTGCACAATTGGCAGTTTCAGTCCCCCAACTTTCAAAAATTTACAAAACTAGTCCCTGAGCATGTGTTTTGAAAGAAAAGTCAACCTAAGGCATTTAAAGGTCAAATATCATCAAATATTGTCCTTAGGTGAAAACTTTGAGAAAATTTCATATTTGGTCCCTACACTTTGCAAGTTGACAAAATCAGTCTCTGGGAGTTTTTAAAATGGAAAATGTTATTTGTGGTCCTTGGAATATGGATATGTGGCAAGAAACACCCCTTGTACATCTTTTGCAGGTTGGTAACATTGGTCCTCATAAAATCATAAACTACAAATTTGGTCCTTGTTACAAATTTAAACCAAATGGACCCTTTGTATTGTTTTAAACCAATCCACCAATCCAAACATAAACACCAAAGCCCACCCCTGGCCCATCCATAAACAAAGCCCACCCCTTCCCTGGTTTAATATCAAACGTGCAGGGTCAAACCATAAGTCAACCCCACCCCTGACCTCTTTTTCCTTCCTTTCCCCCGCCAAAACAAAACAACACCCTGACAACCATCCCTGCTATCTCCAACACAACCCTGCTCCAGCCCCCTCCTCTGACTTTGTTCCTACATCCACAAGTCCACCCCAACATCCCCAACAAACTTGTCTCATTACCCAACCCTTACAACACCAGCCTATACTGCTTTTAATGGTGGAGATCAACTCAGAGAAATCAACGATTGGGATTGGTGCACAAGAAGCACAAGGTGGCCCCAGAGCTGTTAGCACTCAGAGAAGAAACAGAAGGCAAAAGAAACCCTAACTTTTATTTCCAGTATAAATAAGAAGTCATTATAGCCAATTTTGGAAGTAGTTAATAGTAGGATTTAGTAGGTTTTTAGTTTACAATTTGTAGTTTTAGTTTCCTCTGTACTCTTTAATTAATCAATTTCAATCTAAGTTTTTTATTAAAATTTCAATCAAGTGTATTTTTCTATACATTACTGCTTATTTAAATGTGCTTATTGTTGTGAGGATTGTGCTTGTTTGCTCATTATTCATGCCTATTTGTGCTTATATGTTCACTTAGGTTTGCTAGGTAGTTGTTTTACTCACATTTGCTTGTCAACAGTCTTTTTAGCCTAAATTTAGCTTTTACCATTAGCTTATTAATTCCTGCTTATTATTGATTTGATTTTGAATTACTCATTGTCAAATCACTTTTTTCAACTTTTATATTTAGGATTTGTTGCAAATATCAGTTGAGGAAAGATTAAAAACTCAAAACAGTCACCCTTAAAAGAGTGTTTAGTATAAGGAACTTGGGCTGCCAAATCTAATTTTGGTCAAATGTTTTAAGTTCAATCAGCTATAAGAAAGTGTTAGTGGTTAAATTTGAGTAAGTTTGTTCAGCTACAAGTTGTTTTAAGCTTTTAGACAGTTTATAAAATTTTCTTTTATTGTAACTGTTTTTACAAAATTCATTAGAGTAGATTCTTACTTTATGCATTTTAATAACTGTTATTAGTTGTTTTGAGTTCACAATAGAGTAATGCAAGTTTGTACAAATCTGTGCTTGACTTTTCCAAGTCAAATCCATCCCCTATGACCCCCTTCACCACCCTGCTGCATCAGCAGCCCTTGTCCCAACAGCCCTCATGGTTGCATTCTTAACTTGTTCATCCTTTGTTGTTTAGCTCTATAAGTTAGTGTTCAGCTTATTTCTCAGCTTCTCTACATGCACATATTTTTTTCTCATTTTTAGGAATTTTCTTCACCAACTTTTTATGCCCTCAAACCTACCCCTTCATCCCTTTTTCCTGTTGCACCCTTAGAATAGATTTAGCTAGTTTAAGAGCTTAGGGCTTATTCAAATTGCTTATTTCTGATACTTTTAGCTTTTTAGGATTCCCCCTAGTTTTCCCTTTGCATGATTCCCCATTAAGCTTAGCCTACAACTTATAATATAGGTTATTAGTTTTTAATATCTTGTGTTTCATGCTAATTGTTGTGCCATTTACCCGTTTTCTCAGCTAGTTATTAGGGCCTTGTGCAAGCTCATAAGTTGTTAGAAATTTGCACACATGTTCACCTGTGATTAGACTTTAGATGTAAAAGCTTTCTGGGCATTAGTTGGTTGTAGATCAGCTTGTGCTTGAGCTTATACAAGCCCTTGTAGCCTGTTTTGTGAATATATATGCCCTGCATCAGGGGATTGTGTTCACTAAGCTTGCTGGATTCTTGGTCCCTGCCTGTTTTTTATTTTAAATTTTAGTATGCTAAATTGGATCTCAAGGCTTGCAGTTAGTCTCATGAGTTGTTAGTAGTATAGGATTCTTGGTTTCATGATTGCTTTGAAATTTCCAATTCAATTGTTAGCTTAAATTGACCCTGCAATAAGCCCCTCAGGACTGCAGGTCTAATGTTTGGATTAGGTAGTTAATTTGTGCTCTTGGTGTTTACTTGTGGTTATTACTGCTTTTCTAGGATACATCAGGTTTAGATAATACAACTTAGTAATAAAATTGGTAGGGTGTAGTTATAAAAGTCAAAAATTTCTTTTAATGTCTCTTATTTGTTAACTGTCGAGCTTTTTAGATCCATTAACACTCATTTTAGTTAACAAGTTGCCAAATTAGCTCATATCAGTCTCATGTTAGCTTATTACAACAATATAAGTTAGTTGGAATCAATTTAAATTCATCAAAGTCAAAGTGAGCTGACAAATCCAAAAGTCAACATTTCCACTTAGTCAGTTTTTTTCCCAAAAACTCTAGGAATTTTCATGATCACCATTTTCTGTTTTAGCATCAGAACTTGTGGATTTATAATATTTGATAGCTTGTGGACATTGAACCAATTTTTGTTTAATTTTAGGATTTTTTCTTGATCACTTTCTCATGGGTTAAAGTTGCCCATCTGAGCTTGGTGATGCCTTGCACCACATGGGTTAGTCCAACCCATCAAAACCACAGGCTCATTCTGAGCTTGTCTGTGTGTTATAGCTTGTGTCTTGGGTCTTTTTGGAAAGCTCAATGGCCAAACTTGTTAGTTCCAGGGTCCATTTGCATTTCCTAGCTTATTAGATAAGCTAGGAAAGGCCTGCAATCAAGCCCCTTAAGGCCTGTTTGGACTGTTTATTTCTCAGTGGATATTAGATTTGCTTATTTGAGCTTATATGTTTGTTCAGTCCCTTTTTCTTGTCATTCCGGCTTAATCTTAGTATATTTCACTTGATTGTTTCATGTTTTGCCTTTGGTTCAGAGGTATTAGCTTATTATTTGCTTTTTCAACTTTAAAAACCTCATTATGCTTATTTTGCTAAATTGTGGAGATTTTAAGCTCCCAAACTGCTTAATCTTGAGTTTTAAAAGTATTGTCTTTTTAAAAGTTGTTTATATTTGTTATTAGAATGTTTTTGTAAAGTTAAAAGTAGAATAGAAAAATAAAAAAGAAAAGTGCCACAGGTGGGGTTTGAACCCTGGACCTGGTGGTTGACTGGTCAACACTAGACCAACGGGGTGCAACATCTGAGCCAAGTGTATGATATTGTTATTGTTTCCCACTTTTATTTATATACTAGTATAAGTCCTTTTAAGCTTATTTCTCTTTTCAGCTTATTTTCTAGCTTATTTATAAGCTTTTCTTAACTTTTATATTTTTATTAGCTTAATAATAGTACAAAGTATTTTTATAAAAAGTTTTATAATTATTACTTTTCATTTGGTATTTTTTAAATTTAAATTAGTATAAATAGTTAATAAATAACTTTTAATTAATAATAAATAAATTAAAAGTCAAAAAAATAATTTTCTTTTATTATTAGGTTTGTAAAAATATAATTTTCATGTCTGTAGGGTTTGCGTAGCATAAATTTCACTTTTTATTTTGCGCACTCGCGTTTTATTTAAATAACTTTTACGTTTTTAAAATTTATGTTACGTTAGTAAAAGTAGTTTGTAAAGTAAAGAAAAACCAAAAATATAAAAAAAATGATAGCTTCTTTTGGCTTATTTTTCTGCTTATCTTTAAGCAAACTCTAATTTTAAGTTTTTAGATTACGTTTTAGGTTAAATAGGTTTCACGTTATTGTTAATATAGTTTGTTTAAATCGTTCTCATTTGTATTTTCTTAGCGTAATCATTCAAACCCTTATATACCTTTTTCCCGTCCAAATTCACCCGATCACAAACCCGTTTGAATACAATCCACACCTCGTCGGGACATAACGACCCGGGGAAACCCTATACTTCCACGGAGATTGACTTTAGGCAGTTTGACTTGGTTGACCGTTCACCTAGTCAATTAGGTTGACCGTTTGGAGCCAATCATGTGCACCTATAGGGTTGGTTGGATTTGGTTGGTTCGTTTTGGGTTGAATGATTGAGGCCTAGTCTAGCTAGCAAGCGTTTTGCGTATATGTCCACTTGATTTACTTATGAATTTAAACATATGATCTCACCAGCGAAAGCTGACTTTTAGCACGTTTTCTCAGGTAATTAAGTGATGCCCTTGGATGCTTGGATTGGAGGCTTGGCTTTGGCACCTGGTTTATGGATCTATTTTTCTAAAACTCCGATAAATAATTGTGGACCTACGTTTATTTCTTTTGGGCCTGACTTTGGATGAATTTGGGATAATTGTAAACTTTAAAACCCCGTTTTGGTTGTGTTTTTCTCATGTTTACTTTATCTCTTTTTTTATGTCTTGTATTGGATACCAATCCTCGTAACACCCCGAAAGCTTGTTGAGTCTTCCGCTGTACCAAATTTTGGGGGTGTTACAACTTGCTACTAGTTTCATTATAATTTTGCTTAAATCTTGATTATTTTTATTAATCAAAAATCTATAAACATAAGCTAGAATTTTTTTCTTAGAATGTTGGGTTTTTCTTTAAAAGTTTAGTATTTTTAATATTTTGATTAGTTTAAAATAGATTTTAAATCATTATAATTAAAACAAAAGTCAAAAAAAATATAATTTCTATTTCTGAAATTCTTTTTAAGTATTTAGAACTTTTAGAAGCTAAGTTTGACTTTTTAGGGTTTATTTTGCTTAAGTTTGACTTTTAGCTGCGTTATTTCCCGGTAATTTTGCATTTTTAGGATTTCTTTGCATTTTAGGTTACGTGTGCCTTATTTATTTATCTTAATTGCTTATTTGCTTTTCTATTGCTTATACTTCATTATCATTAGTTTAGAATTCAAAATATTCACTCTTATCACTATTCACTACGCGTTTCGTTAATCAAAAAATCACGATTCCAATCACACTTCACTTAGACTACGACCTCGGGAATTTGTATTTCCTTCAAATTCTTTGGAGAATATATACTATAACTATAATTTGACTCGTATTAGCAAGATCAGATGTATTGGCAAAGTAAGGGTACAACTGAAAGATGGGTCAAGTTTTGTATTAAACAATGTCAGATATATTCCTGAATTGAAAAGAAACTTGATATCGCTGGGAACTCTTGAAAAAGAGGGATATACCACAAAAATGCAGTCGGGCAAAATGAAGGTGATTAATGGTTCTAGGGTTATTTTATTTGGAACCCGAAGGGATAATTGCATATACTCTTTGGATGGCCATGTAGTGGCGGGTGAGCTTAATGCTAGTGTTGAAGAAAAAGACAGACTAGCACAGGTTTGGCACAAAAGACTGGGACATATCAGTGAGGCGGGACTACAGGTGCTGGAAAAGCAAGAGCTGTTTGGCAAGAAGAGTCTAGGTAAGCTCGATTTTTGTGAGAATTGTGTTCTGGGAAAGTCACATCGAGACAATTTCGGTGTAGGAAGGCATTCTACTCAGGGAGTGATAGACTATGTTCATTAAGATTTATACGGTCCGTCTCAGGTGAAATCATTGGGAGGTAAGAGGTATTTCTTATCTAGTGTTGATGATTATTCAGGGAGGGTATGAGTTTATATTCTCAGGTTTAAACATGAAGCATTTGGAAAGTTTAAAGAGTAGAAGCAGTTAGTAGAAAATCAGACTGAGAGAACGGTTAAAAAGATGAGGATTGATAATGGTCTTGAGTTCTGTAACCGGGAGTTTAAGCAGCTATGTACTGAGAGTGGGATTGCTAGACATTTGACAGTTGCCAGGACGCCGCGGCAGAATGGATTAGCAGAACGAATGAATAGAACACTCATGGATAAGGTACGCTGCTTATTAATTCAGTCTGGATTGCCTAAGACCTTCTGGGCGGAAGCGACACGTACGACTGCATATCTTATAAATAGGTCACCATCGACAACGATTGAGAAAAAGACACCTATGGAGATGTGGTCGGGATATCCAAGTGATTATGGGATGTTGAGGATTTTCGGTTGTGTCGCATATTCACATGTTAAACAAGGTAAGCTCGAGTCAAAAGCGGTAAAATGCGTTCTTTTGGGATATCCCGAAGGTGTGAAAGGGTACAAGCTATATAGGCTTGATAATGAATCACCTAAAATAGTCACTAGCAGGAACGTGGTCTTCAATGAAAGTGTCATGTACAAAGACACGTTGAAGGATTCTGGTGCAGGTACTGATAAGTCTGTTGAGGAATTACAAGTTGAGGTAGAACTGCACGCGTTAAATAATCGTACACTTGAGGAAGATCAGACAGATGATTAGGGAGATGGCGATGATGAAGATGCAGGGGATCAGGATCATGATCAACCACCGGATCTCACAGATTATCAGTTGGTTCGGGATAGAGAGCCAAGGACAAGAACGAAACCTTTGAGGTTTTGGGATGAGAATAATATGGCTGCTTACGCATTTGCTGCAGCAGAGGAAGAAGATACTCATGAACCATTGACATACCCGGAGGCAGTTGCTTGTGAAGACTGTTCTAAGTGGAAAGCTGCTATGGATGAAGAGACGGATTCTCTGAAGAAGAATAAGACCTATGAGTTAGTAGATCATCCAGCTAGGCAAAAGCTGGTGAGCTGCAAATGGCTGTTCAAGATAAAAGAAGGGATTGAAGGTGTTCAAAAGCCTAGGCACAAGGCGAGGTTGGTGGCTCGTGGATTCACTCAAAGGGCAGATATTGACTATAATGAAGTATTTTCACCGGTAGTTCGACACACATCTATTTGGGTTATACTTGCATTGACTACATGTAGAGATTATGAGCTAGAGCAGCTTGATGTAAAAACAACATTTTTACATGGAAATCTTGAAAAGGTGATATACATGAGGCAACCACTGGGTTATGAACAAGGTAACAACGTATGTTTGTTAAAGAAATCCCTTTATGGTTTGAAGTAGTCACCTAGGCAATGGTATAGGAGGTTTTATGAGTACATGATGAGCAACGGGTTCAAGCGTAGCAGTTACAACAGCTGCGTATATTATAGGAGTTATGCACCAGGTGAGTATATCTATCTATTGTTATATGTAGACAATATGCTGATTGCTTGGAAAAGCAAGGCTGAGATTGGGTCTATCAAGTCTTTGCTTAAAAAGGAGTTTGACATGAATGAGCTCGGGGAAGCAAAAAAGACTCTTGATATGGAGATCATCAGGGATCAAAGTCGCAAGATTCTGAGGGTGTCACAATCAAGGTACGTTTCTAAGATTTTAAATAATTTTAGAATAGACAATGGGAAATCGGTAAAGATGCTATTGGGTGGGCACTTCAAGCTGTCGTTGTAGGATTGCCCGGATAAGGATTGTGATGTTGAAAGGATGAGTAAGGTGCCGTATTCAAATGCAATTGGGAGCTTAATGTACTTGATGGTATGTACAAGGCCAGACATAGCGTATGCGATAAGTGTAGTTAGCAGATATTTGGCGAATCTTGGTAAAAAGCATTGGAAAGCAGTAAAGTGGATTTTGAAATATTTGCAGGGTACTGCAAATGTGGGTTTGGTGTATGGGACAAATTGTGGCAACCATATGGACGTAACAGGTTTTGTTGATTCAGACTACGCAAAGGATCCAGATAAAGGTAGGTCAATCACAGGTTATACATTTTTAGTACAGGGATGTGTTATAAGCTGGAAGACAACGCTAAAACACGTGGTGTCTCTTTCAACTACAGAGGCGGAGTATATGGCTCTTACGGAGGCTGTGAAGGAAGCTATTTGGCTAAGGGGACTCTTAGAAGAGTTGGGCGTGGAGCTTAACACTGTGGCAGTTAATTGTGATAATCAGGACGCGATTCACTTATTGCGGAATCATGTTTTTCATGAAAGGACTAAGCACATCAATGTGCCTTATCACTTTATCAGAAATGTCTTGAAAGCAAAGACGGTTGAAGTTATAAAGGTGGGTACTGAACATAATGCTGCAAATGCCTTGACGAAGGTGGTACCTGAACTTAAGTTTCAGCATTGCTTGGAGTTGCTGAGTGTCGGTGTAGGCTAATATAAAGCCTAAGGTGGAAATTCAGTAACTCCAAGCAATGCTGAAACTTAAGTCCAGGTACCACCTTCGTCAAGGCATCTGAAGCATTGTGTTCAGTACCCACCTTTATAACTTCAACTGTCAAGTACTATACACTAGCTTTTATTGCCTTTGATGAGTGTTTATTTGTTGTGCTACAGCTGGACGTGTCAATTTGTTGTTCAATGTCGATTATGAAATACATAGTTGGACGTAAATCTTTATATACGTCCTTCATATAAAACTTTTTCATAGCTGGTTTAAACTTCACAACATGTGTCGCGAGTCACGACTTCTGTTTTCGTGTAAAGTCTAAACCATCTTGTACTTAAACTTTGTAACGTTTTGTAAACTTGGTTGTGCATGTGGGCCTTGATTCGCGGGCGTCTTTGACCCGCTAACAGCTATTTTTCATCAAAAGTCTAGCAGTTCAAGTGGGCCATTATTCACTCTTATTCAATTTGTTAGTACTCTAAAATCTTTGTTCTGATCTCCTAAAATGTGAATGTTATCATATTCTTAATTGTTTACTATACTTATTAGTTTTACTTTTTACAAATACGTAGTATCATATTCTAGGTAAGTCAACTTCGTTGTGAAGGACATGTTAGTGACCAAAACGTCTTGTCACTTAGTGTTTTTTCTTGTAGCGACTCATATTATCATTCCAAAGCATATACAAAAGCAAGATATAAACAATCTTATTTTTGGTGTTGAACTTAACAATTTTACGGTAAAAAATTTGAACATCATTTGTCAATCTTGATGAAGACGTTTTAATTAGGGGTGGAAATGAGCCGAGCCGCTCGTGAAAAGCTCGGGATCGGATCGGTAAAAAGCTCGAACGAGCCGAGCCTAAACGAGCTCGAGCCCGAGCTCGAGCCTAAGTTGCAGCTCGTTTAGTAATCGAGCTCGAGCTCGAGCTTTACATAAAAAGCTCGTTTGGGCTCGCGAGCCTAAACGAGCCTAAACAAAAATATGATATTTTAACTTATATACGAGCCGAGCTCGAGCTTATTAACGAGCTCAATAAAGATATATTACGAGCCGAGCTCGAGCTCGAGCCAGGCTTTAACTTTTCATGGTCAAATCGAATAAACGAGCCGAGCTCGAGCCGAGCCCGAGCCTATATAATATTCCACGAGCCGAGCTCGAGCTTAAAGTTTAAGGCTCGAAACGAGCCGAGCTCGAGCTCGAGCCTTTTAAAACTTAAACGAGCCGAGCTCGAGCTCTGGCAGGCTCGGGCTCGGCTCGGCTCGTTTCCACCCCTAGTTTTAATGAATATCAACTAGAGATACAAAGCTACAGGGGTGAGCAGAAACCGCACCGCAATCCGCAAAAAAAGGGCAAAATCCGGACCGCAAAAACTGATCCACAACAAAAACCGATTGTGCGGTTTTCGAAATTAGAAAAACCGCATTTTGCGGTGCGGGTTGGGTTTTTACCGAAAAACCTCACCAAAATAACCGCACTGCACCACTCTTTCATATTCAAATATATTTTTTAATTTTTTAGAATAGCAAACCAAAATTTGTAATTTTTTTTATGATAAAATGCTTTATTTATGCTTTTATAATAAATTATTTCAAACACATTTTAATTGTTAATTATTATCTGAGTTTTAAGGTTATATAACTTTATTTTTCTTTCAATTTATCATCGACGTCTTCATCTTATTCGACTTTTACTATTGTATTTATTTATAATTTCATACTAATACACATTATTTTGATTATATGTTTCAACCAATCATGTAACCTTATGATATATTTATTTTATAATAAATATATACCAAAAATTATAATTTGAAGAAAAAAAATAAAAAAAAAAAAAACTTTGACCCAAAAAACCGCAAAAACCCGCAAAACCGCATAAACCGCAAAAACCGCGCGGATGTGGATCCTCATTTTTTAAAAACCACAATTACGGATGCGGGTTGGTTTTTACCAAAAACCGCACCAACCCTCATCATGCTCACCCCTATAAAGCTATTTGGTGGGCTACTAAATAGGATCGAATTAGAGGTTATTCTCAAGTCAGATTCATTGTCTTTGGTTCACGCATTTTGTAACTAATCTATACCTCTACAATTTACATCCATCTTCTCTATATTTTATCGAATGACTTGCTTTTAATATTTGTAACGGGTCATTTTAAGAAGAAAGGAGAGTAAGGTAGCTCAATGTATAGCTTCATGAGCATTGTGATACACTAACGAGATGATGTTATATTAGAAGGCGAAGTTCCTTTTAGTCACGAAGATATCGTGTGATATTGAATGATACTAGTAATGGACTATATGGCTCTAGAAAAAGGGGTGTTTATCAGCTCAGTTTTAAGGTCATGTAGTTCGAGTTTATCGGTTTGAAAATTTTTAAAGTTAAAAACCTAAATCAAATCAAACCAATTATAAAAGAGATAAAACCAAAACAAATACCAAATTAAAATTCGGTTTGGTTTCGGTTATAAAAAATAAAAAACCAAATTCAAGTAAAATTCATAATTTAATTTAGAATTCATAAATAAAGACCTAAAAGTTCAAATAAGATTAGAAGAGATCTCATAAGTGCTTAAATAAATCAAAACAAAACCTAAGTCAACAAACAAAAAGATTTGGCAAGTGAACGGAAGTATCTTAAAACAATAGAAGTTTCTTCGAAAGACAAACTGTAGTATTATTTGAAGTGTTAAAAAGCTTGAATATTCCATCTTCAAGTATCAAAACTTGGTTCAGTGTAAAAGGTATTTAAAGATTTTAAGAATGTTAGTTAAAATGACAGGATACAAACTATAGATATTGTTTAAATTTCGTTTTTTATGTAAGTACATATGTTCGGGTTGTTTGGTTCGGTTTTAAACCAAACCATACACCAACTAAGTTTTGGTTTTATTCGATTTCAATTTGGTTTATTTTTTGAAATATTCTATTTCAAACCAAACATCGAAGACCCCTATCTAGAAAATCCAGTAGTCTATATATATACATGTCATGTCTCACTACTATCTAAAAAAAAAAAAAAAAAAAAAAAATGGCAACGAAGGTTACTATTATTGTTCTCCACCTTTACTTGATCTCTTTCTTCTTTTTCATCTCCCCAACATTAGCCACATGGGACGATCCAAACTATAGAGGTGTAGAAGGGAATTCATCTCCTCGTTCGCAGAAGAACATGGGTACACCTTCACTCCCCAAACCATGGCCACCTAACACTTATACCAACACACCACCCGTCAACAACATGGGTACACCTTCATCCCGCCGCTTTGGACCACCTAACGCTTATACCAACACACCACCCGTCAACGACATGGATTCACCTTCATTCCCCTTTGGACCATCTAACAACATGGATTCACCTTCATTCCCCTTTGGACCATCTAACAACATGGATTCACCTTCATTCCCCTTTGGAACACCTAACACTTATACCAACACACCACCCGTCAACAACGTGCAAAGTTCATGCAATAATGGCAATTGTTATCAACGCTACCAGAAATCATGCACAAAAGAGGTCCATTGTATTGGCAACGATTGTACTGTTCGAAATAGCTGTCCTTAAATTCCTAGTTGAACTTTTATGTTTTATAAAGAGCCTTACATATGTAAGCTATATAGTTTATCAATTATGACTTTTTTATGATTATTACCTAGTCAATTATGTCTATTAAGTTGAACTTGGATTGAGTAGATATAATTATTTCGCAATTGGAAAGAATACGTGTTAATTTAACTTATTATTCGTAATAGTGGTAAGTAGGACCAATATGAGCTAAGTTCTATACAAAAAAATTTCAGCTCAAGTACAAGATGTGTATGCATGTATGTATTAAAAAAAAAGTACAAGATGTATGCATGCATAGGAAGTATCTTGTTATCTAAGCTTTGCGCCTATGTAACGGGTTGAGATATAGGATTCACCCATATCCGTTATACTTAAACGCTTTTTGGTGTAATATATTTACTGGGTCGTTGACCTTTTACCAAAAAATATGTATATCACAGAATGTAAAACAATTATGGCTAGTCAGATATTTGAAGTCAAAATTAAGTAATTAACTATGATTATGCACTGATCGAAGCAAGAGTAAGAGAAGAGTTTCACGTACCTTAAAACTTTTTAAACACTTACTTTAAACATACGGCTTGAAACAATTAATCACCTCCACAATTAATATGCACTTGATATGCGGTTGCTCAAACCATCCAGGTGTGATAGACATGAGGGTTGGCTCGACTACAAGGATACTAAAGCACACGCTTTAGGTCCAATTTTTTTGAAGTCTCAAAAATTGCATTTTTTTTTAATTTATAAATGTTAAGAATAATAATAATAATAATAAAATTAAAAAAAAAAAAAAAAAAAAAAAAAAAAAAAAAAAAAAAAAATTGACAAAATGAATTTTTCAAACAATGAACACTAAAAACGAGTTAAAAAAATTTAAAGCCTCAGTTTGATCTTGCTTTAGGCCTCCGTAGGCCTCGAGACGGCCCTATAGATAGTATACAATAAGTGAATAACCAAATGGCTTATAGCCTAGTGGTATGTATCTGGTTGTATATGCTCATATGCCGTGAGATTTCCTCTATACAGTAGTTGTGGGTTCAATATTTTTGTATGAACATTTGCGTGCGTGGGATATTTGTAGCATAATACAGTGTAAGTTCTGTTTTTCTAAAAGATTAAAACAAAAGATAGTTTACAAACTTGCATAGTAAGCTAACCCGATATGTGCTTTAGAGAGGAATAGACCCCAAGTTCTGATACACTTTTTCGACTTTCTCAGACTACGTACAAGAAATAATATAGATTATACAACTTCTTGGTAGTCGGTGAAAAAGTTTAGTGCTCGAAATATAATAACCACAAATTTTAGGAATATAATTGTCAATAAAATTTCTTTCACAATTGCTATTACAAAATTTTGGCACAGAATAATTGAGTAAATCAACGTGATCTTGTATTCTTCTAAACATAAAACCTCGACTTCGCAAGATTTCTATTTACGAATGTACGTAAGAACGTGTCCACAAAAGTATGCATATTCTTCTTAGTTGTCGCAAGAAGAGTATATGTTACTTCAGATATCCATGTCTTTTTGCAAAAGACTCTTGTTGGAGTGTATATTGGCTCCACAATGTCTGTATCATTGTTTCAGTCAATATGTCTACAGTCATGAATATGTCCAATTACATTTCACTCATAAAAAATTCATGAATTGTATGGACATGATGTAGTGTTTGAATTGACGTGTGAGTGAGGTAAAAGAAATGGCCTATGTTGACCACACCCTGGTTTATTTTTTAGCCACACCCCCTCCTATTTTTTTATTTTTTTTTTATTTTTTTTATTTTTTTTTTTATTTTTATAATTTTATTTACATCAAAAAGCTATAAACCTGAAAGTGCGGAACAGAAAATGTAAAGTTTAATAAGTCAAACGGTTAAAACTGTCAAAAATACGGAACAGAAACTGACAAAAACTGGGGTACACTGAAAAAAAATAGGGGACAAATGGGGAGACAAGTGGGCCTGCCACCCCCTGCCACCCTTGTCCCCCCGTCCGGTTAGGGCCACCCAAAAGAAATATGCCAAAGATGATTTTTCTTATTATTTTTTTTTTAGAAAGGCAATTTATTATTATTATTATTATTATTATTATTAAAGAGGATACATACAACCAGCTAATTAATAAGATAAAAGATTATTTACATATCAAACTTTTTTACATATCAAATGACCAATTTTGACCATTCATCTGTATTTTATTTAATGGATGTGATTAATCACAACAATTTTAAAAACTCACTTTCATTTTTTTTTCAAATATTGATATCTTTCAAACCGTTAATCGTTAAACGAAAAAAATATGCTGTTACAACGAGCATTTAATTATCTTTCTATAGATAGCCACTTTGATATACTTTCGACAAAATTATTTTTTTTTCGTGTTTTTCACGTTTTTTTACAATTTTTTTATTTACTGAAATTTGTTTAAAAAAATCACATGTGGTTAAACACTAACTTGAATATTAATATCATATGTGATTTAACACTAATATCACATGTGATATTAAATATCATATGTGATTTTTTCATGCAAATTTAAGTAATGAAAAACAACGAAAAAAAAGAGTGAAAAAAAAAAGTTTTTTTTTTTTTTTTTTTAAAGTATGTCAAAGTACCCGTTTGTAGAAAGATAATTAAATGCTTGTTGCGATGGTATAATCATTTTCGCTTAACGATTAACGGTTTAAAAGATATTTAAATAATAAAAAATAAGTGATTTATTAAAATGCTTTTAATATCAACTATTAATTTCTTTTTAAATAAATGATGTGGATGAGTTTCTTGGTATGTAAGAAAATTTTAGTATTTAAAATAACTCTACTAAAGTTAATAAAGTGTATAATCTTAAAGCGATTATTTTTAATGATATCAAGCTTTTCTCTCTTTAATTGGCCTTGGTGTAGCTTTAGAAAGCGAATCTTAAACTAGGATTGGTTTATGATTTTATGTAAATCTCTATATAACTAATATTCTTCTATCAGCCTCCCACTGACTTACTAATTAGTGGTCAATTTCTAATTTTATATACAATCACGCTATTAACAAAAATTTGTATGCTGATAATATATATCCTATATTATAATATATATTGCTACCGGAGCTAAGAGAAAAAATGATGACATGACATCATTTCTCAGCCATTCGATTGACATACAAAAACATCCAAACCGTATAAAATAGATTATGTCCTGATTTGTAGCAATTAACTTTGAATTGACAAGGTATGCCTCATATTTTGTCAAGTTTACTATATCCAATATATCGTGAAACTAACTTAACTTTGAATTTATCCGTAGTCGTTTTTTCAATGGTAATGATATTTCTGGTAGAAAGGCTTCGTGGGTTCGATGGAGTAACGTCTTGACGGCTAAAGCTAAAGGGGGCCTAGGTGTTGCTAGTCTCTATGCCCTCAATAGGGGCTTAATGCTTAAATGGATGTGGAGATTTTATACCGAAAAGAACTCTCTTTGGGTTAGGGTCGTTAAAGCTATCCACGGTAATGATGGTGGTGTGGGCAGAAACATTGTTACAGGCACCCGATCTTGTTGGCTTACTATTGTTAAAGAAGCTCGTCTCCTCAAAGAGCAAGGCATTGATTTTTTTTGAATTCTGTAAGCTTCGAGTGGGAGATGGATCTGCTACTGTTTTTTGGGATGATTGTTGGAAGGACGACCGGCCATTAAAAGCCGTCTTCCCGAGACTTTATGCTTTGGAGCTGCGTAAGGATATTTGTGTTAAAGATAAATTATCAGACCCTAGTATTGATTTTTCTTTTCGTCGTCGAACCAGGGGTGGTGAGGAACAAACACAGCTCGACAACCTGTTGGAATCCATAGGAGAAGTTACTCTTCTTCCTAAAGCAGACAGGTTTGTTTGGTCCCTTAATAATTCTCAGATTTATTCCGTTGCGTCTATGAGGAGTGCTATTGATGATACTAGGTCCTCTTCTATCTCTACCGTGACTCGTTGGGTTAAGATTATGCCTATCAAAATTAACATCTTTGCATGGAAGGTTAAGATGAATGCTCATCCCTCTCGTTTTAATATTTCCAGTCGTGGTATTGATATTGCATCTTTGTCGTGTCCTCTGTGTGATAATGGGATCGAGACTACAAATCACCTGTTCTTTAACTGTTGCTTGGCTAGAGAGTTGATTGATAAGATTGTGCGTTGGTGGAATATCTCTTATGGCAACATCTCTTCGTATGATGACTGGCTCGCTTGGGTTTCTGCTTTGACTGTTCCTTCTAATCTTAAGCTGATATTAGAAGGTGTGTTTTATGTCATGTGGTGGTTCATTTGGTCGTTTCGTAATAGGACGCTCTTCGACACTAAGGTTCCTCTCAAGGCGACTTTATTTGATGATATTGTTTCTAGTTCTTTCAACTGGTGTAAATTTAGATGTACAGCCTCATTCAGTTGGAATGACTGGCTCAAAACTCCTTACCTTATTGTAGTTTAATCTAGCTTCTTGCTAGTTTTTAAATAAAATCGCCGTTCAAAAAAAATCTCAAAATGCTATGGATAAGTTTAAAAAAAAATATAAATCAACCGTTAACGTAAATCATGGATCGTTCAAAGTAAATACCCAATTTTGAAATTCAGTTTATCTCTATCTCATTAGATTTTGAAATACTTAGCATCATTATTTAAGAAAAAAAAATTGCAATTTGTATCGCACATAATAAATGATATATTTCAGAAATATATAATATATTGAGTTAGAGCATCATCTCATAAAATATTTTGTACTATTGAGTTAGAGCATCATTTCACAAGCATGCACAAGCATATGATATTATTTGGATACAACATCATTCAAAAAGGATTATTCATTTTATAAGTTATCAATCCGTAGATTTCAAAGACGATGTAAATCTCTTATCGCGATGTAAATCTCCAATCGCAGTGTGCACCAATATCAAGTTTGTTTATTTTTAATATCTTCTTTAATTTCCTACCGCAAACCATGCATATATACTCTAGCAATTACGTAGTTAACTTTTTTACAAGACTACAAACGCTAGGATATTGTGACTTGTGATATTCAACGAGAACTGCATAGATGAGATGAAGCTATACCTCTTAAAAGCGTATAGTATTGTTATGGACGATGGTTGATACTATTAAGGGAGTGCTTGAAAATATCTCTCTTGAACACGTACATAATTCTATTATAGTCGGTACATTATAATTTCATAGACATGTTCCCATCTATACTATCTATAAAGAGAAAATGGTCAAAAAGTCAAAAAGTGAAAAGTGAAAAAGTTAAAATTAATATATTGACTAAATTACCCTTAATTAATCTATCTTTGGCAACTTAGAAACTATCTTAAGAAACTAAACTATCTTTGAAAACAATAATTACATTGCATAAAAACTTGGATTAAGGTTTATTTTGAATATATGTAATTGCAAAATAAATATCAAAATAGATCTTTGGTGGTTAGACATCTGTTTATTTGACTCGCTACAGTCTTATAATTTGCACACTTTTTATTTTGCTTGAGACACTTACGGTATAAGTTTACAGAGCACACTATAAATACAATACAACTATGTTATCAGTTATCCACAAAATAGAGTATCAAATTAAAACGTGTGCAAATCAATTTTATTATTTTTGTATGGTAATTTTGTAGTGTTATTTGTGATAGGATCAAGGTTTAATAAATACTAGACGAGTACCGATGCATAGCAACGACATTTTATAATTGTTGCATTTTTTTGTACACTTTACCTTCAACCGCTTAATTACTATTTTCCTGATAGTTGATCACTTTACTTTTGATTTACGGATATATCAATCGGTTATGCATATGTTATATAAAAAGAGGCATATGCATATTGGAGGTTTCGAAAATAACTAGACGAGTATTCATGCATAACAACGGGATTTTCTAACGGCAAACAGCTATAGTTACACAAAACACTTTAACCAAAGCATCACTATAACTATCTGCCGCTATAAATCCCGTTGCTATGCACGGGTACTCGTCTAGTATAATAAACGTCTAAAAAAGCATGCTAATAATTCAACGAAATGGGTGTTTTTCTAGAATGAGAAGAAACAACATGGTTTCATAAGTAGATGATCATAATAACTATTTTTTCGGTTTTTAAAAATAATAAGCATAACCAGTTAATCTACTTATACTTTCACTCAATGTTATTTTTGGCAATTATTTGTCTAAGATTAATAACCTTTTATTATATGTGTTAATATAGGCAAAACAAGAAAAAGATGGTGGTGCAAGTAAACTGAACTTTCAACTTCTCATATCGTATAAAATTTATGTTTTTTTTAGAACAGGGGCATATTATTAAATAGCAAAAGCTAGAAAAATGAACACTTACAAAAAAGAAATATTTATAATGGGATTATCTAACCAACCTATCCAACTTAATCTCAACTTAAGATTTCTAGATGAAATCCACAAAAACGATTGATAAACTATAAAATCCCAAAGAGTCACCTTCTTTGGCTTAGAAGTAGAAAAAATCAATGCATTTTGAAAATTCCATATAGACCATCCAAGAATGAATCTAGACATCTTCATCATTTGATAGGCATCTAAAACGTATGTTATTTGGAATTGTTGAATGAAATATGATGAGCATTTTTATCTTAATTAACGATGTGACCCGAGCAACACATATATACTTTTCAACTCGGTTATATCTTATAAAGTTTACATAACTTATGTATTTACTTAAGATCAATTTAATTTTAAATTATCAATTTATGATGCTTATTATATCGATTGATGCTATAATATATGGTGTAGCTAACGATCTAGCATTGATTTCTCATATCAAATATTCTTCTTTGGTTAAGGTCTTATTGTTATTTGTTGCTTTCCAAAAGTAAAAATATATAAATTTACATTTTTAGAGGCTTCCTAATTTTTGAAAACGTTAAAAAATAAAAGGCGCACCCGGGCAACGCACGGGTATTGCACTTGTTACATTTATAGGTAGAAACAAGGTATCACAAAAATTGTCACAAGCAGACTAAATATGGTTGATTGTGGTTGGAAATTAAGGTTGTTCATTGTTATTTAGGTACTCAATATCGCTAAAATGCTTAACTAGTTCCTTTGTACCAAATTTGTAAGTCAATAGATGCTAATTTAATTAGTAAGGAGGTGAGATCTATGCAAAACAAGTATCAATTAAAAAACAAATAAGCCAATCTCAATCATCCATCCACCTTTCATCTAATGGCTAAAATCAAATAAAAAAATAAGAGCAAAATTGGCATTTTAGCTCATTTAATATAAAAACCTACTTTCCACATTTTTTTTTAAAACAACATATCTTGCAAACGGTAAATCTTCAAGCTACGAAAAATACATCATTGCGACGAGAAAAAAAAATTATCTTTCTATAGATATGCATTGTTATATATACTTTCGACGAACTTTTTTTTTTCAAAATTCCATCGTGAAAAATCCCACGGGATTCGTAAAAAATCCCACTGGATTCGTAAAAAGACGATTTTTTATTTTTTCAAAATTTCCGTCTAAAAAAATCCCACGGGATTCGTAAAAAGACGATTTTTTTTTTTCAAAATTTCTGTCCAGAAAAATCCCACGGGATTTGTAAAGAAATCCCATAGGATCCGTAAAAAGATGATTTTTTTTTTTTTTCAAAATTTCCATCCAGAAAAATCCCATGGGATTCGTAAAAAGATTACATTTTTTTTCAAAATTTCCGTCAAGAAAAATCTCATGGGATTCGTAAAGAAATCCCACGGAATTCGAAAAAAGATGATAAATCACAAAGGATTCAGTATGAATCCCATGGGATTCTTTGGTGCATCCCATGGGATTCATTGTGAATCCCATGGGATTCTTTGGTGCATCCCATGGGATTCATTATGAATCCCATGGGATTCTTTGGTGTGTCACATGGGATTCATTATGAATTCCATGGGATTCTGTATGAAATCACAAGGGAGTATTTTTTTTATGAATTTGCAGTGACAATTACATTAATCCAATCATCTCACATTACATTACTACTATTACAAAAAAATGACAATATCAAATTGAAATCCACTACTACTTCAAAGAGTGACAACAACTTGACATATATAATCCACTTCTTTAAGCCATCTATTGCGAGTTGCATATTAGAATCTGATGACATTTCTTCATCTAAATTCACCGCCACTTCCTAATTCGTTGTAGAATTAATTATTATTACCATATTAATTACTAGTAATTAAATAAATCAATAGAAAGAAAAAAGGAAACCTTGATTTCGAATTGACATTTTTGAAGAATGCCGTAATCAACTCATCATCATATGTAGATAGAGCTGGCATATCGTGTCTGACACGACACGATAAGACACGAACACGATAAGATACGAACACGAATGACCTAAACACGAACACGACACGATAACAAATCGTGTCACTTTTTTCGAACACGAACACGACACGAAAATTAACGGGTTACACGATAAGGAACATGTTAAGGGACCTGTTAACAAAAATACTAAATTTAAACAAAAAAAACATAAGCAAACCTGTTAAGGACATGTTAAGGGACCTGTTAAAAAACCTGTTCTCATATATCAAAACGAGACCTTAATAACAAAATGAAACATAACAAATACATAACGAAACAAAACGAGTTCACAATTTAACGAGAGTTCCTAATAATATTTTTAACTAATACATAACGAAACAAAAAGTCCTTAATAAATCCCTATAACTAATACATAACGAAACAAAAGTAAACAATTATAATGTCTTCACTCTTCACCCGTATGCGAAACCCATGTCCTCGAGCATATTACCGGTGCACCATGGCTGATTGGTTGCTAATTGTCCATCAAATTTCTAGTTATGTTTGTTGTTACATCTGATAGCTTACCTCAATAGATGGCAGAAGCAGTGAAGCATATTGTGGATCTCTACCAAGCATCTGAGCAACCTCCTGATCAGCTTCCATACCCATTGCTTTCATGACCACCATAATGGGAACCTAAAAGAAAAGACAAAGAACATATACAACAAACAGGAAATATGGGAACTGAAAACAATTTGACAAGCCAAGTCACAAAAGAAACAATACACATACCGGCTTAGGAAATGAATTTAACACTAACATGACCAACTGACCATCAATTATATACGGAAAGAACGAGTAGCAGAAGTTACTATATGAACACTAACATCAGAGTAATACCATCCTTTTGCAACCATGACACTGCTTTGTAACATTTGGCAAATAATTACCTATTCAAATACTTACACATATTTGAAAATGAAATTGCATTCTAACTAATGTCACCAAACCTAGCGAAAAGAACAAGACATGTAAAAGTTAAAAGATGGCCAAACATATATCATAGTAATTTAACTACAGTCATGATCATGGAGTTTACATCAACATTTTAGATTCAGCGAATACTTTTAAACAATTACTCATTCAAACCGGAATACTCATCAGTATTTAAACAATTAACCATTGCAATCGATCGGATATAATTTATAAATCATCAATTCATAAAATCATCAATTCATCATCAATCGATCGGATATAAACCATCAATTCATCATCAATCGGATATTTAATTTACATATTTACATACCTGTTTGTGAATTGTGGATCGATTAAGAAACATCGACACTAAAGGATTTTTTATTAATGAGAAATGAGAAATGAGAGAGAAAAGAGATTAATGTTGAGAATGAGATAGGATTTTTGATTTATGGATCTATTAATGATTTAATGGTGTACTGAGATTTGTGGATGAGTGGATCGATGTCTATGTTCTGGAGAAAAGAGGCGCATGATATTATGAGAGAGAAAAGAGGTAGGGTTTATATTTGAACATAAGTATAAACGTATAATAGTGTATAACCTCTTAACAGGTCTCTTAACATGTCTTAACAGGTCCGGACCTGTTAAGACACGAAACCTGTTAATTTTATTCGTGTCTTAACAGGTCCGGATCTGTTGAGACACGAAACCTGTTAAGACCTGACACGAAACCTGTTAAGAGCAGATCGTGTCATGTCGTGTTAACAGGTCCGTGTCAGAAATTGCCAGCTCTATCTGTAGACAAGTGCTACAAATAAACATCTTCAATTATTCAATAATAAATAAATTATTCAATTAATTACTAGTAATAAATTATTCAATAATAATAAGAAGAAAAATAAAATAAAATAGAAACCAACATACCAGTGTAATATCCATCAAATGAAGGAAAGCCACCGTCAAGTTCATCTTCAGCATCATTATTTTCAGAAGACGACCATAAACCCAACGTTGACTTGTTTACAGAAACAACCTCCTCTTCGTCACCGGCGCAATCAATAACAATAATAAGAAGAATCTCGTCACCCCCACCCCCACCTCCCACACACACATACAATCATCAGAAAATAGAACTCATTGGAAAAATAGATCGGTATTGCGGCGGTTGTATCGTGGTTCTCCACCTGAATATAAAGGCTTTTTTGGGGAAACAATTACGAGAGAGAATTAGATAGTTAGGTGAATGAGAGGAGAGAGATGAGTGGAAAATTGTAAATAAGAGAAAAAATAAAATTACAAAACTGTCCTTGTGTTAAATGTAGATGTATATTATAGGCCGTAGGATGAAAGAAAAATCAATGGTTGAGGTTGAGTGTTATGATCTTTAGATATATTTTGTTTCGCATTGAACTTTTCTCAATTAGTAAGTAGTAATGAACTGAAATCGATCTCTTTTACACAACTAATTTGTATTTGGTCAACAACGTACTTCCGTTGTCCATGCAACTTGATGTAGTATGATTGGATTTAGCAATGACCTATTCTACACGTACTATATGGAAAGTGTACGTTTGTGGTTAATTGTCCTGGTACTTAGTACTTACCACCATATATGGAACATGAGGAGAAACAGGTCATTGATAAATTCCATATGGCGTAAAACAGGTCATTGCTTTGTGGTTAATTGTTCATGCAACTTCCGGTCTCTTTTGTGGTTAATTGTCCTAGCTAGCAATGACCTATTTTATGCTATATCAGCAAATTGAATTCCCTATTTTCTCATGTTCCATTGCGAGAAAACTTGGAAAGAGATCGCTTTGTGTTGGAAGACTAGTGACTTCCTCGTTAACAACACGAAGGAAATGGTATCCATTACTGATGACAAGCATATGGATAAACCATTATATTTCTTTGAGTGGTTAATGCGGCTCTTTTTGGGAACTTTGGTAGTTTCGCAATGAAACCGTTTTAAAAGAAAAGCGGCTAAACAAAGACCTATTCATCGCTAATGTGAAGACCCATTCATTTCTAAATGATGCAACTCCTTAATTATATAAAAAAATTGAGTTAATTGCAAAAATCGTCACTAAGGTTTGCTCAAATTGCAGATTTCGTCCCAAATAGTTTAAAATTGCAAAAATCGTCCCTAAATCAAACCTTTTGGCAAAATTTGGTCCCTAGCTTTAACTGCCGTTAAGTACATTCCGTTAGAATTTACACGTTAGCCCTTTTAGCCAACAATTCTTGCAGCGTTCATCCTTTTAACTAATGTCCGTTATAATTGAAAAAATCGGTTTTTAAACGTTCATTTTCATTCGTTTTTATATGATTTCATCCGTTTGTCTTACGTTTTTATACGTTTTCGCCCGTTTTTAAACGTTTTCCTCAATTTTTATACGTTTTCGTTTGTTTTTATACGTTTTCACCTGTTTTACTTACGTTTTATACGTTGTCGTCTGTTTTTATACGTTTTCGTCCGTTTTTATACGTTTTTGTCCATTTTTACACGTTTTCGCCTGTTTTCTTACGTTTCTATATGTTTTCGCCTGTTTTTATACGTTTTCATCCGGTTTTGTCCATTTTTATACGTTTTCGTCTGGTTTTATACCTTTTCATACGTTTTTAATCGGTTTCATTTGTTTTTACACGTTTTCGCCAGTTTTTCTTCAATTTTTATACATTTTCGTCCGTTTATCTTACGCTTTTATACATTTTTGCTCGTTTTTATACGTTTTCATCCATTTTCGTCCATTTTTATACGTTTTCATCCATTTTTATACCTCTTCATACGCTTTTAATCATTTTCATATGTTTTTATACATTTTCGCCTGTTTGCTTACGTTTTCGTTAGTTTCTCTTATATTTTTATACGGTTTCGCCCGTTTTTATACGTTTTCATCCGTTTTCAGCCATATTTATATGCTTTTGTCAGTTTTTATATGTATTCATCCGTTTTCAGCCACATTTATATAGTTTTCATTCATTTTTATACGTTTTCCGCCCGTTTTTCTTACATTTTCATACATTTTCGTCCCTTTTCACACATTTTCGCTCGTTTTTATACGTTTTCACCCATTTTCGTCCATTTTTATACGTTTTCATCTATTTCCGTCTGTTTCTCTTATGTTTTTATATGTTTTTGCCTATTTTTATATACTTTCATCCATTTTTATACGTTTTCGTCCTTTTTTATACATATGAAAACGGGCGAAAATGTATAAAAATAGACGAAAGCATATAAAATTTACGAAACCGTATAAAAACGGACGAAAACATATAAAAATGGCCAAAAACATATGAAAACGTATAAAAACATAAAAAATGGGCTAAAAGGCATAAAAATGAACGAAAACGAATAAAAATTGATGAAGGTATATAAAAACAGACGAAACATATTAAAATAGCCGAAAACGGAAGAAAACGTATAAAAACGTAAGAAAAACACAATTAAAAATGTATGAAAAGGTATAAAAATGGACGAAAACGTATGAAAATGTAAGAAAAACAGGCGAAACGTATAAAACAAATGAAAACGATTAAAAATGTATGAAAAGGTATAAAACCGGACGAAAACATATAAAAATAGACGAAAACGGATGAAAACATATAAAAACAGGCGAAAACGTAAGAAAAACGGGCGAAAACGTATAAAAACGGACAAAAACGTATAAAGACGGCCGAAAACGGATGAAAACATATAAAAATGGGCGACAACGTATAAAAATGTAAGTAAAACGGGCGAAAACGTATAAAAACAAACGAAAACGTATAAAAATTGATGAAAACGTATAATAACGTATGACAAACGGACGAAATCGTATAAAAACGGACGAAAATGAACTTTTATAAACCAATTTTTTTCAATTATAACGGACGTTAGTTAAAAGGATGAACGATTCAAGAATTGTTGGCTAAAAGGGCTAATGTGTAAATTCTAACGGAATTTACTTAACGGCAGTTAAAGTTAGGGACCAAAATTTGCCAAAAGGTTTGATTTAGGGACGATTTTTGCAATTTTAAACTATTTGAGACGAAATCTGCAATTTGAGCAAATCTTAAGGACGATTTTTGCGATTAACTCAAAAAAATTCAAACAAAATATTGAACAACCCTATACCGAAAATCCAATAGTCCATATATATACGTGTCAGTGTGTCATGTCTCACTACTATCTCAAGAAAGAAAAATGGCAACGAAGGTTAATATTATTATTCTCCACCTTTACTTGATCGTTTTCTTATTTTTCGTCTCTCCAACGTTAGCCATACGTCACTACAAGAATCAGGAGAACAGGCGTCGAACCGTTTCCCGTCGACATTATGTCGACGGCATAAGGCAAGAAACGACAAAAAAAAAACGATTGACCGAGGCCAACTGCGTTGAATTTTTCATAATCATATTTTCCCGTCGACATGTCAACGGAAACCTTTTAGAATATTTTTTTAGCCTCAATAATTCGCCAAAGTTGGGCGCGAAATTTACCCGCTAATATATTCCCGTCGACATGTCGACGGGAATATATTAATAACGTTTTATCCCACAATTAACGTGTGATTAAGCATAATAATTATTACTCCCTCCGTCCCAAAATTATAGTCCCTCTTTGACTTTTTCGGTCTTTATTTTTCAACTTTGACGTTAAATATTTTTGTTTATGTTACATAATACTTGATGCAAAATATATGAATGAATTGAGTTTTAAATGTATTTTTCATTGATATAATTTTCATCAACTATTGTATAACACAAACAAAAATATTTGAAGTCAAAGTTGAGTATGAAAGACCGAAAAAGTCAAAAGGGGACTATAATTTTGGGACGGAGGTAGTATGTTTTAAGAGGACGGGAGTATATTACTAATTATAAACATTTTTAATAAATGGGTAAAATATTGGGAGGGATATTTTGCCGCTTTATTGTTCCCGTCGACATGTCGACGGGAATATATCTTTAAAAAGCAGGCTATATATATCCTTTCAAATACATTCCCGTCTCATTTTTTTACCAATATATACATTCTCACAAAATTATTTCCGTCTCATTTTACATATCTCACAAATAATTCAATCGTCAATGCTTACAAGACACACACGACTTGGCGTGGTTGCACAGTTGAAGAGGAGTACTCAAAAATCTTGTCACACGAGCTCCTCTTTAATGAAGTTATGTTAACTTTTGGTCATGCAGTTTATGAGGAATATGGTGATTTTAAGGATGCTGAACCGTGGATGAGAGACAAGATTATCGAATGGTGTAGGAAAAAGCCGTACTACAAAGAGTACATGGACGAGCTAGATGCTGCTGAAGCTCAAGCTGCTGCTGAAGCTCAAGTTGTTGCTGTTGGAGGTGACGACGAAGCTGAAAGTACGTTGAAAACAAAACTTGATAATCTGGGAAATAGGATCACAAATCTTGAAGCTACGTTTGCACATATCAAGGAAATGGGAGCAAGGAAGGGAAAAGATGGTGCGAGTTCGAGTAAAGCGGGAAGTAGCCGCAAAAAAAAAATAAACGGGTTGTTTCGTTTGATCTGTTGTTTTAGTTGTCGAGTTGTTTAGTTTGAGTTGTTTCGTTTGGTTGTCGAGTTGTTTAGTTTGAGTTGTTTCGTTTGGTTGTCGAGTTGTTTAGTTTGAGTTGTTTCCTTTGGTTGTTGAGTTGTTTAGTTTGGTTGTCGAGTTGTTTAGTTTGAGTCTGTATGAAAATGCATGTGGTTAAGAACTCTTGCTTGTTTTAAATAAACAGTTTGCCTTTGTATTTGATAATTATTGCTCCTTCAGTTCTAATTATTGCTCCACAACAACAACATTTTATTAAACAGCAACAACAACAACATTTTATTAAACATCAAAAACATCAACAACAACAGCAAACAACAGCAACAACAACGATAACAGTATTACATATGAAATTTATCCATGTCACCTACAAGGTCACGGAGTATTGCATCCGACTGACATGCGTGGTCGTGGTTGGGATACGTTGCCATGTCAAGTTTTGCCTCCAGCACCCTTAATTTTGTCTCTAGCACCTGTTTTTGTGCCTCCAACACCTGTTTTTGTGCCTCCAGCAAGTTTATTCTAAGATTTTTTTCATGACAGTTTGAGCACCTTTTTGGAGCAGATCCAGAACCGCTTGATGTTGAAGCTCCCAGAGAACCGATCATCATTTTGGCGAGTCGTTCCTCCTTCCATAAAAAAAAATTACATCCATGGTCTTCTGTCCCAGGCTGTTAAAGAGTAAAAACTATTATTTTTAACAACTAACCAAATTATTTAAAGAAAAAATAGGTAATTGTTCACCTGCAAGAAAGGACACGCATAGTATAGTTTACCATGGGAGTAAGATTTACACGATTCTCGCAGAATCACGTCTCCTCGTTCACAAGGACAAGGAAAAGCTTCAAATTCTGTCATCTTCTTCACCATGATAACAGTGTATGTTTGTGGTTGTGAGGTTGAGTGGTTGAATCATGACCAGTGTGGCCCGATCTACAAGTTGAGGTGATAAAAGGTGGTGGCCAAAAAAAGATTCCGGCGGCCGGAAAATGCTGGTGTCGCCAGAAAACAGAAACTGCTAAAGAGAGATAGAGAGAGAGATATAGTGAGATGAGTATGTGTGTGTGTGTGTTTATATTGTGAGGATAAGGTGTTAGGTAGAGAGAGATATATATAGTGAGATGAGACATATCATGTATAACCATAGCATCTCGACTCGTTCGTTTTACATCTCATGTATAACCATCGCATCTCGACTCGTTCGTTTAACATCTCATGTATAACCATTGCATCTCGACTCGTTCGTTTAACATCTCATGTATAACCATAGCATCTCGACTCGTTCATTTAACATCTCATGTATAACCATAGCATCTCGACTCGTTCGTTTTACATCTCATGTATAACCATTGCATCTCGACTCGTTCGTTTTACATCTCATGTATAACCATAGCATCTCGACTCGTTCGTTTTACATCTAATGTATAACCATTGCATCTCGACTCGTTCGTTTAACATCTCATGTATAACCATTGCATCTCGACTTGTTCGTTTTACATCTCATGTATAACCATAGCATCTCGACTCGTTCGTTTAACATCTCATGTATAACCATAGCATATCGACTCGTTCGTTTTACATCTCATGTATAACCATTGCATCTCGACTCGTTCGTTTAACATCTCATGTATAACCATTGCATCTCGGCTTGTTCGTTTTACATCTCATGTATAACCATAGCATCTCGACTCGTTCGTTTAACGTCTCATGTATAACCATTGCATCTTGACTCGTTCGTTTAACATCTCGTGTATAACCATAGCATCTCGACTCTTTCGTTTAACATCTCATGTATAACCATAGCATCTCGACTCGTTCGTTTTACATCTCATGTATAACCATTGCATATCGACTCGTTCGTTTTACATCTCACGTATAACCATAGCATCTCGACTCGTTTGTTTAACATCTCATGTATAACATTGCATCTCGATTCGTTCGTTTTACATCTTATGCATAACCATTGCATATCGACTCGTTCGTTTTACATCTCATGTATAACCATTGCATCTCGACTCGTTTATTAATTTTATAATGGTTGGGATTTAGTATTTTGTGATATTCTAATTATTTTATTTTATATTTTAATAAATGGTTTTTTTTAATTATAATATAAGTAATTAATTTTAAATATATATATATATATATATATTTTTAATTTTATAAAAGTATTTATAATAAATAATTTTTTTCAATTATATAAATTTAGTTTATTAATTTTATAAAACTTATTTTTTAATATTTTATAAAAGTATTTATAATAAATAATTTTTTTTTAATTATATTAAAGTAATTTTATAAAAGTATTTATTATAAATATTTTTTGTAAATAAAAGTTATTTTCCCGTCGACATGTCGACGGGAATAAAACCGCCAAAAATTTCGTGAAAATTTAATACGTCCCGCCAAACGTAAACGACAAAATATCGTAATATTACCGTCGACATGTCGACGGTATTAGTAATAATATAAAAAATTTCGTTTATATTCCCGTTGACATGTCGACGGTAAAATAAAAAGCAATACCAAAACCAGATCTGGTCAATTATTTCTCACAAAACGCAATACCCAAAAAAATAAACCATCACAATTATTTTCTCCGGCGATTATACCACCACCACACCACCTCCACCACTCCTCCGGCTATTATTCGACCACACCACACCACCTCAACCACTCCTCCACCCCAACAACATACCACAATATACCACCACCACCACCACAGCTCCACCCCAACAACACCACCACATTTACCACCACTACCACACGAGCACCACTGTGCACCTCCTCCTCCTCCTCCTCCTCCTATTCCCATGTTTAATTCTTTACTCAACCCCTCATTTGTTTAATTCTTTCCTTCTTCTTTCTTCTCCTTTCTTCCCACTGAGCACCACAGGTAATTTTTTTAATAAAATTATTGTTATTAAAATTGTTATTAAAAATTGTTAATAAAATTGTTATTTAGTTTTGTTAATAAAATTGTTGTTACTTTTTGCTATAATTTTTTTTAATACAGTAGCAGAGCTGAGGGTGAGAGCCGAGAGTCAGAGCCGAGGGTGAGAGCCGAGACAACCAAGACAGCAGGTAATGTACCTCGTTTTATTTTTTTTATTAACTTTTGGTATCCCGACGACATGTCGACGACAACAGCCGAGACCAAGTTTTTAAACTTTTGATATAAAACATTGCTCTCTTTTATTATAGCCCGAGCCCAAGACCACAGCCGAGAGCCCGAGACCACAACCGGAGGTCATAGCCCGTGCCCGAGACCACAGTCGAGAGCCCAAGACAGTATGTTGTTTTTTTTCGTATCCGTATTATTTTTTACATATTAGTATAGTATATTAGGTATGTTAGACTTTGGTAGTAGTTGTAGTTTTCCAGCCGAGACGGACTTTGGTAGTACTTTGGTTGCGTTTGGTTAGTTGTTTGGTTGCGTTTGGTTAAATGTTAGTTGGCGTTTGGTTAGTATATATGGTATACTAGTTGTAGATATTGCGTTTAATTAGGATCCCTTTGCACACTAAGATTCATTTTAAAAATGTGAAGTTAGTATTGGTTAAATGTTAGTTGGCGTTTGGTTAGTATATATGGTATACTAGTTTTAATATATTGGTTAATTGTAAGGTTTTGAAAAATATTTGTTTTAATATATTGGTTAATTGTTTACAAGTTTTAATATATTAGTTTGCGGATTGATTATGTTTCTGCTTATATAACGGGCTTATGGTTTGTTTGGTTTTCGGCTTATGTTTCACAAGCTTAATTTTTATGGCTTATTTTGAAACTTTTTAACTTAAATAGTTTCAAAATAAGTAAAAAAAAAAAATAAATAAGCGTTTGAAACATAAGCCGAAAACCAAACAAAAATAAGCCATAAGCCCGTAGATATATTGTTTGGTTTTCGGCTTATGTTTCATAATTGTTTCAAAAATAAGTCACAAAAACAAGTTTCAAAATAACAAAATAGTTTTATGAAACATAAACCGAAAACCAAACAATTGTTTATAGTCTAATTGTTTAACTTAAAATATATGCTATTGTTAGACTTTTGTGAATGTTTTAGGATTTTAGTGATTAATTTCGGAAAGTCCCCGTCCGAAGTTAATCATCCTATAGAAAACCCGTCCGAAATTAATTTATTAGAAATTAATTTCGGAAAGTCCCCTGTCGACGGTATCATTAAAACAAAAATAGTGTTTTTAATATTATACCGTTGACATGTCGACGGCATTATAGTAAAAACAATACTTTTGTTTTAATGATACCGCCGACATGTCGACGGTATCATATAAACCATAATTATAATCAACTAATTAAAACGTTAATTAGTTATATGGTACCGTCGACATGTCGACGGGAAGAGTTTGACGGACACCAAAATTTCTTTGACTGGAAAACGACGTGGGACCCACAGTGTCGACGGTGATTGTCGACGGGAACACTGTTCCCGTCGAAGCACAGCCGTCAATGTTGTACCGTCGACATGTCGACGGTAACGTATGATTCCGTCGACATGTCGACGGAAAGGGCTTAAAAAAGTCGCCGGGGAAAGCCTCGATTGTACTAGTGCGTGAGGATCCAGCTACATACCATAGAGGTGTATACGGGAATCCATCTCCTCGTTCACCAAAGAAAACACGTACAGATTCACCATACTATAGAGGGGTACACGGGATTCCATCTCCTCGTTCACCACGTAACACTAATAGTACTGCCAACACACAACCCATCAACAAAGTGCGAAATGGATGTTTACAAATGAGTGGCAATTGTCGTATCATACCCTTCGACACCCGACCAACTTCATGCAATGCCCAAATAAATGGCTACTGTAATCAACGCAACAAGACATCTTGTATAAATGTGGTCCAGTGTATTGGCAACTAGTGTACTACTCGAAGTAGCTGTACTTAAATTCCTAGGTGAACTTTTACATTTTATATAGAGCGTTACTTATGTAAGCTATATATCTATTAAGTTGTACTTGGATTGAGTAGATATCATTATTTCGCAATTGGAAAGGATAACGTGTTAATCTAACTTATAATTCGTAACAGTGGTAAGTCGGACCAATACGAGCTAAGTTTTATTGAAAAAATTTGTGCTCAAGTACAAGATGTGCATGCATGTATATCATAGAATGTAAAACAATTATGGCTAATCAAATATTTGAAGTTAAAATTAACTGTGATTATGCACTGATCGAAGCAAGAGATAAGAGAAGAGTTTCACGTACATCAACACTTTTGAAACATTTACTTTAGGGAATTGATTTGCACACTTCTGTTTTTGATTGGGACACTCTAAAGACTGCATCAGACAGTTGTACCATATTTATAACATGCTTTAATTACTTGTATTGTGAGTGTGCCAATAAAAAATAGGAGTGTGCAAATCACCTCCCTTTACTTTAAGCATACGGCTTGAAACAATTAATCAACTCCACAATTAATATGTGTTGCTATGCAGTTACTTAATCCACTCAGGTGTGATAGATATATATATTGAGAGGGGTGCTAGAACCATACAAAATGGCCCACAAAACAATTCCACAAAATGATGCAGCAGTGTTTCATTCGTTGTTTCCCACTCTTTTCTTTTATTGTGTCAATCAAACACTGCCATATCATTGTGTAGAATTATTTTGTGAACCATTTTGTGTGGTTCTATCACTCCTCATATATTGAGGGTTGGCCCGACTATAAGGACACTAAAGCAGACGCTTTAGGCCTCATGTTTTTTGAAAGTCCCAAAAATTGCATTTATGTTAATTTAAATAAAGGATAAGAGTTCAAAAGTAAAGTGTTCAAATGAATTTTTCAAACAATGAACACAAGAAACGAGTTAAAAAATTAAAAGCCTTAGTTTGAACTTGCTTTTGGCCACCGTAGGTCTCGGGACGGCCATGTAGATAGTATACAAATTACCAAATGGCTTACAGATTAGCGATGCATATCTAGTTGAATATGCTCATATGTCGTGAGATATCTTCAGTAAAGTGGTTGTGAGTTCAATATTCTTGTATGAATAGGATGGCAATGGGGCAGGGCGACCATCCGCATCTCCAAACCCGATTACCAGAGTTCTCCCCAAACCCGCCACGATCCCCATCGGGGCGCCCCGTTGGGGCGCGATGCTCCCCCAAACTCGCCTCGTATTAATCGGGGATCTTATCGAGGTGTCCTCTTTGTGTGCAATTTTCGACCAAAGCCGCACGAATTTACATTTATTATTATTTTCAGACCGTTAACAATAAATTGAAGAACTAAAAACATATCAATAATCAATTACAAAAAAGCCTTATTAACTTTTCAACGATAGTTTTATAGATAAATGATGATAAATTATACAGCCGAAAATTAAAACTTAAAAATTTGACAATAGACGAGTTTCAATATCACAATTTTGCAATTTTACAAAGATAAAAAAACAAACAATATTAATATATTTTTATTACGTAAATAATAACAAAATACTATAAAGGTATAAATATATTTGTATATGTGTATATATTATTCTGGTGGGGATGGGCGCGCCGAGGATTCCCGCTCCCCGCCCCAAAGCCAATTAAAATCCCCATTTAAGCCCCAAACCCGATTAGCATGCCCCGCCCCGCCCCAATTAGTCCAGGTCTCGGATTTTCCCGTCGAGTTTGGGTGTTTTTGCCATCATACGTATGGCATTTGCATGAGTTGTGGTATAATATAGTGTGAGTTATAAATGTTTTTCTAAAAGATTTAAGAAAGGGAAAATTTCAAAACTACCCCGATTGCCCAATGCTTGGGCTTTTCTAAACAACATTTTTTGGTTTTGCTTTTCTAGATTAGGGCAACCAGTACTTTTTGGGTAACTAAAATCTGCAAATGACAAGTGTGACTTTACGAATTATAAGATAGATCAACTTGTATACTTTTTTGGGCAACTGATATACTTCATGTCGGACAACTGACGACACATGGTTATCTAATTCAAGTTGCCCAGGGCAACTAGTCTAGAAAAGCAAAAGCAAAACATGTCGTCAAGAAAAGCCCAAGCATTGGGCAACTTGGGTAATTTTGAAACAATTTTTCGACTTTCTCTGACTACAAGAAACAATATAGATTGTACAACTTCTTGACTGTCGTTGAAAAAGTTTAGTACGTGAAAAAATTTGTACTCGATCGAAATATAATAAGCACCACTACTACAAAAAAACGTCTTTTAGGCCCTTTTATATAGATCCTCTAAGAAAAACACATGTCTAAATGTCAAATTTTCTCTCGAAACTGTTATTTAAACCGGTGCAAATGAAAGAAACCCGTATATATATCTTTTTCTTATTTAGACCGGTGCTTTTTAAAACAACCGGTCTATATAACAAAAACATTTAGACCGGTTAGAATTATTTAAACCGGTCTAAAATAGTTTTTTTGAAAAAAGTGACCAACGGCTACAATACCATATCTGCCATTATTATACCACAACAACCTCAATTTTCTCATTTAATTCACCTAAAAATTATCAAAAATATCCTTATAACCAAAAAAATTCGCATTAACTACAATTAAAAATGTTATACTTATGTTAATCACTACTTGTGTGTTTATGTATATAAATTTGTTATTATGCACAAATGAAAGATAACATGATTTTTTTTTCTATTTGTATAGGAACGTTTGTGTAAATAGACCTTGTATGGTTGCGTTGTTAGCTTGATTAACTCGTGGAAGTGAGGTATTTTCTAAATTTACGGAAATAATTTTTTTATGCAGCATTCATGTAGTATAAATTTATTGCAACTCTTGCGCCATTAGTTTAATTCCCATCCGAAAATAACCTAATAGAGGTTAATTTCGGATTATCCCCATTTAAAAATATTTTTTTGAATACTTTGTTGCATTTAGGATGTGAATGTGTATTATCATATTGAGTATAATTTAAGATGGATCATAGTATATGGATGTACCAGATAGAATGTGCTACCATCGAATACTTGGAACATTTGTCTCATTTCCTAAAAGCTGCCTAAGATGATCGGGTGAAAAAAGGAAAATCAAGAGTCCATTGTCCTTGTAAAAATTGCTTGAATTGGAAGTGTCATAACGATTTGAAAACTATTAAAAACAATCTTATAGAAAAAGCCAAAAAGGGTTTAAGCTTGTCTTGTGTGGTATTAGGAGCTGTCTGTATTAGGGATAAACAAACTATGTTTGGATTAGGGGCTGATTGGATTAGGAGCTGTCTAGATTAAGGTGTACTTCGGCTGGTTTTAAGACACATGATGAGGTGAAAAGTGAACCACTTTTAAGGGGTCATTTAAGCCCGGATTCGTGATTATTTGATCAAATATTGCCCTAAATCGTTCCTTTTGTCATTTTAGGTACTTTTTGAGAGAAATATGAAAAAAGGAAGCATTTTGGACGTTTTTTGAGCATAAAAGTGAAGAAAACGGCAAAGCCTCAATTTTCCTTGCTGGGAACAGTACCTGACGGCGTCAAGAGTCTCCAAGTGATGGCGTCAAGAGTTACAAAAGAGGTGGAAGTGGAAGATACATGTGACGGTCCAGAGTGTTTTCAAGCATAGGAGATGACGGCGTCACCTAGGCTGTCATGGTCCATTTGTTAGTGACGGCCCAGATGAAATTCCTACATGATGGCGTCAAAATCAGATCTAGACAATATGATTTTTATGAAGACGGCGATTTGACGGCGTCACAAATTCCTTCTTGACGCCGTCACCCGGTAGAATCTATATATAGTTTTCCAAATTTCATTCGTTAGTGTGCAACTTTGAGGGAAAAACCCTAGGTCGAATTTTCTAGCTTTTTCAAGGGTTTCAACCCTTTGAATCGTTCATGTTCTATTAAAGATAAGTACTCTATCAATTCATTCAATATGTCTATGTGTTGTTTGAATATATCTTACGCTTGTCTTCAATTTAACATGCTCGGCTAGATTTCTTTTGTGTTTGCCTAGATGTAGTGAAACCTAGATATTAATTATGGGTTGATTGTTTGTTTATAGTTGTTCCGGATGATTGTATTTGAAGTTAGGCTTAAGAAAAATGGCAGACTTCCATTGGTAACTTGCTTGAACATCTTAAGAAACATGATCGGAGGTGTACTACGATTTTTGGTTGTATTTAATGCGTAGGAAAATTCTAATGATCGCATGTTAGGAGCTTCTAACGGCTCGACATAGGAGTGAAGTAGGATCCTATAAAGTTAGGGAATATTGTATACGACCCTACGACTAGTATTAAGGAATATGACCCGTCATCCATGCAATTGTAACAAGCTATCAACCTGTAAAAGATATCTAGGGAGTAATGAAACCTAAGTAAACACAACTTTCCCCATCATTGTTTACACCAAATTAATATAATTAGTTTTATTTTCATTTTTGTTATTTTATTTTGATTGCATCTTTAGTTATTTGGGTTAGTTGGCTAGCAACTAATTCCGCCAACTCTTCCAAAACCCGAGATTTTAATTGCTTTTATAAAATATAAAAATACAAAAAGAATAATCCCTCACCTCTAGACTTAGTTTAGGAGACTTTCTAATCCTAGCGACACTATTCCTTAATTGAACGATCAATCCCCCTGTACTTGTCACTATACTATACTACAATGATCAGGTACACTGCCTGGTGGGGGTTGTAAGCTTCTCGAGATCCTTCGAGAGGTAAAGCCTGGTGCAATTCCCACGTATCAAGTTTTTGGCGCCGCAGCCCGGGGAATAGTTATTGTCTAGGTTATGATTTATTTTTATTAGGTCTACTTGCTAGATTCCTTTCTAGTAAGATTTTATTTTTATTTTTAGGTTTTCTTTAGTCTATCTCATTTCTTCGTGTCTTGGTTCGTAACCTTTACCATCCGACATCATGGAAGGTGGTAATGATGAGGCGAAAAATGATCCGTTTTTAGGGGGTCATTTAAGCCCGAATTCGAATTTATTTGATCAAATAATGCCCTAAATCGTTCCTTTTGTGATTTTAGGTACTTTGGGAGAGAAATCTGGAAAAGGAAGCAATTTGGACGTTTTTGGAGCATAAAAGTGAAGAAAACGCCAAAGTCTTAATTTTCCATGCTGGAAACAGTATGTGACGGCGTCAAGAGTAACTTCCTGACGGCGTCAAGAGCAAAATTCCATGACGATCCAGTAAAGATTTGACGGCGTCACGAAGGTAGGGCGTCAAGAGTAAAAGTCATGACGGCCTGGAAATGATTAAGTCTTGACGGCTTCAAATGTAGATCAAGGCAGTCCGAGAATAGTTTTGGCAGCGAGGTGATGGCGTCACAATGTTGGTCTTGACGCCGTCAGACCCCTTTTCCTATATATAGTTTTCTAATTTTCACATTAAAAACAGAGAAGTTTTGGAGAAACCCTAAGTACGAACTTGGTGCGAATTTTACAGGTTTTTCAAGGGTTCCAAGCCCTTGATACCTTACATGTGTAATTGAGATAAGTGTTCTTTCAATTCAATCAATATGTCTATGTGTTGGTTGTCTATATCTTGTTCTTGTCTTAATTCCATCATGCTAGGCTAGATCTATCTTGTGTTTGCTTGGATCTAATGAAACCTAGATGTTAATTATGTGTTGATTACTTGTTTATACTTGTCTTGGATGAATGATTTATATGTTAGGCTTAAGAAAACTGGCAGATCTCCAATTGGTAACATGCTTGAACGTCTTAAGAAACATGAACCGACGCGCACTAGGTCTTTATTGGTTGCATTTAATGCATGAGCCACTGTTTACAATCCGTATAGTTGTGCTGGGCATGGTGTAGGAGGAGATAAGAGCTCATAGAATTGGAGAGTTAAGTGTGCCACCCCATGAATGGTATTAAGGAATACGATCCGTCATCCATGCAATTATAACAAGTAATTAACGTGTAAAAGTTGTCTAGGGAGTAGTGAAATCTAAGTAAACACATTTTCTCCATTTATTGCTCACAACTTTAGTATATTTTAGTTTATTTTCATTTCTAGTATTTTATTTTGATTGCATCTTTAGTATTGGGTTAGTTGATAAGCAACTAATTCCGCCCAAATCCTTCAAACTCGAGATTTTTACTTGCTTTCTATAAAATATAAAAACACAAAAATAATCATCACTCACCTTTAGAACTAGTATTTAGGCTTTCTAATCCTAGCGACACTATTCCTAAGCTGAACGATCAATCCCCCGGTACTTGTCACTATACTATACTACAACGATCAGGTACACTGCCTGGTGGGGGTTGTAAGTTTCTTGAGATCCCTCGAGAGGTAAAGCCTGTTGCGATTCCCACGCATCAAGTTTTTGGCGCCGCAGCCCGGGGAATAGTTATTGTCTAGGTTAGAATTTCTTTTTATTAGGTCTACTTGCTAGATTCCTTTCTAGTAAGATTTTATTTTTATTTTTAGGTTCTCTTTAGTCGATCTTATTTCTTTGTGCCTTTGTTCGTAACACCCGACATCATGGACAACGGGAACATCTTTGAACCCGTCATCCCACCACAACAAAACCCACCATTAGAACCCCTTAGGCCCCGAACCTTAGGAGAGTATTCCCGACCTAGCCACCAAGGCTACCGAAACACCATTGAGCTCACCGGAGCCAATGTGACCCCCTTGCGATCCGACACCATCCGGTTGGTGCAAAGCGGATGTGCATTCCATGGACTTCGTTCCGAAGATCCAAACCAACATCTTTAAGGACTTCCTCAAAATCGTAGATTCCATAGACCTAGATGTTGCAACTAGGGAGACAACCCGATTACGCCTATTCCAATTCTCTCTACGGGATCAAGCTAGTCAATGGCTTGAGCGTTTACCTGCGGGATCCATCACCACATGGGATGATCTCACCACTCGTTTCCTTGCTCAATTTTTCCCACTGGGGAGAACTACTAAGCTTAGAAATGACATCTTGATGTTCCAACAACGTCAAAGTGAATCTCTTTATGAAGCATGGACTCGTTTCAAGGACTTACTCCAAAAAGTCCCTCATCATGGCATAGATCTTTGGCTCAAAGTCCAAATCTTTTATGACAATATCGACATCTCCACGAGGCGAGCCATTGACCAATCGGCCGGTGGTAAGCTACGTGATCTAAGTGCGGAACAATCATGGGAACTCATAGAAGATCTTGCTCTCTATGACAACGAAAGTTGGAATGATCCCCGTGACTTGAATAAAACGGTCAAGGCAATATCTTTGCCTTCGAACAATTCTAGCACTCCCGACTGTAGGATCATGGAACTTGAAGACCAAGTCAAGTTTTTCATGAAATCTTACGAAGCTCCTAAGCCTTCAAGCCAAGTGAACAAAATCACTTCTTCATGCGAATTATGTAGTGGTCCCCACGACACTCGTGATTGTGTGGAACTCCCCAGAACAGCTTTTGCGGACTACGCATCCACGCGTACCGACCAAGCGGGAGATAAGTGGTACACTTTCAAGCCCGAGCCAAACACTTACGGTGATTCATACAACCCCTCATGGAAAAATCACCCAAACCTTAGGTGGAAACAAAATCAACCCAATTCTTCCAATCCGCCTAATCGTTACCAACCAACCGGTCTACCCTCCAATGGTACTTTCAACAAAAATCTTTCTAACAACTTTGGTAGTACCAACAACCTTGGAGGATTGATGTCTAAGTTCATGGCATCTCAAGAGGCTCGCATAGCTAGGTTTGAAACCGAATTCAACCAACAACAAACGGAGATAACCAACAAGATTGACAACTTGTTGAAGGCCCTCGACAACCAAGCACTAGTCACACCTAGGAAGGACACTAGGGACACCAATAACGGAAGCCAAATTAAGGACCCCTCATCATCCAAACATGTCCACTTTGTCAATGTTGTCACCATTAAGCCAATAGATAAGGAGATCCAGGAGAGTGACAAGGATGAAGTTAGAATAGAAGCCGAGACTAAGGATGAGAGTAGGGAAGTTGAGGTAGAGCCTATAGAAGAATACTTTGATAAGTTGCCAACCAAGGAAGAACGGGAATACCATAAGGATTTATTCGATAGTCCCGAGAGACCATATATCCTTGGCACACCCCTTATCAAAATGGGAGACCCCTCTAACATTAACATCCCATGCAATATCGGGCACATGCATATATGGAAAGCTTACATCGACCCTAGATCCCCCGTGAACATCATGACTAGGACTTATTACAATTTGGTGATGAAGAAGCAACTTGATTTTAGGATGATGCCCGATAAGAATCTGATAAGTAATTTTGCAGGAAGAGTGAAGAGACTGCATGTGATTATAGGGAATCTAACCTATGAGATCGATTTAATGATTGTTGAGGACACTCGTCCGGTGATAGATGCTTGCCTAAGCCAAATAATATTTGGAAAACCATTTGTTGAGGCCACTAGGATGAGTTATGATCCGACTCTATGGATAGTTAGATTCAAGAAAGAAAATGATGAAGTTGCCTATCAAATGCCCTACAAAATTGAGCAATACCGCCTTCTCTCTAATATAGAAAAGGAACACAAGCAAGCGGCTTATTATAGGAATGAGGAGGATAGACGTAGAGGAGTAGAGTATGTAAAGAACAGAATTCTTGGTTTCTACAAAGAATGCTTGCAACTAGGTCCGGAATACAAAACTGGTTTAGAAGACGACCTAGAGAGTGGAACCAATGATGAGGTCATGTAGTAACCCATGACCTTGAGTCTAACTACAAGACTCGTAAATAAAGAAAAGCGCTTCTTGGGAGGCAACCCATGTTTTGTGTGATTTTATTTTGTTTGTTTGATATTTGCTTCCGTACGCATGCTTTATTTTTATTGTTGGTAGATCATGTTTCTAAACTAAATAGTGGAAATACTTTACTTTGTTGTTTTGGCCTAGTCTTAACTCCACCTAAAGGTATTTTTGCAAAAGAGAAGTGTAAGGGGAAACCCCAAATATGTTTTCAAGAAACAAACCGATCTTGATTCTCCACAATATTAAATGAACATGTATATTCGTATTTGTTAGAGTCAAATGCTTGTATTGAGTCATAATGAAGTTTTGCAGGATTTTCCAGGAAGTAGAACCAAGTTTTTCCAGAAATTTTCCGAAAACTTAACATAAGAATTTCTGCAGGTCACTTCTGACGGCGTCACGAGATAACTCTTGACGACGTCAAGTGTAAAAATCTGGAAATTTTACCGGTTTTGTTTTCTAACGGAGTCTTATGGTTTTTGTGAATTATTAAGTTTTATAATCTCCAGGAGATCTGCAAACTTCATTCCACAAGCATTATATCTTATCTTGTTTTCTAGGAGTTAGTAACTTATATAGGATGCCGCCGATTTTACGCGAGGTTATCTTGTCTATTTTATCAGGTTTTACAGGTTATGTGTGACAAGAAGATGATTTATATTCTGGAAGGGAAGCTTTGATTGTTCATTTTCTTGGAGGAAGATTTAACCTGGCCACCTTATTATCCATACCGAGCGAATCAGGGGAGTATTTGATTTCATTCTCTTTACTCTTTCACTTTTACATTCTTTACTTGAACATTGGGGACAATATTCATATTAAGTGTAAGGGGAGGGTAAAAAGATGATACCTTACATATGCACTTTCACTTGAGTTTGTTTTGTTTAATGGTAGATGTGTAATAAAACTATGAGAAATACTTGTTAGTGCAATTTTAGCGCCAAATTTAAATTTTTTTACAACATTTAGGAGTGAAACTTAAGCCATAGCAAGCGTCTCATGGATAGGAGATTGTATGACTAACACATAACCGTATATTCAGAAAAATTTTCCACCCAAATATGTGAGGTTCGCCTTTAGATTTGATAGGAAAAGCATTTACTATTAGTGCTTATGAGTGTACCGGTAGCATTTAGATTCTATAACTTGCGTTAGTGATGCATCCCGAGACCGCTAGTGAGACTAAATTCGTGTGGTAGGATTTACTACATGATAAGAGGCATTAGGATCACCCTTGTGTTAAACCCGTATCATAATTACTTGACCATTTAAGTCATATTAGTTGGCTAGTTAAGTCAACTAATTTTTCCCACACCCTTAGCGTTGTACTCATTTTTAGTACACGATACCCCTAGTACACCCCTCCGAGCCTATCTTTTCGTTTCTAACTTTAAGCATTTTACTTAAAGGAAGAATTTGTTACACCCCACTTAAATGTACAACCAAATTGCCTTAGCCTTCCGTGTATGCGCTCATTTTTAGTGCATTATTGTTATTCGTTAAACCCTAAGTTAACTATCTAATTGGTTACATGGTTGCTAGGCGAGTCATATCCTTGTAGATATTGTTTTGGGACGATTAAGACTCATGGGTAAAGTACTTATTTATGGAGTAATGGGGAAGAACATCACTTATTACCCCCATATGTGTGTTAATCTTAAAAGTACTCCAAGTGTTTTGATTTTCTTAATTCGAGTCATTAGATTAGTTTATTGTAAAGTATGTAAAGATTCAAGTGTAAGGGGAGTGTTCATTCCCTATGATGTATTATTTTGGATGGTAGGGTAAGAGTGTATGCGGAAAAAAAAACAGAAAAAAATCAAGAAAAAGAAAAAAAAATAGAAAAAGGAAAAAGAGAAAAAACATACGGACTACCATCCCGTTTCATTCTATGTTTATTTTATGTTTTTGTTATTTTTCATTTATTAGCTTAAGTCGAGTCTAGCCTTGGCTTAGCAACGCCATATTGTACATGTAATTAACCAAGATTGTTAACTCGCCACCAGTAAAACTTCCTTTATCCAACAAAACCGTGTATTTCATATCGCTACACCTAACGTTACAACCCTTTAAAAGACCTCTTTGATAGTTTATCCTAGGTGCTTACGCCATGTGGTGGAGGTTTGATCCTTTTCCAAGCCTATGGTAATCTATTTTGCTATGACAGGTAGTGAGAGATATCTTCCGTTTTTATATTGTAATTTACACTTTATTACACCCGAGAGATGTGAGTATCTAAACACTAGTTGTGAGGTGCTAGTGTATGACCTCCGTGCTTGTCTATTGGTCTTTAGTGGAACGATTATTTGTTGTAATTACTTTTATATTAGTGTTAAATGACCCCTGGTTGACGCTAAATCACCAACTTATATTGACCAAAGAATGGTCAACAAAGTCAAATAGCCTAGATCAATACTCCGGGTAATATAAGGTATCACCGGGTCGTTAAATCCCGTTGAGGTGTGAATTGTAACTTAAGCGCATTCGTGATCGGGTGATTATTCACAGAAAGGGTTTGTTGTGAGAATTATTTGGAGATTATAAACAGAAATAGCTTAGGAAAGCTATGTGAATGATTACGGGAACTGAGGTTGAGAGGAAATCACCTAAAACTTAAAACCGTACGTTTGCCGAAGACGTGAACAAACGTACAAAAATGTGAATACGGTGATCTGGATAGGCTACTGGTATGAAAATTTACTTTTTACAAACCTAATGATAATAGAAAATTTTAGGAAATTTAAAATTATTTTTTACACTAATTTAATAATTACTATTAATTAAATACTATTTTTCTAATTACTTTTAATTAACTAAATTAACCTAAATTATAAATAATTATGAAATTAACTTGGAAAAATAAAAATTAAACTTGGAAAAATCTAAAATACTATAAAACTAATTTTAGAAATGAAAATATATTTTTAATACTATTTAATTAATTATTACTAATTATTAACTAATTATTAATTACTTTTTAATTATTTAAAATAACCTAATTTCTAATTAATTATTAAATTATACTAGAAAATTGAAAACAAAATTTGGAAAAATCTAAAATAACTAAAAACTAATTTTAAAATTTAATTTATATTTTTCTTATTTTCTAATTAATTATTATTATTTATTAAATATTTAATAATTACTAAAAACTATTTTAAATTAGGAAAAATACTAAATGATGCAAGAAAAATCTGAAAAAATTACAGAAATTATTTTTACACACCAGAAGCCTAGGAAAATTATAAAAATGAGAATTGCTTATTAATAAGCTTAAGAATAAGCCAATTGGCTTAAATAGAAGCTATCACTTCTATTAAGTTGGGCTTATTTGGAATTTTCTTTTTCAAAACTGCTTATTATGTGTTTTTAAGCAACTTTTGTGAAATGAGTTTGGCTGAGGTCAAGGAAATAAGCACTTCAAGTGCTTATACCCTTGACAGTTGACTTTCTTTGACTTTGGAGAGAAATAAGTACAAATGGCCAAGTGTGGGACCCACAATGGTAAAAGCTGATGCAAATAAGTTATATGAACAAGTTTAAGCAAGTTTCACACAATTAAGATGGCTGAATAAGCCAAAACTCCACAATAAGCACTTTGCTTATTTGGTTCTGAGACAGATTTGGGACAGAGATTGGGTGCAATTCTAGGTGGGGTCCACAGGTCAATTGGTCAAACCAATGGTCAAAACACCAACCCTGGTAGGAGGGGGGTTGAATGGCATCAAGTTGGGTCAGTGGGACCCACTGAGTTGGTCACAATGAACCACCAAAGTTGGTGGTGTGACTGAGTCAGCTGATGTGCAGGGCACACCCTTGCCCTGCAAGTGTCTTCCAAGGGTAATTTAGTCCAACAGAAAAAAATCATAAAAATCAAACAATGGTTTGAATCAAAAGTTCTACTGGTAGACTATGATTACAACAAGTTTCAGAATCTAAAACCACCCACAAAAATCAAGAAAATTCATCGTATATTGGGAAAAATCTGACACTTGCACTTTTGACTTTTTAGAAAAATTTAGATTTTGACTTTTATGAACTTTGCTTGCTGATTTAGTGACTTGGAATGTTATGTTAAGCTATGATATAACCAATTTAAGTTATAATGCAAACTTAGGAAAGGATTTGATGGATTTTGGGTTCAAAAATCACCACAGTTAACTGTGGTGATAATTTTCTTGTGATTTTGACTTTTTACTTCAAAAGATACAAATGTAAAGCTTTGACTGAGGTAACTTGAACCTAAGAATGATGTTTCAACAAGTTGTAACCACTGAAAAGCTCAATTGCACAGATGGATACCCAAATCCAAACACCCCCTTAAAATTGATTTTAACAAGATTATGAAGCAAATGAACAAATTAATCCATGGAACTGAGATATTAGCTATTACTAATCACATATGACCACAAATGAACCAGATTAAACAACAATTAATCACTACAACTGCAAATTACACTATTATCCAAATTTATGTTAAAAACTGAAAATATAAAACCAAGTACAATAAACCTTCAACCAAGGCTTAACCAAGGTATCTTGGAACTGCTACAAGCTCCAGCTTATTCAAAAAATAAGCTGGTAATGTCCATCTTGCTTATCCATTTCAAGCAACTTCCAAAAAGCTTTCCAAGTCTAATGCCAAGGTAATTTTCTTATGAACTTGATATTCTGATTTTATCTTATGTTTTCTTTTATATATTTAGAACCTAAGTGAGTTTCTGAAAAGGATTGCAATTATAATAAGCTTAAACAAACTTTAGTTAAAAATTAAAATTGAGATTGAAACTAAAATGCAAATAACTCTTTAAACAGAAAATGAGACTTTTATATTAAAAACAAGAAGTAAAATTACAATATGAAAACTACTCTAAATAAGTTCAGACATGCCATAAAAGGCTTACAAAAGCTTAATATATATACGAGCTACAAACTAGGCCTCAAAAGCTTCCACATGGCTTCCACTTGCAAACTTGCACTCCCCTGAGTATCTCCATTGACCCTTGACCATATCCTAGCCATCCAATTAGGTTTTGATCCATCTTAGCCATCCGATTGAATTTTGGCGCCAAATTGGTACGGGGCAAAAATAAGTGGGATAGGTGAGGGATATTTAATGTGGTGGTGTGAGTTGGTGTGGTAGATGAGAGCATTTATTGTGGGGGGCTAATGGAGGAGTGGGGAGGTATGTGGAGGAAACACTACTCCCTGGTTTTGCGTTGGCTGTTGGGGGGGGGGGGGGGGGAAGAAGGAGGGTCAAAGGAAAGGTTTGACCGGGGTTTGTTTTTTTTATTTAAAAAGAAATGGGCCGGGCTGTGTGGTGGGCTGGGAATAGGGGATTGGATTTGGGTTTTGGTTTTGGGTTTAGTTATAATAAGGGTCCGGTTGGTTTGTATTTAACAAGGACCAATTTTGCAAAACATGAGGACTGATAATGTAATTTTCCAAATTGCTTCCAAGGACCACAAATGTTATAAATCCAAAGTTCAAAAACCATTTTTGCCATTTTCCAATTTTCACAATTTCCCAGGGACCTTTTTTGCCATTTTTGTGAATTCTCAGGGACCAAACTTGCAATTTTGGAAAAATTATTACCCAAGTGTAATTTTTTTATGATTTTTGACTTTCAAAACCTTGGGTTGACTTTTCCTTTCAAAATAAATGCAAAGGGACTAATTTTGACAAGTTTTGAAACTTGGGGGACTGAAACTGCCAATATTGCAAACTTTATACTTTTTTCCTTTGTTTTTGCTCATTTTGCTTTTAAAACACATAAAACACAATCCCTGGGATAATTTAAGTATTTTGATATCTTTTTGATTGTTTTTGTGCGTTTTGGCAGTTTAAATATATCAAAAACGATGAGTGTTTGAGCACTCATCAATCCCCCACACTGAACTATTGCTAGTCCCTAGCAATCTTTTTAGAAAACTTGATGGATTTTAAGCTCTTTACCAAAAGCCATCACTTCTGGAGTAGCCAGGTGTAAGAACTGTGGCACACCTGATAACCGTGTGATTTTGAGCAAACCACCAGCTTTCAACGGATTTGTTAAGTCTTTACCAAGAGCCGTTTGCTCCTGGACTAGCCAGCATCTTGATAGACAACGTCAACATCTTGGTGAGCTGAGTACCAATTATGGATTTTCCACGGCCTTTACCACAAGTCATAATCTTGCGGGCTAGCTAACTCATTAGCTTTTGAGGATAATGGGGAGTTGAGGAACCATACAATTTTGGGCAAATTGCAAGCCGTAAACGGATTTGATTTATCTTTACCAAGAGCCGTTTGCTCCTGGATTAGCCAATCCCTTTGTCGGTTAGACCTGGCGGACTGATTACCACAAAAATTTTGAAATAAAGTGAAAAAAATTTTGAAAATTTTGGCCAAAAACGGGGGTACTTGAAAGATATTTTGATAAAATTCGCTAGAATTTCCCCCCCCCCCCCCCACACTTAGAAATGAATATTGTCCTCAATATTCAAAGTTCCGGCTATTATGCCGAAGCTATGAACGTAAAAAGCCAAGATTCGAATCTAACTGCGGAAATACCAAATTTCACTTTATTTCTATATATATACAACTTTTTTTTTTTTTTTTTTTTTTTTTTTTTTTTTTTTTTTTTTTTTTTTTAACCCTATATACATATATACATTTTTTCAAACAGCGGGGGGTTGGCCATTCCCCCACACTAGGTGGTAGAAAATAGAAAGAATCAGAGATACGGGTGAAAACCCGTATTGTTGCTAATTTTTGTTCATCGAGTCGCTAGCTTGACTCGATCCCCGAATTCAATTGTCCTTGGGGAAAGTTTGGAGATCCGGGACAACCATGGATGGTATGTCCTCTCCAAAATAGTGCTTTAACCGATGTCCATTCACTTTGAAGTTAGGACCGTCATTTTGAGATAATTCGACGGTGCCATAAGGATAAACCTTAGCGATAGTGAATGGAACAGTCCATCGGGTTTTTAGCTTTCCCGAGAAGATCTTGAGTCTAGAATTGAAAAGAAGGACTCGATCACCAACGTTGAAAATGCGGTTTTTGATTTTTGAGTCATGAATCTTCTTTGTCTTTTCTTTGTAGATCAAAGAGTTCTCGTAAGCTTGATCACGAAGTTTGCTTAATTCATTTAGTTGAACTTTTCTATGATCACCCGCCGTTTTGAGGTCGAAATTGGCATGCTTGAGAGCCCAATAGGCTTTGTGTTCAAGCTCGATCAGAAGATGGCACGCTTTCCCGTACACGAGTTTATAAGGCGTACACCCAATGGGTGTTTTGTAAGCCGTACGGAAAGCCCAAAGTGCATCATCTAATTTGTCCGACCACGATGCACGATTCTCACCTACAGTTCTTTCCAATATTCTTTTAATACCCCGATTGGAAACTTTGACTTGTCCACTTGTTTGAGGGTGGTACGCAGTAGAAAGACGGTGAGTCACATCGTACTTTTGCATGACTTTGTCAAATTTGTCATTACAGAAGTGCGTACCATGATCACTAATAATAGCACGTGGAGTTCCGAATCGGGCAAAAAGAGCTTTTAAGAATTTCACAACTACTCGGGCATCATTTGTGGGTAAAGCTTTTGCTTCAACCCATTTTGACAAATAGTCAACTGCCACGAGTATGTATTTGTTTCCGTGAGAAGATGGAAATGGCCCCATAAAGTCGATGCCCCAAATATCAAAAATCTCACAAACTTGAATTGCATTCTGAGGCATTTCATTCTTTTGTGAAATATTCCCGTGACGTTGACAAGCGTCACAGGACTTGACCAAATCTTGGGCATCCTTGTAGATCGAGGGCCAATAAAAGCCGGAATCAAACACCTTTTTGGCGGTGTAGTTGGGATTGTGGTGGCCCCCAGTGGGACCAGCATGGCAAGCCTTTAAAATTTCAGCGGCTTCCTGACCATACACACACCGCCGGATGACTTGATCCGCGCATATCTTGAACAAGTAGGGGTCGTCCCAAAAGTAATGTTTTACGTCTTTGAAAAATTTATTTTTTTGTTGGGACGACATCCCTTTCACAATGAAATTACCCGCAAGATAGTTTGCAAAGTCGGCAAACCATGGGGTAATCGAGTCTCCACGAAATGAAACCGCATTGAGGGTTTCGAGAGGAAATGTTTCATTTATTTCCTTTTTCTCGAAAGCACTTTGGTGAGGGTTTTCAAGACGGGAGAGATGATCAGCAGCTAGGTTCTCAGCTCCTTTTTTATCACGAATAATGATATCAAATTCCTGAAGGAGGAGAACCCATCGGAGGAGTCTCGGCTTTGCATCTTGTTTTGCAAAGAGGTACTTCAAAGCCGAGTGATCCGTATACACTATGCTTTTTGTCAGAATCAAGTATGGCCGGAATTTTTCAAAAGCATACACCACAGCTAGTAATTCTTTTTCCGTGGTGGTGTAATGACTTTGGGCCTCGGTCATAGTCTTGTTGGCATAGTGTATAGGCTGAAAATGTTTTGTTTTGCGTTGCCCCAAGACTGCCCCTATCGCATAATCACTAGCATCACACATGAGCTCGAAGGGCAAGTCCCAATCGGGGGCAACAAGAATCGGTGCCTCGGTAAGCCTTTTCTTTAATGTTTCAAAGGATTCGATGCACTCAGGGGAGAAGATAAAAGGAGCATCCTTCTCTAGGAGATGGGTCATAGGCCGGGCGATTTTAGAAAAATCTTGAATAAACCTACGGTAAAAACCGGCGTGACCCAAAAAGCTCCTAACACCTTTCACAGACGTGGGATGAGCCAATTTTGCAATGACGTCCACTTTGGCTCTGTCAACCTCAATCCCGTTTTTTTAAATTTTATGGCCGAGGACAATGCCCTCTTTGACCATAAAGTGACTCTTCTCCCAATTTAGACATAACTTTGTGTCTTCACAACGTTTTAGCATGCTGTCTAAATGGGAGAGACATGATTGGAACGAATCCCCAATGACCGAGAAATCGTCCATAAAGACCTCCATACTTTTCCTAATCATGTCGGAAAAAATGGCCATCATACATCTTTGAAACGTGCCCGGAGCATTACATAAGCCAAATGGCGTACGTTTATATGCGAAGGTTCCATAGGGGCACGTAAAAGTGGTCTTTTCTTGGTCTTGCGGGTCAATGGGAATCTGAAAGTAACCCGAGAAACCATCGAGGAAGCAATAGTACTCATTCCCCGCTAATCTCCCGAGCATCTGATCCATAAAGGGCAGAGGAAAATGATCCTTACGGGTAGCGTCATTCAATTTACGATAATCGATGTAGACGCACCAACCCGTAACCAAACGAGTTGGAATCAACTCATTCTCCTCATTTGTGACAACAGTAATGCCACCCTTTTTTGGAACACAATGAACTGGGCTGACCCAAGGACTGTCCGAGATAGGGTAAATCAATCCGGCATCAAGAAGTTTTAAAACCTCTTGTTTGATAACCTCATGAATTTTTGGATTCACCCTTTTTTGATGTTGGACCGCAGGTTTGAAGTCATCCTCCATTAATATCTTGTGAGTACAAAACTCAGGGTCGATGCCCTTGATGTCGGAGAGACGCCAAGCAATTGCTCGCTTATGAGACTTCAAAACCTGTATAAGAGCAGCCTTTTCTTCAACACTTAAGTCTTTAGCAATTATGACTGGTAATTTATCATCACCTTCCAGAAATGCATATTCAAGATGAGGCGGCAAGTCCTTAAGTTCAACCGCGGGAAAGTCATCAGTTTTCTCAACATTTTTTACTTCCTCCTTATGAAGTGTTTGTGGTAGAACAGGAAGAGGAGAGGGATCTTTGTTTAATAACTTTTCAAGCGTTAGAATATCCCCCTCGAGGTCAATCTCTTTGCTATCGATTCCATCGGGAATCGAATCACTTTTGAGAAAGGCCTCAATTTCTTCTAAGATGAAGTCACTTCCCTCAAACGGAGTGAGGGAAGGAGAAGAATTGGCAACAATGGGGTGAGAAGATGGAGTGAGGTTTTCACTCGGAGAATCATCGACAAAACCTAGAACCTATTGAGCATACTCCCCAGACGCAACATCAATTTGGTTAACCGTTTCGGCGTCATAATTAGAGGAGTACCTCGAGGTTTGATCGAGGTTGAAGGTTACAGCTTCATTACCAACACGAAGAGTTATTTCCTCTTCATGCACATCAATTAACGCACGACCCGTCCTTAAGAATCCTCTCCTAAGAATGAGAGGAACTCGTGGGTCAGCATCGAACTTAACAACAACGAAGTCAGCGGGGAAATGGAACTTTCCTACTTTCACGAATACGTCTTCGGCAATGCCGAGAGGACGAGAGATTGAACGGTCGGCAAGCTCGAGAGTCATGCACGTTGGAGTAAGTTGAGGAAGAGAGAGTTTCTCCCACACTGAGTAAGGCTTCAAGTTGATGCTAGCGCCAAGATCGGCTAAGGCGAAGCATTCAACCATCCCAGGGAAAACACATGGAATGAGAAATCTCCCAGGGTCTCCAAGCTTCTTAGGAAGCTTCTTTAAGATAACTGCTGAGCAGTTCTCGTTCAATGGAGTCTTTGCCATTTCGTACAATTTTTCCTTGTTGCTTAACAAGTTCTTGATCATCGATGCGAATTTGGGCATCAGGATGATAGCATCCGCAAGGCTAACGTCAAAATGCAAATCTTGAAAATTTGATAAAACTTATCCATTTGGTGACTAGCCTTTTCGCGGAGCTTTTGCTCATTAAGTCGTGACGGGTATGGTAGCGAAGGTTTGGATTTAGGGTTCTCAACAGGAGTTGTTGATGGTTCAAATACAACTCCCCGTTTTGGTACAAGTCCAGATTTTGGTACAATTTCTGGTACAACCTGAGGCTGGACGTGTGCTGTACTTCGTGGGCTAGGAGATTGCACCTTGTCCGTGGTTGCCTCAGGCTCAATTTCTACTTCCTCGGAATAAAGAGGAGGAGGAATAGGAGGAACTGGCGGCTCTTCATAAGCTTTACCACTGCGTGTAGTAATAGCTTTGAGTTCACCCTTGGGGTTAACAACTGTATTAGCCGGGAGACCTCCTGATGTTGAGGGTGGAGTGAGATGACTCATAAGATTGGCAAACATATTCTCAATCTTGTTTTGAGATTGATCAATTTTGTTGTTTGTTGCCATCAACTCACTCTTCAGCTCATGACCCTGTTTGGCTATTGATGATTGGAAATCATTCTTTAAATTTGAGATTTGATTTTGCATTGCCCTCATTTTTGTCTCATTAACTTTGATTTAGTTATTGAGCTCGTTTGGGAGGGGTTCTTGATAATTTGGAGCTGAATACCCTTGATTACCCCTTTGGGGTGGGTACTGATTGATTGGGGCAGGATTTTGATTTTGCATATTAGGCCCCCTTGGTGGATTAAGATTAAACCTATTTGGATTTTGAGAAAACCCGAGTGGTACACCCTGATTGCTAGCCCGGTAATTTGGTTCCACTTGAGGACGGTATTGGCTACCTCCTTGGTTGGAATTGCCGGCTATTGCATTTACTTCGAATGGATTGCCCTCGGTGGCAGTGCAATTATAATATGAATGTGGACCACCACAAGTGACACAAACTTCTATCTTTTTGATTTCAGCTTGTGGAGAAGGAGAAGAATCTTTCTTGCCTTGGGCGAGAACCAATGCATGGACAGCTTCCGTGAGTTTGTCAAGTCTAGCATCGGTGCTAGACTGAGCCACGGGCAATGAGGAAGAAGGAACAACATCCCTTTGGGAAACAACCGATTTGCTTCGGGGAATGCGGACCTTAGATTTATTCTCAATGATCGCTAAAGCATCCTTTGTGGTGCGATTCAAGAAGTTACCTCCAGCGGAGGCATTTAGAGAGTCTTGATCGGATTGGCTTACACCATTGTAGAAAGTATCAAGTGTCATGAGATCGGAGAAACCGTGGTGAGGACATTTTCGGAGCAATTCCTTGTAACGATCCCATGCCTCACTAAAAGGTTCATCAAATTTCTGCGTGAATTTCATGATCTCATTCTTGAGACTCGTGGTTTTGGAAGGAGGAAAGAATTCATTTACGAACTTTTTCACAAGATCTTCCCATGTCTCAATAGATCGTGGAGGTTGTTTTTCAAGCCAAATCCGGGCTTGTCCCTCCAGGGAGAATAGGAAGAGAAGAAGTTTGATTGCTTCACAAGGGACGTTTTTGCATTTGATGGTGGATGTGATTTTATTAAACCATCGAATGTGATCTTGAGGATCGTCCCTCTCAAATCCGTAGAATTGACGTGAAGTGGCCAGGCTTATCAACCCTGTTTTAAGCTCAAAATTGTCGGCCATGATTGCCGGAACAACGATGGCATCTCCGTAACCCTCGACGGGTGCTTGGAGAAGCTCGTTCATAGTGGGTTCAGCCGCCATGATGACAGCTGGAGGTGGAACAGTACGGATCTCAGATCCGACTGTTGGTCCAGAACGTCTACGAGGTCTTCGAGGTTTCCGGACCAGCTCGCGTAATGGGCTAGTGGACCTTGAAGAACGAGTGCGCATGCACTAGGGATAAAAACTTTTTGGACAATATTTTTGTTATCGTCCCGTAATCCAGAATCGTTTCTCTTTAAGAATCACCTTAAAAAAAACCGAATCAGAAAACGTTACGATACGTTTTGTTGTTTTTTAATTTTTTGGTGTTTTAACACTTTAGGAAAAGTGTTAATGACTTTTTTATGTGTTTTGATTTTGAAAATATTCACAAGTGATGGTATTTGTACAGTGAGTGAGGTGAGATAACACTAATCTCAAAAGACGCTGCAGAAACGCACACACCTCCCCGGCAGCAGCGCCAAAAATTGGTTGACGCTAAACCACCAACTTATATTGACCAAAAATGGTCAAAAAAGTCAAATAGCCTAGATCAATACTCCGGATAATATAAGGTATCACCGGGTCGTTAAATCCCGTTGAGGTGTGAATTGTAACTTAAGCGTATTCGTGATCGGGTGATTATTCACAGAAAGGGTTTGTTGTGAGAATTATTTGGAGATTATAAACAGAAATAGCTTAGGAAAGCTATGTGAATGATTACGGGAACTGAGGTTGAGAGGAAATCACCTAAAACTTAAAACCGTACGTTTGCCGAAGACGTGAACAAACGTACAAAAATGTGAATACGGTGATCTGGAAAGGCTACTGGTATGAAAATTTACTTTTTACAAACCTAATGATAATAGAAAATTTTAGGAAATTTAAAATTAATTTTTACACTAATTTAATAATTACTATTAATTAAATACTATTTTTCTAATTACTTTTAATTAACTAAATTAACCTAAATTATAAATAATTATGAAATTAACTTGGAAAAATAAAAATTAAACTTAGAAAAATCTAAAATACTATAAAACTAATTTTAGAAATGAAAATATATTTTTAAGACTATTTAATTAATTATTACTAATTATTAACTAATTATTAATTACTTTTTAATTATTTAAAATAACCTAATTTCTAATTAATTATTAAATTATACTAGAAAATTGAAAATAAAATTTGGAAAAATCTAAAATAACTAAAAACTAATTTTAAAATTTAATTTATATTTTTCTGATTTTCTAATTAATTATTATTAATTATTAACTATTTAATAATTACTAAAAACTATTTTAAATTAGGAAAAATACTAAATGATGCAAGAAAAATCTGAAAAAATTACAGAAATTATGTTTATACACCAGAAGCCTAGGAAAATTATAAAAATGAGAATTGCTTATTAATAAGCTGAAGAATAAGCCAATTGGCTTAAATAGAAGCTATCACTTCTATTAAGTTGGGCTTATATAGAATTTTCTTTTTCAAAACTGCTTATTATGTGTTTTTAAGCAACTTTTGTGAAATGAGTTTGGCTGAGGTCAAGGAAATAAGCACTTCAAGTGCTTATACCCTTGACAGTTGACTTTCTTTGACTTTGGAGAGAAATAAGTACAAATGGCCAAGTGTGGGACCCACAATGGTAAAAGCTGATGCAAATTATTTATATGAACAAGTTTAAGCAAGTTTCACAAAATTAAGATGGCTGAATAAGCCAAAACTCCACAATAAGCACTTTGCTTATTTGGTTCTGAGACAGATTTGGGACAGAGATTGGGTGCAATTCTAGGTGGGGTCCACAGGTCAATTGGTCAAACCAATGGTCAAAACACCAACCCTGGTAGGAGGGGGGTTTAATGGCATCAAGTTGGGTCAGTGGGACCCACTGAGTTGGTCACAATGAACCACCAAAGTTGGTGGTGTGACTGAGTCAGCTGATGTGCAGGGCACACCCTTGCCCTGCAAGTGTCTTCCAAGGGTAATTTAGTCCAACAGAAAAAATCATAAAAATCAAACAATGGTGTGAATCAAAAGTTCTACTGGTAGACTATGATTACAACAAGTTTCAGAATCTAAAACCACCCACAAAAATCAAGAAAATTCATCCCATATTGGGAAAAATCTAACACTTGCACTTTTGACTTTTTAGAAAAATTTAGATTTTGACTTTTATGAACTTGGCTTTCTGATTTAGTGACTTGGAATGTTATGTTAAGCTATGATATAACCAATTTAAGTTATAATGCAAACTTAGGAAAGGATTTGATGGATTTTGGGTTCAAAAATCACCACAGTTAACTGTGGTGATAATTTTCTTGTGATTTTGACTTTTTACTTCAAAAGATACAAATGTAAAGCTTTGACTGAGGTAACTTGAACCTAAGAATGATGTTTCAACAAGTTGTAACCACTGAAAAGCTCAATTGCACAGATGGATACCCAAATCCAAACACCCCCTTAAAACTGATTTTAACAAGATTATGAAGCAAATGAACAAATTAATCCATGGAACTGAGATATTAGCTATTAATAATCACATATGACCACAAATGAACCAGATTAAACAACAATTAATAACTACAACTGCAAATTACACTATTATCCAAATTTATGTTAAAAACTGAAAATATAAAACCAAGTACAATAAACCTTCAACCAAGGCTTAACCAAGGTATCTTGGAACTACTACAAGCTCCAGCTTATTCAAAGAATAAGCTAGTAATGTCCATCTTGCTTATCCATTTCAAGCAACTTCCAAAAAGCTTTCCAAGTCTAATGCCAAGGTAATTACTTATGAACTTGATATTCTGATTTTATCTTATGTTTTCTTTTATATATTTAGAACCTAAGTGAGTTTCTGAAAAGGATTGCAATGATAATAAGCTTAAACAAACTTTAGTTAAAAATTAAAATTGAGATTGAAACTAAAATGCAAATAACTCTTTATATAGAAAATGAGACTTTTATATTAAAAACAAGAAGTAAAATTACAATATGAAAACTACTCTAAATAAGTTCAGACATGCCATAAAAGACTTACTGATGCGTGGGAATCGCACCTTGCTTTACCTCTCGAGGGATCTCGAGAAGCTTACAACCCCCACCAGGCAGTGTACCTGAACGTTGTAGTATAGTATAGTGACAAGTACCGGGGGATTGATCGTTCAGCTTAGGAATAGTGTCGCTAGGATTAGAAAACCTAATTAATAGTTCTAGAGGTGAAAGATGATTATTTTTTGTATTTTTATATTTTAATGAAAGTAAGTAAAATCTCGGGTTTTGGAAGAGTGGACGGAATTAGTTGCTAATCAACTAACCCAAAGCTATTATATAATTAAAATAAAATACTAAAAATGAAATTAAACTAAATTGAACTAAGGTTGTGAGCAGTGGTAGGAGAAATTGTGTTTACTTAGACTTCATTACTCCCTAGATATCTTTTACATGTTAATTACTTGTTACACTTGTATGGATGACGGATTGTATTCCTTAATACCATTTGTGGGGTGGCATACATAACTCCCCAACTCTATGAGCTCTTATCTCCTCCTACACCTTGACCCAGCACAACTATAGGGATTGTAAACAGTGGCTCATGCATTAAATACAACCAATAAAGACCTAGTACGCCTCGGTTCATGTTTCTTAAGACGTTCAAGCATGTTACCATTTGGAGATCTGCCAGTTTTCTTAAGCTTAACATATAATATCATTCATCCAAAACAAGAATAGACAAGTAATCAACACATAATCAACATCTAGGTTTCATTAGATCTAAGCAAACACAAAAGAGATCTAGCCTAGCATAGTAGAATTAAGACAAGAACAAGATATAAACAACCAACACATAGACATATTTATTGAATTGAAAGTACACTTATCTCAATTACAATGTAAGGTCTCAAGGGTTTGGAACCCTTGAAAAACCTGTAAAAGAGGCACCAAAATCGTCTTTAGGGTTTCACCAAAACTTCTCTTTTTTTAATGAAAAAACTAGAAAACTATATATAGGAAAAACAGGCTGACGGCGTCAAGAGTTACTTCTGACGCCGTCACCTCGCCGCCATATACTTCCTCGGACGGCCTTGATCCACTTATGACGGCCTATGTGACGCCGTCACCACCCACGGTATTTTATTCTTGCCACTTTGACGCCGTCATGAAGCCTTCTGACGCCGTCACCACCTACGGTGTTTAATTCCTCATGTCTGACGCCGTCAAGATGGTGGTCTTGACGCCGTCACCTTGTATCTTCAGCATGGAAATTATGTACTTTGTCGTTTTCTTCACTTTTATGCTCCAAAAACGTCCAAAATGACTTCTTTTCCAGAATTCACTCTCCAAACACCTAAAATCACAAAAGGAACGATTTAGGGCAATATTTGATCAAATAAAGTCGGATTCGGGCTTAAATGACCCCCTAAAAACGGATCATTTTTCGCCTCATCATATACCCTTACACTTGAGATTTGCTTGTCCTCAAGCAAATGTGCTTTTATTCTACTCAAAAGACAAGTTAGGGGTCATTTAACACTAATATAAAAGTAATTACAACAAATAATCGTTCCACTAAAGACCAAGAGACAAGCACGGAGATCATACACAAGCACCTCACAAATAGTGTTTAGATACTCACATCTCTCGGGTGTAATAAAGTAATATAACATTATGGAAATGGAAGATATCTCTCACTACCTGTCATAGCAAAATAGATTACCATAGGCTTGGGAAAGGATCAAACCTCCACCACATGGCGTAAGCACCTAGGATAAACTATCAAAGAGGTCTTTTAAAAGGGTTGTAACGTTAGGTGTAGGGATATGAATTACACGGTTTTGTTGGATAAAGGAAGTTTTACTGGTGGCGAGTTAACAATCTTGGTTAATTACATGTACAAGATGGCGTTGCTAAGCCAAAACTAGACTCGACTTAAGCTAATAAATGAAAGATAACAAAAACATAAAATGAACATAGAATAAAAATGAGATGGTAGTCCGTATGTTTTTTTCTTTTTTTTTCTATATATATATATATATATATATATATATATATATATATATATATATATATATATATATATATATATATATATATATATATATATTTTTTTTTTTTTAATTTTTTCGATTTTTTTTTTTTTTTTTTTTTTTTTTTTTTTTTTTTTTTTTTTTTTTGCTTACACTCTTACCCTACCATCCAAAATAATACATCATAGGGAATGAACGTTCCCCTTACACTTGAATCTTTACATACTTTACATTAACTAATCTAATGACTCGAATTAAGAAAATCAAAACAGCTGGAGCACTTTTAAGATTAACGTACATATGGGGGTAATAATATTATGTTCTTCCCCATTACTCCATAAAATAAGTACTTACCCATGAGTCCCAATCGTCCCAAAACAATATGTACAAGGATATGACTCGACTTAGCAACCATGTAATCAATTAGATAGTTAACTTAGGGTTTAACAAATAACAAAAATGCACTAAAAATGAGCGCATACACGGAAGGCTAAGGCGATTTGGGTGTACATTTAAGTGGGGTGTAACAAATTCTTCCTTTAAGTAAGATGCTTAAAGTTAGAAACGAAAAGATAGGCTCGGAGGGGTGTACTAGGGGTATCGTGTACTAAAAATGAGTACAACGCTAAGGGTGTGAGAAAAATTAGTTGACTTAACTAGCCAAGTAATATGACTTAAATGGTCAAGTAATTATAATACGGGTTTAACACAAGGGTGATCCTAATGCCTCTTATCATGTAGTAAATCCTACTACACGAATGTAGTCTCACTAGCGGTCTCGGGATGCATCACTAACGCAAGTTCTAGAAACTAAATGCTACCGGTACACTCATAAGCACTAATAGTAAATGCTTTTCCTATCAAAACTAAAGGCGAACCTCACATTTTTGGGTGGAAAATTTTTCTGAATATACGGTTATGTGCTAGTCATACAACCTCCTATCCATGAGACGCTTGCTATGGCTAAAGTTTCACTCCTAAATGTTGTAAAAAATTTTAAATTTGGCGCTAAAATCACACTAACAAGTATTTCTCATAGTTTTATTACACATCTACTATCAAACAAAACAAACTCAAGCGAAAGTGCATATGTAAGGTATCATCTTTTTACCCTCCCCTTACACTTAAGATGAACATTGTCCCCAATGTTCAAGTAAAGAATGTAAAAGTTAAGAAGTAAAGAGAATGAAATCAAATACTCCCCTGATTCGCTCGGTATGGATTATAGGTTGGCCAGGTTAAATCTTCCTCCAAGAAAATGAACAATCAAAGCTTCCCTTCCAGAATATAAATCATCTTCTTGTCATAAATAACCTGTAAATCCTGACAACAGTAGACAAGGCAACCTCGCGTAAAATCGGCGGCATCCTATATAAGTTACTAAATCCTAGAAAACAAAGTAAGATATAATGCTTGTAGAATGAAGTTTGCAGATTTCCTGGAGATTATAAAACTTAATAATTCACAAAAACCATAAGACTCCGTTAGAAAAACAAAACCGGTAAAATTTCCAGATTGTTGACTCCTGACGCCGTCAAAATGGACCTGCAGAAATTCTTATGTTAAGTTTCCGGAAAATTTCTGGAAAAACTTTGTCCTACTTCCTGGAAAATCCTGCAAAACTTCATTATGACTCAATACAAGCATTTAACTCTAACAAATACGAATATACATGTTCATTAAATATTGTGGAGAATCATGATCGGTTTGTTTCTTAAAAACATATTTGGGGTTTCCCCTTACACTTATCTTTTGCAAAAATACCTTTAGGTTGAAGTTAAGACTAGGCCAAACAACATAATAAAGTATTCCCACATTTTAGTAGAGAAACATGATCAACCAACAATAAAAATAAAACATGCATACGGAAGCAAATAACAATCAAACAAATAAAATCACACAAAACATGGGTTGCCTCCCAAGAAGCGCTTTTCTTTATTTACGAGTCTTGTAGCTAGACTCAAAGTTGTGGGTTACTACGTGACTTCATCATTGGTTCCACTCTCTAGGTCGTCTTGTAAACCAGTTTTGTATTCCGGACCTAGTTGCAAGCATTCTTTGTAGAAACCAAGCATCCTATTTCTAACATACTCTACTCCTCTACGTCTATCCTCCTCATTCCTATAATAAGCCGCTTGCTTATGTTCCTTTTCGAAATTAGAGAGAAGGCGGTATTGTTCGATCTTGTAGGGCATTTGATAAGCGACCTCATCATTATCTTTCTTGAACCTAACTATCCCTAAAGTCGGATCATAACTCATCCTAGTGGCTTCAACAAATGGCTTCCCGAATATAATTTGGCTAAGGCAAGCATCTATCACGGGACGAGTGTCTTCCACTATCATAAAATCAATCTCATAGGTGAGATTCCCTACAATCACATGTACTCCCTTAACCCTTCCTGCAAAATTACTTATCAAATTTTTTCCGGGCATCATTCTAAAATTGAGTTGCTTCTTCATCACCCAATTGTAATAGGTCCTAGTCATGATGTTCACGGGGGATCTAAGGTCGATGTAAGCTTTCCATATATGCATGTGCCCTATATTACATGGGATGTTTATGTTGGAGGGATCTCCCATTTTGATCAGGGGGTCGCCAAAGATATATGTTTTCTCAGGACTATCGAATAAATCCTTATGGTATTCCCGTTCCTCCTCGGTTGGCAACTTATCAAAGTATTTCTCCATAGGTTCTATCTCCTCCAATTTCTCATCCTTTTTAACCTCAACTTCCCTACACTCATCCTTACTATTGGCTTCTACCTTAGCTTCATCCTTGTCACTCTCCTCTATCTCTCTATCTATCGGCTTAATGGTGACAACATTGACAAAGTGGACATGTTTGGATGATGAGGGGTCCTTAATTTGAATTCCACTATTGGTGTCCCTAGTGTCCTTCCTAGGTGTGGCTAATGTTTGGTTGTTGAGGGCTTTCAACAAGTTGTCGATCTTGTTGGTCATCTCCGTTTGTTGTTGGTTGAATTCGTTTTCGAACCTAGCTATGCGGGCTTCTTGAGATGCCATAAATTTCGACATCAATCCTTCAAGATTGTTGGTACTACCATAGTTGTTAGAAGGATTGTTGTTGAAGGTACGGTTGGATGGTGGACCGTTTGATTGGTAACGATTAGGCGGATTGGAAGAATTGGGTTGATTTTGTTTCCACCTAAGGTTTGGGTGATTTTTCCATGAGGGGTTGTATGAATCACCGTATGTGTTTGGTTCGGGCTTGAAAGTGTACCACTTATCTCCCGCTTCGTCGGTACGCGTGGATGCGTAGTCCGCAAAAGCTGTTCCGGGGAGTTCCATACAATCACGAGTGTCATGGGGACCACTACATAATTCGCATGAAGAAGTGATTTTGTTCACTTGGCTTGAATGCTTCGGAGCTTCGTAAGATTTCATGAGAAACTTGACTTGGTCCTCAAGCTCCATGATCCTACGGTCGGGAGTGCTTGAATTGTTCGTAGGCAAAGATATTGCCTTGACCGTTTTGTTCAAATCACGGGGATCATTCCAACTTTCATTGTCATAGAGAGCAAGATCTTCTATGAGTTCCCATGATTGTTCCGCACTAAGATCACGTAGCTTACCACCGGCCGATTGGTCAATGGTTCGCCTCGTGGAGATGTCGATATGGTCATAGAAAATTTGGACTTGGAGCCAAAGATCTATGCCATGATGAGGGACTTTTTGGAGTAAGTCCTTGAAACGAGTCCATGCTTCATAAAGAGATTCATTTTGACGTTGTTGGAACATCAAGATGTCATTCTTAAGCTTAGTAGTTCTCCCCGGTGGGAAAAATTGAGCAAGGAAACGAGTGGTGAGATCATCCCATGTGGTGATGGATCCTGTGGGTAAACGCTCAAGCCATTGACTAGCTTGATCCCGTAGAGAGAATTGGAATAGGCGTAAACGGGTAGTCTCTCTAGTTTCAACACCTAGGTCTATGGAATCTACGATTTTGAGGAAATCCTTAAGGTGTTGGTTTGGATCTTCGGAACGAAGTCCATGGAATGCACATCCGCTTTGCACCAACCGGATGGTGTCGGATCGCAAGGGGGTCACATTGTCTCCGGTGAGCTCAATGGTGTTTCGGTAGCCTTGGTGGCTAGGTCGGGAATACTCTCCTAAGGTTCAGGGCCTAAGGGGTTCTAATGGTGGGTTTTGTTGTGGTGGGATGATGGGTTCAAAGATGTTACCACCTTCCATGATGCCGGATGGTAAAGAGTTATGAACAAAGGCACGAAGAAATAAGATAGACTAAAGAAGACCTAAAAATAAAAATAAAAATCTTACTAGAAAGGAATCTAGCAAGTAGACCTAATAAAAAGAAATCCTAACCTAGACAATAACTATTCCCCGGGCTGCGGCGCCAAAAACTTGATGCGTGGGAATCGCACCTTGCTTTACCTCTCGAGGGATCTCGAGAAGCTTACAACCCCCACCAGGCAGTGTACCTGATCGTTGTAGTATAGTATAGTGACAAGTACCGGGGGATTGATCGTTCAGCTTAGGAATAGTGTCGCTAGGATTAGAAAACCTAATTAATAGTTCTAGAGGTGAAAGATGATTATTTTTTGTATTTTTATATTTTAATGAAAGCAAGTAAAATCTCGGGTTTTGGAAGAGTGGGCGGAATTAGTTGCTAATCAACTAACCCAAAGCTATTATATAATTAAAATAAAATACAAAAAATAAAATTAAACTAAATTAAACTAAGGTTGTGAGCAGTGGTAGGAGAAATTGTGTTTACTTAGATTTCATTACTCCCTAGATATCTTTTACATGTTAATTACTTGTTACACTTGTATGGATGACGGATTGTATTCCTTAATACCATTCGTGGGGTGGCATACATAACTCCCCAACTCTATGAGCTCTTATCTCCTCCTACACCTTGACCCAGCACAACTATAGGGATTGTAAACAGTGGCTCATGCATTAAATACAACCAATAAAGACCTAGTACGCCTCGGTTCATGTTTCTTAAGACGTTCAAGCATGTTACCATTTGGAGATCTGCCAGTTTTCTTAAGCCTAACATATAATATCATTCATCCAAAACAAGAATAGACAAGTAATCAACACATAATCAACATCTAGGTTTCATTAGATCTAAGCAAACACAAAAGAGATCTAGCCTAGCATAGTAGAATTAAGACAAGAACAAGATATAAACAACCAACACATAGACATATTGATTGAATTGAAAGTACACTTATCTCAATTACAATGTAAGGTCTCAAGGGTTTGGAACCCTTGAAAAACCTGTAAAAGAGGCACCAAAATCGTCTTTAGGGTTTCACCAAAACTTCTCTTTTTTTAATGAAAAAACTAGAAAACTATATATAGGAAAAACAGGCTGACGGCGTCAAGAGTTACTTCTGACGCCGTCACCTCGCCGCCATATACTTCCTCGGACGGCCTTGATCCACTTATGACGGCCTATGTGACGCCGTCACCACTCACGGTATTTTATTCTTGCCACTTTGACGCCGTCATGAAGCCTTCTGACGCCGTCACCACCTACGGTGTTTAATTCCTCATGTCTGACGCCGTCAAGATGGTGGTCTTGACGCCGTCACCTTGTATCTTCAGCATGGAAATTATGTACTTTGCCGTTTTCTTCACTTTTATGCTCCAAAAACGTCCAAAATGGCTTCTTTTCCAGAATTCACTCTCCAAACACCTAAGATCACAAAAGGAACGATTTAGGGCAATATTTGATCAAATAAAGTCGGATTCGGGCTTAAATGACCCCCTAAAAACGGATTATTTTTCGCCTCATCACTTACAAAAGCTTAATATATATACGAGCTACAAACTAGGCCTCAAAAGCTTCCACATGGCTTCCACTTGCAAACTTGCACTCCCCTGAGTATCTCCATTGACCCTTGACCATATCCTAGCCATCCAATTAGGTTTTGATCCATCTTAGCCATCCGATTGAATTTTGGCGCCAAATTGGTACGGGGCAAAAATAAGTGGGATAGGTGAGGGATATTTAATGTGGTGGTGTGAGTTGGTGTGGTAGATGAGAGCATTTATTGTGGGGGGCTAATGGAGGAGGGGGGAGGTATGTGGAGGAAACACTACTCCCTGGTTTTGCGTTGGCTGTTGGGGGGGGGGAAGAAGGAGGGTCAAAGGAAAGGTTTGACCGGGGTTTGTTTTTTTTATTTAAAAAGGAATGGGCCAGGCTGTGTGGTGGGCTGGGAATAGGGGATTGGATTTGGGTTTTGGTTTTGGGTTTAGTTATAATAAGGGTCCGGTTGGTTTGTATTTAACAAGGACCAATTTTGCAAAACATGAGGACTGATAATGTAATTTTCCAAATTGCCTCCAAGGACCACAAATGTTATAAATCCAAAGTTCAAAAACCATTTTTGCCATTTTCTAATTTTCACAATTTCCCAGGGACCTTTTTTGCCATTTTTTTGAATTCTCAGGGACCAAACTTGCAATTTTGGAAAACTTATTACCCAAGTGTAATTTTCTTATGATTTTTGACTTTCAAAACCTTGGGTTGACTTTTCCTTTCAAAATAAATGCAAAGGGACTAATTTTGACAAGTCTTGAAACTTGGGGGACTGAAACTGCCAATATTGCAAACTTTATACTTTTTTCCTTTGTTTTTGCTCATTTTACTTTTAAAACACATAAAACACAATCCCTGTGATAATTTAAGTATTTTGATATCTTTTTGATTGTTTTTGTGCGTTTTGGCAGTTTAAATATATCAAAAACGATGAGTGTTTGAGCACTCATCAACCCCTAACTTGTCTTTTGAGTAGAATAAAAGCGCATTTGCTTGAGGACAAGCAAATCTCAAGTGTAAGGGTATATGATGAGGCGAAAAATGATCCATTTTTAGGGGTCATTTAAGCCCGAATTCGAATTTATTTGATCAAATAATGCCCTAGATCGTTCCTTTTGTGATTTTAGGTACTTTGGGAGAGAAATCTGAAAAAGGAAGCACTTCAGACGTTTTTGGAGCATAAAAGTGAAGAAAACGCCAAAGTCTTAATTTTCCATGCTGGAAACAGTATGTGACGGCGTCAAGAGTAACTTCCTGACGGCGTCAAGAGCAAAATTCCATGACGATCCAGTAAAGATTTGACGGCGTCACGAAGGTAGGGCGTCAACAGTAAAAGTCTTGACGGCCTGGAAATGATTAAGTCTTGACGGCGTCAAATGTAGATCAAGGCAGTCCGAGAATAGTTTTGGCGGCGAGGTGACGGCGTCACAATGTTGGTCTTGACGCCGTCAGACCCCTTTTCCTATATATAGTTTTCTAATTTTCACATTAAAAAGAGAGAAGTTTTGGAGAAACCCTAAGTACGAACTTGGTGCGAATTTTACAGGTTTTTCAAGGGTTCCAAGCCCTTGATACCTTACATGTGTAATTGAGATAAGTGTTCTTTCAATTCAATCAATATGTCTATGTGTTGGTTGTCTATATCTTGTTCTTGTCTTAATTCCATCATGCTAGGCTAGATCTATCTTGTGTTTGCTTGGATCTAATGAAACCTAGATGTTAATTATGTGTTGATTACTTGTTTATACTTGTCTTGGATGAATGATTTATATGTTAGGCTTAAGAAAACTGACAGATCTCCAATTGTTAACATGCTTGAACGTCTTAAGAAACATGAACCGACGCGCACTAGGTCTTTATTGGTTGTATTTAATGCATGAGCCACTGTTTACAATCCCTATAGTTGTGCTGAGCATGGTGTAGGAGGAGATAAGAGCTCATAGAATTGGGGAGTTAAGTGTGCCACCCCATGAATGGTATTAAGGAATACGATCCGTCATCCATGCAATTATAACAAGTAATTAACGTGTAAAAGATGTCTAGGGAGTAGTGAGATCTAAGTAAACACATTTTCTCCACTTATTGCTCAAAACTTTAGTATAATTTAGTTTATTTTCATTTCTAGTATTTTATTTTGATTGCATCTTTAGTATTGGGTTAGTTGATTAGCAACTAATTCCGCCCAAATCCTTCAAACCCGAGATTTTTACTTGCTTTCTATAAAATATAAAAACACAAAAATAATCATCCCTCACCTTTAGAACTAGTATTTAGGCTTTCTAATCCTAGCGACACTATTCCTAAGCTGAACGATCAATCCCCCGGTACTTGTCACTATACTATACTACAACGATCAGGTACACTGCCTGGTGGGGGTTGTAAGCTTCTCGAGAGATAAAGCCTGTTGCGATTCCCACGCATCAGGTAACATCTTTGAACCCATCAACCCACCACAACAAAACCACCCACAAAACCCACCACTAGCAAACCAACCTCCTAGGCCCCGAACTTTAGGAGAGTATTACCGTCCTAGCCACCAAGGCTATCGAAACACTATTGAGCTCACTCAAGGAGCCAATGTGTCCCCCTTGCGATCCGACACCATCCGGTTGGTGCAAAGCGGATGTGCATTCCATGGACTTCGTTCCGAAGATCCTAACAAACATCTCAAGGATTTTCTTAAAATCATAGATTCCGTAGACCTTGATGTTGTAACTAGAGAGTCGACCCGATTATGCCTATTCCAATTCTCTCTACGTGATCAAGCTAGTCAATGGCTTGAACGTTTACCCGCGGGATCCATCACCTCATGGGATGATCTCACCACTCGTTTCCTTGCTCAATTTTTCCTATCGGGGAGAACTACCAAGCTTAGAAATGATATCTTGATGTTCCAACAACGTTAAGGTGAAACTCTATACGAAGCATGGACTCGTTTCAGGGACTTACTCCAAAAAGTCCCTCATCATGGCATAGATATTTGGCTCAAAGTCCAAATCTTCTATGACCATATCGATCTCTCCACAAGGCAAACCATTGACCAATCGGCCGGTGGCAAGCTACGTGATCTGAGTGCGGAAGAATCATGGGAACTCATAGAAGATCTTGCTCTCTATGACAACGAAAGTTGGAATGATCCTCGTGATTTGAATAAAATGGTCAAGGCAATATCTTTGCCTTTGAACAATTCTAGCACTCCCGACCGTAGGATCATGGAACTTGAGGACCAAGTCAAGTTTATCATGAAATCCTACGAAGCTCCTAAGCCTTCAAGCTAAGTGAACAAAATCACTTCTTCATGCGAATTATGTAGTGGTCCCCATGACACTCGTGATTGCGTGGAACTCCCCGGACAAGCTTTTGCGGACTACGCATCCTCGCGTACCGATAAAGCGGGAGACAAGTGGTACACTTCAAACCAGAGCCAAAAATTTACGGTGATTCCTACAATCCTTCTTGGAAAAATCACCCGAATCTTAGGTGGAAACAAAACCAAAACAATTCTTCCAATCCACCTAATTGTTACCAACCAAACGGTCCACCCGCTAACCGTGTTTTCAACAACAATCCTTCTAATAACTATGGTAGTACCAATAATCTTGAAGGATTGATGTCCAAGTTTATGGCATCTCAAGAAGCTTGCATAGCTAAGTTTGAAACCGAATTTAATCAATAACAAATGAAGATGACCAATAAGATTGACAACTTGTTGAAAGCCCTCAACAACCAAGTGCTAACTACACCTAGGAAGGACACTAGGGACTCTAATAGCGGAATCCAAATTAAGGACCCCTCATCATCCAAACACGTCCACTTTGTCAATGTTGTCACCATTAAGCCGATAGATAAGAATATGGAAGAAAGTGACAAGGATGAAGTTGGGATAGAAACCGAGACTAGGGATGAGATTAAGGAAGTTGAGGATAATAAAGGAGAAAAGTTAGAGGAAGTAGAAAATGTAGAAGAGTACTTTGATAAGTTACCCACCAAGGAAGAATGAGAATATCACAAGGATCTATTCGATGATCCCGAGACACCATACATCCTTGGTTCACCCCTAATTAAAGTAGGTGATCCCTCTAACATCAACATACCATGAAACATTGGGCATATGCATGTGTGGAAAGCTTACATCGATCCTAGGTCTCTTATAAACATCATGACTAGGACCTATTATAATTGGGTAATGAAGAAGCATCTCGAATAAGATGAGCAACTTTGTAGGATGATGCCCAACCCGAGTAAGATGAGCAACTTTGTAGGAAGAGTGAAAGGATTGCATGTCTTTCTAGGAAACTTCACTTATGTCACCGACTTTGTGATAATAGAGGATACTCGTCCGGTAATAGATGATTGCCTAAGTCAAGTAGTGTTCGGAAAACCATTTGTTGAGGCTTCTAAGATGAGTTATTACCCGACCTTAGGGATAGTTAGATTCAAGGAAGAGAATGATGAGATTGCTTACCAAATGCCCTATAAGATTGAACAATACCACCTTCTATCAAATATAGAAAAGGAACACAAGCAAGCGGTTTACTATAGGAATGATGAGGATAGACGTAGAGGGGTAGATTATGTCATGACTAGAATACTTGGTTTCTACAAGGAATGTTTGCAACTAGGTCCGGAATACAAAACTAAGATTGGAGGTGACCTAGAGAATGAGACCAACGATGAGGTCACGTAATTGCCCATGACCTTGAGTCTAGCTACAAGACATGTAAATAAAGAAAAGCGCTTCTTGGGAGGCAACCCATGTTTTGTGTGATTTTTATTTGTTTGATTGTTATTTACTTCCGTATGCATGCTTTATTTTTATTGTTGGTAGATCATGTTTCAAACTAAAATTGTGAAAATGCTTTATTTTGTTGTTTAACTTCGTCTTAACTTCATATAAAGTATTTTGCAAAAGCTAAGTGTAAGGGGAAATCCCAAATTTGTTTTTAAGAACGAAATTGATCTTGATTCGCCACAATATTAAATGAACATGTGTATTAGTATTTGTTAGAGTCAAATGCTTGTATCGAGTCATAATGATGTTTTGCAGGATTTTCCAGGAAGTAGGACATCAGTTTTTCCAGAAATTTTTCTGAAACTTAATGTAAAGATTTCTGCAGGTCGCTTCTGACGGCGTTAGGAGTTAATTCCTGACGGCGTCATGTGTAAAATTCTAGAAATTTTACGAGTTTTGTTTTTCTAATGGAGTCTTAAAGTTTTTGTTAATTCTTTAGTTTTATAAACTCTAGGAAATCTGCAAACATTCATTCCATAAGCATTATATCTTAAATTGTTTTCTAGGACTTGTTAGTATATATAGATTGCCGCCGATTTTATGCGAGGTTGCCTTGTTTGTTTTCTCAGGTTTAACAGGTTATGTATGACAGGAAGATGATTTATTTTTCTGGAAGGGAAGCTTTGAATGTTCATTCTCTTGGAGGAAGATCTAACCTTGTTACCACACTATCCACACCGAACGAATCAGGGGAGTATTTGCTTTCATTCTTTTACCTATTTCACTTTTACACTCTTTAATTGAACATTGGGGACAATGTTCTTCCTAAGTGTAAGGGGAGGGTAAATGATGATACCTTATAGGATACTATTGCACTTGAGTTTGTTTGTTCGATGGTAGGTGTGTAATAAAACTAAGAGAAATACTTGTTAGTGTAATTTTAGCGCCAAATTTAAATTTTTTTACAACATTTAGGAGTGAAACTTTAGCCTTAGCAAGCGTCTCATGGATAGGAGTTGTATGACTAGCACAAAACCGTACTATTCAGAAAAATTTTCCACCCAAATATGTGAGGTTCGCATTTAGATTTGATAGGAAAAACATTCATTATTAGTGCTTATGAGTGTACCGGTAGCATTTGGATTCTAGAACTTGCGTTAGTGATGCATCCCGAGACCGCTAGTTAGACTACATTCGTGTGGTAGGATTTACTACATGATAAGAGGCATTAGGATCACCCTTGTGTTTAAACCCATATCAAAATTACTTGACCATTTAAGTCATATTACTTGGCTAGTAAAGTCAATTAATTTTTTCCCACACCTTAGCGTTGTACTCATTTTTAGTACACGAAACCCCTAGTATACCCCTCCGAGCCTATCTTTTTGTTTCTAACTTTAAGGATCTTACTTAAAGATAGAATTTGTTACAACCCACCCAAATGTACACCCAAATCGCCATAACCTTCCGTCTATGCACTCATCTTTAGTGCATTATTGTTATATGTTTAAACCCCTAGTTAATTTCTACTTGATTACATGATTGCTAAGTCGAGTCATATCTTGTACATATTGTTTTGGGACGATTGGACTCATGGGTAAATTACTTGTGTTATGGAATAATGGGGAAGAACATCATATATTACCCCCATATGTGCGTTAATCTTAAAAAATACTCCAAGTGTTTTGATTATCTTGATTCGAGTCATTAAAATAGTTTATTGTAAAGTATGTAAAAATTCAAGTGCAAGGGGAATGTACATTCCCTATGATGTATTATTTTGGATGGTAGGGTAAAAGTGTATGCAAATATATATATATATATATATATATATATATATATATATATATATATATATATATATATATATATATATAAAGAAAAGAGAAAAACATACGTACTACCATCCCGTTTCATTCTATGTTTGTTTTAAGTTTTTGTTATTTTTGATTTATTAGCGTAAGTCGAGTCTAGTCTTGGCTTAGCAACGCCATATTGTACATGTAATTAATCAAGATGATTAACTCGCCACCAGTAAATATTGCCTTTATCCAACAAAACCGTGTATTCCATATCCCTACACCTAACGTTATAACCCTTTAAAAGACCTCTTTGATAGTTTATCCTAGGTGCTTACGCCAAGTGGTGTTCCCAAGCCTATGGTAATCTATTTTGCTATGACAGGTAGTGAGAGATGTTTTCTATTTCCTTATTGTGATATATACTTTATTACACCCGAGAGAGGTGAGTATCTAAACACTATTTATGAGGTGCTAGTGTATGACCTCCGTGCTTGTCTTTGGTTTTTAGTGGAACGATTATTTATTGTAATTACTTTTATATTAGTGTTAAATGACCCCTAACTTGTATTTTGATTAGAATAAAAGCGCATTTGCTTGAGGACAAGCAAATCTCAAGTGTAAGGGTATTTGATGAGACGAAACGTGAAGCACTTTTAAGGGGTCATTTAAGCCCGGATTCGTGATTACTTGATCAAATATTGCCCTAAATCGTTCCTTTTGTCATTTTAGGTACTTTTGGAGAGAAATCTGGAAAAGAAAGCATTTTGGATGTTTTTGGAGCATAAAAGTGAAGAAAACGGCAAAGTCTCAATTTTTCTTGCTGGGAACAGTACCTGACAGCGTCAAGAGTCTCCAAGTGACGGCGTCAAGAGTTACAAAAGAGGTGGAAGTGGAAGATACACATGACGGTCTAGTGTGTTTTCAAGCATCGGAGATGACGGCGTCACCTAGGCCGTCATGGTCCATTTGTTAGTGACGGCCCAGATGAAATTCCTACATGACGGCGTCAAAATCAGATCTAGGCAATATGATTTTTATGAAGACGGCGAGTTGACGGCGTCACAAATTCCTTCTTGACGCCATCACCCTGTAGAATCTATATATAGTTTTCCAAATTTCATTCATTAGTGTGCAACTTTGAGGGAAAAACCCTAGGTCAAATTTTCCAGCTTTTTCAAGGGTTTCAACCCTTTGAATCTTTCATGTTCTATTAAAGATAATTACTCTTTCAATTCATTCAATATGTCTATGTGCTGTTTGAATATATCTTACGGTTGTCTTCAATTTAACATGCTCGGTTAGATTTCTTTTGTGTTTGCTTAGATGTAGTGAAACCTAGATGTTAATTATGGGTTGATTGTTTGTTTATAGTTGTTACGGATGATTGTATTCGATGTTAGGCTTAAGAAAACTGGCAGACTTTCATTGGTAACTTGCTTGAACGTCTTAAGAAACATGACCGGAGGTGTACTACGATTTTTGGTTGTATTTAATGCGTAGGAGAATTCTAATGATCCCATGTTAGGAGCTTCTAACGGCTCGACATAGGAGTGAAGTAGGATCCTATAGAGTTAGGGAATATTGTACACGGCCCTACGACTAGTATTAAGGAATATGACCCCGTTATCCATGCAATTGTAACAAGCTATCAACCTGTAAAAGATATCTATGGAGTAATGAAACATAAGTAAACACAACTTTCCCCATCATTGTTTACACCAAATTAGTATAATTAGCTTTATTTTCATTTTTGTTATTTTATTTTGATTGCATCTTTAGTTATTTGGGTTAGTTGGCTAGTAACTAATTCCGCCCACTCTTCCAAAACCCGAGATTTTAATCGCTTTTATAAAATATAAAAATACAAAAAGAATTATTCCTCACCTCTAGACTTAGTTTAGGAGACTTTCTATTCCTAGCGACACTATTCCTAAGTTGAACGATCAATCCTCCAGTACTTGTCACTATACTATACTACAACGATCAGGTACACTGCCTGGTGGGGGTTGTAAGCTTCTCGAGATCCCTCGAGAGGTAAAGCTTGGTGCGATTCCCACGTATCAACACATGTAGTTATACTAGTGTTCTAAAAGGCGCGCAAAGGCGCGAGGCGTGGCCTCGGCGCCACGAAATGGACCAAGGCGTGAAGTCTAGGCGTCGTGTGAAAAGGCGTGAAATAAGGCGCGAAAAGGCATGCCAAGGCGCACCATATCGTATGGCGTGGCGCCATTTTTAGAAGGGGATGATGTAGGCTTAAATTTTGGGCCAACTAATTTCTAAACATAGTTTAAATTTTCACTTTATTTCTTATGCATATCACTTTTTGTATGCTCACCTTTTGTAAACTCACCTTTTGTAAATTCGATATGCATATAAAATATGATATTATAACATAAATGATAAATATATAAATATTTTTTCGCCGCCTTAGTCACGCCTCAAAAATCGCCATGGCGCGTAAGGCTTGAGGCGTGGCCTTGCCGCCACGCCACGCCTCACGCCATTTATAACATTGAGTTATACTAAAGAAATTGGAGTTTCTTTTTTTCTTTTTTTTTCTTTCTTTTTTTGTTTTTTTTTTTTTTTTGTTAATTAAATTACCTCTGTTTAAATGCATATTTCAAAGCAAATAAAGAGTTTAGATGAAGCAATACCAAACATCCCGTAAGTAAGCAAGTTGCTATCCATTTTCAAGTTTTCTAAAAGGGTGTTTGGGATTGCTTTGTTAATTGCTTGTCTACTTATTTTGGATGTATAGTATAAAGCACTTCAAAATATGTAGTTCTTTGGACTCCTAGTTTTTGATCAGCAATCGTCAATATCTAGTGGCTTGTTAGCTGCGCCTTATGTATTAATTATCTCATATGAGCTTGTTTCATGCATGTTTTTTCCCTTTTATTTTTTGAATATGAGTATGATGATAGTCAATAAATCTGAGAGCATAAAAGATTACACTATATTCAAATAGAAAGTTTTATGCCTCGTAGTAATGGTACCGAACTGGGTATAGAGAACCGGTATGGGTTGGTACGGTTGCATTACTGAATCATTTTCTCGGTGCTGCTGCTCATTCCTACTTAATAATATAGAGGTTGTTTGCTTAACTGTTTAGGCGTGGTTTTTCTAATTGCTTATTCTCATCATATTAAATTGTAGAGCAATCAACAACAAAGCGACTCACATGCTGGTTATTATGTCATGTGATGGATGTATGATTTTGTGAATACTCATCAGCTTCACTTCCTTAAAACAGTACGTACCCATTAGCTCTTTTTTGACTTTATCTCTTTCTATATTAGTTTTTATAATATTTATGTATTTTTATACCTTTTAAATATAGATCTCATGGATGTATCGAAGCCAACTTGTTGAAAAAGAAATCGATCGAACCGTCGAGCAGTGGCATACCATGTGTCCCATTTGATTATGGATGAAGTGATTGTTCTTGGAATTGGATTAATGCTTATTAGATAAACATTATCAGCTCTCGTGTGCTTTTGCTGAGGCTGTTAGGATTGCTCTTTTGTTTAAATGATGTCTAGAATTCTGCTTACTTTTAAACTATGTATGGATTTCTATTTAAATTAGACTATGTATGGATTTCTAATTAAAATTTGCAGCTTACTTGATTTTGCTTCTTAAAGTATTGAGCTACAGGCTTTGCTTATTAAGTGCTTTTTTTTTTGTCTGATAATACATATTTAGACCGGTGGTAATGAACTCAACAGGTCTAAGTGTCGTGTATTTTTTTAGACCCTTGAACATGTCTTTTAAACCGGTTTGTAACGAGTCTAAATAATAGCACCGGTCTATAAAGAAATACTCTTTTGGACCTCCCCCCATCTAGACCCTCGGGGTAAACCGGTCTAAAAGTAGTTTGTAACGGGTCTAAAAGACGTTGTTTGTAGTAGTGCACAAATTTTAGGAATAATTTTCAATAAAATTTATTTCACTATTGCAATTACAAAATTTCAGCACAGGAATAACTGAGTAAACGTGATCTTGTATTCTTCTAAACATATTTATGATTCTAAACATATTTATGACTGAGAGTTGCAAACAAATACAACACATAAAACCTTAACTACGCAAGTTTTTATTTTCGAATGCAGGAAAGTATCCAAAAAAAGTATGTACATTTTTCTTAGTTGTCGTGAGAAGAGTATATAGTACTTCAGATATCCATGTCCTTTTGCAAAAGACTCTTGTTAGAGTGTATATTGGCTCCACAATGCATTATCATATTTACCGGGTCGTTGACCTTTTACCCACAATGCATTATCATTGTTTCAGTCAATATGTCAACAGTCATGAATATGTCCAAATTACATTTCACTCATGAAAAATTCATGAAATGTATGGACCTGATGTAGTGTTTGAACGTGTGAGTGAGGGAAAAGAAAAATGCCAAAGATGATTTTTCATATTAATTAAAGAGGATACATCCAAGCAGCTAATTAATAAAGTGTTTAAGGAGATTATATTTAACGATGTAAAGCTTTTCTCTCTTTAATTAGCCCTGTTGTAGCTTTAGGAAGTGAGTCTTAAACTAAATCGATTGGTTTTATGATTTATGTAAAGCTCTATGTGTGTAACTAATCTTCTTCTATCAGCCTCCCAGTGACTTACTAATTAAGTGGTCAATTTCTGATGTTATTATATATAATCACGCTATAAAAAAAATTATATGCTGATAATATATCTCCAATATTACATTTACAGGTAGAAACAAGGTATCTGAAAAATTGTCACAAGTAGACTAAATATGGTTAACGGTGGTGTTGGAAATGAAGGTTGTTCATTGTTATTTATATACTCGATATTGCTAAAATGCTTAACTAGTTCCTCTGTACCAAATTTGTAAGTCTATACCTGCTAATTTAATTAGTAAGTAGGAACCCGAAATCGGTCTCTTTTACATATAGCAACGGAAACTGTTGCGTAACTTTATATTTGGTCAACAATAACGTACTTCCGTTTGTGGTTATTTAATAGTCCTAGTAATTACCAACATATATGGAACATGAGGACACTGGCAGTCATGATTCTGAAATCGTTCATACCTCCGAAATCCACCAATAATATCATTCCACCTCATTTCACCTAATTCATACTTTTTTCATACCTCTCAACCCATTTTTAGTGGCAACCATGCCTTTTTCATACCTCCCAATAATATCTACTTGCATTTAATGCAACTGTCTTAGTTTGTGTTTGAAACGAGAATGCTTCGGAGGCAATATTTGCCGCTGAGACCTTGCCGTTGATGATGCCGGTGGGGTGGCGGCGGTGTTCACCGCCGGCATCACCTTGCCGGTGGGTGATGCCGCCCCACTGCCACCCTTCTGAGGAGAAACAGGTTAATGTTCAAAAAAAAAAAATAAATAAATAAAATAAAAAAAAAAAAAAAAGAAAAGAAGGAGAAACAGGCAATTGATAAATTCCGTATAAAGTCATTGCTTTGTGGTTAATTGTTCATGCAACTTCCGTTCTCTTTTCATATATGATAAGTGTAAACTTAAAATAAAGACAAAAATATCAACTTTAGTACACAGAAAAGCAATTTTTTTTTGTTCACTACGCGAAAGTGATATTTGTGACAAGTATACTACATTAATAAATATTTTTCCCTATGGAAAGTGTACGCTTTGTGGTTAATTGTCCTAACAATGACCTGTTTTACGCTATATCAACAACGGAATTCCACATTTTCTCATGTTTCTTTGCGAGAAAACTTTGGGAAGAGATCGTTGTAGTGGAAGACTAGCGACATCCTCGTTAACAACACGAAAGAAATGGTATCCATTACTGATAACATGCATATGGATAAACCATGAAGTTTCTTTGAGTTGTTAATGCGGCTCTTTTTTGGAACTCTAGTAGTTTCGCAATGAAACCATTTTCAAAGAAAAGCGTTCAAATAAAGATTTACTCATCGCTAATGTGATGACCCATTCTTTTCTTTGGAACATAGATGAAAAAATGTATCAATGGATTGGCTTTACAAACCATCATCCACTCCTATTATTAACTAAGAATTTTCTAGCAGCTCACTACTCTTGATTGAAATGACACCGCTTAAAAAAATGTAAAATTATCATGGGGTTTTGTGGTCTACTGGGTAAAGCTTATTAAGTTAAGCGATCTTAGATGAGAGTAGTACCGGGTTGGGTGACTAACTGAGAAGTCCTCATTTTGGGACCACAAGCTCTAATGATATCAACCAGCTACCTTAGAATCCTGGGCCCAACCATGTGATATCTTGATCCAACTAAAAGGACGCAAGTTTGATTCTGTTCCGCAGCGTGGTTAGGTATTGGGTGGAGGTATTTCAGAGGCATCAAACCTTTGCTGGGTAGGGTTGATGGGTACTATTATGGTACACAGGATTGAGGTGTCCCTGCCAATCTACAATTTTTGATAAAAGAAAATGAAAAATTAACAATATTTTGCTCCCACGCTTTTTGTGTCACTACAGGTCTTTAGTCGGCCATGACCTACAAGTAGTTGCTAAGCCTTATTGACAGTTTGACAAAACCTTTGAACCTATGTAGTTATTAAATAATTGAGGGACGTTTATCTACAGTGGCGGACTCAGGATTTTTCAAGGCGGGGGCAAAAATTTTTTTTTGTGATAAAATTCATAATGCACTTTAATAAAAAGGTCATATATATATATATATATATATATATATATATATATATATATATATATATATATATATATATATTTACACTAAAAACTAATGTTTTTACATTTTTGGCTTTAAGGTGGGGGGCAATTTGATTTTTTTGGAGAGGTGCACTTTAATAAAAAAGTAAAAAAAAAATGTTTTTTTACACTAAAATCTGAACTTTTTCGGCGAGTCGTGGAGGGCACCGCCACCCCAAAGCTAATGCATGGGTCCGCCCCTGTTTATGTACAAAACTACATGATTCGTTTAACAATAAAGGGATATGTTATTATTGCAATGAAACTAGATATTTCCATTTTTCCGTGCAATAGAAAGGATTTGGCGATGAATGTTTGGTCGTTCCTTAAGGATTTAGTGATGTACTATGCAAGGGAATCCGTCTCCTCGTTCATTGAAGAACATGGGTACACTTTCACTCCCCTCGGGACCACCTAACAATGTGCAAAGTGGATGTCGTGTCCAAATGAGTGGCGATTGTAGTCAAGGCAATATTAACTCATGCATAAAAGACGTTCATTAATTGTATTGAACCCATCAACACCCCGCCAAGTTCATGCAATGCCAAAATAAATGGCAATTGTAATCAACTCAACCAGAAATCATGCATAAAAGACGTCCATTTTATTGGCAACGATTGCACTGTTCAAAATAGCTGTTGTCCTTAAATTCCTAGGTGAACTTTTACGTTTTACAAAGGGCCTTTACATATGTAAGCTATATAGTTTACTAGTACCAATTATGACTTTTTTTTATGTTTATTACCGCGTCAATTATATCTATAAGTTGTACATGCAATGAGTAGATATCATTATTTCGCAATTGGAAAGAATACGTGTTAATCTAACTTATAGAGGTGAGTTATTTTAAAGACCAAGTTTTTGTTGCATACTGAGGGACAAATCCCCATCATTCATCTAATTTCATCTAATGGTGGGGATTAATCTAAGATTAAGTATGGAAACCTAAGTCCATGTTTTTTTTTTTTTTTTTTTTTCCTTTTTTCTTTGTCTTTTTTATTAATAACTTTCTTTATTTCTTTTTTTTTTTGCTTTTTTCCCAATCAACGTTTTTTTCCTTTCTTTTTTTTAAGTTTTTTTTTTCTTCTTCTTTTTTTTTTTTTTTTTTTTTTTTTTTTTTTTTTTTCCTATTTTTGTAATTGACGTTTGTTTTTTTTTTCTTTTTTTTTTTTGCTTTTTTTTAAATCAACCTTTTTTAAATAAATTCACGATTTTTTTCACTTTACTACGTTTTCGTCCGTTTTATACGTTTTTGTCTATTTTCATACGTTTTTGTCCGTTTTTATACGTTTTCGTCCATTTTTTTTTACGTTTTTGTCCATTTTTATACGTTTTTGTCCGTTTTCATACGTTTTCGTCTGTTTTTATATGATTTTGACCGTTTATATACATTTCCATCCGTTTTTATACGTTTTGGTCCTTTTTTTTTACGTTTTCATTTGTTTCCAGGCGTTTTTGTCCGTTTTCATACGCTTTTGTCATTTTTTTTACGTTTTCGTCCGTTTTTTACGTTTCCGTCCATTTTCAGACGTTTTCATCCGTTTTTATACGTTTTCGTCCGTTTTCATACGTTTTCATTCGTTTTCTTTCGTTTTCGTCCGTTTTCTTTCATTTTCGTCAATTTTCCGTACATTTTCGTCCTTTTTCATATGTGTTTTTATACTTTCATACGTTTTCATCTGTTTTCATTCATTTTTGTCCATTTTTAAATGCTTTTGGCCATTTTCAGATGTTTTTCATACGTTTCTAAATATCATAAGAGATATTCTATGATATTCAGAATATCACAACTGATTTTTTGAATATCACATGTGATATTCTTTGATTTTCTGAATATCACAAGTGATATTCTAAGTACTACAAATGATATTCTTAATATCATAAATGATATTATGTGATATTCAGAATATCATAAGTGATATTCAGAATATCACAAGTGATATTCTGAATATCTATCACAAGTGATATTCTGAATATCACAAGTGATTTTCAACTAATGTTTTGTAAGTGAATATCACAAGTGATATTCTGAATATCACAAGTGATTTTCGGAATATCATAAGTGATTTTCAACTAATGTTTTGTAACATGAAAATCACAATTGATATTCAGAAAACCAAAAAAGATAGATATTGAAAAAATCACAAGTGATATTCAGAATATCACAAGTGATATTTAGAAAATCACAAGTAATAGTCTGAACATCAATTGTGATATTCAAAACGTATGAAAAATGTAAGAAAATAGACGAAAACATAAGAAAATCACAAGTAATATTCAGAAAATCACAAGTGATATTCTGAAAATCACAAGTGATATTCAGAAAATCACAAGTGATATTATGAATATCACAAGTGATTTTCAACTAATGTCTTGTAAGTGAATATCACAAGTGATATTCTAAATATCACAAGTGATTTTCTGAATATCATAAGTGATTTTTAACTAATGTTTTGTAACATGAAAATCACAATTGATATTCGGAAAACTAAAAGAGATAGATATTCAGAAAATCACAAGTGATATTCAGAAAATCACAAGTGATAGTCTGAATATCAATTGTGATATTCAAAACGTAAGAAAATAGACGAAAACATAAGAAAATCACAAGTGACATTCAAAAAATCACAAGTGATATTGTGAAAATCACAAGTGATATTCAGAAAATCACAAGTGATATTATGAATATCACTTGTAATATTCAGAAACGTAAGAAAATAAACGAAAACGTAAGAAAATGGATGAATACGTATGAAAACGGACAAAAACATATGAAAGCTTAAAAGCACGTATGAAAATGGGCAAAAACAATGGATGAAAATAAAGAAAATGGATGAAAACGAATAAAAACGTATGAAAATGAACGAAATCGGATGAAAACGTATGAAAATAGACGAAAATGGGCAAAAACGGACGAAAACGTATGAAAGCAGACAAAAATGAATGAAAGCGTAAAAACACGTCTAAAAACGGACGAAAATGGATGAAAACGGACGAAAACTTAATAAAAAAATATGAAAACAAACCAAAACATAAGAAAACAGGCAAAACGTATGAAAACAAACGTAGACGGGCGAAAACGAACGAAAACGTAGGAAATGGATGAAAACGTATAAAAACAGACAAAAACGTATGAAATAGATAAATACATCAAAAAAATGGACGGAAAACATAAAAGAAATGGATAAAAACGTATGTAAACGGACAAAAACGTCTGAAAATGGACGAAAACATATATAAACGTATGAAAACGGACGAAAACGAACGAAAACATTTGAAAACGGATGATAACGTATAAAAACGGACGAAAACAGATGAAAACATTTGAAAAGAGACGAAAACGTAAAAAAAGCATACGAAAATGTTTGAAAACAGACGAAAATGTACGAAAACATGTGAAAACGGACAAAAACGTATATAAACGTATGAAAAAGAATAAAAACTGACGAAAACGTATAAAAACGAACGAAAACGTTTGTAAACGGATGAAAACGTTTGAAAGTAGACGAAAACGTAAAAAAACGAACGAAAACGTTTGAAAACAGACGAAAATGTATGAAAACGGAAAAAAACGTTTGAAAACAGACGAAAACGTATGAAAGCGGAAGGAAAGAAAACGTTAATTATTAAAAAAAATGAATTAGAAAAAAAAAGGTGAATTGTTTTATTTATTTATTTAAAAGAGAAAAAAATGACTTTAAAAAATAACTATTAAAAAAAGACAAAAAAAAAAAAGATAAAAAAGAGCTTGAATAGAAAAGAAAAGACAGAAAAAAAAAAAAAAAAAAAAAAAAAAAAACGTGAATAGAAAAAAAGTCAAAAAAAAAAAAGACGTGGAGCCCCAAATCTATACTATTATATAATGCATGGATAAACCAAGCCTAACTCCTAACAAAAAATTAAGATAGGAGCTCCAATCATGAGGTGACATGTGTCACTTTTCAACTAACTTCAAGCCTAACTCCTAACCAAAAATTAAGATAAGAAACTCTAATAATAAGGTGACATGTGTCACTTCCCAACTTAAAATTCACCTTTATTTTCAAATTGAAATATCTTTTTATCTATTTATTTTTTTTGTTATCTAATTTCACCATATTTTCTAAAATTTTGTGCTTTTTAATTCAACATCCATTTTGATATATTTTTACAAGTTTTTAGTTTTGTAGATTTTTAGTGGTTTTTTATTCAATATTTTACAACTTTAATCTTTATTTCAATCAATACAATATTGATTCGTTAAAATCATATACTTTTGGGTGAGTGTTTGACGGGAAAGAGATTACGAGGATATTTCTATATACGGTAATAATGATGTCACGAGAAAGCTACGGAAAACCCAAACAAACACATATACGTTCGGAGTGTTGTGAAACGAATTCACTAAGCGGGTAGAGAATTGCGGGGAGAGTTGGGCTAGCAATTCAATTACTAACCATATTGTTATATTTTTCGCCACAGCTGTGCGCGGGTATCCGACTAGTAAAATAAAAAAGACAAAAAAAAAGAAAATAACAATGAATAAATAAGAAAAAAAAAAAGACAAGAAAAAACATGGACTTAGGTTTTATTTTTTAAATCTTAGGTTAATCCTCACTATTAGATCAAACTAGATGGATGGTGGGGATTTGTCCCTCAGTTTGTAGAAAAATACTGATATGTAAAAGAACTTTTCTCCTAACTTATAATTCATAATAATGGTAGGTAAGACCAGTACGAGCTAAGTTTTATTGAAAAAATTTGTGCTCAAGTACAAGATGTGCATGCATGGACATAAAACCTCAAAAAACCTAAGAAAAACCTCGAAAAGTAGAAAAACCCTCAAAAAAATCTTGCATTGCACATAAAAATAACTTCGGTACTTTAAATTAAGAAAAAAAAATGAATATCTAAAATTCAAATTGACCTAATCTACATTTTTATGCGATTTGCTCGTAAAACAATTATGGCTAATCAGATATTTGAAGTCAAAATTAACTACGATTATGCACTGATCAAAGCAAGAGATAAGTACCTTAACTTTTGAAACATTTACTATAAACATAGGGCAACAATTAATCAACTCCACAATTAATATGCGGTTGATATGCAGTTACTCAATCCATCCAGGTGTGATAGATATTATCAGGTGTGATAGATATTGAGGGTTAGGCTCAACTAAAAGGACACTAAAGCACACGCTTTAAGCCCCCATGTTTTTTTGAATGTCTCAACAATTGCATTTTTTTTTACTTGTACTAGAGTGTCATAATTAAATAGCCGTTCAAAAAAAAAATTGTATTTTCGTTCATTTGTTTGGATAAAAGGGATCGCCCTGGTAAAAATATTACTTAAAATTTTTTTAAGTACAACGAATGAGAGTGAATCTCTCATCTCGGCCCGTTACATAGGCATAAAATAACACGTGTTGTGCAACAACCAAAACACTATATAAGAAAGACATGCCAATCTTATGACCTACCAAAAATAAAATTACTTCCTACGACGACCTTGAAGCTTGAGATCATATATGTCACAAAAGGCATCCAATTGCCCTGGTAAATCGTAGACCTAATCCACATAGTCATCATAATAATCTTCAGGCTCATGACCGCCGCCTGTAGATGAGAGAAACTTAGCCATAGGATTATCCAGTTCAAGCACCTCCTCTACCCGGTACACAAAACCTTTAGTCTTTTCCAAACTTATGACTCCTTTCCAGTCATTTGAAACCCATCCACCTTTTTCAGAGGATCACAATTATCATCCGCAAGAATAGTTTTACCATCAATAATTAACTTTTCAATCTTCCAATTTTCTCACGAAAAAGGAGTAGTACAAGTAATACCATTCTCATCAGTATCTTCCTTTACCCGGTACACTTTTACCTTTAGCCTTGCGATTCTGAACCTCAGTAAAACAGTCACCAGTCTTTTCCAAAGTAGTAGGAACATTAGATTCCACATTATTCACACTATGAACCGCCTCCTTAACACATTTTGGGCAACTAATACGATCATGCCCAAAAAGTTTACACATATCACAATGAGGAGGTTTGCATTCATATTCAACCTTAATGATCGCCGTAGTATAACCACTATTATCCTTTTTGGGAATAGCCATAGTAACTTCACATTTCAGTTCATATTCAGATGATAATTCCACTAAAGCACGAGCAAAGCTAATACGCCCCCAAGAGTCAACACACATTGAGCTTGTAAAAGCATCTAACATGATCGGTTTCCCAACTTGGGTAGCAATCAAACTCAAACCGTCTGCTGAATATGCAATTAGGGGAACATTATGCAATTTAATCCACACCGGAACCTAAGTTAGTGTATTCCTATTTTAGAGTAAATTACACGGATGGTCCCTGTGGTTTGTCAAAAATTTCATGTATAGTCCCTCAAAGTTTAAAGTTGCATGTATCGTCCCTCTGACTGCAAAAGAATAACATCTATGGTCCCTCAGACTAACTGTCGTTAGTTTTTTCGTTAGTCCATTTGCACCGTTAGTCCTTTAACGACCGTTTGCAACAAACATTTGCATTGTTAGTCCTTTAACGACTGTTCGCAACAAACATTTGCACCGTTAGTCCTTTTATACGTTTTTGCCCACCACCTCCACCCACCACCGCCACCCACCACCACCACCCACCACCGCCACCACCACCACCCACCGCCAGCTACCAACACCTCCACCCGCCACTGCCACCACCACCACCCACCAATGCCACCACCTCCACCACCAACGCCACCACCCACCACCACCATCGCCTCCACCCACCACCGCCACCACCACCTACCGCCACCACCACCACCACCCACCACCTCCACCGACCACCACCACCCACCACCTCCACTTTTTTCAAATTTCAATTTTTTCAATTTCAATTAGAAATAAAAAAAATTCAGAAATAAAAAAAAAAATTTGAAAAAATTTTTTCAAAATTTTTTTTCTAAAAAATTAAAAAAAAATAGAAAAAAAATAAAAAAAAAATTTGATTTCATTTTCAATTTTTTCAAAAAAAATATTTTTTTTGAATTATTTTTTAAAAAAATTTCTAAAAATTTTTTTTGTTCGAAATTTCAAAAAAAAAATCAAATTTCAAAAAAAAAATATTTTTTTGTTCGAATTTTATTTTTCAATTTTTTCAAAATTTTTTTTCAATTTTTTCAAATTTTTTTTTCTAAAAAATAAAAAAAAAAATTAGAAAAAATTTATAAAAAAATAAAAAAAAAAATTATTTTTGATTTTATTTTCAATTTTTTCAAAAAAAAAAAATTTTCGAAAATTTTTCTAAAAAAAATTTCTAAAAATTTTTTTTGTTTGGAATTTCTAAGAAAAAAAATCAAATTTCAAAAAAAAAATATTTTGTTGTTCGAATTTTTTTTTTCAATTTTTTCAAATTTTTTTTTCAATTTTTTTTGATTTTTTCAAATTATAAACGGCCGTTATTATAAAGGACTAACGATGCAATGATATTTAACAAAAAAGGACTAACAATGCAAATGTTTGTTGCAAACGGTCGTTAAAGGACTAACGGTGCAAATGGACTAACGGAAAAACTAACGACAGTTAGTCTGAGGGACCATTCATCTTATTCTTTGACAGTAACAGGGACCATACATGCAACTTTTAAGTTTGAGGGACTGTAGGTGAAATTTTCGTAAAACCACAGGGACCATTCGTGTAATTTACTCCCTATTTTATGACACATTAGGAGTCCATTTATTAAGAATAAGAGGCGAATTACGGATTTACCAAGGGCCCTGTTGAAGAACATTATCCACACCCTCTTTAGAATCAAATTTGAAGAGAAAAACACCCGCATCATTCTTCATGAGTTTCTTCAAACCAAACTTGCCCAACGTATTAGTGACATAGTTTTGAACTATCGGAAATGCAGTAATTACCGAGGAAATACCCAACAAGGGTATTCTCATACCTGTTCAAAATACTATCCATAACAACCTTGGGTAGAAAAGTATCATGGTTCTCAACAAGAGTCTCATTAACCAAGTCCCTAAATTAACCTTCTTCATAACACGCTTAGGATTTAAAATTGAAGCAAATGTAGACGAACCAATACTGTTACCACTCGAATTTTGTCCCACATCCATATGATGAACCACATCATTCTTAGCATTGCATTTTTGTTCATTTATAAAGGCTAAAAGTTGAAAAAAGTGTCCAAATGAAGTTTTCAAACAATGAAATCAAGAAACGAGTTAAAAAAATTAAAAGCCTCAGTTTGAACATGCTTTAGGCCACCGTAGGCCTTGGGACGACCATGTAGATAGTATACAAATTACCAAATGGCTTATAGCCTAGCGGTACATATCTGGCTGCATATGCTTATATGCCGTGAGATCTCTTCAATAAAGTAGTTGTGGGTTCAATATTCTTCTATGAACATTTGCATGCGTGAGATATTTGTAGTATTATATAGTGTGAGTTACGTTTTTCTAAAAGATTAAAGAAAAGATACTTTACTAACTCGCATAGGAAGCTAACCTGGTTTGTGCTTTAGAGAGAAATAGACCCCAAGTTCTGAAACAATTTTTCGACTTTCTTAGACTACAAGAAACAATATAGATTGTACAACTTCTTGATAGTCGGTGAAAAAGTTTAGCGCTCGAACTATAATAACCACAAATTTTAGGAATAATTGTCAAAAAATTAATTTCACTGTTGCGATTACAAAATTTTGGCACAGGAATAATTGAGTAAACGTGATCTTGTATTCTTCTAAACATATTTATGATAGAGTTGCAAACTAATTCAACACATAAAACCTAGATTTCGCAAGATTTCTATTTCCAAATGTAGGAATGTGTCCACAAAAGTATGTACATTTTTCTTAGTTGTGGCGAGAAGAGTATATGTTACTTTAGATATCCATGTCCTTTTGTAAACGACTCTTGTTAGAGTGTATATTGGCTCCACAATGCATGTATCATTAATTGTTTCACAATCTGTCTATAGTCATGAATATGTCCAAATTACATTTCACTAAAAAAAAACTCATGAAACGTATGGACCTGATGTAGTGTTTGAACGTGTGAGTGAGGGAAAAGAAATATGCCAAAGATGATTTTTCTTATTAATTAAAGAGGATATCCAAGCAGCTAATAACGTATAATTTTTAAAGTAGATTATTTTTGATGATATCAAGCTTTTCTCACTTTAATTGGCCTTGGTGTAGCTTTAGGAAGTGTGTCTTAAACTAGATCGATTGGCTTGATGATCTATGTAAAGCTCTATGTAACTAATCTCCTTCTATCTGCCTCCTAGTAACTTATTAAGTGGCCAGTTTCTAATTTTATATACAATCACTTTGTAAAAAAATTGTATATTTACACAAAAGCAGGTAAGCTAATAAGCTGCAGAGCAGCTAGCTAGCTGATAAATCTCCTATATTAGTACATTTATAGGTAGAAACAAGGTATCAGAAAAATTGTCACAAGCAAACTAAATATGGTTGATGGTGGAGTTGGAAATGGAGGCTGTTCATTGTTATTCACCTACTCGATATTGCTAAAATACTTAACTAGTTCCTCTGTACCAAATTTGTAAGTCAATAGCTGCTAATTTAATTAGTAAGTAGCAATGACTGAAATCGTTGAGCAACAGTGTATTTGGTCAACAATGTACTTCCGTTGGTCATATAACTTGATGCAGTGTAACATAATTTAGCAATGACCTGTATTACACTATATGGAAAGGGTACGTTTGTAGACGGAAGTAAAACCCTAAAGTCGACTCTCCCTCCGGCGACTTTCTACCCTCCTTTTCCTAATCGTTTTCTCCTCTTCCGAATCCAGTCGTGTGTCTCATTCTTCAATCTTGTTTGTTGGATTACACAAACTCTGCCATCGGATCTTGTGAATTAATATCGAGGGTTTATAATTGCTGGTAATTATTCCTAACCTTCTTCAATCGATTCTGTCCATCTTCTAAGAGGTTAGGGTTTTTTCCTGGGTTTTTTTGTTGTCGATTAATCTATTACTCATTATTACATTGGTATCGACTATGGTTGGAGGTTGATGGGTTGGTGCGTTTGTGTGTAAACCCTAACTATTATAGTTAGGGTTTGTTCCTGTTTGCTTTATTATGCTGTTGGTGTGTGGGGTTTACGGGAGAGATGAATAAAGGGTTTCTTAGCAAGAAGAATGTGTCTGCTAGGGTTTTGGAGAACCTTAGTCCTGAATCTGGTATGATTGAAACTAATTTGGTTGGGAGCGAACATGACCTGGTGGAGCCGGTTTCACTTGGTAATATTCAATCGGCTACTACTAGTTTTGGTGAGTTGAGTACACCCTCAACGATGAACCCTGGTAGTGTTAGTTTGAATGTGGATGATGCTCCTGATTGTTCTATGAATGGTACTCAGAAAGTGGAGCCGATTCCACTTACGAATGATACATCACATGGTGACGACTTGGAGCCGGTTACAAGTGCTGATGTGAAGCACTTGCTATCTAATGCGCATAAGAATTTTGATGAAGCCATGACTAATATTCAATGGGAGATTGTTGCTAATAAGGCTTCCTCTTCAAGTGGTACTGGGCATAATTCTAATTCGAAAGTTTCTGGTCCTAATGCTTCTAAGGATGATACTACTAGTGGAGTGAAGTCGGTTTCTTACGTGGTTGCTACTTCTAATGAACCTCAAAAACATGTATCTAATTTTTGGAGGTTGGAATGTAGCAAAAAGAAGGATGATGTTGACCTTTCAGTTCCATTGAAAGTAGTGGAAGAGGTCAACACGAGGTTTGAGAATACTCTTTACGGTTATTTCATTGGCCAACGCCTTGCTTTTCCTGTTGTTGATTACTATGTACGCAATGCATGGGTTAAGCTTGGTGTGCAAAAGGTTATGATGAATGCAAAGGGATTCTTCTTCTTTAAGTTCAATTCGAAGAAAGGTGTTGATGATGTGCTTGAAAATGATCCTTGGTTGATTAGAAATGTTCCTATTATTCTTAAACCATGGACTTTGAACACTAATCTACTTAAAGAGGATTTGACTAACATCCCGGTGTGGGTTAAATTCCATGATGTTCCCCTTGCAATGTTTTCTGATGATGGCCTCAGTCTTCTTGCCACACTGATTGGCACGCCCAAAAGGTTAGATGCTTTTACAAGCCAAATGTGTAAGGAATCGTGGGGCCGTAGTAGTTTTGCAAGATGCATGATTGAAGTGAGATCGGATGAGGTGCGTCGGGACAGCCTCACTGTTGAGATACCATTACTAGATGGTACGGGTTCGACTATTGAGAAAATACGGGTTGAATGCGAGTGGCAACCACCCCGTTGTGACAAGTGTAAGATATTTGGTCATACTCTGGCTGATTGTCCTACAGTTGTTATACCTCCTGTTCAGCCTACTAAGCCTGTTAATAATAGTTTCAAGACTGTCAATCACAAAAAGAAGGGAAAGCAAGGAGGTTCTACAATTCCGGGTCAAGGGGGTTTACTAAACCTGTTGTGGGTAAGCAGTTTCAGTATCAACCCAAAAAGACTCCTCCTGAACCTAAGAAAGCTGGTGGCACTAAGAAGAAGACTTCTGATGTGGCTAGTTCTAGTGGTACTAAGATTTCTACATCTAACCAATTTGATGCTCTTAATATGGATGATACGGATACGTTTGGTATTCCTACTTATGACACCAACAAGGATGTGGATGCTGGCCGTACAATGGAAGTTAATGAGGATGAGTCGGTTAAGACTGGTACTACATCACAAGAACCGCGTGTGAGTGATTCAATGGGAACTAAGGAAGTTGGTTCTACTCCTATAGTTGATAAAATTAGTAAGCTTGAAAAGCTACTTATCGATGGGAAAGCTACTCTTGTGGATGATGAAGGTCATCCTATTCCGTCCGCCTCTGTCACTAAGAGGGCTAACCCATTTTCCAAGGTGGGTGAGGTTGTGGTTTCTGATAGTGAGGAGGAGGAGGTTCTTAACACGTTCGACAAATCAGCTAATCTTTTTGGTGGAGGTCATGAACGTGAAGATGAGCTTGATGACTATGATGATTAATCGAAGCAAATTTACGATCTTCCAGGGGAATTGGATGCTCTTAATGCCATTTATGGCTTTAATCTCCAACGTCGTAGGAAGTAGTTTATATGTTTGTCCGAGTCTTTCAATATTATGTGGTAGTGGTTTTGTTTTCTTGTCTAGAAAATAGGAAGTATCTTGTTGTGTAAGCTTTTCGCCTATGTAACGGGCTGAGATATGGGATTCACTCATATCCGTTGTACTTAAATGTTTTTTGGAGTAATATGTTTACCGGGTCTTTGACCTTTTACCCAAAAGAAAGGGTACGTTTGTGGTTAATTGTCCTAGTAATTACCACCATGTATGTAACATGAGGAGAAAACTGTCATTGATAAATTCCATATATATAGTGTAAAACATGTCATTGCTTTGTGGTTAATTGTTCATGCAACTTCCGGTCTTTTTTCATATATGATAACTGTAAACTTTGTGGTTAATTGTCCTAGCAATGACCTGTTTTACAGTATATCAACAAACGAAAATTACAAATTTTCTCCTCATGTTTCATTGCGGAAAAACTTTGGAAAAGATCGCTTTGTGGTGTTAGACTAGTGACTTCCTCGTTAACAACACGAAGGAAAAAGTTATCCATTATATTACTAATAAGATGCATATGGATAAACCATGAACATTCTTTGAGTGATTAATGTAGCTCTTTTTGGGAACTTTGTTAGTTTCGCAATGAAACCGTTTTCAAAGAAAAGCGGCCAAACAAAGACTTACTGCTCGCTACAGGTCATTAATCGGCCATGACCTACAAGTAGTTGCTAAGTCTTATGGACTCTTCGACAAAACCTTGGAACCTATGTAGTTATTAAACAAATGAGGGGTGTTTCTAAAAACTATATGATTATTTTAACAATAACGTATGTTTCCATTTTCCGTTGCAATAAAAAGGATTTGGCGATGAATGTTTGGTCGTTCCTAATGCTATCTTTATAAGTCAAATCACACATCAAATAGCCTTTTGGTCTAGCAGCATATGGATGACCCATCAACCAAGAGGCTGTGGATTGAAGTATAAGCTGATCATATGTGAGACAATATGTGTGACCTGTTAGGTGGTGTAGGTTGTGAATATTTGCCTTTAGAAAAAGAAATTAAGTCGAAGCACCTGCACCGTTTGGTTTTCTTTTGCTCAACCTTTTTGTTACATCTTATGGATCTTAAACTTTTTTAAGTTACTAGATGCGGAGGTTGTTCAAAATAAAAACATGTATCATTGAACTTAACCAACCACCACTTAGTTCAAGTTATTCAAGAACAATACAAGAAAAGAAGATATAGAATTTCCTCAAACAAGTGTATTCTCAAACAAAGAAACTCACAACACAAAACCTCACACAGTCAGAAAAAGTAAACAGGTGGATCAAAATAGTTGATCAACCAAATGATTATAAGTTTATAACAAAAAACTAAGAGAGAAATTGTTGAATATTAGGAGTACACTTAACATATATTAGGGGTTTTAATGTACATTGTAATTAAGATTAGGACTAGACGATAACTAGGATTGGTTAAGCTTCCCTTGCAAGGCAAGGAAGGCCCATGTGGCCGGTTACATGGTGAGGTCGGTTGGGGAGAATCCATAACCGACTCTTACATGGTTTCCTACCCCCTCATCTCTATAAATAGAGGTGAGGGGGGCTGCTAGTATTCTCATTCTTCTTGACTCGAATGTAAGCTTTATTGGTTAATAAAGGGGTGTTCGAGGTACATCGTGTGTGCATATATTCTGGTTAATATCTTTGTAGTTTCTTGTTCTTCTTATTCGATCACCAAAGGTTTTGGTGTTGCAACTGTCGATTGTCCTCAAGGTTCTAGCTTCCGCGTTTCGATCTTCGGGTTTGTTGTCGAGGTTTTATCCAACAAGTGGTATCAAGAGCAAGGTTCTTTGTGTCTCTCAAGATTGTTGCTAGATTAGGCATCGAAGAAGAAAAGATCGGTTACGATTACGGTTTCGTTCTTTTCTTGAAGTTGCAGGTTTTGTCGAGAGGAAGAAGACGAGTACAATATTAAATATCACATTAAAAAGTAAAGGAAAAATAAAGGGTGACCAATGATTTGTTGGATTATTTTTTCCCCACGTGATATTTAATAAACTTAATTGATACTACAAAGTTGGTGGCAAGATTTGTTGGTTACTAGTTTTTATTAATTCATATTATTAAAAAGTTTCCAATTGTTTTATGGTTTCAGTTTAAAACCACTTCAGTTAATCGCAATTTTGGATATATTAAATTTCGATTAAATTTGAAGGTTTTTCTTGTTGCAGGATTTCTTGCGGTTCAAGTTTTGATCGTAGTTGCTTGGGTTCAGGGTTTAGGGTTACTCTAATAAATTTGATTTGCAAGAAGGGTTTATAGCAGCAAGGGGAAAATTGCACACGGCTTGTGAGGCTTGTCGGTAAAGTTGGTTAAGAAACAACTTGACAAGGTTTTTAGCAAGGTTAAAGAAGAATGGCTAGTTCGATAAATAGGTTTGACATCGAAAAATTCGATGGGAAGAATGACTTCGGGTTATGGCAAATAAAGATGCGTGCTTTAATGGTACAGCTGGGATGTGATGCTACATTAGAGACATTACCCGCGGATATGGAAGCAGGTGAAAAGGCTGCTTTGATGAATAAGGCATACAGTACCTTGATTCTATGCTTGGGAGACCGGGTTTTACGGGAAGTTACCAAGGAAACATCTGCTGCAGGAATTTGGGCGAAGTTAACTAGTCTGTATATGACTAGGTCCTTAGCAAATAGACTGTATCTGAAGAAGAAGCTGTACACGTTCTATATGAGTCCAGGTACGAAACTGGCTGATCATATAGATGAGTTTAATAAGTTGATACTTGATTTGGCGAATATTGATATCAAGATTGAGGATGAGGATCAGGCACTTATGTTACTTACGTCGATGTGTGGAAAACTAGAAGGGGGGGGGGGGGGTTGAATAGTTTTACGTCCTTTTAAATTTATTTCCAAAATATTTTGTTGGTTATAAAAACTTTCGATTCGATCTTAAGTGAATTCAAGTAGCAACTAATATGAGCAAGTCTAAACTAATATTGAAAGTATTGAAATATAATGAAGAAAAGATAGAGTTAGAAAGATCAAACCACAACACGCGAATTTATAGTGGTTCGGCTACAAGGACACCTTCCTTGCCCTACTCCACTCCCCGAGTACCACACTCGAGAGTTTTCTTCACTATGTCAACAAACTCCTTATGGTGGAGAAACCTTACACACCTTGGCTTACACAAGTTAACGACACTAAGCTAAATGTCGAGTTCTAATCGTAGCTAGAACCAATCTCACACCAAATATCACACCACGTGATCTTCACACCTTAATCACACCTTCACACCTTCTTCAAGACTTCACACCGTCTTCACACCTAGTCAATCTTCACACCTTCTTCTATGCACAACTAAGTCACTACTACTAAACTAGTTTACAACACACCAAGATTCTACAATCAACAAGTATTCACAACACCTTAACAAATAGCTATCACTAGTGCTATATGAAACTAGCTATACACAACACCACTACAATAAGATGGATGTAGAGAAGTGTTCTTCTTCTTGCACTTGAATGGATGAAGCTTTGGATCACTTGGAAACAAAGACTTATGAAATATATGATCAAAGGATTTTAGATCTAGAGAAGAGGACTGGATCAGAAAGTTTATAGTCCAAAAAGGTGAGGAAAATATGCAAAATGATCCAGTATTTAAAGGGCCAGATTTTACTGTTCGGGAGCGTGGCCGGTCCCCTTAATTGTTGGCCGGTCCCCTTAATGATTAAGGGGGCCGCCTAGTAAAATTAAGGGGGCCGCCCTCCTGAACGTTTGAAAAGATTCTCTGGATAAAATTTGCCCTTTTTGGTTGGAAATTTGAAATCATATTTTTGTGGTTTAATAAAGCTTTACCAAAAATGATTTACAAATATATATAAAATGTTAAAATCATTTTATATAATGTTATGTATTAATATAAAATTTCCTTTGATCATGTAATGCATAAGTTACTAAGTTTATGCATACCTTAAGTGATATAAGATGTAGAGGTAAATATTTGTCACCAAATACTTGTTTATATCTTATTCTTGACTTAATTTGATTTAAGTTTTGTGATTATCAAAACATAGGTTTATTGAGAAATATTAATAACATTCACAAACATTATTTATATCAACAATCTCCCCCTTTTTGATGATTACAAAACTTAAACTCATTAACTCAAAAATTAGTTTTTAAACAAGTATTTTAGTGAGTTTATATGTACTTCTCCCCCCTTTTTGTAACATCAAAAAGGTTTTGCCGACAAGTTTTCATTCGTGAAAATTTTGACGGGTAGAAACTCCCCTTTGATGTGTACTCCCCCTCGTTTGGGGGCACCAAGAGAACGAGCTATGGAATGCTTGTAAAACAAAAATATTAGAAGCACAAGTATAGACATGCACACTAATATAATGTAATAAAGAAAGAAAGAAGCATTCATATTAAGGAAATAGTTGTGTCAACACACAACAATACAAGTACATAAGCTAACAACATAGAAGCAAGTACATAAGCCAATTAAACAAGAAAACTACATCATCATGCAAAGGGTACATGGACTTCATAGAGCTTGCATGCAAAAGGGAGGGTAAGGGCTTTATTAATTAAGCATATCATATGCTTAATTTGGAGAGCATGATGGAGATGGTGGAGTAATAGGTGAGAATTGTGGTGGAGGGATTGTTGGAGAGTATGGTGGAGTTGGTGGTGGTGGTGGGTTGGTAAGCAAATGTTCAATATATGAAAACATATATTGAATTTCATCTCTAAGGCCAAAGATGACCGTGCGGTTGTGGATACAACTAAGGCAAGAATCACCATGTGATTCAAGCATCCTCCAAGGTATGGGATTTGTAAAAAATGGTGGTGAAATTTGTGGTGATGAGAGATGAGCATCAAGTGGTGTTGTTGGTGAAAGTGAGATGGTAAGATGAGTAGACATGGGTTCTTGTGTAGGAGGTGGTGATGATACTTGTGGTGACAAGTGTAAGTGGATGTAGTCATTGATTGATGAGGTTGAGGGTATGGATGATGAAGAGGTTCCATGAGTGGAAGGTGTTTTAGATGGTGCATTGGGTGCACTTGGGGATGAGCATTTGGGTGGAGGTGATGGTGTTTTGTTGTCTTCATTTGTTAAGTCAATGAAGAGTTGTTTTGGTGGGATGACCACAAGTTTTTGTTTCTTGGAGGTTTTGGAGTTTGAGGTACTTGGAGGAGTCATGATGATATGATGAATGATGTGATGAAGAATGGTGATAATGGAGGGAATTTATAGTATGGAAGTGGATAATTTAGGTAAATGTTTGAAATGGTGGAAAGAGATTCTAAAATCAGTTGGGTCAAAATGGGAAATGGTAGCTGAAACTAGAGAAAGGATTCACATGATGCAAAAGAATACAGTAAACCCAGTTCCAGATGGCCGGTCCCCTTAATTGTATGCCGGCCCCCTTAATCATTAAGGGGACCGCCTAGGGAATTAAGGGGGCCGCCCATCTGGTGTTTTCCCAGACGACCAGAAACCCAAAATTTGCAGAATTTGGCCATTTTTCAAGTTTGTTTTTCCAGCAAGCTCTATTAGAAGCATATACACTAGGAATGATGATATATATATATATATATATATATATATATATATATATATATATATATATATATATATATAACCAAATTTTGCATGTAAATAATCATATTATAATCCATATTAGAAAAGAGGCATAGCATAGCATGATAATTGTTCAAAGACTAAAAATTATTCAAGAGATGAACAAGAGCTAACACAAGTATTTCCGAGTAAGCCGGACAAGTAGCAAATCATACAAATGTCAAATTAGAAACACATAATAAGTAGCAATACATCAAATTGTTCTACTTCTTCTTCTTTCCAACCATCTTCCTAAACATCTTCCCAATGGATTTGAATCCCCCTCGAAGTTCTTCGTGCATTTGTTGTTGACGATTGATGATAGACGTTTGACGAGTGAATAGAAGCTCATCGGTACGTTCATGAGGAAGAGGAATTTGATATTCGGTATCATCAAGATCGGAAAGGTCTTCCACAAAGGTCGTGGGGGATGGAGTACTAACACGTGAGGTGTCTTCCTCCTCATCATCATCGTCATCACAATGAGATGTAGAACCACGACCCCTAGAGTACAAAGGAACACGAGATTTTCCTTTGTCACTACGAGGACGACGAGTACGAACACGAGTAAGTTGGTTCAAAGTAGGAAGGATATGAACGTAGTAGTCTCTTTGAAGATGTGGGTAATGTTCCATCACATAACGGTAAAGTCGTGTGAGAAACATACCGTAAGGAAGATTGGCATTTGTGGTATTTTTGGCGGACATGATTCGATGAATAAAAAGATAAGCCAAGTTGTATTGCTCTTCAGCAATAACACAATAAAGCATGTGGGCAATGCTCGCCGTGACATGATCACAGTGACCACCAGTACCAAACGCATTCTCTCGAATGATTTCTTCCCACTTCTTCATATCTTGGCTTAGCTCTTTGAGGAGGATTTGATTGGCATGAATATCGACATTCTTCGACTTGATTACTCGACTAGTCGTACGACGTTCTAGTTCGAGCATTCGACGAATGTCTTCAGGACTAGGAATCTCAGAATGGTAGGGGCCATCCTGAGGACGATTTATTTCAAGAGTGGAAAGATCCCATTCATTTGAGAAAACGGCTTGGCCGTTGAATGGGATTCTAAGAATTTGCCCAAATTGAGCAAGAGATAGAGTGATGAATTGATTTTGAATCATGAAGGAAATGAGGAGATGACCATAGGGATCGGTTTGCACCGTCACTTGGCTATAGAAGTCGAGGATAAAACGGGGGATGATTGGTTCGTTGATTTGGAGAAGACATTCAAAACGAATATTGGTGAACATTCGTTCGGTTTGATCATTTTCATAAAAAGATGGATCGACAATTCGTCCTTCGTGAATGTTTCTATTTTCAATGGGACGATAGAAACATGCAACTGAAGGAGACATGCCGGGAGTAGAAGAAACTTTTGGAATGTATTGTTTGGTTTTGGATACATCACCAACCGGGGTCTTAGGCATTTTCACCTAAACAAAATAACAACAAGAATAGAATTAAAATATAAACAACCATCATGCATATATTATTTATATATATATATATATATATATATATATATATATATATATATATATATATATATATGTATATATATATATATAATTATATGCAATATATGTGGAACGAAATTCTACTTCGACAAAAAAAAAAATATTTAATGAAGTAGTTTCATGATGTTCCTTTTATTTTGATTTTAAACTTGTTTAGAATGTACAATATCAAAAGGGTATGATATCATAATTCATTTCGAAATAAGGCTAGATATATATTAGATTATATATCTTCCATTTCGTAAAAGTTTGACGCAACATAAACTTGTTTAAAAGATTGAAATGCGAATTTTAGTTTTCAAAATTATCATTTTAAAGATAAACCAAACGCTCCCTTAACTAGACAACAATATCCTAAAAATATCAATATATATATATTGATTATATATCTTGATCACCTCTATTGATTCTAGTATTATTAACAAAGCTTATAAGCAAGTTTTAGATTTAAAATAACTTCGTATAGTTATGGTTTGTTCATGAACCAAACGCCCATGTTGACTTCATGAAACATTTACCAACAATTTGAAAAGTGTGCTTTGATTGTTTAGAGCGTTAAAACAATGTAATGTAGTAAGTTTTAAATGGTTTTTAAGAGTTATATCAACAATGTGCCTTTTGAAAAATAAAATTCGACTAGGGTTTTTGGGCGATTAAAGATTTTGACAAGATGATATGTTATACTAATTTTGAGTTGCTAAACATCATCCTAATCCTATGGGGAGCATTTGGTAGTTCAATTTCTAGCTTCAATTACACTTATAATCGAATTAAAATGAATTTTAATAAAATGCATAATTATTGATTAGACGCCAAATCGAATGAAATGTGATGAAATGCATGTTGAAAAACTTACAAAAGATGTTGTTATATGTTTGGTTGATGTTTGCCCCTTGCGAAACAACCCCGGATTGGTGATATGATGGAGGATTTTGAAGTTTTTGGGTGTTTTGGTTCGTACTCAGTAGCAGTGGGAGGAACAAATGAGTGAATGGGGTGTTTGGGAATGGAAATAAGAAGGAAAAACGGATTTGGATATTCTCAGATAGCCGCCCCCCTTAAACATTAAGGGGACCGCCCTCGATAACAAGCCGGTCCCCTTAATCATTAAGGGGGCCGCCTTTGAAATTTTCCAAAATTTTGCGGAGTTCGTTTCGGAACAAAAATATTTATACGTATATACTTAGATTTATAATATATCAAAAATACGTAAATGTCTATTGGCACGATGATAAGATGCTTAACAACTTTTAATTACCGTTTCGATAATTAAAATATACCTTTGACAATTTTTGGATAAAATGATCAAAGTGTTAAGTTGATGAAGGGTTTGAGGTGTGTTCGGGAATATATATATATATATATATATATATATATATATATATATATATATATATATATATATATATATATATATATATATATATATATATATATATATATATATATAAGTATGAGTGTGTTTGAAAGATGGGTTGATAAGTGAGATTTGAAGGATAGTAACGGAGATAGGATATACTTGTTGAGAGGAGTTTGTTTCATCCATAGTGTTCATGTGCGAAGGCATTCTTGCCTTATAAAAGTCCACTTGACTCATATCCCTTCATCATCATGAGTCTCCTAAAAGAGGACTTACTAGAATAACGTGAGAGGGGGAAAGAAAGGGTTCGATAGAGAACGATTTCTTGGAGTTCTAGAAAGTCAACAAATGACGTATCTAGGTTATGTGCAAGTGAATTTATATATATCTATATATATATATATATATTTAATATATTACGTATAATAGTATATATATATATGTATATATAAGTATATATGTGATTCTAACACATAGAAGACAATGACAAATTATATCTAGATAATTAACGAAATCAAACAATACATATTTATCTAAGCATGGCAATGAGTTGTGAAAGAATGGCGTACCCGGTGGTCTTCAAAAGAAATCTTCAATATCATCAAGATGAAATATAGACTTTGAAAAAGTCTATGTTGAGAGAAAAACCAAGATTGCCTCAAGGATTGTTTGTCTAGCCATTTGATCTCCATTGTCCTTTTGGTCCAAAGTTATTTGGTCCAAACATGTTTAACATTTGGCTCGGGTGCATGAAAGGTGGTAGAATGCCCCAAGGATTGTAGCTTTGTTGGTAGTTCCACATTTGATTACTATTGTTATTATAGTTTTGTCTATTTTGATTTCTTCTTGGTTGAGGTGTTTTAGACCTAGGATGAGAATTATTTGGTTTTCTAGGTGGTGGAGTTTTAGATCTTATTTTGGGTTTAGACAATCCTACTTCGGTCTTTAAAGACGGTTTATAAAAATCTTTAATAAGTATATACTTAGGATTAGATTCTAAAGATTTTCGTTTGTTGAGTTCACTTTCAAATTTTACATTTTTAATTTCACTTGTTGAAGCCTCATTTGAATTAAATCCTAAGCCGGTTTTGTCTCCGGACGTTCTTTGAATACTTATTATTTTACTAAGTGATTGACTACTATTTTCAAATTTGTCAAGTTTGCGAATTTCTTTCCTAAGCATTTCGTTTTCACCTTTAAGCTCTTGACATGATTTACATTCTTCACAAATTTCTTTACCTTTTTCTAGTTGATGTATTTTAATTTTTAATTCACGTACTTCATTTTCTAATTGATTGTTAATGTATTTTAGTGATTTGTTTTTGGTCATTACTAGTTGTCCTAGTTTGCATAGTTTAATATATTCATTATCTAAATTTTTTTCATCTAATGAAATACTTTCATCACTAAAATATTCGGTTTCGGAACGTACCTCATTTGGTGTATTCGCCATGAGACATTTATCTTCCTTTGTCGTTTCATTCTCATCATCATCACTATCACTCCAAGCATCTCCAACAAATGCTCTTTGATTTTGATCTCTTGTCATCATTGGACATTTTCCAATAAGGTGATTTGGATCTCCGCACTTGAAACATTTTCTTTCAATCTTGTTGTTCTTGTCATCTTTACTCTTTTGAAATGTTTTCTTTTCGTCGTACGGTTGTCTTACGAATCTTCCTCGCCTTTTGAAGAATTTCTTGAAATCTTTTACGGCCATGGCGTATTCTTCGTCATCACTTTCGGAAGATGAGCTATCTTCGACACTAGATTCCTTTCTAGCTTTCAAAGCAATTGACTTGCTTTGCTCTCGTTTTTCCTTGACCATTTCGGAGTCCTTTTTAATGATGACTTCGTAGACTTTTAGATTTCCAATTAATTCGTCAAGTTGCAAAGTTGACAAATTCTTCGATTCTTCAATAGCTGTCACTTTAGCTTGCCATTTTGGATGAAGAGCCCTAAGAAACTTCCTAACAAAATTCTTACTAGAAAAATTCTCATCAAGTGCTTTTAAACTTGTAATGATAGTGTTAAATCTAGCAAAAGCATTGTCAATTGATTCCTCTTTCGGAATCGTGAATTGCTCGTATTGTTGAACAAGTAGATCTATCTTATTATCTTTGACTTGACTATTACCTTGGTGAGTTATTAGTAAAGAGTTTCAAATTTCTTTTGCGGTTTCGCACATAAAGATCCTTTCGTACTCTTTACGTGGTAGCGCATTATAAATAACCATTTTTGCCTCATTATTTTTAGCAAGTTTTCTTTTTAAATCATCATTTTGTTTTTCAAAAGGTACGATTTCATCTTTCTTAGTTTCCGGGTTATTTTGAATAGGTAAAAAATCACCATTAGTAATAACATGCCAAAGATCTAGATCTTTTGACTTCACATAAGTTTCGAATCGATTTTTCCAATATAAAAATCCATCACTTTCAAATAGTGGTGATCTTTGCATAGATTGCCCTTCTAAATATTTTTTAGATTCCATAGATCGTTACAAGTTTTAAAATATAATATATTTTAAAGATCTTGCTCGACGTGGCTCCTGATACCAATTGTGGAAAACTAAAAGGGGGGGGGGGGGTTGAATAGTTTTACGTCTTTTTAAATTTATTTCCAAAATATTTTGTTGGTTATAAAAACTTTCGATTCGATCTTAAGTGATTTCAAGTAGCAACTAATATGAGCAAGTCTAAACTAATATTGAAAGTATTGAAATATAATGAAGAAAAGATAGAGTTAGAAAGATCAAACCACAACACGCGAATTTATAGTGGTTCGGCTACAAGGACACCTTCCTTGCCCTACTCCACTCCCCGAGTACCACACTCGAGAGTTTTCTTCACTATGTCAACAAACTCCTTATGGTGGAGAAACCTTACACACCTTGGCTTACACAAGTTAACGACACTAAGCTAAATGTCGAGTTCTAATCGTAGCTAGAACCAATCTCACACCAAATATCACACCACGTGATCTTCACACCTTAATCACACCTTCACACCTTCTTCAAGACTTCACACCGTCTTCACACCTAGTCAATCTTCACACCTTCTTCTATGCACAACTAAGTCACTACTACTAAACTAGTTTACAACACACCAAGATTCTACAATCAACAAGTATTCACAACACCTTAACAAATAGCTATCACTAGTGCTATATGAAACTAGCTATACACAACACCACTACAATAAGATGGATGTAGAGAAGTGTTCTTCTTCTTGCACTTGAATGGATGAAGCTTTGGATCACTTGGAAACAAAGACTTATGAAATATATGATCAAAGGATTTTAGATCTAGAGAAGAGGATTGGATCAGAAAGTTTATAGTGCAAAAAGGTGAGGAAAATGTGCAAAATGATCTAGTATTTAAAGGGCCAGATTTTACTGTTCGGGAGCGTGGCCGGTCCCCTTAATGATTAAGGGGGCCGCCCTCCTGAACGTTTGAAAAGATTCTCTGGATAAAATTTGCCCTTTTTGGTTGGAAATTTGAAATCATATTTTTGTGGTTTAATAAAACTTTACCAAAAATGATTTACAAATATATATAAAATGTTAAAATCATTTTATATAATGTTATGTATTAATATAAAATTTCCTTTGATCATGTAATGCATAAGTTACTAAGTTTATGCATACCTTAAGTGATATAAGATGTAGAGGTAAATATTTGTCACCAAATACTTGTTTATATCTTATTCTTAATTTGATTTAAGTTTTGTGATTATCAAAACATAGGTTTATTGAGAAATATTAATAACATTCACAAACATTTTTTATATCAACACGATGCCATCGTCTTATGAAAAATTTGTGGAGACATTGATATATGGGAGGGAATCCTTGACAATCGAGGATGTTCTTGCGGCTTTGAATTCAAGGGAGTTGAAGAAAAGAACTGAAGGCACAAAGGAAGAAACTGGTGACGGGTTATACGTAAGGGGAGGGTCAGATCATTCAAGGAAAGCTCATTCTGGTGGAAGTTCGCGGTTTAAGTCAAGAGGTGGAACTGGTAAACTCAAGTGCTTCATATGTCATTCAGAGGATCATCTGAAGAGAGACTGTCCAAAGAAGAAGTCAAGTGGATTCATCAGGAAGGGTAAGTATGATCAGGATTCTGATTCTTCCGATGACGAGGGTAACGCCTACTTTGGAGAAGCCTTGGCGGTGGTCGGGAATGATGAGATGACTGAATTGGTAATGGATTCAGGTGGGTCTTATCATATGACACCTAGGAAGGAGTTCTTGTATGACTTCAAGGATTTTGATGGTGGTTCGGTTCAGTTAAGTGATAACAGGACATGCACTATCAGAGGGACTGGAAAAGTGAAGATATAGTTGCATGATGGTTCAAGCTTTATACTAGAAAATGTCAGGTATGTTCCAGGGTTAAGAAAAAGCTTGATTTCATTGGGTACTCTTGAAAAGGAGGGTTATACTGTGAAGATGCAGATGGGTAAAGTCAAGGTGATCAAAGGTTGTCGGGTTATAATGACTGGGATCAGGAAAGAGAACTGTGTGTATACTCTTGAAGCAAAAGTGATGACTTTTGGTGTACAAAAGCATGGAGGTTCAAAACAAGTTGGATTCAAGCAACTTGGTCATAAACAAGTTGGGTTCGAACAACTTGGTCCTGGTGTTAAAACAGGAGTCCATGGAGTACAGGTTGATGAACGTGTTTGGTTTGAGGTGGAACTGGAGGGAGCTCAGGAAAATCGTGAAGCTGAGGCTGTTCAGGATAGTAACGATGATGCTGCAGTGGCTCAAAGAAAGTTGGAGGACAAGCAACTTGTAAAAAAGACAAACACGGGCTGCTTGGTAAATGAGCAGGAAAAGGTACACCTTGGTATAAAGGTGGGGGCAGACATTACGGTAACCGGAGTACCTGGTCAAGAGGGTGCAGAGGGTAATGTTGCTGAAAAGAAGAAAGTGAAAGAGTCTACGGAAGCTAATCTTGGAAAATTACTGAAGTACAATGCCTGGTCGACAAGGTGATCCCCGGTTCGAGGTTCCAGCACTAAGAAAAGATGTTGAGTATCGGTTATGTTTAAGTGTTACTCCTAAGGTGGAAATTGTTGAATATTAGGAGTACACTTAACATATATTAGGGGTTTTAATGTAGTACATTGTAATTAAGATTAGGACTAGACGATAACTAGGATTGGTTAAGCTTGCCTTGCAAGGCAGGGAAGGCCCATGTGGCCGGTTACATGGTGAGGTCGGTTGGGGAGAATCCATAACCGACTCTTACATGGTTTCCTACCCCCTCATCTGTATAAATAGAGGTGAGGGGGGCTGCTAGTGTTCTCATTCTTCTTGACTCGAATGTAAGCTTTATTGGTTAATAAAGGGGTGTTCGAGGTACATCGTGTGTGCATATATTCTGGTTAATATCTTTGTAGTTTCTTGTTCTTCTTATTCGATCACCAAAGGTTTTGGTGTTGCAACTGTCGACTGTCCTCAAGGTTCTAGCTTTCGCGTTTCGATCTTCGGGTTTGTTGTCGAGGTTTTATCCAAGAGAAATATTGAAAGAGAAAATTTGAATGTGTGCGTGAAAGAATGAGATGACTGCATGGGTATGCAATCCTAACTTTGATTATATACTCCAATGTTCCTCCCACATTATCAAAACAAACAAAACAAGTCCTCATATTCTTAATATAAGTAAGTTTGAAAGATATTATTCTAACAGAAGTTAACAATTTGCTTACATCATCTTCTTTACGACGTACATTCAAATAATTGTCAAATAAGGATCTAACAGCTCAATGCACTAGTTAGTTTACAATCAGGGCGAAAATTTATTGACGGATTAATATATCAACTGAACAATGAAATTACACAAACATAACAAAGTTTCTTAAACCGATGGCATTTAAAAGAAGAATAAATAACTTTAAAATTAAAGCACACATAATTAAATACAACTTATATCAACTATCAAGCAGTCAAATTTCCAGAGACGTCAATCCAAAGTCGATCCTCCATTGATAATATGTTTGAAACATGACGCATCGTTGGTCTTTCTTGCGGGTTGGAGTTCAAACATGCCGTTGAAATAATCAAAACCGACTTGACTAGTTTCTCAAGTTGGCATGATGGTGGCTGTATCCGACTATCTCCTACATTGGACGGCAATAGATAATCAGCAGGCAATGTTGGTAGAGATGTTATGAGTTCTCCAGGATGCTTTCCCATAATGACTTCTAGTGCAACAACTCCAAAGCTATACACATCACATTTCTCAGTTGCCACCATTGTATAAGCAAGCTCTACATCGAAATAAACATGAGATAGAAAACATAAAATGTGTTATAACAAATTCATAAAAATCCATAACATAGATAAAACTCAAATAGGAGAAGATGTAGAATAGACATCACATATTCACATATATGAAATAATTTTACCTGGTGCAATATAACCATATGTGCCTGCAATCGCCGTCCAATTGGACGAGTCAAGCTTTAAAAGCTTTGCTGTGCCAAAATCAGAGATATGTGCCTCATAATCAGCATCAAGGAGGATGTTGGCTCCTGAAATATCTCTATGAATTATAGGGGGTGAGCAATCATGGTGCATATACGCCAACCCATTCGCTATAGCCCTTACAATATTAACCCTTTTCAACCAATCTAATTCCTTTGCTATGATGTCCGCATTTAAGATTGATCTGAGATTTCCCTTTTCAAGGTATTCGTAGATCAAAAATGAGTGACGAGCATGGAAGCAATATCCATAGAGTTTCACGATGTTCCGATGCCTTATGTTTGTTAATGCTCTCACCTCATTAAGGAATCCTGCATGATCAACTTTCTCGGACACTGCATGAAGCTTCTTAACAGCTACAATATTGTTGGGTTGTAGCTTGGCTTTATACACAACACCGTACCCTCCAGTACCAATACAATATGCATCATCAAAATCATTTGTCGCCTTCACGATTTCATCATGCACTGCGCGTCCATCAAAACTTGATACTGTGAAAAAATCATCACCTGCTTCAACCAATGGTTCCTCTGGAGAAGTTTTCTTTGGTTGTCGATAAGCCATGAAGCAGCACACGAATAAACCAAGTAAAAGTGTGATGAAAAGAGGGAGCATAAATACAAGGATGACCCTGTGATGGTTGGGATTATTTTTTTTAATCCAACTATGACTTTCACAGAGTTTCAATCCTGTAAAATTTCCACACAAACCTGGATTGCCTTGCAACATTACTGTGGACGCATTCGAAAAGATAGGATAATGGGGAACCAAACCTACAAGCTCATTGTATGATAGGTTGATATCGATCCCCCTAGGCAGATATGCAAAACCTTTAGGAATAGAACCAGATAGACTATTGTGAGAAAGATCCATAATTGCCAAACTCACTAAACTTTGAAATGCAGATGGTATCTCATTAGTGAGTAAATTCGAAGATAAATCAAGTATGGTAAGATGAATTAATCTACCAATCTCCGATGGGATTTTTTCAGTGAGCTTGTTATGACTAAGATTTAGGTAATTGATTTGTGCCCAATCACTGATGTATCTAGGTATTGGACCAGTTAGTGTATTCTTGGATAGATCGAGTGCAAGGAGGCTGTGCAATGATCTAAGCTCTTGAGGTATAACACCTGAAAGTTTGTTATCACTCAAGGACAAATACAACATACCTTTCATCTTTCCAAACTCCTTTGGAATCTCACCAACCAAGTGATTTGAAGTTAGATCAAGCCTCTGTAGTTGACTTTTCCCGAACTCTGGCGGTATGCTACCACTGATGTTGTTGTACCCCATCCCTAAAGCTGTCAAGTTCTTGCATTTACTCCAGTTTAAAGACAGCTGCCCATGAAAATTGTTATGACTGACATCAAGGTGAACCAAGCTTGGATAAACCCCAAAGCTATTTGCTATATCTCCATTGAATAGATTCCAATCAAATGTAGCTCTAAACAAGCTTTGACAGTTCTTCAAGCCTATCGGAATAGAGCCACTGAGTTGATTAAAGCTTAGAGATAAATTTTGAAGCTTTCCACCCTGGCACAAATCTTCAGGCAATTGGCCAGACAATTCATTGGTATCCATTTCTAGTTCTAACAAGTCTGGACTCCCCAATCCTTCTGGTATAGGACCAGATAACTTGTTCATACTGATATACAGATACTGAAGACGTCTAAGGTTTTTCAACGATGAAGGAATAGAACCATTGAGCTTATTTTCGCTCAATGCCAAATCGGTGAGAGACTGTAAATACCCTAACTCAATAGGAATGGGACCGGAGAGTTGATTTTGGTACAAATGAAGGGTATTTAAAGACGTCAAATCACCCAATGATGAAGGAATTAAGCCAGAAAGATTGTTTGAAAAGAGGCTTAAGCTCTCAAGCGAGACCATGCTTCCCATTTCATGCGGGATTGAACCAGTTAATTTGTTATTGAAAAGATGCAAGACCGTTAACTTGCTCAGTTTACCAATGGTAGGTGGAATTGGACCTTCAAGAAAATTATCGGTAATATACACTTCCAAAAGATTGCCTAGTTGTCCAAACTCAGGTGGAATTTGACCAGATAGTTTATTATCGTCAAGATAAAGATAAGCCAACTTTCTCAAGTTGCCTAATGTGGTAGGCAATTCTCCTTGAAGAGAATTGCTATACAAGGCAAGCTCTATGAGAGAGGTTAGTTGACCAATCTCTCGTGGTATAGAACCATTGAAATAATTTTCATTCAAGTGGAGGGTCTCAAGATTAGCTAACATTCCTATTTCTGGTGGGATTGGACCAGAAAACTGATTGGCTGAAAAATCGAGATAGACAAGTTTGGACAATAGTCCAATTTCTGGTGGGATGGGACCAAAGAAGTTGTTTACACTAAGCTCAAAATGGGTAAGATTGTGTAGAATAGAGAACGGGAACTCGAGAAGCGTACCATTTAACTCAGATGTCGTGAGGTTTAACTTGTAAATGCTCCCATCAGCGTTGCAAACAATGCCGAACCAAGAAGGGCACAGAGCAGTTGCACTAGAATTCATTGGACGGTGTGTCCAAGAAGATACAATCTGGGAGTTGTTTGGGATTTGAAGGCTTGCTTTCCATTTTAGAAGAGCAGTTTCTTCCTTCAAAGAAGCAGAAGCAAAGTTTGGTATGAATGAGAGTGCAATGAGTAGTAGAGCTAGAGAAAACAGTGAGAAGTTTGAAGAAGGCATTATTTGCTTTTGCATGTTGTTTTGAAAAAAAAGATACGTTGTGTGTCCTGATTTATACTCGCATCTTATAGAAAATGTTAAGGCAGTGTCATTATTTTCCACAAGGAGTGTGTTTTACTTGAGAAATTAACGTCCTTTAGGGGAACAACTTATTAAAACTTAACAGTAAGACTACCTATTGTTTGTAAAAGTGGTTTAGTGTGAAACTATGCACTTGTACCAGTATGTATCGGAATCGAACTTGTTTAGTTATAATTCATAAAGTATTAATTTCGAAAAAAGAGTTTGATCTAATATATTATAAGATTTTAATCTATACCTCTATATTATACTACGTATAATATAATGCATTTACAATGTGAGTCCTACTAAAAAATAAAATAAGGACTCGTGTATCTTATTTATTTTATAAATGGTAGGGAATCACATCATAAAGTGACATGGCCACTTCTCAGTTAAATAGTTAATAATAATATTTATTTTCGATTTGAAATATCATTTTACTTATTTATTTTTTATGGTTTAATTTCATTATATTTTCTAAAATCTTGTGCTATTTAATTAAATATTAATTATGATTTATTTTTATGAATTTTTAGTTTTTTACATTTTTAGTGGACCAAGTTTATTTCATTTTCGTTCAAATTATTTGCAACTTTCCCTGATTATAGTTTTTGAGGGAGTGTTTGATTGGTAATAGAGTGCGAGGGTAATTATACATGCGGATATTTGTGTTGTGAAAAAGATAAGGAAAACCCAAACAAATCCATACAATGAACATACACATATACATTCGGAGTTATGTGAAATGAATTAACTAAGCAGGTAGAGAATTGTAGAGAGTTGAGTTAGCAATTTATTCACAATATTTATAATAAAACTACATTTATTTGTGTCGTTTTGCACAGATATCTACCTAGTGATAAGAATAACTGATATAGCATGAAAATCACAAGAAAGTAATTAAAGTCAAGGTCCGGAAGGTCAAACATTATGATGAAGAGTGTGGTTTACTTTAGAAATCAATGTCTGTAACTCGGTTACCAAATGAGTATAGTTGGGGTATTCTTGACTACAATAATTGAGCGGTCAATGTATTACACTTTCCAAGTCGTAGGTCTTTCATAAGAATACAAAAACTGAATGAAGATGCTGCGCGCATTCCTTGACCGTGAACGATGGTTTAAAAAAGGGCAAACAAATAGTATTAAAAAATAAAAATAGAATGGCAAAGAAATATTAAAAAATCCATTGCAAATATGTTGCATTTAACCAAAGAAAAAAATGTAACGTTTTTCGCAACAGAAAAAATTTGTTGGAAAATAGGACTATCTGAAGACATTTCAAACGAAAAATTTTGTAAACATATGATTTGCAACGGATCTTGCAATTGTAACTTTTTGTAATGCATTTGAAACGTATTTACAATGATAAAATATGAAACAATTTAATAAAATTTTGCATAGCTAAATGTTTGTTGGACTTTAATTGCATAAGTCTTGTTAGTATAGCAAACGAAACGTAAAGGACCAAACTTGTACGTTAGATATTAATAACTGACTAGCGGTTATGGTAGTTAGTTAGTTATGATTCGGTTATGTTATACCGAACAGATACAATGGTTCATGCGAACCTCTATATAAACGCAAGACATGTAAACGTTTAAAGGCGTGTCTCAATTAACAATGTAACGAATTTATGTTGTTATTAATATAATAAGTTGAATCTATTCTTGTCAATCTTTTACTTAATAATTTTGATCCTGAAATTCAAGACCTGTGCAACAACTCTACATTGGCATCACAGCCAAAGGTTCAAAACCTGGGAAAAACCAATCAAGAGCGAAGGGATCCAAGATTACAAGAAGTTTGATTCAACTTTGACCACAAAGATCAAAAGACACCAAGGCACACGCTGGGAACGGAAGAGTCTTGGTGGAATACGTGTTGTTTCAATGAAGAAAATGACAACTGAATAATTAGGAGACGCAAGGGAGATAGTGCATGATCAGAACTTGTGTGGAGTTGCAAACGTAGATATCAAACGTATTGGTGGGAGAAAACTTTGTTTGGACTAGAACACGGCGACAAAGGGAAAGAAAAACAATATTGTAGGACTTTGTTGGTGACTGCATAACGCGGCAACAAAGGGAGAAAACTTTGTGGATTGCCTAACGCGATACAAAGGGAAAAAAGGAAAACATTCTTGACGCTTGGAAGGATAGCATGGTACAAGAAAGAAGAGGCTAGCGAAAAGAAACTTCTGTGGGTTGCTTGTAACGCGACATAGAAGGGAAAGTACACGACGTCTTGTGGTAAAAGGCGAGTGGGATAAAACTTTATGGAAATCAGTAGTAAACAAACACAAAGGGAAGAAGAAGAAAAACGCTTGGTAAGTGTGAGAGTGGATAGGTTTTTGTGGACAAGGTTTGCAAGATAACCGAGAAAGAACAAGAGGAGAACTCGAGAACTTGTTTGTGGAAAACGCTTTGGAGCGACACAAGAACAACAACAAAAAAAAAGCAATCGCTTGTTTTGGAAAAGAATACCGAGAAGTATTCAAGGTTTTGTGTGGGAAAGTGACTTGGAATTCGAAGGCAGAAACAACGAGAACAACAAGGGTTTGTTTGGAAGGATACCGAGAACAAAAGGAGTTCTAGGACACGGTTGTGGAGTAGGAATTCAAGTCGACACACAAAAAGGGGAAGAAACCAACGTGACACCAAGGTGTAGAATACCGAGAAAAAAAGGAACTCGTTTGGTTTGTTTGGGGTAGAAACAATTCGAACAAAAAAAAAATGGAAGCCTAGAACATTTTTTGGTGATTTTCGAATTGGTTTGGACAAGAAAAGGCAACAACGAGACAACAACAACATTGCTTGGGAACACTGAAAGAAAGCAATGAATATTGTTGGATTTGGTGATACAAATGCGGAGAAGAACCTTAAGACTCGAAGAACAAGACTTAAACAATTAGGAGGGGGGGGGGGGGGGGGACTGTTGGACTTTAATTAAATAAGTCTTGTTAGTATAGCAAATGAAACGTAAAGGACCAAACTTGTACGTTAGATAGTTAATAACCGAATAGCGGTTATGGTAGTTAGTTAGTTATGATTCGGTTATGTTAATACCAAACAGACACAATGGTTCATGCGAACCTTTATATAAACACAGGACATGTAAACGTTTAGAGGTGTGTCTCAAATAACAATGTAACCAATTTATGTTGTTAATAATATAATAAGTTGAATCTATTCTTGTCAATCTTTTACTTAATAATTTCGATCCTAGAATTCAAGACCTGTGCAACGATTCTACAATGTTTACTACATGTTTTGCAAAGGTAAACTTTTTCCAGTCCTTTTTTGATAAATTTAATTGTCTGCAATGGAATTTCCAAAAAAAAATTATAATTAGCTTCTTTTTTTATTTAATTTTAATGTGTTGTTGAAAATTATTGAATAGTTACAACGGATTTACCATGGAAATTAAAAGTTATTTGTTTTGTATTTAAATTTAATGTTCCATTACATATGGTTTTGTCAATAGTTTCTAAGGTTTGTATGGACCATAAACGAAAATCATAGCATACAATCGATTTTTTGAACAAATACTATTTTAAATATGTAGAATGTACTCTATCCAAAAAGGGTAGTCGTCGACTCCGGAGGTTCACCTGCGACGACTCCGGACTATCCAAAAAGGGTAGTCGCCGTGAGATTAGTCGGCTCGCAATGTCGAGTAGGAAACCCATGTTTACAAAAAATTAAAAAAATAAAAAAAATAAAAAAAATAGTACTTTATCGGCATAAAGAGCTACACATATAAACAATATTAGCACTCTGTGAGACCTACAACAATTAGCACGATGTTCGAATCTATTGGGTATTCACACAAACACATTCTGGTTGTTTTAATGTACTTTTATTAAAAAAAAAAAAAAAAAAAAAAAAAAAAAAAAAAAAACGTAGATTTTACATAATTAACTTTACGTTTAGCCATTGTCAATATCTTTACGGTTTTTTATAACGTCGAATGTTTTTTATAACATAAACTAAGAGCACCAATTCCAACTTAATGGATTGAGTGAAATTACATTATAGGTAATTTATGCTTACTTTTTGAAGAAGAGAAACAACTACATTGGGGAAACATAAATAATTCCTGCACAAAGAAACAATATTCAGATGGCAAGTCAAGAAGCTACTTAGCATTAATTAAATTATCCAAATAAGGTACAAAAAGATCATATTTCTTGACCACTCAATGCTCTCACTTGACCAACTAATGCTCTCACATGAGTGGCCAAAAGTCATGCCACATCATTTTGTGGATTTTTTTGTGGAAAACTTTTGTGGTTGTAGCAAAATTCTTAATCAAATCAACACCTCCTTGAACTGAAACTTGAAACACCTCTATCGTTCCCCTTTGCAATTTAGGCATTGGGCATTCTCTAATCCCAACTATGATATGTTTTTATTAAGCTCACCCATTCTCTTCAAACAGTAAGTGCACAAACGGGCTTCCCATAAACCTTGTCTATAAAATAATGGGAGAACATTCAAGTTGCCACATCACATTGTGCATCACAAGCTTCCAACCTTACGGGATTATGATTTGCTTGGTTACACAGAAAATGAGAATATATATGCATAGTACATACACCAAAAACTTATGATAACTAAATAAACAAACATTTCGAGAACTAAACTTGACAAATTACCTCACTTAATGGTTTCTTGTCTCTTACCTTTAGATTATATATATTTCTTCAGCACCGGCTTGTCTTAGTTTTGTTTTAGTATGCATTCTTCTTCTTGTGCAATTATTATCATAAATCATGAGCATGATATTCAGTCTATTTTCAAAAAAATCAAATAGTAAACTTAATGGAATTTTAAATATGAATAAAGATTAAGGTGTTTGCATCCCTTCTCAACTATTGGATTGTTGTAGTTACAATGGTACATAAAAAACCATTATCGAGAAACACAATATAAGACAATAAGAACTGTATATAAATAAACGCAACATGTCAAATTTGTATTATCGGTAATCACAATGCATACGGGTCAAGTTCCCTGTTGCTCGTTGCCCAAAAGTATTCTAACCTTCCAAGTTCCCACCGCCAAAGCCTTTTTCGTCAACCAGATACAGATATAGGCTCTGTGGATTTGTGGCCTCCTTCAAAGTTAACAATTCTAGACATACCAAAATTATCTTGATTGAGAAGGTAGTCAGCCACAACCCACTCTTCCTACTCAAGGATTTTTTTTATACGTAATGCTTTGACAACTTTCCCAGATAAATCCAAATCTTCTGGCACTACTATAAATCTGGGAATAGAGCCCCCTCCATAGAGCCCTCTTAATACAAAAACCGGGCTCTATAAGCGCTTCCAAAAAAAAAACAAAGACATAAAGCCCGGTTATGAATTGAAAAAACCAGGATCTAATTGGGCCACGGAATAGAGCCGTGTTTAGTTAATTAAAAGCAGCTTTATTTGTTTCAATTTTTCCCTGAGCGGGATTTCTCCCCCTCTTTTTTTCACTTTGCTCTCTTTTTTCAATTTTTCCTTTTCAACGGGATTTCTACCCCTTCTTTTTTTCACTTTACTTTCTTCTTTCTTTTCACCTAGACCACATAAACATAAACATAAACCCTAAATGACTTTTACATGTTTTCATTTGACGGTCTGAGTTCAAAAATCTTCAACAAGAGGGTATGTAATCTTTCTCTAACATCCATTTAATCATAAAATTCCAAGTATTAAGGGTTATTGATCCATTTTTTTAACAGATCCAATGCCACGATTGTTGATAGTTTAAAGCTCTATTGCATACAGGATCCATGCTGGCCTTGTTCATACAATCTCACACTAGTAATGCTTTTTTGTATTTATTTATGTATTTATTTATTTATTTATTTATTTTGGTTCAAGTTTTCATTTTTTTGATATTAAGTTTATTAGCTGTATGTAATTATGGTTATTTTAAAATTTTTGTGATTAAGTTTGTATGTATGTTAGGGAACTAACTGAAAGTTAGTATTTGTTTTTAATTTCATACTTTTATTTACAAGTTATGGTTTATGTTTATGTGTATCTATTCTTTCTAGTTTATTTGAAACTTAGGATTTATGTGCGTAGGGTTACTTTGAGGCTTAATTGAAACTTAGGGTTAATCTTAAATTTTTAGGCCTAATTGCATTCATGTAGATCACTAATGTTTTGCAGATTTAGTATCTTAGGAATTGTGTTGAATTTTTGCAATAAATGTTGTGTAATTCATGTAGCTCATTAAAATGATAACATAAGCCGAATCATTTTGGACCAAAGCTTATGCAATAAGTGTTATGTAATTATTAAGAACGAGCTTTACTCTGCGATGTTCTAGGGAATTGAAGGGAGTACAATTACAGAACACAAAAGTCTATGGAGGTAGTACAATCATATCATAAACCAGCTGCTAGAGGAGTCGTCCCATCTATGGAGGTAAGTGTTCTGTATATTGTTGAATGTGTTGGTCAAACCTTTCCTTCATAATGTTCAGGGGCTGGTTCTGTCATTTACAGAACCTTTCTAACACTAACTTGCTTGTCTTTCCATGTTTGTCATGTGTTGTATTGTGCAGGGGCCTAAGGTGGTCAAGAGCAAAGATGCTGGCTATATATTGTCTCTTCCTCTGCTAGGGTTTCACTCACCTTTTATCACTGCCTCTTCTCCAACGGCTCTAAAATCTTTTGCACAATAAATCTTGTTGTATTGATGAGTTCTATTTATTCTTGATCTCATCTTTTTTGTATCTGTATTGTATGTGATTATTCACATACTTATTCTGGTCTCTTCTTGTATTGAAGATATAACTCTTTACTTTGAATCAAGGGGTGGTTGGTTGTATTCTATCTTGTGTTCTTATTATATTTTACATGGTATCAGAGCTACGGCTCTTGATTATCGTGTAAGCTGGTGATTTGGGTTTCTAGGGTTTCATCTGATTTTTGGGGGTTTCCTTAATTGGAGTGAGATCTGGTTGATTCGTGGGTAATTCGACACTTCTTGTTGGGTTACTTGTTGGTGGTGACTGGATCTGGTGAATTAGGGTCTGACCTTGGAAACCCTAATTTTTCCTGGATTTGGGGATTCTTGTTTCTGAAGGTTACTGGTGTTTATTGGGACCTGATTCATTCACAATATCTCTTAACTAAGTGAATTAAGAGTATTGTGATTCTCTTCCGCATTGTTTTACCGTATAACACTGTAAGATTCTTCCCTTTCTTGTAAGATTACTTGGTTTTAGTTTAAGAGGGTGCAAACGGTGTGGCTAACATCTTGATCTGCCTCCCTGAGAGGTGTGAATACCTGCCCTGGTCACACCCAGTCCTCTAGGCTAGGCCTTGTAACTCTTGAGTGTGAATCTTCATTGTTGGTTTCTTTCTTGGTTGTTATTTGTCTGTCTCTTGTTTATCTGTTGCTTATTTGTTCTAAATGGCCGCCAGTGGTAGTAATGAGACTCTCATTAACAGTCTTGATTTGAGTAGTCCTTTATACTTACATGCTAATGATGTTAGTACCAGATCTATTATATATGTGAAACTTACTGGAACTGAAAATTATAGAGTTTGGTCCACTGCTATGAAACTTGCCATTAATACTAGAAATAAAACTGGATTTATTGATGGTACTTGTACTAAGGCCTCTTATGTTTCTAGTGAAGTTTTGGCTAATCAGTGGGAAAGATGTAACTCTATTGTGCTATTTTGGTTGCTTAATTCTGTGTCTGAAGAATTGTATCTTGGTCAAATGTTCTCTGTGAATGCTCATGATGTCTGGACTGAACTTAAGGAAACTTATGATAAACTTGATGGATCCATAATTCTAAACCTAATGCAAAAAACTAATAACTTCAAACAAGGTGAATTATTTGTTTCTGAGTATTATCATAAGCTGAATTCTTTATGGAGAGAGTTTGATATTATGACCAAGTTGCCTAAGTGTATATGTGCTGCTAGAGAAGTTGTGTTAAAACACAATCAACTTATGAAACTTATGCAATTTCTCATGGGTCTTAATGATGTTTATCAACCAATCAGAAATAATATTCTCTCTAGAGAAACACTTCCTGATGTGAAAGATGCTTTTGCTATTGTCTCCAGAGAAGAGTCTCATAGAGGCATTGCCTCTTCTTCCTCTTCTGGTTCTGACTCTAAACCCCAAATTGCTGGTTTTGTTTCTAAAACTAATAGGACTAATAATGGGAAGAAAAGATTTGATAATAAGAAGGTTTTTAACTCTAATAATAAAAAGTTTGTTAATACTGGGAACAACAATAGGAATAGAGGGCCTAATCTAAACTTGCTTTGCACTCATTGTAATAAAATTGGTCACACTGTTGACAGATGTTTTGAACTTAATGGATACCCTCCTGGTTATAACAAAATTCCTGGCCAAAAACAAACTAATTTCGAACCCTCTTATCAAGCTAATTCTAGCTCCACATCTGTTGAAAATGGTTCTTCCATGACTTTTACCAATGAGCAGATGTTGAAACTTATGAACCTTATCCATGACATGCCTTCTAGCAATGTGCAAGCCAATATGTCAGGTATAACAAGTTTTATGAACAATAATGTTTTCTTCAATATAAATTTTCACAAGTTTTATAATCACAATTTTGCCTTATGTAAAGCTAGTATTGGGTGGATTATTGATTCAGGGGCAAATCAACACATACTATGGGTCACCCCAATGGTACCCTTGCTAAAATCAAATACATTGGCAATCTAAAACTTTCTGATAAAATCATCTTATATGATGTGTTGGCGGCTCCTGAATATTGTGCTAGTCTTTTGTCTGTGCATAAACTTATCAAGGACAATAGAATGTTTGTTGGTTTTGATGAATCTAAGTGTTATATTCAGGATTTGAATCAAAACAAAATCATGGGGATGGATAGTGAAAATGGTGGCCTCTATTTGTTTGATACACCGTCTCCTATTGCTTCTAAACATCAAACAATGGGTAATTTATCTGTTACTTGCTATGTTTCTAAATCTTTGTGGCATAATAGGCTTGGTCATCCCTCTGACCAAGCTGTTGACATGCTTCTATCTGATCTTAAGATCACCAAAGGATCTCATGTGTCTCCTTGTGACATATGTCACAAGGCTAAACAGACCAGGGAACCTTTTCCTCTTAGTGACCATAAGAGTTCTGCCATCGGTGATGTTATTCATATAGACCTCTGGGGTCCCTACAAGGTTACTAGTAGAGAAGGTTTTCGATACTTTATGGCCATTGTTGATGATTTTACCAGGGCTGTTTGGATATATCTTGTTAAAACTAAAGATGAAGTTTATAACTTGTTCATTAATTTTGTCAATCTGATTCTAAACCAATTTAAATGTGGTATTAAAACTGTGAGATCAGATAATGGGACTGAATTATTAATAATAAAATGAGCAATTTGTTTAGCAGTCTTGGTATTATTCATCAAACTACTTGTGCTTACACTCCTCAGCAAAATGGGATTGCTGAGAGAAAGCACAGGCATCTCCTAAATGTTGCTAGGAGTTTGTTGTTTCAAAGTGGCATTCCTCTAAGTATGTGGCCTGAATGCATTTTAACTGCTGCCTATCTAATTAACAGGTTGCCGTCTTCTGTTCTGAGTGGAAAATCTCCTTTTGAGCTTGTGTATGGTCAAAATCCTAAACTATCTCATCTGAGATGCTTTGGTTGCTTATGTTTCTCTTTTGTGCTTAATAATTCTGATAAGTTGTCTCCCAGATCTGAAAAATGTGTTTTAATTGGATTCTCTATAACAAAAAAGGCTTACAAAGTTTACAGTCTTGAATCTAAAATGGTTTCTTACTCTAGAGATGTTCAATTTTATGAAACCATTTTCCTTTTCAAAATGAATTCTAGCCTTCAAACTGATCAGAATTATGATGCTACTCTAAATGAACAAAATTTATTTAATGAAAATCATTCTAATCCCTATGATAAAAGGAGAGGCCAAAATACACCCAATGATGGAGGTGATGCCTCTTCTTACCCTAGAAGTACAAATACTTCTAGTGATAGTGAGACTAATGGCAACGCAACATCTATGGGTGATAAACTCCATCTGAAGGAAATGTCCCATCCAATTCTGACCATGAAAATACACAAGCTCTTCCTACTCAAAACTTGAGTCCTGTGCAACCTCCTCTTAGAAGGTCTAGCAGATCTGTCAAAGCTCTTGCTAAGTTCAATGATTATGTTGTGAGTAGTAATGTGAAATATGGTCTTGAAAAATATGTGTCTTATTCTAATCTTGATCCTGCAAATTACTGTTTTTCTACTACTCTGAATAAATCTGTTGAGCCCTCTTCTTATGAAGAGGCTTCTAAATATGCTCACTAGAATCAGGCCATGAACAATGAGGGATCTGCTTTAAAAAGGAATAATACTTGGACTGAGTGTGATCTTCCTGAAGAAAGAAAACCTGTTAGTAGTAAATGGTTATGGAAAATCAAGTATAAATCTACTGGTGAAGTAGATAAATATAAAGCTAGGTTGGTTTCCAGAGGCTTTAGTCAGAGGGAGGGATTTGATTACATGGAAACTTTCAGTCCTGTAGTTAAAATGTCCACTGTTAAATGCATGATTAATGTTGCTATTTGTAATAACTGGAGTATCTTTCAATTAGATGTTAATAATGCTTTTCTATATGGTGACTTAACTTAGGATGTTTATATGACCCTTCCTCCTGGCTTTGATGATCATAAGTCTAAAGTTGTGAAGCTTAATAAGTCCTTGTATGGGCTTAAACAGGCTCCCAGGTAATGGAATGCCAAATTAACTGAGACTCTTAGTGAACATGGCTTTATACAGTCCAAATTTGATTATTCTCTGTTTACTAAAAGTTCTGGGAACATGTTTATGGTTTTACTTGTGTATGTTGATGACATTGTCATTACTGGCAATGATGTTAATGAAATTGAAAGATTTAAAGTTTTCCCAAAAAACAAGTTTCAAATTAAAGATTTGGGAAAACTTAAGTACTTTCTTGGAATTGAAGTTCTGGAAAATGAAAATGGTGTTTGTCTAAGTCAAAGGAAGTATTGCCTTGATCTCTTACATGAATATGGCTTGCTTGCAGCCAAACATGTTGATGCCCCTTTGCCTGAAAACACTACCTTGAATCATATTGAAACAGAAGATGATAAAGCCTTGTCTAATGTTGGCAATTATCAAAAATTGGTCGGGAAGTTGATTTACTTGACCAATACTAGGCCTGATATTGCTTATTCTATTCACTATCTTAGCCAACACATGCATGCTCCATTGCAGTCTCATCTAGAGGCTGCTCTTAGAGTTTTGAGATACTTAAAAGCCTCTCCTGGCAATGGCATTCAAATCAGTAAACTTGGAAATCTTAAGCTCAAAGCTTATGCTAATTCTGATTGGGCTAGATGCCCTGTTACTAGAAAATCTGTCTCTGGATATTGTGTGTTTCTGGATGATTTCTTAGTAACTTGGAAAAGTAAAAAACAATCTACTTTGTCCAGGTCTTCTACTGAAGCAGAATATAGAAGCATGGCTTCTGCTACTTGTGAAATCATTTGGCTTGCAAACCTTCTTGGTGACATGGGTGTTAAAAACTTGTTGCCTGTGGTGATGCCTTGTGATAATAGCTTTGCTTTCCAGATTGTTGGCAATCCAGTTTTCCATGAGAAAACTAAGCACTTTGAAATTGATGTTCATCTTGTTAGAGAAAAAGTCTCTGCTGGAGTGATAAAAACTGAGAAAATTCATACTTCTCAGTAGATTGCTGATATCCTGACTAAAGCTCTGGGTACTGAGCAACACAAGTTCTTGTGTGATAAGCTTGGTATGTTGGACATGTTTAGGGTTAAAGGTTTGAGGGAGGGTGTTGAATGTGTTGGTCAAACCTTTCCTTCATAATGTTCAGAGGCTGGTTTTGTCATTTACAGAACCTTTCTAACACTAACTTGTTTGTCTTTCCATGTTTGTCATGTGTTGTATTCTGCAGTGGCCTAAGGTGGTCAAGAGCAAAGATGCTGGCTATATATTGTCTCTTCCTCTACTAGGGTCTCACTCACCTTTTATCACTGCCTCTTCTCCAACGGCTCTAAAATCTTTTGCACAATAAATCTTGTTGTATTGACGAGTTCTATTTATTCTTGATCTCATCTCTTTTATAACTGTATTGTATGTGATTATTCACATACTTATTCTGGTCTCTTCTTGTTTGAACAAATAACTCTTTACTTTGAATCAAGGGGTAGTTGGTTGGATTCTATCTTGTGTTCTTATTATATTTTACATATATATTCTCATTCGTATGTGTTTGCAAAGTTTGTTGAGGAGTGGAAACATTGGTTCTCAGCTCCACAAACTTGGTAATTGTTTTTTTAGATATTCGCTATAATAGTGCTAGTGATATGCTTGCTTATTTGGTAGTCTACAGAGATGAATTGAAGTTGTTTCATTGGATCTTCCAGATCGTAATAATTGGAAATATCTTAATGAATTGGTGTATGAGTTTCCTATATCTCTTTTGGTTATGTAGACTTGCGGTTATGTATGAGGACTGAATTGCAGATATGCGGATTGGTATTGTTCTAGTGAGTCCCAAGGTTGTAGATGTCATACATACCGAAAGCAATAAACTCAATACTACAAATAACTTTTTGAACCACATTCTCTCTATATAACATTTCTCGATGGACCGATTTCCCAGGCGTTTAAAATAATAATAAAATTTTGGCCCACAATCAGATTCTAAAGAGCCCAATGATAACCCAATTTAATAGGTAATCCCAAACACTCCCTTTTGTTTTTCCTATAAGGTTAATTTGTATATTAATATAAACACGTATACTTTGTATATGCTGGTGGCGGTTGTCCTACATCTTTGAGGTGTGGTCGATGGTTAGATCCTATACAGTTGTACATGATTTGTTAGCATATAGTCTATGAGCTCAGGATGCTATGAGGTACCATCTCTTGTACTAGAGCATTCTTTCAGTATGTTTCTTTCTTTTATCAATGTGGCACGATGCTTACTACTTTTGTGCAAACTTGCAGATGCATTTTTTGGAGATGAATATGTAGGTTGTTTCTGATGTTCTGCGTCCTATTTTAGAATCGACTGGCTTTCTTGATCATTTGGTTATACCACTGTCCATTGAAAATAAGATGACAAATGCTGCAACAAAGGTTAAGGAGTTCAAGTAAAGGGCAGGAGTTTCAAAGGATTGCAGTCACAAACACAAGGCTAAGAAGCATGAGAAGTTGTTTAAGACGAGTACAATGTGCACACCTTGGTAAGCTCTTTTAAGAAGTATTTTACTATTCTGTTATGTGATCACTGAAGCTAAGAAGTTCCTATTATAAAGTGTACTCCAATAAATGCCATTAATGATTTAGTTTTGTAAGTACCAAGATGTTTTGGTAACAAATAGGAAACTAATTCTAAAATGCTTAGGCATCTCACGAGAACTGACAATTAGATTTATAATATTAAAACTTTGTTAGGAAAGTAACATTTAGCTTAGCGCAACTTGAACCTTATAGTTATTGGCGTTACTTTTAGCTGAATTGCTAGATCATGTAAATTGTGCAATAGTATAAAAGTTTTGTACATGTTTAATAATTTTATTTTCTTAGTACCACAAAACTTTTTTACTGTATATCTAAAGCATATTTCCAGTGGAAAAGCGATGTCATTAGTACCTAAATTGTGACTTTGCTGGTGTACCGAAAATCATTTAGAAAAAGTAGCAGTGGCTACTCTAAGGTTCAAATGTCAATGAAAGCTTGCTCAAAGTTTAACTAGTATCTCTATTGTTTTTGATAGGTGCTATGGGAAAATATTGTACATGCTCGAATGCGGATGCGTACTCACAACATGGGTTGAATGGCCATCTCCTAATCAAGCAACCCAACTATAAATATCAATAGTGGATAGTTGTTATGACAGTTATTGAGAGAGAATTAAAGAGAATTGAAATTGTATTAATCACAAGCTTCATACAAATGAAAGGAAATGGTGATATTTATAGTTGGGTTGAGGCGGGAATTTCTATTAAAGACCCATGTGCTTGCCACATGACTTATGTTGACTCTTGGGTTGACTTCCCAAATGACCCATAACAATCCATCTCCCTTAAAATGATCTTGTCCTCAAGATCAGTAACCAAGTAAGGAAAATGTGTTTATATGTCATTTTGTGCTGATGTACTCTTCTACCTCCTAAAAACAACACTCCAAATGTTGGTTAAAATCTTAAGCCAAACACCCTTCTTGTAACTCAAACTAGTAGCTGACTGTATGTGATATTTGTACATGATCACCCACTCTTCAAAACTTCAATCCGAGCTTATAAGATCTTCACAATCCACCTTAAAAGACTAGAGCTAACTGACCCATTTCTCACCAACAATTTGACCCATGAACCAAGACTTTTGTCACAACAATTCTTTTATTAAGCCATTCTTTTAACATTTGTGCAACACCTGATGCAAGAAGAGCTTCTAACAGTCCATTGAAACCATTGCAACCGACTTCTTTTTCTTTAATTCCTTCTCACTCAGAAAACATGAATCACTAAGCATTAAACTCTTTAGCTCTTCACAATCCTCAACAGCAGCCAAAGCTTCATAACTGACTTTTCCCCATTTCTTCTTCCTGTTAGGCCATTTCCAAATGTCAAATTTCCATTTTCTCAACTTAAATTTGTATCTTATACCCTCTACTTTCTTTCTAGTAGGCCACTTCCATATGCCAAACTCCAAATGACCCAAATTATCTTCATTCTTCCCAGCAGCTTCTTTATTATCCATCTTCATTTTAATCTGCTCCATACCTTCTTCCTGCTTATACCACTGATCATCACAAGTGAATGTCTTATCAAAAGAATTATGAACATCAGATGCATAAGTAGCCACATAAAAACTTTTATACCCATCTACCCAACCTTCAAAACACCTCTGATCATAGTATTTTCCTAACACCAGGTCACTTAAAATAAGATCATTATCGTTTTTACTCGGATTTTGTTCTATGCCATACTCAAACATCCCATAACCAAAACTAACTACTGAACCATTCCAAATTCGACTATTCACATGACTCACACCAGCCTTTTCTGAAGCCACTTTGCTATCAGATATGTACCCATGCGACGGAATAGATCCAACCTCACCAGAAGAGTCTTTGACTGTACCTCTGAATTCTCTCCCATCCGGGTTCTCAAGATCATTTCCTTCTGAACTCTCTTCAAATTTGACTAATTGACTGCCCGAATTTCCCTTCCAATCAGGATTCAAGATCTTATACTCATCAACACTTGGTTGATCCGATGAAGAAACATTTAAAGTGCCATCTGTTATCCTATCTCCTTTAATAGTTACACTTTCTTTACAGCAACTATCAAAAGTCACCAAAATCTTATTAATCTTCGTATCTTTTGAAACTTCTTTCCCTGTATCAGCATCTTTAGAACTATTAAGACTCACCCTACCTATGTCTTTGTCATCCATGTGGAAAACTAGAAGGGGGGGGGGGGTTGAATAGTTTTACGTCCTTTTAAAATTTATAAAAACAAGTTTGTTTCAAAAACTTCGATTCTAGTTTATTTGATCTCAATACTTGCACTATATGAACAATTATATAGTAACTAACTAATTAAGCTAATATAGTATAGGTAAATAAGTAAGTAATGAAAATAGTTGGAGAGATCAAACCACAACACAAGAATTTATAGTGGTTCGGCTACAAGGTCACCTTCCTTGTTCCTACTCCACTCCCCGAGTCACATACTCGAGAGTTTTCTTCACTATGTCAACAAACTTCCTTATGGCAGAGAAAACCTTACACACCAATTTACACACCACAACTACGTTACAACTTGATCACAACTTCTACACAACTTCTTCACACCAATCTACTTCACACCTATCTTCTTCACACCTTTCTTCTTCACACTTATCTTCTTCACAACTACACTACTTCACACCTATCTTCTTCACAACTACACTAATTCACTACTAAACAACTTTTTCTACCTACACAACTTCTACTTCTTCTAAACTACTAATAACAAGCACAACACAAATTCACAAATAATATATACACTATGCACAACTACTCTTCAATACTTCTTGAACTTAGTTGTAGAAAGAGTGTTCTTCTTTTGCACTTTGGATGAGGATGGATGAGAAGGGATTGAATCACTTGAAACAAGGATTAATATTCTAATGATCAAAGGATTTTGGAAGGTGTTTAGAGAGTTTGAGATCTGAAAATTTCATGCAAAAGGTGGGGCAAAATTCCAGAATTAAGGTGGTATTTATAGGAGAAAAATTCTGACAATTTCTGACACAGGAGCCTGGCCGGTCCCCTTAAATAATGGCCGGTCCCCTTAATTTTAAGGGGACCGCCCCTTATAATTAAGGGGGCCGCCCAGCTGTAACGGCCAGAAAACTTGCCTTTTAGTGGGAAAAGTTTACTTGGTGAAAAACTAACTGATTTTGGTTAATAATTTGAAATCATATATTTAGTATGATTAAAACATTTTTCTTTATTACCAAAAGTGTTTTTCAAAAATATATAATATGTTTATATAATTAAATAAACGTTATATTAATTAATTTAAATACCCCTTTGATCACGAGATGTATTAAGCACTTGTTTATTCATACCTTAAGTGATTAAGTTGGATATAATGATATAAACTAGCTTAATACTTGTTTACGTAGTAATCTTGCGTTTGATGATTTTACATTTTGTGATCATCAAAACATAGAGATATCGAGAAATATAAATAACATTTTTATGCATTATTTATGTCAACAATCTCCCCCTTTTTGATGATTACAAAATCTAAACTCATTAATCAAAAATTAGTATATATACAAGTATTATTGTGAGTTTATATCAATTCTCCCCCTTTTTGTTAGCATCAAAAAGGTTATCCCGATGTTATAGTAGCTCCCCCTTGAAGTCTACTCCCCCTCGTTTTGAGGTCATAATCGAGATATGGAATGCTTGCAAAAATATTTAGAACAAACAATACATATATGCATGCAACAATTACATATAAAGATAAGGCAAGCGATATAAGTATTGAAGAAAACACTTCATTAAAGAGATAAAAACACAAACATTATACATTCAAGATGTATGATCAATACAACAAAGCAACTAATACAACTAATAACCCAAAACTCTAATAGAAATGTTTTTCCTAGAGCTTGTCATCAAAATGGTTTAAACAAAGTTATTCTCAACCATGAGTCATGCTTAATTTGGGAGGAGCATTGTTGTAGGTGGAGATGATGGAGTTGATGGAGGTGGGGTTGTGGTGGATGTTGTTGGTGGAGGAGTGGATGTTGTTGGTTGAGGTTGAGATTGAAGAATCAAGCTTTAAATATATGAAAACATGTAATGGATTTCATCTGTTAATCCAAAGATGATGGTGCGGTTATGGATGCAACAAAGACAAGTATCACCATGAGCTTCAAGTAAGCTCCATGGGATGGGATTGTAGGTAGGTGTATTGAGTGGCGAGGGTGAGAATTGTGCATCAAGAGGTGTGATGGGTGATAATGAAAGTGTTATGTCTAAGGTTGCATTTTCAAGAGGTGATGGTGGTGGAACGCTTGGTGGAGGTGATAGGTGAGTGTTGATGTAGTCATTGATGGATGATGATGATGGTATGGAAGAGGTGGAGGTGGAGGTTCCATGTGTTGATGGTGCATTTGGAGCACTAGGAGATGAGTATTGAGGTGGTGGTGATGGAGTGGTATTATCTTCATTTGTGAGATCAATAAAGAGTTGTTTTGGTGGAATGATAACAAGTTTTTGTTTCTTGGCATTGTTGGAGGTGATGGTTTTTTGTGATGACATGATGGATTTGTTGAGGTTGATGATGATGAGGAAGTGTGGATGAAGGTGGAATGGGTTATATAGCACGAAATCATGATTAGAAATGGTATTAATTTGAAATTGCATTGTTAGATTCCAAAATCAGTTTAGTTTTTAAGGGAAACAGTAGCTGGGGCTAGTAAAAGAGGTACAAGTTGCAAAAGAAAACAGTGTAAAAACTGTTCCAAATGGCCGGTCCCCTTATATTTAAGGGGGCCGCCCATCTGACGACCCAGAAATCAAAATTTTTCTGGAAAAATGTTATATTCTATTTTGATTTTGCAGCAAGCTCTATTTGAACATTTCACATTTGTTTTGGTCTATTAGAAAGCATATATATGTATATATATATATATATATATATATATATATATATATATATATATATATATATATATATATATATATATATATATATACTAGATGTCGAAGCCCGCCCGATGGGCGGGCATGACTTGTAATTTTTCATTTTAATTTAATTATGTACAGATATAAGTGATCTTTTATAGTTATTTATTACGTATCACCCAACGTGTGAACATGACTTGTATTTTTAATTTAATCTTGTACGGATATCAGTGATCTTTTATTGGCATGACTTATAATTATCGTTGACATATTTTACTATAACAAAAGAAGGCGGGTAAAATAGGAATGGATGGAATGGAATTAATACAATAATATCTTCGCAAAAACACATCGATTAGTTACAGTTTACTATTTCTCATATCTTCATAGCAGTAAGTTATATTCTTGATAAGACAAATAAGTTTGTAATTTATAAAAAATGTAAAAAAAAAAAAAAAAAAATAACAATGTTTCTAACCATCAAACAGTACAAATAAGAAAAATGCGTATTGCAAATACAGTTTCAATCTTAAACTCAACTCTCACAACTCAAATTTGTTATAACTCGTCACACCAAAACACTTTAATTGAAGCACGTTGCAGCACCCATCACAAAGTATGTCCACGCACATTTAACCAATCAGAACATGGTTGTTGCAAGGTGAAAATGGTGGATCAATCTGTTATTATAACCGAAATAAAAATAAACAAAGATTCTTACCAAAGTAAGTGCCCCTTTGATATCAAATTTAGTGCTCCTTTGCTCTTAAAAAATACCCAAAGATCATCCTGTAAAAATCAAAATCAATATAAATATGATATAAATATATGGCAGGCCTGATGATTTTGATGAACAGATCACTAATTCAAAGTTCCGTTTTGATATTTGCAGGATGATCTGATCCTAGAACAAATACTAAAAAATTAGCGCACCAATCTGATCCGGCAATGCAACCTAATGGAGGTGGTGCCTCTTACACAATTCCGAATATGCACACATGTACACATCCTAATATTTTATGCAGTTAACTTTTATGTTGCTGCATTTATTTCATTCTAGAGAGTAAATCTAATAGTTTCACCGCTACAAAAGAAAATATTTCATAAGTCTTAGTTACTGTGAGTCGTAAGTGTTTTATAACTGATAAACAAACTTACTTAAGATTCTGGATGCCAATATCTAACTATAGTTTACATCAATTATCTATTTGCAATACTTATATCCTTACTTTATCTCCTTACTATTTTTATCACCCTTTAAGTGTGACTCATACTCCGATAACGTTCAAACAAATTATGGTATCGTGAATTATACTAACATTGGCGTAAAATGCCTAAAGTCCATAGCAGTAACAAACTCACCAAGGGGTGTTTGGCTAAATTAATTTTGATGTGTTTATTAGCTTAAGATGTGCTTATCAGCTTATACCAAGCTGTTGTATGCTTACCCAATGGTTACAATAACTTGTTAAAGTGTTTAGCAGCTCAAAATAATGACTTTTAGCAAATGCTCATTGAAGAAAATTGTTCGCAATAAGCTAACTCAAACACCCCTAAATGACCACCACATCTGTTAAAAATATAGTCTACTATCCACGCAATAAACCATATATAGAGAACCATACCTATATCATCAAAGTATCAAATATTATTGAAATTTACACAAAATATGATGATGTTACTATTAATATTTACAACTATTTAGAAAATTGCAGAGAACCTCTATCTATATATCTTAGTGTTAATATTAATTATAAAATTGCCTCAAACACTAATAAAAGCTAGCCTATAATACATTCAATAAGCTCATGACGTCATGAGCTGATTTAGTATTTGTGTTCTTTAAATACTTCACATAAGTATTTGTGTTTAGCTGATTTAGTATTGTTGCAAGTCATGAGTTTATGATGATCGGGCTAATATGGTCAAATTGGTTGAAAATACCTAGAGAGCAGCTTCATCTACTCATACAATGGATTAACCTCCATACAGTTATTTGCAATAACCTGAGTACACACAGTTAAGAAAACAAATACAAAAGTGAATAATACAAATACTTATACGGTTCAAGAAAACAGAAGTGGGTTCAATAGCAAAAAAATTAGAATCTCACTTACTGAACTCGAGGAATAATGAATATGTTGGACTGTAAAAGATTAATTGAATAGGAACACAACAATGGAAATTTAGTGGTAACCTTCCACCTAATTGGAAAGAAATTTCATTAATGCAGCCGCTGCATAAATAGATAATGCCACATAATGCAGTGATACAATCAACTACTTCAAAAACGATAATTAGATATTAGATATATACATATATAATTTGAGTAAAGATCATTTGAGGACCAAACTTTTTTTAGGGACTAATCTCCACCCTCCATCTTCCTCCATCTTTATTTGATCTAATGGATGAGATTAATCCCAACAATTTAAAAAACCCACTTTCATCCTTTTTTTTCAAAAAAAAAATATACCGTTACGACGAGCATTTAATTATCTTTCTATAGATATTGCATATCATATATGATATGCAATATCATATATGATTTTTTTTTCGGCCAGGAAAAAAAAACGTGAAAAAAACGTTTTTTTTTTTTTCAAAAGTATATCAAAGTGCCCGTCTATAGAAAGATAATTAAATGCCCGTCGCGATGGTGTAATTATTTTCGCTTAACGATTAACGGTTTAAGAAATATTTAAATTATAAAAAATGGGTGAAATAATAAAATCCTTTTAATCTCAACCATTGATTTCCTTTTTAGATGGATGGTGGGGATGAGTCCCTTGGTATGTGAGGAATGTTTGGTTTGTAATATAACTCGACTCATATAATTTATACACATATTTTCGAAAATCACTCCTTAGATTCTTGTCCCAACTTGCTGATGCCAAAGGTTCATCTCTGGAATCCAAGCAACCACCTTCACCCCCTTCACTGGAGCATCATGTATAACTACGGTTATTGTTTGGCCAAATCTTTTCAGAATAGTGTGTGAGCTACATGATTGTTTAGTAGATTTCAAGGGCCATTATCGAAACTATGACTCTTATATATAGATGAAACCTCACCCTTAACTTGGATCTCAGTGTACTCTCATTTTTATCTGTATTATATTGGATTTATATTATCAGACTTGTATCGCAATGCAACTAATACTTCTTGGATAGTAATAACATTTTTTGCAATTTTAATGAATTAATGAACTTCTTTATAATATATAGTTAAGCTTGTCTGTACTCTGATTCAAGATTTATATCACACCCACCTAAGCTAAAGTTGGACCAAAAAGGCACACTAATAAGGGCCAATTTGCTCAATCAGTATTATATACAATTGCATTAAGAGGCATGTAGTATATGCAAGTCAAAGACAAACCTCACAAATATTTAGAAGAATAATATGTCAAGTTAGATAATAAAATACATTCTTAGGCTCAATCTCCTTAACAACAATGCACATTATCAGAGCAATCATCACATATTGAATATACAACTGAAACCTATAATTCTCACTAACCATTGAACGTCAAAATGGTGTCTTTTTAAGAGTATGAACTTCCATGATTGATATACCTTGTTGAAAGAACCACATGTGGAAAACAATATCATTATAAAAATTATAAATATTTTTTAAATTATTGTATACATATGTATATATGATATATCTAACTTACAGTCAATGCCCTGCCGGCAAGAAGAAACAAAAACAAAAACTAAGCAACAGAGGTTCCAACGAAAGACAACTGAGGATTGCATTGACATATTTGTATTAGTCATGTGTAGATCATAAAAGCTTGAATGTACCTTTTGAATGCCAAAAAATATAATTATCAGCATCTTTGTTCATCACTCTCGGCCAAAGTTAATTAAGCTAAATTTTTTATTATACCCATTTGACTCATCAGATATAAAACTTAAATAAGTTTGACCCATTCGTTAGTAATTGGTTCAAGAATTTTTACGTTATTACATCATCAAAAGTTACTAACGTTTTATAACCATTGTACTTGACTTTTAGCTTTTATAAACTATTGCAAAAGTTTGAGAAAAATAACACTGTTTTGCAAGAATGAAAGATCTCGAATATTGTGGACAAGTAATTACTAACTCAACCACTGTACTTTAGCACCTATCGTCCCAAATCACTCTTTCTTACGAAGTATAGTGTTTCTCTTCTGGGGCCTCTTTAAAAGAATTTATTGTGTGTTTCGGTTGAGAAGTCAAGTAAGATGGTCATGTAGTCAATGATATGATTCGATTGGAGAATGTTTGTCACTAACATGTTTGTTGTTTTCAGCTGAAGGAAGGAAACTCTGAGGATATATGAAAACTGGAAGACACGTCAACTGTTGTAACAGCTGCCATTTTTTACTCTTTTTTATACATAAATGGGTCAAAATTGTTAAACATCTTTATTCTAGTTTTTTGATTGTTTGCTTCATGTTTAAATGTCTTATATGGCTACAATTTTTTGTTTCTTTTACAAATATTATGTTTCTATAATTAAGCATCCTGATTGTTTATGTAATTCAGGATGAAATATAAAAGGTAATGGATCAACCCAACCCATTTGACCCGTTATTAAAACACGACTATTTTTTTCCTTAGTTATCACATTTTATAACTCCATGGGTTTCAGGAGAACTTTCTCAGAGTGAAACTGACACATTAGAAGTTTCCAACTTCAAGGAGCCTTCACAACATGGCAAAGCTTCACCACAACTATCATTGTCAAATTTTGATTATCGAATAGAATCTATTAAACTTGAGCAAAGGATTGAGAAGACACTCGCATCACTGGGAAATTCTCAAGAAAATGAGTGTACAATTGTTGAAGATGCTCTTATAACTAAAAAAAACCATCTTCTTGATCTTTATAAAGAACTTGACAAAGAGAAAGAACGACTTGCAACATGCTCCCCATCAGACGATCAGTCTTCGGTCGATGTTGTTATCAAGAGAATGGATCAAATCAAAAGTGAGCATGATAAGATCACAGCAATGCAAGAAGCGGTTGGTAAAGGGTTTGGAAAAACTAAGTATGTTTTGAAAGAACATGTTGGTATGCAAGGAGGAGATAACTGAGACTGATCTGATCACTGCCAAATTTTGTCTGTATGGTGAAATGTTTACCGACATTGTAGAGTAATGTAAGAGTGAATTTCACCGATCTTGAAGTTGTGTAATTGGTAGTGTGAGAAAACCCTTGTAGACTGCTCGAGTATGAGCAATTGATATGTTGTTACAAAGTATACATAAAGTCTTAGATTTTACGTGGTCGGTGTGACCACCCTACATGAGTTGAATCAAAGATTCTGGTTTCTTTTTTTAGTTTCTCAAAAGATTATTTTTTTTTTTTATGCTTTTTATGCCTGTATGCTTCAAGCTTGTTAAGCAATAGTAATTCTTACCTTGGAAGCATCTCTATTACTTGTAGTACGTATTCAACAGTAGCATTTTCTTAAGCAATAGTATTTTTTTTTTACAGAAAAGATACACAGGCATTGGAAGCTACATAGTATTCGGGAAGTCACTTATATTAATCTTGAAGTGCCTAAAGTTTGATAAGTTTACAGCGAACATGTGACTACTACTAATTCAGAAAGTTCAAAAAGAATGCAGCAAGAGCAAATAGAAACGCGAGGAAATAGATCAGGTTTTATACACATACGAAATGAGATATTAGTACCTTTAACCAACCTTTTTGTCTTCTTAAAGTTATTTGGAGAAGTTATGCTTCAGACGGGGATTACTGATTGACCAAAAGAGACAATTAGTTACACATGAATATGACCATTTGATGAAACGGAGGTGGTATACGAATCACCTAAGATACTGATTTTGATCATTTTGCCCGCAAGCTAACTTAACAGTTAAATAAGGCTAAAGGGACAAAACTTAATATTGAAAATCTCAACGATTTTGAGCATTACGCAGTCATTTTACCCATTTCTGCTTGTAGCCCAGATAGCATAGACCCTGGCTAAACCATTTGGCCAAGTGTCTCGGATATTAGCCTCAAATGATTATCTTATTAGGAATTTCTAAAGCTTTAATGTGTAACGAAGCTGGATAATGTAAAACATATAGAAAGAATACCTTGGAAAAGTACTTCCGGGATTCTCAGCGTAATGGAAAATAGTGTCAAGAGCATCATTAAAGTTCCCGAACGTTCCTTTTTTAATAGCATGTGATAATGTATAAAAAATAAACCAATGGATGGTCATAATTTTGACACATTTACTAATGAACATATCAATTTTGTTTGTTTTAAAACTCTATCTGGTTTACTTTATACTAAACTGTGTATATATACTCAGTTGACAAAGTTGTTTCAATGGCCAGATGGCCTCCTTATACATTATTCATTAAAGCTACCTATGTATTCGTAAGACTCACCACCAAATGGTTTTAGAGCTGAGCTGTTAGAAAAACTTTTCGATCATGATCCTCCATTTGACCCTGCTAACACCATTATAACATGTGCCTGAAATGGGATATTTAATTGTGAATCCATATGACAGATTTGCTAGATGAAATAATGAGACAATAAATATTATAAAATTTGACCTTGTTTGGGTGGACATCATCAAAAACATGAGCCTGACCACCATAAAATATGATGATTTGACAACTTGTAGATGTAGATCCTTGACGATGTTGAAATTTAAGGTTAAAAACTATAAATCTAGCTTTATAAGCTTATTGAACTGTGTATAATGCTTACGAAAGTGGTGAAGAAGATCTTGGCTCGATGTATCATCAATCGGAGGGCCTTTTTCATGCACCTGAAAATTGCAAAAAAACTTTACCATAAGCGGTGAAGAAGATCCTGGCTCGATGTTGTTAATCAAAGACTTCAGTTTGCTTTGCTGCTACTTGGTTCAGCCACCGAGCTCCAATTATGCAGCAGCCTGATTAATATTTGCTCTAAAAAGGCAAGCGAAAATAATTTAGATGGTTATTGCAGTTGCACATGTGGATTTTGTTTACTTGGGTCACTGTATCTTTTCTAAAAGGCCCATTCCATTTTATGCGAAAGTGAAGTGTCGATACAACAAATACATAATCATGGGGCGGGTCACAAACATGAGCTTCAATGTTAAAGTAATACATATTAATCTGTAATCGTTATAGACGGAATTTGGAGTGGTGCAACTGTACCCGAATGGCTTGCATACTATCTTTATGTAAATGATATTTTCACCTCATTCCCAAAAAAAATTTATGCAAATAAAGAGTCAAGTAACTGAAACGTTTTTCTAAGCTTCAAAGATTCATGAAAATATCTCATTTCCTTACAAAGCTCCGTCATAAATAATCTATAATGCTATGATCTAGCACCTCATGTAAACCATAATGCAATAAAACACATTAAACTGTAATTTTAAAAAATAAAAATAAAGAAACCAACTTACCTTTGAGAATATGCTATCATACTTCTTCTCGTACTATGCGAATTTTGCATTCCATTCAGCTTCAAGAACATCATTCTGGGTAGTGTGGTGGCTTCAGTGTCTGCACAGAGGAAAGAAGAAAATCAGATCAAGATTCACTGGTTTAGAATTATATTAGTTCCAAAAAGTAGTTACAAATTTTAGTGATAGAGGTGGCAAGTTTGGCCGAGCAGATTTAGGTCGTTATGCCTCAAACATGCCAAATGTGTATTGAACACCTGAAGAATTAGTCATTTTTTGTATCATATTCGAGATACTGGATATTTATATAGAAGTAAAAAAAACACGGAGTAAAGTAATTGAAGTCAGCCTGACCCATTTTCACCGACAAAAAACCACCCATTTAGCTGGTTTTAGTAATCAGTTTTCTAAGCAGATATAGGAATAAACTCTTCACATTTACCATCATCTTGTGATTACTAAAGGCCAAACATAAGCAATCTTCTAAGAAAAAGAGCATACCAAGAACAACCGGAGCCAAAGCTATAAAGTACCGGGTATCGACTATCCAATAATGAAGTGAGAAGTGGCAGCATTGAAGAACGGATCACGGGCTATTCATCACAAACCAAAAAATTTTCCAAGAATCAGTTTTCTCTAATTTTTAGTCAAGAATTCATTTACATGTATACAATTAGCATGCAATAAGATGCTTATACGATAGAGGTATCATACAATTAGTTTTCAAACAATCAGCACAAGTAATGCACAACACTATATGGTATGGTAGAACTCACTAAATATGAAGCTTATGTACAACTATTTTTAGCTTAGCTAATGCATTGATTTAGTTGTTTCTTCGCCAACTGGTAATCAGTGTAGCTAATACAAAAACAACAACCATGTTACCATTCACAAAGACAATAAAAGATTTTCTGTCCGGTTGAATTTAGAGTATCCCTCATTGGTGGATATCTTTGATATACGGTGTATAAAATCTCAGGTCTAATATGCGGTCAATTAGTCGCTAAAATAAGTTTATCCATACACCCCCTTAGAATTGTGAGTCATAAAAGCTGGTAGTCTTGAAGATAAATAAACGCATAAATAACACTTTACCAAATAGTTACTGACATTCTTGGATGTCGGGAACACTAAAATCATGATGCACACCCCACTCTATGCCCCTGCACTTGAAATGAAGATGCCTATACAAAAAAATATAAATGGATTTCAATAATAAAAAAGTGATATACTTAAAAATATTTAGTTAGATAGAAAAGATATTGGCAGAAAATACTTGTTTCCGAGCTCGCTTAAGTTCCTGCTCAAGTTGGATCAGTTTCATTTTGCTACTTTATAGTTGTTGGACATAAGCCTATAAAACCACAAACTGGAAGAGAAATAATTTATGAACAAAGTAGAAGTGGAAATATGGCTAGATTACATAGACACATAATCTTTCTATGGGTCGGTTAGGATTAACATAACACTTTTTTCCTGATATGAATCATTAATGTATGAAATATGCTTACATGTAAAGATTTAAGAGCTTCTATGCATTCGTGTTCAGATGTGTGTCTGCTCTTTATAATTAGTAATAATAAAATACTTGAATGTTTAAGCTTTTCACGTTAATTAGGATATAACTAACCAAAAATTACATTTGTCAGCAATTCACATTCAAATATTTAAGGTCGTTTCTGTGATACGGTGACTTAAGGTCATGAGCAATATTTAAGATCATGAGCAATATGTATAACAGTGATAGTATCATGGGATTTCCGTACCAAATAACTCGGCACAGTTGGGCCATAGCCAAACCTCACTGTATCATTAGCCCTAATGATTCACGTTATATTACCTAAAACCCATTTGCTCTTGCACCAGACCATGGAGACAACATATAAGAAGATGCTACATGTGGTACCATCACCAACAGTCCATAGAAATTTACGCATACCAACCTCCTTCTGTTCTTCGGTGTCTATGTCAAATAGGTCAATACCAAGATTCATTCGAGACACTCCAGCAACCACAAACGAACCCACCACTAATGTTGCAGTAGTCACCATAACACCCATTTGTAGACGATGTGTCTGCTTGTCATCGAGCATAATCCCTCAACTGCATACAAACATATATACTCCATTAGATAAGTTGATTTAATCAATTGGAGGTGTTTAGCATTGCATTCTAAAATTGATTATCTGATTATCGTGTTTTTAAGATTCAGATAATCTGTTTCAAGTGTTTGGGACAGAGTGAGGCCACATAAGACTCTACATATCTGATTATTTTCAGACCAACTAATTAGGTTTGCATAATCAGTTCAGAATATAAAGAATGGTTTGCAGTGCAACTGAAATATTCTTTTTACATCTTTAAACAATCAGAGTGGTTGACGGGATGTTTGGGATTGCCAACTAAAACTGCGTATGCTTTTGGAAATAATCAGATAAGTATATAATCAACTTTAAAAAAAACAAAATGTAGGATTATGCTTTATTTTATTTCCATGACAATCATTATCAATAACTTCAAATTTACCTTTTAACCAATTAAGCTCATATAACAAAACAAATGGAAAGAAGAGCATAAATGTGTTTATGGCTGAAAATTTACTAATTCACTCATACGTTTATGGCTGAAAATTATGCTTCAATATGTTTAATGGCTACCAATTCATTCATATGCATACACACACAATCATCAATATCAATATCAATATCAATATCAATATCAATAAAACTACCAGATCTGCAACCAATATCAAGTATTGTACGCACTTGTTCAAATCTAAACAAATTACCAAAAATTTGAGCTCCTATCTTTTGTGTAATATTTTATACTATAACAGATCAAATTATGAGCTAAACATAAACCTTCCGAGTAGGAATCATGGTAACAGAAACATAGAGCCACAAGATACTAACTTTCGATTGTTAATAGTTTTTATTGCACACAATTTACCGAATCATTTAGCTTTCAGGAGGGACATCATCCCGTATGTCTCCAAGAGGCAAGAGCTTGAGCACTAAAAAAATAAGCAATTCCCAAACACCAAGTTCAGACCCCTTTTCTATTGACTCTAATTTCCAAACACCAAGTATATAATCTTGACTATTAGTACTTTAATAACACATACTTGTGTTCTTAGAACGTGACCCTTGTTAACTTCATGCCGAAAATTAAAGAAAATGCAAATTTAAATTCATTTATAGTTACAAAAAATATTCAGTACATATTAAATACCAAAATTAAGGGAGTTAGCGGAGTTCAAAACTTTATGCTCACCCTTTTTCATGCAATCATGCCAAGATTACCAGAATCATCATGCTCCAACACAAATTTAATAAAATTAGATGGGAAGCTGGAGTGTATACTTCATGATAGATATTAATAATCGATATTTCATATTAATATCCCTATAAAGTTTTGTTGCGGCCGTGCATATTCATAAATATACCGAGGCTCAAACGCAAGTTCTACTCTATATTTTAACTATATGGTGATTATATAAGAATAAGTAAATCAACATAAAAAGTGCCTTCAACCTAACTGAAATCAACGCTTCCAAGGCTCTCATCATACTAAATCAACAACGCACAATCACGAAAGTTAACAGAAAAATGTTTATTCCAATATATGCCATAAAATAAACCACAATATAATAAGCTCACTCAAAAGTGATACTTCTATAAACAGGGAATCAAATAATTAACCAAGCTTCACATATATTTATTAGCTAGAATACATACCGTAGGGGTATCTTTGGTGAAGCTTCAGTTTGTTGTTTTTCATAAAGTTCTAATATCTATAAAAAAAATTACAGAAAACCTTAAATCATTACATAAGTCAATTAGCATATGATAAATAAAACTTGAATGCATATATACCAATTGCACGTTCATAAAGAGCAATTCAGGCCCCAACTGATCGAGGTGTTAGTTCTTGCAAAGTAACTGCAATAGATTCTCTTCCATTTGCATAGAGACCTGATGTTGTTCCCTGTAAAATAAAATATATTGTAATTACATATGTTCTTTGTAACCGTGTTCAGGAAAAACATGCACATGCAAAATATATATACATGAATTAATAAACAACAATACCGAAACAAAATAACCAACACAAATATCGAATCGTACTGATGCATTATCATCACGGTACCTTTGTAAAATTATACAACATAATAAAGCATTAAAGAAAGGAAAATTAGGGTTTTGGATCTGTAAAAAAAACGTGATATAAGAATGGATATGTGTTATATAAAATTTTTTTGAGATAAATACATTCATTTTTAAACTAACCAAATGGTCAATAATTAGGGTTTTGGATCTGTTAAAAAAAACGTGATATAAGAATGGATATGTGTTATATAAATTTTTTTTGAGATAAATACATTCCTTTTTAAACTAACCAAATGGTAAATAATTACTTGTTTATGTTTATAGATTTGGTTTTGCCAGATATAATCAAAAAAAGATGTTGGTCTAGTGGTTATCGTGCTTGTTAATGTTACAAACACCCTAAGTTCGATCCTGGCAAGTGGCAAAATATTTTTAAAAAATAATCCTAATTTTGAGTAAAATTAATTATTTCGAAATTAATTAATAAAAATGCAAATAAAATAAATTAAAAACTAATTAATTCGAAATTAATTAAAAAAATGAAAATAAAATAAATTAAAAATATGTGGCATTTTCTTCAAATGCCTCCTGTTATATATAATGTAGATATATATATACATATATATATATATATATATATATATATATATATATATATATATATATATATATATATATATATATATATATGTGTGTGTGTGTGTGTGTGTGTGTGTGTGTGTGTGTGTATGTATGTGTGTGTGTATGTTAATACAAATATCTCCTAAAAACATTATTTATATTTTACGATCTTCGCTAAGTTTTGTTAACGACAAAATGTAAACTTTAGTTTCTTAGCAAAACATAATCTTAGTTTTTAAGACTTGCATAAACTAGACTTTTGCTACATTTTACATTTCATAAAACACAACACAAGTTTATTTCTTAAATTAGAAATTGTCACATCACATTTATGGCAAGTTTTGTCATTATGCATTTATGGAAAGAAATGTGTTTGACTAACTTTGTTGTTGCTTGAAAGCCTTGTATTTGACTTGTTATTATGAGATGTGACATTGTTTGGTTGCTAGGAGTTATGAGACAAGAACTTTTTTGGTTTGAAGAGTTATTGCAAAAACCAACTGCAAGCCTGGCGGTACCCTGGAGGTACACGGGCGGAACCCTTCTCAGGGGTCCGCCTGATCCACCAGACCTGCAGAAGGTTTTGGCTATAAATATTGAGCCACAAGTTAAAATTTGGCTCATCACTTGACATTACATTTTACACACACATTCATTCTTTCATCTAACCTCTTAACATTTCATATGTGAAGTTTCTTTTTGTAGCAAAGAGATTCACGAGCTTACTAAAAGTAACAAGTATTCAACACAACGTTGCAAGACTTGTTAGCTTAGCATTGTGTAGACTTGTGTAGTTTACACTTCATTTGATTGTGTATTTTCAGTAGTGATCGGTTAGTATTTTAGTCCTCAAAATACAAAGAGTGTTGGGAGTTGTTGTACCCTAGTAAAAGAACTAACGGGAGTGGTTGTGCCCTTGCAAAAGAACTCGACATTTAGCTTTGTGTCGGTAAAAGTATAAGCGACGTGTAAGGTTTTCTCCGCCGGTGAAAGGAGCTTGTTGACTAGTGAAAGAAACTCTCGAGTTGGATACTCGGGGCGTGGACGTAGGGCAAGGAAAAAGAGTCCTTGTAGCTGAACCACGATAAATACTCGTGTTGTGGTTTGATCGTTTCTTTCATTTACTTGCATGTTATATATTGTGTTTGTGAATATATCTTTGATCAAACGGAAAGTTTCAAAGCTAACTTAACAAGTTAAAAAGATTTTAATCGGCAAACTATTCAACCCCCCTTCTAGTTTTCCATTGGCATCAAGAGCTACGTTACTCAAGCTTTTAAAATATATTGTGTTTTAAAACTTGAAACGATCCATGGATTTTGAAAATTACAAAGAAGGGCAATCTATGCAAAGACCGCCACTCTTTGAAGCAAATGGTTTTATATATTGGAAAAACGGTTTTGAAACTTACTTAAAATCTAAAGATATAGATTTGTGGTATATAATTATTGATGGTGATAACGTAGTTACTAACATCGAAGATGATGATCAAAAGAAATTAATAGGCAAAAATAATGAAGCTAAAATGATTCTTTATAATGCTTTGCCTAAGAAAGAATATGAAAGAGTCTTTTTGTGTAAAACCGCCAAAGATATTTGGCAATCTTTAATTGTCACTCATCAAGGAAACTCACAAGTTAAAGATAACAAAATTGATCTTCTTGTTCAACAATATGAACAATTTGTTATTTTCGAAGATGAGATTATTGATAATGATTTTGCTAGATTTAATACTATTATTACTTCACTTAAAGTACTTGACGAATCTTTTTGTAGTAAGAACTTTGTCAGAAAATTTCTTAGAGCACTCCATCCGAAGTGGAGAGCAAAAGTCACGGAAATTGAAGAATCCAAAGATCTTTCAAGCATGTCACTTGATGAGCTAATTGGAAACCTCAAAGTTCACGAAATGGTAATGGAAAAAGATTCGGAACTAGTTAGAGGCAAGAAAGAAAAAGTTAAGTCCATTGCCTTGAAAGCTAAAGTCCAATCAAGTGATGATGAAGAATCTACTTCGGATAGTGATGATGAGGAATATGCTATGGCCGTGAGAGACTTCAAGAAGTTCTTTCGTAGGCGAGGGAAGTTTGTAAGGCAACCAAAAGATGACAAGAAAACCTTCCGGAAAGATCGTGATGATCGAAAAGGAAAGGTTGAAAGAAAATGTTATAGGTGTGGAGACACAAGTCATCTTGTAGGAGAGTGTCCAAAACCACCCAAGAGCAAACCTCAACAAGCTTTTGTGGGTGGTGCTTGGAGTGACTATGAAGGAGATGATGATGAGCCGAAGAATGATGATATTGCTCTCATGGCTCACAACTCAAATGAGGTACTCTCCGACTCATCTTACTCCTCTATTGATGATGATACTTTACAAAATGAATATAACAAACTTTGTGAGTTAAGCTTAAAAATCATAAACAAAAATAAATTTTTGAAAACTAAAAAGGAGTTTTTAGAAAATGAAGTTTATGAGTTAAAAGAAAAAGCTAAAAGATTAGAAAAGGGTAAAGGTATTGACACATCATGCAAATCATGTGAAGAACTTAAACTTAAAGTTGAGAAACTTAAAATTACTCAAAATGATCTAATCAAACAAACCACAAAGTTCAAAAAGTTCGATAAGAGCATTTCGTGTGCGGATGAAATTATGAAACTTCAAAAGTCACCCTTTGATAAAACAGGTCTAGGGCTCAGGAAAGTAGAAACCGTTAAGGGTCAAACGAAACAAGAAAAGAATGCACATGAAACAAACAAAACTGTTACAGCAACCTGCGGATCAGACGGAACCCAAAATAGGGTTCCGCCCATTGGTCCCGAAGGTTCCGCTAGGTCTGCTACAACAGTAACTCCATCCACTTCGGATCGTTCAAAATTTGTTAAAGTTACATACAAAAATGGAACAAAACCTGTGTTTAAAACTGAAGTAGGATTTAGTAAAAATGAATTTAGAGCTAAAACTACTCAACCAAGACCTAAGACTCCAATTCCCAAACGTCCCTTTCCAAAGAGCAATTTCAACGCTCGACCAAACTACCAACATGTTTGGAACCAAAACACTCCTAGACATTACCAAACTCAAAACCACATGCCATGGAACCCTTATGCTCTATTTTCATACTTGGAACAAATTAATGGCATGCTTAACTAAAATGGACCCATGAGAAATTGGGGACCAAATGTTTGAGTGTTTTTCATAAAATAGGTGTGCCTCAAAGTTTGTTTGGAACCGGATGAATGGATTAAAGATAGCGGTTGTTCAAGGCACATGACGGGTAATAAAAGCCTCTTCTCAACATATCACAAATGTGATGGAGGTAATGTTACGTTTGGTAGTAATGCTAAGAGCAAAATCATCGGAAAAGGTACAATCTCTCATGACTCCCTTTCTATAGATGATGTTGCTCATGTTGATAACTTAGGATTTAATCTTCTTAGTATTAGTCAACTTTGTCGTAATAAGTATAATGTCCTTTCTAGTGAAAACGGTAGTAAAATTCTTAAAGATGGTATAACCGTAGCCAAAGGTGTCCTTAAGAACAACGTATACGTCATGAAGTTGGATTCAACATCTAGAGACAAACTTTGTCTTACCTCATTAGATGAATCTTCAACTTTATGGCATAGACGTTTAGGACACGCTAACATGAGACTAATCCAAAACCTCTCCTCCAAAGACTTAGTTCGAAACCTACCTAAGTTGAAATATGACCAACACTTTTGTGATGCTTGCAAAGTCGGTAAACAAGTCCATGGTAGTCATAAGGCTAAAAACTTGGTTTCTACATCTAGGTGTCTAGAACTTTTACATATGGATTTATTTGGTCCGTCGGCTATACAAAGTTATGGAGGTAACTTCTATACTTTGGTCATAGTTGATGATTACTCAAGATATACTTGGACAAAATTTTTGAAAAGTAAAAATGAAGCTTTTGATAAATTTGAAATTCTAAGTAAGAAAATTCAAAATCAAGTAGGGTCTAATATTGTGTCTATTAGAACGGATCACGGTCGTGAATTTGATAATGAATTTCAATTTGGTAATTTTTGTGATAATAATGGAATAACTCATAACTTTTCGGCTCCACGTACTCCTCAATCTAATGGTGTAGTAGAACGTAAAAACCGGACATTGCAAGAGATGAGTAGAACAATGCTTAATGAACAAAACATTCCACAAAAGTTTTGGTGTAATGCCGTTGACACATCAACATATATTTTAAATCGAGTCTTAATTAGACCATTTTTGAATAAAACTCCTTATGAACTATATAAAGGTCAAAAGCCTACATTAGGATACTTAAGAGTGTTTGGGAGTAAATGTTTCATTCTTAACACCAATGATTATCTCAACAAATTTGACTCAAAGTCTTATGAAGGTGTATTTCTTGGATATTCACAAAATACTAAAGCGTACATTGTTTTGAACAAAGAAACCCTAAGAGTCGAGGAATCGTTGAACGTAACATTTGACGAGAGTCCATGATTGATGCTAAACCATCAACCAAAGTCAACCACGGATGTGGTCAACCTAAATTGACCAGGTGATGGTCAACCAGGTCAAACAGCCTAGAATCAATCTCCGTGGAAGTATAGTGTTTCCCCGGGTCGTTATGTCCCAGCGAAATGTGGATGGTATTAAAACGGGTTTGTGATCGGGTGAATTTGGATAGGAAAGGGTATATAAGGGTTTTGAATGATTACACTAAGGAAATACGGATGAGAACGATTTAAACAAGTTATACTAACAATAACGTGAAACCTAGTTAACCTAAACGTAATCTAAAAACTGAAAATCAGAATTTGCTTATACGTAAGCAGAAAAATAAGCCAAACGGCTTAAATAGAAGCTATCACTTTAGTTATGTTTTTGGTTTTTCTTTATTTAACAAACTACTTTTACAAACGTAACATAAGTTTAAAAACGCAAAAGTTATTTAAATAAAACGCGAGTTAAAATTAAAATAAACGCGAGTGCGCGAAATAAAAAGTGAAATTTACGCTACGCAAACCCTACGGACATGAAAATTACATTTTTACGATCCTAACGATAAAAGAAAATTTTAGAAAAAAGAAAATTATTTTTTTGACTTTTTAATTATTAATTATTAATTAATTACTAAATATTAACTAATAAAACTAATTTAAATTACTAAAAATACTTAATGAACAATGAAAAATATAAAATTTATTCTAAAAATAGTTTATACTATTACTAAACTGGGAAAAATATAAAAAGTGTGGAAAAGCTTATTAATAAGCTGGAAATCAACTTATAAGCTAAATAAGCTTAAAGGAAATAAAAGTACTATAAAAGGAACTAGGGGAATCTAAAACAATAACTATCACATGGCCCAGATGGTGCTTGGTGTTAGTCTGAGTGTTGACTTGTCAAACAAAAAGGTCCAGGGTTCAATCCCTGCTAGCTACACTATTTCTTTTTATTTTTTGTTTTCTTTCTCAGTCCATTAACACACAAACACATACAAACTCACTTCATGAAAACAGATTTTTGATCAACAAAACCTTAACAATTTCTCAATTTCAAATCAGATTCAAAGAAATGATTTCAAAAAGCTTTTTCCTTTTTCTTTTTGAGGCTGCCAAGTTTCAAGTCAAAACAAATAAGCTTAAACAAGCTTATCACTTGTATTACAACATCAAACTACAACAATGACAACAATAAAGACAAGAGCAAAACTAAACAAAAGGCTCAAGAACAAGTGAAAACAACAACAAGGATCATAAAATAGGAACATCAACAAGGCTGCTGTAGCAGCAGTGGCCAAATAAGCCAAAATGGAGCTTAAAATTAAGCACCATATAAGTTGTGTAAGGGAAACAACCATACAATCCTAATTTACTACCTAGGGGGTTCCATAACAACTAACTACTAGGAATTTAAGCATGCTATGATCTAAGGAAAAATGAGCCAAAACCATCAGTCTGGTGCAGGGTATGTGCAGGCCTAATGGGGCATGTTCAAGCTGGTGCACAAGCTAATCAGCTACAAGCTATAATCTACAAATTATACAAACCTAAAAATGAACTAGCAAGGAACACCTAAACCAAATCTCAGATCAAATAGAGCTTGTAAAGACTCAAAATGAGCTTGTGAAATGGGCTTATGCACACTGGTGCAGGGCACCATTCAGATAAGCAAGCCAAAGTAAGGGACAAATAAGCACTTAAAGAAAAATCTAAAAAATATTCTAAAAATAGTCCAACACAGATGAGCTTTCAAATGTTGTAATCTCAAAAGCTCATAAGCTGAAACCAAAAGATGAGACCATGAAAATTTTTGCAAGATTTGTAAAACTGACAAAACAAGAAAATTTGACTTTTTAAGAAATTGCTATATGTTGACTAATATGAGCTTGAAACCTAATCAAATGACTGAAAATGATATGATAAGCTACAATAAGGCTGACTCAAGCTAAAACAACAACTTTTAGACTAGAAATGACTGATTACCTAACCTAAATCCTAACAGTGAGTGAAATTAAGGAGATTAAAGCTAAATTTGACTTTTTATCAAACAAACTCTGGATTTTGAAATTGACTTGTACTTTAATGACTTAATGCATCATGTTTAGACCAAAAGTTAACATTAAAACACCATTAGTCACTGAGAAATCCACTGAACCAAACACTCCCTTAAATGACTTAACATGAGTTTTTCAAAGCAAAAGACTATTTGAAACCACAACACTGATGCACAAGGTTAAGATAAGCTGGTATGAGTCTATTTAAGCACTAAGACACTGATGGTAACAATACATACCCATAAATCATTAATAAGCATCATTGACAGTGCAAATGGAAAACTTAGCAACACAAGATTTTATTGAACAGACAGGCTACAAAGATCAATAATCTCACTTCAGTAAACCAAATAAGCACACAAACCATATAGACAAGCAATTAACAGCTATTGAATAGTGACTTTCAACCTTTAAGAAAGAAATGCTTACAAGTAAATCTAAACTGAGAATAAGGTGCACAGGACAAATCCACCTATCCTATAGCTTCCAAATAAGCTTCTAACCCAAAGTCTTCCCTTATGAACCCTGCTCTAAGCTTCATCATTCCTCTGAACTGATTTTTTTATTTTTCATTATTTATAAGCTATTTTTTGAGTATTTTTTAATTTAAATAAAACTTGAGTTAAATGCTTACATAGTTTATGCAAGTTTTATAACACTCTCAAAACAACTTTAAAGGATCAATTAACAAGGACTTTTAACCACTTTAGGGCTAAATTGAGATTTTGAAGACTTAAAATAAAAACTGGAAATTCAACTTAAAGCTTGATTAAATGAGTAAAACAGCTTTAAACTACAATAATGAGTCTAGAATTACACCTTAAAACTGAAAATTATATCTAGAAGGCTAAAGTAAATTACAACGACATTCTAACTAAACTACAAACTACTAAAAACTAATTAACTCCTCACTTTTTTTTTTCACTTAAATACACCAGGGTGTGTCCCTTTATCTTTCCCACCATCTTTCTGGTCCGTTGGATCACTTCTTTAAATCCTGGCCTTCAAATTCCTTTTGGCGGGAAAAGGGATGTATTGCCATTTGGCTCTTTCCTCTGATAACTTGTATAGGGAGTGATAAATTTGGACTAGGGTGGCTGTAGTGAATAGCTATGATGATGGAGGAGGGGGGAAATAGGGTGGTTATGATGAGACGTAGCAGGGTAGCAGGTCACGGGTGTGGGAGGGAAAAAGTGAGTTGGAGGTCAAAGGGTTTGACTTGTTGACCCTTGGATATATCAAAAAGGGGTGGAAGGGGTTTTGGGCCAGGGATTGTTTGGGTTGGGGTTTTAAGTTTTGGGTGGGCTGTGTTAGTTTATTAATAAGGAAAGGGGGGAGTAGTATTATTAGGTTTTGTGTTTGGGTTTGGTTTGGTTTATGGGCTAATATATTAAGCAAGGGTCCGGTTTGGTTTGTAATTGTAAAACAAGGACCAATCTTGTAATAATGCCAAAATGTAAGGGTTGAAATATAATTTTTCCAAGTTGTCAAAAAGGATTAAAATTGCAACATATGCATAGTACAAGGGTATATTTTGATAAATTTCAATTTTTAAATACCCAGGGACTGATTTTGCTAATTTTGAAAACTTGGGGACCAAAAGTGTAATTTTCTCAAACTTTTCACCCAAGGATCGTTTTTTTATAATTTTTGACTTTTCTATGCCTTGGGTTGATTTTTCTTTCGTTTAAAACTTCCAGGGACTAGTTTTGTAAATTTTTGAAACTTGAGGGACTGAAACTGCCAATTATGCAAACTTTGTTCGTTTTTCATTTGTTTTTAAACATTTTGCATCTAAAACATATAAAACACGATTTTGAAATAATTTCTGTATTTTGATGCGTATTTGAGTGTTTTTGGATGTTTTGGCAGTTCAGATACGATAAAAATGATGAGTATTTACACACTCATCAATCCCCCACACTAAACTATTGCTAGTCCCTAGCAATCTTTTGAGAAAAACTTAATGGATTTTAAACTCTTTACCAAAAGCCATCACTTCTGGAGTAGCCAGGTGTGAGAACTGTGGCACACCTGATAACCGTGTGATTTTGAGTAAACCACCAGCTGTCAACGGATTTGATTAGTCTTTACCAAGAGCCGTTTGCTCCTGGACTAGCCTGCTCTTGATGGAATAGTCAACATCTTGGTGAGCTGATTACCAATTATGGATTTTCCACGGTCTTTACCACAAGCCATAATCTTGCGGGCTAGCCAACTCATTTGTTTTTGGGGAGTTGAGGAACCATACAATTTTGGGCAAATTGTAAGCCATAAACGGATTTGAGATGTCTTTACCAAGAGCCGTTTGCTCCTGGACTAGCCAATCCCTTTTGACGGTTAGACAAGGCGGACTGATTACCACAAAAATTTTGAACTTTAGTGAAAAAATTTTGAAAATTTTGGTCAAAAACGGGGGTATAAGATAGTAAAATGTGATAAAATTCGCTAGAATAGCGAAATACCCCCCCCCCCCCCCCACACACACACACTTAGGATGAATATTGTCCTCAATATTCAAAGTTTCGGCTATTATGCCGACTCTTTGAACGTAAAAGGGCAACATTACAAGCTAAGCGTGGAAAACACCATTTTGTTTTTCACTTCATTTGTAACCACAGTATGGGGGACTCCCCCACACTTAGGGTGAAAACCCTATATGAATGCTACTGTTTTTGTTTACCGAGTCGCTAGCTTGACTCGACCCCGAATTCATTTGTCCTTGGGGAAGCACGATGTGGAAGAAGCAATCTCAATCGGACTTTCATTCAAGATGTTTGGACAAACATTTGAAGCACGTGAAAGTTCCACACCGATGAGATAAGTATCCGGCTCAAGATAATGATACATGAAAATGCTGGGATCAAATATGGTGTCTTCATTCCTGAAGGAGTGAAGAACAAGAGAAGTCACCTTATAGGTGAAGAAAAGGAAGAAAACCATGATGAAAATCATGATTTGATCATCTTCCTCGAGAGCAGGCTCCGTAGCCTGAATTTGGATTTCAAAGGGTAAGCTTGTAAACAACCCGGGAGGGTGGGTGGGAATTTGCAAATTCTCATAATTGAGAGCATCTCCCCCCGGGCTATCAAACTCCGGAGGAGTCATGATATGAGTGAGTTCACCGGAGAACTCCTCATGAAGAGAATTATTCACAAGATGTGAATCTGTGAACTAATGTTCCGGAATAGACTCATCACAATCCTCATTCCGAATACCAAAGAGTGGATTATCAGAAATCAAAGTGAATTCAGATTCGAATTCAAATAGAGGATTGGTGAGAGTAGTATTGAATGTTTCGGGAACAAAGTGATTAACATTCTCTATTGGACTGTTGGGATCAGAAGTGAGTGACGGATCATGATATAGGAGACTTTCAATTTCTCCCAGATCGGCTTGGAAATCGAGGAGACCATCATCACTTTCAAATGAAAGTGGATTGATGTGAGCAAGTTCATCAGCGAACTCCTCAAGAAGATGATCAACATCAGAATGTGAAACTGACGCCTCAACATACTCGATGTCTTCATAAGATGTACAATCATCGCTAAAATCTGAGAAAGTCTCAAAATGATTGTTTGAACACTCAAAAGGGGAAAGAAGATCACACATATCATCCAAAGTTCCCTATGACTCTCTCGGGATTGGGACAAGGTTCTCAACACTAGACTTTATTAATTCGTCCGATTCCTTATTAGGAACAGTGCTAAGATGCTCATCCCCCATGGTTAGAGAGTGAGTGTGAACTTCGGGTGTGATAACAACAGGCTGAGGGAGATGAGAGGAGCTAGCATTCATGGAATTTTCAAGTTCCATTTGTTCAACGGCTAGTAATTTCCCCGTCTCATTATTTTCTCCCTGATTTTCCGTAGGAGGAACCACAAATGATGAATCTGATGAACCCTCACAAAATTGAGAAACATCAAGGGTAACATCATCATCATCATCGCCGAGAAGAACAGCATTGCGAAATATGGCACGTGTTTTAGCTGCTTGTTCTAAGACTAGCAATTCTTCCTTGCTCAATTCGTTTCTAGCATCTCGTTCTTCAGCAAGTAATTCTGCCATTGATTTCTCACGAGAATCTTGAAACGATGTAGTAGCTAACTCCTCCTTAAGTTTTTTCAATATATCAAGAGCCTCTAGTAAAAGGTCTTGCTCAATATCGTGAGGAGTTGCTTGGGTTATTTGGTACTGTGGAGGTGGGTCTAAAAATGAATAGTCGTAATTGTCACAAGGAAATTGATTCCTTGTTTGACAATCCGTGCTAGAGTGTGGACCTCCACAGTACTCACAACAGTAAAACTATTGAGGCTGTGAGTAGTATGTGCTAGAGTCATAATTGTTATCGGGAAACTGCTCATAGACAAGCGTGTTTCCCGATTGACAATCAGAACTGTAGTGTGAACCACCACAGTACTCACAACAGTAAAACTGCTGAGACTGATGGTGTGGTAGCTGGTGGAATGAATCAGTGGTGTCATGATAGGAATAGGGATCTTGGTTATAGACAGACTGATGAGGCGAAAAATGATCCGTTTTTAGGGGGTCATTTAAGCCCGAATCCGACTTTATTTGATCAAATATTGCCCTAAATCATTCCTTTTGTGATTTGAGGTACTTGGAGAGTGAATTCTGGAAAAGAAGCCATTTTGGACGTTTTTGGAGCATAAAAGTGAAGAAAACGGCAAAGTCTCAAATTTCTATGCTGGAACAGTGCATGAAGGCGTCACAGATTGCTCTTGACGGCGTCAAGACCCAAAGAATAAAATACCGTGGTAGCTGACGGCGTCACATAGGCCATCATAAGTAGATCAAGGCCGTCTGAGGAAGTATTTGGCGGCGAGATGACGGCGTCACACCCTTACTCTTGACGCCGTCACCTCGGTTTTCCTATATATAGTTTTCTAGTTTTTTCATTAAGGGAGAGAAGTTTTGGTAAAACCCTAAAGACGAATTTGGTGCATCTTTTACAGGTTTTTCAAGGGTTCCAAACCCTTGATACCTTGCATTGTAATTGAGATAAGTGTACTTCTAATTCAATCAATATGTCTATGTGTTGGTTGTCTATATCTTGTTCTTGTCTCAATTCCATTATGCTAGGCTAGATCTCTTTTGTGTTTGCTTAGATCTAATGAAACCTAGATGTTGATTATGTGTTGATTACTTGTTTATACTTGTCTTGGATGAATGATTTCATATGTTAGGCTTAAGAAAACTGGCAGATCTCCAAATGGTAACATGCTTGAACGTCTTAAGAAACATGAACCGAGGCGTACTAGGTCTTTATTGGTTGTATTTAATGCATGAGCCACTGTTTACAATCCCTATAGTTGTGCTGGGTCATGGTGTAGGAGGAGATAAGAGCTCATAGAGTTGGGGAGTTATGTATGCCACCCCACGAATGGTATTAAGGAATACAATCCGTCATCCATACAATTATAACAAGTAATTAACGTGTAAAAGATATCTAGGGAGTAGTGAAGTCTAAGTAAACACAATTTCTCCAATTACTGCTCACAACCTTTGTAATAATTAGTTTAATTTCATTTTCAGTATTTTATTTTGATTATTTCTTAGTTTTGGGTTAGTTGAATAGCAACTAATTCCGCCCACTCTTCCAAAACCCGAGATTTTACTTGCTTTCATAAAAATATAAAAACACAAAAATAATCATCCCTCACCTCTAGAACTAGTAATTAGGTTTTCTAATCCTAGCGACACTATTCCTAAGCTGAACGATCAATCCCCCGGTACTTGTCACTATACTATACTACAACGATCAGGTACACTGCCTGGTGGGGGTTGTAAGCTTCTCGAGATCCCTCGAGAGGTAAAGCCTGTTGCGATTCCCACGCATCAAGTTTTTGGCGCCGCTGCCGGGGAATAGTTATTGTCTAGGTTAGGATTTCTTTTTATTACGTCTACTTGCTAGATTCCTTTTTAGTAAGATTTTTATTTTTTATTTTTAGGTCTTCTTTAGTCTATCTTATTTCTTCGTGCCTTTGTTCGTAACTCTTTACCATCCGACATCATGGAAGGTGGTAACATCTTTGAACCCATCATCCCACCACAACAAAACCCACCATTAGAACCCCTTAGGCCCCGAACCTTAGGAGAGTACTCCCGACCGAGCCACCAAGGCTACCGAAACACCATTGAGCTCACCGGAGACAATGTGGCCCCCTTGCGATCCGACACCATCCGGTTGGTGCAAAGCGGATGTGCATTCCATGGACTTCGTTCCGTAGATCCAAACCAACATCTTAAGGACTTCCTCAAAATCGTAGATTCCATAGACCTAGGTGTTGAAACTAGAGAGACTACCCATTTACGCCTATTCCAATTCTCTCTACGGGATCAAGCTAGTCAATGGCTTGAGCGTTTACCCGCGGGATCCATCACCACATGGGATGATCTCACCACTCGTTTCCTTGCTCAATTTTTCCCACCGGGGAGAACTACTAAGCTTAGGAATGACATCTTGATGTTTCAACAACGTCAAAATGAATCTCTTTATGAAGCATGGACTCGTTTCAAGGACTTACTCCAAAAAGTCCCTCATCATGGCATAGATCTTTGGCTCCAAGTCCAAATCTTCTATGACCATATCGACATCTCCACAAGGCGAACCATTGACCAATCGGCCGGTGGTAAGCTATGTGATCTTAGTACGGAACAATCATGGGAACTCATAGAAGATCTTGCTCTCTATGACAACGAAAGTTGGAATGATCCCCGTGATTTGAACGAAACGGTCAAGGCAATATCTTTGCCTTCGAACGATTCTAGCACTCCCGACCGTAGGATCATGGAACTTGAAGGTCGAGTCAAGTCTCTCATGAAATCTTACGAAGCTCATAAACCTTCAAGCCAAGTAAGCAGAATCGCTTCTACATGCAAACTGTGCAGTGGCCCTCATGAGACCTATAACTGCATGGAACTTCCAAAACGTGCTTATAACGAATTCACATCATCACACGTAGGTCAGGGTCCTCGAACTTCTGCCGAAGCCTATGAGGCATGGAAGGATAAACCTGATTTTAGAGGGTACCAAACACGAAGCATATCCTTCAATGACTCCTCACCACTCACTTGGTCAGAGCATTTTCCGTCACAAGGTATCCCTAGGCAAAGCTGTGAAGATACTTTAAAAAAATTCATTCTATCTCAAGAACTACAGCTCACTACGCTCGAGGCAAAATTTAAACAACAGCAGGCTGACGTGAACAACAAGATTTGTAATCTGTTGACTGCTATCAAGGAGCATATTGATAATAAGCCCATTCACGTTGATGAGGTTAAGTCTGCTACCGTCATGAGTCCACCAGCCTCCCCTGTAAAAATAAAAAGTCCTAGCAAGTTATTCAAACATCTATCTCCTAACGGAAAAGGACCTATCAACCCCCTGGACCAATCCACTTCGTAAACACCATCACCACAATATCTGCTGCAGCATCTAACCCAACCCAACAACAAACTAACAAATTCAGTCTGACAGCGAAAGTTGACCATGCTTCGGCAAGGAAACCTACCAACTCACCCGAGCAACGCACCGCACAGGAATCCGACAAACCGGATGAAAGGAACGAGAAATGGGAAGAACAGGAGAAAGATCCAACCATTTTGGGTAAATCTATTATAGAAGAGTCCGAGAGAAAAATGGAGGATGTTATTAGTGTGGGTAGCAATCAAACTAAGGAAAGTAACCCTAAATTTTTCAAGATCCCCTGTACCGTTGAGGAAAAGCTCTTAACTGGTAGTCATATAGATCCTAGCTTCCCAGTCAACGTAATCCCACTTTCCCTATATCACAAGACCTTCCCAGAGCACATTGCGTGCGAGAGAGTAATAGAAAATTTATCAATTAGGATTGGAGAGCTTGTTTACAATACTGACCTCACCGTGGTTGATGACGTGGACCCTCTCACCAATCAAACATTAACCAACCTTGTCCTTGGGATACCATTTATCAATGAATCGGGAGCAATCCTTGATGAGAAAGATGGTAGTGTATTACTCAACAATGGTGTTAGGAAGGTAATTTTTCGTAGGGATAGTGAGGAGGTGTACGAGTATCGTCCCTCCCTTGAGGGGAATCTATATGGGTCAAAGGATGGAGAGTTGAGGAAGATAAGACGGCGTGATCCGAATAATCTCAAAATCCCCTGCATGATCGGTCATAAGTACTTCGATAACATATACATTAATATATTCCTGCCAAAGAATTTTATGTCATTGTTTCATTATAACAATATCTGCAGATGGGGGATGATTTACAAGGGAGAGAAAGTGGTTGGTAAGGATCATGAAATCCAGGTGTTTGTAGGAAATATGGCATTCCCTATCGAGTTCACGATTGTGGACAACATAGAGGACTATGTCGACCCTAGGTTATCACAAGTCGTCTTTGGAGCACCCTTTTGTGAAATCACTAATTTGATTGTGGATGACTTGAACGGAATCATGACCTTCACTGACGGGATTAGGAGGATTTCATACCAAACGCCATACAAGAGAAGAGACCTTAGGGGAATAGATTGTGACGGGCTTGATATGATGAGCTCCCAACTTATCTTATGTGATGAAGATGTTAGGAGAGGGTGTAGAAATATTTCTGATTTATCATGTGGATTCTATAAGAATGTTAGTAAGCTTGGCTCTAAGTATCGACAAGATGTTTTCGAATTTGAAGATCCGAAGTACTTGCACTATGAAAGCGATACTAGTTTAGAAGACGACCTAGAGAATGGAACAAATGATGAAATCACGTGATAGCCCATGACTTTGAGTCTAGCTACAAGACTCGTAAATAAAGAAAAGCACTTCTTGGGAGGCAACCCATGCTTTGTGTGATTTTATTTGTTGGATTGTTATTTGCTTCCGTATGCATGTTTTATTTTTATTGTTGGATGATCATGTTTCTCAATTAAAATGTGGAAATACTTTACTATGTTGTTTGGCCTAGTCTTAACTTCAACCTAAAAGTATTTTTGCAAAAGATAAGTGTCAGGGGAAACCCCAAATATGTTTTTAAGAAACAAACCGATCATGATTCTCCACAATATTAAATGAACATGTATATTCATATTTGTAAGAGTCAAATGCTTGTATTGAATCATAATGAAGTTTTGCAGGATTTTCCAGGAAGTAGGACCGAGTTTTTCCAGAAATTTTCCGGAAACTTAACATAAGAATTTCTGCAGGTCCATTCTGACGGCGTCAGAGTTTTACTCTTGACGGCGTCAGGAGTTAAAATATGAAAATTTTACCGGTTTTGTTTTCTAACGGAGTCTTATGGTTTTTGTGAATTATTAAGTTTTATAATCTCCAGGAAATCTGCAAACTTCATTCCACAAGCATTATATCTTACTTTGTTTTCTAGGATTTAGTAACTTATATAGGATGTCACCGATTTTACGCAAGGTTATCTTGTCTATTGTTGTCAGGATTTACAGGTTATTTTCGACAAGGAGATGATTTATATTCTGTAAGGGAAGCTTTGATTGTTCGTTTTCTTGGAGGAAGATCTAACCTGGCCAACCTATAATCCATACCGAGCGAATCAGGGGAGTATTTGATTTCATTCTCTTTACTTTTTCACTTTACATTCTTTACTTGAACATTGGGGACAATGTTCATCTTAAGTGTAAGGGGAGGGTAAAAAGATGATACCTTACATATGCACTTTCGCTTGAGTTTGTTTTGTTTGATAGTAGATGTGTAATTTTAGCGCCAAATTTAAATTTTTTTACAACATTTAGGAGTGAAACTTTAGCCATAGCAAGCGTCTCATGGATAGGAGATTGTATGACTAGCACATAACCGTATATTCAGAAAAATTTTCCACCCAAAAATGTGAGGTTCGCCTTTAGATTTGATAGGAAAAGCATTCATTATTGGTGCTTATGAGTGTACCGGTAGCATTTAGATTCTAGAACTTGCGTTAGTGATGCATCCCGAGACCGCTAGTGAGACTACATTCGTGTGGTAGGATTTACTACATGATAAGAGGCATTAGGATCACCCTTGTGTTAAACCCGTATTATAATTACTTGACCATTTAAGTCATATTACTTGGCTAGTTAAGTCAACTAATTTTTCCCACACCCTTAGCGTTGTACTCATTTTTAGTACACGAAACCCCTAGTACACCCCTCCGAGCCTATCTTTTCATTTCTAACTTTAAGCATCTTACTTAAAGGAATAATTTGTTACACCCCACTTAAATGTACAACCAAATCATCTTAGCCTTCCGTGTATGCGCTCATTTTTAGTGCATTATTGTTATTTGTTAAACCCTAAGTTAACTTTCTAATTGATTACATGGTTGCTAAGTCGAGTGATATCCTTGTACATATTGTTTTGGGACGATTGGGACTCATGGGTAAGTACTTATTTTAAGGAGTAATGGGGAAGAACATAATATTATTACCCCCATATGTACGTTAATCTTAAAAGTGCTCCAAGTGTTTTGATTTTCTTAATTCGAGTCATTAGAATAGTTTAATGTAAAGTATGTAAAGATTCAAGTGTAAGAGGAACGTTCATACCCCTATGATGTATTATTTTGGATGGTAGGGTAAGAGTGTATGCAAAAAAAAAAAAAAAAAAAAAAAAAAAAAAAAAAAAAAAAAAATCGAAAAAATCAAGAAAAAGAAAAAAAATATATATAGAAAAGAAAAAGAGAAAAAAAAACATACGGACTACCATCCCTTTTCATTCTATGTTCATTTTATGTTTTTGTTATTTTTCATTTGTTAGCTTAAGGTGAGTCTAGTCTTGGCTTAGCAACGCTATCTTGTACATGTAATTAACCAAGATTGTTAACTCGCCACCAGTAAAACTTCCTTTATCCAACAAAACCGTGTAATTCATATCCCTATACCTAACGTTACAACCCTTTAAAAGACCTCTTTGATAGTTTATCCTAGGTGCTTACGCCATGTGGTGGAGGTTTGATCCTTTCCCAAGCCTATGGTAATCTATTTTGCTATGACAGGTAGTGAGAGATATCTTCCATTTCCATAATGTTATATTACTTTATTACACCCGAGAGAAGTGAGTATCTAAACACTATTTGTGAGGTGCTTGTGTATGACCTCCGTGCTTGTCTATTGGTCTTTAGCGGAACGATTATTTGTTGTAATTACTTTTATATTAGTGTTAAATGACCCCTAACTTGTCTTTTGAGTAGAATAAAAGCTCATTTGCTTGAGGACAAGCAAATCTCAAGTGTAAGGGTATATGATGAGGCGAAAAATGATCCGTTTTTAGGGGGTCATTTAAGCCCGAATCCGACTTTATTTGATCAAATATTGCCCTAAATCATTCCTTTTGTGATTTTAGGTACTTGGAGAGTGAATTCTGGAAAAGAAGCCATTTTGGACGTTTTTGGAGCATAAAAGTGAAGAAAACGGCAAAGTCTCAAATTTCTATACTGGAACAGTGCATGAAGGCGTCACAGATTGCTCTTGACGGCGTCAAGACCCAAAGAATAAAATACCGTGGTAGCTGACGGCGTCACATAGGCCGTCATAAGTAGATCAAGGCCGTCCGAGGAAGTATTTGGCGGCGAGATGACGGCGTCACACCCTTACTCTTGACGCCGTCACCTCGGTTTTCCTATATATAGTTTTCTAGTTTTTTCATTAAGGGAGAGAAGTTTTGGTAAAACCCTAAAGACGAATTTGGTGCATCTTTTACAGGTTTTTCAAGGGTTCCAAACCCTTGATACCTTGCATTGTAATTGAGATAAGTGTACTTCTAATTCAATCAATATGTCTATGTGTTGGTTGTCTATATCTTGTTCTTGTCTCAATTCCATTATGCTAGGCTAGATCTCTTTTGTGTTTGCTTAGATCTAATGAAACCTAGATGTTGATTATGTGTTGATTACTTGTTTATTCTTGTCTTGGATGAATGATTTTATATGTTAGGCTTAAGAAAACTGGCAGATCTACAAATGGTAACATGCTTGAACGTCTTAAGAAACATGAACCGAGGCGTACTAGGTCTTTATTGGTTGTATTTAATGCATGAGCCACTGTTTACAATCCCTATAGTTGTGCTGGGTCATGGTGTAGGAGGAGATAAGAGCTCATAGAGTTGGGGAGTTATGTATGCCACCCCACGAATGGTATTAAGGAATACAATCCGTCATCCATACAATTATAACAAGTAATTAACGTGTAAAAGATATCTAGGGAGTAGTGAAGTCTAAGTAAACACAATTTATCCAATTACTGCTCACAACCTTTGTAATAATTAGTTTAATTTCATTTTCAGTATTTTTTTTTTGATTATATCTTAGTTTTGGGTTAGTTGAATAGCAACTAATTCCGCCCACTCTTCCAAAACCCGAGATTTTACTTGCTTTCATAAAAATATAAAAACACAAAAATAATCATCCCTCACCTCTAGAACTAGTAATTAGGTTTTCTAATCCTAGCGACACTATTCCTAAGCTGAACGATCAATCCCCCGGTACTTGTCACTATACTATACTACAACGATCAGGTACACTGCCTGGTGGGGGTTGTAAGCTTCTCGAGATCCCTCGAGAGGTAAAGCCTGTTGCGATTCCCACGCATCAAGTTTTTGGCGCCGCTGCCGGGGAATAGTTATTGTCTAGGTTAGGATTTCTTTTTATTACGTCTACTTGCTAGATTCCTTTTTAGTAAGATTTTTATTTTTTATTTTTAGGTCTTCTTTAGTCTATCTTATTTCTTCGTGCCTTTGTTCGTAACTCTTTACCATCCGACATCATGGAAGGTGGTAACATCTTTGAACCCATCATCCCACCACAACAAAACCCACCATTAGAACCCCTTAGGCCCCGAACCTTAGGAGAGTACTCCCGACCGAGCCACCAAGGCTACCGAAACACCATTGAGCTCACCGGAGACAATGTGGCCCCCTTGCGATCCGACACCATCCGGTTGGTGCAAAGCGGATGTGCATTCCATGGACTTCGTTCCGAAGATCCAAACCAACATCTTAAGGACTTCCTCAAAATCGTAGATTCCATAGACCTAGGTGTTGAAACTAAAGAGACTACCCGTTTACGCCTATTCCAATTCTCTCTACGGGATCAAGCTAGTCAATGGCTTGAGCGTTTACCCGCGGGATCCATCACCACATGGGATGATCTCACCACTCGTTTCCTTGCTCAATTTTTCCCACCGGGGAGAACTACTAAGCTTAGGAATGACATCTTGATGTTTCAACAACGTCAAAATGAATCTCTTTATGAAGCATGGACTCGTTTCAAGGACTTACTCCAAAAAGTCCCTCATCATGGCATAGATCTTTGGCTCCAAGTCCAAATCTTCTATGACCATATCGACATCTCCACAAGGCGAACCATTGACCAATCGGCCGGTGGTAAGCTACGTGATCTTAGTGCGGAACAATCATGGGAACTCATAGAAGATCTTGCTCTCTATGACAACGAAAGTTGGAATGATCCCCGTGGTTTGAACGAAACGGTCAAGGCAATATCTTTGCCTTCGAACGATTCTAGCACTCCCGACCGTAGGATCATGGAACTTGAAGGTCGAGTCAAGTCTCTCATGAAATCTTACGAAGCTCATAAACCTTCAAGCCAAGTAAGCAGAATCGCTTCTACATGCAAACTGTGCAGTGGCCCTCATGAGACCTATAACTGCATGGAACTTCCAAAACGTGCTTATAACGAATTCACATCATCACACGTAGGTCAGGGTCCTCGAACTTCTGCCGAAGCCTATGAGGCATGGAAGGATAAACCTGATTTTAGAGGGTACCAAACACGAAGCATATCCTTCAATGACTCCTCACCACTCACTTGGTCCGAGCATTTTCCGTCACAAGGTATCCCTAGGCAAAGCTGTGAAGATACTTTAAAAAAATTCATTCTATCTCAAGAACTACAGCTCACTACGCTCGAGGCAAAATTTAAACAACAGCAGGCTGACGTGAACAACAAGATTTGTAATCTGTTGACTGCTATCAAGGAGCATATTGATAATAAGCCCATTCACGTTGATGAGGTTAAGTCTGCTACCGTCATGAGTCCACCAGCCTCCCCTGTAAAAATAAAAAGTCCTAGCAAGTTATTCAAACATCTATCTCCTAACGGAAAAGGACCTGTCAACCCCCCTGGACCAATCCACTTCGTAAACACCATCACCACAATATCTGCTGCAGCATCTAACCCAACCCAACAACAAACTAACAAATTCAGTCTGACAGCGAAAGATGAGACCTCAAAGGTTGACCATGCTTCGGCAAGGAAACCTACCAACTCACCCGAGCAACGCACCGCACAGGAATCCGACAAACCGGATGAAAGGAACGAGAAATGGGAAGAACAGGAGAAAGATCCAACCATTTTGGGTAAATCTATTATAGAAGAGTCCGAGAGAAAAATGGAGGATGTTATTAGTGTGGGTAGCAATCAAACTAAGGAAAGTAACCCTAAATTTTTCAAGATCCCCTGTACCGTTGAGGAAAAGCTCTTAACTGATAGTCATATAGATCCTAGCTTCCCAGTCAACGTAATCCCACTTTCCCTATATCACAAGACCTTCCCAGAGCACATTGCGTGCGAGAGAGTAATAGAAAATTTATCAATTAGGATTGGAGAGCTTGTTTACAATACTGACCTCACCGTGGTTGATGACGTGGACCCTCTCACCAATCAAACATTAACCAACCTTGTCCTTGGGATACCATTTATCAATGAATCGGGAGCAATCCTTGATGAGAAAGATGGTAGTGTATTACTCAACAATGGTGTTAGGAAGGTAATTTTTCGTAGGGATAGTGAGGAGGTGTACGAGTATCGTCCCTCCCTTGAGGGGAATCTATATGGGTCAAAGGATGGAGAGTTGAGGAAGATAAGACGGCGTGATCCGAATAATCTCAAAATCCCCTGCATGATCGGTCATAAGTACTTCGATAACATATACATTAATATATTCCTGCCAAAGAATTTTATGTCATTGTTTCATTATAACAATATCTGCAGATGGGGGATGATTTACAAGGGAGAGAAAGTGGTTGGTAAGGATCATGAAATCCAGGTGTTTGTAGGAAATATGGCATTCCCTATCGAGTTCACGATTGTGGACAACATAGAGGACTATGTCGACCCTAGGTTATCACAAGTCGTCTTTGGAGCACCCTTTTGTGAAATCACTAATTTGATAGTGGATGACTTGAACGGAATCATGACCTTCACTGACGGGATTAGGAGGATTTCATACCAAACGCCATACAAGAGAAGAGACCTTAGGGGAATAGATTGTGACGGGCTTGATATGATGAGCTCCCAACTTATCTTATATGATGAAGATGTTAGGAGAGGGTGTAGAAATATTTCTGATTTATCATGTGGATTCTATAAGAATGTTAGTAAGCTTGGCTCTAAGTATCGACAAGATGTTTTCGAATTTGAAGATCCGAAGTACTTGCACTATGAAAGCGATACTAGTTTAGAAGACGACCTAGAGAATGGAACAAATGATGAAATCACGTGATAGCCCATGACTTTGAGTCTAGCTACAAGACTCGTAAATAAAGAAAAGCACTTCTTGGGAGGCAACCCATGCTTTGTGTGATTTTATTTGTTGGATTGTTATTTGCTTCCGTATGCATGTTTTATTTTTATTGTTGGATGATCATGTTTCTCAATTAAAATGTGGAAATACTTTACTATGTTGTTTGGCCTAGTCTTAACTTCAACCTAAAAGTATTTTTGCAAAAGATAAGTGTCAGGGGAAACCCCAAATATGTTTTTAAGAAACAAACCGATCATGATTCTCCACAATATTAAATGAACATGTATATTCATATTTGTAAGAGTCAAATGCTTGTATTGAGTCATAATGAAGTTTTGCAGGATTTTCCAGGAAGTAGGACCGAGTTTTTCCAGAAATTTTCCGGAAACTTAACATAAGAATTTCTGCAGGTCCATTCTGACGGCGTCAGAGTTTTACTCTTAACGGCGTCAGGAGTTAAAATATGGAAATTTTACCGGTTTTGTTTTTCTAACGGAGTCTTATGGTTTTTGTGAATTATTAAGTTTTATAATCTCCAGGAAATCTGCAAACTTCATTCCACAAGCATTATATCTTACTTTGTTTTCTAGGATTTAGTAACTTATATAGGATTTCGCCGATTTTACGCAAGGTTGTCTTGTCTATTGTTGTCAGGATTTACAGGTTATTTTCGACAAGGAGATGATTTATATTCTGTAAGGGAAGCTTTGATTGTTCGTTTTCTTGGAGGAAGATCTAACCTGGCCAACCTATAATCCATACCGAGCGAATCAGGGGAGTATTTGATTTCATTCTCTTTACTTTTTCACTTTACATTCTTTACTTGAACATTGGGGACAATGTTCATCTTAAGTGTAAGGGGAGGGTAAAAAGATGATACCTTACATATGCACTTTCGCTTGAGTTTGTTTTGTTTGATAGTAGATGTGTAATTTTAGCGCCAAATTTAAAATTTTTTACAACATTTAGGAGTGAAACTTTAGCCATAGCAAGCGTCTCATGGATAGGAGATTGTATGACTAGCACATAACCGTATATTCAGAAAAATTTTCCACCCAAAAATGTGAGGTTCGCCTTTAGATTTGATAGGAAAAGCATTCATTATTGGTGCTTATGAGTGTACCGGTAGCATTTAGATTCTAGAACTTGCGTTAGTGATGCATCCCGAGACCGCTAGTGAGACTACATTCGTGTGGTAGGATTTACTACATGATAAGAGGCATTAGGATCACCCTTGTGTTAAACCCGTATTATAATTACTTGACCATTTAAGTCATATTACTTGGCTAGTTAAGTCAACTAATTTTTCCCACACCCTTAGCGTTGTACTCATTTTTAGTACACGAAACCCCTAGTACACCCCTCCGAGCCTATCTTTTCATTTCTAACTTTAAGCATCTTACTTAAAGGAATAATTTGTTACACCCCACTTAAATGTACAACCAAATCATCTTAGCCTTCCGTGTATGCGCTCATTTTTAGTGCATTATTGTTATTTGTTAAACCCTAAGTTAACTTTCTAATTGATTACATGGTTGCTAAGTCGAGTGATATCCTTGTACATATTGTTTTGGGACGATTGGGACTCATGGGTAAGTACTTATTTTATGGAGTAATGGGGAAGAACATAATATTATTACCCCCATATGTACGTTAATCTTAAAAGTGCTCCAAGTGTTTTGATTTTCTTAATTCGAGTCATTAGAATAGTTTAATGTAAAGTATGTAAAGATTCAAGTGTAAGGGGAACGTTCATACCCCTATGATGTATTATTTTGGATGGTAGGGTAAGAGTGTATGCAAAAAAAAAAAAAAAAAAAATCAAGAAAAAGAAAAAAAATATATATATATAGAAAAGAAAAAGAGAAAAAAAACATACGGACTACCATCCCTTTTCATTCTATGTTCATTTTATGTTTTTGTTATTTTTCATTTGTTAGCTTAAGGTGAGTCTAGTCTTGGCTTAGCAACGCTATCTTGTACATGTAATTAACCAAGATTGTTAACTCGCCACCAGTAAAACTTCCTTTATACAACAAAACCGTGTAATTCATATCCCTATACCTAACGTTACAACCCTTTAAAAGACCTCTTTGATAGTTTATCCTAGGTGCTTACGCCATGTGGTGGAGGTTTGATCCTTTCCCAAGTCTATGGTAATCTATTTTGCTATGACAGGTAGTGAGAGATATCTTCCATTTCCATAATGTTATATTACTTTATTACACCCGAGAGAAGTGAGTATCTAAACACTATTTGTGAGGTGCTTGTGTATGACCTCCGTGCTTGTCTATTGGTCTTTAGCGGAACGATTATTTGTTGTAATTACTTTTATATTAGTGTTAAATGACCCCTAACTTGTCTTTTGAGTAGAATAAAAGCTCATTTGCTTGAGGACAAGCAAATCTCAAGTGTAAGGGTATATGATGAGGCGAAAAATGATCCGTTTTTAGGGGGTCATTTAAGCCCGAATCCGACTTTATTTGATCAAATATTGCCCTAAATCATTCCTTTTGTGATTTTAGGTACTTGGAGAGTGAATTCTGGAAAAGAAGCCATTTTGGACGTTTTTGGAGCATAAAAGTGAAGAAAACGGCAAAGTCTCAAATTTCTATACTGGAACAGTGCATGAAGGCGTCACAGATTGCTCTTGACGGCGTCAAGACCCAAAGAATAAAATACCGTGGTAGCTGACGGCGTCACATAGGCCATCATAAGTAGATCAAGGCCGTCCGAGGAAGTATTTGGCGGCGAGATGACGGCGTCACACCCTTACTCTTGACGCCGTCACCTCGGTTTTCCTATATATAGTTTTCTAGTTTTTTCATTAAGGGAGAGAAGTTTTGGTAAAACCCTAAAGACGAATTTGGTGCATCTTTTACAGGTTTTTCAAGGGTTCCAAACCCTTGATACCTTGCATTGTAATTGAGATAAGTGTACTTCTAATTCAATCAATATGTCTATGTGTTGGTTGTCTATATCTTGTTCTTGTCTCAATTCCATTATGCTAGGCTAGATCTCTTTTGTGTTTGCTTAGATCTAATGAAACCTAGATGTTGATTATGTGTTGATTACTTGTTTATTCTTGTCTTGGATGAATGATTTTATATGTTAGGCTTAAGAAAACTGGCAGATCTCCAAATGGTAACATGCTTGAACGTCTGAAGAAACATGTACCGAGGCGTACTAGGTCTTTATTGGTTGTATTTAATGTATGAGCCACTGTTTACAATCCCTATAGTTGTGCTGGGTCATGGTGTAGGAGGAGATAAGAGCTCATAGAGTTGGGGAGTTATGTATGCCACCCCACGAATGGTATTAAGGAATACAATCCGTCATCCATACAATTATAACAAGTAATTAACGTGTAAAAGATATCTAGGGAGTAGTGAAGTCTAAGTAAACACAATTTCTCCAATTACTGCTCACAACCTTTGTAATAATTAGTTTAATTTCATTTTCAGTATTTTATTTTGATTATATCTTAGTTTTGGGTTAGTTGAATAGCAACTAATTCCGCCCACTCTTCCAAAACCCGAGATTTTACTTGCTTTCATAAAAATATAAAAACACAAAAATAATCATCCCTCACCTCTAGAACTAGTAATTAGGTTTTCTAATCCTAGCGACACTATTCCTAAGCTGAACGATCAATCCCCCGGTACTTGTCACTATACTATACTACAACGATCAGGTACACTGCCTGGTGGGGGTTGTAAGCTTCTCGAGATCCCTCGAGAGGTAAAGCCTGTTGCGATTCCCACGCATCACAGACCCATTTCCTGACTCTATCATGCCACAACTGGGGCAATTACCACCATTATGAGGACTACTACACCACTGGCAAACCAGAAAGTGTGGATGAGACATAGAAAGAATCAAATGTGTATAGAGGGTGAGGAAATGAGAATCAAAAGGGTAGGAAGGTGAAGGAGAATGTTTTTGTGTTTTTGTGTTCGTTGAAAACTGAGTTTAAAAAGTTTTCGGGAACGGTTTTTGTTTTTATAATGGGAAAATATGAACAAAGGATGGATAAATGTACAATGGAATGAATTCCAAAGACACTAATCAGAAAAACCGTTTAGAATACGCACACAACCTCCCCGGCAGCGGCGCCAAAATTTGATTGATGCTAAATCGTCAACGAAAGTCAACCACGGATGTGGTCAACCTAAATTGACCAGGTGATGGTCAACCAGGTCAAACAGCCTAGAATCAATCTCCGTGGAAGTATAGTGTTTCCCCGGGTCGTTATGTCCCAGCGAGGTGTGGATGGTATTAAAACGGGTTTGTGATCGGGTGAATTTGGACAGGAAAGGGTATATAAGGGTTTTGAATGATTACACTAAGGAAATACGGATGAGAACGATTTAAACAAGTTATACTAACAATAACGTGAAACCTAGTTAACCTAAACATAATCTAAAAACTTAAAATCAGAATTTGCTTATACGTAAGCAGAAAAATAAGCCAAACGGCTTAAATAGAAGCTATCACTTTAGTTATGTTTTTGGTTTTTTCTTTATTTAACAAACTACTTTTACAAACGTAACATAAGTTTAAAAACGCAAAAGTTATTTAAATAAAATGCGAGTTAAAATTAAAATAAACGCGAGTGCGCGAAATAAAAAGTGAAATTTACGCTACGCAAACCCTACGGACATGAAAATTACATTTTTACGATCCTAACGATAAAAGAAAATTTTAGAAAAAAGAAAATTATTTTTTTGACTTTTTAATTATTAATTATTAATTAATTACTAAATATTAACTAATAAAACTAATTTAAATTACTAAAAATACTTAATGAACAACGAAAAATATAAAATTTATTCTAAAAATAGTTTATACTATTACTAAACTGGGAAAAATATAAAAAGTGCGGAAAAGCTTATTAATAAGCTGGAAATCAGCTTATAAGCTAAATAAGCTTAAAGGAAATAAAAGTACTATAAAAGGAACTAGGGGAATCTAAAACAATAACTATCACATGGCCCAGATGGTGCTTGGTGTTAGTCTGAGTGTTGACTTGTCAAACGAAAAGGTCCAGGGTTCAATCCCTGCTAGCTACACTATTTCTTTTTATTTTCTGTTTTCTTTCTCAGTCCATTAACACACAAACACATACAAACTCACTTCATGAAAACAGATTTTTGATCAACAAAACCTTAACAATTTCTCAATTTCAAATCAGATTCAAAGAAATGATTTCAAAAAGCTTTTTCCTTTTTCTTTTTGAGGCTGCCAAGTTTCAAGTCAAAACAAATAAGCTTAAACAAGCTTATCACTTGTATTACAACATCAAACTACAACAATGACAACAATAAAGACAAGAGCAAAACTAAACAAAAGGCTCAAGAACAAGTGAAAACAACAACAAGGATCATAAAATAGGATCATCAACAAGGCTGCTGTAGCAGCAATGGCCAAATAAGCCAAAATGGAGCTTAAAATTAAGCACCATATAAGCTGTGTAAGGGAAACAACCATACAATCCTAATTTACTACCTAGGGGGGTATCCATAACAACTAACTAGTAGGAATTTAAGCATGCTATGATCTAAGGAAAATGAGCCAAAACCATCAGTCTGGTGCAGGGGATGTGCAGGCCTAATGGGGCATGTTCAAGCTGGTGCACAAGCTAATCAGCTACAAGCTATAATCTACAAATTATACAAACCTAAAAATGAACTAGCAAGGAACACCTAAACCAAATCTCATATCAAATAGAGCTTGTAAAGACTCAAAATGAGCTTGTGAAATGGGCTTATGCACATTGGTGCAGGGCACCATTCAGATAAGCAAGCTAAAGTAAGGGACAAATAAGCACTTAAAGAAAAATCTAAAAAATATTCTAAAAATAGTCCAACACAGATGAGCTTTCAAATGTTGTAATCTCAAAAGCTCATAAGCTGAAACCAAAAGATGAGACCATGAAAATTTTTGCAAGATTTGTAAAACTGACAAAACAAGAAAATTTGACTTTTTAAGAAATTGCTATATGTTGACTAATATGAGCTTGAAACCTAATCAAATGACTGAAAATGATATGATAAGCTACAATAAGGCTGACTCAAGCTAAAACAACAACTTTTAGACTAGAAATGACTGATTACCTAACCTAAATCCTAACAGTGAGTGAAATTAAGGAGATTAAAGTTAAATTTGACTTTTTATCAAACAAACTCTGGATTTTGAAATTGACTTGTACTATAATGACTTAATGCATCATGTTTAGACCAAAAGTTAACATTAAAACACCATTAGTCACTGAGAAATCCACTGAACCAAACACTCCCTTAAATGACTTAACATGAGTTTTTCAAAGCAAAAGACTATTTGAAACCACAACACTGATGCACAAGGTTAAGATAAGCTGGTATGAGTCTATTTAAGCACTAAGACACTGATGGTAACAATACATACCCATAAATCATTAATAAGCATCATTGACAGTGCAAATGGAAAACTTAGCAACACAAGATTTTATTGAACAAACAGGCTACAAAGATCAATAATCTCACTTCAGTAAACCAAATAAGCACACAAACCATATAGACAAGCAATTAACAGCTATTGAATAGTGACTTTCAACCTTTAAGAAAGAAATGCTTACAAGTAAATCTAAACTGAGAATAAGGTGCACAGGACAAATCCACCTATCCTATAGCTTCCAAATAAGCTTCTTACCCAAAGTCGTCCCTTATGAACCCTGCTCCAAGCTTCATCATTCCTCTGAACTGATTTTTTTATTTTTCATTATTTATAAGCTATTCTTTTGAGTATTTTTGAATTTAAATAAAACTTGAGTTAAATGCTTACATAGTTTATGCAAGTTTTATAACAGGCTCAAAACAACTTTAAAGGATCAATTAACAAGGACTTTTAACCACTTTAGGGCTAAATTGAGATTTTGAAGAATTAAAATAAAAACTGGAAATTCAACTTAAAGCTTGATTAAATGAGTAAAACAGCTTTAAACTACAATAATGAGTCTAGAATTACACCTTAAAACTGAAAATTATATCTAGAAGGCTAAAGTAAATTACAACGACATTCTAACTAAACTACAAACTACTAAAAACTAATTAACTCCTCACTCTTTATTTTTTTTCACCTAAATACACCAGGGTGTGTCCCTTTATCTTTCCCACCATCTTTCTAGTCCGTTGGATCACTTCTTTAAATCCTGGCCTTCAAATTCCTTTTGGCGGGAAAAGGGATGTATTGCCATTTGGCTCTTTCCTCTGATAACTTGTATAGGAAGTGATAAATTTGGACTAGGGTGGCTGTAGTGAATAGCTATGATGATGGAGGAGGGGGGAAATAGGGTGGTTATGATGAGACATAGCAGGGTAGCAGGTCACAGGTGTGGGAGGGAAAAAGTGAGTTAGAGGTCAAAGGGTTTGACTTGTTGACCCTGAGATATATCAAAAAGGGGTGGAAGGGGTTTTGGGCCAGGGATTGTTTGGGCTGGGGTTTTAAGTTTTGGGTGGGCTGTGTTGGTTTATTAATAAGGAAAGGGGGGAGTAGTATTATTAGGTTTTGTGTTTGGGTTTGGTTTGGTTTATGGGCTAATATATTAAGCAAGGGTCCGGTTTGGTTTGTAATTGTAAAACAAGGACCAATCTTGTAATAATGCCGAAATGTAAGGGTTGAAATGTAATTTTTCCAAGTTGTCAAAAAGGATTAAAATTGCAACATATGAATAATACAAGGGTATATTTTGATAAATTTCAATTTTAAAATACCCAGGGACTGATTTTGCCAATTTTGAAAACTTGGGGACCAAAAGTGTAATTTTCTCAAACTTTTCGCCCAAGGATCGTTTTTTTATAATTTTTGACTTTTCTATGCCTTGGGTTGATTTTTCTTTCGTTTTAAACTTCCAGGGACTAGTTTTGTAAATTTTTGAAACTTGAGGGACTGAAACTGCCAATTATGCAAACTTTGTTCGTTTTTCATTTGTTTTTAAACATTTTGCATCTAAAACATATAAAACACGATTTTGAAATAATTTCTGTATTTTGATGCGTATTTGAGTGTTTTTGGATGTTTTGGCAGTTCAGATACGATAAAAATGATGAGTATTTACACACTCATCAGTCCACCTCCCTCTAAGACATCACTTTTGGTAGATGATGACTTAGTTGAAAGCCAAGCAATTAAAAATCAAGAAATTTTAAGTGATGACAAAGAAGATGAACTTTTTAACAAAGAACTTGTCAATATCAAAGAATCTAAAAGTCATCCATTAGATGGTGTTATTGGCAACATTAATGAAAGAACACTAAGGTCAAAAGTTCCAAATGAAAGCAACTATTTTTGTTTCGTGTCAACTATTGAACCCAAAAATATTAATGAAGCCATTAAAGATGAATCTTGGGTAATTGCAATGCAAGAAGAGTTAAATCAATTTTTTAGGAATGATGTATGGACATTAGTTCCTCAACCAAAGAGTCAAACTATAATTGGAACTAAATGGGTATTTCGAAATAAAATGGATGAAAATGGAATTGTGTTTAGAAACAAAGCTAGGCTAGTTGCACAAGGATATAACCAACAAGAAGGCATTGACTACGATGAAACTTTTGCTCCGGTTGCTAGGCTTGAGTCAATTAGAATCTTACTTGCATATGCATGTGCACACAATTTTAAACTTTTTCAAATGGACGTCAAAAGTGCATTTCTAAACGGAGTCATTAATGAAGAAGTGTATGTTGCTCAACCACCGGGCTTCATCGATTTTGAAAAACCAAATCATGTTTACAAACTTAAAAAGGCTCTTTACGGACTTAAGCAAGCTCCAAAAGCATGGTATGATCGACTTAAAACATTCCTAGTTGACCATAAGTATACCATGGGCTTAGTTGATAATACTCTCTTCACTAAGAAGAAAGATTCACATATTATCATAGTCCAAATCTATGTTGATGACATTATATTCGGATCAACTTGTCAAGAATTATGTGTGGATTTCTCAAAAATCATGCATGACGAGTTTGAAATGAGTATGATGGGAGAACTCAACTTTTTCTTAGTACTCCAAATCAAACAACTAGAAGATGGTATCTTCTTTAACCAATCTAAATATATTAAGGACATGCTTAAGAAATTTGGACTAGAAGATTCGAAACCTATCAAAACTCCCATGTCCACAGAAATTAAACTCACCAAGGATGAGGAAAGTGAATCCGTAGATAGCACTAAATATAGAGGTATGATTGGTAGTCTACTTTACCTAACGGCTAGTAGACCCGACATTATGTTTAGTGTTTGTCTATGTGCTCGTTTTCAAGAAGATCCTAAAACAACCCATCTCGAAGCCGTTAAAAGGATTTTTAGGTATATTAAGGGCACTACACATTTAGGTTTATGGTATCCCAAAGGAACGGGAATAGACACCATAGTGTATGCCGACTCGGATCATGCCGGTGACTATGTCGATAGAAAAAGCACAAGTGGTATTTGTACTTTTGTTGGACATTGTCTCACCTCATGGTTTTCTAAGAAGCAAACGGCTCTTGCTATCTCAACAATGGAAGCCGAGTACGTTTCCGCCGGAAAGGCATGTCAACAAGCTCTTTGGATGAAGCAAGCTCTTGTCGACTACGGAATTCAACTCAACGACATCACAATTCTTTGTGACAACAAAGGTGCCATTGATCTTAGCAAAAACCCGGTTCAACATGCTCGTACCAAAAATATTGAAATCCGTCATCATTTCCTTCGTGACAACGTCCAAAAAGGAAATATCTCAATTGAGAAAGTTTCTTCCAAAGATAACATAGCCGACATTCTCACAAAACCTCTTAAACGTGAACCTTTTAATCTTCTTAGGCTAGGCTTAGGACTCATGGAACCTACATTGTAGTTCTGGACATTAGACAAAAATCACAAAAATCAAAACAAATCCAAAACCATTTTTCTCAGCAGGGTCGGCGGAACCCTCAGCCATAACGGACGGAACCCAACCCAGGGTTCCGCCGTGTCCGTCGACCTGCAGAATCATTTTCTTTGTTTATATTAAACCAAACACCCATTATCTCATACCACCACTTCAAGGCTGCTACTATTCACTTCACCACTCATCCACACTTACGAATTCTTGGTCCTCCATTCATTTACATTGCAAATCAATCATCATTGTAAGTTTTCTAAACATGATTACAATCCTGATCTGAGTCTAGGAATTCTATTTCTTGCACAAAAACAAAAACTTGGGGTTATGAACTAACTCGAAAAACTCATGCATTAGATTAGGTGTTTAATAAAACTAATCATGTTTCCCATAGTTAGGAACTGCATCTTTAATTAAGTATAAACATGTTTGCTAAAACACCCCATGTCAAATCTTTCCAAAAATTTCTCACAAGTAGGACAAATATTTTTTCGTCTCACATTGAGAATACAAAATCAAAACGTTATGTTTAAAACATCACTTGCATAATGTCTCTTGAATGCTAAAGGGAATACATAACCAATATGTATTTTCGGGTACATTCAAACGAAGCTACATTGAACTAGGAGCGTTTGGGTTATCTTTTGGTTTATAACAAAACTTGCATAAAACGATTTTGAAGCATCAAAATGAGTCAAGATAACCGCACCTCCACATTGTTTTCATATAGGCACACACTAGAACTTCCACATTATAATAGTGGTTCACGTAAACTAAAATGTGAAATTTTGTTGTTCTAGGAATCATCATGCCTCCTCTAACCCACTACGACCACAAGGACACCATTAAGTACCTACCAAAACACCACAAAACCAAAGGCCTTACCGCAAATCAAGTAAATGTTTTCAAAGCCCTAGAAAAACACTATGTCCATGAAGGTAGAACCATAGACCCATCTTTCCTAGAAGGCAGAAACCTTTACGCCGATTTTGCCACAATCAACTTTGAGTGTCTTTTGAATATCGACAAGCCTAGTTGTCCTAGGTTCATTCTAGAGTTCTATGCATCATGCGTCCTCTCAACGGATGATTATGGTCATATGTCTATCAACTTTAGGGTTAGTGGTCATCAATACTCCTTCACTCTTGAGGAGTTTGCTCAAATCCTAGGTGTTCCAAACCGTGGTACTTGCCTCTATTCCGACTTGCACTCCCTCTCAACTCTTGACAACCTTCAAGACCGTATCCACCCTTATGACACACCTCTTGTCTCAAAAGACGTTCTCCGTGACCACCTCTTTGTTAGGACCACCACCACTAGGAGAACCCGTTCGGGGAATGAGGTCGATAAGGACCCGTATGGAATGGAAATGAACGAACTCAAACCCCAATTCAAGAAATGGGAGGAAGTCCTTAGAGCCAATATCATTAGCACAATAGGGAACCGTGACCATATCAACCTTTGCCTTTGCTACATGCTCTACTCCTTGTCCGTTAGGCAACCCTTCAACCTTGCCTACTGCATGGCCAAGAGAATGGCCGACATTCCCGTGCATGGCACAACGGCTATGCCATATGGAATGCTCTTGACCCGTCTCTTTAGGTTCATCTCACCCATTCCACCAACTTCAAATGGTCTTCGTCTTGACTACACTCTCATTCCACACACCTTTGTTCCACTTAGTGATAAGAGAGTTTACAAAGCCCAAGGAAAACGCCCACATCCTCCTACCTCATCATCTTCCTCCTCAATGAGTGAAGATGACAATTTGCCAAACTCTAGGCTCCCACCTCTAGAATACCTTTCTCAACTTCCGGATATTCCAAATGAGTCGAAGGAGTTCAAGCAAACAAAGGGGATGTTCAAAAACATCGGGAGATTCCTTAGAAAAATGAAGAAGATTGACCGTCAATGAGTACGGGTGTGTTAGGAGTGTTTGGCACAAGGTGCTATTTAAACAATTTGGTTATGTAAACAATGGTTCTCTTGAATTTATGTGTTGGTAGGATGTTTGATACTTTTTTAATCATGTTTCAACTAACAATGATGCATGGAGACAACTTTTGGCAAGTTGTCAAATTTTCAAGTTTATAATATTTTCACTAAGTATAGTGAAATTCTCGACCTCAAGGTCAAAGTTTTATGAAATGCATGTTTACGTGTCTATTTTTTGCATTGCCTAACCAGAAATGCCTTATCTCTTTGATTTTAAGGGTTTTCGAAAATTTTGAAAATCGTCTCGCGGGTCAAAAACGTGGACTGCCATTTTTTTCACCCCTGGCGGATCTGGCGGTACCCAAAATTAGGTTCCGCCAGTACAATTTCTGGGAATCCCAGAATTTGCCCAACGGACCAGGCGGCACCCTCAGATGGGTTCCGCCTGTGTATTCTGAGGGTGCCGTCAGCAACCTGCAGATTTTTTGTTTTCTTTTTTGCCAATTCAACATTGAAACACCAAAATCCAATCCTTTTAGGTAGAAACCCATTACTTGCAATGTGTTTAGCATAATAGGATACTACTTCTTCCATAAACTTAACCAAAACCAATTCCTGCCAAAATTCAAATTTAACCATAACAACCACAAGGACCCCTCAAACATAAAGGAAGGAACCCTTTTAAGGGATCCTTGAAATTCCTGAGATTTATACTACCACAAATCCACCAAAACCACTAAGCATTTAGTGCAAAACTTGTATTCTCACTTCACCATTTTCATTGGATTGACTTCCATGATATGACAACCCACAATTAGTTTTCCAAATCATTAGAAACCTCAATTTTTGTATGGACTAACATCAAATCCAAACACTCCTTTCCATAATTCATCAACACTATAAATTAAGCCATCCTAAACATCATCAAATCACACCTTCCTCAACACAATTTCTGAAACTTATAAACCATTTTTCACCATGACTAAGTCAACCAACACCTCTCAACCATCAAGACCCATCCGGAAAATCGCCCGGATTAGTGTTAAACCACTATGGTCCAATCAACCCATCAACCTAAGCTCCTCATCCTCGGATGAATTCACATCACTCATAAAAAATGAACACTTTTTGAACCTTGCATCTCCATCACCATCACCCAATGAACCAAATGAGCTCACTCCACCACCAACTAAATCACCTATTGACCCAACTCCACCAAGTGCTCCAACTCAACCATCCAAAACTTCATCACCATCACCATTACCCAAAATTGAGCCAATGGAACTATTTGGGTCTCCTCCCACATCACCACACCCATTTGTCCAAGATGTTAATGATCTTCCACCAAGACCTACACAACCACCACCTTTTGCAAATGAATCACCAAGGTCAATCCTTGACCAAGATAACCTGTTCAACCACATTCAACCACCACAACAAGTGTACCATCTACCTAAACCATTATTGTTTCACCCCATCTACCATGACATCCATGGTCCTCTATATGGAGAACCAAACTTTGAAAACCATGATCACCCAAATCCACCACACCCTCAACCTCAAACCTTTGAGTCTTTATTTCCTTCATATGAGGATATCCAAAACATGGTTGAAAACCATCTCCATCAAGCAATGGAATTTCAAACCACATTGCTTGACTCAATACCAAACCCATCCTAAAACCAACCCATTTCAACCTACTCATCCCCATGCTTGCTCAAATTGTGAGCAAATGGGTGAAACCATCAAAACATTGCTTAACCAATTCCAAAATGAAACCCATTTTGCATTCCAACACGTCATAGAACGTTTGGATGCTCTTTCCCACCCTAACAAATCCTAGACAATCCTTGGTGGCCGTTTGCCCCAATTTAGAAAAGTAGGATTTTATTTTTCTTTCTTGGTTATTTTTTAAGTTTTTTTTGTTTATAAGTAGAAGAATAGTTCTCATTTCTTGTCTTTTGACTTTTAAGAGTCAAAATTTTACTTGGAATGATATTTCTTTCTACTCACTTTAGTACATTGTTGGTTGATCATGTTTGTGTTGTGGTTGCAATGTGTGTGGTAACTACATCCTTGACTATATATATCACCAACTAACCATTTTTTTGTAGGTCTCAAAATCCATGTTTCCTATCTTGGCACTCCATTTAGGGGGAGTATCGACCAAGGGGGAGCATTGGCATTATTCCGCTTCGCTACTCTTCTTTTTGTTTCGACAAAAAGGGGGAGAAATATATTAACCCTTCAAATACTTGATATGCTTTTCGTCTCTTAAGTAAAACAAGGTTAATATAATTTTTTTAAGTCTTGAAAACCAAGATTTTGCGTGTTACTTAAAAACAAAGTTTATGTTTTGTCATCAACAAAAAGGGGGAGATTGTTAATACAAATATCGCCTAAAAACGTTATTTATATTTTACGATCTTCGCTAAGTTTTGTTAACGACAAAATGTAAACTTTAGTTTCTAAGCAAAACATAATCTTAGTTTTTAAGACTTGCATAAACTAGACTTTTGGTACATTTTACATTTCATAAAACACAACACAAGTTTACTTCTTAAATTAGAAATTGTCACATCACATTTATGGCAAGTTTTGTCATTATGCATTTATGGAAAGAAATGTGTTTGACTAACTTTGTTGTTGCTTGCAAGCCTTGTATTTGACTTGTTATTATGAGATGGGACATTGTTTGGTTGCTAGGAGTTATGAGACAAGACCTTGTTTGGTTTGAAGAGTTATTGCAAAAACCAACTGCAAGCCTGGCGGTACCCTGGAGGTACACGGGCGAAACCCTTCTCAGGGGTCTGCCTGATCCGCCAGACCTGCAGAAGGTTTTGGCTATAAATATTAAGCCACAAGTTAAAATTTGGCTCATCACTTGACATTACATTTTACACACAAATTCATTCTTTCATCTAACCTCTTAACATTTCATACGTGAAGTTTCTTTTTGTAGCAAAGAGATTCACGAGCTTACTAAAAGTAACAAGTATTCAACACAACGTTGCAAGACTTGTCAGCTTAGCATTGTGTAGACTTGTGTAGTTTACACTTCATTTCATTGTGTATTTTCAGTAGTGATTGGTTAGTATTTTAGTCCTCAAAATACAAAGAGTGTTGGGAGTTGTTGTACCCTAGTAAAAGAACTAACGGGAGTGGTTGTGCCCTTGTAAAAGAACTCGACATTTAGCTTTGTGTCGGTAAAAGTATAAGTGACGTGTAAGGTTTTCTCCGCTGGTGAAAGGAGCTTGTTGACTAGTGAAAGAAACTCTCGAGTTGGATACTCGGGGCGTGGACGTAGGGCAAGGAAAAAGAGTCCTTGTAGCCGAACCACGATAAATACTCGTGTTGTGGTTTGATCAATTCTTTCATTTACTTGCATGTTATATATTGTGTTTGTGAATATATCTTTGATCAAACGGAAAGTTTCAAAGCTAACTTAACAAGTTATAAAGATTTTAATCGGCAAACTATTCAACCCCCCTTCTAGTTTTCCACAATATGTATGTATGTATATAATTCTACACAAGTCATGCAAGCATAGATTAAAATCAAGTATAAAAACATGCATACGTGTAGAGCAAATAATAATAAGGAGTAAATGGAAATATGGTTCAAACATGTCTAGAAGCAAAGCAACAAATAGCACATAAGTAACATATTACAAATTGTTTAAGAAGAAAAATAAAGCCAATTTCATAGACAACATCACTACTATTTCTTTCCTAGCACCCCATTAGCAGCAGTGGTAAGTGACTATAATTCCTCCTCATCGTCATCCCTTGGAAAAGAGAACGAAACAAGAATGCTAGGACGATTAGGTTTAAACTTACGGGTTTTGCGAATTTGAGGAAGAACGAGAGGTCGGAGGATTGGATAGATAGATTGATAAATACTATCATCGAGATTGGGATAGTTTTCAATGACATGCTTGTGGAGATGAGTGAGAAACATACCATACGGAAGAATAGCGTTAGGATTTGCTCTTGCACATTCAATACGTTTGATAAAGAAGTAAGCCAAATTGTAAGGTTGCTCGGCAACAATACAATACAACATATGAGCAAGACAAGCCGGGAGATGGTCTGAGTGTCCTTCGGAACCAAACACATTCTCTCGAACTAGTTCTTCCCAATACTCCATGTCGGGCATTAATTCTTTACGAAGAATTTGATTTTTAGGATTTGAGACATGTTTGGGTATGATGCTTTGGGTGGAAGTTTCACATTCCAACCCGAGCATTTGACGAATATATTCGGGAGATGGAATTTCGGAGATATAAGGACCATGAGTAGGACGAGAAATTTGAAGAGCGCAGAGATCCCATTCATTTGTGAATACGGATTGACCGGAAAAAGGAATTTGAAGGATTTGACCAAATTGTGCAAGAGTGAGAGTAATAAATTCATGTTGGATCATGAATGAAATGAAGATGGAACCAAAGTCATCGGTTTGAACCGTGACTTGGCTATAGAAGTCAAGAATGAAGCGAGGAATGATGGGTTCATTAATTTGGAAGAGACATTCAAAATGGATATTGGTGAATGAGCTTTCGATGAAATCGGATTGATAGTAAGCTTGATCTACGACTCGACCTTCATGAATGTTTCTATCTTCTATTTGACGATAGATACGTACAATGGAGGGAGAGGTAGTGGGAAGTTGAGAAACTTTGGGAATGTAGTTTTTGGTTAAGGAAATATCTTCGGTAGTTCCTTTTGGCATTTTCACCTAAACACAACAACAACACAAAAGACCAAAATAAATATAAAGAAGAAAAGAAAAAAAATTGTATATATTTTTAAGACTTATGTTGGAACGTAAACATACTTCGACGATAATCCTAGGAAGTAGTTTACCATGTTCCTTAATATTATTTTTAACTCGTTCTAGATATATTTTACGATGTTTAGTAAGTGGTTATGGACAAATCCAAACGCCCTTTTAAACATCTTAATATATCATGAAATTTACTAGATTTACATTAGATTGTAAAACTAGCCATTTCTTACGAGTTTCTTATGCATGTGAATTGTTTTCGAAAAGGATGGTTTATGTTTTGACTCAAAAATATAATTTTTTGTACTAAACCAAACGCTTCCTTAACTAAATACTTACACTACAATTATGTCAATATATATATGAATTACATATCTTGACAAGTCCGAATTACAAATTTTAGGTATATAATCTTGACAACGTTTTATAAAAATTATAACGACTTAAATTCGACATTATTTGGACATAATCCAAACACCCTCTTATCGTGTACAAAAATATTTTTACTTGGTCGAAAAATATAGTTTCATGTTTTACAAGTTATAAAAATATAATGTAATTAGTTTTAACAAGTTTTCAAAGCATTATTCAATAATGTGTTTACTAAAAATTTTGAAAAGGAGTGTATGAAATTTTTTAAGAATTTTCGACAAGAGGATTTATAATTGCTAGTTTCTAGTGTTAATTAAGCATCCTAGTCCTAAGGGAGGCATTTAGTAATGGAGATTTTAGACTCCATTCGAAAGAAATTATGAATTTGAAAAAAATTATTAAAACATGCATAATCTTGAGTTTGACCAAATTAGATGGAATTAGATGAAATGTGTTATGAAAAACTTACAATATGTAATGGTGATTGTGTTAGATGAATTTGCCCTTTGCAAATTAACTCGAATTGTGTGATTTGGAAGTGATTTTTAGGTGTTTTGGGGTTTGGAATTCGTCATAGCAGTAGCAGAGGAAGGGATGTTTGAAAAAGTGGAGTTTTTGGCAAAAGAAACAAGAGGAAAAACGGGTTGGAGCAATCAGAAGGCCGGCCCTCTTAAACATTAAGGGGGCCGCCCTCCAAACTTTGATTTTTTGTGATTTTGGTTTCTGGAAAGAACAAGAAAATATTTATATATATATATATTAGATTTATATTTAATCAAAAATACTTTGGAGAGTATTCGCACGAAAGGAATTACTTGACACTTTTACTTGACATTTCGCCAATTAAAATTTCTCGATCATTCCGGATGAAATTTATCAAGTTGTCAAGTGGACGAGAGAGTTGTGGAAGGTTTATATATATATATATATATATATATATATATATATATATATATATATATATATATATATATATATATATATATATATATATATATATATAGTATGGGTTTTTAAGACGAGAATATAGGAGGGAGACGTATGCAACAGAAGACGGGAGTTTGTTTCATCCATAGATTTTCGACTCATCTCTCTACATCAGCATGAGTGTTGTTGAACATTAAAGTTCAATAAGGCAAATGGGGGAAAGAAAAGGTTCGTAAATGAATAATTTCTAGTTCTAGAAAATCAACAAATGAATTTTCTAGGTTATATGATCCTAGATATAGCTAAGTATATATATATATATATATATATATATATATATATATATATATATATATATATATATATATATATATATAGAAATAAAAACTACAGGAAACAATGAACCAAACAAAATCACATAAAAACTAGATACTAAACTAAGCATGCATTTCTTGACAAGGAAATAAAAGGAAATGTGTACCTTTCATCTTCAATGCGTTTATCTTCAATGTCTTCAAGGAATAGTCCGAACAAGAGGTGACATCAAAGGCTTCCATGTTTAAATGGCGAATATTTTTACGTTGGTCCCCATTGTCTCATTTGACCAAAGTTATTTGATCCGAACATGTTTTGTATTTGACTTGGGTGCATATATGGTGGAAACATTCCCCACGGATTGAAGTTCCACATTTGTTGATTATTGTTAAAGTTTCGTCTATTTTGGTTTGCTCTTGGTTGAGGTGTATCATTTGGTTTCCTAGGTGGTGGAGTTTTAGATCTTGTTTTAGGTTTAGACGATCCTACTTCGGTTTTTAAAGATGGTTTATAAAACGGTTTTATTTCTTCATTACTAGCGAGAGGTATTTTCTTAACATTTATGAGTATATACTTAGGATTAGATTTTGAAGGTTTTAGTTCCTTGACTTCACTTTCAAATTTAACATTTTAATTTCACTTGTTGAAGCTTCGGTTGAGTTAAAACCTAAACCGGTTTTATCTCCGGATATTCTTTGAATACTTATAATTTTACTAAGTGAGTTACTACTATTTTCAAATTTATCAAGTTTACAAATTTCTTCCTTAAGTTTGTTGTTTTCACTTTTAAGCTCTTGACAAGATTTACATTCTTCAAAAATTTCTTTACCTTTTTCAAGTTGATGTATTTTAATTTTTAGTTCTAGTACTTCATTTTCTAATTGGTTGTTTATGTATTTACTGATTTGTTTTTAGCCATTACTTGTTGTCCTAGTTTGCATAATCTATTGTATTCACTATCTAAATCTTTTTTTCATCTTATGATAAATTTTCATCACTAAAGTATTCGGTTTCGGAACGTACCTCACTTGATGCCTTAGCCATGAGACACTTTTCTTCCTTTGTTAATTCTTTCTCATGATCATCGCTATCACTCCAGGCTCCTCCAACAAATGCTCTTTGATTTTGATCTCTTGTCATTATTGGACATTTTCCAATGAGGTGATTCGGATCACCACACTTGAAACACTTTCTCTCATTCTTGCTATACTTGTCATCATTATTCTTTTGAGGTGCTCTCCTTACATCGTGTGGTTGTCTAACGAATCTTCCTCGCCTTTTGAAGAATTTCTTGAAATCTCTTACGGCCATGGCATATTCTTCGTCATCGCTTTCGGAAGATGAGCTATCTTCGTTGTTGGATTCCTTTCTAGCTTTCAAGGCGATTGACTTGCTTTGCTCTCATTTTCCTTTAACCATTTCGGAGTCCTTCTTTATAATTGCTTCGTTGACTTTCAAATTTCCAATTAATTCATCAAGTTGTAGCGTTGACAAATTCTTTGATTCTTCAATAGCCGTCACTTTAGCTCGCCATTTTGGGTGAAGAGCTCTAAGAAACTTTCTAACAAAATTCTTACTAGAAATTTCTCATCAAGTGCTTTTAAACTTATGATGATAGTGTTAAATCTAGCAAAAGCATTATCAATTGATTCCTCTTCCGGAATCGTGAATTGCTCATATTGTTGAACAATTAGATCTATTTTATTATCTTTGACTTGATTATTACTTTGGTGAGTTATTAATAAAGAGTTCTAAATTTCTTTTGCGGTTTCACATATAAAGATCCTTTCGTACTCTTTACGTGGTAGCGCATTGTAAATAACCATTTTTGCTTCATTATTTTTAGCAGGTTTTCTTTTTAAATCATCATTTTCTTTTCCAAAAGGTATGATTTTGATTGGTTGAATATCAAAGTTATATATAGTATAGTATTACTCAAGAGATCCGCAAAGAAATACGGATAACCCGAGGTCGTAGTCCGTGTGAAGGATGAATGGAATTTCGAATTCCCGATTCGTGAAGCGTGTCGTGAAAGTGGTAAAAAGTGATTTGAATGAGATTACACTAATGAAATAGTAAATGAAGCACAAATAATCAACTAAACACGTAATTCAAGTAATGCAACTAGAAACGTAACGTAGAAACGAAAAACGTAAGTTAAAACGTAAAATAAATGTAACCGTACGAAATAAAACGCGACTTTTAAGCTACGCTACTCCTACGGACTTGGAAATAATTTTCAAAAATTAAAAATGATAAAAGAAAATTTTGAGAAAAAGAAAAATATTTTTTTGACTTTTTATTTATTTTTTTATGAATTAAAAACTAATTTTACTAATTAAAAATTAAAAGAAAATGCAAATAAATTGAGAAAAATGCAAAATAAATTTTTAAAATTCTAAAATAACAAAAAATAATTTTCTAATATTTTTTTGGATTTTTCTGGGGTTTTTCTGATTTTTTTGTATTTATCAGTAATTAAAAAGTAATTAAAAATGATTAAAAATGAAAATTAAATAGGAAAAATAGCAAATGAGCTCAGAAAAATATGAAAATTTCAGGCAAAATTTAAAATAATATTCTAAAGCTATAAAAAAATTTGAAAAATTGAAAATAAGCTGTAGAACTACAATAAGCTGTGAAATTGCTTATAAGAAAGTGCTTATTACTAAGCACAGTTGACCAGTTTGACCAAAACTTGACCCAAATGATTTTTTAACTCAACTAAGCTTGTTGGAACAGATTTAAGACCAGAAATTACTCAGAATCACAGATTGAGTCAAAAATAAATCAAATAAGCTATTAATGAATAAGCAAATAGCATAAACTGATAAGCAATAAGTCAAGAACAAATGGAACAGTTACTATAAGTACTATAAAGCTCAAATGAACACTCAAACTCAGAATATGATCAATATTAAACACTTGCAGCCCTGATCTAAATGGCAGACTTAAGTTTCAATCACCTCACTTGAATAAGCACTTAAGGTAAGCAAATAAGCTGTATAGATGAAACTTAGGGGTGCAAGATGACTACCAACTAGCTGAGATCACAAATACTCCAACAAATCAGAATTCCAAACAAATTTACTAACCTAAAGGCTAATGTGAAATCTGTCCAAAACTTGATGAGCAGGGTAACTTTTAGTTCAAACAGTCAAGTTTAACTCAAACTTTCAATAAGCAAACCAATTCCAAATTTCAAAATCCTTGTTGAAACTTGTAAACAACCTGACAAATATCACAAAACACCTTTCCAATCTGATTTTGAATAAAAATTGAGTACTATGCAAGCTTATGAAATTCAAACAAAACTCAGCTTTGAAAATTTTTTTGACTTTTTGTTTATAAAGATGATTTGACTAATTCCAAATTCTACTGATCCTAGTGATCAAATAAAGTTATAATAAGCTGAAATGAACTTGAATTAAGCTAGTCCTACCTAAATCTCACCTAGAATCAAACTTGATTTGGCTGTTACACCATCAGTTAACAGATTCAATAGATATTTGATTTATTTTGACTTTTTGTTATATAACTACTGATTTTATTGCTCAACTATCTCTAATATAACCTAAGTTAAATACCTAAACCAACTACAACTCTGAATCAAGCACTATATCATCAAACCACAATAAACCAAACACCACTTATGTGACTGTCTTATTCAATACACCATCACAGACCAATCCAAACTAAAGCCAAATCAACACTTATGAACTCACAATGATTCAAGTACTCTAAATTAACTCAGAAAATATATCTCAGATGCAAGTTTACTCAATTACTAAGATCCACAGATACGACAAACAAAATAGTGAAGAGATAATAACAACTTCAAACTTATCAAATGCCACTAATCAACAAGTATCAATCAGTTGCAGACAAATACTAGGCAATAATAAACAATACTAAAACCAATAAGAACAGATCTAAACTTATAAAAAAAAACAATATATTAAACAGTAAATTGGAATGAACTTACAAAGCAACTCCCCCTCAGCTCAAATAGAGGGGGTTCACTTAGCTAGCCTGTCTCTTAGACAGGCCTTTGGACACCTTAAGGCTGCCTCAACTCCAATATAAGCTCAGCTTTTGAAATAAGCAATACAGTTGACCTACTTTGACTCCTTTGTTTATTTAAAACTTTGATGAAACAGTAAAACTTTGCTTATATAAGATGAGAAAAACAGATAATAACTATATAAAACTTTGATTTAAACTAATAAAAACTAATATGAATATATATATTTTTTTATTTTATATATATATATATATATATATATATATATATATATATATATATATATATATATATATATATATATTTTATGAGCTGAGAAAAACAGTAAATGGAATTTAATTCAAGCAGAATATGAAAATGAAATATTAAAGCAATGAACTAAACAATAACAAGTAATTAAGCAGAAAATTTAAATGAGAATAAGAGAACTTATATTAAAATTAAAATTTCATTAATTAAAAAAAACATTACAAAGAGAATTCAGAGTAATAATACATAAAAAGATCACACTAAATGACTAGGGGGAGGGGGTATTTATACACGAATTGGGGGAAGGTCCTAGAAATCCTACATCATCAATCCAGGTGAATGGTGTGCTTGTTGTGTTTCTTCTGAGTTCCTCTAAGCCATTTGATCAACATGGTGCCCAATCAATGAATAATAACCCTTGGATTAGATTGATGTGACATCCTCAATCCTGCGTGAGTGCTCTGATTGGTCCACGTATGGTATCTGGATCCTTCCTGACATTCTCCTTACCTTCTGGAAGGTCAATCATTGGATAATTAATAGTAACTTGGGTAATTTTGAGGGGAGGTGATGTTAGGGTTCATGAAACAGTGAATATTTCTAGGTTAAAAGGTTTTGGAGGGCGGGTAAAATGGGATTTGGGGGTTTTTGTTTGTTTTAATATTTTGAAGCTTTTACCGAGTAGGTTTGACTGGGGGTATGGGGTGGACCGGGTATAGGGTAATAAGGGTTGGGCTTTTGTTTTCTTTGGGCCAAGTGTTTATATGGATCCGGTTGTATTAATTTTAGGTTTAGAAGTAGTAAAAATCACAAGGACCTATCGTGTAAACTCTGAAATTCCAGGGATCAATTCTGTAATTCTTTGAAACTTTCTCCCAATGGTATTTCTTGTCATACTCAGAATATTGGAGGACCATTTTTGGTTTTTCTTCTAAAATTCATTAAAGGACCATATTTGCTAAATTCTGAAACTGCAGGGACTGATGTTGCCAATTTCTTAAAACTTTGTCCAGGGACAAAACTTGGTATTATCTGAATCTCTGAGGTTGACTTTGACTTTTTAAGCTTGGTCTTTGACCATTTGACTTCCCCGGCTTCGGCTTTTGACACTTTCCATTCTCGTGCTCGTTTTTGTCGGTTTTGGCATCGTTTTTGTTCATTTTTCTCATATCCGTACCTGCACATACACAAATACAAAAACATGCATTCTCTTGACGTTTTTGGTTAGTATTTGGTATTTTTGGTCTAAAATAAGGCCTAAAAAGGATGAGTGATTAAGCACTCATCAAAATCCCCCAGACTAAGGTATTGTCGTGCCCTCACGCAATGTCATCACCTCACGCTTAAGAGATAAATAATTTCAAAACCTCTCTTTACTGACGTTGTAAAGTAGCAATGATGTTCAAAAGAGATAGTAAAATCATTTATTCTCAAAAACGCTCTGTTTTCCGATTTTCATGAATAACACTACAACTACTATTTTTGTACTTTTTTCATTTATATATAGGTGACGGTTTGCCTTGACTTTCATTATCAATTCTTATCTGTTGATAACTTTCAGGGTCAATGAGTAGAAACACTTCTCACAGAGAAGAGACCGTACGGATAAAAATCGTCATCCTTGATTTTTCACAAGCTCCCAAACTAAGCGTAAAATCGAAATCATTGTTTATCAGAAGTGCCCACAAAAGTTACTTGTGTATTACCTCTTGTTCCCAAGTCCTAAGTTTTGTATCTCAAGATTTTACTTTGTGAGAAATGAATTGCTTCATTTTTTCTCGTTTCGATATTTGTTAGTCCGATAAGAGCACAAAATTTGAACGCTAAGTAGTTTCCAAACTTTCCCTCGAAAACCCCTGCATACAGAAATCAGGTCCACATGAAGGTCTCTGATTTAACACAATTTGTGGAGGCCCCCTTTTTATTTACGACCGAGACATACCATGTTTGATACCCGAAACGGAAGCTTTTTATTAGGGAAACCCCCGGAGTCGAAGCTTGGCATTTTTGCACAATCATAAGCACTTTAATAATACTTTGGTCCTTAGTCCTTTATTCTTTTACAGTCAACGGTTTATGAGCCGCCAAGATGTAAGAGCTTTATTATGACTTTGGATTTCTATCCACTGCTTTTTTTATAGCTTTGGATTCCTCTGCCTTTTTATTTGGCTTTGGACTATTATTATCGATATTCATAACTATATGCCAAACCCCGAGTCCTACGGCCTTTATTAAGATCACAACATCGGCTGCGAACCGGCAAGATGCAATAGTCTATTTCACCGTAACACTGGCAGTACCCCTATGTGTACCAAACCCCCATATGCAGAGATTTTGTTGGGAACGAGAAAAAACTAAGTATTGCCCAAACCGTATACCCTTAATTAATCCTAGACATCTATTATATATTGGTGATGTTTCTGATGGGAACAAGGAGGCCACAAGTACCTCTCGTGGGTTTTTTAAATCCCAGTAATGCGATCCGTGTATAGCACAAAACTTCTAAATAAAATCTATCATTCCTCGATCTCCGCAAATTTAAAATCCCAAATAATGAGATCCGCGGATGCTTAGCCATAATCTTTTGATTATTTTGGTTAAGGGAAACAAGCTAGGGCTCAACACGCCCGGTCAAGTCGGAACATTTATTTCTACTCTCGCCGGTAGGAAAGTCAAAACAAGGTGTCAAAACTTTATTATTCATATCATATATTTTTTTCATTTTTTTTTTATTATAAAGCGGTGACAAAAATTTAAAATTTTTGGTGGAAAACGGAGTTGCGCAAGTTAACAGCTCAGACGATGGTACAGGTCAAATTGAATCGAAGATTCACCCTCCCAGACTAAAGTGAAACATTGTCCTCAATGTTTTTAAGGGTACGGGTAGTCTTACGTAAAATCTAAGGCAGTTTATTAAGTATGCCAAGAGATAAACGTTAGTCGATAAGATTTTGGATATGGTGAATTTCCGAAAGCACGGCGAAGGATGAGACTCGAGTGGAGAGAACGACAAACCACGAGCACGAGAGTCCTCAAACTTCGGGGAAATTCCTGAACATTCATAAACAACCACGAAAACACGAGTTAGGAAAGGGTCGCTCCCCTCACGTCATGTTACTTAGAAAATCGAAAATAGAGAAAATGAAAATGGATAAGCATGGGGTGCCTCCCACGAAGCGCTTGTTTTTGTTCACCGAGTCACATGAGCTTGACTCGATCCCCGAATTTAATCATCCTTGGGGAAAGTCTAGAGATCTGGGACAACCATGGGTGGTATGTCCCCTCCAAAGTAATGTTTAATACGATGACCATTCACCTAAAAATTGGGACCATTAGGTTGAGCAAGCTCAACGGTTCCATAAGGAAATACTTGGGTAATGGTGAATGGTCCAGACCAACGGGTTTTTAACTTGCCCGAGAAAATCTTTAACCGAGAATTGAAAAGAAGGACTCGGTCACCAACATTGAAGACGCGATCTTTAATTTTAACATCGTGAATCCTCTTTGTCTTCTCTTTGTAGATCAAAGAATTCTCATAGGCCTGATCACGAAGCTCGACTAATTCATTCAATTGAACTTTACGGTGATCACCCGCGGTTTGAAGGTCAAAATTAGCATGTTTCAAGGCCCAGTAGGCCTTGTGCTCAAGTTCAAAGGGCAAATGGCAGTCCTTCCCGTAAACCAGCTTGTAAGGAGTGCACCCAATGGGTATTTTGTAAGCTGTACGGAAGGCCCAAAGTGCATCATCTAATTTATCGGCCCATGAAGCATGATGTTCACCTACGGTCCTTTCTAAGATTCGTTTCAAGCCACGATTGTAGACCTCAACTTGACCACTCGTCTGTGGATGATATGCCGTAGAAAGACGATGTGTGACACCATATTTGAGCATAACTTTAGCGAATTGGTCGTTACAGAAATGGGTCCCACGATCGCTTATAATAGCACGAGGTGCACCAAATCGGGCGAAGAGACTTTTAAGAAATTTTACTACAACTCGGGCGTCATTGGTGGGTAGCGCCTTTGCTTCGACCCATTTAGACAAGTAGTCGACGGCCACGAGTATATATTTGTTACCACGAAAAGACGGGAATGGACCCATGAAATCGATACCCCAGACGTCAAAATTTCACAGACTTGGATGGCATTTTGAGGCATCTCGTCCTTCTGAGAAATTTTTCCTTGACGCTGGCAAGAATCACATGATTTAACCAACTCATGGGCATCCCGGTAAATCGTCGACCAGTAGAAGCCGGAATCAAAAACTTTCTTAGCGGTGAAGTTGTCACCATGATGTCCCCCTGTGGGTCCATTGTGGCATGCCATAAGAATTTCAGTGGCTTCTTTGCCGTGAACGCACCGCCGGATCACTTGATCCGCACATATCTTAAACAAGTAGGGATCGTCCCAGAAATAATGCTTAACATCTTTGAAGAATTTTTTCTTCTGCTGGAACGACATCCCTTTTCGGATAAAATTCCCCGCATGGTAATTCGCAAAGTCGGCGAACCATTAGGTACTAGAATCACAGTGTGATAAACTCCCCAGTGTCTCGAGAGGAAATGCTTCGTTAATCTCTTTTTTCTCGAAAACACTTTGGTGGGGATTCTCTAAACGTGATAAGTGATCAGCAGCAAGGTTCTCAGCTCCCTTTTTATCTCGAATTTCAACATTGAATTCTTGAAGGAGAAGAACCCACCGCATCAAGCGTGGCTTAGCATCTTGCTTTGCCATAAGGTACTTAAGAGCCGAATGATCAGTATACACTATGCATTTCTTTAAAAGCAAATAAGGTCGAAACTTTTCAAAAGCGTAAATGAGGGCTAACATTTGTTTCTCAGTAGTTGTATAATGATATTGAGCGTCGGTCATTGTTTTACTAGCATAGTGTATCGGCTGAAAATGCTTAGACTTGCGTTACCCTAGGACTGCACCAATGGCATAATCGCTAGCATCGCACATTAGCTCGAAGGGCAAATCCCAATCGGGGGCAACTAAGATGGGAGCCTCTGTTAACTTCTTTTTAAGAATATTAAATGCTTCGATGCATTCATTTGAGAAGATAAACGGAGCATCTTTTTCAAGCAAGTGGGTCAGAGGCCGGGCTATCTTAGAAAAGTCTTGAATGAAACGTCGGTAAAACCGGCATGACCTAGAAAACTTCTAATTCCTTTAACGGTCGTGGGATGAGGTAATTTTGCAATCACATCGACTTTAGCTCTATCGACCTCAATCCCGGATTTCGATATCTTATGGCCGAGGACAATGCCCTCTTTGACCATGAAATGGCATTTCTCCCAATTTAGAACCAAGTTGGTGTCTTCACACCGTTTCAGCATATTTTCTAAATGGGAGAGGCACGAAGTGAAAGAATCTCCATAAACCGAGAAATCATTCATGAAAACTTCCATGGTTTTCTCGATCATATCCGAAAATATCGACATCATACACCATTGGAATGTGCCTGGAGCATTGCATAAGCCAAAAGGCATACGACGATAGGCAAACGTACCATAAGGACAAGTAAAGGTAGTCTTTTCCTAGTCCGGAGGGTCAATAGGTATTTGAAAATAGCCGGAAAATCCATCAAGAAAACAATAGAACTCATTTCCCGCTAGGCGTTCTAGCATTTGATCCATAAATGGAAGTGGGAAATGGTCCTTTCGAGTCAATCATTCAATTTACGATAATCAATACAAACTCTCCATCCGGAAACAAGACGTGTTGGAATCAATTCATTATCTTCATTAGTTACGACGGTCATTCCACTTTTCTTCGGTACGCAGTGGACCGGGCTAACCCAAGAGCTATCCGAGATTGGATAAATCATTCCGGCTTCGAGGAGTTTGATAACTTCCTTTTTGATAACCTCATGAATTTTCGGGTTAACCCGTCGTTGTTGCTGAACGGATGGCTTGTAATTGTCTTCAAGTAAGATCTTATGCATACAAAAACGAGGGTCGATACCCTTGATATCAGAAATTTGCCAAGCCATGGCACTCTTATGCTTCCTGAGCACATCTAAGAGACGTTTCTTCTCCTCATCTTTGAGATCTTTAGAAATTATGACGGGAAGTTTGTCGGTTCCTTCCAAAAATGCGTATTCGAGATGAGGAGGTAAATCCTTGAGCTCGGGCTCCGGAGGATTCTCAGTAGACGGCTTAACTTCTTTAACATCGGCCATTTTAAGGTCAAGCGGAGGGAGGGACGGGTTGGGATCTTCATTTAATAATTTCTCAATCAAAAGAACATCCCCCTCCGGGTTACAATCGGAATGATCAATTTCCGGTGAAATCGAATCATTAGCAAGAAAGGCCTCGATCTCTTCCAAAATGAAATCACTTCCCTCAAACGGAGTAAGGGAAGGGGAAGAATCGAAAATTATCGGTTCAGAAGAATGAGTGGAATTGCCACTCGAAGCATGTTCGGTAAAACCAAGTAACTCTTGAGCGTACTCCTCCGTAACTTTGTCGATAATGTCGACTCGGTTAACGGAATATTTGTCAGACTCGGAGGAGTACCTCGCGGTTTGATCCAAATTAAAAGTTACGGCTTCGGTACCAACGCGTAGGGTAATTTCTTCATCGAAAACATCAATCAAAGCACGGCCAGTCCTTAGGAAACCTCTCCCGAGAATGAGAGGTACCCGCGGATCAGCATCAAAATCAACAACGACAAAATCAGCAGGGAAATGGAATTTTACCACATTAACAAAGACATCCTCGGCTATTCCAATCGGGCGGGAAGTAGTTCGGTCTGCTAGCTCGAGGGTCATGCAAGTCGGAGTTAATTCAGGTAAAGACAACTTCTTCCAAATAGATAACGGCATTAGGTTAATGCTAGCACCGAGATCGGCCAAGGCGAAGCATTGAACCATCCCAGGAAAATTACATGGAATGAGAAATCGTCCGGGGTCTTCAAGCTTTTCGGGAAGCTTTTTGAGGATAACCGCCGAGCAATTCTCATTCATTTAGGTTCGCGATATCTCAAACAATTTTTCCTTATTATTCAAAAGACCTTTTAGCATAGAAGCAAATTTAGGCATCAAAAGTATAGCATCCGCGAGACTTATGTCAAAATGTAATTCTTGAAAAATCTGATAAAACTTTTCCATCTGGTTTTTATCTTTCTCACGGTGCTTTTGTTCGTTTAAGTGTGATGGAAAAGGCAAATTTGTTTTGACGGGAGTTTCTTTCTCAGTTTCGTTAACAACTTTATCTTTTCCTTTGGACGTTGGGACCACCGGAGGTTGGATGTTCTCGGTCCTTCCATTATTACTAGGAATTTCCGTATCCGTTGTCGCCTCGGTTTCACGGACAACTACCTTTGGAAACGAAGAAGAAGAAGGGGTAGTCGGAACCGTTGGTCCATCGATTACAACACCACTCCTAGTCATGATCACCTTAGCATCGCCCCTCGGGTTAGCGATCGTGTTGCTTGGAAGAGTACCCGAACCCGAGGGTCGATCATTTAAAGACTTCTTCAATTTGGACATTTGATTGATTAACATTTTATTCATTTCCTCTTGACTTTTCATAAACTGCTTGAGTAATTCATCTGAAGACGACTGATTCACAACTGGATTTTGAAAATTTTGACCACGATTATTGTTATTGAAACCTTGATTCTGAAAATTCTGATTTCCATGATTATAATTCCCATGATTAACATTTTGAAAATTTCCATGAAAATTCCCTTGATTCGGGCCTTGATTATAATTTCCCCGATTTTGATTTTGAAAACCATGATTTTGATTCTGAAAACCATTGTTCATCCGATTTTGATTAGCATTGTAATTGAATTGATGGTTTCGGTTTTGCACATTTTGATTAACTTGATTGACTTGATTAATTTGAGTCGGTTGATTGAAACCGGGTGGTCCAACATAATGGTTCGAACGGTAGCTAAGAAGATTTCGGTCACCTTGTGGTTGGTATCCGTTAGCGCCCATATTGTAAGTTCCCGATGTAGCATACACATTCTCGTGAGTGAAGCCACCAGTGGCTGGGCACTCAAAATACGAATGAGGACCACCACAAGTCTCACAAACATTGTTGACCATATTGACTTGATGGTTTTTGACTTGATTTTGATTCTGAGACGTTTGGTGCATTCGTAAAACAGCAGTTGACAAATCATCGAGTTTCTTAGTAATTGCGGCTATTTCAGAATTAGACGTAGAAGAATTGTGAGCAACGGTTGTTCTTGACTCATTCCTCTCGGCAGAGGAATCCCAGTAATTGTAATGAGCAGTCATATTCTCAATAAGTTCGTAACAATCTTCAGGACGTCGTTTCATAAAAGTTCCACTCGCAGCTGCATTGATCGTGTCCCGATGTCGCAAAGTCAAACCATTGTAAAACGTATCAATTATCGTAACAAGAAGCATATTATGGTTTGGACACCAATCAATAGCAAGCTTATAACGTTCCCAAGCTTCGAATAAAGATTCGTCGGGAAGCTGACGGAAATTGCTAATATCGTTTCGAAGTTTCGTCACCATCGATGGTGGAAAATATTTCGCCAAGAACTTCGATACCATTTCTTCAAAGGTATGAATCGAGTTCTTGGGAAGACGATCAAACCAAGCGGTGGCATACTGTGTAAGAGAATAGGGGAAGATAGAAAGACGAAGGGCGTCATCGGAGACCCCATGTTGTTTCATACTTTGGGTGACGGTTAAAAATTTGTCGAGATGCTTGTTGGCATCGTCACCCGGTAATCCGTGAAATTGGCATGAATTCTGGACTTGTTGAATCATGTGGTGCTTAACTCCAAAATCCGTAGCCTCAATATTGAGAGGGGCAATCGGACCGCCTCTACCGTGCATTGTCGGTTGACACAGCTCCTCCATCGTTCGGAGATCGGGAGCTGGTGCATTTTGAACAACACCCACCGGAGGGTGTTGATTGTTGTTCCATTTCCGTAATGTTTGGGAAACGAACTTTGTGTGTGTGACGTATCAAACTCTCGGGGTTCGATAATGGAGAAATAAGACGTTTAGAAGATGAACGGGTGTTCATACACCACAAAAACTCAAATTTTGAAAAATAAAAGGAAAATCAAATTTGAAAAGGAAAATCTTTTTGTAATTTTGTTTTTTTAAAGCAAAATTCAAAAACTTATACTTTTGTTTTTTCTCTTTTTCAAACGTTACGTTAATCGTAAACCGTTTCCTTTAAACCTACTCGCGACGGAACGGGAGAGAAGAATGGATCTCTCTTCAGCTTGCAATTTAATGTCAAAGCTTCCGTATTTTCCGCTTATTCGGTCGTAGAATCAAAAGTAATCCGATTAGCAATTAATTTCACGCGTAGTTATATTGGGAGATTTATTTGGTTTACAACGCTCTTCCTTTCGGTCGAGACGAGGCTGTAACTTTATTATTATTTATTTTTTTTGGTATTTTTGAAAACACTTTAGGAAAAGTGTTTTTGATTTTTCAATTTTTTTGGTTTTTATAGAAAATATATACAAGGAATGTTTTCAAAACACAATTTCAAAAAACGAAAACCAAAAATTCACTTCAACCTTCCCCGGCAGCGGCGCCAAAATTTGATTGGTTGAAAATCAAAGTTATATATAGTATAGTATTACTCAAGAGATCCGCAAAGAAATACGGATAACCCGAGGTCGTAGTCCGTGTGAAGGATGAATGGAATTTCGAATTTCCGATTCGTGAAACGTGTCGTGAAAGTGGTAAAAAGTGATTTGAATGAGATTACACTAATGAAATAGTAAATGAAGCACAAATAATCAACTAAACACGTAATTCAAGTAAGGCAACTAGAAACGTAACGTAGAAACGAAAAACGTAAGTTAAAACGTAAAATAAACGTAACCGTACGAAATAAAACGCGACTTTTAAGCTACGCTACTTCTACGGACTTGGAAATAATTTTCAAAAATTAAAAATAATAAAAGAAAATTTTGAGAAAAAGAAAAATATTTTTTTGACTTTTTATTTATTTTTTTATGAATTAAAAACTAATTTTACTAATTAAAAATTAAAAGAAAATGCAAATAAATTGAGAAAAATGCAAAATAAATTTCTAAAATCCTAAAATAACTAAAAATAATTTTCTAATATTTTTTGGATTTTTCTGAGGTTTTTCTGATTTTTTTTGTATTTTTTAGTAATTAAAAATGAAAATTAAATAGGAAAAATAGCAAATGAGCTCAGAAAAATATGAAAATTTCAGGGAAAATTTAAAATAATATTCTAAAGCTATAAAAAATTTGAAAAATTGAAAATAAGCTGTAGAACTACAATAAGCTGTGAAACTGCTTATAAGAAAGTGCTTATTATAAGCACAGTTGACCAGTTTGACCAAAACTTGACCCAAATGATTTTTTAACTCAACTAAGCTTGTTGGAACAGATTTAAGACCAGAAATTACTCAGAATCACAGATTGAGGCACAAATAAATCAAATAAGCTATTAATGAATAAGCAAAGAGCATAAACTGATAAGCAATAAGTCAAGAACAAATGGAACAGTTATTATAAGTACTATAAAGCTCAAATGAACACTCAAACTCAGAATATGATCAATATTAAACACTTGCAGCCCTGATCTAAATGGCAGACTTAAGTTTCAATCACCTCACTTGAATAAGCACTTAAGGTAAGCAAACAAGTTGTATAGATGAAACTTAGGGGTGCAAGATGACTACCAACTAGCTGAGATCACAAATACTCCAACAAATCAGAATTCCAAACAAATTTACTAACCTAAAGGCTAATGTGAAATCTGTCCAAAACCTGATGAGCAGGGTAACTTTTAGTTCAAACAGTCAAGTTTAACTCAAACTTTCAATAAGCAAACCAATTCCAAATTTCAAAATCCTTGTTGAAACTTGTAAACAACCTGACAAATATCACAAAACACCTTTCCAATCTGATTTTGAATAAAAATTGAGTACTATGCAAGCTTATGAAATTCAAACAAAACTCAGCTTTGAAATTTTTTTGACTTTTTGTTTATAAAGATGATTTGACTAATTCCAAATTCTACTGATCCTAGTGATCAAATAAAGTTATAATAAGCTGAAATGAACTTGAACTAAGCTAGTCCTACCTAAATCTCACCTAGAATCAAACTTGATTTGGCTGTTACACCATCAGTTATAAGATTCAATAGATATTTGATTTATTTTGACTTTTTGTTATATAACTACTGATTTTATTGCTCAACTATCTCTAATATAACCTAAGTTAAATACCTAAACCAACTACAACCTCTGAATCAAGCACTATATCATCAAACCACAATAAACCAAACACCACTTATGTGACTGTCTTATTCAATACACCATCACAGATCAATCCAAACTAAAGCCAAATCAACACTTATGAACTCACAATGATTCAAGTACTCTAAATTAACTCAGAAAATATATCTCAGATGCAAGTTTACTCAATTACTAGGATCCACAGATATGACAAACAAAATAGTGAAGAGATAATAACAACTTCAAACTTATCAAATGCCACTAATCAACAAGTATCAATCAGTTGCAGACAAATACTAGGCAATAATAAACAATACTAAAACCAATAAGAACATATCTAAACTTATAAAAAAAAACAGTAGATTAAACAGTAAATTGGAATGAACTTACAAAGCAACTCCCCCTCAGCTTAAATAGAGGGGGTTCACTTAGCTAGCCTGTCTCTTAGACAGGCCTTTGGACACCTTAAGGCTGCCTCAACTCCAATATATGCTCAGCTTTTGAAATAAGCAATACAGTTGACCTACTTTGACTCTTTTGTTTATTTAAAACTTTGATGAAACAGTAAAACTTTGCTTATATAAGATGAGAAAAACAGATAATAACTATATAAAACTTTGATTCAAACCAATAAAAACTAATATGAATATATATATTTTTTTATTTTATATATATATATATATATATATATATATATATATATATATATATATATATATATATATATATATATATTTATGAGCTGAGAAAAACAGTAAATGGAATTTAATTCAAGCAGAATATGAAAATGAAATATTAAAGCAATGAACTAAACAATAACAAGTAATTAAGCAGAAAATTTAAATGAGAATAAGAGAACTTATATTAAAATTAAAATTTCATTAATTAAAAAAAACATTACAAAGAGAATTTAACAGAGTAATAATACATAAAAAGAGCACACATGACTAGGGGGAGGGGGTATTTATACACGAATTGGGGGAAGGTCCTAGAAATCCTACATTATCAATCCAGGTGGATGGTGTGCTTGTTGTGTTTCTTCTGAGTTCCTCTTAGCCGTTTGATCAACGTGGTGCCCAATCAATGAATAATAACCCTTGGATTAGATTGATGTGACATCCTCAATCCTGCGTGAGTGCTCTGATTGGTCCACGTATGGTATCATGATCCTTCATGACATTCTCCTGACCTTCTGGAAGGTCAATCATTGGGTAATTAATAGTAACTTGGGTAATTTTGAGGGGAGGTGATGTTAGGGTTCATGAAACAGTGAATATTTCTGGGTTAAAAAGTTTTGGGGGGCGGGTAAAATGGGATTTGGGGTTTTTGTTTGTTTTAATATTTTGAAGCTTTGACCGGTTAGGTTTGACTGGGGGTATGGGGTGGACCGGGTATAGGGTATTAAGGGTTGGGCTTTTGTTTTCTTTGGGCCAAGTGTTTATATGGATCCGGTTGTATTAATTTTAGGTTTAGAAGTAGTAAAAATCACAAGGACCTATTGTGTAAACTCTGAAATTCCAGGGATCAATTCTGTAATTCTTTGAAACTTTCTCCCAAGGGTATTTCTTGTCATACTCAGAATATTGGAGGACTATTTTTGGTTTTTCTTCTAAAATTCATTAAAGGACCATATTTGCTAAATTCTGAAACTAAAGGAACTGATGTTGCCAATTTCTTAAAACTTTGTCCAGGGACTAAACTTGGTATCATCTGAATCTCTGAGGTTGTCTTTGACTTTTTAAGCTTGGTCTTTGACCATTTGACTTCCCCGGCTTCGGCTTTTGACACTTCCTATTCTCGTGCTCGTTTTTGTCGGTTTTGGCATCGTTTTTGTTCATTTTTCTCATATCCGTACCTGCACATACGCAAATACAAAAACATGCATTCTCTTGACATTTTTGGTTAGTATTTGGTATTTTTGGTCTGAAATAAGGCCTAAAAAGGATGAGTGATTAAGCACTCATCAGATTTCATCTTTTTTAGTTTCGGGGTTATTTTGAATAGGTAAAAAATCACCATTGGTAATAACATGCCAAAGATCTAGATCTTTTGATTTCACATAAGTTTCGAATCGATTTTTCCAATATAAAAATCCGTCACTTTCAAATAGTGGTGGTCTTTGCATAGATTGCCCTTCTAAATATTTTTCAGATTCCATAGATCGTTACAAGTTTTAAAATACAATATATTTTAAAGATCTTGCAAGACGTGGCTCATGATACCAATTGTGGAAAACTAGAAGGGGGGTTGAATAGTTTTACGTCCTTTCAAAATTTATAAAAACAAGTTTGTTTCAAAAACTTCGATTCTAGTTTATGTGATCTCAATACTTGCACTATATGAACAATTATATAGTAACTAACTAACTAAGCTAATATAGTATAGGTAAATAAGTAAGTAATGAAAAGAGTTGGAGAGATCAAACCACAACACAAGAATTTATAGTGGTTCGGCTACAAGGTCACCTTCCTTGTTCCTACTCCACTCCCCGAATCACTTACTCGAGAGTTTTCTTCACTATGTCAACAAACTCCCTTATGGCGGAGAAAACCTTACACACCAATTTACACACCACAACTACGTCACAACTTTTTCACACCAATCTACTTCACACCTATCTTCTTCACACCTTTCTTCTTCGCACCTATCTTCTTCACAACTACACTACTTCACACCTATCTTCTTCACAACTACACTACTTCACTACTAAACAACTTCTTCTACCTACACAACTTCTACTTCTTCTAAACTACTAATAACAAGTACAACACAACTTCACAAATAATATATACACTATGCACAACTACTCTTCAATACTTCTTGAACTTAGTTGTAGAAAGAGTGTTCTTCTTTTACACTTTGGATGAGGATGGATGAGAATGGTTTGAATCACTTGAAACAAGGATTAATATTCTAATGATCAAAGGGTTTTGGAAGGTGTTTAGAGAGTTTGAGATCTGAAAATTTCATGCAAAAGGTGGGGCAAAATTCCTAAATTAAGGTGGTATTTATAGGAGAAAAATTCTGACAATTTCTGACACAGGAGCCTGGCCGGTCCCCTTAATTTTAAGGGAACCGCCCCTTATAATTAAGGGGACCACCCAGCTGTAACGGCCAGAAAACTTGTCTTTTAGCGGGGAAAGTTTATTTGATGAAAAACTAACTGATTTTGGTTAAAAATTTGAAATCATATATTTAGTATGATTAAAATATTTTTCTTTATTACCAAAAGTGATTTTCAAAAATATATAATATGTTTATATAATTAAATAAACTTTGTATTAATTAATTTAAATACCCCTTTGATCATGAGATGTATTAAGCACTTGTTTATTCATACCTTAAGTGATTAAGTTGGATATAATGATATAAACTAGCTTAATACTTGTTTGCGTAGTAATCTTGCGTTTGATGATTTTACATTTTGTGATCGCCAAAACATAGAGATATCGAGAAATATAAATAACGTTTTTATGCATTATTTATGTCAACAATCCAATTCAACCCACTCCTTTGCAAATTCTCCACAACACTCTTCAACATGATCCACATCCATTGCCACACCATCTGAGTTCCTCTTCTTACTGTAACTTACATTCATACCATCATCACAACCCATCAAACTAGTACCCATCAAACCATTGTTGTTATCAATCACCCAATTTGCATCATTTTATTCCACTTCCCCACCTGTACCCTTTTCTTCACAAAGTACATTAAGAACAGTCAACTCCACACATTCACTTTCTTTACCTTCAACATTAGCTTTCTCTTTGATGTCCCCTTTATTATTTGTATCACCTTCTTCAAGATTGTTATCAAGAACCATCAAACAACTGTTACTGTTCTTGATTTCACCTAAATCTTTAGAATGTGAAATAAAAAGTAATGGCGGATTCACTTTTCCATTGATTAAGTGGTAGATTGCTTCTTGCACATTTTCCAAATAATATGCATCTGAGAGGGTTTCAATTGTAAACATACTAATCCTATCTTTAATTTCAAATGGCAGCCTTGATACGAAATGAGTAACTAGATATCGTTCCTCCAAACCCATCTTACAAATAAACGACGTATTAAATGATTCATAACACCCTTTAATCGTACCATATCGCTCGATAAGTCTGTTCATAGACATTTCATCGAACACATTGTCTACAACCGCCATTGATGACCTTGAAACTTGACTAAAGTAACTCAATTCACAAACCAACAAGAATTTGACTAAAGTGACTGTTTCTTGACCCAAATTGAACAAGAATCGACCAAGAACGAATTTCACCAGAAAGATAATTGACTCGTCGGAAAAGTAACTGACTCGTCAGAATTTCGCCAGAAAAATGATGTGAGTTACCAGGAAGGCAGCTCTGATACCAATTGATACACACCAATAGGGATCACTTAAGATCCGTTAGAGGATTACAACAAGTAGGGTAATCAAGAATAAGAAATAGATCACCAAAACATTGATTGTATTATCAATTGTGGATAGTTGTTATGACAGTTATTGAGAGAGAATTAAAGAGAAGAGAAATTGTATTAATCACAAGCTTCATACAAATGAAAGGAAATGGTGATATTTATAGTTGGGTTGAGGCGGGAATTTCTATTAAAGACCCATGTGCTTGCCACATGACTTATGTTGAATTTTGGGTTAACTTCCCAAATGACCCATAACATAGCCACGAATTGCATTCCAGTTCGTTCGATCCAAAACATGGTACAAAATCAATCCGGATCGACTAGGATCGTGAATTGGATCGGTGACAATAACATTCTTGAAATTAATTGATATCTAGACAGAGCAATTCGCATTCTAGTTATTTCCAATTCACGTCCAATTAAAACAGATTCACGTTCCAGTTCTATTCGATTATGGTTTTTTAAGTTAGGTTACCGATATAACTAGTTTTTCATATATTTTTAAGTTAATATGCTTTTTTAAGTTATGTTGTTGAGCTAAAGGTTGGACTAAGTTTAAAATCTAGTTTTTCATATTTTTATTGTCTTTTGGATCTTGATTATGTCTTTTTAGATATGTTGTTGATAAAATTTTATAATATGCTTCTTTGAATGAGTTATGATTGATAAGTATTATATTATGAATGTTGGATTAAAATTAATATATTAATTATTGGCTACATGGGTACATCGTACCACATTACTTGGTATCGTACCGAAGCGATCGCAAATGAACCTACCCCCGATCGAACCAAATTTTAGGTGCCTAGCGAGCCACGATCCCAAATCGGAGCGATCACCGTTCTTTGTGACTATGTAATACAGACCTACATTAATCCTCATCTGCACCTACATGTGCATACACCTCCTTTAATCAGGTTAATTTCAAAAATAAATAGATGAATTGAGTATATAGCAAATGTGAGTGTAGCAAGAACTTGTTTTCCTACGGGAAGTGTGTAAGTCAAACTTAAGGGCGTCTGCAGGTGATGAGGCTCCACCCACAGTGAGTTCATTAGGAAACTAAGAAAGAGGGAGAGTGTAAAATGATAATAAGCCACGGATGGTTTTAATTCCCTCCAAGCCTTTACTTTCTCATACCTTCAATTCATTTTTTAAAAATGTTGGAAACATGTATACCCTGAGTCCCTAGGTGGTGTCTGGGTTGTTCAGTAAAACTACTATAACAAAACACAATGCCAGAGATAGTGTTTGGATTTCGATCATAATGTAGCACAACACAAAAATTAGATAAGTAATTGCTTGAGTGTTTGTGGCTGCTGCAAATGTCCAGTTTTAAAGGGATGTTTGGTTTTATTAAATTTGGGTTTTTGGATCGTTTTAAGTGGTGTTTGGGCCTCCTGCAAAAGTTCTATTTTAACGTGGTTTTTGGTTCTATTAATATTATGTTTTGGTGTGTTAAAAAAATGTAGTTTGAAGTAGTGTTAAGGTTATTCTAAGTGGGGTTTGGGTTGCTGAAAAAAAATAAAAAATAAAAAGATAAATAAAAATAAAACACTTTTAAGAGGTTTTTTGGGTCATTTTTTTTGTATTTTTTTTCAATAGCACAAAATATCAGAAAAATGCGTCATTTTTTTGTAAAAAATAAATCTAAGAGTTTGGGATATTGTATACTGTGGACTACTTTTAAACCATTTGACCCGTTTCCTATTAGTTAACTTTAAATTCTACCCATTTGACCCGTTGCTATAATATTACCAAAACTGACCCATTTTTACATAAATGAGATGAATATGTCAAGTAAAGATGTGTTTTTCTATGCTAAGAAATTGCAGTTTAAAGTGTTGTTCGAGTGATATTAAGTGGTGTTTATGGTTGATGCAAATGTCCAGTTTTAAAGGGGTGTTTGGTTCTATTAAAGTTGGGTTTTTGGGTCATTTTAAGTGGTGTTTGGGCCTGCTGCAAAAGATTCATTATAATGTAGTGTTTGGTTCTATTAATGTTATGTTTCGGTTTATTAAAAAACTGCAGTTTTAAAGTAGTGTTAAGGTCGTTATAAGCAGGGTTTGGGCTGCTGAAAAGAAGTAGTGTTAAGGGGTTTTTTTGGTCTTTTTTTCTTCATATTATTATTCAATAGCAACAAAACATCAGAATATTGGTCCATTATTTTTTGGAAAAAGCAATCTATGCGGTTGAGCTTGAGTATAGTGTGGACTACTGTTAAATCATTTGACCCGTTTCCTATTAGTTAACTTTAAATTCTACCCATTTGACCCATTGCTATAAAATGTTGCCAAAACTGACCCATTTTCACATAAATGAGACGAATATAGCGTCACTTCGTAATTGGTATCACATTGGCTAACGAAAACTCATTTAACGTAAATAATGACTTCAAATTCTTTAAAAAATAACTTGTATCGGGAATCATTAAGGGATGGTGGAACCTTTGTAACAAAAGGAACGTTGGTTCTACGTTTTTGGCCATCATCACCTGCCTTTCTAAATCAAGCCTGAAACGTAAACAGTAACTTCTAATTCTTTATCGTATACCGCATTAGCCAATTAGAATTTTATGTACTCGACTTTAGTATTCTACAATTGCCAAAATCTTCAAATTATCAAAATTACAATAACACTCTCCATTCTCAAAACAAAATTTACAAATCAATTATTCCAAAAATACAAATATATCTTTTTTTAAATCAACGTTAACTAAGGGTGTTCATCGGTTCGGTTATCGGGTTATTCGGTTTGGTTTGTTAGGTTAATTTTTTTTCTGGGTCAAGCCGAAAACTGAACCGAACCGAATTCAAATTTGATTCAACCAAACCGAATAACCGAAAACCGAACTCCTATAACCGAAAACCAAACCGAATAACCCGAATCATATAATTTTAATTATTTTTTCATTTAATTATATATATTTTTAGAACAATTTTTTTTCAAGCTTAAATAATGTTATATTATCTATATATACTATTTGTTGGGATGTCAAGACAAAAAACTTTGCACAACTACAGTGCATTTAATATTTTTTATTCCCAGCTACAGTAACTAACGACCGTTAGTTACTGTAGCGTTATAACTAACGGTCGTTAGATATTTAACGGCTGTTAGCTAACGACTGTTATCTTTAACATTTTCCTTAAAAATCCGTACGAAATTGGTCCTTCATCTCAGAAGTTCGTTGCATATTTAGTCCTCTCATAATTTACATAATTGGTCCTTCATGTTATACATCCATTGCAAAGTTAGTCCTTAGTCACTAAATTGACGTTAAGTAGCTACCGGCCGTTATTACACTTTCCCTATTCGGAAAACACCCCGCGGCAACGCACGGTTTTCCAACTAGTTTATAGTGAAAAAAATACTTTTATTGAGTATGTTTTATATATAAATACATCAAAAAATATATAGATTTATATATTTTCGGCTTTCGGTTTTCGGTTTTCGGTTTTCGTTGCCAAACCCATATCCAAACCAATAACCGAATATTTAGTTCGGTTCGCTTCGGTTCGGTTATGAATTCGGTTTGGTTTTTTCCGTTCAGTTTCAGTTTTCGGTTATCGTGGATATTACCCGATCCATGAACACCCCTAACGTTAACCCAATCCTGTCTTTTACCAATAACGAGGTGGGCAACGGTCCGCCGCATTACGGCGGAGCGTTGTTTCATGTCGTTGATTATTTTATTGTATTTTTTTGTTAAGTAGAAAGTGGGTTGGTGCGGGGTTAAAAAGTCCGAAAAAAAATTGAAACGGCGTGGATCTTGATGGCGTTTTGTGGCGAGGCTCGCTAAATATATGTTTGATAAAAGTTTAAAGTAGTTTTCACAAGTTATTATATAGTAGGGGGTATGTTTCGTAAATAGTATTTTGGCCTGTTTTTTAACTCATTATATAGTAGAGGGTATGTTTTGTAAATACTATTTTGGGCTTTTACCTGGGCCAAAATAGGGTTGTTGTTGGGCAAAAAAAATGTCGGGAATCCATGTGACGTCACATGGTAAGTATTCTTTGCATAAATATTATTTTATTAAGTATGTAAATATTTTTTTGAGGCTAATTATTTGTAACGGTCAAGATTCATTACCTCGGAAATTAAGTCAACTATCAACCAGCCAGTCATCACACTTCGTGATGAGTTTCATAACAATGGTCAAGATTCAACTGCTATAAATTCAAGTCAGCTATCTAGCAAGAGAATCTACTCTGTCCTTGATGATTTTTCTTTAATACCTAGAGAAAATATATTAATGAGATTAGTCAGTTTAGAAAGGTAAAAAATATTTCCTTAGTAAGCCAAAACCTTTTTTAGTAGCTAAAATATGTGCCTAATAATTCTTCGAAACTTTGTAGGAAAGTGCGTGCGTAGTGATATGCATTGTTATATTCAGTGAACACGAATTTGATTCATACTATCATGCTTGATTCCTACACGAGTACGATGTGCCTTAAGTCCTGGGGTCATAATTCCTATGCTTGGGCCTTGTGGAAGTCTCGTTAAAGGAAACATCACTTGACTCTCTTGTGGTTGTTCTCCCATACCTTAATGGGTCAGGTCACTCATTGGAAACAATTGATATTGAATATCATTGATAGCCGCCAAGATGTGAGACATGTAAAGTATTTGATCACAATGATGATGGATGTCCTAAGAGAATAAAACCGGTTTTGGAAGATAAATCGTTGGTTAATGAAGAGGATTTCGTTGAAGCTTATAAGAAGAAAGGTAAAGGTAAGCTTCAGGGTACTAATCGTCAGGTTGATGAGATTCATTTTCAAAAGCCTAAAGTTTCGTATTACTATAGGCCGGTTACTAAGCCAAAGAATGGAGGAGCATCGACGTCTAAGCCTTCTATCCAATCGAATACAGGTTCTCCAATGGTTAATGTAGGTTCTACTTGTAACGAACCTACTACTAATCCTGCTAGTAGTAAGGCTCCTTGATGAGGTGAAAAATGAACCGTTTTTAGGGTGTCATTTAAGCCCGGAATTGAATTTATTTGATCAAATATTGCCCTAAATCGTTCCTTTTGTGATTTTAGGTACTTTGGGAGTGAATTCTGGAAAAGGAAGCATTTTGGATGTTATTGGAGCATAAAAGTGAAGAAAACGGCAAAGACTTAATTTTCCATGCTGAGAACAGTACCTGACGGCGTCAAGAAGGAAATTTTAACGGCGTCAGGAGTAAAATCCATGACGACCCAGAGAAAACCTGAAGGCGTCAAGAGAAGGGCGTCAAGAACAATTTTGGTGAGGCCTGCAAATGGAATACACGTGACGGCGTAAAACCCAGATTCAGGCAGACCGAGAATTTATTTGGCTGCGAGATGACGGCGTCAGAAATTTACTCTTGACGCCGTCACCTCACAAAATCTATATATACTTTTCTATTTTTCATTCATTAAGAGAGGAACTTGTGTGGAGAATACTAGGGTCGAACCTAATAAACCCTAGGTCGTTTGTAACAGTATTTTCAAGGGTTTTCACCCCTTGAAACCTTTCATATTTAATTGAGATAAGTCCTCTTTCAATTCATTCAATATGTATATGTGTTGTTTGAATATATCTTATGCTTGTCTTGATTTTAACATGCTAGGCTAGATCTTTCATGTGTTTGCTTAGATGTAATGAAACCTAGATGTTGATTATAGGTTGATTGCTTGTTTATAGTTGTAATGGATGAATGATTTCAATGTTAGGCTTAAGAAAACTGGCAGATCTCCATTGTGTAACTTGCTTGAACGTCTTAAGAAACATGAACCGATGTGTACTAGGTTTTATTGGTTTTATTTAATGCATGAGCGAATTCTAGTGATCCCATGTTAGGAGCTTCTTAGCCAGCTCGACATAGGAGTGAAGTAGGAGCTTATAGGATTGGGGAAGTAAGTACGCCACCCCATGAATGGTATTAAGGAATACAATCCGTCATCCACGCAACTGTAACAAGTAATTAACCTGTAAAAGATATCTAGGGAGTAGTGAAATCTAAGTAAACACAATTCTCCCATATATTGCTCGCACCACTATCTTAATTTAGTTTATTTTCATTTTTAGTATTTTATTTTGATTGCATCTTAGTAATTGGTTTAGTTGATTAGCAACTAATTCCGACCACTCCTCTTAAAACCGAGATTTTTACTTGCTTTCATAATATATAAAAAATACAAAAAGAATCATCCCTCATCTCTAGACCTAGTGTTTAGGTTTTCTAATCCTAGCGACACTATTCCCAAGTTGAACGATCAATCCCCCGGTACTTGTCACTATACTATACTACAACGATAAGGTACACTGCCTGGTGGGGGTTGTAAGCTTCTCAAGGTCCCTTGAGAGGTAAAGCCTGGTGCAATCCCTACGCATCAAGTTTTTGGCGCCGCAGCCTGGGGAATAGTTATTGTCTAGGTTAGAATTTCTTTTTATTAGGTCTACTTGCTAGATTCCTTTCTAGTAAGATATTATTTTTATTTTTAGGTTTTCTTTAGTCTATCTTTTCTTTGTGTCTTTATTTGTAAAAACCTTTCCATTGACTAATCCGTTAGCCATTATGGAAAACGCGAATCCACCATACTACCAACCACGAAACTCACCCACTCCAATTGACATCTTGATGTTTAAACAACATGAGGATGAACCTATCTATGATGCATGGGCTCGTTTTAAATATTTACTCCAAAAATTCCCTCATCATAATTTCGATCTGTGGTCCCAAATTGAAATATTTTACCATCGTGTCGACCACTATACCAAAATGGACATTGACCATGCCGCAGATGGGGACCTTTGGGGATTAAGTGTTAATGAAGCATGGGAAACCATAGAGAATTGTGCCATACTTGCCAAAAAAATGGATAACCCAACAAACGTTGTTACAGATCAATTGATAACAAGTTTAAGGGAACAAGCAAGAAGATTGTTTGGGGATAAGCGTATAGATGAGATAACTGGGTGCACGAAGTGGTTTGATTTCACCACAATACAAGCTGAGCACATTGGTAATCTTGATAAGATGGATGATAGAGTTGAAAATCTAAGGCCACCAAGTACCCCACAAGTCCTACCATCATTTGAGGCATACACACCACCCGTAACTTATCGGATGAAGTAGAAAAGACTTTAGGAATCCCAATTGAGGTAGAACCTTTGAACCAAACACAACTAGAGGATATAGGTTTGAATACTTATAATGATAACCTTACTCTTAGTTCTAGGGAAGTTCCTAGTTTTGATGAACCGGAGCCTCAACCAAAACCGTTACCTAATCTTCCATCCTTGGATGTGAATTTAGGAATTGACATAGGTTCCGATCCACCCATCAAACCATATAGTCCAGGTAGTCTTAGGATAAAGGTAGTGGACTCTAAGCCTTGTAGAGAGGAAGCCAATATAGGAGTGGAAAATGACCTTACATGCTTACATCACCCATTTATGATTGATCACAAGAAACATTCTGGGTTTAAACCGGGTTTATTAGGTCAAGATGGATCCCCAACTAGTAGTCTCATGAAGTTGATAGAAAATGATCCCTTTTCTAGGAGAAAATCCTAATCCACCCATTAACCCGATTGAATTTGGTAAGGTTATGATGATAGGAGCACACCCCTTTGAGCATATAATTCATCAACCACACTTTCCTCACGAGGCATATTTCCACCATAAGGGTGTGTATCTCTACTTCCACCCGCACTTAATCCTAAGTGTTGGGAAAACCTCCCCTATTTCCATTAAATAATGGTAGAGTCAGGCTCGCGACTCGAACAAAAACAAGCGCTTCTTGGGAGGCAACCATGCTTTGTGTGATTTTTATTTTGTTTGTTTATTATTTGATTCCATATGCATGCTTTATTTTTTTTTTGTTGGTAGATCATGTTTCAAAACTAAAATGGTGAAAATACTTTATTTTGTTGTTTGGCTTAGTCTTAACTTCATCCAAAGGTATTTCGCAAAAGATAAGTGTAAGGGGAAACCCCAAATATGTTTTTAAGAAACAAAAAACCGATCATGAATCTCCACAATATTAAGTGAACATGTATATTAGTATTCGTTAGAGTCAAATGCTTGTATCGAGTCATAATGATGTTTTGCAGGATTTTCCAGGAAGTATGACCAAGTTTTTCCAGAAAATTTCCGGAAACTTAACATAAGAATTTCTGCAGGTCACTTCTAACGGCGTCAGGAAGAAATTCATGACGGCGTCACATATAAAAATCTGGAAATTTTACCAGTTTTGTTTTTCTAACGGAGTCTTAAAATTTTTGTTAATTCTTTAGTTTTATAATCTCCAGGAGATCTGCAAACATCATTCCACAAGCATTATATCTTACTTTGCTTTTAAGATTTGTTAGCATATATAGATTGCCGCCGATTTTATGCGAGGTTGCCTTGTCTGTTTTCTCAGGTTTTACAGGTTATGTATGACAAGAAGATGATTTATATTCTGGAAGGGAAGCTTTGATTGTTCATTTTGTTGGAGGAAGATCTAACCTGGCCACCTTATTATCCATACCAAGCGAATCAGGGGAGTATTTGATTTCATTCTTTTTACTTATTTCACTTTTACATTCTTTACTTGAACATTGGGGACAATGTTCATGCTAAGTGTAAGGGAAGGGTAAAATGATGATACCTTACAGATACACTTTCGCTTGAGTTTGTTTGTTTGATGGTAGATGTGTAATAAAACTATGAGAAATACTTGTTAGTGTAATTTTAGCGCCAAATTTAAATTTTTTTACAACAGTTAGGAGTGAAACTTTAGCCATAGCAAGCGTCTCATGGATAGGAGATCGTATTACTAGCACAAAACCGTATCATACAGAAAAATTTTCCACCCAAATATGTGAGGTTCGCCTTTAGATTTGATAGGAAAAGCATTTACTATTAGTGCTTATGAGTGTATCGGTAGCATTTAGATTCTAGAACTTGCGTTAGTGATGCATCCCGAGACCGCTAGTGAGACTACATTCGTGTAGTAGGATTTACTACATGATAAGAGGCATTAGGATCACCCTTGTGTTAAACTGGTAGCGTAGGGATTGCACCAGGCTTTACCTCTCAAGGGATCTTGAGAAGCTTACAACCCCCACCAGGCAGTGTACCTGATCATTGTAGTATATTATAGTGACAAGTACCGGGGGATTGATCGTTCAGCTAGGAATAGTGTCGCTAGGATTAGAAAACCTAATTACTAGTTCTAGAGATGATGGATGATTCTTTTTGTATTTTTATATTTTTTTAGAAAGCAAGTTAAAATCTCGGGTTTGAAGGATTTGGGCGGAATTAGTTGCTAGTCAACTAACCCAATACTAAAGATGCAATCAAAATAAAATACTAAAAATGAAAATTAAAACTAAATTAAACTAAGGTTGTGAGCAATAAGTGGAGAAATGTGTTTACTTAGATTTCATTACTCCCTAGATATCTTTTACACGTTAATTACTTGTTATAGTTGCGTGGATGACGGATTGTATTCCTTAATACCATTCATGGGGTGGCGTACTTAACTCCCCAATCCTATGAGTGCCTACTTCACTCCTATGTCGAGCCGGCTAAGAAGCTCCTAACATGGGATCATTAGAATTTACTCATGCATTAAATACAACCAATAAAACCTAGTACACATCGGTTCATGTTTCCTAAGACGTTCAAGCATGTTACCATTTGGAGATCTGCCAGTTTTCTTAAGCCTAACATTGAAATCATTCATCCAATACAACAATAAACAAGTAATCAACACATAATCAACATCTAGGTTTCATTAGATCTAAGCAAACACAAGATAAATCTAGCCTAGCATGGTGGAATCAAGACAAGCACAAGATATAGACAACCAACACATAGACATATTGATTGAATTAAAAGAATACTTATCTCAATAACACATGTAAGGGTTCAAGGGCTGAAAACCCTTGAAAAAGCTGTAAAATACGTATATGGTTCGGCCTTAGGGTTTCTCCAAACTTGTTCCTCTTTAATGAATGAAAATTAGAAAACTATATATAGAAAATAGAGGCTGACGGCGTCAAGAACAATCTTGTGACGCCGTCATCTCGCCGCCAAAATAATCCTCGGACTGCCTTGATCTACATCTGACGCCGTCATGTATTCAATTTTTGCAGGCCGTCACGTATTTAACTCTTGACGCTCTACTTTGTGACACCTTCATTTCTGTACTGGGTCGTCATGATCTTTACTCTTGACGCCGTCAGGAAAATACTCTTGACGCCGTCACACACTGTTTCCAGCATTAAAAATTAAGTCTTTGGCGTTTTCTTCACTTCTATGCTCCAAAAATGTCTTCACTTTTATGCTCCAAAAATGTTCAAATTGCTTCCTTTTCCAGATTTCACTCCCAAAGTACCTAAAATCACAAAAGGAACGATTTAGGGCAATATTTGATCAAATAAATTCAATTCCGGGCTTAAATGACCCCCTAAAAGTGGTTCATTTTTTGCCTCATCATAAACCCGTATCATAATTACTTGACCACTTAAGTCATATTACTTGGCTAGTTAAGTCAATTAATTTTTCCCACACCTTAGCGTTGTACTCATTTTTAGTACACGAAACCCCTAGTACACCCCTCCGAGCCTATCTTTTCGTTTCTAACTTTAAGCATCTTACTTAAAGGAAGAATTTGTTACACCCCACTTAAATATACAACCAAATCGCCTTAGCCTTCCGTGTATGCACTCATCTTTAGTGCATTATTGTTATATGTTTAAACCCTTAGTTAATTATCTAATTGATTACATGGTTGCTAAGTCGAGTCATATCCTTGTACATATTGTTTTGGGATGATTGGGACTTATGGGTAAAGTACTTATTTTATGGAGTAATGGGGAAGAGCATCATATATTACCCTCATATGTGCGTTAAAAAGTACTCCAAGTGTTTTGATTTTCTTAATTCGAGTCATTAGATTAGTTTATTGTAAAGTATGTAAAAATTCAAGTGTAAGGGGAATTTTCAATCCCTATGATGTATTATTTTGGTTGGTAGTGTAAGAGTGTATGAAAAAAAAATCAAAAAATTAAGAAAAAGAAAAAAAATAGAAAAAGAAAAAGAAAAAAAACATACGGACTACCATCCCGTTTCATTCTATGTTTATTTTATGATTTTGTTATTTTTTATTTATTAGCTTAAGTCGAGTCTAGTCTTGGCTTAGCAACGCCACATTGTACATGTAATTGACCAAGATTGTTAACTCGCCACCAGTAAAGACTGCCTATATCCAATAAAACCGTGTATTCCATATCCCTACACCTAACGTTACAACCCTTTTAAAAGACCTCTTTGATAGTTTATCCTAGGTGCTTACGCCATGTGGTGGAGTTTTGATCCTTTCCCAAGCCTATGGTAATCTATTTTACTATGACTAGTAGTGAGAGATATTTTCCATTTCCTTAATGTGATATTACTTTATTACACCCGAGAGATGTGAGTATCTAAACACTATTTGTGAGGTGCTAGTGTATGACCTTTGTGCTTGTCTTTGGTCTTTAGTGGAATGATTATTTGTTGTAATTACTTTTATATTAGTGTTAAATGACCCCTAACTTGTATTTTTACTAGAATAAAAGCACATTTGCTTAAGGACAAGCAAATCTCAAGTATAAGGGTATATGATGAGGCGAAAAATGAACCATTTTTAGGGGGTCATTTAAGCCAGGAATTGAATTTATTTGATCAAATATTGCCCTAAATCGTTCCTTTTGTGATTTTAGGTACTTCGGGAGTGAATTCTGGAAAAGGAAGCATTTTGGACGTTTTTGGAGCATAAAAGTGAAGAAAACGGCAAAGCTTTATTTTCCATGCTGAGAACAGTACCTGACGGTGTCAAGAAGGAAATTTTGACGGCGTCAGGAGTAAAATCCATGACGACCCAGAGAAAACCTGAAGGCGTCAAGAGAAGGGCGTCAAGAACAATTTTGGTGACGGCCTGCAAATGGAATACACGTAACGGCGTCAAACCCAGATCTAGGCAGTCCGAGAATTTATTTGGCGGCGAGATGACGGCGTCAGAAATTTACTCTTGACGCCGTCACCTCACAAAATCTATATATACTTTTCTATTTTTCATTCATTAAGAGAGGAAGTTGTGTGGAGAATACTAGGGTCGAACCTAATAAACCCTAGGTCGTTTGTAACAGTATTTTCAAGGGTTTTCACCCCTTGAAACCTTTCATGTTCAATTGAGATAAGTCCGCTTTCAATTCATTCAATATGTCTATGTGTTGTTTGAATATATCTTATGCTTGTCTTGATTTTAACATGCTAGGCTAGATCTTTCATGTGTTTGCTTAGATGTAATGAAACCTAGATGTTGATTATAGGTTGATTGCTTGTTTATAGTTGTAATGGATGAATGATTTCAATGTCAGGCTTAAGAAAACTGGCAGATCTCCATTGTGTAACTTGCTTGAACGTCTTAAGAAACATGAACCGATGTGTACTAGGTTTTATTGGTTGTATTTAATGCATGAGCGAATTCTAGTGATCCTATGTTAGGAGCTTCTTAGCCGGCTCGACATAGGAGTGAAGTATGAGCTTATAAAATTGGGGAAGTAAGTACGCCACCCCATGAATGGTATTAAGGAATACAATCCGTCATCCACGCAATAGTAACAAGTAATTAACCTGTAAAAGATATCTAGGGAGTAGTGAAATCTTAGTAAACACAATTCTGCCATATATTGCTCACACCACTATCTTAATTTAGTTTATTTTCATTTTTTGTATTTTATTTTGATTGCATCTTAGTAATTGGGTTAGTTGATTAGCAACTAATTCCGCCCACTCCTCTTAAAACCGAGATTTTTACTTGCTTTTTATAAAATATAAAAAATACAAAAAGAATCATCCCTCATCTCTAGACCTAGTCTTTAGGTTTTCTAATCCTAGTGACACTATTCCCAAGTTGAACGATCAATCCCCCGGTACTTGTCACTATACTATACTACAACGATCAGGTACACTGCCTGGTGGGGGTTGTAAGCTTCTCAAGGTCCCTTGAGAGGTAAAGCCTGGTGCAATCCCTACGCATCACTCCTCCCCGGGATGACATAGGTAAGAATAATAATTGGGTGGAGGATATCAACCTTGTTATTTGAAGAAAGGTTTTGATGTTCTTGAGTAAAAAGATTCGGTTTTGGAACCTGTGATTTGCACTACGTATACCCCTAAAGATATTTCTAGTTCTTCCAAAACTACTTCTCGCCTATGAAGAACACTGCTATTGTTGAGAAAATTGGGAAGCTTGAAAAACTTATTATTGATGGGAAAGCCACCCCTATGGATGATAATGGTAAACCTATTCCGGTGGCTGATGGTAAAAGGAAGGGCAACCCATTCTCTAAGGTGGGTGAAGTGGTTAATTCAGATAGTGATGATGAGATGTTTGAGCCAAATGATCCTATGAACATTTATTTTTCATCAGCAGGAGGACATAACAAGCTTGAAGGCTGTCTTTCTGATGATTATACGGCCCAGGTCTATGACTTACCTCGGCAATTTGAGGAATTTAATAATCAGTTTGATTTCAAGCTTCAAGGCCGTTCGATGAAGTAATCTTTTATTTTGATTTGTTTATTTGTTTTGCATGTCTTTTAATGTTTGGCAAAATTGCATATATATCCTTCTCAAAGTGAATAATTGCATATATATCCTTTATACAAGTTTTTTATGCATATAATACAATGGTTTTTATGCATGCTTTGGATATATATGCAATTATGTATTTTCGGAAGGATATATATGCAAAAACCCCTTAATGTTTTTAGTGGTTGTTCTATTTGTTGGTAGCTAGTTGTTCATTTATGGCATGTTATAAATGATCTAGTGGTTGTTCAAGATGTTGTTTGAGGTTAATGTGGCGTTTCAGCCACATTCCATTGTATTTTAAACGGTTCTTTTGGTTAATATATTTTACCATGGTGGAAGTTTCCTTTTACTAAAAAAAAGTGTGCCAAAAACAAAGTTCGTAAATCTCAGGTTGCTTATCTTGGAAACATTGATGTTACCGATGAAGATGGTGATACCGTGATACATTAATTTGTCGTAAGTGTAAAACTATCCAACTGAAATTTGTTCCAATGTAAATAAACTCAGTAGCTATGTGTGTTTTTATGTTGTTATTTTATAAAAATATTACTGTCAAATCTAAAACTCCGCACTACTTTAAAAACAGGTTCAAAGTTAATATGAAGGTCGAACATTGTATCGGGTGTGCTTCATTTGTTCTACTTGATTCGTGACTAAGATGAGTGACTTGCGACATTATAATCTAAAAACAGATTGTGACATATAAGTCGATATCGTTTGCGACGTTACAACATAGACATCACTAAAAGTGTCATTATTTATGTTGCGACTTCGAATAACTAGTCGCTAAAAATAACGCTAAAGAGCTACTAGTATTTTCTTGTAGTATACGTCCCCTGTGGACTGACTTGATTGTTAACTGACTCAATTCGTGATCCCAATTATGCTTGTAATGCATTGGTGCAACTTTATATAGAGCCTCTAACTTTTTACTAAAGCTCTCTTTTGTTTTATAATTAAAACGACGTTTAAAATATGTGGTACCTAATTCCTTTTTCTTTTGTTTTTTAAAGATATTTATTTTCGATTGTCTTACTTACGCAACGGCACGGAATGTCATTGTTTTGATAAAGTACAGGCACAAAGACCTATCACCACAAGAAAAAGGCCCTTTAGTGACTTTCTTAGCGACGTATTTTATGATTGCGACTTTTAGGTGATGGGTCGCTGTAAAAGAGTCGCAAATTTTTTGCGACTCGTGACATGTGTCGCTAAAAAGAGCGACTAGTATAACGACTTCATAAAATAAGTCGCTATAAATTTGCGGCTTCAGTATTTCTTGTCGCCATTTGCGTCGCTATTTCAAAGAGATGTTGTCATCTAAGTCGCTTAACGCGACGCTATTTCTGTAAAAGTCTCTATTTAAGTCGCTAATTAAGTCGCTATATAGCGACTTAATTAGCGACTTAAATAGAGACTTTTACAAAAATAGCGTCGCATTAAGTGATTTAGATGGCAACATCTCTTTGAAACAGCGACGCAAATAGCGACAAGAAATACTGAAGTCGTAAATTTATAGCGACTTATTTTATGAAGTCGTTATACTAGTCGCTCTTTTTAGCGACACATGTCACGAGTCGCAAAAAATTTGCGACTCTTTTACAGCGACCCATCAACTAAAGTCGCAATCATAAAATACGTCGCTAAGAAAGTCACTAAAGGGTTTTTTTCTTGTAGTGTATCAGCCAGGATAATCAATTCGAAATCTATTTAATAGAGCTTTATTAATCCGTATTGGGTATTGATTTCTCAAATTGATTTACTTTAAAAAGAATAAATAATTCTAAAGAGTTACTAGTAATATTTTTGGTCTTGTCACTAGCTAGTTAGTGACTTCTTTGTAATTTGTCTCTATGATTAGTGACGACCTATAGTGACGAAAGTGACCACCCAAAGTTACATCACTCACTAAACTCGTCTATGATATGCATTAGTGAGGCATTTTTTGTTGTCGCTACAAAAGATTTTTTTTTAGTGATGCATGTCAAACACTTCTCTAAAGGGATCTTCATCCCGTATTCACAAGGAACATTTAAAAAGAAGAATGGTGTAAAATGTTCTCCCATGACAGATTTATCTGCATTGATCTTCTTCGTTAGATTCTTTCACTATCTTCTTCCACTGTGTCTTCATTGCCATTACCTTTGCCTACATTGTATTAATCTTCTTTTGGTACAAACTTACAATTTTATTCTGTCTACTGAAGGTGAAAGTACGTAAGTGATAAGCTTGTGTCCATTGGCAAAAGTTTAAAAGTGGAATAACATTAGTTTATATACATCACAAGAAAAAAACACAAGTTTTTTAAACTTTATGACTACGCAACATACAAATTACAAAAGTAGATAGGCTAAATTATCATGAAATACACTATATCAAGCATTCACTTGCCCTTTGATTCTAATCCATACTCGATCATTCTTGATTCCGAGACTTGGCGCATTGTTGGCCTTTTCAATGGGTTGTAGTTCAAACATGCCTGTATGACATTCAAAATAGAATGAAGTAGTTTCTCAGTTGGGGATGATGGTGGTGGTATTCGACTATCTCTTACATTAGCTAACAATAGATCATCAATAAACAATGTTGGTAGAGATGTAATAAGTTCTCCAGGATGCTTTCCCATGATCACTTCTAGTGCAACAACTCCAAAACTATACACATCGCATTTCTCTGTTGCCACCATCGTATAAGCAAGCTCTGCATTGAAAATAACAAGAGAATACAAAAACAAAAATAGTTATATTAGTTCATGATAGAATCGAACTTAGATAATCGGAAAATTGGGAAGTATAGTAAAAATATATAGTTACCTGGCGCAATATAGCCATAGGTGCCAGCAATCGCAGTCCAATTGGATGAATCGAACTTTAGAAGCTTGGCTGTTCCAAAATCAGATATATGTGCCTCATAATCGGAATCGAGAAGGATGTTAGCTCCAGAAATGTCTCTATGAATTATAGGCGGTGAGCAATCATGGTGCATATAAGCCAAACCATTTGCTACAGCCCTAATAATTTTTACCCTTTTCAGCCAATCTAATTCCTTTGCTGTGATATCGCTACTTAATAGCGATTTTAGACTTCCCTTCTCAAGATATTCATAAATCAAAAATGAGTGACGAGCATGAACGCAATATCCATAGAGTTTAACTATGTGTCTATGCCTTATGTTTGTCAATGCTCGTACTTCATTAAGGAAGCCTATATGATCGTCATTCTCAGATGTAGAATGAAGTTTCTTGACAGCTACACAATTGTTGGGTTGTAAGTCAGCTTTATACACAGTACCGTGTCCTCCCATCCCAATACAACATGAATCATCAAAATTATTTGTTGCCTTGATGATTTCATTATACATCGCCTGTCCATCAAAAATTGTTGAGAAAAATGTCACAATTTCTTCCCCTGATGGTTCTTGTGGAGAACTTCTAGTTCTACGTCGAAAAGCAAAGAGGCCACACATGAATAAACCAAATAAAAGTGCCGCAAGAATTGGGATCATAGTTACAAGGATGAGCTTATGATGAAAATAATTTTTAGGTTTCATTGTTAGACTTTCACAAACTTTCAAACCTGTAACATTTCCACACAGACCATGATTTCCTTGTAATGCTTCTCCAGAGACATTCAGAAAGACAGCATAAGGGGGAACCGGACCTGTGAGCTCATTGTAAGACAGGTTGATATCGATTCTTTTTGGCAAGTTACTGAATGCATTTGGAATAGAACCAGATAGCTTATTGTGAGAAAGATTCATCGTTACCAGACTTTCTAAACTTCCAATTTCAGATGGTATCTGATTTGTGAATGAATTCCAAGATAAATCAAGAACGTTGAGTTGACGTAGTTTACCAATCTCTGATGGGATCTTTCCGCTGAGCTCGTTATTACTAAGATCTATGTTAGTAATTTGTAACCAATCACCAATATATCTTTGTAATGACCCATTCAACCTATTTTTGGAGAGGTCAAGAGTAAGGAGACGATGCAGTGATCCCAGCTCTTGGGGTATAACACCTGAAAGGTTGTTATCATTCAAGGACAAACGTAGCATATTTTTCAACTTCCCAAACTCCTTTGGAATTTGACCAACCAAATGATTAAAAGAAAGATCAAGCTCTTGAATTGAATCTCCAAACTCTACTGGTATTCTGCTGCTGATGTTGTTATATCCCATCCTTAAGGTAGTCAAATTTTTGCATTTACCCCAGTTCTGAGATAGTTTCCCATAAAATTTATTATGACTGACATCAAAGAAATTTAAACTCGGATAGACCCCAAAGCTATTCGATATATCTCCACTAAATTGATTAAATTGAAACCTTGCTCTTGTTAAGTTGAGGCAATTCCTTAGGCTTCTTGGAATTGGACCAGTGAGTTGATTTTGACCTACGGAAAAACGTTGAAGCTTGCCCCCTTGGCACAAATCATCAGGCAATTGGCCAGACAATTGATTTGTGTCTATTCTCAGCGCAAACAACTTATTTAGACTTCCGATTCCATGTGGTATAGGACCAGATAACTTGTTCACACGGAGAGACAGAATCTGAAGCTTTTTCAGGTTTCTTAAGGATGAAGGAATAGAACCATTGAGTTGGTTTTCACCCAAAGTTAATCTAGTGAGAGATTTCATATTACCTAATTCAATAGGAAGAGGTCCGGAGAGTTGATTCTTGTACAAATAAAGTAGATTCAAAGACGTCAAATTACCAAACGATGAAGGAATTGAGCCTGAAAGATTGTTGGAATAGAGGCTTAGCCTCTCAAGAGAGACAATGCTCCCTATTTCTTGGGGGATTGAACCATTTAAAATGTTTCTGGAACCATGCAAGATGGTTAACTTGCTCAATTTACCAATGGTAGGTGGAATGGAACCTTCAAGCAAATTTTTTGACAGACCCAGTTCCACTAGATTGACCAGTTGGCCAATTTCAGGAGGGATTACACCAGAAAACTGGTTATCTGAAATATTAAGAAAAACAAGTTTGGACAAGAGTCCGATTTCTGGTGGGATGAGACCAAAGAAGCTGTTTACACTAAGGTTAAAATCGCTAAGATCGTGTAGAATAGAGAACGGGAACTGGTGAAGTGTACCTTTTAACTTAGACGATGTGAGGTTCAACCTGTAAATATTCCCATCAGCGTTGCAAGAAATTCCAAACCAAGAACATGGAACCATTGCACTAGAATTCATTGGTTGGGGTTTCCAAGAAGATAAGATTTGGGAGTTGTTTGGGAGTTGAAGGCTTGCTTTCCATTTTAGAAGAGCAGTTTCTTCCTTCAGAGAAGCAGAAGCAAAGTTTGGTATGAATGAGATTGCAATGAGTACTAGAGCTAGAGATACAATTAAAAAGTTTGAAGAAGACATTATTTGCTTTTGCATGCTTTTTTTATTCATATATGCTTAAGGTTCGTATGTCCTAGCTAATTTATACTTGAGCTATCCTTTTCTCTTGAACTATTGCTAGCAATATTAGTAAACCTTGAAGGGGTTGATTGTGACATACGAGTTACATAGAAACAATGAAACAATTTGTTTGGCGTACAAGCCTGCTTAGGACGGTGGAAAACTTAGAAATGTTTTCGTCGACATACTAACTCTATAATTGACGTGTAGAATCTTTTGTATAGAGTATTTATTTATTTATTTATTTATTTATTATTATTATTATTATTATTATTATTATTATTATTATTATTATTATTATTATTATTATTATTATTATTATTTTAGTATATATATATATACATCGGATTGTCGGAAACTTCGTGAATAAAAAGGTAAATGTTTATATAATATATTGTTTCGTGTGCTATCTTATTCTAATTGACTTTTGTGTATCTCAAATCTCTCTTGTACTCAACAGAAATCTATGATCTAGCATTTTGCATTCGAACTTTAGGTTTATTGTCGTAATTACAACGACTATTTTTCCACAAAGATTGTCTGTCTTGAGAAATACATGTCCCTTTTGGAGAATAATTTAATTGTGTAATGCAACTTTAATTACTTTGTAAACAAGAATTCTATTTTTGTTTTCGCACCAGTTCCCGTACCACGAGCTCTGAAACTATGTACTTTGTACAGATCCCGTTGCGAGACTAGAAAAGGTTGAACACGAGCTCTTCAATTGTAAATTAAAATCTTTTATAGAAGTATAAAAAGTACTTTAGTCGGTTGTTTTACTCGGTGTTATATACTTATATTTTACTTTTCAATAAAGTTCTTCAATAATTTGCTTATCAATAATTGTACGTATAATCTTATACGGAGTATTCAATTGTGAACTTCTAATGAACACTACTACAAAAAGTGAAAATGGTCACGTTTATTTTGCCACGGTTCGTGAAGGGTGGACTTTTTTTATGCTCTTTTACACGGAAATAACCGTGTCAAAAATTATTGACGCTTTTAAACGTGTAATTCAAAATGTGACATAAAATAGCGTGGACAAAATTGATATACTAAAATTGAGGGGAAAAAAATCCACCTTAGAAAGCGTGGCTTTTTTTCTTCATACCCATCTATTAAAAATCCACCTTAGAAAGCCTCTTATACACTTTTTATAAAAATCCCCAAATCCAAATCACTATTCCATCACTTAATAACTATTCCATCGCTTTATAACAATTCAGTTAATTCCGATTTTATAAAAATCCCCAAATCACTTTATCACTTTTTCAAAATCCCCAAATCAGTTAATCAGTTGTTAAATTCCGTTAATCGAGTTGTTAAATTCCGTTAATCAGTTGCAGAGCTTGTTAATCGGAAGCTAGGTGTTGCAGCAGAGCTTGTTAATCGGAAGCTAGGATTTGAGGTGTTGCAGCAGAGCTTGTTAATCGGAAGCTAGGGTTTGAGTTGTTGCAGCAGAGCTTGTTAATCAGAAGCTAGGATTTGAGTTGTTGCAGCATTAGCTAGGGTTTGAGCTTGTTAATCAGTTGCAGCAGCTAAGGTATAAACAATTTATACGCGTTTATTTAAGTATAATATCTGAATATGCTCTTAGAAATTGATTATTTGAATCAAGCTTGTGGAGTCGTTTTAGCGAGTTATAATAATGTGAAATTGAAGTCTGTTGTTGAATGCGATATTTTGAAGTCTGTTGTTGATTTTGAAGTATGTTGTTGAATGCGAGTTATAATGATGTGTGTGTAATATGCGCTTAGAAATTGCTATGACTGTTTTTTGATAAATGCTAATTGTTATTTTAAGTTTTGAATAGTATAGTATTAGCTTAATATTGCTTATTGTAGCTTGATATCTGCTTATCTCGTGATTAGTGAGTATTTCTGTGTTATAGTTGTTAGTAGGTAATAAACATAGTTTAAGTAACTCATTTTTTGTGAATCTGTTGCTCATTTCTTAGAATTAGGACTAGTAATAATTCACCACAACTGCACATCTTTGCATCTTGTCATAGACTCGTAGGTGTACCTTTAGTAGGAAGCATTTTGTGCATAATTTAAAGACAAAATTGCTGAAAAAACAGGTTTTTTCTGTGAATAAAGATCTGATGATTGCTTCAGTAAGCGTTTGCATTTGGTTTAGCTGCACAAAGCTCATAAATTGGAAATCCTGGTTTAGGAACTAAGATGTTTGCATTTGGTTACCTTGCTATCTGAATAAATAATCACCCTTGCTAAACATAATTCAGTGTTTGTTGTGAGGTAACACAGAGAAATGTAGACAGAAGCTTTTCGAGATATAATAGAGATTTCCATTTACATCTTTAGAGAGTTGATACTTTCTCTTAGACTTAGATTTTTAAGCTTATTTTTTCTGAGAAGACTTGCTTATTCATTAGGGCTAACATAAGTACTGCTCTTAGATGGGATGATATTCACAATACCGTTAGTTATGTTGATTGAGATGGTTTATTTGGCCGCATATCCTGGTATGTTTCAGGTGACTTGATGTTGGTAAATGTGTCAGTAGATGGAAAAACATTACCAAGTGAATCCTCCTCTAAGGAATCGTCGTCTAATAGTTTGGTCCAAGTGTTTAACTATAATACTCCCTGCATATTTTTTGCTGTTGTAAGGTCAGTAGATGGAAAAACTTACTAGTGCACATATGTAGGATTAATTGATATGTGAGCCTTATCAGTTAATTGTTAAAAGAGGAAGTAGTAATATGACTAATATGTGGTTATTCTAATACTCAGAAAACTAAGCTATGCATGTGAAGATAGTCTATATTTAGTTTGAGGCATAAGTTAATACTGTACAGGAGGTTCCAAATCCTCATAGTTTGATGTTTAATCATAAGTGTAGGATGTAAACTCAGTTTATGCCACTAATTGTGTCAACATATATAGTGGCTGCAAGGCTGTGGACAATTACGGAAAATACATCTACTACTATGTATATGTAGTATATACTAGTGTGTATGGGTGATCATTGGATAGTTAAGTAAATGTTGTAAATATCAGCAAGTATACAACATAGGTTCTGCATAACTTATGTGTAATAACTTTTGTTAGTATTAGGCAAATGAGCATATAGCACATGGAAGAACTTAAACATGTAGAATCTGGTTTGAAAGTTATGAATTAGATGAGAACCAATAATACTCCTATGGCCACATTTCGATGAGAACTTAGTGAAGAAAGAAAACAGAAATGGTTGGGTGTTTTTTTGAGTTTTCAGATTTCAGTTCTGGCTATTAGCTCTAAGCTTGAGACAGTTATTCGATAATGCAGACCACTTAAAGGACTATTTGAGTCAACTAACCTATGAAGAATTGTAACTTAACTTGGTGAATATGTATACCAATTTCTGAAGTCTGTTTGTCGTGATTACAGTGTATGCCTGTACAGAATACGATTTTCGTACTCAACTTAGAAGAAAAATAGGCGTGGTGATATATTTGGTCTACTGTTAGCTGTATACTTAGAATACATGTCAAATAGAAATTGTTTCTTGTAAACAGTTATTGACTCACTTGTGCTACTATTGGAGATAAATCATCTCCTTAATTAGTTTATTTGTTAGCAGGTGTTTGTTTGGCATACTTTTTTGTTTAAGTGATTATATGCGTGTCTCTGCTCAGTCCCAACTCTATTTTAAGTACCTTAGATAAGATAGTTTCTATGCAAAGTGCCAACATTTGAGACATCAAGTGAATCGATTTGTGTAGTGGAGGTAGGTTGAGGAAATATAGTGTTTAGGCACTCTTTTATGTCCGCTTCAGATTGGTTCATGTAACCTGATATTGATGTCCAACAATTTTAAAAAAGTAATCTTGTATATGTTTTCAACGGCCAATTATAGTTAGCACTTTAAAAAGATAGAGTATTATATATTGTGTCAAATAAGTGTCAAATATTCTTGTGGCAATCTGTCTAAGTAAACATTATTGTTTGTTTGATTGTAATTTTTTGCAATTGCTGACCAAGTTAGCTGTTCCAACCATTGTTTAGTCAATTACCAGTCAGGTCTATGTGTCTAAGTAAACACTATTTACCTTGTATGTCGTATGCCATGCTTACAAAAATACAAAAAATATGCTTATTTGCTTACTACAATACTTGTTTATGGTTCATTCATGCTTCTTTAGCTTAGATTTAGCTTAAAATTTAAGTCTCTATCAAAGTTTTACCACTAAATTATGTTTTCACTTTAGAAAATCCAATAACACCCCTGTAAAGGGGTGTTTGGCACAAGGCCATTTTTGTAACTGTTTTAGAGATAGGTAGATTAGGATTTTAGTTTATGGGTTATTAGATTGTAATTTTTTGCAATTGCTGACCAAGTTAGCTGTTCCAACCATTGTTTAGTCAATTACCAGTCAGGTCTATGTGTCTAAGTAAACACTATTTACCTTGTATGTCGTATGCCATGCTTACAAAAATACAAAAAAATATGCTTATTTGCTTACTACAATACTTGTTTATGGTTCATTCATGCTTCTTTAGCTTAGATTTAGCTTAAAATTTAAGTCTCTATCAAAGTTTTACCACTAAATTATGTTTTCACTTTAGAAAATCCAATAACACCCCTGTAAAGGGGTGTTTGGCACAAGGCCATTTTTGTAACTGTTTTAGAGATAGGTAGATTAGGATTTTAGTTTATGGGTTATTAGATGTTTCATCTGCCTCACTTTAGTCCCAAATAGGATAGGTAATGTGAGTGATTCATGGTAGTTAACTTTGCAAGTCAAATCACTCATATTTATCCCACTTCTTGTACCCATTACTGCAACTGCTGCATAACAGTCCTCTAAACAGCCCAAATACCCTTTTTGATTCATAATTTTAGATAGCTAGAGTAGTTGTTAGGACTTGATTTCAGATTTACAAGGAGTTAGTAGTCTAGTTTTACTCTAAGTTGGTTTACTTTGCGATTTGGAGTTCATTTGATTGCTAATTTGCTACTAATATCTGCTTACTCAACTTGTTTTTTTTTTATTTCTTTTGCTAATCTGCTTTATCTTCTTAAGTACTGGTATTCTCATCTCCATTTCTGATCCTTCTTAGAATAGTTTAAGCTGAATCATTACTTACTTTGGGATTTAAGGATCCAAAGTCGATTGAGTCTCATGGGCACTGATTGATTCGTGTTGTGAGCAGAGTTCTTAGTTATGCATACTAACATGTGAATATTATACTATCATCCGACAGTTTTATCTTTATAGTTTCATACAGAACTTGTATGTTTATTGCATAATATTATGATCATGATCTACATGAATCCCGAGTAGATTTCTTAGTTATGCGAATTAATGCGGGTTGATTGACTAGAAGACAATATTCAGCTCTGAATTGCTTCATATAGTTTCATATAGAACTTGGCATATCCCTATCACATAATTAGTGGAGTTGTACCTCAAACAAAATGACTAGATGATTCATTGTACCTCAATAATTTTTTCTTTTTCATTATTTAGGAGGTTCTTGAAGAAAAAACATCAAAGCTTGCAATGGATACTTGAAGACGTAAGATTGACGAAGCTAGCAGATTTTTTTGAAGACGAAAGATTGACGAAGCTTGCTACAGATTTGAAATCTTTTATATCATGAAATCTTTTGTATGTGTAGAATATGCAGAATTGATATGTAGATTTGATATGCAGAAATTCAGAATTGAAGCAGAATATGCAGAATTGTATTTTTTTTTGAATTTGTGCAGATTTTTTTTATTTTATTATTTTATTTTTTATTTTTTTTAATGTAAAATTATCAAAATAGTGACATTTAACAGTGTGTACTTTCAAAAGTTTTGTCACGCTTTTTAGTGTGCACATTTGAAACTTTTCCACCATTTTGTGATTTTGTGACATTTAAAAGCGTGTAGATTCAACATTTGCCACGCTTTTTAGGGTCTGCAAATTTGAAAATTTTCCACCATGTTAAGCGTGGACTAATTGATCCAATTCCCCACCCTCTTAGGTGTCACTATTAACTACTTTCTCCACGCTCAATTGTGTAGACCATTTTGTGACGCCAAGTTTTGACACGCTACTTTCATGCGTGTACTTATAGTTTTGCCGCACTTGAAAACGTGGAGATTTGCTCTAATCAGTGTGTAAAATTAACCCATTTGTTGTAGTGGAATAGTAACAAATGACCGAACGGAAAATTAGAAAGATAACGGTTCTATAATGCATTATAAGCCACATATTATTTTATGTGAAAATATTATAAGCCACTTGGTTCCTTAAAAAACTTAATGCTAGATTTCAAATAAAACTACTAATGTTATAATACAAAATGCTTTCGTAATCACCCCATAAAAAGTTTTTTTTTTTTTTTTTTTTTTTTTTTTTTTTTTTTTTTTTTAATTTGTTTATTTATTTATTTATTTATTTAAAAAGGCATCTTAGTAACTAAAACAAAACAACAATACAAAATTACCGGTGACTTACTAGATTTGTACACACTTTTGACACTCAACTATTTTCCATTTACAACAATATTACAAGTATTAGCTAATTTTAACGGCTACGTAAACAGAACGAAATATCCCTTTTATAGAAAGTTTATAAATAAAAACAATCTAAAAATACAATCAAAATTAGCCAACATATTAGACTAACATTGATCTTTCTATGATTTATTAATGCATAACATCTATATTACTTATAATAGAGGAATAACTATCTCTAAAAAATTCAGATATACAAAAAATAATGCATGATTTACAACACTTTAAAGCAAGTAATTTTCATAATTACAACAACCAAAGCATTGTGTACAACAGAAACTATCATGAATCAAAATTCAGACCACTTTCCTTCGAATTCTACATTAATAGCGTTAAAAACACCTCTACACCCAATATTACAATCATTTAAACACAATGTACAACCCTCATTCTACATTAATAGCATTAAAAACACTCATACACCCAATATTACAATCATTTAAAAACAATATACAACTCTCATTCTACATTAATAGCATTAAAAACACTCCTACACCCAGTATTACAATCATTTAAACACAATGTACAACCCTCATTCTACATTAATAGCATTGAAAACACCCCTACACTCAATATTACAATCATTTAAACAGAATGTACAACTCTCATTCTACATTAATAGCATTAAAAATACCTCTACACCCAATATTACAATCATTTAAACACAATGTACAACCCTCATTCTACATTAATAGCATTAAAAACACCCCTACATCAAATATTACTATTATTTAAACAAAATGTACAACCCTCCATCTTAACCTAGACACGAACCTGTGACCAAAACTCGACTTAATAAAACTCGACTCGATACACGAGGCTGTGAGCTCAAGCTCACGGCATCCCTTGTTTTCGGGACTCAATAACAACGACAACAACAAAAAGAAAGAAAATGATACCAAACAATTATTTAGCTTCATATTTATTAGTTTTAATCTTTATTTAATCAAAAAAATTTGAAAATTCATGTACTTATCCCCCACCGTCGCTAGAACGACAAAAGGGTGGTGGGTTTTCCTACCTTCGACCGCCGGTATCAACAAAAAACGAGAGAGATGGTTTTGGTGATGAACTAGAGCTGTGGTGCTAATCGTGGTGTTGGGAGGTGTTTCTAAGCGCGTGATGTACGTCAAAATGATGGGGAGGTTGTAAGGAGTGTTGTGGTGGTGGCGGTGAGTTTAAGTGGTCGGCGGTGGTGTTTGTTTGGCCGAAAAAATGACTGGAGAAGAAGAATAAATAGGGTGCGGCTGGTTTGAGAGAGAAAGGGTGTCAAACCCTAAGTGAGGGTATAATGAGGTTTATATAGGAAAGTGTTTGGACCTTGTGTGAACCCTATTGCACCCTTAGATACTAAGATTGTAAATATATGCTAGGGTGGGAAGCGTAGTTTACCAAATCTTTTAGTATTTCGTTCTCGAGGCAAATTTAGGTGTCAGAATGACTTCCCGTGACATTTTTATTAATTTTATCGAATATTTTTAATTCAGAGTACCCGTTGCTGCAACGTGCAGGTACCCTGCTAGTAACATAGAACGTACAAGTTGGATAATGATCATAACATGATAATTCTTTTTAAAAAAATAAGACCCCATAACAAAATATAAAAGGGTTAGGTTATTTCAAAGGTGTGTCAAAGTACTAATAATATAACCCATAATAAAATTGAGGAAAAAATAAACAAAAACGATAATCAAAAATCCATAATAATCAAGTCTTTGTCCGGTAAATTATTGGTAGGAGATAGGTAAACCAAATGAATTTTATAACCCGATATAAACTTTTCTGATGATAATGTATTCTCAGCTATTTTGTTTTTTGTAATTTTTTGAAACTAAATAATAACGAATGAAAATCAGCAAGGAAGCGCGATAGTTATCACACTCATTAACATCTACGAGGTCATTTGAATGATTTGTCACAACATTGACCATAAATAAAGTCGCATAACATTGACCATAAATGATCGATTAATACGTATGATTATATATGCAATATACGTGAGGGGATTTCGGAAATAGAACTTGTTTTGTTTAGTGTGAGGTGATTTGCATACGTATATACTTTAGATCTAAACACATTTACTTCAAATTTGCACACAACAAAATACAAAGAGATAAGCAGAATGTAACACATGTACAAAGCATAAAATGTCTGTGTACAAATTGAAACTAAGAAGGGTCCTGTATTTGAATTCTTAGAAGTAAAGTTTGACATTAATATCTATCTAAATTGATTTTATTAGTATGAAAACACAGGGTCAACGGTATCTAACATCTATCGTTGTTATGCAAAGACTAAAGAGCTAGGTTGATCGACATACACAAAGTGATCGACTGATAATAAACGAATCTTGCTTGTTCGTAGATTGGTCAGCGTGGTCCTGTGTCCTAGTAGCCACTAGAACATGTGAATGTGGGACTAGAGTTTCAAATTCGTGTAGAAATATGTTAATGATATCTTGAAGAAAGAGACTTATGTCAAATATCTTTTTTGTCATTTACCATTTTATTTAGTTATCTACCTCTAATCTTTTATATAATACAAGAATTACATCATTTTGGAGTGTTTTTGCAAAACCCTTCTCATTAAAAAAAAATTGGACCAATAGGAGAGCTCGATTTTGACACATAAGCGAAATCAAGCAATATAATTGGACAATAAAAAGTCAAAATTGAATTGATTTTGGTCAAACTTTAATAAATTTGATAGAGAATTTGATTGATAAAAAAAAAACACATAAAAATATAGGTGTCAAATTTATAAAAATAAAAACTTAACAAAAGAGGAGGTAATTAATAAAACCTTAGTGGTTAAGTGTAAAATTATAAGTCTCCATATTTTTTAATAATTTTATATAATAAACAAATAACCCCTTACACTTTATACCCCTTATACTTTATAATGTTAACTTTGTTTAAAATTACATGAGTAATAGTATTAGTTTTTTTGACTTTCATATATTAAAATAAATTTGGTAAATATGCGAATTAGTTTTATTATAAGTTAATATTTTTTAAACTAATGTTAGTTTTAAATTTTCATACATTAGAATATATATATTTTTTAATAAGTACTCATGTTACTATTTAAAAGTTTAATTTATGCGTACACGGGTTTGAAATACGGTTAAATTATTAGTAATGGGAATATAAATATCAAATGGTAAGCATGAGTTACTGTGATATAAAATAAATATATGCGATTCTACTTATAGCAATGACTCATGAAATTGTTATTTAAAATTTATATATGGATATCCATAAAAACATTTTAAAAACTTTACAGAACATATTTTAACTTTATCAATGCTCATTATGTGCCACTAAACTCACACATTTTGTACAACATGATATCAATAGTTAAAGTTAAACAACAACATTAACCTCAAACTCAACATATCTGTAAGTTAAAAATGTTATACAAAGCTAATTATTAAAAAAAACAAACAAAAACACATCAGATAGATAGTCATTCTTTAATATAGAAGGTGTTTTCCTTAAATTATAAAAAAAAATGCACGCATCACAATCCTTATTTGATAAGAATCACCTCCTAAATCAAAAAACGAAAAACTACGTAGATGATAACCTAACTTTATTAATTGACTTGATGTTTCAAAAAAACAATAATAATAAAATAAAATAAATAAATAATAATAATAGTTGGTCGTTGTAAAGGAATTAAAAGTATGTACATGAGAATTATTCAGCAAGAATATATAGTTTTTAATTAAGTTATTACGTTACTGTACTGCGATAATGTTATTGACTTGGTAATCACGGATGTGAGATACAACCATTATTCTATACTTATGATTTATGTGTAAACACCTTTTTGCTTCTTAATAGAATCCGAAAGAGACCTCAACAACACTTTGGCTTATGCCTTATCTAGCTAATAGTTTGTAGTAAATTTTTTTATGGTTTAACTTTTTTGTTATACACACCATCTTTTAGTATTTTATTTTATTTTTTTTTATGTTTTATTGAAAATTTTTACACTTAATATTTATGTTTCTACTATAAACACACTAAGCTATGATAAAATTAGTTGGGAGTTCAGAGGTTTTTTACTAAGCTTCTCAAAAAAGCTTATAGCTTTATCATAAACTTTTATGTTATGGTAATTGAATAAGCCAATAAGCACCTTTAATAAGCATAACCAAACACCCCTTTAGTTCTAATATGAAGTTTTCTGATTTGATGTTATGACTAACTTTGTTGTTATCCTCACTATAATGCAATATTTTAGTGGTTTTTGCAGTTTTATGATCTTATCGCACACACTAAAGTGTAATGCAATTTGTTGTGTGCGCTTTTTAGAGGAGGATTAAGTATCAACACATGATTGTTATGGAAGGTTAATGTACCAAATATGTGTTTTAGTGCCTATATGAGGAATTTTATGGTAGGAATTCTTTTCGGAGTGTAATTTGTCTTTGAATGAATTAATAAAACTTAGCAGGTGTTTACCGTCATTGATAACACTATGGGTGTCAACAAACAGTCTAAAATATGGGTGTGTTTTACCTTGATGATTTAGGCCAATTTTGAAGAAAGTTGCATTAAAGTGAAAGGTCAGTAAGGATTCAAACAATCCTAAAAGACTTACGGATGTACTCTGTCATTTTTTATGCATTTATAATTTACTTATACAAGTAATAATAATTTCTTGATATAGTTCGGGTTTAGAGAAAAATTATTCTTATACATTATAAATAATCGTAAGATTAAATTTGAGTTCTACCAATTACATTTTTTTTGTTTCTCTTTATGTAAGAAAGAAACTATAGTGTAAGCATCTATGTTAATTTGGTAATTTTATAATCAAACATGAGAAGTAAATAGCACAAATTTATGAAAATACAAATTTTCAAACAAAAAGGTACATTAGTAAACATGGTATGATGATTATTCATAATTAAGGAAATGAATCAATCTTCAAAGCTATCTAAATATGCTACATATATTAACGAAAATATAAGTAAAAGAAATACCATAATTACAAAACACATCGTAAATTGATAGCACGGGTTTGCAAAACTAAAAGCATATATCAATAACATCTCATGCAAGTCAAGTATCATCATGTGATTTTGCTTGAATAATAAAATATAATTTTTAATCCAAAACTATTCTCGTAAAATAATAGATAGATTATAACATATATATACATATGATTTTTTATTTTTAGTCCACTAAGTAAAACTATTTGAAACATGTTAAGTGATTCATTTCTTAATCGATAATAATACATAATCAAAACGAAATTTTAAAAACCCTGTACGTGCACAGGTATTATAACTAGTATTAATTATTAAAAATTTCACTATTCATTTTATATTTATAATCTAGCCCCTTCAAATATGTCCAATCCTTTATTTTGTAATTAAACTTATATAAGTTAAAATGTCCATTTTATATTTACAATTTAACCCTTTCATCTTATCTATACTACTATATAATACATTTGAAACTATTTTATAATTAAAAATACTTAAAATTCAGACTTTTACTTGTTTATTATGGAAAAATTTCAAAATTAATTAGTTATGAAGCATGTTGTTTAGGAAGCAAGTTGGTTAGGAAGTTTGTTAGAAAGCAGGATTGTTGTTCAAAATAAAATTATTTGGCTTAATCATCTCTACTTATAAAACATAAAAACAACTAAATGTATAACCGAATAACGCAAAATAGTCACAGGTACCCCGCCGCATTACACGGGTACCGTTCTAGTATAAGTTAAAGTGTATGATAAATTAATGAGAAAATTCCCAAACTAATACAAAAAAAAAAAAAAAAAAAAAAAAAAAAAAAAAAAAAAAAAAAAAAAACCTTGAGTGGTCCATGACTTGGTCACCAATGGCACACACTTCCCAATTTTAGTCATACTTGACTGCTCAACTATACCTATTTTGTGACATGTGTCCCTTACAAGTACAAGAGTTATGTGACATAGTTTATTTTTTTAATATGAAATTATAGAAACACCCTTATTATCTTTCCTTTTATTAATTATGTTGGAATTATATAATGATGACATGCATATAAATATAAACAACAAACAACAATTACACATGCGGAAGCGTTATAAAAAAAATCATATAATGCATAATTAATTTACCAATAATAAATAGTAAACGTACCTTTTGATTCTAGCCCGAACAAGAATCAAGTAAAAGCAAATCTTCAACTTATGAACTCTAATTAAGGTTTATGTGGATTACACGAATAACCCCTTACCATTTTGTTATTCAATCCAAGATACAATCAATAGTGTGATTGTATCACGTTCTTGTATACATGTACTAATACCAAGTAAATGTTTATGCTAGTAAATTAAACACAAAACGTTTTTTTACAAAAACAAAAGTCAAATCCCTTGAATAAGAGGGTGTTCGATCAAGCTTATGAAAAACAAGAAAAGAAAACCAAATCTTAGGGTATTGTGTGTGTACAAAAGTATGTAAAACCAATGACCCTAAATTTGTATTTATAGTGAATGAATACTTAGAGCTCAAGAAAAGGAGTGGGTTATGAAACCCAAGGGAGGCTTCTAGATCCTTCTTGACTTGCCAATTATTCATACACAATACTTTCCTTTTACTACCTTCGTCCCATATTAATTGTCCACTTTCATAATGCACAAAGTTTTAGGAGATTCCACTAACTAAACTCTCCACTAATCAAATATTACTTTTACCCACTAAACTCTCATCCTATTGGTTGAAAGGTACAAATGGACACTTAATTTGGGACATCCAAAGATTCCATTGTGAACACTTAATATGGGACGGAGGGAGTATTCGTTAATGGTTTTATGTTTATTAACAATTATATATAACATTTACAAATAATTATTCATTTACTCTTCATACGTAAAGTGTGCAATCCCGTGATCTCGAGTCCGATCCTAACACACGACTATTAATTTATGTTCATAAAACTAACAAATTACCCCACCTACCCCATCTAACTCCACCTAACTACCTCACCCATCCCTTCAACAGTCCACTACCACCACCACCGCTGGTCGACTACCGTTGCTCAAATGCTCGACCACTACTACTCAACCACCACTGCTCAACCGCTCAACCACTACTGCTCAACTGCTCGACAACGACTGCTGCACCCCAATATAAATCTATAAGGTTACCACATCCACCTACCACCATCCACCACCTCCTAACGACCATTGCTCAATTGCTCAACCACCGATGCTCAACTGCAATGCTGAACTGAAACATCTCCAAACCCACACCAGTTTCACTAAAAAAAAATAAAAAAAAAATAAAATAAAAAATAACTCTACATTTAGACATTTAGAATTTATACATGATCCTCATAACTTTGTTACAAAGAAAGAAGGGTAAAGTACATAGAATAACAACGTACTTTGTCAATTTTACCGAGATGAAACACTAACTTTTTTATTACCATTTAAGCTAACCAAAGTTACATTCTATGTCTTAATATCAACCAAAATATATCTGATTTTCCACGTGTAACTCATTTAATATACACCTGTATTATATAACAATTTTATTATCCTAGTCATCAAAAAAAAAAAAACCACGTAGGTTTCCCGCTAATAAAGTCAACCCTAATTTCTCATATATATATTTTTACCCCGTCACTTTCCCTCTATACCCATTTTTCAAAGTAAACCCTAATTTATGTCTCAACACGATACAACCCCAATTACATGAAATTGAGTTGAACAACTAGCGTGATGACTGAAGGTATGCATAATACAATAATCAATTTGTATTTGTAACTGTTATTTTGTAAAGCCCTAATTTATGACGTAACCCTAAATTTCAGGTGAACCAAAAAAGAAGAAAGCAAGGAAGGGGGTTTTCACCATTTATGTTAGATATAATGGTTTGTTTACTGGTGGACCTCTGAGATATTCACAAGGTGATCTCAAAGAAATAAATGATGTTTCCTTCGAAGGTATGTCATATGAAAACCTAGTGGTAATATTGAAGAGGTTAATTCCAAATAAGTATTTCTATAGGTTGTATTATTGTAAAACGGGTACCCCATTGAAGTCAGGTATAAAAGAGCTTAAGACTGATAATGATGTTTCTGAAATGTTGAAAGTTGGTTATCTGAATGGGAATAAGATGGATCTTTATTTAGAACATATTGATTATGATGTCTTAGAATTGCTTGATATGGAAGATAAGGAACAAAATGTAGAGGATAGTGATGATAGCTATTCTAGTGATGACTGTGAAGAAGTAGATTATGTGGACTTTCAGAATGAGGCTGATGATGTGGTCATTAAGTATTTTAGTTCAAAAGACCCTTTCTTAAATAAGCTTACTAGTGATCAGGGTTTATTTAGGACTTATGTTCATAGACAAGCCCCTGTAAGTGTACATGAACCAGAAGAAGATCCTGAGCATAACACAATAGACCCTGCTTATAAGGTTAAGAAAGGCGTAGTTTATCCAACTTTTAACCCTGATACACCTTGGAATCAGATGAAACCCATCTTAGGTATGAGGTATGAGGACTCTCAACAACTCAAATTTGCCTTGGCATTAGAGTGGATTGCAGGCCAGTATTCAAAAGAAATCATAGCTAATCCTGATATACCATACAGAAAAATGAAAGATGACATTAGAGTGAAATTTAAGATAGATGTCAGTTTAGGTCAATGTAAAAGGGCAAAACAGAGGGCATTATATGAGCATGAAGGGGGTCTAATAGAGCATTACAGTAAACTATATGAGTATAGAAATGTTGTTTTACAAACCAACCCTGGGTCCACATGTAGATTAGATGTGGACACATCTTCTAATGGCAATGTGTTGTTTAAAAGGATGTACATTTGTTTCAAAGGGGTAAAAGATGGATGGCTAGCAGGTTGTAAGAAGGTAATTGGACTTGATGGATGTTTCTTGAAACATACATGTAGGGGTGAATTACTCACAGCCATGGGAAGGGATGCAAACAATCAAATGTATCCCATTGCATGGGCTGTAGTTAGGGTAGAAAATGCAGAGAACTGGGGTTGGTTCATATCTATGTTAATTAATGATCTTTGTTTGAATGATGGTCAGGGCATTACACTCATTTCAGACTCCCATAAGGTAACCTTATTTTGCATAAATTTTTCTATGTCTATACTGTATTAACTACATTGTACTAAGAATATGTTTCATATGAATCAGGGTTTGTTAGATGCAGTGAAAGATTGGTTACCAAATGCAGAGCATAGAAAATGCACAAGGCATTTATATGCAAATTTCAAGAAGAAATTTTCTGGTGTTCAATATCAAAGGCTGTTCTGGACTGCTGCATCAAGTACGTTAGAACAACAATTTGAGTTTTACATGGAGCAAATTAAACAGATTGATCAGGCAGCTTATGATTGGCTTATTGAAAGAAACCCTAACTCATGGAGTAGAGCATTCTTTGCATTGGATAGAAAATGTGCATCATTTGAGAATGAAATATCTGAGAGTTTTAACAGATCAATTTTGGGCCCTAGATCAAGACCTATAATTACTATGCTGGAAGACATCAGGCTCTACATAATGCAAAGGTTGGTTGCCATGAACAAGAAAGCATTCTCTTTAGAAGACACCATCACACCAAGTGTAAGGAAGAGGCTAAGTATACTGGAAAATACATAAAGGTATATAACAAAGATTATATAGTTAAGACTTTCAAAAGGTAAACATCCTGTTTTAATTATTGTTTTTTTATCTTCTTAGGTATTGGGATGTATATCCTAGTGGTTTCCAAGTTCTTGAAGTCAGTAAAGGAGATGAGAGTTATGCTGTGCATCTACTACATAAGGTATGCTCTTGTAAGCATTAGGAATTATGTGGTGTCCCATGTGTGCATGCTGTAGCAGGCTATATGCATATGGGCAAAGAAAGTGATGAAGGTGTGAGTCATTGGTATAGTCAAGATAAATGGTTTAGTGCTTATCAGTTTTCAATTAACCCAGTATGGGGATCAAAAACCTGGAAAAAGACCAATGACAAACCACCTTTACCCCCACTAGTTAGAAAGATGCCTGGTAGACCTCAAAAGGATAGAAGGAAAACACAAGATGAGAATAATGGTGTTCAAGTTAGTAGGGTTGGTAGGACTATGACTTGTTCAAATTGTTGGCAAAAGGGGCATAACAAGGCAGGGTGTAAAAATCTAACACAACCTAAACCTCAAACTGAGAAAAAGCAACCAGGAAGAAATAGGGAAACTGGACATGGTCAATGTGCAAGCAGAGCTGGTAGGGGTGGTAGGGGTAGCAGAGGTGGTAGGGGTGGCAGAGGTGTTAGAGGTGCAGCTGCAATTAACATGTGGAATGTCAGTTCATATGATGATATACCATTACAATAGAGACAACAAATGGAACATGATGAGGAAGTATTTACAGAAACAACATCTTTGTGCAATTTGAGTACAAAATCCTTTTCATTATAAAGGGACACCCATTACAAGTGTCTAGTACATTACAACCAAACCTGCAAAAATCCAACATGCTTAAACCTGCTACAACCAACATGCTATTACAACCAAACCTGCTACTACAAACCTAACCCTTTTACATGAAAATTTGTTGGTTGCATCAGTAACATCAACACAAACCTGCTACTACAAACCTAACCCTATTACACTAAAACAGAAACCAACCCAACACAAACAAGATAACAATTGACTTCAAAATTAAGCTACTTTTTTGAGTTTTCTTCATTTGAACCTTAAGTTGCTCCATTTCAACAGCCAAAACAACAAGTCTCTCTTGGCTTGTTACTTCTTCTTGCACTTGAACCCTTCCATAAGGAGTCAAGGTCTTGTACATCTCATACAAGTGATGTTTGTACCATTGATTGTCTAGTTCAGGATCACACCAATCCCATGCCAAACACTTCTTTACCCCTGTTTTCTGCAATTAAAATTAAGTGATGTTAGCATAAAAGATTTACACAATCAACATTAGATCAACTTACAAATCTGTTAGGGCAACAAACGAAACGTCTTGCAGGGTTTGAAGGGGTCCAAGAGGTGTGACACTTTAGAGGAAGCCCGCAATCGCAATTAATGGACATCTTGGATTAGAAATTAGGGTTTATGATTTGCGTGTTTTTTGATTTGGGGGTAAATGGCAAACGGGTTTTAAAAGGGGGAATATAATTGGGTTTGGTTCGGGTTTTTTTTTGGGTAATTCTAATATGCCATGTAGGCATACAAGTGGAATTATAAAACATTTGAAAAAAATATATATTACGTGGAAAAGCATATATATACTTTTGTTGATATTAAGACATAGAAAATAAGTTTGGTTGGCTTAAATGGTAATAAAAAAGTTAGTGTTTCATCTCTGTAAAATTGACAAAGTACGTTGTTATTCTATGTACTTTACCCAAGAAAGAATGCAACACTAAATAAAGCACATCCAAACTCGTAGATTCACTGCAACTAAAATATCAATACAAATAATCTAAATATAATTAAAAAATGGAAAAAAGAAAAAAAGCCAAATAGCACATCTACATATTTTCTTGATTTCAGTGAAGAATATAGAGAGCATCATATGGTAAATCTCAACGTTTATATTATAGAGCAACAAAACTAAAAAATCAGAGCAATAAAATAAGACGAACATCACCATCAACAAATTCCACAGGAGGCGTAAATTGTGATCTGGTACTAGCTTGCTTACTTGCTTTCTCAGAAGAGTGATCATCTGAGGACCACCATCAACAAATCACTCCCACTCGTAACCCTCACCACCAACCCAACCACCACTTTTCACCACCCCACCTCGCTTCTCTTCACCACCAAAAGAATCACACCCATACTCATCTACTGCTCCTCAAACAAACCCCTATAAACCAATCCAACAATCAACGACAACGAAGAACCATACCCCATTTCAAAGTCACCATCATTCACATATCCACCTAATGATGAAGACGAGTGGGGTAACTGAGAATCTCCGGTGATGATGACAACATTCGCTGATCCACAAATCTGAGATCACCTCTTTACCCATACAAACATATACACAAATGGTCGTGATGGTGGTTGGCCAGTGGTGGCCAGATCTAGAGTGTGGCCAGATCTAATAATAACGTACTTGAAGAGAATTAATGGAGCCGCGTTGAGGGGAGATGATTTCTTTGTGATTGGAAAGATGAAGATTTGAATATCGGTTTGATTTTGCCTTGTGAGTTGAATTTGCTGGTGATAATCTTGGAGAGAGAGAGAGAGAGGGGGGAGGCGGGAGAGAGAGAGAGAGTGATTGTATTGATAAGTTATTTGTGGTGGTGAGGTGGGTGAGAAAGACGGGTATTTTGGACATTTAATAAAAGTAGTTTAAATAAGTGATATAATCAGTTGTACTTTAAATATTTAAAATAAAATAAAATAAAATAAAATAAAGAAAGAAAGAACCCTCACACACACGTGTCATAAAACTGGTGGATTTGATCAGTTGAGTAATCGAGAATGACAAAAATAGGAAAACGGTGCCATTGGTGACCAAGTCATGGACCACTCAAGTTTTTTTGTACTAGTTTAGGAATTTTCTCTAAATTAATTTGATTCCCTCTCGCAACGCGAAGGCAATAAGACCGTTTTTAGCAAAACTAGAATAATACCTGCGCAAAGCGACATCGTCAAATAATTATACTTTTGAAATTGTGGTTCTATTTTGACCCTTAATACAAACTTAAGAGTTCAATTTGTAGTCACTGTGAGAAAAAGTTTTATGGGTTAAAAAAATTATAAAAGTTTAGGAGTAAATTTAAAATATTAATTTAGTGGTAGACGTTGTTACTATTTTTAATTAGAAGTTCAATTTGTAGTCACTGCGAGAAAAATGTTTATGGGTTAAAAAAAATTATAAAAGTTTAGGAGTATATAGTCCACGTACTGCTTAATTTTAACTCATTTTAAGTTCCAAAAATAAGGATACACTCTTTATAAGTAGCAGAGATTAGTGTTTATTTAACTAACTTTAGAGGGTGAATTTTTAAAAAATAAAAATAATGAAATCAAACATTTAAATTGAAAAAATAAAATAAAATAAAATACGAGCACTACTACACAAAAATCTCTTTAGGTAGGGTTTTTAAGGCTTTTTGACATGGTTTCTAAACCGTGCTAGACAATCGCATACCAAAAAATAAAATATTTTTTGACACAGTTGTGAACCGTAGTAAAAAAATGGACTATTTGGTACGATTTTCTTTATAACCATAGCAAAAAATGGACTAGTTGGTATTTATAGGGTAGGAAAAATAGTTAACCATATATTGGGTTAGAATTTAACCATGGTTAGTTTAAGACACTTGTAATGATCTAAAGAATCAATGGTCAAGATTTAACCACACATGGTGACTCCCCCTCCCTATGGCAGTTCAAGGAGGATAAGGATGACTAGATGAGTAGTCATGGTCTTTGGATGATAATATCCTAAGTATGTAGCTAGTTTTGACTCCGTAAATTGCTAACCGTAAGTTTTTAAGTCACGAAACGTAAAACCGGGTATCCTAAAAATATGAAACTTATAAATATGCTAGAACTTATCAATATACTCCATAATAAAACATAAAATGAGTGGTAGGATCTATCGGGTGCTAAAACCCTGCTAAAAACTGTAAACACGGGTCTAAAACGCGTAATTCGCGTAAAACGCTGAACTGAAAAACGTAAAATTCCAAAACTTTTGGAATTGTCCTAAAATGAGAGAAAATCATATTTCTATTATTTATAGTGTTTTATGGACATATCGGGATGCTAGAATGACGTTTAAACCTAAAAGTAAATCTCGGACACGGCTTCGTGATTTTTGCAGAAATGATCCGACGAGCGTAAAATTCTCGGATTATCATTAAAATAGTTTAACTTACGAGATTATGAAATAAAAATTTTTGAGATGAATAGTGAAAAGTGAATAGTAAAAGTGAATAGTAAAAAGTGAATAGTGAAAAGTGAAGAGTGAAATTTTCGGGAATAAAAGTTAACCTAAAATTGCGAATTGTTACATGGAAGACATTCGTCCGGTGATAGATGCTTGCCTAAGCCAAATAATATTCGGAAAACCATTTGTTGAGGCCACTAGGATGAGTTATGATCCGACCTTAGGGATAGTTAGATTTAAGGGAGAGAACGATGAGGTTGCCTATCAAATGCCCTACAAGATTGAACAATACCGCCTTCTCTCTAATTTCGAAAAAGAACATAAGCAAGCGGCTTATTATAGGAATGAGGAGGATAGACGTAGAGGAGTAGAATATGTAAAGAATAGGATGCTTGGTTTCTATAAAGAATGCTTACAACTAGGTCCGGAATACAAAACTGGTTTAGAAGACGACCTAGAGAATGGAACCAATGATGAAGTCACGTAGTAACCCATGACCTTGAGTCTAGCTACAAGACTCGTAAATAAAGAAAAGCGCTTCTTGGGAGGCAACCCATGTTTTGTGTGATTTTATTTGTTTGTTTGTTATTTGCTTCCGTATGCATGCTTTATTTTTATTGTTGGTAGATCATGTTTCTAAACTAAATAGTGGAAATACTTTACTTTGTTGTTTTGGCCTAGTCTTAACTCCACCTAAAGGTATTTTTGCAAAAGATAAGTGTAAGGGGAAACCCCGAATATGTTTTTAAGAAACAATCCGATCATGATTCTCCACAATATTAAATGAACATGTATATTCGTATTTGTTAGAGTCAAATGCTTGTATTGAGTCATAATGAAGTTTTGCAGGATTTTCCAGGAAGTAGGACCAAGTTTTTCCAGAAATTTTCCGGAAACTTAACATAAGAATTTCTGCAGGTCAATTCTGACGGCGTCAGGAGTTTACTCTTGACGGCGTCAGGAGCAAAAATCTAGAAATTTTACCGGTTTTGTTTTTCTAACGGAGTCTTATGGTTTTTGTGAATTATTAAGTTTTATAATCTCCAGGAGATCTGCAAACTTCATTCCACAAGTATTATATCTTATCTTGTTTTCTAGGATTTAGTAACTTATATAGGATGCCGCCGATTTTACGCGAGGTTGTCTTGTCTATTTTGTCAGGTTTTACAGGTTATGTATGACAAGAAGATGATTTATATTCTGGAAGGGAAGCTTTGATTGTTCATTTTCTTGGAGGAAGATTTAACCTGGCCATCCTATTATCCATACCGAGCGAATTAGGGGAGTATTTGATTTCATTCTCTTTACTTTTTCACTTTTACATTCTTTACTTGAACATTGGGGACAATGTTCATCTTAAGTGTAAGGGGAGGGTAAAAAGATGATACCTTACATATGCACTTTCGCTTGAGTTTGTTTTGTTTGATGGTAGATGTGTAATAAAACTACGAGAAATACTTGTTAGTGCAATTTTAGCGCCAAATTTAAAATTTTTTTACAACATTTAGGAGTGAAACTTTAGTCATAGCAAGCGTCTCATGGATAGGAGATTGTATGACTACCACAAAACCGTATATTCAGAAAAATTTTCCACCCAAATATGTGAGGTTCGCCTTTAGATTTGATAGGAAAAGCATTTACTATTAGTGCTTATGAGTGTACCGGTAGCATTTAGATTCTAGAACTTGCGTTAGTGATGCATCCCGAGACCGCTAGTGAGACTACATTCGTGTGGTAGGATTTACTACATGATAAGAGGCATTAGGATTACCCTTGTGTTAAACCCGTATCATAATTACTTGACCATTTAAGTCATATTACTTGGCTAGTTAAGTCAACTAATTTTTCTCACACCCTTAGCGTTGTACTCATTTTTAGTACACGAAACCCCTAGTACACCCCTCCAAGCCTATCTTTTCGTTTCTAACTTTAAGCATTTTACTTAAAGGAAGAATTTGTTCACCCCACTTAAATGTACAACCAAATCGCCTTAGCCTTCCGTGTATGCGCTCATTTTTAGTGCATTATTGCTATTTGTAAAACCCTAAGTTAACTTTCTAATTGATTACATGGTTGCTAAGTCGAGTCATATCCTTGTACATATTATTTTGGGACGATTGGGACTCATGGGTAAGTACTTATTTATGGAGTAATGGGGAAGAACATCATTTATTACCCCCATATGTACGTTAATCTTAAAAGTGCTCCAAGTGTTTTGATTTTCTTAATTCGAGTCATTAGATTAGTTTAATGTAAAGTATGTAAAGATTCAAGTGTAAGGGGAATGTTCAACCCCTATGATGTATTATTTTGGATGGTAGGGTAAAAGTGTATGCAAAAAAAAAAAAAAAAAAAAAAAAAAAAAAAAAAAAAAATAGAAAAGAAAAAGAGAGAAAAAACATACGGACTACCATCCCTTTTTATTCTATGTTCATTTAATGTTTTTGTTATTTTTCATTTATTAGCTTAAGTCGAGTCTAGTCTTGGCTTAGCAACGCCACATTGTACATGTAATTAACTAAGATTGTTAACTCGCCACCAGTAAAACTTCCTTTATCCAACAAAACCGTGTATTTCATATCCCTACACCTAACGTTACAACCCTTTAAAAGACCTCTTTGATAGTTTATCCTAGGTGCTTACGGCATGTGGTGGAGGTTTGATCATTTCCCAAGCCTATGGTAATCTATTTTGCTATGACAGGTAGTGAGAGATGTTTTCCATTTCCATATTGTAATTTATACTTTATTACACCCGAGAGATGTGAGTATCTAAACACTATTTGTGAGGTTCTTGTGTATGACCTCCGTGCTTGTCTATTGGTCTTTAGTGGAACGATTATTTGTTGTAATTACTTTTATATTAGTGTTAAATGACCCCTAACTTGTATTTTGAGTAGAATAAAAGCGCATTTGCTTGAGGACAAGCAAATCTCAAGTGTAAGGGTATATGATGAGGCGAAAAATGATCCGTTTTTAGGGGGTCATTTAAGCCCAAATCCGAATTTATTTGATCAAATATTGCCCTAAATCGTTCATTTTGTGATTTTAGGTACTTTGGGAGTGAAATCTGGAAAAGGAAGCAATTCGGACGTTTTTGGAGCATAAAAGTGAAGAAAACGCCAAAGTCTTAATTTTCCATGCTGGGAACAGTGCATGACGGCGTCAAGAGTAGCTCCCTGACGACGTCAAGAGTAAAATTTCATTACGATCCAGAAGAGATTTGACGGCGTCATGAAGGTAGGGCGTCAAGAGTAAAAGTCATGACGGCCTGGAAATAAATTGTTCTTAACGGCGTCAAATGTAGATCTAGGCAGTCCGAGGATTGTTTTGGCGGCGAGGTGACGGCGTCACCTAATTGGTCTTGACGCCGTTAGACCCCTTTTCCTATATATAGTTTTCTAATTTTTTACATTTAAAGAGAGAAGTTTTGGGAGAAACCCTAAGTACGACTTTGGTGTAACTTTACAGGTTTTTTAAGGGTTCCAAACCCTTGATACCTTGCATGATTAATCAAGATAAGTGTTCTTCTAATTCAATCAATATGTCTATGTGTTGGTTGTCTATATCTTGTTCTTGTCTTAATTCCATCATGCTAGGCTAGATCTATCTTGTGTTTGCTTAGATCTAATGAAACCTAGATATTGATTATGTGTTGATTACTTGTTTATTCTTGTCTTGGATGAATGATTTATATGTTAGGCTTAAGAAAACTGGCAGATCTCCAATTGGTAACATGCTTGAACGTCTTAAGAAACATGAACCAACGCGCACTAGGTCTTTATTGGTTGTATTTAATGCATGAGCCACTGTTTACAATCCCTATAGTTGTGTTGGGCATGGTGTAGGAGGAGATAAGAGCTCATAGAATTGGGGAGTTATGTGTGCCACCCCATGAATGGTATTAAGGAATACGATCCGTCATCCATGCAATTATAACAAGTAATTAACGTGTAAAAGATATCTAGGGAGTAGTGAAATCTAAGTAAACACATTTTCTCCAATTACTACTCACAACCTTAGTATAAATTAGTTTATTTTCATTTCTAGTATTTTATTTTGATTGCATCTTAGTATTGGGTTAGTTGATTAGCAACTAATTCCGCCCAAATCCTTCAAACCCGAGATTTTAATTTGCTTTCCATAAAATATAAAAACACAAAAATAATCATCCCTCACCTTTAGAACTAGTATTTAGGCTTTCTAATCCTAGCGACACTATTCCTAAGCTGAACGATCAATCCTTCGGTACTTGTCACTATACTATACTAGAACGATCAGGTACACTGCCTGGTCGGGGTTGTAAGCTTCTCAAGATCCCTTGAGAGGTAAAGCCTGTTGCGATTCTGACGCATCAAGTAATCTAGCCGAGCATGTTAAATTGAAGACAAGTGTAAGATATATTCAAGCAACACATAGACATATTGATTGAATTGAAAGAGTACTTATATCAAATTGAACATGAAAGTTTCAAAAGGTTGAAACCCTTGAAAAAGCTGAAAAATTCGACCTAGGGTTTTTCCCTCAAAGTTGCACACTAATGAATGAGATTTGGAAAACTATATATAGATAATACAAGGTGATGGCGTCAAGAAGGAATTTGTGACGCCGTCAACTCGCCGCCAATGATGAAATCGTATTGCCTAGATCTGATTTTGACGCCGTCATGTGTGATTTTCTTCTGGGCCGTCACTAGCAAATGGACCATGACGGCCTAGGTGACGCCGTCATCTTCCAATGCACAAAACACTCTGGACCGTCATGTGTATTTTCCACTTTCACCTCTTTTGTTACTCTTGACGCCGTCACTTGGAGACTCTTGACGCCGTCAGGTGCTGTTCCCTGCAAGGAAAATTAAGACTTTGCCATTATCTTCACTTTTATGCTCAAAAAATGTCTAAAACGCTTCCTTTTCCAGATTTCACTCCAAAAGTACCTAAAATGACAAAAGAAACGATTTAGGGCAATATTTGATCAAATAATCTCGACTTCGGGCTTAAATGACCCCTTAAAAACGGTTTATTTTTCGCCTCATCATACTCTCTATTAGATTAGCTTCGGACGGGTACTAACTAATTTCATATCATGATCTACTACTAACTTCTAGATGCACATGCTATATATACACAAATAAGTGTATCAACAATGTAAGTATGTACAAGTATTTAGAACTAGTAATAAAAATTATAAATAATGTTACAAATAACAAAAAGTTTATAAACTCACCTTATGGTCCGAAAATTTTTAAATTGAGTGGAAAAGCTCTAATATGGATATATGATGAAGAAATTTATACCTATACAAAGATAAAAAAATATATTAGTCAAGTATAAAAGAGTTACAATAAGTAAAAATAAATAAAAATATTCACAAAATATAATTATTACCGTGTATGTAGTTTTGTCAGGTTTAAGTTAAATTTATTATGGTTGTTGATTGAAGTTTTTAATGTTATGGTTTTGAAAGATTTGAGTTGAGGAGTAAATGTGGTATAGAGAAGAAGTAAATGTGGGTTGTGGGTGAAATGGCAGCAGGTTTCCGTTGGGGGAGCAGATTTGGTTTTTGAATTGGTTTTTTGCCACGGTTAACTGTAGCTCAAAATAAATCAATTAGCACGGTTGTGAAATGACCGTAGCAAACAACCATTATTTGGTAATCAATTAGCACATTTGTGAATTGACCGTAGCTAATAACCATTATTTGGTATGGTTTAAAAAGAATGGCTTTTGTTACCATGGTTTTTTATAAAACCGTACCTAAAGACTTTCTTTTTTGTTTTCTGCTACGGTTTTTTGGCTAACCGTATCTAATCACCGTGTCAATTAACACTTTTTGTAGTAGTGGAGTACGATTTAGAAAGCTTAAACAAAAGGGAAAAAAAAAGGCATGAAGAATCTGTCAAGTAGAACATGAAATAGATTAACTAAAACTTCTTCGGTAATTTAAAAAAAAATGAAGGTTAAGAAAGGGTGATTAAACAAGTTATTAAGAAAAAATAAAGAGACATTGATTACGTCGGTAGTTTGTTCATGTTTTGCCTGCTAAGCATTTGTTAATATTAATGCAAATCAAGTGTTTGTTAAAAGTTCTCGTTGAAGATATTGCCTCATATGTGTTTCTTAAAGTTCTTTGCGTTTTATTTAGTTAGCATCTTAGTTTGTAGTTCATTTATGTAGAGGAATTAAACATGCCATGTTTGTTATAAATTTCGACGTGCCTAGCCTCTTCTTGAAGACATTGGTTTTGTTAATCATCACATTACTTTAGAGTGTGAATTTTGTGAATTTGTAGTCATTTACCTTTAACTTTGCATTTAGTAAAGTTATAACTTTTCAGTTTGCATTTAATTTATTCTTTTGATGCAGGTTACAAGCTCCACTAGTAAGTAAATGTCTTCGTGATTGGTGTCAGTGGAGATGATACGCCTGGGCTCGAGCAAAAGATGGAAGAAGGGTGTTGTGTTATGTCCGGTGGAAGAAGAAAATGATGGAGGCTACAATTCAAAGAAGATCATGGAATCCCGGAATTAAGAAAACTTTGAAGACAACACCTTGAGGGCAAGGTGATTTTGAAGGAGTGGGGAATGATACGCCTGGGCTCGAGCCCAAGGCTCATTTAGCTATTAGAGTTTTACCTTGTCTTATAAATACTCTTTCTAATATTTTAGTTTATCATTCAATCAAGTTTTAATATCAATAATTCTCTAGTTCCTCTCTTCTATTTCTAAGGAGGTCGCACACGCTAAAAGTGGTGTCTTATCCCGATACAACCCCTAACAGGGTCGTATAAGGAGATGGAGGTTATAGATAAACAAGGTGTACGTGTACGCATTTCGAGTAAGCTCTCTCCACACATTTGCTAATGGCATCACATTAGGTGCTTGATTACTTGAAAACATAATGTCCTGCAGGTGGCACAACTTGAACCGATAGCACTTGAAAAAGTTCTGAAAGCAGTCAACAAGAACTACCCAAAGAGGTAATCAATGTTCATTTCTTTGGACTTTGAAATATGACTTCTATGTATATTTATATAACTTACGCTTTGTCTGTGTTAGATCTATAATAATGCTAGAAGGGACGTGCCAGTGTAATGTAAGATTTGTAGAGCTTTTACCCAAAAAAAATATAGAATTCAGAAGCCTTATTCATACTTACTTGATTTTGAGAGTACAGGATATAACTATATAAGATTAGTTGATTTCCGGTAACGATCACCTAAGATTGACTGCGTATGACACATTTTCTTTACTTATATAATGTATGTTTATGTAGGTTGCAGCAGTATCACAAGATGCATGTCATGCTTTTGAGATATGTCGTCCTGCAGCTGGACTTGGAGACTATCGAGTTAAAGATATTTTTCACTTCCGAAAAGAGGTATGGAATTTCTTTGATTTACTATATACTCTCTATATGTTTCCAACTTTTTGTTTGCCTCCATATTTTTTGCTGAATTAGATGTATTGAAGTTTGCATGATGGTCGGGTTGGGTAACGAGTCATATTTTAGTAGCTAAAAATGGTTGAAAAGCTCGTTTCAGACTAGGTAAGTCTGCAAACACTTTTTGTTAGCAATATGTGAATTCAAGATGTAAGGCGCTAGTGACAGTAAGGGGATTCAATCCCCTTACTTTTCCCTGCCACGTCAGCTTTCTCTTTCCAGCGACCTGCAGGCGATTCAGTGCCCCAGTAAGGGCGACCAAGTTCAGTTCTTTTTTTTTTTTTTTTTTTTTTTTTTTTTTTTTTAACACAAACTCAAATTTCATTAATAATTAAAACGTTACATAATAATTCAAATAAAATAAAATACATTACAACACTTATTAAAACATTACAACACTTATTAAAAACTAATAATCTAGGTTCAGTCGTTCCTTGATCGAGTCTTTGATTTCTCGCATTTTTTGCCGTTGTAATGCGGGCAAAGCTGGGTCGATTGGTGTGAGATGGAAGATGAGGTCTTTTTGATATATTCTTTCACGATCAAGTGCTAGTTTTTGTTCTTCCATTGCCAATCTTCTGTCTTCTTGCTTCGCTTTCTTTTGCTGCAGCTCCAACTCCTTATCCCTTTGCCCCAGCTCTTTTTTCTTCAAGTTGTAGTAGCCATCTGTAAGTTCGTGCTTCTTACTCAATTCCATTGACTTAATGGTTTTCCATTTGTCGGCTACCCCTTCTAAATACGAAGATTTGGATTTCTCCGATGATTTCTTCTTAGCCTTAGCTTTCTTTGTGGTATCACAACCAACTAGTCGCTCATTTTGAGGCTCTTCATTATCCGAGCCGGTTTCAGAAGCCCTTGGCTTTTTTAGCCGCATCTTGGTTTAAAAAAACCGGCATCTCATTTTTCTTCCAAATCTGATGGTCCCTCAAAATCTCCCAACAATGATCCCAATGAAAGGCATGCTTCATCATTATTTCATATTCTTCACATGCTCGTTTATAAACAGTGAGATCATTCCCACCACTTCCAAAATTGGTAAAACAATTGTCGTAAATGTCACAAAATGCACCAACTCTAGGACGAAGCCTATTTTTCCACTTGCTGACAATTGAGTTGTACAATCTCCCTTCACCAACCTCTTTCTCAAAGTATGTAATCACTTTCTTCCAAAATCCCTTAGAATTTTGGTTGGTTCCAACTGCGCTATCCTCCGACGAATCACACCAAGCCATGCACAACGCGATCTCTTCTTTGCGTGTCCATTGAGTAGAATCCTTCGTGTTGTCTTGCTCAACCTCTTTCTCAGCCGCCGCCTTTTTACCCTTTGTAGCTCGTTTCTTAGGTTTAACAGGCGACATCTCTTCTGGCGACATCTCGTCAGCAAGATCATCAGTTGGAACCGAATCGTGAAACGATCCATTAGCCGAACCTTGATAACCCGATGACATATGTTGACTCGGATAACCCAAACCGGTTCCAACATAAAAAGCCAGATTGTTTTGTATTTGTTCCATAAAATCACAAGCATCTAGATTGATGTGGTTAACCGGAGAATAATTTTGATAATTAGAATAGGAAGACGATGATGAGTTCATTGTTGGACGATAACAGGAATCGGGGGAGCCATACATAGATTGTTGGCTTCGACGGGAGTGAGTTTGTTGTGGTTGTTGGTTGTTTTGATACGAAGGAACAAATAGACGATTAATATTACGATGCATAGCAAATGGATTGAATGTTTGTTGTTATTGAGGTTGTTGACAATCATAATCAAGAGAACGGGGTCGGAAATTGACGTTTGGTGAGATACCGGTTAACCGGAAAGTCGAATCCGGTGGTACTTCCGGGATGTTTTGTTGTAATCGGGATTTTCGGCCTTTTGCTTGTTGTGGTGTTTTCTTAGACATTTTGAATAGAGATTGTGTTTATGTTGTGTGAATTGGAGTGTGTTATGTTGGGTATTTATAAAGGAAATATAAAAGATTTTTTTTTTTTGGGCCAAACAAACAGTAAGATTTTTTTTTTTGTGGATTTTATCACTTCAAAAGAAAAGGGGGCAACGGTTATTTGATCAGAAAGGCAACAAAATAAGAAAGAAATTTTTGATCCTCAAGCCGATCGTTTGGGTTTTTTTCGTGGGTCGATCGAGTAGCCACAGTAGTGGCGATCGACTGGAATCGATCGCATGAGTCGATCGTCAAGCCTTTCTGTCGCTAGCCTAACACCATATTATGACCATAACTAGTTATTAGTCACGATATTACATGCCTTGGAGTTCCTGGTACTATTTATGAACGAGTCAAAAAATTTACATGCATCTTGAAATTAATGACGGAACTTAAATAAAGAAGCTTTATGTTGTCTCATAAATCATAATCTAATCTGTTAAAAGATCCAGATTAATGTAACACTTGTGATTGAACAATTAATTAACAAATAACGAATAACTATTGAAGTGCTAAATTTGTCAATTTGTGTTGTATTTTATCAACCCATTTCATTGTCACTATTTGGATGCCTTGTATGAAACTTAGAGATGGCAAAAAAATCTGAATCCGACGGAGAATCCGATACCCGGCCCCGATTTGACCGGGGAATCCCCGAGTTGACCGGGTATGGGGATGGAGATGGGGAATCCCCATTACTCAAAAGCGGGTATGGAGGCGGGGATGGTAATATCCTCGGGTCCCCGTACCCGTCCCCGAATATCTTTTATACATGAATAAAATTATATATGTATATAATATTTAAAATCTTCTCAATTAATAGCTAATATACTCTTGTTAATGGTCTTTGTACCTTTGCATGTTGGATTAGTTCGCATTTTTGTTTCCAATTGTAGTCGTTTTTGTACTTACGATAAGTCGTACTCTTTACTATGTTTTGTCGAATGTTTGAACTTAATCTAATGAATGAATTTTGTTTGCTTTTAGTATGGTTGCACCATTTGAAATCTATTTAAAATCTCAATTATGTAATAGGGAAAAATCCCCGATTCCCCATTGGGGATTCCCGTTCCCCATTGGGGATGGGGATGGAGATGCAATTGTGACCCCCGACGGGGATGGGGACGGGGATGGGGATAACTATCAAACTTCGGGGATGGGGATGGTGTCAACCATTCCCCGCATACCCGGCCCCGTTGCCATCTCTAATGAAACTACTATAATTCTAATCATCTTGTGCTTATCCTTACTGCACCAAAGTAGATGGTTCTTCAATTCATTTAAACCATGTTGCGTCAGTTTATATATGCCTGTTCTTTTACCTTAAACGTAATTAATGGACTCAATTCAATATCTTGGACTTGCATATTTGTTAGTATCTCAATGAAACCTCAACTCTGGAATATTAGTGTGTTACAGTTGGATACTATGTTCTTTCGATACTTGGAAATCATTACCATTCTAGTATGCTTGTATTTTATGAAAAGTTATGCCTTTATAGGGAGAACTGGCGAAGTAAAGTACTTCGTAATCTGAAGCTTTGAATTGAAATATATAAAATTCCATTGCAAGCTAATTTATATATGTTGTGATTCGTAGTTAAATGATTTAAAATAGTTATTTATAAAGAGAATATTTGCCAGGCAGAATACGGGACGACCTTTTATACGACACAAATAGTGACTGCATTAGCGCTTTTATTGAAAATAACGACTTAAATAGCGACCTTCCACAAATAGTGACACTAATTAATAGACTCAAATAGCGTCGTCTCTTAGAAATAGCTAAATATAATGCAACTACAAATAGAAAACTTGCTAGTTTTCAGCAATGCATTATAAGGAGTCATCATAGTTGCCGCTAATATAGTGACAAATTTGACAAGTTGCAAAAATCTAGACTAATACGTAGCGACCTAATGTCTGTGGTCGCTAAATGCGACGCTGGTCACAAATGTGTCACTTGAAAAGTCGCTAAATTGGCATTTTTCTTGTAGCTGATCTCTATTTATGATTAGTGACAGACATATAGTAACAAAAAGTAACCATCTAATGCTATGTCACTAAACTTGTCTAATAATTATGCATCGTAGCGAAACTTTTGTTGTCACTGCAAAGGATTTTCTTAGATTCTTTCCTCTCCACTCTATTCTATCTTTTTCGTCAAACCGTCTTCGATCTTCGTTGCCTTACATTTGCACTCAATGTTTTGTTAATTTCTTGTTATGAATCGGTAGTAAATTCTGACTGATATATAAATTTCCCGATGCACATTTACTATAAGAATAACAAGTAGAAGGCGCCCACCGCCTTGCGGCGGGTTTTTGTACCGGATGTCAATCTATTTGTTATTGGCGACCCTTCACGGTTGAGTTTATAACTGTTTTCACCGCTAATCACTCACTTTGGAGAGGGGTTTTTTGGTTTCATCTTCCAAACACGCCAAATAAGCAATAGCTATTAGGCTGGGCACAATAATGTAAAGTGATCGACATATCCGATCGATCTCAATCGATCCTTCTTTTGTGGGTAGTCGATCGTGGCAAGACAAAGCAACCAAAACGGTCGAGCATGAGATCGAATGTCTTTCTATGTTTGTTGGATTCAAAAAAAAAAAAAAAAAAAAAAAAAAAAAAAAAAAAAAAAAAAAACTTGTAGCTGTTACATTAAAAAAAAAAGAAAAAAAGAAAAAAAAAAAATAACACACTATAAATACCACATTAACACAACATATTTTACACACTTCAATTCACAAAATCTCACACATATTTCAATTCAAAATGGCGTGTAATAAACTGCCTCATACCGTCGAAGAATTTCAAAATTGGGTCAAAAACCAAGCTGAGAAAGACAACATGGCTCGTCAAGAAGCTATTTCCGAAGTTATTAGCAAATTTGAGCTGGCAAAGGCCCTCAAACAATGAATAAGAACATGCTACACAGATTGCGATCACATTTCTGACGACAGAAAATATGTGATCGACCAGTTTTTATACGATGAATTTCGTAAAGAGCATGCCGTTGTTGAGGCATTGCGTGGCTGTGTGAGTCAGATACATGCCCAAAAAACAAACAAGATTCGTTGGAGCTTTGAAGAAAATGTGGAAGCTGCTATGGTTGAACAACAGCAACAACAACAACAACAACAATTTGTGCAAGGTGCATCAAGTTCATCTGCACAAAGAGTTGTTGAGCAACAACAACAGCTGCCTCGTTTGGATAATTTTCAGCTAAGTTTTGAGGAAAATGTGGCAGCAGATGGTGATGACTGGAACTCTGAGAAGGAGCGGGAGCTGAGCTGGTTGGAAGCTCAATTAGAAGAAGAGAGGTTGGCGAGCTTTGATCCTTACGACGACGGTTACCGCTCCAACAACTCTCAGACTTGGGATCACCCGGACTACAACTGAAGCTAGGATTATAATTGAAGTTTATGTAATGTTTAAGTTTATATTTTCAATCTATGTACTGTTTTATTTTTATTAATGAAATTAATGTTTTAATTATTAAGTTTGTATTAAAAAAAATGAACTAGGTCGCCCTTACTGGGGCACTGAATCGCCTGCAGATCGTTGGAAAGAGAAAGCTGACGTGGCAGGAAAAAGTAAGGGGATTGAATCCTCTTACTGTGCCCAGCCTTAGTTTTTGCTCACGTCAAATCAATAAATATACGGCTGGAAAATACATGAGCCTATTGAGGGCACACACGTATACACATAGAGAACATTTATTAATAGAACGAGTAATTCAGACCCGTGCGTTGCATACGGGCTCTATCTAATTGGTCATAGTGTAATGTGCAGTATTTTTTTTTTTGTTATTAGAATTTTGTAAGTATGGCCTTAGTTGATCGGTAAATTTTATATTTAAACTTTTTATGACATATTAGTAGTTATTTATAAAGTTTATATTTTGTATTTATTCTCAAGATTGTAACATTATATTTAAACTTTCTATGACATATTAGCAGTTATTTATAAAGTTTAGATTTTGAATTTATTCTCAAAATTGTGCGTTGCACACTGGCTCTATCTAATTGGTCATAGTGTAATGTGCAGTAATTTTTTTCGTTATTAAAGTTTTGTAAGTTTGGCCTTAGTTGATCGGTAAATTTTATACTTAAACTTTTTATGACATATTAGTAGTTATTTATAAAGTTTATATTTTGTATTTATTTTAAAAATTGTAACATTATATTTAAACTTTTTATGACATATTATTAGTTGTTTATAAAGTTTAGATTTTGTATTTATTCTCAAAATTGTAACATCCCTATATTTTGATATAAAACTAATATGTAATCTTTGGCACATATTTACGTCATTATATATCTAAGTTGTGATTGTTTCACACATTTTTTAAGCATGGCACAGATTTAAAATAGTTTATTGACATGTAAGCTTCGGTACTTATTTTCATCAATATATATCTAAATTGTGATGGTATCGCACATTTTCTAAGTGTAGCACACATTTAAAATAGTTTATTGACAATAAGTTCCTAAGTTGTGATGTTACCACAACTTTTGTTGGTCAATAAGTTACTAAGTTGTGATGTTACCATAACTTTTGTTAACATGGCATGAAAAATGTTGGTGCGTTTATTTCTGTCAGTTTTAATTGAGGTCGAGTCAAAAACTATGTTTTCTACTAATTTTCGTCATAAATAACTTGGGTTGCCTCAGGACCCGTGCGAAAATGATTGTGTAAATTGTCGGGTTGTTAGTATGATGGTGAGACAGAAATATACAACAATAGTTTATTGACATTAAAAGAGTATATATGAAGAGACTTTTTTCAAGATGATACATTGAAAAAAGTCTCTTCACATGTAATTTTTTAATATATATAAATTACATAAATTATTTTAAATATGAAACGATGACATTAATGTTGGAGACCTTTTATATTTATTCTCGTGCGATGCACACAGGTTTGGAATGCCTCAGGACCCACGCAATGCACACATGTAGGATTTAATTGTTTCTTTCGTAATGTTCGGGACTAATTTTCGGTTCATGTTTGAAACTCTCATTTTTTGTAAAAGATGGACTTCGTTGTTCAAATAAATGACATTATTAAAAGCGAACTATAAAACAAATTTCCTTTTTAACAAAACTATAAAAACATAAAACATTAAAATAATTAGTATATTCAAAAGTATAAATTATAATTCGTATGATAAAAAATTAAATCCAATGACCCAAGTCCGAATCATAAACCCGCTCCAATCAATTAATAGACCCGACATTTAACTAAACACAATTTTGTTTTCCTTTATATACTTCTTCGATTTTGAAGATTCTCATTGTTAAGATGATAGTGTGACTATATTTTTATTATATACTACCTCATTTTCAATATGTAACATCGACTTGATTATGCAGTCATATCAAATATCAAAGTCACGTAATATTCCAAGACGTTTAATTAAGAAAGTGACATTAACACACCGCAAGACAAAAAAACTACATTAAGAGTAAAATTATTAAAATGCACCAACAAAGTGTAGTAATAACGAGGTTTTAAACCCGCGCGTTGCCGCGGGTTGTTTTTGTACAACTAATTCTCACACATGTAAAATTCTAAATATATTTTACCACAACTATATAACACCTTTAGATAAAAAATGATTATTGACTACATTTGCAGTGGGTCGTTTGAAGAACATACTTTTAGCGATATTGAAATGCAACAACAGTGGAATATTATGAAGTAGACAAAGAAATAAAAACAAACTTTTGTTGGTTAGCTTCATCCATTAATCTTAATCTCAACTTGTGTTGCTCATGTGTAGTATACAAAATTCTGATGTGTCTACAATAATATATAAGCAGTGGAACTCCAAACTGTTTTACTACATGTAAAGACAAATTATAAGCATCTAATTGCAACTGTTTTAATAAGATTTCAATAAACTCAACAAAAACAACTGAAAAGTTCACAACCTAGAAACACAGCTTTAGCCCTCCGAACAATGAATACAAAATATATTTTCTTTACACTTTGGTTCTTTTTCAAATTGGTACCAATAAAAGTTGTACCAGCAAAAGGCATGACAAAACTACTTATCACACATCATATTGTTTTCATTCGCAATTATTAACAAAATAACTTATTAGATATCTACAGTATGTGGAAAGTTTACATAAGCCCACCACACCCGAATCCGAAATATGGCCTACATATAACACGCACATGAGAAAGCCAGCAACTTTTTTAATGTAGAAACAAACTTCTTAGTTCTCTACTTTTGACTAATAGTTAAACGCTTAAACTCTCAACAAATGGATATGGATTTTTTTTTCTTGTCAAAAACGTTTAAGCTGTAAATGGAAATGTTAGTCAAATTATCCATATCCATTTTTTTCTTATCAAACTGTTAATCAAATTCACAAACACATATAACAACTCAAAAACAAAAAACCTTACAATAACATGTATATGCAACAAAAACTATTAAAAAAAAGTGGAGCATACCTGTCATTAACCTTGCTTCTTCACGTCTACTTTGTCTTCGAATGCAATCTTGATTTTTATTATTTTAGATTCTAGATAACGGGAAAATCATGACCACGATAACCTTTTTCTAAATACGCTCGCCTAATTCAGCTGATGATAATACCCTAGCAACAAAATAAAATAAAATAAAATAAAATAAAATAAACGAACCTTCTCTCTTTTAGCATTCGGTGTTAAGGTGTTCATTGATTGCGATTACCGTTACATAAGCTCTTTATGTATGCTGCTGCGACTCTGTACATGAGGTTATCGACCTGAAGGGAATTCTTGGTTAAAAGGTTGGCAGTTTAGAGTCAACTTGACGCTCAAATCACCAAACACAAATTAATACGAACCCATTGAATAGCATCCTTTCGCATCCAATTCACCGCTGCTAGTCTCCCCTTTTTCTGTTTCTTGCTCACTTTCAGTCAATTTCAACTTTCCATCTAAAACTAAACCATGTTGTTGCCCACAAACCCAGAGACCATTGTTGTTGCCCACAAACCCAGACGCGAGTTGCCCACAAACAATGTATATTTAGTAGCCAAATATAACAACCTGATAAACAAATACAATGTCTCTTAAGATTCTGAAAACATTTAAACAGTATAAAAAAGAGTTGGTGTTACATAAAACAGAGTTGGTGTTACATTTCAGCGGTGTTTGGGATTGTGTTTGTAGAAAAGCATTTGTTTATAGAGAAATGCATGCCCAGGCTAACTTTTTTAAAACTGTGATTTGCTCCATTAATACTTACAGGTTGTTAGGTATTGCAAATTTACCAAGAGCATCCATCCACCCAAAGACCTAAATGACCTAAGATGACATGGCCTAAATGCCAAAAGACCACTTATAAAGACTTCCGGTGTTATTAATGTGTATCTGGTGCAAATCTTCTCAAGAGCATCCATCCACTTTAATATTTTGAAATTAAAGAAATAAATAAAATAAAAAATTCTAAGATGACATTACCTAAATGCAAAGGACGACTTATAACATAATACCTCAAAAAAATTGCATTACCACAAATCTTCTCTTAGCGGATTAAAGGCCATGACCATGACACTACCATTGCAATTGTAACCCCAAAACCATGAATCAGCACCTGTTACAAAAAACCAAAATCACTACTAAAATCCGAAAACAAAAACCCAATGCAATACTTCAAATTTTAAAAACAAAAAAACATAATTAAAAGCTAGTTGGTTTATCAACTCTTTCATTGTACGAAAGTTTATATACCTGCTACATATGATTTGGTACCTGTTTGTAAACACATCGATAATATCTTCTACTTCCATACGCCTATCTGATTTTAAAACTTCTTTGCTCCGTTCCATTTAAAAAGTCAATTGCATTTAACAACGTTTTTTAAGCTGATCACTAATTCTTTCTGGATACCTGTAATGGCAGCGGGTTGCAGGAAATTAGCACATCCTAAAATGATTGTTAAGTGACCAAATTGCAAAATTCTTTGTCACTACTAACACGGCTGAAATGTACACGTGTCTCTAAGATAAACTACAATCTTTCGGTATGTTTTGACATTTCTGAGATACCCTAAATCACCCTGTGTCCCATAAATCTCGCAAGTAAAAATTTGGAAAAGTAACAACTCAAACAAAGGTAGTGAAGTAGTTCATTACCTATTACCTGGCCGGCTGTGCAACCGAAAGACTATTTGTTCTTGTTTAAAACTGAACAGCCCTTTTGTTGATAGTGTCCAAAAGACGGTTTGTGTTACTGCCGATGTAGCTCTTTAGAACTGAACGCCTCTTTTGAACCTCTCTTCCATACAGTTCTGGTAACGCCCTTTTGACATCTTCTCCATTGTCTCCAAAAAGGTCGGTCGATATCCTATTGTTCACAATCTTAAAAAAATCAAGTTATTAGTATACGTGTTACAATAAATAAAAAACTAAAACTTATGATAGTATAGATTTTGGTTAATGGTTGCAAACCTCAACGAATGGCCAGTTTGTTTTTATAATAAAAAACTAAAACAAATGGAATTGATCACGTCCTTACCTCAAATTGCCCTGCAAAAATGTTGTTATTAGTTTTTATAGTTATTGACTAACGATATTAAGAAATGATGTTTGCGTTGTTGTGAGTACTCGATAAATGTGACCTACATACCCCTCAATTACCTTACTCACAACACTCCTCAATTACATTACTCACAACACCCCTCTGCTTATAGTATCCATCTCATAATTTTGGGCCAGTTCATACTGAAAAAAAACTGAAATTAGTTTATACCTTCTTATCATTGACAAACACCAATAACCTCAATTGAGCCGATTTATAACCCCTTCCACCAAAAATCCGTGAAAAATTAGAAGCATCATTTCAAGTACACTCAATTATGATTCATTAAAAATTGGTTAAAAACATACAAAACAAAACCCCTAATTTTTTGCAAATAAAATCAAATTCCAATTAATCAAAACATAAAAACCAAAACCTAACCACAAAACAGTTAAAATGATAAACAATCACATACCTTTCATGGGTCTTTTCAACTTTTTTGTTTGTGTTTTCGCTGTTTTTACCAACCCTAGAAAATGAATCTGTTGTGTTTGATGATAGATTTTGAAGAGCAGCTTCAGGAAGAAAATAGAGAGGAGATGTGTGTGTTTTGTGTTTATGTTTTGTGATTTGTGGAAAAGTGGAGAAGCTTCACGAAATGTAGATATACCAGCCACAAAACACCCCTCTTCTCACAAAACACTGTCCCCATTAAATTAACGGCTTACTGTAGCAATTCCTGTAGACATACTCACATTTTGCACTATAGATGCTCCATTTTGCATCGGGTTAAAACGCCGGTCGAGTTATCTTTTACCCGCCGGAGTTCCAATTATGAGAGGGAAAGTGAGAGAGGCGATGGACCATATTAAGATGCCGGGTATACCTATTTTAGATGGATCGGGCTTTGCAAATACCCGTTGGGTCAAAAAGGTCTACAGTAAACTCACGGGTTTTAGTATATTGTATAATTATTGACTAAAAATTGAATGTGTTGGAATTATTATATCATGACATTCATATTAATAAACCATGAACATCAAAGTGAGCATGAGCGGAAGCAATTATAATAGATCGAATAACATGTAATTAATTAATCATTAATTTAAATAGTAAACATACCGTAGTGATTCTAGCCCGAACAAGAATCAATGCAATCTTCCGGAACCAATGAACCCTAATTAGGGTTTATAAGGATTATATGAATTACCCCTTACCTTTTTGTAATTCAATCCAAGAATCAAACAATAGTGTGTTTGATTCACGTTCTTGTACACACGTACTAATTCAAGAAAAAGTTTATGCAAGTAATAAACACAAAACCCTTTTTGATCTTATGAAAAATCGAAACCCTTAAGGGTGTTCGTTTTTGGATCGACCAAGAAAAGACAAGGAGAAGAAAACACCAAGATGTGTGTGTACAAGTTATGAGAAAAACCTACACGTTGGGTTTGCTTATATACTACACAAGACTTGGAGCTCAAGGCACAAAGGAGGTGGGTTTGCCCCCCTTGCCGATCGGTTTGGAGCCCAAAGAGGGTGTTCCGGAACCTTCTCTTGTTTCCATGTTTTGTCTAGTAATTACTTTCCTAATCTTCATTTAATAATTAATTAGTCATTAATCAATAATACTAATTATTATTTATTTGTTTTGTGTTTAATAATTAATTATAACATTTTATAAATAATTATTACATTTTCTCTTCATACGTATTGTGTGCAATCCCGTGATCTCAAGTTCGATCCTAACACACGACTATTATTATTTTGTCTATAAAACCAACAGAATGTTCGTCACATTATTTTCTATAAACTTACTTGCTAACAAATCAATAGTATTAGCCCCTTATTGGTATTACATGAAGTAAAATATTACATGTTTGATTTGTAATGTACTATTAATATGAATGCTAAGTATCATTCCACCGGTGGCCGCGGCGTTGTTCTTCTTGTTGTTGTCTTTGTTGTTGTTGTTCATTGGGCTTTTGTATGTTTTGTTTTTGATACAATTTTTGTGACTTCTCGATCTCTTTCTTTAATGCTTCTTGACGCGCTGCAAAAAACAATTAGATATAGTTGATCGTTAGTAATTTAAATATAGTTAATCAATATATTGCATTTTTTTATCAAATTGAAAATGTTCGTGCATGTTCCACTTAATTGATAAGACAACGATGTGTAGGATCTCTTAAACCATTAGAAAATATAATGTTACTACCAAACCTCCTAAGCACCATCTTTATGTCCTACATTGTTACACACACAAAACACACGTGAAATTTACATGAAACAATATAAATCAATATGCTAAATAAGTAAGACGATATGATGCTTACTTTACCACCATAATAAGTTGTAGCCCAATGTGCACGCGGTGTGGAGGAAGTTGTGGTTTGTTGTGTGTGATTTTTGACACATTATATAGTTGATAAAATATTTGTAACTCATGGACGGGAAGGTAAAAAGACTAACCACTATTAATTGAGACATTTGAGTTGCTTGAAATCAATGTACACATACTAAGGGTGCGTTTGGTTTCCTCCTAAGGGACTCAAACTATCACTATGAAAGTGACAGTTTGTGTTTGTTTAGAATGCCGGGGCGCACAACTATGACTATGAAAGTCTAATATATTCCATACTCCATATACAACTCTTGAGGGGGGAACGGATCTTTCATAGTTGAGAGACCCACCACTACTATCAAACTCATACCCATTGTCATTCCTCGCAGCATACCAAACGCACCCTAATTGAGATGTTTGAGTTGCTTGGAATCAATGTTGAAGGCTTCTTATGATATAATCAATTCTTGAGACATTTATTATGACCCCTTTACATTTATAAGGCTACTTAAGCTTTTAGTATATAAGATTAATGAATTTATAGTATATATATTAATTATATTAATATGATTCACGAAATAATTTAACGACCGTTAATTTAATCGTTAGACGCTTAAATAACTATGAGCTTATATATATATATATATATATATATATATATATATATATATATATATATATATATATATATATATATATATATATATATATATATATATATGGGGCTTTATTTTCAGAACCCTGTTAAGTGCGGGAACTGCGAGAACTCCAATTTTGCATTAGAAAACATGCATGTTCATATAAAACTATTTGCATTGATATGTTGCACTTAACATGGTTTTATATGAACATGTATGTTACACAGGTATGTGTATTAAGGTGTATGCAAGAAAATATACATGTTTTATATGAACATGCATGTTTTCTAATGCAAAATTGGAGTTCTCGCAGTTCTCGCACTTAACAGAGTTCTGAAAATAAAGATACACTATATAATATATATATATATATATATATATATATATATATATATATATATATATATATATATATATATATATATATATATATATAATCTAGTTCAAATAAGATCAATCTTAAAGTTGTAAAAATAAGATCCAACTAAAATTTGACAAGTGACACTCTCGTTAAAGTAAAATTAAATTTTTTATTGAGTATAACTAAAATTTTTAAAGTTTTGATGTTTTTCTTTTTTAAATTGACGAAACTAAGGTGATACACTTTGATTCGACATGTAAATTTATAGTTGTGTATCACTAATCCAAACTCATGTATCAGTTGGTTATTAGTTGTTAAAATGTTAATTCGTATTAATACTTTATTTTTTTGTATATTATTGCTAATATGGTTATTTATAAAATGGTTTTAGTGGTTGTTTATACTAGATCTTATTTTTACAACTTTAAGCTTGATCTCACATTAACCCTCCCATATATATATATATATATATATATATATATATATATATATATATATATATATATATATATATATATATATATATATATATATATATATATATATATATATATATATATATAATGCATGAAGCACTCTCTCTCCAAAATTTTCAGATTTACAAGAAATAATGCATGTTTTACAACACTTTAATGCACCCAATTTTCAGAATTACAACAAAGTAAGCATATTGTACAACAAAAAACAGCATGGTGTCATTTTAAGACCAAAATTCTACCAAACAACATTAATGCTATTAAAAACACCCATTCACCAAAAATTACAACCATTTAAGCACAATGTACAATAGCTTTTAAGTAAATACAAATCATAAAACACAAAGCACAAGTATGTAAAACACAATAATTTTAAGGTCAACAATCTATTCAACACATATAATTAATACACTAATTAATTCACCCCTTCACCAAAATATACAATCATTTAACCATAATGTACAAGCTAATCAAGCTACTAAGCCAAGTACTTAAAAATAAAGCCATTAGGCTGGGCACAGTGGTCGGTCGACCAGACCGGTCGCCCCTGCGCTAACCTAGTCGCCGCCACTGCAACCACAAGATCGATGAAGTTCGGACGGCTCCAAAATTCACAAACTAGTCACCCCCTCGACCGATTAATGCATTCCACAAAAGAAGAAGAAAAATGTACCGTTACATATCAAAATAAAAACGAAGATGAAACGAAAGAAGAAAAGAACAATCATCAATCAAGCCAAAACAAACATCAAACTTATTCCATCTATGGTCCACGAACAGAAAGTGTACAGTAAATAAAACCCAACGTCTACATCTACCTCAATTCTAACCCCATCTCAAAACCACCATCACGGTCAACACAACATCAAACCTTAGAGAGAGTTTTCGTTTGATATTCAAGAAAAGGGTCTGATTTTCTTGCAAACATAGATTGTTAGTTATGTTCGGTTATCAAGATAAGAAAGAAAAGAAGAGTACGTGATGTTTGTATGGCTGCAAAACATGGCTGCGTATTTTTGTGAGGGAAATTAGGGTAGTAATGATGTTATTTAGGTTTTGTAAACGTATTTATAAGTCCTAACATTTGGGTTATATAACGGTTTGGTTGTTAATTGGGCTAGCTAAATGATATCACAAATTGTTTGGTAGTTTTATCATGAGCCTTAATAGATATTGATGATTAAAGTTTGTTTAGGCTGAAAATGGTTTTAAATTAATTACTAATTGAGCCGTATATTATTTGTATGATACAGTTGTTTTTGGGCTAATTTTGATATTTGGTTCATGTAAATAGTGTATATTAAAAATGAAAATGTTAGGGATATATATAGTGTAAAAGAGATGATTTTTTTGAAATATAAATATAAATATAAATTCTGATCGCCTTACTATGCCTAACCCTACCTAAGGTAGAGATGCTGCTTTCAGTTCTATCTAAGATTGGAAAGGACCTCCGGTCTTTTGTAGGGAGTGAGGATCGAACCATTAACCTCTAGGTTAAGATGCAAGGGGTTTTCCAACTGGTCCAATTCTAAAATTATTGTTATTTGTAACTTAATCGTTAAAAAAAATTATGGCCGCATAACATCACATTACCAGAAAATATAATCACAGGGTACCCGCTATATATATATATATATATATATATATATATATATATATATATATATATATATATATATATATATATATATATATATATATATATATATATATATATATATATATATATATATATATATATATATAGTGTGAGGTTATTTTCAGAACCAAATGAATTGCGAGAACCGCGAGAACTACCAAGGACCAATCAGATTTTAGATAATTAATTATTCTTTTTTTTTCCAGCCTATTTTCAGAGGGGTAGACTTGGCATTTTGCATTATTGTACATTAATTACTTAATTTATTTACTCCATGATTATTGGAAGACACGATCAATCAGTTATGTTTATCATGATATACGCTTAAATATCAAACCCTAAGACATATTTTTATCATCACCATCGATCATCACTAGTCTTTTTCCCAGTTTTAGTAAAAAAGAAAAAGAAGCCGCAATGTATTCCACTCATGAAAACACTAATGAAGACAATTCCAATGTTTCAGATCCCATTGAAACACAAACGAATGATGTTATTCAACCTGATAACGTTGATGACATAGTTAATTCTGATGAACATGATCCTTTGGGTAATTACATTATTCTAGTTTATTTTAAATTTATGGTTTTTATAATGAATTATCGTTGTGGAAAAAATAGTCCACAAACAATAGAAGTATTTGATCGCTAGTGGCTGGAAAAGTTGTTGATCTTGTTGATTATAATAAAATTATTAAGGTTAAAATTTTTTTAACCCAAAGCTTATAACAATTGATTTGCCGTATGAGGTTACAGTTTTTTTTTTTTAGCATCTGTAGATTTTAATTAAGAATTAATAGTTTCTTCTTCAACTAGTCTTGTCTAATGTCTTTTATTTGAATGATTTCAGGTAGCTAGGCATCTCATCTTCCGTTAACAAGCGACTGTTGTTTCTTGCCGATATTGTACAAGGGTGTTTTTAGTTTGATCTAAAGGGTGTTTTTAGTTTGATGTAAAGAACGGCCCATCTTTTTCTAATGACTTTTGCGTATGAGGATACTGTGTACACAGGTGTCTTTAGTTTAAAGAGCAGCGTTACACCCGGTGCATATATGCATATCTTGTATCTTGCCGATATTTTACGACTTAACACCGGGTGCACATGTATAAGGGTGTTTTTGTGTGGTGTAAAGAGCAGATTAATACCCGTTGCATATGTGCACATCTTGTTTCTTGGTGTTTCTCTACAGGTTTTCTATTGTTGTTTTAGGTAATAGCAGCAACTGTTTGCGTGACCTTGGTTGCATCATTGGCTTTGAGGTCGTGTACAACACCAATGGTTGCATTATTCAAGATTTGTTTACAAGTTTGGTTGACATATTCACTTCTTGCTGGATAGGTGGATTCCGCTATATAACAACTTTTGAACGATAGTATGTATATGTATGGTAAATCTCATGATTTTTTTTTCTTGTTTTTTTTTTTTTTTTTTTTTTTTTTTTTTTTTTTTTTTTTTGTAATTTACAGATAGATGGGATTGTAATGGGCCTGGGACTTGCTCTACTTGTTGGACTCGGGTTGCAATTTGGTTTTGGAGTATTTACAAAAGCCATACATGTTAGACACATCATTATCCTGAATGTGAGTGTCTTACATGCATATGTGCATGCATGACTGGGTTTGAAGACGATACGGACAAAATGAAAATGAAGCAATGACTGAAGGCGACGACAATTATGCAGACACTTTTTAAGAAGATGCATTTGTGCATGCATTTAAAAAATATATAATAGAACTTTGATTGTCTTATTCTTCTTTTCTATTTGTATAATCATCCATGTCACGATTGTACCTATAAAATTGTATAGTTTGTTCATCTGGTTTCACATATTGCATTTTTGTTTCGAATCAACTATGTCCATCGTGCACATGTGTGCCATGCTCATCTAGTTCTTTATATACTATGCATATACTTGTGCACATCGATTATACCATATAAACACATCAACTTCGCCAATTTGAAAGTCACTGCAAAAAAGCTATTAAAATATACACTCCATGCCATGCACAAGTGTAATTTTTTTGAAAGTCATCTAAACAATTTCATGCCATGCACATGTAATTCTTTTGCTCTACTAGATTTAAAAGCTCACTGAAAGATTAATTTATATAAATATAAAACAATTTCATCTAAAAAAATTTCATGCCATGCACAAATGTGTCATGCTTGTCTAGTTCATCTAAACAAGTTCGTGCACATGTGTGTCATGACTCATGCACAAGTGTAATTCTTTTGAAAGTCATCTAAACAATTTCGTTTAATGCACATGTAATTCTTTTGCTCTACGAGATTTAAAAGCTCACTGAAACATTAATTTTGAAAGTCATCTAAACAATTCCATGCCATGCAATGCAAATGTAATTCTTTTGCTCTACGAGATATAAATATAAAACAATTTCATATAAACAATTCCATGCCATGCACAAGTGTAATTCTTTTGAAAGTCATCTAAACAATTTCATGCCATGCACATGTAATTCTTTTGCTCTACAAGATTTAATTAAAAGCTACTCAAGATACTAAATAAAAAGAATAAAATGTTATGTTGAATTTCATCAGCCACGTTGGTGTTTAAAAAGAAAGAAGACAATATTTTAATTGAATCAAAATACGTTGAGTGGTATGTAACTACCTGACTTTTAGGAACTTCCATTTAAACAGGGGCAGTTACAAATCTCTAAAGACGTCTTTTCCCATTATACCCTTCTATAATTAAACCAATTTAAATAAATAAAAAATATTTTTAATTAAAATGATTAGCTACAAATGGTTCTCGCAGTTCTCGCAATTTATTTGGTTCTGAAAATAACCTCACCCTATATATATATATATATATATATATATATATATATATATAAAGCAACGGCTTGAAGTTTTGCAACCTTCCTAAAACATGACATCTATTAGGTTTATAACTTGACAAGTGGTGGACAAGTGTAATTAAAATAAAACATTTGGGTGTCTTACCCTATTTTAAAACTTTACACGTACATATGTTGGATAGATAATACAATTCCACTATCATCCATTATCCTTCTTATATATAATCAATTTATTTTACATCTTCTAATATGGTAGTTCATCATCTCATCTCATCTTATTATGTTCAGGTTAGCCTTTTAACAATTACATACTTTATTGTTGATTTACTACCAAGTTTGCATGCTTATATTTTGAACACGTCTAATACTTAGCTTCATACGGCTTCCTAACCAAATGACACGTGTTGCTTAAAATCGATGCGTAAGCTCCATGTAGTGTTTTTTATCTCACAATTTTCACTCTTAGGCAAATAGTTTTACTGAGTTTTTTTATATCAACTATTTTCATTTTGAATTTTAACGTTTTGCAGGTTTAAATTTTGATACTAACTTTGCGTTTTCATGCTATTCGCCTAGGTTTGAGTGGTGGCGATAAAAGTGTTGATTGATACTTGTAGAAAAATGGAAGGAGGGGGAACAATTTCGATAGAGGAAAGACCATTTTAAGAAGATAATGTGTTCTTCATGTATTGATTTAATTAAATGTTATCATGTTGTTCATATTAATTTGGATTTGATTTGATCACAAGCTATTATCTCTCTTACAAATTTACTTAGACATGATATGTTATGCTTGATTTTAGGTCGTGGTATTCTGGTTAATCTTGTATTTGTTGTGTTTATGTTTTAGGAAATCGGTAGATCGATGGTAGTAGAGAAAGTATAAATCATGTGTGGTCATTAAATATTGTGGTACTTCTATTCATGTAAACATATGGTTTGTTATATTTTTTTTAAGCATTTAGTTCTTTTAATTTTGTGAACGTTGTTTGTACTCTCGTCACGAATTTACATTAGTATAAAACTGGAGCATCTATAACTTGGTAGGAATTAAGAAAATTAATTTCCCCATTTTAGACTCGACGAAATAGAAGAAGTCACGGTTCGATAAAGTGGGTTGTGCGTATGCACAGCCTTAGACTTTCCTAGTATATATATATATAACAAATAATGGAGTCTTTATTTGGGATATAGCCCAAACGAAATATGCATAGTCGGCGATATATGGCTAAGAACGAGGGATTTTATATTTGGCTTATTGTGCAAGATTAGTTTAGTCTATATCTATATCTATACTACTTATATCTATACTACTTATAAAGAGAAAATGGTCAAAGTGAAAAAGTGAAAACTTAACTTTTGGTCAATCCTCATAATGCCCTTATTAATTAAGAAAACTTGAACAATCTAATTAATACTCTAATTAAAACACCCCATTACTTAAAAGTACAATAATTTATTCACATTGTACAACTAATTAAAAAAACATCTCTCAAATTAAATACAACCAATTAAAACACAAACCGGGTTGACCCGGTAATTTGACCCTTTTTCGACCCAACCTAGCAAGTTAACCCGGTTTAAATCGACCAATTTTTCGATCGGAGCGGTTCAACTGGTTGAACTACCCGGGTCGAACCGGGTTTCAAAACATTATCCATTACTTAAAAGTACAATGATTTATTCACATTGTACAACCAATTAAAAACATATCTATCAAATTAAATACAACCAATTAAAACACAAATCGGGTTGACCCGGGAGGCTTCAAACCTGGCGGATTGACCCGGTTTAATTTGACCCGTTTTCGACCCAACCTAGCAAGTTGACCCGGTTTAAATCGACCCATTTTCGACCGGAGCGGTTCAATCGGTTGAACCACCCAGGTCGAACCGGGTTTCAAAACATTATCATTTACTTAAAAGTACAATGATTTATTCACATTGTACAACCAATTAAAAAACATATATACCAAATTAAATACAACCAATTAAAACACAAACCGGGTTGACCCGGGACGCTTCAAACCAGGCGGATTGACCCGGTTTAATTTGACCCGTTTTCGACCTAACCTAGCAAGTTGACCCGATTTAAATCGACCTATTTTTCGATCGGAACGGTTCAACCGGTTGAACCACCCGGGTCGAACCGGGTTTCAAAACATTATTTTTCGTTTATAACCTATAAACTTTTTTTATCAATAAACTATTTGTCGTTATAAAATCCCGTTGCTATGCACGGGTACTCGTCTAGTTATATACTAATGCATTTAGGACTTCTAAAAGAGGAAGTCTTAAAAATTTTAAGATCAAAAACATTTTCCAAATAAAAAATAACAGTCTATTTAGTTACATTGTTAATACATTTATGACTAATAACAAGCCATTTAAGAGGCTTTATGAATAACTTTATGACTAATAAAAAATGACCAATGGTCGATACGTTTTCTATGTTACATGGTCCAAACTTTATGACTTTAAAAGCCATGTAATAAAAAGGGCTAGAAATTAGGAATTTTTCTTCTACAATCATGCCTTACCAATTGCAAAATCTCTACCATATCCTAAACAAAATGCCACTATATAAAGAAGGCACAAGAAGATGGTTTAAGTGCAATAAAATATCACGAAATACATACTTGTGCTAAATTATTATATTATGGAAAACCAAAATAATATAACAATGTTCTTGTCCCTTGGTCCCACTGTTGAACCTCTTCCGGCCCCTCTCCTAGCCACTCAACCTATTCCATCCCCTCTTCCAGCCGCCCCTCTTTCAATGATGATCCCTCTTCCAGCAGCACCTCTTCTAGCCCCTTTTGCGGCGATAATTGAGTTTAAGTATCAAAGAAATCCAACTCTCGAGGTATCATACATTTGGCAATCTATATGTTTCCTTGAGAAACATTTAACATACCTGTTCAATAAAAAGGCATTACTGATTACTAATTACTCCGTATTTGTTTTATATTTTAGATGAGGAAGAAGCGTATAAGGTTCATAAACTTGATACACCAGAAATGGGACGAAGTCATTACTATCTATTAATTAAATAGAGTATTCAAATTCTAGAAATTAAATACAAGACTGTAACATCCCAAAAATTGTAACAGCCCCTTTACACCATCATGACCATCTTTACTCCATCCTCATCCAGTTTTGATACACAATCCAAACCTGCCCCATATATACTCCACAACACACACAACCCACATTCATTTAACCAAACAAAAAGTACACACAAACAAAACCTCTCAACTCTCTCCCATTTCTTGCAGGCCAAAAATAAACACATGTCGCCGGCCTCTTCGATGTCGTCGATCCCTTCGCTACCCCCATCTATGGCGTGTGACGATGGTGATGGGTATGTAACAATGGTGAGCTAAGATGGGTGTGTTTTAGGCTTTTGGTGTGGTTGAGATTTGTTTAGTTTGAACACGTACCCATCATAGATCATGAAAAGAAACGAACAACTAAGTCAAAAAACCTACCAGTCTGCTTCTAGCTGTGAAATACTAGAAGAACAAATAAAACACTGCCAGCAACATGTAACCAACTACAACACTATCCTAATCCCATTCTCCATCACAATCGAACAACATCAAATTGATATCTATCCTATGTCCCATCCGCCTCAAGAAACCACAATCCCACATCCCTTCTCCAAACGAGACTCAAAATGAGAGTGAAAAAAAATTCTCAATTCATTCAAACTTTGTTACCAATCACGGTTTCTGTTGGATGAAGGTATTTCTGGTTTATGTTTCAGTAGTGGTAACAATGATTGAGATGTGTCTCCTTTGTTTGTGCTTCAGATTCGTTTTTGTTGAAGAAAAAAAAAGGAGTAATAAGGAAGGTAATTGTCTTTTGTTATGTAGTTGTAAGGAATAGATGAGATGTATTTCTTTGATTTGGGAGTTATAAGGGAGGAAGGAGATGAATTGTGTTTACTTTAGGAGCACAAAGCTGCATTGTATGAATGGAGAGAAAAAGGGGCGTGAGTTTTGTGTAACAGTGTTTACGGTTACTAAATTTTAGAGTAAGTGGCTTTTTAGAACAAACAAATTACGTTGAGTTGAGGTGTTGTTAGGCTAGACATCTGATTTTATTAGCTCTAATGGGCTTTACCGAAAAATATGGGTTCCTATAGAACATATGAACGAGAAAGTCAGGCGCTCGCACTTTGCGTCGGGCGCCGGGGGTTCATGCTTTTTTAAAGAATATATATATACTACATTATAAAGTATTTGAGACTTACTAAAAAAAGAAGTCTTAAAATTTTAAAAACAAAAACATTACTATTAAAGGAAAAGTAGGAAATTAATGTAAAATATGAAAATTTAAGTCTAATTTAAACCAAATGTAACCCCCTTCTAATAATGATACATTTTAACGAAAGTGTTTATAAGAAAAACTCACTATTAACCATCAATTTAATGCTAATATTTGAAAAATAAAAGTATTAATCATTTACACTATTAATAATTTAGACGTTTTACTTTTAAAAAACATATTTCTAATACTTTATACTATTTGGTACATGCTAGATAAGGAAATTTAAAATGAAAAACATTTGCTTGTTACAAAAATAGTCGTACCCGCCGCCGCATTGCGTGAGTACCCTTCGAGTATATATATATATATATATATATATATATATATATATATATATATATATATATATATATATATATATATATATATATATATATATATTGGGTGAAAGACAGAAAATATTTATTAGTAATTATGTTACTGAACGATTGTGAAAAAAGGGCCATTATTAATAGGTTAGTGTAGAAAACAAACATGGTAAAACAATTCGCTTTCAAAATTACATTTGACTTTGCGATGACGTCTATTTTAACTTATGTTTTAAAGATGCAACTTATATATGTTCTTTTCTTTCGGTTCGATCTTATGTATATTTGGATATGAAATAATTTGCATTTTTATTGGTTAAAGTTATTTTAATTTAAAGGGGCATTTACATACATCTCCGCAAAAACATCAATATTTAAATATTTCTCCGAACCTTTGCTTTAATAACATTGTACATCATGACTAAAAACTTGTGTTTGGGAAAATATGTAAATATTGATGTATATATGGGGATGTATGTAAACCCCCCAATATAAATTATTATTAATTTGTATGGTTATTGTTAAAAAGACGTTTAACCAAATAAAGTATGCTTGCCGCAAAATATAGCCACAGGGTACCCGCCGCCGCATTGAGCGGGTACCCTGCTAGTATTTAAAGATTCATTCGTTTATTATTACGTAATTGTTTTAACATATACTAAACCAAAAGTCAACATCCTCTTTCTCCTATGCAAACTGATCGTACACCCTTAATATTAAAGGGTTTCGATCATACAAATCAAGAACAATAGCCACGCACCTTGTTTGTTCATTTGTGAGTTAAGCACTAGCATCCTAGCGTTTTTGTGCAACGTGTAGTGTGAGCATTCAATAAAGATCAACTCATTATAGTTGATTTGGTGTTTTGTGGTGATTCAAGATCCAAAGGTGGTGCAAGATCAAGATTCGGTTTTCCTATTTTATCTATTGTTCAATAGATTAAATGTTAGTATTTTATGTGTTTATTTATGTGTTAATTCATAACATTAAATATAGATCCATCCGCTGCGAACTCGTGGTATTGATGGTTTAATAAATATGAATTCACTACAGTGGCATCACGAGCCATCTTGTTTGGTGTTATGGGTTACACATAGAGTCGCTTGCTACGCTAATTAAACACGTATATTAATTGTTATGGCAATAACATGCATTATTGTCATTTAATTAAATCTTGATCTTGTTTAATTATTAATGGTTAATAAGACTTAAAAGGGTTAGAAAAACTGAAAAGATTATTGTAACATCTACTTCTTCTTTTTCTTTTTCCAATCTTAAAGCTTACGCGTTCATTGTTATGACGTCTATGATCCACTTGGTACCAAGCTCAGAAACCTTGTGGGTGCCTTAGATTCTCCAATTGGGGAAGACTAATTCTTGAGTTTTGGAGCATTACTTGTTTTACTGCTTTCTATTAGAGTCTGTCTTCGCTTCTGCCTATTCTTCTGTCTGTTTTAATTGTTATATGTTTTATTCCTTGTGACTTGTTTTACATATATGCTTTTGATTTTGGAAATAGAACAGACTAATTACTTATATCGAAACTTGTTTTTAATTAAATTGTGGGTTCCATCAAGCTATTGAGTGTGTGGATCATTACTTGAAGCTACCAGGATATAGTTTGCTGGATATCGTGAGATTTAATTCTTGTCTGTTAATATACACACTAATTCCTCGTGACATGTTATGTGTTATGTGTAAAAACTTGTTTTTTCCCACTTAAACGGACTATAAACTATTGAAATCTAATTAATTAAATCATTTGTTTCATCAAGCTTTTGAGGGTGTGGATCTTTACTCGAAGCTACCAGGATATAGCTTGCTGGATATCGTGTGATTTAAAAAACTTTAACTATAAGATACCTAAAGTTTTGGGATTTTATTAATTATCATTGATCATATTAATATCTAGGGTTTTGTGTGATCTTTTACCGCCCCACTACTTGCTTGGGCATATGAGAGAATTATTAGAAGAACTTGGGTCTTTTGACTCATGCAGAGTACAAGATAAGGTTCTTGACCACTCTTTGACCATGATATTAGACCTAATAAGTTGGAAAATTATTTTTTGCAAACTTGTGTTACAAAGATGTATGCATGCCTCTTTATATACAATTTTTTGATACATGTTTTTGTCAAAAATTATGTTATACCCTATTTGAAATTTATGTCTATGCCATCCAAGTTTGAGGACACTTGCACTTGCCTTTTGCTCTTCGTGAGACGTGAGTGAATTGCAACCCAAGGTGTTTATTCTCTGGCGTGAGTCCTAGAGTTATTTACACATGTTCTATAATTAGACGACTTAATAGAGTCAAGCGGTGAGATCCTTGATCCCGAGGCATAGGATGAGACAAAACATGCATGACACTAGCAGCTTGTACTCTAGTGTCATAAGTCTCATAAATCTAAGAGTTGCACTTGTAATGCAATTGTCGCACGCCACCTACCTCTTGTACCCACAAGACTTACCAGAGTAGTAAGCACTACCGTGATGAGTGAGAGTTCAAGAGGGTCTTAGTCTTTTAGTAAATTAATTGTTTTTCTTTAAAAACAAGGGTAGTTAATTTTTAAAATAATCAAATATCGAAAATACTAAATTTTAAAATTTACTGTTAATTGTATATTGCAACATATACTATAAATGATGGTTTGCCCTTTTCTTGGAAAAGACAAACTAGGTCTCCTTTCCTTACAAGAACGATTGAATTTACCCCAAATTCTAATCAAACTCATAAGTAAACATATTCATGAAATTGTTTTACCTTGCAAAAGTCAAACGGTTAAGTATGGTTGCTAAATCTTATACTTTCAAACACGTTTCACTACCCTTTTGGTTTAAAACTCTTTGAAACTTATAAGACTTTTTTTTAATAACTATACAACGTGTTTCTATAGCTATTAAATATTAAAACTATACAACGTGTCTTGTTATTATCCAGGCATCTTATGAGTTGTAATTAGGAAATTAAAATATTACCGCAAAATTGTAAAAGCAATAACTAGCATGATTAACCTAGTTGTTTGCTTTAACCCGATAAAGGTACTACACCCTTGCGGCAAGGTAGGCCAAGTAAGGAGGAATTACATGCCAATTTCAAGTTAACATTAGCATGAATGACTAGTCCATCATTTATTCCATAGAACTTGACACACGCCCTTGGATATCTAAGTACATACTTACTTGTTCACATTAGCAATAATGTGTAGATATTCAAGATAAAGAAAGTCAATAAATTTCCATTAGGAAAATACTTGTAATGTTGTCTAATTCAGTGAGAGTAATACAAGTTTACTTTCTAAGCTAGCATTCTCGTAATGTTATATGATTCAGTGGGAGCTATGAGCTTGTCTACCTTATAGATGTCCCATATTATTTATGGCCTGCCCAAAAATAATCAATTACTTTCTAAGTGTGATAATTGTTCATTTAGTACAAATCATTGCATCTTGTCTTATGATAACTTGTCACTTTACGTAACGTTATCTATAAAATCATCATGCAAGATTACTTATTAATTGAACCTATTCTATATATACTTTTCATGCGGATATGATTTGAGCTTGACTTAATTCATATTCTATATCTATACACAGTCATATTATCTATACAAACAATTGATTGTCGCGTTGTTTTGTATACTTGCATAATGTTGCACCTTGCACAAGTGGGAGAAATCTTAATTGTGTGCAAGGAACAACATATAATTATATGAATAATGGTTTTCTTTGACCGCGAGGTAAGGAGGATTATATTCTACATGACTTCTACATATTCACAAAATTATTTAATTAGTATGATTATGTTTCCTTGTAAAGTCATAATTATTCACTAAGTCTTTAGGCGATACAATTATGGTTTCTTGTAAAGTCATAATTATGAAGTAAGCAATTAACATGAAATTATTATTGAGGCCAATAGTAGGCGTTCATAATTACTTTACTTAAATATGTCTATGTCCTCTTGTTATGACATGTACATAAAGTTCTTTAATTGTTGATAGACTTATAATGTATAATAAGATGTCAGCTTGTTATGTCTTCTTGTTAAGACATTAACATGAAGTCCTTGAGTTGATCAACGGCTTATACCATATAGTAAGATATTAAATGTTTATATGTTCTTGTAAGGACATACACAAAAAGTAAGTGACTTGGTCAACAACTTATAATATCTAGTATGCAATTGGTTTTCAAAATACTATGTGTTAATACAAATATCGTCTAAAAACATTATTTATATTTTACGATCTTTGCTAAGTTTTGTTAACGACAAAGTGTAAACTTTAATTTTTAGCAAAACATGAATATAGCTTAAGTCTTTCATAACTAGACTTTATTTCATTTAAACATTACATTTGCTACATTTACATTTCATATAAAACATAACATTTTCATATTTATATAAATAGAAAATGTTGTATGACATCATGGCATGCATCATGTGTAATCTTAGAAAGATTTTCAAAATCTCTAAGTTGACTTTTGGAAAGATTTCTTGCACTTTTGGAAAGATTCTTACTCAACCTATTTTATAGTTGACTTAAATGATCTTGATTAGACTTGCATAGATAAGGAAATATTTCTTGAGTGTTTGACTGTCAGGTCTGGCGGAACCCTTTGGGAACAAGGGCGGAACCCTTGTTTTGGTTCCGCTAGTCCCGCCAGCCTGCTGTCTTGGTTGCTATAAATAGCAAACCACACTCAAGAAATTCTTCATCACTTATCATTATTATTTACACATACATTCTCATTTCATTCATCTAACTCAATTACATTTCATTTGTGTGAGATCTTTTGTAGCAAAGAAGATCACAAGTTCATCCAAAAGTTACTAGTCTCAACATAACGTTGCAAGTCTTGTTAGCTTAGTATTGTGTAAACTTGCATAGTTTACACTTCATTTGATTGTGTAATTTCAGTAGTGATCGGTTAGTATTTTAGTCCTTAAAAATACATAGTGTGACGGGAGTGGTTGTAGCCTTGTAAAAGAACTCGACAGAAACAACACAAACGGAAAGGGGGTCACGGCTTTAACCTAAAACCAAACTAAACTCAATCTAAACTCAAAACCAATTCGACACCCAATTTGATCCAAACCCTAAATGGGTTTCAACCCAAAACCAAATCCAAAAGGGAACATAAAAAGAAAATTAATCAAGAACACGAAAAGCTTATGACAAGCTTCGAAAAGCTTAAATAAGCTTGACATGGCCACGACAATGAGCTTAAGCTCATGGTACCAAACTCTCAACACACGAACCGAAATAAAATGATGATACCTCAAATTTTATTCACGTTTTCAATATAAAAACTCATTTTCTACTTTGAACCAACTCCGATTCCCCACAAGAGGTGTTTCGGTGTTAGACCGATTTTACTCCCGATCTACCTTACCTTCGACTTTACCCAACGAAAACAAGAGGAGACGAGGTGATGAGGGCACATGAACATGCGTATGGTTTACAAAGGAATATACGGGGTCGTGTGGTGATTGATGATGGAAATGGAGTGATAAGGGCGGCGGTGGTGGCGTAAAAAGGTGGCCGGAGGTGGTGGTGTGTAGGTGTGGAGCGGCTAGGGTTTGGAGGAGAATAAGTGAAACTGTAAACTTGTTATAAGTGGGTTTTTATAGTATCCATGTGCTAAATGTATCAACCCTACAAACCAGGATTGAAAATGAAAATAGGGTGAAGGGCCTTAAGTGCTATTTTTCAAATCTTTTCATTATAAGTTAACAGGGCTAGTTTAAGTGCCGAAACATTTTCCCAGGTCTTTTTAATGTACACGATTGTTTTTAAACTTGTTTTTTCAGTAAAGACGACTATAAATAGGCATATACTTGTTCAAACATGTTAAAACTATTTATTAATGCATTATTACCAGTTGTCACAGCCTCCTAGCCTTAGTAAAAATCCGTCTAGAATTTCAATTCAAATTACACATCGGAATTAGAAAGAGATGAGGGTACTTTCACTGAATCAAACCTTCACGCTCCCATGTGAACTCAGGACCATGTTGGGAATTCCAGTGAACCTTAACTATCAGAATGCGGTTGTACTTAAGTCACTTAACTTCGCTGTCCAAGACCTCAGCAGGTTCTTCGATAAAGTTCAAACTCTCGTTGATTTGAATCTCTCACAGAGTGATAATCGGAGTCTCATCAGAAAGGCACTTCTTAAGGTTGCTCACATGGAAGACATTGTGCACACTGTTCAATTCAGGCGGCACTTCCGTTCGGTAGGCTACCGGTCCAATCTTGTCCAGAATTTGGAACGGTCCTATATAACGACGGTTGAGCTTTCCACGCATGTCAAAACGTATCACCCCTATCCACGGCGAGACTTTCAACATAACTCTTTCTCCAACCTGGAACTCGAGAGGTTTACGTCTCTTGTCGGCATAGCTCTTTTGTCGATCACGTGCTCCCTGGAGAAGGTATCGAATCTGGACTATCTTCTTGGTTGTTTCATAGACGAGTTCGGGACCTGTGAGTTGGCTGTCACCCACCTCGGCCCAGCAGATAGGGGATCGGCATTTTCGGCCATACAACGCCTCAAATGGTGCGGCCTTAATGCTGGTATAGTAACTATTGTTGGAGGAAAACTCGGCTAGAGGCAAGTGTCTCTCCCAACCTTTTACAAAATCTGTGACACAAGCTCGAAGCATATCCTCCAATGTTTGGATAGTTCTCTCACTTTGGTCGTCTGTTGTGGGGATGGTAGGCGGTGCTCATTTCAAGGTTGGTCCCCATGGCCGTCTGGAGTGACTTCCAAAAATGTGACATGAAACGACTATCTCGATCGGAGATGATGGATATCGGTACGCCATGACGAGAAACGATCTCCTTCAGATATATACGGGCAAGCTTGTCCATGCTGTCAGTTTCGCTGATAGCAAGGAAGTGAGCAGACTTAGTGAGTCAGTCAACGATTACCCAAAATTGTCTCGAAACCACTAGCGGTCTTTGTCAGTTTCGTAATAAAGTCCACGGTGATCCGTGCCAATTTCCAAACCAGGAGTTCAAGCTATATCAACAATCCTGATGGTTTCTGATGTTCGGCTTTCACTTTTGAACAAGTTAAGCACTTACCGACATGTAAGGTGATGTCGGCCTTCATGTTGGGTCACCAGTACAGTTTCTTCAGGTCCTAATACATCTTATCAAATCCTGGATGTATGGAGTACTTCAACGTATGCGACTCATGCATAATCAACTCGCGAATCCCTCTGTGAAGTAGTATCCAGCTTCTGTTTCCAAAGCATAATGTTCCGTCAGAACGCTTTATGAAGCCGTTTCTGTTCTCTACCATACCATAGAGGTTTTTTGCGAGTCGGTTTTCCTCCCGCAACGCCTCAGCTTGAGCTTCTAGGATCTGAGGGTAGCGGCGAGCTGATGGTCATTCCTAATGAACTGACCCGTAATGGTGGTATCCTCTCCTTTTGACTAAGAGCGTCTGCAACAACGTTCGCCTTACTAGGATGGTAGCGAATCTCACAATCATAATCACTAAGTAGTTCCAACCAACGACGTTGTCTCATGTTAAGCTCATTCTCATCTAGAATGTATTGCAAGCTCTTATGGTCGGTGTATACGATACACTTGGTACCGTACAGATAGTGCCTCCAAATTCTAAGGGCGAACATGATGGCTCCTAGTTCCAGATCGTGAGTGGTGTAGTTTTTCTCATGATTCTTAAGCTGACGTGAAGCGTATGCTATCACTTTCTCTCATTACAATAAGAACACTCCTAGACCTTTGTGCAAAGTGTCACAATATACAACAGTCTTCGCTTCCCTCAGGTAAGGCTAGGATGGGTGCAAAACACAAGTTCTCCTTCAGTAACTAGAATGCTTCTTACTCTTCTTCACCCCATTCGTACTCTACATTCTTCTGTGTCAATTTGGTTAGTGGCTTGGCTATCTTAGAGAATCCCTCGATGAATCTCCGGTAGTACCCAGCTAGACCCAAAAATTGATGAACCTCAGTTGGGGTTGTTGGTGCAGCCCATTCCTTAATGGACTCGATATTTACAGGATCCACGTGAATCCCCTGGTTTTCGATCATGTGGCCTAGAAATTCTATGGTTGGAATCCAAAATTAACACTTAGAGAATTTTGCATACAATTGCTCCTTATTCAGCAGTTCCAAGATGAGTTTCAGATAATAAAAAAAATGCTTGGTAGAAGGTTTTAGGGGTGAGAAATTGGTAAGGTAATGAAAAAAGTGCTTGGTTGATTATAATGCAATGATCCATTACCCAATAGTGGGTAATGGGCCATTACCCAATAAATTGGGGGGAATGGATTCCTTTTCCTTAGCATTACCATTGCCTTTTGATTTTTCATTACCGAGTTTGAACCGATCACACCCTTAATTATAATAGTATAACATTCATAAGGCTTTCCGGGTAAAACTTTGTTTTTAACCCGACCCGCCGAGCTCCATTATAACATTTGGTTTCTCTTGCACCGACCTGCACTATTCATCATAACTCACCATCCCTCCCTTTGTTTGAGATCTAACTGGTGCAACTCCGGGCGACAAACCCTTCGTCGATTTGATCCGACGAAATAGTTACTATAGTTGCCTGTGAGGGGGGCAACAATAACGCTAATTTTTTAATGCTTTTGTGGTTGTGGTCTTGCCATATGTTACCATCTACAGTTTGCTCCTTATTTGTAGTCACATCTTTTTTTGTGAGATGATAATGTTGGGTTCTGGATTCTTCATAGTTGTACATTTACCTTTCTTTGTCACTCCTGCTCTCTCATCTCTCGCTACCAACATCAGGTTTCTTTTTGTGTTTCAGTATTTATTGTTTTGATTTGTTTGGTTATAAAAGGTTTTAACTACAGAAATGGTGTTCCAGTGTAGCTTAATAATTTTTGGGAAGGGTGTTATTATAGTTTGTGGTTTTTTGTTAATTTTGCATTCCTTTTATAAATATTAGTGGGTGTTGGGATTGGCTTATTTTTAAATGATGAACCCTAGATGTGGTTATTTAATTATGGGATAATTAGTAAAATAGCCCAGTTGCCCTGGGTCTAGGCATATTTAGCCTTTTTTTGAAAAATTCCCGTTTTAGCCCGGGTTGCCCTGGGCAACTAGTGCATAGCCAACTACAGAGTGCTACGTCGGGGCAACTTTTTTGTATTTTGGGCAACTTGAGGACACTTGTCATCTTTCGGTTGGCTATACGAAAGTTGCCTAGGGCAACCTGGGATAAAACAGGAATTTTTCAAAAACGGGCTAAATATGCTGTGGAAAACTAGAAGGGGGGGGGGGTTGAATAGTTTTACGTCTTTTTAATTTATTATAAAAGATAGTTAGAGTGTTTTATTTGTTTTCAAAAATTTAGATTCGATAATATGTGATCTCAAGTCTTGCACAATATAAACAACAATAAATATGTACGATATAGCAATAATAATGTAAGTAAAGAAATAAATGAGAGATGGAAAGATCGAACCGCAAGACAAGAGATTTATAGTAGTTCGGCTACAAGGACACCTTCCTTGCCCTACTCCACTCCCCGAGCACCTAACTCGAGAGTTTTCTTCACTATGTCAATAAGCTCCCTTATGGCGGAGAAAACCTTACACACCAATGTACACACCACAACTTCGTCACAACTTAATCACAACTTCTACACAACTTCTTCACACCAATCTACTTCACCACTTACTACTTCACACCTATCTACTTCACACCAATCTTCTTCACTACAATCTACTTCCTAACTCTTCTCCTTCACAACAAACTACTAACCAATCACACTATTTATATACCTAGCTAAACTATCTTCTATCAAATATTCACAACTAATTACACAAAGAGATAGATTCAATGGATGATGCTCTAACAACTTGAATGTGGAGATCACAACAAGTTGTAATACTTCTTGTCTTGAGGGATAGAAGTATTCTTCTCTTGCACTTGAGAGGATGATGTTTGGATCACTTTGAAACAAAGATTTATGAATGTAGGATCAAAGGATTAAGAGAATAGAAGTGGAGATCTAGAACAGAAAGTTTAGGAGTGCAAAAGGTGAGGAAAATCTGTGAAATGAACCAGTATTTATAGGGACAAAAAATACTGTTTAGGAGCGTGGCCGGTCCCTTAAGTCATGGCCGGTCCCCTTAATTTTAAGGGGACCGCTCCTTATAATTAAGGGGGCCGCCCAGCTGTATCGGCCAGAAACTTTGTCATTTAGTGGGGAAAGTTTATTTGGTGAAAAACTAACTGATTTTGTTTAAAAATTTGAATTCATATATTTAGTATGATTAAAACATTTTTCTTTATTGCCAAAAGTGTTTTTCAAAAATATATAATATGTTTATACAATTAAATAAACTTTGTAATAATTAATTAAATACCCCTTTGATCATAGATTGCAATAAACACTTTGTTTATTCATAACTTAAGTGATTTGGATGTAAAGAGAATGTTAATCACTAAATACTTGTTTATGTCATAAATTTTAGTTCAATGAGTTTATGTTTTGTAATAATTAAAACATAGAGATATTGATAATATGTTAATAATGTTTTTAGGCATTATTTATGTCAACAATCTCCCCCTTTTTTATTATTACAAAACCTTAAACTCAATAGGTCTAAAATTTATTTTTAGACAAGTATTTTAGAGTTTAATATTTCTTCTCCCCCTTTTTGTAAAATCAAAAAGGTTAAACCGAGTAAGCTTCATAGAAGAAGTTAAACGGGTAGAATGCTCCCCCTTGATGTATACTCCCCCTCATTTGAGAGCACCAAGGAAACGAGCTATGGAAAGCTTGGCTACAAAAAATATGTGAAGAGAACAAGACATATATACGCAAAGCAACAATTATGCAAATAAAAATAGATTCATTCAAGCATATATGATATAATCATAGAAATGATTAGCATTACAACATTCAATATGCTTGAAGCATATTGATTACAATAAAACAAAAGAGAAGACATAGTCCTATATTGCATAAGAGAGCACTTGGACTTGCTTGCAACCCACGGTTGAGTGTTTTATTTGCTTGAAGGGGAACATAAGCATAGAACTTAGTTGTTGGATGGAGAAGGATATGGAGTGGGATATGGAGCGGAAGTGGTGGATCTTATGATGTTGTATCGAGTTAAGGGTGGTATTGGATGAGGACGAGTGAGAAGATATTTAATCCAAGAAATATATTCACTCAAGTAGAGAATTTGTTATTGAAGAAAGATGCAACAAGGGCAAAAGTGAGTGTGGTTCGTAACTTGATCCAAGTTTAGAGAGTGGGGTAGGCAATTTGAATCGGGTGATGATGGAGGTTGCCCTTTGTTGCGTTGTGCATAATGCATAGCAAGGAGATCACTAAGATCATGGATTTGGGTTATTGCATCACGGAACTTTTGCTTTTCCGTGGCAATGTGGAGAGAATCATCGTGTTGATATGGATGAATTGGGTTTGTGTAGTTAGAATTGTAGTTTGATGGTTGGTCAAGCTTGTATGGATCATTATAAGTGGTTGGAGAATGAGATATGATTTCCAACTTCATTGGTTATGATGGATTTGTTTCGAGGGCTTTTTCTTCGCCAAACGGGTTTTTCCGTCATCCTTACTAGCCTTGAGGCTTTTGGTTTTGGTTTGTTTGGAGAAGTCATGATGGGATGAATGGAGAGTGTTGAAGATTGGGGATATTTATAGTGTAAGATTTATGTGTTTATGGATGGATAAAGTTTGTTTGGGAGATTAGGACAAAATATGTTGGTGGAAATTTGGAAATGTAGGTTGAAATGGGCTAAAAAGCAGAAAAGATTCTGTAAACCCGACCATCAGATGGCCGGTCCCCTTAATTAGGGGGCGGTCCCCTTAATGATTAAGGGGGCCGCCTTACATAATTAAGGGGGCCGCCCATCTAGTGATTTCTAGATTGCCAGAATAGGGTTTTTGGCAGAAAATTTGCAGAAAGGTTGTGATTTTTGATATGGATTCAAGCAAGTTAAATTCCTTGAGGCATTATAGCATCTAATCTAATCATGATATATCATGCATGCAAAAACACTTAAGCAAAAGAACAAACAAGCAATAAATAATAAGCTAGAGGAGACAAATAAAGGCAAGGGCACTTTATCTTCCTATGGCAACTATCTTAGATCAAAGCAAAGGTAACTAGTAAGTCAAAAACTAGTGATGAAACAAGATGACAACATTATGAGTGATTTTGTCCAAGTGTGTGCCTATATGCAACAAATGTCGAGTTGTGATTGTTTCGACTCCTAAATGTAAAGAAAAATAAGTTTCCTAAGAAACAATCCAAAATCTCCTTGATTCGATTTTTGCTCGTTTCATGAATGTCAAAGATATATATTAGATTATATACCTTGACAATTTATGTGAGAGTTTATGCATGATTTCGGAAAAAGGTTTTTAGCATTTGTCAACAATGCAAGGAAAATGATGTTCATGTAATTTCTAGATGTGAGAATAGTTTTCAAAAAAAAATTTGATTGGGTTTTACAAAAGAGTATATGCAAAGAAAATAAGGTTTCCCAATCTTTAATTTTGTGCGAAATAGATTCCTAGACTCAGAAATAGAGAAGTGGAAGAAAATTAAATTTTATGCAAATTTTATGCAAGAGAAAAAATTTGTCTAAATGCAATAGAATTTAGTCAACTTGTTCCATCATTCCTAATCCTAAACGCAAGTGATTGAATAATTCACGCTTAAGGAGTTTAGTGAATATATCTGATGCGTGAGAATTGCACCAGGCTTTACCTCTCGAGGGATCTCGAGAAGCTTACAACCCCCACCAGGCAGTGTACCTGATCGTCGGGGGGTTGATCGTTCAACTCAGGAATAGTGTCGCTAGGATTAGAAAGCCTAAAAATTAGGTCTAGAGGTGAGGGCTGATTCTTTTTGTATTTTTATAATTTATAAAAGCAAGTAAAAATCTTGGTTTTTACAGGAGTGGGCGGAATTAGTTGCTAGTCAACTAACCCAATAACTAAAATGCAATCAAAATAAAATAACAAAAATGTAAATAAAGATAATTACTAATATGGTGTGAACAATAGATGGTAGAATTGTGTTTACTTAGATTTCACTACTCCCTAGATATCTTTTACAGGTTAATTACTTGTTACAATTGCGTGGATGACGGGTTATATTCTTTAATACCAATCATGGGGTGGCGTACTTACTTCCCCAATTCTATAAGCTCCTACTTCACTCCTATGTCGAGCCTGCAAGAAGCTCCTAACATGGGATCACTAGAATTCGCTTATGCATTAAATACAACCATAAAAACCTAGTACACATCGGTTCATGTTTCTTAAGACGTTCAAGCAAGTTACACAATGGAGATCTGCCAGTTTTCTTAAGCCTAACATTGAAATCATTCATCCATTACAACTATAAACAAGCAATCAACCTATAATCACCATCTAGGTTTCATTACATCTAAGCAAACACATAAAAGATCAAGCCTAGCATGTTAAAATTAAGACAAGCGTAAGATATATTCAAACAACACATAGACATATTGAATGAATTGAAAGGATACTTATCTCAATTGAACATGAAGGGTTTCAAGGGGTGAAAACCATTGAAAATACTGTTACAAACGAGCTAGGGTTTATAAAGTTCGGCCCTAAAATTTTCCACACAAGTTCCTCTCTTTATGAATGAAAATTAGATAAGTATATATAGATTTCATGAGGTGACGGCGTCAAGAGGAAAGTTCTGACGCCGTCATCTCGCCGCCAAAAATCTTCTCGGATTGCCTAGATCCTGATCTGACGCCGTCATGTGTAATCTTGTTCTAGGCCGTCACCACATTTACTCTTGACGCCCTTGTTCTGACGCTGTCACGTTTTCTCTGGGCTGTCATCCATTTTGCTCTTGACGCCGTCATCAAATCCTTCTTGACGCCGTTAGGTACTGTTCCCAGCAAGGAAAATTAAGACTTTTCCGTTTTCTTCACTTTTATGCTCCAAAAACATCCAAAATGTTTCCTTTTCCAGAATTCACTCCCAAAGTACCTAAAATCACAAAAGGAACGATTTAGGTCAATATTTGATCAATTAAATTCCAATTCCGGCTTAAATGACCGGATCATTTTACACCTTATCATATACCCTTACACTTGAGATTTGTTTGTCCTCAAGCAAATACGCTTTTATTCTAGTCAAAATACAAGTTAGGGGTCATTTAACACTAACATAAAAGTAATTACAACAAATAATCGTTCCACTAAAGACCAAAGACAAGCACGGAGGTCATATACTAGCACCTCACAAATAGTGTTTAGATACTCACATCTCTCGGGTGTAATAAAGTGTATATCACAATATGGAAATGGAAAATATCTCTCACTACCTACAAAATAGATTACCATAGGCTTGGGAAAGGATCAAACCTCCACCACATGGCGTAAGCACCTAGGATAAACTATCAAAGATGTCTTTTAAAGGGTTATAATGTTAGGTGTAGGGATATGGAATACACGGTTTTGTAGGATATAGGCAATCTTTACTGGTGGCAAGTTAATAATCTTGGTTAATTACATGTACAAAATGGCGTTGCTAAGCCAAGACTAGACTCGACTTAAGCTAATAAATGAAAAATAACAAAAACATAGAATGAAACGGGATGGTAGTCCGTATGTTCTTTTCTCTTTTCTTTTTCTATTTTTTTTTTTCTCTTTTTCTTAATTTTTTCGATTTTTTTTATTTTTATTATTATTTTTTTTGCATACACTTTTTCCTTACCATCCAAAATAATACATCATAGGGAATGAACATTCCCCTTACACTTGAATTTTTACATACTTTACAATAAACTAATCTAATGACTCGAATCAAGATAATCAAAACACTTGGAGTACTTTTAAGATTAACGTACATATGGGGGTAATAATATGATGTTCTTCCCCATTACTCCATAACATAAGTACTTTACCCATGAGTCCCAATCGTCCCAAAACAATATGTACAAGGATATGACTCGACTTAGCAACCATGTAATCAATTAGATAATTAACTAAGGGTTTAAACAAATAACAATAATGCACTAAAGATGAGTACATACACGGAAGGCTAAGGAGATTTGGGTGTACATTTAAGTGGGGTGTAACAAATTCTTCCTTTAAGTAAGATGCTTAAAGTTAGAAACGAAAAGATAGGCTCGGAGGGGTGTACTAGGGGTTTCGTGTACTAAAAATGAGTACAACGCTAATGGTGTGGGAAAAATTAATTGACTTTACTAGCCAAGTAATATGACTTAAATAGTCAAGTAATTATGATACGGGTTTAACACAAGGGTGATCCTAATGCCTCTTATCATGTAGTAAATCCTACTACACGAATATAGTCTCACTAGCGGTCTCGGGATGCATCACTAACGTAAGTTCTAGAATCTAAATGCTACCGGTACACTCATAAGCACTAATAATGAATGCTTTTCCTATCAAATCTAAAGGCGAACCTCACATATTTGGGTGGAAAATTTTTCTGAATAGTACGGTTTTGTGCTAGTCATACAATCTCCTATCCATGAGACGCTTGCTATGGCTAAAGTTTCACTCCTAAATGTTGTAAAAAAATTTAAATTTGGCGCTAAAATTACATTAACAAGTATTTCTCATAGTTTTATTACACATCTACCATCAAACAAACAAACTCAAGCGAAAGTGTATCCTATGAGGTATCATCATTTTACCCTCCCCTTACACTTAGGATGAACATTGTTCCCAATGTTCAATTAAAGAATGTAAAAGTAAAATAGGTAAAAGAATGAAATCAAATACTCCCCTGATTCGCTCGGTGTGGATAGTGTGGTAACAAGGTTAGATCTTCCTCCAAGAAAATGAACAATCAAAGCTTCCCTTCCAGAATATAAATCATCTTCTTGTCAAACATAACATGTTAAACCCGAGAAAACAAACAAGGCAACCTCGCGTAAAATCGGCGGCAATCTATATATGCTAACAAATCCTAGAAAACAAAATATAATGCTTGTGGAATGATGTTTGCAGATTTCCTGGAGTTTATAAAACTAAAGATTCAACAAAAACTTTAAGACTCCGTTAGATAAACAAAAGTAGCAATTTCCAGATTTTTACAAGTGACGCCGTCAGGAGTTTCTTCCTGACGCCATCAGAAGTGACCTGCAGAATTCCTTATGTTAAGTTTCCGGAAAATTTCTGGAAAAACTTTGTCCTACTTCCTGGAAAATCCTACAAAACATCATTATGACTCGATACAAGCATTTGACTCTAACAAAATTCGAATATGCATGTTTATTTAATATTGTGGAGAATCATGATCGAGTTTGTTTCTTAAAAACATATTTGGGGTTTCCCCTTACACTTATCTTTTGCGAAATACCTTTGGATGAAGTTAAGACAAATCCAAACAACAAAATAAAGTATTTTCACCATTTTAGTTTGAAACATGATCTACCAACAATAAAAATAAAGCATGCATACGGAAACAAATAACAATCAAACAAAATAAAAATCACACAAAACATGGGTTGCCTCCCAAGAAGCGCTTTTATTTATTTACGAGTCCTGTAGCTAGACTCAAGGACATGGGTTACTACGTGACCTCATCGTTGGTTTCACTCTCTAGGTCATCTCCTATATTAGTTTTGTATTCCGGACCTAGTTGCAAGCATTCTTTGTAGAAACCAAGCATCATATTCATCACATACTCTACTCCTCTACGTCTATCCTCATCATTCCTATAGTAAGCCGCTTGTTTGTGTTCCTTTTCTATGTTCGATAGGAGGCGGTATTGCTCAATCTTATAGGGCATTTGGTAGGCAATCTCATCATTCTCTTCCTTGAATCTAACTATCCATAGAGTCGGATCATAACTCATCTTAGTGGCCTCAACGAACGGTTTTCCGAACACTACTTGACTTAGGCAAGCATCTATCACTGGACGAGTATCCTCCACTATCATAAAATCGGTCTCGTAAGTGAAATTTCCGATAATCACATGCAATCCTTTCACTCTACCTACAAAATTACTTAGCAAGTTCTTGTTGAGCATCATCCTATAACCAAGTTGTTTCTTCATTACCCAATTATAATAAGTCCTAGTCATGATGTTTATAGGAGACCTAGGATCGATATAAGCTTTCCATACATGCATATGCCCAATGTTGCATGGTATGTTGATGTTAGAGGGATCTCCCATTTTAATAATGGGTGAACCAAGGATATATGGTGTCTCGGTATCATCGAATAAATCCTTGTGATATTCCCGTTCTTCCTTGGTGGGCAACTTATCAAAGTACTCTTCTACAGTCTCCACTTCCTCTAACTTTTTTCCCTTATTAACCTCAACTTCCTTAATTTCATCCCTAGTCTCGGTTTCTACTCCAACTTCATCCTTGTCACGTTCTTCTATCTCCTTATCTATTGGCTTAATGGTGACAACATTGACAAAGTGGACGTGTTTGGATGACGCGGGATCCTTAGTTTGGATTCCGCTATTGGTGTCCCTAATGTCCTTCCTAGGTGTAGTTAACGCTTGGTTGTTGAGGGCTTTCAACAAGTTGTCAATCTTATTGCTCATCTCCGTTTGTTGTTGGTTGAATTCGGTTTCAAACTTAGCTATGCGAGCTTCTTGAGATGCGATAAACTTGGACATCAATCCTTCAAGATTGTTGGTACTACCATAGTTGTTAGAAGGATTGTTGTTGAAAGTACGGTTGGAGGGTGGACTGTTTGGTTGGTAACGATTAGGCGGATTGGAAGAATTGTTTTGATTTTGCTTCCACCTAAGGTTTGGGTGATTCTTCCAAGAAGGGTTGTATGAATCATCGTAAGGGTTTGGCTCGGGTTTGAAAGTGTACCACTTATCTCCCGCTTCGTCGGTACGCGAGGGCGAGTAATCCGCAAAAGCTGTTCTGAGGAGTTCCACGCAATCACGAGTGTCGTGGGGACCACTACATAATTCGCATGAAGAAGTGATTTTGTTCACTTGGCTTAAAGGCTTAGGAGCTTTGTAAGAATTCATGAGAAACTTGACTTGGTCCTTAAGATCCATGATCCTACGGTCGGGAGTGCTAGAATTGTTCGAAGGCAAAGATATTGCCTTGACCGTTTTGTTCAAATCACGGGGATCATTCCAACTTTCGTTGTCATAGAGAGCAAGATCTTCTATGAGTTCCCATGATTCTTCCGCACTTAGATCACGTAGCTTGCCACCGGCCGATTGGTCAATGGTTCGCCTTGTGGAGAGATCGATATGGTTATAGAAGATTTGGACTTGGAGCCACAGATCTACGCCATGATGAGGGACTTTTTGGAGTAAGTCCTTGAAACGAGTCCATGCTTCATATAGAGTTTCACCTTGACATTGTTGGAACATCAAGATATCATTTCTAAGCTTGGTAGTTCTCCCCGGTGGGAAAAATTGAGAAAGGAAATGAGTGCTGAGATCATCCCATGAGGTGATGGATCCCGCGGGTAAACGTTCAAGCCATTGACTAGCTTGATCACGTAGAGAGAATTGGAATAGGCGTAACCGGGTCGACTCTCTAGTTGTAACATCAAGGTCTATGGAATCTACGATTTTAAGTAAGTCCTTGAGATGTTGATTTGGATCTTCGGAACGAAGTCCATGGAATGCACATCCGCTTTGCACCAATTGGATGGTGTCGGATCGTAAGGGAGACACATTGGCTCCTTGGGTGAGCTCAATAGTGTTTTGATAGCCTTGGTGGCTAGGTCGGGAGTACTCTCCTAGGGTTCGGGGCCTAAGAGGTTTGTTAGCAAGTGGTGGGTTTTGTGGGTGGTCTTGTTGTGGTGGGTTGATTGGTTCAAAGATGTTACCACCTTCCATGATGTCGGATGGTAAAGAGTTACGAACAAAAACACGAAGAAATAGATAGACTAAAGAAAACCTAAAAATAAAAATAAAATCTTACTAGAAAGGAATCTAGCAAGTAGACCTAATAAAAAGAAAATCCTAAGCTAGCCAATAACTATTCCCCGGGCTGCGGCGCCAAAAACTTGAAGCGTGGGAATTGCACCAGGCTTTACCTCTCTAGGGATCTCGAGAAGCTTACAACCCCCACCAGGCAGTGTACCTGATCGTTGTAGTATAGTATAGTGAAAAGTACAGGGGGATTGATTGTTCAACTCAGGAATAGTGTCGCTAGGATTACAAAGCCTAAAAATTAGGTCTAGAGGTGAGGGATGATTCTTTTTGTATTTTTATAATTTATAAAAGCAAGTAAAAATCTCGGTTTTTAGAGGAGTGGGCGGAATTAGTTGCTAGTCAACTAATGATTGATGCCAAACGGTCAAACTAATGGACCAGGTGATGGTCAACCAAGTCAAACGTCTAAAACCAATTCTCCGCGGAAGTACAGTGGTTTCCCCGGGTCGTTATGTCCCGACGAGGTGTGATGGTTATTAAACGGGTTTGTGATCGGGTGAATTTGGACAGGAAAAAGGTAATAGTGATTTAAACTAAAGGAATATAAATGAAACTGACTAAAACGAATAATATTAACAAAAACGTAAAGCTACATTACCCTAGAACGTGTTTAATATAAAAAACGTTCGTTTATGTTAAAAATAACGTAACCGTACAAAATAAAAAGTGAATATTAAGCAATTCAAACCCTACGGGTATGAAAATTATATTTTTACGACCCTATTGATTAAAGAAAATTTTTGAAAAAAGAATATTATTTTTTTGACTTTTTATTAATTAATTATGAATTAAAAACTAATTAAACCTTAATAAAATACATTAAATGGAGAAAATTAGCTAAATGACTTTAAAAATTACCAAAAAATTCTAGAAACTATTTTAAGTCTATCTAATTAAGGGAAAATTAAGAAAATTTGAAAAAATTAAATATAAAAACAAAAACACAAAGTTATGAGGAAACCCGAGCCTAAAGAAGCAAGTACAAGGATTTCAATCAAAAATCTGGTTTTTGTGTTTTTCGTATATAAAACTAATTAAAAGAAACCTACAGAAAAAAGATTGACATTTTTTTTACTTTTTATCTAGTTTTTATGCATTAAACAAATTTAAAAGGAAATTAAATGATAAAATAACTATATGAACAGTAAAAATTCTAGGAAAATTATGGAAACTACTTTAAGGAACTAGGAAGCTGGGAAAAATAAAAATAGGTGGAAGGTTGTCCTAAATAAGCATGAATAAGCAAAAATAAGCTAGGATAAGTTATTAAGCTAATAAGGAATAATGATGCTATAAATAATAAACTATGAATAGGATAACATGAAACACCAAGTAGCCTAGATGGAAAGTGGGGGTGCTTTGACTTCTATCTCAGTGAACTATGGGACCTGAGTTCGATTCCCACCAGACCCCATATTGTTGCAATATTTTTTTTTTCTTTTTACTTTTTCTTTTGGAGACAAAAACGTAGCCATAGCAGGCCCAAAGAAGCTACACTAGGCCCACGAGAAGAACACAATTACCACAGAAGAATGAACGCATGAAATAAATAAAAAAATAATAATAAAAAAAAGAGCTGCAGTTTTGCATAACACTTTGCGGTCCTAATTACGGGTCACTAAATAAGCTCTAGCAGCTAAGATAAGCGCAAACATGATTAGACTAACTTATAAGCTATTGAGAAAAACAAAAATTGGAACCTCAGCTACACTTAACACAACTAAATTTGTAGATCAAAGTGGGCAGTTTTGGGTTGCATAAAGTCGATGTGATAGCATGCCTAGGGGGCTGATGCGCAGGCTTAAATTAAGCTACCCAAGGATCTCAAGAAGTTTAAACAAGCCTCGACTTAATTAAAACTATACTATGAGCTACTTATGCAACCAAATTTGAATTTTAGAATTAACATTTGCCTACTTAATTTTGAAATTAAAAAGAAGTGCTTGGACTGTTTTGAGAAGCTAGATTAGCACAGCCCAAACACCTACTTGACTCAACTTTTACACTACTAATAAGCCTCTAAAGTCTAAAATAAGCTTGACCAAGTTGAAGCTAACCTGTGAGCAAAAAAATCAAGGCGACCACAGCCAAACACAACTATAGATTGCACAAACGACCTTCTAACAACAACAAACAAGCTAAAATGATCTAACTAGTTGACTAGATTAAGCATACAAGCATCAATCTAAGCTAAAACTAAGGGCAGGGCTACTGATGGTAAAAAATAAAAAATAATAATAAATAAATAATAAAAAAAAATAAAAAAATTAAAAAAAAGGCTAAGTTAGACTAGAAACAATATCAAAAGTGAGCTTGTATAAGTCTTTAAAAGAAGCTGGTACAAGGGCTGATAAGGGGCTGTAGCAGCAGGCCTAAAGGGGTGTTCAATATTTAGCTGCTAAGGGACTGTTTGGGACAGTCGGTTACAGCAGCCAACGGGTCACAATGGGTCAAATTGGCCGACATATGAAGAAGTTAAAAATCAAGTTCACAAGGTTTTTGGATACCTGATGCAGCAGGCCTGGGGGAGGCATTGCAGCCCTTGAATAAGCCAATAAATAAGCTGTAGCAAGAAGTTTAAGCTCATACTACACGAGTCTATACAACAAACTAATTCGACAAACAATTGAATAACCAAAATCCTATTCTAGCTAACTTGAGATTGATATAAAAAAAAATGCATGTGAGGCTGCAAAACATAAAGACTAATCTATAAACGAGTAGCAAAACAGAAACGACAAGTTGAAGCCTACTCCACCTTACTGAAAAACTGAGTTCAAAGGGGCTTGTTGAGACTGCAACAACAGTTGGTTTAAAATGGGTAAAAATTTGGATGTGACTTCAGGAACCACTAATACTAAACAACCTATGATGAACTAATGTGAAGCAAAAACTACCACTAAATTGGTCTAAACAAGAGTCTACCCTAACTACTTATTTCAAACAGTTGATAATGAATTACTTGGAAAAATTCTACTAACAACTATTAGAAAATGATGATCTCAACTAGTTCCTTTTCTTTTTTTTTTTATAGTCCACACAGTTTTGCCACCCAAATTACAATTGGATCCAAACACCTCCTAGTGCACTAACTGTTGGAATTTCCAAATGAGAAACAAATTTTTAAGGCTAAATATTGAAAAGCATTGCTATAATAGTCTAAAATAGGATAAATTAAACAATGACAAACTAAGAATAAGCAGTTTTAACAAAGCTATTTAATAAGCAGATATATAAATGGAGTACACCGATTGAAATTTTTAATAAAAAGCTCAAATTAAGATTTGATTAAGTAAAGATTACAATAAAACTAAAGCCAGGAATTACAAACTAAAAATTCTACTTAATCTACTACTAACTATTAAAAATCTACTAACTCCTTCTTTGCTTCTTTTCTTTTTCTTTTATAATGACCTTTTTTTGGTTCTTCTCATCCATCTGCAACTTTTTCCCATTTGATTAAGTCCTTTGGATTAGTATAAGTTGATCTCAGCCCTCCATTGCTTTTGTGGCAGGCAAATGGCATTACAAGTTGGTCTGTTAAAACTTGGGGCAGGGGGATTGATTTGGACTGAAGTGGAGGAAAGGTGAGTATGGCAGGTTTGAGTGTGACAGAGGAGGATAGATGTGATGATGGTGTTGGATGTAGCAGGGGTAGCAGGTGTGAGTTTTGCAGGGTAAAGTGGGATAGGGGAGGGGCGGTTTTATTTATCAGGAAGTGGAGTGGGATAAAAAGGTGAGTGGGCTTGGGATGAGTATAAATGGGCCATGGGTATGGTAAATGGGGTTATAAGGGTGGGGTGATGGGTTAGTGTTTTGGGTTGATAAATAAATAAGGTCCGTTTGGTTATTGCAAGATAAATCACAAGGACCATATTTATAATTTCGGATTTTTAGAGGACCTGAATTGCCATCTTTTCTAAAGTATTCCAAAAGGACATAATTTGCCAAGGATGAAAAGTATAAGGACCATAATGAGATTTTCCAAAATTACACCCCCGGGGGTCATTTTTGACATTTTTAAAACTTGGGGGACCAAAGTTATAAACTTTTCAAAACTTTCACCCAAAGTCCATTTTTGATAACTTTTGATTTGTAAAGGACTTGGTTTGACTTTTCTTTCAAAATAAATGCTCAGGGACTAATTTTGTCAAAATTTGAAAGTTGGGGGACTAAAACTGCCAATTATGCAAACTTTGTTCGTTTTTCATCTGTTTTTAAACATTTTGCATCTAAAACATATAAAACACAATTTTGAAATATTTTTAGTATTTTGATGCATTTCTGAGTGTTTTTGTATGTTTTGCAGTTCAGATTTGACCAAAAATGATGAGTGTTTGAGCACTCATCAACTAACCCAATAACTAAAATGCAATCAAAATAAAATAACAAAAATGTAAATAAAGCTAATTACTAATATGGTGTGAACAATAGATGGGAGAATTGTGTTTACTTAGATTTCACTACTCCATAGATATCTTTTACAGGTTAATTACTTGTTACAGTTGTGTGGATGACGGGTTATATTCCTTAATACCAATCATGGGGTGGCGTACTTACTTCCCCAATTCTTTAAGCTCCTACTTCACTCCTATGTCGAGCCTGCAAGAAGCTCCTAACATGGGATCACTAGAATTCGCTTATGCATTAAAAACAACCATAAAAACCTACTACACATCGGTTCATGTTTCTTAAGACGTTCAAGCAAGTTACACAATGGAGATCTGCCAGTTTTCTTAAGCCTAACATTGAAATCATTCATCCATTACAACTATAAACAAGCAATCAACCTATAATAAACATCTAGGTTTCATTACATCTAAGCAAACACATAAAAGATCTAGCCTAGCATGTTAAAATTAAGACAAGCGTAAGATATATTCAAACAACACATAGACATATTGAATGAATTGAAAGGATACTTATCTCAATTGAACATGAAAGGTTTCAAGGGGTGAAAACCCTTGAAAACACTGTTACAAACGAGCTAGGGTTTATAAAGTTCGGCCCTAAAATTCCCCACACATGTTCCTCTCTTAATGAATGAAAATTAGAAAAGTATATATAGATTTCATGAGGTGACAGCGTCAAGAGGAAAGTTCTGACGCCGTCATCTCGCCGCCAAAAATCTTCTCGGATTGCCTAGATCCAGATCTGATGCCGTCATGTGTAATCTTGTTCTAGGCCGTCACCGCATTTACTCTTGACGCCCTTGTTCTGACGCCGTAACATTTTCTCTGGGCCTTCATCCATTTTGCTCTTGACGCCTTCATCAAATCCTTCTTGACGCCGTCAGGTACTTTTCCCAGCAAGAAAAATTAAGACTTTGCCGTTTTCTTCACTTTTATGCTCCAAAAACATCCAAAATGTTTCATTTTCCAGAATTCACTCCCAAAGTACCTAAAATCACAAAAGGAACGATTTAGGGCAATATTTGATCAATTAAATTCCAATTCTGGCTTAAATGACCCCCTAAAACGGATCATTTTTCACCTTATCAATATCCGTAATGTTATCTTCCGATGCAACTTTTTCTATAGATATGTTTCATTTTTGTACATTATCCCTAAGGAAATGGTGGCGTATTTCTATATGTTTAGTCCTAGAGTGTTGCACCGGATTTTTACTTAAATCTATCGCACCTTTGTTATCGCACATAATGGGAACATTTTCTAACCTAATGCCATAGTCTATGAGAGCTTGTTTCATCCATTGTGCTTGTTGACATGCCTTTCCAGCGCTTACATATTCGGCTTCGGTGGTAGAAATAGCAAGAGCGGTTTGCTTCTTCGAAAACCAAGATGTTAGACAACATCCCATAAACGTGCAAATACCGCTAGTGCTTTTTCTATCTACGTAGTCTCCCGCATGATCCGAATCCACATAGACGATGGTTTCTATGTCGGATCCCTTAGGATACCATAATCCTAAGTGTATAGTTCCTTTAATGTATCGGAAGATACGCTTAACCGCTTCTAGGTGAGAGGTTTTGGGATCCTTTTGAAAATGGGCACAAAGGCAAACACTAAACATGATATCGGGTCTACTTGCCGTCAAGTATAGTAAACTACCTATCATTCCTCTATACTTGGTGTTATCTATGGACTCACCTTCATCATCCTTTGTGAGTTTCACTTCCGTAGAGATGGGAGTTTTCATGGGTTTTGAGTCTTCTAGGCCAAATTTCTTAAGCATTTCCTTAATGTACTTAGATTGGTTAAAGAATATTCCATCTTCTAATTATTTTATTTGTAATCCTAGGAAGAAGTTTAGTTCACCCATCATACGCATCTGAAACTCATCATGCATGATTTTGGCAAATTCATCACACATGTCTTGACAAGTTGATCCAAATATAATGTCATCAACATATATTTGAACAATGATGAGATTTGGGTCTTTCCTTTTTGTGAAAAGAGTGCTATCTACCATTCCCATGGAATAATCATGTTTAATAAGGAAAGCTTTTAATCGATCATACCAAGCTTTGGGAGCTTGTTTGAGTCCATACAAAGCTTTCTTTAACTTATAAACATAATCAGGTTTTGCGAAGTCAATGAATCCTGGAGGTTGTGCCACATATACCTCCTCATTGATAAAACCGTTAAGGAATGCACTTTTCACGTCCATTTGGAATAACTTAAAATCTAGGGCGCATGCATAGGCAAGTAATATCCTAATAGATTCTAGTCTAGCTACGGGGGCATAAGTTTCGTCATAATCAATTCCTTCTTGTTGATTATAACCTTGGGCAACTAACCTAGCTTTATTCCTAGTTACTATTCTATTTTCATATAACTTATTCCTATATACCCATTTAGTTCCTATGATGGTCATATTCATTGGATTTGGGCCTAATTCCCAAACATCATTTGCCTTAAATTGATTTAATTCTTCTTGCATAGCTATAACCCAACTTTCATCTTTTAAAGCCTCATTTATATTCTTAGGTTCTATTGCTGAGAGGAAACAAAAGAAGTTATTTTTATCTTGGGCTTGTGACCTAAGGGTTCTTTGGTTAAGATGTCCTATTATATTATCTAATGGATGTGATCTAGATTCTTTAACATTTACAATTTCATTATTTCCTAAGTTAATATCTTCATTATCCTTTCCTATGGGTTTTGTTTTACTAACCTCAATAGCTTCATCTTCGACTAAGTCATCATCTTCTAAAGGTAGTGTTTTAGGAGGTGGTGGTGTTTCATCAAATGTTACATTTAGTGATTCTTCTACTTTCATAGAGTGTTTGTTAAGTATTATATATGCTTTACTATTTTGTAAGTACCCTAAAAATATTCCTTCATATGATTTTGGATCAAACTTAGTGAGATAATCCTTAGTGTTTAGAATATAACATTTACTTCGAAATACCCTAAAGTAGCTCAAGTTTGGTTTTCTACCTCTTAGTAACTCATAAGGAGTTTTTCCTAAAATTCTCCTAATTGATACCCTATTAATAATATATGTTGATGTATCTACAGCGTGACATCAAAATTTTTGTGGGATGGATTGTTCATTTAACATTGTTCTACTCATTTCTTGTAGTGACCTATTTTTTCTTTCTACTACGCCATTTGATTGAGGAGTACGAGGAGCGGAGAAATTGTGAGATATTCCATTTAAATCACAATATTTTCCAAATTGTACTTCGTTGTCAAATTCCCTACCATGGTCCGTCCTAATGGCTACTATTGTGCATCCTAATTTATTTTGAATCATTTTACTAAATATTTCGAATTTTTCAAAGACTTGGGTCTTGTCACATAAAAACCTAGTCTACGTGTATCGTGAATAGTCATCTACTATTACTAAGGTATATTTGTTTCCTCCATAGCTCCGCACAGCGGATGGACCAAAAAGATCCATATGTAATAATTCTAGGCACCTAGTAGTGGATACTATATTCTTAGCTTTGTGACTAGCATGAACTTGTTTTCCAATTTTACATGCATCACAAAAATGCTTGTCATATTTTAGATTAGGCAAGTTTCTAACTAGTTCTTTAGAGGCCAAAGATTGTATTTGTTGCATGTTTGCATGTCCTAATCTCCTATGCCACAATGTGGAGTTTTTGTCTAGGGTCGTTAGGCATATCCTATCCTCAGGTTTGTTTCCTAGTTTCATAACATATATGCCTTCTTTCCTAATTCCTCTACCTATAATTTTTCCATACTTAACTATTTCGCTATCCTCTTCGGTAAAGGTAACTCTACATTTATTATCGCATATTTGCCCTATACTAAGCAAGTTATATGTTAAATTATCTACATGCTCAACATTTTCAATAGTAAGTGACTCTTTGCCAATGATTTTTCCACGCAAGTCACTACCGAAAATAACGTTACCTCTATTGTATGCCTTATACATAGAAAATAGCTTGTGGTTCCCCGTCATGTGCCTCAAACATCCACTATCCTTGATCCATTCGTCAGGCTCCAAGTCAATTCCTAAACATATTTTGTCGGTTGCTTTTGCCACAAAACATTTTTCGTCTCTTGGTTTTTCCACTTCTTCTTTGTCACTATCACTCCATGTTCCGCTAACAAAGGCGCCTTGATTTTCATAACCAGGCGGCTTTAGAACTTCGCCAATGAGATGATTTGGACTTCCACATCTAAAGCACTTTCTTTTCCCATAGTTATCACTTCTATTTCTTTGGAACAGTTTTCTTTCGTCTCGTGGTGATCTAGTGAATCTTCCTCGTCTCTTGAAGAATTTCTTGAATTCTCTTACGGCCATTGCATATTCTTTGTCTTCACTTTCGTCACTTGAGTCATCATCGTCACTAGTTCCTTTTTGGCTTTTAGAGCAATGGATTTGGTTTGTTCTTTCTCGACTTTGACCGTTTCCGAATCTCTTCTAATAATTTCTTCATGGACCTTCAAGTTGCCAATAAGTTCATCAAGTGATAACGTCATCAAATTCTTTGATTCTTCAAGTGCCGTGACCTTAGCTCGCCATTTTGGATGCAATGCCCTAAGAAATTTCCTAACACAATTTTTACTAGAAAATGTCTCATCAAGTGCTTTTAAACTTGTGATAATAGTGTTAAATTTAGCAACAGCATTATCAATTGATTCCTCTCCCGAAATCATAAATTGTTCATATTGTTGTACAAGAAGATCTATTTTATTATCTTTGACTTGACTATTACCTTGGTGAGTAATAAGTAGTGATTCCCAAATTTCTTTAGCGGTTTTACACATAAAAATTCTTTCATATTCTTTACGTGGTAACGCATTATAAATTACCATTTTAGCTTCATTATTTTTAGCTAGTTTCTTTTTCAAATCATCATTTTGTTTTTCAAAAGGTACAATTTCATCCTTTTTAGTTTCCGGATTTTGTTGAGTGGGAGGAAAATCACCAAAGGTAATAACATGCCAAAGATCAAGATCTTTTGATTTCACATAAGTTTCGAATCTATTTTTCCAATATAAAAATCCATCACTTTCAAATAGTGGTGGCCTTTGCATAGATTGCCCTTCTAAATATTTTTCAGATTCCATAGATCGTTACAAGTTTTAAAATACAATATATTTAAAAAAAAACTTGCTAGACGTGGCTCTTGATACCAATTGTGGAAAACTAGAAGGGGGGGGGTTGAATAGTTTTACGTCTTTTTAATTTATTATAAAAGATAGTTAGAGTGTTTTCTTTGTTTTCTAAAATTTAGATTCGATAATATGTGATCTCAAGTCTTGCACAATATAAACAACAATAAATATGTACGATATAGCAATAATAATGTAAGTAAAGAAATAAATGAGAGATGGAAAGATCGAACCGCGAGACAAGAGATTTATAGTGGTACGGCTACAAGGACACCTTCCTTGCCCTACTCCACTCCCCGAGCACCTAACTCGAGAGTTTTCTTCACTATGTCAACAAGCTCCCTTATGGCGGAGAACACCTTACACACCACAACTTCGTCACAACTTAATCACAACTTCTTCACACCAATCTACTTCACCACTTACTACTTCACACCTATCTACTTCACACCAATCTTCTTCACACCAATCTTCTTCACTACAATCTACTTCCTAACTCTTCTCCTTCACAACAAACTACTAACCAATCACACTATTTATATACCTAGCTAAACTATCTTCTATCAGATACTCACAACTAATTACACAAAGAGATAGATTCAATGGATGATGCTCTAACAACTTGAATGTGGAGATCACAACAAGTTGTAATACTTCTTGTCTTGAGGGATAGAAGTATTCTTCTCTTGCACTTGAGAGGATGATGTTTGGATCACTTTGAAACAAAGATTTATGAATGTATGATCAAAGGATTAAGAGAATAGAAGTGGAGGTCTAGAACAGAAAGTTTAGGAGTGCAAAAGGTGAGGAAAATCTGTGCATGAACCAGTATTTATAAGGACAAAAAATACTGTTTAGGAGCGTGGCCGGTCCCATTAATTGATGGCCGGTCCCCTTAATTTTAAGGAGACCGCCCCTTATAATTAAGGGGGCCGCCCAGCTGTAACGGCCAGAAACTTTGTCATTTAGTGGGGAAAGTTTATTTGGTGAAAAACTAACTGATTTTGGTTAAAAAATTGAATTCGTATATTTAGTATGATTAAAAAAATTTCTTTATTACCAAAAGTGTTTTTCAAAAATATATAATATGTTTATATAATTAAATAAACTTTGTAACAATTAATTAAATACCCCTTTGATCATAGATTGCAATAAACACTTTGTTTATTCATACATTAAGTGATTTGGATGTAAAGAGAATGTTAATCACTAAATACTTGTTTATGTCATAAATTTTAGTTCAATGAGTTTATGTTTTGTAATAATTAAAACATAGAGATATTGATAATATGTTAATAATGTTTTTAGACATTATTTACGTCAACATATGCCTAAACCGCAGGGTAATGGGCCATTTTGGTAATTTTCCCTTTAATCATTGGGGGTGTTTGCCTTAGGTATCCCAAAAACATTAAGAAGCTCTGATTGAACTGAGATCAGTGTTTATTTAGATTGATAAGAGGTTTTTTCATATTCTATTCTGATGTGATGTGTTCTAGATTTGGTTAGGTGGTTTTTTGTTTAAATATTTGTTGTTCTGTAAATGACGGTGTTAATCTACTCTAATGGCATGGTTGAAGGTAATCTAAGGACTGCAATTTCCATTTCTCAGGTGAAGAGGATGCGGTTATATGCAGCAACTGATGTTATCGATGCACCAACTGAACCGGGGTTCAAACACAAGTAAGGTTCTCTTTTAACCAACTTCAGTGAAATTTGTTTACAAGATTTGAGCGCTTAATTAAACGCTTAAAAAAACCGATTCCTCTTATAACATTTCCACTATCGTTTGGGGTTTATGGTAATACGTACAGGCTTGGAAACGTAGCGCCAAAAGGACGGCGGCAAGATGGTGACAGGATTTGTCTGAATACAGGGTCAGTGATATGACATCGGTAAGCAGCTTATTATTGCTTTAATTCAAAGATTGTTGGCTATCTTTTTACGTTCGTTTCTTATTTCTAGTTGTTTTCTGTATCAACTTGCAGCGTTGGTGGTGGTACGATTGGGTCCATTGTTGTCCTGATTCGGCAGATGTTTGGGGTATACATCAAAGGAAAACTCTCCAGATTCACAAAGTAAAGCATATGCTACTTAACACTTTTGACATTTTGCCTTTTCCCTTGAAGCTTTTACAAAATGCGGGTTTAGTGTTATATTATTTAATGGTTTGTTGTGTTAACGTTGCTTTTGTTGCATCAATATAATGGAGTAAAAGGTCACTAAATTTATCTATTCATGTTATCGGCTTAGTTATGCATACACACACACACTCACTCACTCACTCTGAATTGTTATTTTTGGTCACGCACACACTTTGAATTCTGAAACGTTGTTATTATCCATTTTCACACACACATGCTCACAGTAATGTTTGCAGATGTACAGAGGAAAACTAGGCAAGTAGAAGATGGCATAATAATCATTAATCACTTTCTCTCACTTGACGTTCCTTATGGTGAGATACTTGCATCTGCACTTGACATGTGTAGTTTCCTTGCTTAATATAACATGTGATCACCATATTTATCTATTTCATACTACATGTTATACATATTCTGTTATGAATATCAAGTTGTTTGTCTAACCAGGCGACCATAAAGATGGATGTTGATGGGCCATTCACTCTTCAAAATATTGGGAAGAGACTGAAGAGTTCAGTCTCCATGAATGGCAACTCAGTTGCTCCTACGCAGGTGGCTGCACTTAGTCCAAGTTGTTTAATTGAGGTAATTATTCCTTCTCATCATCGACATTGCCTATGTCTTTACTCTTTAAATACATCAACTTCCATTAGTTTTCGTAACTGTTACCATTAGTAAAGAATGTCATTTTCACATATTTTTCTCATGTAATTTTTATTAAATTATGTGCAGTGAAAGATGGCAACGATTGTTGAGCAACCAGCTTGGGTGCTACAAGACAGCCCATTAGGGCTGAGCAAACGGACCGGCCGGACCGGACCGACCGACAAAACCGACCGGACCGAGACCGACCGGACCGGACCGACCACATTCGGTCCGGTCCTCGGTCTAAGCTTTTTGCCAAATTCGGTCTCGGTCCTGTCGGTCCGGTCCGGTCCGGTCCGGACCGACCAAAAACCCGAAAAAACTTGCCTAATTGGACCGGACCGACCGAAGACCGACCGGACCGAGACCGGACCGAGACCGGACCGACCATATTCGGTCCGGTCTCGGTCTATGGTTTTCCGGTTCTCGGTCTTCGGTCCGGTCCGGTCTTGGCCGGTCCGGTCCGGTTTCCGACCGATGATCACCCCTACAGCCCATTGCCACATCAAGAGTCATAAGTTCGATATGCCTTCTTACCTTAGGAAGTAGACGAAATCTTTTACTAATTTATATTATCGGTCTTTACAACCATAGTAACCAACTGTTATGTGCCAGGTATTCGAGGAAGCGGAAGAGGGAAGTGGAGAGTTGTTACAATGGGGTAAAGAGAAGCCGGAAAAAGGGTGTAAAGCAACTGACGCAGAAGCATGCGAGTATATTCAATCTGCGAAAGACGCGATGGAGCAGGTAACAACATACATTGACTTTGAGTATGGGATTATTTAGTGGTAATTATTTTGCGTGCGCATACATCATATCTATTAAAGTTATGACATAATAACTACCAACCAAAAATTAATTAGTTATGTTATCCAAACACGGCCTCCTCAAATGCTTACTTTTAATTAGCTTAAAAGGACTTATCTATACGAAGAAGCGTAAGTAGCAAAAATAAGTAGTCCCAAACACCATCTGGATATTAATGTTTCTTACAATTTAATAATGTTAATACCGGGTGTGGGTGTTTTAGAAATTTGTTCATATTTGGATTTAGGTTGCGGTGAATAGTGTAATTACAAGCTTTTGTTTATTACAAACATATCCAATCTTTGAGAATTTGAGTAAAAGTTAGTTTCTTGATTAGTTGATGTCTTGCGGAACCTGATTTTAGTCTTATGTTACACATGCTCAGTACACCTATAAAAAATAGTTACTTACAAAAGCAAATAATCTTTGCATGGTTAGGTCGTCTATGAACGAATATACTAAGTCGCGATTAAACCAACAAATGCCCCACCATAGTAAGAGTAGTTGACTCTTTATAAAAAAAATAATGCTCTGATTGTAGCGGCACCAATTGGGCATAAGGTTGTAGATGATCATATGTAGCAACGTTGCACCTATTGGTTCGTTTGCGTGGTCTCATTTACTCGAGTATTTGGATAACTTCCTACATTCCTAAAGTCTATGTTCGACTTTTAAGCTTTACAGGTTTTTCTAATACGGTATGCTTATTTTCATCCTCTGGAGGCAGGGAACACATAATCCTAAATAGACGAAACAAGAAAACAATGGTTTATATGGGAAAATAGATATCCCACTTTCAAACGATCAATCAATAATGGAAATTCTTAAAATTCATGCTCTTCGGAATGCTAAACATGGTTAAATTGATTACGAGTAGCAACTAAATCCCAAAGAAAATGTACGTCTATCTCAGTATTTTTGTATTTTAACAAACAATTTAAGGGTATGTTAGGCATTCATTTGGCCTGAAAACTATGGTTTAACCTATTTGACCCAATTCACATGCAGATGTATTAATATTGCTGAAACCGTGGCTATTCAACATGGAAGTGCACCATCCTTCAATTAGTGAAACTTTGATTAAGGTATCCAACATTTTGGCATCATATGACGCTGACCCCAATGGTGAATAAGAGATGGTTACATGATAAGGAGGCTGAACAACAAAAGTGAGTTTAATGTTTACTCATTGTGTTCTCTTGCTTTTGTTTTGGATAGTTTTTTTAGAACTATATATATGGTACACCATGTACTTGCAGGCTTGCAGCATCTCATTTTGTTTTTGGAAATGAAGACCTGCAATCAAAACAAAAGCTGCTAAACTTGCAGCATCTGTTGTCCCAAGAGTTTTCTGGATCGATTTGTGTGTGAGTCAAATATGATTTGCAAACGTTAATAACAAAAGATAACTTATTTATTTGTCTAACCAATGTAATGTTACATAGTATCAAGTATTTATAGGTTTCAAAAAGGTATCATTGAACCGTTGTAACCTTTCATCTAAAGTCATGTCTATTCGGTATTTATGAACCGATGCATCTATACAATATGATGGTTTGAACAGGTATGAGCAAGCATTGTGACCATTCGACCATCTACAGGAATCTAACTATAATAACTAACTTAACTACCAAACGGTTATTAAGTTTCTGATAAACACGTTTGGTCCTTCATGTTTTCTTCAAAGCAATATCGAGATTATATCTTGGTTCACATTCTCCTCCTTAATCTTGATCGTTGCTTTGTCCAAGGTCTTGAACTCCGAGCATTTGTCTCATAGTTGTAAACTTGAGTCTTGGTAAAGCTTTTGTTAAGATGTCTGCTCTTTGTAGTTCTCCACTAACGTGTTCCACATTTATATGATCATTCTCTATGCATTCCTGAATGAAATGATAGCGAATGTCTATATGTTTACTCTTTCCATGAAATACTGGGTTCTTTACGAGTGCTATCACTGATACGTTGTCAACTCTGAGCGTTATCCTTTTTTCTTCAATTCCAGTTAGTTCACTAAGTAAACATTTTAACCATAAGGCTTGACATGCTGCTGCAGTAGCCGCCATGAATTCTGATTCACATGATGATAGCACCACTGTCGGTTGCTTCTAAGTACACCAGGTAATAGGTGACGCTCCAAAGTAAAATACGACTCCAGTAGTTCCTTTTCCTTGATCGGTATTGATTCCATAACTACTGTCACTATAACCTGTTATCTTGCAGCCGCCTTCCTTCTTGTATATTATTCCATGTTCTTTTGTTCCTTTCACATATCGGATTACTTGTTTTACTGCCTTCAGGTGATGATCCTTCGGGTCTTGCATAAATCTGCTGAGTAGTCCGACTGAGTAACTAAGATCCGGTCTTGTATGTAATAAGTATCTTAGGCTTCCAATTAAGCTTCGGTAATAAGTTGCGTCAACTGGTTCTCCATCTTCCGCCTTGACCAACTTAGTGTCGGGATCCAATGGTATCTTCGTATCATTGCTATCCGCCATACTTGTTTCTTTTAGGATCTTGTTAATGTATCTAGTTTGCTTGATTGTAATCTCTCCTCCTGTCTGTGTAACTTCTATCCCAAGGTAATATGCTATCAATCCTAGATCGCTCATTTCAAATTTATCTTCCATCTGGGATTTGAACAAGTCTATTTCCTTCTTTGGAGTGCCCGTGATTATTAAATCATCTACATATACTCCAACGATAAGTGTTGAATTCTTGCTTCTTTTCGTATAGACTGCTTGTTCTAGATTACATTTCTTAAAATCTAATGACTTCAAGGTTTAATCAAGCTTCACATTCAAAGCTCTTGGTGCTTGTCTTAAGCCATACAAAGCTTTTGTTAGCTTGTATACTTTTCCTTGGTTTCCTTGCTGAATAAAACCTTCAGGTTGTGTAACATAGACTTCTTCCTTTAATTCTCCATGTAAAAATGCTGATTTTACATCTAAGTGGTGTACTTGCCATCCATGATATGCTGCTAGTGCTAAAATTAATCGAACTGTCTCAATCCTAGCAACTGGTGCGAATACTTCATCAAAGTCTATTCCTTGTTCTTGTACATAACCTTTTGCTACTAATCTGGCTTTATATCTAATGATCTTTCCGTGTGCATCTCTCTTGGTTTTATAAACCCATTTGAGTCCGATTGCCTTCTGATTTTCTGGCAAATCTGTAAGAGCCCATGTGTGATTCTTGTTGATTGAATCTAATTCAATTTTCATAGCCTCAATCCATTTCTCATATTTTGATGCTTCCTTGTAGTTACGGGGTTCTTCTTTAATGAAAAATAAACTTGGAGTTTCTACTTCTTGTGCATGTTGATAAATTTCATTGATATTCTTTAAACCTCGTACTGGTCTGTGATCATATCTTTCTGAGCTTCCTGATGAGCTTTCTAATGAACTAATAGTAGCTTGTCTTTCACTTTATGAGTTGGGTTCGTAAGTGTATGTTGGTGGTGTAGTTGGTGATGCTGGATCATGTATTGGATCTGGTATTGGATCCAGTATTTGATCTTCTTCATGATACGTGTTATCTATGTTTTCTATGTTGATTGGTGTAGGATTTCCATTATCAACTTCGTCTACCACAAAACTAGCCCAAAATGTGTCTTGTGTATCCGTATCATCTCCATTCTTATCACAATTCCACTGCTTCGTTTCCATAAACTTTACGTCCCTACTAACATGTTTCTTCTTTCTTACTGGATCATATAGCCTACAAGCTTTTGATCCTTCATCTACTCCTAAATAAACCATCGGTATGCTTCTATCATCTAACTTCTTCAAGTGAGGTATGGTTATCTTAGCATAAGCTGTGCATCCGAATATTCTAAGGTTTTGTAGGTTCGGTTTTCTCTTGTAGAGTGCTTCATATGGTGTTTTATCTTCTAGTGCTCGTGTAGGTACCCTATTTAGAATATAAATGGCATGTTTGACTGCTTCCGCCCAAAAAGTTAAGGGTAACTTCATTGCTTTCATCATACTCCTGGTAGTTGATAACACCGTTCTATTATTTCTTTCAACTACTCCATTCTGTTGCGGTGAGTATGGTGTTGTTAATTGTCTTGCTATTCCATTCTCTTTACAGTACTTGGTGAATTCATTTGATGTAAATTCACCACCTCTATCTGTTCTTAGCATTCTTAACTTCAATCTCAACTCCATTTCAATCTTTTGTCTAAATTCCTTAAATATATTGAAGGCTTGATCCTTAGTTGTTAGAAAATAAGCCCACATGTAACGTGTATAGTCATCTACTAGTAAGAAGATGAGTTTCTTTCCGGATTGTGTTGTTGGACTTATGGGACCACAGAGATCTCCATAAACTAAGTCTAGTGGGTTCTTGGATCTGAATTTAGCTTGATTGGGAAATGGTGTTCTGCTATATTTTCCTAGTAAACATGCATCACATACTTGTCCAGTATGGCTTATTCTTGGTATTCCTTCTACTAGACCCTTTCTTGTCATCTTGCTAATATCGTCAAAGTTCAGATGACCTAATCTAGCGTGCCATAACCATGCTTGATTATTCACATTTGCTAAGAGGCATATAGGTGCTTCTATCTGTAATCTAATACTGTAAAGTCTATTTTTTGACCTTTCTACCTTCATCAACAACTTCTTTTTCTTATCATACAAATTCAGCTTGTTTCCGTCCATTATGATCTTACAACCTATTTCAGTAAGTTGTCCTAGACTAAGTATGTTGCTCTTGAGGTTTGGTATGTAGTAAACATATGTTATTATCTTTTGCTCCTTGTTTCTACATCCTAATATTATTGAACCTCTTCCCTTTATCTCTACATATGATCCATCTCCAAAACGAATGCGTTCAGTGATACTTTCGTCTATATCTTTAAAATGACTCTTTGCTCCCGTCATATGGTTACTTGCACCATTATCTAAATACCATATGCTATCATCTGTTGTAGCATACTTTCCGGGTTGTATTTGTCCTTCATTTAACAATACTTCTTCATGTGTAGTCATTAACAGTGATGGTTCATCGTCTTCATAGATAAGGTTTGACTGTTCCTGAGTTGTTGGTTTACTTCTACATTCTCTCTTAATATGTCCATGTTTCCCGCAATTGAAACATTTTGCTTTCTTCTTCCACTCACTTCTATTCTTATTGTTCTTGTCATTGTGAGTTGGGTTTTCTCCATTCGAGTTGTTTCTGTTTCCTTTATTCTGCCAGTTTCCTTGTGTGTAGTTTGATCTACCCCTACTCCTGTTGAAACGTTTCTTATATCTAGAGTGTTCGCCTTGTGCGAATAATAGGTTATCCTGGCTTTCTGCTTGTCCTCCCTTTCGGAGTTTTATCCTTTCCTCGAATGCTTTCAACTTTCCAGTGATCTCATCTAAGGTGATATCATCTAGATCACTTGTCTGTTCTATGGATGCTACTATCTGAATGAACCTATGATGAGTGTGTAAATACTCATCATTTTTACCTTTTCTGAGCTGCCAAAACATCTTAAAACACTCAATATTGAATCAAAATAGTGAAAATATCCCAGGAATGTGTTTTATATGTTTCAAATGCAAAACAATCAAAAACAAATGAAAAACGTACAAAGTTTGCAAAATTGGCAGTTTCAGTCCCTCAACTTTCAAAAGTTGTCAAATCTAGTCCCTGGTTGTACTAAAAACTTGAAAAAGTCACCAAAGGCCCTTTTAAATCAAAAAGTTACATAATTAGTCCTTTGGTGCAAAGTTTCACAAAATGCAAAGTTTAGTCCCTGAAGTTTGGAAAATTGTCAAAAATGGTCCCTGGGATATTAAAACTTTGAGAAAAACAAATTTTGTCCTTGTACTTCTCACATATGGCAGGATTGGTCCTTGATTGGAAGTTTGGTGAAATTTCACATTTGGTCCCTGAAGTTTGAAAGTTTGGTAGTTTTAGTCCCTGGAAAAGTCAAAGGTGAAAAGTCAACATAAAAACCTTGGACTATGGAAACTTGGCATAAAATACCCTTGGAAAGACTTTGGAAGAATGCCAAATTACAACCCCAAACTTTCAGCTATTTACAAAATTAGTCCTTGTGATACATTAAACCAAAATCGGACCCTTAAATATTATTACCCAAACCAAAACCAAGTCCAATCCACAACCAACCCACCCCTTTTATTATCCTAAGCCCAAAACAACCCCAGCCCAACACCCCGTTTTAATAAACCAGGGTCAACGTTTGACCCTTGGTCAAACCGAGTCAAACAAACACCCTCTTCACCCCTTCCCTCCCCCACACCACTTGCAGGCCATCACATCACCACCACCCCACCATCCTTGTCAAATCCACCGCCCAAACCACTCACCATACACCTAATCACCTCAGCATTTAATGCCCCCCCTCTTGGCAATTATCAAAGCCAATTGCAAAAACAAACTTTCCCGCCAAAACGCGTGGCAAAAGATTAGAGCATTTCAGTGATCCAATGGCCACAATTGATGATGGGAAATGATCAGAGAGGCAAGGGAAGCCCTAATCCTCAAGTATAAAAGGAAGAGAAGTCCAAGAAGAAGTGTGTTAGCTTAATCTTAGTATTTTTAAGTCGTTTAAGTAGTTTTCAAAATTCTCAGTTGTAATTTAGCTTTAAAATAGTTTGATTTGTATTTTCAGTGTACTATTAAGTATTTTCATCAATCAAAGTTAAGTTTCAAGTTATATATCAACCTTTGCAATTTTCAAATTTATTTCAAGTTTCTTAGTGTACTGTGTTGTTGTTATCATTAAGTACTTATGGACTCTTAGGCCATATAAGCTCCCATAAAGCTTATTTAAGCTTTTAGAAACCATAAAATACGGCTTAGTTATAAAAAAACTCAAAAATACAAAAAAAGTCAAAGGTGAAAAGTCAACTTGCAGGTTTAATGGTGATTTAAAGCTGGAGCATGGTTAATTCTAGATGGCCATGGGTTTAGTGGCTTGTGGAAGCCTTTAGGATTGGTTCTTATGGTCCTTGGTTCTTGGATTAAGCTGGATGGCATATTGTAAGCTCTTGAAAAGTCATTTCTAGATTGGTACTGTAGCATTGCTTATTTCATTGCTTTTTAGCTTTTCTGAGTTTGATTAGTACTAAATAGTGATAGTATTGCTTAACATTTATAGCGTGTTCATCAGTAATCCTAGTTGCTTTGAAATCTCAATTTGGCAGTTGAATTAGTAGTATCTGTAATCTTGTAATCTTGTTGTTACTTTCGGTGTTCAAGTGCTCAAATAAGTTCAACTTATCATAATAAGTAGTTGTGGATCAGGTTCTTAAGCCCTAGCACCAATTTGATTTGAAAAACACAAAACAGACTACCTATAAGGGGTGTTTGGTTTTGAGTGATCCAAGGTGTTGTGGTACTTTATTGTTGTTGTTTCTTGTTCATACTGCTCACCTAGGTCATAACTAACTCCGAATAATCATAAAAACCAAGGCTATTTCATCAGAAAGTCAAAATCACATCAAACTTGGCCTAGTTTACCCTCTGTGTTGGATTAAGAGTGGCTTATGCCCCAAATCCATTCACTTGTGAGTGATTTAGCTTAAATTAGTCTTAATATAGTTTAATTGATCCATATCAATCAGAAAATCAGAATCAAAATCCATTTTAGTCAAAGTTTCAAAGGTATTCAAAAAGTCAAAATTGCATACTTAGGCAGAAAACCAAATTTTCAAGGATTTTTATAGAATTTTGTGGATTTATTCAGGCCTTGAAACTCTCAGTAGTTAAAACCTACCACCTCAGCTTCAAGAATTTAGGTTTAGCTTGTTTGTGGGATTTTTAGTGAAGCTTGTGCATTAGCTTAAAGTTACCTGCAGGGCAAACACTTGCCCTGTGCACAGGTTTGGACCCATTTTCCCAAGTGATTTGTGGCTTACCCAGTGGGACCCACCTTTAGCTTATTGGCTTTTTGGAAAGCCATACACCCCATTTTGATAAGCCAAGGCTTATTTCAGCCTTCTGAGCTTATTTGATAGGGCTGCTAGCCCCCATTAAGTTTGGCTTTTGATTGAATCTATACTGAGCACTCAGTGTAAGACCCCAACTTCATACCCTCACCCAAGCCTCATTAATAAGCCATAGGATTAGCTTATTGGCTTAATTTGTAGCTTATCAGTCCTTCTTTAAGTCTCAAGTTTAAGTGTGAACCCTATATTACTTTTATGGACCCCACAGAGGTCCAAAACCCTTAGGTTTGGACTGTTTGGTCTGAGTATAAGCTTAAGTGCTTATTTGTGATTATTTGCTTATTCAGTGTGCTTCTTTGGTTCTTACTTGCTTATTTCTTGTTGTTAATCATCTGTGCATGCTTAGTTTCTCATTTCCTAGCTTTTTCATAGTAGCTTAAGTCCTAATAAGCTATTTGTTCACTGTTTGGAAACAAGGGAATGCACACAGCTTATTTTTAAGCTAAAATAAAAGTTGTTTCACAAACGTTTCCTATTTTCATCTTATTATTAGCTGTCAAAAAGAAAAACACCAAAAAAAGCAAACATAAAATTAGTGATAGCTTCTATTTAATAGATTCTATCTTTTTCAATTTTCTTTTCAGCTTATTAATAAGCACTTTTCCATTTTTATAATTTTCTTAATTTTCTTGTACTTTTAAGTATTTAAAATAATTTTCTTAGATTTTTCCTAAATAGTTTACTATTTATTAGAATTAAAAGTAGTTTAATTAATTAAATAAATAATATTAGTAATTAATTAGTTTTCTTAAATTTTTATTAATAACAGTAGGTTTTTATAATTTTTCTAGGTTTTATAAATTAGTTAAGACTTTTAGAAAATATATTTCTAATTTCTACTGTTCATTTTCCAATTTTCTTATTTTAATTATTTAAATTAGATTTAAATTAATTAAAAGGTAAATAACTAGTAAAATAGTCTTAATATAATTTTTAGAAGTTTTTTATAATTTTGTAGGATTCCTTTGATGGTTAATTAGTTTTATAAATTTTTTCATAATTTTCTAAGTTAATTTAGTATTATTTTTAATTTAAAATATTTTAATTAGTTTAATTAAGATAATTAGTTTTTAATTGATAAAAAACTCATGAAAAGACAAAAATATTTATTTTTATTTTTTATACTTTCTTTAAGTTCTTCTTAAGGTTTAGAAATTATTTTTTCAAGTTTTTAGGTTAATTTGTAATCCTTATAATTTTTAATTAATTTAAATTAGGTTTAGATTACATTTTAAATAGTTTTAATTAATTTAGTAATATTTAAATATTAAAATAATCATTTTTATAATTTCATTTTCATTTTAAATTTTCTTTTAATTTTAAGTTTTCAAAAATTCACTTGCACCCCCTGTAGTTTGTAATTTGCAAAAACCCACTTTTCTGTCTGTTACCTGATTCCAAATTGTAAATTTGTGCATATATATGTATATCTGTTATTGTGAATATTATATCATTGTGCAAATACCAAAATATCAGTAGCAAAATCAATTCCCAATCATCTTGGCTACTGTCCTCAGTGCCACTCATTCCCATAAACGTTTTCCAAAAACACCATTTCAATCTCACTGGGACATAACGACTCGGGGACACACTATACTATCACCGGAGAATTGGAACGGAGCTGTCTTTGACTTATTGACCTTGGTCAATAATATCTTACCGTTTCGGGACCAATCAACCTATCTGGTGTGGAGTCTAATAGTTTTCGTACTAAAAGTGTTTCATTCAAGGTTTTTCCTAATTCTTTTGCCTTCGTGGCATAACCATTTAGTTTATCTGTAAATGCATCCACCGTCTCTTCATCCTTCATTTGAAGGGCATTAAATCCTATCATAAGTGATTGTAATCGTGCTTGTTGCACTCTTTCTTCTCCAACGTGTCTACTTTTCAATGATTCCCATAATTCTCTAGCAGTTTTACAACTTGCTACTTGTAATATCACATCCTCGGTTATTGCTTGATATAGGAGGGCAATAGTTGCCTTATCCTTCTTATCATCTGCTTGGGTGTTTTCTTTGGGTTCTATAGTCTCCCATAATCCATGTGCTTCTAATATAACCTTAATCTGTATAGCCCAAACAGTGTAGTTTGTGTTTTTGAGTTTAGGGCATTGATATTGTGTAAGAGGTGTAATGGGTTTTACTATAGTGCTATTGACGTTAGTGTCATCTCCACCCGACATTCTAGATGTGTTTATGATCTTCACTTTTGACTTATATGGGAAATCTAACTATTATGGTATAACCTTACTACTACGGGGAATAGAAATAGTTATCCGGGAATCCTAGTAATACGGGGATCAATATATAGTTTTCGGGATTTCCTAATAATGAATATCTATACTATAAACGTATAAATGAAATCCAATAATGATAACGTGACCTCGTATGTTTTGCGTTCCCACTTGTGTGTCGATACTTTGAATTATATCAACCACGTACTTTTCTTTCCTCGTCTCCCTTCAAATCTAATTTTGGTTGTCGAATGATTAACCAAAAACTCACGTTGTTCCTTTTCTTCTTGACTTGGTTCCTACTACTTTGCCTCGGACCCTTGTTATGTCTCGGCTTACTCCAAAAATCTACTCGAAGTGAATTTCTGGCCACGATCAACCTTTAAATTGTTGTCGTTGTTTTTTCTTATTCCAAGTCTCCTCTCGGTAAAATTAATACCGTAGCAAATGTATTTGCTTTTCTTCTTCCTTCTTTTTTTTTAGTACTCGTAGTACCAAAATCAACAAACCAACGTCTAAACAAATTTCTTTGTTTGTCGTTCCTGCTATTGCTTGCTTCTTGTGCAATGTTGCTCCCACAATACTCCTTTTCGTTTTTCTTTCTTGTCCACACCGTTTATCAACAACGCCTAATACCTAATCGATATTCTTTCTTTTGTAAAGTGAGTGATCAATTCGCTTATGTAATTCAAACTTGTTGTTGCTTCTTGTATTGCCAACGTGCCTATTCTTTGTATATATGTACCGGTATCTTTCCTTATTCCAAGCAATGCCTTTTATTTTTTTTCTTGCGCGCTTCTTCTTTCTTGCTTACCAGATTTGTACACAATCTTTCGACGTCTAAACTTCTCCCTTGTTGTGTTGTAGTAGAGAACACACAAGTACGTTTCTTGTTGTAGATTTAACAAGAAAATCTTCAATTTTTTAACAAACCAAGGTACCAAAATTTCTGAATGGTATCCTTCCTGTTTGCAAATTTTGACATAAAGAAAAGTGTATACGGTTTTTCTAGTGTCCCTAAGTTATCTATGCAACCTTTCTAATGTTAACAAGGATCAAAGGTTTGCGTTATTTTCTGGAAAAATTCTAGTCGTGGGTTTCTGTGTTTGGGTTTTCTGGTTTCTGTATCTCGATGCAATAGTTTCTGGATTTCTGGGTTTGTTTAATGGTTGTAACGAGATGTTCCAACAAGGCTCTGATACCAAATGTTGTCCCAAGAGTTTTCTGGATCGGTTTGTGTGTGAGTCAAATATGATTTGCAAACGTTAATAACAAAAGATAACTTATTTATTTGTCTAACCAATGTAATGTTACATAGTATCAAGTATTTATAGGTTTCTAAACGGTATCATTGAACCGTTGTAACCTTTCATCTAAAGGCATGTCTATTCGGTATTTATGAACCGATGCATCTATACAATATGATGGTTCGAACAGGTATGAGCAAGCATTGTGACCATTCGACCATCTACAGGAATCTAACTATAATAACTAACTTAACTACCAAACGGTTATTAAGTTTCTGATAAACACGTTTGGTCCTTCATGTTTTCTTCAAAGCAATATCGAGATTATATCTTGGTTCACAGCATCTCATTTGTGGACCGAGGGTTTGTGTGACGAGTGTTGTTGTCTCAGATCAGACCTCAGTTGTACATACAGTGGCAAGGTAAGCTACTTAACCTAAAACCATGTAAAAATCTGTTGAAATATCTTTTGTTAGTATACTCGATTAGACAATTTAAGTTGAGGCTATTAGTAGAAAAACTCAAGACAGATCGCTATGAATTTCAATAGGGTACTGGATGATGTGTCCATTATAGGTCTTACTTTTGGGTAGAAATTTATTGCTGCAATTGAAGGCAAGCAAGTGCTGCAATTGAACCCTTATTTGTTATATCGTCTGATCGTCATGTTAGGTACCTTTGTTTCACATGCCAGTGTTCCAACAAGCAGACCTACAAGAAGAGCAAGAGGATCGAGGACAAGAAGGACAAATTTAGACGATGCATCGATGCACACAAATGAGCCTACAAGAGCAGGTTTGCTACAAACGTTTACTTTATATTATTTGAACAACATTCAGACCTATAAGTGGCTTGGATTTGCTTTATTTTAAATGGCTTATATAAATAAAAAATAAGGAGGAGAATTTTAACGGGCGTTTGAGATTAGTTTATGCTTACGTTATATTCAACACCGCTCTTATCAATTAATATTTCAACTAAATTTAATTTGAGTCGTGTTTAGGCTTGCTTATTTTTGATTAAATATCGCATTCTCTTAATAACAAATGAAACCTTAATGTGCTAATATGAACATTAACACAATAGTTTAGACTTAAGAATTGTACGAGATTCCTAGCTTAAGGGATGAAATTCTACCTCATGAATTTATTTTGTGTTTACTACAAGTGATCAAGTTACTATTTCTTTTGTGCGTTTGTTGGATCATGATGGATGAAACAGACCCATATCTTGGCACGGCAGCATGACCACAATAGTGTTTGTAGCCATGGCGATCTCAAATACCTTTCTGTCCAGTTCGGCCATCGTAGAACTGAGCCAAATAGTTTCACACAAGCCAAATGAAAATCTCAACACTCTACTGGTAATTCCAGGTTCTTCTTCCTTTTTTTTCTTTAACTTTGCTTGCAAATAATCCTATTTATAGGCAGCTTCAAAGTAAAATTAGGTAACATAGAAATGATACAAATAGTTTTGATGCACTCTAGATAGTAAAGGGGTGTTTGGTAGTGCTCAACGAGGATATCATGTTAAACCAAGCTGGATATACAAAAAGTTTAGCTTTTTCATTTTGTTATGGGGGTGCTTATTTGTGAGTTATGTACAAGCGAAATGTCCACACAAAACTTGACAAATTGACACTAACCGGTCAAAACATCGATTAGATGGCATGATAATAACTATTTTGTAAAAGTGGTAAAGGAGTTGTGAAAAATATGATTTGATGGCATGATAAGAATGGATGAAATTTTTTTTTTTTTTTGGTCCTGTGCATAGTTTAAAAAATAGAATTATAAGAAAATCAGTCAAACTTAATTTAATTTGATTACTTGAGAAGGTCCCGTAACGTGCACGCCTGAAAGCAATCTTTAGGCCTTTAGCTTAAATTGTACACGTTTTCTGCCTCCTTTTTATACTTTACGGCTCATGGTTGAGTCAAGTCAACGTTTGGTATTGTTATTCTTCTTTCAAAAATGGGTGTGGTTTCCTTTCATTGTCACAGGTATTCCAGAAACGTGTATCTTAGCTACTCCTGGATATTTGGGAATGTTTGCCAAATTTAGTAATATGGTTATTGCATTTTGATATAGTAGGTAAGTAGTTTTGAGGGTGTTTGGCATTGTTTGTATAAACTAGATGTCTTATTATTTGTGACTTTATTAATTTTTATGAGCAATTTCAAAAGAATTAGCAGATAAATAGATTTATTAACGAATCCCAACCACTCCGTGATTCATTTTAGTGTGTGGTGAATTCAAATTAACAACCTCTTTTTCTTTTTCACAGGCATCAGGTTGTACGATGGAAGCCTATATCAGTAGGCGACTGATGTGAACAAGTATTAAAAGCTGATAAGTGGATAGACAGACGATCAAACATAGAAGGAGACCAGTTTCTGCATTTGGATCCTCTGTTAATTTGGTAAAGTTCCTGCTTTACGTTATTGTTAATGCAGCGTGTTCTTTAACGGGGTGGTCACAACCTGTTGGATCCTTTGTTAATTTGGTAAAGTGAACTGCTAAATAATGAAGAATCACAATTTAGACTCAACTCCACTTTGCCGCTTGGAGCATAAATAGTGGTTGGGTAACAGGTCAAAACAGATAGGTTTGTAGTATGGGTCAATCTGAATTTAGTTATTAGTTCTTTATAAAAGACTCGTGTGTTAAACGTGATTATGGAATGTATTATTTCATTGTTGTTCGTTATTGCTGAGATGGTAATAGGAACAACACCAATAGCATAAGCCAAATATAAATTGTATACATCATTTTAGCATAACGTGAAGTGACGCATCAGTTATCAACTTTGCATAAGACATAGAATCAATAATTTTTTTAAGCATCAACTTTGTGTTAAATGTTACGTATAAACATTAATATGTAAATGTCTAGTATCGAACCATAGACCTCGGGATTGCATACTTTACAAATAAGAATAATGTAAAATAAATATATATATATGTTAAATGTATCGTATATGTATATTTATAAACACTTAATGGACTAAATAGTCGTTAGTTATTAACCGTATGGACTAACTATCGTTAGTAATGAAAGATAAGGACTAGAGTGTAACTTGTGAGTCAAGAAGGTTCTAGAACACCCCTAGGGGTCCATGGCCGGTCGAACAAGGGGAGGGGAAGCCCAACCCATGTCCAACTTGTCCTCCAAGATTCATCTAGTATATATACAAGGTCAATGGTTAGGGTTTCACATCTTTTGTGCACACACACAAACCCTAAAATCTTTTCTCTCCTTGTTTTCTTTCTTGGCCGATCGTCCAACCCCCCTCCTAGGGTTCTTGGTCGATTTTTTTCAAAGCAAAATTAAGTGTTTTATTTACTTGCATCAAACCATTATTCGTTGGTAGTTTGTGTGTACAAGAACGAGGTAATTACTTACTTTAGTAATTATCAAGAGATCGATAAACAAAACGGTAAGGGGTTTATCATTGATCTATTTGTACAAGAATCAAGGTTTATTTGAAGTGCATCGGGTACGTTTACTATTTATGTTTTAGTTAATATTTATGTGTTATACTTGATCCTAGCTTCCGCAATACGTGTTATTTAATTGTTAAACTCTAACACTTTGCACAAGACAAAAGCCTTTTACTAAACAAAGTTAAACTAAACGAAGTTTAAAATACTTCTTTAGTCAAATGCCTCGCTGCAACGCGCGGGTTATCCACCTCGTTGTAACCATAACACGCTTAAACTACCTTATTGAGGTTAGTCCTCGAAAGTTTTAAACAAGTATGATCGTAGTCATTTAAATGTAAACTCAATCAAATAGGGTAAGAAATTTATTTAAAATTCAATAAACTACGTAATCATTACCATTACCGAAATATAAACAAACTTGTCGACATATATCTAAATAAATATGAAAGTTATATTAAGTTATGAACATACATTTCTTCATTTATCTCCTACAACAATTAGAAAAAAAAAAATACAAAGACACAAGTTGTCAAAGAAGAATTAGTCCAACACGTTTAACATTAATTGTCAACGACCATGACAACGACATAGATTCGAACAACTCCAACGACCGAACATCCTAAGCCGCCGTGACCCTCAAAAACTCCGAAGCCGATTTACCCAAAATCGCGGTAAATTCATTAAAACTAATAACACCATCACCATTAGCATCAGCTTCACGCATCATTTCAGTTAGTTCTTTATAACTTAAAGGCTGTCCCATTTTAGCCATTTGTCCAGCTAGCTCAGCTGCAGTTATATAACCATTTCCATCTTTATCAAAAGATCGAAAAACTTCCATAAGTTGATCATGGTTTATGAGAACTTCTTCATTTAAGTCGGGTAATATGGCATTTAGTAACTCTTCAAACTCTATTGATCCATTGGCGTTTTTGTCCATATTTGATAGCAGTGCATGGATTTGATCACCTTGTGGTTTTAACCCTATGGATCGGAGTAAAGCGGCTAGCTCGAGATGGGTTAAGCTGCCATCTGAGTTCATGTCGAAACGTGTGAAAATGGCTTTTAGTTGCTTGACTTGATCAGTTTGGAGTTGAGCCATAACCATGGAGTATGGTATGTCAATGAGTTTGACGATAAGTATGAGAAATTTGTATGATCTTATTGGTGTTTTAGTGTTTGTGAATTTGAATGTATATTTGGGAAAATGGGATTTCGAAGAAGGTTGAAAGATTCTTTGAATGAAGAGAACATTGATTGGGTCGGTGGTTTATTAATTCTTGTAGGGTTTGTATTATTTATGATGCTTTCATGGAAGGAGACTTGACATAAAAATATTACAATTTGGTGGGAGTGAGTGTAGAAAATATTAATATTGAGGGGCTTGGTAATGCATCATTCACTCCATCACCCTTCACTCACAAACAACCAATCCCCTTATACCACATCACCCTCTCACTTTTCCCTTCACTCACTCATTTTTTGTTGGCATCACATCACTCACCCTTCACTCACTTTTTTTTCTTTTTTCTTTTTTAAATTCTATTAAAATTTGAATGCATGGTAAGTAATGAGTTGTTTAGGTGTGTTTGTACGTAATTTAATAGTTGTATGAGTTGCATTCAAAGCCCATCACACTTGTACCTTTGGTTTGCCTAGATATAGGACCAAAGCCCATCATCACTTCAAAGCCCATCACATTTTAACCTATTAGACTAGGTCGCTACCTCTTCTTCCTCGCATCTCCCCTGCAAGCAGGAAAAAAAAAATGTCACTCAAAAACATCAAATACGCATCACAATTAAGTCAAATACAAACACAAACACAAACCCAACGGTCGAAAAAAGATGCAACGGTCGAATTTTCTTTCTTCTTCTTGTGCGGTAACGTTCCCCGCAACGGGGCCTCCCGCAGCCTCACCCCAGGGTCTGCGGCGGTGTTCCCGTGCTGGAACCACCCCTCCCGCAGCCTCCCCGCATGTGTTGCCAACCCCTGATAAAGTCTTTTTGGGGGCAATGTATTTAACATGTTATGAATTAGTAGCACCCTTGGAAATATTGTGGTGACATTAGATGCAACTCATGCTACATTGTTACCAAGTTTATAATAGTAACTCCTTGACTTGTTGATAGATTGAGTTATTAGTAAAGATTTTAGATTGTATTTATTTTTAAAAGTGCTAATGAATTTTGCTGTAAGAAGATTTCATCTTATGTTAAAAAGTGATTTGAAGATACTCAAGATTTAAGCATTACTATTTACTAACTATAAAAGTGATTTGAAGATACTCATTAAGCATTACTATTTACTGACTATTTCATATACGTTAATGGAACCAAGAGGCATGGGCGGTTTTGGGTCGGCGCATCATCAGCAACCGAGCCGGGCCCAACCCACTAAGGGGTACTAAATTTTTGTATACCTATTATATGTACTAGGCCCAACCCACTAATGGTATATGGATATTATAATATAGGGGTACTTTTTTCTTTTTTCGTGCCGGATCTAATTTTTTTTTTTACGTTCTCAGCACCGCCCCTGAAGAGGGTGAATGATATCATGATATAAACTACAATACTGTATATGCATGGATTAAACCAGCCACAAACTTATTCGAAAAAGTTTAAAATGATGAGCACTATCCCGTATGCCTACAAATTTAATACAAAAACTCCTTAGTAAACTTTCAAACTGGGTTAATATATACATGGAGAATAACTTTTCGTTTTTGATCAATAAGTTACTAAAGTATTCTTTGGTTATTTAATTAGGTCACTAAACTTATAAAAAATGACATTTGGATCACTATTTGATAATTTCCGTTTTAATATATAATTAAGTGAGTTGAACGCATATGTTTTGATAAATAAAGTAAGCTAAATGTCGTGTTATATATGTTCAACGTGTTTTTATAAGTTCGGTAATTTATGTGACAAAATATTTCAGTAGTTAGTTTCAGTGAACAATAACAAAAAGTTCATTAACTTCATTGTATATTAATCATCTTTAAATATCCTTCAACCAGAGAATAGTGTGCATGGCTTCACATACGAATGCAATTAAGGTATTTTAGTTTAGTTAGTTAGATTTTTTTTTTTTTTTTTTTTTTTTGCCTTCTTCTTCTTTTTCTTCTTCTTCTTCTTCTTCTTCTTCTTCTTCTTCTTCTTCCTCCTCCTCCTCCTAATATTTTTGTCATTTTTGTTTGCAGGCAAAAAAAGAAAGAAAAAAAAAAGTGTATTCATTTCTTCTTTTTATGTCTGTAGGCGGGAATAGAAAATGAAATCAGTGTGTTTGCTTTATCTTATGTCTTTCCTTTCTTCCTGTGTGTCTACAACCGCAATGAAAGAAATACGTTTGTTTTTTTCTTTTATGTCCGCAAGTTTGAAAAGTAAATGAAAGAAGTGTGTTTTTTTTTTTTTTTTTTTTTTTTTTTTTCCGAATAGTGACTTTGTTCCACTTCAATTTTGAAGATTTTTATTAAGTCTAATTTATTAGTGGAAAATTATGCCCAAGCCCGGTTTGTGGGTTTTGGGCATTAGAGTTTCAGTATTATATATAGTGGTTAATAATAAAGTTATACCTACGGGTATCAGCAGGTCTGATCTTCAGACTTAGGTGACTATATTGAGCTGCCTCCCTTAACCAACCTGTCAAACCCTAATCATAAACACCGAACCCAAAAAATCCCATGTTCATTCCCTCAAAACTGTTATCGTTTTTTCCTTTTTCTTTTTGTACTTTGTATGTTCATTGGTTCATAGCTCACTGTTAGCGGCAAGTAGAGAACGGGTATATAGGAAGAATAGAAGAAAAAGCAAAGCAGACGATAACCGTTGCTTATAATCTTACGGTGGACTGCAAAGGAGGGGATCATCTCTTGATTATTATATATCTTACGGTGGACCGCAAAGGAGGGGATCTATCTGAAGAGAGAGAATATATATATATATATATATATATATATATATATATATATATATATATATATATATATATATATATATATATATATATATTAATTGTTTGTTTTTGTTTATGTCGAATCCAGTTTATTAGTTTCCGAGACGACTTTTGTTGGTGTCGAATTCAGGGTATCAATTCTCGAGACGATTTTTGTTGGTGTCGAATCCAGGGTATCAATTCCCGAGAAAACTTTTGTTGGTGTCGAATCCAGGGTATCAATTCCCGAGACGACTTGTCTTGGTGTCGAATCCAGGGTATCAATCACGAGACGACTTGTGTTGGTGTCGAATCAAGGGTATCAATTCCCGAGCGACTTTTGTTGGTGTCGAATTTGCTTTCTTCGTTTATTTTGGTTTTGGGTTATTCAGTTTTATTTTGGTTTATTGTTTTAATTTGTTTTGTCAGTTTACTACTACAGTTCGAGCTTTCGCGATTTCGCCGCTCGAACTGCAGAGGAGTATTAGTGGATAATTAAGGCCAAGCCCGGTTTATGGGTTTTGGGTATTATTGTTTCATTATTATATATAGTGGTCAATAATAAAGTTATACATACGGGTTTCATTATCTAATAACATAATTAGCACTCTTGTAATTTAAAGACTTCAAATCCACAGCATACATGATTTTGCATATCAACATCTGAAAAAACAAACACAGTCTTAAATTTGAATGGTGTATTTGTTGGTGCTCGTATTATTCAACGACTTATTATCAGTACTAATGAATAGGGGGATATCAACAAACATTTATATTTAGGGATAATTACCAAAATAGATCGTTGACTTTTTGACTAGTCACTTTTAGACTTTCAAATTTCACTTTCCAAAATTAGATCGGGCAACTTAAAAAATTGAGCAACTCAATATAAACGCGACACGTGTCCAAAAAGATTCTTGAATATTTCAAAAAGATTCTAGATTCTGTACTATAGATTCTAAAAAGATTCTAGATTCTGTACTATATTAATAAAAAATTCGACACGTGTCGCACATATATGAAGGTTGCTCAGTCGCCAAGTTGCCCTGATCTGCCGGAGGAAAGTGATTTTAAAACATCTATTTAAGGAATGTGCTTTGGGCGACTGATCTATTTTGATAATTATCCCTTATATTTATCACTTCTTATATAATACTGGATATCATGAAAGTTTCCTTTCCATTTTGTCTTTCGGTGAATATATATAGATTGTAGATTGAGATCGAATGTTAATGAAAGTTGAACACTGCAATATAATAACCAAAAGCGTCTTTTTAGAGATTTGAAACTACTAGGACATTGACAGGGCTGTATTTAAATGAGATGAAAAATTGACCGAATTATTGTCAAAATTTGTCATTGAATACACGGTTGCCCACCACGCGAACTTGGGTTTGATCTAATTTAATACAACAATGACTTGACAAAAGTAATCAGCTAATAAGACAATAACTGGATATTGTTTTTTATATAACCAGCATATTTATAAATTATTAGAGAAGTGGGTATGGTCGTCCCGTTAGGCTCGTGCCGTTCTCAAAAAACAGTGTCACGTTAGCAAAACACAGAACAATACCAGAAAACCTTTGACATCACATTTTGTGCCATTACAGTTGGCAACAGAAAATCTGGTGCCATTCTCCAATTTTTTTTTTTTTTTTTTTTTTCATTTATAATAATAATAACTAAAATAAACTTTATTAAATTAAAAAACACACAAACATCACATTAAATTTAAAAAAGGATGCATAAAAATAAAAACCTGGTACATAAATATATAAATAAAAACCTAATCCTCGTTGGTAGGATACTTTGCCCGAATTCGTGCTTGTTGGGCTTTCACGACCGCTGCATTGACTGGATCCATCTTGCTTGTTTTCATTTGTAGCACTCGCATCTCCTCGAATTAGAAGACGATTAATTGTATGGATTAGAAGACCAGCCCGGGTTGTTGGCCGGATTTGAAAACGTGCCTGTCATTTGGTTCGACGGATCATTGAGCATGCTATTAATCCATGGTGAGTTAGGATCCATTTTGGTTGGAAAAGAATTGAGGTAAGTCGATAATAATATGTGTTGGAAGTGTGTGTGATTTGTTAAAATTTAAGGGGTTATTTATAGTTAAATTAGGGGTTTTTTTTTTTTTTTTTTTTTTTTTTTTTTTTTTTTTTATGTCCAACATTAATACAACATTAATATTACCGTTTAACCAAACGCTCCTTCCTTGGTCATTTTCAAAAGCAACGGTTGAAAAAAAAGAGAAAAAAATACAATGGCGTCGTGTGAACCAGTTGGCGCGAGGTGGTTTGGCGCAAAGATCAGTATGGTGCGCCGTTCATATTTTTCGTGTCGTTCTTTGGCACCAACCAATAGCACAACCATACCTCCCACTCTTATACAAATTGCAAACAGGTGAAACATCATGCGTGTAACAAAGGCACAAGAGCTTTAGGTGTAGTGAGTAATTTTAGTTACTCATTTGTAACAAAGGCAAATCCCTTCTACAACCCTCCCCTTTGTTTATCACAACTTAGGGTGTGTTTGGTTTATGGGGTTAGGGTTAGGGTTTGAGGATCATTGTAAATATTACTTGTTTGGTTTAAATCTGTGAACCTCAAAGTTGGGTCTCATGCTTTAAAATTTAGCATCTAGAAATCCTTACCATAAATGTTTGGGTTTGAAAAAAAAAATAGTCTAATCATGTGGGACATTCTATATATTCTGACACATTCTTTCTTTTTTAACTATCTAAATGATTTTTTTAATTTAAAATTTATTATCTATTTATACTAATAAACCAGAATAATTTACAAGCCTCCTAATGCATGCGATGCAATTAATACGCTGATGTGTCTTAGCTGTGATTGGTCGGTTAATTAATGCGTACAACTCTCTTATGCGCTACTTTTCATAAGCCTTTTTTCTCCTCTTAATTAATTATACAGGTTTTTCTTCACCTACACATTCATGGTAACTGCTATCCCACATTGAATGCTACTATTTTTGTAAAGTAATTAAATTATTCAAATCATTTGTAACCGAATATCACAAATGCTCAATATCAATACACGCTCCAATGTCAATTCCATAACAGTTTCAATTCATCAATTAAATTCAACGATTCAAAAATTCAACAATACCAGTTTCTCGATTCGTTGAGTGTATTTCTATTGTAAACATACCCTGTGTACGATTTGTTGATTTTAGAGTGATGGTTTTTCTTTTGATTTTGCAGGTCTAATTCATTTAAAGCATCAATATATGTTTTTAATTCTGCAGCTTTAACTCAATAAGTTTTATTTTATCTTGCTTTTCATTAAGTTGATGTGTTAATCGGGTGCTTCTCAATTTCCATTGATTATTAATTTTTTAAGCCTCTTTTGGAAGAAAGGGTTTGATGCCAATGATTTTTTGCTGTCAGCTTGAAATAACTGGTAAGTAGTGATTCAATTAAAATATATTTAGGGTTTCGATTTGTTAGTTCCATATTACAATTGTTTTGTTTCGATTCAGTTATAATATATTTTTCTTTGATTATGTTCAATTTAGTTGTCTTATTGCAGAACCTTAGAAAAAATTGGAGGAAATCACATTGATGGATTACTTTTTATAATTTTTAATTTTTTATGTTATGTGTATTCAATTTCATTTTTTGCATTCAAACTAATTGATTTTTATTGAAATTCAGGATCTTATTACGTCACACCTTATTTTGGAAAACACATTGTAAGTGACTTTTAAAGTTGCTATTATTTAGAAAAGTTATATGTTTGATGATTTTGAAAAATAATAAATTTGTTTGGTTTTTTTTATTGTTGTTGTCCATAGATGCATATATCATGTTGGAGGTGGAGATTTAAGAACTGAAATCGACAAAAGAATCAACTTGAGGTTTGGTTTGCTTTTGTAGTTAAATATCAATGTCACCGTGTTTGCATATCATTGATTTATCATATAACTATCAATTACATAATTATTGTATCAAAACCCTAAAAACATTATTTGGAGCAAATCTGCAAAATGCTTTTACGAATTGATACTAACATTTTTGTATGAATTGGTTATTTAATATGGTTTGACATTTTTTTAATTCATAAAAATCATGTATTTTTATGAATAAAAGTGCCTTATTCAGATTATACTTTGAATTTCATTTTCTTATATTGATTTTGTGTGATATTGCTATACTTTCTTAGCAGCATCTTACCCATGAGATTGGTGGGAAAAAGTCCATTTTCACATTGATATTTGTTTCCGGTTATGGTCATTGTATGGATTCTTGTGAATAATTGGCTAAAGTCGAAGCTCATTTGGTAGTGTCATAATCTTCCACCATTAACCTTATCATCTCAAACTTAGCATATTGAATTATCTCTATATCGTGACTGCATAATGCCGATATACAAGATTACGGTGGACCAACTAAATCGCATAATAAGGTAACTCGAATTATTCATCATAAGCTTTTATCTATTTGTACCCATTGCAAATGAGTTTATGAACTTTTTATGAAATTGGGTTAACACGATTCACACAAGAATATTGGGGTGGTGCTAATGTTAAAATCAGTTAATTCAATATATATTTAATTTAGAGTAAATTACATGGTTGGTCCCTGTGGTTTATACAAAGTAACAACTTTCGTCCCTATCTTTTAAAAGTTGCATGGTTAGTCCCTAAGTACGTAAACAAATAACACCACAGGTCCCTTGGTTTAACTGGTGTTAACTAGGTTAGTTAAAATTTACAAGTTAGCCCCATTTGGTTAAATAGCGCTGCATCGTTAATCCTTTGGTTAAATAGCGCTGCATCGTTAATCCTTTGGTTAAATAGCGCTGCATCGTTAATCCTTTTAACGTTTTCGCCCGTTTTTGTCCCTTTTTTTTACTTTTTCGCCCGCTTTTGTCCGTTTTTTTTTTTGTTTTTGTCCATTTTTTTTACGTTTTCGCCCGTTTTTGTCATTTTTTTTTTGTTTTCGCCCGTTTTCGCACGTTTTTGTCCGTGTTTTTTTGTTTTCGCCCGTTTTGTCCCTTTTTTTACGTTTTCGCCCGTTTTTGTCCCTTTTTTTACGTTTTCGCCCGCTTTTGTCCCTTTTTTTTTTTGTTTTCGCCCTTTTTTGTCCCTTTTTTTTTTTACATTTTCGCCCGTTTTTGTCCGTTTTTTTTTTTGTTTTCGCCCTTTTTTTTTGTTTTCGCCCGTTTTTGTCCGTTTTTTTTACGTTTTCGCACGTTTTTGTCCGTTTTTTTTTGTTTTCGCCCGTTTTGTCCGTTTTTTACGTTTTCGCCCGTTTTTGTTTGTTTTCGCCCGTTTTTGTCCCTTTTTTTTACGTTTTCGCCCGTTTTTTTTGTTTTCGCACGTTTTTTGTAACACCCCCAATTCATGGATGCAGCGGAATTCAAACTGGGTGTTACTCGACGGCACAATAGTCACAATGATAGAAAACGAACTCCAATTGAGTCGTTTTGACAAGGTTTATCATTCAAATTATATAAATATCAGAGATTACAAAATGAGGTCCCAATTGGTTCCATGTTCACAATGTATAATAAATGAGTTTTGAATGATAATAAAATTTATAGCCCTCTTTAGTATCCGTGCCCTTCCGTTCCATCCTTGATCGTCATGAACCTGAAATACATGCTTGAGAGGTCAACACAAAGGTTGAGTGATATTCATAGAGTTTGTTAAATCGATTGAACACAATATGTTGGTAGTGTGAGTTATAGGCTCACACCAATGTTTGGAAAACAAAACAGGTAGGCTACGTTATTATACGCCCGGAACATGTATTATACACTAAGCTTATGACACCATAACGTTAACGTGTACCAATATCGATCGGCAGATTTATCCTGGTAGGTACTTTGCTAACATACCTAAATCTCAAATATTAATGCATTTGTTTGAACTTAGTCAATACAAATGGGATTCGTCAATCCCAATAGGCCTATTATTAATATTCGCGCTCACTATTGCTAGTGATTAAATGGTTCATAATCAAGGATATCGGTTTAGCAAGGCTGGTACTTAGTGATAATAAAACAATCAGGTAAGCATACAATTTAAAAACATTGTGCTCGGTTATAAATAGCATGTATTTCCCCCAAGGGTTTGTAAAACGATTAAGTAATCGAAAGTGGGGCTATGAACTCACCTTAAGTAAGATAGCAAGTAATGAATGTAACGGTTGAATCGTGAAGGTTTCTACGAGCAACCTATAATAGAATGTTGTGACTTAAGATCGGAGTAAAGAATATGAAGTAGTGCCTATATATATATATATATATCTTGCATTTAGTCCATGATGTGGTATGATGTATAGTGTAAGTCTTTGAAAGAGAAGATTCATGAAACATGTATGTTTTGTATATCGTTTACTACCGTTCGGGCCGACATAATTCAGAAGTCATGTTAGTAAGCGTTCGAGGAGCCAGGACACTTTAACTCGTAAATCCACAACTCAACTCGACGGCTTACATAATGAACTCCTCACATGAGGCTCCCTACTATTGTAGTAGTTGATGAAATATATAGATATAAGTTTTGATCCGAAAGGTTACATGTCCGATATTTGAATAAACTTAGGAAAGTTTATTTGTACATGAAGATTGTTATTAGGGGTAGTTTCATAAGTCTTGAATGACCATTTTCTCTTGGTAAAATCTCATGGTTTCCTTTAGATGAAGTAGATCCAAATTGTATGTTCAAGTTATCGCCAACTTCTCTAATTCATGTATTTGCCTTGGTATGCTTGTATGGTCATTTCGTCATGGCCTAGCCATGACCTTTGGTCATTGTTCCATGGTCTTGAGACTCAACCTTGGCTCTAGCCATGGTTGTGGTCTTGATTTAGGTCATAAGACCCCTTTGGTCTTCATAAACCATAACTTATATGTAATGAATTTGGTCTAAAAATGGGCTGTTAAGATTTTGAAGAATTTATCACTCAAAAAGCGTTTTCAGGGCTCGAGCTTCTTTGTTCCTGAACGAAAACGTCGTTCCGGACAACTTTCGTGTTTTAACTTTTTGATGAATCGGACCAGAAGTATGACTTTCAAAACTCAAATTTGATCAGAATGGTATTTGGCAGTTTTGCCGGAAATCTTTGGTAACTTCAAATCGCCATAACTTTTGACTCGTTTACTCGTTTTAGGTGGTTCAAATTGCTATGGTTTCCTTGTTAGGTCCTCTACTGTAATATGTAATGATACAACATCATATTTTTACCATTTTAATCAGGTCTTACCAAGAAAGTCACTAGTTTACTTGTTTTAGTAACTTGTTGTAACAATCAATAACAATAACTTGTTTTGCTCACTTTTATACATCATGGACATTAATACAAGACATAATATAGCACAAATAATATGTAAATAACATGAACATGATTATTTAACAAGAATCAAGTTAGGGTTTGGCTCACAACTTTTGGCTTTCAAAGATGAAAGGAAGTTAACATGTAAGGATAGGACTTTGATAGACTTGCTTCAACCCACTTCACTTCATGCAATCTTTCTACTCTTGTAATCTTGAAAGAGAGATGATGAAAATTGAGGTGACTTGAGTGGATTCAAACTCAAGAGAAATCACCAAAGTTCTAAAGATTTGAAGTAGTTTTGATGAATCAAAACTAAACTAGGGTTTATGTATGGATATTGCACTTGATTTCTTGGATGGAACTTGAAGTAAACTAGTAAAATGAAGGGTGTTGTGTGTGTGGGTCGTTCATATGGTCAAGGAGTGGGAGGAGAAGCATTTATATGCAAATGAGGAGGTTACATTGTTGACTAGTCAACACTTGGAGGCCAAGTTGAACACATGTTCACATCTCATGACACAAGGCATAAGATCAAGCCACATGGGTGGTGAATCCCCCCTCCAAGGCTGTTCATGAGCTTGGAGAGCAAGGGTGTGGACTTTTCTTGGTATTATCCAAGATACTTGGTTAGTTTTGACTCCGGGAAATGCCAATCGTAAATGATTAAGCCTCAAAACGTAAAACCGGGTGTCGTAAAATTATGGAACTTGAAAGTATTGATAAACATGTCAATAAGTTCCATAATAAAATATAAAATGAGTGGTAGGTTCCATTTGGGTGTAAAACCCTGCTAAAAACTGGAAACACGGGTCTAAAACGCGTAATACGTAAAACATACGAATATTGCGTAAAATTGAGAAAAGTAAAATGTTACTTTTCTAATGTGATAAAAATGATTTAAAATGACTTATAATGTCTAGACTGAGCTCAGTCTAGTGTCGGTTGGTATTAAATGTCTTTTAGACATTAAACCGTAAGCCTAAAAATCACGAAATGACTTATAACATCAAGGGATGATTTTTGGTCAATGGAGGAGGGAAAGAATATGTTGACTTTTTCTAAGAAATTGAAAACTCAAATAGTCTTAGAAACACGTTTTGTGGTCTAACGGTTAATCGCCCAAACGATTAAGCGTGCTCATGCGAGAGTAGTACAGGCTTGGGTGACCTGTTGGGAAGTTTTTGGTCATATTTTTCTCAGTCACGATTAATTCTCAAATAAATCATGAGTGTGTAAAATATTTTACTGATGTGGGGTCACCTGACGGGGTTGAATTTCGTTGTGCGTAGAATTTCTGATTGACGTTTTACCCTAAAACGTGTAATTCCGTGTAATTCCTTAATAACTTTCACGAAAATGAGCTTATGAATGTCAAACTTTTAATTTGCCATGGAAATGATTTATCACTTGAGAATATCAAATAAAAATCAACTTTCGGGAAAATTTTCGAGAAAAATGAATAGTAAAAGTGAATAGTGAAATTTTCCGGGAATAGTAATTATCCTGAAAATGCGAATTGTTACATTTTTGTCCATTTTTTTTTCGCCCGTTTTGTTCGTTTTTTTACGTTTTCGTCCGGTTTTGTCCATTTTTTTACGTTTTCGCCCGTTTTCTTACATTTTCGCCGATTTTTGTCAATTTTTTCGTTTTCGCCCTTTTTTGTCCTTTTTTTAACGTTTTCTCCTGTTTTTGTCCATTTTTTTTACGTTTTGGCCCGTTTTTGTCCGTTTTTTTACGTTTTCGCTCGTTTTGTCCGTTCTTTTTACGTTTTCTCCTCTTTTTGTACCTTTTTTTACCCAAAATTTTTTTTTCGTTCTTTTTACATTTTGTCCTTTCTTTTTTTCCGTTCTTTTTACGTTTTGTCCTTTCTTTTTGTCTATTCTTTTTACGTTTTGTCCGTTCTTTTTACCCAAAATTTTTTTTCGAAAATATTTTTTTCGATGATTATTTAAAAAACAATTCAAAATTATATTTTATTGAATTTTTTGTCCGTAAAAAAATGGACAAAAACGGGTGAAAATGTAAAAAACGGACAAAAACTGGCTAAAACATAAAAAATGGTACAAAATCGGACGAAAAAATGGACAAAAATGGGCGAAAATGTAAGAAAACGGGCGAAAACGTAAAAAAATGGACAAAACCGGACGAAAACGTAAAAAAAGGGACAAAACGGGCGAAAACAAAAAAAACGGACAAAAACGTGCGAAAACAAAAAAAACCGACAAAAACGGGTGAAAACGTAAAAAAAAAAAGACAAAAACGGGCGAAAACAAACAAAAACGGGCGAAAACGTAAAAAAAGGGACAAAACGGGCAAAAACAAAAAAAAAGGGACAAAAACGTGCGAAAACGTAAAAAAACGGACAAAAACGGGCGAGAAAAAACGGGCAAAAACGGGCGAAAACAAAAAAAAAACGGACAAAAACAGGCGAAAATGTAAAAAAAATGGACAAAAACGGGCGAAAACAAAAAAAAACGGACAAAAGCGGGCGAAAACGTAAAAAAAAAAGGACAAAAACGGGCGAAAAAGTAAAAAAAGGACAAAACGGGCGAAAACAAAAAAACACGGACAAAAACGTGCGAAAACGTAAAAAAAACGGACAAAAACTGGCGAGAACAAAAAAAAAACGGACAAAAACGGGCGAAAACGTAAAAAAGCGGACAAAAACGGGCGAAAACAAAAAAAAATGACAAAAACGGGCGAAAACGTAAAAAAAACGGACAAAAACGGGCGAAAACAAAAAGAAAGGGACAAAAGCGGGCGAAAACGGACAAAAACGGGCGAAAACGTTAAAAGGATTAACGATGCAGCGCTATTTAACCAAATGATTAACGATGCAGCGCTATTTAACCAAAGGATTAACGATGCAGCGCTATTTAACCAAAGGGGGCTAACTTGTAAATTTTAACTAACCTAGTTAACACCAGTTAAACCAAGGGACCTGTGATGTTATTTGTTTACGTACTTAGGGACTAACCATGCAACTTTTAAAAGATAGGGACGAAAGTTGTTACTTTGTATAAACCACAGGGACCAACCATGTAATTTACTCTTTAATTTATGTACGCTTTTTTAATGAAGTTTTTATCCATGTGCATCCTTAGTTTATCACAGCCTATATAGACTCAATATTATGGTTATGTTTACTTCCCATTAACTCCAAATCCTGGTGTTGGCATGTATTCCGATTTCCAGTTCTTTAGTCCGTATATTCATGACTTTAGATACAAACTAAGATATATATTCTAAGATGGGAAGGAATATTAATGATATTTTGCTACAGAGGTACGTCTAATATTTGAAGTCTATATATGAGTGGAAAAGGTGAGAAGGTTTGTACCACGGCTGAACATTTGGCTACAATATAATAGGTCACTGATGAAAGCTGGTCAGGGTACACTGGTGTATCTAATTAGATTGCTCATATCAGTAGTTATGTCCCTGCTCCTTACATAATTTGGTTAGGAACATGTCAATGAACTTTATTGCATTTTCCCTTTACTCGACTTTTGTAATTGAGGAACGTCATGATTTTAACAAGGCATTGTGGAACATGAATCCTCATGTATTTACATGTCTTTGTTTACATTTATATTTGGACTCCATGCTTATATTGCTGCTATAAGCAAACTATTTCATCGTTAACACATGGTACTTGTGGTTATTTATCTCATTATTTCCCCATTGCCCATTGACAAAATCAATAAAATGTTGCAACAAATCTGACATAAAAAAGCATATCAAGGAATCCATATGAATATAATGCGCCTGCAATTCTCTAACGCAAAAACGAAGACAATACAATAGTATGCTTTTTGTTCTTTTTATAAGGAAGCCTTTGTGTTTATTTGTTATCTACAATGTTTTGAAAACCGGGTTTGAAATCGACCCGATCGAGTCACCGGGCACCGGGTCGACCGGTTCGACCGCCGGGTCGACCGGTTCGACCACCGGTTCAACCCGGGTTTTTATTAAATTTTTTTGAAAATACGAAACCCGGCCGAGTTTCGAGAACCGGGTTGACCCGGGTCACTCAAAACCTGGCGGGTCTAACCGGTTAACCCGGGTTTTTTTACCCGTTTTTTTTGCCGGAACCGGTCGAGCCGGTTAACCCGGCGGGTCGACTCGGGTTTCAAAACACTGGTTATCTATACCAGGGGTGATGAAATGAAGAACTGTTATAGATTAAATTTCTTCAAAATAAAAGGGAACATATGGTTTTTTCGCTATAAGTTTTCCATTTCAACAATTAGAGGATGATAACAGCTTATGACAATGACAAATGACCAAGCTTTCATACTCATAGACAAAATAAGGAAAGCTGATTACTACGTATTACAGCAAGCTTATTTATTTCATATCAAGTCAAAATTTAAAAACTCATTAGTGAAGGAAACAACACCTTTAATTACCTGTTTAGTGCTAAATAGAATTAGGCCACAATTAAATTTTGATTAGTTTATCTAAATGTTCTACTCACTGAATGACGCATTGCAGTATGCTATAGTTAATTAGTTCTAAGATTACTTACATGTTATCTTTATTTACTTATCACGATATCTATAGTATTTATGATTTAAAAGAGGGTTATGCTATCATCATTGTTGTTGAAACTGCACTTAGTGAAGATCAACCAAGCAGAGCATTGATCCTTAGTTTACGCCTAAATGAATATGCTCTAATTAAAAGAAGCATCGTTGTTGTTCCTTTTGTTGACACCAGACCTATCGTTGCCCGTGTGCCTTTTAAATATCTTAATAGATTGATTCAGGCTTTTGCAGAGCTTCTAGAAAACAAGTCAGTCGTGTTTTACCTGTTAACATGCCAGATAGTTAAAGAATAACAGCCTGAAAGGAAACGAGTCAAATGGTCAATGGGGTTGAGAGTTGTCAAAAAGTGTATTTTTATAGTAGAAAACCTCTTAAATCATTTTTAGTAAAAAAAGTTATACGTAGTATCATCTTTTGTTTTGACTCAATTCAACCTAACCCATTCCACAAGTACATTGAATAAGTTCGTTTGACCATCTATTCTATTTGCCGATTTGCAACCTTACAGATTTAATAACAGTTGCATAACTACGAACATGTAATTCACCCATATATTTATTTTGCAAGAGCTCTCTAAATCTCATGGTCATTCGATTCAAGAAAACTCAAGAAATGTGCTTCCCGCTTTAAAGTCATTGTAGAAAGCTATACAGGGTTAAATCAAGACTTAGCAGATACGTGCTCTTCTAATGAGTACTTGCTTCGATATCTATGTTGTACAACCTCCAATGCATGAATGCATGACTACACTTTATAGTTGCAGCGTGTGTGAGATGGATGCAATTTGATCGTGGTTACCTTTCCCCATACTTCGTTACTGACAGCGAGAAAATGAATGTTGGGTTTGAAAATTGCAAGGTAGTCATAGTATTTTGCTTTATCATTGTTTAGTTTCGTTCCTGTTTTTGGAAACTGATTTTATGCCTTGTGGGTGTAGTTGCTTTGATTGACAAAAAGATAACAAAAGCAAGAGATTTAGTTAGTGTTTTGGAAAATGCTATGAAGGGTGGGTACCCAATGTTGGTTATAGCAGAAGACGTTAAAGAGGATGCTCTTGCTACCCTTGTAGTGAACAAACTAAGAGGTTCACTAAAAATTGTTGCAGTTAAAGCACTTTGATTTGGTGATCGCAAGAGTCAATATGTTGATAATATCGCTACTCTTACCGTAGGCAAGTGTTCATTTATTTTTTAATTTGGGTTATGTCTTTTCTAATGGTCATCGAAATAAATAGCTGAAAGACGTACCAAGTGTATTGTTAAAAAGTTTTACATGTTTTAGAGTTTTGACCATATTTTTAAGTATTTGATAGAAAGTTTGATGGTTTTGCGTTAATGAAAATAACAATTTTTAAGTATTAGATAGAGGAGTTTGATGACATGCAAAAAGCTTTTTTTTAAGTATTTGATAAAGGAGCGTGAGATATTTGTACCTATTGCAGCCAAATTGAATAATAAGATATGTATACTTATTGTAGTCATATGGAGTTATGAGGAATAGTTTGATACTTTGAATTAAGGATTTTGAACAACTACTCTTTGATTCCACGGGTCTAGCAAACGTAAATAGGTTGTTTGTACAACTACTCTTTAATTCAACGGGTCTATAAGCTAGACCTTGAAATACAGTTTAAAGGACATGTGTCTAACTGACATTGAAGCAATATTTCAAGAAATGAAGGAAAAGTACGAATCTTTAGATGAAGCTTTTGAAGAAGAGCATTTACAAGGTATTGAATCCAAGATTATAGATAAAAGATCACCGTAACTTTCAAGTAAAAATATTACTATTAAGGCATCAAAGCGATCTAAAAAGCCTCAAAGGCCTCTTTTATAGTCAACTATTCCAGTTTTATATAAATGTGTTTATTTATGTTCGTAAAGAAGTAATATTATTTTTAGCAAAAAATAAACATATGTGCTCCCGATTATTGGAAGTTCGTAATGAAAGTCGTTCGTAATAAAAGTTGGGCATTTTTATATCTCTCTATCTTCACCTTAAATATTACTCCGTGATTACAATATACATACGAGATGTTTTATGTCATTTCTTAAATTTACATGTATTATAAATCACAAACTCTTTTTATTTACACTTTTAATTTTTTAAAAACTTATTAGGTGCTCACAGAACGAACACTGGCTTATCACTTCATTAACGCTCACTACATACATTTTCTTGTGAAGATCAGCAACTTCGGAGACGATGATGCATGGATGTTTATTATATTAATAGTTACAAATACAATTGTTTATATGATCTTGACTTATTACTTATTATTCCTTAAAAAAATTAATAGAACATGTTTACAATCGTTGTTGTTTGTTACTTTATTCCCATATTCAATCTCTTAATGAATAATTTCTTAAAAAACCCCATGAATCCACAGGTCTATAAGCTAGTAAAATATATTTAAATAAATACATTTTCTCTCTCTTAAACTTATGCTAAATTCAAATCCTAAACCAAATTTAAATCATAATCCAATCCTACTTGTAAACTAAATGGACCCTTACTCATTTGGGTCCCACTACTTCCTATTTTATTTTTTTATTCAATTTTTCAAATAATATCGAATTCATTCATTAAAATTAAAATACAATACAAAACAAACAAATAATACCAAAAATAAATAAAAAATAAAAAATAACCAACCCAAAATTATAAGTTTTGGCATTTCATAAGTTTAATAGACCACGATCATAAGTTTTGGCATTTCATTCTATTTCTGTCAATTCTATATAACCAAAACTTATTAGTATGTGTCGAGCCCAATTAGGTCCAATATGGCCCAAAATGATAGACTACCTAATATAGTCAAACCAATCCCTAATCTCTCACCCCCAATACTAGTACCAGGTGCCCTTCGTCTTTTTCTCATCAAACACACACACAATTCATACGCACACTCAAAAAAAACGATAAAAACTCAATTTCTTCAAAATATAATCATTTATATTGATTTGGGCCCCAAAAACGGTAAGATTATCTATAGTTTGGTTCGTCGTCTGCATGACGAGGTGATCATTGGCGAGTTTGGGGGTGTCGTGGCGAGGTTCAGCGAGATTGTCATGTCACTATTGCGAAGGGCAATGAGCCCCATACCTAGCGCTCTAACAATCAAAGCCTAATTTTAGTTTATGATTTTATCTTTTTAGAGCGAGTGTAATCGGTTACTTTCAGACAAACTTCATCTCAACGTCACATAAACTTTGTAATACATCATTTTACCCATTACTTAACAACTGTAGTCTAATCAATTACATAGAAATACCCCACCTAATACAAACATACCTTACAATTTACTTTACACTCACTCGCAAACAAGAAAAAATATGTTGTTTCATTAGGTGTTCTGCATCACTGAACCAACCCAAAAAGTGGACCGCCACACACGATGGTGTCACCACCACTATGGGGACCGTGCACAGTTAGTGGCCACCATGGGTGGTGAATTGCTCCTGTAATGCCCGGTCTTAGGTCTCTATAACCTTTATTGATAGATTATCGATAATTCATGTCAATCTAGCATAAGTTCATCGCTAAACTTATATAAACAAAATTGCAGTGTGAGATATATTAAAGAAGCGGTCATGACAATGTGTACACATGACCTAACATATCGACATCTTATTCTTTGTTAATTAATCGAAAGAGTGGCACTAAGTGTACAAAATACCTAATAAGAAAGGTGAGAGGTAACAAGTATGACTCTGAGCCCGCCCTCTGCTTTTATTACTCTCGAGACATGAAATTTCCTTCGCTATGTCGTTGACCGTAAGATTGGTTACCAGGAGCTAAGAATCCAAGGGCGAAACTTAAGGGTTGTTTCTTTTCCTCTTAATAAGTGAGCTCAGATTATTGTTTTCTTTTATTGGAGAGTGTTTGGCAAAAATAGATGTTGCTAGTGCTGTTGGTGAAAAAAATTGTAGCTTTTTTTGTAGTTGTGTTTGGCAAATGAGTTGTACTTGTAAATTAAAAGTGTAAAATGACACAATTGGATATAAAAATAACAAACCAATATGCATAAGAATAATGTAGGACGTGGGTAATGTAAAAAGGCAAATCAGTAATTTTATGAGGGAAGGGATCCAGTAAGAAGTAAATTAAAATAAGAAGTGACTATAACCACGCATTTGAGATGCAACGACTTGAATTAGATGCTTCTCTATTCATTTAGATGCACCACATTGAGTTTCAAAAGTTATTTTGAAGTGAAAATGATGCAAATTGATTTTTGTGATTTCGTCACATGTAGAGGAACAAAATAAAAAGGAATTCATAAAATGCATCTAATATAAGTATATGCATCAAATTAAAAGCTTGAAAACACATTATGATGCATCTAAGATAATAGGGATGCATCTAATTTCGGTCGATACATCTCGGATATGCGAGTATTGTTACTTCTTATTTTAAAATTACTTCTTATTTCATCTTAACTCATTTTGTGAAATACAATCTTCAACATCTTTATAAAAGATGATTTTTGAAACTTATTTTTCTAAAATAATCCACAATTTTAATTTGCAAACAAAAATTATTTTTTGACCATAACTTGTTTTCTTATAAAATAATCTTAAGCTTTAATAATTTTTTATAATTTTTCACGTAAAACAAGCCTAAAAACCTTTCTCTTTTAATTAAGAGACCAAAAATCACCTTTAATCAAAAAAAATAATAATAATAAATAGGAAAGAAAAGTAAAAAAAAAAAAAAAAAAAAAAAAAAAAAAAAAATTGGAAAGTGGTAACATATGGGCAATGGCACAATGCCACGCCTTGTTCCTTCACACATTATACTAGTTATAATACCCGTGCACGCGCGGGTTTTTTTTTTTAATTTTTTTAATCATATATTTTTATTTATTAAAAAACAAATAATTTGATCTTTGTTTTGTTTGATTTATGATTTTTAATTATATTTTTTTATTATTAAAGATAATTATTTAAAAAATCTAATCCTATTGTTAATTGCATCTTATCTATATTTTTTTTATTTATCTTCTATTTGTGTTATAGATAAATATAAAATGTTATCTAATAAGAAAATAATTTTTTTTAAAATAATATTATTACTAAATAAGGTATGGTTTAATTTTTTTGAAATGAAAAAGTCCGCACTTGGGATTTTGTTTTATTATATAAAAGATGTCTAGAAATGTAAAAAACAACAAGGTTATTGTCTTTATTAATTACTTATTTAAATATAAGAAATTCACCCGGACTGATCTGTAAATTAATTCATAAAAACAATTTACTAATAATTACACCTTTAAGATCATTTGAGGAACAAGACTAATCTGCAGCCTCCATCTTTCATCCATTTTTATTTGATCTAATAGATGAAATTAATCATAACAATTTAAAAAACATACTTTCATCTTTTTTTTTTTCAAATATTAATATCTTTCAAACCGTTAATCGTTAAGTGAAAAAAAAATATACCGTTACGATGAGCATTTAATTATCTTTCTATAGATAGGCACTTTGATATATTTTCGACAATTTTTGTTTTCACGTTTTTTTTCGTGGCCGAAAAAATCACATATGATATATATCATATATGATATGTAATATCATATATGATTTTTTTGGTCACGAAAAAAAACGGAAAAAAGTGAAAAAAACGGAAAAAAAAAATTGTCGAAATTATATTAAAGTACCCGTCCATAAAAAGATAATTAAATGCTCGTCGCGATGCTGTAATTATTTTCGCTTAACGATTAGCGGTTTAAGAGATATTTAAATTATAAAAAATTAGTGAAATATTAAAATGCTTTTAATCTCAACTATTGATTTCTTTTTAGATAGATGGTGGGGTGAGTCCTTGGTATCAGTTTGATATTTAATACTCCGTCCGTCTCAAATTAATTGTCATGAGTGAGAAATTACAAAGTTTAATAAAAATGAGACCCTATATATCTCAACCACTCGAGAATATTCCCTCAATATATTCTCTAGTTTTTAATTAAAAGGGAAAGTGGACAATTATTTTAAGACATCCCAAAATAGAAATGTGGACAATAATTTTGAGACTCTGCTACAATCATGTTTCGCTTGATAAGGAGACAAGTCTAATATGATTCCCGGTTTTCTAAAACTTAGACAATTTGACAAAAATCATAGAGTTGATTTTAGACAAGTCTATTATTGCTATACTCAAAATTTCATATCTTTACTATAATTACTCGTAGTAATTTTCTTTAACTTTTTTCTCTTTAGGTGTTAGCATTTGATACGTAGTATGCTTAAAATTTAAACCATTCAAACATATTTTAATCATTCTTATCATGTGAACCGAATATATGTTACTTGTTTGAGTTAAGAAAACACAGTTGGCATATCTTTCACTCCTAATACGGAGTAATATCTTATACATTTATGTTTGGCATTGCCACTCATTCTAAGGCCATATCAAAGGCGTTGAATAATGAATAATAATACGGTTAACCTGAATCATCATAGGAACCAACTAAAACTACAAATACGACTTACTAGACAACCTATAAAACTACTTTGACACTCTTAATTGCAGTCTAACATGAAACATATGGATAGGTTCAGCTCGAAGCAATGTAACATAACTAGTGTAACCAAATGTAAAGTGTGAAAAGATTGACACCGAAATGCATCATCACAAAGAAACATATATATTTATTTTTTAACAAAGGCCTAATGCAATTACTGGATTAAATATCAAACCTCCATAAGCTAACATAGCATTAATGCACCTTAAAAGGATCAATTACATGATCATGACAATCAAGTTCTTGACTTACAAGACAAATTGGAAAATGAATTTCAACACCATCATCTCCTCTCCAAAAGCTCCCAAATCCAAACTCACCCTTGGTAGACAACTCCTCCAACACCTCTTCGACCTCCTCCATACACCCACCGAACCCATCTAGGCGAAAACTCTCGACTCGAGCTCGTGCTCGAACCTTCATTGAGTCTCTTGGTTTTTGGTACCCAATAACTTCCTCAGCACAACGAGCCACTTTCATTCTCACCATTTTCCTACCATCACGCATTCTATTCCCAAATTTCCTTTTCATGTATTGTTTTATCTTCTTGACCAATTTGCAAGGAAGCTTAAGCAACACGAACACAAGGAGTTGTAACATTAAGCATTGGCAACAACAAGATATAACGACACAATCCGCACCAATCATGTTCCAATCTTGTTGTTCCATGGGTCAAATTTGCAGAAAGAAAAAAGTGGAGGAAGAGGGAAAAAGAAAAGAAGAGAACTCATTTTCTTTTGATGAAAATAGGTTCCTTCTTTTCTTGGAAGATGGTGTTAAAAATGGTGGAAACAAAGAGTAGAGTGTAAGCAAACATGTGGTGTTGTCAATAGAATAGTATGAAAGCTTTTGCTTCAATGCTTCCATTATTGGGTTACCTTCAATCCATATATTGGTTAACTCTAGGACGGATCTTGTCTCCTTTTCTATCAATTAAATAATTGTTCATATGTCCTTTGTTTAACTTGATACAACACAATCATTTAATATTTTGCGTCGCACTAGGTACAACTACAAAAAAAATGTGACCCGTTCAGTTATAAAATATCGGTAACATAAAATGATACAAAACTTTATTTACTAGATTACTATACCTGCCTAATATAATAAGGAAATGTGTATAGATTATGATGGAGAATGAGATCTGCCTTTATAATAAGTAAACCAAAAGAATGTATTACTTACAGAAACAAAAAACTGTGCAGCCAAGAAGAATATGCATAATATACACTATTTGGCTATGGAAACTAATTACAGAACCTGATTAAAACTCATAATCTTTTCCCTCAAAACCAGCCAAAATTTGAGTTCCGGGATTCAGACAATGGACTGACAGAAACTCGGCCCATGAGCGGTGAAAAGAATACAAATCTCAGTATTTACCTTTCGTTACTATAAGGGGTAGCGCTACCTTGAGTAAAAAAATCTGTGCTGTAATTTTGACTTCCAAACGCCATTCTCCTAAACAGCCTAATCTCTGCGGATTGTTGTGCAGAGTTATATATTTCACTTTCTCCAACTTTCATCCCATTGCTTAAATCTTCGGACTCTAGGCTCTCAAAAGCTCGCACAATCTGAAAATGTTAAAGTTCAAATTTATTTAATGGTCTAATTTTGACTTCGAAGTCAAATGGTCTACTTTTCAACTTCAAGATGCTGTGATCCTTTTATCTTTCTAGGAAAAGATTACTATAATTGAACTTTTTGATGGAAATACCTGTCCCATTCGTGGTCTTTTTGTAGCTGAGTGTCGTACACATGCAGCTGCAGCTTCAATCATGCGAAACATCTCACTTGCAACAAAGTTTGTACCAAGTCTTGGATCAACCAACACTTTAAAGTCCTCTGTTTCAAGTGCATGACTAAGCAGTGGCCGAGCCTGAAAAATCAATAATATATAAATTTATTTATAAATTTCTTGTAAGTTCAAGTTCATAACATTGGAAGATATTGAATATCTTATGCAAGCCCAAAAAGGATTGGAAAAAATGAAGTGTTTATCATGACAAGGAATTATTCAGTTTGACAGTAACTTACCCACTCAACAAGACTCTCTTCCCCCAACGGCTGAGATGCATCCACAGATTTACGTCCAGTGATTAGTTCCAAGAGAACCACTCCAAAGGAAAAGACATCTGATTTCTCAGTCAACTTACCACTTGAAGCATATTCAGGCGCCATGTATCTGAATGTAAAGAAATGGAAGTACAATGAAATAATAGGGAGAGTTTGCAACTGAAAGAATAACAGTATTTCTCGAATCTCTGTTGGACAAATTTGGAGTCAACATCACACATTGACCTATTATTGATCATTACAAAGTATTATAGCATCGATGTTGGTCCTCGAAATCTCTCAATTTTGTGGGACATTTTCGATATTTGAAATGAAGTCGCACATAAATAAACAACGTGCATAGTCAAATGATAAATGAGTGAAACATACCCAAAAGTTCCCATAACGCGTGTTGTGACATGAGTGTACATATCTGCAGCTAATTTGGCAAGCCCAAAATCTGAAACCTGTGAAGTAAGAAGTTAAACACTTAGTTACCCTCAAAAACCAATTCTTGAACACAAGCATACACACACAAAAATAAAAAATAGAAACTTATGACAGAAGGGCATACCCGAGCCTCGAAGTTTTTATCTAAAAGAATATTGGATGATTTGATATCTCGATGAATAATCCGTGGATGACCTGTATAAAGTGAATATAGTGATAAATTAATATGCTACAATGTCAGCGTACCATTTAGCAATTATTCTAATGCCCTATGTTTTTCTAGTACTTACAGTCTTCATGTAGGTATGCAATACCCCTTGCTGCACCAGAAGCAACCTTTACCCGTGTTGGCCAATCTAAAACCATCTCCGACACTACAAACGGTAATCGCAAATTAATTAAACAATCACCGACACATTTCAGCAACATTATGTGGTTAACTAAAGAAAATTTCAGCAAAATTAGTTACCATGAAGGTGGAAGTAAAGTGTGTTGTTAGGAACATATTCATAAACAAGCAACCTCTTATCCTCAGAAACGCAATACCCCACAAGTGAAACTAAATGGCGGTGATGTATCCGACTAATAATTTCCACCTCAGCACTAAACTCACGTTCCCCTTGTCCACCACCAATCTTTAGCTCCTTAACGGCTACTTCCGTCCCATCAGCTAAACACCCCTTGTAAACAAAACCAAATCCACCCGAACCTAACAAATTAAGTGGCGAGAATCCATTTGTAGCCTCAACAAGATCTTCATAAGTAACCTTCGACCTCGAATTCCCTAATCCACCACCATTCTGAGGAGAATGCACGAACTCATTCGCAGATAAGTTTCCAGTCCCAACAGCAACTGGTTGTATCTTTAGTAAACCCGAGTCTGTCACAAATCATAACCATTAGTAAAACTGTAACTTTCCATACGCGAGAATTCTCCATAATCAATATAATTTACCTGACGAGGGTGAGTTACCCGTTGAAATCGGCATATCATATAGTCCATTATGTTGCACAGCTTTTTTCTTCCGTTTAATCAAACAACACGAAACTAATACAATAACCGTAAGCAGTACAACGCCTATTACCGCGCTGATTCCAATTATACCACCAATGCCAATACCTCCATTCCCCCCATTCCCAGGTGGCACACTAGGGCTCGAGTCATTGTTGTTTGAATTGGTTGGAGGTGGTATTGATCCGTCTAAAGGCGGGGGAGGTGATAGTCTTGTAGGAGGTGGTGGAGAGCGTACTACTACTGGCGGAGACGATGAATTCGTAGACGTAGGGGGAGGGGCTCTTGATACTGGTTGTGGTGGGGGTGGGGGTGAGTTTGTGGTGGGCCCAGGGGCTGGTGGAGTACGTGGTCGCGGTGGAGGTGGGTTTCTTGGTGGTGGTGAGTTTACGGGCGGAGTTAAAGATGGTGAAGGAGGCGAACTAGTTGGCGGGTTAGATTGCGGTGGGGGTGCCGGTCTAGGGGGAGGTGTAGGTGGTGGTACAGAGCTAGTTGGTGGGATTGGTGGTGGACTAGATGGAATAGGTGGTGGTGCAGATGGTGGTGGTGGTGGTGATGATGGTGGACTGGATGGAATAGGTGGTGGTGCAGATGGTGGTGGTGGTGGAGGCGATGACGGTGGTGGAGCAGTGGGTGGTGGTGGTGATGATGGTGGTGGTGCAGATGTTGGTGGTCTTGATGGAGGTGGGGCAGTGGGTGGTGGAGGTGCAGATGGTGGTGGTGATAGTGGTGGTCTAGACGGTGGTGGGACAGTGGCAGGTGGTGGTGATGTTGGTGGTGGGGCAGTGTTTGAAAGCGGTGGAGGTGGTTGAGACGGTGGCGGTGAGGACGGAATTAACGGTGGTGGACTAACCGCCGGTGGTGAATTGGGTGATGGTGATAAACTTGCCATTCATAATACAAAACTTTTTTGATAACTTTTTATCATATACTAATTCTCATACACATTTTCATCAAAAGAAAGCTACAGAAATATAAAAACAAACCCAAATGAATCTAGAACATGTATATTAATCAACCAATATCAATATATTGACAATAATACCTTTCAATTTGTATTTGACATCTTCAATACCAAGTAAACGCGGTTTAGACAAAATAATAAAAAATCACTGCGCTACAAGTGTTAAATACTGTTAGGTAAACGGTACAATAAAAAGGGTAAGAATTAATTAGGGGATGAATCTTTGTTTTGTTTGTATTTGTTTTGGTGGGTGGTAATAATAATGACATACGATATGGAAATCAAAGGTGTCGACTGTCGAGTATAGGAAGGAAGTTGGATATCAGTAGATGGTGGGGACAAAAATGTGCCCAAATGTCAGCGAAGAATAGTAGTAATCAAAACCGTTTTTTGAATCATTCTTTCTTGTTAACACCGACTTTATTACAAGTATTTTTTAAGACAAAACGTTTTCTGTTTGGCTATTAATTAGTCATTAGTAATAAATAAGCTCCTTTTTGTTGGATGGATTTAATTATTAATCTCTAATTTAGCTTAATTTCACAAAATGACATGTCGCCACAATCATTTACAGTAATATTTTTCGTCTCAAAATAATTGTCAGCGGACAAAAATCACTTGCTCCCTCTCTCTTATAATAAGTTTTTTTTTTTTATGAAAATTGACTTTCATTGGGGAAATCCAAGTCCAATTTGAAACCCGATGGGGGGAAATCCTTCAACTTAAGCCGCCCGAAGGCACGACACTTAAATTGAAGTAAACTCTGCCTTCTCCAGATTCGAACTCTTGTGGGTTGAAACCTTCATTGAAGGACTTTGAAATCGTACCGACAGGGCAGTGGTCCACAAGGGAGGACTTCCCGGTTTGGTCACCCAAACCGGTACTACTCTCCACTAGGCACGCTTAACTGAATAAGACATGCCCAATGGACCACATAAGTGTCTACAATAAAATCTTAGGATGTCTCAAATTAAATGTTCATATTTTATTTCAACTAATGAGATGATACTTTAGTGGCTAAAAATAAGATATGATTGATGGAGAGAGTAGTTAGTGGAATTTCTTAAAATTTTGTGCATTTTGAAAGTGAACACTATAGGACGGAGGGAGTAGTTTAATAAAAGTGGGGAAAGTTAGTTTTTAACCACTTTAAAAGAATTTTCATTTACTTTATTCTCTAGTTTTTACTTAAAAGAAAAAATGGATAATTAATTTGAGACATTCTTAAAATGAAATACAGACAATTATTTTGAGACGGAGGGAGTAATATTTTTCGTCACACTAGGTACAACTACTATTAAAAAAAAATGTGACCCATTTAGTTATAAAATATCAGGAACATAAAATGATACTCCGTATAAAATATCAGTAATATTTACTAGATTGTTATATCCGCCTAATATAATAAGGAAATGGGTATAGATTATAATTAAGAATGAGATCTGCATTTATATAATGGGTAAACCAAAAGAATGCATTACTTACAGAAACAAAAAATTGTGCAGCCAAAAAAAATGCACAATATACACCATTTGGCTATGGAAACTAATTACAGAACCTGATCACAAGTTTTAATCCTTTCCCTCAAAACCTGCCAAAATCTGAGTTCCGGAATTCAGACAATGGGCTGACAGAAACTCGGCCTATGGGCGGTGAAAAGAATACGAATCTCAGTATTTACCTTTCATTACTATAAGGAGTTGTGCTACCTTGAGTAAAATAATCTGTGCTATAATTTTGACTTCCAAACCCCATTCTCCTAAACATACTAATCTCTGCGGATTGTTGTGCAGAGTCATATATTTCACTTTGTCCAACTTTCATCCCATTGCTTAGATCTTCGGTCTCCAGACTCTCAAAAGCTCGCACAATCTGAGAATTTTAATGAAGACATTCATTTAATTGTCTAATTTTGACTTTGAGGTTAAGTAAGCTACTTTTCAGCTTCAATCTGGTGGAATCCTTTATCTTTCTTGGAAAATATTGATATACTTTAACTTTTTAGCAGACATACCTGTCCCATGCGCGGTCTTTTTGTAGCTGAGTGTCGTACGCATGCAGCTGCAGCTTCAATCATGCGAAACATCTCACTTGCAACAAAGTTCGTACCAAGTCTCGGATCAACCAACACTTTAAAGTCCTCTGTTTCAAGTGCATGACCAAGCAGTGGTCGTGCCTGATAATTTTGGTAATACATGGTCATATTTGTCAAAATGCTTAAGTTGAAGTGCCGAACATTGGCAATCATTCAATATCTTATGCTAGGCCCCAACTCAATAAAGAAACTGAACCCTATTAAGTGTTAACACAAAGATGATAAGTGTGACATCAACTTACCCACTCAACAAGACTCTCATCCCCCAATGATTGAGATACATCCACAGATTTACGTCCAGTTATTAGTTCCAAGAGAACCACCCCATACGAAAAGACATCCGATTTCTCAGTCAACTTGCCACTTCTAGCATATTCAGGTGCCATGTACCTAAAATAAAACCAATGGTAAGTTGAATAAAAAAACAAGGAGAGTTTGTGATTACAAAAACGGTTAGGCCGACCTAAACAGAGAAAACCTCATCCTTTTTTTAGTTTATAATTAGAAGAATATCAACATTTCTTAATGTGACAAGTTTGAAATCCAAATCTACCCATTCATCGACCACTATTAACCGTTACAAAGTATGGATAGACTAATGCCTAATACCATGTAGGTTGGTATTTGGAAGAAAAAAAAAGTCTTTAAAGCTATGTGCATGGTCATATGATCAATGTATGACATACCCAAAAGTCCCCATTACGCGTGTTGTTACATGAGTGTTCATATCAGCAGCTAATTTGGCAAGCCCAAAATCAGAAACCTGCGAAGTAAGGAAGAAAACACATATTTAAGCTTAAAAGCCAACACTAAACGCAAGAGTACAAATAAAACATTGATAAAAAAAGGCCTACCCGAGCATCAAAGTTCGTATCCAAAAGAATATTCGATGATTTGATATCTCGATGAATAATTCGTGGATGGCCTGTTAACAATAGAAATGTAAGGATGGATGAATACACATACATAGTTGCATACCTTACAAATCAATGTAGATTCAACAAATAATTTCATATTATAATGTGGAGTACTATATATTCTAGCACTTACAGTCTTCATGGAGATAAGCAATACCCCTTGCCGCACCAGAAGCAACCTTTACCCGTGTTGGCCAATCTAAAACCAGCTCCGACACTACAAAAGGTAGTTGCGACATAATTAAACAATAACCGAAACATTTTCAGAAAAATTATATACTTAACCAGAAGAAAGATAGTAAAAATTAGTTACCATGAAGGTGAAAGTGAAGTGTGTTGTTAGGGACATATTCATAGACAAGCAACCTCTTATTCTCAGAAACGCAATGCCCCACAAGCGAAACCAAATGACGATGATGTATCCGACTAATAATTTCTACTTCAGCACTGAACTCACGTTCCCCTTGTCCACCACCGACCTTCAACTCCTTTACTGCTACTTCAGTCCCATCGGCTAGACATCCCTTGTAAACATAACCAAATCCACCCGAACCTAACAAATTAAGTGACGAGAATCCATTTGTAGCCTCCTCAAGATCTTCATAAATAAACTTCGATCTTGAATTCCTTAATCCGCTTGAATTCCCTAATCCACCCGAACCTAACAAATTAATTGGTTGTATCTTTAGTAGACCCGAATCTGTCACAAATCATAACCATACATTAAAACTGTAAGTGCCGAGAATTGTGAATAATCATTATGAAGTACGGAGTACAATTTACCTGACCGAGGAGAATTTCCCATTGAGGTCGGCATATCATAAAGTCTGCTATGTTCCGCAATCTTTTTCTTCCGTTTAATCAAACACAAAACTAATACAATAAGTGTAAGCAGTACAATGCCTATTACTGCACCAATTCCAACTATCCCACCAGTACCAATGCCTCCATTCCCTCCATTTCCAGACTGTATATTAGGACTCGAATCATTGTTGTTTGAATTTCTTGGGGGTAGTATTGAATCGTCTGAAGGCGGTGGAGGTGATAGTCTTGTAGGAGGTGGTGGAGAGACTACTACTACTAGCGGTGATGAAGAATTCGTAGATGGAGGGGTACGCGGTGGAGTAGTAGTAGTAGGAGGAGGAGGGTTTCTTATTACTGGTGGTGGTGAATTTGCAGTGGGTTCAGGTGCTGGTGGGGTACGCGATGGAGTAAGGGGAGGGGCTCTTGGTGCTGGTGGTGAGGGATTTGTGATGGGCCCAGGGGCTGGTGGGGTACGTGATCGCTGTGGAGGTGGAGCAGATGGTGGGTTTCTTGGTGGTGGTGGTGATGAGGTTATTGGTGGGCTTAAAGATGGTGATGGAGGCGAACTAGCTGGCGGGTTAGATGGCGGTGGAGGTGGAGGTGAAGGTGGAGGTGGAGGTGTGACTGGTGGTTGTAGGATTGGTGGTGGTGCTGAGGGCGGTGGTGATGATGTTGGGGGAGGTGCAGATGGTGGTGGTGGGGCAGCGGATGGTGGTGGTGATGATGGTGCTGGTGGGGCAGTGACTGGTGGTGGGACAGTGGCTGGTGGTGATGGTGGTGGTGATGATGGTGGTGGTGGAACAGTGGCTGGTGGTGGTGATGGTGGTGGTGCTGATGATGGTGGTGGGGCAGTGGCTGGTGGTGGAACAGTGGCTGGTGGTGGTGATGATATAGGTGGAACAGTGGCTGGTGGTGGTGGCGGTACTGACGGTGGAACACTAACCGCCGGTGGTGATAAACTCGCCATCATATACACATCATGGGAGACATTTCAGAAAACACCAATCCCTTAAATGCCAAAGATTCAATCTACAACATTTATTGATCACAAATCATAAAAGTTGACAACAATAATACCTCTCATTCAATTCGTATTGAAAACTTCAACTTAACTTTTTATACGCGGTTTCCAAATCAGAAAATACAAAACACAAGGTGACAAAATCACTGGGCTACAAGTGTTTAATAGTGTTAGGTAAACGGCATACAATTTTGGTGGGTGTAATAATAAATGGAATTCAAGCTGTTTTTCTAGAAATGGAGTTCGATATACTGTATGAGTAAACGAGTAGATGGTTCATGGTAGGGATGAACAAATTTGTCTTATTCCACTAGGGCCTACTTTCATGCAAACGACACACATGTAATCACTTTTCATAATAATAATAATAATAATAATAATAATAATAATATAATAATAATATAATATAATAAATAAAATAAAATAATAAAAATTAAAAATTAAAAAAATAGTATTCTACCTTAAAATAACAAAGTCTCAACAATACAACACCAAAAATAAGTTCATGAAATAACATCTTAAGTAAATACAATGTCGGGGTCACTCTAAAACATTTGTAAGCTGATTGTCTTTTGACAAAATGGTGCTCTTAGGTCATCTCAAATGTGTGGTAAAGCGAAAGAGCAATGGTCTTTTCAAAAGTCCAAATTAGAGTTAATGCAAAGCCTTTTTTTTTTTTTTTTTTTCTTTTTTTTTTTCATTAGAGTGAAGATTTTGTTTCGTCAAAGATTTGAGGATTTGCGTTATTTCAGTATTGATTATGTATTATTATTATTTATTGATTAAGAAATAAACCACTTAACATATTTCAAATGATTTTACTTGGTGGACTAAAAATATATGTATGTATTATAACCTATCAATTATTTTAGGAGAATTTGTTTGGATTAAAAATTATATTTTATTATTCAAGTAAAATTACATGATAATACTTGACTTGCATTAGATGTTAGTGATATATGCTTTTAGTTTTGCAAACCCGTGCTATCAATTTACGATGTGTTTTGTAATTATGTTATTTTTTTACTTGTATTTTCGTTAAAATATGTAGCATATTTAGATAGCTTTGAAGATTGATTCAGTTCCTTAATTATGAATAATCATCACATCATTTTTACTAATGTACCTTTTTGTTTGAAAAGTTGTATTTTCATAAGTTTGTGTTATTTACTTCTCATGTTTGATCATAAAATTACCAAATTAACATAGATGCTTACACTATAGCTTCTTTGTTACATAAAGAGAAACGAAAAAAATATGTAATGGGTAGAACTCAAATTTAATCTTACGTTTATGTATAATGTATAAGAATAATTTTTCTCTAAGCCCGAACTATATAAGATAATTATTATTACTTGTTATAAGTAAATTATAAATGCATGAAAAAATGACAAAAAATATATTCGAAAGTCCTTTAGGATTGTTTGAATCCTTACCGACCTTTCACTTTAATGCAACTTTCTTTACAATTGGTCTAAATCATCAAGGTAAAAGACACCCATATTTTATACCGTTGGTTGACACTTATAGTGTTATCAATGATAGCAAACACCTGCTAAGTTTCATTAACTAATTCAAAGACAAATTACACTCCAAAAAGAATTCCTACCATAAAATTCCCTATATTGGCACTAAAACACATCTTTGGTACATTAAAATACATTCATGTATTATCTAAATTAGCAACTCAACTAAATTATACATTCATAACTTGAGCAGGCATAGAAAATCATTCCACGACAATCAAGTGTTGATACTTAATCCTCCTCTAAAAAACGCACACAACAAATTGTATTACACTTTAGTTTGTGTTGATACTTGATTCGCCTTAAACTAGTTATCTTTTATTTCTCAACCACTTGTGAATGGTCAATAGTAAAGTCAAACTAATCAAGACAAATGCTTCCGTGGAATACAGTGTTTCCCCGGGTCGTAATGTCCCAACGAGGTTGTGATGTTATTAAAAACGAATCTGTAATCGAGTGAATGTGAACAGGGATATGAATAAGTGTATGTGTGTGATTAAACTAGGGTTTTATAACTTTAAATAACTTAAATAAACTATCTTAACGATTACGTGAAACCTAGATATCTAAAACGTATAAACGTACACCAAATTAAAAATCACACGCGACTGCGTACTGAGAAAAAGGTGAGTTTTAAGGAAAAATAAACTATAATGGTTAAAAATGAAAATTCTATAAACTTGAACTTAAAATAAAATTAAATTAAAAAGAAAATTATTTTTTAGATTATTTTATTATTTATTATTAATTATTTAATTAAAAACTATTTAACTATTTAATTAAAACTAATTTATATCAAACTAAAAATTATAAATACTACAAATTAAACTAAAAATTTATAAAAATAGTTTCTAAAACTTAAAATGAACTTGAAGAAAGTATAAAAAATAAAAATAAATGTTTTTGTCTTTTTATGAGCTTTTTATTAATTAAAAACTATTTATATTAATTATACTAATTAAACTATTTTAAATTACTAATAATACTAAATTAACTTAGAAAATTATGAAAAAATTTATAAAACTATTTTATGACTTATAAAAGCTATAAAAAATATAAAAACTAGGTCTTGCTTAATAAAAATTAATTATGCTATTTAAACATAATTATTAATTAATTATTAATAAAACTATTATTAATTATAATAAATACTAAATGATAATATAAAAATCTAAGAAAATTATCAAAATTACTTTAACCTAAAAGGAAATTAATAAAAATATAAAAACACAACTTACTTAATAAAATTATAAAAATGAAAATTAAAATTAAATTATATTAAATAGAAACTATCACTTATTTTTATATTTGTTTTTCTGGAATTTTCTTTTACAAAACTAATTTATATCTAAAAACAAGCAACTTTTGTGAAAACAAATATTTTATAGCTTAAAAATAAGCACTGTGGAAGCTTATTACTTTCACAGTTGACTTTTGTTGACTGAAGTGGCAAATAAGCTCACAAGAGCTTATGTGGGACCCACTATGGATGAATCTGATTCTAATAAGTATTTTGGACTTGTCAAAGCTAAATTTAGCCAAATAAGCTCAGTAGATAAGCTGATAAGCACAAATAAGCAATTCCAAAACTCAATTTGAACTCAGAATGGGGACAGACTTGAGGGCTTATTTCAAGTGGGGTCCACTGAGATTCAGGTCAAACAAAAGGTCAATCTATAATCCCTGGTAGGAGGGGGTTCTAAGAACCTAAGTATGAAAGGTGGGGCCCACTGTGGTGGTCACAAATCACCACCAAAGTGGTGGTGATGAGTGAGTCTGCTGGTGTGCAGGGGAGGTGTTCTCCCTGCAGGTGAGTTTGGGAGTGAGTGGGGCCCAGTACAAAATTCTTAAAAATATAATGAAGATGGGAATCACTAGTTGAGGTGGTAGGCTAGGATTAGGAACAAGTTTCAGGTCATCAAAGCAAACACTAAATTCTAGATAAATCCTTGAAGTTTTGTAAAAATTTGAGATGATGCAAATTTGACTTTTGATCAAAACTCCTACTTTGACTTTTACCAAATTCTAATTATCACTACTGACTAATTATACTATATTAGGATATATTAAGCTGGTTTTAAGCTAAACTAACAATCAAAGATCTGATATGAAGGGTTGTGGAACCAAAATCCACCACAGATAGCTGTTATGATGATCAAATGATCATATTGACTTTTCTACAAAAGGTTACTGAGTTTGATGACTTAAATGGTCTATTACAACCTTTTTTAGCATACCTAAGTAATGAACCACAACAAAGACCAACTCCTCAGTGGTGCTAACCACTGATCCAAACACTACCTTATGATTATGAAAATGAGATTTTCAAAGCAAATGGCATATTTAAACAACTACACTGATTCCTAATACTATATAATGATTGTATAAGAACAATTTAGCATAAATCAATCACACCACAAGCAGAATACACAGTTTTGTCAAGATTGAGTATTACACAGTGAGATTTTGATTTTTAAGCACAATTGAATCTATTGAATAAGCAAACTGTTTTAAGCTATATTATAACTAATTAACAATACAGAAACCTAAAATTAACAAGATCTAAGCTGATTAAATACTCAAACAGTAAAATAGTAAAAATGGATATAAAAGCTTACAAATGAAATAAGCTGAGAAGTGAGTGAACCAAGGACCAAATCATAACCTAGTGTCCCCCATAGGACTCTAAACCATTTTCAACCCAAATGACACCTGCTTCTATCCTTCTTCTTTGATTTCCACAAATTTTTGATTTATTTTGTTAGCATTAAAAAAATATATATAGAAGTGATGGTCATTCTCATATTGTAACTTTGTGTCGTTTGTTAAGATTAGTAATAGTTTAGTCATTGGGCCTTGGACTTGGCAAGCTAATATGTTATATGCTATGTTTCATAAGCCTAGTTATCCAACCATGTAACCAAGTCCAAGCCCAAGCCCATAGAAAGCCCATCAAAGCCTATGTATGGAACTATATAAGGCACCTTACCTCTCATTTGTAAGGTGTGCTTATGTGTGCTTGTGTGTGTATTTGTGTGTGTTTTCTTTAATAAAAGCTCTCATTTCCATCTCTCTCTCTCAATACATACGAAATACATATATCTCATACAAGTCACCATCTTTCCATCTTTCCTTCTTATTGTGCTTATATAATGTGTGATAAAGTTGTGATATTTATGGTCCTACAAGTGGTATCAATCGCCTAACAATGATTTAGGAGGGTTGAGGGGTTGTTTGTTTCGTATTTTTTAAGCTTTATTCTCGTTTTTTTTCAAAAAATCATTACTTTTCTTGTTTGTTTTGTGTTTTTAACACTTTTTTGATTACAAACTAGTGTTATAAACCTTTCCCAACAAGAAAGTTTTAACCTTTTTGAACATTTCTAGCTTAAAAATTCGAATTTGGTTCTTGTACTTGTTTTCTAGATCTCAAAAAATTTTCATAAAAATCATCAAGTTTGCAACTTTCTTCAAGTTTTGGTATTTTTATAACTAGAAGTACAAGAATCTTGGAATACAAACTTCATTTGGATGAGCTTTTTGCAAATTCAAAATTCTAGAAATTTTTCTAAATCACAAAGTTTCTAAATCTCTAAAGTTTCGAGAACACACTTGGTCCCGTTGCTTACTCGGTGTTTCCCTTGCTTGTATAAGTGAGAAAACACTTCGACTCGTGGTATACTCTCTAAATTGTATAATTTAGAAAGTTTTGGGTGATAATTTTATCTAAAACACATTCTAGATAATTTTATCTAAAACGTATTCTAGATAATTTTATCTAAAACACATTCTAGATAATTTTATCTAAAACGTATTCTAGATAATTTTATCTAAAACACATTCTAGATAATTTTATCTAAAACGCATTCTAGATAATTTTATCTAAAACGCATTCTAGATAATTTTATCGAGAACAATTCTAGATAATTTTATCGAGAACACTTTTCGAGAATTTTCCTGGTGACAAAGTTTCACGAATTTTTCTGGTGTCAAAGTTTCGAGAATAACCTTCACCAAACTCAACTCCTATTTCGTTGGAACGATCCAAGTATCAACTTTATCCATCTACACTTCATCTAATGGCATCTCAGCAAGATATTCATGCAGCCGGTGCAGAAAACCGACCTCCTATGCTTGAAAAAGGTGGATATCTCCCATGGACAAGCCGCATGCTTCGTTACATCAAAACAAAGCCTGATGGTAAATTAATGATCAACTCCATTAAGAATGGTCCATTTCAGCCAAGACAAGTTCAAATTGCCGGTAATCCAAACTCAACAAATCCTACTGAACCATACATGCGTTTACAAACAGAAGAAGATTACACAGATGAAGACAAGACGCAGATCAAAGCTGATGATATGGCAATGCATCTAATCCAACTTGGATTACCTCGGGAGATCTTTGCTGCGGTCGACAGCTGTGAAACTGCTCATGCTATGTGGGAACGTGTTAGAAGGATTTGTCATGGAACAGAGATTGGACAACAAGACGTTGAGAACAAACTTCTTACTGAATGGGAGAACTTCACATCCACTAAAGGTGAACAGATTGAGTCATACTACACAAGGTTTTGCACATTGATGAATGAGCTAATCAGAAACAAGTTGACACCTCGAACAATTGCAACAAACATCAAATTCGTCAATAACCTTCCAGAAGAATGGGGTCGTTATGTTACAATTGTTAATCAGACAAAGGACTTACATCAGGTGAATTATGATCAACTCTATGACTTTCTGAAGCAAAACCAAGCTGAGGCTAATGAAGTTAGGAAAGAAAGATTGGCAAAGAATCATGATCCTCTCGCACTAATTGCTAATACACCAACACCATTACAAGTGAACACTCAACAACCATCATCATCCACTCACAACTACATGCAACCATCATACATTCAACAACCATCACCGGTCTACCAACAACAATTCTACCCACAACAACAAGAAGTTATTCCACAACAGACATACCCACAATTCCAAGAACCAGAATTCACTGACAATGATGAAGCTACTGCAGCATTGACTCAAGCGTTTGCTTTTCTGTCAAAGGCATTCCAAGGACGCTATTCTACACCAACAAACAACAACCAAAGGATTTCATCGAATACTCGCAACAGGCAGATCGCTCAGCCGAGTTTCAATATGGGCAACGGAGGCCAAATGGTTGGAGTTTATGGAAATCAACAAGGATATGCTACGGGATTTAATATGGGCAATCAGAATATGCAGAATGCAGGTCAGTATGCAGGGAATCAGTTGGGTCAGATTGTTGGAAATCAGAGGGGTCAGAATGTTGGTAATCAGGCAATGGGTAATCAGAATAGAAATGTTGCAGCTCCAGTAGTTGGGAATTTGGGAAATATGAATCAGGGTAATCCGGTAAAGTGTTTCAACTGCCAGGGTGTAGGTCATATGGCAAGGAACTGTCCTACTAAGCCAAACAAGAAAGATCTAGCGTACTTGCAGAAAGCAGTAATGTTGGCACAAAAGGCAGAGGCAGGATTTCAGTTGAACGCAGAGGAGAATGACTTTATGGCTCTTATGGATGACATGGAAGATAGAGAAGATATCGATGCGAACTGCATATTCATGGCGAATCTTCAGGAAGCTAAGTATGACACGGATTCTGACACACTTCCTGTTTATGACACCAATGCACCATCTGAGGTATCTAACTTCAACACATGTCACAATAATGATATATTTGATATGTCTCCTCATGAGGAACAGCATTTTGAGAAGCAAGCAACCACTTATGATACATTCCTGGACACGCCAAGTAGTAGCAATACTCCTTCAGCAACTCCAGATATGAATCATAATGGAGGCTTCGTTTCACAGCATGCTGAGAATGATGAGGAAACACGTGCTTTGTTTGAATCATTATTGAATAATTGTCGTATTGAAATTGAGAATGTGCAAAAGGTCAATCGCGATGTTAAGGCCGCGAATGTTAAATTGACCGCTGAGCTTGAGAGTTACAAATCCACCGTTAAAGCTTTTGAATTTCATAACAAAAGATTGTCTGAATTAGAAACTGGTTATCAAAATTCCGTTTCAGAGAAACAACAATTGCAACTCAAGTTTGATACACTTGATGTTAATTCTTTCAAAAAGATAAAATCTTTAAACGCGGAAATTTCTGATTTACAAAACCAACTTTCTAAACAAAAAACAGCTTATACCAATCTTGAAAAAGAAATGGATGAGTTGAAAAAGGATTTTGCAAAGAAAGAAGACAAACTTTTGGAAGAAATAGTAGAGTCAGAACACATGATTGCTCATTTAGAAGAATTAGTGGTTAAGTCGGGTCAGTCGAGTCAAACAATGAAAATGATTTCAAATCAAATTAATCCGATTTACCATACGAAACATAAAATGGCTCTTGGTAACAACACCCTGTGTAATCTCAAGAAAGCTCAGCAAGAACAGAATGTTTTGTACAATGGTAATGTGATTTACACCAAACATGATCCTCCCGTCGTTCGGGATTCTGTGCTAACGATTGAACATGTCGAAGAGAGCATTAATAAAATGAAACAAAAGGATTTGAAACCCATTGATTACAACAAATTGAACAAACTTTCGGGAATCACTTTTGTTCCACAAACAGAACCGTCTGTGTTTTCCATTAAACGACCATTTGCGAAATTCTTGTCTAAAAAGAAAGTTGTTTCCAAATCTCTTTCAAAATTAGAACAAATGTCCTCTAACAACACTTTTAAAACAAGTGAGGGTAGAGACATTCTCGATGAAGTTAAAATGAGAATTCAAGAACTTCAAAACATTGTTAAATCTAAAACTTCCATCGATATTAACAACTGGCATTCTAGTTTTCACATCGAACAGAAAAAGGTGTTTCAAAACGAAATTACTATTCCACTGAATAACATCAGCGCGAGTGTAAAAAATTTTGAGCAAGTTTTCTTAAAAGAAATGGCCGACTTTGTCAAGGATCACAAATCCCTGGTAACCGAAGCTAATGATATTCGTGAAAACATGATTGTTTTGGAAAACCTAAATGATTCTCTCTTCGAAGCTGTTATGACCACTGATATTATGTCCATTATTTTACAAACATATTCGGTTCAAGACGATGAAAGACTGAGAGCTGAGACCTCCGAAATTGTTTCCAAATATGAAAATGCTCTTATAAAGCTTGAAAAAGAAAATGTGTCATGTTTTAAACAACTTGATCGAAAAAAAGAAGAATGCAAATATGACAAACTGTCGTATGAGCGTGCTTTCAAGAACATGAAAGAGCAAAATGATCTTTTGAGGGCTCAGCTTGAAAGTCAAAAAAGGAAGGGTGAGGAAACTAAGTTTGCAAAACCATCAACTTCGGAGAAACCAAATGTTTCAAACACGGTTCAAAAACCAAAAATGTCAATTTCACGGTTTGCTCCAAAAGTCGATGCGAAAAAGGATTTGACAAAACCAGTCACTCCAACACCCTTGCCCCAGCAATGTGAAAATGATAAGATTGTTGAAAAACAAAATTTGTTTGTTGAAAGAAACAAAAATGTGATTTCACCTGGCTCTTCTAAGTATAGTACACCAAATAAGACTACAAAAACTGTTAATGAGTCTGTTGTTCTAATGACATGGTCCTCAATCATCATCTAGAAGAAGCTAGAAAAAAGGCACAACATCGAAAAAACGGAATTTTAGGTGCAAAACCTAGTGTGATGAATTCTACAAGATTCCAAAGCACTGCTAGTAGTAGTAAACCATTACCTAGGAACTTTCAACAAAATACTAGGGATTGGCTTGCATCTAAGAGTAGTGACACAAAAGAGTATGCTAGGAACGTAGAATGCAACACAAAGAATTCCAAATCAAGTGTCAAGACACAATCCACTAAGACACCAAATCGAAACAAACCCGTTGATAAGAAGCAAGAGGTTAAGAAACCTAATAGGTGGATATCTAAAGAATGTAGTTTTTCCAAGACTGAGACTTCCGCTGCATCTGATAAGAAGACTACATCTAGATCTTACCTTAGGTGGATTCCTACCGGGAAAGTTTTTAAAACAGTTGGTCTTAGATGGATTCCCACAAGGAAGATTTTTGATAGTTGCACCAAGACAAATAATAGTGATAATCTTCAGGATAAGGAAGTAGAAACCACAACAACCGTTGATAGTCAACACCCGCAGAGTGATGCTTCATGTACTTCTAACACTGTTATTTGTGAAACCTCTTCGTCTTTGGTTGCAGGTGCTTCAACTATCTCAGAACCCAGTTCTTCAGAGGGTTCAAATTCTGTAAATTCTATAAAATCATTCTTTCAATCTTCTATTTTTGATTTTCCATTTCTTTTATAAAAACAAAAACAAAATACAAAAATATAAAATTTCAAAAAATACAAAAACATTATAAAAAAAATAAAATAAAATAAAATAAAAATAAAAAATCCAAAAATATTCCTCTTACGACATGTCTCTCGTATAAATCAATATTCTGTACGTTTCTAGAAATGTCATTCCACAATGATACGGACATGTACAGATGCTTGAGCGGGAGTTCTTTAAAATGTTTTTCCAAAACATGTCATTTCTCAAAAAGTTTCTTCTATGGCTTTCGTATACTTCAGTACGAAACCCGGACTTCAACAACGACTTCTTAGTATTTCAGCTAAGGTCTCGTTCTTCAAAGAAAGGAAAGTGCTTAACAAAAACAAGGTTTTAAATATTTCTCGAGCACGTATCCTAAAAACAATAATTCTCTTTTATTTTGAGCACCAACTTTTCAAGATTCTTCAAAAAGATTTTCAAAATCTATCAAAATCGGTGCTCATCATCAAAATGACTTGTGTACACCCTACAGTGCACAACACAAGTTTTCAAAGATAGGAAAGTGCTACGCAAAAATGATTTTCATAAAAAAGTGCACTTATCCTAAAAATGGACACTATTGTACGCCTCAGTACGACATTCCTATTCAAACAAAGAGAAGTCTTTGTTTTTCATAAAACCTTGATGCAAAATTCAACAAATCTGAAACTTCTTTCTCTTTCAGAATTTTGCTTCAAGAAGACTCCTTCCCTCTAAACTTTAAAAAGTTTAACATTTCTCAAAAACATATGCGAGTTTTGAGGGGGAGTATTTCATAAAAATAAAAATGTTCCGATTTCATGCAAAAACAAATCTGTCTTTCTCTCTAATAAGTTTTTTTAATCTGTTGATATCAAAAATATCACGATATGCTATTTTTGAGGGGGAGAAGACATGATTAAAATGTGAACAAAGATGTTTAAAGATTGTGGCAGAATCTCAAAAGAGCTCGACTCAGATATTACCAATGAATTGACGAAGCTTAAATGTCATTAATCAAAAAGACTTGTCCTGGACGGGTAATAATTTCAAGCTAGTCTAACTAGTGATGTAAGCGTGTCTCGAATAGGACTTGTCTGAGTAGAATGTACCGTATCGAGAGACTTTCTTTGGACTTGACCAGGACGGGTAATAATTTCAAGCTAGTCTAACTAGTGATGTAAGCGTGTCTCGAATCGGTCATGTTCACTGAAAGTGGATCAATTCTAAAAAGTGTAAACTCCTCACGCATGTGCAAATTTCTTAAAAATTCATGAGCACATGTGAAGGGGGAGTCCTTCAAAAGTTGCAAAACTCTCAAAGTGGTAACAACAATGTGTTTTATTATCATAAACACTTTGAGAGATTTTCGAATAAATGGTTTATGGCAACAATCATAGGATAGTCATGGAGTTATAAGGTGACTAAGGTTAGGAAAATACCGTCCTATGATCCGCCAGAGCCGGAGGGATCTACCCAAGGACAATTCCAATAGATTAGAATTAGAAGTCCTTAGGTATGATTGAAAAAAGGAGAAAATGAGAAAGGAGAAAGAAGGGGTTGAAGAATTAAAAAGAAAAGTTATGAAAAAGGGTGAAAAGAAATAGCCCTCCAAATGTTCAACCTTAGGGCAGACACCGGGTACAATTCATATGCTACTGGTTGTTACTAAGGTGACACCGGTATTGAAGACAAAGACGTCATGGACCCAGTGACGCACTGCACTAAACCTTCTTAACCACTCAAGTTCTCTTAAAAGAGCTTGTTTCATTCTCACGGGGAACCGGTGTAATCTATCGACCTGTCTCTTAGAGATGGTTGATATTGAAGCAGGAGACCTCTCCCTAATCTCCGCATAGGAAACCAAATGTGCACTTATCGAGTCTAGAGCCCCGAGATTCATCAAAAGATCTCATAGGAACACATGATATTTCTACACTGGTTGTTCATCATTAAGGACACCAGATGTAAACTTTAGAGTCCTACGCAGATCTTAGCAATCTGCCAGAACATTTATGAGAGGATTCACATTTGTGATTCTCAATGATTGAATGGAAACTCCTGCCAGGGTCAACATCAAGCAGCCCTGACAGCAGGTCACTTCGGTAATTCTTTATGGGTTACGCTTAGTGTTCGCGGTGGTTTCAAACGGTCTACAGTCGTGGAGTGATCCCCAGCGACTCACCTAGTCATTGAGCTAGTAAGTAGGTCTTGTAAGCTCTCTCGAGAGTATCTGACATGGGAACGGCCATGGTAAGGGTTAGAAGGAGTCTTCACACTATGCTGTTGACGATCTCTAATTCTTATCTGTAAGTACCGGATGTTTTATTGCTAACTGTTTATATGCAGGGACACTTCATCTCCATGGCGACAGATTCCACATGCTCATACATACATCTGGAAGTTAAAGAAAGCTCCCTCAAAGATCTATACAACACAAAGATCAAAGAAAGATTCTACGCCAAAAAGAAGAATCTACAAAGTATAAAGACTAAAGATCAAAGTGAACGAAAGGGAACTACGTGCATATGAATATCACAAAGACTGAAGATGTATGAGCATGCTGGAATAGCAAACAACCACCACAGACAAAGAAGTGACGAAAGGCAGATAACTCCACATCACAAAGGAACAAAGAACGATGAAAAATCAGTTATCAAAGATCACAAAGCATGAAGGAACAAAGACTAAAGACTACTCTACAACGACACACAAAGTTAAAGACAAAGAACACGGAAGACCCACTCACGTGGAGCATCATTTGAATGACCACCCCTTAGGGGGAGATTGTTAGCATTAAAAATATATATATAGAAGTGATGGTCATTCTTATATTGTAACTTTGTGTCGTTTGTTAAGATTAGTAATAGTTTAGTCATTGGGCCTTGGACTTGGCAAGCTAATATGTTATATGCTATGTTTCATAAGCCTAGTTATCCAACCATGTAACCAAGTCCAAGCCCAAGCCCATAGAAAGCTCATCAAAGCCTATGTATGGAACTATATAAGGCACCTTACCTCTCATTTGTAAGGTGTGCTTATGTGTGCTTGTGTGTGTATTTGTGTGTGTTTTCTTTAATAAAAGCTCTCATTTCCATCTCTCTCTCTCTCTCAATACATACGAAATACATATATCTCATACAAGTCACCATCTTTCCATCTTTCCTTCTTATTGTGCTTATATAATGTGTGATAAAGTTGTGATATTTATGGTCCTACATATTTTCTCTTTTATTGATTTTTCTTGAATTTTTGCTTTTCTATTCTAAACAGCTAAGTAAGGTTTTATAAGACTTAATAAGGCTTTGTCAGAGCTTATATAAGCTTATGAATTCAATTACAACAACAATTAACAACAAACAAGCTTAGTGAGATTTTTGAGATTTTAATGAAAATGCATAAACTGAGACAACAACTGATACTTGAAATTGATGATTACAAAAGTTTAAGGTTACACTAAAACACTGTAATTGATTGCTTAAAAGCTTAGGATTACACTAAGATGATCAAACTACACTATTCGACACTAATACTACACTAACTAAACTAATACCCTCTCCACTGTGCTTCTTTCTTCTTTATAATGACTTCCCAGGCATTGTGGGACCCACTGAACCATTTCCCACCATTTGTGAGCCCTTGATATGGTCAAAGTCATCTTGGCCGTTTAAATTGTTTCTTGGCGCCAAAGTCTCATTTGGCCACTGTAGATAACGTGGAGAGTGTTTTAAGGGTTTAATGGGGTTTGGTAGCTTGTGTGAGGTGGAGGGGTGAGGTTGTGAGCTGGAGGGGTCAAGTTGGGTGGAATACCAGGGTGGTTTGGTTTGTGTTGACCGGGTGTTGACCAAGGGTTGGACTGGGCTAGGAGTTGGGCTGGGAAATAGGTGGGCTGGGGGTGTGTGTATGGATTGGGTTTTGTTTTGGTTTAATAATATAAAGGATCCGTTTGGTTATATAGAAATTACAAGGACCAAATTTGTAATTTAGGAAAATTATAGGGACTGAAAATGTGATTTTCCCATAGTTATCAAAAGGGCCATATTGATCATTCATGAATAGTACAAGGGTCACTTTTGATAATTTCCATTTTTTTATATCCGGGGACCTTTTCTGTAAATTCACCAAACTTCAGGGACCTTTTATGTAATTTTCTGATTTTGAAGGGCTAAACCTGTAAATATCAAACAGTTAACACAAAGGACCAATTATGTCATTTAAGAATAGTATAAGGTTTATTTTGATTATTTTCTTATTTTTAAAACCTTAGGGACTAATTTTGACACTTTTCAAACTTAAGGAACCAAAGTTGTAACTTTGTGAATTATAACTTCAAAGGACTTTTCCTTACAACTTATGAATCCCAAGGACCTAAAATGATATTTGTACAAGTTTTTAGTAACCAGGGACTAGTTTTGCCAATTTGTCAAAGTTCAGGGACTGAAACTGTAAATTAAGTATATTTTGTATGTTTTTATCAGTTTTCATCCCTTTTGCACTTATAACACCTAAAAACACATTTTGATGATAATTCCTGTATTATGAGGCAAATTTGTATGTTTTCATATGTTTTTGTAGTCTAAATGTGATAGAAATGATGAGTATTTAGACACTCATCAATACTTCATATTAGAACTAAAGGGGTGTTTGGTTATGCTTATTAAAGGTGCTTATTAGCTTATTCAATTATCATAACACAATAAGTGTATGATAAAGCTATAAGCTTTTTTTAGAAGCCTAGTGAAAAACCCCTGAACTCACAACTAATTCTATTATAGCTTAGCGTGTTTATAGTAAAATCACAAATATTAAGTGTAGAAGTTTTCAACAAAACATAAAAAATAGTTACTAAAAGTTGGTGTGTATAACAAAAAAAGTTAAACCATAAAAAAAAGTTACTAAATACTATCAGCTAGATAAGGCATAAGCCAAAGTTCTGTTGAGGTCTCTTTCGGATTCTATTCAGAAGCAAAAAGAGGTTTACACATAAATCATAAGTATAGAATAATGGTTGTATCTCACATCTGTGATTACCAACTCAATAACATTATCGCAGTATAGTAACATAATAACCTGATTAAAACTATATATTTTTGCTGAATAATTCTCATGTACATACTTTTAATTCGTTTACAACGGCCAACTATTACGTTTTTTTTATTTTTTTAATAAAACATCACGTCAATGAATAAAGTTAAGGAAAACACATACGTTTTTTTATTTTTTATTTTATTTTATTTTTTTTAATTTTTTAGGAGGTGATTGTTATCAAATAAGAATTGTGATGCGTGTATTTTTTTAATATAATTTAAGGAAAACACATTCTATATTAAACAATGACTATCTAACCCATGTGTTTGTTTGTTTTTTTTAATAATTAGCTTTGTGTAACGTTTTTAACTGACAGACATGTTGAGGTTGAGGTTGATTTTGTTGTTTAACTTTAACTATTGATATCATGTTCTATAAAATGTGTGAATTTAGTAGCATATAATTAGCGTTGATGAAGTTAAAATATGCTCCGTAAAGTTTTTAAAATGTTTTTATGGATATCCTTATACAAATTTTAAATAACAATTTCATGAGTCGTTGTTATAAGTAGAATCGTGTATATTTATTTTCATATCACAGTATCGTGCTACCATTTGATATTTATATTTCCGTTACTAATAATTTAGGCGTATTTCAAACCCGTGTACGTATAAATTAAACTTTTAAATAGTAAGATGAGTCTTTATTTAAAAAGATATTCTAATGGATGAAAGTTTAAAACTAACATTAGTTTAAAAAAAATATTTAACGTATATTAAAACTAATTCGCATATTTACCAAATGAGTCCTTATTTAAAAAAATATTCTAATGGATGAAAGTTTAAAACTAACATTAGTTTAAAAAAATATTTAACGTATATTAAACTAATTCGCATATTTACCAAATTTTGTAATTTTAATGGATGAAAGTCTCATGTAATTTTAAACAAAGTTACTATTATAAAGTATAGGGGGTATAAAGTGTAAGGGGTTATTTGTGTTTTTTATAAAGTTATTAAAAAACATGAAAACTTGTAATTTTACACTTTACTCTATATAAATTATTTAAAATTCAATCACTAAAGTTTTATTAATTACTTCATCTTATTTTAAGTTTTTGTTTTCATAAATTTGACACCTATATTTTTATGCATTTTTTTTATTAACCAAATTTCTTCACCAAATTTATTAAGTTTGACTAAAATCAATTTAATTTTGACTTTTTGTTAACCAATCACGTTGATCGATTTCGCCTACGTGGCAAAATTAAGCTCTGCTATTGGTCCAATTTTTTTTCAATAAGAAGGGATTTTCAATATTATATAAAAGATTGACTTGAGATCGTTCATTTAAAAAATAAAAATAAAATTAAAAAAAAAATTAAAAAATTAAAAGGCATTGACTTGAGAAGAAGTCTTCTCGTTTATCTTATTATTTCAACAATAAAAGTACACAAAAAGGTTTTACAAAACATTTTAAAATTAAAGTAAATTTGATGGCATGAATATATATTACGATATTTAATCTAAACAACCTTTTTATGTTTTGATGATGACAAAGATGTAAGTTACAACATATAATGTAAAATGCTTAAGTTACTTGTGATCACAACTCGTTTATGCATTCATATATCAACAAGCCTCGACATCTCAACATCTCAAGTATGCTTCATCAATCACTTAAGGTATGTACAAAAAAATGTCTAATACATTTTATGATCAAGGGGATTTTATTTAGACACTACAAATTTTATAAAATATTATAAACATCTTATATATTTTGAAAAACACTTTTGGTAATTAAAGGAAAATGTTTAATTTATAATAAATATATGAATTCAAATTTTTAGCCAAAAACAGTTAAAATTTCACTAGATAAATCTTGCCCAGAAAAAGACAAGAAAACTATCGTTTTCGTCTGGGCGGCCCCCTTAATTTTAAGGGGGTCGGCGTACAATTAAGGGGGTCGGCACACGCTCCTGTGTCATAAACTTTTGCCTATAAATACTGGTTCAAATATGTAATTTTTCCTCACCTTTTGCACGAAAATTTTCAGTCCCAATTCTTTTAAAACATCTTTCTAAATCCTTTGATCATAAGATTATAAGTCTTTGTTTCAAGTGATTCAATCCTTCACCACTCAAAGTGCAAGAGAAGAATCCTCTTTATTATAAAGCCAAAGATGTATTAGAGTCTACTTAGTGTTTATGTGAAGTTGTGAGTTATGTATATGTAATAAGTAGATCAAGATGATCTTACTTAGTAGTGAGTCAATGAGTGAGTAAGAAGTAGTGGGAAGAAGTAGTAGTGTGGAGAAGTCATGTAGTTGTGAAGAATTAGGTGTGTGAATAAGTAGTGGAGTATAGAAGAAGTTGTGAAGTAGTCGTGAAGTCGTGAAGAAGTCGTGAAGTCGTGTAGAAGTTGTGTAGTGATCGAAGTCGTGTTGTGAGATTGGTTCTAGCTACTTTTAGAACTCGACATTTAGCTTAGTGTCGTAAATTGGTGTAAGCAAAAGTTGTGTACGGTTTTCTCCTCCAAAAGGGAGCTTGTTGAGTAGTGAAGAAAACTCTCGAGTAGGTGACTTAGGGAGTGGAGTAGGGCAAGAAAGGTGTCTTTGTAGCCGAACCACTATAAATCTTCGTGTCCGGTTTGCATTTCCTTTCTCTTATCTCTTCTCATTAATTCTTGCATTTATCGCTTTACATCTATGCTTGCCTATATGTTTTAGTTGTTGCTTATATAGTTGTGATGTTGATTCTGTTGTACGCAGAAGTTAATATTGTGATTGTGTGTACAATTAATGATATGGTCAAATAGATTATTATTCACACTTCTCATATTGAGTTTAACTTGATAAATAATTTGATACAAAATGTTTTAAAAATTTAAAAGGAAAACGTATTCACATAATGTTCGACCAAAGCTCCATTCATAAAACTATGTTTTGAAAACTAATCCAAAAGCTGACATATATAATTAATCGTATTGATTATATGTTGTTTTCATACTAAACTCTAATTGAAGGTTTTTCAAACAAACAATTGAATAAATTCGAATCAACATTTCGAAACCAAGTTTTTATAAAATCAAAAAGAGAGGAAAATTATTCAACCCCCTCCCCCCTTTCTAGTTTTCCACAATTGGTATCAAGAGCCACGTCACTCTAATTTTCAAAACAAATGGTTTTAAAAATTGAATACGATCCATGTATCAAATTACCTATTAAGGATGATTAAATATGAAAAGTGTTTTGTTGATTAACTTGTATTAGTTTTGATGTTATATACACTAATTATACTAGCTCGAAATAAAATTATGCTTAAAATAAAGTGTTATATGTTCGGTATTAAACTAAGAAAGATTCACACATTTCCGCAAAGTTAGAAAATAATTTTTAATAAAAAATGCATTTTTGAGTATCAGATGGGCGGCCCCTTTAATTGTCTGGGCGGCCCCCTTAAATTAAGAGGTCCGCCTGTCTGTTCGACAGATTTTCAGAAACTTTGAAAAATCATATAAAATTAACCGTAACTCCGTAGAAGTCGTGCCGCCCGGTGTTTTAAAAGTAATTGAGTCTACTTTCATTTAAAAATGCTTACAAGTAACCATTACAAACTTAAATAATTCAGAAAGTCAAAATACTACACGAAGGTCAAAAATTTGAGTATCGTTTTAACGTAAAACTTATATTTTACCTTTTCCTTCGAGTCGGGCATTCCTAGTCAGTATATCTTTAAAAAATTAAGTATTTATGCTTTCAAAATATTGATCTTAATTAAATTTTAAAATGGGTAGGAAACTATTTTATTTTCAAATAAAATCGAGCTAAGTAAACATTGGTATATATAATAGACAAAACGACGACAAGTGTTTTATGTGCTATGTGAACTCATTTGTAATTTTATTTTGTTAATAGAGAATATTAGATAATCGTTGCTACTTGTAATTTAGCTATTTGAATATCTTAGCATATGTGTCATGTACTCTATTAGTTCGTAGCTAGTTGTCCGTTTTTGCATAACTAGATCTTATGCTAAATTTCTTGCGTTAAGTTTGCATAATTAGTCTTGCATTGCATATAGGTATAGATATCTTAATGTTACTTAAACATCTTGTAAATGAGTTAAATCTAGTTACCTAAATATTTCAAACAATCTAATCTATTTTCAACAAACGCTTAAATATTTTTAACAAATTACATTGTTTTACCTTAAGTTGTTTAAAAAGAGAAATTGAATCATTGTAAAACATTAGTAGTTATATAAAAGAAAAAAGTATTTTCAAAATCTAAGTGTGTTCATTATAAGTAATAATGAAGAGTCTTTCACATAAAAAAAACATATAACAATCATGAAGTAATAAGTCAAATTTCAATCATTCACTAACCTCACTCATAAATAATCTTAGGATTAATGGAACACACTATCAAAATGCATATTTATTTTAAATGAGTGTTTGTGATGGTCAAGAAAGATCTTGATATTATATCAATTCATTATTCAAATTATGGTTGATATATTCATCAAATCTAATTGACATGTTTTTTAATGTGGAAAAGAAATTGGATTGTTATTTGTTTGGTTTCAAGATTACATCAAATTTTAACAAAAGATATAGTCTTGAATCTACATACTCAATCACACTAGATTGATATGAAAATATTTGCATCCTTTATAAATGAAAAGAATATGCATTGGATCATAACTCACAATTGTGTTGATAATGTCATATTGAATCTACTTGTCCAATAGTTGTGTTCCAAATATTAGAATAACATGTTTAACACATGCATAAAATATACAATGAAGTAGGATTGACAACTTGGATGTCTCGTCCGAAATATTCAAGCAACTTACATTGCAATGCAATGGATAAATGTGTCATATCCGAAAAACCAAACATGAGCAAACTAACAACATATGTAAACTTTGCTCACACTACTTAAAATCATCACTTCATGATAAAATACATATTTAAGAATAATACACACTATATATTCTATGTATTTCATTTTCTTTGTAGCATGAATGGTTGTGTTACAAGATAATGCACTACACTTTCATTTTTGAAATAATATAAGTTATTAGAATTGAAAAATAACTTGTCACAATCCATAAACAAGTAAAATTTATTTTTTCAAATACTAGTTAAAGTATGATATATAACATTGGCTAAAATCATAGAAAATAATATTTGTTTAAGAATATAACTTAATGTCTAGTTTTGATATCATTTAAGAGTCATAAACTCATTTAAGATAAATAATCTTAATGAGATTCATTTCACAAGAGATGCTAAGGTGCACTCTTAAGTCTAGCACATTTATTTAATCAAGTAATATGCCATCAAAACCAAACAACCGGTAAATCATGAACAAAAGTTTAAAACTTTTTGTTTACTCTTATCTAAACATTCAACACGTCTCTATTGGGATCGTGAATAAAATATATCATCTAGATTTACCTTCATAAAAACATGATGTTTGAGTCACATTAAGCCAAGAATTAGTGAACCAAGCAAACTTCATATTTGGTACTCTTCGATAGGTAAATTTAGGAACTTAATTTCTTTTAAAAAGAGAATGACTACTGGAGAACCTATTGTCTAGAAACTCAATTTAACCTAACGGTTGAATTACTTCTATGTAAGAAGTTGGGTGTGTGTAACCCATAAAAATGGTCGTGTTTAGCCTTAATTGAGCACCACTAGTAATAGTCTCATACTCATTCTTTAACTTGATTAAATTGCTATTCCTAAATGTACCTAACGCTAAGCTTACTTTTATGAACTTTGCTTCTCATTAGATGCTTTCATTCCTAGATTTATGGCATATCGCATATATGTTGTTTCTAGATGTTTATTTGCTCCTATGTGATTTGATTGTATGCCTTTACATGCTTAACTCTATATGTCTCATTCATTTATGTATATATTTCTTGCCTTTAGATCCTACACCCTTATTTCATGAGAACCTTAGTGTCACAATCTGATAGGTCATATTAGTCTCAAAACTATCTTAAGTATCCTAGATTCTTCATGCATACTTACTTCCTTATTCATCATCTTGTTTCCTTCCAAACAATCCACTCCTTTGTCAAGAGATAGTTAGATTGTAATCTAATACCTCTCTAAGTCGATGTGACAACTTAAATATTTCATCCGAAATGTTTAAGTATTTTTAATTAGAAAAATGCAAATTAAAATGTCACTCATTGTTCATGTCTATTTCTTGAGTCATGACTCTGTTATTATATAGATGTCAAACACCTTCCGTCCACCTTTAGGAAAACCTCCTTGTATGATATCCTTCATCCTCCGTGTCATTGTCAAGATTATCGTTTTCATGTTTGTTTGTCTTTATTTGTGTCACACTCTATGTCCGGATGAGCATGAATTTAATGGGAAGGGAAATCACACTCACTCACATATATCCTTCTACCTCACACCCAAAACCGAGTCATCCTTTGTACTACCAATCTCGAGTCATCCACAATTTTCATGCCCTAAAAGAAACCAAGAATCAATATCATACCTCCTAAACCACTCCTCATTGATTTAACACAAGATAACACCAACACTCTATCACCACCACTTCAATGCTCATCTCCTAGTGCTCCTAATGCACCTTCCAAAACACCATCAACTCATGGAACCTCTACCTCCTCTATACCATCATCATCATCAATCAATGACTATATCAATACACACTTGTCACCTCCACCAAGAACCACCATCTCCAACAAAAACTTGTCATCATACCACCAAAACAACTCTTCATTGACCTTACTAATGAAGATGACACCACTTAATCCATCAATGGATATATCAACTCACAATTGTCTCCACCACCAAAAGTATCACCACCACCTCCTACCCAAGAAATTCCTTCCTTGAACATCACTCTTTCGCTTCCACCTAGTCATCTCCACTTGATCCTCATTTCCCATCTTCACAAGAAGATTCAACCATGTAACCATTCCCTACATTCTACTAAGTGCGTCATCACCACCAAAACTTAAATCCCTGAAAGTCAAACCGTCTCTCATGATACATAAACCCATGTTCATCCTTGTGTCGCTCTTTGAATCAAAGGGCAACCGTCATATCCATATTCTCATAAACATGTTTGTTCATGTAGTCAAAAATCAAGTGAATTTCTTTATGAAATGCGTCCTTTCCACTTTCTAGCAAGTGAAGAACACAAAGAAGATATCCAAGCTTCAAGTGTTGTCAAGTTATCACCACCTCATCCAAGTGAATTTCATTACGAAATGCGTCATTTTCACTTTCTAGCAAGTGAAGAACGCAATGAAGAAATCCAAGCTTCAAGTGTTGTCTAGTCATCACCACCTCATTTCACATATCCACCTTCGGTCGTCAACCAACAAAACGCCTAAAAATCCCATGATTCCCTATCATCCACCTTTGTCAAACGATATATTAATCTAAATCATAATTGTCAACCATTTGTCATCACCTTCCCTTTACATTCACGCTCATCCCTTCTCATTTTTCTTTAACTCTTTTAGAGTATATATATATATATATATATATATATATATATATATATATATATATATATATATATATATATATATATATATATATATTTGGCATCTTTCGGTCGAATCTTTGCATTAGGTCTTAATCATTGTCATGTCTTAAGCATTGGTAATATTTTTTTTTTGGGAATTTAGGTTGTTGTTTTTAAAACAATAATTTCATGTGTCATATTTTTAGTCCATATACCTTAGACATCCATATTTTGTTTCCCAATAAGTGTCATGCATCTATCTATCATCATCATTATGGATATGTGCATTCTTTTTCAACTAACTTTGCCTTGTAGCACTCTTCCGTTGCTTGATTTCTTGATGCCTCAATTAAAGAGGAGCATACACCAAGGGGGAGCATTGGTGATGTGTATTACATCCTTATCTATATATATTTTTGTTGCAGGAAACTAACCCTTGATGCAGGTTATAAGTTTGCAATTTATTTGATCCATGGATTCGCTAGAGTCATATTTTAGAGGTTGATATGATCAAGGCTTCACTTACGATGATCCAAGCTCGCCTCTTTATTTCAAGAATTGAAGTTTAGTTGAAGTCTCGTCTTGGAGTCCACCTTTTTGCTTCGATAAAAGGGGGGAGAAGAAGTGTAAACAAGTAACTTATACATTTTACTATAAGTTATAGTTTACATAGTTTGTCATCATCAAAAAAGGGGAGATTGTTGGCATGAATATTACGATATTTAATCTCTAAACATCCTCCTCATGTTTTGATGATGACAAAGATGTAAGTTACAACATATAACGTAAAATGCTTAAGTTACTTGTGATCACAATTCGTCTATGCATTCATACATCAACAAGCCTCGACATCTCAACATCTCAAGTATGCTTCAACAATCACTTAAGGTATGTACAAACAAATGTCTAATACATTTTATGATCAAAGGGATTTTATTTAGATACTACAAATTTTATAAAATGTTATAAACATCTTATATATTTTGAAAAATACTTTTGGTAATTAAAGGAAAATGTTTAATTTATAATAAATATATGAATTCAAATTTTTAGCCAAAAACAGTTAAAATGTCACTAGATAAACCTTCCCCAGAAAAAGACAAGAAAACTGCCATTTTCGTCTTGGCGGCCCCCTTAATTTTAAGGGGGCCGGCACACGCTCCTGTGTCAGAAACTTTTCAGTCCCAATCCTTTCAAAACATCTTTCTAAATCCTTTGATCATAAGATTATAAGTCTTTGTTTCAAGTGATTTAATCCTTCACCACTCAAAGTGCAAGAGAAGAATCCTCCCTATTATAAAGCCAAAGATGTATTAGAGTCTAGTTAGTGTTTATGTGAAGTTGTGAGTTATGTATATGTAATAAGTAGATCAAGATGATCTTACTTAGTAGTGAGTCAATGAGTGAGTAAGAAGTAGTAGTGTGAAGAAGTCATGTAGTTGTGAAGAAGTAGGTGTGTGAATAAGTAGTGAAGTATAGAAGAAGTTGTGAAGTAGTCGTGAAGTCGTGAAAAAGTCGTGAAGTCGTGTAGAAGTTGTGTAGTGATCGAAATCGTGTTGTGAGATTGGTTCTAGCTACTATTAGAACTCGACATTTAGCTTAGTGTCGTAAATTGGTGTAAGCAAAAGTTGTGTACGGTTTTCTCCGCCAAAAGGGAGCTTGTTGAGTAGTGAAGAAAACTCTCGAGTAGGTGACTCGGGGAGTGGAGTAGGGCAAGGAAGGTGTCCTTGTAGCCGAACCACTATAAATCTTCGTGTCCGGTTTGCATTTCCTTTCTCTTATCTCTTCTCATTAATTCTTTCATTTATCGCTTTACATCTATGCTTGCCTATATGTTTTAGTTGTTGCGTATATAGTTGTGATGTTGATTGTGTTGTACATAGAAGTTAATATTGTGATTGTGTGTACAATTAATGATATGGTCAAATAGATTATTATTCACACTTCTCATATTGAGTTTAACTTGATAGATAATTTAATACAAGATGTTTTAAGAATTTAAAAGGAAAACGTATTCACATAAAGATCGACCAAAGCTCCATTCATAAAACTAAGTTTTGAAAACTAATCCAAAAGCTCACATATATAATTGATCGTATTGATTATATGTTATTTTCATACTAAACTCTAATTGGAGTTTTTTCAAACAAACAATTAAATAAATTCGAATCAATATTTCGAAACCAAGTTTTTATAAAATCAAAAAGAGGGGAAAACTATTCATCCCCCCTTCTAGTTTTCCACAAAATTCAGTCATAAAACTTAAAAGATGATTTGGGGAAAACAAAATTACAAACCGGAAATAAGAAGAGATGGGTTTTGAAGCCAACCAACCCAACTCAAGTTTTTGGATTTACATCTACTATTAACCCATACAAACGACTGCGTTACAAATTTATCAAAAATAAATTATTCTTCGATCTCACCTTTCCAAACACACATGCATTTCTATGACACCACGCATGCCACCAAAGCGACAGGAACGTTGCTTCCAGAAACTGTTTTTCCACCTTATTTAACCGAATAGCCAAGAACCAGTCTAACCATTGTTGATAGCACCTCATCACTAGAATATGAAAATCCCACCACCTTTCAAACCTGGTATATACTTGAGTAAATCATCGCGGTTCAAAAAATAAAAATAAAAATTGTGAACACTCTTATTAGTTATTGTGTTATTAGCGTTTAGTTCCACTGCTCCAGTTTGATATCTGATATTCATAAATTTAATTGTCTTCTTTAGTTCTTGATCTAAGTATGGTCAAACTGATTCGTAAATCTTTTGATTTTAGGTGACGAGCCTATTTCTCTTGAATTTGATCGATTACCTTATAACCACGGATAAATGCTGAAAAAAGAGTCATGGGTGATGTTTTATATACACTATTTTCTGCATAATAACATAGTCGCAAAGTCAGATACCATTATCTCTTGTTTGAACATATGATGTCCAACATTAGCATTAATCAGATGGATGAAAATTTTCAGTTCACAGTTACTATCCATCAATCTGATTTGTGGCCAACTTCAAAGTTAAGTGGAGAAGGTTATTGTCGTGATCACATGAATTTTATTCAACTCGATGTGGTAGCAAATGGTCACATGCGTTGTGCGTTAATTATGATTCAAGTTTATAAATTAACAATAACACATTTAGTATTTGTGATGATGTTTCAATCGTTATTGAAGTTAATATCAAACATGGTGTCAAATTGAACGAAGAATAAATAATGAACCAACTTTCTATGTAATCCCGAAAGCAACACAATTGTATTATTGTAAAGAAACAAAAAAGTATTGCGAAGTTTGAATGCAAGTGGGTATTATAGTACTCATTACTCAAAATATCAAAGAGAAAAGGTCACGTGAATTTTGACAATATTCCTTTAGAATAATCCAACAAGCAATGTAACATGGTGGTGATTTACACGCTATATATCTGTTTTTCACACTATAATTGTTTGAATTCAATCTTTTACATGTATCAATATAGTTCTAATTATGAGTTTTTCTAACCTTGAAATATGGCATCCTCTACAAGCTGATCTCTTGTTAATTTTTTTTTTTTTTTTTTTTTTTTTTTTTTTTTTTTTTTATAGAAAGGCTTGTTAAAACTATTTTTGACATGCCGAAGAACTTGATATCCTGAGTGGTCCAGCCACTTCACCCACACTTAAAGATAATTGTGCTACGTGCTAAATAAGCTAGACTTAAATCTTCAAAATATAACAAATGGTTGGACCTAATAGTGTTATAGTATTTGGTAAACATGAAATTTTCCCTTCGCTAAAAGTACCGGTTAAGAATGACTCCATGCAAAGCCCGAACTAGAACCAAACTTTGAGTTTTGGGCTTTACTTTAGTCCAGTGATTTGGATAAATTATCTGATTTGTACTAGTATCGACTACAGACACCCCAGCAGCCCAAAATAATTGGCCCAACTAGTTAAGATTTCCTTAAATGTTTAAAGTTTAAACTAATCTCAAATTTTACTTTACTGCAGATGGTGCAAAACTGAAGAAAGTATATTTCAATAACAGTAAACATTGTATCATTATAGTGTGAGAATTGTAAATTGAGGAAAAAAAAAAAGTAAAAGAAAGATAGCACAAGTTCATCACGCTAAACACTACTCAATATAATTAATACCTGTTATTTTCTTTAAACATTTGGGCCCGTTTGATATGCGAGTTTTAACTGGGGTTGAGATTTAATAAATGAAAACAAGCATTGTTAAACCTACTAATTATATATTTTTTTTCACTAATTCTCCTATCACACAACAAAATTATATTGTTATATATATTCTTTTTCATTCATTCTCTCTCCGCATCCAAATACTCAATTTTGACATTTGTCGTGATCCTGTGAGTAAGAGGATAAATAGGAACAATTTATAAAAGGAAATAGCATTTTCCAATGAAAGTCTCATGTTTGTTTACAAAAGTGGGCTTCAAACTTGGTAGTAAACCCTGATAGGCCCACATATTTTCAAAGAAATGGGGCTAGCTAGGTTTTGATATTAAAGTGATCACAACTAAAATTTCATCTCACATTTAATGGACCTTATTAAAGATAAAATATATATTAAATTATAAAAATTGATTATTTATTTAGTTAAATATATATTTTATTTCTTTCAATTTTATTTCTCTCTATTACATTAAACCCAAATCCTAATTTAAATCCAAATCCTAATCCTAAACCCGCTTACAAATCAAACGGTCCCTCGATATTTAACATCAAAAATAGTAAATAAGTTACATAAAAAATAGAGTAAACTGCAAAACATATCCATGTGGTTTGTCAGTTTTTACACTAAATATTTATGTCATAAACTTTTGACACTAATTATCCCTTAACTAGTAAAAGTTAAACACAATACATTCCTAAGGACTAACGATGTAATTTTTTCTCCGTTATCTTGGTTATCGACTAAAAGTCGAACACATATCTTGATAAAATTACTCCCAAACATCATTTTATTTATTTCATATTTTTCTTCTTATCATTTTCACTACCCATCATCATCATCTCATTCTCACTATCTAAACTACTCACCAATAAATCACTTACAACTACCGTAAAATACCCAAACCCACAAAAAAAATGCCTATACCTTTCACCATAAAATCACACCCAATCATCACAACGTTTCTAGTGGCCGAATTTGTGACCACCACCATTCACTACCTCCACCACCAGCATTCTTCACCATTTGGCACGTGCATCACCTCCACTTCCGCCAACTAATATGATGGTTGTATTGAGTGGTGGAGGTAGCAAATGGTGGTGGTCATAGAGCTGACCACCACATTGTTAGTTGTACAATAAATTTGATTGATTGATTCTTAGTCCTAACTGTATATTTAATGTGATTAAAGGGTGATTGTTATTTACCAAAAATAGCCTATGGAATCAGACTATATTGTAGGTTACTCATAATTCATACATACATGGTGCTTGTGGTTTGACTCGAATTGTAAAGAAAGAGAGAAGGTTAGGGAGCCTTTTAGAGAGAGAAATAGAAGGTTAGACTGAACTGTATGAAAGGTCCAACCCTCTCCCTTGGTGGGAGAGGGTATTTATACAAAATTCATAAACGCCTCTAGTAGGCTATGGACCGGGCTGACAGTGGGTAAAGACTCGATCCGACTCCATGGTGAAATGATGTCTAAACCAATATAATAAATAATACGAGCTACTTTAATGCTAAACCATACTCGGGGTGACCGAGTCTTTCATGTGAATATTATATTTCTAACAATCTCCCCTAAGAGATGTCACCCCGGAAATTACATGAATTCTAGCATTCTATTCTTTGAATTTAGGTTCCTAGCTCGTAGTCTTTGATTCTTCAAGATCTTTAATCCTTGTACTTCAAGCAGCAAACTTTTGATGACTGTCCATTGGTCTTGGATGATCTTTGAGGATTCTTTAAGGTCATCATCCAAAGTGTGTCTCCAAGTCATCTTTTTGCAGTATCATCTCCATGTGATGTAGTGATCATTGGATCGACATGCTCACACCTTTTTGGATCATAATTTTCAGCATCAGAGTTGCGGAAGCAGTGTTGAAGTTCTTTCACTTATCATGATTTCTTTGATTATGCTTGTGAAGTGTGAGCATGTGGTGATGAATTTGGCATCTTCTCGGCAATCAACTGCAACCGCCAGTGATTCCTGCAAACAACAGTTAGCAATAAAATGACCAACACTTATAGGTTTGGACTTTGAGATCGTAAACAGCATAGTGTGAAAACTTTCTTAAATCATTGCCAAGGTCATTCCTAAACCGGATACCCTCGAGAGGGCACACATAGATACACCAAAGTGTATCAACGATTTAGGTGAGTCGCTGAAGTATACCGTAGTATCACTCCACGACTGTAGAACGTTTGGAATCGCCACGAACACTAAGCGTAATGCACAAGGAATTACCGAAGTGACCTTCTTTCAGGGCTGTTTGATGTTGACCTTGGCAGGAATTTCCATTTAATCACTAAGAATTACATACGTAATTTCTCTCATTAATGTTCTGGCAGATTGCTAAAATCTATGTAGGACTCTTAATTTTACAACTGGTATCCATAATGTTGAACAACCAGTGTAGAAGTAACATGTGTTCCTATGAGATCTTTTGATGTATCTCGTGGCTCTAGACTCGATAAGTGCAATTTTGGTAGTCAGAGACTGGAGCGGTGTCTCCTGTTTCAATATCAACATAACTCGTAATGAGCGGTCGATATATTATGCAGGGTTCCCCGTGAGAATGAAACAAGTCATTTTAAGAGAAATTAAGTGGTTAGAAGGTTTAGTGCAGTGCGTCACTGGGTCCATTACGTCTTGTCTTCAATACCGGTCTTACCTTAGTAACAACCAGTAGCATATAAATTGAACCCGGTTTCTGCCCTATTGTTGAATAATTGAAGGGCTATTTTTTTCACTCTTTCTCATTATATATCTTTTTAATTCTTCAACCCCTTATTTCTCCTTTCTCATATTACTTTTTTTTTTTTTTTTTTTTTTTTTTTTTATTTTTTATTTATTTATTTATTTATTTTTTTTCACATAATCATACCTAAGGACTTTCTAATGCTAACTATTCGGTATTGTCCTTAGGTAGATCCATCCGGATCTGGCGGATCATAGGATGGTTTTCCTAACCTTAGCCACCTTATAACTTCATGACTATCCTATGTTGCCGTCAATCAAATCTTTGAAAAATCTCTCAAAGTGTTTATCATTATGAAACACATTTTGTTAAAACTTTGAGAGTTTTGTATTTTTCAAATACACCCTCTTAACATGTGCTCATATGTTTTTATTTAAAATTTTGCACATATTGGGTAGAGTTCGCACTTTTTGAGTTGATTCACCTTCAGTGAACATAACCGATTCGAGACACGCTTACATCACTAGTTAGACTAGCTTGAAATTATTACCTGGCCTGGTCAAGTCCACAAAAGGTTTCTCGAAATGGTACACTCTACTCAGACAAGTCCTCTTCGAGGCACGCTTACATCACTGGTTATACCAGCTTGAAATTATTACTCGGCCAGGACAAGTCCTTTCGATTAATGGCGGTTTTTGTTTCATCCATTCATTGGTGAAGTTTGAGTCGCGCTCACATGAGATGCCATATCTTTTTTGTCACCACAAACCATTTGCTCCCCCTCAATATGTGCATAGATATACAAAAGTGTTTAGCACATATGGGAGAGCATACATTTAGGTCCATTCAATCACATTTTTATCCGATTTCATATTTAAATCACATTTTCTCCCCTGATCAAAAATTTCAAATCATTTGAGATTTGTGATCCCAAGTGATTTAAATAAGTAAGAAAATTTGGGAGAAAAATGTGGTCTGATTTAAGATATACTGATAATGAAACGATACAATACCCCCCCCCCCCCCCCCCCTCAATCATTTAAGGAGAACGTTAGTGTAAGATATGATAAGTTTATAAATGATTTGGATTTTATCAAGAAACTCATGAAAAATTCATATTCTGACACATAACAATCACATTTTGTTCACTGCTTATAATGTACAAAAGTAACTTATGTTGATGGCAAAAATTTGAAATAACTCTCCCCCTCAATCGATTACTCGTTTTCTATTTAAAATTTAATGAAACATTTACACCGTTTGTCATCGACTGAGTGGCAAATTTTATGAAATTTTTTAAGTCTGATTGATTTTCACAAATCATGGTACCACCAAGTTTAGCACAAATACTCTCCTGAAGAATCATAGATTAGAAAGTATTTGCAATGTAAAGAAGACTTCTCTTCTTATACGAAAAATGATGAACTGAAACATACATCAAATCGGAGAAACACATATATAAAGTAATCCATGCCCGGGTGAACTTCACCCAGTGGGAGGAACACCCGTCTTTTTGGGGACGTGCTTTCCTCATTTTGAAAAACGGGTTGCTATCTGAAGTAATAGCAGACCATTTTGAAAGAAAATTTTTAGAAACGACATGTTTTAGAAAACATTATTATTTAAAAAATAGAAAAACTCTCGCTCAAGCATATGTATGTTTCCGTGTCATTATTGAATGACATTTCTAGAAGCATACATAATATCGATTATACGAGAGACATGTCGCGAGGAGAATATTTTTGTAGTTTTTATATTTTGCAGATTTTTATGGTTTTTGTTGGTTTCATAATTTTCTATTTTCTTTTTGGTTTTAAAATATGTACAAAGGATATATGAAGCAAATCCATTACTCCTCATTCTCTTCCTGAAGACGTTTGAGTGTTTCTGGCGTAAGACTCTTCATACCAAGTCACGACAGAATAAATTGGAGACGTTCTCTTAGAAGTGCCTTAGTAAAAATGTCCGCCAACTGATACTCAGTCCTCACGAAGTAGAGTTCAACCACAACTTACTCAACCTGTTCCCTGATGAAGCGATGTCGGATATCGATGTGCTTTGATAAGGAGTGTTGGACATTGTTGCAGCAAAGAGCTATGGCATTTTTGTTGTCACACTACAGAGGAATTTTGTTGTATGCAAGGCCATAGTCCGATAGTTGAGATCTCATCCATAAGATTTGAGCACAACATGCCGACATGGCAACTTATTCAGCCTCTATGGAAGATATAGATGTACTTATTTGCTTCTTTGATGACCAGTTTACTAACTTTTCTCCCAGAAATTGAGCATCTCCTAATGTACTTCGACGAGTATCATGACACCCCGCATGATCTGAAGACCCTCTTTACTGCATCCAAATGCTTTTTGGTAGGCTTAGACTGGTACCAAGCACACATGCACACTGCGAATAGAAGATTAGGCCTACTAGCAAAGAGATACATTAGGGATCCAATCATACTTTGGTACTTAGTTTGATCGACTGGGATCCCAGAGAGGTCTTCATCCAATTATGATCTTTCAACCATGGGAGTGTCAACAGGATCACTTGAATCAAATCCAAATTTCTTAAATATTTCATTAGCATATTAGGATTGAATTATGAAGATGCCTCCAGGACTTTGTGAGATTTGTAACCCTAAGAAGAACGACATTTGTCCCATCATAGAAATTTGGAACTTAGAACTCATCTCGTTTGAAAACCGATCACATTCTGTAGGATCTGAGGAGGCAAAAATGATGTCATCTACGTAGATCTGAACGTGAAGTAGATGCTTGCCCGTTTTCCTAGTGAACAATGTTGGATCAACAACATCTTTGGAGAATCTGTTAGCCATAAGAGACTTAGACAAAGTGTCATACCACGCCCTTGGTCCCTGCTTTAGGCCATGAAGAGCCCTCTTCAGACGATAGACGTGAGTAGGATGATCAGGATCCAAAAATCCTTCTGGTTGACTAACATAGACTACCTCTTTCAAATCTCCATTTAAAAATGCTGTCTTTACGTCCATTTGGTAGACCGTCATATTCTGGCTGGCAGCATTAGCGAGAAAGATTCTGATGGCTTCAATTTGAGCAACTGGTGCGAATGATTCTTCAAAGTTTATGTCCTCCCCTTGACAATAACCCTTTGCAACAAGCTGTGCATTATTTTTCAGAACGTCGCCATGCTAATCAAGTTTCACTTTGAAGATCCACTTAAGAGCGATAATCATTGCACAATCTGGAGGAGGCACTAATTCCCATAGTGCAAGTTGATCAAACTCATGAATCTCTTCTTGCATTGCATGAAACCAAAACTCTTTTGACATTGCATCTTTGAAATATTTGGGTTCGATCTTGGATGATACAAAATTAAAGAAGCACCACAAGGCATCAGTAACAAGTTGCTTTCAAGTGGATACCAGACGAGAAGGATTTCCAATAATGTTGTCAATTGGATGATCATTTGTCCATTTTCTAAGATGTTCATGTGGTTGAAGTTATGGAACTGATGTAGCCGTGTTAGGATCCCCTGAGGAAGATGCCTCAGAAGAAAATTCAGGAGCAAATATATTTTCGATCGGAGCATCATCAGGAGGAGCAAACGGATTTACATCAAAAGAATTTTCAACTACATTGCCTTGATGTACTGAAGGAGATTGTGGGTTTGATGAAGAAGGTGAATGACTAGCTGATGAAGCATCTTGATCGATTGATCTAGACACAGACGGACCATTCGAATTGCTTGGAACAGGAGCTGCTGCAGCTAGTGGTGTCGGAGTGTCATAAGTTGGTGGCTCAAAATATTTGTCAAACATCGGATCAATCAAAATCTTCAAATCCTCATTTGTAGGGGGTACATAAGGAACTTCAGGAGTGGAATGTTGTACAAGACCTGAACTAATTGGTCCAGGAGACAATAAATTAGGTATGGGTTCAGAACTTGTGTGTCCAGGAGCCATTTTCTCAGTCAACTCATCGAATGTCACGTGAATGATTTCAATCATTTTTCGGGTTTGTTTGTTGTAGGGTGTGAAGAACTTTCATGATGGAGTTGACAATTTTGGGTTTATGAGTATGCTTCTTGATTTTGCCCAGTTGACAAGCCGAAAAGAAATGATCCTTTACGAATTTTAGTCTTGATAGACCTCGGACAAGGTCCTTGCGGGCCAGATCATTAATGGTACCAAGGTTCAAGTGATTCAAACGTCGGTGCCATAGCCATGATTTGTCCTTTGAGGCCTTGGATAACAAGAAAATAGGAGAGGACCGCATCATATCTTTTGATAGAGATGGTGTATAAGTTGGTGTCACAACTGCCTTTAAGAAGATCAACATCATCCAATTCTTTGACAAGGCAAGTGTGTTTTCTGAAAGCCACTTCGAAATCTGAATCACTAAATTGACCAACTGAGAAAAAATTGTGCCCAAGTCCTTCCACGTAATATACCTTGGGAATTACACTGTCACCAAAGACATAATCTCCATAACCCATAATTTCCCCAAAATGGTCGTTCCAGAATCTAACTGTCCCAATAAACTTATTCACGAAATTCTTGAGCCGTGAGCGATCCCCAGTCATATGTTATGAGCAGTCTGAGTCCAAATGTCAAAGGACGATCTGTACGACCTGCATTTAAAAATAGACAAAAAAAAGAGAGTTTGGAGTGCCAGATCCCCAATTTAAGTTGGGTTCCAGTTGGTTAGTGCAAACAATCTTAGGAGCTGCCGAAACCATAGGTGCCTTGGTTTTAACAATGGAAGCAACACTAGTAGATGCAATGGTCCTAGTTAAAGGGCATTTTGCATCTAAAGGGAAAACTCTACTAGTTTGCTTCTATTCCTTAATAGGCATTGCGCTAGGCATGGTAATCCTAGTTAAAGGGCAATGTTTGCCTAGTGTGGATATTCGACCCGTGGGCTTCCACTGAAAACCCACATTAGTTAACATTTTCCCTATAGGTTTCCAAGATTGCTTAATTTCTTTAACTCTCCAAACTTTCTTAACTGGGGGATTGTTGAATGACTTCAAAAAATTTTAAACACATTTATCATGATTACCCGAAATTAAACATTCATTACTTTTTATGCAAAGTGAATTAGGATTTGAATTATGGTTCTTTTTGCTCAAATCAGACTTATTGGTCCTTATGTGGTTTTCTACTTTATTCTTAGGAACAATTTTAGCTGGTAAAGTCCTTTAATTCTTTATATTTCTCCTAGGTTTTGACTCGCTAGCTTTAGTGTCATTGTTAACTCCTGTAGAAGGACTGATGGGAACCTTAATCTTTTTCACTTCCGGTTGCTGAACATGTTTTGATGTGTTGGGATCTAAAGTTTCCAGGGGTACATCAAAGGTTACATGCTTGTTCTTAATCATCGAGGAGGATGCAATCTTGCTGGGTACCTAGTTTAGGATAAATGCCAATGAAAAACTCTAGGAGTTCCTGAGATCGTTTGGTGAGAAAGCATGCATCACTAATTGTACTATCAAGAGGTTTTTCTATTATGCCTTCTTCAACGATCTCACGAAGGGTGTCTAGTATAACATTCCGTAAATTTCCATCATAATTTTAAATGATTAACGAGAGTAATCTATCGTCATGATTTAATTAACCATTTTTACGGGCTAAAATTTTTTTTGTTGCAATGCAATTACAAACTATATCTATGTGACAAGGTTCACATTTCAATTGGAACGAACTTATACGCGTGCCACAATAATTTAACAACCCAAATAATTAAATCAAATATATATATATATATATATATATATATATATATATATATATATATATATATATATATATATATATATATATATATATATATATGTGTGTGTGTGTGTGTGTGTGTGTGTGTGTGTGTGTGTGTGTGTGTAATTGAGCCTCGTTACTTAACCCGACACACCCCTAATTAATTTGGCCCTTGGGCCGCTCATTGACAAACCAAACGGACACTTCATTACTTTAGGTTTGGCCACCCAAATAAGCCCATCAAACAAGATCATTATACTTCTTCTTGTAATATAACCAAGCCACAAACACTTCTAGTACATATATATAAATATATTAACTTTTCTTTCATTCTTCTTTCGCGTCACACAAAGACACAAACATATATTTTTTTTTCATCCTATCACATGGCACACTCAATTACTTGACATGACCACTCTTCCATGCCTCCCAAAAATCAGCTGAATCAGTAACATGCGATGACAACTAAGCCATTTCTCTTTCTCTTTTGCATGAATCCCATGCAAAATAACAGTAAGATATTAAGAATTGTCATGTCTCCTTCGAAATTTCACCTCAACACCAATTGTCCTCTTTCCAATTGTCTCCGAGATTCTTGCTGCAAGATTTGCCAACCCAAGTGGACTACTATATTTAACATATTCTCTTCCTACTTATAAATACCTATGTGCCCCTAAAGTTACAAACACAAACCGACCCCTTTTCTTTGTTCCTATGCGTAGACTAAACCAAAGAAGGACAAACAACCATGTGAACTCTTACATATAATGTGAGACTTCACATTAAAATTCTCTGTCTTCTACTTTTGTCTTCCCATATTCTCGCTGCCAAGTTTACCAAACAAAGTTGACTACATTTTCTCTTTAATCTCTATTTAATACCCATGAGAACCCATACCCAGTTTCATCCCAAATCAAAAACAAAACACATGTACCCACTCTCTTTTTTTATTGTCGAGTAAGAAGAGAAGAGAACTAAACAAAGAACAACCAATAATACCACTTGTGTACTAGTATATAGAGAGACCTCTATATCTTTTCATACGTACAAACACACATGCATGCAAACTTCACACCTTCAATATTTTCTAAGTCTTTCTCCAAGGCAGTGAACGAGGAGCCAGAATTTCATGGGCTCAAGCCGTGACTAGGGACATTGGAATATTGGCCTTGGTGGGTTGTCGGATGGTTAGACGAGCTACACTTTCCTCATTTTGACCCCTGGTCCATATCATGCATTTAACTCCCCACCCATCATTGGTGCAGTAAGTCTCTTTCACTTAACTTTCCTATACTTCGTTCATAATTAAACTCCCTCGAACAATGGCAAGCTTTCATGTTACTTCTTGTTCTATCGTAAAACCTTTTGGATATAAATGTGGCATTCTCAAGGCTCCGTGTGGCTAAGCTTGTGTGGTGTTTAAAAGATTAAGAATCAGGTAAAAGGAAACTTACAAATGAGCTAAACATGAACGCGTAATAAGTTTTGAAAGGAAACGAGAGCAATTGAACGAGAACTATAAACGTTTGCATCTACTCACTAGGTAAATATTAACACAAAGTTATATACTACACATGCATATACGGACTAAATATATAGTACAAACTCAACACAGTAGAAAATTGATACACACATTAAGGTGTGAAATATAACACAAGATACCCCTTGGCTTAGTTGGTTGCTTTGTTTGGTTGCAAATGAGAGGCCCAGTGTTCGATTCATGGCAGTGGCTTTTGCCACATTTTTGTTATTTTGTCACTTTCACCTTTTGACAATTCTAGTCCCTCAACTTTGAACCACTTGACATTTTCTAAAAATCTTTATAAGCTTGTAACTTAAATAGTTTCTACAACTTCATTCCCTCAAGGTTGAACACTTGAACACTTTTCATCCTAAGACTTTTGTAAGTTTATAAACTTATTTTATTTTCACCATTTCTCGCTAAATGAATTTTTCTAACACATATTTTTATTTGACGACCCACATCCACGTAAACTATAAATAATATATTCGTCCTAACATACTATTTAATTACGACTCTAATAAATATATATGGTATATAGATTTCCAAACCTCGAAACCAAACATAGTTAATAAAACTATTCGTCAAGTAATTATTTATTTGTCATCCAACAACTTTTGATGAATTACACATGTTACTATTAATAACGAGAATATAAACATTAACGATACTTTATACTTAAAGACAAGTTATATAGTATATAACTTTATTCTTGAACTTTAAACGTTTTGCCATGCAAGCCACCTCTGCCACAAAACCATTTTGTCATCCGACATTAATTCAAATCACTATTTCTCGATAAGTTGAACTTATCTCAGACTTCCATATTATTCAAGTTGTCTATTGGAGCCATTCTCATTCTGCGTTTGACATTACTTTACTCCGCCTACCATTCCTCTAAGGTGAGTAATAGCCCCTCTCTTGCTTTTTTTATAATTGTTTTATAACGTTTTAGGCGAGATACATGCTCAACTACATGTTTTATACTTTTACAACAACTCGTTAACTATTTACATATTATTGTGAGTCATAGCCCCTCTCTTACTTTTTTTTATGATTGTTTTATAACGTTTTGGGGGAGATACATGCTCAACTACATATTTTATACTTTTACAATAACTCATTAACTATTTACATATTACTGTGAGTCATAGCCCCTCTCTTACTTTTTTTTAATTGTTTTATAACGTTTTGGGGGAGATACATGCTCAACTACATGTTTTATACTTTTACAATAACTCGTTAACTATTTACATATTACTGTGAGTCATAGCCCTCTCTTACTTTTTTTTTTTATAATTGTTTTATAACGTTTTGTGAGAGATACATGCTCAACTACATGTTTTATACTTTTACAATAATTCGTTAACTATTTACATATTACTATGTGTGGTGGCCCCTCTCTTACTCTTTTTTTATAATTGTTTTAAAATGTTTTGGGGGAGATACATGCTCAACTACATATTTTATACTTTTACAATAACTCTTTAACTATTTACATATTACTGTGAGTCATAGCCCCTACTCTTTTTATGATTGTTTTATAAATGTTTTGGGGGAGATACATGCTCAACTACATGTTTTATACTTCTACAAGTACTCATTAACTATTTACAAATTACTGTAAGTCATAACCCTCTTTTACTTATTTTGAACTCTTTGGGGGAGATACATGCTCGGTTTAATTACATATTTTACTCGTACCTTAAACAGTTTACTCGGTTGATGATATACTCTATTTGTTTATTGAAACATATTACCTGCTACAAACCCGAACACAAGTATTTTTCTGTATGCTATCTTGATTATTATTGTCTAAGACACACTTTTGCCTCTGAAAGTCCCTCATATCATGAACCTTAGTCACTTGCGAGTGAACGCGAATATAATGAATAGATCTATTGGCAGTTGATGCCCCATTTGTGCTAGCCGGATAGGTAGCCAAATGCACTTTATTTGAAGAAAAATAAGATGTTGGCAAACTCCTACACGAGGGCATTATTACATACATCATTTCTATGATGTCTGTTACTTACATCACTTTTATGATGTCACACATGTTAAGGATTGCGTTCATGAGACTTAGAGCAATAAGGCGGTACTATAGTCATGATACAGTACTACAACTACTAAATTTATGGGCGTATAACAACTTAGCCAACTGTTTATCAAATTTCAAACTTGTGTTCACTATATAGCAGAAAATCACTACATGGCAAACCATAACTACTTTGTGTTGACCTGGTAAGGCAACCCAATCAACTGTGGGTGTATAACAACGTAACCCACTACTTATTTTATTAATAATTGTATTTATTACAATTATTACCTAAACTTGGACCTATTGAAAATCAACTGGTTAAACAATAAACTCTATGGAGTTATCCATACTTTGATTTTGTTAATCAACTGTTTATTTACAATTACTATGGACTCACAAGCTCTTTTGATTTTGAAAATCAACTAATTTACTTATAAACTCTATGAACTCACCAACCTTTGTGTTGACGCTTTTAGAATGTGTTTATCTCAGGTCCATAATGAGCAAGGATGGCACGGAGGAGCACGGACATCCAAGAAGGCTATAAATTTTACTATCATTCGAAAACACTTTTTAAACTTTGAAACCACTGAGACCTCACTTTGTAAAATCTAATATTTATTAAATTTGAATGATAAATCTTTTAAAATGACTATAATGATGATCATTTTCTACTATTAAACTGTTGTGCCATTAAGTAACACCCAAAGCTTTAATTCCGCTGCGTATCCCAAAATTGGGGGTGTTACATCTAGGCTATCTTTAAGGTGAGTAAGATAAACTTGTTGATCAACCCTGTTGTTTCTAAGGGGATGAGAGATAGGCACAACATCAATTGCATACTTACTACAAGCAAGAACCTTTGGAACAACATTATCACTGGTGATGACTGACATTTTCCCTTTCACCTGAGCCTTTAGATTCTCAATCTCATTAAGCAAAGAAGTTATTTTTTCATTGGTTTTATCCCGTGTGATTTTAATTGAATCATATAACTCTTTGTAAAGCTGTTTAACATCTGAATTTTCAGCTTGAAACCAATCATTTTCAGGTTGTAATTTATTGATGGTATCTTGACAGTGAAAATTCTGAGAATCTAAAGACGATGGTTTATGGGTTCCAGTCACATCACTCTTATTAGATTTTAATTGGGCAATTTGGGCCCTCAATTTTTGAATCGTGTTAGTGTGAGCTTGAATTTCTTTTCATCTTGTTTGCTTAATTCAAAATATGCATAAAATTCAGGAGCATCCAAAGATGTCTTGGCATTTGAGATTCTAATTCTTCCTTTTAAATGTTGATACTTTAATTGCAAATTAAGATTATCAACCTCTAGTTTTGATAAATGTCTAACCATGTTATCATGGTCATAGTTTTGAATTTTCTCATGCAATTTTAGATTCTCCACCTCAAGCTCAACAACAAGATTCTGGGTAACATTCAATGCAATAGACAACTCATGAAATTGACAAGCAGTTAATGCAGAATCAGTAGCAGTATAAAATACATCCTGTGCAATACATGTAGCAATCAAATTCTCATTGGTGATGAGTGTATTCTTTCTTACAATCTCACAGCTTTTAAGTTCAATAGCATTTTGTTTACCCACGTTTTCCATTTCTTTAAATACTTCTTTCATCTCTTTTAATTCAGTTTCAAGGGTTTTTTGCATGCCCTCAAAATGTTCTTTGAGAAGTTTAGAAAATGGAATAACTTCAGTTAAGTAACACCGTTTAGTTTGTTCAAACCCCTTTCCCCTTCAGCAATTCCCGTTGGTGTAATTCTCTTCTTACATTTTTTTTTTATCAAAATCTGCAAATAGTTGACAAAGTACATAAATGCTAATTAGAGTTTTACATTGAGTTGGAAGAGTTAAAGGGACTAAGTGCATGGGTGTATTGGGTGGGTACACCGTTGCTGCAGCTATTTTCTTAAAGGGCGGAGTTTTGGCTTGAAGTTCTTCAACTTTTCTTTTTTCTACATCTAAGGACCAAAATATTTATTCTGGAGTCAACTTAGTTTGAGGTACAAAAATATCTAATTGGTTCTCCTCAGAGTAATCATGGGGTTTGATTATGACTCAATTTGTTATACATTTGGGATCCTTCATTTTTTCAGCTAATCTTTCTCTATTTATTACTTCTATCTCATTACTCTTTTCAAATGATTACACAATAGGAGGTGCATGACCTGGCTTAAGCATTTCATTTCCATCATACAAGGCAGGTTCAGCAACTTTAGCACTCCTAAGGAGGCTGACTTAGGTTCATCAACATCTTTCTCACTATGTTCATCACTCAACTTTTTATGCTTATGCATCATTTAAGTAGTTTGTATGGCTTGGCCTTGTGCCTACAACTTGTTTTCAATCTTATTCTTTAACGTTTTAAGTTTGGAAAAATCTTTTAAGAGTTTTGTTTTTTTTCTTTGAAATCCAATTTAAGTGTATTTACACTTTCTTGAATCTCCTGTTTTTGTTTAACCGTGAGATCAAGTTGCTTTTGTAAAGCATATAACTCATTTTTCAATGTTTATTCCCTTAAATTACGTTATGTTATAAATGTACGCATTTGGCTGTCCATTTTTTGCTCACGTTCAGTTAGCTCAAATTTTGCACGCTGCTCATATATGGCTACCTGATCCTTATATATGTTAAGTCTAGTGGTCAAGGTATCATCAGGAATAAACATAGTATTCTCATGCAACTCACATTCACTATCAACAAGAGAAGATGTACTACTAGGTACAACCGACACGCTGTTGTGATTCAAATATTGTTCATATGGGATAACATTACTATTTCCCATATCAGCAGTGTCTGATTTAACTACGGTTGTTTGTTGTACTTCGTTATGAATCTTTTGTTTATACAACACATCATCATCATTAATAACAGAAGATGCCTCACTAGGTTCAACAGACACTTCATTGTGTTTCACATGTTGTTCATATGGGTCAACATTGCTATTTCCCATGTCAACAACATCTGATTCAACAACCTTCGTGTTAGATACCCATATTGATTTCACACAAGCAAGAATGAGATAGATATAAGGATGGGATGATTATGAGAATGAGAGAAATATAATTGCAAGAGTTTCCTTAAGATATTCAAATAACCAACCAAGTTTACAAAGAGGCCTAAGCTTACTATTTATAGGGAAGGAGCTAGGGCAACACACCCTCTCCTTCGACTCATCATTTCGTGGGCTTTGGAGGCCCATGGATTCATTACTTAAGCCTAGTAAACATAATACAAATAGTAAATGAAAGTAAATAATAACTAAGCAACCTAATATTATTACAAATGACCAAGACTTGATAAAATAGTAAAACTTCATTCCCAACAATCTCCCCCTAAGGGTCGGTCATCGCGGTTGCTCGACGTCTTTGTCATTTCTTCATCTTTGACTTTCATAGCTTTAGACGTCTTTCAAAAATCATTCATTATTCTTTGTTCTTTGTTCGTTGTTGTTGTGATAGTGATCAAGTTATGAAGTTGTCTGCCTTTCGTCACTTCCGCGTCTGTGGTGGTAGTCAGCCATTCCAACATGCTCATACATCTCTGAATTCTGACTTATACATGCATGTAGTTCCATTTCTTTCACTTTTGATCTTTAGTCTTTATACTTTGTAGATTCTTCTTTTTGGCGTAGAATCTTTCTTTGAACTTTGTGTTGCGTTGATCTTTGAGGGAGCTTTTGATGACTACAAGATGCATGTATGAGCATGTGGAATCCGTCGCCATGGAGATGATGTGTACCTGCGGGTAAACAGTTAGCAATAAAACATCCGGTACTTACAGATAAGGAATTAGAGATCGTCAACAGCATAGTGTGAAGACTCCTTCTAACACTTATCAAGGCCGTTCCCATGTCAGATACTTCTGAAGGAGCTTACGAGACCTACTAAGTAGCTCAATGACTGGGTGAGTCGCTGGGGATCACTCCACGACTGTAGACCGCTAAGAAACCACCGCAAACACTAAGCGTAACCCACAAGGAGTTACCGAAGTGACCTGCTGTCAGGACTGTTTGATGTTGACCCTGGCAGGATTTCCGTTCAATCATTGAGAAATGCTTTATGTAACTTCTCTCATAAATGTTCTCGGCAGATTGCTAAGATCTGCGAAGGACTCAATAATTTACAGCTAGTGTCCATTGATGTAGAACACTAGTTGTAGAAATACTAAGTGTTCCTAAGATATCTTTTATGTATCTCATGGTTCTAGACTCGAAAAGTGCACACTTAGGTTTCCTATGTGGAGACTAGGGAGGGGTCTCCTGCTTCAATATCAACCATCTCTAAGAGATAGGTCGATAGATTACACCGGTTCCCTGTGAGAATGAAACAAGCTCTTTTAAGAGAACTTGAGTAGCTAGAAGGTTTAGTGCATTGTGTCACTGGGTCCATGACGACTTTATCTTCAATACCGGTGTTACCTTAGCAACAACCAGTAGCATACGAATTGAACCCGGTGTTTGCCCTAAGGTTGAACATATGGAGGGCTATTTCTTTTCACCTTTTTCTTTACTCTTCTTTTTAATTCTTCAACTCCTTCTTTCCCTTTTCATTCTTTTCTCCTTTTTTTCGTATCATACCTAAGGACTTCTACTTCTAACTATTGGTGATGTCCTTGGGTACATCCCTCCGGCTTTGGCGGATCATAGGACGGTTTTTCCTGTCTTAATCACCTTATAACTCCATGAATATCCGACAATAGCCAAGAAACCTTTGATGAAAATCTCTCAAAGTGTTTTTGATTATCAAACATTTTGTTTAACACTTTGAGAGTTTTGTGTTTACTTTTGAAGGGCTCCCCCTTCACATGTGCTCATAAGTATTTTAATAAATTTGCACATGCGGGAGGAACAAACACTTTTTGAATTGATCCACTTTCAGTGAACAAGACCGATACGAGACACGCTTACATCACTAGTTATACTAGCTTGAAGTTATTACCCGGCCTGGTCAAGTCCACAGAAAGTTTCTCGAAACGGTACATTTCTACTAAGACGAATCATTTTCGAGACACGCTTACGTGGCTAGTTAGAGAGTTCCATTATCAGTTTTTAGGCGAGTACTAGCTCTGGTAACTAACTTGATGTCATTACCCGTCGAGGATAAGTCTTTTCGAGATTCCTAACTTTTATGTTTCGTCAATTCTTGGGTGAATCTGAGTCTAGCTCGCATGAGATTTGACTTTTAAGCAACTTTGAACTTTCATATTTTAATCACTTTCACTTTTTCTCCCCCTCAAAAATAGCATATAAGATGATATTTTTGACAATCTTTTTGATTAAAATATGCTTTTTGAGTCTTATGGGGAGAATTCAACAAGAACTTTTGATTTCAAGAACGATGATTTTGTATCAAGTGCTCCCCCTCAACAAGTGAGTTCTTATTGAGGTGAAATACTTGTCTTTTGAGCAGAGTTATGAAAATCAGAAAATGTTTGATTAACTCTACTCAAAAGTAAGAAGCCTTCGCTCCTTATATCAGGATTGAGGCACTGATGCGTACCTCAGGGTCCTTTCTTTACAAGAACGGGTTGTACACTGTTATGTGTGCACAAGCCATTGAGCAAGATGTTGACAAAACATTTTGATTTGGTAATACTCCCCCTCAAAAACTCGCATATGTTTTGATAATTTTAAACTTTTGAAGCGAATTGGGGAGTAAAGGTTTGAAAAATCTTGAGCAAAATTTTAAAAAGTTTTGAAAAATCCTTTTGAAAAAATTTGAATAAATTTTGCTCAAGATTAAGAAGCTGTAGATAAACTTAGCGTGAGAACTTGCTTCTTGTTTTTAGGAAAAGTGCACGTTTGGTTTTAAGAAATGGTTTAGCAAGGCACTTTCCTTTCTTTGAAAACCGACTTGTACACTGAAATGTGTGCACAAGTCGTCGTTTGAATACAAAATTTGTTTTCTTTTAACAAAATACTCCCCCTCAAATAATGAAGTTTATGCGAGAGATAGTCTTCTTGAGCAGAATATTAAATCGTATTTAAGAAATACTTTTTGAAAATTCGTGAAATGATTCTGCTCAAGGTTTTAGAAAACATAATCAAGTATTATACAACGAAGAATGCTTGAAATTCAAAACTCTTTTACTGTTGAAAGTTGTTTGAGACCCCGAGTCTCTCTTTTGAGTTTTAAAATCTGCAGAAGAAGATTTCCATCTAAAGTTGAACCTCATGAGTTCTTTTTGAAGATTTGTTTTTGTAATGAATGGAAACCTTCTAGTATTTGAGATGTTTAAATCAGAGTCATTCTTTTATTGTAGCCAAAGCATTCCACATTTTGTAAATTTGAAAGGTTTTGAATGACTTTGCTTTGGTCTCCACACTTGCTTTACCGGAGTAAAACGAGAGTGTAGAGTTTGGAAAGAAAAAAAATTTGTTTCTCACCATTTTGAATCCTTTTCCAAGTTTAGCCTTTTGACACATTTAGCCCTTTGTCCTCAAAAATATGTTCCATAAGAAACATTTTGACAATTGTTGAAGTTTTGACTTTCAATGGGATGACATGTACGTGCACACAGAGAAATGCATCAGGCATAAACAAGTATGCGGATGAATCAAAAACTCATTCTAAATCTTCCTAAGTGCTCAGAATTCTCAGATTAACACACAAGATCACAGATTAATTCATTCTTTCACTCGAAATTTTCCAATTATTATCATGGTTTGGAGTTATGATTTGAGACTTTGCACTCATTGTTAGCATTATAATGCAAGAATATTGAACAAACAAATGCCCTAGTAGTAGCAAAGACATCTACATCTTAAACCCTAAATCACATGATTTCAGACCTATGTTGTTACTAATTGAGCAAACACACCAATCGAGCATTCTTTAGTGTTCTCTAAAGCTATATGAAATAATTAAATAGACTAAACACATAAAAATGAAAGAAATGCCCCGATCGATATTTACATGAACCCTAGTTTCTGATTATGCCTTTTTGACCGTTGAAAATATTTGAAACATTTAGGGAACGATAAGACAACAACAATGAAGAAATTAGAAACTCACAATCGATAAGAAACCGAGGATAAAAAATCGTTAGTCTGATTCGTTGAGGTTTTTAATTATGTGTGAAATTTTTTGAGAACATTTGTGGAAATATTTATTAGACCCCGGTTTATTTTTTTTAAGCAATGTCCTTTCACCTAAGTTTAAGACTTTTGTGAGCTATACTCATTAAAGGTTAATTACTTTTCCATTTGAAGTCTAAACATGGTTAACTTGGAATCCTTGCCGAAAAATTTCTTTTCTCCCCCTCGAATTAGCATTAAGTTTGTGAATCATTTTTTTGCACATTTTAATTTGAGAGATCATAGAACTTTTTGAAAAATGAGTTTTTAATCCGAATGATGAAGAAACATTTTATCCTTGAAGAATAACGATTAGGTGTGCAAACTTCATGTTTTTGTGAAAAATTTTCTCCCCCTCAAAACATGTTCCATTTTGACAATGTGAAGCAAAATTTGTTTTAATGGAGGAACATAGTTTTGAAGATTAGAAGTTTGTACACAAAGAAAGAAGATTCTTTTTGTAGTTTTTTTTTTCTTTTTTTTAAAAGTATTTACAGAAAGAGTTTGATGTTTGACTCTTCTTAGGTTTTAAGAAAATTTTGCAAATCATCTGGAGTCAAACATCACATACCATTTTGGTGAACTAAATCAACAAACCTTGATGGAGGTAATGTCTTTGTAAACAAGTCCGCCAATTGGTATTCAGTACCCACAAACACTACTTCAATTGTACCCTTCTCAACATGCTCCTTTATGAAATGGTAGCAGAGAGCAATTTGTATGGCCTTGGAATGATGAATGGTGTTGCACGAGATAGCAATAGCACACTTTGAGTCGCAGTACATTGAGATCTAGTCAAATACATAGCCGTAGTCCGTGAGCTAAGTTCTCATCCAAATGACTTGAGCACAGAAAGCAGACATGGCTACATACTAAGCTTTTGTTGATGACAGTGATGTACAATCCTGCTTCATTGACTGTATCCCTTTGTAACTAAACAAGATTTGTTGCGAATCACTGTGCCTTCTGCGTCCAGCTTATTTTCCAAATCTATTTAAGTCCAATGATGTGTCGAAGGGTGATGTTGGTAGAACGTATGCATATCAGACGGATCCATATTGCGAGAAGACGACTCCATTATATCAGGAACAGTTGAAGTTGGTGCAAATGGATTGAAGAAAGTATTTCCATCATAATCTGCAAGTTGTGGTACTGATTGTTGTAATGGATCTTTGGCTGATTGTCTGGAGTTGGAAGCGGTTTGTCCTACTGTTGTTGGAGATGCAATTGGAGGACCGTCTTTATCAACAGTTGTTGTTGTTTGTTGAGGTGTGTCAGGTACTTGATTATGATCAAGGTGTGCAGCGGATATTGGTGAGACCTCAGAAGGGCGGTTTTCAATCGTATCATCGAACAATGGAACAAACAAGGTTTCCAATTCTTTGCGAGAGAGTGAAAATGGTTCAGCCAAAGAATCCAGAAAGTTTAGACGGTTGGATGCGGGTCCTAAGCTGTTGTGCTCAGAAGCCATAACATTAAGTGCGGGTCCGAAACTGATTTGTTCCGAAGCCATTCCTGTTATATCTAAAAAAAAGAAAGAATTGACAAAACAGAGAACATGGATCCCCAAGTGTAATTGGGTTTCGGATGTTAGAAGCATAAAGATGTAGTGTCAATTATCTTCTTGACACTCGGACACACTATATCAATGATTTCCTTTCTCACCTCAGGGATAGATGTTGTGGATTTCACATTAGTTTTGGTGCAAATGTCTAAAATCTTTCCTGTAGGAATCCACTTAAGACCAATTGATTTGAAAATTCTACCCGTGGGTACCCACCTAATGTTAGATCTAGGAGATGTTTTCCTTTTAGATGCAGTGGAATGAAATGTGGGAGCATCACTTCGTTGAGAAAACCTACGTCCTATATTGATCCACTTCTTATGTTTCTGACTTATGACTTTTGGTTCAACGGGTTTGTTTGTCTTAGTCGATTGAGCCTTTTCAAGTGAAATTCCTTTTTGAAGATATTTTAAAGCACAAACAACATGATTATTTACGCAACTACTCTTAGAAGCTATCCAATTCCTATTAGTTTGTTGATTACTGTTAGGTTTTGGTGTGCTACTACAAGCAGTATTCTGTACTACAGTGGAAGGGATCACACGAGGTTTAGAACCTAGAATTCCATCCTTTTGAAGTAGCACCTTTTTCCTAGCCTTTTCTAGATCATAGTTCTTGTACATGTCATATTTTCCATAAGAATCTTTACTTTTAATGCTCGTATTAGACACTGTTTTTGAACTAATCCTAGATGAGCCAGGTATAATCACGTGTTGAGATTTAGCAGACACATATGCATTTCCCTTTGGCCAAGAATGTGGAGTGACTGGTTTTGTCAAATTATTTTTCTCAACAACTTGGGAGGCAAACCGAGGTTTTGAAAATTTAGGTCGTTCAGATTTAAATGCAGTTGGTTGTCTAACTACCGATTGTTTTATGTTAGTTTGAGAAGGCGGTTTCCCCAAGATTGATGGTTTTGCAAACTTAGTATCCACACTCTTGCCAGTCAGGCTTCTTAATTTGTTTTGCAATGCAGCATGTGCAAACACCTTTGCTTGAATTTGACCTTTTAAAAGCTCATTTTCTTTAACTAATGTATCCACATGTTTACTTAGTTCATTCGAAACTTGACCATTGTTGCCCAAAGTTAAAGATTCGTTATTTAAGTTCAAGCGAGATGCAATGTGCCTCTAGTTTTGAAAAATCTTTATGAAACTGGGCAATGGTCTTTTTGAGAAGAATGTTTTCAGACTCAAGAGTTTGGTATGATGTTTCTGTTATTGGATTAACAGGTAAGGACTCAGACTCAGAATATTTGTCAGGACATTGAACAACATTCTGGTCAACCTCTCCTTCATTACTAAAGTTAGGTTGCACAGATTGTTGTTTCTCATTTGCAGGCATAATATGATCAACAGTAGATTGTACCTCAACCATTTGCTCTTTGTCAAAATTAGGTTCTGTGTCATAGATGGGTATGACATCTTTCTCAACCATCTGTTCTTTGTCAAAGTTGGGCTCTGAGTCATAGAAGGGTCTGATCTCTGCACAGTCTGCATCTGTATCATTCCCCAATCTGCTGTTGTCATCCTGCTCTTCTGATTCTATCCCATCGCTTTCCATGACACCCAAATTAGCTTCCAATACTTTAACCTCATTGCCCACATTAACGACATCTGTAGTATTCTCACCATTCCCAATAAACCTTTCAGCATTCCTTCCTTGTCTATCAACTCTTCGGGAATTATATAAATTCGTTATCATTATCATAGTTTGTACGAACCCCCTATAATTAAATGCTATAGCTGTATTATTCATGTGAGATTCCTGTATGTCTGCCATTAACATCACATCTGCTATATCGGCTTCCAAATCTGCTGTATTGGATTCCAAATCTACATATTCATCATCAGATGGAATATCTCCCATGAAACTTTGCGAAACATCATAGAGATTACCCCCTTCAACTTTCATTTGACTAAGTGTGGCATTGTATTCAACATTATCGTCAGAGAGTGAAGTTGAATCATAATCTTGAGCTTCCACATCTGCAATATTTTCCGCATATGCCAAAAATGCCATGCTTGGTTCAATAAGATCTTCTTCGTCATCAGTATCTTCCATTTTGTTGAAGCATTCATAAGTTGAAGTCATCACGCATTTGCCTTTCTCAGAAGATACTTGTCCAAGCTTCACAAGATTTTGTAGAAGTGATTGCATATGATTATATAGTGTTTCAGGAGGGTACTGTGGAATGAAAATAGGCTCAGGTGCATTTGGAGGATTGAAGAAGAGACCATTTGGAGTGTAAATTAAGGATCCATGGTCAACAGCTGGAGATGGTGGAGCCGGGAGGATGATCTTCAGAGGATTCATGCTTAAACAGGATTCAAGAATTTGCTTCATTCTGATGTGATGAAGTTCTTCTGTACGATGCATAGCTTCAATATATTTCCACATTTCATAAGCACTGGCTTGAAAGTCCATATTCATGTAAATTGAATTGGGAAGGGCTAATGTCATGAACCATGGGTCGAAGTGTTTACAACAAATAATCATTCCACTTCAACCAAAACAAGCACGGAAATTATACACTAGCACCTCACAAATAGTGTTTAGATACTCACATCTCTCGGGTGTAATAAAAGTATATATCACAATATGAAAATGGAAAATATCTCTCACTACCTGTCATAGCACATAGATTACCATAGGCTTGGGAAAGGATCAAACCTCCACCACTTGGTGTAAGCACCTAGGATAAACTATCAAATAGGCCTTTTTAAAGGGTTATAACGTGAGGTGTAGGGATATGATAAACACAATTTTGTTGGATAAGGTAATCTTTACTGGTGGTGAGTTAATCATCTTGGTCAATTACATGTACAATGTGGCGTTGCTAAGCTAAGACTCGACTCTACTTAAGCTAATCATAAACTAACAAAACATAAATAAACATAAAAGGAAACGGGATGGTAACCCGTATGTTTTTTCTCTTTTTCTTTTTCTATTTTTTTTTCTTTTTCTTGATTTTTCGATTTTTTTTTAATTATTATTATTTTTTTTGCATACACTCTTGCCCTACCATCCAAAATAATATATCGCAGGGAATTTGCATTCCCCTTACACTTGAACTTTTACCATACTTTACAATCAACTATTCTAATGACTCGAATTAAGATAATCAAAATACTTGGAGTACTTTTTGAATATTAGCGCATATATGGGGGTAATAATTAACGTCTTCCCCAATACTCCATAACAATAGTACTTTACCCAAGAGTCCCAATCGTCCCAAAACAGTATGTACAAGATATGACTCGACTTAGCAACCATTTAATCAATTAGACAACTAACTAAGGGTTTAAACATGTAACAATAATGCACCAAAAATGAGTGCATACAAGGAAGGCTAAGGCGATTTGAGTGTACATTTGGGGTGGATTGTAAGCAAATTCTTCTTTTAAGTAAAATGCTTAAAGTTAGAAACGAAAAAGATAGGCTCGGAGGGGTGTACTAGGGGTATCGTGTACTAAAAATGTGTAAAACTTAAAGGTGTGGGAAAAATTAATTGACTTTACTAGTCAAGTAATTATGACTTCATTGGTCAAGTAATTATGATACGTGTTTAAACACAAGAGTTATCTTAATGCCTCTTATCATGTAGCAAATTCTAACTATGCGAATGTAGTCTCACTAGTAGTCTTGGGATGCATCACTAACGCAAGTTCTAGAATCTAAGTACTACAGGTACACTCATAAGCATCTTTTCCTAACAAATCTAGGGGCGAACCTCACATATTTGGGGTAGAAAATTTTGAGTGGTACGGTTTTTCGTGCTAGTCATACAACTCCTATCCATGAGATGCTCATTAAGGCTAAAGCTTCACTCCTAAATGTTGTAAAAAAATTTAAATTTGGCGCTAAAATTACCCTAACAAGTGTTTCTCTTAGTTTTATTACACACCTACTTTTGAACAAACAAACTCAAGTGCGATTGCATTCTCTAAGGTATCATCATTTACCCTCCCCTTACACTTAGGCTGAACATTGTCCCTAATGTTCAATAAAAAGGATGTAAAAGTAATGAAGGTAAAAGAATGAAACAAATACTCCCCTGATTCATTCGGTGTGGATAATGTGATAACATGGTTAGATCCTCCTCCAAGAAAATGAACGTTGAAAGTTTCCCTCCATAAATATAAATCATCTTCTTGTCCAATATAACCTGTTAAACCTGAGAAAACAATCATGGCAAACCTGGCGTAAAATCGGCGGCAAACTCTATATATACTAAAATCCTAGAAAGCAAATTAAGATATAATACTTGTGGAATGAATGTTTGCAGATTTCATGGAGTTTATAAAACTAAAGATTTAACAAAAACTATGCGACTCCTGCAGAAAAACAAAACTAGCAAAATTTCCAGAATTTTACACCTGACGCCGTCAGGTTATAATCCTTACGCCGTCAGAATGCTCTTACAGAAATCTTATGTTAAGTTTCCGGAAAAATTCTGGAAAAACTCATGCCTTAATTCCTGGAAATCCTGCAAAACATCATTATAACTCGATACAAGCATTTGACTCAAACAAATACTAATATGCACGTTCGTTTGATATCGTTGTGATTCATGTTAAAGCTCGTTCTTAGAAAAAAATTTAGATTTCCCTTACACTTATCTTTTGCGAAATACCTTTATATGTAATCAAGACAAAGTTAAAGACAAAATAAAGAATTTTCACAATTTACTTTGAAACATGAGCCACAAACAATAAAAATAAAGCATGCATATGGAAACAAATAAAAACAAACAAACAAGTAAAGCTTGGGTTGCCTCCCAAGAAGCGCTTTTCTTTATTTACGAGTCTTGTAGCTAGACTCAAGGTTACGGGCTACGTTTTCCTTTCCCACTTTTCAATCGATTCTCTTAACCTTTGAACTATTTCCATGTCAACTCTATACTTAGGCCTGAGGGTTAAGCAATTTTTATAGTAAAGGCTCCTCTTCTTCCAAACAAAATTCATTCCTTTATTCTTATCTTCTTCATTAATGTCCTCGATAGTACTAATGTTATCCATATCAAGCTGAGGCACATAATGAAATTCCTTCATTTTATTAGGCATCCTATATGTGATCCTATCGATTTCATTAGAAAATTGGACCGTTTCTTCTATTTGATCGTGTTTTAACTTGGACTCCTCAATAAATGGCTTTTCTAATACAACATGGGATAAGCGACAATCTAGAACATTAGCCAAGTCTTAGACAACCATAAAGTCAACGATATAAGTAAAGTTCCCAACAAAGACATGTAAAACAAGACTCCACCGGGATATTTGAGATCTCTCCAAGGCTCGAGTCTTGTTTTTACTATATCATTATAAACACTTGAAGACATAATGTTGATCGGGGATTTGAAATCGATGTAGGCTTGATCAATGTGTTTATACCCAATCATACATGGTATCTTCACATTCCTAGGGTTACCTCTCTTAATCTTAGGCTCAATCATAACGAAAGGGGGTCGAGGATTATCAACAAGATTGTTATAGTAAGCGATTTCCTCCTTAGTGGGGTATAAATTGAAATAATCATCATCAAGATTGATGAGACGAAAAGTGTACCGCTTTTAAGGGGTTATTTAAGCCCAAAGTCGAGATTATTTGATCAAATATTGACCTAAATAGTTTCTTTTGTCATTTTAGGAACTTTGGAGTAGAAATCTGGAAAAGGAAGCATTTTGGACGTTTTTGAAGCGAAAAGTGAAGAAAACGGCAAAGTCTCCAAATCAAGCTGGAATTTGTACCTGACGGCGTCACATATTGCATGTGACAGCCTTACGTTATGGCAAAGATGTGGATAAAAAGGTATAACGAGACACGCCAGAATGTTTTTGGAATTTAACACGTAACGGCGTCACCAAGGCTGTCACGTGTAATTTGCTCTTGACGGCCATGAGAAGATTAGTACATGACGGTGTAAACTCTGGATCTAGGCAATACGAGGATTTCTTTGGCGGTGAGTTGACGGAGTCAGACTCAACACGTGACGCCGTCAGCCCACAAAATCTATATATAGTGTCGATATAAATAATGCCTAAAAACATTATTAACATTTATCGGTATCTCTATGTTTTGATAATCACAAAACGTAAACCCATTGAGCTAAAAATTATGACGTAAACAAGTATTTAGTGATAAATATTCTCTTTACATCCAAATCACTTAAGGTATGAATAAACAAAGTGTTTATTGCATTCTATGATCAAAAGAACAATTTTCTTAAACATTAGACTTTTTATTAAATGTCACAAAATATTTTATATGTTTTACAAAATCATTTTTGGAAATAAAAGAATATGTTTAAATCATTATAAATATATGAATTCAAATTTTCAACCAAAAATGGTAAAAATGTTCCAGAAAAACCTTCCCTATTAAAAGACAAATTTTATGGCCGTTTTTGAAGGGCGGCCCACTTAATAATTAAGGGGATCGGCCCCTAATTAAGGGGACCGACCATGCTTAAAAACAGTATTTTTTCCCCTATAAATACTGGCTCAAATATGGCATTTTTCCTCACCTTTTGCGCTAAAAACTTTCTGATCTAAATCTTCTATACCATTCTCTTAAACCCCTTGATCATATAATCATAAGCTTTTGTTTTCAAGTGATCCAAGCTTCAACCTTTCAAGTGCAAGAGAAGAATGCTTTAATCCTTCAAGACAAGAAGTATTACAACTTGTTGTGACCTCCAAATCCAAGTGGTTTGTGCATCATCACTTGTATAGTATTCATCCATTTGTGTATTAGTTGTGAATATTGGTTAGATAGAAGTAAACATAAGGAGTTATGCTAGTAAGGTGTGTAGGTAGAGAAGTTGTGAATTGATTGTGGTGTGCAAGTAGTATAGGTGTGAAGAAGAAGTAGTGTGATTAGGTAGTGCTTAGATGTGAAGAAGTTGTGAAATAGTTGTGAAGAAGTTGTGAAGTAGTTGTGTAGGAGTTGTGAAAAAGGTGTGATGAAGTTGTGGTGTGATAATTGGTGTGTAAGGTTTTCTCCGCCATAAGAGAGCTTGTTGACATAGTGAAGAAAACTCTCGAGTTAGGTGCTCGGGGAGTGGAGTATGGCAAGGAAGGTGTCCTTGTAGCCGAACCAATATAAATCTCTTGTCTCGCGGTTAGATCTTTCCATCTCTTACTTATTATCTTGCTTATATCATTATTACTTTTGTAGACGTAGACGTATATATATTGTTGCTCATATAGTGCTAGTGTCGATTTCACTTAAAGATCAAACAAAAGTTTCATTCACAAAACAAAGTTTTTACAATCAAACTAAAAAGGTAACATACATATAATTGATCTTTTCGATCAAGTATAGTTTTCATACAAAATATAAATAAGGATTACAAAATAAACATTTACTTACTTATCTCTCGTATATAGCTATAATTGTTTATATTATGCATGTGTTGATTTCACATACTTAGCTTACATTATTATTATTGTTCATACTTAGATATAGTTGTTCATATTGTTCAAGATTTGAGTTCACATAAAATCGAATCAAAGTTTTAAAAGTAAACAAGGTTTTAAAACTAAACTAAGTTTTCATAATAAAATAAAATAAAAGACGTAAAACTATTCAACCCCCCTTCTAGTTTTCCACAATTGGTATCAGAGCCAGGTTTAACAAGATCTTTAAAATATATTGTATTTTAAAACTTGTAACGATCTATGGAATCTGAAAAATATTTAGAAGGGCAATCTATGCAAAGACCACCACTATTTGAAATTGATGGATTTTTATATAGTAAAAATCGATTCGAAACTTATGTGAAATCAAAGGATCTAGATCTTTGGCATGTTATTACTAATGGTGATTTTTACCTACTCAAAATAATCCCGAAACAAATAAAGATGAAATAGTACCTTTTGAAAAACAAAATAATGATTTAAAAAGAAAACTTTCAAAAAATAATGAAGCAAAAATGGTTATTTACAATGCGTTACCACGTAAAGAATACGAAAGGCTCTTTATGTGTGAAATCGCAAAAGAAAATTGGAATTCTTTACTAATAACTCACCAAGGTAATAGTCAAGTCAAGGATAACAAAATAGATCTACTTGTGCAACAATATGAGCAATTTATAATTCCGAAAGAGGAATCAATTGATAATGCTTTTGCTAGGTTTAACACTATCATCACATGTCTAAAAGAACTTGATGAGAATTTTTCTAGTAAGAATTTTGTCAGGAAATTTCTTAGGGCTCTTCATCCAAAATGGCGAGCTAAAGTCACGGCTATTGAAGAATCAAAGAATTTGTCAACTCTACAACTTGACGAATTAATTGGGAACTTGAAAGTACACGAGGTCATAATAAAGAAGGACTCCGAAATAGTCAAAGTAAAAAGAGAACAAAGCAAATCCATTGCTTTGAAAGCTAGGAGGGAATCTAGTGACGACGAAAGTTCAACCTCCGAAAGTGATGATGAAGAATGCGCTATGGCCGTAAGAGATTTTAAGAAATTTTTCAAAAGACGTGGAAGATTCGTTAGACAACCGTATGATGAAATGAAAGTATCTCAAAGAAGTAAAGATGACAATAATGGGAAGAATGAAAGGAAATGTTTTAAATGTGGTGATCCAAATCATCTTATCGGAAAGTGTCCAATGATGTCAAGAGATCAAATCAAAAGGCGTTCATTGGAGGTGCTTGGAGTGATAGCGATGAGGACAAGAAAGAAACCACAAAGGAGGAAAAGTGTTTTATGGCTAAGACGCCAAAAGAGGTACATTCCGAAACCAAATTCTTTAGTGATGAAAATTTATCATTAGATGAAAATGACCTAGATAATGAATATAATAGATTATGCAAATTAGGTCAAAAAGTAATGGTTAAAAATAAAACACTAAAATGCATAAATACTCAACTAGAAAATGAAATACTTGAATTGAAAGCTAAAATACACCACATAGAAAAGGGTAAGAAATTTTTTGAGGAATGTAAATCATGTTATGATCTCGAAAAAGAAAATGAAAAAATTAAGGAAGAAATTTATAAACTTGATAAATTTGAAAATAGTAGTCACTCACTTAGGAAAATAATAAGTATTCAAAGAGCATCCGGAGATAAAACCGGTTTAGGATTTAACTCAACCGAAGCTTCAACAAGTGAAACTAAAAATGTTAAATTTGAAATTGAACTAAATGAACTAAAACCTTTAGAATCAAATCCTAAATATATACTTATTAATGATAGAAAAATACTTCTTGCCAACGATGAAGAAATAAAAACCTTTTATAAACCATCCTTAAAAACCGAAGTAGGATCATCTAAACCCAAATTAAGATCTAAAACTCCAACACCAAGAAAACCTAACAATCACCATCCAAGATCTAAAACACCTCAACCTAGAAGAAATCAAAATAGACAAAATTACAATAACACTAGAAATCAAATGTGGAATTATCAACCAAGTTACAATCCTTGGGGAATATTACCACCATACATGCATCCTAGCCAAATGTTAAATATGTTTGGAGCAAACATCTTTGGACCAATGAGACAATGGGGACCAAGTGGCTAAGTTGTCATTCTTCAAAGAAGTTGGAATCTCATCTACAAATGACTTCTATAAGTCAACATAGTTACTTGAAGAGCTTGAAGAAAATCCATTGAAGACTAAAAGGTATATGTCTCTTTTAAGTTCATCGCTATAATTTGAATGCTTAGATAAATAATTAGTTAGATTAATGCTTGGCTATACATATATATTGTTTGTAACTCTTATACATATATACGTACATAATAGCTTATATACTTATAACCTAGAAACATCATTAGTTGACTTTCCTAGGAATAAAATGAAATTGTTCATTGTCGAACAAAATAGAAAATGGAAGTCTTCTATATCCACTAATAGCAAACTCATGGTGATGAAGTGAAATGGGTTAAGTGAATTACTCGTTAATATAGAAGTAGGATTAGATCCCTTGCGTAAGAAAACTATGGATGAAACAAGCTCTCGTAGACTATGGCATTAAGTTAGATAAGTGTTCAATAACAAAGGAGCTATAGATGTTATAATATACCCCATTCAACACCCTCGCATCAAACATGTTGAATTACGTCTTCACTAACTTAAGATCATATGTTATGTAGAAAAGGATAGCATATGACAATAGGCTTAACCAATCCTCTTGAGCATGAGATCTTTAATAAAAATCTTTCAAAATCTATGATTAATGATATTTGTTGTCAAAAATCTAATATCTCTAAAAATATGCAAAAACCTCACATTTTGGAAAATAGTTCTTCAAATGACTATCCCACTTTTCAATAACATGTTTTCACTATCAATATCCACAATTTTGTTTTGATCAAAACCAAAGATTTGGAAAATCTTCTTTACCTTTCATTAGCATATTTTGAAGTAAAACCCAATCTATTTTATTCAAATAACTCTCACATCTACGTGAAAAGCTACTTTCAAACATTGTTGAATAATGCTAAAAACGTCTCTTTAAATCATGCATGGTGATCTCATATTTGTCATCTATATTTATATAAATGACACTTATAAGTGAACTAAATCAAATCAAGAGGACCATGGTTTGTCTATTAAGACTTTGTTTGTAACAAGTCTAGAAATCCATGCTATCATACCTACCCACTTATTGCACATTGATACACATTAGGATTAATCCTCCTAGTTATGTAGTTATGAACTACTTGATGTTGCTTATTGTTTCCTAGCACTTATATTTTACTTGCTTGATGAGTATGTTTACATGCTAGATGAAATTGCTTGTTTACTTAATCTCTTTGGTTAACATGCTTTGGCTACATAATTGCCTACATAATTAGTATATGCTTAATTGCCTCAAAGAGTTGGACTTGTTTGAAACCAAAAACACAACCTTTCTGCAATTCACTACCAAAAACCCTTTTTTGACAATCTGGGAATCACCAGATGGGCGTCCCCCTAAAATCATAAGGCGGCCCCCTTAATTATTAAGGGGACCGGCCTCCAATTAAGGGGACCAGCCATCTGATGGTCAAAGGTGTTGTTTCCCTTTTCTACTTTTTAGCCCATTTCATCCTACACTTCCCAAAATTTGCAAACCTATTTTATCCTAAACCTTCTATCAAAGTTTATACATCCTTAATCACACCAATCCTACATTATAAACACTCTCATTCCTCTCAATCTCTACTCATCTCATCATGTCCTCTCATATTAAACCAAAACCACCAAGAAACCCATTTGGAGAAGAAAGCCTAACTTCCATTAAAAGCCCGTCAAACCAAATGATGTTGTCAAACATCCAACACCAAATTCCTCCTATGTCTTCAACATTACATACCTAACATCTCACTCTCCTTCTCACCAACATTACATATCAAAAACCTTTACTCACCCATATCCTTCTACATTACACTCAAACCTCATAATCTTTACACACTCAAACCTCATATCCTTCTACCTTACACTCAAACCTCAAAACCTTTACACACTTAAACCTCATAACCTTTACTCACCTCAACCTCAAATTTTATCTCCTAGTGCACCTAATGCACCATCTCTAAATCCCTTCCATGAACATCGCTCTTTCACTCTCACCAATCACATCACTTGATACTCATTTTCTATCTTCACCAATAACTCCACCTAGTAATCCTCACAAAAAGATTCAACCATATAACCATTCCCTATACTCTACAAAGTGTGTCATCACCACTACAACTTAACCCATGAAGGTCAAACCATATTTCATGATACATAAACCTCATGTTCACTCAGATGAACCCTTTCACAAACCTCATCATCATAACCGAACATCCATCCTTGTTCCCAAAAATACACCTTCATCTCACCCACATTAATCATATGAAGAGAATGCTCAATCTCAAAAAAACAATCCCTAATAACAACCACACTCCACCATCATCACCTTCCTCCGAACACTTGAAGTTCATCAAAGAACTCAAGAAAGCCCATGAGCTTTGTGCTCTTCTTGCCTTACACCTTGCTCAATTCATCTTGGAATAACTTTCCTCTAGCTCTCCTTCATCACCCCAGAACTTGAAACAAGTTGCAAAACATGTCAACAATTTTCTTTGTTGCATCTTTCTCCAAAAAAAACCATTTCATTAAATGAACACTTCACTTGGATTGAGTATCTTCTCACTAGATCTCATTCAAAACCCTCGCTTGAACAACATCCAAACTCTCAATTAACCTCTTCCACTCCTAACTCTACACCTCTAAACTCTCCACCATCAAACTCTCCAACACTCATGCACCCAAACATATACCTCCATTAATCCAACAATCTTACCCTAACTTAACCATTTTCATTCCAAACACTCAATCATCAACCATCTAAGCATAATATATGCTTATGATTTTCACTTTTAAATAATAATCAACCAACCTTTTGTTACAAGCAAGTCTGATGGCTCTCTTTAGCAAATTAGGATCTTTAACATAATCACTTTGAATTAATTTTTATGTATCCTTAATATTTGTTTGCTATGCTTGTTATTTGTATATTGCATATTTTCTATGTATGCTTGTGCTTCTAATATTTTTGCAGCCAAGATTCCCATTGCTCGATTCCTTGGTGCCCTCGAACGAGGGGTAGCACGCATCAAGGGGGAGCTTTCATCCCGTCTAACTTCATTTATGAAGCTAGTCGGCATAACATTTTTGATTCTACAAAAAGGGGGAGAAGTGAATATAAACTCACTTAATACACGTCTAAAATTTAATTTTTAGACTTGATGAGTTTAGGTTTGTAATCATCAAAAAGGGGGAGATTGTTGATATAATAATGCCTAAAAATATTATTAACATTTATCGATATCTCTATGTTTTGATAATCACAAAACGTAAACCCATTGAGCTAAAAATTATGACGTAAACAAGTATTTAGTGATAAATATTCTCTTTACATCCAAATCACTTAAGGTATGAATAAACAAAGTGTTTATTGCATTCTATGATCAAAGGAACAATTTTCTTAAACATTAGACTTTTTATAAAATGTCACAAAACATTTTATATCTTTTACAAAATCATTTTTGGAAATAAAAGAATATGTTTAAATAATTATAAATATATGAATTCAAATTTTCAACCAAAAATGGTAAAAATGTTCCAGAAAAACCTTCACAAGTAAAAGATAAATTTTATGGCCGTTTTGGGAGGGTGGCCCCCTTAATAATTAAGGGGACCGACCACGCTCCCAAATAGTATTTTTTTCCCCTATAAATACTGGCTCAAATCTGGTATTTTTCCTCACCTTTAGCACTATAAACTTTCTGAACTAAATCTTCTATACCATTCTCTTAAACCCTTTGATCATATAATCATAAGCTTTTGTTTCCAAGTGATCCAAGCTTCAACCTTTCAAGTGCAAGAGAAGAATACTTCAATCCTTCAAGACAAGAAGTATTACAACTTGTTGTGACCTCCACATCCAAGTTGTTTATGCATCATCACTTGTATAGTATTCATCCATTTGTGTATTAGTTGTGAATATTGGTTATATAGAAGTAAACATAAGGAGTTATGCTAGTAAGGTGTGTAGGTAGAGAAGTTGTGAATTGATTGTGGTGTGCAAGTAGTATAGGTGTGAAGAAGAAGTAGTGTGATTAGGTAGTGCTTAGATGTGAAGAAGTTGTGAAATAGTTGTGAAGAAGTTGTGAAGTAGTTGTGTAGAAGTTGTGAAAAAGGCGTGACGAAGTTGTGGTGTGATAATTGGTGTGTAAGGTTTTCTCTGCCATAAGGGAGCTTGTTGACATAGTGAACAAAACTCACGAGTTAGGTGCTCGGGGAGTGGAGTAGGGCAAGGAAGGTGTCTTTGTAGCCGAACCACAATAAATCTCTTGTCTCGCGGTTAGATCTTTCCATCTCTTACTTATTATCTTGCTTATATTATTATTATTTTTGTAGACGCAGACGTATATATATTGTTGCTCATATAGTGCTAGTGTCGATTTCACTTAAAGATCAAACAAAAGTTTCATTCACAAAACAAAGTTTTTACAATCAAACTAAAAAAGTCACATACATACAATTGATCATTTCGATCAAGTATAGTTTTCAAACAAAATATAATTAAGGATTACAAAATAAACATTTACTTATTTATCTCTCGTATATAGCCATAATTGTTTATATTATGCATGTGTTGATTTCACATACTTAGCTTACATTATTATTATTGTTCATACTTAGATATAGTTGTTCATATTATTCAAGATTTGAGTTCACATAAGATCGAATCAAAGTTTTAAAAGTAAACAAGGTTTTAAAACTAAACTAAGTTTTCATAATAAAATTAAAAAAAAAAAAAGACGTAAAACTATTCAAACCCCCCCCCCCCCCTTCTAGTTTTCCACATATAGTTTTCTTATTTTCTTGTAATAAAAAGAGGAGAATTTTAGTGAGACTTTTGGGAGAACTTGTGGGGAAACCCTAGGTCGAATTTTGCAGGGTTTTTCACCCTTTTATCATCCATGTTCTAATAAAGATAAGTCTTCCAATAATCATTCAATATGTCTATGTGTTGTTTGATTCTATCTTATGCTTGTCTTTACTTTAACATGCTAGGCTAGGTTTTCTTTGTGTTTGCTTAGATGTAATGAAACCTAGTTATTGATTATTGGTTGGTTGTTTGTTATTAATTGTATTGGATGAATGATATCGATGTTAGGCTTAAGAAAACTAGTAGACTTCCAATTGGTAACATGCTTGAACGTCTTAAGAAACAAGATCGGATGTGTACTACGATAAATTTGTTATATTTAATGCATGAGTAACTACTAAGGAGGCCATGTTAGGAGCTAGTAGTTGGCTCGACATAGGAAGAGATAGAAGCTTATAGAGTTATGGAAGATCGTACACGGCCCAACTAAGGGTATTAAGGAATATAACCCGTCATCCACGCAATTGTAAGAAACTAATCAACTAGTAAAAGATAGCTAGGGAGTAGTGAAATCTAAGGAAACACGTTTCTCTCATTATTGTTTTTCTCCTCATTTACATTTACTTTCTTGTTATTTTATTTTCATTGCATTAGTAGATATTTGGGTTAGTTGACTAGCAACTAATTCCGCCCACTCTTCCAAAACCCGAGATTTTTACTAGCTTTCCAAAAAACTATAAAAATACAAAAAGAATCATCCATCACCTCTAGACCTAGTTTAATTAAGTTTTGATCCTAACGACACTATTCCCCGAGAGAATGATCAGTCCCCCGATACTTGCCACTACACTATACTACATCGGTCAGGTACACTGCCTGGTGAAGATTGCAAGCCTCTTGAGATTCCTTGAGAGGTAAAACCTTTTGCGAGGGCGCAATCCCACGCATCAAGTTTTTGGCGCCGCTGTCGGGGAATAGTTATTGTTTAGGTTGAAATTTCTTTTTATTAGGTCTACTTGCTAGATTCATTTCTAATAAGATTTTTATTTTCTTTTTATAGGTTTTCTTTAGTCTATCTTTTTCTTTGTTCCTTTGTTCGTAACCGTTACCATCCGCCATCATGGAAGGTGGTAATCTCTTTGATCCCATCAACCCACCTCAACAAAACCACCCACAAAACCCACCACAACCAAACCAACCTCCTAGACCCCGCAATTTAGGAGAGTACTCCCCTCCTAGCCACCTAGGCTATCGAAACACCATTCAGCTCACTCAAGGATCCAATGTGTCTCCCTTGCGATCCGACACCATTCGGTTGGTGCAAAGCGGATGTGCATTCCATGGACTTGGTTCCGAAGATCCTAATTAACATCTCAAGGATTTCCTCAAAATTGTAGATTCCATAGATCTTGATGTTGAAACTCGAGAGACGACCCGATTGCGTCTCTTCCAATTCTCTCTACGTGACCAAGCTAGTCAATTGCTTGAGCGTTTACCCGCGGGATCAATCACCTCTTGGGATGATCTCACCACTCATTTCCTTGCTCAATTTTTCCCACCGGGGAGAACCACCAAGCTAAGAAATGACATCTTGATGTTCCAACAACGTCAAGGTGAAACTCTCTATGAAGCATGGACTCGTTTCAAGGACTTACTCCAAAAAGTCCCTCATTATGGCATAGATCTTTGGCTCCAAGTCCAAATCTTCTATGACCACATCAATCTCTCCATGAGGCAAACCATTGACCAAGCGGCCGGTGGCAAGCTATGTGATCGAAGTGCGGAAGAATCATGGGAACTCATAGAAGATATTGCTCTCCATGACAACGAAAGTTGGAATGATCCCCGTGATTTGAACAAAACAGTCAAGGCAATATCTTTGCCTTCGAACAACTCAAGCACTCTCGACCGTAGGTTCATGGAATTCGAAGACCAAGTCAAGTTTCTCATAAAATCTTACGAGGCTCCTAAACCTTCAAGCCAAGTGAACAAAATCACTTCTTCATGCAAATTATGCAGTGGTCCTCATGAAACTCATAATTGCATGAAACTCCCCAAACGAGCTTTTAAGGAATTTGCATCCTCACGTGCCGATAAAGTGGAGGATAGGTAGCCCACCACTAATCGTGGACCTGGAAATTTCAGCGAGGCCAGTGAAGCGTGGAAGGATAAGCCAAATTTTAGAGGATATCAGACTCGGAGCATATCCTTCAATGATTCTCCCCCACTCACCTGGTCCGAGCATTATCCACCTCAGAACACACCTGAGCAAGGCTATGAAGAAACACTGCAAAAGTTTTTTCTCTCTCAAGAGACACAGCTTTCTACGCTCGAGACTCAATTCAGACAACAGCAAGCCGATATGAATAACAAGGTTGGTAACCTGTTGAACGCTATCAATGATCGCATTGCTAGTAAATTGACTCAGGATGAAGTGGTCAAATCCGTCACCATCATTAATCAGCCACCCTCCCAAGTAAAAATAAAGAGCCCTAGTAAACTCTTTAAACATATATCACCAAAGGTGAAGGAAACTAAGGACCCTTTTTACCCCTCGGCACCAATCCACTTCGTAAACACCATTACCACAAAACCTGCTCCTAAACCCAATCAGAGCCAACAACCAACTAGGAATGGGAATCATGAGGTAGAAGGTGAAGCCCCCAAGAAGGACAACGATGTGACTAAGGGCCATGTAGACTTACCCGAGGACTCCATCACACAAGGGTCGAGTGAATGGAAGGATTCGAATGAAGAATCCGAGGGAGCTAAGGAAAATTTGGGATTTTTGGATACCTCTATTATGGAGGAGCTCGAGAAAGACACGGTAGAGACTTCTATAGGGTGTAGAAATAAGATAGAGGAAGGCGACTCCAAAGTTTTTAAGGTTTCTCGCACCACTAGGAAAAAACTTATAACTGATGCATACATAGATCCTGACCTCCCAATAAATATATACTCTCTCTCCCTTTACAACGAAGCCATTCCTGAACAAATTACATGTAAAGGACTCAATAGCGTTAGGATAGAGAAAAGGTTACCAATTATGATTGGAGGATTCATCTATGATGTTGATCTAACCGTTATCGATAACATGGACTCATTCATGAGTCCAACATTAACTAAACTCGTCCTCGAAAAACCATTTGTAAAAGAAACAGGAGTGACCCTCAATGAAAGCGATGGTAGTGCACTATTTACCAATGGTGTCAGAAAAGTAATTTTTCATAAGGGTAATGAGGAAGTGTATGAAAACCAACCATCATTGGATTGTAATAGAAATGGGATACAAGGTAGAAGGTCGGCAAAGATAAAGCGACGTGATCCGAATAACCTCAAAATCCCTTACATAATCTGTCACAAGCATTTTTATAATGTCTACATTGACGTGTGCCTACCCAAGAATGTTATGTCCTTGTTCCATTACAACAATATTTGCAGATGGGGGTTAATTTATAAAGGAGAGAATGTTGTTGGCAGAGATCATAAAGTGCAAGTGTTTGTAGGAAATATGACATTCACGATGGACTTTACGATCGTGGAAAATATTGAAGATTATATCGACCCTAGGTTATCACAAGTTGTTTTCGGGGCGCCCTTTTGTGAAATCACTAACTTAATGGTTGACGACCGGAACAGAATCATGACTTTCACCGATGGAATTAGGAGAATCTCATACCAAACGCCATATAAGATGAAAGATTTCAAAGGAATAGATTGTGATGGGCTTGATAAGCTAGGCTCCCAACTTGTTTTATGTGATGATGATGTTCGGAGAGGATGTAAAAACACCTTTGACTTATCATGTGGGTTCTTTAAGGGTGCCAGTAAGCTTAGTTCCAAATATCGGGAAGATATTTTTGAATTTGAAGATCCAAAATACCTGCACTATGAAAGTGATCCCGATAGAGATTTGGAGGATGGCCTAGAAACCGTGACTAACGACGAGGTCACGTAGTAGCCCGTGACCTTGAGTCTAGCTACAAGACTCATTAATAAAGAAAAGTGCTTCTTGGGAGGTAACCCAAACTTTATTTGTTTGATTGTTTGTTTGTTTGATTTTATTTGTTTCCGTATGCATGCTTTATTTTTATTGTTTGTGGTTCATGTTTCAAAGTAAATTGTGAAAATGCTTTATTTTGTTGTTTAACATCGTCTTAACTTCATATAAAGGTATTTCGCAAAAGATAAGTGGTTCATGTTTCAAAGTAAATTGTGAAAATGCTTTATTTTGTTGTTTAACATCGTCTTAACTTCATATAAAGGTATTTCGCAAAAGATAAGTGTAAGGGAAATCGAAATTTGTTTCTAAGAATAAGATTGAACATGAACCACAACGATATCAAACGAACGTGCATATTAGTATTTGTTTGAGTCAAATGCTTATATCGAGTTATAATGATGTTTTGCAGGATTTCCAGGAATTAAGGCATGAGTTTTTCCAGAATTTTTTCCGAAACTTAACATAAGATTTCTGTAAGAGCATTCTGACGGCGTAAGGATTATAACCTGACGGCGTCAGGTGTAAAATTCTGGAAATTTTGCGAGTTTTGTTTTTCTACCGGAGTCGTATAGTTTTTGTTAAATCTTTTTGCGAGTTTTATAAACTCCAGGAAATCTGCAAATATTCATTCCACAAGCATTATATCTTAATTTACTTTCTAGGATTTTAATATATATAGATTGCCGCCGATTTTACGCGAGGTGTGCCATGATTGTTTTCTCAGGTTTAACAGGTTATATTGGACAAGAAGATGATTTATATTTCTGGAGGGAAGCTTTCAACGTTCATTTTCTTGGAAGAGGATCTAACCATGTTACATATTATCCACACCGAACGAATCAGGGGAGCATTTGTTTCATTCTTTTACCTTCATTACTTTTACATCCTTTTTATTGAACATTGGGGACAATGTTCATCCTAAGTGTAAAAGGAGGGTAAATGATGATACCTTAGAGAATACAATTGCAGTTGAGCTTATTTGTTTAAAAGTAGGTGTGTAATAAAACTAAGAGAAACACTTGTTAGGGTAATTTTAGCGCCAAATTTAAAATTTTTTACAATATTTAGGAGTGAAGCTTTAGCCTTAATGAATGTCTCACGGATAGGAATTGTATGACTAGCACGAAAAACCGTACCACTCAAAATTTTCCACCCAAAATATGTGAGGTTTGCCCCTAGAATTGTTAGGAAAAGATGCTTATGAGTGTACCGGTAGTACTTAGATTCTAGAACTTGCGTTAGTGTTGCATCCCGAGACCACTAGTGAGACTACATTCGTGTAGTAGGATTTACTACATGATAAGAGGCATTAGGATCACCCTTGTTTTTAAACCCGTATCATAATTACTTGACCAACGAAGTCATAATTATTTGACTAGTAAAGTCAATTAATTTTTCCCACACCTTTGCGATATACTCAATTTTAGTACACGATACCCCTAGTACACCCCTCTGAGCATATCTTTTTCATTTCTAAGTTTAAGCATTTTACTTAAAGGAAGAATTTGTTTACAATCCACCACAAATGTACACCCAAATCGCCTTAGCTTTCCTTGTATGCACTCATATTTAGTGCATTATTGTTACATGTTTAAACCCTTAGTTAATTATCTAATTGATTAGATGGTTGCTAAGTCGAGTAATATCTTGTACATATTGTTTTGGGACGATTGGGACTCATGGGTAAAGTTCTATTGTTATGGAGTATTGGGGAAGACATAATTTATTACCCCCATATGTGCGCTAATATTTAAAAAGTATTCCAAGTGTTTTGATTATCTTAATTCGAGTCATTAGAATAGTTGATTGTAAAGTATGTAAAAGTTCAAGTGCAAGGGGAATGCAAAATCCCTATGATGTATTATTTTGGATGGTAGGGCAACAGTGTATGAAAAAAAATCAAGAAATCAAGAAAAAGAAAAAAAAAATAGAAAAAGAAAAAGAGAAAAAACATACGGACTACCATCCCGTTTCCTTTTATGTTTATTTTATGTTTTTATTAGTTTATGATTAGCTTAAGTCGAGTCGAGTCTTGGCTTAGCAACGCCACATTGTACATGTAGTTGACCAAGATGATTAACTCGCCACCAGTAAAGATTGCCTTTATCCAACAAAACCGTGTTTATCATATCCCTACACCTCATGTTATAACCCTTTAAAAGTCCTCTTTGATAGTTTATCCTAGACGCTTACGCCAAGTGGTGGAGGTTTGATCCTTTCCCAAGCCTATGGTAATGTATGTGCTATGACAGGTAATGCGAGATATTTTCCATTTTCATTTGTGATATATATACTTTTATTATACCTGAGAGATGTGAGTATTTAAACACTATTTGTGAGGTGCTAGTGTATAATTTCCGTGCTTGTTTTGGTTGAAGTGGAACTATTATTTGTTGTAATTACTTTTTATATTAGTGTTAAATGACCCCTAGCTTGTATATTGATTAGAATAAAAGCGCATTTGCTTGAGGACAAGCAAATCTCAAGTGTAAGGGTATTTGATGAGATGAAAAGTGTACCGCTTTTAGGGGGTCATTTAAGCCCAAAGTCGAGATTATTTGATCAAATATTGCCCTAAATCATTTCTTTTGTCATTTTAGGTACTTTGGAGGAGAAATCTGGAAAATGAAGCATTTTGGACGTTTTTAGAGCAAAAAGTGAAGAAAATAGCAAAGTCTCCAAATCAAGTTGGAATTTGTACCTGACGGCGTCACATATTGCATGTGACGGCGTCACGTTATGGCAAAGAGGAGGATAAAAAGGTATAACGAGACGCGCCAGAGTGTTTTTGGAATTTAACACGTGACGGCGTCACCAAGGCCGTCACATGTAATTTGCTCTTGACGGCCATGAGAAGATTTGTTAGGTCATGATTTTATAACATAATCACTAAGATAGATCTAGAGAGAGAAAGAGAGTAGAGAGAGAGAGAGTGGAAGGAACCCTTAGAATGAAATGAAAGAGATGAAATTACTAGAGAACCAACTACCTCAAATGAGGTTATACATTGCTATTTATAGGAAAGGCTTAGGGCTTCACCACACTTAGATAATATTACACACTTAGCCCTTAGACTTTATCCAAACCTATAAACTAAGCATAAAACTTAATAAAACATATGAAATAACTAACGTATTAACTAAATAATGCAACCTATAATAAAATACAATGACCGACAGTTGAAATAATAAAGTCCATTCCCAACAATCTCCCCCTAAGTGTTGGTCATCAAAGGTTGCTCGACGTCGTCATCTTCTATACTTTGACCTTGTAGTTGACGTCCTCAAAAATAGTTAGCAAAATCTTTCATCGTTCGTGGTACTTAGTTCTTTGTTGATGTGTTGGTGATTATGTTATGAAGTTGTCTGCCGATCGTCACTTCTGTGTTTGTGGTGGTTGTCCGCCATTCCAACATGCTCATACATCTTAGGACTTAGACTTTCAAAAGCACGAAGTTCCTTTGCATACACTTTGATCTTTAGTCTTTAAACTTTGTAGATTCTTCTTTTTGGCGTAGAATCTTTCTTTGAACTTTGTTGTGCTAAGATCTTTGGGGGAGCTTTCATTTGCTTCAAGATGTATATATGAGCATGCTGGAATCTACCATCATGGAGGTGATGTACCTGCAAGTAAACAGTTAGCAATAAACAACCGGTACTTATAGATAAGGAATTAGAGCTCATCAACAGCATAGTGTGAAGACTCCTTCTAATCCTTATCAAGGCCGTTCCCATGTCAGATACTCCCGAAGGAGCTTACGAGACCTACTAAGTAGCTCAATGATTGGGTGAGTCGCTGGGGATCACGCCACGACTGTAGACCGCTAAAGAACCACCGCGAACACTAAGCGTAACCCTTGTGGGGTTACCGAAGTGACCTGTTGTCAGGGCTGTTTGATGTTGACCCTGGCAGGAATTTCCGTTCAATCATTGAGAAATACATATGTAATTCTCTCATAAATGTTCTCGGCAGATTGCTAAGATCTGCGAAGGACTCGATAATTTACAGCTGGTGCCCATTGATGCAGAACACCAGTTGTAGAAATACTAAGTGTTCCTAAGAGATCTTTGATGTATCTCATGGTTCTAGACTCGATAAGTGCTCACTTAGGTTTCCTATACGGATACTAGGGAGGGGTCTCCTGCTTCAATATCAACTATCTCTAAGAGATAAGTAGATAGATTACACTGGTTCCCCGTGAGAATGAAACAAGCCCTTTTAAGAGAACTTGAGTGGTTAAGAAGGTTTAGTGCAGTGCGTCACTGGGTCCATGACGATTTTATCTTCAATACCGGTGTTGCCTTAGCAACAACCAGTAGCATACGAATTGAACCCGGTGTCTGCCCTAAGGTTGAACATATGGAGGGCTATTTCTTTTCACCCTTTTCTTTGCTTTTCTTTTTAATTCTTCAACCCCTTCTTTCTCCTTTCATTCTTTTCTCCTTTATTTTTTTCATATCATACCTAAGGACTTCTAATTCTAACTATTGGTGATGTCCTTGGGTAGATCCCTCCGGCTTAGGCGGATCATAGGACGGTTATTTCCTAACCTTAGTCACCTTATAACTCCATGACTATCCTATAATAGCCATTGAAACCTTTGAAAATCTCTCAAAGTGTTTGTGTTTATCAAACATTTTGTTTAACACTTTGAGAGTTTTATGTTTTCTTATGAAGGGCTCCCCCTTCACATGTGCTCATAAGTATTTAATAAATTTGCACATGCGGGAGGAGCAAGCACTTTTAGAATTGATCCACTTTCAGTGAACACGACCGATTCGAGACACGCTTACATCACTAGTTAGACTAGCTTGAAGTTATTACCCGGCCTGGTCAAGTCCACAGAAAGTTTCTCGAAACGGTACATTTCTACTAAGACAATCCTTTTCGAGACACGCTTACGTGGCTAGTTAAAGAGTTCCATTGTCAGCTTTTAGGTGACAACTAGCTCTAGTAACTAACTTGATGTTATTACCCGTTGAGAAAAAGTCTTTTCGAATTTACTAACTTTTATGTTTCGTCAATTCCTGGGTGAATCTGAGTCTAGCTCGCATGAGATTTGACTTTTAAGCAACATTTAATTTTCATATTTTAATCACTTTCACTTTTCTCCCCCTCAAAAATAGCATATGAGATGTTGTTTTTGATAAACTTTTGATTAAAATATGCTTTTTGAGTCTTATGGGGAGATTTCAACAAGAACTTTTGTATTGCAAACGATGAATTTTTCAAGTGCTCCCCCTCAACAAGTGAATACTCATTGAGGTGAAATACTTGCCTTTTGAGCAGATTTATGAAAATCAGAAAATGTTTGATTAATTCTACTCAAAAGTAAGAAGCCTTCGCTCCTTATCTAAGGATTGAGGCACTGATGCGTACCTCAGGGTCCTTTCAATACAAGTGCGGGTTGTACACTGTTATGTGTGCACAAACCAAAAAACATGATTTTGACAAAGCATTTTGATTTGGAAATACTCCCCCTCAAAACGAGCATATGTTTAGACATTTTTAAACTTTGGAACAAATTGGGGAGTAAAGATTTGAAAAAAATCTTGAGCAAAATTTTGAAAAACCTTTTGAAAAAATTTGAATAAATTTTGCTCAAGATTAAGAAGTTTTAGTTAAGCTTAGCATGAGAACTTCTTTTGGTTTTCAAGGAAAAGTGCACGTTTGGTTTTAATGAATGGTTTAGCAAGGCACTCTCCTTTCTCTGAAACCCGAGTTGTACACTGAAATTAGTTTTCTATTAAACAAAACACTCCCCCTCAAATAATGAACATTATTCGAGAGATAGTCTTCTTGAGCAGAACTTAGAATCGTATTAAAGAAATACTTTTTGAAAAATTCGAGAGATGATTCTGCTCAAGGTTTTAGAAAACATAATCAAGTATTATATAACAAAGAATGCTTGAAATTCAAAACTCTTTTACTGTTGAAAGTTGTTTGAGACCCGGAGTCTTTCTTTTGAGTTTTAAAATCTTGAAGAAGAAGATTTCCATTTAAAGTTGAACCTCATGGGTTCTTTTTGAAGATTTGTTTTTGTGATGAATGGAAAACTTCCGGTATTTGGGATGCCCAAATCAGAGTCATTCTTTAATCGTAGCCAAAGCATTCCAGATTATGAAAATTTGAAAATTAGGACAACTTTGCTTTGGTCTTCACACTTGTTTTACCGGTGTAAAACAATAGTGTAGAGTTTGGAAAAATTTGTTTCTCACCATTTTAGATCCATTTACCAGTTTAGCCTTTAAACACATTTTGCCCTTTGACCTCAAAATATGTTCCATAAGAAACGTTTTGTCGAATGTTGAAATTTTGACTTTTAATGGGATGACATGTACTTGCACACAGAGAAAATGCATCAGGCACAAACAAGTATACAGATGAATCAATAAACTCATTCTAAATCTACCAAAATGCTAGAATTATCTAATTAACACACAAGATCACAGATTAACTCATCCTATCACTCGAGATTTTCCAATTATGATAATGGTTAGGGTTTATGATAAGAGTCTAAGCATACTTGTTAGCATCATAATGCCTGAATATTAAACAAACAAACGTCCTAGTAATAGTAGCAAAGACATCGACATCGTAAACCCTAAATCACATGATTCTAAACCTATGATGTTCCTAATCGAGCAACTACACCAATCGAGCATTCTTTGGTGTTCTCTAAAGCTATATAAACTAGTTAATTAGACTACACACATAAAAAAAATGAAAGCCCTGATTGATAACCCTAGTTACTGATTATGCCTTTTTGACCGTTGAAAACACTTGAAACATTTAGGGAACGATTAGACAACAACCATGAAGAAATTAGAAACTCATAATTGGGGACATTCGAGGATAAAAAATCGTTAGTCTGAATCGTGAGGTTTATCGATTATGTGTGATACTTTTGAGAATATTTAAAGAAACATTTATTAGAGCCTGTTTTATTTTCCATGCAAGATCCTTTTTCCTAAGTTTAAGACATTTGTGAATCTTTACTCATTAAAGGTTAATTACTTTTCCATTTGAAGTCCAAACAAGGTCAACTTGGAATCATTGCAAAAAACATTTCTTTTCTCCCCCTTGAATTAGCATTAACTTTGTGAAACAATTTTTGCACACTTTAATTCGAGAGATCATAGAACCTTTTGAAAACGAGTTTTTTAATCCGAATGATGAAGAAACAATTTTCCTTTGAAGAATAATGATTAGGTGTGCAAACTTCATGATTTTGTGAAAAATTTTCTCCCCCTCAAAACATGTTCCATTTTGACAATGTGAAGCAAAATATGTTTTAATGTAGGAACATAGTTTTGAAGATTAGAAGTTTGTACACAGAGAAAGAAGATTCTTTTTGCAGTTTTTGTATTTTCTTTATGATAGAATATTTACAAAAAAAAAGTTTGATGTTTGACTCTGTTAGTTTTTAAGAAAGTTTTGCAAATCATCTTGAGTCAAACACCGCATACCAATATGGTGAACTAAATCAACAAACCTTGATGGAGGTAATTATCTCGCATGTGAGCAGGATCCAAATTGCGTGTAGACGACTCAGTAATGTCAGGAATGAGTTGAGCCGGTGCAAACGGATTAAAGAACGCTTAAAGAACGCCTCTGGGTCATGCTCTGTGGTTTGTGGAACTGATTTAGGTATGGAGTCTTCAGCTGATTGTCGTGAGTTGGAAACGATTTGTTTTGCCGTTGTTGGAGATGCAATTGGAGGACCGTCTCTCTCAACAGTTGTTGTTGTTTGTTGAGGTGAATTAGGTACTTGATTGTGATCAAGATGTGCAGCGGAAATTGGTGAGACCTCAGAAAGACGATGTTCAATCGTATCATCAAACAATGGAGCAAACAAGGTTTCCACTTCCTTGCGGGTGAGAGACAATTGTTCAGCCGAAGAGTCTAGAAAGTTAGACGGTTGATTGCGGGTCCAAAGCTGTTGTGCTCAGAAGCCATTGTTGATGTGCTTTTAAACGGTTGGATGCGGGTCCTAAGCTGTTGTGCTCAGAAACCATAACATTAAGCTCGGGTCCGAAACTGATTTGTTCCGAAGCCATTTGTGTGAGTTCATCAAAATTAGCATGAATGGTTTCTTGAATTTCTCTTGTTCGACGATTCCATATCCGAAAACCTTTAGAATTTTCACAGTATCCAACGAACACTCCGATGTCAGCCTTTGCTTTAAGTTTACCTAAATCATCACGATCATTTTTCGGATAACAAAGTGCTCCAAATACATGAAAGTAATCGATGTTCGGTTTTCTTTTGTGAACAATTTGATAAGGTGTTTTTCGATGGCGTTTTGTGATCATGCAACGGTTTTGGGTATAACATGCGGTTGAAACAGCTTCCGCCCATAAGTAATCTGGTAATTGAGCATTAATCAACATAGTTCTAGCAGCTTCCACTAACGTCCTGTTGCGTCTTTCAACAACTCCATTCTGTTCTGGGCTTCTAGGAATAGATGTTTGATGTTCAATTCCCACTTTCTCAAAATATGACCGAAGTGTCTGATTCTTAAATTCAGTTCCATTGTCAGTTCTGACTATTCGTACCGTGTTGCGTAACTGAACTTGAATTTTAGTGAGAAAGGTGATGATCATTGAAGGAGCCTGATCTTTACTTCGTAAAAAATAAACCCAAGTCCATCTGGAGTAATCATCCACTATTACAAGAATGTAGCATTTACCGTTGATACTTTGAACACGCATCGGTCCACACAAATCCATATGAAGCAGTTGTAGAACATGATTCGTACTGTGCTCAGGTTTAGAAGGAAAATGAGCGTGAGTACTTTTTCCTTGTTCACAGGCGGAACATAAGTGATCTTTGGTAAAACGGAATCTTGGAAATCCATCAACAAGTTTGTGACGAGCAAGTTCAGTCATAGTTTTGAAATTCAAGTGCGAAAGACGTTTGTGCCATAACCAAGATTTAGTCGATTCCGCTTTGGAGAGAAGACATATCGGAGATGTAGCAATCATATCTGACATTGATATTGTGTAAAGGTTAGAACCACGTGAGCCAGACATTAGATCGTTTCCTTGTAAGTCACGAACGAAACAAGTTTTCTCACGAAATGCAACTTCTAGATCCCCATCACAAAATTGACCAACAGAGAAAAGGTTGTGTCCAAGGCCTTCCTCATAATAAATATGACTGATTTCAATGTTCCCACTGACATAGTCACCATATCCCATGATTAAAGCGTAATGATCATTCCCGAATCTGACAGTACCAATGAACTTTGAGACAAAGTTGTGTAACAGTTTGAGATTGCCTGTCATATGTCGGGTGCATCCGCTATCAACAATCCAGAGAACAATCTGTACCACCTGAATCACAAGAAGAAGACACGGATGGAACAGAAGTAAGGGTGGAACCCAAAGAAAGTGCGGGTTCCTGTTGGTTAGAAGCACATGTATTCAACAATTTAGGAATCCATTTGAAGTCTGGTTTTTGTTGTAACCAACGTTGCCAATTCCAACTAGTTTTTGCTTTCTTAATGGTGAATTCACTAGTAGTTGGCTTATTCCTAGATTTGTTCTCTTCACTTATGGGGGTAACTTCAACTTCATTAGAAACCGTAGAAGGCGGCTTTCCTAAAATAGACTTAGAGGCAGTAGTGGGCCTAGAAGGAATGCGTGTCCTACATTTCTTATGACGATTAAGAAGAGAATTAGCTATGCAATTTGTATGATCACCAGATGATACGTTATTACGACAAAACACACAAGATGCATTAATATTAAAAACATTTAAAGGTTCATCATTCGTTACATTTAGATTTTGATTAGAATTTGCCAGATTAGAATCTAAATCTGATGCAACATGAGTTTTATTTAAATTCCTAAGTTGATCTTCTACTTCTTGAGCTTCTAGTGGTCCTCTTTTACGTTGCCAGAGCCTATTCTTCTTTCTACTTTTTCGCTTGGGTCTGCTAACGCTATTAGTGGAGACTAGTCCTGTAGAAGTGGAGTTATCAACATTAGTATTTTGAACAACATTACCTTTAGCAGTTTGGTCTAATTGATACATTCCTGGTGCTATCATCGTGGTGTCAACCATCTTTCCTTTTTGAAGTAGCTTAATTTTCTCTTTTAAATCAATGATGATGTGATTTTTATCCTGAATTTCAGACTCAAGTAAACCATTGCAATATTTAATGTCATCGCGGTTTTGTTGCCATTCGACGTTTTTGATTTCTAAATCCGCAATTTCTTTCTCGTATTTGAGACACAGACTTTTTAAAGACTCATTGTTTTTGCAAAGCTGACAAGAGTTTGAAATGTTTTTACTTTGAAGCTTCAATTCCTTTTCAATACTTTGAGCTTGACACCATTCAAGCCTTTGTTTGAGTTGACAAATTTCTTTAGAAAATTGTTTAGTCACATCATCATTTTGTATTCTCAGCTTGTTATTTTCATGTTTAAGTGTCTCGATTTCCACATTCAACAAGTTATTATCAACGCAAAGATCATCCATAAGCATAGAAGTACCAGAATTATAGAGATCATTCATGATAACAGACAAAATATCAGCATTGAGAACTTGTTCCAAGAGTCGATCAGCATCATTTTTTAAAACTCTATTTCTTTGCTTTTGAATCAAAATCTCATTTTCAGTAGAGTTGAAAACGTTTATCATATTTTTGACCTCGTTTTGAAGTTCCTGATCCCAACGTGTAGCACAGAGACGGAGGTGTTTGACAATTGGCAACATTTGTTTTTGAAAAATATCTCTCTTTTCTCGCTCGTAAGTGGATTGAAAAGTTTCAATTTTTATTTCAGAATTACGTGCAATTGTTTCCTCCAAAATTTCGATGTCTTCCATAAAAGTTTTGAAATAATTTAAGACACGACAATTTTTCGGTAAAGGTGTAATTTCACCGGATGATGGTAAAGGACCATTTATTTGTGCTACAGTTTGGATAGGGGCCGCATTAGAGGATGAAACATATGACTCAGTGACATACCATGATTTCTTAGCTAATTCCTTTTGAGGAACAAAAGATTTAGAAATATGTGGAGCTTTTGAATAGTCATATGGTGTCCAATATTGAACATAACTCATTTTTGATCGACTCTCTTCTTCAAGTTCTTCCTCTTCCTCAGTATCAAAAACAACAGCACGCACAATCGTATTATCAAGCAAATGGTCCATACTGTAAATTTTAGGAATATCTTTGAATGCCGTGTGAAGAAACATTGATTTGTAATCGCCAAGTGCAAATCCTTTATCGGGTCTCGGTTTTAAAGTAAATTTCTGAATTGTTGTGACAGAGTTCCCGTGTTTGTAAACAATATTACGAAATTCTTTGAGTTGTTTTTCAAGATCAACAATCTCACCGAGTAAGTCATCTATATACTTCCTTTTTCATATTTTATGTTCACAAAAATCCTTTTTACAACTTGACAATTCTGTTTCTGTTTTTGAAAGTACTGTTTGAAGACGTTCAACTTGCATTTTCAATTCACACTTCTCACTTTCAAGTTTAGAAATCAACTTTCCGTTTGACTCAATTAAATCTTGCATTTTGTGTTGAAGATCTTGCTCTTTGTTATACGAATCTTGAAAAGCTTTTTCAAAACTTTTTGCATGTTTAATCTTGTCTTCCTGATTTGAAAGTTGAATTTTATAACACTCAATATCTCTTGCAAGTGACGCATTTTGTTCTTTTAAAACTTTGTTTTTCTCGTTGCATTTTATGATTTGCAATTGTTGTGCATCCAGTTGTTTAGATAACAATATTAGGTCAGGGTCTGGATCAAATGATGGTTCATGTTGTTCTATATGATCAAGTTTATCATTCTCAATAGGATCATCAAATGAAACAGCTGTGTCATCATCAAATATGACAACTGTGCTTATTTGTTCATCTTTTTGAGAAGATGAAGATGATTTAGATGGAACAACTTGCGCCATATCTGATTCGGAAGCAGAGGGTGAGGCTATTACATGTATTAGGCATGCTTTTTGGTCATGTACCTGAGACAAGCCGTCAGTGTCATACACTGGACCTGAATCATTAAACTGAAGTTCCTGCATGTTGGCCATAAGCATCACAGCTGCATTGGCTTCCAGATCTTCCATGTCATCATCATTGTTCACATTTGCCATGAAGTTGTTATCTTGTTCAGGGAAATGTCCATCTTTTTCATCTTGAAGAGCCATGAGTAATGCCTGCTTGTGAAACTTACTACCCCGAGTTCTCGGTTTGGGACATGCTGTCGCTATATGACCTTGTTCATTACAATTATATCACCATACTGCATTCCCTGAGTTGGAGTTCCTAGTTGCAACTGGTTCAGACCTTTGCTGAGAAGACCCTGAGTTGTTCCTGAACCCCCCATTGTTATTAAACCTCTGACCATTCCCAAAATTTCCTGAAGAACTTCCTGAACCAGATCTACCATAGTTACGATTCTGAATTTCCACTCTTCCATCATTGACAACAGCTTGATTCCTTGTGTTAGAAGACGAACGTTGACGGTTGTTTGTTTTGTTGGAGAATTTGCTGAAAGCACGAGCAATAAGAGCAAGTCCCTGATTCAAAGTATTAAAGTCATCATCGTCATCTTCATTGGAGTTTGAGTAATATGCTGCATCATTGTTGTTTAATGGAACAAGTTGAGTAGAAGCATTCTGTGGAGATGAATCATAAGGGACCATTTGGTTCGAGGTAGAAGACTGTGGATAACTGAAGTAGTTCTGCTCTTGAACATATGCATGATTTGACATTGGTGGTGGAGCATAGGGAGATTGAGCTACGAGTGCCAAAGAATTTGGTGTTGGTGTTGGTGTGTATCCTCCTCGTAGAGCTCTATCTTTTTCCACTTCAGGTTCATGGTGTTTCAGAAAATCATACAACAAACCATATGGAGCAACATGAAGATTTTTGGTTTGACGAACAAATGTCACATATTTATGCCAATCTGGGCCAAGACTACCAACGAATTTGGAGTTTACTGCAATCCTTGGTACTGTGATTTTGTGATGTTCCAGATCATTGACCACATTTGTGAAACGATGATAGTAGGATTCAAGTGACTCTCCTGGTTCAATTGTGATGTCAGTGTATTCCATGTAGAGTTTGGATTCCATATCATCTTTGTTCAATTGAGTGCCTTCCATAAGGAGATGAACATGTTCCCACATAGCTTTGGCTGTTTTCTGAGCATCGACACTTCGATAAATTGGATTTGGTATACCTTGAAGTATATAAGCCATTGCATACTCATCAGCTTCACGATGTAATTTCTGTTCTTCTGTGAGTTGAGATTTTGGAAGAGGTCTATCACCAGGAGGACGTGGAGGATCAGCAGTTGGATCACCAATTTCAAATCTTGTTGGCCACTCAAATGGTCCTTCAAGTATCACTTGCTTCAAGAATTTCCCATGAGGTTTCTTTAGTTCAAGAAATCGTAAGAATCGACTTGACCATTGAACATAGTTCCCAGGTGTTAGCATTGAAGGTGTTTCAAGTGATCATGCCTCATGTCGGGATTGTTGAGTTGTAATAACTTCACACATTCTGTCAAACCAGTGGTGTTAGCATTGAACATCTAGTTACTTAGATTTCACTACTCCTGATAACACGTAAATTATACATGTTTTTAGGTGTGTTTTATGCATCATATTTGTACGTATTTGCTACTTAATCATGGAAAAGTGTTTGAACAAGCAAATGTAGCCAAAAACAGGAAAAAGTGATGAAAAGATGAAGAAATGAAGTAAGGGAGCATAATTGGAGATTTTTTAGATGGAAACGAGTGAAAAATCACACAAGGACTCAAGGATTTGATAGATTCAATATTTCTACGTTCATATGTCAAGATAATATCAAGTTCTATGAAAGGAATTAGCACCAAAGTGGAAGAGAATGCATGCAACGAAGAACGATAAAGAAAAAGACAAAAGTTGGTTACAAGTTCAAACCAACCGATCGGTTGGAACCCGCAACCGAATCGGTTGGAATGAACCTGAAGAACCAACCGATCGGTTGGAGGAAATACCGATCGGTTGGGAGATGGCTGTTTTTACAAGATTGCATTTATTGACATTTTTACTCCTCATTATCATGGATGGTTGATCATTTCTCACTAATAACTTCTTAAGGGACGTTTTTACTTGAGAATTAAGTGATTGGAGGCTATATAATGACATCTAGGCTTGCAACCAAAGAGTACCACAAAATTTTAAGTAATAACTTACACCAAGTTATTACTATCTTAATATTTCTCACCCAAAAGGTTGCTACAGCAGTAAAAATGTCCAGGGAAACTTTGAGTTAAAGTCTCAATAGTTTGGTTAAGTGTGTGGAGTTGTTTATTGTATTTGGTAGTCGATTGGAGGCGTGTGGTTGCTATAGTTCCACGGTTTTAGTTCTTGTAATTCTCAAGCTATGTACACCTTGTTACTTACAATGAACACTTGTTACTTTGAATTTAATGAATATTTTGTTTACTACTTGTGTTTTAATATAATTAATATGGAGTGATTTGGTATATACTTGTGTGAATGATGTAGTTAGTCATGGAGTATTCTTTATTTTAAAAAGGTGATGCATGAAAACTCTTCTTAATTTATGAGTTTGTTGAGATAATATCTATTCTCGCTAAATTTTTTGATAAAAACATCTTTGGGGAATATTGGCCGAAAGGGTTTTCTAAATGTTTTTATTCCAAAAAGTTAGTGCACGAATTAGTATGGAATATGGTGTGTGACGAGCATCATGTTTACTCTTTAAAATGGATTTGAGAAGATTTCATCACGAAATTAGCCCGAAAGGATTCGTAGCAATTCATAAGTAAAGAATTGCTTTTTAAACAACATTGTATTAATGGAATTATTATTCTAGTTGTCTTAGGCCGAAAGGAAGTAACTAGATGATTAAATTATAGTAATGGTTTAACATGATAAACACCATTGATTGTTAATCATTCATATAAAAGTTGTGCATCATAACAAGTTTACACCAAGCTTAACATGAATACTCCAATTGATTGATTGTGGCATTTCACACAAGTATCTGTTTTAGTTATATTGTTTCTCGTATAATTAAATTTTCGATGTAAAGGATTGACAACCCTTTTATACAAACTAGTTTTCTAATACTTTGAATCATAAATCCCTTGGGACGATCTCGACTTACCCACCTTTACTAAAACGGACGAGTATACTTGCTCGTATGTGTTAAATAGTTAATTGGTAATCGTGTTTATAAATTTTTAAAACTTGTACACACATCTAGCACATCAAGTTTTTGGCGCTGCTGCCGGGGATTTAATTGGATTTAATTAGATTTCTTAGTTTTTTTTTAGTTTTTTTTTTCATAAAATTTAAATTGGTAAACGAAAAAAAAAAGTTTTTTTTACCAACCGATCGGTTGGATTTCCAACCGAACGGTTGGTTGGCTCGGTAAAATTTTTAAGATTTTTTTTTATTTGTGTTTTTATTTTATATTTATTGTTTTTATGATTAGTTATTTAATGGAGTTAATTAGTTATGATTACTTTTAATGGTTTTAGTTAGTTTTCATTAATTGAAAGTTTTAATTAAGTTTTATGATTAGTAATTAATGTATTAAGTAAATGGTTAATTAAGTTAATAACATTAATTAGTTATTTTAAGTTAGGATAATGAAAAGTTTTTATAAGTTTTTAATAAGAGTAAACTTCAAAATACATCCCTGTGGTTTACCCAATTTCGCACCATACATCCCTCTCGAAAAAGTTGCAACAAATACATCCCTCCGTTAATAAAAGTGAACCAATATACATCCCTCAGTTAAAAAAAGGACTAACGGTGCAAATTTTTTCTCCGTTATCTCCTAACGAGATAGAGCACATTGCACCGTTAGTCCTCTGGGTTAACGGTATTAGCACCGTTAGTCCTTTTCTTCCATTTTTGAAGTTAAAAAATTTAAAACTAAAAAAAAAAAAAAAAAAGTTAAAATTAAAAAAAAGAAAAAAAAAATTAAAATTTTTTTTTTTTTAAGTTAATATTTAAAAAAAATCAAAATTTAAAAAAAAAATTAATATTTGCGAAAAAAAATTAATTTTTTTTTATAAATACGCATTTTTTTAAAAAAATTTAAAAAAAAAGGAAAACAAAATTTAAAAATTAATTTTTTTTAAGTTAATATTTAAAAAAAAATCAAAATTTTTTAAAAAAATTAATATTTGCGAAAAAAAAATTAAATTTTTTTATAAATAATAATTAATTTCTTTAAAAAATGCATATTTTTTTAAAAATTAATTTTTATAAAAAAAAGCGTATTTTTTAAAAAAATGCGTATTTTTTTAAAAAAAATATTTTTTTTATAAATATTAATTTAAAAAATGATAATTTTTTTATAAAAAAAAATTTAATTTTTTTTCGCAAATATTAATTTTTTTAAAAAAAATTGATTTTTTTTTTAAATATTAACTTTAAAAAAAATAATTTTTACAATTTTTTTCCTTTTTTTTTAATTTTTTCAAAAAATATGTATTAATAAAAAAAATTATTTTTTTTCGCAAGTATTAATTTTTTAAAAAAATTTTGATTTTTTTTTTAAATATTAACTTTGAAAAAAAAAGTTTTTTAAATTTTTTTTCCTTTTTTTTTAATTTTAACTTTTTTTTTTTAATTTTAAATTTTTTAACGTAAAAAATGGAAGAAAAGGACTAACGGTGCAAATACCGTTAACCTAGAGGACTAACGGTGCAATGTGCTCTATCTCGTTAGGAGATAACGGAGAAAAAATTTGCACCGTTAGTCCTTTTTTTAACTGAGGGATGTATATTGGTTCACTTTTACTAACGGAAGGATGTATTTGTTGCAACTTTTTCGAGAGGGATGTATGGCGCGAAATTGGGTAAACCACAGGGATGTATTTTGAAGTTTACTCTTTTAATAATTAAAGTTTTCTTTTATATTTTTAATTAATTGAGATTTTATAATATGATAAATATAGTTTAAGTTTAATTGAGTTATTAGAATTAAAGTAGTAGCTTTTTTTTAAAGTTTAATTTTAATATATATATAAAAAAAATTAAGTTCAAAGAAACCGATCGGTTACAACCCGTAACCGATCCGGTTAGTTTTGTTGTTTGATCCAACCGATTGGTTAGATGTGAAACCGAACGGTTTCTCGCCTCGGATTTTATTTTTTTGAAAATTTTATTTTGAGTTGTTTTTTGTGTTTTTATAGCTTTAGTTTGTTAATTTATTAGGTATTGTTTCATTTTAAGTTTTATTTTTGATTATGACTAACCCCAATGCTAATGATTTGGTTGTTTTATTGATGGTTATGTTATAGTTAGTAATTGCTTTAGTGAAATGGAGAGTTTGAGTCAAATTTCGGAGTATTTAAAGAATTTGGAGGATATGTTCAAAGATTCGGGCGATTCTTTGGAAAAATTGGAAAGCGTGTTGGAGAAAGCGAAAGCGAATTTGGAAAATGGTGAAGTAGTTGGGGAGAATGATGTTTGTTTTCCTAAGAAACCTAAGGAAAGGGTGGTTGTTTTCCCAAGAGCTCCTTCTAAGAAGTATGATGGAGAAAGCGAAAGCGGATTTGGAAAATGGAGAAGTAGTTGGGGAGAATGATGTTTGTTTACCTAAGGAACCTAAGGAAAAGGTGGTTGTTTTCACAAGAGCTCCTTCTAAGAAGTATGATGCCACACACATGAGGTATTCTACACCTTGTGCGGTGGAGGGGATCAAGGCTTGGGATGCGGAACTTAATATGGAGTATGGGGACAACTACATAACGGAAGATGTTTTAGACAAACTTGGCTATGTTAGGTTAGATTATGAGGATTACGTAAGGAAGAAGGTTAAGGATGTGAAAGTGAACATTCATGGACACATTTTTAAGGTTGACTTTGTTGTTCTTGATTATTGCAATTCTGATGAACCGGAGGTTGTTTTCGGTAGGGAATTTCTTGTGACTACCAAGTGTACGGTGGACTTTGCACTTAGTGAGTTAAGGATTAATATTACTGATTTGCAGGAAGAAAAAGAAGTGGATGTTATGATTTCGGATTTATGTGAAGGTATGGAAAAGAAAAAGGAAGGAAAGGAAGAGGTTTGTAAGATGGGAAAAGCGAATAGGAAGAAAGGAACACTAAATAAACTTACCCAACCCTCCAACCCAAAAGTAACTAATTCCACATCATCATCATCATCATCACTACCTAGTACACCACCAAATTCACCAAAAGTTACCCAACCGTTAACTAATGAACAAAAAGAAGCAATATTGGAGAATTTACAAGAGAAGATCCATGAACTCATGGAGAAGAAACCGGTTATTGAGGTTTTGAATGATTACATGACTTATAGGAAGAAGTTGGATTTAGTCATGATGTCAAGGTCAAGGTTGGAAGATACAACATTTGATGAAGTTGTGAGAGAGAGAGGATAGTAGAAAATGGGCTTCCTAAGAAGATGAGTGACCCGAGAAACTTTGTTTTACCAATTAAAGTTAACGGGACTACTCCAATGTATGCGTTGGCCGACACGGGGTCAAGTGTGAGTGTGATTCCTTATCCATTGTACCAAAGGTTAGGACTTTGTAACCCAAAACCTAACAAATCAAACCTTACAATGGCGGATAATTTGAAAGCAAAGGCTATGGGGGAAGTTAAGAATGTATGTGTTCAAATTGGCTACCAACCATTTTTGTGTGATTTTCTTGTGCTAAACATTCCGGTTGATAAGGAGTTACCAATTTTGTTGGGGAGACCTTTCTTAAGAACATGTGGGGCAATAATAGATATGGAGCATGGAACCATGACCATTAATGATGGAATTCTTAAGCATACTTATTACCCTAAACCAATGAAAGGAAGGAGAGAAAGTATAGATGAAGAAGAAGAGGAATACTTTGGTTGTTTTGAAGTTGGAAGAGATGAAGAGGGAAAGCCAAAGTATGGGCCATTAACACCTAGTTTTCTTGATATTGAGGATGAAATGGAAAGAGCTCTTGCTATGGAGGCTTTCTTTAACCCATTTAAAAATATTTTTGTTTTTAACAAACTTACAGATTTTCTTGGATCGTTACCGGTTCAACTTAAAAATTTAGAGTGGGGGCCCGATGGACCTAGCAACTACAAGAAAGAAGAAGGAGATGGAGAATGGCATGTCAAATTTGATATTGTATGCCCAAGCGGAAGAAACTTTGTTAGGAGCTTCAAAACACAAAAGACAAATCGGAACATATCAGGAAAATACCAAAGTGAAGACATTCTTAGGAATGAATATTTTCAAGGCTAATTGAGCAAGCGGAGCAAGTTTCATGAATAAAGCACTTCTTGTGCTAGTTTGTTTAATTTTACTTTTATGCATTTTCATTTTTTTAAGTTTTATGGTTAAGACTATCTATCTATTTAGGTGTTATGATTTATATTAAGTTTATGTCTTAATAAGAGTTTGAGTTTTAAGTTTTTAGTTGAGTTATTTAGTATTTAGTTTTGTTAAGAGTTAGTAGTTATAGACCAATTTTGGTAGTGTGGTGGAAACTTTACATACAAAAATTAGTTAAAAGTAAACACGTTAGTTGCTTGTATCAAGTAAACTAAGTGTTGAAGTTTTGGTAAAAATTCAATTTTGCAAAAATTCAATTCAAAACAGATGGATCAAAAACTTAACGGTTAGAATTGAATATATAAACCCAAATTTTCAAAAACCACAAGAAAACCACCCACACATACACACCAAATTGGGGGTCTAGAAATTCGATCACATAGAGATTATTTGAGGTTGCAAGAGTGTTAGGATATCATCCATGGCTCCAAAACAAGTAAGTAACATCATCAATTTACTTAAATTAAGTTTTAATTCGGATTATTTGAATTACGTCAAGATTTGGGTATTTTTGATATAGTTCAAATTAAGATGTAATCTTTTGAGGATAAGTGGGTAATTGATAGTGGAAGTCATTGCAAAAAGGATTAGATTGATTGATTAAGTCTTGAGGAAGAATTAATTAATTGAAAATTCGAATTGAATTGGGTTTTTACTTTAGAACATGTTTGCTCGCAATTGATGATTTCCAGATGTTTTATACTTGTTAATTAGTGATGATAGGATAGTGCATTGTTGATTAGAACACTAATTTGAAGGATTGATTAGATAATGTTCTTGCATTTGATTAAGGGAGTGTTTAGAGATGATATGGATCGTTAGAAGGATGATTTGGATGATTAGAAACCACTATGGATGGTCAAAAACAGGTTAGAATGAAGTAGGAATGGATTGGAAGTGTAAGGAAACGAGAAATTACGATTTAGAATTTTTGTAGAAAATCCAACTGACCGGTTGCGAGGGGAACCGATCGATTAGATGAAACATGAAATCCAACCGATCGGTTGGATGGGATACCGATCGGTTGGATGACTCGTTAACATTTTTGAAATTTTTTCGTTTCGACTTTTTGACTTCTAATTTGTGTAGCATTGGCTCTTATAATCGCATACTCACATTAATTTGTAATTTTCAGAGTCATATTTTGGGAAGTTCGAGCATAGCAAAGAGAACTAGAGATGGATTAAGGAAAAGAGAGTTGATGCCAATCCCAAAATGCCATCCGAATCTTTTATGGAAAGGAGAGGAAGCTGAAGTTAAGAAATTGTTTAATAGTACTCTTCTAAAAATTGGTGGGCGTGTGGTTCATACACCAAGAATGATGAATTGGAACATGATGAAAGAATTAGGGTGCGATGAGTTCTTGGAAGACCTATTTATCATCACGATGATATGGGATAAGAAGATTTTGACGTCGGGCATGTGGAAGAGAGCATTTAACATTAGAGAACCGATATATAAAGAATGGCGTTTGGAGTTTCTGTGTTCTATGCAAATGAAGGAAAAGATTACTGATGTGGGAGTGACAACTAATAAATTTCTCAATTTTCGTTTAGGAGGAAAGAAACATGAGGTAACATTATTTGAATTTGGAAACTTATTAGGGTTATATTCCGATATGGACTTGAGTAACAAGGACTTCAAATTTTTGGTTATAACGGGGGTAAGAAACAGAAACAATTTTGATGCGCATGGATACTGGAAACAGATTAGTACGGAGGATAAGTTAGAATACGGAGAGAGTAAGGTGTCATCAATTATGACACCATTGTTACAAGTACTTCATAGAATCCTAGTACAATCAATATTACATAGAACTTCTAACGTAGAGTTCGTTTACGAAGAAGATTTATGGGTGTTGCATGCACTAGAAGAAAAACATCCTCTTCGACATTTGAACGTGGCTTAGGTGATTGTGGAACATTTACACCGACGTTCGACAGTGGGAACAAAGAATTATCTTTGCGGGGGTCATTTTACTTCGCGAATAGCTAGAAGTCTTGGGCTATTTAACGAAATAGAAATGAAGAATTTCAGTGAGCCAGTTATACCAATGAGCATTGACATCACAAGGTTCAAATACCATCGTGAGAAGAGAAACGGAAAACTTTTGGGACTTCCAGAAATTTTGGATGTGCAACCAATTACAGTTTGGGATGGTTGAGTAGCAAAAACAATTATGTGTGTTGAATAATTTCTATTTCTTTCTATAACTCTTTCTTTTAGGATTAATAACGTACTATGTTAACATTTGCTTTGTTTTTACTATTTGTGTTTGTGTTCTTGTTTGTTTGTTTGGTATATATTTGCAGTTTTTACAGGGGTGACATTACGGAAGCTTATGGTTGATCAATATTTGGAGTCGGAGAGCTCATTTGCTTAGTTGTGATCAAATATGCATATTGCGTATTTTTACCCCGGTAGTTTATATTTTACTAAATTTTTCCTATTTCCTTTACTTTGAAGTTATTTTTATTACATTGAGGACAATGCAAAACTTAAGTGTGGGGAGGGAAGAAAACAGGAAAAATAGGTTTTTTTTTTTTTTTTTTTTTTTTTTTTTTTTTTTTTTTTTTTTTTTTTTAGGATTAGTTGAGAATTCAAGTAACTGGGATTCGTTCACCCTTGAAAATCTAGTTGTTTGAACACTTGAGTTATTTTTAATGGTAATAAAATGTTTTAATGGTAAAAAAATAAGGGGATTTGAAAATTTTTGGAGCTTAATTAGAGTTATTAGAGCAAATTCATTTCGAAATTGATGACATTTACTAGTACATGTTATACTTTTCACCTTAAATTGTAAGGATTTAAGTCTTTTTGTATAAAGCATTTCTTATGCTATATATATATATATTTTTTTCCAAGGTAAATTGTATTAAGGAAAAAAGGATGCCAAAAAAGGCACAGTACAACAAAAAGAAAGGCACAAAGGGAACAAAACCAGTTAGGACACATCCCTAACTGCTCCACTTTGGCAACAAAAAAACAAATGACACTAGGGATCCTCTACAAAACATACAATCTGAAAAACATGCATTCCAGGATCATCAGCATACTCTGAATCCATCAAAGAAAACACTGGCACCAACCAATGCATCTTGAAACATCACCATAAGCTTATATTCATTGAAAGGATGAAGAAGAATTCACATTAGCATTATTAACCATACCAGCCATAGCAGCATCTACAACATTTGAAACAATACTTTGAGTCATGAAATCAGCATGGGCAGATAGATCCATATCCTCTACATTAGTCAAATCATCACCCTGCAAATTCTTAGCAATTCTGGATTCATAAAACATTGTCATATCCTCAGTCCACCTTTTCCTGATATCATCATTTAGGGATTGTTCAGATATAATAAATAGTTCTACTTCAGCCACTTGTTTTTTAAAAACCTGGTTTTTAATTCTCACCACCTCCTTCTTGTACTCTTGTTCATACACAACACCATATGCTAGATTCCTATTAGCACCAGTACTTTCCATCTCATAAACCACACCCTCCTCAGCTTTCATCTTAGCCTTTTCTTCAATATCCTTGTTGCTAGAAACAATATCTCTCTCCAACATATTAACTATATTTTGTAACAGAACCATTTTCCCATTTTTCTGCAAAGGCAAACATTTCTTCTCAAAATACTTATGCAATTCTTCAAAACATTTCATAGACTCCTCTCTATCAACTGGAATACCAATCTCACATGCCACATCACTATTAACTTTAATACCCTGAACATCATTAACTAAATCTTCTCCACCCTCATTAGCAATAACAGCATACCTATTCTTAGTACTGAAATCTTTTTGTGTAATATTCTTAACTTGACTTTCTTTAATACCTTCCACCAATACATCCTTATTCTTATCCTGTTGTTGCTTATCACCCACTACATTTTCATTCTCCTTTTCTTTCTCAATACTTTTACCAGTAGCATACCTCCTCTCATTATTAGTAAAACCACCATTAAAACCTCCTCTTCTATTAAACCCACCTCTACCTCTAGAACTAGGACCTCCCCTGCCCATATTGACACTATACCTAGCAGCACCACCACTAACAGAATAATTAAAATCAGGCTGAATAGGCATATGCTTACCAACATTTTTAGGAGTCCTTATGTACTGCTCAGACTGCCATGCCTCATTTCCATTATTACCACCATTACTATTCAGCAAATCCTGCCCTTTCGCTTTATTTCTATCAGATTTTTCTTCTTCACTTAACACTCTTTTATTACACCCAATGAAACTATGACCAAAAATCCCACAATGAGAGCAAATGGGAGGTTACCTTGCATACTCAACTCTCAGTTTCATGGACCTATTCAAACTCCTATACCACAACTCCACAGAATCAACAATTCCCTTAGAAGCATCCACTTCAACTAGAACTCTTGTAAAACTAGCTCTACCATACCCTTTTTCACACATAGAGGTTGTTACCTTATCCATGATTATAGGGGTTCCAATTCTACTAGCTATTCTGCTTATTCCTTCCATATTCCATGCCTCAAGAGGAACATTGTAAATTCTAGCCCACAATGGTACTCTAGTTAATTCCATGTTATCAAGACATATTCCAGCTACCCACCTCTGAACAAATAATGGTTTTTGATCAACTAACCATGGACCATTTTCAATCACAGCTTGTATACCATCTTCAGACTTGAATTTAAAGAAATATAACCCCCCCTCATTCACTATTATCTCCTCTAATTGGTAAGGCCTCCACATTCTCTTCAAATGACCCACAATCTCTCTATAACCCATTTTATGCCCAACAAAATAACCAACTACAGTTGAACCCTGATGAGGCGAAAAATGGTCCGTTTTTAGGGGGTCATTTAAGCCCGAATCCGAATTTATTTGATCAAATATTGCCCTAAATCGTTCCTTTAGTGATTTTAGGTACTTGGAGAGTGAATTCTGGAAAAGAAGCCATTTTGGACGTTTTTGGAGCATAAAAGTGAAGAAAACGGCAAAGTCTCAATTTTCCATGCTGGGAACAGTACATGAAGGCGTCAAGAGTTTTTCTTGACGGCGTCAAAACCCCAAGAATTAAAATCCGTAGTTGATGACGGCGTCACACACAGGGCGTCAAGAGTAATTTTTGTGACGGCCTAGGCCTTTACGGCGTCAGAAGTAGATCAAGGCCGTCCGAGGAAGTATTTGGCGGCGAGATTACGGCGTCACACCTTTGTTCTTGACGCCGTCATCCCTATTTTCCTATATATAGTTTTCTAGTTTTTCACATTTAAAGGAGAGAAGTTTTGGGAGAAACCCTAAAGACGATTTTGGTGTAACTTTACAGGTTTTTCAAGGGTTCCAACCCCTTGATACCTTGCATGATTAATTAAGATAAGTGTTCTTCTAATTCAATCAATATGTCTATGTATTGGTTGTCTATATCTTGTTCTTGTCTTAATTCTATCATGCTAGGCTAGATCTCTTTTGTGTTTGCTTAGATCTAATGAAACCTAGATATTGATTATGTGTTGATTACTTGTTTATTCTTGTCTTGGATGAATGATTTATATGTTAGGCTTAAGAAAACTGGCAGATCTCCAAATGGTAACATGCTTGAACATCTTAAGAAACATGAACCGAGGCGTACTAGGTCTTTATTGGTTGTATTTAATGCATGAGCCACTGTTTACAATCCCTATAGTTGTGCTGGGCATGGTGTAGGAGGAGATAAGATCTCATAGAATTGGGGAGTTATGTATGCCACCCCATGAATGGTATTAAGGAATACAATCTGTCATCCATACAATTATAACAAGTAATTAACGTGTAAAAGATATCTAGGGAGTAGTGAAATCTAAGTAAACACATTTTCTCCAATTACTGCTCACAACCTTAGAATAATTAGTTTATTTTCATTTTTAGTATTTTATTTTGATTGCATCTTAGTTTTGGGTTAGTTGAATAGCAACTAATTCCGCTGTAACACCCCCAAAATTTGATACAGCGGAAGACTCAACAAGCTTTCGGGGTGCTACGGGGATTGGTATCCAACACAAGACAATATAGAACGAGATAAAGTAAACATAGTAAAAACACAACCAAAACGGGGTTTTAAGGTTTACATTTATCCCAACATCATTCAGAGTCAGGCCCAAAATAAATAACAATAGGTCCAAATTTAATTATCAGAGTTCAGAAAATATAGATCCATAACCGTGTGCCTCAGCCGAGCCTTCCAATCCAAGCATGCCCTCAACACTTAATTACCTGAGAAAACGTGCTAAAAGTCAGCTTTCGCTGGTGAGATCATAGGTTTAAGTTCAACTAATAATATAGTGGACATATACGCAAAACGCTTGCTAGCTAGACTAAGGATTCACTAAAAGCCTGCGGATACCCTCCGCTCTTAACATAACACACGGAAACCCTTCCGCAATAACCAAAACACACGGATACCCTTCCGTACTATCATAGATATTCGGGTAACCCCCGCAATACCAATAAACACTCGGATAACCTCCGAAGTATTAATAACCTATAGGTGCACACTACAGTATCTAAATAAGTCAACCTTGAATAATACACACGAACCGCGTGACTAAAGCTGACAATAACAAATAATCAAATAAGCCAACCTTGAATAGTACACACAAAATATGTGACTAAAGTTGACAATACATCCTAGTCCATACGCATAGCAAGTTTTATAAAGAATATAAAAGCGATAAATAGTCCACATAAAATAATTTGCACGTTTCTCACCCCAATCATTGAAAACATAGTTCAAGAGTAAAAAGTGGGGCTATGACTCACCTCAAGTCCAGAAATATAGCAAGACGAGGTAGGTAGAAATAAGATGTATGATAACTCACGAAACAGCAACTACGGACTTGGCACGACCTAACAATATTAACTCTTTCAGAAATCATTTCCTCAAATATATAATATTCCCAAACCCGGACGAGAATCCGTTTTATTTCCGAAAATCCATTTCGTATCAGTTTGGTGTATTTGCGTTTGGTATCCATACGGGTGGTGGGTCGACTTAAAACAAACCAACAAGATCACACATAGAACATATAATAAACTATAGATCTAATATTAGCCCAATATATCATTTAAATAAATCGTCAAAGTTTACCAAATCCGTCGATTTGATAATCCTCATATTTATTTACGTAATATACCGTTCCAAGATTACACCCAATCTAAAGCACATATAAAGCACATAGCACATAATTACTATATAGTATATATCATAGTTTAATAAATTCCTCGTATATATCGCCAAATTGGCCAGATTTCCCGATATATACCCTCGCAATCTATTACACTTTACATATACTACAACCTATGGGCGTCGTAGGATACGCTGCCCACTAATATATTCGTTTCATATAACCAAACAACCCGGCTCAACCTTACGGTTGAGTGGTTATTTACTTATAGAAAACGTCTATATTAGTCGTCATATATCCGAGACAACACGAATGTCACAAATAATGACTTACCTGGACCCGAGTGACAACAATTTCGCCTAACTCAATAAACTTATCCGTTGTATATTCGAAATGACTTTTTATTAAACGTTTCATAATTGTCGGGAGTTTCCCGTTTATAACACAATTTTTATAATAATAATACGTTTAATAATATTACGCCACTTTCGTAGCCTAATGTATATCTCATCGTATTATTTATAATACGACTCGTGATTATTATTATTATTAATATACGCGTTTATATAGTTATATATACGTTATTCACGTATATACTTTCGTATAAACGTTCATATTATTAATAATTATTATTACGAGTTTTATTATTCTCGTTTCACTTTTAATATTTATTGAGTTATACGAAATGGTCATATGTCCGAGTCATGACTCTCGGCTCATTGTCCAAGTCCAATAATAAACCAAAGTCATAAATAATAAATCTCCGTCCAAATCACAATCTCAACCACGGGCTACAACAATAAGGTCCGACTACGGTACCCGACTAACCTATCTCCGTCATCTAACGACCGTCTCATAACCGGTCCTCATATCACATACCACTCGACAACAACTCCTCAATACCAAAACCATAACCAATATCCAATTCGACCCAAAAGTATTCGGCCGAGAAAATAAATACCACAACAACAATCAAACAAGTTCACATTTATATAGAAAATAACATCAACCAAGGTTAATGTTTGGGTCGGTTTACCAAGCCAAACCCGAGCCCTCGACTCACTTGAGTCACGGCTCAAAACCACGAGTCGCGAGGACTCGAATCAACAACCTCAAGTCATCAAAATAAGCTCCAAGAGCCACACTCCAACTAGCCATTCGAACACTTGGGTCTCGGCTTCAATAACCATATATGGCCGAGAGGCCGCGACTCACAAGAGTCGATTCAAGATGGCATCGAGCCAACAAACTACACGACCCACATGGGTGGTCGGCCAAGAAAACCATGGTTAACCATGACCATCAATAATCGGTCCAATAACATAAATGAGGTTCCAAACACCTCATTCGAACACCAAGATCAACAAGCTCGAATAGTCGAAATAACAAGCACAAACCGAGGGTTACACCCTCGGGTACACCTCGACCCGACGAAGATAACCAAACCCGGATACCAAACTATCAAGAAAACGTTTTTCAAATCAACAACCCATCAAGTATTACACGTTTTTAATTAAAACCCATTCGGATCTCATCATGTCGTGACTCTAGGTCACGGTTTTATTAACCATACGAGTGAAAACTCGTCTCACCTTCGATCTAGAACTCAAAACCGTGATAACCCTTCAAGAAACAACGAATAGTGGTGAATAAGATGGTGATTCGAAGTGAAATAACGGGTTTATAGGCGCGTGTTATAGTGGATCTAAGAGTAGGGATGATGGAGGTTCGATTTATGGTGGTGTTTTAGAGTGGTGGCCGGCGGTGTGGCGGCGGCTGGCCGGAACAGTGCACGGCGGCTAGGGTTTTCAAAGAGGGGGAGATGGGAGGTGAGAGTGAGAGTAAAGTGAGTTTTGTGTTTGTGTTGTGTGTGTGGTGTTAACTGTGAACCGAACCACACCCTTATCTCTCTATTTTATTATTTATTTATTTATTTTTTTTTAGTTAAATGTAATAATAATAATAATAAGAGTAATAATAAAGATATTATTACGGTTGAGCGGGTAATGTGGGTAGATGTAAAAACACGTGGCCCGAACCCGAACTCATTTTAAAATTTCCATATCACACGAGAACCTCTCGTAATTAATTAAAATATATAACGGACTCGTTAAGACGAATCATAAAACTATGTTAGATAATCCTAGTGCCAAAGTCAACGTAGTACCAAGTGAGAATTCAAATATACATCACCGATCACATAATCAAAAATGAATTATGAACATAATTCACGAATTCCATAACGTCATTAATTAAAATATCCATAACATAGGTCTTACAAGTTCGTTGTGAAATGAAAATTTCAAATAATAATTATGAACGAACTTAAGTTGAAATGCGGGTTTTAAAAATAGCTCCCTAAACTGCCAGTTGTCACATCCTCCCCGTCTCAGAAGGAAACCCGTCCCGGGTTTCACTCGGAAAAATTCATCTACGAAGTGAAATGCTTCGGATATCTCTTCCTGAACTCGTCCTCACGTTCCCACGTAAACTCTGGTCCATGTCGGGAATTCCAACGAACCTTGACGAGCGGAATGCGACTTCTCTTGAGTCGTTTAACTTCACGATCTAAAATCTCAATCGGTTCCTCCACGAAATTCAGTTTCTCATCTATACGAATGTCCCCCATTGGAATGATGGGCATTTCATCAGAAAGACATTTCTTCAGGTTACTCACGTGGAACACGTCGTGAACTTTGCTCAGTTCGGACGGTAATTCCAACCTATAAGCCACGGGCCCAATTCTTTCTAAGATCAAGAATGGTCCAATGTAGCGTGGGTTGAGTTTACCACGTTTCCCGAAACGTATTACACCTTTCCAAGGCGAGACTTTCAGCATCACTTTGTCTCCAACCTGGAACTCTAAAGGTTTACGTCTCTGATCGGCGTAGCTCTTCTGCCTATCTCTGGCGGCTTGCAACCGATCACGAATCTGAGTTACTTTCTCGGTAGTTTCCAAAATAAGCTCAGGGCCTGTAAGTTGACTATCTCCAACTTCTGCCCAACCAATAGGCGAACGACACTTTCTACCATACAAAGCTTCGAAGGGTGCAGCCTTAAGACTTGTATGGTAGCTATTATTATAGGAGAACTCCGCAAGGGGTAAATACTTCTCCCAGCCTTTACCAAAGTCTATGATGCATGCACGAAGCATATCCTCTAACGTCTGAATGGTCCTCTCACTTTGACCATCGGTTTGGGGATGATATGCAGTACTCATATCAAGCCTCGTCCCCAAAGCCGTTTGAAGTGATCGCCACAAAGCTGACGTAAAACTACTATCACGATCTGAAATAATAGATATCGGGACTCCATGACGTGAAATAATTTCCTTCACATATAATCTCGCAAGCTTATCCACACTATCATCTTCACTAATAGCTAAGAAATGAGCAGACTTTGTCAGACGATCCACAATTACCCAGATAGCGTCACAACCGCTAGCTGTTCTCGGCAATTTGGTAATGAAGTCCATAGTAATCCGCTCCCATTTCCAGACTGGAAGTTCTGGTTGCGTTAGTAGTCCTGACGGTCTCTGGTGTTCAGCCTTAACCTTGGCGCATGTCAAGCACTTACTAACGTACGATGCTATATCTGCCTTCATATTTGGCCACCAATAGAACTTCTTAAGATCTTGATACATTTTATCGGAACCAGGGTGAATGGAGTACTTTGACTTATGCGACTCATGCATAATCAATTCTCGAATTTCTCCATATAACGGTACCCAAATCCGATCTCCGAAACATAATAATCCATCCGAACGCTTAACAAATCCTTTCTCATTATCAGCCATCCCAAATATGTTCTCGGCAGATCTATTTTCTGCTTTCAATGCTTCCGTTTGAGCTTCGAGTATTTGAGATGGTAATGGCGATACGATAGTCATTCCCAATGACTTAACTCGTAATGGTGGTATTCTTTCCTTTCGACTAAGAGCATCCGCAACAACGTTTGCTTTACCAGGATGGTAGCGAATTTCACAATCATAATCGCTTAGTAACTCGATCCAACGTCGTTGTCTCATGTTGAGCTCTTTTTGATTCAAGATGTATTGTAGACTTTTATGGTCAGTAAATAAAACACACTTGGTTCCGTACAAGTAATGTCTCCATATTCTTAAAGCAAAAACCACAGCACCGAGCTCCAGATCATGGGTAGTGTAGTTTTTCTCATGCTTTTTGAGCTGTCGGGAAGCATAAGCTATCACCTTCTCCCGTTGCATTAACACGGCTCCTAAGCCTTTATGTGAGGCGTCACAATAGACGACGAAGTCCTCGTTACCTTCTGGTAACGCTAAGATAGGAGCACTACACAACATTTTCTTAAGCAATTGAAACGCTTCCTCTTCTTTATCTCCCCATTCATACGTAACACTCTTTTGAGTCAATTTGGTCAATGGTTTAGCTATCTTCGAAAATCCCTCGATGAATCTTCGGTAATAGCCAGCTAAACCCAGAAATTGACGAACTTCGGTTGGGGTTGTAGGTGCAGCCCAATCTTTTATTGCTTCAATTTTTGCAGGATCCACGTGGACTCCTTGTCTATCAATCACGTGACCCAAAAATTGTACAGTCGGAATCCAAAATTCGCATTTCGAAAACTTGGCATAAAGTTTCTCCTTCCTGAGCAATTCCAAAATGAGTCTTAAATGCTCCTCATGCTCTTTCTCACTCTTTGAATAAATCAGAATGTCATCGATGAATACAATCACGAACTTATCCAAGTATGGCTTACACACACGATTCATGAGATCCATGAATATTGCTGGTGCGTTAGTCAACCCAAACGGCATCACCTGGAACTCGTAATGCCCGTAACGGGTTCTGAAAGCCGTTTTCGGAATATCCTCCTCACGAACTCGAAGTTGATGATATCCCGATCTCAAATCGATCTTCGAATACACACTTGATCCTTGAAGTTGATCGAACAAATCATCGATCCTAGGTAACGGGTATCGATTCTTCACCGTTAACTTATTCAACTCTCTATAGTCAATACACATACGAAACGATCCATCCTTCTTCTTCACAAATAAGACTGGGGCTCCCCAAGGTGAAGAACTTGGTCTTATGAATCCCTTTTCGGCTAACTCCGCCAATTGTTTCGACAACTCTTCCAGTTCGGTAGGTGCAAGACGATAAGGTGCTCATGCTACAGGTGCAGCACCAGGTATCAACTCAATCTGAAACTCCACTTGCCTACTTGGTGGGATTCCCGGCAAATCATCGGGAAACACATCAGGAAAATCACGAACTATAGGCACATCTCCAATGCACCTTTCCTTTTTCTTCGTCTCGCCCTTCTCAGAAATTTGGGCTAAGAAAAGGTAACATCCCTTCTCCATTAACTTCGGTAACTTTGTGCAAGATATAACTGCTAATCGGGATGGGCTCCTATAATCCTTTCGGTCTCCTAGTATATTTAGGACTTCCTTTCCGTAGGGTACACGCACGATCTTCTCGTCGCAAAGTATGTGAGCACGATACTTCGACAACCAATCCATACCAATGATTACATCAAAACTTCCTAACATGACGGGTAGAAGATCTATGTTGAAAGGGTGGTTCAAGAAATTTAACGTACAACCTCGAATGATAGTATTAATCCTTTCTATGTTTCCATTAGCTAACTCAATATCATATCCAATTCCTAAGGCCATCGGGGGTTTCTCTAGTAAGGGTGCAAAGGTAGTGGACACAAAACTCCTATCGGCACCAGTATCAAACAGTATGGAAGCATAACGATTATTGAGAAGGAACGTACCAGTAACGACGTTCGGATCTTCTCCTCTCTCGTTCCCGAGTGCATACACTCTTCCCTGAGCAGCTCCAGCTTCCACACGTTGGTCCCCATTATCTTGTCGTCCACGGTTTCCATAATTGTACCCATTACCACCCGAGCCTTGATTTCCACGGTTCCGCGATTCTCTACACTCATTCCTATAGTGTCCCTTCTTTCCACACCCATAACAGGTAACATCTGCCTTGTTTCTCATCTCAGGAGCAGCTTGAACCATTGCAAGGGGTCGAGCTCTACAGTCCCTAGCTGTATGTCCTTTCTTTGAGCAATTCTGGCATTTCACACTACACCATCCAGTGTGATGCTGATGGCAACGATCACATTTGGGTGCATCACCGTTCTGATTCTTCTTATCTCCATTCCCAATAGCATAAGCCTTAGCTTGTCTCTTGCTTCGGTGATCATTACTCTTAGAGTGACGGTCTCTCTTTCTCTTTCCATTCTTCTCCTTATCAGCTTCTTCTAATTCCAACGAATCCATAAGTTGTTGAGCAATTGTGATTGCCTCATGGATGTTTGCAGGCCTAGCAGAAATTACATCATTCCTCGTAGCTACAGGCAATCCATCAGTATACCTCTCAATCTTTTGAGTCTCGGTTTTCACCATATCAGGGCACAACAAGGCTAACTCCTGGTAACGACGATTGTAAGTCGCCATATCATTACCTTTCACCTTGTGGTTCCAAAACTCAATCTCTAGCTTCTTGACCTCATTCCTTGGGCAATAAGTCTGAATCAACAAGGACTTAAATTGCTCCCAAGTCATAGCATATGCTACATCACTCCCAACTGCATTTCGGTAGTTGTTCCACCAAGTCAAAGCTTCATCCTTGAAAGTAAAAGAAGCAAACTTTACCTTCGCATTCTCCGCACAACCACTGACATTAAACACTGACTCAGTCTTCTCGATCCATCTAACTAAGTAAACCACTCCTTCATTTCCACCAAACTCAATGGGTCCACAAATCTTGAATTCCTTGTATTGACATCCATTAGCACGAACAGGTGGAAAGGTTCCAGCAGAATTGTTGGAATGATTTGACTCAGCGAGTAGTTCAGCAACTCTTTGCTCCACGAGTTGGTTGATCATTGCTTGATCCACAGTAGGTGCATTAAGTGGAACATGACCATTGTCTCCCTGAACATCAACATTTTGATTCCTGTTGTTACGGTTAGTGGTGTCCAGGTTGTCAGGAGTAGGGGTTTCAACATTTCGAGTAGGTCGACGACCTCGACGAGCAGGAGTAGGAGTAGTCACAGCAGGACCAGTCCTGGTAGACCTAACAGGGTTTCGACGGGGTGCCATTGATCTGTAACATCACACAAGTTCATGAATCTCCATTAGAACTTATCGACATGCTCAACAAAACATCTCAACGAAATCAAGTCATGGAAAGAATGGCAACGACACGCTATGTAATAATAAGCGAATAAGGACTCAATCTCCATAACACTCAAAATCACATAATACCATACACTAATGATCATCAACCATACAATAGCGATCTAATATCGTTCCAACTAACGGATAACACGAAACATACTAATCGTTCCAAAAGAGACGAATACTGAACCAAATACATCAAAATATGATAACTAGCTTTTCTAACCGAACACTCCTCGGCTAAGAAAGCAACAAGATAATATAACTCAAGCAACTAGCCACGGGGCTGACGGAGAATCCTCAACTCCTGCCTCAAGCCATCAAGATCCCTCCATAACGATCCTAACTCCACGCTATGGGTGTCTCGGTCTCTCTTGAGGTCAGCCACCTCCTTCTCTAGCTCGGCATTCCTTTGCCAAAGCTTGCGGTCGGCCTCACGAGCAGTAACGAATCCTCGCTGCAAACTATCGATATGCTCATGTACATCCATCATAACTCTCCTCAGCTCAGTAGCCCTGCCCACAGCGACAGTCAAATCAACTCTCAAATCTGCTAAAAACTCTCCAATAACTCTCTCAAGTCGATCAGATACGCGTGCAACTCTGTCACTAAGCTCAGTAATCCGAGCCCACAACCTGCCAACCTCACCCAACTCTGCATGCTCAGCAGAAATCTCAGACGATGCATCCGACTCCACGGGACTACCCGGTGGTAACTCAAACAAGAACGGATGATCAGGTGAATCGGGCTCAATCGGGTGTACAGGTGAATCAGGCTCCTCAGCCTGAGCTGGTGGTGCTAACACATCATCATCATCATCAGGCATCTCATCCTCCTGAGGGTCATCCTCCTCCTCAGGGTCATCATCATCACCATGCTCAGCCTCCTGAGGGTCATCCTCCCGCTCAGGGTCATCAGCCTCATCCTCACCCTCGTACTCCTCCTCCTCCTCATCGGAAGAGTACCTCATCACTCGTCGTCTCCTACTGGGTGAACCATGTGAAGATGTAGTAGGTGATCTAGGACGACGACGCAGTGATGTGGGCGGTGCCTCAGATAGAAGAGAATGAGCATCAATCTGTAAAGGTGATGGAGTAGTGCGTACCGACATGCGTGCCGTAGCTCGGTGGGCAAAGCGTGGTGCCACACGAGCCAAAGCCTGATGAAGAGTAAGCTGCCTCGATGTACCAGGGAGCCCTAGAGAAGATGAGGGTCCCTGCGTAGATGCAGCAGGTAGTGCTGAAGTAGAAGCTGCCTGTGATACAGTAGCTGAAGTCATGGCCATCTGGTAAGGGTCATCAGATGCCATAGTGAACTGTGCAGGTAAAACTGGTGCAGTAAGAATATCCTCGACGACATCGGGCATATGGGAGGCCATGGTTTGTGACAACGGCGTAGGGTAGGTGTAAGTGTTTCAAAACAACTTAAATCACAACTCATAAAACCATACCAAAACATACTCATCAAATAATTCCATATATAATCTCAATAAAAGAATTTCAAACACCGCATTACTAAAATGTTTATAAAACATATAGACCATATAAATCCTCGAGAACGCCATCTTATTACTAAAAATCCATAAACCTCAAATCATCTCAAATATCTCATAATACCTCAAATAATAGAAGATGCTTCGGCTTGGCGGGCTGGCGGGCGGTAGTCAAGGATCATTTTCTATAAAAATACGGTTATAGTTTAGGCGTTTATTTACCTAGTTCTCTATAACCTTGGCTCTGATACCAATCTGTAACACCCCCAAAATTTGATACAGCGGAAGACTCAACAAGCTTTCGGGGTGCTACGGGGATTGGTATCCAACACAAGACAATATAGAACGAGATAAAGTAAACATAGTAAAAATACAACCAAAACGGGGTTTTAAGGTTTACATTTATCCCAACATCATTCAGAGTCAGGCCCAAAATAAATAACAATAGGTCCAAATTTAATTATCAGAGTTCAGAAAATATAGATCCATAACCGTGTGCCTCAGCCGAGCCTTCCAATCCAAGCATGCCCTCAACACTTAATTACCTGAGAAAACGTGCTAAAAGTCAGCTTTCGCTGGTGAGATCATAGGTTTAAGTTCAACTAATAATATAGTGGACATATACGCAAAACGCTTGCTAGCTAGACTAAGGATTCACTAAAAGCCTGCGGATACCCTCCGCTCTTAACATAACACACGGAAACCCTTCCGCAATAACCAAAACACACGGATACCCTTCCGTACTATCATAGATATTCGGGTAACCCCCGCAATACCAATAAACACTCGGATAACCTCCGAAGTATTAATAACCTATAGGTGCACACTACAGTATCTAAATAAGTCAACCTTGAATAATACACACGAACCGCGTGACTAAAGCTGACAATAACAAATAATCAAATAAGCCAACCTTGAATAGTACACACAAAATATGTGACTAAAGTTGACAATAAATCCTAGTCCATACGCATAGCAAGTTTTATAAAGAATATAGAAGCGATAAATAGTCCACATAAAATAATTTGCACGTTTCTCACCCCAATCATTGAAAACATAGTTCAAGAGTAAAAAGTGGGGCTATGACTCACCTCAAGTCCAGAAATATAGCAAGACGAGGTAGGTAGAAATAAGATGTATGATAACTCACGAAACAGCAACTACGGACTTGGCACGACCTAACAATATTAACTCTTTCAGAAATCATTTCCTCAAATATATAATATTCCCAAACCCGGACGAGAATCCGTTTTATTTCCGAAAATCCATTTCGTATCAGTTTGGTGTATTTGCGTTTGGTATCCATACGGGTGGTGGGTCGACTCAAAACAAACCAACAAGATCACACATAGAACATATAATAAACTATAGATCTAATATTAGCCCAATATATCATTTAAATAAATCGTCAAAGTTTACCAAATCCGTCGATTTGATAATCCTCATATTTATTTACGTAATATACCGTTCCAAGATTACACCCAATCTAAAGCACATATAAAGCACATAGCACATAATTACTATATAGTATATATCATAGTTTAATAAATTCCTCGTATATATCGCCAAATTGGCCAGATTTCCCGATATATACCCTCGCAATCTATTACACTTTACATATACTACAACCTATGGGCGTCGTAGGATACGCTGCCCACTAATATATTCGTTTCATATAACCAAACAACCCGGCTCAACCTTACGGTTGAGTGGTTATTTACTTATAGAAAACGTCTATATTAGTCGTCATATATCCGAGACAACACGAATGTCACAAATACTGACTTACCTGGACCCGAGTGACAACAATTTCGCCTAACTCAATAAACTTATCCGTTGTATATTCGAAATGACTTTTTATTAAACGTTTCATAATTGTCGGGAGTTTCCCGTTTATAACACAATTTTTATAATAATAATACGTTTAATAATATTACGCCACTTTCGTAGCCTAATATATATCTCATCGTATTATTTATAATACGACTCGTGATTATTATTATTATTAATATACGCGTTTATATAGTTATATATACGTTATTCACGTATATACTTTCGTATAAACGTTCATATTATTAATAATTATTATTACGAGTTTTATTATTCTCGTTTCACTTTTAATATTTATTGAGTTATACGAAATGGTCATATGTCCGAGTCATGACTCTCGGCTCATTGTCCAAGTCGAATAATAAACCAAAGTCATAAATAATAAATCTCCGTCCAAATCACAATCTCAACCACGGGCTACAACAATAAGGTCCGACTACGGTACCCGACTAACCTATCTCCGTCATCTAACGACCGTCTCATAACCGGTCCTCATATCACATACCACTCGACAACAACTCCTCAATATCAAAACCATAACCAATATCCAATTCGACCCAAAAGTATTCGGCCGAGAAAATAAATACCACAACAACAATCAAACAAGTTCACATTTATATAGAAAATAACATCAACCAAGGTTAATGTTTGGGTCGGTTTACCAAGCCAAACCCGAGCCCTCGACTCACTTGAGTCACGGCTCAAAACCACGAGTCGCGAGGACTCGAATCAACAACCTCAAGTCATCAAAATAAGCTCCAAGAGCCACACTCCAACTAGCCATTCGACCACTTGGGTCTCGGCTTCAATAACCATATATGGCCGAGAGGCCGCGACTCACAAGAGTCGATTCAAGATGGCATCGAGCCAACAAACTACACGACCCACATGGGTGGTCGGCCAAGAAAACCATGGTTAACCATGACCATCAATAATCGGTCCAATAACATAAATGAGGTTCCAAACACCTCATTCGAACACCAAGATCAACAAGCTCGAATAGTCGAAAGAACAAGCACAAACCGAGGGTTACACCCTCGGGTACACCTCGACCCGACGAAGATAACCAAACCCGGATACCAAACTATCAAGAAAACGTTTTTCAAATCAACAACCCATCAAGTATTACACGTTTTTAATTAAAACCCATTCGGATCTCATCATGTCGTGACTCTAGGTCACGGTTTTATTAACCATACGAGTGAAAACTCGTCTCACCTTCGATCTAGAACTCAAAACCGTGATAACCCTTCAAGAAACAACGAATAGTGGTGAATAAGATGGTGATTCGAAGTGAAATAACGGGTTTATAGGCGCGTGTTATAGTGGATCTAAGAGTAGGGATGATGGAGGTTCGATTTATGGTGGTGTTTTAGAGTGGTGGCCGGCGGTGTGGCGGCGGCTGGCCGGAACAGTGCACGGCGGCTAGGGTTTTCAAAGAGGGGGAGATGGGAGGTGAGAGTGAGAGTAAAGTGAGTTTTGTGTTTGTGTTGTGTGTGTGGTGTTAACTGTGAACTGAACCACACCCTTATCTCTCTATTTTATTATTTATTTATTTATTTTTTTTTAGTTAAATGTAATAATAATAATAATAAGAGTAATAATAAAGATATTATTACGGTTGAGCGGGTAATGTGGGTAGATGTAAAAACACGTGGCCCGAACCCGAACTCATTTTAAAATTTCCATATCACACGAGAACCTCTCGTAATTAATTAAAATATATAACGGACTCGTTAAGACGAATCATAAAACTATGTTAGATAATCCTAGTGCCAAAGTCAACGTAGTACCAAGTGAGAATTCAAATATACATCACCGATCACATAATCAAAAATGAATTATGAACATAATTCACGAATTCCATAACGTCATTAATTAAAATATCCATAACATAGGTCTTACAAGTTCGTTGTGAAATGAAAATTTCAAATAATAATTATGAACGAACTTAAGTTGAAATGCGGGTATTAAAAATAGCTCCCTAAACTGCCAGTTGTCACATCCGCCCACTCTTCCAAAACCCAAGATTTTTACTTGCTTTCCATAAAACATAAAAATACAAAAATAATCATCCCTCACCTTTAGAACTAGTATTTAGGCTTTCTAATCCTAGCGACACTATTTCTAAGCTGAACGATCAATCCCCCGGTACTTGTCACTATACTATACTACAACGATCAGGTACACTGCCTGGTGGGGGTTGTAAGCTTCTCGAGATCCCTCGAGAGGTAAAGCCTGTTGCGATTCCCACGCATCAAGTTTTTGGCGCCGCAGCCCGGGGAATAGTTATTGTCTAGGTTAGGATTTCTTTTTATTAGGTCTACTTGCTAGATTCCTTTCTAGTAAGATTTTATTTTTTATTTTTAGGTCTTCTTTAGTCTATCTTATTTCTTCGTGCTTTTGTTCGTAACTCTTTACCATCCGACATCATGGAAGGTGGTAACATCTTTGAACCCATCATCCCACCACAACAAAACCCACCATTAGAACCCCTTAGGCCCCGAACCTTAGGAGAGTATTCCCGACCTAGCCACCAAGGCTACCGAAACACCATTGAGCTCACCGGAGCCAATGTGACTCCCTTGCGATCCGACACCATCCGGTTGGTGCAAAGCGGATGTGCATTCCATGGACTTCGTTCCGAGGATCCAAATCAAAATCTTAAGGACTTCCTCAAAATCGTAGATTCCATAGACCTAGGTGTTGAAACTAGAGAGACTACCCGTTTACGCCTATTCCAATTCTCTCTACGGGATCAAGCTAGTCAATGGCTTGAGCGTTTACCCGCGGGATCCATCACCACATGGGATGATCTCACCACTCGTTTCCTTGCTCAATTTTTCCCACCAGGGAGAACTACTAAGCTTAGGAATGACATCCTGATGTTCCAACAACGTCAAAATGAATCTCTTTATGAAGCATGGACTCGTTTCAAGGACTTACTCCAAAAAGTCCGTCATCATGGCATAGATCTTTGGCTCCAAGTCCAAATTTTTTATGACCATATCGACATCTCTACGAGGCGAGCCATTGACCAATCGGCCGGTGGTAAGCTACGTAATCTTAGTGCGGAACAATCATGGGAACTCATAGAAGATCTTGCTCTTTATGACAACGAAAGTTGGAATGATCCCCGTGATTTGAACAAAACGGTCAAGGCAATATCTTTGCCTTCGAACAACTCTAGCACTCCCGACCGTAGGATCATGGAACTTGAGGACCAAGTCAAGTTTCTCATGAAATCTTACGAAGCTTCGAAGCCTTCAAGCTAAGTGAACAAAATCACTTCTTCATGCGAATTATGTAGTGGTCCCCTTGACACTCGTGATTGTGTGGAACTCCCCGGAACAGCTTTTGCGGACTACGCATCCACGCGTACCGACGAAGCGGGAGATAAGTGGTACACTTTCAAGCCCGAGCCAAACACTTACGGTGATTCATACAACCCCTCTTGGAAAAATCACCCAAACCTTAAGTGGAAACAAAATCAACCCAATTCCTCCAATCCGCCTAATCGCTACCAACCAAACGGTCCACCATCCAACCGTACTTTCAACAACAATCCTTCTAACAACTATGGTAGTACCAACAATCTTGAAGGATTGATGTCAAAGTTCATGGCATCTCAAGAAGCCCGCATAGCTAGGTTTGAAACCGAATTCAACCAACAACAAACGGAGATGACCAACAAGATTGACAACTTGTTGAAAGCCCTCAACAACCAAGCATTAATCACACCTAGGAAGGACACTAGGGACACCAATAGTGGAATCCAAATTAAGGACCCCTCATCATCCAAACATGTCCACTTTGTCAATGTTGTCACCATTAAGCCGATAGATAAGGAGATAGAGGAGAGTGACAAGGATGAAGTTAGAGTAGAAGCCGATAGTAAGGATGAGAGTAGGGAAGTTGAGGTTAATAAGGATGAGGAATTAGAGGAGGTAGATCCTATAGAAGAATACTTTGATAAGTTGCCAACCAAGGAAGAACGGGAATACCATAAGGATTTATTCGATAGTCCCGAGAGAACATATATCTTTGGCGACCCCCTTATCAAAATAGGAGACCCCTCTAACATTAACATCCCATGTAATATCGGGCACATGCATATATGGAAAGCTTACATTGACCTTAGATCCCCCGTGAACATCATGACTAGGACTTATTACAATTGGGTGATGAAGAAGCAACTCAATTTTAGGATGATGCCCGGTAAGAATCTGATAAGTAATTTTGCAGGAAGAGTGAAGGGATTACATGTGATTATAGGGAATCTTACCTATAAAATCGATTTTATGATAGTGGAAGACATTCGTCCGGTGATAGATGCTTGCCTAAGTCAAATAGTATTCGGAAAACCATTTGTTGAGGCCACTAGGATGAGTTATGATCCGACTTTAGGGATAGTTAGATTCAAGAAGGAGAATGATGAGGTTGCTTATCAAATGCCCTACAAGATCGAACAATACCGCCTTCTCTCTAATTTCGAAAAGGAACATAAGCAAGCGGCTTATTATAGGAATGAGGAGGATAGACGTAGAGGAGTAGAGTATGTTAGAAATAGGATGCTTGGTTTCTACAAAGAGTGCTTGCAACTAGGTCCGGAATACAAAACTGGTTTAAAAGACGACCTAGAGAGTGGAACCAATGATGAGATCACGTAGTAACCCATGACTTTGAGTCTAGCTACAAGACTCGTAAATAAAGAAAAGCGCTTCTTGGGAGGCAACCCATGCTTTGTGTGATTTTCATTTTATTTATTTGTTATTTGCTTCCGTATACATGCTTTATTTTTTATTGTTGGTTGATCATGTCTCTAAATTAAAATGTGGAAATACTTTACTATGTTGTTTGGCCTAGTCTTAACTCCAACCTAAAAGTATTTTTGCAAAAGATAAGTGTAAGGGAAAACCCCAAATATGTTTTTAAGAAACAAACCGATCATGATTCTCCACAATATTAAATGAACATGTATATTCGTATTTGTTAGAGTCAAATGCTTGTATTGAGTCATAATGAAGTTTTGCAGGATTTTCCAGGAAGTAAGACCAAGTTTTTCCAGAAATTTTCCGGAAACTTAACATAAGAATTTCTGCAGGTCCATTCTGACGGCGTCATGAGTTTACTCTTGACGGCGTCAGGAGTAAAAATCTGGAAATTTTACCGGTTTTGTTTTTCTAACGGAGTCTTATGGTTTTTGTGAATTATTAAGTTTTATAATCTCCAGGAAATCTGCAAACTTCATTCCACAAGCATTATATCTTACTTTGTTTTCTAGGACTTAGAAAGTTATATAGGATGCCGCCGATTTTACTCTAGGTTGTCTTGTCTATTTTGTCAGGTTTTACAGGTTATGTATGACAAGAAGATGATTTATATTCTGGAAGGGAAGCTTTGATTGTTCATTTTCTTGGAGGAAGATTTAACCTGGCCATCCTATAATCCATACCGAGCGAATCAGGGGAGTATTTGATTTCATTTTCTTTACTTTTTCACTTTTACATTCTTTACTTGAACATTGGAGACAATGTTCATCTTAAGTGTAAGGGGAGGGTAAAAAGATGATACCTTACATATGCACTTTCGCTTGAGTTTGTTTTGTTTAATGGTAGATGTGTAATAAAACTATAAGAAATACTTGTTAGTGTAATTTTAGCGCCAAATTTAAAATTTTTTACAACATTTAGGAGTGAAACTTTAGCCATAGCAAGCGTCTCATGGATAGGAGATTGTATGACTAGCATATAACCGTATATTCAGAAAAATTTTCCACCCAAATATGTGAGGTTCGCCTTTAGATTTGATAGGAAAAGCATTTACTATTAGTGCTTATGAGTGTACCGGTAGCATTTAGATTCTAGAACTTGCGTTAGTGATGCATTCCGAGACCGCTAGTGAGACTACATTCGTGTGGTAGGATTTACTACATGATAAGAGGCATTAGGATCACCCTTGTGTTAAAACCCGTATCATAATTACTTGACCATTTAAGTCATATTACTTGGCTAGTTAAGTCAACTAATTTCTCCCACACCCTTAGCGTTGTACTCATTTTAAGTACACGAAACCCCTAGTACACCCCTCCGAGCCTATCTTTTCGTTTCTAACTTTAAGCATTTTACTTAAAGGAAGAATTTGTTACACCCCACTTAAATGTACACCCAAACCGCCTTAGCCTTCCGTGTATGCGCTCATTTTTAGTGCATTATTGTTATTTGTTAAACCCTAAGTTAACTTTCTAATTGATTACATGGTTGCTAAGTCGAGTCATATCCTTATACATATTGTTTTGGGACGATTGGGACTCATGGGTAAGTACATATTTTATGGAGTAATGGGGAAGAACATAATATTATTACCCCCATATGTACGTTAATCTTAAAAGTTCTCAAAGTGTTTTGATTTTCTTAATTCGAGTCATTAGTTTAGTTAATTGTAAAGTATGTAAAGATTCAAGTGTAAGGGGAACTCTCATCTCCTATGATGTATTATTTTGGATGGTAGGGTAAGAGTGTATGCAAAAAAAAAAAAAAAGAAAAAAAAAAAAAAAAAAAAAAAAAGAAAAAAAAAATCAAAAAAATCAAGAAAAAGAAAAAAAAAATAGAAAAAATAAATAAATAAATAAATAATTAGAAAAAAAAAGAGAGAAAAAACATACGGACTACCATCCCGTTTTATTCTATGTTCATTTTATGTTTTTTGTTATTTCTCATTTATTAGCTTAAGTCGAGTCTAGTCTTGGCTTAGCAATGCCATATAGTACATGTAATTAATCAAGATTGTTAACTCGCCACCAGTAAAACTTCCTTTATCCAACAAAACCGTGTATTTTATATCCCTATACCTAACGTTACAACCCTTTAAAAGACCTCTTTGATAGTTTATCCTAGGTGCTTACGCCATGTGGTGGAGGTTTGATCCTTTCCCAAGCCTATGGTAATCTATTTTGCTATGACAGGTAGTGAGAGATATCTTCCATTTCCATAATGTTATATTACTTTATTACACCCGAGAGATGTGAGTATCTAAACACTATTTGTGAGGTGCTTGTGTATGACCTCCGTGCTTGTCTATTGGTCTTTAGTGGAACGATTATTCGTTGTAATTACTTTTATATTAGTGTTAAATGACCCCTAACTTGTATTTTGACTAGAATAAAAGCGCATTTGCTTGAGGACAAGCAAATCTCAAGTGTAAGGGTATATGATGAGGCGAAAAATGGTCCATTTTTAGGGGGTCATTTAAGCCCGAATCCGAATTTATTTGATCAAATATTGCCCTAAATCGTTCCTTTTGTGATTTTAGGTACTTGGAGAGTGAATTCTGGAAAAGAAGCCATTTTGGACGTTTTTGGAGCATAAAAGTGAAGAAAACGGCAAAGTCTCAATTTTCCATCCTGGGAACAGTACATGAAGGCGTCAAGAGTTTTTCTTGACGGCGTCAAAACCCCAAGAATTAAAATCCGTAGTTGATGACGGCGTCACACACAGGGCATCAAGAGTAATTTTTGTGACGGCCTAGGCCTTGACGGCGTCAGAAGTAGATCAAGGCCGTCCGAGGAAGTATTTGGCGGCGAGATGACGGCGTCACACCTTTGTTCTTGATGCCGTCATCCCTATTTTCCTATATATAGTTTTCTAGTTTTTCACATTTAAAGGAGAGAAGTTTTGGGAGAAACCCTAAAGACGATTTTGGTGTAACTTTACAGGTTTTTCAAGGGTTCCAACCCCTTGATACCTTGCATGATTAATTAAGATAAGTGTTCTTCTAATTCAATCAATATGTCTATGTATTGGTTGTCTATATCTTGTTCTTGTCTTAATTCTATCATGCTAGGCTAGATCTCTTTTGTGTTTGCTTAGATCTAATGAAACCTAGATATTGATTATGTGTTGATTACTTGTTTATTCTTGTCTTGGATGAATGATTTATATGTTAGGCTTAAGAAAACTGGTAGATCTCCAAATGGTAACATGCTTGAACGTCTTAAGAAACATGAACCGAGGCGTACTAGGTCTTTATTGGTTGTATTTAATGCATGAGCCACTGTTTACAATCCCTATAGTTGTGCTGGGCATGGTGTAGGAGGAGATAAGAGCTCATAGAATTGGGGAGTTATGTATGCCACCCCATGAATGGTATTAAGGAATACAATCCGTCATCCATACAATTATAACAAGTAATTAACGTGTAAAAGATATCTAGGGAGTAGTGAAATCTAAGTAAACACATTTTCTCCAATTACTGCTCACAACCTTAGAATAATTAGTTTATTTTCATTTTTAGTATTTTATTTTGATTGCATCTTAGTTTTGGGTTAGTTGAATAGCAACTAATTCCGCCCACTCTTCCAAAACCCGAGATTTTTACTTGCTTTCCATAAAACATAAAAATACAAAAATAATCATCCCTCACCTTTAGAACTAGTATTTAGGCTTTCTAATCCTAGCGACACTATTTCTAAGCTGAACGATCAATCCCCCGGTACTTGTCACTATACTATACTACAACGATCAGGTACACTGCCTGGTGGGGGTTGTAAGCTTCTCGAGATCCCTCGAGAGGTAAAGCCTGTTGCGATTCCAACGCATCAAACCCCACTTCTTACTTCCTTCAAGAATAATTGGGTCCATTTCCACAACGTCTCTACCCTCCTTTTGAGTACAAGGAACCAACTTAAGCTTATTATCACCATTAAAATAAGATCCCTGCACAACATTACTAAAAGACATAGATTGCTTATTCTTACCTTGATTCTGCATAAAAACATCATTCCTATTACTAGACTCATCAATCTCAGTAACACAACCTTTAGTACCTTGAACACCATCCCTATCCTCTATAGATGCCTTACTACTACCCAGAACATCAACATTACCAGCCTTATTAGTAACTAATCTACTCTTAACACCAACATTCTTAGTAGATACATGACTAAAAACAATATTCCCCTGATTAACATTAGTACTAATTAGCTCAGGGAACATATCATTAACATTATCATTAGTACCTTCAACATTCATACCTTCCTTAATACCATTATTCTGCACAACATCACCTTTCTCAACAGCAACTCCATGAGCACTAGTAGCAGAGTTTGATCCACCATCAATCCCAATCATACCCTGAAACCTAGAACCCATACCAGCCTTACTACTTCCATTATCAACATCAAAAGCCTCATCCTTAACCTCCATATCTTTAGACACATCATCTTCATGCTCCATCTCTTCCATTTCCTTAGTCAAATCCCTGCTTATATTACCCTTCTTTGATCCTTTCATAAGACTACCCCTATGTGATTTAACAATAACCTTCTTATTCTTAAGAGATAATTTAGCATCATTAATTAAGCTTTTAGTATTCCTTTTGGTGCGTATAACATTATTAGATCCTGGTGGTGGAGGGATAGAATTAGGTGGATACACCACCGGAGGTGGTGGTCTTGATTCATAAGGGTTAGGTGGTAATGATTCTTGTTCAGACATGATAATAGGAAGAATCTAACCAAGAATTTTAGAATTATTGAGTGTGAAAGGTTAAACAGATTAGGGATCTGAGTGTGAGAAAGTGTGTGTAAACGTAGAATAGTGACAACAGAAATTCAAAGTAACTTTAATACAGTGAACAGTAATGAATTTATGGTAAAATTTTATATAGAAATGTGTATAATGAAAAGAAGAATGCGAATCTAAAATCCAAATTAAGATCCAAGGGTTGGATCAAAATTAGATGATGAATTCATGATAAAATGTGTTAAAAACTTAGAGAGAGAAAATTCACATTATGCTATATATTTTTGCAATGAGTGTGCCGGTGATTGTGTTGATTCTAGAACTTGTACTTGTTATGCATTACAGTTAAAATTACTTTCGAGTGGTAAAACATATTCAAATGATAAGAGGCAACTTAGGATTTACACCAAATAGCATTCCATTTACAAAATAATTTTTGCTAACCACATCGGTTAGTTATTCTCGTATTTGGAACCCATTTGTTAGCATTTATCTTTAATGCTAGATACCTTTAGTACACCCTTCGAGCCAATCTTTTTCTTTTGTTATATCCAGAAAAATACAAAAATATTTTACATTTTAAACCTTAGCCTAACCCTTGTTAAAGTCTAAACGGTGGGTTGCTAGTTGCTTGGTTGATGAAGTGTTTTTGATTATTAATAGTTAACCACACTTTACCATTCGTGTGTGCTATTCCAACAAAGACGAAGATTGATCACCTTTAGTTTTGTATTTTTGTGGTGATGCTTATGCGAAGTGTGGGGGAGATGTTTTGTTTACTTAAAAAAAAAAAAAAAAAAAAAAAAAAAAAGTCATCACAATTATAAGATGACAATTATAGCGAATGTGCTATGCTATGTATGGAGATGGAATAAGAAAGTTATGTGATATTTTGTTAGCCAATGTGCTAAGAATGAAGAATATTATTATGGCGAATCGATGTATCAAAATATGTGAAAGTTCATAAAGGAGGAGAATGATTGTAACTATAATCATTTTTGGGTTTGTGGTTAGTTCGGTAACTAGCAACAATGGGATTTAGACTTTATTTTGATTTTTTTTTCTTTTATAACCAATTAAATATTTCCCATGCCTTATCCCTACCCTTTTTGGCTTTTTGAAAATATCAAGTGCATGAAAATTTTAGTGACCATCCGTATTTTTGGTAATGGAATTACGCACCAGCGATCTAGAGAATGTTTTAGTGACCATCCGTTATTACTTACTAAAAATAAGCGCCAGTGATCTATTTGATTCTTGTACAAGATCTTTGAACATTAGCCAGGTACAACCCATTAAGCCTCAAGTTACAACCCAATAAAAATCCTCTTTGATGTTTTGTTTTGTTGTTTTGATACTTGTACAAGCTTATGGTAAGAAACATGAATCATTCATATAAAAGTTGTGCATCATAACAAGTTTACACCAAGCTTAACATGAATACTCCAATTGATTGATTGTGGCATTTCACAAAAGTATATGTTTTAGTTATATTGTTTCTCGTATAATTAAATTTTCGATATAAAGGATTGACAACCCTTTTATAAAAACTAGTTTTCTAATACTTTGAATCATAAATCCCTTGGGACGATCTCGACTTACCCACCTTTACTAAAACGGACGAGTATACTTGCTCATATGTGTTAAATAGTTAATCGGTAATCGTGTTTATAAATTTTTAAAACTTGTACACACATCTAGCACATCAACTCCCTAGCTATCTTTTACTAGTTGATTAGTTTGTTACAATTGTGTGGATGACGGTTATATTCCTTAATACCATTCGTGGGGCCATTTACGATCTTCCCCAACTCTATAAGCTTCTACCTCTTCCTATGTCGAGCCGACTATTAGCTCCTAACATGGCCTCCTTAGTAGTTACTCATGCATTAAATACAACCAATTAATCGTAGTACACATCCGATTCATGTTTCTTAAGACGTTCAAGCATGTTACCAATTGGAAGTCTGCCAGTTTTCTTAAGCCTAACATCGAGATCATTCATCCATTACAATTAATAAAAAACAACCAACCAATAATCAATAACTAGGTTTCATTACATATAAGCAAACACAAAGAAAACCTAGCCTAGCATGTTAAAGTAAAGACAAGCATAAGATAGAATCAAACAACACATAGACATATTGAATGATTATTGGAAGACTTATCTTTATTAAAACTTGGATGATAAAAGGGTGAAAACCCTGTAAAATTCGACCTAGGGTTTCTCCACAAGTTCTCCCAAAAGTCTCTCTAAAATTCTCTTCTCAATACACAAAAATTGGAAAACTATATATAGATTTTGAGGTCTAACGGCGTCACGTGTTGATTATGACGCCGCCAACTCACCGCCAAAGAAATCCTCAGATTGCCTAGATCCAGATCTGATGCCGTCATGTGTTAATCTTCTCATGGCCGTCTCTTGCAAATTATACGTGACGGCCTTGGTGACGCCGTCACGCTTTAAATCTCAAAAACATTCTGACGCGTCTCGTTATACTTTTTTATCCACCTCTGTTCCATAACATGATGCCATCACATGCAATACGTGACGCCGTCAGGTAATATTTCCAGCTTGATTTGGAGACTTTGCCGTTTTCTTCACTTTTCGCTCAAAAAAAGTCCAAAATGCTTCCTTTTCCAGATTTCTTCTCCAAAGTACCTAAAATGACAAAAGGAACGATTTAGGGCAATATTTGATCAAATAATCTTGACTTAGGGCTTAAATGACCCCCTAATAGCGGTACACTTTTCATCTTATCATTGTTGTAGGTAAGCAAACAACTATTCATCTCAATCCTTTGTTGAGCTTCACAGCTGTGACAAATCTATCCCACTCAAGTGTCATGTTGTTCACAAACTTAGAATTGAGCTGGATATTTGGCATTGTCATCCTGATGATCCTTATGTCATTCACAAGCTTGTGGAATCTCACATAATAGTCAGTGATGTTTTCACCATGATTCATCTTGAAGTGCTCAAATTCATCATACAACTGAGATTCACGATCTTCTTTGGTCTGTTCAAATCTAGCCAAAAGCATTTTAACATTTTCCCAAACAGCTTTGGCTTCAGTGTTGAAGCTGATAAGCTTGTACACGTCTATGGGGAAGTCCGTGAATCACAATGTTAGAAGCTCTAATGTCTGCATCATAACACTTCTTATCCTCCTCATTAAGATCGTTGTAAGTACGTGGCCTGTCGATTCCAAGAGTGACTACTCCATCCTCACCAGTAGTGACAACATCTCTAGTGGTGCCATTTGAGAGGGTCTTTCATCAATAGATCGAAGAATGTTGACACCATTCTCTTTACCCAAACAGTAGAGCCGAACTCATTGTGCCCATGACTCATAATCCGTCCTATCGAGCGTAGGAGGGCGGGTTTCGGACCCAGCAGCTTGAATGTCATTAGAAGAAGTGCTTGCCATGATGTAACTTTACACGGGATTTCACAAATCTTAGATTTAAACTGAGAAATATAATCTTTCGCGGGATTTTACAAAATCAAGAAGAAACCGTGATTTGATTGCTTGAATGTGTTCTGATGAAAGTTTGGATCGGTTTGATGATGAGTGATTGTATGTTAAGGTAAATGATTGTTTGTTAGATTAGGTGAATTATTGTTAAGTTAAGTTGAGTTGTGATTATGTTTGGTTGTATTGAGTTTACGTGAGGATCTTAGACAAATCATAGTGAAGAACTTAGACAAATCATAGTGAAGAACTTAGACAAATCACAGTGAAGAACTTAGACAAATTACAATGAATAGCTAAGACAAATCACAGTAAAGAACTTAGACAAATCACAGTGATGAACTTAGACAAATCACAGTGAAGCAATTAGTCAAATCACAACCCTCAAATTACAACACTCAAATGGCAACACTTTGGGCGAATCGCAGTGGCATCAAATCGCAACTGGAACACAAATCGCAATAGGACAAATCACAGTCACCACAAATCGCAGTTACCTCAAATCGCAACCCACTTTCTAGCACAAATCGCAAGGACAAATCGCAGTCCACTTCCAGAAAAAACTGTCGCTATCTTGCGATTTGTTTTCTTTTCCCTTTATGGTAAAGTGACAAATCGCAGCCCGGAAACTACACAAATCGCAACAATGAAAATAGTACCGAGATACAAATTGCAGTCAAGAAACTCTTCAAAACACCACACGAATTCCCCAACAATTGATGAAACAGGTAACCCAAACACTAAACTAAGCTCATATAATAACACTAATCATGAAAGTACAATCATATTACACTTATAACCACAAACAAGATCAATCCAAGGTATTTTTCCTAAAAACTGTTCCAACAAAAAAAACACAAAAACCAAGCTAATAATCCGAGCACACCCAATCCCAAATATGAAACCTTGGCTCTTGATACCAATTGTAGGTTACTCATAATTCAAACGTACATGGTGCTTCTAGTTTGATTTGAATTGTAGAGAGAGAGAAAGTTAGGGAGCCTTTTATAGAGAGAAATAGAAGGTTAGATTGAAATGTATGAAAGGTCCAACTATCTCCCTTGGTGGGAGAGAGTATTTATACAAAACTCATAAACGCCTCTAGTAGGCTATGGACCAGGCTAACAGTGGGTAAAGAGCTGACCCGACTCCATGGTGAAACGATATCTAAACTAATATGATAAATACTACGAGCTACTTTAATGCTAAACCATACTCGGGGTGACCGAGTCTTTCATGAATTTATATTCCTAACATATATGTAGCTTATCAATTGGTATAGAATGGACACAAAACAATATTATCTCTAATATCTTACATGGTATCAGAGAACTAAACGATCATATCCCTAAACCCTAAAACAACATATCCTTACCTTAAATAGCCGCCACTTTAAATTTTCTTTTTCGGCCGCCGGTCCAGAGTACGTATATCTTTATCTCCATCGTATAAACTTTAACCCAACAAAAATCGTTCCTTCAATCGCCAAACAAATAACGATCCCTACCTTGAAAAAAAAAAAAAAAAAAAACCCTTCCCTCTGCCATTCAATCACCCCTGTTAATCACGTTTGTTTTGTGTTAGTGATTGGTGCTAAGGTCATAAATCCACACGATTTTAATCAAGTGACGGCGGAGAGAAGTGGCAGCGGCGGCGGATTTGGGGCGGGTGGTGTTGAAACTGCTGAGATTGAAGAGGGGTGTGAAGGTATTGTTTGATTCGTTGTGTTTTGGTGTGCAAAAACAATTTATCAATATATCAACAAACGTGAAGTCCAAGTTATCGTGAGACAACTAGACGTAGAGAATTACGAGTAAACCTTTTAGGAAAAAGATTACCTCGCAAAAGCTCGTGAAAGTGATATTAAAATTGTGTGACCGGGAAGTGATTTCCTGGGTCGTACCCCAACGAGGTGTGAATGCAAAAGTTTCGTGAAAAGATCGAGATTAAAATCTTGTATGTTTGGTTGAGAAAGGTTATTTGGTATTGTGGTACGTTAAACTTACGGAAATTAAGAATTAACAAACGAAAACGTAACCTAATTGTGAATTTACAATGGAAATGAAAATTAACACTTAAAAACTACCTAAGAAACTACGGGAAACATAATAGAGAATTAGGGAACCTTAAAACGTAAGCTAGAATTAAAAACGTGAAAGTTAACTTAAATAAAACGCGAGTGCGCGAAATAAAACGTGAAACGTGAGCAAATAAAGTCCTACGAATGTGAAAATGATATTTTTACAATCTTAATGATATAAGAAAATTTTTGGAAAATTAAAATTATTTTTACAACTAATTAATTAATTACTATTAATTAATCACTATTAACTAATTACTAATTATTAATTACTTTTTAATTAACTAAATTATCCTAAATTACAAATAATTATGAAATTTAACTAGAAAAATGAAAATTAAATTTAGAAAAATCTAAAATATTATAAAACTAATTTTAAAACAGAAAAACTATTTTTCCTAATTTTTAATTAATTATTAATAATTAAAAACTAATTATTTAATTAATTTAAATGAAACTAAATTATAAAAAAATACTAAATGAAACAAGAAAAATCTAAAAAAATTCCTAAAATTATTTTAAGTTAACAGAAACCTAGGAAAATTATAAACATGAAAAGTGCGTTTTGAAAAAGCTAATAAATAAGCTAAAAAGCTTAAATAGAAGTTATCACTTTTTTGAAAAGTGGGATTTTCTTGATTTTTATTTTACAAACCTATCTAAATACTGAACATAAACAACTTTTGTAAAAACCACTCTACTGAAAAGCCCAAATAAGCTGTGTACAAGCTTATTGCCTTAACAGTTGGCTTAAGTAGGTTCAAAACAAAACTTTAAACTTGAAAAAGCTAAGGAATAAGGTAATCAGCTCATCTAAAGGATACAATAAGCTAATAGGTACTAAAAGTGATGCAATTAAACTAAAAAGTACAAAAGTTCAAGCCAAAAAGATCAAATAAGCAGACATGAGCGCTGTCTAAAATTGCCAAACCAAACAGGCCACTCAGGTCAATTTGCAGGCCTAAATTGAGGAGGGGGCAAGAAGGTTTGAGGCCAATTGATGCTAAGAACTAGATACTCAGCTAGGTGAGCTCTCAAAAGAGCCAAGGGGGAGGCTATGGGGCCCACTATGGAGTCCTGTGGGACCCTTGGAACTTTGGCAGATCAGATGGGCAAGATGGAGCAGGGGAGGTCAGTCCCCCTGCAGGCCTGTTTGAAGCTTAGTGGGGCCCACAGAAAAAAAATCCAAAAAATATAGTGGAGGTGGGACTTTAAAGATAAGCTGGGGGCTATGATTCCTAAAAGTTTCAAGTCCTGAATCCCTTCCCAAAATTCTAGAAAATTCATGCTAAATTTGGAAAATCTGAGGAAGGATGAATTTGACTTTTCACTTAAACCACATATTTTGACTTTGTTGAGTTTAAATCTATCCTAATTGCAACTAAACTTGTTAATGAACTGACATGAAGTAACTTATAGCTACTGATGAGGCGAAAAATGAACCACTTTTAGGGGGTCATTTAAGCCCGGAATTGACTTTATTTGATCAAATATTGCCCTAAATCGTTTCTTTTGTGATTTTAGGTACTTTGGGAGTGAAAACTGGAAAAGGAAGCAATTCGGACGTTTTTGGAGCATAAAAGTGAAGAAAACACCAAAGTCTTAATTTTCCTTGCTGGGAACAGTAGGTGACGGCGTCAAGAGTTAATCCTTGACGGCGTCAAGAGCAAATTCCATGACGATCCAGTACAGATTTGACGGCGTCACGAAGTAGGGCGTCAAGAGTAAAATTCATGACGGCCTGGAAATGCACAATACATGACGGCGTCAAAAGTAGATCAAGGCAGTCCGAGAAGAGTTTTGGCGGCGAGGTGACGGCGTCACAAGTTTGGTCTTGACGCCGTCAGACCCCTTTTCCTATATATAGTTTTCTAATTTTCACATTAAAAAAAGAGAAGTTTTGGAGAAACCCTAAGTACGAACTTGGTGCGAATTTTACAGGTTTTTCAAGGGTTCCAAGCCCTTGATACCTTTCATGTGTAATTGAGATAAGTGTTCTTTTAATTCAATCAATATGTCTATGTGTTGGTTGTCTATATCTTGTTCTTGTCTTAATTCCATCATGCTAGGCTAGATCTATCTTGTATTTGCTTGGATCTAATGAAACCTAGATGTTAATTATATGTTGATTACTTGTTTATAATTGTTTTGGATGAATGATTTTTATGTTAGGCTTAAGAAAACTGGCAGATCTCCAATTGGTAACATGCTTGAACGTCTTAAGAAACATGAACCGATGTGCACCAGGTCTTTATTGGTTGTATTTAATGCATGAGCCACTGTTTATAATCCCTATGGTTGTGCTGGGCATGGTATAGGAGGAGATAAGAGCTCATAGAATTGGGGAGTTAAGTGCGCCACCCCATGAATGATATTAAGGAATACGATCCGTCATCCATGCAAATATAACAAGTAATTAACATGTAAAAGATGTCTAGGGAGTAGTGAAATCTAAGTAAACACATTTTCTCCACTTATTGCTCACAACTTTAGTATAATTTAATTTATTTTCAGTATTTTATTTTGATTGCATCTTTAGTATTGGGTTAGTTGACTAGCAACTAATTCCGCCCAAATCATTCAAACCCGAGATTTTTAATTGCTTTCTAAAAAATATAAAAATACAAAAATAATCATCCCTCATCTTTAGAACTAGTATTTAGGTTTTCTAATCCTAGCGACACTATTCCTAGCTGAACGATCAATCCCCCGGTACTTGTCACTATACTATACTACAACGATCAGGTACACTGCCTGGTGGAGGTTGTAAGCTTCTCGAGATCCCTCGAGAGGAAAGCCTGGTGCAATCCCTACACATCAAGTTTTTGGCGCCGCAGCCCGGGGAATAGTTATTGTCTAGGTTAGAATCTCTTTTTATTAGGTCTACTTGCTAGATTCCTTTCTAGTAAGATTTTATTTTTATTTTTAGGTTTCTTTAGTCTATCTTATTTCTTTGTGTCTTTGTTCGTAACTCTTCACCACCCGACATCATGGACAACGGGAACATCTTTAAACCCGTCATCCCACCACAACAAAACCCACCATTAGAACCCCTTAGGCCCCGAACCTTAGGAGAGTATTCCCGACCTAGCCACCAAGGCTACCGAAGCACCATTGAGCTCACCGGAGCCAATGTGACCCCCTTGCGATCCGACACCATCCGGTTGGTGCGAAGCGGATGTGCATTCCATGGACTTCGTTCCGAAGATCCAAACCAACATCTTAAGGACTTCCTCAAAATTGTAGATTCCATAGACCTAGGTGTTGAAACTAGAGAGACAACCCGATTACACCTATTCCAATTCTCTCTACGGGATCAAGCTAGTCAATGGCTTGAGCGTTTACCCGCGGGATCCATCACCACATGGGATGATCTCACCACTCGTTTCCTTGCTCAATTTTTCCCACCGGAGAGAACTACTAAGCTTAGAAATGACATCTTGATGTTCCAACAACGTCAAAATGAATCTCTTTATGAAGCATGGACTCGTTTCAAGGACTTACTCCAAAAAGTCCCTCATCATGGCATAGATCTTTGGCTCCAAGTCCAAATCTTTTATGACCATATCGATATCTCCACGAGGCGAGCCATTGACCAATCGGCCGGTGGTAAGCTACGTGATCTAAGTGCGGAACAATCATGGGAACTCATAGAAGATCTTGCTCTCTATGACAACGAAAGTTGGAATGATCCCCGTGACTTGAACAAAACGGTCAAGGCAATATCTTTGCCTTCGAACAATTCTAGCACTCCCGACCGTAGGATCATGGAACTTGAGGACCAAGTCAAGTTTCTCATGAAATCCTACGAAGCTCCTAAACCTTCAAGCCAAGTGAACAAAATCACTTCTTCATGCAAATTATGTAGTGGCCCCCATGACACTCGTGATTGTGTGGAACTCCCCGGAACAGCTTTTGCGGACTACGCATCCACGCGTACCGACGAAGCGGGAGATAAGTGGTACACTTTCAAGCCCGAGCCAAACACTTACGGTGATTCATACAACCCCTCTTGGAAAAATCACCCAAACCTTAGGTGGAAACAAAATCAACCCAATTCTTCCAATCCGCCTAATCGTTACCAACCAAATGGTCCACCCTCCAACCGTACTTTCAAGAACAATCCCTCTAGCAATTATGGTAGTACCAACAATCTTGAAGGGTTGATGTCTAAGTTCATGGCATCTCAAGAAGCTCGCATATCTAAGTTTGAAGCCGATTTCAAACAAAAGCAAAGCGAGATGACCACTAGAATTGACGCATTGTTGAAAGTTCTCAATGACCAAGAAATGGGAGCACTCCCAAGCGACACAATCAAGAATCCGAAACTAAACGTTAATTCCATATCTTCAGTTTCGTCACCCACTTCATGTCCACAATATTACTCGGTTAAATCCACGAGCACGTGTTTCAAACAAAACCAAATTCTTCAAAAGGACCAATCAAATAAAACACCCAATATAGAACCGGTCAAAAGTATAGTTGAAACACCTCCTACGCAAGACCTTGACGATGAATTCAAAGAACTTCACCTTGAACGCCCCGTCATTGATGTCTTAGCGCGTGCTCCTTACTATAGTCCCCTCTTAGAAAAATATGAGAAGTTTAAGCTAGGTAAAAATGGGACCGCCTTCGTTCAAAACAAGTTGCCTAAAAAGCTTGATGGTCCGGGTATATTTGTTTTGCCTTGTAAGATAGGAAGATCCGAAGCTTTCAATACATTAGCCGATTTAGGGTCAAGCCTCAACTTGATTCCCTTATCCTTATTCACCGCTCTTAAGCTAGGGAAGTTAGAGGAAACGGAGGTATTGATAGGGCTAGCGGATGGGAGTATTGCCCACCCGGTTGGAATGATTAAGGATGTAGTTGTTCACGTAGGAAAGTTAACTATATTAGCGGATTTTCACGTCCTAGACATGGTTAGTGACACTACATGCCCATTATTGGTAGGAAGAGGATTTTTAGCAACCGCTAGCGCCATGATAGATTGTAAGGAGTCTAAGATAGCGGTAGGTGAAGGCGATACTTGGTCGGTATACGATGTAAAGAAGCATAGTTATGATTGTGATGATGAACCGATACCGCATTGGGTAGAGATGAATAGGAGACCGTCTAGATATGGACCTTGGATAGAAAGGAACTTTATTGGACCTCAATGCCCATTTTATCTAGAAAAAGATTTCATTGAGAAAACACATTCGGTAGAACAACTCATAGCTAGAGATGAAGAGCTAGATCCCTTTGAGGACCCCTTAGTCTTTAGGAAGATGATTGAGTTTTTGAGCGTAATGCCCATTAATATAGAGATGAATAAGTGGAAAAGAGAGGGAGACAAGTGTAAATGGAGGTGGGACAAGCCACCTAAAGAAGGTGACGGATCATGGCATATGAGGATGACTTTGTATGATCTGGATGGAGAAAAATTTGAAAGGTCATACCATACTAAGGAAACCGATAGGAAGTTGAAACCTAAGTTTGATCCCAAAGATATCCTCAATGAGGAACTCACCCGTGTCACGTAGTAACCCATGACCTTGAGTCTAGCTACAAGACTCGTAAATAAAGAAAAGCGCTTCTTGGGAGGCAACCCATGTTTTGTGTGATTTTATTTTTTGTTTGTTTGTTATTTGCTTCCGTATGCATGCTTAATTTTTATTGTTGGTAGATCATGTTTCTCAACTAAAATAGTGGAAATACTTTACTTTGTTGTTTTGGCCTAGTCTTAACTTCACCTAAAAGTATTTTTGCAAAAGATAAGTGTAAGGGGAAACCCCAAATGTGTTTTTAAGAAACAAACCGATCATGATTCTCCACAATATTAAATGAACATGTATATTCGTATTTGTTAGAGTCAAATTCTTGTATTGAGTCATAATGAAGTTTTGCAGGATTTTCCAGGAAGTAGGACCAAGTTTTTCCAGAAATTTTCCGGAAACTTAACATAAGAATTTCTGCAAGTCACTTCTGACGGCGTCAAGAGTTAACTCTTGACGGCGTCAAGTGTAAAAATCTGGAAATTTTACCAGTTTTGTTTTTCTAACGGAGTCTTATGGTTTTTGTGAATTATTAAGTTTTATAATCTCCAGGAAATCTGCAAACTTCATTCCACAAGCATTATATCTTATCTTGTTTTCTAGGACTTAGTAACTTATATAGGATGCCGCCGATTTTACGCGAGGTTGTTTTGTCTATTTTCTCAGGTTTTACAGGTTATGTATGACAAGAAGATGATTTATATTATGGAAGGGAAGCTTTGATTGTTCATTTTCTTAGAGGAAGATTTAACCTGGTCACCTTATTATCCATACCGAGCGAATCAGGGGAGTATTTGATTTCATTCTTTTTAGTTTTTCACTTTTACATTCTTTACTTGAACATTGGGGACAATGTTCATCTTAAGTGTAAGGGGAAGGTAAAAAGATGATACCTTACATATGCACTTTCGCTTGAGTTTGTTTGTTTAATAGTAGATGTGTAATAAAACTATGAGAAATACTTGTTAGTGCAATTTTAGCGCCAAATTTAAAATTTTTTACAACATTTAGGAGTGAAACTTTAGCCATAGCAAGCGTCTCATGGATAGGAGATTGTATGACTAGCACATAACCGTATATTCAGAAAAATTTTCCACCCAAATATGTGAGGTTCGCCTTTAGATTTGATAGGAAAAGCATTTATTATTAGTGCTCATGAGTGTACCGGTAGCATTTAGATTCTAGAACTTGCATTAGTGATGCATCCCGAGACCGCTAGTGAGACTACATTCGTGTGGTAAGATTTACTACATGATAAGAGGCATTAGGATTACCCTTGTGTTAAACCCGTATCATAATTACTTGACCATTTAAGTCATATTACTTGGCTAGTTAAGTCAACTAATTTTTCCCACACCCTTAGCGTTGTACTCATTTTTAGTACACGAAACCCCTAGTACACCCCTCCGAGCCTATCTTTTTGTTTCTAACTTTAAGCATTTTACTTAAAGGAAGAATTTGTTACACCCCACTTAAATGTACACCAAAATCGCCTTAGCCTTCCGTGTATGCGCTCATTTTTAGTGCATTATTGTTATTTGTTAAACCCTAAGTTAACTATCTAATTGATTACATGGTTGCTAAGTCGAGTCATATCCTTGTACATATTGTTTTGGGACGATTGAGACTCATGGATAAAGTACTTATTTATGGAGTAATGGGGAAGAACATCATTTATTACCCCCATATGTACGTTAATCTTAAAAGTGCTCCAAGTGTTTTGATTTTCTTAATTCGAGTCAATAGAATAGTTCATTGTAAAGTATGTAAAAATTCAAGTGTAAGGGGAATGTTCATCCCCTATGATGTATTATTATGGATGGTAGGGTAAGAGTGTATGCAAAAAAATAAAAAAAAATAAAAAATAAAAAATCGAAAAAATCAAGAAAAAGAAAAAAAAATATAGAAAAAGAAAAAGAGAAAAAAACATACGGACTACCATCCCTTTTCATTCTATGTTCATTTTATGTTTTTGTTATTTTTCATTTATTAGCTTAAGTCGAGTCTAGTCTTGGCTTAGCAACGCCACATTGTACATGTAATTAACCAAGATTGTTAACTCGCCACCAGTAAAACTTCCTTTATCCAACAAAACCGTGTATTTCATATCCCTACACCTAACGTTACAACCCTTTAAAAGACCTCTTTGATAGTTTATCGTAGGTGCTTACGCCATGTGGTGGAGGTTTGATCCTTTCCCAAGCCTATGGTAATCTATTTTGCTATGAAAGGTAGTGAGAGATATCTTCCGTTTCCATATTGTAATTTATACTTTATTACACCCGAGAGATGTGAGTATCTAAACACTATTTGTGAGGTGCTAGTGTATGACCTCCGTGCTTGTCTATTGGTCTTTAGTGGAATGATTATTTGTTGTAATTACTTTTATATTAGTGTTAAATGACTCCTAACTTGTATTTTGACTAGAATAAAAGCGCATTTGCTTGAGGACAAGCAAATCTCAAGTGTAAGGGTATATGATGAGGCGAAAAATGAACCACTTTTAGGGGGTCATTTAAGCCCGGAATTGACTTTATTTGATCAAATATTGCCCTAAATCGTTCCTTTTGTGATTTTAGGTACTTTGGGAGTGAAAACTGGAAAAGGAAGCAATTCGGACGTTTTTGGAGCATAAAAGTGAAGAAAACGCCAAAGTCTTAATTTTCCTTGCTGGGAACAGTAGGTGACGGGGTCAAGAGTTAATCCTTGACGGCGTCAAGAGCAAATTCCATGACGATCCAGTACAGATTTGACGGCGTCACGAAGTGGGGCGTCAAGAGTAAAATTCATGACGGCCTGGAAATGCACAATACATGACGGCGTCAAAAGTAGATCAAGGCAGTCCGAGAAGAGTTTTGGCGGCGAGGTGACGGCGTCACAAGTTTGGTCTTGACGCCGTCAGACCCCTTTTCCTATATATAGTTTTCTAATTTTCACATTAAAAAAAGAGAAGTTTTGGAGAAACCCTAAGTACGAACTTGGTGCGAATTTTACAGGTTTTTCAAGGGTTCCAAGCCCTTGATACCTTTCATGTGTAATTGAGATAAGTGTTCTTTTAATTCAATCAATATGTCTATGTGTTGGTTGTCTATATCTTGTTCTTGTCTTAATTCCATCATGCTAGGCTAGATCTATCTTGTGTTTGCTAGGATCTAACGAAACCTAGATGTTAATTATGTGTTGATTACTTGTTTATAATTGTTTTGGATGAATGATTTTTATGTTAGGCTTAAGAAAACTGGCAGATCTCCAATTGGTAACATGCTTGAACGTCTTAAGAAACATGAACCGATGTGCACCAGGTCTTTATTGGTTGTATTTAATGCATGAGCCACTGTTTATAATCCCTATGGTTGTGCTGGGCATGGTATAGGAGGAGATAAGAGCTCATAGAATTGGGGAGTTAAGTGCGCCACCCCATGAATGATATTAAGGAATACGATCCATCATCCATGCAACTATAACAAGTAATTAACGTGTAAAAGATGTCTAGGGAGTAGTGAAATCTAAGTAAACACATTTTCTCCACTTATTGCTCACAACTTTAGTATAATTTAGTTTATTTTTAGTATTTCATTTTGATTGCATCTTTAGTATTGGGTTAGTTGACTAGCAACTAATTCCGCCCAAATCATTCAAACCCGAGATTTTTAATTGCTTTCTAAAAAATATAAAAATACAAAAATAATCATCCCTCATCTTTAGAACTAGTATTTAGGTTTTCTAATCCTAGCGACACTATTCCTAGCTGAACGATCAATCCCCCGGTACTTGTCACTATACTATACTACAACGATCAGGTACACTGCCTGGTGGGGGTTGTAAGCTTCTCGAGATCCCATGAGAGGTAAAGCCTGGTGCAATCCCTACGCATCAGCTACTATAACTGCATATGAGCTTATATGAAAAGTTGTTTCCACTCAAACCATCACAGTTAACTGCGAGGAGGGAATGAAGTGAGTTTTGACATTTTACACTAACACCTCTGGAATTTAGGTTTAATTTGCACTACATGGATCTAAATGAAGCTGATTAAGCCAAGTACTACTCCTAAACCTGATTGGAACCCACTCTTACAGCTTAAATGAAACACCCTTTTTAAGTCTGCTTTACTTTTGTAATGGAGCAAGTTAATGAATCAGGCCATGAAACTACAAGATTATCTTAAACTAACATGAATTAAACCTACAGGAACACAGATAAACAACAATTTACAACTACAACAGGTCACAACCAATTATGCTAAAAAAATGTATATGAAAGGATCTTACAAGTTACTTATTAAGCTGAAATTATGAGCCAGGAACTAGACACCCATCCTACTGTCTCCCATGAGACTTCTAAACCATCTTCCTTCCACCTTCTTCTGTTCCAAAACCAAATACCACCATTTTTTATTTTGTTTTGGTTTTCTTTGTGATTTTCTCTATTTTTTTTCTTTTTCTGAATTTTCTCTTAATTCCAAGTTTCAAAAGGCTTTTAAACTATTTGAATGAGCTTCTGATGCTATAGTTAAGCACAAAACAGAGATAATCACAACTGTTTGAGACAATAGAAAATCTAAGCAGAGATTGAAAAATACTTGAAACTGAATATAAACTGGATTAATATTTGAAAAGGTTTTACAGATTACACTAGTACTGAAAATTGGAAATTACATGAAAAACTAACTTTGCTTAATTAGACAATTACATAAAAAAAAAAAAAAAAAAAAAAAAAAAAAAAGAAAAGAAAAAAAACTACTTGCCTTCAAGGCTTACAATTGATACCTATTTATACTAAAACTGAAATTATGGCTTCTTCCTTTTTTGTTCTTCTTCTCTATGAATAAATAGCTAAGGATCACTTTTGAGCATCTTGGGAGCCAATCCCACCATTGGATTGATATGGGGACAATCTCCACCATTGATTCAGTTTATCATTCTTTTTTTTGAAACCCTAGATTGATGTCCTGGAGGGGACAAGGAGTTGTAAAACATATGGGGGTTGACTTGTTGGGATGGTGTAGGGTGGCTGGGTAGGGTGTGTTGGAGAAAGGAGGGGGGGGGGACAAAGATGTTGGGGATAGTACAGTGGTTGGGGGTTGTATGTTTTGGCGGGGAAGAGAGGTGGAAGAAGGGTTGACCGTTTGGTTGACCCTGTTTTATTAATAACATGTAAAGGGTGGGCTTGGTTGATGGTTGGGCCAAAGAAATGGTGGGCTGGGGTTGGTTTGTGTTTTGATTTGTGGATGTGGATCAGGCTTGTGGAATTGGATATAAAAAGAACAAGGGTCCATTTGGTTTGTATTATTTTACAAGGACCAAATTTGTAAATATTCTGAATATGAGGGACCTGAATTTTCAAACTTCCAAAGTTTATCAAGGGTGTTTCTTGCCACATATCAATAATCCAAGGACCACAAATAAATTTTCCATTTTAAAAGCACCCAGGGACTGATTTTGCCAATTTCCAAACTGCAGGGACCAAATATGTAATTTTTCCAAAGTTTTCACCTAAGGATTAAATTTGATAATTTTGACTTTTAAATGCCTTAGGTTGACTTTCCTTTCAAACCAAATGCTCAGGGACTAGTTTTGTAAATTTTTGAAAGTTGGGGGACTGAAACTGCTAATTGTGCAAACTTTGTTCGTTTTTCATTGTTTTTACTCATTTTGCATCTGAAACGTATAAAACACAATCCCTGGGATATTTTCAGTATTTTGATGCATTTCTGAGTGTTTTCGGATGTTTTGACAGTTTAAATACGACAAAAATGATGAGTGTTTGAGCACTCATCAATCCCCCACACTAAACTATTGCTAGTCCCTAGCAATCTTTTTGGAAAAACTTGATGGATTTGAATACTCTTTACCAAAAGCCATCTCTTCTGGAGTAGCCAAATGTTTCGGTTCAAGTAAGAATTATGGTCCATTTGATAACCTTGTGATTTTGAGCAAACCACCAGCTTTCAACGGTTTTGATTTGTCTTTACCAGAAGCCGTTTGCATCTGGACTAGCCAACTCTTGATGGACACAGTCAACATCTTGGTGAGCTGATTACCAATTATGGTTTTTCCACTGCCTTTACCACAAGCCATAATCTTGCGGGCTAGCCAACTCTTTCACTTTAGGATATGGCGAGTTGAGATACCATACAATTTTGGGCAAATTGCAAGTCGTCAACGGATTTGAGTTATCTTTACCAAGAGCCGTTTGCTCCTGGATTAGCCAATCCTTTTGTCGGTTAGACATGGCGGACTGATAACACAAAAATTTTGAAATAAAGTGAAAAAAAAATTTAAATTTTAGGCCAAAAACAGGGGTACTAGACGATATAATTTGATAAAATTCGCTAGAATTTTCCCCTCCACCACACTTAGAATTGAATATTGTCCTCAATATTCAAGGTCCCGGCTATTATGCCGAATCTTTGAACGTAAAAAGATAATATTAGAAGCTAACTGTGGGAACGTCGTTTTTCATTTTTCACTTTATTTATATATACGAACAAACACACTTTTTTTTTTTTTTTTTTTTTTTTTTTTTTTTTGAGATATATACATTGCAAACATCAGCAGGGGGTGTCCACTCCCCCACACTCGGGTGTTAGAAAGTAGAAAGAAATCAGAGACATGGGTGAAAACCCATGTTAATGCTTCTGTTTTTGTTCATCGAGTCGCTAGCTTGACTCGATCCCCGAATTCATTGGTCCATGGGGAAAGTTTGGGGGTCCGGGACAACCATTGGTGGTATGTCCCCTCCAAAATAATGCTTCAACCGATGCCCATTTACTTTAAAATTTTGACCGTCATTTTGAGACAACTCGACGGTACCATATGGAAAAACTTTGGCAACGGTGTAAGGTCCAGTCCAGCGGGTTTTAAGCTTACCCGAGAATATCTTCAATCTAGAGTTCAAAAGAAGGACTCGGTCACCAACGTTGAAAACGCGGTTCTTGATTTTAGAGTCGTGGATCTTCTTTGTTTTCTCTTTGTAGATTAGAGAGTTTTCGTATGCTTGATCACGAAATTCATTTAGTTTATTGAGTTGAACTTTCCTATGATCACTCGCAGACTTGAGATTGAAATTGGCATTCTTCAAAGCCCAATAAGCTTTGTGCTCGAGCTTAATCGGTAGATGACACGCTTTTCTATATACGAGCTTATAAGGAGTACACCTGATGGGTGTTTTATAAGCCGTGCGAAAAGCCCATAGAGCGTCATCTAATTTGTCCGACCAAGAGGCACGGTTTTCGCCTACGGTCCTTTCAAGAATTCTTTTTAAACCACGGTTTGAAACCTCCACTTGCCCACTTGTTTGTGGGGGATAAGCGGTAGCAAGTCGGTGAGTGACACCATACTTGAGCATGACTTTTGCAAATTGGTCATTGCAAAAGTGAGTACCGCGATCACTAATGATAGCGCGGGGAGTTCCAAACCTAGCAAAGAGCGATTTTAAAAACTTTACAACTACTCGGGCATCGTTGGTTGGGAGAGCTTTTGCTTCGACCCATTTTGACAAATAGTCAATGGCCACGAGTATGTACTTGTTCCCTCGTGAAGACGGGAACGGCCCCATAAAGTCTATGCCCCAAACATCGAAGATTTCACAAACTCGGATGACATTTTGTGGCATCTCATCCCGTTGTGTTATCTTTCCTTGATGTTGACACGAGTCACAAGATTTGACTAAGTCATGGGCGTCTTTGTAAATTGTGGGCCAATAAAAACCCGAATCAAATACTTTTCGCGCGGTGTAGTTCGGGCCATGATGACCACCGGTGGGTCCATTATGACAAGCCTTAAGAATTTCCATGGCTTCTTGGCCATGAACACACCTACGAATAACTTGATCCGCATAAATTTTAAACAAATAGTGATCGTCCCAAAAGTAATAATTCACATCTTTGAAAAATTTGCTTTTTTGGTGGGACGACATCCCTTTAACAACGAAATTCCCCGCATGGTAGTTTGCAAAGTCCGCAAACCATGGGGTACTAGAATCACCACGATGAGAAATCACATTAAGTGTCTCGAGAGGAAACATTTCATTTATTTCCTTTTTCTCAAGAACACCTTGATGAGGGTTTTCCAATCGGGAAAGATGGTCAACAGCGAGGTTCTTGGCTCCTTTTTTATCACGAATAATGATATCAAATTCTTGTAGGAGGAGAACCCAACGGAGCATTCTCGGCTTTGCATCTTGCTTGGCTAAGAGATACTTGAGAGCCGAGTGATCCGTGTACACTATGCTTTTAGTCAAGATTAAGTATGGCCGAAACTTCTCAAACGCATACACCACGGCTAGTAATTCTTTTTCCGTTGTGGTGTAGTGAGCTTGAGCTTCGGTTAAGGTTTTGCTTGCATATTGAATCGGCTGAAAATGCTTGGTTTTTCGTTGCCCCAAGACCGCACCTATGGCAAAGTCACTTGCATCACACATAAGTTCGAAAGGTAGGTCCCAATCGGGGGCAACTAGAATTGGTGCCTCGGTAAGCTTTCTCTTGAGAGTTTGAAAAGCTTCGATGCACTCATCAGAAAAGACAAACGGAGTCTCTTTTTCAAGAAGTCGGGTCATAGGCCTAGCAATCTTTGAGAAATCTTGAATGAATCTACGATAGAAGCCGGCATGACCCAGAAAACTCCGAACACCTTTAACAGTTGTGGGAGGAGGAAGTTTAGCAATGACATCTATTTTAGCCTTGTCAACCTCAATCCCGCTCTTAGAGATCTTATGGCCAAGGACAATGCCTTCCTTGACCATGAAATGACTTTTCTCCCAATTTAGACTGAGATTGGTGTCTTCACACCTTTGAAGCATTTTGTCTAAATTGGTGAGACACGATTCGAATGAATTCCCAATGACCGAAAAATCATCCATGAAGACCTCCATTGTCGATCATGTCGTGAAAAATGGCCATCATGCATCTTTGAAACGTGCCCGGAGCATTGCATAAGCCAAAAGGCATGCGTCGATAAGCAAATGTTCCATACGGACACGTGAAAGTCGTTTTTTCTTGATCTTGAGGATCGATGGGAATTTGGAAATAACCCGAAAAACCGTCAAGGAAATAATAGTATTCGTTTCCCGCCAATCTTTCGAGCATTTGATCCATGAAAGGTAGAGGAAAGTAGTCTTTACGGGTGGCGTCATTCAACTTTGGATAGTCAATGCAAACACGCCAACCCGTTACCAATCGAGTAGGAATCAACTCATTATCATCGTTTTTAACAACTGTTATACCACCCTTCTTGGGCACACAATGAATCGGACTATGTGACAACTGGCAAGTTAGGGAGCCATTTTGAAAACCCGCATTACATTAAAAATTATAATTTTGGAATATTTGAAAAGTTTATTGTGACGAGATATTTTATGGACGTTGGAATGTGATTTTTATCGTACGTTATTTATGGGATTTGATTACTTATTTATGATTTGGTTTGGTTCATTCGTGATGATTTATTTTGAGATCGTTATTTTGGCACTACATTGACCCCGGCACTAGGATAACCTAACAATTTTAATTATTTTAATATTGGTTCGGATATTATTATTTTTGGAACGTAGAACGAGTTCAGTTTGAGAAAGTTGATTTGGTTATTTAAGGTTTCGGGTTTGGTCCGTGTATTTACACCGGGCTACTTAACCCACTACACCTCTCACTATTATTATTATTATTTTTAAAAATCTTTTTTTTTAAGAGTAAACCACAAATCGTCCTTGTGGATCCGGTTATAGCAACACACCAACTTCCTCATCACCAACAATTCACTCTCTCTCTCTCTCTCTCTTAAAACACAACCATCACCGCACCCTTTAACCATCAATCGCACCACCACCGCCACCCTCACATCAAAACTAACACCACCATCTTAACCATCTTCTTCCGATCTATCTATTGGTACAAACCACGCGCGTTTTGGACCACCCTAACACCCTATTCGAATTAATATCACCACGTTATCACCACTTCTACCATCTTTTCATTTTGGATTTTTAAGAAATCGGGTTTGGAGCTTGATTAAAGGTGAATGGCCACGAAATTTATTCGTGTGCCCCGATTCTTATCCAAATCGTGGGTATATTGTTGTTTTCTTGTTGGGTTTTGACGAAATATTGATTAATAATGATGGGGAAATGTTATTTTGACAATAAGAATCCGTTTGGTATCTTGGGTTTTGGGTGTGACACGAGTTTGGTACTCGGTTGGAACATATGGGTCGCGTTTGGTTTTGTTGTTGGCTCGTATGGAGCTTGACCGAGATACTAGGTCTTGATGAGACCCTCCCTTGACTCGTTTGGGAGTCTAGGATGATTTGTTGGTCCGATTATACTTGGTTATTTGTGTTTGATTCTTGGTACTTGGAGTTTCGGATGGGTTGTGATTATCTTGGCTTTGTTGTTGTTGTCGTGATTCATGGCCGACGACCCCTTTGGGTCCGTTTGGTTCTACTCGGCTCGTTGGAGCAATGCCGAGGCCTAAGGGTCTCGGGCGAGACTATATTATGAGTATTGTGGTTTCATTTTTGACCCGGGTTTGACTTGGTAAGTCGACCCGTATGCATGATATATATATTGTTGTGGTTTATATTGTGGTTACTATTATTTTTGGTTGTGGCATTACTTTGGACCGAAGCTTTTGGATGGGTCAAGACACCTTGTGGTCTCGACTTGGTATACTTATGATTTGGATTATGGAGATGTGTTGTCGAGTGTGGATTTGGGGACCGATTGTGAGACGGTCATTAGATGACGGAGATATGTTAGTTGGGTGTCGTAGTCGGACCCTCATGTTGTAGCACGTGGATATGGGATTGATTTGGACGGAGTTGATTTATTTATTTTGACTTGACTATTATGTTGGACTTGGACTATGAGCCAAAAGTGAGGACTCGGACATGTGACCAAATTCTATAACTCGATAAATATTTAAAAGTCAAACATTAAAAATAATACTCGTAATAATATTATTGATAATATAATCGTTTATATACGTATATAGACGTGATATATATATATATATATATATATATATATATATATATATATATATATATATATATATATATATATATATATATATATATATATATATATATATATATAATGCGTATATTAATAATAAAACAATCACGAGTAAACGTTATAATAATGTAACGATAATTATTATACTATGCAAATGGTGTAATAAATGTTGGAATATTGTTATAAGGAAATAACTAGAAATAATATCGAGAACTTATAAGTCGGGTGAGTAATAAATAAAAACATAATGATTTTTATAAATTTAGAAAACTTATCGAGTTATACGAGTTGTGGTTATTTAAAGTCCAAGTGGGCTTTATATTGTGACTTTTGTGTTGTCACGGATATATGACGACTAATATAAACATTTTCTATAACAAGTGACTTATTTAATCAACGGATTAGATCTAGTTATTTGACGATATAAAATAAGTATATTAATGGGCATTGTATCTCACGACGCCCATAGGTTGTGGTATATATTTTAGGATAATAAATTACTATGTATCCCGTGGAATTTGGCCGAGTTGACGATATATATAGGGAATTTATTGGACTACGATATATACCAAATAGAATTCTTTGTGCTATGTGCTTTAGGTTGGGTATAATTTTGAAACGATACATTATGTAAATAAATATGGGAGATTACCAAATCGACGGATTTGATAAGCTTCGATGATTTTTTTAAATAATATATTGGGCTAATATTAGACCTATAGATGGTTTATTATTTTCGTTCGTTGTGGCTTTTTGGTTTGAGTTGTGTCGACCCTTCACCCATGTGGATACCAAACGTCGAATTTCAAAAATATATGAAGTTAATTCGAGAAATGGATATTTTTGGAAAGTAATATGGAATACGTTCGGGAATGGGAATATTTGATTTTTGAGGAAATGATTTCTGAACGAGCTTAATATTGTTAGGAAGTGCCGAGTCTGTAGTTGCCGTTACGTGAGTTGCTTGAGATTACTTACGTCTTTCTTCTATCGATTTCTTTTGAGGATTTGCTGGACTTGAGGTGAGTCATAGCCCCACTTTTACTCTTGAACTTTGTTTTCAATACTTGGGGTGAGAAACGTGCAAATGTTTTATATGGACTATTATCGCTTTGTTTATTTAAAACTTGCTATGCTTATAGAACTAGGTAGGATTGAGCGAGGCCTATTCCTGAACTAGGTAAGTTATTGATTTGGTTATAGAGTGAGGCCTAGTCCCGAACTAGGTAAGCTATTGATTTGGTTATAGAGCGAGGCCTAGTCCCGAACTAGGTAAGCTATTGATTTGGTTTATGAGCGAGGCCTAGTCCCGAACTAGGTAAGCTATTGGATTGATTATAGAGCGAGGCCTAGACTTGAGCTAGGTAAGCTATTGATTGGATTAATTCGAGCTATAGCGTGCACCTATAGGGTTGATTTGATTTGGTTGGATTATTTTGGTTGGATGATTGAGGCCTAGTCTAGCTAGCAAGCGTTTTGCGTACATGTCCACTATATTGAATTATGAATTTAAACCTATGATCTCACCAGCGAAAGCTGACTTTTAGCACGTTTTCTCAGGTAATTAAGTGATGCTCTATGGATGCTTGGGATTGGAGGCTTGGCAATGGCACCGGTTATGGATCTATTTTTTTCTAAAACTCTGATAAACTATTGTGGACCTATGTTTATTTCTTTTGGGCCTTACTTTGGATAATTATTGGGATAAATGTAAACTTTAAAACCCATTTTGGTTGCGTTTTTCTTATGTTTACTTTATCTCGTTCTTTCATGACTTTGAATGGATACCAATCCCCGTAGCACCCCGAAAGCTTGTTGAGTCTTCCGCTGTATCAAATTTTGGGGGTGTTACAGATTGGTATCAGAGCCAAGGTTATAGAGAACTAGGTAAATAGACACCTAAACTATAACCGATTTTATAGAAAACGATCCTCGACCATTGCCCGCCAGCCCACCAAGCCGAAGCATCATTGTTATTATTGAGGTATTACGAGATTATTGAGAAGATTGATAGATTTGGGATTCTTGAGATGATTTGAGGGTTATTGATTTAGTGATATGATGGCGTTTTGAGGAATTATATGCGTTTTGAGGAATTATGTGGCTTAATTGTTTTACGAATGGTTTTAGTAATGCGGTATTTTAAATCTTTCTTGATATATATGATTTGGAATTATACGATGATTTTTGATATGGTATTTTGAGTTCGTGGTTTAGTTGTTTTGAAACACTTACACCTACCCTACGCCGTTGTCACAGACTATGGCCTCCCGTATGTTTGACGTTGTTGAGGATATTCTTACCCCACCTGTACACCCAGCACAGATCACCATGGCCCCTGATGATCCTTACCAGGTTGCCATGCATTTAGCTACTGTGTCACCGACAGCTTCTACTTCAGCACCGCCTGCTGCATCTACGCAGGGACCCTCATCTTCTCTAGGGCTCCCTGGTACATCGAGGCAGCTTACTCTTCATCAGGCTTTGGCTCGTGTGGCTCCACGTTTTGCCCACCGAGTTACGGCACGTATGTCGGTATGCCCTACTTCACCACCTTTACAGTTGGATGCTTACTCTCTCCTGTCAGATGCACCACCTGCATCATAGCATCGTCGTCCTAGATCACCTACCCCTTCACCACATGGTTCACCTATTAGGAGACGATGATTGATGATGTACTCTTCCGATGAGGAGGAGGAGGAGTACGAGGATGAGGATGAGGCTGATGACCCTCAGGAGGCTGAGCAGGGTGATGATGATGACCCTGAGGAGGAGGATGATCCTCAGGAGGAGGAGATGCCTGATGACGATGAATTGTTAGTGCCGCCAGCTCAGGCTGAGGAGCCTGATTCACCTATACATCCGATTGAGCCTGTTTCACCTGATCATCCATTTTTGTTTGAGTTGCCACCTGGTAGTCCCATTGAGTCAGATGCACCTTCTGAGGTTTCTGCTGAGCATGCAGAGTTAGGTGAGACTGGTAGGATGTGGGCTCAGATCACCGCACAGGGCGAGAGGATCTCACTGTTATCTGATCAACTTGAGAGGGTTATTGGAGAGATTATAGCGGATCTGAGAGTTGATATGACTGTGGTTGTGGGCAGGACTACTGATATGAGGAGAGTTTTGATGGAGATTTACGAGCATATCAAGAGTTTACAGCGAGGTTTTATTACAGCTCGAGAGGCCGACCGCAAGTTATGGCAAAGGAATGCCAAGCTGGAGAAGGAGGTGGCTAACCTCAAGAGAGGCAGCGACACCCATGGTGTGGAGTTGGGATCACTATGGAGAGAGCTTGATGGCTTGAGGCAGGAGTTGAGGAACCTCCGCCAGCAGCGTGGCTAGATGTTTGAGTTATGTTGTCTTGTTGCTTTCTATACCGAGGAGTGTTCGGTTAGAAAAGCTAGTTATCCAATTTTGGTGTATTTTTCGTTGATCATTCGTCTCATTTGGAACGATTATTATCTTTTGTGTTTCGGTAGTTGGAACGATGTTGGAACCTTATTGTATGGTTGATGGTTATTATTATATGGTATTATGTCATTTTTGGATATTGTGGAAATTGAGTTCCTATTCGCCTTATTGATGTCTTGTGGTGTATTGTTGATATTCTTTCCATGACTTGGCTTTGTTGATTTAATTCTTGTTGAGCATATGATAAGTTCTATTGGAGACTCATGAACTTGTATAGTGTTTCAGATCAATGGCCCCACGACGAAACCCTGTTAGAGCTACCAGAACTGGTCCTGCAACGACTACCCCTGGTCGTTGATTGGGTCTAAACCGTCAGATTATTATTGACCAAGGTCAATAAGTCAAAGACAGCCTAGAATCAATACTCCGGTGATAGTGTAGTGTTTTCCCGGGTCGTTAAAGTCCCAGCGAGATTGAAATGGTGCTTTTGAGAATCGTTTGTGAGAAAGTGGCACTGAGGACAATAGCCAGATGATGTGGGAATGATATTGCTACTGTTATTTTGGTATTGGTACACAGATATAATATTCACAAAAATCAGATACCAGATGTATACACAAATTCACAATTAAGATCACGTAACGGACTGGAAAAGTCGGGTTTTGGTATTTATTAAACTACAGGGGGTGCTTTTGACACTTTTTGAAAACTTAAAATTAAAAATGAAAATGAAATTATGAAAATGATTAAAATACTATTTAAATATTATTTAATTAATTAAACTATTTAAAATCTAAATTAAAACCTAATTTAAATTAACTAAAAATGACAAATTATTTAAATTAAATTAAAAATTAGCAAAAATATTTTCTAAACCTAAATTAGAACTTGAAGAAAGTATAAAAAATAAAAATAAATATTTTTGTCTTTTTGTGGTTTTGTTATTAATTAAAAACTATTTAACTTAATTTAACTAATTAAACTACCTTTAATTAATATTAATACTAAATTAATTTAGAAAATTAAGATAAAATTTATAAAATTACTTAACCATCACTGGAATCCTAAAAAATTATAAAAACTCTAAAAATTAAGTTTTAAGATTAAACTACTAATTATTTACCTTTTAATTAACTTAAGTCTATTTTAAATAAATAAAATAAGAAAAATAGAAAATGAACAGTAAAATCTCAAAATATATTTTCTAAAAACTTATTATACTATATTAGAACTAGGAAAAATATAAAAACTAAGTTTTACTTTATAAAAACTAAATAATCTATTTAATACTTAATATTAATTAATAAACAAGAAAACTAAAATTAAATCTAATTAACACTAGATGACAAAATAAAAATCTGAAAAAATTATAAAATTTACTTTACTATATAAGGTATTTAATAAAAATATAAAAACACTAGGTACTTAATTAAAATCTAAAAATGAAAATTAAAATTAACTTGAATTAAATAGAAACTATCACTTATTTTAACTTTGGATTTTTTTTGATTTTCTTTTACAAACTAGTTTTCTACCTAAAAATAAAAACTTTTTGTGAAAACAATATTTTTACAACTTAAAAATAAGCTGAGAACACCCCCTATTGCTTATCAGTTTGACTTAGGTTGACCAAGTAGGCAAATAAGCTCACTTGAGCTTGTGTGGGTCCCACAATGATGAAAACAGATGTAAATAAGCTAAACAAACAATAATAAGCCAGAATGACAAATGTTGATCACAAATAAGCTGCTAAGGAAGATATAAGCACTTGGTTACTTGCTTATTGACTGAAAATGGGACAGATATGCAAGGCTCAACCAGGTGGGTCCCAGGGATCCTAAAGTCAAACTAAAGGTCAAAGGGGGAACTCTGGTAGGAGGGGGGTTGGGAAAACCTAAAAGCTAGTTGTGGGGACCACTGTGGTGGCCACAAAATCATCACAAAAGGTGGTGTTTGGGACTGCTATCTGCTGCACAGGGCAGCTTGTTGCCCTGCAGCCCTCTTTGGAAGGTTGTGGGGCCCACTAGAAAAATCCTAAAAATATAACCAAGATGGGATGTTGAAGGTGAGGTGGTATATTACAAATATTCAAAAGCTTATGGCTTGAAACCTTATCCTAAATTCTATAAAAATCTCCTAAGTTTTGGGTTTTTCAGATTCACATGAAGCTTTGACTTTTTAAGAAATTGTGCAACTTTGACTTGAATGAAGTTTGATTCAATCCTAGTTATTGAAAACAGTGTATTAAGCTAAAACAAGTTAACCTAAGGCTAAAACAACTAATAGTGAACTAAAATGGGTGATCTTGGAAGCTAAAAATCCCACAGTGAAACTGTGAAGGGAATAAGAAAAGGATTTGACTTTTTGCAAACTGAGGTGTGGTTTTTAGACCTTACATGACCTGTTTTATCCTAATGAAGCATGTACTAACTAAACACAACCTCAGAAACCTCCTAGATTGCTTTGAGTCAAGCTGACCCAAACACCCCTCTAAACATACTTTTACACTACAACTCAAGTCTTACATCTACAACCTACTTCTTTTATGTTAAAACAGATTTATTTAACTAAACTTAGGATAATTAAACAAGTTTAAATTAGCAGAAATAGATGACAAACTAGAACTAGTAAAGTAAATTGCTAAAAATCATAAGTTGAGCTTACAAATGAAATGAAGGCAAGGAGCTGAGAACAAGAACCACAGTTTAAAAACACATCAAATAGGTTGTCACTAAACCATTTGAGTCATTTCCATCCAAATACATGCCCCTCTCACCTTCCTTCTTCTTCTTTCTTGCAATTTTCCATTTTACACTATTATTTTTGTATTTTTGATTTTCTACTGAAAATAGATTACAAATACTTGAAATCTTTAACAAACTACCAGGTTAAGTGATCTGGGCTTGCAGAAACATAAAACAACAACAAGGTGACAGAATCAAGTGAAGATGTCAATTTCACCCAATTTTGCTAAATTCAAATTTAAAAAAAAAAAAACAATATTGGAATTAAAGATTCTAGAAAGGTTTAATTGCATAAATAAGCTGAGTACAACAAGTGTGAACTTAAAATTACATTTGAAATGGAAATTATACTACCTACGATTATACTAAACTACAACTACACTAATACACTCCCATATCTGCTTCTTTTCTCTCTTTATAGCATCCAAGTAAGTCTTGTGGGTCCCACACATCAAATCCCAGCAACTTGTTTGGCTTTTGGATCACTTTTGCACACTCTCTAATTTTGGCAGGAAAGAGCTTTTAAGCCAATTGGGGGTCTGTGGATTAGCCATAGGGGGGTGGCATTTAATGATGTTGGGAAGTGTAATGGGGAAGGATAAGGGTGCAAGTGGCGGGGAGAAGTGGTGCAAGGGGGGGGGGGGGAAATACTACCTGGTTTCTGGTTTGGGAGGTAAAAGGAAGGGGATGGTGGGTTTGACCCGCGTTGACTGGGGTGGTGTTTTATTTTTGAGATTGGGCCGGGTTTTGTGTTTTGGGCTTAGGGGTGGTAACTGGATCAGACCATGTGTTTGGTTTGGTTTTATTTGGGGTTCATTTGGTTTTAAGTAAATAAATCCAAGGGCCAAAGTTGTCAACTCCTGAAACTTTTAAGGACTGATTTTGCCAACATCCAAACTTTCTTCTAGGGATCAAACCTGTCACAAAACATTAGTACAAGGGCTAAAGTTGTGTATTTGAACATTTTATAAACTTTAGGGACCTTTTCTGTAATTTTGGATTTTTAAGGGACTGAATTTGTAAATTCCTCATAAGTTATCAAAATTGTTCCAAATTGTATATTCATGAATAGTTCAAGGGTATTTTGTGAAATTTCAAGTTTTATAACACCCAGGGACTAATTTTGCCAACTTTGAAACTTGAGGGGTAAAAGTTGCCATTTTGTGTAAACTTTCATCCAGGGATCATTAGTGAATATTTTTGGATTCCCAGGGACTTAAGTTGAATTTTCTTTTATTTTAAACCTTCAGGGACTAGATTTGCCAATTTATGAAACTTGAGGGACTGAAACTGCCAATTATGCAAACTTTGCTCGTTTTTCATTTGTTTTTAAACATTTTGCATCTAAAACATATAAAACACACTTTTGAGATAATTTCAGTATTTTGATGCGTATTTGAGTGTTTTTGGATGTTTTGGCAGTTCATATAAGACAAAAATGATGAGTATTTACACACTCATCAGTCGTCGAGGACGCCGTCCTACTCGAAATGTTGAGACCCCTACTCCTGACAACCTGGACACTATTAACTGCAACAACAGGAATCAAAATGTTGATGTTCAGGGAGACAATGATCATGTTCCACTTAATGCACCTACTGTGGATCAAGCAATGATCAATCAACTTGTGGAGCAACGAGTTGCTGAGCTACTAGCTGAGTCAAATCATTCCAACAATTCTGCTGGAACATTTCCACCTGTTCGTGCTAATGGATGTAACTACAAGGAGTTTAAAATTTGTGGACCCGTTGAGTTTGGTGGAACTGAAGGAGTGGTCTACTTGGTCAGGTGGATAGAGAAGACTGAGTCAGTGGTTGTGCGGAGAGTGCAAAGGTAAAGTTTGCTTCTTTTACTTTCAAGGATGAAGCTTTAACTTGGTGGAACAATTACCGTAATTCGGTTGGGAGTGATGTGGCTTATGCCATGACTTGGGAGCAATTTAAGTCTTTGCTGATTCAGACTTACTGCCCAAGGAATGAGATTAAGCAGCTAGAGATTGAGTTCTGGAACCATAAGGTGAAAGGTACCGATATGGCAACTTATAATCGCCGTTATCGAGAGTTAGCCTTGCTTTGTCCCGATATGGTTAGGACTGAGACTCAAAGGATTGAGAGGTATACCGATGGGTTGCCGGTAGCTACAAGGAACGATGTGATTTCTGCTAAGCCTGCAAACATTCATGAGGCTATCACTATTGCTCAACAATTGATGGACTCGTTGGCATTGGAAGAAGCTGAGAAAGACAAGAATGGAAAGAGGAAGAGGGATAATCACTCTAAGGGTAATGATCATCGAAACAAGCGACAAACAACTACTAGAGCTTATGCTATGGGAGATGGAGACAAGAAGAACTACAATGGAGATGCACCCAAGTGTAACCGATGCTACAAGAATCATTCTGGATGATGTACTGTGATGTGCAAGAATTGCTCTAAGATGGGACACACAGCTAAGGATTGTAGAGCTCGACCATTTGCTATGGTGTAAGCTACTCCTGAAACTATGAGTAAGGCAAATGTTACTTGTTATGGATGTGGAAAGAAGGGACATTATAGAAATGAGTGTAGGGAATCGTGGAACCGAGGAAATTAAGGATCGGGTGGTAATGGGTACAATAATGGAAACCGTGGAGCTGGAGGAAACCGTGGACGACAAGATAATGGGGACCAACGTGTGGAAGCTGGAGCTGCTCATGGAAGAGTGTATGCACTTGGGAACGAGAGAGGAGAAGATCCGAACGTTGTTACTGGTAGGTTCCTTCTCAATAATCGTTATGCTTCCATACTATTTGATACTGGTGCCGATAAGAGTTTTGTGTCCACTAAGTTTGCACCCTTACTAGAGAAACCCCCGATAGCCTTAGGAATTGGTTATGATGTAGAGTTAGCTAATGGGAATATAGAGAAGATTAGGACTATCATTCGAGGTTGCACATTAAACTTTCTGAATCGTCCTTTCAACATAGATCTTCTACCCGTCACGTTAGGAAGTTTTGATGTCATTATCGGCGTGGATTGGTTGTCGAAGTATCGTGCTCATATACTTTGCGATGAGAAGATCGTGCGTGTGCCTTACGGCAAGGAGATTCTGAACATACCAGGAGATAGAAAGGATTTGTGAGGCCCATCTAGATTAGCGGTCATATCTTGCACTAAATTGCCGAAGCTAATGGCAAAAGGGTGTTACCTTTTCTTAGCTCAAATTTCTGAGAAAAGAGGGAAGGAGAAGAAGGAAAGGTGCATTGGAGATGTACCTATAGTTCGTGATTTTTCGGATGTGTTTCCCGATGAATTTCCAGGAATTCCGCCTACTAGACAAGTGGAATTTCAGATTGAGTTGATACCTGGTGCTGCACCTGTAGCACGAGCGCCTTATCGTCTTGCACCTACTGAATTGGAAGAGTTGTCGAAGCAATTAGCGGAGTTAGCTGAAAAAGGATTTATAAGACCAAGTTCTTCGCCTTGGGGAGCCCCGGTCTTATTTGTGAAGAAGAAGGATGGATCGTTTCGTATGTGTATTGATTATCGAGAGTTGAATAAGTTAACGGTGAAGAATAGATACCCGTTACCGAGGATCGACGATTTGTTCGATCAGCTTCAAGGATCGAGTGTGTATTCGAAAATTGATTTGAGATCAGGATATCATCAGCTTCGAGTTCGCTAGGAAGATATTCCGAAAACGGCTTTCAGAACCTGTTACGGGCATTACGAGTTTCAGGTAATGCCGTTTGGGTTGACCAACGCACCGGCGGTATTCATGGACCTCATGAATCGGGTGTGTAAGCCTTACTTAGATAAGTTTGTGATTATGTTCATCGACGATATTCTAATTTATTCGAAGAATGAGAAAGAGCATGAGGAGCATCTAAGACTCATCTTAGAATTGCTCAGGAAAGAGAAACTGTATGCTAAGTTTTCTAAATGTGAATTTTGGATTCCGACGGTACAATTTCTGGGTCATGTGATTGATAGACAAGGAGTTAATGTAGATCCTGCTAAGATTGAAGCGATTAAAGATTGGGCTGCACCTACGACCCCAACAGAAGTTCGTCAATTTTTGGGATTAGCCGGTTATTACCGAAGATTCATTGAGGGATTTTCGAAGATAGCAAAACCGTTGACCAAATTGACTCAAAAGAGTGTTAAATATGAATGGGGAGATAAGGAAGAGGAAGCATTTCAATTACTTAAGGAGATGTTGTGTAGTGCTCCTATCTTAGCGTTACCTGAAGGTAACGAGGACTTCGTCGTCTATTGTGACGCTTCTCATAAAGGTTTAGGAGCTGTGTTAATGCAATGAGAGAAAGTGATAGCTTATGCTTCCCGACAGCTCAAGAAGCACGAGAAGAATTACACCACCCATGATTTGGAGTTAGGTGCTGTGGTTTTTGCTTTAAGGATATGGAGACATTACTTGTATGGAACCAAGTGTGTAGTGTTTACCGACCACAAAAGTCTGCAACACATCTTGAACCAAAAAGAGCTTAACATGAGATAACAACGTTGGATTGAGTTGCTAAGCGATTATGATTGTGAAATTCGCTACCATCCTGGTAAAGCAAATGTCGTTGCTGATGCTCTTAGTCGAAAGGAGAGAATTCCACCGCTACGAGTTAGGTCATCAGGAATGACTATCGTATCGCCATTACCGTCTCAAATATTAGAAGCTCAAATGGAAGCGTTGAAAGCAGAAAATCGACCTGCTGAGAACATATTTGGGATGGCAGAAAATGAGAAGGGATTTGTTAAGCGTTCTGATGGAGTATTATGTTTTGGAGAGCGAAGTTGGGTACCTTTGTATGGAGGAATTCGAGAGTTGATTATGCACGAGTCGTATAAGTCAAGATACTCTATTCATCCTAGGTCTGACAAGATGTACCAGGATTTGAAAAAGTTATATTGGTGGCCAAATATGAAGGCAGATTTAACGTTGTACGTTAGTAAGTGTTTGACTTGCTCTAAAGTTAAGGCAAAACATCAAAGACCTTCAGGATTATTGACGCAGCCAGAACTTCCGGTTTGGAAATGGGAGCGGATTACGATGGACTTTATTACCAAATTACCAAAGACAGCCAGCGGTTGTGACGCTATTTGGGTAATTGTGGATCGATTGACTAAGTCTGCTCATTTCCTGGCATTTAGTGAAGATGATAGCATTGACAAACTTGCGAGGTTGTATGTGAAAGAGATTGTTTCTCGGCATGGAGTCCCGATATCGATTATTTCTGACCGCGACAGCCGTTTTACATCAACTTTGTGGCGATCACTTCAAACCGCTTTGGGGACTGATGAGGCGGAAAATGATCCGTTTTTAGGGGGTCATTTAAGCCCGAATCCGACTTTATTTGATCAAATATTGCCCTAAATCGTTCCTTTTGTGATTTTAGGTGTTTGGAGAGTGAATTCTGGAAAAGAAGCCATTTTGGACGTTTTTGGAGCATAAAAGTGAAGAAAACGGCTAAGTACCAAATTTCCATGCTGAAGTTACAAGGTGACGGCGTCAAGACTACCATCTTGACGGCGTCAGACATGAGGAATTAAACACCGTAGGTGGTGACGGCGTCAGAAAGCTTCATGATGGCGTCAAAGTGGCAAGAATAAAATACCGTGGTCGGTGACGGCGTCACATAGGCCGTCATAAGTGGATCAAGGCCGTCCGAGGAAGTATATGGCGGCGAGGTGACGGCGTCACAAGTAACTCTTGACGCCGTCAGCCTACTTTTCCTATATATAGTTTTCTAGTTTTTTCATTAAAAAAGAGAGAAGTTTTGGTGAAACCCTAAAGACGATTTTGGTGCCTCTTTTACAGGTTTTTCAAGGGTTCCAAACCCTTGAGACCTTGCATTGTAATTGAGATAAGTGTACTTTCAATTCAATAAATATGTCTATGTGTTGGTTGTTTATATCTTGTTCTTGTCTCAATTCTATTATGCTAGGCTAGATCTCTTTTGTGTTTGCTTAGATCTAATGAAACCTAGATGTTGATTATGTGTTGATTACTTGTCTATTCTTGTTTTGGATGAATGATATTATATGTTAGGCTTAAGAAAACTGGCAGATCTCCAAATGGTAACATGCTTGAACATCTTAAGAAACATGAACCGAGGCGTACTAGGTCTTTATTGGTTGTATTTAATGCATGAGCCACTGTTTACAATCCCTATAGTTGTGCTGGGTCATGGTGTAGGAGGAGATAAGAGCTCATAGAGTTGGGGAGTTATGTATGCCACCCCACGAATGGTATTAAGGAATACAATCCGTCATCCATACAAGTGTAACAAGTAATTAACATGTAAAAGATATCTAGGGAGTAGTGAAGTCTAAGTAAACACAATTTCTCCAACCACTGCTCACAACTTTAGTATAATTAGTTTATTTTCATTTTTATTATTTTATTTTGATTGCATCTTAGTTTTGGGTTAGTTGAATAGCAACTAATTCCGCCCACTCTTCCAAAACCCGAGATTTTACTTGCTTTCATAAAAATATAAAAATACAAAAACAACCATCTTTCATCTCTAGAACTATTAATTAGGTTTTCTAATCCTAGCGACACTATTCCTAAGCTGAACGATCAATCCCCCGGTACTTGTCACTATACTATACTACAACGATCAGGTACACTGCCTGGTGGGGGTTGTAAGCTTCTCGAGATCCCTCGAGAGGTAAAGCAAGGTGCGATTCCCACGCATCAAGTTTTTGGCGCCGCAGCCTGGGGAATAGTTATTGTCTAGGTTAGGATTTCTTTTTATTAGGTCTACTTGCTAGATTCCTTTCTAGTAAGATTTTTATTTTTATTTTTAGGTCTTCTTTAGTCTATCTTATTTCTTCGTGCCTTTGTTCGTAACTCTTTACCATCCGACATCATGGAAGGTGGTAACATCTTTGAACCCATCATCCCACCACAACAAAACCCACCATTAGAACCCCTTAGGCCCCGAACCTTAGGAGAGTATTCCCGACCTAGCCACCAAGGCTACCGAAACACCATTGAGCTCACCGGAGACAATGTGACCCCCTTGCGATCCGACACCATCCGGTTGGTGCAAAGCGGATGTGCATTCCATGGACTTCGTTCCGAAGATCCAAACCAACACCTTAAGGACTTCCTCAAAATCGTAGATTCCATAGACCTAGGTGTTGAAACTAGAGAGACTACCCGTTTACGCCTATTCCAATTCTCTCTACGGGATCAAGCTAGTCAATGGCTTGAGCGTTTACCCGCGGGATCCATCACCACATGGGATGATCTCACCACTCGTTTCCTTGCTCAATTTTTCCCACCGGGGAGAACTACTAAGCTTAGGAATGACATCTTGATGTTCCAACAACGTCAAAATGAATCTCTTTATGAAGCATGGACTCGTTTCAAGGACTTACTTCAAAAAGTCCCTCATCATGGCATAGATCTTTGGCTCCAAGTCCAAATCTTCTATGACCATATCGACATCTCCACGAGGCGAACCATTGACCAATCGGCCGGTGGTAAGCTACGTGATCTTAGTGCGGAACAATCATGGGAACTCATAGAAGATCTTGCTCTCTATGACAATGAAAGTTGGAATGATCCCCGTGATTTGAACAAAACGGTCAAGGCAATATCTTTGCCTTCGAACAATTCAAGCACTCCCGACCGTAGGATCATGGAACTTGAGGACCAAGTCAAGTTTCTCATGAAATCTTACGAAGCTCCGAAGCATTCAAGCCAAGTGAACAAAATCACTTCTTCATGCGAATTATGTAGTGGTCCCCATGACACTCGTGATTGTATGGAACTCCCCGGAACAGCTTTTGTGGACTACGCATCCACGCGTACCGACGAAGCGGGAGATAAGTGGTACACTTTCAAGCCCAAGCCAAACACATACGGTGATTCATACAACCCCTCATGGAAAAATCACCCAAACCTTAGGTGGAAGCAAAATCAACCCAATTCTTCCAATCCGCCTAATCGTTACCAATCAAACGGTCCACCATCCAACCGTACCTTCAACAACAATCCTTCTAACAACTATGGTAGTACCAACAATCTTGAAGGATTGATGTCGAAATTCATGGCATCTCAAGAAGCCCGCATAGCTAGGTTTGAAACCGAATTCAACCAACAACTAACGGAGATGACCAACAAAATTGACAACTTGTTGAAAGCCCTCAACAACCAAACATTAACCACACCTAGGAAGGACACTAGGGACACCAATAGTGGAATTCAAATTAAGGACCCCTCATCATCAAAACATGTCCACTTTGTCAATGTTGTCACCATTAAGCCGATAGATAGAGAGATAGAGGAGAGTGACAAGGATGAAGCTAAGGTAGAAGCCAATAGTGAGGATGAGAGTAGGGAAGTTGAGGTTAAAAAGGATGAGAAATTGGAGGAGATAGAACCTATAGAGAAATACTTTGATAAGTTGCCAACCGAGGAAGAACGGGAATACCATAAGGATTTATTCGATAGTCCCGAGAAAACATATATCTTTGGCGACCCCCTGATCAAAATGGGAGATCCCTCCAACATTAACATCCCATGTAATATTGGGCACATGCATATATGGAAAGCTTACATCGACCTTAGATCACCCGTGAACATCATGACTAGGACTTATTACAATTGGGTGATGAAGAAGCAACTCAATTTTAGGATGATGCCCGGTAAGAATCTGATAAGTAATTTTGCAGGAAGAGTGATGGGATTGCATGTGATTATAGGGAATCTCACTTATGAGATCGATTTTATGATAGTTGAGGACACTCGTCCGGTGATTGATGCTAACCTAAGCCAAATAATATTCGGAAAACCATTTGTTGAGGCCACTAGGATGAGTTATGATCCGACTTTAGGAATAGTTAGATTCAAAAAAGAGAATGATGAGGTTGCTTATCAAATGCCCTACAAGATCGAACAATACCGCCTTCTCTCTAATTTCGAAAAGGAACATAAGCAAGCGGCTTATTATAGGAATGAGGAGGATAGACGTAGAGGAGTAGAGTATGTTAGAAATAGGATGCTTGGTTTCTACAAAGAATGCTTGCAACTAGGTCCGGAATACAAAACTGGTTTAGAAGACGACCTAGAGAGTGGAACCAATGATGAGATCACGTAGTAACCCATAGCCTTGAGTCTAGCTACAAGACTCGTAAATAAAGAAAAGCGCTTCTTGGGAGGCAACCCATGTTTTGTGTGATTTTAATTGTTTGTTTGTTATTTGCTTCCGTATGCATGTTTTATTTTTATTGTTGGTTAATCATGTTTCTCAATTAAAAATGTGGAAATACTTTATTATGTTATTTGGCCTAGTCTTAACTCCAACCTAAAGGTATTTTTGCAAAAGATAAGTGTAAGGGAAAACCCCAAATATGTTTTTAAGAAACAAACCGATCATGAATCTCCACAATATTTAATGAACATGTATATTCGTATTTGTTAGAGTCAAATGCTTGTATTGAGTCATAATGAAGTTTTTGCAGGATTTTCCAGGAAGTAGGACAAAGTTTTTCCAGAAATTTTTCGGAAACTTAACATAAGAATTTCTGCAGGTCCATTCTGACGGCGTCAGGGTATTGCTCTTGACGGCGTCAGGAGTTAAAATCTGGAAATTTTACCGGTTTTGTTTTTCTAACGGAGTCTTATGGTTTTTGTGAATTATTAAGTTTTATAATCTCCAGGAAATCTGCAAACTTCATTCCACAAGCATTATATCTTACTTTGTTTTCTAGGATTTAGTAACTTATATAGGATGCCACCGATTTTACGCGAGGTTGCCTTGTCTACTTTTGTCAGGATTTACAGGTTATTTATGACAAGAAGATGATTTATATTCTGGAAGGGAAGCTTTGATTGTTCATTTTCTTGGAGGAAGATTTAACCTGGCCAACCTATAATCCATACCGAGCGAATCAGGGGAGTATTTTATTTCATTCTCTTTACTTCTTAACTTTTACATTCTTTACTTGAACATTGGGGACAATGTTCATCTTAAGTGTAAGGGGAAGGTAAAAAGATGATACCTTACATATGCACTTTCGCTTGAGTTTGTTTTGTTTGATAGTAGATGTGTAATAAAACTATGAGAAATACTTGTTAGTGTAATTTTAGCGCCAAATTTAAAATTTTTTACAACATTTAGGAGTGAAACTTTAGCCATAGCAAGCGTCTCATGGATAGGAGATTGTATGACTAGCACATCTACTATAATAATAAAACAGGCTTTTGAAATTATCATCTTTCACCAAAATTCTTTAAAACTTGACACCTGGAAAATACTCTAAATCTAACGGCCTGGAACAATTTAGTCTTGAAACATTTGACTTTGGAAAAAAAAGGCCGGCTTCCTTGAAACGCATCTCATTTGTCAACACTAACAAAACATATAGAATACATTCTCTCTCAAAAAAAACCCCTTTTCAAACGATTCCAAAAACATGTACTTGATTTTCTTCATTGGATCAATGAACCTGTTGAAGGTGATTTTCTTCATTGCTCAATTTATTTTTTTTTCGAATCAAATCAGGTAGTTTGATATCAACAATCATTAATCTTTGGGGGGATGATCATATGAACCCTAAAATCCATAAATTTTTTATTTTGATAACAATTTTGGGGGGAAATCATTAATATTCATCCAATTAATGATTTTAATATAATTAATCATGAATCCATATCCAATTATCGATTATCATATGAACCCTAGCCGCATCTTTTTTTTTATTTCGATTTCAAGCCACAAGAGCAGGAACAAGTTTCGACTTCCACACAGGTAATTTAAATTATTCTTTTCATTATGTTTTACTTTGTTATTCGTTGAAGTATGTTTTTTTTTTTTTTTTTTTTCACATTAACAAATAAATTAAATTGTGTTATTTAGGCGTTTTTGAAGATGTTGCAATTTTCTAGTTTAATGATCCAGGTCCTGTTTTTAAGTATTTGTTTGTTAATTCCCATTATTTTAGGATACAAATTAGTTATTATCATTTGATTAAGAGAAACCCCCAATTTATGATTCAGTAAAGTTTCAAACTTAAAATTAGTGATAATTCAGGAAACTATTAAATTTTCAAAATTTATTCAAAAAACGCCCCATAATTATTATCTTTAACCAATTCCCTTGATTATAGGGATTAAATTTTAATTTCAAAATAATTTCCTTAATTATCTGAATATTTTCAAATTTTGATTGATACCTCAAACTCATCTATAAATATTGACATTTCATATGCAGTTTCATCACACATCTCATCCATCTCACCCTTTATTCAACCAGTTACTTCTATCTTCGAATTATAATTCTCATAATCTTATTTTAAATTACTATAATTTATTTTTTTGATTATTCTAACCATTGACTGTATGTTTATTTCTGTAGTTAAAGCTATGGAACATAACATCACTCCGTTGTCCGACATCGACCCTATGTTGGATGATCTCAAGGTTCTGGCTCGCTGCATAAGCATGTGGAAGTCCCACCCTGCAGGAAGGCCCAATGAAATCTGGAGCTTAGACATGGTTCTCCAAGATCCACAGGTAATTTTCTACACATGTTATCATCTTTCAAATATTTTTCATTAAATAGTTATTTTATTCGTTCAAACTATATTTCAGGGGAATCGTGTCCAAGCAACTGTTAGGACGAAGGAAAGTATTAATAAGTTCCAGTTATTGATTGATGAAGGATCATGCTACAGAATTGGAAATTTTGGGGTTGGTGAAAATGGAGGAAGGTTTCCATTGTTGAATCATCGATTCAAAATGACCTTTTTCAAAAACACTTCTGTCACAAGGGTACCCACCTTTGATAACAATGTTCGTGGCTTCAACTTTGAACCATTCCCAAATTTCGCCAGTAAACGGTTTAAAGAAACTGATGTTGTTGGTGAGTTATTGTTTATTTCCTTTTAATGATCCTATATAATAATACATCCATATAAGTTGTGATTTAAATTTTATAATTATTTAATGTTTACCACCAGATGTGATTGGAACCATTGTCTCAATTACTGATCCTGTTCCATTTAACACCTCCGGTGTGGACCAGATAAGGAGGAATGTCTTACTTGAAGACCCTGAGTAAGAATCTTTAAATCCATTTCATTCATAAAATATTATAATACTTTTTATAAAAATCAACTTATACGCTGTTTATTGTTATTAGTGGCTTCAAACTTGAGTGTTGTTTCTTTGATGAGTGGGTGGCTAAATTCAACAAGTATGCTGATAACTGTGAATCCCATGGTCATGTTGTGCTAATTCTTCAGCTCGCGAAAGTTAAGTATTTTAACAAAATTACTTCTGTGCGTCCTGCTATATTCTCAACAAAGATATACATTAATGAAGAAATTCCAGAGATCGTCGCATTCAGACAAAGGTAAAAAATCATTTGTCATTTACTGGTCAACGTATTGATGTTTCATTAAATTTAATTTTTGTTTAAAAATATATATAAACAAACCATTTTAGGTATGCAAATGTTGATGGGTATGACCCCAAAAAACACACAATCACTGTTTGCACTCCAGTAAAGAAGGTTTTCACCCCTGATGAGTTTTTGGAAGGTGCTGTTAAGAAGATGGTGGGCAATATACGTGACTCTGAATGTGTAAGTTAACAATAAATATGTCATTGTTATTATTTAATTGAATTATGTTTACAAATAAACAGCTTAGACATTAAAAAACTTTTACAAATTGTTTCAGGAATGCCATGTTATTGTGTATGCTAAGATACACAAAATCCATCGGGAACACAGATGGGCGTACCTTGCATGTAAAAGATGTGGTAGTGCTGCTAAGGAGGTTCCTCCTGCAACTGGCGCAGGGTATATGACTAAGCAAACTTGGAAGTGCAAACAACACAATGAGATCACTGCCGTTGGAATGAGGTATGCATGCAAAAATTCCTCTTTGGCATGAAGTTAGTATTAAGTTCCTATAGTCCGCCTTTAATCGAATATATCATAAATACGTAGTTTTTAATTCAAAAATAAGTAGATTTATTAAAAGAGGATTTTAGCAAATGCAAGTAAACTCATTGTGTTAAGTTAATTTATAAAGTGCAATACTCATATAAAAAACTCAATTGCCCTGTGTATAATCTGTTATTATCAATCCCAAAAGATACACAAACATTTTATTACCAATCATACTTAACTTTTATATAGTTGTAAAAACCTATGTTAAGTTTAACAATCATAAGACATTACACGGTTAAAAAATGCTATATTATGATGATAACGTATGTATCCCCTTTATCATTACACAGATAACTGTTATTAGCCTATAGTATACCCTTTAACATTTTACATATACCTTTTATTTGGCTATAGTATTCCTTTAACATTAAGTCAATTAACTGTTATTAGGCTATATTTTTTAGTACCATATCAAATGTAATTTTAAAATTCAGGTTCAAGGTCATTGTACGTGTCATTGACGATACTGGATCAGCATCACTACTACTGTTTGATGACTTGGTAAACAAATTGTCTGGCGTAACCTGTCACAATTTGATCAAACAGTATGGGGAACAGCACGAGGACTATTTTCCATCTGAGCTTAATGTAATGGTCGGCAAGAAGCTGTTATTCCGATTTCATTATACCGACTACAATATGAATAACAACTACCATGTGTATCAAGTCAAAATGATGTCTGAAGATGAAGTAGTCATCAATGCCTTTAAAACTGATTTCATCATTGAGGTATTGTTATATGATTTACAAATAACATTTTCGTAATTCTTTATTTTCTTTATATAACTTTGAAAATGTAAAATGTGGCATACTTATCATGCTTCTCACAATGATCAATTATTTTTGTAGGAGCCTGTTAATGTTGATGAGATGAAAACTCCAGTGTTGTCTGCTGTTAAGTTAAACAAACTTTCAGGTGGTGAAAATATCCCGTTCAACCTTGAAGCAACTCCTCCAACAGCTAAATGGATACAAAATTCTGGTAAGGATACAGGGAGCTCTGGAAGTGGTAAGCGTAACATAATTGATTTGGATGGATATGACGACTCTGAACAAGAAGCTAAGCGGTTACAGACCAAGGGTGATGTTGATTTGGTTGAAGTCAAGATAGAGCCCAAGGAGTGATCTCATTGTTCCTGAATAAATCATCTTCAGCTTTTTTTCAAGTTTTCTTTGTTTGTTTTATCTATCTTTGGCACGCTTAAAATGTTTTTTGGATGTGTTTTTTGGATTTTTGGGCTTTAGTTTCCCAGACTTGGATTACCATTACCATTGTTTTATTGGGGTGTTTTCCCAATAACAGTTTCTTTATGATATGAAGATGATAGTTTTTCCTTTTATTGTATTTTTTGCCTTGCAATACTTCCAGGTTATGATTATTATCTACTATATTGCATACTTTTTTTTAAAAAGTGTTAAAAGGTTGAATTTATATATTTGTGAAACCTGTACTTTGAACAGTACAAACAAAATAAACTTTTGTTACAGGCTTATTGAACGAATCAATTTCCAATCACTATGTGTGTTTTATTGTATACACATTTGTTACCAATGTAGTTTCTTTTAGTGTATACAAATAAAAAAATTCAAACACATGTTTCTATCACCACAAATTAACCCCAATCTAAAAGCTTTAAAAAACAAATCGTTAAATATTTGTATATCATTTTATCCAATTCGTCTTTTACTCAAAACAACTTTTACTCATTTAATATATCATTTACATCATTAACAAACCAAATCCTATCTAAAATTAACAAACATTATTATCTTTTAAAATAAACATTATTCTGTAACAAACTTTCATTTTTTTTTTCAAATCTGCATTTAAACTAATTAAATGTTTACTATCAATTCCTAAATTATCTCACTTGACTTATTATATATATAAATCCAACCATTTCTATCATCACAAACCCAAGCTTTTTTTTTTGGTTAACTTAAAAAATGGTGAACAATGATTCCCCCAAGGTACTCAGCATTTCTATATCATTATTAATTTTTTTATTAGTTTTACAACAAATTAATCCGCTATTCCTTTTTTACTTTAAAACTTATCAATGTATTATCTTTTCCTTGATTAAATATGCAGGTTAGCAATGAACAAGAAACGTATGAATCAAAAATAGCTTCTGTTGAAACTTCAAACGAAAAAAAAGTCATACCTACATCAGATGACGAATTGGTATGTGCTTTATAATTTATATACATATATATGTAACATGTCACTATAACATTGACTATTTTCTAATTGTGTAGCCGTTCCCCAATCAAACTAAAAGGAGACGGTTAATGAAGGATGGTAGCTTTGTACACAACAATGTTGTGAATCTTATTTCTTCCGACGAAGAAAATACTATACCTAATAAACAAGTTGCTGATGGTAGAAGTCCAAAAAATGGAAAAACGGTATTTTGATAAAATCTTAATAGTTTAATATTTTGTTTGTCAAAAACTTTTTATAACAACAATCTACAAATGAAAAACTAATTTATCAATGCTTTGTTAAAACAGGAGTTTGACGATGCGACACCTTTAACTTTCAGTCGTTCCACAAAAAGTAAGATGACTACACGATCTAAACCTAACAAGTTTACTATTTTTGACGAAGATACTGATGAAGACATTGACAATAACAATAGCATTCATGATGTTAGCACTGACGACACTACCGATATTAAATCTACTAACAATTTAATTGATGAAGATGCTGGTATTGATTTGGATGATACGGAACCAGTTAGTTATGAAGATACAGATGATTTGGATGATATCGACGGCTTCATTGACGATGCCGATGTTGATGATGATGATGTTGGTATTGATTTGGATGATTCCGAACCAATTAGTTATGAAGATACGGATGATGTAGATGATATGGACGGCTTCATTGATGATGCCGATGTTGATGATGATGATGCTTCCGATGATGAAAATTCTGATGATGATATTTGAAGCTTTAAACGTTAAATTAACATTGTCCTCAATAAGATGTTTTTTACCTTTTTTATTTACATTGTACTTATTTTTAAAGTTTTATTTCAGAATTTGTGTTTAATCTTTATAGATTGAATGTCATTTAATAATATCGAAGCTATGGAAGTGATCTTCTTTTGTATCTTTTATCAATGATTAACTTTTCTAATGTTTTATTCATTGACCAACTTATATTCATAACTGATTATCACTATATCATTCACGAGATCCAAAAAGACAAGTAACCAACAATACTATTTTGTAGTTTCACAAATTTATTTAAAAATTGAACCATCCATAAATAAATAACCCATTTTCGTTTTTTAATTGGGCTTCTACAGATTTTTTTCCCCTAATTTATTATCATTTATTTTAATTCATCTTTTTACATATACGTTTAATTTTTTAGGTTAACAACATTCAATTTGCCTCCCTTTTCAAAACGTCATTCAGATTATGCTACAAACACTTGAAGATCATTGTTACAGCTAAAAACAATACGATTCTATGTGTTGTTGAAAGATGAATAACAAAAACAAATCAGTTATACCTATTCATTCGAATAATGAGAAGGAAAATTATAATCCTAACCTTTCTTTGAATCAGCATGGCGTTTTTGAAGGTCAAGAAACACATTCAAAGGACTTTACACAATCAACTGATCAACAATATGGTAACCATTTTATTTGAATACCTTTTTCTATTTGATTTGAGTCTAAATAACATGTTCATGTATTGATTCTTGATAATATATTTGTTTTGTCCTAGATTGTCATGGCAAACCAAAAAAGAGAAAATCTGTTAAGATTGATAAAACCTTAAAAGATAATGCTTTACCATTCATGCAACCAAATCATTCAGCAAAACGTGTACAACTATACTCCCGAAACAATAATGATGATGTTTTACCAAATTCGTTGCCAAGTATTAACGTATTGGGAAACCATCCACCAGTTGCAAATCCTAACACCAATCATTCTAATGCACTTTCAGGTATCTATTTTTTTTTTTTTTTTTTTTTTTTCATTTATGATTTTGCATTACAAAAATAATCAAGTGTATATTTTTTATTGAAACATCTTTATCTTTAATAGGCAAAACGAGGACGGATCATGAATCTATGTTACACACGAATGTTCTTAAATATCAACCGATATATATGCCTACAACTAATAGGCAATCAACAACATTATCAGGTGTTTTTAACTCAGTTCCTATTGTTAATATGGGAAGGCATCCGGTATCGAACATCGCCGCAAGTAATCTCCGCACGAAATATATTTTTATGAACATTCTTTTTATTAATTTGCACAATATGTCTGTTAAATTATTTATTGTATATATTTATTTATCAGCCAACACACCTTTTGTGAATAAAGTGGTAACTCATCAACCAAGCCACAATATTGCATCCGTATCTGAAACTTTTGAACCACAAAAGAGGGGACGTGGACGCCCACGCAAAACTTCGTTTGATCCACCAACTATCGCCAAAACTTTTAAACATCAAAAACACAACCAAAATACAATTCCTGATACGATAAACACTCCACCAACGCCTATTCCAGGTTTTGCCAACACACTTTCGACTACCCAACTACGTCGATATCCCTTTTCCGACATCACATCAAGTAATGCTCCACATTATATATATTTTGCTGAATTAGTCTGTAATTATTATGTTTTTTATTGATAACATATACTCATGATTTATTTTTAAGGTACCTTGACTTCAACAAATGAAAAGTTACCCAACTCATCTCTACCTGACCCGTTGTTAACTACAACAACAAATGTCATCGCTGAACCAGTAAGTCAAAATGATTCTTCACATATAAATCGAGGTGGACGCCCCCGTAAGACCCAAGTGACACCAAAACCAGTTAGAGGAGTAGGAAGGCCTCGCAAAATACCTACACAAATTTGTGAGTATTGTTTTTTATTGTAGCATCATTCACTATAGATGCTTTTCCATCTAATTTGGATTATTATTTTTTTTTACAAAGCAAATCAACCTCTACAAAATCAACAATCCTTGCAACCTTCATTCAACGTTCCAATTAATCACACTCCTCCATTCCCTCCATATTCTGACGTGTGCACCACACCAGGTATGTTTTTCCAAAACCTTTTAGTAGAATTTAATAATAGTATATGATATGTTAACAACTGTATATACAATTATTGCTAACTACAAATGTAATAAATAGATCATGTTACCCATAATGCCATACCAACACCTGTTCCTACTACACCTTTGAGAATAGACGTTGGAACTTCTTCCCCTAATTTGTACACCCCTGCTGTAGCACATGATGTGCGCCCCATAGTCAGCACCTCTACAAGTAAGCGTTATTTGTTTTTTGTTTTACTTTTTAAGGATAACCGTATGCGTATACTATGTTAAGTTTAACAATCATACTACATTACAGCCAACTCATCTAAGGCTAATCATATATCAAGGTTCAAAGACGCAACTCCTGTCCACTTTGACATTGGTGAGCTAAAGTTCTGTTACTCTTATATTTGTTACATATATTAGATTATACAACAGTATGTCGAATTATTTAATTGTTGAATTTTTCAAACAGACCACAATGTTACTTCTACTCCAAAAATTAGTAGCCTCGAAAAAGGCAAATCTGTTGCAGATATACCTGTATTTGAGATGTCGGATGAAGATCCTGAGGATGAATATGGATATATGGATCGGATTGAAGGCATATCTAAAGGTATTTATCATCACCAATAGTTCTACCCGGTAAGTAACAATAATCTTTAAGATTTTAAAAAATTCTACAACAATTTCTCCATTTTTTTAGATTATTTTGACCATGGAGATCAGACAGAACAATGCATGAAATGTGGTGCATTATTGTGGCTTGCCGAAAGTATGGTAGGATCTACTCATTCGTCAAAAAATGAAGGCTTTTCTATTTGTTGCGGTAAAGGAAAAATAAAACTACCGGTTGCCCTCAAAAACCCACCACCGTTGTTAATGAAATTGTTGAAAGGTGAACACACCAAAAGTAAGTCATTTATGGAGGACATCCGTCGATATAATTCTATGTTTGCCTTTACTTGGATGGCCGGTAAGCAAGATAAAACGGTTAACAATGGACGTGCCCCTTATTGTTTTCGAATTCAAGGAAAAAACAACCATGTAATTGGAGATTTGTTGCCTAAAGTTGGCGAATCACCTAAGTTTGGACAGCTTTATATTTATGATCCACCAAATGAGATTGAAAACCGGATTAACGCTGTGAGGTGATACATGATACTTTTACTTGCCATAAATTTTTTATTTTAATACATTAGTGCAATTACTAAGTAAATTTATTTTTTTGGTGATTTTAGTACTTCAACAGGTACCTCATCGTCCTCTTCAAAAAAAGACATAGACCTTGAACTCACAAAAGAAATCAAACTTATGCTCGATAAGCATAACCCTTTGGTTCAGAAGTATAGAATGGCTGGTTAGAGAATGTCAAATGGTGAAGATAACGTTAAGATCAGGCTAATAGGTAGACGTGACAAAGATGGCAGACAACACAACCTTCCAACTGCAAATGAAGTTGCCGCACTTATAATCGGTGATTTTGAGCATAACGAAAGAGACATAATTGTCCACAAAATAAATGGCAAGTTGAAACCAATTAGCGAGTTGCATGTTTCATACCTTCCGTTACAATATCCATTGTTATTCCCTTACGCAGAAGATGGGTATAGGGTAGACATATACCATCAAGGTGTTACTGATCAAACACCAGACGATAAGAAAAAATATGTCACCATGCGTGAGTGGTTTGCTTACGGCATTCAAGACCGGCCAAATGTTTTCTCAACAATCCTAAATGGAAAACGATTGTTTCAACAGTTTTTGGTTGACGGCTATACAATGGTTGAGGCTGAAAGGTTGTTGTTTGTACGTAGAGAGAATAAGGAATTAAGATGTGAATCGTATGACAAATTAGCCAAAGCTGCACAAGCATCCAACCCAGAAAATAAAAAACGTGGCACTAAAGTAATATTACCGTCAACCTTCACCGGTAGCCCCCGTTACATGATGCAAAACTATTTGGATGCTATGGCTATGTGCAAGTCTTATGGATATCCGGATTTGTTTATTACATTCACATGTAATCCAAAGTGGCCCGAAATTACAAGGTATCTAAGAAGAAAGGGTCTAAAATCAGAGGATCGGCCAGACATTATATCAAAAGTTTTTAAATTTAAACTTGATCAATTGATTAAGGACATCAAGGAAAAACGTATTTTTGGCCGTGTAAAAGCAGGTATATTGTAACATTCATTTTTTTTAAACAAATACTCTATCCATTTTTAATCATTAGTATATATGTGCTAACATATATCTTTGGTGATTATTGCAATTTCCAAACAGAAGTATACACTATAGAGTTTCAGAAGCGTGGTTTACCTCACTGTCATTTGTGCGTGTGGTTGGAAACACAAGATAAGTTGAGATTTCCCGCCGACATAGACAGGTGTATATCAGCTGAGATACCTGATAAGGAAACGGATCCCGAGCTACACCAATTAGTCAAAGAGTTTATGATGCACGGCCCTTGTGGCCCCGAACATAGAAGTTGCCCCTGCATGGAAAATAACAAGTGTACTAAGAATTTTCCAAAGAAGTTCAATGAGAACACTTTCATTGACGAAAGTGGATATGCAATCTACAAACGTAGCGATAATGGCAGAACTGTTAGGAAGCAAGGTGCTGACCTTCATGGTGGTTTTGTCGTTCCATACAACCCTACATTATTGAAAAGGTAATATCACATACGAGTATATTTCTATGTTTTTTTTAAAGTCCAATATTTTAAATTACAACTTCCTAAATATATATTTTTTTAATGCCTATTAGGTACCAAGCACATATCAACGTAGAATGGTGCAACCAATTTGGGTCTATCAAATACCTTTTTAAATACATTAACAAGGGTCCTGATAGAGTAACGGCTGCTTTGGAAGATGAAGAAAAAGATGAGATTAATGATTATTACGATTGCCGTTATTTATCATCATGTGAAGCTGCGTGGAGGATTTTCAAGTTTGATATACACCATCGATTCCCTGCTGTTGAGCGCTTACCATTTCACCTTCCGGACCAACAGTCTGTCATGTTTGATCCTACTGAAAGCATAGATTTCCAACTTGACAAGGTTTCAGCTAATACATCTAAGTTTTTAGCGTGGATGGAATGTAATCAAACTAATACTGAAGCGCAAAAATTGTTGTACGTGGAGTTCCCAAAATATTATGTTTGGAATAAGACTACTAAGAAATGGACTAAAAGAAAACAAGGTACACATATATAATTCTTTTTTTTTTACGACCGCATTATATATTTTTGTTGTTATGACATATGTATGCTCGATTGATATCTTTAAAACAAAACTGCATACTTTTTCCTAATAAGTAATAACCCGACTAACATATCATTTAGACTATAAAAATTGTCTAAATATAATGCATGTTCATTGCTGCTATATCTTGAACCAAACACTGTTTGCTGCCGCTATATTTTCTACAAACATGTACTGACCATTTATGCATTTGTTGTTATTAAATAGGAAAGAGCATTGGCCGCATACATCACGTTCCCCCTTCTTTTGGCGAGCTTTATTACCTACGTAGGCTACTAAACCATGTTAGAGGACCTAAAGATTGGGACGAATTAAGGGAGTTTGATGATGTAGTATATCCCACATGCAAAGAGGCTTGCTACGCACGTGGTTTGTTAGACGATGATAAAGAGTACATTGATGGTATTATTGAAGCAAGTGATTGGGGCATGGGGGATTACTTGCGGAGATTATTCGTAATGTTAATAACATCTGACACTATGTCCAGGCCTGATATCGTATGGGAGAAGACATGGCATCTTTTAGCAGAAGATGTTCAACACATTGAAAGAATAAAACGAAATAATCCAGGTATGTATTTAAATTATTTTTTAATTGCATAACATATATAGTTGATTATTGTCACAATAACTTTATACTAAAATATCATTTGACTTTTATGTTTCAGATCTTCAACTAACCGATACTCAACGGTACAATATATGTTTGACATATATTGAGGATAAGTTACTTAGCTGTTCAAGAAGTCTCAAGGATATAGTGAAAATGCCTTATCCCAATTCTGACTATACAATGGAAGGATACAATAGATTGATTTACGATGAACTTGATTATAATATACCAGAATTGATAATCCAACATGAAGGGCTTTATGCAAGCTTGACTAATGAGCAGAAAGGCATATATAAATCTATTGTTGATGCATGCAATGACAATACGGGAGGTATGTTTTTTGTGTATGGTTATGGTGGTACCGGTAAGACTTTTTTATACAAGACGATCACTGCGGCTTTAAGGTCAAAAGGTGAGATAGTTTTAAACGTTGCATCAAGTGGAATTGCATCTTTGTTGCTTGATGGTGGACGAACAGCGCATTCACGGTTCGCTATCCCAATAAATGTTGTGGAGAATTCTATGTGTTCAATTACCGCAGATAGTCCCCTTGCAGATTTGATACGCCAGACGAAGTTAATTATATGGGACGAAGCTCCGATGATTAATAGACTTGCGTTTGAAGCTTTTGATAGAACACTAAAAGATATAGCTTCAGGTACTTACACGCCTAATTCTGACAAGGTTTTTGGGGGAAAAGTGGTTGTTTTCGGTGGTGATTTTAGGCAAATACTACCGGTTATACCTAATGGCACTAGGCAAGATGTTGTACATGCTTCGCTAAACATGTCTAGATTATGGAATCATTGCACGGTTTTGAAATTGACACAAAACATGAGGCTACGTGTTGGTTGCAATCCAGCTGACGCAGAAGAAATTAATGACTTTGCTGAATGGATTCTAAAGATTGGCGAGGGAAAAATAGGTGGGAAGAATGATGGCCATGCCGAGGTTGTGTTTCCCGAAGAAATGCTCATACCAGATTCTGATGATCACATTGGTTCAATTATAAAGGAAACTTACGACAATTGGGAGGAAAACCGTTGGGATCCATTGTATTTTCAAGATAGAGCTATACTTGCACCAACACATCAAGAGGTTGACAAAATAAATGAACGTATGATGTCTATGCTTCCTGGTAGAGAAAAGGTTTGTTATAGTTCCGATACTGTTACAGATGTAGATCAAGATTTTAATTACCATGAGTCGCTCTACACAACAGAGTTCTTGAATTCAATAAAGATGTCAGGCGTTCCTCATCATAAGTTAGTATTGAAAGTTGGTGCTCCGATTATGTGTTTGCGAAACATTGACCAAAGAGGAGGACTATGTAATGGTACAAGGTTACAAATTGTCAGAATGGGAATCAATAACATTGAGGGGAAAATTATATCGGGAGGTCAAGTAGGCACGGTTGTCGCTATACCTCGAATGGTAATTAGTCCATCAGATAAAAAGATGCCATTTCAGCTTAACCGAAGACAATTCCCCGTATCTATTTGTTTTGCTATGACAATTAACAAAAGTCAAGGCCAAACTTTATCTAAAGTTGGGCTTTATTTAGAACGTCCGGTTTTCTCACACGGACAACTTTATGTAGTCGTATCGAGGGTTAAGAGCAAGAAGGGTTTGAAAGTGTTATGCTGCGACAACGATGGAAAGTATTGCAATTATACGACAAACGTTGTATATAAAGAAGTCCTTCAACATATATAAGTTTACTTACTCTTTTATTGTTATTTGTTTTTTTGTCAAACAATGACGGTGTTTTTTTTAACACATTACAGAAACTTTGTTATGCCAATATACTTTATATATGGTTTAGGTTAAAATCTTTATTTCATCAACTGCATTTTAATTGAACTTAATGCGTTTGGGTTGTTTGGTGACTAATACTCTAATTCATTTTTTAAGAATGATAATCACTATGACCAAAGATACACAATAGCCATATCATCGTATGTTTTTTCATACAATACAATTATCATTGCAGGTGGTGTTTTAATTAATTTGTTCCTTGCTACTTGGTCTTTGACTTCGAGATTTGTTTAGCGTATTATTTGTATTATATTCGAATGTGATGCATGTTTTCACAAGCATAGTTTCCTGTGTGGTTTGCAATGGGTGTTTATGTTGGTGTGGTGTGGTCTGAAATGGTATTTGATTTTGGTCCAGGTGTGGTATGAAATGTTACTAATAGTTGTGTTTAGTTTTGGTGGTGGGATGCAATGGGTCTGCAATGGGATGTTTGTTTGTTGCAGATTGCTCATGTGTGTCAAGGAGCAAGTTGGTTTGTGGTGTGAGAGATATAGTTTTATGGTCAATGATTTAGTGTTGGCTTAAATTGATGTTCCTTTGCCATCCCACTTCGTGAATGGCACCATTATTTTTGGTCATTTATGCTATGTTGATCATCAGGATTGCCTCAAGTGTGTATGATGGGCTTGTGTCTTATTGTTTTGTGTAGTCTTTGTATAAAATATGATTAACAACTCCTTTATCTCCTTTCAATAACAGGGGTAATAGTATCAATCGAGAATCACTCACAAATACACTTTTTAAGTAGATTATAAGTATAGGATATAAACACTATGTTAATGACTTTATAGCAATTCAAAATTTAAAAACGATTTCATATTATTCAACTTTTCAACAATAAGATACATTATCCTATCAACCAACTTATTATCAAATAAAAATCATTGATTAAGTTAGAATATTCAATTTTAAAAAATCAAATCTTTTTTGACATTCTTATCTTTTTAAATTATAGACCATATCACTTCCTATATTATATAACCAATGGTATGCATCCAGTACCTTATATATACAAATTTTCTTCAGATCCAAAGATAAAAAAAAAACACAATTCTCTCTTATAAGAAAATGTCGACACCTTTACACCCATCCAAAACACACGCTTCCAGTTCTTTGAACAAAGAAACACAGAAGAAAGATGGGGAAACCAGCCTTTTCGAAGAAAGAACAACAGAAAATTCACCCCAACTTGATAACCAGTCTACCGAAAAAGAAATAGACAAGGCCGAAAATCAAGAAACTAACAAGGCCGAAACACAAGAAAAGCCTGAAGGTAATTACACATAAACATATATGAGGCATTTTTCTATTATATATCCCTTTATTTAATAACTTATTCAATATTGTTGTCTTTTGCATATTCTTAATCAGATAAGTATGTGCACTATAATGGTATTTGGCATAAGATAAAGAGGTAGCATATAAAGAATGCCGATTGGAATAGCATGATGGAGCGTGTCAAGCATGCTGATGAAACGATCCAACGACTACGTGCAAGAGGATGCAAGATAACAGATGGTTATATGGTTGACCATAATGTGAGCGACGATGAAGAATAACTTTCCTATGCATCCTCATGCTGCTATTTTTGTTTAATCATAATGTTTTAATTCCTTTTTAGGGTTTTTTCTGTGTCATTGTCGTTTAAAAAACAAGCCCACCTAAAGTTTGTTTTTGTTTTTCCTATTTTTGAAGTACTTTTGTTTTCCGTAATAAGGTTGTTGTTTGCAGTTTATGCAAGCTATGGTTATCAGTACTGTCTTCTTATCGAACAAAGTTATGATTAAACACAACATTTTTATTCTCTTCCATTCTCATTATTTTTGTGGACAAGTATTTGTTTTATTTCTTTGTTGCAATATTCAGTATGATCACTAATCTTTATCATATATAATGCAACTTAAACGTATGATAATGACAAATGCTTTATCACAATTTTACTATAATCTATTATAATGACAAATTCTTAAAGCTAGCCGCCCATCGGGCGGGCCTTGAAGCTAGTAACCGTATATTCAGAAAAATTTTCCACCTAAAAATGTGAGGTTCGCCTTTAGATTTGATAGGAAAAGCATTCATTATTAGTGCTTATGAGTGTACCGGTAGCATTTAGATTCTAGAACTTGCGTTAATGATGCATCCCGAGACCGCTAGTGAGACTACATTCGTGTGGTAGGATTTACTACATGATAAGAGGCATTAGGATCACCCTTGTGTTAAACCTGTATTATAATTACTTGACCATTTAAGTCATATTACTTGGCTAGTTAAGTCAACTAATTTTTCCCACACCCTTTGCGTTGTACTCATTTTTAGTACACGAAACCCCTAGTACACCCCTCCGAGCCTATCTTTTCGTTTCTAACTTTAAGCATCTTACTTAAAGGAAGAATTTGTTACACCCCACTTAAATGTACACCCAAATCGCCTTAGCCTTCCGTATATGCGCTCATTTTTAGTGCATTATTGTTATTTGTTAAACCCTAAGTTAACTATCTAATTGATTACATGGTTGCTAAGTCGAGTCATATCCTTGTACATATTGTTTTGGGACGATTGGGACTCATGGGTAAGTACTTATTTTATGGAGTAATGGGGAAGAACATAATATTATTACCCCCATATGTACGTTAATCTTAAAAGTGCTCCAAGTGTTTTGATTTTCTTAATTCGAGTCATTAGAATAGTTTAATGTAAAGTATGTAAAGATTCAAGTGTAAGAGGAACGTTTATACCCCTATGATGTATTATTTTGGATGGTAGGGTAAGAGTGTATGCAAAAAAAAAAAAAAAAAAAAAAAAGAAAAAAAAAAAAAAAAACATACGGACTACCATCCCGTTTCATTCTATGTTCATTTTATGTTTTTTGTTATTTTTCATTTATTAGCCTAAGTCGAGTCTAGTCTTGGCTTAGCAACGCCATCTTGTATATGTAATTAACCAAGATTGTTAACTCGCCACCAGTAAAATTTCCTTTATCCAACAAAACCGTGTAATTCATATCCCTACACCTAACGTTATAACCCTTTAAAAGACCTCTTTGATAGTTTATCCTAGTTGCTTACGCCATGTGGTGGAGGTTTGATCCTTTCCCAAGCCTATGGTAATCTATTTTGCTATGACAGGTAGTGAGAGATATCTTCCATTTCCATAATGTTATATTACTTTATTACACCCGAGAGATGTGAGTATCTAAACACTATTTGTGAGGTGCTAGTGTATGACCTCCGTGCTTGTCTATTGGTCTTTAGTGGAACGATTATTTGTTGTAATTACTTTTATATTAGTGTTAAATGACCCCTAACTTGTCTTTCGAGTAGAATAAAAGCGCATTTGCTAGAGGACAAGAAAATCTCAAGTGTAAAGGTATATGATGAGGCGAAAAATGATCCGTTTTTAGGGGGTCATTTAAGCCCGAATCCGACTTTATTTGATCAAATATTGCCCTAAATCGTTCCTTTTGTGATTTTAGGTGTTTGGAGAGTGAATTCTGGAAAAGAAGCCATTTTGGACGTTTTTAGAGCATAAAAGTGAAGAAAACGGCTAAGTACCAAATTTCCATGCTGAAGATACAAGGTGACGGCGTCAAGACTACCATCTTGACGGCGTCAGACATGAGGAATTAAACACCGTAGGTGGTGACGGCGTCAGAAAGCTTCATGACGGCGTCAAAGTGGCAAGAATAAAATACCGTGGTCGGTGACGGCGTCACATAGGCCGTCATAAGTGGATCAAGGCCGTCCGAGGAAGTATATGGCGGCGAGGTGACGGCGTCACAAGTAACTCTTGACGCCGTCAGCCTACTTTTCCTATATATAGTTTTCTAGTTTTTTCATTAAAAAAGAGAGAAGTTTTGGTGAAACCCTAAAGACGATTTTGGTGCCTCTTTTACAGGTTTTTCAAGGGTTCCAAACCCTTGAGACCTTGCATTGTAATTGAGATAAGTGTACTTTCAATTCAATCAATATGTCTATGTGTTGGTTGTTTATATCTTGTTCTTGTCTCAATTCTATTATGCTAGGCTAGATCTCTTTTGTGTTTGCTTAGATCTAATGAAACCTAGATGTTGATTATGTGTTGATTACTTGTCTATTCTTGTTTTGGATGAATGATATTATATGTTAGGCTTAAGAAAACTGGCAGATCTCCAAATGGTAACATGCTTGAACGTCTTAAGAAACATGAACCGAGGCGTACTAGGTCTTTATTGGTTGTATTTAATGCATGAGCCACTGTTTACAATCCCTATAGTTGTGTTGGGTCATGGTGTAGGAGGAGATAAGAGCTCATAGAGTTGGGGAGTTATGTATGCCACCCCACGAATGGTATTAAGGAATACAATCCGTCATCCATACAAGTGTAACAAGTAATTAACATGTAAAAGATATCTAGGGAGTAGTGAAGTCTAAGTAAACACAATTTCTCCAACCACTGCTCACAACTTTAGTATAATTAGTTTATTTTCATTTTTATTATTTTATTTTGATTGCATCTTAGTTTTGGGTTAGTTGAATAGCAACTAATTCCGCCCACTCTTCCAAAACCCGAGATTTTACTTGCTTTCATAAAAATATAAAAATACAAAAACAATCATCTTTCATCTCTAGAACTATTAATTAGGTTTTCTAATCCTAGCGACACTATTCCTAAGCTGAACGATCAATCCCCCGGTACTTGTCACTATACTATACTACAACGATCAGGTACACTGCCTGGTGGGGGTTGTAAGCTTCTCGAGATCCCTCGAGAGGTAAAGCAAGGTGCGATTCCCATGCATCAGGGACGAGACTTGATATGAGTACTGCATATCACCCCCAAACCGATGGTCAACGTGAGAGGACTATTCAGACTTTGGAGGATATGCTTCGTGCATGCATAATAGACTTTGGTAAAGGCTGGGAGAAATATCTAACCCTTGCGGAGTTCTCCTACAACAACAGCTACCACACAAGTCTTAAAGCTGCACCGTTTGAAGCTTTATATGGTCGTAAATGTCGTTCACCTATTGGTTGGGCAGAAGTTGGAGATAGCCAACTCACAGGCCCTGAGCTTATTTTGGAGACTACTGAGAAAGTGATGCAAATTCGAGATCGATTACAAGCAGCTAGAGATAGGCAGAAAAGTTACGCCGATCAGAGACGTTGATTCGTTGTGTATTGGTGTGTGCAAACAACAATTTTATCAAAATATCAACAAACGTGAAGTTTAATTTGTCGTGAGACAAATAAACGTGAAGTAATACGAGTAAACCGTTTAGGAAAACGATTACCTCGTAAACTTGTGAAAGTGATATTCAAATTGTGAGACCGGGAAGTGATTTCCCGGGTCGTACCCCAACGAGGTGTGAATGGAAAGCTTCGAATGGGATTGGAATTAAAATCTTGTATATTGAGAAAGGTTATTTGGTTTTGCGATACGTTAAATTAACGAATTTTAAAAATTAACTAACGAAAGCAAATTAACCTAAGGCAACTACAATATAAGAAATATCTAAAAACTACGGGAAACCATAATTAGGTATCGGAAATCCTAAAAAGTAAACTAAATTAAAAACGCGACGCTTAATTAAAAAAAATTACGCGAGTGCGCAAAATAAAACGTGAAATTTAAGTTTCAAACGTCCTACGGGCTCACGAATAATTTTCTTACGTACTATAAGACAAAAGAAAATTTCTGAAAAAAGAAAATTAATTTTTAAATAAAAATTCTATTTATAATGATTTAATTACCATTTAACACAATTTAAATTATAATAAATATTAAAACTAATCTAAAAATTCTGAAAATTTTTGGGTAAATAAATGAACCTAAACCTGATCTAGGAAAAATAAAAATACGAAATAAGCAGTTGGAATAAGCAAGAATTTAAGCTACTCAGAACTTAGACTATAAATAAGCAATACAAAAACTATTATTAAATAAACAACCTAAGGAAACAATTATCAAAAGAAGGAGCAGCACAGATGGTTGAACATGTGTGTTTGGGTCTGTGATGTGGCTCGAGGTCAGGGGTTCGACCCCTGATTTTTGCAAAACAATATTTTTAGTTTTCTTTGCTTACTGATTTTATGACATCTAACACCAACTTGGAAACCTATTTGAAAGCAGAATCGAACCAATAACTCAAACAATTTCTTGACAACATGTTTGAAAATCAAATTTAGCTTCAAAAAATATTATCTGTTCTTTCTTTTTGTGACTGCCCAGCCAAACAATCAAACCAAATAAGCCAAACGCTTAAATAACTTTATACGAATAACAACAACATTTACAACAATAAGCATCAATAGCAACAACAAGTAACAACAACAAGGTAGCAGACTCGGTTAAGCAGTCAAAAACAACAAATAAGCTCGAATAGAAATAGCACTCAAATAAGCTCACCTGGCTAAAGTAGGCTCGACTTAAGTAATTATAACAACTAAGGTTTTGCCAACGATTATAAGCAACAAAAATTTAAATAAGAATTCCAGTAACAACAAGAACAAACAACAAGAACAACAACAATAATATAGCAGCAGCAGTAAAAAAAATAATCAACAAACTCATAACCATTCAAGTTATCATAAAGAAAAATGTAAGGCCTACTTGTCACCAAAGCAATGTTGTTTCTGAGAACCAAATACTCAAGGACCACCTATTTGCCCCCATGGGCTCTAAAACCAAACTCCCATCCATAGCTGCTACTGCTAATCATTTTTTTTTCTTTTCTTCTGCTCTTTTTTTTTTTTTTTTTTTTTCACTCGAATTAAGCAAGATACCAATAACAAAGTAAAAAAAGTAATCTTGAAACTGAAACAACTGAGATAACTTTAAAATTCCACTTTCATTAAAACTTAAAAATTCAGATTACACTTTTAACTAGGGTTTTAAAATAAACAACGATTACAAAAGAGATGAGATGAAAAACAGAATTCGAATGCCCCTTGGCTTACAACAAGTCATCTATTTATACTAGAACCTAGGAGGGGGGTAGGTACGATTTCTTCACTCTTGTCTTCATCTTTTAGTGTGCTTGTATACTGAGTGCAAACCAGTAACTGTCAACCTTGTGTTTTCTTCAATGAATCACAACCCTTAGATTTGAGTAGATGTTATCTTGTCCCTCAATTCTCCTCTTGGCGCCTAAATGAGTTGAGGATTGCCACCATGTCTTTCTGTGAATGGACGTGGGTGTTAGGTATGGGTTTGAGTGGGATTAGTGGGATTGGGGAGTGGGTTTGAGGGTGATGGGAGGGGATAGTGATGGTTGGTTTTGGTTGGAGGTGATCACGGGGGGGGGGGGGGGGGGGGAAGTAATGGTGATTTTTTTATTGTTCAGAGGTTGGGTGGAGAAGATGGGAGGAGATGGAGGAATACGTTTAAGATGTTTTAGGGTTAGGGTTGTGATATGTTTCATTAAACGTGAAGGGGAAAAGGGCTAGGTGGGCTAAGAGGGTGTGTTTGTGTTGGGTTTGGATTTTGGCTTTGGGCTATTACAATCACTAGAGATCCGTTTGGTGTAGTAACAAGTGACAATCAAGGACCATTTTTGCAATTGTCCGAAAATTAAGGGATCATTCATGTCATTTTCCCAAACTCATTCCAAGGACTAAACATGCCATATTTGAGTTACCAAAGTACCTCATTTGGTTATTTTCCAATTTTAAACTTCAAGGACCAAAATTGCCAATTTACCAAAATATAAGGACCAATTGTGTAATTTTCCAAACCATTTTACCCAAAGATCATTTGTGACTTATTTTTGACTTTTAAAATCAAGGGTTGACTTTTCTTTGAAAATAATTGACCAGGGACTAGTTTTGTAAAACTTTGAAAGTCGGGGGACTGAAACTGCCAAATATGTAACTTTTGTTTGTTTTTCGTTTGTTTTCACTCGTTTTGCATAAGAAACATATAAAATACGATCTTTGGGATTTTCTTCGCGTTTTGGTGCATTTTTGAGTATTTTTGATCGTTTTGCAGCTTAGATTTGACTCAAAATGATGAGTATTTACACACTCATCAATCCCCCACACTAAACTATTGCTAGTCCCTAGCAATCTTTTTGAGAAAAATTAATGGATTTGAAGTCTCTTTACCAAAAGCCATCACTTCTGGAGTAGCCAGGTGTAAGAACTATGGCACACCTGATAGCCGTGTGATTTTGAGCAAACCACTAGCTTTCAACGGATTTGATTTGTCTTTACCAGGAGCCGTTTGCTCCTGGACTAGCCAACTTCTTGATGGAACAGTCAACATCTTGGTGAGTTGATTACCAATTATGGTTTTTCCACAGCCTTTACCACAAGCCATAATCTTGCGGGCTAGCCAACTCATTAGCTTTTGAGGATGATGGGGAGTTGAGGAACCATACAATTTTTGGCAAATTGCAAGCCATCAACGGGTTTGAGTTATCTTTACCAAGAGCCGTTTGCTCCTGGATTAGCCAATCCCTTTTTTCGTTTAGACAAGGCGAATTGATAACCACAAAAATTTTGAAATAAAGTGAAAAATTTTTGAAAAATTTTGGCCAAAAACGGGGGTACTAGACGGTATATTTTGATAAAATTCGCTAGAATTTTCCCCTCCCCCACACTTAGAGTTGAATATTGTCCTCAATATTCAAAGTCCCAGCGATTATGCTGAAATTTTGAATGAAAGACGAGAATATTAAAAGCTAACTGTGGGAATGTCATTTGTATTTTTCACTTTATTTATTCAAACACACTTTTTTTTTTTTTTTTTTTTTTGAAATAAGATATATACATCTCAAGTAGCTGCGGGGGGTGGCCACTCCCCCACACTAGGGTGTTAGAAAATAGAAGGAAATCAGATACACGGGTGAAAACCCGTGTTTGTTGTTACTTGTTTTTGTTTATCGAGTCGCTAGCTTGACTCGATCCCCGAATTCATTGGTCCATGGGGAAACAAGATGTGGAAGAAACAATCTCCATCGGACTTTCATTCAAGATATTTGGATAAACATATGAAGCACGAGAAAGTTCCACTCCGATGAGATTACCGCCGGTATTCAAATAGTAAAAACTAGTGGGAAGAATACCGGGGTCAAAGATAGTGTTCTCACTCCCGAATGAATGAGAAAGAAGAGAGATCACACAAAATGTAATGAGGGGAACAAAGACATTGGAATCTTTGTTCATGAACTTGAGCTTTCTTTGCGAGATTGGTAAGCTCATAGAAATCCCAGGAGGGAGGGTTGTTGTAAATTCATCAATAAGACATTTCTCATGATAAAATACGTTTTCCCCCGGGTCATGATCAACATAATCATGAGTGAGATCATTGTTGAGACAGAATAGAGGGGATTCACTTTTCTCCAGAATTAAAAGTTTCTCGGATGAGATTGGTGACTTGAAATTCTTATCAGGAGTCTTTTTCATTGTAAAAGGAGTTGTTACATTATCGAGTATTCCTGGATTGAATACTTTGTTTTCACAAAAAAAATGATGCTCAATGGAAGACTCGGAAGGGGAGAGTGAATCACCCTCTAAAAGGGAGAAATCATGAGAAACAATTGATGGTTCATCAGTTACATTTTCCATTTTTGGTTTCTTATCATCAAATGTTTCGGCATCACAAGATTCGCCATACAAAAGATTTTCCCATTCATTTTGATTGGCTTCAAAGTCGAAGAGATCATCATCACTTTGAGAATCACTAAGGTTGGAGTTAGGATTAAGTGATGGATCATGATACAAAAGACTTTCAATTTCTTTGAGATCGGATTCAAAGTCAAAGAAATCGTCGTCGCTTCCCGATGGAAGTGGATTCATGTGAGCGAGTTCATCGGAGAACTCCTCAAGAAGAAAGTCAACATTAGAAGTGGTACTGCCACTACTAGGTTCTTTGGTTTTGGGGAACACAGAAGAATGACCATTGGAGGAGAAATCAATGACATCGATGCTTTTAACCGAAGGTTTTTTATGCTTGGAAGCATCGGTGTGAAAAATCATTTTTTCATTATCAATCCTCAAGGTCAAAGTATTCTCATAATGATCAACTAGGGCTTTTGCTGTACGCAAAAATGGTCTCCCTAGGATGAGAGGAACTCTCGGGTCAGCTTCATAATCAACCACCACAAAGTCGGCAGGGAAGATAAACGTATTCACACGAACAAATACATCTTCAGCTATACCGACTGGGTGAGTAATAGAGCGATTAGCTAACTCTAAGGTCATACGAGTCGGCTTGAGTGTTCCCATTCCAAGTTGTTCATAGATTGACAAAGGCATGAGGTTTATGCTAGCCCCTGAATCGGCTAGAGCATTAGAAACCTCTTGATCATCTTTCAAAGAACAAGGAATGAGAAATTTTCCAGAATCTTCAAGCTTCTCGGGAAGCTCTTTGAGAAGGACTGCTGAACATTGAGCATTAATCGGTGTTTCAGCAAGTTCAAGCAATTTTTCCTTATTGCTAATGAGATTCTTGAATATGGAAGCAAATTTCGGCATGTAAAGAAGAGCATCCGCAAAACTAATGTCGAAGTGAAGTTTTTGAAATATTTCAAGAAACTTCTTCATTTGGATATCAGTTTTATCACGGAGTTTTTGATCATTAAGCCTCGAAGGATATGGAATTGAAGGCTTAGAAATGCTATTTGGAAAAACAAACTCGGGAATTGACGTTTGGACGGCCGAAGGTTGGACGCGTGCGGTACTTCGTGGGCTTGAGGATTGCACCTTGTCCTTTGTCGCCTTATGTTCACGTTCCACTACCTCAGGAGGAGAGGTAGATGAGGTAGTGGGGAATCGCGGGTCTATCAAAAGAAACACCACTACGGGTTGTGATCGCCTTTATTTCGCCCTTCGGGTTGGCGATCGTGTTGCTAGGTAGCGTTCCCGATCCCGAAGGTCGATCATTTAAAGACTTCTTTAGTTCAGAAATCTGACCGATCAACAACCTGTTTGTTTCTTCTTGAGCTTTCATAAATTGTTTCAATAACTCATCGGTGGGTGATGGAGTTTGAACAACGGCTTGATTTGGAGAAAAATTTTGAGCTCGGTTGTTTTGATGGAAACCTTGATTTTGAAAATTTCCATGGTTTTGATTACCATGAAAATTGTTTCCTTGATTGAAATTACCATAACCTTGGTTTCTATTCGAGTTTCCTTGATTTTGAGAACCTTGGTTGTAATTTCCCCCTTGATTTTGATATTGGTTCATAGGGGCTTGAAATTGGTTTTGAACATTCGGGTTTCTTTGTTGATTTTGATTGAATCTATTTGGATTGTTGGGTTGAGAGAAACCGGGTGGACCACTTTGATTGTTAGTACGGTAATTTTGTTCCATTTGAGGACGGTATTGGTTACCTCCTTGATTGGAATTACCGACTATTGCATTGACTTCAAAAGGATTGCCATCGGTGGCAGTACAATTGTAGTAAGCGTGTGGACCACCACAAGTAACGCAAGTGTCAACCTTTTTGACTTTTGCAGGTTGAGAAGAGACTTTCTTTGTTTTGGTGAGAACCAAAGCATGAATTGCTTCCGTGAGCTTGTCAAGTCTAGCATCGGTGCTAGATTGAGCCACGGGTGATGAGGAAGAAGGACCAACATTAATTTGGGAAACAACCGATTTGCTTCGTGGAATGCGGACCTTAGACTTGTTTTCAATGATCATCAAAGCATCTTTGGTGGTGCGATTCAAGAAGTTGCCTCCCGCGGAGGCATTAAGAGAGTCTTGATCGACTTGGCTCACACCATTATAGAAAGTGTCGAGTTGCATCAACTCGGAAAAACCGTGATGAGGACATTTACGAAGCGTGTCCTTGTAACGATCCCATGCCTCACCGAATGATTCATCAAACTTTTGAGTGAATTTCATGATCTCATTCTTGAGGGCGGTGGTTTTGGATGGAGGAAAGAATTCGTTCACAAACTTCTTGACCAAATCTTCCCACGTTTCAATCGATCGAGGGGGTTGTTTGTCTAGCCAATTTTTGGCAGCCCCATCGAGGGAAAACGGGAAGAGAAGAAGTTTGATAGCCTCCTCAGGGACATTTTTGCATTTGATGGTCGACGTGATTTTGTTGAACCATCGAATGTGATCTTGAGGATCGTCCCTCTCGAAACCATAGAATTGACGCGAGGTGACTAAGTTAATCAACCCCGTCTTAAGTTCGAAATTGTCAGCCACGATGGCTGGGATGATGATAGCATCTCCGTAACCCTCGATGGGTGCTTGGAGAAGCTCATTCATAGTGGGCTCGGCCGCCATGATTGGAATAGCACGAAACTCGGGTTCGGCCATTCGATTGGTACGTCGACGATTACGCCTTCTTCTTGGAATGTTATTTAGCGATTGCAAAGGACTCGTTGACGTAGACGAACGTGTGCGCATGCACCACAAAAAATATCAATTAAAACAATACCACTGTAAAGACAAGGGAACTTAAACCAATAATCAAGAACGCAATGTTAACTTCTAAAGAAAAATGCACAAAGGAGCGGGAGAGAATAATGGATCTCTCACTGGGCGAAGTTCATTGGATCGCCACATACCGTTTCGACTCCTCTTAAAGTGTGAATCTCGTTTAAAAGTTTTCCAATACGCAAGTGATACAAAGGCAAGTTTTGATCTTTTGTTTGGGAACTTATTATGGCCACACCCCCAGTTGGTAGGTGTTCTGCCTTGGTTTGCGGTGGTAAGATTTTAACTTTGTATTTATTAAACAATGAAACGGGAAAATCTTTTTGTGTTTTTCTTTATCTCATATAGATATAATACATATACTAGAAACAAAAGAAAAATATTTTTGGTTTTTTATACGTTTTATAAAAGCGTAACTTCTTGCGAAGGTTCTACAAGACTAATCGTCTAAACCTTATCGAGACTTTCGACACACAGCCTCCCCGGCAGCGGCGCCATTTGACTCGTTGTGTTTTGGTGTGTAAACAACAATTTATCAAAATATCAACAAACGTGAAGTTTAATTTGTCGTGAGACAAATAAACGTGAAGTAATACGAGTAAACCGTTTAGGAAAACGATTACCTCGTAAACTTGTGAAAGTGATATTCAAATTGTGAGACCGGGAAGTGATTTCCCGGGTCGAACCCCAACGAGGTGTGAATGGAAAGCTTCGAATGGGATTGGAATTAAAATCTTGTATATTGAGAAAGGTTATTTGGTTTTGCGATACGTTAAATTAACGAATTTTAAAAATTAACTAACGAAAGCAAATTAACCTAAGGCAACTACAATCTAAGAAATACCTAAAAACTACGGGAAACCATAATTAGGTATCGGAAATCCTAAAAAGTAAACTAAATTAAAAACGCGACGCTTAATTAAAAAAAATTACGCGAGTGCGCAAAATAAAACGTGAAATTTAAGTTTCAAACGTCCTACGGGCTCACGAATAATTTTCTTACGTACTATAAGACAAAAGAAAATTTCTGAAAAAAGAAAATTAATTTTTAAATAAAAATTCTATTTATAATGATTTAATTACCATTTAACACAATTTAAATTATAATAAATATTAAAACTAATCTAAAAATTCTGAAAATTTTTGGGTAAATAAATGAACCTAAACCTGATCTAGGAAAAATAAAAATACGAAATAAGCAGTTGGAATAAGCAAGAATTTAAGCTACTCAGAACTTAGACTATAAATAAGCAATACAAAAACTATTATTAAATAAACAACCTAAGGAAACAATTATCAAAAGAAGGAGCAGCACAGATGGTTGAACATGTGTGTTTGGGTCTGTGATGTGGCTCGAGGTCAGGGGTTCGACCCCTGATTTTTGCAAAACAATATTTTTAGTTTTCTTTGCTTACTGATTTTATGACATCTAACACCAACTTGGAAACCTATTTGAAAGCAGAATCGAACCAATAACTCAAACAATTTCTTGACAACATGTTTGAAAATCAAATTTAGCTTCAAAAAATATTATATGTTCTTTCTTTTTGTGACTGCCCAGCCAAACAATCAAACCAAATAAGCCAAACGCTTAAATAACTTTATACGAATAACAACAACATTTACAACAATAAGCATCAATAGCAACAACAAGTAACAACAACAAGGTAGCAGACTCGGTTAAGCAGTCAAAAACAACAAATAAGCTCGAATAGAAATAGCACTCAAATAAGCTCACCTGGCTAAAGTAGGCTCGACTTAAGTAATTATAACAACTAAGGTTTTGCCAACGATTATAAGCAACAAAAATTTAAATAAGAATTCCAGTAACAACAAGAACAAACAACAAGAACAACAACAATAATATAGCAGCAGCAGTAAAAAAAATAATCAACAAACTCAGAACCATTCAAGTTATCATAAAGAAAAATGTAAGGCCTACTTGTCACCAAAGCAATGTTGTTTCTGAGAACCAGATACTCAAGGACCACCTATTTGCCCCCATGGGCTCTAAAACCAAACTCCCATCCATAGCTGCTACTGCTAATCATTTTTTTTTTCTTTTCTTCTGCTCTTTTTTTTTTTTTTTTTTTTTTTTCACTCGAATTAAGCAAGATACCAATAACAAAGTAAAAAAAATAATCTTGAAACTGAAACAACTGAGATAACTTTAAAATTCCACTTTCATTAAAACTTAAAAATTCAGATTACACTTTTAACTAGGGTTTTAAAATAAACAACGATTACAAAGAGATGAGATGAAAAACAGAATTCGAATGCCCCTTGGCTTACAACAAGTCATCTATTTATACTAGAACCTAGGAGGGGGGTAGGTACGATTTCTTCACTCTTGTCTTCATCTTTTAGTGTACTTGTATACTGAGTGCAAACCAGTAACTGTCAACCTTGTGTTTTCTTCAATGAATCACAACCCTTAGATTTGAGTAGATGTTATCTTGTCCCTCAATTCTCCTCTTGGCGCCTAAATGAGTTGAGGATTGCCACCATGTCTTTCTGTGAATGGACGTGGGTGTTAGGTATGGGTTTGAGTGGGATTAGTGGGATTGGGGAGTGGGTTTGAGGGTGATGGGAGGGGATAGTGATGCTTAGTTTTGGCTGGAAGTGATCACGAGGGGGGGGGGGAAGTAATGGTGATTTTTTTATTGTTCAGAGGTTGGGTGGAGAAGATGGGAGGAGATGGAGGAATACGTTTAAGATGTTTTAGGGATAAGGTTGTGAAATGTTTCATTAAACGTGAAGGGGAAAAGGGCTAGGTGGGCTAAGAGGGTGTGTTTGTGTTGGGTTTGGATTTTGGCTTTGGGCTATTACAATCACTAGAGATCCGTTTGGTGTAGTAACAAGTGACAATCAAGGACCATTTTTGCAATTGTCCGAAAATTAAGGGATCATTCATGTCGTTTTCCCAAACTCATTCCAAGGACTAAACATGCCATATTTGAGTTACCAAAGTACCTCATTTAATTATTTTCCAATTTTAAACTTCAAGGACCAAAATTGTCAATTTACCAAAGTATAAGGACCAATTGTGTAATTTTCTAAACCATTTTACCCAAAGATCATTTGTGACTTATTTTTTACTTTTAAAAGCAAGGGTTGACTTTTCTTTAAAAATAATTGACCAGGGACTAGTTTTGTAAAACTTTGAAAGTCGGGGGACTGAAACTGCCAAATATGTAACTTTTGTTTGTTTTTCGTTTGTTTTCACTCGTTTTGCATAAGAAACATATAAAATACGATCTTTGGGATTTTCTTCGCATTTTGGTGCATTTTTGAGTATTTTTGATCGTTTTGCAGCTTAGATTTGACTCAAAATGATGAGTATTTACACACTCATCAGACGTAAACCCCTAGAATTCCAGGTTGGAGACAAAGTGATGCTGAAAGTCTCGCCTTGGAAGGGTGTGATACATTTTGGGAAACGTGGGAAACTAAATCCCCGCTACATTGGACCATTTATTATTTTGGAAAGAATTGGGCCCGTAGCTTATCGATTGGAATTACCACCGGAATTGAATAAAGTTCATGATGTGTTTCATGTTAGCAATTTGAAGAAGTGTCTTTCAGAGGAAACACCAATTATACCAATTAAGGATATTTGTGTGGATGAGAGTTTGAATTTTGTGGAAGAGCCGATTGAGATACTGGATAGAGAGATTAAACAACTTAAGAGAAGTCGTATCCCGCTCATCAAAGTTCGTTAGAATTCACGGCATGGACCGTAATTCACGTGGGAACGTGAGGATGAGTTTCGAAAGAGATATCCGAAGCTTTTTACTTCGTAGATGGTTTGTTCCGAGAGAAACCCGGGACGGGTTCCTTCTGAGGCTGGGAGGATGTGACAACTGGCAAGTTAGGGAGCCATTTTGAAAACCCGCATTACATTAAAAATTATAATTTTGGAATATTTGAAAAGTTTATTGTGACGAGATATTTTATGGACGTAGGAATATGATTTTTATCGTACGTTATTTATGGGATTTGATTACTTATTTATGATTTGGTTTGGTTCATTCGTGATGATTTATTTTGAGATCGTTATTTTGGCACTACATTGACTCCGGCACTAGGATAACCTAACAATTTTAATTATTTTAATATTGGTTCGGATATTATTATTTTTGGAACGTATCGCGAGGTTTTGATTATTTTGGAACGAGTTCGGTTTGAGAAAGTTGATTTGGTTATTTAAGGTTTCGGGTTTGGTCCGTGTATTTACACCGGGCTACTTAACCCACTACACCTCTCACTATTATTATTATTATTATTATTATTAAAAATCTTTTTTTTTAAAAGAGTAAACCACAAATCGTCCTTGTGGATCCGGTTATAGCAACACACCAACTTCTTCATCACCAACAATTCACTCTCTCTCTCTCTCTCTCTCTTAAAACACAGCCATCACCGCACCCTTTAACCATCAATCGCACCACCACCGCCACCCTCACATCAAAACTAACACCACCATCTTAACCATCTTCTTCCGATCTATCTATTGGTACAAACCACGCGCGTTTTGGACCACCCTAACACCCTATTCGAATTAATATCACCACGTTATCACCACTTCTACCATCTTTTCATTTTGGGTTTTTGAAGAAATCGGGTTTGGAGCTTGATTGAAGGTGAGTGGCCACGAAATTTATTCGTGCGCCCTGATTCTTACCCAAATCGTGGGTATATTGTTGTTTTCTTGTTGGGTTTTGACGAAATATTGATTAATAATGATGGGGAAATATTATTTTGACAATAAGAATCCGTTTGGTATCTTGGGTTTTGGGTGTGACGCGAGTTTGGTACTCGGTTGGAACATATGGGTCGCGTTTGGTTTTGTTGTTGGCTCGTATGGAGCTTGACCGAGACACTAGGTCTCGATGAGACCCTCCCTTGACTCGTTTGGGAGTCTAGGATGATTTTTTGGTCCGATTATACTTGGTTATTGGTGTTTGATTCTAGGTACTTGGAGTTTCGGATGGGTTGTGATTATCTTGGCTTTGTTGTTGTTGTCGCGATTCATGGCCGAGGACCCCTTTGGGTCCGTTTGGTTCTACTCGGCTCTTTGGAGCAATGCCGAGGCCTAAGGGTCTCGGGCGAGACTATATTATGAGTATTGTGGTTTCATTTTTGACCCGGGTTTGACTTGGTAAGTCGACCCCGTATGCATGATATATATACATATATATATATATATATATATATATATATATATATATATATATATATATATATATATATATATATATATATATATATATATATATATTGTTGTGGTTTATATTGTGGTTACTATTATTTTTGGTTGTGGCATTACTTTGGACCGAAGCTTTTGGATGGGTCGAGACACCTTGTGGTCTCGACTTGGTATACTTATGATTTGGATTATGGAGATGTGTTGTCGAGTGTAGATTTGGGGACCGATTGTGAGACGGTCATTAGATGACGGAGATAGGTTAGTTGGGTGCCGTAGTCGGACCCTCATGTTGTAGCACGTGGATATGGGATTGATTTGGACGGAGTTGATTTATTTATTTTGACTTGATTATTATGTTGGACTTGGACTATGAGCCGAGATTGATGACTCGGACATGTGACCAAATTCTATGACTCGATAAATATTTAAAAGTCAAACATTAAAAATAATACTCGTAATAATATTATTGATAATATAATCGTTTATATATGATTGAGCCTAAACCGTCTTATTATTATTGACCAAGGTCAATAAGTCAAAGATAGCCTAGAATCAATACTCCGGTGATAGTGTAGTGTTTCCCCGGGTCGTGAAAGTCCCAGCGAGATTGAAATGGTGCTTTTGGAATCGTTTATGAGAAAGTGGCACTGAGGACAGTAGCCAGATGATGTAGGAATGATATTGCTACTGTTATTTTGGTGTTGACAAACAGATATAATATTCACAATAATCAGATAGCAGAAATATGCACAAATTGACAATTAAGATCACGTATCGGACTGGAAAAGTGGGTTTTTGGTAATTATGAAACTACAGGGGGTGTTTTTGACACTTTTCAAAACTTAAAATTAAAAATGAAAAAGAAATGATAAAAGTGATTAAAATAATATTAAACTATTATTTAATTAATTAAACTATTTAAATTGTAAATTAAAATCTAATTTAATTAAACTAAAAATGACAAATGATTTAAATTATACTAAAAATTAACAAAAATATTTTCTAAACCTAAATTAGAACTTAAAGAAAGTATAAAAAATTAAAAATAATATTTTTGTCTTTTTGTGGTTTTGTAATTAATTAAAAACTATTTAACTTAATTAAACTAATTAAACTACTTTTAATTTATATTAATACTAAATTAACTTAGAAAATTACAAGAAAATTTATAAAATTACTTAACCATTACAGGAATCCTAAAAAATTATAAAAACTCTAAAAATTATATTTTAAGATTAAACAACTATTTATTTAACTATTAATTAACTTAAATCTATTTTAAACAAATAAAATAAGAAAACTAGAAAATGAACAGTAGAATATCAAAATTTATTTTCTAAAAACTTATTATACTATATTAGAACTAGAAAAATTATAAAAACTAGATTTAACCTTATAAAAACTAATTAAGCTATTTAATACTAGATATTAATTAATAATAAAGAAACTTAAAATTAAATCTAATAAATACTAAATTACAAAATAAAAATCTGAAAAATTTATTATAATTATTTTAACCTAAGATGAAATTATTAAAAATATAAAAACACAACTTACTTAATAAAAATCTAAAAATGGAAATTAAAATTAAATCTAATTAAATAGAAACTATCACTTAATTTTATATTTGTTTTTCTTGATTTTTCTTTTACAAACTAACTTTATACTTAAAATAACAGACTTTTTGTGAAAACACTTTGAAATTAAGCTTATAAATAAGCTGTAAACACCCCCTTGGTTAAGCAGTTGACTTTGGTTGACTGTTTGGTCAAATTGGGTCAAATGGCCTTGGGTGGGCCCCACAATGATGAAAACAGATGCAAATAATCTACTTACACTAAAATAAGCTAGAAACAATGAGCAATTATCACTAATAAGCTGAAAAGATGGAAATAAGCACTTGCAAACTTGAATGTAAACACAGATTTGGGACAACCTTAAGGGCCTATACCAGGTGGGTTCCACTTATCCCTAGGTCAAACCAATGGTCAAAGGGGAGACCTTGCCAGGAGGGGAGTTGATAGAACCAAGGTTTGGGTAGTGGGGGCCACTGTGGTGGTCAGAAACCACCACCAAAGGTGGTGGTTTGGCCATGGTCTGCTGATGCAGGGCATCATCCACCCCCTGCAGCTGTCTTTGAGGGTCTGTGGACCCCACAATAAAAATAGCAAAAATAGAAAGGTACTGAGACCTTGTAGATGAGGTGGTAGGGAACAAGTAACAACAATATTTAAACCATGAAACCTTGTACAAAATTCCAATTAAATCATTCCATATTTGGAAAAAAATGAAATGATGCACTTTGACTTTTGTTGAAAACTTGATTTATTGACTTTCTTGGATTTTGGTCTTAATCTATAAGCTGAATAAGATGTATTAAGCTATTCTAAGGTTCATACAAGCTACTCCAACAACTTTAGAAGTGAAATGATGAGATTACATGTCCCTAATCTAAACAGTTAACTGATGAGAGTGAATCAAGGAGATTTTTGACTTTTGCAACTATAATACCAAATTTTATGACTTACTAAACCTTCTTAGACCTAATGTGACTTACTTAAGCAAAGGACAACAACAAAAACTAACTAGAACCTTATGAAAACCCCTGAACCAAACACTCCTTTAAATTTAATTCAAATGTGATTTCAAAGCAAATCATTAATCCAGGCCATAATCTTGAAACATAAACTTATATAACAGTACAGTAAACTTATTTGAACATGTAAACATCAATAATAACAACAACAACTGAAGATACAAGATTATGCATGAAAGACAGTTAAAAGTAAATTTAAGCAACTATGGAAATTGATTAACAAGCTAGCATTATTAAGCTTTAATTTAACTTAATTATACCTAAGAGACATAATAAAACAGAAATAAGCATTTAACAAGCATGACACATTAAATTGCAAAATTTAAAGAAAAAGGCTTACAAAAGATTCCAACTGAGAACAAGGATATCAAGGACCATAAACACTTATCCTAACACCTCACCAGAGGTACTACAACCATGAAACATCCATTTGTAATCCTGCTCATTGCTTCTTCATCAGTGAACACTTATTTTTTATTTTATTTGCTATTTCTTTTGTATTTTTGTTATTTTTGCTATTATGAACTAAAACTGGTTTGTAAAGCTTGAAAAGCTTATAAAAGCTTATAGGTAAATGAATTACACTTACTGGAACACTAACTTACAGACTTTAACAAAATTAAATGAGTTTGTCAATTCCATTCAAAATTGCCAAAATTGAAAATTTTAAAGTAAACTTGAATTTAAAGATTATAACAGGACTGGATTATATTAAATTAACTGAAATTACATTCAAAAAGTAAAGATAACAACGGAAAGTAATTTTATACTAATCTACTCTATTTTATACTAAATTACACTACTTGTCTTTCACCACTGCTTCCTTCTCCATTTATAGGCTCCAAATGAGTCTTGTGGGTCCCACACATCAAATCCCAGCAACTTGTTTAGCTTTTGGATCACTTTTGCACAATCTCTAATTTTGGCGGGAAAGAGCTTTTAAGCCAATTGGGGACTGAGGAGATTTTATTGGTGGATTTGGAGGTGGGTTTGGACAATTGGGTGAGATGGTGGGAAAAGGAGGTGGAGTTGGAGTGTTGAAGTGAGTTTGCAGGGTATAGGGGTGGTGGCAGGGTGTAGGTTTGCAAGGTGTCCTCTCCTGAGGAAAACCCAAGAGATGGGTTTTGATGTGGGAGTGACAGGGGGTATGAGGTAGGGGTTGCAGGTGCAAGTGGTGGAGTAGAGTGGTGAGGTGGAGTAAGCAAGTTACAGGGGTGTGAGGTAGGGGATGAGAGTGACGGGGGTGGTTTTGGTTTGTGGTGTTGACCGGGGTCAAACAATGGGATGGACTGGGTATTAGTTTGGGCTTAGTGGTGGGCTAGACAAAAGGGTGGGTTGGATTTAGTTTTGGTAGGAGTAGTAATATAGGATCCGGATTTAGTTTTTTTAGATTTATAATCACAAGGACCTAAAATGTAATTAAGCAAAAGTAGAGGGTCTGATTTTGTGATTTAACCAAAGTTCTCATAGGGACCAGAATTGACAAGGACAAATAGTACAAGGGTATTTTTTTATGTCTTTTCAATTTTTTAAATACCGGGGACTATTTTTGCCAATTCCACAAACTCCAGGGACCTAACATGTAATTTTCTGATTTTTGAAGGGTTAAACCTGTAAATTCTCAATAAATACCACAAGGACCAATTATGTCATTAATGAATAGTACAAGGTTTGTTTTTAATATTTTTCCATTTTTAAAACCTGAGGACTAACTTTGACATTTTTGAAACTTGGGGGACCAAAGTTGTAATTTCACAATTTTAGACTTTAAAGGACTATTTATGACAACTTGTGAATCCCCAAGGACCTTTATGATATTTGAACAAGTTTTGATTTACCAGGGACTAGTTTTGCCAATTTATGAAACTTGAGGGACTGAAACTGCCAATTATGCAAACTTTGTACGTTTTTCATTTGTTTTTGCATATTTTGTGTTTGAAACATATAAAACACACCTCTAAGATATTTTAAGCATTTTGATACATATTCGGGTGTTTTTGTATGTTTTGGCAGCTCAGATTGGTATAAAATGATGAGTATTTACACACTCATCAATCCCCCACACTAAACTATTGCTAGTCCCTAGCAATATTTTATGAAGTTTTAATGGATTTGAAAGAACTCTTTACCAAAAGCCATCACTTCTGGAGTAGCCAGATGTAAGAACTGTGGTACATCTGATAACCGTGTGATTTTGAGCAAACCACCAGCTGTCAACGGATTTGATTTGTCTTTACCAAAAGCCGTTTGCTTCTGGACTAGCCAACTCTTGATGGAATAGTCAACATCTTGGTGAGCTGATTACCAATTATGGTTTTTCCACGGCCTTTACCACAAGCCATAATCTTGCGGGCTAGCCAGCTCATTTGCTTATGAGGATGCGGGGGAGCTGAGGAACCATACAATTTTTGGCAAATTGCCAGCCATCAACGGATTTGAGATGTCTTTACCAAGAGCCGTTTGCTCCTGGACTAGTCAATCCATTTGTCGTTTAGACTTTGGCGGACTGATTACCACAAAAATTTTGAGCTTTAGTGAAAAATTTTTGAAAATTTTGGTCAAAAACGGGGGTATAAGATAGTAAAATATGATAAAATTCGCTAGAATAGCGAATACCCCCCCACACTAAGCATGAATATTGTCCTCAATATTCAAAGTCCCGGCTATTATGCCGACTCTTTGAACGTAAAAGGGCAACATTACAAGCTAAGCGTGGAAAACATAATTGTATATTTTCACTTCTATAATCATAGCATGGGGGACTCCCCCACACTTAGGGTGAAAACCCTATAAACATGCGTTGTTTTTGTTTACCGAGTCGCTAGCTTGACTCGACCCCGAATTTATTAGTCCTTGGGGAAGCTCGATGTGGAAGAACTTTCATTCAAGATGTTTGGATAAACATTTGAAGCACGTGAAAGTTCCACACCGATGAGACATAGTCCCGGCTCAAGATAATGATATATGAAAATGCCGGGATCAAAGATAGTGTCCTCACTCCCGAAGGAGTGAAGAAGAGAAGAAATCACCTGGTAGGTGAAGGAAAGAAGAGAGATCTGAATAGCAATTGAGATAAGAACTTCCTCCTCAAGAAATGTATATTCAAGTAGAGGAGGCAAGTCCTTGAGCTTGATCTCAGGAAATTTATCAGTTTCCTCAACTGATTTGATTTCCTCTTTATGAAGTTGTTTGGGTGGGAGGGGGGGAAATGGATCTTCGTTTAACAAACTTTCTAGAAAAAGAATGTCCCCCTCAGGATCAAGATAATTATCATCAACTTCATATGAAATTGAACTATCTTCAGTAAGAAAAGCCTCGAATTCGTCCAGATCATTTTCACTTTCCGGAGGAAGTGGATTGATCTGAGTAGGATCAATCGAAGGATCATGAGTAAGTAAGAATTCTAACTCTCTCAAATCAGCATTAAAGTCAAAGACTTCATTTTCATCCCTTGGTGGGATGGGATCCATATGAGAGAGTTCATCAGCGAACTCTTCAAGAAGAAAGTCAACATTAGAGTGGAGAAGTGATGCATCAACAAATTCAATGTCTCCATAAGATAAACAATCATCACTGGAATCAGAGACAGTCTCAATTTGATCATTTGGATTATTAGGGGTGGAAAGAATATCACTCATATGATCAGAAGTTTCCTGTGACTCTCTTGGGATTGGGATAAGGATCTCAACACTAGACTTTATGAATTCGTCCGATTCCTTTGAAGGAACAGTGTCAAGATGCTCATCCCCCATGTTCGGAGAGTGAGTGGAAACCTCGGGTGTGACAGCAGTTGTTTGAGATGAAATCTCAACTGCTGGGATATCAACTGATGAACTTGATGAATCTTTTTGAATAATAACAATGTTATCTTCATCATCACTGTCATCATAGTCATCAAATAGAGCAGTATTTCGAATGTTAGCACGAAATTTAGCTGCTCGTTGCTCAGCCAATAACTCTTCCATGCTTTTTCCAGATTCTCGTTCTTCAGCAAGTAATTCTGCCATAGTTTTCCCACGAGAATTTGGAATGAAAGGAATTTGTGGGGATGTGGATGTGTCAAAACCGTAAGGTTGACATTTAAAATCATCGTGAGGACCCCCACAATATGCACAAGAGCTTGGAGTATGGCGAAGTGAAATATTAGCTAACTCCTCCTTAAGTTCTTTACATTTCTCAAGAACCTCTAAAAAGTCTTGCTGGATTGGAGGAGTTGCTTGGATAGTTTGATACTGTGGAGGTTGGTCTTGGTACGAAGAGTCATAATTGTTACAAGGAAATGGATTCCTCGTTTGACAATCAGAGCTGAAGTGTGAACCTCCACAGTACTCACAACAGTTGAACGGATGTGGCTGTGGGTTGTATGTGCTAGAGTCATAATTGTTATCAGGAAACTGCTCATAGACAAGCGTGTTTCCTGATTGACAATCAGAACTGTAATGTGAACCACCACAGTACTCACAACAGTTAAACTGCTGAGACTGAGGGTGTGGTAGCTGGTGGAATGAATCAGTGGTGTCATGGTAGGAATAGGGATTCTGGTTATAGACAGACCCGTTTCCCGATTCTACCATGCCACAACTGGGGCAATTGCCACCATTATAAGAACTACCACACCACTGGCAAACCAGAAGGTATGGATGAGACATAGAAAGAATCAAAGGTGTATAGAGGGGTAGGGATGAAGAATCAAAGATGTGAGAGGGTAAAGGTGAATATTTTTGGTATTTTCGAGAGACATGTTTAGTGCACATGCACCAAAAACAATTTTTTCAAAACAAATTTGAGGCAAAACCACAGTGAACTTAAACCAGAAATCACAAGTGAATGGCTTCTTTGAAAAAGGTACACCACTCACAGGGATATAAAGGCAAGTTTTAATCTTAAGTTTGGGAACTTATTATGGGTTTATTAATTAATTTGAAAAACTGTTTTAGGCTTATGGGTGTGTGTGCAGAAAACTTGGAAATATTTTTGGAACTGATTCGTTAACCGAAATCGTCCCTTTAAGATTACTCGCAGGCTGGCGGGAGGAAGTAAATAGGTTTCCTCTTCAGTTCGCAATTTAATGTCAGAACTTACCTTAAACCAACTGTTTCAGGTTGTAATCTTAAAGAACACGAAGTAATTTAACTTCACAGTTTGTTTTTGATTGTTTTTAATTTTTTTGGTGTTTCTCAACACTTTAGGAAAAGTGTTAATGAACGTTTTTGATATGATTATGTTTTAAAAAACTTTTTACAGGGAGGGTTTTGAAACCACTAAACTTAAAACGATTTTATAAAACACGCAACAACCTCCCCGGCAACGGCGCCAAATTTTGATTGAGCCTAAACCGTCTTATTATTATTGACCAAGGTCAATAAGTCAAAGATAGCCTAGAATCAATACTCCGGTGATAGTGTAGTGTTTCCCCGGGTCGTGAAAGTCCCAGCGAGATTGAAATGGTGCTTTTGGAATCGTTTATGAGAAAGTGGCACTGAGGACAGTAGCCAGATGATGTAGGAATGATATTGCTACTGTTATTTTGGTGTTGACAAACAGATATAATATTCACAATAATCAGATAGCAGAAATATGCACAAATTGACAATTAAGATCACGTATCGGACTGGAAAAGTGGGTTTTTGGTAATTATGAAACTACAGGGGGTGTTTTTGACACTTTTCAAAACTTAAAATTAAAAATGAAAAAGAAATGATAAAAGTGATTAAAATAATATTAAACTATTATTTAATTAATTAAACTATTTAAATTGTAAATTAAAATCTAATTTAATTAAACTAAAAATGACAAATGATTTAAATTATACTAAAAATTAACAAAAATATTTTCTAAACCTAAATTAGAACTTAAAGAAAGTATAAAAAATTAAAAATAATATTTTTGTCTTTTTGTGGTTTTGTAATTAATTAAAAACTATTTAACTTAATTAAACTAATTAAACTACTTTTAATTTATATTAATACTAAATTAACTTAGAAAATTACAAGAAAATTTATAAAATTACTTAACCATTACAGGAATCCTAAAAAATTATAAAAACTCTAAAAATTATATTTTAAGATTAAACAACTATTTATTTAACTATTAATTAACTTAAATCTATTTTAAACAAATAAAATAAGAAAACTAGAAAATGAACAGTAGAATATCAAAATTTATTTTCTAAAAACTTATTATACTATATTAGAACTAGAAAAATTATAAAAACTAGATTTAACCTTATAAAAACTAATTAAGCTATTTAATACTAGATATTAATTAATAATAAAGAAACTTAAAATTAAATCTAATAAATACTAAATTACAAAATAAAAATCTGAAAAATTTATTATAATTATTTTAACCTAAGATGAAATTATTAAAAATATAAAAACACAACTTACTTAATAAAAATCTAAAAATGGAAATTAAAATTAAATCTAATTAAATAGAAACTATCACTTAATTTTATATTTGTTTTTCTTGATTTTTCTTTTACAAACTAACTTTATACTTAAAATAACAGACTTTTTGTGAAAACACTTTGAAATTAAGCTTATAAATAAGCTGTAAACACCCCCTTGGTTAAGCAGTTGACTTTGGTTGACTGTTTGGTCAAATTGGGTCAAATGGCCTTGGGTGGGCCCCACAATGATGAAAACAGATGCAAATAATCTACTTACACTAAAATAAGCTAGAAACAATGAGCAATTATCACTAATAAGCTGAAAAGATGGAAATAAGCACTTGCAAACTTGAATGTAAACACAGATTTGGGACAACCTTAAGGGCCTATACCAGGTGGGTTCCACTTATCCCTAGGTCAAACCAATGGTCAAAGGGGAGACCTTGCCAGGAGGGGAGTTGATAGAACCAAGGTTTGGGTAGTGGGGGCCACTGTGGTGGTCAGAAACCACCACCAAAGGTGGTGGTTTGGCCATGGTCTGCTGATGCAGGGCATCATCCACCCCCTGCAGCTGTCTTTGAGGGTCTGTGGACCCCACAATAAAAATAGCAAAAATAGAAAGGTACTGAGACCTTGTAGATGAGGTGGTAGGGAACAAGTAACAACAATATTTAAACCATGAAACCTTGTACAAAATTCCAATTAAATCATTCCATATTTGGAAAAAAATGAAATGATGCACTTTGACTTTTGTTGAAAACTTGATTTATTGACTTTCTTGGATTTTGGTCTTAATCTATAAGCTGAATAAGATGTATTAAGCTATTCTAAGGTTCATACAAGCTACTCCAACAACTTTAGAAGTGAAATGATGAGATTACATGTCCCTAATCTAAACAGTTAACTGATGAGAGTGAATCAAGGAGATTTTTGACTTTTGCAACTATAATACCAAATTTTATGACTTACTAAACCTTCTTAGACCTAATGTGACTTACTTAAGCAAAGGACAACAACAAAAACTAACTAGAACCTTATGAAAACCCCTGAACCAAACACTCCTTTAAATTTAATTCAAATGTGATTTCAAAGCAAATCATTAATCCAGGCCATAATCTTGAAACATAAACTTATATAACAGTACAGTAAACTTATTTGAACATGTAAACATCAATAATAACAACAACAACTGAAGATACAAGATTATGCATGAAAGACAGTTAAAAGTAAATTTAAGCAACTATGGAAATTGATTAACAAGCTAGCATTATTAAGCTTTAATTTAACTTAATTATACCTAAGAGACATAATAAAACAGAAATAAGCATTTAACAAGCATGACACATTAAATTGCAAAATTTAAAGAAAAAGGCTTACAAAAGATTCCAACTGAGAACAAGGATATCAAGGACCATAAACACTTATCCTAACACCTCACCAGAGGTACTACAACCATGAAACATCCATTTGTAATCCTGCTCATTGCTTCTTCATCAGTGAACACTTATTTTTTATTTTATTTGCTATTTCTTTTGTATTTTTGTTATTTTTGCTATTATGAACTAAAACTGGTTTGTAAAGCTTGAAAAGCTTATAAAAGCTTATAGGTAAATGAATTACACTTACTGGAACACTAACTTACAGACTTTAACAAAATTAAATGAGTTTGTCAATTCCATTCAAAATTGCCAAAATTGAAAATTTTAAAGTAAACTTGAATTTAAAGATTATAACAGGACTGGATTATATTAAATTAACTGAAATTACATTCAAAAAGTAAAGATAACAACGGAAAGTAATTTTATACTAATCTACTCTATTTTATACTAAATTACACTACTTGTCTTTCACCACTGCTTCCTTCTCCATTTATAGGCTCCAAATGAGTCTTGTGGGTCCCACACATCAAATCCCAGCAACTTGTTTAGCTTTTGGATCACTTTTGCACAATCTCTAATTTTGGCGGGAAAGAGCTTTTAAGCCAATTGGGGACTGAGGAGATTTTATTGGTGGATTTGGAGGTGGGTTTGGACAATTGGGTGAGATGGTGGGAAAAGGAGGTGGAGTTGGAGTGTTGAAGTGAGTTTGCAGGGTATAGGGGTGGTGGCAGGGTGTAGGTTTGCAAGGTGTCCTCTCCTGAGGAAAACCCAAGAGATGGGTTTTGATGTGGGAGTGACAGGGGGTATGAGGTAGGGGTTGCAGGTGCAAGTGGTGGAGTAGAGTGGTGAGGTGGAGTAAGCAAGTTGCAGGGGTGTGAGGTAGGGGATGAGAGTGACGGGGGTGGTTTTGGTTTGTGGTGTTGACCGGGGTCAAACAATGGGATGGACTGGGTATTAGTTTGGGCTTAGTGGTGGGCTAGACAAAAGGGTGGGTTGGATTTAGTTTTGGTAGGAGTAGTAATATAGGATCCGGATTTAGTTTTTTTAGATTTATAATCACAAGGACCTAAAATGTAATTAAGCAAAAGTAGAGGGTCTGATTTTGTGATTTAACCAAAGTTCTCATAGGGACCAGAATTGACAAGGACAAATAGTACAAGGGTATTTTTTTATGTCTTTTCAATTTTTTAAATACCGGGGACTATTTTTGCCAATTCCACAAACTCCAGGGACCTAACATGTAATTTTCTGATTTTTGAAGGGTTAAACCTGTAAATTCTCAATAAATACCACAAGGACCAATTATGTCATTAATGAATAGTACAAGGTTTGTTTTTAATATTTTTCCATTTTTAAAACCTGAGGACTAACTTTGACATTTTTGAAACTTGGGGGACCAAAGTTGTAATTTCACAATTTTAGACTTTAAAGGACTATTTATGACAACTTGTGAATCCCCAAGGACCTTTATGATATTTGAACAAGTTTTGATTTACCAGGGACTAGTTTTGCCAATTTATGAAACTTGAGGGACTGAAACTGCCAATTATGCAAACTTTGTACGTTTTTCATTTGTTTTTGCATATTTTGTGTTTGAAACATATAAAACACACCTCTAAGATATTTTAAGCATTTTGATACATATTCGGGTGTTTTTGTATGTTTTGGCAGCTCAGATTGGTATAAAATGATGAGTATTTACACACTCATCAATATACATATATAGACGTGATAAATGATGAGTGCTCAAACACTCATCGTTTTTTATATATTTAAACTGCCAAAACATACAAAAAACAATCGAAAAGTAATAAAAATACTTAAATTATCCCAGGGATTGTGTTTTATGTGTTTTATGTGTTTTAAATGCAAAACGAGCAAAAACAAACGAAAAACGATCAAAGTTTGCAATATTGGCAGTTTCAGTCCCCCAAGTTTCAAAATTTGTCAGAAATAGTCCCTATGCATTTATTTTGAAATAAAAGTCAACCCAAGTCCTTGAAAAATCAAAATCTATCAAAAACGGACTTTGGGTGATAAATTTGGAAAAGTTACATTTTGGTCCCTGGAGTTTGGGAATTTGCAAATTCAGTCCCTAGGAATTTTAAAAATAAAAAAAATTTGCAAAAATTGGTTTGTGGAATACTTAACTTGGCAATATTGATCCCTTGTGATACTTTGGGAGAATGACATTTTCAGCCTTGGGTTTTGTTAAATTACAAAAATGGTCCTTGTGTTTATACTCTAATCCAACCGGACCCTAATAGTTATTAAAACCCAAAACAAACCAAACTACCCAGCCCACCTTAGCCCACTCCACCTTATCACTCCATCTCCCAGCCCACTCCACACATCAGCCCACCACCACATCCAATAATACTACCCGTCCCTTCCCTTTGGTCAAAATAAGTCAAACAACCAACCCCCCTCCCCTTCCAACTTGTAAACCTCCTCCACTTCAGCTCCCATACCTCCCCATTGACTATCAAAGAAGACTCTGAAAGCTTTAATTACTCACTCTTGCCCACACTCCACCTCCAACTGACACTCAGAAGAAAAAAATGGCGCCAAAAGTTTTTGAAGGGTCAAGATTGTTGATTGGTAATCCAATGGCTCAGGAGGCAGTTGGGATTCACTCCTTAGGGTTCCAAAACCCTAGTGATCCCATATAAAAAGAAAGAGATGCAGCAGTGGTCCAGTGTGTAGCTTTTAAGTTTTATTTGTAATTTTCTACTTATTGTAAAATTTAATTTCCAAGTAGCATTTTAGCTTTTCAGTTGTATCTTAAGTTTTATCAGTGTAATCATCAACTTTTTAGTGAATGAAATCCAAGTTTTCTATTAAATTCAACTTTTTCATACTTTATTAAAAATCTTATGTTTGTATGAAGTAGTGTTAAAACTTGTCTCTATTGTTCCATAAGCTCACATTTAGTCTCATTTAAGGTTTTGTAAGTTATTTTGGGGTACCAAACCTGTTCCAAGATCCATTTTCAAGTAACCAAGAAAAATTAGTAAAAAATAAAAATAAATCAGAAAAAAGAAAAAGAAAGAAGAAAGGAAAGCAGAGATGGTTTGGAGCTAAGCTTGGATGTGAATTGGGTAATAGAGGTCTGTGGAGACCACTTAGGATTGTGTTCTGGGTCACTAGTTCATGCTTGTAGCTTGGAAGCTTTTGTAAGGAATTTTCTTCATATTACCTTTTTATTGAATTAGTAATCATACCCTGCTGTTACTTGTATTTTTATGCTCATTTGGTTTAAGTTAGTCAAGTTAATGCTTAATTTCACATAATTGTTCAATAGGATTCATGGTCTCTTAAATTTCAAAGTTCACTGATTCAATTAGCATGTTGATGATTTGTGAGTAAGTGGTGTTAGAATCTGAATATTTGAGCTTAAATAGGTCCATTTGATCATAATAAATCAGTATTAGTGTGAAACATGGTCTGAATCAATGTCTTGATCTAAAAAACTCAAAATCAAATCAGTTAAAGGGGTGTTTGGATCAGTACCTTTGCTGAGTGTTTGTGGTTGTTTCATTTATTTCTTTGCACACAAAGGTTTCTTAGGTTACAACTGAGCTGTGTAAACCATAAAAAGCAGCCCTCAAACAACCAAAAGTCAAATCAACAAAAAATCCCACCACCACAGTTAACTGTGGTGGTATTTGATCTCCAAAAACCATAGCCTCATCATATAAGTTGTTGTTTTAACTTGTTTTAGTCTTACTTTTACTTATAAACATGTATTCAGTATCTTAGATCCAACCAAAGTTCAAAAAAGTCAGCTGAGTAGGTTTTACTAAAAAGTCAAAAGGTGTAAAAGTTAGATTTTTTCCAAAATGACATGATTTTTCATGAATTGTGTGTTGTGAATTAGAACCTGAAACTTGTTGTGAGTAAACCCTACCACCTGAACTTGTGAATTTCATAGTTTGTGCATTTTTGTGAATTTTTTGTTGGACAATATTTCCCCTTGAAGTAGGCTGCATGGCAATACCCCTGCTCTGTCTCAGCAGTCCTTTGCTCACCCACCACCTTTGGTGGTGTTTTGTGGTTAACCCAGTGGGTCCCACACTCCCCCTTTGGGTTCTCTCAAACCCCTCCTACCAGGGAGTGTACATTGACCAGTAGTTTGTCCTCTAAACTTGTGGACCCCACTTAATTTTGTGCCAAAAGTCTGTCCTAAAACCTGTCTCAGAATGGAATAAGCAAACTGCTTATTTGAGTTTTGTAGCTTATTGAAGCTTCTTATTTGTGCTAACCTTGCTTAACTCAGTTCATTTAACACAGAGATACCAAAATTTGTCATTGTGGACCCCACTTTCCTTCATTTGAGCTAAATACCTTCCACAGTCAACAAAAGTCAACTGTGGGATCAAAAAGCACTCTAACTGCTTATTTCTTGGGTTATATTAAAAGTGTTTTTATTAAAAGTCTTTGTTTTTAGTGTATAATCAGTTTGGAAAAAGAAAAAACCAAAAAAATCAACTTTAATATTAGTGATAGCTTCTATTTAATAGGATTTATCATTTTATTTTTCTTTTTAACTTATTTATAAGTAATATATCATTTTTATATTTTTAGAAATTCTATTTTAGGTTAAAGTAATTTTAGAAATTTTTCCAGATTCTTATTTTGTCTTTTAGTGGTTTTTATAATTAATTTTAGTTTAATTTAGTTTTAATTAATATTAAGTAATTAAATAGTATAATTATATTTTATAAAGTATAACCTAGTTTTTATAATTTTTCTAGCTTTTATTTAAGTTAAAACATTTTTACAAATTTTTCTAGAATTTATATTACTCATTTTCTATTTTTTATAATATATTTAGTTTAATTAGAAATTAATAAGTAATTAGATTAATAATTAGTTAATTAGTTTAAAAATACATAAAATAAACTTTTTATAATTTTTTAGGATTCCCATGATGGTTAATTAGATTTGTAAAATTTTTCTTAATTTTCTAAGTCCTTTTAGTATTTTTAATAATTCTAATTAGTTTAATTAAGTAATTAATAGATAATTAGTAATTAATTAATAATAAATAATTAAATAGTGTAAAAATAGTTTTTATTTTTCTTAAAATTTTCTTTAATTATTAGAATTGTAAAAATATTAATTTTACACTTGTAACCCTTCCCGTCCATCAGTTGTACTTTTGATTTCGTTCGTCTGAGTACGTTTTTAATTAAAACGTACGTTTTTAGGTTTTAGCTCAAATCTTTGTAATCTTAATTCTCGTAATCAATCACGTAGCTTTCCTAAGCTACATTTGTTAATAATTTTCAAATAATTCTGATCATAACCCTTTTCTGTGAATAATTTCCCGATTACGAATACGCTAAAGTTACAATTCACACTTCAACGGGACTTAACGACCTGGTGATACCTTATATTACCCGGAGCATTGACCTAGGCTATTTGACTTTGTTGACCATTACTTGGTCAATATAAGTTGACGGTTTAGCATCAATCAATAAACGTATGTATATATATATATAAATGCGTATATTAATAATAAAACAATCACGAGTAAATGTTATAATAATATAATGATAATTATTATACTATGCAAATGGTGTAATAAATGTCGGAATATTGTTATAAGGAAATAACTCGAAATAATATCGAGAACTTATAAGTCGGGTGAGTAATAAATAAAAACATCACGATTTTTATAAATTTAGAAAACTTATCGAGTTATACGAGTTGTGGTTATTTAAAGTCCAAATGGGCTTTATATTGTGACTTTTGTGTTGTCACGGATATATGACGATTAATATAAATATTTTCTATAACAAGTGACTTATTTAATCGACGGATTAGATCGAGTTATTTGACGATATAAAATGAGTATATTAATGGGCATTGTATCTCACGACGCCCATAGGTTGTGGTATATGTTTTAGGATAATAAATTACTATGTATCTCATGGAATTTGGCCGATTTTACGATATATATAGGGAATTTATTGGATTACGATATATACCAAATAGAATTCTTTGTGCTATGTGCTTTAGGTTGGGTATAATTTTGGAACGATACATTACGTAAATAAATATGGGAGATTACCAAATCGATGGATTTGATAAGCTTCGATGATTTATTTAAATAATATATTGGGCTAATATTAGACCTATAGATGATTTATTATTTTCGTTCGTTGTGGCTTTTTGGTTTGAGTTGTGTCGACCCTTCACCCATGTGGATACCAAACGCCGAATTTCAAAAATATATGAAGTTAATTCGAGAAATGGATATTTTTGGAAAGTAATATGGAATACGTTCGGGAATGAGAATATTTGATTTTTGAGGAAATGATTTCTGAACGAGCTTGATATTGTTAAGAAGTGCCGAGTCTGTAGTTGCCGTTACGTGAGTTGCTTGAGATTACTTACGTCTTTCTTCTATCGATTTCTTTTGAGGATTTGCTGGACTTGAGGTGAGTCATAGCCCCACTTTTACTCTTGAACTTTGTTTTCAATACTTGGGGTGAGAAACGTGCAAATGTTTTATGTGGACTATTATCGCTTTGTTTATTTAAAACTTGCTATGCTTATAGAACTAGGTAGGATTGAACGAGGCCTAGTCCCGAACTAGGTAAGCTATTGATTTGGTTATAGAGCGAGGCCTAGTCCCGAACTAGGTAAGCTATTGATTTGGTTATAGAGCGAGGCCTAGTCCCGAACTAGGTAAGCTATTGATTTGGTTTATGAGCGAGGCCTAGTCCCGAACTAGGTAAGCTATTGGATTGATTATAGAGTGAGGCCTAGACTTGAGCTAGGTAAGCTATTGATTGGATTAATTCGAGCAATAGCGTGCACCTATAGGGTTGATTTGATTTGGTTGGATTATTTTGGTTGGATGATTGAGGCCTAGTCTAGCTAGCAAGCGTTTTGCGTACATGTCCACTATATTGAATTATGAATTTAAACCTATGATCTCACCAGCGAAAGCTGACTTTTAGCACGTTTTCTCAGGTAATTAAGTGATGCTCTATGGATGCTTGGGATTGGAGGCTTGGCAATGGCACCGGTTATGGATCTATTTTTTTTCTAAAACTCTGATAAACTATTGTGGACCTATGTTTATTTCTTTTGGGCCTTACTTTGGATAATTATTGGGATAAATGTAAACTTTAAAACCCGTTTTGGTTGCGTTTTTCTTATGTTTACTTTATCTCGTTCTTTCATGACTTTGAATGGATACCAATCCCCGTAGCACCCCGAAAGCTTGTTGAGTCTTCCGCTGTATCAAATTTTGGGGGTGTTACTGACTAACCCAAGGACTATCTGATATAGGGTAAATCAATCTGGCATCAAGAAGTTTTATGACTTCTTGCTTAATTACTTCATGGATTTTTGGATTTACCCTTCTTTGTTGTTGAACCGCCAGTTTAAAGTCATCCTCCATCAAAATCTTGTGCATACAAAATTCCGGGTTAATACCCTTGATGTCGGAAAATCTCCTAGCAATGGCTCGCTTGTGTGACTTTAAAACCTTGAGAAGAGTGGTTTTATTTTCTCACTCAAGTCTTTAGCAATTATGACGGGAAACTTATCGTCCCCCTCCAAAAATGCATGCTCGAGATGAGGCGGAAGGTCCTTGAGTTTGACCTCGGGGAAGTCATCAGTTTTTTCAACATTTTTGACTTCCTCGTTATGAAGTACTTTTGGAGGAAGAGATGATGGATCATCATTAAGCAACTTCTCAAGAAGAAGTATGTCTTCCTCGGGATTGATAGAATCATGATCAACACGAGAATCACATGATAAGCAAGCTTCAATCTCTTCCAAAATGAAGTCACCTCCCTCAAAAGGAGTGAGAGAGGGGGAAGAGACATCGATGGTAGAATTAATTTCTCCTTGCACATTTAACACTTCTTCAAAGTATTCATCGCATGCAATATCGATGACATCAATTTGGTTAATTGCTTCTCGTTCAAGGTCGAGAAGATCTTTTGAAGTGTTTTCAATGTTAATGACCAATTTTTCATCGCCAACTCTTAGAGTCATTTCACCTTCAAAGACGTCGATTAATGCACGAGCCGTTCTCAAGAATGGTCTTCCCAAAATAAGGGGAACACGAGGATCGGCATCGAAATCAACGACTACGAAGTCGGCAGGGAAATGGAACTTACCAACCTTCACAAAGACATCTTCAGCAATACCCTTTGGAACCGTAACCGTTCGGGTTGCTAATTCAAGAGTCATTCGTGTTGGTGTAAGCTCGGGAAGTGAAAGCTTTTCCCAAATAGAAAAAGGCATGAGATTTATACTAGCGCCAAGATCGGCCAAGGCGAAGTATTCTTCTAGCTTTTGGAAGTCACATGGAATGAGAAATTTCCCGGGGTCTCCTAATTTTTCAGGAAGTTTCTTTAGAAGCACCGCCGAACAATTCTCATTCAAAAGAGTTTTGGTGAGTTCAAACAATTTCTCTTTATTACTTAAAAGACTCTTGAAAACTTGGGCATATAGAGAAGAGCATCCACTAAACTAATGTCGAAGTGTAACTTTTGAAATATCTCAAGAAACTTCTTCATTTGATCATTAGTTTGCTCACAGAGTTTTTGATCAGTAAGCCTTGAAGGATACGGGATCGAAGGCTTAGGAATGCTCTTTAGAAAAGCAAATTCGGGAATTGAAGTTGGATCAACCGAAGGTTGGACGTGTGCGGTACTTCGTGAGCTTGAGGGTTGCACCTTGTCCTTTGTAACCTCGGGTTCTCGTTCTGTTTCCTTCAAAGGTGGAGGAATAGGACTCGAGGGTCCATTTACTACTTTACCACTACGAGTGGAAATAGCTTTCAATTCACCCTTCGGGTTGGGAATGGTGTTTCCCGGAAGAGTACCCGAAGTAGAAGCTTGATTCATTTGATTCATAAGACTAGCAAACATGTTCTCAATCTTACTTTGAGATTGTTCAATCTTGTTATTAGTGTTTCGAAGTTCATTCTTAAGCTCATTTCCTTGTCTCGACATTGAAGATTGAAAATCATTCTTCAAAGTGTTGATTTGGTTTTGCATTACCCTCATGTTAGCTTCATTTGCTTTGATGTAATTAGCAAGTTCATTTGAAGCAACATTAGGAGCTTGGTGATTATGAGCTTGAAAACCTTGATTGAAGTTTCCCCCTTGATTTTAAAATTGATTATTGGGGGCATGAAATTGATTTTGAACATTTTGATTTCTTTGTTGATTTTGATTGAATCGATTTGGATTATTGGGTTGAGAAAAACCGGGTGGACCACCTTGGTTGCTAGTACGGTAGTTTGGCTCTATTTGAGGACGGTATTGATTACCCCTTGATTAGAATTACCGGCTATCGCATTAACTTCAAATGGATTGCCATCGGTGGCAGTACAATTGTAATATGCGTGTGGACCACCACAAGTAACACAAACTTCAACCTTTTTGACTTCGGCAGGTTGAGGAGAAACTTTCTTATTTTTGGTGAGAACCAAAGTATGAATAGCTTCCGTGAGTTTTTCAAGCCTAGCATCGGTGCTAGATTGAGCCACGGGTGATGAAGTAGAAGGGCTAACATTCACTTGGGAAACAACCGGCTTGCTTTGTGGAATGCGGACCTTAGACTTATTCTCGATGATCACTAAAGCATCCTTTGTGGTTCGATTCAAGAAATTACCTCCCGTGGAGGCGTTTAGGGAGTCTTGATCAATTTGGCTCACACCATTATAGAAAGTGTCGAGTTGCATTAACTCGGAGAAACCATGATGAGGACATTTACGAAGCATATCCTTATAACGGTCCCATGCCTCACCGAATGATTCATCGAATTTCTGCGTGAATTTCATGATCTCATTCTTGAGGGCCGTGGTTTTGGAAGGAGGAAAGAATTCATTCACAAACTTCTTAACCAAATCTTCCCATGTTTCAATCGATCGAGGGGGTTGTTTGTCAAGCCAATTTTTGGCAGCCCCATCGAGGGAAAACGGGAAGAGAAGAAGTTTGATTGCCTCCTCAGGGACATTTTTGCATTTGATGGTGGATGTGATTTTATTGAACCAGCGAATGTGATCTTGAGGATCGTCCCTTTCGAAACCGTAGAATTGACGCGAGGTGACAAGGTTTATCAACCCCGTCTTGAGCTCAAAGTTGTCAGCCACGATGGCTGGAACAATGATAGCATCTCCGTAACCCTTGATGGGTGCTTGGAGAAGCTCATTCATAGTGGGCTCGGCCGCCATGGTAGGAATAGTACGAATCTCGGGTTCGACTATTGGATTGGTACGTCGTCGATTACGCCTTCTTCTTGGAATGTTGTTAAGCGTTTGCAAAGGACTTGTTGAAGTAGACGAACGGGTGCGCATGCACCACAAAAACAAACTCAATTAAAACAATACCACTTTAAAGACATGGGAACTTAAACCAATAATCAAGAATGCAAGGTCGACCTTTAAGGATAAACGTACAAGGAGCGGGAGAAAAGAATGGATTTCTTACTAGGGCGAAGTTCGTTGGATCGCCCTATACCGTTTCGACTCCTCTTAGCATAAGCTTATCGATTAGAAGTTTTCCAAAACGCAAGTGATACAAAGGCAAGTTTTGATCTTAGGTTTGGGAACTTATTATGGTCACACCCCCAGTTGGTAGGTGTTCTGCCTTGATTTGCGGTGGTAAGATTTTAATGTTATTATTAAACAAAGAAACGGGAAATTTTTTTTGTGTTTTTCTTATCTTATATAGATATAATACATATATAGAAACAAAAGAAAAATATTTTTGGTTTTTTATAAGTTTTATAAAAGCGTAACTTCTTGCGAAGGTTCTACAAGACTAATCATCTAAACCTTATCGAGACTTTCGACACACAGCCTCCCCGGCAGCGGCGTCATTTGATTCGTTGTGTTTTGGTGTGCAAAAACAATTTATCAATATATCAATAAAATGTGAAGTCCAAGTTATCGTGAGACAACTAGACGTAGAGAATTACGAGTAAACCTTTTAGGAAAAAGATTACCTCGCAAAAGCTCGTGAAAGTGATATTAAAATTGTGAGACCGGGAAGTGATTTCCCGGGTCGTACCCCAACAAGGTGTGAATGGAAAGTTTCGTGAAAAGATCGAGATTAAAATCTTGTATGTTTGGTTGAGAAAGGTTATTTGGTATTGTGGTACGTTAAACTTACGGAAATTAAGAATTAACGAACGAAAACGTAACCTAATTGTGAATTTACAATGGAAATGAAAATTAACACTTAAAAACTATCTAAGAAACTACGGGAAACATAATAGGGAATTAGGGAACCTTAAAACATAAGCTAGAATTAAAAACGTAAAAGTTAACTTAAATAAAACGCGATTGCGCGAAATAAAACGTGAAACGTGAGCAAATAAAGTCCTACGAATGTGAAAACGATATTTTTACAATCCTAATGATATAAGAAAATTTTTGGAAAATTAAAATTGTTTTTACAACTAATTAATTAATTACTATTAATTAATTACTAATTATTAATTAAGTTTTAATTAACTAAATTATCCTAAATTACAAATAATTATGAAATTTAACTAGAAAAATGAAAATTAAATTTTAAAAAATCTAAAATATTATAAAACTAATTTTAAAACAGAAAAACTATTTTTCCTACTTTCTAATTAATTATTAATAATTAAAAACTAATTATTTAATTAATTTAAATTAAACTAAATTATAAAAAATAATAAATGAAACAAGAAAAATCTGAAAAAATTCCTAAAATTATTTTAAGTTAACAGAAACCTAGGAAAATTATAAACATGAAAAGTGCTTTTTGAAAAAGCTAATAAATAAGCTAAAAAGCTTAAATAGAAGCTATCACTTTTTGAAAAGTGGGATTTTCTTGATTTTTATTTTACAAACCTATCTAAATACTGAACATAAACAACTTTTGTAAAAACCACTCTACTAAAAAGCCCAAATAAGCTGTGTACAAGCTTATTGCCTTAACAGTTGGCTTAAGTAGGTTCAAAACAAAACTTTAAACTTGAAAAAGCTAAGGAATAAGGTAATCAGCCCATCTAAAGGATACAATAAGCTAATAGGTACTAAAAGTGATGCAATTAAACTAAAAAGTACAAAAGTTCAAGCCACAAAGATCAAATAAGCAGACATGAGCACTGTCTAAAATTGCCAAACCAAACAGGACACTAAGGTCAATTTGCAAGCCTAAATTGAGGAGGGGGCAAGAAGGTTTGAGGCCAATTGATGCTAAGAACTAGATACTCAGCTAGGTGAGCTCTCAAAAGAGCCAAAGGGGAGGCTATGGGGCCCACTATGGAGTCCTGTGCGACCCTTAGAACTTTGGCAGATCAGATAGGCAAGATGGAACAGGGGAGGTTAGTCCCCCTGCAGGCCTGTTTGAAGCTTAATGGGGCCCACAGAAAAAAAATCCCAAAAATATAGTTGAGGTGGGACTTTGAAGATGAGCTGGGGGGCTATGATTCCTAAAAGTTTCAAGTCCTGAATCCCTTCCCAAAATTCTAGAAAATTCCTGCTAAATTTGGAAAATCTGAGGAAGGATGAATTTGACTTTTCACTTAAACCACATATTTTGAATTTGTTGAGTTTAAATCTATCCTAATAGCAACTAAACTTGTTAATGAACTGACATGAAGTAACTTATAGCTACTATAACTGCATATGAGCTTATATGAAAAGTTGTTTCCACTCAAACCATCACAGTTAACTGTGATGAGGGAATGAAGTGAGTTTTGACATTTTACACTAACACCTCTGTAATTTAAGTTTAATTTACACTACATGGATCTAAATGAAGCTGATTAAGCCAAGTACTACTCCTAAACCTGATTGGAACCCACTCTTACAGCTTAAACCAAACACCCTTTTTAAGTCTGCTTTACTTTTGTAATGAAGCAAGTTAATGAATCAGGCCATGAAACTACAAGATTATCCTAAACTAACATGAATTAAACCTACAGGAACATAGATAAACAACAATTTACAACTACAACAGGTCACAACCAATTATGCTAAAAAAAGTATATGAAAGGATCTTACAAGTTACTTATTAAGCTGAAATTATGAGCCATGAACTAGACACCCATCCTACTGTCTCCCATGAGACTTCTAAACCATCTTCATTCCACCTTCTTCTGTTCCAAAACCAAATACCACCATTTTTTATTTTGTTTTGGTTTTCTTTGTGATTTTCTCTATTTTTTTCTTTTTCTGAATTTTCTCTTAATTCCAAGTTTCAAAAGGCTTTTAAACTACTTGAATGAGCTTCTGATGCTATAGTTAAGCACAAAACAGAGATAATCACAACTGTTTGAGACAATAGAAAATCTAAGCAGAGATTGAAAATTACTTGAAACTGAATGTAAATTGGATTAATACTTGAAAAGGTTTTACAGATTACACTAGTACTGAAAATTAGAAATTACATGAAAAACTAACTTTGCTTAATTAGACAATTACATAAAAAAAAAAACTACTTGCCTTCAAGGCTTACAATTGATACCTATTTATACTAAAACTGAAACTATGGCTTCTTCCTTTTTTGTGCTTCTTCTCTATGAATAAACAGCTAAGGATCACTTTTGAGCATCTTGGGAGCCAATCCCACCATTGGATTGATATTGGGACAATCTCCACCATTGATTCAGTTTATCATTCTTTTTTTTTTTGAAACCCTAGATTGATGTCCTGGAGGGGACAAGGAGTTGTAAAACATATGGGGGTTGACTTGTTGGGATGGTGTAGGGTGGCTGGGTAGGGTGTGTTGGAGAAAGGAGGGGGGACAAAGATGTTGGGGATAGTACAGTGGTTGGGGGCTGTATGTTTTGGCGGGGAAGAGAGGTGGAAGAAGGGTTGACCGTTTGGTTGACCCTGTTTTATTAATAACAGGTAAAGGGTGGGCTTGGTTGATGGTTGGGCCAAAGAAATGGTGGGCTGGGGTTGGTTTGTGTTTGGATTAGTGGATGTCGATCAGGCTTGTGGAATTGGATATAAAAAGAACAAGGGTCCATTTGGTTTGTATTATTTTACAAGGACCAAATTTGTAAATATTCTGAATATGAGGGACCTGAATTGTCAAACTTCCAAAGTATATCAAGGGTGTTTCTTGCCACATATCAATAATCCAAGGACCACAAATAAATTTTCCATTTTAAAAGCACCAGGGACTGATTTTGCCAATTTCCAAACTGCAAGGACCAAACATGTAATTTTTCCAAAGTTTTCACCTTAGGATTAAATTTGATAATTTTGACTTTTAAATGCCTTAGGTTGACTTTCCTTTCAAAACAAATGCTCAGGGACTAGTTTTGTAAATTTTTGAAAGTTGGGGGACTAAAACTGCCAATTGTGCAAACTTTGTTCGTTTTTCATTGTGTTTACTCATTTTGCATCTGAAACGTATAAAACACAATCCCTGGGATATTTTCAGTATTTTGATGCATTTCTGAGTGTTTTCGGATGTTTTGGCAGTTTAAATACGACAAAAATGATGAGTGTTTGAGCACTCATCAGTGAAGATGAGTGTTTAATGAGAATGACACTTGTTGCTCATATCAACTACATATGCACACAGAAAAAATATCCATGAAAAAGCTTAAATCTATATTCATGCAAAATGCTTTCGTCTACTTACACCATTTATATCTTGCCCATCCAAAACCTTAATAGACCAACTTATTCTTAAAAAATAAAATAAATAAATAAATAAATAAAAATGGTGGATCTTTATGTTTTTCTAGGGAGCCCTGTTTGTTCGGAAGGTTCTTTGAGGGTTGAAGTTTTAGAACCAACTTTCGTTTTCTCATCTTTTCTTTTGATGTTAGTGCATGAGTCTTAGTTGTAATTTTCTTTGTTTTAGTTGTAGGGGATACTTTGGGTTATCCCATTTGTTTTAGTTGTAGAGGATACTTTGGGTTATCCCGTTTGGTCAGGATTCTTTGGTTTATCCTGTTTGGTAAGGGATACTTTGGTTTATCCCATTTGGTCTTTGGTGTATCCTGTTTTGGTAAGGATACATTGGTTTATCCGGATTATTACGTGTTTATGCCTGCTGCCACTTGAAGATTTGCTTCCGCATGCTTTTGGTTGTCTTCATCAACTCGTTATTTCTTGAAGATTTCCAGCTTGAGTGTTCGGTAACCTCCCACTCAAACTGCTGGGGAGTGTTAGCTGTACAATAAATGTGATTGATTGATTCTTAGTCCTAGCTGTATATTTAATGTGATTAGAGGGTGATTCCTATTTACCCGAAATAGCCTATGGATTCAGACTATATGTACCGTATCAATTGGTACGGAATGGACACAAAACACTATTATCTCTAATATCTTACACACATATCATAAAGATGGTGTTAGTAGGTGTGACAGGTGGTGGGGGCAGAGGTGATGGGAAGAATATGGTGATAGATTTTGGTATTTTATGGTGTTTCTGAGTGATTTTATAGTGATGGTCATAAAAATTTTACGGGTTTATGCATATTATGGTAATTGAAAGTTATTTAATGGTCAATGGTTTAGCTTTCTTTTTTTTTTTTTTTTTTGAGGAAGTTGTGAGAAAAAATGATGATGGGTAATGATACGGGGGATTGCGCCCTCGCAACAGGTTTTACCTCTCAAGAGATCTAGAGAAGCTTGCAATCCTCACCAGGCAGTGTACCTGATCATTGTAGTATAGTATAGTGACAAGTACCGGAGGATTGATCGTTCAACTCAGGAATAGTGTTGCTAGGATTATAAAGCCTACTAAACTAGGTCTAGAGGTGAGAAATGATTCTTTTTGTATTTTTTATATTTTATAAAAGCAAGTAAAATCTCGGGTTTTGAAGGAGTGGGCGGAATTAGTTGCTAGTCAACTAACCCAATTAACTAAGATGCAATCAAAATAAAATAAAAGAAATGAAATTAAACTAATGTGGTGGAAACAATAATGAGAAAAGATGTGTTTACTTAGATTTCATTACTCCCTAGATATCTTTTACCGGTTGATTAGCTTGTTACAATTGCATAGATGACGGGTTATATTCCTTAATACTAGTCGTAGGGCCGTGTACAATATTCCCTAACTCTATAAGATCCTACTTCACTCCTATGTCGAGCCGACTAAAAGCTCCTAACATGGGATCATTAGAATTCACTTATGCATTAAATAGAGCCAAAAATCATAGTACACCTCCGATCATGTTTCTTATGACGTTCAAGCAAGTTATCAATGGAAGTCTGCCAGTTTTCTTAAGCCTAACATCGAATACAATCATCCGTAACAATTATAAACAAACAATCAACCAATAATCAACATCTAGGTTTCACTACATCTAAGTAAACACAATAAAAACCTAGCCTAACATGTTAAAAGAAAAATAAGCGCAAGATAGAATCAAACAACACATAGACATATTGAATGATTATTGGAGAACTTATCTTTATTAAAACATGGAAGAAAGAAGGGTTTGAAACCCCTTCAATAAGCAGGAAATTCGACCTAGGGTTTGTGTTTTAGTATTCCACAATTTGTTCCCCACTTTACAATGAAAAATTGGAAAAATATATATAGACTAAGCATCCTGACGGCGTCATGTATTAAATTCTGACGGCGTCAACTCGCCGCCGAGTTGAAATTCGTATTGCCTAGATCCAGTCTTGATGCCCTCATGTGTAAATCTACTCTGGGCCGTCACTTGCATTTGGACCCTGACGGCCTTGGTGATGCCGTCAGGCCAATTACATTGAAAATGTTCCGGGCCGTCACGTTGTAATTTCCACATCCACGTCTTTTGCCACTCTTGACGTCGTCATGTGTTATTCCTTGACGTCGTCAGGTACTGTTCCCAGCAAGGAATTTGAGACTTTGCCGTTTTCTTTACTTTTATGCTCCAAAAACGTCCAAAATAATTCCTTTTCTAAATTTCTCTCCAAAAGTACCTGAAATGACAAAAGGAATGATTTAAAGAAATAATTGATCAAATAATCACGAATTCGGGCTTAAATGACCCCTTAAAAGCGGTACACTTTTCGCCTCATCAAATATCCTTACACTCGAGATTTGCTTGTCCTCAAGCAAATGCGCTTTTATTCTAATCAAAATACAAGTTAGAGGTCATTTAATACTAATATAAAAGTAATTACAACAAATAATCGTTCCACTAAAAACCAAAAGCAAGCACGGAGGTCATACACTAGCACCTCACAAATAGTGTTTAGATACTCACATCTCTCGGGTGTAATAAAGTATATATCACAATATGGAAATGGAAAACATCTCTCACTACCTGTCATAGCAAATAGATTACCATAGGCTTGGGAAAGGATCAAACCTCCACCACTTGGCGTAAGCACCTAGGGTAAACTATCAAATAGGTCTTTTAAAGGGTTATAACGTTAGGTGTAGGGATATGAAAAACACGGTTTTGTTGCATAAAGGCAATATTTACTGGTGGCGAGTAAATCATCTTGGTTAATTACATGTACAATATGGCGTTGCTAAGCCAAGACTCGACTCGACTTAAGCTAATAAATCAAAAATAACAAAAACTTAAAAATAAACATAAAGGAAATGGGATGGTAGTCCGTATGTTTTTTTTTTTCATACAGTTTTACCCTACCATCCAAAATAATACATCGTAGAGAATTCCCCTTACACTTGAATTTTTACATACTTTACAATAAACTACTCTAATGACTCGAATCAAGATAATCAAAACACTTGGAGTACTTTTTAAGATTAACGCACATATTGGGGTAATAATTTGATGTTCATCCCAATTACTTCATAACACTAGTACTTTACCCATGAGTCCCAATCATCCCAAAACAATATGTACAAGATATGACTCGACTTAGCAACCATGTAATCAATTAGACAATTAACTAAGGGTTTAAACATGTAACAATAATGCACTAAAGATGAGTGCATACAAGGAAGGCTAAGGCGATTTGGTTGCACATTTGGGTGGGTTGTAACAAATTCTTCCTTTAAGTAAAATGCTTAAAGTTAGAAACGAAAAGATAGGCTCGGAGGGGTGTACTAGGGGTTTCGTGTACTAAAAATGAGTACAACGCTATGGTGTGGGAAAATTAATTGACTTTATTAGTCAAGTAATATGACTTAAATGGTCAATTAATTATGATACGGGTTTAACACAAGGGTGACCCTAATGCCTCTTATCATGTAGTAAGTCCTACTACACGAATGTAGTCTCACTAGCGGTCTCGGGATGTATCACTAACGCAAGTTCTAGAATCTAAATACTACCGGTACACTCATAAGCACTAATAATGAATGCTTTTCCTTTCAAATCTAAAGGCGAACCTCACATATTTGGGTGGAAAATTTTTTTAAGTGGTACGGTTTTGTGCTAGTCATACAACTCCTATCCATGAGACGCTTGTTAAGGCTAAAGTTTCACTCCTAAATGTTGTAAAAAAATTTAAATTTGGCGCTAAAATTACACTAACAAGTATTTCTCTTAGTTTTATTACATACCTACTATCAAACAAACAAACTCAAATGTAATTGTATCCTATAAGGTATCATTATTTACCCTCCCCTTACACTTAGGATGAACATTGTCCCCAATGTTCAATTAAAGAATGTAAAAGTAAAGCTGGTAAAAGAATGAAAACAAATACTCCCCAGATTCGTTTGGTGTGGATAGTGTGTCAACAAGGTTAGATCTTCCTCCAAGAAAATGAACGTTGAAAGCTTCCCTCCAGAAATATAAATCATCTTCTTGTCATATATAATCTGTTAAACCTGAGAAAACAATCAAGGCAAACCTCGCGTAAAATCGGCGGCAATCTATATATACTAACAAATTCTAGAAAACAATTTAAGATATCATGCTTGTGGAATGAATGTTTGCAGATTTCCTGGAGTTTATAAAACTAAAGAATCAACAAAAACTTTAAGACTCCGGTTTAAACAAAACTCGCAAAATTTTTTAGAATTTTGGTATCTGACGCCGTCAGGTTGTAACTCCTGACGCCGTCAGAATGTTCTTGGAAAAATCTTATGTTAAGTTTCCGGAAAATTTCTGGAAAAACTTATGCCTTATTTCCTGGAAAATCCTGCAAAACATCATTATGACTCGATACAAGTATTTGACTCAAACAATCACTAATATACATGCTCATTTAATATTGTAGCAAATCATGATCATTTTCGTTCTTATAAACAAATTTGGACTTCCCTTACACTTAACTTTTGCAAAATACCTTTATATGTAATTAAGACGAAGTTAAAAACAATATAAAGCATTTTCACAATTTACTTTGAAACATGATTTACCAACAATAAAAATAAAACACGCATACGGAAACAAATAAAATAAAAACAAACAATTAAACAAATAAAACTTGGGTTGCCTCCCAAGAAGCGATTGTTTTTGTTCGAGTCACGAGCCTGACTCTACCCTTATTTAACAGAAATAGCGGAGGTTTTCCCTACACTTAGGATTAAGTGTGGGTGATAGTAGCAATACACACCCTTAGGGTGGAAATATGCCTCGTGAGGAAAGAGTGGTGGATGAATTATATGCTCAAAGGAGTGTGCTCCTATCATCATAACCTTACCTAGTTCACTTTGGACAATGGGTGAGTTGAAGTTTTCTCCTAAAAAGGGATCATCTTCTATCAACTTTGAGAGACTCGTAGTTGGGAATCCATCTTGACCTAATAAACCTGGTTTAAACCCATAATGTTTCTTATGATCAATCATGAATGGGTGATGTAAGTATGTAAGGTCATGGTTCACTCCTACGTCAGCTTCTACTACACAAGGCATAGAGTTTTCTACCTTTATCCTAAGACTACCCGGACTAAATGGTTTGATGGGTGGATCGGGACCTATTTCAATTCCTAAATTCACATCTAAGGATGGAAGATTGGGTAACGGTTTTGGTTGAGGCTCCGGTTCATCAAAACTTGGAACTTCCTTAGGAATAAAAGAAAGGTCATCACTACAAGTGTTAAAACCTATATTCTCTAATTGTGCTTGTTCCAAGGGTTCTACCTCTATTGGGGTTCCTATAGTCTCTTCTACTTCTTTCGGGTAAGTCACGGGCAGTGTGTGTGCCTCAAGTGATGGTAGGACTTATGGGATACATAGTGAACTTGGATGATCCACCTCATCCTCCATTGTATCTAGATTACCTATGTGTTCATCTTGTATTATGGTTGAATCAAACCACTCTATGCACCTAGGTATCTTATCAATAGGCTTATTATCCCCAAACAAACTTCTTGCTTGTTCCCTCAAACTTGCGATCAATTGATCTGTAACAACGTTTGTTGGGTTGTCCATTTTTTTGGTAAGTATGGCACAATTCTCTATGGTTTCCCATGCTTCATCAGCACTTAATCCCCAAAGGTCCCCATCTGCGGCATGGTCAATGTCCATTTTGGTATAGTGGTCAACACGATGGTAAAATATTTCAATTTGGGACCATAAATCGAAACTATGATAAGGGACTTTTCGGAGTAAATATTTAAAAGGGGCCCATGCATCATAGATATGTTCATCTTCATGTTGTTTAAACATCAAGATGACATTTGGAGTGCGTAAATTTTGTGGTCGGTAGTATGGTGGATTCGCGTTCTCCATAATGGTGAACGGAAGAGTCAATGAGCTTTATTTACTAACAAAGGCACAAAGAAAAAGATAGACAAAAGAAACCTAAAAAATAAAAATAAAAATCTTACTAGAAAGGAATCTAGAAAGTAGACCTAATAAAAAGAAATTCTAACCTAGACAATAACAATTCCCCGGGCCGCGGCACCAAAAACTTGATACGGGGGATTGCGCCCTCGCAACAGGTTCTACCTCTCAAGGGATCTTGAGAAGCTTGCAATCCCCACCAGGCAGTGTACCTAATCGTTGTAGTATAGTATACTGACAAGTACCGTGGGATTGATCGTTCAACTCAAGAATAGTGTCGCTAGGATTAGAAAGCCTACTAAACTAGGTCTGGAGGTGAGGGATGATTCTTTTTGTATTTTTTATATTTTATAAAAGCAAGTAAAATCTCGGGTTTTGAAGGAGTGGGCGGAGTTAGTTGCTAGTCAACTAACCCAATTAACTAAGATGCAATAAAAATAAAATAAAATAAATGAAATTAAACTAATGTGGTGGAAACAATAATGAGAAAAGATGTGTTTACTTAGATTTCATTACTCCCTAGATATCTTTACCGGTTGATTAGCTTATTACAATTGCATGGATGACGGGTTATATTCCTTAATACTAGTCGTAGGGCCGTGTACAATATTCCTTAACTCTATAAGATCCTACTTCACTCCAATGTCGAGCCGACTAAAAGCTCCTAACATGGGATCATTAGAATTCACTTATGCATTAAATAGAGCCAAAAATCATAGTACACCTCCGATCATGTATCTTAAGACGTTCAAGCAAGTTACCAATGGAAGTCTGCCAGTTTTCTTAAGCCTAACATCGAATACAATCATCCGTAACAATTATAAACAAACAATCAACCAATAATCAACATCTAGGTTTTACTACATCTAAGTAAACACATTAAAAACCTAAACACAATAAAAACCTAGCCTAACATGTTAAAAGAAAGATAAGCGTAAGATAGAATCAAACAACACATAGACATATTGAATGATTATTGGAGAACTTATCTTTATTAAAACATGGAAGAAATAAGGGTTTGAAACCCCTTCAATAAGCAGGAAATTCGACCTAGGGTTTGTGTTTTAGTATTCCATAATTTGTTCCCACTTTACAATGAAAAATTGGAAAAATATATATAGAGTAAGCATCCTGACAGCGTCATGTATTAACTTCTGACGCCGTCAACTTGCAGCCAAGATGAAATTCGTATTGCCTAGATCCAGTCTTGACGCCTTCATGTGTAAATCTACTCTGGGCCGCACTTGCATTTGGACCCTGACGGCCTTGGTGACGCCGTCAGGCCAATTACATTGAAAATGTTCTGAGCCGTTACGTTGTAATTTCCACATCCACCTCTTTTGCCACTCTTGACGCCATCATGTGTTATTCCTTGACGTCTTCAGGTACTATTCCCAGCAAGAAATTTGAGACTTTACCGTTTTCTTCACTTTTATGCTCTAAAAACGTCCAAAATGCTTCCTTTTCCAGATTTCTCTCCAAAAGTACCTAAAATGACAAAAGGAACAATTCAGGGCAATAATTGATCTAATAATCACGAATTCGGGCTTAAATGACCCCTTAAAAGTGGTACAATTTTCGCCTCATCAGGTAATGATGAATAAAAGGGTATTTGAGAGTAATTTTTACAAGAAGTGTGTTTGACTATTAGTAGTTAACGGAGAAAAAGTTATGGCGTTAGTCCATATGGATATATTTTGTCTAACTTTTACTAACGAAGAGATTCTTATTGCTAAAAGTTTGAGATATGGATATTTAGTGTGAAAACTAACAAACCACAATAATATATTATGCAGTTTACTCTAAAAAAATATAAGCACATTATGATTGTCATGTCGATAATTCTTAGTAAATTATTTCCACAGCAAGCTCGAACAATATACCCGGTTAAAAATATTGATGGTAAAAGTCGATATAAATTTATGAAAATGTGCAATATAGGGAGAAATATAAAGATTATCATTAATAGATTTGATGATACATGAGAGGAAACTATTGTAATTCACACATAAATAAGCCAATGAAACCCAGTAAAACAACATTGAAACAAACTAATATGAAACTTGAAATATAAAAACTTGCATTTGACCATTGAATCCACATACATTCTCTTGATATTAAGTAGTCTTTTCTGTTATGTTTAAAGCAAAAACAGATCTTCGAAAGGTAAGTGCTACGTTCTGTGGTGGTATATCTGGAATTTTCGCAACAAAAAGATTTTTGGTCGTGAAACTCCTTCAAAGGCGATCATTTTTGATGAAGTGGTGTCCCGTGCTTTCTATTGGATTCGTTTTGGATGTAAAGCTTGTTAAAATTTACGTATAAATATTAATAAGTAAATGACTAGTATCGAACCCGAGACCTCGGGATTGCACACATTACAAACGAGAATAAAGTAAAATAAATATATATATGTTATATGTATCGTATATATATATATATATATATATATATATATATATATATATATATATATATATATATATATTTATAAACACTTGAGGGACTAAATAATCGTTAATTATTAAACGTAAGTATTAACTATTATTAAGTAACAAAAGAACGAGGACTAGAGTGTAATTTGGAAGACAAGAATGTTCCGGAATCCCCTCGGAAGGGGCATGGCCGGTCGATCAAGCCCATAAGGGTCGACCCATGCTTTGCTTGTCCTCCAAGAATTACAACTAGTATATAAACAAGGCCAAGGGTTAGACATTCACATCTTTTGTGCACACACACAAAACCCTAAAAGTTTTCTTCCTCTCTTTCTTTCTTGGCCGATCGGCAACACAAACCCACAAGGGTTTTGGGTCGATTTTTTGTTAAACAAAAGAAGTGTTTACGTTTACTTGCATAAACCTTTATTCGTTGGTAGTTTGTGTGTACAAAAATGAGGTAATTACTCACTATAGTAATTATCAAGAGATCGATAAACATAACGGTAAGGGGTTTATCATTGATCTATTTTACACAAGATTCAAGGTTTATTGAAGTGCATCGGGTATGTTTCTATTTATGTTTTAGTTAATATTTACTTGTTATACTTGATCCTAGCTTCCGCAATATGTGTTATTTGATTGTCAAACTCTAACAGTGGCATCACGAGCCATGTATAACTTGTAATTGATTTCTAAAACGTAATAAAAATCGGATCTTTAATTGTTTTAGATACATGTTTTTTCTAGGGTTTTCTTTAAATTTTTTTTATAAAATTTAAACCCTAACCCTAATTTTGGGGGGAGGGGGTCGATTTCTACTTAAAACCCTAATTAGGGTTTGTGGTTTTCTTGATTAAATTGTAATCACATAGAAACCCTAGGTCTTTAACCGGTTATGTGATCATACTTGTGACCTATGTGCTAATTGTTAGGTTTAATCCATGACGAAACATGCATGTTAGTCATGGATCTTGTTGTTTTGTTTTTTTTGTCACATGTTTTATATAGATCTAAAATTAGGGAAGACTCCAATTCACATATATTAAAATCAATTTATATGCTATGTGGTGTGTATATTGACTTTGGCCTACGCAATTGATTCGTCAATGCATGTGGCACTCCTCCATCAAGAGGAGAAGGCCTTAGTTGATTACATGCGTTATTATACCTAGAATTGATTTTATTAGGATCTTTTTAACAAGGTATGCATGTGGCTAATTGTTTCACGTTATTATTATTAGTTGTTTATTTTTCTTTTAATTACTTGTTTTTATTGTTTCTTAATTGTTTGACTTGTTGTAAGCAATAAAAAGGGTGATTTTTATAAAAGAAAATAATATAGACTAATAATGGTGAAACCCTAAAGTAATAAAGATTGAATCTTTATTACATAATTTTGAGATTGAATCCATAAATTTTTGCTTGATTGATGTTTTGTACGAATATGCTTTTAAAATTAAGTCCTTTAAGACGATATTCATAACCGTGATTTGAAGGCTTTGAAAAGAGCCTTAGAGTCTGCCTTGGTTTTCACAATCTTGAATATGTCTTAAACGAATTACCTTTAAAATCATAATTGTAGAAAGTCATCTTAGGGTTTTTTTTTAAACCTCAAGCAAAACTTTGTGTATTAATTTCACGAATTGGTAATAAAAAGGTTTTGAAAACTTATGCCATAAAGATGAGTGCATGCATCTTTATACATATTTTGATTTACACATCAAAATTGAATACCCTTATAATTTAAGTTACATGCCATCTATCTATAAGGAACACTTGGAATTTTAATTTAGTAAACGTGAGACCTAGGCTAAATTACTATAACAAGGTAAAATTCTTTTAACGCGTGAGACCATAATTGTAATTTTACAGTTTCTAAGGTAGACGACTTAATTAAGTTGTGCGTGAGACCTAGAACTTAAGGCATGAGATGGGATGAAACATGCTTACAAGGCAAATTGATGAATCAATTTGAAGTAATTCCCATAATGATCTAGGAATTGGAAATCTTGTTTGCCAATTATTGTTCGACAGATTACTATCTTTTGTACTTTCACCACTAGCAGATCAACTGATGTGGTGGAACTATGTAAAGTTAGATCCTAGGTTTTCAAGAAAATTTTGGTGGTTATATGAATATAGCTATGGGTATTTTATTTTCTTGAAGATATTTATTATCGAAAATACTAATGTTTGAACTTTTATCTGTAGATATGGCTCAACCCGATACCCCATCTGTGATTTCTGCTTTCAAGAGTCATCTTGAGAGAGAAAAATTGACTGGAAAGAATTTCAATGATTGGCACCGTTCGCTTAGAATTGTCTTGAGGACGACCGGTAAGCTCAGTTACTTGACAGATGAATGTTCTGCTGAGCCAGCTGCTACTGAATTAGAAGCAGTTAAGGCGGCATGGAGGGAGAAACATGCTAAGTTTAATGAGGTTGCTTGTTTAATGCTCACTAGCATGAGTGCTCAATTACAAAAGAAGTTTGAGTACTACTTTCCAAAAGACATGCTTGAAGAACTTCAAAAGTCTTATGAAAAGTCTCCCGCAGTTGAATTGTATGATGAACTGGACAAGCTACACAACTGCAAGCATGGTGATGGTAAACTAGTTGAAGATTATGTGACTGAGATGAAGGAATATTTTGATCAGCTTCACAGAATTGGATTTGGTTACCCTGAGAATGTGCAAGTGCACTTGATCAACAGGGCCCTTAACAAGGACTTTGCTGGTTTTGTGCAGAATTTCAACATGCACTGCTCGGGGAAGACAGTCTCAGAATTACTCGCACTGCTTGTTGATTATGAGAAAAGTCTACCAGCCAAGGTCAAGGCTCCTACCCCGCAAGTGTTGGCAATTCATGGTGGGAGAATCCAGAAGAAATCGCAAGTGAACAAAGGCAAAGGGAAAGGTGATAAAGGCAAGCAGGTCATGGCCTATCAACCTCAACCCAAGATCAAGAAGAATTAGCCTAAGCAGAACAAGGTGAATCCACCAAACAAGAAGGATCAGTCATGAAAAGGGCCATTGGAAGCGCAATTGCCCTCTCTACATTCATGACTTGCGACTCAAGAAGCAGGGGAATGAAGCTGGTAACCCTAGTTCATCAGGTGCGTTCTTTATGATTGAATTATTCACTCTTACTCCTAAATTGAATTCATGGGTATATGATACGGGATGTGGCATTCATATTTGCAATACCTTGCAGGGGTTCAGAGTTGAGAGAAAGCTGGCCTATGGACAACAATTCTTGCACGTTGGTAATGGAGCGCATGCAGAAGTTGAAGCTATAGGAGTTTATGATTTAGTGTTGCCTTCGGGCTTAGTACTATCTTTAAATAATTGTCATTATGCACCATCAATTGTTAGAGTTGTAATTTCATTTTCATGTTTGTTGAACCTTGGTTTTCATCATACTATTTCTAGCAATGGAATTTCAGTTTCTTTAAATGGTGTTTTTATTTTAATGCTATTGCTGTGAATGGTGTCTTTGAAATTGATATGAATGATAATGATAATCCTTTTGTTAAAAATAATTCAATGTATAGCATCAACAATAAGAGAATCAAGAAAGGTCTGGATTCGTCTTATCTTTGGCATTGTTGACTTGCTCACATTGGCAAAGATCGCAAGAAAAAGCTGCAACATGATGGGCTTTTAGAAAAGATCAATGATGAATCATTTGATAAGTGCGAATCTTGCATTGCTGGGAAGATGACTAAGAAACCCTTTAAAAATAGGATTGAAAGGGCTAATGATCTACTTGGTCTTATTCACACAGATGTGTGTGGACCACTTAGACATGTGTCAAGGAGGGGTGCTAGCTACTTCTTAACATTTACGGATGATTACAGCCATTATGGTTATGTTTATTTACTTAAACATAAACATGAGGTATTTGAAACATTCAAAGTGTTTAAAGCAGAAGTAGAGTTGCAACTTGGAAAGAAGATTAAAGCTCTGCGATCCGATAGAGGTGGTGAATACCTGAGTCAAGAGTTTATAGATTACTTAGCAAAGGAGGGAATTGTCCAGCACCTTACTTCTCCATATACTCCACAACAAAATGGTGTATCTGAGAGAAGGAATCGTACATTGTATGACATGATACGATCTATGTTCAATCTAACAACTCTTCCTTACTCGTTTTGGGATTATGCCTTGGAATCTGCAGTTCGCATTTTGAATATGGTTCCAACAAAGAAGGTTGATAAGACTCCATATGAATTATGGACTGGAAAAGCTCCTAACTTGTCTTATCTAAAGGTCTGGGGTTGTGAGGCGTATGTTAAACGTGACTCAGCAGACAAACTCCAACAAAGATATGTAAAGTGCATCTTCGTAGGATACCCTAAGGAAACTATGGGTTACTACTTTTATTACCCAACTGAAAACAAAGTTTTTGTTGCAAGGTATGGAGACTTCTTAGAAAAGGAGCTCATATCTCAAGAATTCAGTGGGAGAGTATATGATCTGGAAGACGATCATGAAGATGTAGCACCTTCTGAAAACACTAGCCAACTTCCTGAGGAACCTGAAAGTTTAGGTCCTCCACCAGAAGTTGAAGTGGTTCCCGTTCGCAGGTCATCTAGATCTGTGAAGGCTCCTACACGTCTATGTCTTAACATGGAGTGTGATGACAACTTGATAGGGGATCTTGATGAACCTACAAGTTATAAAGCTGCTATGAATAGTCCTGAAAAGGAAAAATGGCAGGGAGCTATGAATGGGGAAATGCAATCCATGAAACACAATGAAGTTTGGGAAGAAGTAGACCTACCTCTGGGTGCCAAGCTAGTTGGGAGTAAATGGCTCTACAAGAAAAAGACTGATATGGATGGCATTGTACACACCTATAAGGCCCGTTTGGTAGCTAAAGGCCATACTCAAACTTTTGGTGTTGACTATGAGGAGACCTTTTCTCCTGTAGCTGACATAAGGGTTATTAGGATTCTTATAGCCATCGCCGCTTACTATGACTATGAGATTTGGCAAATGGATGTCAAAACCGCCTTCTTAAATGGTCGCCTAGATGAAGACATCTATATGGCGCAGCCTGAGGGGTTTGTGAATCCAGAATTCCCAGATCGTGTATGCAAGCTTAAAAGATCCATTTATGGATTGAAGCAAGCATCACGACAATGGAATAAGAGATTTGATAGTGAAATTAAGAAGTATGGATTCACTCAAAATCTTGATGAGCCATGTGTATATCACAAAGCTAGTGGGAGTAATGTAATTTTCCTTATATTATATGTCGATGACATATTGATCATGGGGAATGACGTTCCAAGTTTGCAAAAGGTTAAGGCATATCTTGGAAGTTGTTTTTCTATGAAAGATTTTGGGGAAGCTGCATTTATTCTGGGAATCAAGATATATAGAGATAGATCTCAGCGATTAATTGGATTAAGCCAAAGTGCTTACATTGATAAAATATTGAAGAGATTCAATATGCAAAATTCCAAGAAAGGATATTTGCCGATGCAAGAGCAACATGGCTTGAGCGAGAAAGTTTGAGCTTCAACACCTGAAGAGGTGCAACGCATGAAGAGAGTCCCTTATGCTTCGGATGTGGGATCTATTATGTATGCGGTGAAAAGCACAAGGCCTGATGTGGCGTTTGCTCAGAATTTAACCAATCGATATCAGCAGAATCCAGGTGAAAAACACTGGACTGCTGTTAAGAATATTCTTAAGTACCTTAGGGCTACTAAAGAGATGTTCTTAGTTTATGGGGGTACTCTATCTGCAGAACTTGATGTTACAGGTTACTGCGATGCTTCTTGGAAAGGTGATAAAGATGATACGAAGTCTCAGACTGGTTATGTTTTTGTCATTAATGGAGGAGTTGTGGATTGGAGGAGCAGAAAGCAGAGTGTACTAGCAATGTCTGCTACAGAAAGTGAGTATATAGCTGCTTCAGAAGCTGCAATGGAAGCTGTTTGGATTAGGAAGTTTGTTTCAGGGCTTGGGGTTATGCCTTCGATTCAGCGACCTATAAAAATGTATTGTGACAACTCAGGTGCAATTACATTTGCCAATGAACCTGGAATCATGAAAGGCACCAGACATTTCCCGATTAAGCACCACTATGTCAGAGAACAAATTGAGATAGGTGAAATCGAAATGCTCAAAGTTCACACAGATGAAAACTTAGCTGATCAATTTACGAAGCCTTTACCTGGCACCAAGCTTTACAAGCATGCTGAAGGAATAGGACTTAAATTAGCTGAAAGTTTCATTCCTATTTGTGATTAGTATTTGGATAAGGGATGTAATGTACAATTATTATTTTAATGAAATAAAGTATTGGTTATGTTTATTTATCCATTGTCTTAATAATATATCCTATATTTGCATGTTTAAGATCCATGAATAAGTTATTATTCTAAATAGTCCGTTGTCGATTAATGATATAGGAATATCATTAAACTAAGAAAATTTTGAGTATTGGTTAAGGATATACTTGAAAGTATATTGATGCGTAGTCATACCAATTTCACATGATATTCAATGAATTGAGTATTGGACTTATCCCAACAATATGATTTAAAATTTATTGTGAGAATCATATTTACAGTTATCCTCAGACTTGAGATACCAGATAAGTGTCATGGATGTAGTGCATTTTTGTGAGACAATCTACCGCTTACCGTAATTGGAAGTCATAAGGGTTGTTTTCAGAAGTGTTGCAAAGTTCATGGGTTATTCTTGTAGTCAAGAGAGAGTTCGTTCCTTCTGATTTGTTCAGAAGTTTAATACTGCTGGGCCCCTCGTAGGGTTGAAAAAATGTTTGCGTGGCCACGCCCAAAGTCTATCTGGAATACGTTCAGATGTTTTGGTAATTTTGTTCAATCATAAAGAAACGAGAAACAGAATTTAATAAAGAACCTCACATCTTTATTAATGTAGTATTAGAAGCGAAAGGATAATAATAATGATGAATCATTAAAGGTTTTTCCAGGAAACCTAGCTTGGGTCGAACTGGGGGCATTGGAGTGTTGCAAAACGCCAACCAATGTCATTTTACTATTAATAGATATACGAGTGGGAGCTGTTAAAAGTTACGTATAAATATTAATAAGTAAATGACAAGTATCGAACCCGAGACCTCGGGATTGCACACATTACAAACGAGAATAAAGTAAAATAAATATATATATGTTATATGTATCGTATATATATATTTATAAACACTTGAGGGACTAAATAATCGTTAATTATTAAACGTAAGTATTAACTATTATTAAGTAACGAAAGAACGAGGACTAGAGTGTAATTTGGAAGACAAGAAAGTTCCGGAATCCCCTTGGAAGGGGCATGGCCGGTCGATCAAGCCCATAAGGGTCGACCCATGCTTTGCTTGTCCTCCAAGAATTACAACTAGTATATAAACAAGGCCAAGGGTTAGACATTCACATCTTTTGTGCACACACACAAAACCCTAAAAGTTTTCTTCCTCTCTTTCTTTCTTGGCCGATCGGCAACACAAACCCACAAGGGTTTTGGGTCGATTTTTTGTTAAACAAAACAAGTGTTTATGTTTACTTGCATAAACCTTTATTCGTTGGTAGTTTGTGTGTACAAAAACGAGGTAATTACTCACTATAGTAATTATCAAGAGATCGATAAACAAAACGGTAAAGGGTTTATCATTGATCTATTTTACACAAGATTCAAGGTTTATTGAAGTGCATCGGGTATGTTTCTATTTATGTTTTAGTTAATATTTACTTGTTATACTTGATCCTAGCTTTCGCAATATGTGTTATTTGATTGTCAAACTCTAACAAAACTAAGTTTAGTTGGATAGAGTGGTTCAAAAACCCTCATCTTATTTTTTTAATTATATCCGCCGTTCAAATATATATATATATATATATATATATATATATATATATATATATATATATATATATATATATATATATATATATATATATATATAGAGAGAGAGAGAGAGAGAGTGAGGATCACGTGCGGATGCAATTTTTAAGTGCGGACGTGCGGATTGATCTTGTCCGTCCAATCCAGATCTGATCTTGACTATTTAAAAAAAGTCAAGATCTAGCGCTATTGTTATCTTCTTAATATTCTTAATGAAAATGATTTTTTTAATTTTTTTCCTTTTGAATGATCCTTAATATTGTTATCTTCTTTCATTTTTTTATTTTTTCAGATTTTTCTGAGAACTTTTTGTTTTTTTGATTATGAGTGCTACCGTGATATTAACCATATTATGAGTTCTACCGTGATATTAACAATATTATGACTTTTTTTTATTACGATAGTAAAAATGTTTATGTGATATCAAAATCTGATTTTCACTTTTTTTATTACGATAGTAAAAAAGTTTATGTGATATCAGAATCTGATCCTGATCTTGACTTTTTTTATTACGATAGTAAAAAAGTTTATGTGATATCAGAATCTGATTTTGACTTTTTTTATTACAATAGTAAAAAAGTTTATGTGATATCAGAATCTGATCCTGATCTTGACTTTTTTTATTACGATAGTAAAAAAGTTTATGTGATATCAGAATCTGATCTTGACTTTTTTTATTACGATAGTAAAAAAGTTTATGTGATATCAGAATCTGATTTTGACTTTTTTTACAAAAGTCAAGATCTGATCTTGACTCAAGATCTGATCTTGACTTGTCAAGATCAGATCTTGACTTTTGTAAAAAAAGTCAAAATCATACGCTAATATCACAATACCTTTAACGATGAAAACGATTTTTTTTTTGAAATTTTTTTCAGCGATTCTTAATTATTTGTTGTCCTCTTTATTTTTTTTTAATTTTTTCAGATTTTTTTGAATTTTTTTCAGAAAAAAAGTTAATACGATAGTAACGATTCTAAAAAAAGACGGGATATTTACGATATTGCCACTCCGCCTTTTTCAGATGGTTGACTAGATGGAGGGCTGAGATTCGTCCGTACCATCCGCACTAAAAGACAAAAACGTACCTGATCCTCGCCATATATATATATATATATATATATATATATATATATATATATATATATATATATATAGGGAGACTTTCTTACGAGAATCATCTTATCTGCGAGAACTGAGAGAACTACCAAAAACATACATGCACGTCTTTTAAAATAAAATAAAAATACATGCAAATCATCAATAATCGTAAGTATCCACCTATGTTCTTCAATATCATCATGAACTCATCCTCTTTTTTCACAAAAACCTTACATACGACCGCAATTTGTCGTTGCACGCCTTATAAGAACATACATGCACACCTTCAAATAAAAAATTTGTATTTCCAATTTCTTATCAAATTCTTTAGAACAACTATGTTTTTTTTTAAAACATATATGTTGTTTTTAGAACATATGTGCAAAAATACAATTATTGAAGGCGTGCATATATGTTTTTAGTAGTTCTCTCAGTCTCAGTCGCAAATAAGATGGTTCTCGTAAGAAAGTCTCACTATATATATATATATATATATATATATATATATATATATATATATATATATATATATATATATATATATATCACCTCATTACATGGCTGTAAAATATGACACAAGAACACCGAAATAATAATAATGAAAATGGTTTGTTTCTAAATTGCAAAAGAAAAGTAAGGATTTTGAAAGATTAGTGTATGTTAATTTTACCGGGGTGAATTAACCCTTTTACCTAAAAAAAGATTAGTGTATGTTGCAGATAAAACCAAAGCAAGGACTTCGCAAAATATGAACTAAAATTTGTAAATTACTCTAAACTTGTTGGCCAGTTATTTTGGGTTGTTACTGTAGTCAATACCAGTCCAAAACAGATAAATAACCTTTCCCAATCACTGGACCAAAGCAGGCCCAGTGCTCAAAAATAAGTTCTTGTTCTGGCTTTGCAAGTTTGCAACAAATCATTTTTAACCGATACTACCTCCGTCTCAAAATATAAGTCCAATTTAATTTTTTGAATCGAACTTTAACCTTAAATATTTGTATTTGTATTATATAATACTCGATGTAAAATATATAAATAGATTGTGTTTTAAAAGTATTTTAATTTGGTATAATTTTCAACAAGTGGACTTATAAACAAAAATATTTAAAGTCAAACTTCGATTCAAAAAGTCAAACTGTACTTATATTTTGGGACGGAGGGAATATTTAGCAAATGCTACAGCATATTATATGTTCCAATAATTTGTTTTCACATTTTCAAAATCTGAATCATATGGCTTGTAGTATGGTCGTCTTCTAGCCTGGGTAAAGTGACGACCGCTCAAGATCTCAAGTTCTACCGTACATCACAATTTTACAATTCCATCTTTTAAGTCAACACATATATTTAACATAAATAAATAAAACTATCAAAATGATAAGAGTTACAACAATCCAATTTATACTTTCGACCAAACAGAATGACCATAAACAACTACAATCACCCAAAACAACTACTACAATCCCAAACAACTTTTCTTATCCAAACGACACTTACATCAACATTGGAATATCCAAACAATCAAAGGAGGAACTTCCAACATCCAATCCCAACACAACATCATCTAACTGTTAGATAATGAAAACCTCATAGATATTACATTTTATTGATTCAATATTTATAATGATAAATACCTAAAAAAAACTTAATAAACCTAAAGCCCACATTCCGGGGATAGGCCAACTTAATACGTCAAATACCCTCGCCAACTTATAACAGATCTTGATGATGTGTCTGACTGGTAGAGGTGGCGATTCCAGTAGCAACTTATTTAGAATTTAGTTATGAATCTACGGCTATTGACGACAACTAATTGTGAGCAGTTTGAGAGTTATAAGCAAAACAATAAACAATTCATTTTTTTAACCAGGCGACTTGTTACGGCACGTCACCATCACTAGTGAGGCAATCCAATTATAAGTTTGTTCAGAATTCGAATACAAAGCCAATAGCGTTAGTAGCATCAGTTACCTCCTTACGGTTGGGAGTTATGGTCCAAACAGTTAATGCTAGGGTTTAAGCCGAAGTTTGAAAAGTTTCTTTTTTTCTTTTCTTTTCGGAATGGAGATTTGATGAGGGTTACGACGATAGGTCTCATGATCACAACCACTCTAATACCATGTTAAATAATGAAAACCCCTTAAGCATTACATTTTATTGATTCAAAGTTTATAATGATAAACACCTAAAAAAACCTAATAGATCCAGAACCCATATTTCGGGGTTGTGCCAACTTAACATGTCGAATACTACTACAAACACTTAAAGGCTTCATTTGATTTCGAGTATGAAAACGGGTAAACAACTTACTACAACTTTAACGCTAAAACCCGCCGAAACTTTATATCAACAGTTTCACTGACGAAAACAAACATAAACAAACCGAATGGTTTATGTATTGTGGTTGGCGTAGGACGTCATTTAGCGAGAGCAGAAAGTATAGACTATTTTTGGTATGAATATACGCACACACCATCTCTGTGATGTGTTAAAAAAAATAATTAGTACATCAGGACTGCAAGTTTAGCCCCCTAGACATAGGATCAAACGAAAAGAAAAATAAAATGAGAATTGTGAGAAGAAACCTCAACCACACATTTCTAATGTATATACAAAAGTAGATTCATCTCTCCTTAAAATTCTCTCTCTTACTTGAAATATGTGGCAAAAAATCCTTCTTAGTCTTCTCATTTTAGATTTTCCTTCTCACCGGATCTCTTCTCTAGCCCCATAAACCAAATCTTTTATTTCAACAAACTTTTGCATCGATGTGCGGAAAAAAAGTTAGAATTCAAACCCTAAAAGCATATCCAATGTAGTCACTAAGTTTTTGCATTAAGACAATGCTAATAAAATATATTTTTAACATATGCTTGCTTGGTATTATTTTGCTCTAATGTTATGCACTAAGTTTCTATACCAAACACTAGTTACTTGTTATAAGTGCATAATGGTTTAACGAATAAAACAATTATTTAAAGATAAAATTCCAAAAAGGCCTCAGTCGCCCCACATGTAAACCTTTCTAGACCGGAAATTTTTTTTTCCCCAAATAGACATGGCATACTTTGGAATTGGGCGACTCCACTGAAATGTGACATTTGTCCCAAATAGTACTATTTTGTCTTAATACAAATTACATATATACCCTCTTTTTTATTTGTTATTGTATATACCAACCAAATAATAAACATGCCATATAGTTTTTTCACTGCCTCGTGACATTTGTCAGTAGCAGAAAAGTTGTCTTCAAGAATAATAAACTCGCCAACACCAACAATTTGAGTAAAAGAATAAACATCAAAGAACAAACACATTAACAGCAATACCAAGAACAAACACATTAATAACAGTAGCATAAGATGAAGACCCAACGGAGAGGTGGCGACCACCGCCAACCTCTGGCGAGGCGACGACCACCACCAACAGTAGTAGCAGAGCATGTCTCTTGATTTTTACATATTTTCATCCACTAAATTTCGTGTTCTAGGCTTCTAGGGTTTTGGTAAGAATTTAGCACGATTTTTGTGATTTGTTAGTGTTTGATATGAATTGACTTAGGGGTTTTGTTTGGATAGGTGTTAGGAAGGCTGGACTACAACAATTTCGTTGTCTAATCCAACAAAAATGTTAAATCGATTTCTAGGGTATATATATCAAGAAATTGAGTATTTGAGTTTTAATAATTGTTTTTATCAATTGATTGAGGGGATTTGTTTGAAAAGCAGTTACAGACACTCTACCATATTCAAATTCATCTAAAACAATTCCATAAATTGTTAACTGAATAAATAGGGTTTCGAATGAACATGGGATAAATTTTGTGTTTTTGTTGTTGTGTGTTAAAATTGATAAGGGGGTTATGCTCGGATTGGTAGTATACACGCTCATTCATGTTTAATTTGTGGATAACAACAATATTTTTGGTCGAATCTTGATATAGGTGGCGTTTTGGTGGTGGCCGTAGGTTGGTAGTGGCGGTGGCCAGAGATTGGTAGTGGTCACCGGAGAATGTGAAGTGGTTTGGTATTGAAATGATGAAGAAGAGGGTATATATATCATTTATAATAAGACATAATAAAGACAAAACAATACTACATAGGACACATGCCATGATTTTAACTAGGTAGCCCATGTCTATTTGGGAAAAAAAAATGTTTCTCCGGTTTATAAAAGGTTACACCGGGGGCAACTCGGGTACTTCCAAAATTAGCTCTTATTTAAAACAAATATATGTCAATACTATATTGAGTTCATTTTGATGCTATTAACGATAAAATTATAATACATCATTATTGTTTGTCAATTTTCACATTAAACACCATTGTTTCAAACTTTTAGCAATAATCATCCATTCGTTGGTAAAAGTTAGGCACAATACATCATTAGGACTAACGTTGTAATTTTTTTTCTCCGCTATCTACTAATTCAAATACACTTCTTGATTAAGTCACTCCCAAACACCATTTTATTCATCATTACCCATAATCATCTTTTTCTCACTACTTCCACCACAATAAAGGACCTAAACCACTAAGTCATTAACTATTAAATACTTTCAACAACCATAAAATTCTTAAACCTGTAAAAAATTTATACTTATCACTATAAAATAACTCACAAACACCACAAAATACCAAAACCCATCACCATCTTCTTCTCATCACCTCTATCACCACCATTTGACACATCTACTAACACCATCCTTAAGATATGTGATGGTCGACTCTGTCACCACCAGCATTCGCTACCTCCACCATACAATACGATCACCATATTAGTTGGCGGAAGTGGAGGTGATACAGGTGGCAGATGGTGCTTAATGGTGGTGGTGGTCACAAATCCGGCCACCGGAAATTTTGTGATGATTGGGAGTGATTTTATGGTGAAAGGTATAAGTATTTTGTGTGCGCTTAGGTATTTTACGATAGTTTGTCACAACCCACAATTTCAGGTCATTTTTCCAAACTTCGACATTCTACTATTCACATATTACTATTCATCGATCACTATTCATCGTTTTACTATTCATCGTTTTTGAGGTCAATTTGACATTCCGAGCCACATTCAGAAATTTTACTATTCACTTGACACTATTCATTTTCGAGAGAAAACCACTATTCACGTGCATTACTCGTGTCATCGTAAACTTAGTTTGCGAGTGTTCAAATTCGCGTAACCGTATTGGTTCAGGAGCGAATTCATGCATTATTATCAGGGACATTTCATACGGACTAGAAATAGTCTGCATATCATCATTAGGGCACTTGCATACTATTCCACTCGTAGGATAATTAAATTAATATTTTTGGTACAATTAACGATTTACGTATGTTTATTTTAAATAAACACTAATACGCGAACTATAAATGTGACTAACATGTCCAACACTCCCGACTATGATCCCAATATATTTTTATACTCATTTTTATAATATAAAAATTGTAATATTAATTTACCCGGTATTTTGGAAATTTATTTATTACGTATCGTACGTCTGACTTAATAACGACGGTTTTCACAAAAATTAAACGATAACCACCCAAACTCTCCGTACTTGTACCCGACATATTTTTACAATTTTTCCGACTTTATTACGTCCCGAATAACCAAAACTACATAATATTACTACTAACTTTTTAATTAAACCCAAGACAACCCCCCCCCCCTTTCCCTCCTTTTTGGATTACATTGAAACTTCACCAACCAAATTAAATGCAACCTAACATTTGTCTCCTAAGTATATATTAAACTTTTTTCATCCATTTATCACAAAAATCATTTTTACTAGCTCAAGAAAACTTTTCTCTCATTTTCTCTTATGGTATAATCGACCTAGGGTGGTCAAGGAGCAAGAACAACAAATTTTACAAGATCTAGGTATAAACTTGTTCATTTAGTCATCCTTGTTGGAGTTTTGAAATAGAAACTCAAGGATTAGTAGGTTTTTCATCATCCAAACTCCCTAAACCTTCAAGTAAGTTAACAAACTCATTTTTATGATTTTTACAAGTTATTACTATGTTTATATATTTTTCTTACAAGAACTCATGCATATAATGGTTTATACCACTCTATTTTGTATATATTTAACTTTGAGCCCTAGAAATGAACACATGAGAAACCCTTGTTAGACCTAGTGGATTGATGATGTTTAAGGACCCATGACACCCTAAGAAGGTGTATGGTAGGATTAGACTAGTTTTGTGGTGATTGAAAGTGGTTTGATTGAAGTTAGAACTAGTTTGGAGACTTGAAAATGGTTTTTGAAACTACATATTGACCTACTGTCCCTATTTTCATTTCGTGGGAAAATCAGTAGATGGTGGCTAAGTTTTGACCAAAGATTTAGAAAATACTTTCAAAAATGAAACTTTAGGCGAAAGAACGGATTAAAACGAGCTTATAACGAAGGAGATATGATTTTTGCAAATTTAACGACGAAAACTATTTTTATAAAAACTACTTGCTGTTTGGCAGATTTCAACGGGTAAAAAGAGGTGTTAAACGTAACCTAAAGGAGCCGAGTTATCAAAAATATATTAGTATATACAAAAACGAACCCGTGGACATAAAGAACAAGGAAAACGAGCTTAAAACGACCAAGTTATACCCATTTTAACATCGTCAAAACTATATGTATATATATATATATGGACACAAATAAAAATAATAACTTACGCACTAAATGGTATATTTTCTAGAAATATTACTAAGGACTATATTCTTAACAAATGAATACGAATGACCCAAGAGAATATTTATACGACTTAACGACGTTATTTTAAGGTTTTCGATACGATGAATTTAACCCTAACGTTTTCATACAAGATAGTACGACAAGTTATATACTTCTATATATGGACTTATTTTTCCTAAGTATGGAAACTATTTTACTATGACGATAACTAGTATTTCCAAATTACGAGTAGTATAGGTATCATGTGCATGTGCATTCATTACATTACGGCTTGATCTTAATTAGATCACGATTATCCATATAGGTTGCGGCTAGTGTTCGCGCCTCATTGTCCTGACTACTTTTACATCATTGTACCTTCGTTGTACCATCCTTTCGAGGTGAGTTCTCATAGCCCCGTTTTTAGTACTTATTTGATTTTAAATCTCACGGGGGAGAATACATTGCACAATTATTTTTGTACATGCCCAAGTATTAAATTCCGTACATTGCTTAAGTTGCTAGTACTACCACTTCAAGTCCCCTTTATTATCATGGACCGTTAATTATATTGCCAAGCGAGAGTGAGTGGATAGATCTATCGAGGGTGACGCCTCTATTCGTGTTTGGGTTGCTCCATAAGGAAAACGAATGCATTTCATGTCTAAATTATTGAGTGACTGGTAACCACTCCTTTGGGGCATATTTTAGTACGTCTAGCTTCGGGGTCATGAGCTTAAGAGACAATGTAACTTTTTGACATTTTGTCACTTTACTTCATACTTGTGGTTTATGTACTTACGAATTACTTATAAACCTATGATTATTCACCAACTTTATGTTGACCGTTTTCGCAATGTATTTCTCAGGTAACTAAGGCATATTCTCATGGCATGCATGGAGTCATTTTGTGTATCAAGGATGACGCGTCTCTTTTGGAATTCATGAACTTTTGAACTATCGTTTGATTGTACTAAATTATTTCCTTAAACCTTTTCCAACTTTTGGGACCTATATTTTATAACTCTGAATATTTTGAATGAATCAAACGATGTATTTTCTAAACGACACTTTAGGTCATTCAATATATCCTTGCTTGTGTGCTATGACCGTTACACCCTTAGGCATTCAATTCCGCTGCCATTCAGGTATTTTGGGGGTGTGACATAGTTGTAAGTGATTTTATGTTGTGTGATATAGGTAGTGAGAGGAAGATGATAAGAAAAAGAAGATGAAATGAATAAATGGGTGTTTATCAACATGTGTGTTTGACTTTTAGTAGAAAACGAAGATAATATAGACAAGTTACATCGTTAGTCCCTAAAAATGTATTGTTTAACTTTTACTAACTAATGGATGTTTATTGCCAAAAGTTTTTAATTGCGATGTTCTTGTAAAAACTTGCAAACCACGGGGATGTATTTTTCAGTTTACTCTAAAACTAATTCATCATTATTTCGAGCATAAAATAATTTTTTTATTAGAGGTGCACTTATGTATGTTTTCGCCAAACTTTTTTTTTTTACACCGTGAAGAATCACATATGATTTTTAATATGAAAATCACCCGTGATTTTTGAAAATCTCATGTGATTTGTGAAAGTTACATCACAAATCATATATGATTTTGTATTGTCTAAAATTTAATACCCCTAAAAAAGCGAATAAGAAAAAAGTCTTTCGAAAGTATATCAAAGTGTCCGTTTAGTGAAATATTAAAAGATTCTCGTCATGATGATTTATTTTTTCGTTTAACGATTTACCGTTCGTAATATATTTTAAATTTTTTAAAAATGTGAAATTTAGGTGGGTTTATTTATTTTAATTTTTTTTTTTTTTTTTTTTTTTTTTTTTTTTTTTTTTTTTTTTTGAAAAATGAATTGCCAAGATCTGTTTATTTGATTTTATTTTTTTTTATTCTAATGCAATTAATTAGTTATTTAAGAAAAAGATTTTGAAAAAAAAAAGATTTTGACATGTGTATTTAAGAAAAAGCAGACGCATTTATAAAAAGTAGAATTCCTTTTTATAAAAATCAGTATTATGTCGCAAAAAAACATGAGTGTCCTGTAAACCTTCATGACCCACCTTAGGCCCCTAAATTGTGCAACTTTGTTGACTAAATAAATTTCAATATCAAGTGTTTAAAATCTTTTATATAATAAAATAAAACCTTTATTTGGAATTTTTCATTTTAAAAAAATGCATTCATATCTTATTTAGTAATAATTGTATTTAAAAAAAATTATTTTCTTATTAGATAACATTTTATATTTATCCATAACACAAGTAGAAGATAAGTACAAAAAATATAGATAAGATTCAATTAACACAAGTAGAAGATAAATACAAAAAATATAGATAAGATGCCATCAATAATAGGATTAAAATTTTTAAATAATTATCTTTAATTAAAAAGCTATAATTAAATATTATAAATCAAACAAAACAAAGATTAAATTATTTGTTTTTTAATAAATAAAAATATATGATTCAAAAAATTTTAAAAAACCCGCGCGTGCGCGGGCATTATTAACTAGTGCAATAAACGGGAATATAAATATGTGTAGTCACGTCATAACTCACTTACCTTCAAGGACGGAGATAGGGGTTTTCATGTGTGTCCGGGAACCTCATAGATTTTTTTTAATGTAGTGTTAGTTTTTGAAAAAAAAAACACCGATTTTTTTTAAATGCATTCGGTTTTTCGAAATGTGTTTCCTGTTAAAAAAATTTTGTGTATCCGATCATATTTGGTTCTAGCTCCGTCCTTGCTTGGCATAAAATTGATACTGATATTCACAAGGTTTATGTTGTTTTTTGTTGGGTCATTGGTTGGTGAACATGAGATTGTGTGGTTTCAATTCTAGTCTAGTTACCATGCGTGACCAAATGGATGGCGACGCCGACCTTAGGCACCAACATATATTAATATCTAAATCATGTGTAATTCGTTTTAGGAGACATTTTTGTGTGATTCATATTGGGTAAAATTAAATATGATTGATATCGATAACTTTACTTTTTTTTTTTTTTTTTTTTTTTTTTTTTTTAACAGCGAGTTAGTACGATACTATAGTTAGTGATTCGATTCCAGATTCCATGATAAGAATCAAGCAAGATATTACCAAGCATTAGTTTGTCGATGATGAAATGCTTATCAACGGAAAAGATAAAGTAATTAAGAATCATGCAAGAATATCATATTTCAACATAATATTAAACTACAATTAGTTTATTAACTTCGCTTCACCTTCCTATTGCTCGATCAGGTGGATCTCTCTCACCGCAAATGTTTTTGGCTAAATTAATTAGAAAGATCGAGATTCTATCAATTATTTAGTACTCATTTAAATAGGCATGGGATCTCTTGATTTATTACCAGTGTTTCTAAAATTATCTCATGCAACTTTGCAAATTGATGTATTTGTTTTTAAGTTGCGTTTTACTAAAAACAAACTACTCGTAGCAAGGAGCTAGCTAGCAAAAACACTTATATGTGGGCGGGTATAAAAAGAGTAACAAGACCTCCAAAAGAAAGTGTCTTAGACTTCCACTTAGAAAGACGTTTGTAGAACTGATCAATAAGAGGATTCCAATTAAGACATCTTGACATTTTAGCACCAATCGGGAGACCTAAGTAGATACAAGGGAATTTGTGAGGAAAGACACCCAATTGTAGAGGCAAGAGAGCTTAACTCGTGGTTTGAAACTCCAATCCTATATAGCTTGCTTTTGTTGAAGTTCACTTTAAGGCCGGAAGCTAGATGAAAACATGTAAGGATTCTAGACAAATTTTGGCATTGATAAGAGAACAATTCCTCATAATAAAGGCATTAGCCGCAAATCATAGGTGAGAGATAGAAATGTTATCTTTTCCCACTTTGATATCATGAAAGATATTATCGTTATTTGCTTCAAGTAAAGCCACATTAAGAGCTTCAACAGAGGTGAGAGAGGATCACCTTGCCGAAGATCTTTTTCGCTTTGAACTCCTTAGTTGGAGAGCCATTAACAAAAACCGAAGCAAAAGCCGAGTTGAAACAAGCGTGGATCCAATTTCTCCACTTTAGGCTAAAACCCATTTGTTCTATATATTACTCCTTCCGTCCCAAATTAATAGTCCACATTTCCTTTTTTAGATGTCCCAATTTAATTGTCCACTACTAAATATAGATAGAAAAGTTTAATCGAGTTTATCATATTACCTTTGCTTCAAATTATTATTACAAACTTTTATGAATAACTTAATTAATTAGTTAATGGTAAAACTGTCATTCTGTTAAAAAGTATGAAAGAGAAAGCTTTAATAAATGCAATAGCTTTTCTTAAACTATGTGTTTTTTGTCGGGAGAGAATTATTTTGAGAGGGAGGGAGTAGTTAATAATTTACGAAATGATTAACGGTCGTTTATTAAAACGGTATACGCTTTAATTAACTAATAGACTTATAATTAACAAGTGATGGACTTGTTAATTTGTATTAAAGCCCAAACGCAATGGTAAGCCCATTGTGGGCCTAGGTCGGCTGAACTAAAGGGGGGAGGGTTTTTGTGTTTGTGTAATCTAAGCTATCTAATTATGCCTATATAATGAATTGGTTAATTTATTATTTTGCATCCCTTGGAAAACCTAAACACAAAAACAAAACTCTCTCCCCTCCTCCTTGATCAATACCGATAGAACCAACACCCTCTTAGAGATTTGGGTTGATTTCAAGCTAAGCAAAGCAGTGAGTTTCGTTGCTTCATTCGTAAATCTTTAAGAACTAGCATTCTTGTATCCTACTGTGACGTTTAGTGTGCGAGAACATAGAGATCACTTTTCTTAGTGATTTAAGGGTTTCATTGAAGTGTCAAGAAAGATCAAGATTTGATCTTTATCCCGCTTGTTCATCTGAATCAAGAAACAATAGGTTAGTAACGTTTTATATATTAATCATTACACATCAGATGGATCCACTAACGAGTCTGCTGCTTATTTTTTTGATTATAAATGTTATTAGAGTCTATAAATCCCAACAACAAGAACTTTGGCTATTATTTTATATTGGCAACCAATAAGACTAATTGGCCTAAAGTTACCAATAATAAAATGATCATCCACTTTAGGTACAAGGGTTATGAAAGAAGTGTTGCAACCTCACTCGATATGAGCCGAAGTTTCAAACTCTTTAACATAAAATACTACACCATTTTCAAGCAAGTCCCAATATTTTTTTAAAAATTCAAACGTGAAGCCATCGTAGCTCGGCGCTTTGTCACTACCACAATTTCAAATAGCATATTTAATTTCAAGGCTTGTGAAAGGGCACTCAAGAAAGTTAATATCATCATGAGAGAAATGCTTAAAGAGGTTACTAGTAAAGGAAGGACTAAAAATGTTGTCTTCTTTAAAGCTATTGCTAAGGAAGTTGGAGATGTGGTTCTTGGTAGTCACATGTTTTGTTACTAACTCACTATGAATATTGAACCCATTTAAGTTTAATATATTGCCCTTAAACAAAATTGATATTTGCAAAACTAAAAGTACACATGAATTGATTGTTAAAAGGTAAAACCGCTTTTTGTTTGGTTTTCGTAAGAAACTAAAGTAGTAATTAATGCAACTTTTTAAAATTGTGTCTTTTTTGTTTGGCGAAAATAATTCTAAGATGGAGGGAGTACAAGTTATAGGATGATGACCCCAAGGTTATGTGTAACTTTCTTGATTAGATAGACTTCAGGATCATGTGTAAAATGCAATAAACGGGACATGAATATATGCAGTCATAATTCAATCAGGATCATCTGCAAAATAAGATGTATGGTGATATTCACATAACACATGGTTGTATGTTATTATGTTGTTTTCTAGCTAGGTCATTGGTTGTTGATCATGGGATCATGTGTGGTTTAAATTTCAATCCAGTACCATGCGTAAATGGATGGTGGCCCCATGCTTAGGCAATAAAAGATGTTGTCAACAACTTGAGTGAGTGTCATATGAGTATCTAAATCATGTGTAATAACATAATTCGTTTTAATTTGGAGACATTTTAAGAGTTTTTGAGATTGACTTGATTACTTTAATAAGTAAAAAGTTCAATTTATGAATTCATGTAAAAAGTTTATTTTTTTTCATCTTAATTAAAAAATGCTTTAAATTAAAATTGTGGAATTGAAAGTCTGCCTATTAAGTAATATGCTAGAAATAAAAGAAGAAAACAATTGTACGTGTGATTCATATAGAGATAGAATCAAACTTTGATTAATATCACACACTACTACATAAACAGACCTTTGCAAATTTACTTTTATATATATTGTTGGTAAAAAAAAAACTAAATGCTCTCATATTTATTTTTATATATACTGCTTAGAAAAGTTCATTTATGGATATTTATTTTGTTGCATATTGATGGACTAACCTTTATCATCCAAATCATTTGACCTAAGACAAGGTCATACATTATACAACATCCAATTTCACCCACTTCTACCATTCTCTTTTAATTAAAACTAAATTTCACTATCTTTTATTCTCTACGTCTCATATTAAATGTTCATCTTTAACTTTTCAAGTATTTCTTTATCAACTTTGACTTTAAATATTTTTACTTGTTTTATATAGTATTTGATAAAATTATACGCAATGAAAATACATTTAAAACTAAATCCATTCATATATTTTGTATCAAGTATTGTATTACACAAACACAAATATTTAAGTTCAAGGTTGAGAAAAAAAGACTTTGAAAAGTCAAATATGACATTTAAATAAAATTTACATATCTCAAGAACCATAAACTGTTAACTTACATAAATTCTCCATTGTGAAGAGCATTTAGTTATTTTTCAATAATTGAGTACTTTTACATACCTTTGAGGCTTTGACAAACTTTGTTTTTGTATTCCTTTTTTGATTTTTTTTTAATTTTTCTGTGTGTGATATTTTGTTTGATATATCACTTGTGATATAACATTAATCTACAAGTTCAAACACTCAACATGCTGTTTTAAAATTAACATAAGTATTTGTGTAGATTTTCAAATAATTCACCATTTTTTGTATTTAAAAATCAAATTCTTAGCTTTCCAATCATATATCACACATAAGTTTGGAACTTTCAAATCATTACATTTTATTCATAAAAGTTGGAAAAATATATTACTTAAAAAAATCTTTTATTTCCTTTAACTTCTATGAATAAATTGTATTGATTTAGATGTTCACGAATTATGTCTGATATATAGTTAAAAAACTAAGGATGTGTATTTTTTAATGCCAAAAGATTAATCATTTTAAGTTTTACACAAATACTTATGCTCTTTTCACGACATCATGTTGAGTGTTCAAACTTACATATTAGTGTTATATCGTATGTGATAAATCAAGCGGATTTGATTATAAAAATATATATTCTATTTTCTCCAATTTCTATGAATAAATTGTATTGATTTTGTTGTTCAAAAACTATGTGTGATACATGGTTAGAAAGCTAAGGATGCGTATTTTCAATGCCAAGAACGATAAGTCATTTAGAGTTCTACAAAAATATTTATATCCGTTTTACGAAAGCATGTTGATTGTTTAAACTTACATATTAGAGTTGTATCACAAGAAAAGTTGTCGAAAGTATATGAAGGTGTCTTTTATTAAAAGATAATTAAATGTTCGTCACAATTGTGTAATTTTTGTAAGTTTACGGTTTACCTATATGTAATTTTAAAGATAAAAGTGAGTTTAAAAAAAAAAGTTGGGAGTATAATTATATCAAATGTTCAACCATGACACATGCATTAAATTATGAAAAGGTCTATGATCTTGGACCTCTTCATGCCACATAGACATAAACCACAAGCTCATTATGGTTGAAACAAAAGATAAATATTTTCATAGCTTTTAAACCTTTTTATAAACCTCTTACAGTGGATGTCATTAATATAGATAATAAACATGGATACGTTAGTATTGGTATTTCATATTTGTTTGTAAGTTCGTTTCTTTTTCTTACAAACAGATCAATTACGAGATATACTAGTAATATTTGGCTATATTAACTGGTAACAATATTTCTTGGAGTTACTGGCCATGTATGACTTATAAATATGACCAATTCAAATGTTTCTCTATACTCCGCCATATCTGACATTTATCCCTTCCATATAAATACGCAACTACACTAGCTAGCTAGCTTATAAATATAACAGCACCTAAATTCTGATTCCCAGCAACACATTTTCAAACACCCTATAAAACAGATCCAAACATCATCAGTTTCATCTTGGTAACAATTCATTAAACAAGAAGATAGAAAATAACAGAGATTATTGGCTTTATCAAATCCAAATCTTGTTTAATCTAAAAATGTTTTATATTTCAATACGGAGTTTGTCATCATTTACATCTTATCTTAACAGGGTTTGGGATTTCTTAATCCATCTCTCGTTCTTCAACCACCAAACGTTATTTCACGTGCCCAAAGAGGACGGACTAGAGAATAAGGCTAGTCGGTTTGTTAACGACTGGAGCTCAGTAGAGCCCGTGGATTGTGCAGTTTGCTTGTCCACTATTGAAGAAGATGATGAGATTCAAGTGTTGAGATGTAAGCATCTATTTCATCGTAAATGCTTAGATCGTTGTGTTGAATACCAGCACACGACATGCCCCTTATGTCGGGATTATCTTGCAGTGCCTCGAATGGTTTGTGAGCTAGGCCGAGAAGTTATTGTGTTTAGCTTTTGTGGTGATGGTAATTCAAGTAATGATGATTATGATAGGTGGTGGCTACGTTGATTCATTTATATATTTATGTATTCTTGCATGCATGCATTTTGATTTGTATCCATGAAAACATAACACTGATTAAAAATAAAATTATTTCAAGTTTACACTAGAAAGATATATGCCTAATTTTCATAGAGCGAAATCTAGCAATAAAGATTTTTGAAACAGAAATTGCTCATTGAACAAAAGATGATGCAATTTCATTGCTAATAACGGAATAATTTCCTGGTAGTAAATTTGTTGTTAAAATAAAAAGGGGCAATTCTATATTTACTCAATAAAAACATCAAAATTTCATATTTTCCTAAACTTGCATCAAAATCATTGCACATTATGTATTATTAACTTGTAAGTTGGGTAAATATGGCATTTAAGGTTTATATTGGGTAAATATGGAATTAACCCAAATAAAAATATGACCGCTACCAATTCTGCAAGTATATATTGTTGGAACTCGCCTTCCCTGTTCGGAAAGCATTTCACTCACTATTTTCCGGAAAGCATTTCAGGCATTCATGTCTAATAAGGTACCAATAATATCACCCTATTTGCTTTCTCCAAAGCAAAACCTATCCGTTGGCAAGTTAAGAAAATTTACTGACGGGTTAACCATCGTTGACGTGTCAGTTTGTTATCAGCACGACAGCACATACTTTTTCCGTAAGACTTAAATTCATGGGTGCTATATTTTGAACATAATCTAGTAACCCAAGGTCCTAGCTTTGTCATCTATCATATCGTCCAATATGGATAAGATGGGTTTAGTTATCAACTAGAGAAATCACGACTAGTTTCGTACCAAACTTTTCTGCCATTGGTTTAATTGTCAAAAAATAGACTTTCTGTTGCAATCAACAAGATGTTATCATGTAGCTTTTGGAAAATAACTATCGTCAAATTTGGAAAATAAATATCAAGCCAAATTAAAGCACTAATTAATTGATTTTGTCAAACAGCTATAATGTCTAATACGAATCAATTTGGTTTAGTGTTGTCAAACCAAATGATTTTCCCCGTCTAATTTGTTGGGCCCCGTCTAGCAGTTTTTAAATAGATTTTAACATAAAATAGCTTGAGTATAACTTAGTTGCCTAGAATTGTTCAGCATAACTCCTTCTATGTTCTTGAAGACAAAAAGTCTTTGCTTCAGTGTTGTTGCAGTTCAACTACTGAAGTACAAGATCCAAAGAAGAAGTTCAGTTCAATGAGGATGGCAATGCCTCACTGAAAGTTGTTTGATCTCCTCGTTCATAAAGATATTGAGCAAAGAATCTCAAGTATATAGAAGGTTAGAGGCGGTAAAATCTTCTACAATAAAAAAAGGATAAAGGAAGTCTCCTAAGGAATTCACATAATCAAGTAGGTTTGATATGAATTAAATTTGAGAAATTATTTGCACATTTTGTTTTTCAATTTGCACACACTACTCTACAACCAAACAAAACAAAATGTAAATATTATAGAGTGTGTAAAGCAAAATATGAAGTGTCCCAATAAAAAAAGGGTAAATTGCAAATTAAATTTCGTCCCTAATGTTTTCGAAAATTGCAAGAAATACACCGAATAAAAAAATTGCAAATTTGCCACCTAGAGCTAACAAGCATTAGGTCTCTCGTTAGTCAAGGTCAAATGCATGTGAAATAACTAATATACCCTCGACTTATTCCCCAATTTGATTTTCTTTTGAATTTGCAATTATTTTTAGTCAAACATCAATCACAAAACCAAATATTTATGAATTTTAACACCCAAAAACATGATTTAAAACAATAACAATCTCTCGATCATTAAACTCTCCAAACTGAAGAATATCATCAAATCATTAAACTCTCTCCAAAGTGATCGTTTCTGCAAAGTTAAAACTCTGTGTCACTAACACGGTTACAGAAGATCATGCGGTCAAAGTTTCTTTAAAAGAAAAATATTCCATAAATTAATCACCTAAGTGACACATGAGTTAGTTGTATGAATAAACATGTTAATCTATAATAAATTAAGTTAACTTATTTATTTATTTAGGAGGGAGGGGTTAAAGAAATAAATTAAGTGAACTTATATACTACTAGATTCTCCGGTATTAAAAAATACATAAATCTTGCCTTGCTATATTTTTACTGATAGTCAGCTAGTGACGGAGCCAAGATTTTGATATTGGGTGGGCCAAAATAATTTTCTACAAATGAAAATTACGTTTAGAAGATTTGTTAGATTTGTCACTATATTATCGATTACTATGTCAGAACATGAATTTATGAATTGATAGATCAAATTTATACATCGACGACATATGAATCTAATTCAGTATCACAACAAGCATAAAACAACCTCGGAGGAAACTCTTATAATTATGTTTAGTTATTAAATGATGTTTGAATCAATATATAGCTAATGCTCAGAATTCAATGTAGCATCATAATAACTATACAATCATGAAAGGAGATGAAGTGTAAAGGTTGCGAAAGGTTGCTAGAATAATTAATGATTTAACCTAATTCATGCCTATATAAACCGGCCAAAATCACATTTAGTATGTACATTTGAAGATGATTCACAGATCTTTTAGATCTTTGATTGTTGGTAGTGGTATGTAAATTCTCTTTTGCAACACTTTAGAGATGATTCACACATCTTTTAGATGTTTGTAATTAACTTGGTCTTCTTTTTTTCTTAATTTAGTTATCATACGCAGGTACCACGAAAATCACACAAGATCATGCATGCTCAGATAAATGGAACCAAAGATTGGGATACTAACTATTTTCTTTGTTTCTTACATATTTAGGTGATTGTTATAGATATATGTATTATGTTAATGCATTTTCATATACAAGTAATTTATGTGCGTTTTCTGATGTAGCTCACATGTGCAAATTGATTCAAGAAAATGTGCACGAGCATATATGTAAAACAACATTTAAATGGTTAAATGATACTTTTTAGCGTGATTAGTTTATGTAAGTAGTTGCTTTCGAATACTCTTTGAGAAGTATTAGAATGAATTTATCGCGTGCAATTGATTGAAAAAAAGAAGGTTCGCGCATCGCATAGTGTTTTCTTTTTCTATATGTAGAATCATTAGTGAGAAACCAATATTTACGTCCATTAAATGAGTTTGCCATAATAGCAAAATATGACATATTAAAAATATCACATTGAGTAATGAATAGAAAGGAATAAATACATAATTTTGACTTAAAACCGTTTGTAAATTATAATATCAAATAAAAAAGTTGAGTTTTAAACATAAGCAAAAGTTCAAACTTTTATTGAAAAACAAAACCGGTGCATTTAATGTGAAGTTTATACAGCATCGAGATGGAAGTGCAAGGCTTGCCGGAATTGATCACATTATATTTAGTAATTAGTATAGAATTAAAAGTCGGTTATGGATTAAGATGAAGTTGAAAAGGTTGCAAGACTAAATGGTGATTTAACCTAATGTAATATATATAGATATATGTACTATGTTAATGCATTTTCATATACAAGTAATTTATGTGTGTTTACTATTGATGTAGCTCATATGTGCAAATTGATTAAAGAAAATGTGCATGAGCATGTATGTAAAGCAACATTTAAATTGTTAAATGGTACCTTTTAGCGTGAATAGTTTATGTAAACATGCAACTTGAATAATGAATATAAAAGAAAAAAAATACATAATTTTTGCTTAAACCCATTTGTAAATTAAAAAAATTAAGTTTAAGACATAGTAGAGTCCAAAGATTTTAGGAATCTATACTACTTATAATGGAGGTGACTCTCTCTCCAAAAAATTTCAGACTTACAACACTTTATGCATGGTGTACAACACTTTAATGCACAAAATTTTTAGACTTACAACACTTTAAACATAGTGTACAACAAAAAATAGCAAAAACTCAAATTCAGACCAAAATTCATCAATTCTACATTAATAGCATTAAAAACACCCCCTACACCAAAATTACAAGTATTTAAGCACAATGTACAACCCTCCATTAAAACCATCACAAATTTGTATATATTCTGCTAATTAAGAAAATGTATCAATTCCACTTCACGTTAGAGTTGTCATCATCACAATTTCTTCATTATCACGATTTGGGATCGTATCAGTAGCACATGTAGTTTCTCAGACAAAGACAAAGGAAAACCATAACATATCATACCGTACACCAGAAACTATTTGACAAACATGGTGAATACAACACCCAAGAAAAGGCCATGAAGTTAGACCAAATAAGGATCCATCAATTAACTTCTTTAAAAAAAGGAAACAAGGATGAAAAAAAAAATTATTCGATAATGAAGAAATCGAATAATTATTCGATAACTTCTTTATAAAAGGAGACTGTGGTAGTGGTTTCGGGTATCATGAGAGCTCTTCAATAGATCAACTGCTCCATAACGGACGAGGGTATCCCGATCTATCGACTGGGAAGGTTTAGGGTTTCGTCGGAAAATTTTCCGGCAATCGCGGCGGTGGCGGCCGGCAGTGGTTTCCGGAAAAGATGGTGGCTCCAGTGAGGTATTAAAGAGAGAAAGAAGAAGTGTTTTTGTGTGTGTGTTTTTAGTATAAGAAATAAAGAGAGAGGGTGATGTTGTTTTATTAGGTAGGGAGGGACCAAACTTGGCCAACGCAAACTACAAGGATAGAAAAAAACATTTAGGGGCGGAGGGGGTATTGTGACAAGTTAGTAAAACTTAAAAAAATACTTGCCGCGGGACCTATTTGGCATACCAAATGGACTCGAAAAATTATGAAACTTGCGTCATTGTTCTCAAAATAATTTTTCCATTAAAAACGAATATAAATACGCATAACTTTCTCGAAGTCAATTTATTTGACAAATTCGATTCGTTTCATGCTTTTTATGTTGTGCCAGCTCGATAAAGGAATAATGCACACGTTTGTAAATTAATTGTTAAAAAAATATGGTCGCATAACATTACATTGCTAGAAAATATGGTCACAGGGTACCCGCCGCCGCATCGCTCGGGTACCCTGCTAGTTATTAATAGTGTGTTAATTAATATTCATTTGCTTAGCTATTTAGAATTGAGTTTATTGATAAAATTTATTAACATTAGTTAGACTTCAATGTTAATTTTCAATGAAATTAATTGTACAATATAATGAGATGAAGCTAAAAAGGTTTGTAACAATTTTTATACAATTTATGTGGCATTATTATATATACATTATTACACAAACTTTAACGTACAAACTTAATAAAGAAAATATTTAACGCACATTAAACTATAACCAATTAGATAGACCCCGTGTGCTTCATATTATCATGCAAAAACCATCTAATTGACAAGTATTGTAGGGCTAAGTAATATACCAAAAGAAACAAACCATTTTTTTGATCATGCAAATAAGTAATAGGCCAAAAGAAACAAAGCCATCACAACTTAATAACCAAATGCCCATTTATAAAATACAACACCACAAAACTAAAATAACATCAAACATTTTTAAATTTTTATACAAGAAAGTCAAAACGTTTCATACAACACAGTAAACAATAATTAAGCATACATTCGCTAATACACAGAAAGAATACACAATAAACAATTAGATTCGAAGCTTGTGCGTAGCACGGGTTCTGCATGCTTCGTTTATACAAAAGAGTTGCAGTTTGAATTTATGTACAAGTTTGAATATGGGTGGATCAAACCTTTTCTAATGGGAATTGATTTGCACACTTTTGTTTTTAATTGGGACATTCTAAAGAATGCATCAGACAGTTGTACCATATTTTCAGCATGCTTTAATTACTTATACCGCGAGTGTGCCAATAAAAAAGATGAGTGTGCAAATCACCTCCCTTTTCTAATGTTGAATATTGCACCATATAACATAGCATGTATACTTCCAATTTGACGGTTTGGGTTAGCCATGGCCCATCCCACTCCAAGAGTGGCTCCATCCCTATAGTCAACACTATCATAATAATCATAGTGTACCATCAAAAGTGGTCCTGCTACCAAGAAATTCACTACTTTTAAGCTGACAACCATGACTATTTGACTAAAACATAATCAACGTTGAACTGATTCCGTGAGAAATGATGAAGGGTGCATTGCCGTTCGTGGCACTGGTGGTTGGTCAAGAAATTCACCATAGCCACCATCCATGTCTTCAAAAACCACAACCACCATCTATGTCTTCAAACTTGTTGATATAAATAATGCCTAAAAACATTATTAACATATATCGATATCTCTATGTTTTAATAATCACAAAACGTAAACTCATTGAACTACAAATTATGACGTAAACAAGTATTTAGTCGTAAATATTTGCTTTAGCATCCATATCACTTAAGGTATGAATAAACAAAGTGTCTAATGCATTTTATGATCAAAGAAATTTTTATTTTTACAAACCTTACATTTTATTAAAGTGGGACAAACATTTTTAAACTTATACAAAACAATTTTGTATTTATAAGAAATGTTTTATTCAAAATAAATAGTTTGAATTCGAATTTCAACCTAAAATACGGCTACATTCTTCAGGAAAAATCTCCTCCACAAAAAGACAAAAAAATTTGAAGAAAAAATATTTTTTTATTAGGCGGTCCCCTTAATTATACTAGGCGGTCCCCTTAATTATTAAGGGGACCGGCACCCAATTAAAGGGACCGGCCACGCTCCCAAACAGTTTTTTTTTCCCTTATAAATACTGGTTCATTCCACAGATTTTTCTCACCTTTTGCACCCCAAAACTTTCTGTTCTAGATCTCATTTCTATTCTCTAAAATTCTTTGATCATACACACATAAATCTTTGTTTCAAAGTGATCCAAACCTCTACCTTTCAAGTGCAAGAGAAGAATACTTCAATCCTTCAAGAGAAGAAGTATTACAACTTGTTGTGACCTCCACATCCAAGTTGTTAGAGCATCATCCATTATATCTATTTTTTTGTGTAACTAGTTGTGAATATTTGATAGAAGATAGATTAGCAAGGTGTGTAGATATAGTGAGTGTGTAGTAGATAGTTGTGAAGTAGAGAAGTTGGGAAGTAGATAGTTATGAAGAAGATTGTTGTGAAGTAGATAGTTGTGAAGATAGATAGGTGTGAAGAAGTAGTGATGTGATTAAGTAGTGACTAGGTGTGAAGAAGTTGTGTAGAAGGTGTGAATAAGTTGTGACGAAGTTGTGGTGTGTATATTGGTGTGTAAGGTTTTCTCCGCCATAAGGGAGCTTGTTGACATAGTGAAGAAAACTCTCGAGTAGGTGACTCGAGGAGTGGAGTAGGGCAAGGAAGGTGTCCTTGTAGCCGAACCACTATAAATCATTTGTCTCGCGGTTAGATCTTTCCATATCTTACTTATTATCTTGCTTATATCGTTATTACTTTTGTAGACGTAGACGTATATATATATATATTTGCTCATATAGTGCTAGTATTGATTTTACTTAAAGATCAAACGAAAGTTTCATTCACAAAACAAAATTTTTTTCAATCAAACTAAAAAGGTAACATACATATAATTGATCATTTCGATCAAGTATAGTTTTCATACAAAATATAACTAAGGATTATAAAATAAACGATTACTTACTTATCTCTCGTATATAGCTATAATTGTTTATATTATGCATGTGTTGATTTCACATACTTAGCTTATATTATTATTGTTCATACTTAGATATAGTTGTTCATATTGTTCAATATTTGAGTTCACATAAGATTGAATCAAAGTTTTAAAAGCAAACAAGGTTTTAAAACTAAACTAAGTTTTCATAATAAAATTAAAAAGACGTAAAACTATTCAACCCCCCCCCCTTCTAGTTTTCCACAAAACTCATATCATTATCAAACACCACTTATATTTACCAATTCATATGTATGTTTGTTGAGTTTTTCATTATCAAAATTAATTATTTGCTTTACTGCTTTTGCTTTGCTACCGCTTTATTTTTCTTTTGCTGCTAGTTGTAGATGAAGATTTATCTCTGCTTGCTGCCGAACGTCTTCATCAACAAAATTTTTATTGTTTTATTGTTTATTTAGCTTCCTCATTCAATCCGAGATTTCACGATTTCGCCGCTCGGATTGCGGGGAGTATAATAGATATGGCTCAAGCTCGATGTGGGGTTAAGATCCATTAGGGTTAGGTTATCTTATGTATTATACATTATAAATACTTGATAGATAAACATAAGACCTTACAGGGTTTCATCATATAACAATTTACTACATTTAAGACAAGTGTTATCTTCTTCAGCGAGCACCTCCATAACAATGAATTAAAATGAATTCCAGTTCAAGATTAGCCATTCGTACTCATTGTAATCCAACAACTACAATACCCACATAAATATACACATTACAACTTTCAATATCACAAACCCACAAATTTCACCAAGAACATATTTGTGTTTTGGTCTGTGGCAACATATTTTGGTGTAATCTAAAAGGCTAAAATTTCACTAAGAACAACAAATTTCATTATAGGTGAAATTCACTGGTTAAGATTTGAGATGTTTATATTTGTGTTTCGATCCAAGAAATAAAGCCAAGAACATATTCATATGGGGTTTTGATTCTGATAGAAGAAAATTATGAAGAAGGAATTATGGTGACATTTGGTTTGTGTAGATTTGATTGGGATTGTGTTCTTGAAATAAATGGGTAGATCTTTGATGTGATGTATTCATTAATCAAGAAGAAAGCAATAATGATAAGTTATGTTTGGGGGTTATATTAAAAAGGAGAAATGAAACAAGACATGTTTAATACATCATTAATTTACGCAATTGAGAAAATTTATCAGTCGAGTTTTGGTGACAGCGATGGTGGTGGTGGTGGTAGTAGAGGGTGGTGGTGCTTGGTGGGTTTATGATGTGGTGTGAGAGTGAGGAAGAAGACGAGGGTATATGTCATTTACATGTGTTTGACCTTGACTAACGAGAGAACTAAAGCTTATTAGCTCTCAGTGGCAAAAAATGAGTGCTACGTTAGCTCTCGGTGGCAAATTTACAATTTTTTTTTGGGTGTATTTCTTGCAATTTTCGAAAACATTAAGGACGAAATTTGTAATTTACCAAAAAATAAAGTGTGCAAATCAATTTCCGTTAGAATTGGTTGATCAATGTTGTCAAACCAAATGATTTTCCACATCTAGATAAAGGATTTATACGAATGAGATTTAATGAGAGAATGCGTTCTTTTCAACACTGTGAGATACTGAGATCAACAAGATACTTGACCTAACTAGGTTTTTATTTATTTTTTATTTTTTGTAAAGCAGCAATATATCAAAAAACAAAAAAGCAATACGACCAAACGGCACTAATTCCTCCTCTACAAACAAGCCTTTTATTAATTTTATTTTTTTGTAATGCAGCAATATATCAAACAACAAAAAAGCAATACGACCAAGCGGCATTAATTCCTCCACTCCAAACAAGCCGATTAAAGAGAAAGGAACTCGAACAAGAAAAAATACACAAAACAAGCCAACAAAGCTCGGATTAAAGTTATCCTAACCCAGCTACAATATTTATTACAAACTAGAGAAAGCATTTCCTAACCTAGACAATTTGTTCAACAGTTATCCTGTTTTTCTAGATAAATTCGTCCATTCTTTGACAAATACATCCAATGTAAATATGAGTTATTTCAAATCATTGTACAATAAAGTGAATAGTGACACCAAGGTTGTGTGCGATTTTAACTCAATTTCAGGCTAAACACAGTAATAGAAGGGATTGACTGATAGATCGACTAGTCGATTGATCACCCTTACTGTGGGTGTCGATCGCCAGTCAATCGATTCTCTTTTTTTATATATCGATCGGGTAGTCAACCGACTGTCATCCCATTTTGTTTTGCTTGTTGTTACCGTTGGGCTGCTTAGAAAAAGAAAAGAAAAATTGATTGTGTATGTGTTTAATGTGTGCTTTCAGTAAATGAGTTGAAGATGAAGTTTTGTATATATGTATGGCCAAACAACTCATATAAGACAAAAGTGTTAAGATTAGTACTCAAAATTTTTTTCTTCTTAGTTCGCTACTCAGAAAAATACTTTTTAACAAGTATTATATTTTTTAAAGGTATTATCTCTATTTTTTTTCTCAAAAAGGTTTTATATATATATATATATATATATATATATATATATATATATATATATATATATATACATACATACACTAGTCTCAAAGCCCGCCCAATGGGCAGGCATGACTTGTAATTTTACGTTTTATTTTAATTTGTTGTTTTGTGATGCCCGTTGGGCGGGCATAACTTGCAATTTTACATTTTAATTAACCATAATTGGATATTAGAGATTTTTATTAATTTTGACGCATGAATTTTTTATTGTATGTTACTTATGTATTATGGATTGTACAATTTATGTATTATGTAAGTTCTTTAATAATAGTGTTGGTGATATTATTAGACTTATTAGTATTTTATAATGTTATTTTTAGTATTTTTGGATTGGAATTTAGACATTTACGAATAATATTTTTTTAACATTATTAGTTATATTTGTTGGAAAGTCAATATTAACAGGATTTGTCAATACTTTAGCTACTTTAGCGGCATGGTTTGTTAGTCGGTGTTATATTCTCATATAAATGTTGAAATAGCGACTCTAATCCTTAATAACTAAGGTAATCTTATGAAACTGGGGCTACATGTTGTATAATAAAAAGACTATAGATTGAGGCGAAGGAGGTTCAACCTTTCCCGTGGTATCTGATTTGTTAAAGTGGCAAGCTGCTTATGAAAGTTTGTATCAATAATTTTCTCCAAGTAATCAAATTGGTTTTTAAGAATCCAAATGCCACATAATTAAGCGTACCTAAAAAATGAAGCTTTCAAGATCCCTCACCAAGGAATAATCAGCTATAGCATGAAGCCAAGGAGAAAAAATGATTAATATTTAGTAAGGAACAATTTAGTTCGATAGATAGATCCTTAACATCAATGAAAAAAAAAATCAGAAAATTGTAAATCAAGCACAAGTATGTTTATTTGTGAAAATTAAACATGTGTGTAGCGTGCAAATTATACATATACCAATGGTAATATGCAGATTTTACCTTATCCTTTGTGCCCTTTAAGTTGTTGCAATAGCAGGAATATACTTGTACATTAGGGCGTTACATTAGGGCGTTCCATAAAATCCTCCTCCTTCATCTTTAGAAGAGAATGCCTCATCATCACAGTCCTCATCATTGTCATCGTCCTCATCTCCCATGTCGTCATCTTCATCACCTGTATTATCACCACCCACGTCGTCAACATGAAAGCTATTTCAACTTGATCTGAGTTATGTAACTTACCACTATCTTCCATCTCACCGTGCATGAAGCCCACGGTTTCACTCTCTTCCATGTCAACTCCCATTTCCTGCACTGCAGGCTGGTTTAAATTTGAATGGCTATCACTTTCCTCCTGTGATGATTGTTGATGTGTACCTATAGTGCCCGTGACCTCGTGTTGACTATTTTGATTTCTAGGGCTTGATATTTTACCTTGGGCTTGTAGTACTTTGCTTGTGGTTTCCTTGTGGTTTTGTGGGGAGTTTTATACCAGTTTGATAGTCAAAAGTAGCTCCAGTTCAGTTACTACTTTTAATAATGGATCAACGTTGCAATCTTAATATAGTTAAGCTAAGGAAATACGGCATCTCAATTACATAGCCCGCCTGCTTATGTATTCATTGAAAAAAATAAGTCAAGGAAAGTAAGTTATAAACATACCAATATATTAATTGAATGCATTAAGAAATATAAGTCAAACAATGTACATGTTGCTGAAGGATATCCACTACTCAATTGTTGTATTAAACATATAGATCAGCGGCACCACTCCCTACTCAAGTTCTAGCTATGTTGAATTAGGTTGATACATGTCTCAAGGGCCCACTACCCAAGATGTGACAACATCCATTACTGTCACGTTCTGTGTAAATGGAGCTATAGTTCATATAATCTGCTTTGCAATGGTGACATGCCTGATCACAATTTCCCATGTGAACATATGTTGTCGGGGGACCTGCAATGAAGAAAGCACAGTGGTATCTCCAATAGAAAAAGAAAAGCCAAAGGTGCAAATGAAATCATTATCTGATAACCGTCTAATCGAAATAATGAATTTGTATACCTTGTCTGGACCGCGTTATTCGATTGTCTTCTTTGATGAGAAATATTTGAGACCGAAGAACGATACTGAACTGCAACAACATATAGGTTCATTATACTCATCTATGAAACATGAATCAGAAACCAAAAGTAAACTACTTAATACTGATCACCAGATACTGTGATAAACCCAAAGTGACAGACCTCTGGTAAAAGGCGGCCGGTTACCATCAGACGCAGAGCCGGGCCCGAACTGAAGAATTACCCAAAGTTATTGTAGAATTACCCCCAATGGTCAGAAACATCTGTGAAAAGGTGCATGGGTGACCATCATAAGCTCCTTCATTACGTTGTTATCTGACATAAACAAAAGTTACCTGACAGCTGCCCAACGACCAATGGCTCAGAGGTATTCATTTTGAATGTTGAAAATGTACCATCTACTGTAGGTAGTCGCACAACCAGTGTATTGTAAATTTGGATATCAATAGCCAAGCTCAACAATGGCACCGAGTGTATATGTGAAGTAGTTGTTTCATAAGTAACCGTATCTACCTTCTACTTCCGAAACCATTCACATCCTAAAATTAAAGTACATGAATAATGACTTTAGCAATGTTAATCAGGAAGTATATAAGGTAATTCAAACACCCAAGACATCGTTATCAGCCTCTTACTCTCACATTTATCAAACCCGAAAATCCAAAACAATAATAGAGATAGTGAAAGGCACAACTTTTATAATTGGCATGTTGGCACTGCAATCTTCAGGTGTATTGTCCCGGGGTTCTGAGTGCTTTGCGGCTTATGTGCTTGATGGTACCTTGAATATCAACTTTATTATGCTTTACAGATTTATTTTTTCTTTTTTTCTCATCTTTAACATGAACTGGTTTTTTAAGGACCTCAGTCATAGATATACTTGGTTGGGTATCGCTTGGAAAGTTGGAAGTTCTTCTTTTACAACCTTGGTGTTGCCTACATTTCCTTTTCCCTTTTTGTTTGGTGTTGCAGAAGCTGATTGAAGACCTCCTTTTTTTGGTTCGATGTGCTCCCGTCTAACCCATTCTTCTATTGGTTTCCTTTCCGAGCCATGGGTTTTTGAAACAGTATATCAAACCTACAAGAATTTTCTTACCCCGCAAGAATTCTAAGTGGAATTGTCGATGCACTAACAGATTTAAACAAAGGAATTTCTAAATATGAAGCTATTTATTTTAGCCGACAACAGGAGTTCTACCAACCGGCTCCTACACACAGATACTTCCTATTAGCTAATCCCACCCCAGCACTACAACTTCCACCATGCATCCTTGTCACAACAATATAATGTGGAAAAAACTTAGTTGTAAGAGAGACTCAAACCTTGAACAATTTAGAAGCGATCGACAATGTTAAAAAACCCAACGACGCAAAATAAATCAAGGTGAACACTGGTCGGCGTTAATGCCAATAATATCATTGTATACCTGTAAAGAGTGGCTAAACATCAGAGGTAGAAAAATGAATGTGGTGGGTTATGTAACGGGTCAACTGCGCTGAGTCAAAAGAATAATGAGGATGTTTTACGGGTTTAAATTAATATACTACTTTACTATACTATTTTGCAAAACTGACCAACTTCATCTCAAGTCTTACACACACATCAACAAATAATCATGTACGTATTAAAACACTTATACCTGTGCTTGGGCAGTCTCGATATGATGTCTATCAAATGGAATAGAAAATACAGATAACAAATTTAGTGTCACATAAGTTTCAGAAAAATATAAATTTATCACATAAAGAAAAGTACATCATCAATAGAAATAGAATATAAATAGTAAAATGAACCTCACACCAGTTTAAACAATTAAGAGCACCAACTTCAAAGAGCCGGGTCAGATTATTATTTAACCTGGGTAGGATATTAGCATTATAGAGAAAACAACATCTACGATCCTTTATCCCAAATATGTGAGAAGTAAGAATTTAAAAACGAATCACCCAGACTTATACTGCACTGAGCCTTTCTTCATGCATATCTTGTGTCATAATTGGTTGATCCTATGAATAAAAGAATATCAAGTAATTCACTGTTGAGCAAACATAAATGTATAAAGAGAGAATGCGAGTGAGATGAACCTTTGTGAATGAAGCATGCATGTAGTCGCGTGATTTCAGAAGCACCATGGATTCCACTACACCTGCCGATCCCCTCCTCTTGCACCTACAACAGATCTCAGTTAATGATCATAACTTTAACTAACTTGCCCATATAGCCACCTCTATAAATGATTCACTATTTTAATGGATTTAGAAACATCATACATGATTTCATGATAATATGCATCAGAACATTAAGATGCTAGAGTTTGAGCTAACCTTTAGATTAGTATCCCAAATTCCTATGCAGAACGCACTGCCATCAGCAGATAAACCCAAACAGCTGACACAACCCTCGTGTGAGTTCTGAAGAGATTCTAATTTCAAAACTTCATATAATAGAAAACCACAACTCAGGTATGGTAGAAAATAAAAATAAACCAAAATCTATAAGGAAAAATCACAAACCTGACCGTTGTTCGTGTGAGCTATTACAATATGAGAGAATCTGTACTTCTGTGTATATTGTACTTGGATCCGTCTGCTTTTCTTACTTCTTACCATCTTTGTTGCAGCAAATCACTTTTAGGACATTCTTGTTGTTTGGCTCACGTAGTGGAATATCTTGTCATAATTATAAGCCTACAATGAAAGACTACATTAATACTATTTTTTGCTATAACTTGTTAAACACTTTAAAAACCGATGGTATAATTGTCACAGCTTCAAATCTCATAAGCACATCCAAACCCTCTCTACCCGTCAATCAGAAGGATATCAGCCATAAACATCCTCCTGTAGGAAACGTTTTTTGATAACTTCATTTCTATGAAACCGCGAAAACAATGTGAAACATGCCATATAATAGTAGATATTATGAAGTCCTCGACTTCAAACAATGTATTCAACATGATTTAAATTTTAAACAGGGATAGTTTTTTGTGTCTTTTCAGATTAGGGAGATTCCTTGTTTCTAAATCTACGCCTAGTGATTACTAAAGGGAAAGAACCCGTAACCCCTCCAAACACCTAAAATACTTTGAATCAGAAAAAATGAAAGCAAAACAATGGCTCAATTCATACAAAGAACAAAATTTGAACTTGTGATTTGCACAACCTGATGTGGATCAGTCATATTTACTATGATTATAATGTAATGATAGCATAAATAGAATTTTACCTTGTGAAAATGTTGGCCACTGATGTAATGACAGCCAAAATAGATTGTTCCTGTAACCAGAATAAAGTTTACTGTGATTATAACGTACTAACATGATTAAATAATGCCAAAATATCCATATGAGTTACCCTCGTCTTCTAGAAGTGCAAGATTACGGTTGACCTTAGGCAGTTTCTGTGGTCGTTGATAAATTAGACTCGGGTACAGGTGTTTGGTCAAAAGATTTGATCAAAATCTCGGACACGTTAGGCACATATTTCTCCACACCCATTTTTCCTAAACTGTTTTTACACTAAACTTTTCTGAAATCGATAACATAGACTTGATAAGAATAGAATGAGCTTTTCAATTCAAATACAAAATCAACATGTGAACAAAATAATCAATTTATATAAATTATTTACTGAAAATGAATTCACATTTTTATAATTTTGAAGGCCCAAGTAGCATGAAAGTAAACAAAAAGCAAGTGTAAACCTTCTAAATCAAAATGCATCATAGTAGTGTTAAAGTGTCTACGCATCAGTAGTAATGTTAGCGATTAATGCCCCTGATCGATTCTAGTGATTTATTATTCCAAAATTGCCTTCCAAACTCATTTAGTTGACTCTTTGGTTCAGGTAAATTAAGCATGATTCTATTGCATTGTTGGCCATATAAACCTGATGTAAACAGTCTCGAAGACCACCTACTTTTAATTTGTATTTATTTATTAGCAGATCAAATGATTAAGAGTAAATTACATAAATGGTCACCGTGGTTTGTCCACTTTTTCACATTTAGTCACTGAACTTTTTTTTGACATGCATGGTCACTGAAGTTTCAAATCGTTACAGATTCAGTCATTAAGGTTTCAATTTCGTTACATAAATGGTCACTGTGGTTTGAAACTTCAGTGACCATTTATGTAACGAAATGGACTGAATCTGTAACGATTTGAAACTTCAGTGACCATGTACGTCAAAAAAAAAGTTCAGTGACTAGATGTGAAAAAATGGACAAACTGTAGTGACCATTTATTTAATTTACTCACAGATTAAAGTGTGTCATTCTTATGCTTATCTCTTCATTTTGGAATAAGAAAAGCAATTTGTGTCATAGTCTAATTCATCAATTAAGAAAACAGCCACAGAGATGCTAACTGTAATTCAGGTGCTTTGTCCCTCCTCCGCCTTCTCTCACTTTCGTTTCTCTAAATACTCCTCATATACAATTGTATTAAGTCGCTGCCTATGCCTTCAAATAATATTCAATACATTTGTTTTTACCACGTGATTATCCTCCACATATACAACAATTGCACCTTTCCACCTAAACAAAATTGACGATACAGAGGGCCCGAATGCCTGGTGGAGCTACTAAGTCTCTCCTCATACAAAAGACTGTGTGACACTTTGAGCAAATGCAATCACACGGGCCAACCCTCTTATATTCTGTTGGTGGACCTTTACGACAAATGAATCCTCTATTAGCAACTTACTTATGTGAACAAAAGCATTGGTAAAAAGATGCATGATTGGGATACAAATGGTGTTACAAAACTGAGCGAGAGCGCCTTGTCGTTGGTGTGGGCGCTGCTTGTGCTTCTGGAAGCGATGTGTGTGGACTGCTAATTGGTGGTGTAGCTACAATAGAGGGGGTTGTATTAGATCTTCTAGGTGCACCTACAACAACCATGCTATTAAACCTATAAAGACCATTATTAATGCATACAGGCAACAACCGGCCACATATATGTATCTGGTGCAATAGCGTCTGTGTCCAAAACTGTAGAAACAAATGCGGGTACAAATGGATGGTATCCTGGCTGTACCGAACTGAGCACTGCATTTTTGTGACCTGCTGTTGATAATGGCACATGACCAGGCTGTTGACGGCTTCGATGCGAAGGACGTTTGCCTGAAATAATGAAACAACAGGTGAACGAGCAATCAGTGCGAAGAGGTTTGAAAAAAAATGGGAGCATATATATGAGTAGACAGATGTACCTTCAGGCATCTCCGTGCGCATCCTTTTGCGAACACCATACGCAACCGTGGTCGACGTAACATTACACCACATCAGCATCGTTAGTTGCCTCATGGTGGATGAGGCCAGTCCCAAAATCCAATAACATTGGGCCCCGACCCTTATGCGTGTACACTGTTATAAAGAAACAGACTTCGATAAGTGTATGACAATGACGTTGTAAATAGGTAAAATTAGTTCAAAAACCAACCATTGGAAAGGCATTGGTTTAAGTGGTAGCATGCACACTCCCAGCTATGGATGGAGTTTGAGCAGCTGAGGAAACAGTGGGAACAGGCTGCCTACTAATGCTATACTTTTTTAATATATTTCAACCTCGGATAGTCGATGCTAACTATATTCTTTTTTAATAGCTTGCAACCTACTAATGCTATACTTTTTTAATATATTTCAACCTCGGATATCTTTTAATATTGGGGCTGCCAATTCTAAGCTTAAACTCGTGCCTTTTTTTAAATATATTTTTTATGAACAATTAATGAACAATTTATACAACATATAATTTGGAAATGTAGCAAGTCCCGTGTATGAATTATGTAAAGCATAAAGTCACAAAAGCAAAACCATGAGTTCTAGAGTGTCGCCCTCGCAGAACATGTCTGATTCTAGCAAAAGTAGAGCAAACCTTAGTACCAAACCGCTTATTGAAAGATTTGCTCCACATTGCCTGCAAAGAAACATATGAAACTGTAAATGGTAGATGTGCAGTTGCATATTGCTATTCAAACTGGTTATCAAAACATTTATACCTCCATATACATATTATACTAAGCTCCATTTTAGCTACTTTACTATACTATTTTGCAAAACTGACCAACTTCATCTCAAGTCTTACACACACATCAACAAATAATCATGTACGTATTAAAACACTTATACTTGTGCTTGGGCAGTCTCGATATGATGTCTATCAAGCGGAATAGAAAATACAGATAACAAATTTAGTGTCACATAAGTTTCAGAAAAATATAAATTTATCATATAAAGAAAAGTACATCATCAATAGAAATAGAATATAAATAGTAAAACGAACCTCACACCAGTTTAAACAGTTAAGAGCGCCAACTTCAAAGAGCCGGGTCAGATTATTATTTAACCTGGGTATGATATTAGCATTATAGAGTAAACAACATCTACGATCCTTTACCCCAAATATGTGAGAAGTAAGAATTTAAAAACGAATCACCCAGACTTATACTGCACTGAGCCTTTCTTCATGCATATCTTGTGTCATAATTGGTTGATCCTATGAATAAACGAATACCAAGTAATTCACTGTTGAGCAAACATAAATGTATAAAGAGAGAAAGCGAGTGAGATGAACCTTTGTGAATGAAGCATGCATGTAGTCGCGTGATTTCAGAAGCACCATGGATTCCACTACACCTGCCGATCCCCTCCTCTTGCACCTACAACAGATCTCAGTTAATGATCATAAATTTACCTAACTTGCCCAATTAGCCACCTCTATAAATGATTCACTATTTTAATGGATTTAGAAACATCATACATGCTTTCATGATAATATGCATCAGAACATTAAGATGCTAGAGTTTGAGCTAACCTTTAGATTAGTATCCCAAATTCCTATGCAGAATGCACTGCCATCAGCAGATAAACCGCTGACACGACCCTCGTGTTAGTTCTGAAGAGATTCCAATTTCAAAACTTCATATAACAGAAAACCACAACTCAGGTATGGTAGAAAATAAAAATAAACCAAAATCTATAAGGAAAAATCACAAACCTGACCGTTGTTCGTGGGAGCTATTACAATATGAGAGAATCTGTACTTCTGTGTATATTGTACTTGGATCCATCTACTTTTCTTACTTCTTACCATCTTTGTTGCAGCAAATCACTTTTAGGACATTCTTGTTGTTTGGCTCACGTAGTGGAATATCTTGTCATAATTATAAGCCTACAATGAAAGACTACATTAATACTATTTTTTGCTATAACTTGTTAAACACTTTAAAAACCGATTGTATAATTGCCACAGCTTCAAATCTCATAAGCACATCCAAACCCTCTCTACCCGTCAATCAGAAGGATATCAGCCATAAACATCCTCCTGTAGGAAACGTTTTTTGATAACTTCATTTCTGTGAAACCGCGAAAACAATGTGAAACATGCCATATAATAGTAGATATTATGAAGTCCTCGACTTCAAACAATGTATTCAACATGATTTAAATTTTAAACAGGAATAGTTTTTTGTGTCTTTTCAGATTAGGGAGATTCCTTGTTTCTAAATCTATGCCTAGTGATTACTAAAGGGAAAGAACCCGTAACCCCTCCAAACACCTAAAACACTTGGAATCAGAAAAAATGAAAGCAAAACAATGGCTCAATTCATACAAAGAACAAAATTTGAACTTGTGATTTGCACAACCTGATGTGGATCAGTCATATTTACTATGATTATAATGTAATGATAGCATAAATAGAATTTTACCTTGTGAAAATGTTGGCCACTGATGTAATGACAGCCAAAATAGATTGTTCCTGTAACCAGAATAAAGTTTACTGTGATTATAACGTACTAACATGATTAAATAATGCCAAAATATCCATATGAGTTACCCTCGTCTTCTAGAAGTGCAAGATTACGGTTGACCTTAGGCAGTTTCTGTGGTCGTTGATAAATTAGACTCAGGTACAGGTGTTTGGTCAAAAGATTTGATCAAAATCTCGGACACGTTAGGCACATATTTCTCCACACCCATTTTTCCTAAACTTTTTTTACACAAAACTTTTTTGAAATCGATAACATAGAATTGATAAGAATAGAATGAGCTTTTCAATTCAAATACAAAATCAACATGTGAACAAAATAATCAATTTATATAAATTGTTTACTGAAAATGAATTCACATTTTTATAATTTTGAAGGCCCAAGTAGCAAGAAAGTAAACAAAAAGCAAGTGTAAACCTTCTAAATCAAAATGCATCATAGTAGTGCTAAAGTGTCTACGCATCAGTAGTAATGTTAGCGATTAATGCCCCTGATTGATTCTAGTGATTTATTATTCCAAAATTGCCTTCCAAACTCATTCAGTTGACTCTTTGGTTCAGGAAAATTAAGCGTGATTCTATTGCATTGTTGGCCATATAAACCTGATGTAAACAGTCTCGAGGACCACCTACTTTTATGTTGTATTTATTTATTAGCAGATCAAATGATTAAGAGTAAATTACATAAATGGTCACCGTGGTTTGTCCACTTTTTCACATTTAGTCACTGAACTTTTTTTTTGACATGCATGGTCATTGAAGTTTCAAATCGTTACAGATTCAGTCATTAAGGTTTCAATTTCGTTACATAAATGGTCACTGTGGTTTGAAACTTCAGTGACCATTTATGTAACGAAATGGATTGAATCTGTAACGATTTGAAACTTCAGTGACCATGTACGTCAAAAAAAAATCAGTGACTAAATGTGAAAAAATGGACAAACCATAGTGACCATTTATGTAATTTACTCACAGATTAAAGTGTGTCATTCTTATGCTTATCTCTTCATTTTGGAATAAGAAAAGCAATTTGTGTCATAGTCTAATTCATCAATTAAGAAAACAGCCACAGAGATGCTAACCGTAATTCAGGTGCTTTGTCCTTCCTCCGCCTTCTCTCACTTTCGTTTCTCTAAATACTCCTCATATACAATTGTATTAAGTCGCTGCCTATGCCTTCAAATAATATTCAATACATTTGTTTTTACCACGTGATTATCCTCCATATATACAACAATTGCACCTTTCCACCTAAACAACATTGATGATACAGAGGGCCCGAATGCCTGGTGGAGCTACTAAGTCTCTCCTCATACAGAAGACTGTGTGACACTTTGAGCAAATGCAATCACACGGGCCAACCCTCTTATAATCTGTTGGTGGACCTTTACGACAAATGAAGCCTCTATTAGCAACTTACTTATGTGAACAAAAGCATTGGTAAAAAGATGCATGATTGGGATACAAATGGTGTTACAAAACTGAGTGAGAGCGCCTTGTCATTGGTGTGGGCGCTGCTTGTGCTTCTGGAAGCGATGTGTGTGGACTGCTAATTGGTGGTGTAGCTACAACAGAGGGGGTTGTATTAGATCTTCTTGGTGCACCTACAACAACCATGCTATTAAACCTATAAAGACCATTATTAATGCATACAGGCAACAACCGGCCATATATATGTATCTGGTGCAATAGCGTCTGTGTCCAAAGCTGTAGAAACAAATGCGGGTACAAATGGATGGTATCCTGACAGTACCGAACTGGGCACTGCATTTGTGTGACCTGCTGTTGATAATGGCATACGACCAGGCTGTTGACGGCTTCGATGCGAAGGACGTTTGCCTGAAATAATGAAACAACAGGTGAATGAGCAATCAGCGCGAAGAGGTTTGAAAAAAAATGCGAGCATATATATGAGTAGACAGATGTACCTTCAGGCATCTCCGTGCGCATCCTTTTGCGAACACCATACGCAACCGTGGTCGACGTAACATTACACCACATCAGCATCGTTAGTTGCCTCATAGTGGATGAGGCCAGTCCCAAAATCCAATAACATTGGGCCACGACCCTTATGCGTGTACACTGTTATAAAAAAACAGACTTCGATAAGTGTATGACAATGACGTTGTAAACAGGTAAAATTAGTTCAAAAACAAACCATTGGAAAGGCATTGGTTTAAGTGGTAGCATGCACACTCCCAGCTGTGGATGGAGTTTGAGCAGCTGAGGAAACAGTGGGAACAGGCTGCCTACTAATGCTATACTTTTTTAATATATTTCAACCTCGGATAGTCGATGCTAACTACATTCTTTTTTAATAGCTTGCAACCTACTAATGCTATACTTTTTTAATATATTTCAACCTCGGATATTTTTTAATATTGGGGCTGCCAATTCTAAGCTTAAACTCATGCCTTTTTTTAATATATTTTTTTATGAACAATTAATGAACAATTTATACAACATATAATTTGGAAATGTAGCAAGTCCCGTGTATGAATTATGTAAAGCATAAAGTCAGAGAAGCAAAACCATGAGTTCTAGAGTGTCGCCCTCACAGATATTTTTTAATATATTTCAACCTCGGATATTTTTTAATATTGGGGCTGCCAATTCTAAGCTTAAACTCATGCCTTTTTTTAATATATTTTTTTATGAACAATTAATGAACAATTTATACAACATATAATTTGGAAATGTAGCAAGTCCCGTGTATGAATTATGTAAAGCATAAAGTCAGAGAAGCAAAACCATGAGTTCTAGAGTGTCGCCCTCACAGAACATGTCTGATTCTAGCAAAAGTAGAGCAAACCTTAGTACCAAGCCGCTTATTGAAGGATTTGCTCCACATTGCCTGCAAAGAAACATATGAAACTGTAAATGGTAGATGTGCAGTTGCATATTGCTATTCAAACTGGTTATCAAAACATTTATACCTCCATATACATATTATACTAAGCTCCATTATAGCTACTTTACTATACTATTTTGCAAAACTGACCAACTTCATCTCAAGTCTTACACACACATCAACAAATAATCATGTACGTATTAAAACACTTATACCTGTGCTTGGGCAGTCTCGATATGATGTCTATCAAGCGGAATACAAATTACAGATAACAAATTTAGTGTCACATAAATTTCAGAAAAATATAAATTTATCATATAAAGAAAAGTACATCATCAATAGAAATAGAATATAAATAGTAAAACGAACCTCACACCAGTTTAAACAATTAAGAGCACCAACTTCAAAGAGCCGGGTCAGATTATTATTTAACCTGGGTAGGAGATTAGCATTATAGAGAAAACAACATCTACGATCCTTTATCCCAAATATGTGAGAAGTAAGAATTTAAAAATGAATCACCCAGACTTATACTGCACTGAGCCTTTCTTCATGCATATCTTGTGTCATAATTGGTTGATCCTATGAATAAACGAATACCTAGTAATTCACTGTTGAGCAAACATAAATGTATAAAGAGAGAAAGTGAGTGAGATGAACCTTTGTAAATGGAGCATGCATGTAGTCGCGTGATTTCAGAAGCACCATGGATTCCACTACACCTGCTGATCCCCTCCTTTTGCACCTACAACAGATCTTAATTAATGATCATAAATTTAGAACATTGAATATAAAACATATTGATAATCTATTGACATAAGAGAACAAATATAACGAACCTGCAAATACATGAATACACCAAGAATTGGTAATCCCTTCTGCACCGTCTCTCACCTGGCTGGAAGTTCCTGTTACGATAACAACCAAACAGTAAGATCACGTGCCAAGAAATACCACATGTCGAATGTAGATGATGAATCTCAGTTAATTAGGGTTTTTCTTTTTTTGAAACAATATATGGGTGTTTTTTTATCTTCTATAAATTAAGCAATATCTTTTTTAAAAATACGGTATTAACTTTCTTTTGACCATTATATTTTTAGTTTTGGATAATATATCTCAAAAAGTAATTTGGTCTAGTGGTAAGCATCCTTATTAGACTACTAATAAATCCTATGTTCGAATCCTAATACTTACCTTTTTAATTATGGATTTAATTCCGAATTTTAAATTAAATACAGAATTTTAAGTTTAAAAAAATTAATAAAAAATGTGTGCTTAGGTGGCGTAACACTACTGATAACATGTCACTTGAAAAGTGATGACAAGGCATTGACCATGCTTATTTGGCATTAAATGGTCAAACGCCTCCTATTATATATATATATATATATATATATATATATATATATATATATATATATATATATATATATATATATGTATGTATGTATGTATGTATGTATGTATGTATGTATGTATGTATGTATGTATGTATGTATGTATGTATTGTGGAAAACTAGAAGGGGGTTGAATAGTTTTACGTCCTTTTAAATTTATTACCAAAATATTTTGTAGCTTGTTAAAAACTTTCGATTCGATCTCAAGTGAATTCAAGTGTCAACCAATATAAACAATTCTAATCTAATAATGAAAGTATTGAAATGTAATGAACAAAAGATAGAGTTAGAAAGATCAAACCACAACACGCGAATTTATAGTGGTTCGGCTACAAGGACACCTTCCTTGCCCTACTCCACTCCCCGAGTACCACACTCAAGATTTTTCTTCACTATGTCAACAAACTCCTTATGGTGGAGAAACCTTACACACCTTGGCTTACACGAGTTAACGACACTAAGCTAAATGTCGAGTTCTAATCGTAGCTAGAACCAATCTCACAACTTCTTCACAACTTCACACCTTCTTCACACCTTCACAACTTCTTCAAGACTTCACACCTTGTCAACTTCACACCTTCTTCAAAGCACAACTAGATCACAACTACTAAACTACTTTACAACACACCTAGTTTCTACAAACAACAAATTCACACAACACTTTTACAAAGATCTAATACTACTACAATATGAAACTAACTAATCACAACACAACTACAATTAGATGGATGTAGAGGAGTGTTCTTCTTTTTGCACTTGAGTGGTTGAAGCTTTGGATCACTTGGAAACAAAGACTTATGAATTATATGATCAAAGGATTTTAGATCTAGAAATGGAGGTTGGATCAGAAAGTTTATAGTGCAAAAAGGTGAGAAAAATATGTGAAATGATCCAATATTTATAGGGCCAGAAAATATTGTTTTGGAGCGTGCCGGTCCCCTTAATGATTAAGGGGGCCGCCTAGTAAAATTAAGGGGGCCGCCCTCCTGAACGTTGAAAAAGTTTTTCTGGATAAAATTTGCCCTTTTTTGTTGGAAATTTGAAATCATATCTTTGTGATTTAATATAACAATACCAAAATTGATTTACAAATATATATAAAATGTTTATATCATTTTATAAGATGTTATGTCTTAAGACAAGATTTCCTTTGATCATGTAATGCATAAGATGCTTAGTTTATGCATACCTTAAGTGATATTAGATGTAGAGGTAAATATTTGTTACCAAATACTTGTTTACGACTTAATCTTTGACTTAATTTTATTTGAGTTTTGTGATTATCAAAACATAGGTTTATTGAGAGATATTAATAACATTTTTAAACATTATTTATATCAACAATCTCCCCCTTTTTGATGATTACAAAACTTAAACTCATTAACTCAAAAATTAGTTTTTAAACAAGTATTTTAGTGAGTTTATATTTACTTCTCCCCCTTTTTGTAGAATCAAAAAGGTTATGCCGACAATTTTCAAACGTGAAAATTTGACGGGAGTTATCTCCCCCTTGACGTGTACTCCCCCTCGTTTGGGGACACCAAGAGAACGAGCTATGGAATGCTTTGCAAAACAAAAATATTAGAAGCACAAGTATATTCATGCAAACATATATTAGGTGATAAGAAAGAAAATAAGCATGGTTGAAAGAAAGCATTCATATTAAAGAAATGATTGTGTCAAGACACAACATACAAGTAGCAATAAGGATTACAAGTAGGAAAACTAGTACACAAATAAACAACTAGGAAGATACATCATTATGCAAAGAGTACATGGTCTTCATAGAGCTTGCAAGCAAAAGGGTTGTAGATGCTTTATTTATTAAGCATATCAAATGCTTAATTTGGAGAGCATGATGGTGATGGTGGAGGAATGGGTGAGAATTGTGGTGGAGGAATGATTGGAGAGGATGGTGGAGTTGGTGGTGGTGGTGGGTTGGTAAGCAAATGTTCAATATATGAAAACATATATTGAATTTCATCTCTAAGGCCAAAGATGACAGTGCAGTTGTGGATGCAAAAAAGACAAGTATCCCCATGGGATTCAAGTAGCCTCCAAGGCACGGATTGGCAAAGAATGGTGGTGTAATTGGTGGAGATGAGAGATGAGCATCATGAGGTGTTATTGGTGAAAGTGAGATGGTAAGATGGGTGGAGATAGGTTCTTGTGTAGGAAGTGGTGATGATACTTGTGGTGACAAGTGTGAGTTGATGTAGTCATTGATTGATGAGGTTGAGGGTATGGAGGATGAGGAAGTTCCATGAGTGGAAGGTGTTTTAGATGGTGCATTGGGTGCACTTGGGGATGAGCATTAGGGTGGAGGTGATGGGGTTTTGTTGTCTTCATTTGTTAAGTCAATGAAGAGTTGTTTTGGGGGGATGACCACAAGTTTTTGTTTCTTGGAGGCTTTAGAGTGTGAGGTGCTTGGTGGAGTCATGATGATTTAGATGATGAATGATGAGATGAAGAATGGTGATTATGGAGGGAATTTATAGTATGGAAATGGTTGTTTTAGGTATATATTTGAAATGGTTGAATGAGATTCTAAAATCAGTTGGGTTAAAATGGGAAATGGTAGCTGATACTAGAGAAAGGGTTCACAAGATGCAAAATAAAATAGTGAACCCAGTTCCAGATGGCCGGTCCCCTTAATTGTATGCCGGCCCCCTTAATGATTAAGGGGACCGCCTAGGGAATTAAGGGGGCCGCCCATCTGGTGTTTTCCCAGACGACCAGAAACCTAAAATTTGCAGAATTTGGTGATTTTCCAAGTGTGTTTTTCCAGCAAGCTCTATTAGAAGTATATACTCTAGGAATGATGATATATAAACATATATAAATAATTAAATTTTGCATGCAAATTAACATATTATAATCCACATTGAAAAGAAGCATAGCATAATATTAAAATAGTAGCATGATAATAGTTAAAGTCTAAACATCATTCAAGAGATAAACAAGAAATAACACAAGTATTTCCGAATAAATCGGACAAATAGCAAACCATACAAATGTCTAATAGAAACAAATAATAACAAGTAGCAATACGTCAATATCTTCTACTTCTTCTTCTTTCCAAGCATCTTCCTAAACATCTTCCCAACGGATTTGGATCCTCCTCGAAGTTCTTCATGTATTTGTTGTTGACGATTGATGATGGACGTTTGACGAGTGAAGAGAAGCTCATCGGTACGTTCATGAGGAAGAGGAACTTGATACTCGGTATCGTCAATATCGGAAAGATTTTCAACAAAGGTCGTGGGGGATGAAGTACTAACACGTGAGGTGTTTTCCTCCTCATCATCATCGTCCTCACGATGAGATGTAGAACTACGAGATTTTCCTTTGTCACTTTGAGAACGACGAGTACGAACATGAGTAAGTTGATTCAAAGTAGGAAGGATATGAACATAGTAATCATGTTGAAGATGTGGGTAATGTTCCATCACATAACGATAAAGTCGTGTGAGGAACATACCATAAGGAAGATTTGCATTTGGGGTGTTTTTGGTGGACATGATTCGATGAATAAAAAGATAAGCCAAGTTGTATTGCTCTTCAGCAACTACACAATACAACATGTGGGCAATGCTCGCCGTGACATGATCACGGTGACCACCAGTACCGAACGCATTCTCGCGAATGAGTTCTTCCCACTTTTTCATATCTTGGCTTAGCTCTTTGAGGAGGATTTGATTTGCATGAATATCGACATTCTTCGACTTGATTACTCGACTAGTCGTACGACGTTCTAGTTCAAGCATTCGACGAATGTCTTCAGGACTAGGAAACTCAGAATAGTAGGGGCTATCCTGAGGACGATTTGTTTCAAGAGAGGAAAGATCCCATTCATTTGAGAAAACGGCTTGGTCGTTGTATGGGATTTGAAGAATTTGTCCAAATTGAGCAAGAGTGAGAGTGACGAATTGATTTTGAATCATGAAGGAAATGAGGAGATGACCATAGGGATCGGTTTGCACCGTCACTTGGCTATAGAAGTCGAGGATAAAACGAGGAATGGTTGGTTCGTTGATTTGGAAAAGACATTCAAAACGAATATTGGAGAACATTCGTTCGGTTTGATCAGATTCATAGAAAGATGGATCGACAATTCTTCCTTCGTGAATGTTTCTATTTTCAATGGGACGATAGAAACATGCAACTGAAGGAGACATGCCGGGAGTAGAAGAGACATTTGGAATGTATTGTTTGGTTTGGGAAACATCACCAACCGTGGTCTTAGGCATTTTCACCTAAACAATATAACAACAAAAATAAAATTAATATAGAAACAACTATCATGCATATGTTTTATATATATATATATATATATATATATATATGCAATATTTGTGGAACGAAATTCTACTTCGACACAAAAAAAATATTCTATGAAGTAGTTTCACAACGTTCCTTGTAATTTTTTGATTTTAAACTCTTTTAGAATATATGACGTCAAAGAGTATGATATCATAATTCATTTCGAAGTAAGGCTAGATATATATTAGATTATATATCTTCCATTTCATAAGAGTTTGACACAACATAAGCTTGTTTAAAGGATTAAAATGCGAATTTTAGTTTTCAAAAATATCTTTTTCGAGATAAACCAAACGCTCCCTTAACTAGATAAAATTATCCTAAAACATCAATATATATATTGATTATATATCTTGATGACATCTATTGATTCTAGTAGTATTAACAAATTTTATGAGCTAGTTTTAAGTTTCAAATAACTACATATAGTTATAGTTTGTTCATGACCCAAACGCCCATGTTGTCTTCATGAACCATTTTATAACGAATTGAAAAGTATGTTTTGATTGTTTATAACATTAAAACAATGTAATGTAGTAAGTTTTAAATAGTTTTTAAGAGTTATATCAACAATGTGCCTTTTGAAAATCAAAATTCAACAAGAGTTTATGGGTGATTAATGATTTTGACAAAATGAAATGTGATGAAATGCATGTTGGAAAACTTACAAAAGATGTTGTTATATGTTTGGTTAACGTTTGCCCCTAGCGAAACAACCCCGGATTGGTGATATGGTGGAGGATTTTGATGGTTTTGGGTGTTTTGGTTCGTACTCAACAGTGGTGGGGAAGAAATATATGAGCAAATGGAGTGTTTGGGAATGGAAATAAGGTGGAAAACGGATTTGGGAGTGTCAGATGGTCGGTCCCCTTAAACATTAAGGGGACCACCCCCGATAACAAGCCGGTCCCCTTAATCATTAAGGGGGCCGCCTTTGAAATTTTTGAATTTTCGCGGAATTAGTTTCTGGAACAAATATATTTATACGTATATAATTAGATTTATAATATATCAAAAATACGTAAACGTTTATTGGCACGATGGTAAAATACTTAACAATTTTTAATTACCGTTTCGATAATTAAAATGTACCTTTGACAATTTTGGATAAAATGATCAAAGTGTTAAGTTGATGAGGGGTTTGAGGTGTGTTCGGGAATATGTGAATAACTGTATATATGTATATATGTATATAAGTATAAATGTGAGTGAAAGATGGGTTGATGGGTGAGGTTTGAAAGATAATAGCGGAGATAGAATATAGTCGGCGAAAGGAGTTTGTTCATCCATAGTGTTCACGTGCGAAGGCGTTCTTGCATGATAAAAGTCCACTTGACTCATATCCCTTCATCATCATGAGTCTTCTAAAAGAGGACTTAATAGAATAACGCGAGGGGGAAGGAAAAGGTTCGATAATGAACGATTTCCTGGAGTTCTAGAAAGTCAACTAATGACGTATCTAGGTTATGTGCAAGTAAGTATATATATATTTAATATAATAAGTATAAGAGTATATATATATATATATATATATATATATATATATATATATATATATATATATATATATATATATATATATATATGATCGAACAAATAGAGGGAAATAACAAGCTATATCTATGCAAGCAACGTAATCAAATAAAACATATTTATCTAAGCATGGCAATGAGTTGTGAAAGAATGGCGTACCCGGTGGTCTTCAAAAAAAATTTCAAAATCATCAAGATGACATATAGACTTTGAAAAAGTCTATGTTGAGAGAAACTTCAAGATTGCCTCAAGGAATGTTCATCTAGCTATTCGATCCCAATTGTCTCTTTGGTCTAAACATGTTTAACATTTGACTAGGATGCATGAAAGGTGGTAGTATACCCCAAGGATTGTAGCTTTGTTGGTAGTTCCACATTTGATTACTATTGTTATTATAGTTTTGCCTATTTTGGTTTCTTCTTGGTTGAGGTGTTTTAGACCTAGGATTAGGATTATTTGGTTTTCTAGGTGGTGGTGTTTTAGATCTTGTCTTAGGTTTAGAAGATCCTACCTCATTTTTTAAATACGGTTTATAAAAAATTTTTACTTCTTCATTGTTGGCAAGAGGTATTTTTCTATCATTAATAAGTATATACTTAGGATTAGATTTTAGAGGTTTTTGTTCATTAGGTTCATTTTCGAATTTGACATTTTTAATCTCACTTGTTGAAGCTTCATTTGAATTAAATCCTAAACCGGTTTTATCTCGGATGTTCTTTGAATGTTTATTATTTTACTAAGTGAGTGACTACTATTTTCAAATTTATCAAGTTTGCGAATTTCTTCCCTAAGTATTTCGTTTTCACCTTTAAGCTCTTGACATGATTTACATTCTTCAAAAATTTCTTTACCTTTTTCAAGTTGATGTATTTTAATTTTTAGTTCTAGTAACTTCATTTTCCAATTGATTGTTTATGTATTTTAGTGATTTGTTTTTGGCCATTACTAGTTGTCCTAATTTGGCTCGTAACCACTATAATAAACATATATCATTTTTTTTATTTTTTTTAAATGACAACTGTGATTAATGTTTTCATAACTAAAAGTTTTTTGGCCATTACTAGTTGTCCTAATTTGGCTCGTAACCACTATAATAAACATATATCATTTTTTTTATTTTTTTTAAATGACAACTGTGATTAATGTTTTCATAACTAAAAGTTAAATAATTAACTAACATGAAAAATTTCATGTTTATCAACATGTTTTATATTATAATAATCATTACATATAGATAAATATGAAAATAATAAGTTTATTTAAAGCTACTTTTTTTTATAATTATTAAACTTAATCACAACTATGGGTTATGGGTTGTTGTTAACATTTTTTTTTTAATATAGACGAGACATCATGGTCTGTGCGATGCACGGGCTTTGTTCACCATAAATAATCAATTGTTTTGCAAAGGTTATACGTATTTAGTTATTATGGTTAGTTTCGATCAGGGTACTCAAGTGAACAAAGGAAGTTTGTTTAAGTAACTTTTTGTAAATAGAATTGTTTCAATAAAAATGTATCAAACACATAAGTGACTTTCATCATCATAACTTTTGGTCTATTTATGTATCATTTGTGTAGCATCCGGTTTCTTTGGAACTGGGGTGTTACATACCTCTAGGCAACAACCTTTTATACGACTACAAAAATAATAATCAAATCAAACACATTTACACCAATTATATCAACTTCCTCCGCAAACTTGTAAAGGCATCCATAAAGCCTACAATCAATGATGATTCAAAACCAATGTATGGATCAGTTGAATACCGTAGAACAAACTCTTTACAAACATACAATGGAAATTTCCTCTCTTTGCTTCGGCTCAAACTGCTCCTTTACAACTAAAAACTTAAAATTGAATTTTTCATGGACTGTTCAATTATAATTTTAACAAAATGTACATGCCATTAGTCATTACACAATCAAGATGACTTCATTTTGGGGTGTGGTGAGAACAATCACACTTTGTTATGTTCACAAACTCATGTAGGCTCACAATTACAACATATCATCATTTGTATCTAGCATCTGATCTAGTATGAACATGCTTTTGTAATATACCTAACCAACTCAACCGTATTGTAACCACTCTTCTCCCATACCTGCAAAAGAACAATAGAAAGGCGGGTTTTGGGGTTAACGATAAGTGGTGAAAGACGGGCAGCGGGGCAGACCCAAAACTAAAGGTATTTAACATGACTCTAAAACTACGCTGCTAAAATAATAAGATACTCTTTGTAGTATAACGATTCACAACGTTGAAACAGCTTAATGCACATTTAGCGTTTTATAGTCCATATAACACGTTCAACACACGGCTTGTTTTTTTCACTTGTTTGTGTATTTGTACAAACATCACGAACAACGTGACACATCAATACATCTTGCCGACCCCGTTGTCACCTTAAGTTGCAGCAAGAAGAAGAAGAAACACCTATAAGCATTGACATTAGGTTTATTTTGTGATAATCCGTTTAGATAAAAGATTTATAAACATACTCTAATTTATCATTTATATATAAGATTTTACGATTAAAAATACAAACTATAAATTATATAAAAAATCACATTACCTGTAATAATAGAACCTTTTTTTATGTTTCAAGCTGAAGCTGCTTTTTGCCTACATAAGCAACAAAAAAGCTTTTGAATACTTTGAAAAAAAGACATCATATAATAAGAAAATCTCATTAAAATGCAACAAATGTATAGAAGCTGATGTCCTTCCTGGTGCTAAAAGCACAACTTAGTTGTACAATAATATTTACATACCTCGGATGAATAACTCATTAGGATTAGCAAATCCACATGATGAAGGATATTCCAAGAGCTGCGTTTACAATGCACATAATGCCGCCACCATTTGCACGACCGTCTCAGTGTCATCACCTGCATTAGAAATCTATGTCGGCCTCGTACTTGTAAACTGACATGAAGCAATTCAACGCCTTTTCGACCCAAATTCTATGCTTAAACAATATAAAATGGTAATCTTTAACATACCATTAATTTGAACCATGAATCCAAATGTGCTTCCAATTAAGCTGTTCCGATACACCCAAATCCCAATAATATATGGCCTGCAATTCGAAATTTAGGCTTGTTACTCAATACCACAGTTTAAAAAAAAAATACATATATATAAACAATCCCAATATCTAAAGTCCGAATTGTGGAATGTAAACAGTGGGTTGGTTCTTGATTGCAATGAGAATATGATACTATACGGCGTCGTGTTTGACAACCTCCCAAAGGCTAAACTTGTTTAAAATGACAGAAATATTAGAGCATATACGAATGATAAAAAAAAGTAGCAATTGGAGTTCATACACCGAGCCAATCTTATGCTGTTTCGTCTTGCCTTGCTTTAGAAATACTTTGCCTGAAGACTCCATACCAACTGTGCTGAATCTTTACAGTTTACACATCTATTGAACTGCATAAGTATTTGGATATTCTGCAAATTAATTAGAAATCCAAGTTAGCATATAAGCTTAAAAAAAAAAAAAAAAAAAAAAAAAAAAAAAAAAAAAAAAAAAAAAAAAACACCCAGGTTGTGTTTTATTGCATATAAATACCCTAAATCTTTCTGCTTAAATATTTATATTAGTAAGGCGATAAATGGGTGTACCCAGTCAATCAACTTTTTGTTTTGTGATTCCGGATAACACCCTCCCTCATTAGCTCCATATACAGTTCCCGCTAAAAGGCGTCTGGGAAGCCACCTGAAATAAGTTAATCCAAACACCCAAAAAATCAGCTTAAACTTCCAAACACCCTTTTAAAAGTCTACAAAACCCAAAAAAAAAATTTCAAAACCAATTACAAAAACTGGAACAGTAAACAATATACAGTACATAAAAACTTTATAATCTTTATACACTACTTTTAGAAAAGGTTGTCAATAGCAAATGCATCTTCATGGTCAACGCAACTCCATTCTGAAGCTTTTTCTTGTAGAGTTTGCATTATATTTGGATTTGAAATGAATGTGTGTGCTGAGTATGCGTGTGTTTTTGTATTTATAGGGTCTTGAGAGTAGCCAAATTGCAAAGAAATGAAGAGATTCAAACGTTTTTAGGTTAATTGATGCAATAAGTTGGCAACAAATCATAGAGGTAAAAATAAACGTAGTAATGATATTTATTATTCTTTATGTGCATGGAACCCTGAAAGGGCGTTGGTGATTGTTTAGTGTCATCTAATCATGGCACTTTAACGCTTTAAAATGCTCACATTTAAGCTTATGCATTAATGCTAACATTGACCTTAAAAGCTTCAAAATAAGCTTCACATGTACTAAATTTATTAGCTTAAACTACATATTTAAATTTCTTAGCTTGTGATATTAATGCCCACATTCAATAGGGGGAACTCATTTTTTTTTTATATATATATAGATTATCTTTTATATAATAAAACAAAATCCCAAGTAGGGACTTTTCCATTTAAAAAAAAAAAAAAAAAAATTATTTAGTAATAATATTATTTAAAAAAACAAAATTATTTTCTTATTAGATAACATTTTATATTTATCCATAACACAAGTAGAAGATAAATACAAAAAATATAGATAAGATGATAGGATTAAAATTTTTAAATAATTATCTTTAATAATAAAAAACTATAATTAAAAATTATAAATCAAACAAAACAAAGATTAAATTATTTGTTTTTAATAAATAAAAATATATGATTAAAAAAAAAATAAAAAAACCCGCGCGTGCACCGACATTATAACTAGTTTAATGTTTATAACATTATCCTTGTTTAGATAGCTAATCTAAAAATAAACTACGTCTAATGAAAAAAAGACCATTACTTGCATTAAATAACTAACATAAAATTTAAAACTTAATCTATACTATACTTATAAATACATCTTAGACATTCTCTCATATTCAATTTTTAAGATTACCAAAAATAGATTTTTAAGTAAGTACAATTAGCTAAGCTATTAGTACAACCATCTAATACAATAAATGTTCAACCATTTGACTTTTCAACCTCTTATTTAATGTTGTAAAAAAACACCCTCTACATAAAAGGTACATGTTAATTTGCTTATTGTACAAGCTAATCAAGAAAAAAAAAAAAAAAAAAAAAAAAAAAAAAAAAAAAAAAAAAAAAAACTTCATACAATTAACATGGTTTTTAAAACTGGACTATACAACGAACCACTTTCCCAAACGGTTTCCGATTTTTGGTGGTTTTGTCCGGTTCAACCGGCCTCCGTAATATTAGCATCAATTGTCACGAAGAACATATAATCAAATACATTAATCGCATAAAATTTTATTTACAGGGTACCCGCCGCCGCAACGCGAGGGTACACTGCTAGTATTAAACAATATAATTATATACATGCATGTTATACAATTAACCTGTGCCTCATCATATATATTTAACATTTTAAATTAATTAATGTAATCATTAAAACACTCCTCAATGCAAATATAAAATCAATAAACCACATAATACAAATCAAACAAGTTATTAAAGTTATTAGAATAAATTTCTATAGACTCTCCTCAAACATAATACATTTATAAAATAAAAATTAATACAATCTATAAAAAAAAAAATGGCATGTATGTGTTCTTTGCTATCTAGTTTTAACATAATATAGTTTGCCATAGATTAAAGTTAATAGAACCTAAAATTCTCGTCTTCTATAAAAGCATTATCACGAAAAACGTATTATTAAAAAACATTGTTTGTCGCAAATTTAAATTACAAGATATCCGTCACATAACACGTGGGTTTTCAATTAATTTTATATTATTAAACTTCTACTGTCCATAACATTTGGCATCACATATCAAGTTAGGGTGACTACTACACATCATAAGACTACATGGCCGTGACAAAGGCATGTCACCGAGCCTTGTCACGCGCCACCTCCATTCCACAAGTGATGGCCACGACAAATTTTTGCAAAGAATGGTGACCGACTCACTAATGTTACCAAGCAAAAATTGTGGCCCCATTCTACCATGTTAATGTCTGAGCCTTTAAAATAAATAAATAAATAAAGATTAAAATTAATAACCCTATTTTTCAACTATGAATGCCCCAAAAATTTACGTAAACTTTACATAACTTCATATTTAATCCTTACAAAAAATCTGATATGGCTTGTTCGCTTCCACATACTTTCAATGAAATCATAGCTTGTGTTCAGAAATTAATTGAGGAGGATACCGTTCATCACCAAGCATTGATCAACTTAGTTATGCAATTTGACAAGGCATGCGAAACTAAAAAAGATCTGCATAAGGCGTATGAGAAATGCAATGACATTCCACAAGAAAATAGTGCTCAGATAGAGGCTTTTTTAAATAAATAATCTACGAAAGATTACGAGATGCATAATGCTCTGTTTAGAAAGGCGGGAAAAATAGAAGAACAAATCAATGCTAAGTTTATTTGGCTACATGAAAAATAGACTTAGGATGATTGTATTTTAAATTTTGTATTATAACTTTTATTTTTATATAAATGAATGCAATGTTATTTTGTATGTTTTCACAACAGTTTGAAATTTGGAATTTGATAGGCTCCAACGACTATCAAATACCCTTATAAATACTCCTTTACCCTCATTCATTTTCTCATACAACTTCTTATCAAACCCTCTCAACTATCATTCATTTTCACACTAACACTATGGCTAACGAACCAAACGAGGTGCAAAATGCTATCCTTAAGCAACTACGGACCGAAAAAGAAGTGGAGCTTCAGCTGGTTAACAATTTGTTGGCTAAGATGACTCGTTATATGCTCCAGATGCGTAACTGTGGTGAAGAGGTAACCAGGATGCATTTGCTGACTCTCGACCAGCCAGTTAACAGCTTCGGTCTACAAACTCTGTTGATGACTTAGGAATCAGATACGTGTATCTCAAACGCCTTGAATGCCGTTAGGGAAGAAGTGATGAGAAGGATAAATGAGAATGAAGATCTCATCAACAATTACCGAGCAATATAAAAGCTCGATTCATGTTTTTAATTTACGTACTGTATTTTTAGTTCTGTATGTTTACGTTTTTAAATTATGTAATGTTTTAATGAATTTAATAAATAAAAGTTTTAGTTATGAATAAAAGTATTTAAATTTAAAATTAAAAAAAAAATGTATGAAAGGTAAGGGGAAGGTGACTAAAAGTCTAAAACAGATGAATAGTGAGAGAAAGTGACTAAGTGAGAGAAAGCTGAGGTGACGTTGACCCGGTCACCACCACTCACTTTAGCCTAACTTGTCAATTGTATTAATGGTTCAGAACTTCAGATTACCTGTTGAGTTCTTGAAAGCTAAAACTTGTGAGTTAGCAGTTGTTTGTCGTGGGATTAGTCAGCTCGCAATGTCGAGTCGGAAACCCATGTTTACCAAAAAAAAATTCATTTGAACAGTGTCATTGTCATCTATACATCCTAAGAGTGTTTGGTGCGGTAATGACGAATAATACGTTATTCGTCTGCCACATCAACGCCACCTCATCACCCTTCCAATAAGAACGGCGGACGAATAACACGAGGCACGGTGCAGCACAAGGTGCCATTCGTGCATTGTTGGGTCAATGGCGGACGAACAACATGCCCACACCGAGCTCTCTAATTGCCCATAAGTTTATATTCTAAAATGACTTGTTTGAGCTTATAAAGTCAAATATACATGCCAAGATGGACTAGCCTAATTATCCATGTCTTACACGGGCAAAATAAGTACGAATTTACAACATTCTACAGCTGCGCATTTAGAAACAAAAGTCATTTACTCACAGATGCTCAGACTAACAATAATCTCACAATTTACCTTGCCACTGAAGGGCATGTCATACAGTCCATCAGAGTCTACAGTAAAATAAAACAAAACTCCACATAACAAACACAAGGTCATGACGGAACAACCCTTCCCACAAAAATGGTGAAAGAAAGCAAGCAAATATAGAAAACAAAAATGGACACGAAAAACCCGCAATGTACAAACTCGAATGATAATTTACCAACCGAAATAAAAATACATACAAATGATATTTCTTTAATTAATGGTACAATGATGGCTATTACTGACTCAGCACCATTTGTACAGCTTTTTTCTGAGCCTGTGTCAAACTCTGCAAGTTTCCAAACAATATCACCACAAATTACATACTGGAAACGCGAATAGAAAATAAATATATATAACAAATAAAATCATTAAACCTGGCAAAGATGATCAAAAAGAGGTCGATCTCCCTGAGAGAATTCCCGAAAGAAGTTGGTAATATAATTTGCCAGGTTAATCTGATAAAATACATGAAGCTGTTAATCTATGTAAAGTTATCAGGAATCAGTTGTTTTAAGAATTTGGCAAGAAAGTAGACCTCATTGAGAGGGTCAGTGGCACTTAGTAGGTCATCATCATTATCATCATCTTCATCCTATTAGCACATAGACAAAAGAAATAAAATCACATTGAGCCAGTTCATGCGATAGCTTAATGACAATACATTCTATTTAATTGATGCCAAAAGTAGTGTTTGTGGTACATACCTCATTGAAGGCTTTTGCCATAGCATCAAGATAGCCATGTGAAGGTCTGCTGTAGGATGTGGTACCAGCTGAATATAGCAAATCTTGCTCTAGTTCAGCATCACCTGCTTCTACTTCTTCCCAATCACTATCCTGCATGACCAATACGGTATAGCTATAACATCTTACGATAAAGAGTGCTTTTTAACCAAATTTGTGAGGAGAAAAAATACCTGACCGTCAGCTTCTAAAACTTGTTCTTGAATTTCAAGCAAGACATCTGCCAGTATAGCAATAATCTATGTTGCCCAAACGAAAATTAAACAATTGTTAGGTTAACTTGTCCAAAACTTTTTATGCAGAAAAACATAATATTGAGTAGGCAAGTATAAACCTTAGCAGGAAGTGGCATCAATGTCCACTGATCAGGCGAAAGTTTGGCCTTTGAACGAGTGGTAATCCCTGCAGAGGACTTCAGTAAAAAAATGTTAGTTTTCAAAGGGACGTATAATGTACACAGCTTGTGAGAAATAAGCAAACAACAAACCTTCATCAAATGGCCTTGAACATTAATGTTTCCAAATTCAACATGTCTGGTCGATAACAGTAGAGCCAAAGCTGTGGTTGTGACTTTAATCTGATAAGCTCCCTGAATCTCCCCTGTACTCACTTGCAGTGGTCTTAGATTTTCAGTTCAGCATAAGAGATTTCACTATAATTGTTAAATGACACTCCTAATATAGTAAATTTGATGATTCTACAAAGAAAAATACTTGCCTTGCTGTTTGGTCCATTCTGACATAACGTAATGCAAGGCATTAGTATGGCCTTCAGCAGGGATGGTGATAAGCAAGGTGATAAATTGTTCTACATGTGGTACACTCATATGAACCTGTGTCATGAAAAAGGAAATAAAGGCGCATGAAAAATAACATATATAATGTCGTTTTAGATTGTATCATACCAGTCTTCCAAAGATAAGAAGCAATGAGCTTCGCAATCCAGCAATTTGGGAAGATTGCATTCGCCTAACAAGAGCAGCAACAAGGTCTCTTATATGTTGTGCCATTTGTGAAGAAAGATGTAGAATAAGTTGCAAAATATAGTTCCCCACAAAAAGTGATCCCGAGCTTTCTAACTCTGGATCGAGAAGCCTGCCAAAATATACCAAATGTCATTATTTAACAAACAAGCAGAAAGATAAAATGTATTTTATGATAATCACAAGTTCAAAGGTAATCATCATGATTATACCAAAAAAAAAAAAAAAAAAAAAAAAAAAAAAAAAAAAAAAAAAAAACGGCACCTTGAAGCTACATCAAGTAAGCATCTCATTGCAAAACTGGGATCACCACTCCAAGTGAGCATTTCTTGCTTTCCACCAGAGATAAGGGCAGCAAGGCATTGAGTTGCATTCTGTTTTTATTAATAAAACGAAACACAAAAACAAAAGCCATGAATGGGGTATAAAACCAAACATCCAACCAAAGTGCTTCTCATTGATAGAATACAGGTTTGGATTAATAAATAACCTGCATTTCACCATGGTCATCACTCTGAAGAACTGTACGTACAACTGAATCGAAGCAAACTTCATAAATTGCTTTTACCACATCAGTCGGTGAATTCTAGAAATTTCAGTGAGTACCAATGAATCAGACATAGACAATTAAGGGCCCGTTTGGTTTGTAGGTGGGTTTAGATTAAGATTTGGATTTGAGTGTAAAGTTGTAAATTAGGATTTGGATTTTGATTTGATGTAGGAGAGATAAAATAATATAATAAGTTAATTATATAATATTTAAAAATTAAAAGATAACAAAAAAATGTTTTAAATAAAATACGGGAGATGATATGTGGTTGTAAGATTTTCAATGTAAAAAAATATGAAAGGTAATTCAAAAACCCAACTATATGGTGGGGCATTGCACACGGAAAATATTTGGCCATGAGTACCGGATCCAAAACCTCTGCCCACCAACCAAACGTCAGATTTTATCACAATCCCAGCCCCACAGTTGTAACCCCACATACCAAACGCGCCCTAAGTTTAATGAAGGTACAGAGAGATGGTATCTAAGTAAACTTAATAGCTTACCTTGAGCAACATAGTCAAAAGATCCAATGAACCAGCAACTAAACCATCAGGCTGTTGTTGAGGCTGAGAAAAGCAACATCAGAAATTGAAACGAATAAGAATAAAACTCTTCCCATGTAAGCAACATGAGTCAAAAACAATTTAGTATATTGATGTAATTTAAACAAACGTACTTCAATGAGGATTGGCCCCACGTATGGCAAAACACGCAAAACAAGAGGATGAACACATCCAGGAGCATTTTTTATTGCCTGTTAATAGAGTTAGAATTGTTAATGGCAGTCTCCACTAACTACAAGAATTAAAACACACATTCATCATTTATTTAATCAAGTTACCTCCAGAACATCTAGTGCATCAATGCTTATGAAAGGGTCCGAAACATGCAAAGCCCACATGTTAAGTATAATAGGAGAAATTACAGGTTCTATGGACAATGCAGCTTCATGGCCTACAATGAGCGGTTACCATGGCATGGAAAATAACAAACTCAAGTCAGACACCTTTTAATTTGAATAATGAAAAACACTTTTGCTCGACACCTATAGGATAAGCCCAACCTGCCTTCACCGCTGCTTGCAGTGTTTCTAGGACAAGATGCATCGTCTCATCAGATGCCTGCGATGTATAGCACAATTAGAAATATAAGTATTTTATTTCTTATTAATAAAAGAAATGAAACAAAATGTCATATTACCTGTTTAAGAAGTTCTGTAAGTGATGAAAACAGGGCCAAAATGTGAGGCTGTGGTATTCCTCTATTTGTATCAGGTAAGAGTTGAGAAAGTGCCCGACATGCACCGACTTTGACTGGTGCAGGCCTACAATTAGAAATTAAAAATTAAACAGTCGTCATCTACATATGAATTAAAGGGCATTGGGTTATAAAGAAATAAGATCTTACACATCCATGCCAATTGCCTGGATAGCAGCATATAAGAGATGATCGATAACAACATGCTTGACCTGTAAAAAAGAAAAGCATAAATGTGAATCTTTTTCTTAAGAATATTGAAACATGATATATGAATAATCTAGATAGTTACCACAGATGAAAATTTAGCAATTGATGAAAACATGCGTGCATAGAGAAACGGAAATTCATGTACACCTGCACAATAAACAACGATTAGTTAAGATGTTAACTATATGAAAGCAATGGCAATGTTTTTAACCAGAACTCTACCTGCTGTCATGTCTTCAGTAAAAGTTTGCTCCAAGAGGTTCCCCAAATTGACGCCAGAGGGTCCAGAACCCTGAAAATCAACATACATAAGATATTGTGCTTTAGATATATAAAAATCGAAAGTATTAAGCTAATATCATTCACAATCAATTTATATAGTGTTATGCATGTACTAAAAAGGTAGTCCTAACCTCAATTTCAAGTAATTGTTCTGACACAGAAGATAAAGCAAAAAGAGTAGCCTCCCTCATCTGGCATATCAAAGTTAAGCAAACATTTAAATGGCATAAATTGGAATACATAATTGTATACAAATTACTCAGGCATACCCTCCACCAGTCAGCAGAGCCTTTAGCCTTCTCCTGCTGAGACTCATCAAATCTTTGTTTAGCAGCATTTAATATAGCATAAACACCATCAATACCACAAGAAATTACAATTTCCTCCAACAATAAAGAACCTGTGGAATATCAAAACTTGAGCTCACTAGCGACTAGTGCCATACTGTTACTGATTAAGAAAAGGGGTATCAAAGGAGTGAGTCGGATACCAGAAACACGGCAACTGAAAGTGTTCTCATCTTCATCAGCAACATACTGATTAGCATCCAATGACCAAGCATGGACCTGGATGAAGACAATTGAATATGTAAGAGAATGCAAGAGCAATCAAGGTTCCCTACAGAATGTCCATAATATTATAAACGAAAACCAAATAATAAGCTGGCGAATGCAAGATAATACAATACTAGAATATAACACACAAAAGTTACCTGTTGCTCCGTTGTTTGCATAAAAGCAATTGAATAGTAGACCAGGTCTTGAATACTATTTCCAAAAGCCTATAGAATGAAATTTGGCAGGTGATTAAACATCTAACAGGGAGGTACTAAAATCTTGCAATAAGTAGAATTTTAAAAGATACCTTCACAAACTTTTTACTGCCAACAATCACTAATAGAAACTCGAACAACTGAATAACATAAAAACAGATAGTTAAAAACAGAACATGGAAAGCTAATGAAGGTGTACATACAGAAGATCTTTTACTTGGATGATGAAGGCCTCGAGGCTTGTCTCTGAACCATCAGAATCATATCTTCCTTCATATGCATCTTCAAGTCCTTCGATTGATGATCGTTCATATACACCAAGAGATGACACAAATGTTTGCCACAATGGAACCAGAACTTCTGGAAAACAGTCTTTTATGTCTTAATATCAAATAGCAAAATTGATTAACCAGAAGTATGCACACAAAAGACAAACTCACCCATGAACTGACTTTCTGCCAGATTTGGGAAATTCTGAACAAATTGGCTCAAGCACTTTATAGCCTGATGATGAATATAAAATGAAAGTGACTTCACGTTCCAGTATAAATATGCAAAAGGTAGATATATTTAGACAAAAAAATACCTCCATCCTGATGCTCCAATCATCTGGATCTTCAGATTGTACAGGACTCTTAAGGATAGAGGAGATTTCAACCATCCAAACTTTCACTAATGGTAACATCAAGGCACTTGTTTCTGTCTACAAAACAGTTATTTAATGTAAGCATTCTATTTTTTTCATCCAAAATAGCAGAAGGCGCATCTGTATATGTGTAAATTCAGCTTCTTATATAATATTTTAAAGAATTTAAAGAATATATATTGCAATTTGACCAGAAAAGATTGTAAGGGCAAAGAAAGTACTTTGTACACGCCACTCATAACCCCCAGCATAGATGTACAAGAGTAAACTATTGAAAGAGCCTTTGTGCGCAACATTTTGTCATATATCTGCATCAAAACACCAAAGATTAATAAACATTTGACCAAATTCTAAGTCTATTAAGGAAAAGAATCTTGGCAACCATTGATGTACAAGAAGCATGTGTGCTTTCATATTTTTTTCTACTTCATTTAAAGAGAAAATAGCATATAACATGAAAATAGAACTGACCTGGGGTGATGAAACAATGGCATGCAAGCACGGGAACAAAACTGGAATTATTCTAGGCACCAGCTTATCATCCATATCCGAAGAGAGAAGAGCTAAACATCTAAGAGCCCCATTCACTGGACATTTTGTAAATGTATACTAATTAAGTCAGCCATGAAATGACGAGATGATAAGGGACGGAGCTACACTTATCTTTGGGTTGGCCAAGGCCCACCCCCAAATTCTAAGAGTTACTATATTTTATACTAGTAATCTAAAGATGGTCCATTAATTGATAAATTGGCCAACCCAAAATTTCTAACATGGTTAAAGCTTATATATAAATTGTGATGCTTTTGATTGCAGCACACATGTATTATAACCTTACATTAATTCAAACTTGAAAGTGCTAATTTACATATTTCTTATACCCTTACTTTTGTTTTTCACATGTATGTAAAGGCATTATCAGTTGTTAGATGTTTCAGATTGATTTAAACATATATTTGTTACACTTTAGTCCAATTTTTAGATTAAAATTTTATTACACAAAAGATGCTAGTTTTATTTTATCATGACGACATTCTATAAGTTAATTGCTGCATTAAAATTTGGCCCACCCTTGCATAAAATCCTGGCTTCGTCACTGGATGATAAACTTAGTTAAGACACTTTCTCAATAGTGATAAAGTACGAAAAAGAAATTACGTACACATTGCAAATGAGAGAATGGTGCCCCAAAAAAAAAATAAATAAAAAAAATAATAATAATAAAAAAAAAAAAATCAAGTTTTTCCATAAGCAAGGTTGAGAGATAAGTACCTGCATTTTTATTACTTTGGTCATTGATTAACTTAATCAAGAATGGCAGTAAGTCAGGCCATTCGTCTGGCCAATCATGATGTGCGACTGACGCTACGGCCATACTAATAGCTGTGCAAATTTTTCTATGAGGATCGTCCAGTGAGAGCAACAGAAGACCGCGTATAACTGCCTGAGAATGCAAACAACATAGTTAGAAAAGTTGAATACATTCAGCTCAACAATGATAACAATAACTGGAAAACCAGCAATAAACTAGATACAATATCACTTCGGAAAATAAAACCAATAATTCAAGTATCTCCGCAGATAATGAGGAAAAAGCGTACAAAGAAAACTTGGCAGAAACCTAGGAGAGATCAAATTAAGAAATAAGAGTGACCTTTTCCTCATTTGAAACAACCGGAGGTTCAAAACTATCTTCATCCTCCTGCCAGTGCTTCTTAACAAATTGTTTTAGAAGAACCGCAGCTAAGTAAAAGTAGGTCAAGTCTCACAAGGGTATCAACGTTCAACATTTTTTCATGATTTTATATTTGGTTACTGAATATGAGGTCAATAATGTGAAACCAAGCTCATACAAATCATGCAGTAAAACAAGGACATTGTAAAATTTTGTCTATATGGTAGTAAAAGGATATTTGGCGAGATCCTAGAGGAAGATCCCTGTTAGCAGCAATCTTGGATAAAGCACTTCCAAAACCTTCAAACAGTTGCAACAACAGTCATTGTCAATACAGAGTAAAAGAAGGAAATTAATACATTTGCATAGTGACATGTAACTCCAATATATCCGGAATCCCTCGTTTACCAAGTTGATGCTTTTTAATCAACCTTTATATTACATTCCCTTCTACTGGTAGTCTATTACTTTGTTTCTTTCTGATTAAAGTTTCTTATCTTATCATAGTTTTGCAATGTAGTTGTTTTATTTTTTATATATTTGTGATAACCATATCACATTACAACAGTAGAACTTTGTTTAAGAAACAATGTTTCTTGAATAGACAGTTGAAGTTCTTAACAATTTGGTGACAGAAATCCAACCTTTTTTTTACTGGTTATGGCCATTTATGGTAGTCTGCCAATAATTTTGTATAAAAAAAAAAAAAAAAAAAAAAAAAAAAAAAAAAAAAAAAAAAAACATTTATTATAATAGTAGTTATTGGCGAAAATTGAAATATATGGCACAAGACTTGATTTCCAGATCTTTGGTATAAACTCTTTAACCATAGGATCCTTTCAAATGGCTCTTAATAAAGCTGATAAGAAAACTGGCAATTATTTTTACTACAATCGACACTAACACCAACATTCATACTCCTCCCCGACAAACACCGATATACACTCATTGTTTATCCACCATGGAAATGTTGGCACTAGATGCGCAACATCAATGTTGGCCAGCCATAGCTTCTATGAAATGGAGCCACTTAGTTTGTTTCCTACCTAAGCCATTCCACTCCCTCCCCATGCCTTTCAAATCATGATAAAATTAGTCTCGTCGTCAACACCTATCAATTGATATCTCAATCAGTAGATGAACCTATACATGTACTCTCACATATCATGTGTGCTGAGTTTTCTTTTGCTATAACGCAAACCAACGACAGTCAAATGTCCCAACCTTTTTCAACGTTTCTTACCAACCACCAGTCCTTGCAAAACCTAACACCACCTACCAAAATTCTAACAACCCTTACTCCTCCTACCCCCCCCCCCCCCCCCCCTTTTTTTTTACTCAAAGAGACATCTCTACCATCCAATTAAAACGTATGTTCTTAGTTTGGTAATGTAAAGCCGTGTTTCTATATTAATAGACATTTATAAACCTGCTAAGGGTATGTTTGCCGAAATGTAGTAGTGGCAGTTAGCAGTAAGCAGTAGGCCTTTAGTTGTTTAGCATTAATTGTAATTATAAATGATTAATGTTGTGTTCTCGAGTTTTAGTTGGGAAGTAAAGTAGTGAAAGTGATAGGATTTTGCATTAAAAACTTTCACCCCACTTTTGGGGTGAAAGACACCTTTACATCCTCTTAATTTACTTTACTTTCACTTTCTCCTTATTTTTTTCGTAAGAACAAAGTGTAAATGACTTAAATAGACATATAAACAATAAAATAAAATAAAATAAAGACCCATTATAAAAGTAACAAAGTTAACGTATTAACATAGCCATTATTTTACATATGCAACTTTATATAAATATTATGTATCTAGACTATTAATGACTAATATTAATACATCAACGACATAGTATGTTTCAATAAAAAAAATTAAAAACATAAGGTATATGTATATATTTCCTCATCGGCAATAATTACACACGTATATAAATAAAATGAAGACTCTAAATTTTGACAAGTCAACCAAAGTCTTTACCAAAACTCTTATAATGACATACTCGTTAATTAATAGTTACTGGCATTATAGTAAATCTCAATCACAAATGCTATTTCAATTTTCTCAATGCTCATGACAAGAGCATTTGGAAAGAGAGCCTTTTGACTAAACCTTAAATGCTAAGGCGGTGTTTGTTTAAGCTTATATGCGGGCTTATGAGCTTATTTGATTTCAGCTTATATAACATATAAGCCCCAATTTTTCGGCTTATTTTGAAACTTGCAGGCTTATATAAGTTTACTAGAACGGTACCCCCGCGCAATGCGGCGCCGGATACCTGTGACTATATTTTGCGTTATTCGGTTACATATTTAGTTGTCTTTATGCTTTATAAGTAGAGATGGTAGAGATGGTTAAGCCAAATAATTTTAGTTAGAACAACCAACCTCCTTCTTAACAAACTTCCTAACCAACTTGCTTCCTAACCAATTAATTTTGAAATCCTTCCATAATAAGCAAGAATTTTAGGCCTTTCTAATTATAGAATAGTCCCAAATGCATTATATAGTAGTATAGATAGATTATATCATAATAAACTTATATAAGCCCACAAGTTTTAAAATAAGCCGGAAAATTGGGGCTTATTATATAAGCCGAAAGACAAATAAGCCATATATAAGCTTAAACAAACACCCCCTAAATGATTGTTGCCAAACAAGCTTTTAAATCTTAATGCTTAAAGCTAAACGCTCTAAAATGCTCAAAAACACTTGTTGCCAAACACAATGTAAAATATTATTTCTTCAATAAATCGAGTTATAGTCCAATCGAAATTGTCGTAGTAAATTGTAATCATGTCAAAAACTTTTAATCCCTGAATACAACAATTTTGCTTCTTATTAACTAACTACAGTAATAAAATACTAAAAAAAATCTCATCAGTAACAAACAGTTCAACAGTGTAACAAATTAAACAACAGAAAACAAACAGTTATTAAAACCACTTTTCACAAAGTAAATAAAAAATAAAATTATACCGGGTTGAAGTGAAGCTTGATTTAAAGAAGCTTCAGCAAAAGATCGAGCTTGTTGATTAGTATCAAGTGTAGCGTTCAATGAGCTTATCAGCCACTGCTGATCTTGATCAATCATTTTTCACACTTTTTTGTTTGACTGTGTGCGTATGTTTCCCGCTCAAATTGGGGGAAAGTGAAACGTATTTATGCTCAGTGGTCCGAATTTAGGGTTTTTAAGTGGGAAGCATAAATGGACCTACTGTTTTGTTTCGGGTTGGGTCGGGTCGGGTTTTAGTATTGAGTGCTGCTATTACTTTAGATAATTAAAGATGGGTCCCTGTAATTCTTTACCAGCAAGCAAAATAAAGATTCTTATTCCTTTATGTTGAGTTATAATAATCGTTTATTAAAAAAGGTATATAGTAACAAGACTAAAACGGGTTTACTTCAATTTAAGTGTCGTATCTTTGGGCGGCTTAAGTTGAAAGTTTTCCCCCATCGGGTTTCAAAAAGTAACCGTTCAAAAAAAAAAAAAAAACAAGACTAAAACGGTACTCGCGCAAAGCGGCGGCGGCGAATACATGTGATTATATTTTGCGTTATTCGGTTACACATTTAGTTGTCTTCATGCTTTATAAGTAGAGATATTAGAGATGATTAAGTCAAATAATTTTAGTTTGAACAACCAACCGCTTGCTAACCAACTTGCTTTCTAACAAATTAATTTTAAATTTTTTTCATAATAATCAAGAAAAAGTTCTGAATTTTAAGTTTTTCTAATTATATAATAGTCCCGAATGCATTATAATGTAGTATAGATTAATTAGCATGACTAAACTTGTAATCTAGCTTATGCCTAAAACTAGATGTAAATCATTTATTTGTGCTAAATAGAAAGATCACTTTTTTACAAACCAATTATATAATGACATGCAGATGTATAATCAATAAAAAAGACAAAAAAGTGATATTCTCGTATCAGTTAAGAATGTCAAGCACTTCACAACCACTTAACTCAATCATAAATCAACAAGTAGCATAATCTAACAATTTTTAAATACGGTCAGGTAAAGTAGAGATTTGATCGAATAAAAGTACAACTTCTTTTAAAAGTTTTCATATTTTTGCAGTGTGTCAACTTTGTGACTTGGTCGAGCGGTTATGTAGACCCCCTTTTTATTTATTTTCATTTTTTTGAACGAGTTTTTTGTTTGACCATATTAGTTTTAAAATTTATTTAAAAAAACATAGTAGTTTCAAATTTATTTAACAAAACATAGTAGTTTTGCAAAAAAAAAAAAAAAAAAAAAAAAAAAAAAAAAAAAAAAAACATATTTTATAAAAATAAAAGAAACTAGAAGCACATCAGTCCTAATTCCACGCCTACAACTAAAAAAAAGGAAAAAAAAAAACAGAAAACTCACCCTCTCAATATGATCGATCGATCAGTATCTACTCCTTAGTGACGGCCTCACCTCAATATAGTCACCAACCGCTTTGTCATTATTTTTAGATCTCCCACTCTGTTCTGGTATGATTGCTTGTCTTTACCCTAATTATTAATTGTTTTCTTTCAGTATCAATAAACTAATTACGTATTTGTGAGATATGCTTTAGGGATATCAAATTTATGGAAATTGAAGAAGTATCATAATCCTATTTGACAACACTTGTTTTTAATTGGGTTCTTACAAAAACATATTGATTATTTGAGATATTATGTTAACATTACAAGCTTAGTAAACCAGCAATATGTTTATCTGTTAACCTTTTTTTTTCCAGTTTTTGTTACCTCTTTGTTTAATTAATCTCATGAAACATGGATAAATGCAGAAATAAGGCTTTTATGTTTTTGTTGATTAAGATTAAATATGTTTCTTTTACTAGGTTCTCGACTTTTGTGACTATGTCGTCGAAGTGTGTTATACTGTTATGTTACTGGGGTGGCAATATTTGTGATGGACCAGAAGGTGTATGCTATAATAAGCCGTCGAGCAAAGCAATCAAGGTTCAACCTGGAATAAAGTTCAACGAACTTATCAACCAACTCCATGTTGCTACATCACTCCATTTGGTAATATTCGTCAACAACTTTAATGATAAGTTTCGGAACCCAAATTTAAAATTGTTAGCTTACCGTGCCGGGAGTCAGAATCAAGTTCGAAAGTTCAACTTAATCATGGAAGAAATTGGGAACCTAAATCCAAAAGCTCGTGAGTGGCTTGAAGGACATCCCTATAACGGCATGTGTCCAACTAACATTCTATAAAGTGGTGCGTTATTTTAATGTGAGACATTCTTTAGGACCAGGGACGGAGCCAAGGGGGTTCCCGCGGGTGCCCGTGCACCCCATGGAATTTTTCGATATAGTGTTAATTTTTGAAAAAACCACCGATTTTTCTCAAAGTCATCTTAAATGCACCCGGTCCATTGAAATGTGTTTCTAGTATTATTGTTCAAATTTTTTTGTGCACCCGGTCATATTTAGTCCTGGCTCCGTCCCTGTTTAGGACGTGTCGCTCAAGGTCACGGAAATTTATATACTCCGCACGTTGCTGCAAAATTGGCTGCTTCAATGACAAAGGCTAGTGCACATACCGTGAGATCATTCAATAAGGAGAAAGGTATTTTTGAGGTGACGACTCAAAAAGAAAAGAATGTACAAGTTAGGGCTGAGCAAACGGACCGGCCGGACCGGACCGACCGACAAAACCGACCGGACCGAGACCGACCGGACCGGACCGACCACATTCGGTCCGGTCCTCGGTCTAAGCCTTTTGCCAAATTCGGTCTTCGGTCCGGTCGGTCCGGTCCGGTCCGGTCCGGACCGACCAAAAACCCGAAAAAACTTGCCTAATTGGACCGGACCGACCGAAGACCGACCGGACCGAGACCGGACCGACCATATTCGGTCCGGTCTCGGTCTATGGTTTTCCGGTTCTCGGTCCTCGGTCCGGTCCGGTCTTAGTCGGTCCGGTCCGGTTTTCGCCCGATGCTCAGCCCTAGTACAAGTTGTTAATTTGGAGAAACAAACAAAATGGGTCTGCAAATTGGTTAAGGTGTAGAAGCCTATTCGTTTGGTTCTTTGGCATTGGGTACTTGAATTGTTTGCGTATATCTAAGGTTGTCCTATGTTCTGATGATATTGTCTAATATGACTAATTGGTGGGACATGGTGATTTCATTAAATAAGGTCAAGAATGTGTGACTCCAAAGTTAGTAGTTTTTGTTAGTTTGGTTAAGTGAGATATGAAACTATTGTCCATGCTGTGCGACCAATTTATGGGGTGTTTGTTTTGTTATTACCTTTCGGGTTATGACGGTAGCGGTTCTTGTTTCGGATCCCAATTTCTTAACCACCTTGTTTGTTTTTGTAAAATACTTAGATTTATGTAAAACTACTATGTTTTGTTAAATAAATTTGAAACTACTATGTTTTGTTAAATAAATTTTAAAACTACTATGGTCAAACAAAAAACTCCACAAGAATTTATCGATAGTTCCTCCAATTCAATCATGGACCAAAGAGGTTAAAAGAAGGAAGGCCATTCTTGGATTTGCTCTAAGTTATAACTGTTCTTAATTAGTCATACTAATTTATTCACGTATCAAAATTTATAAAATACTTTGTCAACTCTATTATTCGGGTAAATTTTTGGTGCCTCAATTGTATAATACTACTAAGGTATCAGATAAACTCATAAACCTACAACTGTCTAATGTTGACGTGTATTATATTCAATTCAAATTAGGGATGATATCAAATTTAATAAACTATTTACGAGAAACCTCATACGTAAAGTAAGTTTTACATGAACAACAACCAGTGACGGACCCAGAATTTTCGAGAATGTGTTGCACACAAAAAATTTGTGTACAAAAGAACTGTTTGGTTAGCCCACAAAAACGGAAGTAGCAAAAAAAATTGTCAAGGGTTGCACATACTACTAAACGGCATTTTTTGAAAAACATTGCATTTCGTGACAAAAAATCGGCTGTGTCACACCCGACACCAATGTAAGTCCGTCACTGACAACAACATTCCAGAAAAGATAAACTCAAGGAAAAAAGTAGTAGCAACTAGTGATTTCATCAATATAAAAGTATTAGTAACTAGTGATTTCAATTTATATAGACACATTAGACAAAAACAACTTTTTAAATTTTATTCACTTCTTTATTTTATACACAAGGAAAAGCATAATGGATTTGAAAAATTCGATACATAACATAAGTTACAAACAAAATACACGATATAATAGTGGTCTTGATTAATACTCCGTATAACCCGAATCTTATTCAAAGATGGTTTTGATTTGGTGAGAATGACCAAACTCATAAGTCAAAACTATGTTTCCATCCATTCTTTTGAGCACAAATCTTTCAACCAAAACATAGCAACCAAATTTCTTCCATTCACCAATTCCTTCATACTTCTCTTCTCTCTTGACCTTCTCTATTCTTTTTTCCCCCACACCAAACTATCCAACTTTTTCTTCTTCCCACTTCATTCTTTCAACAATTTCTAAACTCAACCCTACACTTTCTTCTTTCTCATTATCAACTCCGAGATGCTTAAACCATATCGCGCCATCCACCACGTTGTTCTCATCCCATATCGCCTCCTTTTGAGTGTCACCGATGAAAACTGCTTCACTACGAAAAGAAGCTTTAACAGAAACAATATTCTCTTTAGGATTAGCGTTTTCTTGTTCGAAGATGCGTACCCATTTTTGCTCTAGTGTCATCTCATAATACATAGAGTTTTTCATTTGGTCACTTAGATTTCCGTCTTTGATAAACATGAAAGGACAATACTATTAGATGGCCCAAGCCCGGTTTGTGGGCTTAGGGTTTATTAGGGTTTATGCGATTATAAATAGTGAATCAATAAAAGAGATACGGACGGGGAATTACATTGTCCAACATGGTATCGGAGCAGGTTGATCCTAAAACCTAGGTGGCTATGTTGAGCCGCCTCCTCAAAGCCGCCCCGCCAAACCCTAAAAAAAAATTACGGCTAAAGAAGAATCGATCTACACTTAAATATTCCAAAGATTCTTTTTGTTCTTTGTTTGTGGCTCATCGCATGGTTAGTTATTATTGGAATTGTGGCTACTGCTTTCTCAGTAGATACTTTCCCAATCTAAACGTTGAAGTCTTCTATGGAGGGGTCAAAATATTATGGCTAAGTTCTACCTCTTCGTCAACGGTAAGTGATTTGTGTTGCTGATTTGTGCTAAGGTCACAAACCCACACAACGGTAATTTGTGTTGGTGATTTGTGCAAAGGTCACAAATCCACACAATGGTGATTTGTGTTGGTGGTTTGTGTTAAGGTGACAAATTCACACAATCATTTATTGTTGGTGATTTCTATTTTTTTTTTTTTTTTTTTTTTTTTTTATTGTTAAAAAAAAAAAAAAAAAAAAAATTGTTTTATTGTTTGTTTGTTTTAATGTTTTATTATGTTTTCTCTTTCAATCCGAGCTTTCGCGATTTCGCCGCTCGGATTGCGGGGAAGTATTAGATGGCCCAAGCCCGGTTTGTGGGCTTAGGGTTTATTAGGGTTTATGCTATTATAAATAGTGAATCAATAAAAGAGATACGGACGGGGAATTACATTGTCCAACAAATACCACTTGCCAACAACAACAGGATTAGAAGTTATGGTTGAGGGTGGAAAATTGAAATCAGGAAGACGAGAACGAAGGATGTTGTCGGTTCCTTTTGCTTCACTTAAGTCGAAGTTTTTGGGTGTTTTTGAGTAAATTTCCCAACCTGATCTTCTTAAATGGCATGGAGGATAACCATCGTCAGCAATGGATTTGGCATAAAAGTTACTATTGAATTTACAAAGTGATCCATAGGGAACTATCTCAAATTGTTGGTACACATCGTTTGTGTCCAATTGCCTTGGTTTTACATTACGTACACAATTGAAAAAACAACATGGAGTCATGTCTTCTTCTTTCGAACATGCTATTGCTTCCCTGCAAAGCATTTTTGTTAGTTCATTCGACATCAATAATTAATGTACTTTTAGTAGGGTTACAATCACCAACTTAACGTTAAAAAATTAGTAGCATATATGCCACTAACAATGTAACAAACAAAAAAGTGGTATGGACTGTACAAAGAAGTTGAAATGAAACAAAAGGGCAAAAAATATACAAAACTTGAGTGATTAAAAAACAAAGAATTCTAGAAAACTATAACAACTTAATAGACATACCCTTTATGCGATCCTTTTGGTTTTATGGCATAGTATCGATTGGAAGACAAGGGTTCATTAAGGACCGGAATGAAGACAACTCTATTGTAACAAACATATTGATGGTGAAGACAATATCGTGTGGTCAGTGTTTTGTTTTGAGGAAATGGTAACCCTGCAAGATACTTATTCTTCCATAGCCCAAACCACGAGTACGTTTCGGACTCTTTATCTTCGATTACCAAGTAACCCGAGTTTGGACCCTCAGGAGGCGTATAAAGAGATTCGGGATTGCTCTTATAGTGTGAAAGAGACCGCGTCACATACATGTCTGAACTTAAACTTTAGGCTGTGCGTGCAGTGGTGTCTAATAAGGCTTTGTTGATGTGATTATATATATACTAGAAAGATTGGATAGTCAAGCTATCAAGATGGATAAGTTAAACATGTGATTTGGTTTTCTTTCGTCATTCTAATTTTACTAGGTCACACTGTTGACTTTTTTTACTTGTTAAACTAATAGATTATACAGATATGAATTTCTATGTGGTTTCATGGAAGGATGTAAGGTTGCTTGTTTACTTATATTTTGGATTTTTTTTTTTTAATACAATTCAACTGCAGAATTGTTTAATATGATATGTGATAATCATCTTTAAAAAGTGATTTTGCTTGCTTAGTTTCCTTTTGATTTCCTAAACAACATCGAAATAAGCCGTTAACAATCTATACTATATTATAATGCATTTGTGACTATTCTATAATTAGAAAGACTTAAAATTCAGATTTTTTTCTTGCTTATTACGGAAAGATTTCAAAATTAATTTGTTAAGAAGCAAGTTGGTTAGGAAGTTTGTTAGAAAGCGGTTGGTTGTCCAAACTAAAATTATTTGGCTTAACCATCTCTAATATCTCTGCTTATGAAGCATGAAGACAACTTAACTAAACGTGTACTTGCCGCCGCATTAAGCGGGTACCGTTCTAGGAATCTTTAAAGCGTAGCTTAATCCATCGCCAACCCATATTACGTATTTGAACTTGGATATAATTTCCTTGTGATATTGTAACAAACGTATTCAGTTCATTCGGATTTTTTAGCATGCAAGTACAAGTATAAGGGATTGATCTCTTAACAATTATACAAAAACCTGTCTGCATATATTATGTTCTGGTCAAAATGGGTCCTCTTAACATACATGAAAGTTGGAATAAAATATAGATGACTAGATATAAAAATCTGGGAGAATAAGGTGAACCGGTCTTCATATATTATGCAGTGAACATAGAAAAAAGATTTCGGTACAATAAGGTAAAGCATTTAATTGTGCGTAAAACATATACTACATAGTTCATATGCAATGATCAAACAAAATCTGAGCACACAAAGTAACTGAGAAACGTAATACACGCAATTGCATTTTTACTGGTTCTTGGCAAAGTCAGGCAGAATGTAATTAAATAGAGTGTTTGGCAAGGACGTGATCCAGAATCTGTTGACGAGAAAGTATAGGTATAGTAGCAGACTCCGAACATAGCAAACATTTCAGATAATTGCGAACATAAGAGAATATTAACAAAGCCACCTCCAAAAGCCCAAAGAGATCGAAGAGCAATCAAATTAAAGCAATACACATATATACATGTAGTTTAGTTAGAACATGACAATCAACCCAAGATTGACTCGAAACAAAGCAAGCACAATCATAAAAACACTATATGGTACAGTTTCAAGATTTAGGACTTTTATATCACCTAAAACGGCCAATACTCAATTAGACTCTAATATAACAGCCCGGAATCATCAACATACTGAATCCAATACCTAGAAACTTTGGTGTGACATTAATTCTTACATATATAGGAAAAGTAGCTCGAGTTCCTTGACGCTAGAGAAAAGTATGTATGTATCCGTACATGCGTATACCAAGAATTGTAACGATGATCTTTTTCGTCTACTGAACTACATATATTATTTGGTATCAACAATGCATTTACAAGGAGACGAATACATTCAGAGTCTTAAAGAAAATAAAAAGAATCAATAAACGTAACAAACTCCTAAAATCTGCTAACATCAGCAACAATAGTTTCAAGTTTCAATAAGCTTAATCGCCACCACCACCACATGCTCCACCACCACCATCACCACCACATCCACCACCACCGCCATTATAATTACCATCATCATGACCACCACCACCACTATCATAATGACCACCACCATGATGACCACCACCATGATGATGACCACCACCGTCTCCACTACCACTATGATGAGTAGCTACCGATGACGCAACGTCACCCACAACCATTCCACCAATACCACCATGATGATGACCACCACCACCGCTTCCATGATGACCACCACTGCCTCCACGAATACTATGATGACCATGATGAGTAGCACCCGACGACGCAAGGTCACCCACAACCATTCCATCATAATGACCACCACCGCTTCTATGATGACCACCATCGCCCCCACGAGCACTATGATGACCATGATGAGTAGCACCCGACGACGCAATGTCACCCCCAACCATTCCACCAACACCGCCATGATGATGACCACCATGATGACCAGTTGACCACCACTATCATAATGACAACCACCATGATGACCACCACCACCGCCTCGACAACCACTATTCTGACCATGATGAGTAGTAACCGAAGATGCAACGTCACCCACAACCATTCCACCAACAAAACCAGTTCGAAGCCCAGAACTATCATATCCACCAACAAAACATTCCATGTTTGAAGTCGAAATTATAATGGTTTAATTTTTTTTGTGTGATAATGAACGAAGCTAGCTGAAGTTTATATACGTAGTAGAAGGTAACCGACTCAAGAGTAGCCGTGGCCATCCACACCGGTTCCTGAACCGGAACCGAAAAAAAATCTGAATCCGAGTCCGGTCAACACCGGTTCCTGCAAGAACCGGTCCGATTCCTAGAAAATCCGGTGGTTCCTATCCGGTTCCAAGTTTCTGCTGCTCGATCCGGTTCCTATCCGGATAATTTCAATCCGGTTCGAGATCCGGTTCTTGGGAACCGAAAAGAACCGAACAGGATTGGAACAGGATCCGGTTCTTTGACTTTGACTCTTGAACCGGACCGGATTGGAACCGGTTCCGGTTTTTGCCCGAACCGGGAAATGGCCACGGCTACTCAAGAGTACGTGTATGATAGCAATTAGGAGAGCAAAACGTATTGATCTACATGCATTATATGTGATAAATAATTAAAAAATTTTAAATATATACTATAAGTTATTTTTATAATATTTATAAAATTTGATAATATAACATTTTATTAGATTTTTTCGTAAAAGGTTTTTTACTAATACAAAGTATCTTTTAAAAGCTTTTTCCCTCCATACTTTTTGGTCTCTACGTTAAGGAACTTGAAACTTAAGGTGTTATTTTAGCTTACTGCCCATCTCCTCTTTATTGAGAAAAAAAAATAAATTAGAGACACTATAAAGGGCCTTTAGTAACCAGAATTTAATGTCGACCATTTTTTTTCCTCCACTGCTTAGGCAATATAGTGACCATATAATACATGAACACTAATATTTGGTCATTCGTTAACAGTTAGTGACCAAGCTCAAATGTGGTCATTAATTTTGTCAGTATACATGTGCGATATTATAATTAACAACTCTCCGCTTTAGGGGTATTTGTTTAAGCTTATATATAGCTTATTAGCTTGTTTGTGTTTCGGCTTATATTTTATAAGCTCTAAATGTTCGGCTTATTTTAAGACTTGTGGGCTTATATAAGTTTATTATGATGATAGACTTATATAAGCCCACAAGTCTCAAAATAAGCCTAAATTGATAGTTATGAAATATATGCCGAAATTAAATAAGCTTAGCTTGTAAGCTCATATATAAGCTTAAACAAACACCCCTTATATAAGAAGTGTTATTTTTATATAAGCCAAACACAAATAATAATTCTTTTTCTCCAATTTATATTATAGACATGCCCATTCAATCACCAATTTTTTTTTTGGTAAACGGTTTCTCCGATAAATATATTACAAAAAAAAAAAAAAAAAAAAAAAAGACATTTAAATCCAATAGAATGTTGCTGAAATACTACATTAACCTCAAACGACCGCTTGAACAATCACTAGATCATTTGTGACATGCCACAAAATGATCACACGAACTACATACACAAATTAGAACAAAAAGGAACCAACACCATCTTTCGTTCTCGTCTCCCTGATTTCAATTTTTTCCACCCTCAATCATAACTTATAATCCTGTTGTTGTTGGCAAGTGGTATTGTCCTTTCATGTTCATCAAAGACGGAAATCTAAGTGACCACAATGAAAAATTCTATGTATTATGAGATGACACTAGAGCAAAATGGGTACGCATCTTCGAACAAGAAAACCCTAACCCTAAAGAGAATGTTGTTTATGTAAAGCTTCTTTTCGTAGTGAAGCGGTTTTCATTGGGGACACTCAAAAGGAGGCGATATAGGACGAGAACAACGTGGTGGATGGCGCGATATGGTTTAAGCATCTCGGAGTTGATAATGAGAAAGAATAACGTGTAGGGTTGAGTTTAGAAATTGTTGAAAGAATGAAGTGGGAAGAAGAAAAAGTTGGATGGTTTGGTGTCGGGGAAAAAAGAATAGAGAAGGTCAAGTGAGAAGAGAAGTATGAAGGAATCGGCGCATGGAAGAAATTTGGTTGCTATGTTTTGGTTGAAAGATTTGTGCTCAAAAGAATGGATGGTAGCTTGGTTTTGACTTATGAGTTTTGTCATTCTCACCAAATCAAAACCATCTTTGAAAAAGATTTGGGTTATATTAATCAAGACCACTATAATATTGTGTATTTTGTTTGTAACTTATGTTATGATCGAATTTTTCAAATCGATTACGCTTTTTATTGCGTATGAAATAAAGGTGTGAATAAAATCTTAATAATCTGTTTTTGTCTAATGTCTCTATATATATATCAATTGAAATCACTAGTTACTACTACTTTTTCCCTTGAGTTTATCCTTTGTGGAATGTTGTTGTTCTTGTAAAACCTACTTTGTTTACGAGGTTTCTCATAAATAGTTTATTAATTTTAAGGCCATCCTTAATTTGAATCTAATACATGTCAACATTAGACAAGTGTAGGTTTATTAGTTTATCTGATACCTAAATACTCGAGTTCACAAAGTCTATTATAAATTTTGATACGTGATAAATTAGTAGAACAGTTATAACTTGGTATTCATTTTTAAACCTCTTGGTCTAAAAAGGAAGGGGGGGAGGGGGGTTACAATAAAAATCTTATTTGTTAACATTAATAAAGATGTCGATCTTTTACACATCAAACCGCTCGACCAAGTCGCAAATAGAGACGGAGGGAATGGGGGTTGGAGGGTGTTTGGCCCCCTCCAAACAGCCCAATTGCCCTTTTGTGATATAACTTACGCCCAAAGCCCAAATATAACTAGTTGACCCCCAAGTTTTAAGTGATAAAAAAGATAATCAATTTAGGCACTTCCCACCCTTCAAACTTCAACAGTTCCACGCATAAGGTATTGCAACCGATCCTTTTTCATGAAATCTTCGTATTCTTATCAATTATTCTAAGTATGTAATCCATTTGTTTATGTATTTTGTTGTCCCTCTTGATGTATAATTGCTCAAAAACCCCAATTTTGGTTTTAGGAATTTGGGATTTATTTCTATGCGATAGTTTCATCACCCTTATTTTTATTGATCTTTTAAAATCTAAAACCTTGAATCTTTAGACCTTAGTCACTAAATTAGTAAACTATAAATAGTTGAATAACTTGTGTGTGGCGTAGCTTCTTCATCACAAGTGAATGGCGAGGCTTCTACATTACAACCTAAGGCGACTCAAGATGGTCCTAGCTATCACCCTGGTTGTAACATAAAGGATCTTTCGTCTCAAGCTATTAATATTATATCTATTGAAAATTCTTTTAAAACTCTACAAGACAAGGATAATGTTTTTGAGGTTGGTAAGTCAACTTTGCAGTCGACAAATGATGTGGGAAATATTGATAACGATAGTGATAGTGATGAAGTTGAGAATGTATTTGAGGAAAAGAATACGTATATAGGAGGAACAATGTGCAAGAAAAAAGGTGAGGGCGCCTCCTAGAAACATATCGATGATACAAGGAAAAAGGTGTGGGCGCCTCCGAACGGTATTTGGTTGGGTAAGAATGTGGACTTTGACCTCCTCACAAAGGAATATGGGAAGAGTATTTTGCGTGATTTACAAGAGAGTGATGATGATGCTGATCTATTGTAGCAGTTGGATAGTTTTGCTTCACTTATGTCGTAGATTTTGGGTGTTTTTGAGTAAATTTCCCAACCTGTTCTTCTTAGATGGCATGGAGGATAACCATTGTCCGCAATAGATTTGGCATAAAAGTTACTATTGAATTTACAAAGTGATCCATAGGGAACTATCTCAAATTGTTGGTACACATTGTTTTGTGTCGAATGGCCTTGGTTTTACGTTACGGACACAATTGAAAAAACACCATGGCGTCATGTCTTCTTCTTTCCAACATGCTATTGCTTCCATGCAAAGCGTTTTTGTTAGTTCATTCGACATCAATAATTAATCTGCTTTCGGAGGGTTACAATCACCAACTTAACGTTAAAAAATTAGTAGCATATAAGCAACTAACAATGTAACAAACAAAAAAGTGGTATATATGGAGTGTACAAAAAAGTTGATATGAAACAAAAGGGCAAAAAATATACATAAGTTGAGCGATTAATATTAACAACAAAGAATTCTAGAAAACTATAATGCCTTAATACACATACCCTTTATGCGATCCTTTTGGTTTTATGGCATAGTATCGGTTGGAAGACAAGGGTTCATTTAGGACAGGAATGAAGACAACTCTATTGTAACAAACATATTGGTGATGAAGGCAATATTGTGTGGTCAGTGTTTTGTTTTGAGGAAATGGTAACCCTGCAAGATACTTATTCTTCCATAGCCCAATCCACGAGTACGTTTCATACTCTTTATTCGATTACCAAGTAACCCGAGTTTGGACCCTCAGGAGGTGTATAAAGAGATTCAGGATTGCTCTTATAGTGAGAAAGAGACCGCGTCACATGCATGTCTGAACTTAAACTTTAGGCTGTGCGGTGGTGTCTAATAAGGCTTTGTTGATGTGATTATATATATACTAGAAAGATTGGATAGTCAAGCTATCAAGATGGCTAAGTTAAACAAGTGATTTGGTTTACTTTTGTCATTATAATTTTACTAGGTCACACTAGATTATAGAATATATCAGCATCAGGTGTTACATGTGTTGATACTTAATTAATATCTTGATATACAGTTATACAGATATGAATTTCTATGTGGTTTCATGGAAGGATGTAAGGTTGCTAGTTTACTTATATTTTGGATTTTTTTAATATAATTCAACAGCAGAATTATTTAATATGATATGTTTAGTATTAATAAATACAGGTTATTTTAATTTGGGGAAAAGTAGTGGTCTTCACAGTTATGTTTGGTTATGCACTTATGGTGTTGAGCAACACGATATCCTACTATTTAATAGATTTTACGGTAGTGTGAAAATTACTCAGAAGGTGGAGCATTGTGTGGTGCAACTGATAAATTTCAACACCAAAATTAGTTATGATAACCTTATTTTGTTATGAACATATTTTATACACCCATGTGTAACGTACAGCCTTGCTATTGATATTGATTCTGTAATTTCCTCGCCCGCCTTACCCATTATGCTAAGCATGTGCCAAATTAATATAGACAATGAAAATCAGAATTGACACATACATACTGTGTGAACAACAAAGCAAATAGCATCATAGCAATGCCGTTTACAATATATATGCAACTACCCCAACCACAATAGATTGATCATTTTGTTGTTTCGATTTGCAAACCAATGTAAGCAGCATAACATACTAAACTTATTCAAACATTGATTTAATTTGATGAGTATGAGCAAAATCATATGTCAAAACCAAGCTCCCATCCATTCTTTTGAGCACAAACCTTTCAACCAAAACATAGAAACCAAATCTCTTCCACTCACCAATTCCTTCATACTTTTCTTCTCTTTTCACCATTTCTATCCTTTTCTCCCCAACACCAACCCATCCAACTTTTTCCTCTTCCCACCTCATTCTTTCAAACACTTCTAAATTCAGACCTACACTTTCTTCTCTCTCGTGATCGCCCCCAAAGCTTTTAAACCATATCGCTCCATCCACTACATTTCTCTCGTCCCATGTTGCCTCTCTTTGACTCTCACCAATGAAAACTGCTTCACTACGAAATGCAGCTCTTACAGAAACAACACTTCCATCATTGTGATGGTTTTCTTGCTCAAAAACCCGTTCCCATCTTTGCTCTAGTGTCATTTCGTAAAAGATAGACTTTTTCACTTGATCTGCTAGTTCTCCATCTTTGATGAATACAAAGGGACAATACCACTTGCCAATAACTACACTATTAGAAGTTTGGGTTGAGGTTGGGAAATGAAAATGAGGGAGCTGTGAACGAAGAGACACATTGATTCCGTTAGCTTCACTTAACTTATAGTACTTAGGTGTTTTTGTATAAATCTCCCATCCTTTTCTTCTCAAGAAATTTGGAGGATAAGCATCGTCAACAAGAGATTTGGCGTAAAATTTACCATGGCCATTGCACATTATTTCCTTAGGAACAATCTCGAATTGTTGGTACACGTCGTGTGTATCTAATGGCCTTGGTTTTACATCATGAATAAATGTACAAAAGCAACATGTAGTGACATCTTCCTCCCTTGAACATGCACACGCTTCCCTGAAAGTTTATGTAAGATCAGCATATTCCCACCTAGCTAGACTTCAAATTTCCTAGCTAAAAGATGTAAAAGTTACAAAAAGTAAGACAATCTATAAACATACCCTTTATGTGATCCATGTGATTTTATGGCATAATATTTGTTTGAAGACACAGGTAGATTTAGGACCGGAATAAATACAACTTCATTATAACTAACATGTCGATGTTCACCTGACCCTGTTGAATAACGTGTGGTCAATGTTTTGTTCTGAGGAAATGGCAACTCTCCAAGATACCGATTCTTGACTAGCCCAAAACACGTGTATGTTTCAGACTCTTCGTCCTGGATCACCAAGTAGCCTGAGTTTGGACCCTCAGGAGGCGAATAAAGAGCTTCAGGAAAGCTCTTGTAGTGAGAAAAAGACCGTGTCACGTACATTTTAGCTTGATAAAGATTTTGTTTTAGCTTATAGTTTTGATTATACTTTTGTTAGTATGATTGCATTTATACTTGAAATTTTTAGATTAATCTAAGTGATTAGCGTGGATCGGAGAACGCACGTAATTTGATTATTTCTTTGTAAGTCAAACTGATGACTTTTCCTTGTAGTGCATCAAAGATTATCTGGTTTAGATCTGCAGGTACTTTCTTAGAAGCCTTTCATGGGACAATACTATTAATTACTATTAATTATAACAAATCTTCTTTGTCCTTTGAATTGTAGTTTTATTAATAAACTAAAGTACTATGAATAAATTTTTAAATACTAATAAAATTTGTCAAATGACTACCATATAGTATTGATTATCCATAAGTTGTTCTACGTGTCAAACAAGAACATTTTTATCCATTGTAAGATTTAAAATTGATATTTGATATTTAGTTTTATCGTATATATAAATGGTCACAAAGGGACACTACCATTTGACAACACGTTATTAGAGCAACTGCAATGTAAGTTTTATGAAAAAACTTTTCACTATTTAAATAAATAATTTGAAGGACTCTATTATGACATTTTAGAAAGATAGCTTGGTAAAAACCAAACGTTTGATAACAAGTGAGACAAGTCATCTTTTATGTAATAAAGAAATTACATTATCTTGAAGTGATTTTGATAAAATATTCTTATTGAAAAAAAGTTGGACCAATATAAGAGCTCGATTTTATTTTGTAGGTAAAATCGAGAAATATGATTAGTCAATAAAAGTCAAAATTGAATTAGTTTGATCAAACTTTTGAAAAAATTGATGAAGAAAAAAAACTGAAAATAAATACGCATGGCCTGAGAGCTTTTTTTATTATTATTTTTTTTTTACGTTCGGAGTTAACTGTAAATAAATGTTATATTTTGATTGGTTAATAAAATTTATAATCAAACACAAAACTTTTATTAAGAGGCTAATCTTAAATATAATTTTATGGACTTAAGTATAAAAACCTCAATTTTCATAATTGTTAAACAATGTTGTTGGGTCACTGAATTCTCCGATCTTTCTCTAACTAAGATTTGAACATAAAATAACCTAAGTGTTTAATATCCGTAAACACAAACAAGTCACTGAGTGAACAGTAACTCAGTGAGTCATCTTCAGGATGCTTAGAACGAGCCTATGAAGAAAGGTTCTCCATTCAGTGAGGCGGAACTCAGCGAGTGGCATCTAAGCCAAGAAGAAGGTGATGGGTTCAGTGAGGATGACAATAACTCACTGAACACCCAGGACTCCTCAACAACTATTGAAGTACTAAAGACTGAAGATCTGAAGACTGAAGAATGGGCGGGACAGAGCGGGAAAGTTTGAACGTATTAACAGGTGTCATTATCAACCTGAAGTCAAACTTTCCCTGAATGGCATTATGTCAGGATCGTGTCATCATTGTGCATCAGAAAGGCACATTGTCCTTTACCCAATATAGTCTATTGTAACAGAGACAAAATATGTAAGTATTTTGTCTCTACTAGATAGGTCATCAATTTGTCTTTATCAGTAACGTTGTAATTTACTTGTGTATAAATAGGTAGCATAATCGAGGAGTAAAAGCGGATAAGTTTGTGCAATTAATGCTTAGACATTCACAAACCAATTTTACTCCTCCAAAGAACAACACAGTCCCTGAGATTGCTCAGTGTGACCTTTAGTTGTCACTCAAACATAGTTTGGGTTTAGAGAGGAGTCATAGCATACTTGTCATTTCAATCCCAAGTGTTATTCCGTAAACACTTGGGTATAATTCTTTGATTAACTTCTAATAAGAATTAAACGTTGAAAAATACTGTGTCTCTTTTCTTTACGTTTTTCTTTGTTGTTAATCACTTATATCTTTGTTAATAGTCATAGAACTTGGTTAGTTTAACTTTCTAGTTACAATTAACCAAGTAAAAGGGACCAACAAGTGGTATCAGAGCCTCTGGTTTGTAAAACTTTTTCTAAATCTGTTTTCAAAACTAAAGAGTGCTCAAAAGTTTTTAAAATCAAGATCCCAGCATGGCTGACATAGATGTTCCCCAACTTGTCGATAAAAAGGGTGGAAGTTATTTTGCTACTGCCCCTAAACTTGAAGTTGGAAAATTTAACAAGTGGAAAAAGCGCATGCATTGCTACTTGAGTGGGATGGAACCATATTACATTAAGCTTATTAATGATGGTCCATATGTCCCAACAACTGCCTAGGGTTTAGTCAAACCAGAAGCTCAGTGGACCCGAGATGAGAGGAGGGTGGCCAATCAAGACCAACGCCTGAAAAGCATAATTATATCTTGTCTTCCTGAAGATATAATGGAATCAGTCATCAATTGTCCTACTGCTAAGCAGACATGGACTAACTTGGTTCACAGCTATGAGGGTCCCTCAGATACCAGGGAAAACAGGATCATGGACCTGAAACTTAAGTACAATACTTTCAGGGCCAAAGACTCTGAAAGTCTCTGATGAAGCAAAAAGTGTACCGCTTTTGGGGGGTCATTTAAGGCCAAAGTCGAGATTATTTGATCAAATATTGCCCTAAATAGTTCCTTTTGTCATTTTAGGTACCTTTGAGAGGAATTTTACAAAGGGAAGCATTTTGGACATTTTTTGAGCGAAAAAGTGAAGAAAACGACAAAGTCTCAAAAGCATGCTGGAAATTGCACTTGACGGCGTCACAAGGTGTTAGTGACGGCGTCATGAGTTGACAAAGGGGTGGATAAATCAAATACACATGACGCGCCATAATGTTTTGTGAAGGGGATCTGACGGCGTCACGTACAAAATTTCCAAGGCCATCAAGAGTTATTGCAAAGAGTGACGGCCCAGAACCCATATAGAGTGACGGCGTCAGAAGTGGATCTAGGCAATACGAGTTTATTTTGGCGGCGAGTTGACGGCGTCACACCTTGCTCTTGACGCCGTTAGGAGACAAAATCTATATATAGTTTTCTAGTTTTCATTCATTGTGTGCAACTTTTGGTGTGCAACTTTGAGGGGATAAAACCCTAGACGAATTTTACAGCTTTTTCAAGGGTTCCAACCCCTTGTTTTTTCCATGCTTAATTGAAGATAAGTACTTTACCAAATCATTCAATATGTCTATGTGTTGTTTGATTATATCTTACGCTTGTCTTCTCTTTAACATGCTAGGATAGGTTTTCTTCGTGTTTACTTAGATGTAATGAAACTTAGATATTGATTATGGGTTGATTGTTTGTTTATAATTTTTGTGGATGAATGAATTCGATGTTAGGCTTAAGAAAACTGGCAGACTTCAAATTGGTAATTTGTTTGAACGTCTTAAGAAACATGATCGGAGGTGTACTACGATTCTTTGGTTATATTTAATGCATAAGTAACTTCCAAGGATGCCATGTTAGGATCTTTTAGTTGGCTCGACATAGGATTGAGGTAGAAGCTTATAGAGTTAGGGAAGATCGTACACGGACCTACGAATGGTATTAAGGAATATAACCCGTCGTCCATGCAATTGTAACAAACTAATCAACCTATAAAAGATAGCTAAAGAGTAATGAAATCTAAGTAAACACAGTTTTCTCATTATTGTTTACTCCACAAATTAGTTTAAGTTTAGTTTATTTTATTTTGATTGCAACTTTAGTTAATTGGGTTAGTTGACTAGCAACTAATTCCGCCCACTCCTTCCAAAACCGAGATTTTTACTTGCTTTCCTTAAAATATAAAAATACAAAAAGAATCATCCCTCACCTCTAGACCTAGTTTTAGTGAGTTTTAACCCTAGCGAACACTATTCAACGAGTTGAACGATCAATCCCCCAGTACTTGTCACTATACTATACTACAACGAACAGGTACACTGCCTGGTGGGGATTACAAGCTTCTCAAGATCCCATGAGCGGTAAAACCTTTTGCAAGGGCGCAATTCCACGCATCAAGTTTTTGGCGCCGCAGCCCGGGGAATAGTTATTGTCTAGGTTAAAATTTCTTTTTATTAGGTCTACTTGCTAGATTCCTTTCTAGTAAGATTTTTTATTTTATTTTTATAGATTTTATTTAGTCTATCTTTTTCTTCGTTCCTTTGTTCGTAACCTTTGCCATCCACCATCATGGAGGGTGGTAATCTCTTTGATCCCATCAACCCACCACAACAAAACCACCCACAAAACCCACCACTACCAAACCAACCTCCTAGACCCCGAACCTTAGGAGAGTACTCCCGTCCTAGCCACCAAGGCTATCGAAACACCATTGAGCTCACTCAAGGAGCCAATATGTCTCCCTTGCGATCCGACACCATCCGGTTGGTGCAAAGCGGATGTGCATTCCATGGACTTCGTTTCGAAGATCCTAATCAACATCTCAAGGATTTCCTCAAAATCGTAGATTCCATAGACCTTGATGTTGTAACTCGAGAGACGACCCGATTGCGTCTATTCCAATTCTCTCTACGTGACCAAGCTAGTCAATGCTTGAGCATTTACCCGCGGGATCCATCACCTCTTGGGATGATCTCACAACTCGTTTTCTTGCTCAATTTTTCCCACCGGGGAGAACTACTAAGCTTAGAAATGATATCTTGATGTTCCAACAACGTCAAGGTGAAACTCTCTATGAAGCATGGACTCGTTTCAAGGACTTACTCCAAAAAGTCCCTCATCATGGCATAGATCTTTGGCTCCAAGTCCAAATTTTCTATGACTATATCGATCTCTCCACAAGGCGAACCATTAACCAATCGGCCGGTGGCAAGCTTCGTGATCTAAGTGCGGAAGAATCATGGGAACTCATAGAAGATCTTGCTCTCTATGACAACGAAAGTTGGAATGATCCCCGTGATTTGAACAAAACGGTCAAGGCAATATCTTTGCCTTCGAACAATTCAAGCACTCCTGACCGTAGGATCATGAAACTTGAAGACCAAGTCAAGTTTCTCATGAAATCCTATTAAGCTCCTAAACCTTCAAGCCAAGTGAACAAAATCACTTCTTAGTGCGAATTATGTAGTGGTCTCCACGACACTCGTGATTGCATGGAACTCCCCGAACAAGCTTTCGCGGATTACACATCCTCGCGTACCGACAGAGCGGAAGAAAAGTGGTACACTTTCAAACCCGAGCAAAACCCTTACGGTGATTCATACAACCCCTCTTGGAAAAATCACCCAAACCTTAGGTGGAAACAAAACCAAAACATGCCCCAAAACAATTCTTCTAATCCACCTAATCGTTATCAACCAAACAGTCCACCCTCTAACCGTACTTTCAACAACTATGGTAGTACCAATAATTTTGAAGGATTGATGTCCAAATTTATGGCATCTCAAGAAACTCGTTTAGCAAAGTTTGAAGCCGATTTCAAACAAAAGCAAAGTGAGATGACCAATAAGATTGACACATTGTTGAAAGTTCTCAATGACCAAGAAATGGGAGCACTCCCAAGTAACACGGTCAAGAATCTGAAACTAAACGTTAACGCTATATCATCTATTTCGTCCCCTACTTCTTGTCCACAACACTATTCGGTCAATGCCATGAGCACGTGTTTCAAACAAACCCAAATCTTTCAAAAGAACCAATTGAATGTGACGCCCAACATCAATTCGGTCAATAGTATAGTTGAAACGCTTCCTACACAAGACCTTGGCAAAGAATTCAAGGAACTTCACCTTGAGCGTCCCGTCATTGATGTTTTAGCCCGTGCTCCCTATTACAATGTCCTTTTAGAAAAATATGAATAGAAACTTAAGTTGGGTAAGAATGGGACCACTTTCGTTCAAAGCCATTTGCCTAAGAAATTAGATGATCCGGGCATATTTGTGTTACCTTGTAAGATCAGATATTCTGAGGCTTTTGACACTAGCCGATCTTGGGTCAAGCCTAAATTTGCTTGCATAATCTCTATACACCACTCTTAAGCCAGGAAAGTTAGACGAAACAGAGGTAATCATAGGACCTGCAGATGGAAGTGTAGCATATCCGGTTGGTGTAGTGAAGGATCTGTTAGTGCATATAGGGAAATTGACAATGTTAGCCGATTTCCACGTCCTTGATATGGTTAGCGACACTACATGCCCGTTATTAATAGGAAGAGGATTGTTAGCTACTGCAAGTGCGATGATTGATTGTAAGAAATCTAGAATAGGGGTAGGGGAAGGAGAAACTTGGTTAGTCTATGATGTTAAGAAACATGCCTGTGATACTAATGAGGAACCAACGCCCCATTGGGTAGATGTGAATAGGAGACCATCTAGGTATGGACCTTGGGTAAATAGAGACTTTATAGGACCTCAATGCCCATTTTATTTAGAAGGGGAGTTTATAAACAAAACGCATTCGGTGGAGCAACTCATAGCTAGGGATGAAGAACTAAACCCCTTTGAGGATCCCTTAGTCTTTAGGAAAATGATTGAATTCTTGGGAGTGATGCCTATCAATTTAGGAATGAACAAGTGGAAGAGGGAAGGTGATAAATGTAAATGGAATTGGGACAAGCCAACTAAGGAAGGTGACAGATCATGGCATATGAAGATGATTTTATATGATCCGGATGGAGAAAAATTTGAGAAGTCGTACTGATTGAGCCTAAACCACCAACTTAAATTGACCAAAGAATGGTCAACAAAGTTAAATAGCCTAGATCAATACTCCGGGTAATATAAGGTATCACCAGGTCGTTAAGTCCCGTTGAGGTGTGAAATGTAACTTTAGCGTGCTTTGTGATCGGGTGTTTATTCACAGAAAGGGGTTGTTATGAAAATTATTTGGAATTTATTGAACAAAATAGCTTAGGAAAGCTATGTGATTGGTTACGTGAATTTAGGTTATGAAGATTTGAGCTAAAACTTAAAAACGTACGTGTTGATTAAAAACGTACACAGACGAACAAAATGAAAAATACAACTGATGGACTGGAAAGGTTAAAAGTGTAAAATTATTATTTTTACAATCCTATTAATTAAAGAAAATTTTAAGAAAAATAAAAACTATTTTTACACTATTTACTTATTAATTATTAATTAATTACTAATTATCTATTTATTACTAATTAAATTAATTAGAATTATTAAAAATACTAAAAAGACTTAGAAAATTAAGAAAAATTTTACAAATCTAATTAACCATTACAGGAATCCTAAAAAAATTATAAAAAGTTTATTTTATGTATTTTTAGGGGGATTAAATGACCCCCTAAAAACGGATCATTTTTCGCCTCATCAGGGACCCACTGGGTCAGTCACAAACCACCAATAAAGTTGGGTGGGTGAAACAAGTCTGCTGAGACAGGGCAAAGTCTTTGCCCTGCAGTCAACTTCAAGGGGTGATTTGGTCCCTTAGAAAAAAATCACAAAAATATAACAATTGTGAAAATCCAAAGTTTAGCTGATAGTGTAAACACACAACAAGTTTCAAGTCTTGAATCACAACACAAAAATCAAATTAATTCATGCTATTTTGACAAAAATCTGCATTTGCACCTTTTGACTTTTTAGTAAAACCTTGCACTTTGACTTTTATGAATTTTAGATGATCATTATTGGATGAAAGGTGTATAACAAGTAATATTACAACTAATTTAGACTAGAGTGACTAATTATGAACTAGTTTGATGAGTTTATGGTTCACAATACCCTCACAGTTAACTGTGAGGGTGAAATTAGTGTGATTTTGACTTTGGCTCAGTTTTTGACCAAGCTTTTGGTTCCCCTGACCTATTATCCACCCAAGCAATGAACTGAAACACAGAGTGGTGCAATTACACAAGTAGAGTAGTACAAACAAACAACAACCAAACACCCCTTAACTTGGATTGTCTTGAGTTTTTGTTGATCAAAATGAGATTCCAACCTTCACAACCACTACTCACTGATTTGTAATGGTTTAATGAGTATTTATGAACTAAAAAACACACTTATATATATCAATCACTAAAAATTACCACAAATCCTAAACTTAACAGTCAACTAGAAGCTATAAATTCCAACACAGTTAAGAATTCAACCAATGAAGCACAAACTAAAATTACTCTAAGCTATACTAATTATACATAAATAAGACAGAATCAAGCTAGTCTACACAGTTTAAGAGAGAATAAAGAAGAAAATAGTACAAGAGCTCACCAGATGCAATCCAAGCTCAGTTGAGAACCAAGGTCCACATAAACCAACCTAATGACCTCCCATGGGGTCTCGAACCCACTGCCATCCACAATAAACAGTGCTCCTTGCTTTCTTCTTTCCTTTCACCAACTTTTTTTATTTTATTTTTATTTTTTGTTTATTTTTGCTTATTTTTCTTAAACTGAGATAGGTACCTTTTACAACTTGGAAACTTATGTAAAACAGATGTAAGATGGATTATATGAGTAAATAAACAACTAAATATCAATAAGGAACTTGGAACAATGCTTTGAAATTTCTAAATTAACTTGAAAACTTTTAAAAGAGAATAAACTTAAAACTGATGATTCATTAACTTGAAAACAGATTACATAAGTATAATTAGCTACTACAATGACTTAAAACTAAAACTACACACACTACAAGGCTCCCATGAGCTACATATATATAACGAAATAAAAATAATCCATATCTTCGCCCACATGGCTTCCTTTTGAAATCTGAGTGTCCCACAAGCTTTTTTTTTGACCTCTGACCAAATCCCATCCATCCAATTGTAATTTGCTCAATTCCTAGCCCTTGATTGATGTTTTCCCGCCAAATTGAATTAGGGCAAAACTGAGTGGTTCTGGTGAGGGGTTGGTGTGGGTATTAATTGTGGTGGGTTTGTTTGGTGGGGGTATTAATTATGTGGGGGGGGGGGGGGGGGGGGGGCTAGTAGTTGAAAAAGGTGAGGAGGGGGGGAAGTATTCCCTGGTTTCACGCTTTGGTGTTGGGGGGGGGGGGGGAAGGAGATGGTCAGCGGGTATGTTTGACCGAGGGGTTTTTTTTTATTTAAAAAGGGAAAACGGGCTAAGGGTTGGGCCTGGGAGGTGGACTGGGTTAGGGGGTTGGATTGGGTAAGGGTTTTGGGTTGATATAAGGGTCCGGTTGATTTGTTAGTTACAAGGACTAATTTTGCAATTGTATCAAACTTCAAGGACTGATATTGTAACTTTCCAAATTTGCTTCCAATGACCAATTATGCCAATATTCCAAAGTTCCCAAACCATTTTTCCATTTTTCAAATTTCAAAATTTCCTAAGGACTTATTTTGCCATTTTTGGATTCTCAGGGGTTAAACATGTAATTTTGGAAAACTTGATACCCAAGTGTAATATTTTGATTTTTAACTTTTAAAACCTTGGGTAGACTTTTCCTTTCAAAATAAATGCATAGGGACTAAAATTGACAAGTTTTGAAACTCGGGGGACTGAAACTGCCAATATTGCAAACTTTGTACGTTTTTTTCTTTGTTTTTGCATATTTTGCATTTAAAACACATAAAACACAATCCCTGGGATAATTTAAGTATTTTGATATCTTTTTGATTGTTTTTGTGCATTTTGGCAGTTTAAATATATTAAAAACGATGAGTGTTTGAGCACTCATCAATCCCCCACACTGAACTATTGCTAGTCCCTAGCAATCTTTTTAGAAAACTTGATGGATTTTAAACTCTTTACCAAAAGCCATCACTTCTGGAGTAGCCAGGTGTAAGAACTGTGGCACACCTGATAACTGTGTGATTTTGAGCAAACCACCAGCTTTCAACGGATTTGTTTAGTCTTTACCAAGAGTCGTTTGCTCCTGGACTAGCCAGCATCTTGATGGACCTAGTCAACATCTTGGTGAGCTGATTACCAATTATGGATTTTCCACTGCCTTTACCACAAGCCATAATCTTGCGGGCTAGCCAACTCATTCACTTTATGGGATATGGGGAGCTGAGGAACCATACAATTTTGGGCAAATTGCAAGCCGTCAACGGATTTGATTTATCTTTACCAAGAGCCGTTTGCTCCTGGATTAGCCAATCCCTTTGTCGGTTAGACCTGGCGGACTGATTACCACAAAAAATTTTGAAATAAAGTGAAAAATTTTTGAAAATTTTGGCCAAAAATGGGGGTACTTGAGGATATTTTGATAAAATTCGTTAGAATTTCCCCCCCACACTTAGAAATGAATATTGTCCTCAATATTCAAAGTCCCGGCTATTATGCCGACTCTTTGAACGTAAAAAGCCAAGATTCGAATCTAACTGTGGAAATACGAATTTTCACTTTATTTCTCTATATATACAACTTTTTTTTTTTTTTGAACTTTATATACATATATACATTTTTTCAAACAGCGGGGAGTTGGCCATTCCCCCACACTAGGTGGTAGAAAATAGAAAGAATCAGAGATACGGGTGAAAACCCGTATTGTGCTATTGTTTTTGTTCATCGAGTCGCTAGCTTGACTCGATCCCCGAATTCAATTGTCCTTGGGGAAAGTTTGGAGATCCGGGACAACCATGGATGGTATGTCCTCTCCAAAGTAATGTTTCAACCGATGTCCATTCACTTTGAAATTTGGACCGTCATTTTGAGATAATTCGACGGTACCATAAGGATAAACTTTTGCGATAGTGAAAGGACCCGTCCATCGGGTTTTGAGCTTTTCCGAGAAGATCTTGAGTTTAGAGTTGAAAAGAAGGACTCGATCACCAAAGTTGAAAACGCGGTTTTTGATTTTTGAGTCATGAATCTTTTTTGTCTTTTCTTTGTAGATCAAAGAGTTCTCGTAAGCTTGATCACGAAGTTCGTTTAATTCATTTAGTTGAACTTTCCTATGATCACCCGCCGTTTTGAGGTCGAAATTGGCATGCTTGAGGGCCCAATAGGCTTTATGCTCAAGCTCGATCGGAAGATGGCACGCTTTCCCGTACACAAGTTTATAAGGCGTACACCCAATGGTTGTTTTATAAGCCGTACGGAAAGCCCAAAGTGCATCATCTAATTTGTCCGACCACGATGCACGATTCTCACCTACAGTTCTTTCCAATATTCTTTTAATGCCCCGATTGGAAACTTCGACTTGTCCACTCGTTTGAGGGTGGTACGCAGTGGAAAGACGGTGAGTTACACCGTACTTTTGCATGACTTTGTCAAATTTGTCATTACAGAAGTGCGTACCACGATCACTAATAATAGCACGTGGAGTTCCGAATCGGGCAAAAAGAGCTTTTAAAAATTTCACAACTACTCGGGCATCATTTGTGGGTAAAGCTTTTGCTTCAACCCATTTTGACAAGTAGTCAACTGCCACGAGTATGTATTTGTTGCCGTGAGAGGATGGAAATGGCCCCATAAAGTCGATGCCCCATATATCAAAAATTTCACAAACTTGAATTGCATTCTGAGGCATTTCATTCTTTTGTGAAATATTCCCGTGACGCTGACAAGCGTCACAGGACTTGACCAATTCTTGGGCATCCTTGTAGATCGAGGGCCAATAAAAGCCGGAATCAAACACCTTTTTGGCGGTGTAGTTGGGATTGTGGTGGCCCCCCGTGGGACCAGCATGGCAAGCCTTTAAGATTTCAGCGGCTTCCTGACCATACACACACCGTCGGATGACTTGATCCACGCATATTTTGAACAAGTAGGGGTCGTCCCAAAAGTAATGTTTTACGTCTTTGAAAAATTTATTTTTTTGTTGGGACGACATCCCTTTCACAATGAAATTACCTGCAAGATAGTTTGCAAAGTCGGCAAACCATGGGGTAATCGAGTCTCCACGAAATGAAACCACATTGAGGGTTTCGAGAGGAAATGTTTCATTTATTTCCTTTTTCTCGAAAGCATTTTGGTGAGGGTTTTCAAGACGGGAGAGATGATCAGCAGCTAGGTTCTCAGCTCCTTTTTTATCACGAATGATGATATCAAATTCCTAAAGGAGGAGAACCCATCGGAGGAGTCTCGGCTTTGCATCTTGTTTTGCAAATAGATACTTCAAAGCCGAGTGATCCGTATACACTATGCTTTTAGTCAGAATCAAGTATGGCCGGAATTTTTCAAAAGCATACACCACAACTAATAATTCTTTTTCAGTGGTGGTGTAATGACTTTGAGCCTCGGTCATAGTCTTGCTGGCATAGTGTATAGGCTGAAAATGTTTTGTTTTGCGTTGCCCCAAGACTGCCCCTATCGCATAATCACTAGCATCACACATGAGCTCGAAGGGCAAGTCCCAATCGGGGGCAACAAGAATCGGTGCCTCAGTAAGCCTTTTCTTTAATGTTTCAAAGGCTTCGATGCACTTAGGGGAGAAGATAAAAGGAGCGTCCTTCTCGAGGAGATGGGTCATAGGCCGGGCGATTTTAGAAAAATCTTGAATAAACCTACGGTAGAAACCGGCGTGACCCAAAAAGCTCCTAACACCTTTCAAAGTCGTGGGATGAGGCAATTTTGCAATGACGTCCACTTTGGCTCTGTCAACCTCAATCCCGTTTTTTGAAATTTTATGGCCGAGGACAATGCCCTCTTTGACCATAAAGTGACTTTTCTCCCAATTTAGACATAACTTTGTGTCTTCACAACATTTTATCATGCTGTCTAAATGGGAGAGACATGATTGGAATGATTCCCCAATGACCGAAAAATCATCCATAAAGACCTCCATAGTTTTCCCGATCATGTCGGAAAAAATGGCCATCATACATCTTTGAAACGTGCCCGGAGCATTACATAAGCCAAATGGCATACGTTTATATGCGAAAGTTCCATAGGGGCACGTAAAAGTGGTCTTTTCTTGGTCTTGCGGGTCAATGGGAATCTGAAAGTAACCCGAGAAACCATCGAGGAAGCAATAGTACTCATTCCCCGCTAATCTCTCGAGCATCTGATCCATAAAGGGCATAGGAAAATGATCCTTACGGGTGGCGTCATTCAATTTACGATAATCAATGCAGATGCGCCAACCCGTAACCAAACGAGTTGGAATCAACTCATTCTCCTCATTTGTGACAACAGTAATGCCACCCTTTTTTGGAACACAATGGATTGGGCTGACCCAAGGACTGTCTGAGATAGGGTAAATCAATCCGGCATCAAGAAGTTTTAAAACCTCTTGTTTGATAACCTCGTGAATTTTTGGATTCACCCTTCTTTGATGTTGGACTGCTGGTTTGAAGTCGTCCTCCATTAAAATATTGTGTGTACAAAATTCAGGGTCGATGCCCTTGATGTCGGAGAGACGCCAAGCAATTGCTTGTTTATGAGACTTCAAAACCTTTATAAGAGCAGCCTTTTCCTCAACACTTAAGTTTTTAGCAATAATGACGGGTAATTTATCATCACCCTCCAGAAATGCATATTCAAGGTGAGGCGGCAAGTCCTTAAGTTCAACCTTAGGTAAGTCATTAGTTATTTCAACATTTTTGACTTCCTCTTTATGAAGTACTTTTGGAGGAAGAGGGGGATATGGATCTTCGTTTAACAATTTTTCTAGCAAAAGAATATCCCCCTCAGGATCAAGATAGTCCTCATCAAATTCTCCTGAAATTGAACTGTCTAGGGCGAGAAAAGCTTCGACATCTTCCCAAAGGAAGTCACTTCCCTCAAAAGGAGTGAGAGAAGGGGAAGAGTCGGATATGATAGGCTCAAAATGTAACAATTCGCAATTTCAGGTTAATTACTATTCCCGGAAAATTTCACTATTCACTTTTACTATTCATTTTTCCTGAAACTTTCTCGAAAGTTGATTTTTATTTGATATTCTCAAGTGATAAATCATTTCCATGGCAAATTAAATGTTTGACATTCGTCAAATCATTTTCGTGAAAGTTATTAAGGAATTACACGTTTTAGGGTAAAACGTCATTCAGAAATTCTACGCACAACGAAATTCGACCCCGTCAGATGACCCCACATCAGAAAAATGTTTGACACACTCATGATTTATTTGAGAATAAATCATGACTGAGAAAAACATGACCAAAATAAGCCTCGGCCGTGAAAAACTGGAATTTTCAGTTTTTATGCGTTTTTACTCAGCCGTAACCTTAGCCTATACCTGCACCGCATTTCTAAGGCAATTTGAGTTTTCAACTTATTACAAAAAGTTAACATATTTTTCCCCCCTCCATTGACCAAAAATCATCCCTTGATTTTATAAGTCATTCCTTGATTTTTAGGCTTACGGTTTGATGTTTAAAAGACATTTAATGACAACCGACACTAGACTGAGCTCAGTCTAGACATTATAAGTCATTTTAAATCATTTTTATCCTATTAGAAAAGTAACATTTTACTTTTCTTAATTTTACGCAATATTCGTACGTTTTACGTATTACGCGTTTTTGACCCGTGTTTTCAGCTTTTAGCAGGGTTTTACCACCCAAATGGAACCTACCACTCATTTTATATTTTATTATGGAGTATTTTGACATGTTTAACCATTCTTCCAAGTTTCGTATTTTTACAATACCTGGTTTTACGTTTTGAGGCTTAATCATTTACGATTGGCATTTTACGGAGTCGAAACTAGCTCCATAAGCTTGGATAATATCATCAAAAGTCCACCCTTGCTCCCCAAGCTTGGCAAACCGACTTAGGGGGGGGATTCAGCCCCTAGGTGGCTTAATCCCATGCTTTAAGCCTTAAGATGTGAACATGTGTTCAACTTGGTCTCCAAGTGTTGACTAGTCATACATGTAACCTCCTCAAGACCTTATTTAAGCCTCTCCTTCCCCTCCTTGGTCATTCCAACGACCCACACACATAACACACACCATCATCTCATTCTTAACTCATTTACTCCAAGTTTCATCCAAGAATCAAGTGCTACAACAACATAGAAACCCTAGTTTGATCTTAGGTTATCAAAACACTTCCTTAACCTTATATACTTGATGATTTCTCTTGAGTTTGAATCCACTCAAGTCACCTCAACCTTCATCATCCATCTTTCAAGATTACAAGAGTAGAAAGATTGCATGAAGTGAAGTGGGTTGAAGCAAGTCTATCAAAGTCCTATCCTTACATGTTAACTTCCTTTCATCTTTGAAAGCTAAAAGTTGTGAGCCAAACCCTAACATGCTTCTTATTAATTAATCATGTTCATATCATTTACATGTTATTCTTGCTATATTATGTCTTGTATTCATGTCCATGATGTATAAAAGTGAGTAAAACAAGTTATTGTACATGATTGATAAGACAAGTTACTATAACAAGCAAACTAGTGACTTTCTTGGTAAGACCTGATCAAAATGGTAAAAATATGATATTTGATCATTACATATTACAGTAGAGGACTTAACAAGGAAACCGTAGCAACTTGAACCACCCAAAACGAGTATACGAGTCAAAAGTTACGCCCATTTGAAGTTACCAAAGATTTCCGGCAAAACTGCCTAAATAGCATTCTGATCAAATTTTGATTTTAAAAGTCCCACTTCTGGTCCGATTCATCAAAAAGTTAAAGCACAAAAGTTGTCCGGAACGACGTTTTCGTTCAGTAATAAAGAAGCTCGAGCCCTGAAAACTCTTTCCGAGTGATAAAATTCTTCAAATTCTAAACAGCCCATTTTTAGACCAAAGTCACTATATTATGGTTATACTTTAAAAGGAACAAGAGGTCTTATGACCTATAATCAAGACCACAACCATGGCTAGAGCCAAGGTTGAGTCTCATGACCATTGAACAAGGACCAAAGGTCATGGCAAGGCCATGACTAAATAACCATACAAGCTTACTTAGGCGTAAACATGAAACAAGGAATTGACGATAACTTGAACAAGCAATTTGGATCTACTTTACTTAAAGGAACCATGAGATATTACAAAGAGGAAATGGTCATACAAGACTTATGAAACTACCCCTAATAACAATCTTCATGTATTAATAAACTTTCCTAAGTTTATTCAAATATCGGACATGTAACTTTTCGGATCAAAACTTATATCTATATATTTCATCAACTACTACAATAGTAGGGAGCCTCATGTGAGGAGTTCATTATGTAAGCCGTCGAGATGAGTTGTGGATTTACGAGTTAAAGTGTCCTGGCTCCTCGAACGCTTACTAACATGACTTCTGAATTATGTCGGCCCGAACGGTAGTAAACGATATACAAAACATACATGTTTCATGAATCATTTCTTTCAAAGACTTACACTATACATCATACCACATCATGGACTAAATGCAAGATATATATATATATATATATATATATATATATATATATATATATATATATATATAGGCACTACGTTATATTCACTACTCAAATCTTAAGTCGCGACATTCTATTATAGGTTGCTCGTAGAAACCTTCACGATCCAACCGTTACATTTATTACTTGCTATCTTACTTAAGGTGAGTTCATAGCCCCACTTTACATTACTTCAATGTTTTACAAACCCTTGGGGGGAATACATGCTATTATTTTTCTACTCGAACACAATGCTTTCTACTGTATGCTATTCGACCATGTTTTATTATCACTAAGTAACATCCTTGCCAAACCAAGATCCCTTATTATGAACCATTTAATCACTTGCGAGGGTTACTTGCAAGTGAGCGCGAATATTGTGAATAGGCCTATTGGGATTGACGAATCCCATTTGTTTTGACTAAGTTCAAGCAAATGCATTAATATTTGAGACATTAGGTATGACGGCAAAGTACCTACCGGGATAAATCTGCCGATCGATATTGGTACACGTTAACGTTTTGGTGTCATAAGCTTAGTGAATTAATAACCTTTCCGGGCATATAACAACGTAGCCTACATGTTTTGTTTTCCAAACTATGAGTGTGAGTCTATAGCTCACACTACGATTATTGTGTTCAAACGATTTAACTACAAACACTACGATTATTGTGTTCAAACGATTTAACTACCAACACATTGTGTTCAAACATTAAACAAACTCTATGAATATCACTCAACCTTTGTGTTGACCTCTCAAGCATGTATTTCAGGTTCATGACGATCAAGGATGGCACGGAAGGACACGGATACTCAAGAGGGCTATAAGTTTTATTATCATTCAAAAACTCACTTAATGTGATTTGTAAACATGGAACCAATTGGGACCTCATTTTGTAATCTCTGATATTTATACAATTTGAATGATAAATCTTTTAAAACGACTCAATTGGAGTTCGTTTTCTATTATTGTGACTATTGTGCCGTCAAGTAACACCCAGTTCGAATTCCGCTGCAACCATGAATTGGGGGTGTTACACAAAAGATGGAGTGGGACTGCCACTCGGAAGGTAACCCAGAAGTTCTTGAGAATACTCCTCAGAAACAACATCAATGACATATATTCGGTTAACCAATTCGGCGTCATAATTAGAGGAGTACCTCGAGGTTTGATCGAGGTTAAATGTTACTACTTCATTACCAACACGAAGAGTTATTACCTCTTCGTGCACATCGATTAACGCACGACCCGTTCTTAAGAATCCTCTTCCAAGGATGAGAGGAACTCGTGGGTCGGCGTCGAAGTCAACAATCACAAAATCCGCTGGAAAGTGGAACTTTCCCACCTTTACAAATACATCCTCGGCAATGCCGAGGGGAAGAGATGTTGAGCGGCCTGCCAGCTCAAGAGTCATACAGGTGGTGGTGAGTTCTGGAAGAGAGAGCTTTTTCCATATCGAATAAGGCATCAAGTTGATGCTTGCACCTAGATCGGCCAGGGCGAAGCACTCAACCATTCCGGGAAAAACACATGGAATGAGAAATTTTCCCGGATCTCCTAGCTTCTCGGGAAGCTGTTTCAAAAGAACCGCAGAGCAGTTCTCATTGAGTGGAGTTCGTGCTACTTCGAATAGTTTCTCTTTATTGTTCAACAGATTTTTGATTGTCGATGCGAATTTAGGCATCAACAAGAGAGCATCCGCGAAGCTGATATCAAAATGAATATCTCGGAAAATTTGAAAAAACTTTTCCATTTGATGATTTACTTTTTCGCGGAGCTTCTGGTCTTGTAACCTAGATGGATATGGTAGTGAAGGTTTGGATTTAGGGTTCTCTCCAGGAGTTGTGGGTGGTTCAAAGACAACTCCTGGCTTTGGTACAGTTTCTGGTATATCCTGAGGGTGGACGTGTGCGGTACTTCGTGGGCTAGTAAATTGCACCTTGTCCGTGGTTGCCTCAGGCTCAATTTCCACTTCCTCGGAATAAAGAGGAGGAGGAATGGGAGGAAGAGAAGAAGAGGTAGTCGGGGCCGTGGGTCCATCATATGCAACACCGCTTCGGGTAGTGATCGCCTTAACATCGCCCCTCGGGTTAGCGATCGTATTGCTCGGAAGTTTTCCTGACCCCGAGGGTTGATCATTTAAAGACTTCTTAAGGTCAGCGATCTGAGTCATTATCACTTTGTTCATCTCCTCCTGAGATTTCATGAATTGTTTCAACAACTCATCATTTGATGGGCCAGTTGGAACAATTGCTCGGGTTGGGTTAGGAGGAGCTGGATTTGGGAAGTGCTGAGTAGTTGGAGTGATGGCTTGATTTTGGTTGGGAAAATTCTGGCCCCGGTTATTTTGATGGGAACCGTGGTTTTGGAAATTTCCCTGATTTTGGTTGCCATATCCATGAGAGTTGTTTCCTTGAAAGTTGTTTTGACCTTGGTTTCGATTATAGTTTCCTTGATGTTGGAAACCTTGGTTTTGATTTTGATGGAAACCCTGGTTTTGGTTTTGATTGACATTTCCCGAATTTTGGTAACCTTGGTTTGTTCGATTCTGATTTTGGTTCTGGTTACGGTTGTTTTGGACATTATTGTTTTGATTGAAACCGAGTGGTCCAAGGAAATTGTTAGAACGATAGCTTAGAAGATTGCGGTCCCCTTGTGGTTGGTAGCCATTACCTCCCGAGTTATAGGAACCATGAATAGCATGTACGTTCTCTTGAGTGTAACCACTAGTGGTTGGACACTCGAAGTAGGGATGTGGACCTCCACAAGTTTCGCAACTTTGATTGACAGCTTTGGCTTGTTGATTTTGAACTTGTTGATTTTGCATAGTTTGGTTCATTCTTAACACAGCCAAAGAGATATCATCCATCCTTTTAGCGAGAATTGCTATATCAGAGGATGAGGATGCTGAAGTGGCAGACTTACATGACTCTTCCCTCTCGGCTGAGGAATCCCAGAAATTATGGTGGGCAGTCATGTTCTCAATGAGGTCGTAGCATTCTTCGGGACGCCTTTTCATAAAGGTCCCTCCAGCAGCAGCATTGAGGATATCTCGGTGTCTCAAGGTCAAACCATTATAGAAGGTATCGATAATGGTGACTTGTAACATATTGTGGTTGGGACACCGATCAATCGCAAGCTTATAGCGTTCCCAAGCTTCAAATAAGGATTCGTTGGGAAGCTGACGAAAGTTGCTAATGTCATTACGCAACTTGGTAACCATGGATGGTGGAAAGTATTTGGCTAAAAATTTAGTGACCATCTCTTCGAAAGTGTGAATCGAATTTTTCGGAAGTCGATCAAACCATGCAGTGGCATGATGTGTTAGAGAATAGGGAAAGAGAGATAGATGAAGGGCATCATCGGAGACACCATGCTGTTTCATGTTTTCGGTGACGGTAAGGAATTTGTCAAGATGCTTGTTTGCATCGTCACCCGGTAAACCGTGGAATTGGCATGAATTCTGGACTTGTTGTATCATATGATGTTTAAGTCCAAAATCAGTGGCCGCAATATTAAGAGGGGCAATGGGTCCTCCCCTCCCTTGCATTGTGGGCTGACACAACTCCTCCATCGTTCGGAGATCAGGAGCTGTATTATCTATGATGGGTGGATCGTCGTTTCCGTCCATTTTCGGAACTGGATCCTCAACAATAGGACGTAACTCAGTTACGTTTTTCAGTTGACGATTTCGTTTCGATTGTGAACGAGTGCGCATGCACTAGGGATAAAAACCTTTTGGACAATATTTTTGTTATCGTCCCGTAATCTAAAATCGTTTCTCTTTAAGAATCACCTTAAAAGAAAACCGAGTCAGAAAACGTTACGATATGGTTTTGTTGTTTTTTTACTTTTTTTTGGTGTTTTAACACTTTAGGAAAAGTGTCAATGACTTTTTTATGTGTATTGATTTTGAAAATATTCACAAGTGATGGTATTTGTACAGTGAGTGAGGTGAGATAACACTAATCTCAAAAAACGCTGCAGAAACGCGCACACCTCCCCGGCAGCGGCGCCATAAATTGATTGAGCCTAAACCACCAACTTAAATTGACCAAAGAATGGTCAACAAAGTTAAATAGCCTAGATCAATACTCCGGGTAATATAAGGTATCACCAGGTCGTTAAGTCCCGTTGAGGTGTGAAATGTAACTTTAGCGTGCTTTGTGATCGGGTGTTTATTCACAGAAAGGGGTTGTTATGAAAATTATTTGGAATTTATTGAACAAAATAGCTTAGGAAAGCTATGTGATTGGTTACGTGAATTTAGGTTATGAAGATTTGAGCTAAAACTTAAAAACGTACGTTTTGATTAAAAACGTACACAGACGAACAAAATGAAAAATACAACTGATGGACTGGAAAGGTTAAAAGTGTAAAATTATTATTTTTACAATCCTATTAATTAAAGAAAATTTTAAGAAAAATAAAAACTATTTTTACACTATTTAATTATTAATTATTAATTAACTACTAATTATCTATTTATTACTAATTAAATTAATTAGAATTATTAAAAATACTAAAATGACTTAGAAAATTAAGAAAAATTTTACAAATCTAATTAACCATTACAGGAATCCTAAAAAAATTATAAAAAGTTTATTTTATGTATTTTTAAACTAAATAACTAATTATTTATCTAATTACTTATTAATTTCTAATTAAGCTAATTATATTATAAAAAATAGAAAATGAGTAATATAAATTCTAGAAAAATTTGTAAAAATGTTTTAACTTAAATAAAAGCTAGAAAAATTATAAAAACTAGGTTATACTTTATAAAATCTAATTATGCTATTTAATTACTTAATATTAATTAAAACTAAATTAAACTAAAATTAATTATAAAAACCACTAAAAGACAAAATAAAATTCTGGAAAAATTTGTAAAATTACTTTAACCTAAAAGAGAATTTCTAAAAATATCAAAATGATATATTGCTTATAAATAAGCTAGAAAGAAAATTAAAATGATAAATCCTATTAAATAGAAGCTATCACTAATATTAAAGTTGATTTTTTTTTGGTTTTTTCTTTTTCCAAACTGAATATACACTAAAAACAAAGACTTTTAATAAAAACACTTTTCACACAATCCAGAAATAAGCACTTTGGGTGCTTATTTGTCCATTCAGTTGACTTTTGTTGACTGAGGGTGTAATTAAGCTCAAATGAAGAGTGTGGGGTCCACAATGATAACTTTTGGTTTCTCTGAGTTAGTAGAACTTGAATAAGCAAGAATCAGCCAAATAAGTGGCTTCAATAAGCCACAAATCACCAATAAGCAGTTTGCTCAATTGGTTTCTGTGACAGATTGCGGACAAGCTTTGGGTGCAAAATTAAGTGGGGTCCACAAGTTTAGAGGTCAAACTACTGGTCAATATACACTCCCTGGTAGGAGGGGGTTGAATGGTGCCAAGTTGGAGGTGTGGGACTGATGCGTGGGAATCGCACCTTGCTTTACCTCTCGAGGGATCTCGAGAAGCTTACAACCCCCACCAGGCAGTGTACCTGATCGTTGTAGTATAGTATAGTGACAAGTACCGGGGGATTGATCGTTCAGCTTAGGAATAGTGTCGCTAGGATTAGAAAACCTAATTAATAGTTCTAGAGGTGAGAGATGATTATTTTTGTATTTTTATATTTTTATGAAAGCAATTAAAATCTCGGTTTTTGAAGGAGTGGGCGGAATTAGTTGCTAGTCAACTAACCCAAAACTAATATATAATCAAAATAAAATAATAAAAAAATGAAAACAAACTAATTATACTAAGGTTGTGAGCAGTAATTGGAGAAATTGTGTTTACTTAGACTTCACTACTCCCTAGATATCTTTTACATGTTAATTACTTGTTATACTTGTATGGATGACGGATTGTATTCCTTAATATCATTCGTGGGGTGGCATACATAACTCCCCAACTCTATGAGCTCTTATCTCCTCCTACACCATGACCCAGCACAACTATAGGGATTGTAAACAGTGGCTCATGCATTAAATACAACCAATAAAGACCTAGTACGTCTCGGTTCATGTTTCTTAAGACGTTCAAGCATGTTACCATTTGGAGATCTGCCAGTTTTCTTAAGCCTAACATATAAATCATTCATCCAAGAACAAGAATAAACAAGTAATCAACACATAATCAACATTTAGGTTTCATTAGATCTAAGCAAACACAAGAGAGATCTAGCCTAGCATAATTGAATTGAGACAAGAACAAGATATAAACAACCAACACATAGACATATTGATTGAATTAGAAGAACACTTATCTCAATTACAATGCAAGGTATCAAGGGTTTGGAACCCTTGAAAAACCTGTAAAAGAGGCACCAAATTCGTCTTTACAATGCAAGGTATCAAGGGTTTGGAAATTTGGTACTTTGCCGTTTTCTTCACTTTTATGCTCCAAAAACGTCCAAAATGGCTTCTTTTCCAGAATTCACTCTCCAAACACCTAAAATCACAAAAGGAACGATTTAGGGCAATATTTGATCAAATAAATTCGGATTCGGGCTTAAATGACCCCCTAAAAATGGATCATTTTTCGCCTCATCATATACCCTTACACTTGAGATTTGCTTGTCCTCAAACAAATGCGCTTTTATTCTACTCAAAAGACAAGTTTGGGGTCATTTAACACTAATATAAAAGTAATTACAACAAATAATCGTTCCACTAAAGACCAATAGACAAGCACGGAGGTCATACACAAGCACCTCACAAATAGTGTTTAGATACTCACATCTCTCGGGTGTAATAAAGTAATATAACATTATGGAAATGGAAGATATCTCTCACTACCTGTCATAACAAAATAGATTACCATAGGCTTGGGAAAGGATCAAACCTCCACCACATGGCGTAAGCACCTAGGATAAACAATCAAAGAGGTCTTTTAAAGGGTTGTAACGTTAGGTATAGGGATATGAATTACACGGTTTTGTTGGATAAAGGAAGTTTTACTGGTGGCGAGTTAACAATCTTGGTTAATTACATGTACAATATGGCGTTGCTAAGCCAAGACTAGACTCGACTTAAGCTAATAAATGAAAAATAACAAAAACATAAAATAAACATAGAATAAAAACGGGATGGTAGTCCGTTTTTTTTTTTTTTTTTTTTTTTTTTTTTTTTTTTTTTTTTTTTTTTTTGCATACACTCTTACCCTACCATCCAAAATAATACATCATAGGGGATGAGAATTCCCCTTACACTTGAATCTTTACATACTTTACATTAAACTATTCTAATGACTCGAATTAAGAAAATCAAAACACTTGGAGCACTTTTAAGATTAACGTATATATGGGGGTAATAAATGATGTTCTTCCCCATTTCTCCATAAAATAAGTACTTTCCCATGAGTCCCAATCGTCCCAAAACAATATGTACAAGGATATGACTCGACTTAGCAACCATGTAATCAATTAGAAAGTTAACTTAGGGTTTAACAAATAACAATAATGCACTAAAAATGAGCGCATACACGGAAGGCTAAGGCGATTTGGGTGTACATTTAAGTGGGGTGTAACAAATTCTTCCTTTAAGTAAGATGCTTAAAGTTAGAAACGAAAAGATAGGCTCGGAGGGGTGTACTAGGGGTATCGTGTACTAAAAATGAGTACAACGCTAAGGGTGTGGGAAAAATTAGTTGACTTAACTAGCCAAGCAATATGACTTAAATGGTCAAGTAATTATAATACGGGTTTAACACAAGGGTGATCCTAATGCCTCTTATCATGTAGTAAATCCTACCACACGAATGTAGTCTCACTCGCGGTCTCGGGATGCATCACTAACGCAAGTTCTAGAATCTAAATGCTACCGGTACACTCATAAGCACTAATAGTAAATGCTTTTCCTATCAAATCTAAAGGCGAACCTCACATTTTTGGGTGGAAAATTTTTCTGAATATACGGTTATGTGCTAGTGATACAACCTCCTATCCATGAGACGCTTGCTATGGCTAAAGTTTCACTCCTAAATGTTGTAAAAAATTTTAAATTTGGCGTTAAAATTGCACTAACAAGTATTTCTCATAGTTTTATTACACATCTACTATCAAACAAAACAAACTCAAGCGAAAGTGCATATGTAAGGTATCATCTTTTTACCCTCCCCTTACACTTAGGATGAACATTGTCCCCAATGTTCAAGTAAAGAATGTAAAAGTGAAAAAGTAAAGAGAATGAAATCAAATACTCCCCTGATTCGCTCGGTATGGATTATAGGTTGGCCAGGTTAGATCTTCCTCCAAGAAAACGAACAGTCAAAGCTTCCCTTCCAGAATATAAATCATCTTCTTGTCATAAATAACCTGTGAATCCTGGCAAAATAGACAAGACAACCTCGCGTAAAATCGGCGGCATCCTATATAAGTTACTAAATCCTAGAAAACAAAGTAAGATATAATGCTTGTGGAATGAAGTTTGCAGATTTCCTGGAGATTATAAAACTTAATAATTCACAAAAACCATAAGACTCCGTTAGAAAAACAAAACCGGTAAAATTTCCAGATTTTTAACTCCTGACGCCGTCAAGAGCAATACTCTGACGCCGTCAGAATGGACTTGCAGAAATTCTTATGTTAAGTTTCCGGAAAATTTCTGGAAAAACTTCGTCCTACTTCCTGGAAAATCCTGCAAAACTTCATTATGACTCAATACAAGCATTTGACTCTAACAAATACGAATACACATGTTCATTAAATATTGTGGAGAATCATGATCGGTTTGTTTCTTAAAAACATATTTGGGGTTTCCCCTTACACTTATCTTTTGAAAAAATACCTTTAGGTGGAGTTAAGAATAGGCCAAAACAACAAAGTAAAGTATTTCCACTTTTTAATTAAGAAACATGATCTGCCAACAATAAAAATAAAGCATGCATACGGAAGCAAATGAAATCAAATAAACAAACAAACAAACAAATAAATAAATAAAGCTTGGGTTGCCTCCCAATAAGCGCTTGTTTTTGTTCGAGGCACGAGCCTGACTCTACCCTTAGTTAACGGAAATAGGGGAGGTTTTCCCTACACTTAGGATTAAGTGCGGGTGGAATTAGCGATACACACCCTTAGGGTGGAAATATGCCACGTGAGGAAAGAGTGGTAGATGAATTATATGCTCAAAGGGTTGTGTTCCTATCATCATAACCTTACCTAATTCAATCGGGTTAATGGGTGGATTAAGATTTTCTCCTAGAAAGGGATCATTTTCTATCATCTTCAAGAGACTACTAGTTGGGGATCCGTCTTGACCTAATAAACCCGGTTTAAACCCATAATGTGTTTTGTGATCAATCATGAATGGGTGATGTAAGCATGTAAGGTCATTTTCCACTCCTATATTGGCTTCCTCTCTACAAGGCTTAGAGTCCACTACCTTTGTCCTAAGACTACCCGGACTATATGGTTTGATGGGTGGATCGGAACCTATTTCAATTCCTAAATTTTCATCCAAGGATGGAAGATTAGGTAACGGTTTTGGTTGAGGCTCCGGTTCATCAAAACTAGGAACTTCCCTAGAACTAAGAGTAAGGTTATCATTATAAGTATTCAAACCTATATCCTCTAGTTGTGTTTGGTCCAAGGGCTCTACCTCAATTGGGGTTCCTATAGTCTCTTCTACTTCATCCGAATAAGTCACGGGCGGTGTGTGTGCCTCAGATGATGCTAGGACTTGTGGGGTACTTGGTGGGCTTAGATTTTCTACTTCATCATTCCTTGTGTCAGGATCACCAATATCCTCAACATGTCTTTTATTATAATCTAACCCTAACATTTTCCCAAGTATCTCAAGTGCTTCTTTAGGCATCTCTACTTCTATATCCGAATCATAAGGATCATCCTCAATATTATGACTACTGTATACAAATTGCCCAAAAGATTCATCATCTATTTCTTGAGATTCATCATCATCGATCATAAAACCTGGGTCTTTTTGATCAATGTGATCATGTTCGGCTACATCCTCCATCACATCAAGGTCACCTATGTGTTTGTTTTGTACTATGGCTTTAGGTGACATCCACACAGGTATTCCTGAGTAATCATCCCCAGACAAGCTTCCTGTTTGCTCCTTCAAACTTGTTTTTGATTGATTTGTGATGTTGTTTGTTGGGTTGTCTATTCTATAATAATATTGGGCACAGTTTTCTATGGTATCCCATGCTTCTTCATTACTTAATTCCCTAGGGCCCCCATTGGCAAAATCATCAATGCACATTTGGTCACATCGGCTGACATGATAGTAAAAGGTTTCGGTTAGGGATGCTAAAGAGAAACTATGATGAGGGAATTTTCGAAGTAAAATTTTAAAACGAGTCCATGCATCATATATGGGTTCATCTCGATATTGTTTGAAATTCGAGATGTCAATAGGGTAGAATGGCCTTTGTGGTTGGTGGTATGGTGGATTCGCGTACTCCATAATCGTGAACGGAAGAGTCAATGGAAATTACGAACAAACACACAAAGAAAAAGATAGACTAAAGAAAACCTAGAAAATAAAAATAAAATCTTACTAGAAAGGAATCTAGCAAGTAGACCTAATAAAAAGAAATCCTAACCTAGACAATAACTATTCCCCAGGCTGCGGCGCCAAAAACTTGATGCGTGGGAATCGCACCTTGCTTTACCTCTCGAGGGATCTCGAGAAGCTTACAACCCCCACCAGGCAGTGTACCTGATCGTTATAGTATAGTATAGTGACAAGTACCGGGGGATTGATCGTTCAGCTTAGGAATAGTGTCGCTAGGATTAGAAAACCTAATTAATAGTTCTAGAGGTGAGAGATGATTATTTTTGTATTTTTATATTTTTATGAAAGCAATTAAAATTTCGGTTTTTGAAGGAGTGGGCGGAATTAGTTGCTAGTCAACTAACCCAAAACTAATATATAATCAAAATAAAATAATAAAAAAATGAAAACAAACTAATTATACTAAGGTTGTGAGCAGTAATTGGAGAAATTGTGTTTACTTAGACTTCACTACTCCCTAGATATCTTTTACATGTTAATTACTTGTTATACTTGTATGGATGACGGATTGTATTCCTTAATATCATTCGTGGGGTGGCATACATAACTCCCCAACTCTATGAGCTCTTATCTCCTCCTACACCATGACCCAGCACAACTATAGGGATTGTAAACAGTGGCTCATGCATTAAATACAACCAATAAAGACCTAGTACGCCTCGGTTCATGTTTCTTAAGACGTTCAAGCATGTTACCATTTGGAGATCTGCCAGTTTTCTTAAGCCTAACATATAAATCATTCATCCAAGAACAAGAATAAACAAGTAATCAACACATAATCAACATCTAGGTTTCATTAGATCTAAGCAAACACAAGAGAGATCTAGCCTAGCATAATTGAATTGAGACAAGAACAAGATATAAACAACCAACACATAGACATATTGATTGAATTAGAAGAACACTTATCTCAATTACAATGCAAGGTATCAAGGGTTTGGAACCCTTGAAAAACCTGTAAAAGAGGCACCAAATTCGTCTTTAGGGTTTCACCAAAACTTCTCTCTTTTTAATGAAAAAACTAGAAAACTATATATAGGAAAAGTAGGTTGACGGCGTCAAGAGTTACATGTGACGCCGTCACCTCGCCGCCATATACTTCCTCGGACGGCCTTGATCTACTTATGACGGCCTATGTGACGCCGTCACCGACCACGGTATTTTATTCTTGCCACTTTGACGCCATCATGAAGGCGTTTGACGCCGTCACCACCTTCGGTATTTTAATCTTCATGTCTGACGCCGTCAAGATATTACTCTTGACGCCGTCACCTTGTATCTTCAACATGGAAATTTGGTACTTTGCCGTTTTCTTCACTTTTATGCTCCAAAAACGTCCAAAATGGCTTCTTTTCCAGAATTCACTCTCCAAACACCTAAAATCACAAAAGGAACGATTTAGGGCAATATTTGATCAAATAAATTCGGATTCGGGCTTAAATGACCCCTAAAAACGGATCATTTTTCGCCTCATCAGGGACCCACTGGGTCAGTCACAAACCACCAATAAAGTTGGGTGGGTGAAACAAGTCTGGTGAGACAGGGCAAAGTCTTTGCCCTGCAGTCAACTTCAAGGGGTGATTTGGTCCCTTAGAAAGAAATCACAAAAATATAACAATTGTGAAAATCTAAAGTTCAGCTGATAGTGTAAACACACAACAAGTTTCAAGTCTTGAATCACAACACAAAAATCAAATTAATTCATGCTATTTTGACAAAAATCTGCATTTGCACCTTTTGACTTTTTAGTAAAACCTTGCACTTTGACTTTTATGAATTTTAGATGATCATTATTGGATGAAAGGTGTATAACAAGTAATATTACAACTAATTTAGACTAGAGTGACTAATTATGAACTAGTTTGATGAGTTTATGGTTCACAATACCCTCACAGTTAACTGTGAGGGTGAAATTAGTGTGATTTTGACTTTGGCTCAGTTTTTGACCAAGCTTTTGGTTCCCCTGACCTATTATCCACCCAAGCAATGAACTGAAACACAGAGTGGTGCAATTACACAAGTAGAGTAGTACAAACAAACAACAACCAAACACCCCTTAACTTGGACTGTCTTGAGTTTTTGTTGATCAAAATGAGATTCCAACCTTCACAACCACTACTCACTGATTTGTAATGGTTTAATGAGTATTTATGAACTAAAAAACACACTTATATATATCAATCACTAAAAATTACCACAAATCCTAAACTTAACAGTCAACTAGAAGCTATAAATTCCAACACAGTTAAGAATTCAACCAATGAAGCACAAACTAAAATTACTCTAAGCTATACTAATTATACATAAATAAGACAGAATCAAGCTAGTCTACACAGTTTAAGAGAGAATAAAGAAGAAAATAGTACAAGAGCTCACAAGATGCAATCCAAGCTCAGTTGAGAACCAAGGTCCACATAAACCAACCTAATGACCTCCCATGAGGTCTCTAACCCACTGCCATCCACAATAAACAGTGCTCCTTGCTTTCTTCTTTCCTTTCACTAACTTATTTTATTTTATTTTTATTTTTTGTTTATTTTTGCTTATTTTTCTTAAACTGAGATAGGTACCTTTTACAACTTGGAAACTTATGTAAAACAAATGTAAGATGGATTATATGAGTAAATAAACAACTAAATATCAATAAGGAACTTGGAACAATGCTTTGAAATTTCTAAATTAACTTGAAAACTTTTAAAAGAGAATAAACTTAAAACTGATGATTCATTAACTTGAAAACAGATTACATAAGTATAATTAGCTACTACAATGACTTAAAACTAAAACTACACAGACTACAAGGCTCCCATGAGCTACATATATATAACGAAATAAAAATAATCCATATCTTCGCCCACATGGCTTCCTTTTGAAATCTGAGTGTCCCACAAGCTTTTTCTTTGACCTCTGACCAAATCCCATCCATCCAATTGTAATTTGCTCAATTCCTAGCCCTTGATTGATGTTTTCCCGCCAAATTGAATTAGGGCAAAACTGAGTGGTTCTGGTGAGGGGTTGGTGTGGGTATTAATTGTGGTGGGTTTGTTTGGTGGGGGTATTAATTGTGGGGGGGGGGGGGAGGGCTAGTAGTTGAAAAAGGTGAGGAGGGGGGGGGGGAAGTATTCCCTGGTTTCACGCTTTGGTGTTGGGGGGGGGGGGGAAGGAGATGGTCAGCGGGTATGTTTGACCGAGGGGTTTTTTTTATTTAAAAAGGGAAAACGGGCTAAGGGTTGGGCCTGGGAGGTGGGCTGGGTTAGGGGGTTGGATTGGGTAAGGGTTTTGGGTTGATATAAGGGTCCGGTTGGTTTGTTAGTTACAAGGACTAATTTTGCAATTGTATCAAACTTCAAGGACTGATATTGCAACTTTCCAAATTTGCTTCCAAGGACTATTTATGCCAATATTCCAAAGTTCCCAAACCATTTTTCCATTTTTCAAATTTCAAAATTTCCCAGGGACTTATTTTGCCATTTTTGGATTCTCAGGGGCTAAACATGTAATTTTGGAAAACTTGATACCCAAGTGTAATATTTTGATTTTTAACTTTTAAAACCTTGGGTAGACTTTTCCTTTCAAAATAAATGCATAGGGACTAAAATTGACAAGTTTTGAAACTTGGGGGACTGAAACTGCCAATATTGCAAACTTTGTACGTTTTTTTCTTTGTTTTTGCATATTTTGCATTTAAAACACATAAAACACAATCCCTAGGATAATTTAAGTATTTTGATATCTTTTTGATTGTTTTTGTGCGTTTTGGCAGTTTAAATATATTAAAAACGATGAGTGTTTGAGCACTCGTCACGTACCGCACCAAGAGAACCGATAGGAAATTGAAACCTAAGTTTGATCCCAAGATGTCCTCGATGAGGAGCTCACCCATATAGGATAGCCCATGACTTTGAGTCTAGCTACAAGACTCGTAAATAAAGAAAAGCGCTTCTTGGGAGGCAACCCATGTTTTAATTGTTTTGTTTGATTGTTTGTTTATTTGATTTTATTTGTTTCCGTATGCATGCTTTATTTTTATTGTTTGCGGCACATGTTTCAAACTAAATTGTGAAAATACTTTACCTTGTTGTTTGTCTTAACTTCATAAAATGTATTTCGCAAAAGATAAGTGTAAGGGAAATCTAAATTGGTTTTTAAGAACGGAATTGAACATGACCCACAACAATATTAAATGAACATGTATATTAGTATTTGTTTGAGTCAAATGCTTGTATCGAGTCATAATGATGTTTTGCAGGAAATTCCAGGAATTAAGGCATAAGTTTTTTCAAAAATTTTCCAGAAACTTAGCATGAGATTTCTGTCAGAACACTCTGACGACATCAGGATTAACACCTGACGGCGTCAGGTGTAAAATTCTGGAAATTTTGCAAGTTTTGTTTTTCTAACGGACTCTTGAAGTTTTTGTTAATTCTTTAGTTTTATAAATTCCAGGAGATCTGTAAACATTCATTCCACAAGCATTATATCTTTATATATATAGATTGCCGCCGATTTTACGCGAGGTTGCCATGATTGTTTTCTCAGGTTTAACAGGTTACATTGGACAAGAAGATGATTTATTATTTCGGAAGGGAAGCTTTCAATGTTCATTTTCTTAGAGGAGGATTTAACCATGTTATCCATTTATCCACACCGAACGAATCAGGGGAGTATTTGTTTTCATTCTTTTACCTTATTTAGTTTTACATCTTTTTATTGAACATTGGGGACAATGTTCAGCCTAAGTGTAAGGGGAGGGTAAATGATGATACTTTAGAGAATGCAATTCTGCTTGAGTTTGTTTGTTTAATAGTAGGTGTATAATAAAACTAAGAGAAATACTTGTTAGGGCAATTTTTGCACCAAATTTAAATTTTTTTACAACATTTAGGAGTGAAGCTTTAGCCTTAATGAGCGTCTCACGGATAGGAGTTGTATGACTAGCACAAAAACCGTACCACTCAAAAAAAATTTCCACCCAAATATGTGAGGTTCGCCTTTAGATTTTTTAGGAAAGACATTCATTATTAGTGCTAATGAGTGTACCGGTAGTACTTAGATTATAGAACTTGCGTTAGTGATGCATCCCGAGACCGCTAGTGAGACTACATTCATGTAGTAAGATTTACTACATAATAAGAGGCATTAGGATCACCCTTGTGTTAAACCCGTATCATAATTACTTGACCATTTAAGTCAATTACCTTGACTAACAAAGTCAATTAATTTTCCCACACCTTTGCGTTTTACTCATTTTTAGTACACGATACCCCTAGTACACACCTCCGAGCCTATCTTTTTTTTTCTTTTCTAACTTTAAGCATTTTACTTAAAGGAAGAATTTGTTTACAATCCACCCCAAATGTGCAACCAAATCGCCTTAGCCTTCCGTGTATGCACTCATCTTTAGTGCATTATTGTTACATATTTAAACCCTTAGTTAATTATCTAATTGATTACATGGTTGTTAAGTCGAGTCATATCTTGTACATATTGTTTTGGTACAATTGGGACTCATGGGTAAAGTACTAGTGTTATGGAGTAATGGGGAAGAACATCATATATTACCCCCATATGTGCGCTAATCTTAAAAAGTACTCCAAGTGTTTTGATTATCTTTTTTCGAGTCATTAGAATAGTTAATTGTAAAGTATGTAAAAGTTCAAGTGTAAGGGGAATGCAAATTTCCTATGATGTATTATTTTGGATGGTAGGGCAAGAGTGTATTCAAAAAAAGAAAAAAAAAATAGAAAAAAGAAAAAGAGAAAAACATACGGACTACCATCCCCGTTTCCTTTTATATGTATTTTATGTTTTTGTTAGTTTTAGATTAGCTTAAGTCGAGTCGAGTCTTGGCTTAGCAACGCCACATTGTACATGTAATTAATCAAGATGATTAACTCGCCACCAGTTAATATTACCTTTATCCAACAAAACCGTGTTTATCCTATCCCTACACCTAACATTATAACCCTTTTAAAAGACCTCTTTGATAGTTTATCCTAGGTGCTTACGCCAAGTGGTGGAGGTTTGATCCTTTCCCAAGCCGATGGTAATCTATTTGCTATGACAGGTAGTGAGAGATGTTTTCCATTTCCATATAGTGATATATACTTTATTACACCCAAGAAATGTGAGTATCTAAACACTATTTGTGAGGTGCTAGTGTATAATTTCCGTGATTGTTTTTGGTTGTAGTGGAACGATTATTTGTTGTAATTACTTTTATATTAGTGTTAAATGACCCCTAACTTGTATTTTGATTAGCATAAAAGCGCATTTGCTTAAGGACAAGCAAATCTCAAGTGTAAGGGTATTTGATGAAGCGAAAAGTGTGTCGCTTTTGGGGGGTCATTTAAGGCCAAAGTCGAGATTATTTGATCAAATATTGCCCTAAATCGTTCCTTTTGTTTTTTAGGTACTTTTGAGAGGAATTTTACAAAAGGAAGCATTTTGGACGTTTTTGGAGCGAAAAAGTGAAGAAAATGACAAAGTCTCAAAAGCATGCTGGAAATTGCACTTGATGGCCTCACAAGGTATTAGTGACGGCGTCATGAGTTGACAAAAGGGTGGATAAATCAAATACACATGACGCGCCAGAATGTTTTTTGAAGGGGATCTGACAGCGTCACGTACAAAATTTCCAAGGCCATCAAGAGTTTTTGCAAAGAGTGATGGCCCAGAACCCATATAGAGTGACGGCGTCAGAAGTGGATCTAGGCAATACGAGTTTATTTTGGCGGCGAGTTGACGGCGTCACACCTTGCTCTTGACGCCGTCAGGAGACAAAATCTATATATAGTTTTCTAGTTTTCATTCATTGTGTGCAACTTTTGGTGTGCAACTTTGAGGGGATAAAACCCTAGACGAATGATGAGTGCTCAAACACGCATCATTTTTATCCAATTTGAACTGCCAAAACACTTAAATATGCATCAAAATACAGAAAATATCACAGGATTGTGTTTTATATGTTTCATATGCAAAATGATTAAAAACAGATGAAAAACAAACAAAGTTTGCATAATTGGCAGTTTCAGTCCCTCAACTTTCAAAAATTGACAAAATTAGTCCCTGAGCATCTATTTTGAAAGAAAAGCCAACAAAAGTCCTTTTGAATTCAAAAGTTATCAAAATTGGTCCCTGGGTAAAAAGTTTGGGAAATTTGCAAGTTTGGTCCCTGTACTTTCAGTTTTGGCAAAATTAGTCCCCGGGATATTCAAATTTTGGAAAATATCTTTTATGGTGCTTATATGATTGGAATGTAGCCATTTTGGTCCCTGGATTATCTTTGGAGGATTGGCACATCAGACCCTCAAGTTTCGGCAATGTACACAATTGGTCCTTGTGTTATTACTACTACAAACCAAACGGATCCCAATTATATTACACCTCCAAAACCCAATCCAAAACAAACACCCGAAGCCCACACATCCCTTGGCCCATATTACCCTTAGCCCACATCCCCCGTTTTATTAATACCTGGTCAAACTCCACGGTCAAAACCACCTTATCCCTCCAAAACCACCCTTCCCTGCTACTGAAAACCACACACCCCAAAACCAGTCACATGTGACACCCTCCCCCTCATCATCACCTCTACACCCTGCCAAGCCCCCAAACAGTCACCTAATCCCAAAGAAACTCAACCCCTACGCACGTTATCAGACTTTAGCTATCATAACCTTTTTGGCGCCAAAAACAAAGAACAGCCAAGATTGAAAAGTAGTAATCCTATGGTTGATATTAGTGCTGGGAAAAGTCAAGGGGGTACCCTAAACCCTAATTCTTCAATATAAAAAGGAAAGAGATGCTGTGAAGACGAGGAGTAGTTCATTAGAGTCAATTTATGTCGAAGTAATAGCTTTTTAAATTCCATTGTATGTTTTAGTTTCTCAATTATAATTTCAGTAATCTCAGTGCAAGTTGAATATTTTTTCAATCAATGAATTTGAGTATCCAAGTTCAAATCAGTTTATGCTCAAAATTTTCTCTTAAATCTCTTGATTTCTGAATTATTGATTGTAGTTGTGATTATGGACTTCTAGGGTCATTTAAGCTCCTAAGTAGCTTCTGAAAGCTGTTAGAAACTTTAAAAAGCAGTATAGTATAAAAAGCAAAAAAATACAAAAAAATTAGAAAAATAGAAATAAAATAAAAATTGCAGGTTAATGGGGAAGAAGGCTGGAGCATTGTAAATAAGGGATGGCAATGGGTTAGTGGTTCTGTGGAGAACCTATAGGAAGTTACTTCGGTCCTTGGTTCTTGGTGTAAGCATGGAATGCAATTTGTAAGCTAAACTCCCCATTCTTACCTTTCACAGTTACATTGTTCACATATTGTTCTGTCCTATTTGTTTGTGCTTATTTGTTGTTTTTTAGTAATAATATTGCTTAAAATCCTAGGCTTGTTCATTAGAATCTTTAGTTGCATAATTTTCACATTTAACTGTTAATCTAGCATAATATAGATCATTGGTGTTTTGCTGTTAATATTGGTATTTAAAGGTTCATTTTAGCCTGTTGTGTGATTGTAAGAGTTTGTGCAACATTTTCTAGGTCCAAATCAGTCTCACTCTTTGAAAATCTCACTATCATAGTCCATAAGGGAATGTTTGGGTCAGGGGTTTGCAAAGAGCTCCATTGTGTTTCAGAGTAAGTTTTTGGTTTAAACATGCTAAATCAGGTCACATTAGGTTAGTCAACCCATAAATTCTCAGTACTCTTTAATGAAAAGTCAAAATGCTTGTTTAATCCATGATTTCATTAACTGTTAAGAACATTGGGTCCATAATCATGCATATCAGTGCTATAGTTGTTAATCTAGCTTATTTTAGTCTCATTATTTCTTATTATCTCATTTTCAGCAAGTAGGAGCCAATCAAAAGTCACAAAAGTCAGCTTAGTAGTTAAAACCAAAAAGTCAAAATTATTTAGTTCTTAGAAAATCCAAATCTTCCAGGAATTTTCCTGATTTTTGTGTTTAATATTAGGGTTTGATCTTTTTAGATGTTAATGTTTGCCAGTTAAACCTTTGAAATCTATCATCAGCCTATTTTTTAGATTTTTTTCATTGCTTATTTCATGGCTCTTTGTGGCCTGTTGAGCTAATACCCCCCCCTGCACCATAAGTTGACCAATTGTTCCTTGGACCACAATTTGTTCATACTTTGATCATTTTTCATGATATTGGGTGTTTTGTGTAGCTTAGTATACTGCCTTGTGAATTGTGTAGCTTGATTGCATTTTTCAGCTTATTCTCTTGCTTATTTTGTACCTCATAACTTGCCCTTGGCCGCTGTTCACTCTGTAAGCAACTCAGTATACTGAGTTTGTTAATTTCATCTTCACTTTTTTCTTGATCTCAATATTGTTGTTATTTGCTTGTTGTTTTTGCCGAAGCTTGTATGTGCTTGTGTTTATGCTTGGTTTTAGCTTATTTGCTTAATTGTTTTAACTGCTTATTGTTAATATCTCACTCAAATCACATAAGTTCTAACTTGTGGATCTGTAAGCTTAAGCACTTTATGAATTCAAATTATTTGAGTTCATTTGAGGTCTCACAAGTTTTTGTATCCCTAGTTCTTAAATTGTGAGCTTATCTTTTGGCTTGTGACCTTCAAACACCACTCTGACCCATTCCACTGGATCAGTGGTGACCAAGGTACTTTCACCAGCCCATATCTAGCCATTTACTTAAGCTCTCCCTGAGAAACTTGGTTCTTTGGGAAGCCAGCTGTGCAGGCTTGTCATTTCTAGGCTCACTCTTGGATTAAGAGCTTTTGCCCCTAGCTTATTCTTGGCATGCAGTCTTGCCTCAGAGCCTGTTTGGTTTGTGTTTATGTGATGTGCTTATTTCAGTTTACTAGTTGATTAGGTGTGCTTATTGGTTAGTTTCAGTTTACAGGCTCTTATCTCAGTACCCTTTAACTTCATTTTCACTCAGTAGCTTATTAATCAGCTTTTGGTGCCTAAACATCCATATTTAGCTCAATAAACCCACTGTTGAGCTTATTAGCTTGCACAAGGCTCATTTTTGAGTTGTAGGAAAATTGTCTTTGTAAAAGTTACCTATTCTCAGTTGTTTAACAGTTTGGTAAAAGAAAATCAAAGAAAAAATAAAAAATAAAAAAGTGATAGCTTCTATTTAAGCCCTCTTCGCTTACTTTTCTGCTTATTTATAAGCAAATTCTAATTTTAAATTTTTCTTAGGTTCCTGACATCCTGTAGGATTTTTAGTAATTTTCTCAGATTTTTCTCATATGATTTAGTATTTTTTTTTATAATTTAATTTAGTTTAAATTAATTAGATAATTAGTTTTTAATTAACAATAATTGTTTAAAAATCAGGAAATTTTTTTTTTCTGTTTTAAAAATAGTTTTAGGTTAATTTAAAATTTTCTAAATTTAATTTTCATTTTTCTAGTTAAAATTCATAATTAATGGTAATTTAGTATAATTTAGTTAATTAAAAAGTAATTAATAATTAGTAATTAATTAATAGTAATTAATTAAATAGTGTAAAAATTATTTTTCTTTTTCTTAAAATTTTATTTTGTCATTAGGTTTGTAAAAATATAATTTTCATAACTGTAGGATTTTATTTACTCCCGTTTCACTTTTTATTTTGTGCGTTCACGTTTATTTTAAATTCTAACACGCGTTTTTAGATTTAAATCACGTTTTTAGGTTATCTGATTATCAGTAATTGTTCATATAGTGTTTCTAAGTTATTCTCATTCCTAATCTCTTAGTGTAATCACAATAATCAAAATCCTGATCTTCCTGTTAAATCACCCGATCACTTAAAACGTTCACAAATACAATTGCACACCTCGTCGGGACATAACGACCCGGGGAAACTCTATACTCCTTGGTTAGTTGGTCTTAGCCGTTTGAATTAGTTGACCATTCACATTGGTTGACTTAAGTTGATTGTTCAGAACCAATCAACGAATTTTACAGCTTTTTCAAGGGTTCCAACCCCTTGTTTCTACCATGCTTAATTGAAGATAAGTACTTTACCAAATCATTCAATATGTCTATGTGTTGTTTGATAATATTTTACACTTGTCTTCTCTTTAACATGCTAGGCTAGGTTTTCTTCGTGTTTGCTTAGATGTAATGAAACTTAGATATTGATTATGGGTTGATTGTTTGTTTATAATTGTTGTGGATGAATGAATTCGATGTTAGGCTTAAGAAAACTGGCAGACTTCCAATTGGTAACTTGTTTGAACGTCTTAAAAAACATGATCGGAGGTGTACTACGATTATTTGGTTATATTTAATGCATAAGTAACTTCCAAGGATGCCATGTTAGGAGCTTTTAGTCGGCTCGACATAGGATTGAGGTAGAAGCTTATAGAGTTAGGGAAGATCGTACACGACCCTACGAATGGTATTAAGGAATATAACCCATCATCCATGCAATTGTAACAAACTAATCAACCTATAAAAGATAGCTAAAGAGTAATGAAATCTAAGTAAACACAGTTGTCTCATTATTGTTTACTCCACAAATTAGTTTAAGTTTAGTTTATTTTATTTTGATTGCAACTTTAGTTAATTGGGTTAGTTGACTAGCAACTAATTCCGCCCATTCCTTCCAAAACCGAGATTTTTACTTGCTTTCCTTAAAATATAAAAATACAAAAAGAATCATCCCTCACCTCTAGACCTAGTTTTATTGAGTTTTAACCCTAGCGAACACTATTTAACGAGTTGAACGATCAATCCCCCGGTACTTGTCACTATACTATACTACAACGAACAGGTACACTGCCTGGTGGGGATTGCAAGCTTCTCAAGATCCCTTGAGAGGTAAAACCTTTTGCGAGGGCGCAATTCCACGCATCAGTCTCTCAAAGACCTATACCCGGTATAAGACCCTCCTGAATGAGCTGACCAATGATGGTGTCACCCTGTCTAAGCATGAAATCAATGTTGGCTTTGTCAACAGTCTCCCTGAGAAGTGGTTAAACTTCTCTCAGGGTCTTAGAAATGCCAATCATATCCAAAACCTTGAGCTCCCTGAGATTTATGGGAAGTTTGTCTATGAAGACAATCTTATCACCAGGAGATACCCTGGTAAAGCTCAGGAGACCAAAAAGACCTTGACCTCCTCACCTATATCCACTGCTTTCTATTCCAATGGTGTTGTTAAGGAATTTCAAGATAGATCTGATGATGAGGTTGATGAAAGAACCTGTGAGGAGTAACTGAATGATTTACAAATTGAATTTAATGAAAGGGCACTCCTTGCAAACTCAAGAAGGTTTATTAAAAGAAATAAAAAATTTTCTATCACAAAGGCAAATGACAACACTGAATGTTTTAAATGTGGTAAAAAGGGTCATTTTGCAAAAGAATGTTTCTCAAAAACAACCTCAGAACCATCTTACAAATTCTCAGGAAACAACTCTTTCTCAGGAACTAGCAAGTTTCAACCAAAATTGCTTCAATCAAGTCAGTTTGTTCAAAACAAAATTGAAAAAATTCCTCAAAAAGATTTTGAAGCCAAATACAGAAAGGCTAAGGCCAAACTTGCTAAAAAACCTTCATCAAGGCCACATGTCTTGATTACACTGAGACCTTTGTGCCTCTACCCAAGGCTGAAGAAGTTACAGCCTTATTGCTGGAACTTGCGCCTTATGACAAACAGCACCCTGAAGTGTCACCAGGGGCCCTGTTAGCAAAGGCCCCAATTTTTAAGACCTGGTTCCCGGCCCCATGGAGGATCCTGATGACATTTGTCATTCAGGTCGTTGGGGGCAATAAATCCTCAACTGAGCAATTGAATGCCACTCAAGCAATGATGGTATTCAGTCTCATGGAGGGTAGAAAAATAGACTTTGGAGAAATCATCTTCAAAGACCTCATCACCAAACTGACCACAGGAAAATCTAGGCAAAAACTTATGTCTTATCCTAGGTTCATTTCCTGTGTGCTTCAGGATCTATTGGGCGTTGAGTATGTTAGGCCTGATGTCATGGGCTTTGCTCCTGATGTCTTACACAAGGCAAACTATTCAAGAGACCCTACTGAGGTCAAAGAAGTCGCCCTGACAACATATATGTTGGCAACAATTCAGGGCGAAAAGAAAATTTCGCCCATTCCTTCTCCCTCTAAGAGAGAGAAGAATAAGAAGAAGGTACAGGGGTCCACGAAGGTAGCTCAATCCAATTCACTCGCCATTGAAACCTCTGTCCGCAAGCCTGGCAAAAGGGGGAAACAACAACAGACCTTGACTGCTGACACCCTCAGAGTTATAACCGAGTCACTCACCCCAAAACAAAGGCTAACGGAGGGCATTGAGACATCACACTCAGTGTCCTCGGGCAAACCCATTCTCAAAGGCTCTGCTGACATACAAAAGTCAGTGGAGTTGGAATCAACTCAACCTCCACATCCTGTTAAAGACTCTAGCAAATCACAACCAGGGTTTCAGGGAGCAAGGGGTCCTAAACCCTCGGTGGGGCAGCACTACTCCACTAGGACGAGGACCCACACCCTTGCATATCCTGCCAAAGGCTCTGGTAAATCACAACCCAAGCATCAGGGAGTAAACGTCCCTAAATCTTCGACAGGCTAGCACAAGCCTGTTGGAAAGGGGGACATAACCACTCAGGTGCCTGATGAGGACATTCTGAAATCCAAGCTCCTGTCTTAGGGCACAACTACTCTTCCCAAAGACTCAGAGGGACTTACACAACCTGTTGATAGGGACACAACATTCACGATTCCTAAGGATGGCACTGAAAAATGCCCGTCAGTGTCTGAAAGGATCCCGGGGGACAAAGAATCAGAGGGAAACATACCACCCGCTGATATGGAATCCAAACCCACTCATGGAGGTGCGCACAACTTGGGAACTAGCTCTAAGGACCAAACAGATAAAACCCAATCTGCTGGATTAGAGGGGTCAGGACCTGGCCAAAACCAAGGTGAGTCTTCTTATGAAGAGGAACCGGCTAACCAATTTTTGCAGATTCAGTCCATGGCTGATATTCAGGCAGCCTTGTTCTTAGATGATGAATTCCACAGTGATGAGGAGGTGTTTGAAGCTGGGGAGGACATGGACACTGAGGAGCAAACCACTGAACCAATTCCTCACTCTCCGGAACATAAGCTGTTGAATCACATTCAGAGTCTGAAGCTTCTGCCGATGAAACAGCTCCTCTCACTGAGAGAGTCCTCACCAAGTTTATCAAGAAGGCCACCAATGCCTTGTTCAGAGGGGTCACTGATGAAGTCTTTGACATGCATACTGAGCAAGTTGTTCATTATCTCAATCTTAAGGATGCAGTTGAAGAATTTCATGAAGATATCAGGGAACAAAATTCCTCTATTGACTTCTCCCTGATATAGATGGTCTCCTACCTCAATCAGTTCATTGAATCTCTCAACAAGCTGAATGCAGGGGTTAAGTCCATTCAAGATTCAGTCAAGGATGATCCTGAACTCACCTGGAAGCTACTTCAGGCATCCGAGACCTATCAACTGAACTCAGTGAACCTCACTGAGCTACTTAACTTGATGAAGGCCTAAAATCTTCAAGCTCTCAGTACCACTGTGGAATCTGTTCAGTCCTCTCTCACTGCCTTGCAACAATCAGTGGCAGCTCAGTCTCAGGCCTCAACCTCCATGGCCTGGACACTTGGTTCTCGAATGTCAGCAATCGAAGGGGCTCAGGCGTCTCTGGAAGCCAAAGTCTCCACCATTCAACAAGACACATCTGACATCAAGTCCATGAGGACTGAGATCTATCATGCTTTCAAGGGTACCACTCCCTCAGCATCAGTCAGTACTCTAACTCTTACCATCACTGTAGCTTCGGCAACAGTTGAGGGGGAGAATGTCACTGATGCCCGTCATACTGAAGCACAAGAAGCTACCGATGTTGCTTCAAGAGGACAACCCTCTCACACTGAGGGGGATAATGTCACGAAGGCCACTCCCATCTCATCAGTTCAGCCTCATGAAGCAACAGTCTCCTCATCTCATCAGCTGGATAAAGGCAAAAGCATTGCCACAACTACTGAGCCTGGAATCAAGTTGGTGCCAGCTTCCTCCCTTGTCAAGCGTGATCCTGATGAGCCCATCAAAGTTCCATTTGAAATCAATGGAGTGATACATCACCTCACTGATGCTGAAATACAAGTTCACATGGAAAGGGATGAGCTGCTAAGGAAAGTGGCTGAAGAAGAAAAGTTGAGCAAACCTGCTCTGATAAAGGTTATGCATGAGGAAGCTGAAAAGATTGTTTTGGACTCCAAGGAACTGGCTAGTGGGTAAGCTGGTGCAGCCTTCAAAATTTCTCAGGATGAGGAATGGACTGCCCTTCAGAAGAAGAGGGAAGAAAAGCTCAGGAAAGATGCTCAGGTTAGGAAAACCAGGATTGAGAGGTATACATGGGTGATGAAAGAAATACTGAAACCCAAACCATCACTGACATTCAGATTCATCGTAACACCAATCCTGATGTTGTCACCATCTTCAGGGGACCTGACCAAAGAGTAATTGATATCCATAAACCATTCAGGTTTGCTGATTTTGGCATTTCTGAACTGGATGAGCTTCGACCAATCATTGCCAAGAAGCAGAATGTAGTGGTTCCTGATCTCTTAAAGTCACTAAAGCTGATGTACGAAATACTGATGAATATGCCTGAAGCTCTTGGCATTCCCTCTCTACTTCCTGCTTCATCTACTCAGACTGCTCCCCCAAAGGCCTCCAAAAGGAAAAGGAAGCAAATTGAATTGGAGCATGAGATCAAGGTCCCTGGGCTAGATTGTGACAGGTCTCTTCCTGAAGGAATCACCTTTGTAAACAACATGGTTCTTGAAGCTACTGAAAGAGGCCTGTGCTTCATTGATAAATATGGGAACCCTGCTTTCCAAAGATGGTCTGACATGTGTGCTGAAAATATGAGGTTCTGCCTGGACCTGAAAGGTATGATAGAGGAGCATCCTGACAAACATCTTCTGAGGTCAAAGAAGGCAAAGCTTGAAGCTCTTGGTTACCAACTGAACATCTAAATCTGCAACAACTATCTTTTTTTGTGTTTTGTAATTTCATTAGGATCTGTAATAACTATTAATAAACATTGAAGTTCTTTTAAGTTATCATTGTCCTACTCAAATTACATTAACACTCAGTGAGAGATGAAGACCACTGCCAACTCACACTGAATCATGAAACACTTAGGCTATTTGTATATCCAAATAGGGGGAGACTGTTGGGTCACTGAGATCCCCAATCTTCCTCTAACTAAGATTTGAACATAAAATAACCTAAGTGTTTAATATCCATAAATACAAACAAGTCACTGAGTGAATAGTAACTCAGTGAGTCATCTTCAGGATGCTTAGAACGAGCATATGAAGAAAGGTTCTCCATTCAGTGAGGTGGAACTCAGCGAGTGGCATCTAAGCCAAGAAGAAGGTGATGGGTTCAGTGAGGATGACAATAACTCACTGAACCCCCAGGACTCCTCAACAACTATTGAAGTACTGAAGACAAAAGAATGGGCGGGATAGAGCGGGAAAGTTTGAACGTATCAACAGGTGTCCTTATCAACCTGAAGTCAAACTTTCCCTGAATGGCATTATGTCAGGATGGTGTTATCATTGTGTATCAGAAAGGCACATTGTTGTTTACGCAATATATTCTATTGTAACAGAGACAAAATATGTAAGTATTTTGTCTCTACTAGATTGGTCATCAATTTGTCTTTATCAGTAACGTTAATTTACTTGTGTATAAATAGGTAGCATAATCAAGGAGTAAAAGAGGACAAGTTTGTGCACTTAATGCTTAGACATTCACAAACCACTTTTACTCCTCCACTTATTATTATTACTAGACGAGTACCCGTGCATAGCAACGGGATATTATAGCGACAAATAGTTTATTGATAAAAAAAAGTTTATAGGTTATAAATGAAAAATAATAAAAGTTTGAAGATTTGGGAATTAAACATAATGTTTTGAAACCCGGTTCGACCCGGGTGGTTCAACCGGTTGAACCGTTCCGGTCGAAAAATTGGTCGATTTAAACTGGGTCAACTTGCTAGGTTGGGTCAAAACGGGTCAAATTAAACCGGTTCAACCCTTCGGGTTTGAAGCGTCCTGGGTCAACCCGGTTTGTGATCTGTATTAATTGTTTTAATTTGTTATATTTAATTTGGTAGATATGTTTTGAAACCCGGTTCGACCCGGGTGGTTCAACCGGTTGAACCGTTAAGGTCGAAAAATTGGTTGATTTAAACCGGGTCAATTTGCTAGGTTGGGTGAAAATGGGTCAAATTAAACCAATCCAACCCGTCGGGTTTGAAGCGTCCCGGGTCAACCCTGTTTGTGATTTGTATTAATTGTTTTAATTGGTTGTATTTAATTTGCTAGATATGTTTTGAAACCCGGTTCGACCCGGGTGGTTCAACCGGTTAAACCGTTCTGGTCAAAAATTTGGTCGATTTAAACCGGGTCAACTTGCTAGGTTGGGTCGAAAACGGGTCAAATTAAACCGGTTCAACCCGTTGGGTTTGACGCGTCCCGGGTCAACCCGGTATGTGATTTGTATTAATTGTTTTAATTGGTTGTACAATATGTATAAATCATTGTACTTTTAAGTAATGGGGTGTTTTAATAAGAGTATTAATTATATTTCATAATTTCCTTATATACATTTTTTCAACATTTCACATTTCACTTTTCTTGACTTTTCCACTTTCACATTTGACCATTTTTGCTTTATAGGTAGTATAGATTATTATTATTATTATTATTATTATTATTATTATTATTATTATTATTATTATTATAAACAACTATGATTTTAATATGACAATTTCAAGCTGTAGAAAACTAATCGTCTCCAACCCGTTACTCAGATAATGTTGGTGATTTTACATCACCAATATGATTTAAGTAATGGATTGACTTAGTTGACCAATGTATAATCATAATAAATGTTCAACAAGTCAGGATTGTGCGGAGTGCACACTTGTATGTCGTTATTGTGATTATCGCCTCGAATCACGGGGGTCCGGAGGCAGTGCCCCCGGTAGCGGGGTTCCAGGGGCGACAGCCCCTGGTAGCAGGGTCCAAGGGGCGGCAGCCCCTGCCAGGTCAGCTGGAAAATTTTTTATTTTATATAAAGTGCTATGTTAAAAACGCACTTAAAAATAAAATTTTCCGGAATTATGGACATTATTTTTACCCGTTAATTTAACCAATTCGGTGGTTAAATAACTGCCATGGGTAGTTACAACTGAGTTTGGTTTATTGGTCATAATTTCATTCTTTTCTGGTTCTGTTTTTTCATAACAATTAAAACATATTCTCTGTTCAAATCTGAGTTTTATCCGATTAAAGATTTCGATAGAACCATCGAAATACTTCGATCTGAAAGTGTTTACACGACTCTCAGATTACTGTGATCCAATAATTCTAACAAAGATCGAAGTAACTGTGATCATGACGAACGGAGGAGAATCTGTGAAGGATATGACGAGCAAGTTTGATAAAGAAGATGCACTTTCTTCTTACCACCCTGAAAGTTGTGTATGTTCTGAGTACACCCACTCCCGAACGGAATGACAATGAAACTTTGGAACAGACTAGGAAGAGGATGAAGTGGGAGAACGACGACTACATATGCCGTGGTTACATTCTAAACGGTATGTCTGATTCCCTCTTTGATGTCTATCAAAACGCTGAATCTGCAAAAGCACTATGGGAGTCTCTAGAATCCAAATACATGGCGGAAGATGCTTCTGCAACGAAGTTTCTTGTGGGTAATTTTATAAATTACAAGATGGTTGATACCAGGCCTGTCATGGAACAATTTCATGATATGTTAAGGATTCTGGGACAGATTACCCAACACAATTTGTTGATGGATGAAGCCATCTCGGTTGCAGTTATCATTGATAAACTGCCCCCTTCCTGGAAAGAATTCAAACATGGTTTGAAACATAAAAAGGAAGATTTAAATTTGGTTCAACTCGGTGGTTATCTACGAATTGAGGAAGGATTAAGAAATCAGGAACTTGATAATAATCCTAAAGAAAAGAACCAAATTGGATCATCTTCTGTTAACATGGTTGAAGGAGATGGAGCCAAAAATTCAAACAACAATAAGAATAAACAAAAGTTCAAAAGTGGCGATGATAAATTTGCCAACAAGAAGGCTACTCTTACTTGTTGGAAATGTAACAAGCCTGGTCATATGAAGAAGGATTGTCGCTCTCGTAAGGACAATAAAGGCGCTGGTGCAAGTGGGTCTAAGGATCCTGAAAAGCATCAAGGTTATAATTCTGATTCTATACAGAATTTAGATAATGTTTTACATTATGTTTCTATTATTTCTGATGCATTTTATGTTCAGGATGATGACGTTGCTTGGTGGGTTGATTCGGGTGCAACAAGTCATGTTTCCGAGGATCTTCGTTGGTTTCAAGTCTGTAAATCGATTGAAGATGGATCATTTGTAAAGATGGGAAACGTTGCAACTGAACCAATCAAAGGAATTGGGCGCGTTTTATTGACTTTCACTTCTGGAAAAACTTTATGTTTAGATAATGTATTGTATGTACCCGGGATTCAAAAGAATCTTGTTTCTGAAATTGTGTTGAATAAGTGTGGCTACAAACAAGTGTTGGAAAGTGACAAGTATATCTTGTCAAGACATGGTTCATTTGTTGGATTTGGTTATGTATGTAATGTAATGATTAGATTAAATTTGAATTATCCTTTGTTTAATGCTTCTGCTTGTATGATTACTTCTAGTAATAGCAATACTTTAAGTAAATCTGAATTATGGCATGCTAGACTAGGACATGTTCATTACAAGAGAATGAAAGATATGTCTAAAATGAGTTTAATACCTGCTTTTGACATGACACATGAAAGTTGTAAGACTTGTATGTTAACAAAGATCACTAGAAAACCTTTTAAGGGTGTGAATCGGGAAAGCAAAGTATTAGATCTCATACATAGTGATTTATGTGATTTTCATGCCAATCCTTCACTAGGACATAATAAGTACGTAATTACTTTTATTGATGATGCTTCTAGATATTGTTATGTTTATCTATTGCATGCTAAACATGAAGCTCTTGATAAATTTAAAATTTATAAACAAGAAGTAGAACTTCAAAAACAAGATTTGATAAAAGCATTACGTACTGATAGAGGTGGTGAGTATTATGATCCAGTTTATTTCCAATCAACCGGAATAATACATCAAACCACGACTCCTTACACACCACAATTAAATGGGGTGGCTGAAAGGAAGAATAGGACTTTAAAGGAAATGGTTAATTCCATGTTATCCTATTCTAGACTCAGTGAAGGATTTTGGGGTGAGGCTATGTTGACATCATGTTATATTTTGAATAGAACTCCAAATAAAAACAGCAAACAAACGCCTTATGAGATTTGGACCAAGAAGGTACCAAATTTGACTTATTTGAGGGTTTGGGGCTGTAGAGCGGTGGTAAGGTTAACTGAGCCTAAAATGAAAATCTTGGTGAAAAAGGCATATATTGCATCTTCATTGGGTATGCTGAGCATTCCAAGTGTTATAGGTTTTATGTTATAGAACCTAATGATTATGTGTCGGTGAACTCTATAATAGAGTCAAGAGACGCTATATTTGATGAAGAGCGGTTCACTTCTATACCTAGACCAAGAGGTATGGTTCAGTCATCTTCAAGTAAAACAGTTGAAGATGAGATTGAAGTACCTGGTCCATCTATTCCTAGAAAAAGCACTAGAACAAGAAAAGCTAAGTCTTTTGGTTCTGATTTTCAACTTTATTTAGTTGAAGGAACAAGAGATAAGACTTTATCTCAACGTGAATATTGTTTCATTATTGAGGAGGATCCAAAGACCTTGAGTGAAGCAATGGCTTCTAGGGATGTTGCCTTTTGGAAAGAAGCAATTCAAAGTGAGATTGATTCCATCACGCATAATGATACTTAGGAATTAACTGATTTACCTCCTGGATGCAAGGAATTAGGATGTAAATGGATCCTTAAAAGGAAAATGAAAGTGGATGGAAGCATAGATAAATATAAAGCCAGATTGGTTATCCAAGGCTTTAGACAAAAGGAGGGAATTGACTTCTTTGATACTTATGCTCCTGTTGCTAGGATTTCCACTATTAGATTGTTGTTAGCTCTTGCGGCTATACATAATCTGGTTATTCACCAAATGGATGTGAAAACTGCATTCTTAAATGTTGATTTGGATGAGGAAATTTACATGAAACAACCTGAAGGTTTTGTGATGCCCGGACATGAAAGCAAGGTATGTAAATTGAAGAAATCATTGTATGGTCTGAAACAAGCACCAAAACAATTGCATCAAAAGTTTGATGATGTGGTCTTGTCTAATGGTTTTTCTTTAAACCAACCTGACAAGTGTGTATATAGAAAATTTGATGCTTCTAGTAAAGGAGTAATAATTTTCTTATATGTGGATGACATGTTGATCTTTGGTACTGACCAAGATCAAGTTGATAAGACAAAGGAATTCTTGTCATCTAATTTTGATATGAAAGATCTGGGGGAGGCTGAGGTGATTCTTGGTATTAGAATCAAACGAGGAAACAATGGTATCTCTATTTCTCAATCTCATTATATTGAGAAGATACTGACAAAGTTTAACTTTGATAATTGTTCTCCTGTTTATACTCCTGTAGATCCTACTGTGAAGTTTCGATCTAATACAGGAGCTCCAGTGAAACAACTAGAATACTCTAGAGCTATTGGTTGTCTTATGTATGCCATGATTAGCACTAGACCAGATATAGCTTTTGCTGTAGGAAAGCTTAGTAGGTATACTAGCAATCCTAGTGCTCTACATTGGCAAGCTCTGGGTCGAGTATTTCAGTATTTGAAAGGAACCATGAATTATGGTTTGACATATAGTGGTTATCCTTCCATTATAGAAGGTTATTCCAATGCTAGTTGGATTAATAATATGGAGGATCACTCGTCTACGAGTGGTTGGGTATTCCTTCTTGGGGAGGTGCTATTTGTTGGGCTTCAAAGAAACAGACTTGTATTACAAGCTCAACCATGGAGTCTGAATTTGTTGCTTTAGCTGCAGCTGGTAATGAAGCTGAGCGGCTGAGGAATTTGCTTTATGAAATTCCTTTGTGGCCAAAACCGATATCTACCATTTCTATCAGATGTGATAGTGCTGCTACCTTGGCTAAGGCTTATAGACAAGTGTACAATGGCAAGTCTAGACACTTAGGTGTTAGACATAGTATGATTCGTGAGCTTATCATGAATGGTGTGATATCTGTGGAGTTTGTAAAAACTCAACTGAATTTAGCCGACAATTAACCAAAGGGTTAGCAAGAGATCTCTTACACAAGGCGGCTATTGGGATGGGTTTAAAGTCCACCTAATTAAATCCTTGTATCAAGATACCCAATTCCCATTTAACGTAATGTTAAATGCTGAATTCAATGAGGAAAGCTTGATATCTTTGGATTGGAACACATAATTACATCATCCCACGGTATGTGTTCAGTACTGCAAGATAAAGGAGGTTGAAATTAAATTTCTTAATGGTTTTTTGACAAATTGCATGTGCAGGTGCAAGAATAAAAAACCACCTATATAAGCATGAAGTTTAGCTGCTTCAAGAAGCTTGGGACTTGGCTTTGATATGCTTATTGAAGGATAGGACACAAGCTAGTAAAAAATAGTGTCAAGTGGAACATGTGAATGTGTAAACTGTTGTGTATATTATCTTCATGTATTCACTCTGAATAGAAAGAGTTCAATCCTTTAGTGACACTCTGATATTCGAATATTTGAAATGCTAATGTACTAATGTGAAATTCAATCGTCACGACATTTCATTTATGCATCAGTTTGTTGTTTGTTATGAGTTGTTTTAAGTTAATCAAGATTACACTTAAATGGGGGAGGAATGTTGGTGATTTTACATCACCAATATGATTTAAGTGGAATGGATTGACTTAGTTGACCAATGTATAATTATAATAAATGTTCAACAAGTCGGGATTGTATGGAGTGCACACTTGTATGTCGTTATTGTGATTATCGCCTTGAATCACGGGGGTCCGGGGGCAGCGCCCCCGGTAGCGGGGTTCCAGGGGCGGCAGCCCCTGCCAGGTCAGCTGGAAATTTTTTTATTTTATATAAAGTGCTATGTTAAAAACAGACTTGAAAATAAAAATTTTCGGAATTATGGACATTATTTTTACCCGTTAATTTAACCAATTCGGTGGTTAAATAACTGCCATGGGCAGTTACAACTGAGTTTGGTTTATTGGTCATAATTTCATTCTTTTCTGGTTCTGTTTTTTCATAACAATTAAAACATATTCTCTGTTCAAATCTGAGTTTTATCCGATTAAAGATTTCGATAGAACCATCGAAATACTTCGATCTGAAAGTGTTTACACGACTCTCAGATTACTGTGATCCAATAATTCTAACAGATAATGCGTCCCGCCTATTTTGCCACTCATACTATACAAGAAAATGATGGGAGTTTCATCTTTATAATTACTTTAAAAAATAATAAAAAAATAAAATATTATAACATATAAACATACGATTTCTTATTTTCAGTCCAGCAAGTAAAACTTTTTAAGACACTTTAAGTTGTTTGTTTCTCAATCGATAATAATAATAATAACAATAATAATAATAAAAAACAACTTTTAAAAAACCCGTGCATATACGGGTATTATAATTGGTTCTCATTAGACATCTCCAATCATGTACTCCATAAATCATCAATCTTTTTAAGGATGGAAGAACATCTTTTATTACATTCATCCTCTAAAACAATTGATCATCTTCAACATGTCCTCCAAACATCAATTTCAAACATAATTATATAATATAAATTGAAAATTATCAACTAATGGTCCAATTAGAAAGCAAAGGATATTAAAAATTAATAGTAAGTTTATTGGAGGATAAGTAGTGATCCTCCAAATATAGAAGATTTTGAGCAATGCTCCAAAATCTTCTCCATATTTTGAGAATTATTAGAAATGAGTTTTGATGCTCCATTCTTAAAATATTAAGAAAATAGTGGTTTGCGTACCATGTTTGGAGATGACCTTAAATGAAGACTTGTATAGAAGGTTTGTAAAGCTTTTGGAAAGTTTGTGTGCATAGGAGAAGGTTTGTAAAGATGACTTTTTAGGAGATAGAAGTTATTGAAACATTGATTGCGTTAAATGAAGAGGCGGAGCTAGTAGGGTGAATAGTGGGTGCTGAGCAACCCCTAATCAGCCCATTTTATTCATCAGTTATATAACCATAAGTTAAATTCGTAATAATATATGCAGTTAGCTCCGTTATTCCTATTAAAATTTTGAATAACTTTTTATTTAGAACGGCAAGTTTAGCTTTCTTACAATATTTACACCACAAATCTATCTCAAATGTCCTAAGCAGGACTTGAACATAGTCATTTAGTAGGTGAGTTTCTCACACAATATGAGATACCATTGGGATACAAATACTTTTGTAATTTTGAATAACTTAACAAGCATATGCAACATCAAAATAAATTCACTTGTCCGGTTATTCTTTTCTAATTTAGCTTAGTTCCTAATTATTTGTGGTGTTACGTTGAAATATGAGTTAAGAAATATAGATTTATTTTTGGATCAATATTTATTTTTTTAATTTTCGTTAAGTTCGGCGCCTCTTAACTTCAAATCCTAGCTCCGCCCCTAGTTAAATGCATGAAGTCTAAAACTTAATGCATTGTTGATACTAAACTTGATGCATTGTTAATACCTTAGAATTTTGGGTCGAGGGTTTGAAATTAAGATGTGGGAGACGTGAACGAAGAAATTATGATTCTGTTTGCTTCACTTAACTTGTAATTATTGGGTGTTTGAGTATAAATCTCCCAACCACTACTCCTTAAGAAATCTAGAGGATGGCCATCCTTGCCAACAAGATTTGGCATACAAGCTACCGGTACCATCGCCATTACAAATTATTTCCTTAGGAAAAATCTCAAATTGTTGGTGGTGGAATTATATAACATGACAATCATTAAATATAAACAATAAACATCAAGTACACATGCGGAAGCGTTATAACACGATCATATAACATGTAATTAATTAATCAATAATAAATAGTAAACGCACCTTTGTGATTCTATTCCGAACAAGAATCAATTAAAGCAAATCTTCAACTTATGAACCCTAATTAGGGTTTATGTGGATTGTAAGAATAACCCCTTACCTTTTTGTTATTCAATCCAAGATATAACCAATAGTGTGGTTATATCACGTTCTTGTACACACGTACTAATAGTGATTCGATGTGAATGCTAGTTCTTGATCACAATAGATTTCCAAACACTTTGTAATGTTCAAGGTTACTCGCAAATCCCTTTTCTTAGGGCTTCGCTCGTCGACCTATGAACAAGAGAGGAGAAAAGAAGAAGTTTGATCTTCTATTGAAATCAAGTGTACCAATGGATGAATACATATGGATGTATTTATACCCTTATGATTGAGATCAAGTTTACAATGGTTTCCGATGTAGGATTCCATTGTTTGGCCATAAACAAGCCCAAGAGAGGATTTCTATTCTCTTGTCTTGTTTTATTTTCTTCGTATCCCGTTGACATTTATCGACCGTTAGTCAATTCCATTAATTACCTAATGTTCTTTAGTCATTTATTGTGAATTATAATTAAATATAACATTTTATATTAATTATTTAAACATCGAGTCTCATACGTAAAGTGTGTAATCCCGTGATCTCGAGTTCGATCCTAAAATACGACTACTAAAATTATATCCATAAACTAACAGCTCCCACTTGGACATATTTTAATAGTGTAATCACATCGGTTAGCGTCTAGCAACACTTCGATGCCTCTAGTACAACTCGAGTAAGGCTCCTGGAAAAACCTTTTAATGATTTCTCATTGTTATTATTATCCTTTTGTTTCTAATACCACGTTAATAAGGATATGGATCAAAGTCATTCCTTAATTAACCATTTTGTTTCTCGTTGTTTGTGATTGATCAAGATTACCAAATCTTCTGAACATATTCAGGGGAGATCTTGGGCATGGCCATGCAAACATCTTGACAACCTTACGAGGGGCACAGCAGTATTAAACTCCAAAAATAAATTTGAAGGGACAAATTCTATCTTGACTACAAACAAAACCCACAAACTTTGTAACACTTCCAGAAACAACCCTTATGACTACTAGTTACGTATAGCGTTAAGTTTTTCCACAAAAATGCACTACGTTCATGACACTTAACTTGCATCTCAAGTCTGAGGATAACTTCTTATGATTTACTTAATGAAAAGATCCATAAGTAACATCATATAGTCGGGATAAGTCCTATATTCGATATCATTGAATATCATTTGAAATGGCATGACTACGCATCAATATACTTTAAGTATATTATACCAACCTTTAGATTTGTCTTGATTTAATAATATTCCCATATTATTAACTGATAACGGACAATTTAGAATAACATTTATTCATGGATTAAACATACAAATATAGGATACAATATATTATAAATTAAACATACCAAGTATTCAAATTTATTATAATAATTGTTTAACATCCCTTATCCAAATACTAAATAGATCAATGCATGATAACTCTTGTTGATGAATTATGTCTCAAGTAATGACATTCATACTTGTTGACAAGGCATAAATCATCCAACTTTAATCTATCGGAATTTTAAGAATACTTATTTTAAGAATTTCGACTAGTGAAGTTCTTGTATGTGCATACTCAACTATTTTGATAATGCCATATAATATTTCATAAAATGTGTGACATCCTAAACTACCAATTTATGATAATCAAACTTTCAAACATTTTAAAGTTTAAAATATTCTTGTTCTCTTAATGTATAATTCAAATATACTTTTAGTAAGCATAACTAGTAATGGCCAAGGATGACATCCTTACCATAACTAGTATTGAGTGTCATCTCAATTTCATTAGCATCATTGTATGCAAACAACAATATGCTATTAAAAACTTCCCGTAGACCTTAATATCTATTGTGTAATATTTGATGCCCTTTAAACTTTCAAGTTTGTTAGCTATAACAATTTGCACAACAATTAATCAATTGTTCATCTATAGAATTTAGAAGTTGTTCTAGATTTAGGATGTGATTCTATAATCAAACATATTCTTTAGAATATTACACAAGTTATCTAATAACTTTTTAATTCGATATTAATATTGCCAAATCATCTTACAATCAAGCATGATACAACAAAATATGATGTTCATGATAAATCTTTGAGTCATACTTAGATTTTATTCATGTTATACATATCCGTTTAGACTTTCTAAATGATATATCATGTTATATTAGATTTATTTACCGCACATGTTTATTAAATAATAAACTTTTATTCCAAGGTTGTATTTCTTAATTTATAAATCTTTCAAGTAAAGATTCATTCCAAACTAAGACTTAACTTTTAACTTATGTGGAATATTACTTTTTACATGTTCTACAATATATATGATTTAAGAAATTAAACATAATATTCCCACTAGCTTTCGGGAATATTTAGTAATTATCTTATTTTAATTATAAATCAAAACATGGATTTAATAATTAAACATAAGATTAATCTTCAAGATCCATGGATTATTGCACTTTGTACACTTCTAAAGATTTATCTGAATTCATAAACTCATTTTAATTACTTATCGTCCTCGCTCAAGTAATCACTTAAGGAAGAGTTTTGATATTCCATTGTCAATTTCATAAATATGACAATCATAATATTTATATATTTAATGTATTTAGAAAAGAATATTCAATCACATTTAATTGCTTAAGTGTGATTAATAATCTTGTCATAAGACATGCATTAAATACGTGCACAATATTGTCCACATGATTTTTATAAAAAGATTTAAACCACAAAGGTTACCTTATCTTTGAAGAAACTCATCTTCATTTTCTAGTCTAACTATTAAGATAAACCAAGTTTCAAAATTTGATTATCTTTATGGACACCATCTTAATCATTCATACATGTGTACTTTACCCAATTTTCATATTTGGTAATATATTATAATGATTATCAGGTTTACAATAATCCTGTAAATCATAGCCCTCAGCATATTAATCAAATATCTATATTAATCAAATATCTGATATATTTTGCTATTCTATGAATGATAATTCTATCATCTTGAGATTTAACATTTAAATGTCAAGACTCATTATGATATTTATTAGTGTATTTTAAAAAATTATGTATCTTGTAATTTTATCTTTTAAAGATTAAAACTCCCACTTGCTTTTAGTAATTTAAATACTATCTTTAAATACTTACCAAATAAAGCAACAATACAATGTTCTCTTTTACAAAACACAATGACAGTTCATGACTTTTATTTGTTAATAACCTACTCATAAGTAGTTTAACAAGTTCATAACTTCATTTTAAAAACTTAACATGATTCATCATATTCCATTATATGATGATGTCTTATTAATCTTCTAGATTTGAGTTTTATTAAGTATGTCCAAGCCATACTCAATATTCTAACCTTGATAACTTTTGAAAGAAAAGAAGTCATAGTTATCTTTAATCAAACAATATAACTAGAGTTTGATTTTCCTAACTGAACATACTATAAACATTTGGTATTTCATTAGAATTAATATTGTAAGACAATCTAACAATATTTAAGATAACCATATTCCTTTTGACTTGTCTATTTACCAACTAAGTCATTATAATGGTATAATAATATTTTCAAGCCAATTATATGCTTTATAACACAAGTACTTTTGACAAGGTCACTTCATGTACATGTCTCTACAAGAAAACATAAACTGTTATAATCCCACTATACGTTATAAGTCATTTAACAATTTAATGACTTCATGTATATGTCTTAATTAAAAAAATATAACAAGATAACGACTTACTTTATTATAAGTCTTGTAACAATTAAAAGACTTTATGTTTATATTTTTACAATTAAACATAAACATGTTTAACTAAAGTATTATGAACACCATCTTTTGGTTTCAATAGTAATTTCAAGTTAATTTATAACTTCACAATAATGTAAACAACATTATTTTTTCATTTATTTATTTCATTCCAAGACACATAAATATTCAGATTGAAACAACATTAGATTACTTTATTAATTTATGTCATTCCATGAATTCATAAATATACAAATTAAAGTAGTCATGATATAATATTGACACATGTTCTAATAGGTATCTAATTAAAAAAAATGCAAATTCTCATAGTTTCATTACATCAGTTGATTTGCTAGTAATGAAAATATGAAATTCACCTTGTTGTTGCAGTCTAGTTAAGCTCTCACATAACATAAATTGTAACACCAAGTGTTTCTTGAATTAGTTTAGTATAATTCATATTATAACGTTATTCTCTTACCTTGCAGTCAAGAGAATCCATTAAATCATATCTTTATGAGTTGTTTCTTGCACACATTAAAGATAACATTTCTCCCACTTGTGCATGGAACAACCTCATATAGTTGATAAACAACACGCCATGCATTTGTTTATGTGATCATTATGATTGTGTCATAGATTTTAGCATAACAAGTAGATGTAGAACAACAATGTTTAGTAAGAAAACGTACAAGACTAACCTTAAAAGTATGAGTGTCTACTTTTTGGAAAGTAATTATCTTTAGCTACCAAGATGTCAAAGCTTGTAACTTCCACTGAATTAAAGATCATTAGAATAATTCCTTATTCAGTAATAAGTACATAATACTCCCACTAAATTTGACAACATTGTAAATGTTTCATATACAGTGAAAGAAAATAGTGTGCTTTTAACTTTCCTACACCTTTGAATGCCCATACGTAACAATTACTTATGCACTAAAGAGTGTATCCTACTATGTAAATGATGGACTATCCACCAAATGATATTAACTTGAAAAATTGGGCATGCAATTTCTTCCTTAACAGGTCTACCATCCTACAATGTATGTAGTACCTTTTAAATAGTCAAAACAACTAGTTTGTCTTTTAACATTTTGCGTTAATTAGTCTAGCTTCTAATAACCCATAAAATGTCATACATAATTTTCTGTTAACCAAATATCATAGTTGTTACTAAGAATTTAATCACCGAATAAGGATGCTAAAATCCCTATGGAAAATATGCAATTATCTTAACTATTTAAAAATTTGCTATGAGTTATATTAGAATGTAGACATATCTAATATTCCTATTATCCTTTTTCATTCATGAAAAGAAATAGGATTGTGTCTCACTCTTCTTTCATAGAAAGGAGACTTCTTTTTGTCTTCTAAGTAAATTATTCTTAATCAAACATTTGTTTGAAAACAGAACGAGATTAATTTACCAAAGACCAAAGTGCGTTTACGGTTTGAACGTTGCATTAATACATTAAAACAAATTACAAAATGCAATTTTAGTATTTTCGATAATTAGATCTTTAAGAAAATAAAATACCCATTCGTAAATATTCATATAAACCATAGTATTTTCTTAAAGATAGGATCCTAATTGACATAGTACCATTACATCAGTTGATCTGCTAGTAATGATAGTATTCAACAAGGTAATTGTCGAACAATAATTGCCAATATCATATTGCAATTCTTAGATCATTATGGGATTTACATTCACACAACCTTTTGCAATGTAAGCATGTTTCATCCCCATCTAATGCCTTGAGTCCAAGTTCTCACTTCCTACTCAATTTAAGTCGTCTAACTTAAAAAGTGCAAACCTATAATTCCATTACATCAGTTGATCTGCTAGCAATGAAATTATGAAATTTACCTCTCCATTGCAATCTAGCCAAGCTCTCACATAACGTAAACTACAACTTCAAGTGTTCTTAATTAGAAGGAATTCGACTTAATTTTATAAGGGTATTAATTTTGATGTGCAATCAAAATAATGTATGAAGAAACATGCATACAACTTCATAACATTGGTTTTACAAAACAATTTATTTACCAATTCACTAAGAGTAAAATAACAAAGTTTTGATTGATGTATCGGGTTCACCAATTAAAGAATTACCAACAGTTATCGTCCACTATATCGTACTTTTGCATAAGCCCTAAAGCTTATTGTTTCGGATAATCATTATGGAATTGTGGCCAATTCACCCTTAAGATGACTGTGTACATGTAATGGTTGTTCGGTAAGTCTAATTTACACACAAACGAGCGGAAAGACAGAATGTTGTCTCTTTGAAGCCACAATTTAATGCGAAACCAACCTTATACCCATCTTATAGTGTGCAAACTTCGGTCCGCCTAGTTAACCATTACGTACAAAAACATCAATCAATAAACCTTTGAGATTTTGACTCTTAAAACCAAAACATATTTCGCCATTTATTTAGTCTATATTATTTTTCTATTAAAAAATTACCATTTTTCGTTTATAAACATGTCTCACATAAATAATAAACAAAAAACAAGTAATGCATAATAAAAAATAACACAACTAAATAAACATATATACATAACATAACAATTAAATATGTATAAAACATGTAGCCACATGCAAATTTAATTCAATAATCCTATTAATAATCAAAACTAGGTGTATAATGTATTTATTCAATTAGGGCTTTCTTCTTCAAAGGAAAAAGAACCACATACATCGACAATTCGATTGCGTAGGCCAAAATTAAATAAACACCACATAGTACGTAATTGATTACTTAATATTGGAGTCTTCCCCAATTCGACATCTATTAATAAATTTACATGTTTCGATATAACTTAACAATTTAATATATGTATATCCAATTTAAACAATTTAAATTCAAACACAATAAAATACATGCAAACATGCATTTTTTATGAATTATGCTTAACAATTAACATATTGCACCAAGATCGTTTACTAAAACGCATAAATAATTACATGACAATCATAGGGTTTCTAATCATATTAAAAATCAAAACCAAAAACCCTAAAAATCAATATGGGTAAATCGACCCAAAAAAAAGTAAGGGTTTGGTTAATCAAAACCCTAGAATCGATTAAGCATGTAACTAAACAAATCAAGATTCAATTTTTATGCGTTTCGATAATTAATTACATATTATAAGTTATAACGGCTCATGATGCCACTGTTGGAATTATATAACAAGACAATCATTAAATATAAATAATAAACATCAAGTACATATGCGGAAGCGTTATAACAAGATCATATAACATGTAATTAATTAATTAATAATAAATAGTAAACGCACCTTTGTGATTCTATCCCGAACAAGAATCAATTAAAGCAAATCTTCAACTAATTATGAACCCTAATTAGGGTTTATGTGGATTGTAAGAATAACCCCTTACATTTTTGTTATTCAATCCAAGATATAACCAATAGTGTGGTTATATCACGTTCTTGTACACACGTACTAATAGCGATTCGATTTGAATGCTAGTTCTTGATCACAACAGATTTACCAAACACTTTGTAATGTTCAAGGTTACTTGCAAATCCCTTTTCTTGGGGCTTCGCTCGTCGACCTATGAACAAGAGAGGAGAAAAGAAGAAGTTTGGCCTTCTATTTAAATCAAGTGTACCAAGGGATGAATACATAGGGATGTATTTATAACCATATGATTGAGATCAAGTTTACAATGGTTTCCGATGTGGGATTCCATTGTTTGGCTATAAACGAGCCCAAGAAAGGATTTCTAGAACCTTCTCTTGTCTTGTTTTATTTTCTTCGTATTCCGTTGACATTTATCGACCGTTAGTCAATTCTATTAATTACCTAACGTTCTTTAGTCGTTTATTGTGAATTATAATTAAATATAACATTTTATATTAATTATTTAAACATCGAGTCTCATACGTAAAGTGTGCAATCCCGTGATCTCGAGTTCGATCCTAACATACGACTACTAAAATAATGTTCATAAACTAACAGTTGGTAAACGTCGTGAGTGTCTAATTGCCTTGGTTTTACATCATGAATAAAAGAGCAAAAGCAACTTCTTGTGACTTGTGAGTTGTGATGTCTTCCTCCCTTGAACATGCAAATGCTTCCTAATCATCAGGATTTTAGTTAGTTAGTCTCTTAATCACTAACTCAAAAGATTTAAAAGACAATTATAGGGAATATTCCATTACAAATATATATGTACCCTTATTTGATCCATGTGCTTTCATGGGCCATTATTGGTTTGAAGACAGCGGTTGATTTAGGACAGGAATAAAGGCAACTACTCCCTCCATCCCATTTTAATTGTCCGCGGGCTCGAATTTGACCGTAAATATTTTTGTTTGTATTATATAACACTTGATGAAATTTATATCATTGAAAAGTTCGTTAAACGAAATTTTCAATGATATAAATTTCATCAAGTGTTATATAATACAAACAAAAATATTTACGATCAAATTCGGGCCCGCGAACAATTAAAATGGGACGGAGGGAGTATATTGAAAGAAACATGTTTGTTATCACCCGCCCCTTCCAAATGACGTGTGGTCAGTGTTTTGTTTTGAAGAAATTAAATGACAAGTTCGCAAGATACCGAATCTTGCGTATTTCAGTCGATCTCTTCGTCTTGGATCACCAAGTAGACCGAGTTTGGACCCTCAGGAGACAGATAAAGATCTCTAGAAAAAGATCGTACGTATTTGAACTTAAACTTAGTCTATCGATCTTTGTTTTTTAGTTTATGGTTTTGTAAAATAGTTTTTTTGGTACGAGCATGAAGAATAATTTGGGAACCATTTGAGTGATTAACGTGCAAAAGTTAAATACTTAGCTGATATTTCTTTGTCATTAATTTTGTTTTGACAAAGTCCATCTGTTGACCTTTCTAATTTTGTTTATAAGATATTTTTATTTTTATTTTAGGGTGCGTTTGGTATCCGATTATGAGAATGACACTATGATTATGAAAATAATTAAATGTGTTTGTTTAAGATGAGGGGGCCCACAACTATGGTAATGAATGCTATAAATGCTCCATACTCCATATACTTCAAAAGGGTAAGATATCGTTCATACCGAGAGACCCACCACTACGGAAGAAAACAAAAATACAATACAAAGTATCACTTCTCAATTAAACAAGCTAAATTAAAACAGAAAGGGAGTAAGGGACTAAAAAAAAAAAAAAAAAAAAAAAAAAAAAAAAAAAAAAAAAAACTGATACAAATGACACAAAACTACAACAAAGGAGCTAAAACGTCTACAATCACACGTACCTTAAAAAAAATGGAAGCCTTATATATGACAATACATATTGGTAATAGGACCACATTAAAACAAAGCTATTGGTATTTTGTAGTTTTGGGCTACATATATAACAAAAAACATGTAATATGAACAAACTGATAAGATTATTAACGAGCTAATTTATGCAAGCAAAACAACACGAACTTAATTTCTTTACATCCCTCAACGCCACTTTGAATTAGCAAACTCCACACACTTTGCTTGGACCCTCCACAGAACATCATCAATTCTTTTTGGTACCACATGCCCCAATACATTTAAGTTATTGCCATCAATAGATGGTCATACCGATAGTTTTGTAGGTTGCTAATTGATTTTGATTACCTATACGTGATAATGACTAGTTGACTACCAATGATGCTCAATGAAAATCTCATATAAGTACCGGTGTTTTCAGAACCGGACCGGACCGGTTCAGCAAAAACCGGAGACTGTCGGTTTTTTCAAGGCGGGTGAACCGGTGGTTAATGGACCGGTAAAAACTGGTCTAAACCGGAAAAACGGTTGAACCGACGACCTGCCTTGGGTGAAGTCACTGTTATTTTTAGTCAGTTTTCCATCATCGGTTTTTCGATTGCTTTTCTGGTAATATTGATGATGAAAGTGAAGGTAAAGAAATGTAGAAGGTGGGTATTGAGAAAAACAAAATTAAAACTATAAAAAAGGTTGAAGAACAAATAAGGGTGTTCACAAATCGGGTAATACCACAAGAACTAATAACCGAATTGGATTTCTCAAAATCAAGGTTTTAGCAAAATGTAAACCGAACTGAAAACCAAATTCATATGAATATATATACTTTTCATATATTTATGTACATACAAAACCGTTTAAAACCCTTTCAATTCCTAGTATAAATGTAACAATTTTTAAGTTTGAAAATATTCTTTTTACTAAAAAAAACTATATAATTAAATGAAAAAAGTTATAAATGATTTAATTCGGGTTATTCATGTCAACCGCAAAACTGAACCGAATTCAAATTCGATTTTTGGTTCGATTTAGTCTAATTTGAATTTGGTTTTGGTCAGTTTTCGGTTTTACCTAGAAAAAAATTAATCGAGCTAATCGAATCGAAAAACCCGATAACCGAACTTATCAACCCTATTATCAAATATGACTAATATATAGTTTGCCTACCGAGCCTCTTTGTTTTATTTATTTTCATTTGTTGTATATTTTTTTGGAAGTAATGATCCAATGAGAAAAATAAAAAAAAAAATCTGAAGGGTGATAATTAATTCTACCTACACATTTCAAATAAAAAGACAAAATTTGAAAGAATATACATCTATACTACATATAAAGAAAAAATTGTCAATCTTGAAAAGTGGAAATCATGAAAAATCTTATTAAAGGAAATTATGAAATATAATTAATACTCTTATTAAAACACCCCGTTACTTAAAAGTACAATGATTTATTCACATTGTACAACCAATTAAAAACATATCTACCAAATTAAATACAACCAATTAATACAAATCACAAACCCGGTTGACCCGAGACGCTTCAAACCAAACTGGTTGAACCGGTTTAATTTGACCCGTTTTTGACCCAACCTAGCAAGTTGACCCGGTTTAAATCGACCAATTTTTCGACCAGAACGGTTCACCCGGTTGAACCACCCGGGTCGAACCGGGTTTCAAGACATTATGTTTAATTCCTAAATATTCAAACTTTTATTATTTTTCATTTATAACCTATAAACTTTTTTTGATGAATAAACTATTTGTCGAATAAACTATTTGTCGCTATAAAGAATGTATGGTCAAATCTTGAAAAGTGAAATCTTGAAAGTTAAAGGTGAGAGAAATGCATAGTATAATTAATACTCTTATTAAAACATCTCATAACTTTAAAGTACAATAATTTATTTACATTGTACAACCAATTAAAAGCATATATATCAAATTAAAAAACAACTAATTAAAACACCCCTTACTAAAAAATACAATAAAAATTTCACAATGTAGAATTTAAACAAGCTACAATATAATCTAAATATAAAATAATTAACACACTAACTAATGTTATTTTACACATTATACAAATTAATAAAACACACAAAGCTTCATACAAGCTAACAAGTTGATGGTACATATAGTTTTGAAAACTGGACTGGACCGGACCAACGGGTTCAACCGGTAACCGGTGTCGCCACCGCTTTGTCTAACTAATAGAAGGCACACGAAAACATATATTTCAAAATGAAACTATTAATACACATCGAAAACTGGGTTGACCTGGGACGCTTCAAACCCGGTGGGTTGACCCGGTTTAATTTGACCCGTTTTCGACCCAACCCATCGGGTTCACTCGATTTAAATCGACCCATTTTTCCTCTAGAATGTGTCGAACCGGGTTTCAAAACATTATGTTTAATCTCTAAATCTTCAAACTTTTATTATTTTTCGTTTATAACCCATAAACTTTTTTTTATCACTAAACGATCTGTCGCTATAAAATCTCGTTGCTATGCACGGGTACTCGTCTAGTCTATAAAAATAGATATATCTAAAATATGTGATTGTGGTTAATTCTCATCTTTTTTATTTTAATTATCCTTCTCATTTGATCCCAACTCTTAATTAGAAGTTTTGTATTTATTTTGATAATTGTTGGGTGCATTTGAATTGTGAAAGAATGCATATAATTAAGTATTTATTATAGATTAACATGTTTTCAAATCTTTAAACTACTTATAATATTGAATAAATTCTAATATGGTTCTTAAATCGGTCGAACTAGTGAACCGGTCTGACCCAAAACATTGCATACACAACAACTTTGGACGTCTTCTGCAAGGACTGGTCCTCACCAAACATGGATTTACGAGGTCATCTCCTCACTAGCTTGTCCTCGCCAATACCTCGTCGCTAAGGTCTTCGGCGATGTCATTTTCAGTTGATTTGCGAGGACTGAGTGGGCCCTGTTTTTTCTTGGTCAAGGCTGAAAATTCCAGGTGACATACCCCTTTTGCGACGCCTTTGTCGTCGCTAAAGTCTTTTATAAAAACGATTAATTAATTGTATGTATATTAAAATAATCGTTGTTTAATAGTCCTGGACACGTGGCGCTTTCTTGTTTGGCTAGGGCATGTCTTCGCCAATGGGTCTTCACATTTTGCACAGCAGCCTGTTGTATTATGTAGGTTTTCCAGATTTTTTTCGGCCATTTTCTAGAAAAAATCTACCTGTATATTACAACAACCGCTGTCCAAAATGTGCAATGTAACAAAACAAAGCCGCAACAAAATTCAACCAAAGTTCATACACATTAATACATCCGCTAAAAGTTACATATCCGGCTACCAAAGTTCATACATCCTAATTAATACATATCCGCTTAAACATTCAACAAAATGGATCAATATCTGCTTACCACATATCCATACACAACCATAAGTATCCGAAGCTTAAACACAACTACCAAAGTTCAAGAAACAAACACAACTATTGAAATGCCCAGATATCCCCGTTCCCACCATTCTCATCATCCCCACCATCCCCGTCTCCACTTCCGAGATTCCCGCTCGAGGAAGAATCATCACTCGAGGGGGCGGTCCCACTTGTGGAACCAACTTCTCTCGTGGAACCGGGAAACATTTTGGCTAGCTCACACATACCTTGTGATTGAGATAGGAAGGTGACTATTCAATTGAAATTTTCTTGCTGCGTCTGGTTTACCAATCTTTGTGCAGCAAGCTCCTCTTGATGCTTCTTCATCATCTCGTTCATCTCTCGCTGCGAGTAGAATGGCGTACCTTCGTTTCCTGAACAAGTAATATTGAAATGAACAACAAATTCTGAATATAGCCCGATGGCCAACCCCAGCAACTCTTCTTCACCGTCCCGCTATATGACCAAGTTGTTTTCCACCAATGACTTTCGCCAAGATCTACTCCTCAGTCATGGTTCCAAGCGCTTGCAGCCTTAACATTTCTTCTTGCGTAGTTACAGGAAACAAGGAAATTAATCTATGAGTCAGGATACATTATGTTTCATTCAAGTGCGTGTGTTTAGAAAAAAATTATACTTACATATAGCAGTTTTGCTTTAGGCTGTTGCCAAACGTCTTCAACTATATGCATATCATAGTAGCTCTGGATAAGCCCCGGATACTGCTGATTATTGTTCTCGAACTGCATACATATAAAAATATAAAAAATGAAACAAATTAACAACAACAACACTATTGCATACAAAGATTTTCCATTTCATCTAATAGCTCACGGAGTATTGCACCCGACTAACATGCGTGGTCGTCGGGATTCCTTTTCAATTCAAGTGTTGCCACCAGGTTCCTTACTCTTGCCTTCAACACTTGTATTTTTTATTCCATCATGTTTATCTTAAGATCTTTGATATTACAGTTTGATCACTTAGTTGGTGCAGATCCACAACCGTGATCTTTTTTTCTTGGTTGTTACATAATAAGAAAATTATAAGAAATTTCTTTTTAACAACCTAATTATTAGTATATTTACGTAAATAAGAAAGGTATGATTGTTCATCTTTGAAAGAAGACATGCATAATAAGGCAATCCAAGGGTATCTTTTTGATGTGATGTTCTTAGCTTTATATCTCTTGTTCCACAAGAACACCTAAAAGGATTATTTCGCTGCATCTCAAGTTATGAAATTGGTATGAAGATAAGAGGTTGTGAGGTTGAGGATAGGAGTTTGTGATTTTTAATTTATGTGAGCATAATAGATTATGAGGTTGTTTTTATAGTAAGAAATGAGAGCGTGAAAGTTTAGCTGGAAATTTTGGAGCCATAAGAATAGCGGCAAATTTTATAGCCAAAAATGATAAACCAAAAAGTTAAATGTTGATTTTTTCTTTGAATTTGGTCTTTGGTGAGGACATGTCCTCACCAATGACACAACTAACGACATGAAACCTAATAACCAAGTAATTATGCTTCTAATGACGGTCAATTTTTATGGTCAACTATGTCCTTGCCATTCATTTGCCCGGGAAATTTTCGCGCCAACTGAAAACGTTATCAGAACACGTGGCACGGTCAAACTTTGAGGAACCTCTTTGGCGAGGACATGCTTGTCCTCGTCAAAGAGTATGAACAGTAAAACATACAAAAAGCTAGCCGCGGTCAACTTTTTTTGGTGAACCTTTTGTCGTGTAGCGGGTTATTGGCGAGGACATGCTTGTCCTCGCTAATATTCGTAGCCAGTTATCTCTCTTCTTGTAGTGATATAACATTTCATTCCAGGTAGTTTTGTTTGAGAAATACTTATACATTGACATGATTGTGTACTGTTGTGGTTGACTAATGCTTAATCTAAGAATTGTATCCATGGAATTATGGCATCTTTGGGAAAAATGATCGAGTTGAGATTTACTAACCTGGATTTGTTATGCTTCATAATTTATTAAAGCATCAAGGATAAGCATTGACAGAAAACATGGCATCAAACATCACCAACACAACTAATACAGGTTTTATACAACACAGAATATCATTCACAATTCAAATCCCCTATGAACAAAAACACTCGAGTGAACCAAAAAAGCAAGAGTGAACCAAAAACCCAATACCAGTGTAACAACTTGCAAGGTTCCATATGCATGCATGATTTTGCAACCACGCACTCGAACCACGTTGATTTCACTGACCCTATTCACAATCCAATATAAACAACACAGAACACAAATCTTATTCAAATATGGACTTAACTTGATGCGTATGAGAAAACTCATAAGTCAAAACCAAGCTACCATCCATTCTTTTGAGCACAAATCTTTCAACCAAAACATAGCAACCAAATTTCTTCCATGCACCAATTCCTTCATAATTCTCTTCCCTCTTGACATTCTGTATTCTTTTTTCGCCAACACCAAACCATCCAACTTTTTCTTCTTCCCACTTCATTCTTTCAATTATTTCTAACCTTATCCCCACACTTTCATTTCCACTCTCTTGACTCGTAAACCATATGGCTCCATCTACCACGTTTCTCTCGTCCCATGTTGCCTCCTTTTGACCCTTGCCTATGAAAACCGCCTCACTATGAACGTCAGCTTGCACAGACACAACATTTCCTTCATTGTTGTGCTCATTTTCCTTAACGAAAAATTGATTCCAATTTTGCTCCAAAGTCATTTCATAGAAGATAGACTTTTTCACCTGGTCGGTCAATTTTCCTTCTTTGATGAATACAAAAGGACAATACCACTTGCCAACAAGCACACTATCAGACACTTTGGTGGAAAGTGGGAAGTTCATATCAGGGAGACGTGAACGAAGGGAAACATTAATTCCGTTTGCTTCACTTAGCTTAAAATTATTGGGTGTTTTAGCACGAATTTTCCAAACTTTTGTCCTTAAAAAAACTGGAGGATAGCCATCGTCTGCAAGAGATTCGGCGTAGAAACCACCATCACCATCAAAAAGCTTATCGTGAAAAACAATCTCAAATTGTTGGTACTCATCATTTGGACATAATGGCCTTGATTTTACATCATAGACAAACCTGCCAAAACAATGTGTCCCTATGTCTTCCTCCTTTGAGCATGCAAACGCTTCCCTAATAAAGTTTCTAGTTAGTATGTTTGAAACAATAATGAAACAGTGATTCAAACTATATATGTATGTAAACTAAAAGAGGTAATTTAACACAAGGACAGTACTTAAGTAGCAGCCCTCCTCAAACACAGTAAAAATTACCTTCAATATAAAAAAATTAAAAGGCTTGCATATGAACAATGTCATTGTACCTTATGGATATGATTCGAATGATTGAAACGTGTTGATACTGGATACCATGAGATTTATGACGAACAATATTAAGGCAAAGAGTGTTTGATAATAAGCGCCATAATTACATCTTTCAAATTTTGATAAATATCAACTTAACTTACACAATTATATATAAATATTAGTCATCAAATATATAGAATGTAATTAGTTATTCTATTAAAAATTAAAGAAGCAATCATGTAAAAAAAAAAAAAAAAAAAAAAAAAAAAAAAAAAAAAAAACTCTCTTGATTTTGGGCTTTATGGTCGTCTTGTTCAATGGTGATACCACTACACTTTTTGATGCACACACCACAATTATCATATATCATGTTCTAACTTGTGCATTAATGATGTAATATTGCGGTGAAAAAATCAAAAAGTGTTGTGTAAGTATCACCTAGCTCCCTATGTTTTTTGTTCCTTAACTAAAGTATTTTGTAATCTCCCAGCCATCTAGCTCCTTGTTAGAAAGAAGCTTTATTTGAATTTTAATACAAATAGACGTTTAAAAAAAAAAAAAAAAAAAAAAAAAAAAAAAAAAAAAAAAAACATACCCTTTATGTGATCCACGCTGTTTTATCACATAGTATCGGTTCGACGACAATGGTTGATTAAGGACAGGAATAAAGACAGCTTCATTCATTGAAACAACTTGATTTTCACTCCCCGTTGATGCATATTCTGTAGTCAGTGTCTTGTTTTGAGGAAATGGTAATTGCTCAAGATATAACTGATTGTCGCAAAACCCAAAACACGACGTTTCAGTTGGCTCGTCGTCATAGATTACCAAGTAACCTGAGTTTGGACCCTCAGGAGGCAAAGATAGATCTCCGGGGAAGCTCTTATAATGAGAAAGAGATCGTGTCACATACATATCGATTTGAACCTAAAACTTACGGTATATGAAGTTTTAGTTTTTGGTTTTCAAGTATTGAAGTATACAAGAAACATGTGGTATATATAGACCTTATATTATGTGGGAAAACTTAATATGTGAACTTACATATTTATATTTTTGCATGTAGTTTTATCTTTACATGACCGTGTTTGTATTTCTGATGGAATGTCGACTATCTATTCGCTAAAGAATCTAGTCAATAAATGCAACAGAAATATTAAAAAAAACAAAGTTCGTTAGTTGTCTTTTGTATCATTATTTATGAAACATAAAATTATTTCATCCACCTATTTCGTTACTTGATCCAAAACCTCCACCTAGCTCATTTAACGCTCACTTGATAGAATATTAGGATAAACAATTTTTTTTTTTTTTTTTTTTTTTTTTTTTTTTTTTTTTGATAAAACATATTATTAAACGAAATTGAGCTAGAGGAGTAGAGGCTCAAAGACAGAAGGATTACACACTATTGTTACAAGCTTTCATACGACCATTGATCCAAGTACACTACTGCTTAGGACAAAAGTTTTTATTTCCATGACTAACCCAAGTGAAAGTTATTTATATGAAGCTGCTTTGTATTTCCATGTAATTTGCTGATTCTTAGTTAATAAAGTTCACAATTTCAGGAAAAAAAAAAAAAAAAAAACCCAATTGAAAGAAAAAGTTTTAGTATCCTTAAGAAAAGTGTTCTTTTAAAAAGGAGTAAAGGCGAAACACAACTTGTTCCTGTATCGCCATGTAATAACCTATGTCGAGTTTATATAACTGTGTCGATACATAGCTTTAGTTGACTTGAAAAGGCAGTCGAGTCACTCCAATTACGGAAGTAGATTTTTATAGCCGCAAAACCTATAATTTGCAAAATTCTAAATAAAAAGCCGCCATATCAATGATATCATACATCGATCAACAAGGGTGTTAAACGCATGTTGGTCCCACGATCTGTTCTAAAAACCAGACCGGATTGAAAATTGATTTGACCCAAAACACCAGATCTAAATGTTCTATCCATGTCCGGGTCGGTCTGATTCGGTTCGTCGGTTCGGTCCGGTCTAACAAAGCATAACGTCCGGTCCGGTTCAGTTGTTTGTGAGACCGAACCAGACCAGACCGGATCAATGACAGAATATGAGAAAAATAATGACAGAATATGAGAAAAATGGTGGATCAAAGACCGAACTAAATATACCTGTTCCGTTCTGGTTCATTCCGATTTCTCAGTTTGATTCAGTCCTCGATCTATTATGCTCAGCAGGAGTCCCACCTACTATCTTTTTGTTTTTGTTTCTTTTTCTCTTTTGTTTTATTTCTGTCGATCACCACACAAATATACACGTACAGCTCACTATCTTCGTAGATTTTTCTTGTATTGATATTGATTGAGAATTATTCGATTTCATTTTTTCCTCAATTATATATAATACCAAGTAAATTATCAAGTTAGGCTATTATTTCTTTCATAGTTCATAATAAACATGTTTCAAAGCAAACTAGCTAGTACTGCCTTTTCACTTAGTGCATTTTGAACGGATTATCTGATTATTACGATTCAAAAACGCAATAATCTGATTTATGGAGTTTGGCAATGATGATATTAAAATCACTTTTCAGCGTTTTGGAGGAGCTAAAAACATGATTTCGGATAAGCAGGTCAAGACCTACGTTTTGAAAACGCAGTTATCTTGAAGAAGGGATATTACCAAATTACCCGCCTTAAAAACATTACTTCTTCCTTCACCAATTGACTGAAGTAAACTCATTAACAGACAATCAATCTTAACCAAATATTGTGGAGTAAATGTTAAATATAACATAGTTTAGATATGATGGTAACTTGATCTTCACGAGCTAACGGAAGATGATTCCGATGAGATTTTTTTGGTTTTATTTTTGATGAATAAACATGGATTATATATAAGATGGCCAGATAATGATTAATGAATGGAGATGAATGTGCCAAGATGATTATGTTTTTGAATTTCTATTTATGCGGTTTGGTGGAAGACACATGATGTAGATGGATAAAACTAACATTTGTTATGTGGATGAAAATAAGAATGTAGGTACATATAGTTACTTGTATTTCTAACATATAACTTCATAATATATTTATGTCCTTTTTGGTCATTTTACATTTCAAGTTATCAATAATCTGATTTGCCAAACATTTTAAAAACTAATTATTTGATATTGTATTATCATACAACATAATCAAATCAAAAAACCATATTTCAAAATCATGTTTTTTAATAGCATTTGATTATTTATTTTCGAAACGCATAATATGCTTTCAATAATCAACCACAAACACCCGCTTAGTGTCTGCATGTGATAGAATGTTTACCTGTAACGTAAGATGTCAATATTATATATGTATAGTTTTATCAGTGTATGGTAAATAATCTAAAGTGATATAATATGGTAATGCGGTAATTCGTTAAAGTTTAATGCAATGCGCAAAATAAAGATCACGTACATAGTTCTCTACAATATATTTCAACTTAATGTAATGATTTTGATGTACAAAATATCAAACGTAACATTGAATTCGGTTAGTTGATGAGCCATTGTTATTGCCCGTCTTTATCAATCATTTTCACCGAAGATTGAATTATGTGTGTTTGTGTATGTGTTTACGTGGAGGAATGGATCAGATTGAGTGGTCCGATTTCCGGGTTTTAAGAGTGGACCTACGATATTTGGCTCGGGTTGAGCCGGGTCAGTGCAGACGTTAGTATCCTATCTTGATTTTGATTCCCATTTTATGTCTGTCAATAATACGCATTGCGTCAAGAGGTACGTGTAATTTTTACCAATACGCATTGCGTCAAAAGATCACACTCACCATATTCCTTTTCTTGAAAGTTATAACAATTAATTGATCAAGTATCAAGATTTATATATGGGAAGCTTTCTTGCATGCGTGTGACTTCAATTTTGCATGCAGTTTTAACTTTGATAGATACATTGCATGAATGAAACTATGTAAAAAAGTACAATTAACTCGGTCTTTTTTTTTTTTTTTTTTTTTTTTTTTTTTTTTTTTTTAACATAAGAAAGAAGCTATGTTATCAAACAAATTATTACTATACTAAAAGAAACAAAGTTTGTTAGTAGTCTATTGTATTTTACTGGAAAATAAACTTAATATAAACAAATACTTATAATCACGAGATCTATCACACCCCCTAAACTGTATATGTAATTGTATTAAATCAGAAGAGTCCTAATGGATGATGATTGCCACCGCTAATGGCTGAGAACGTTCCGTAAATAGTTAGAACAATAGAAACCTGGAACACAATATATAACCTTGTCAAGTTTTGTTTTTGTTTTTTTGTTTCTTTTTTTTTTTATTTTTTTTTTCGGGTAAAGGGTTACCCCGGTAAATAATATTAAAACCGAAAAAATTTAAGTACAAATAGAATATGATTGAGATACCATATTTACCCAGGGACGGACATACAGTGTTAATATGGGGGTCACTTGCCTTCCATGGTTAGCCCAAAATAAACAAATTTCAATATATATATATATATATATATATATATATATATTTTCATTATTGGGCTTGCCCTCCACCCAAAAATAAACTTGCCCCCCATCGAGACTTGAGCCCATAATTTTAAAACGATACTTCGTATCTCTTGAACTAGAACAATACGGACTACACTTTTGTCAAATACATAAAATCAATCTCTGGAATTGGAACAATCGAACACATCAATCCACAAATCACAATTCATCAATCATTCAATATTCGGTTCATCAATCTTCTAAATTGAACACCTTCAATCCCTTCCCCAAAATTTTGCCTCATTAATCAACTTTTGCATCTTTTGAGTGTGGTAAGTACTAACCCTATCCTCAATTTTAATTATGTAAATTATAAATTTTTGTTATAAACTACAAATTGTGTTATTGTTAGTTTGTATAATTGTATTACTCTATTAGTTTTATAGTTTAAAATACACTGATTTTGTGATAGCTTGATAGGGAAAATCATCTTAAGTAGCTTTGTGCAATTGTACTTCAGTAGTTCAGTAGCTTTGTGCAATTGTGCCTTTGTGAATTGTGATACTTTAAATCATTAATAAAGGTTTGTATTACTCTATTAGTTTTATAGTTTAAAATACACTGATTTTGTGATAGCTTGATAGGGAAAATCATCTTAAGTAGCTTTGTGCAATTGTACTTCAGTAGTTCAGTAGCTTTGTGCAATTGTGCCTTTGTGAATTGTGATACTTTAAATCATTAATAAAGGTTAACAATAACAAATGTTCATGTCCAGTTGTCCTTTGTCTAGTAGCTTTGTAAGTTTGTGCCTTTGTGTAAACTGTATAAGTAACTAAGTTACTTACTTATACTTTGATTATTTTTGTGTTGATTTTACTTTGTCTAACTTTTGCTTTGTCCTTTTTTCTTCTAGATAAACTCATAGACAACGGATTTGTTTGTGTTATATGGAAGCATATTATAAAAGAAAAACGCCATGTTCATCGACATTGAATCATGTTAGTGGAGAACCAACGAGGGAAAAGCCGAGTACACAACCTATTAATGTGACCGACTTGAATGATCTTCCTTGGGATCCTGTTGATAGACCAAGAATTTCGCAATATAACGCAAATCAGAGAGATGACATAAGGCGGAAATATTGGGAGCGTAAACCTTGTCAACCGCGCGGTCATAATTTCAAAAGAACAATTATAGCGAACAAATCAAGGCGTTTTGTCCCAAGTTTGTTCGATCTATATGGTAATTGGTTACAGTATAGTGTAAAGGCAGACAAAGCCTTTTGCTTGTGTTGTTACTTATTTAGAGATGACATCGAGCACCAAGGTGGGAATGAGGCATTCGTAACAGAAGGCTTTAATGGTTGGAACAAAACAGAGAGATTTACTCGTCATGTTGGTGATTTTAATAGTTTCCACAATCGAGCATTAAAAAAATGTGAAGCTCTAATGTGTCAAGACCAATCAATTGCCTTTGCATTTAATATGCGAACTGAACAAGAGAAGAGGGAATACCGTATCAAATTACATGTTTTAGTGCTTGCAGCTAGATATTACTTGAATGGTGAACTATCATTTCGTGGCCGTGATGAAAAGGTAACTTCTCTTTACAGAGGTAACTATTTAGAATTGGTAAAGTTAATCAGTCTTGTAGATAAGAATATCGATGATGTGTTAAAAAGGGCACCGAAGGACTGTCAATTATTGTCTCTAAAGATTCAAAAACAAATAGTTTCTTGCTTTAAAGAAGAAATACTTGAAACCATTTTTAAGGAAATTGGTGATGGCGCGTTTGCATTGTTAGTTGATGAGTCCAGTGATGTTACAAAAAAAAGAACAAATGACAATTGTTTTTCGATACGTTAGTAAAAATGGACTAGTGAAAGAGAGCTTAGTTGGTATAATTAAGGTGAAAGAGACGTCTTCTTCGTATCTTAAATCTTCCATTGATATTTTTTTTGCTAAAAATCATTTGAGCGTGAAACAACTTAGAGGTCAAGGTTATGATGTAGCTAGCAATATGCATGGTGAATTCAATGGTTTAAAGGCAAAAATATTGGAAGAAAATGACTCGGCATATTATGTACATTGTTTTGCTCATCAACTTCAATTAGTAGTTGTTGCTGTTGCAAGAAAACACTTAGCTGTCGTGGACTTCTTTGATAAGTTATCTCTTGTGACAAATGTTGTTTGTGCTTTTTTGCAAAAGAAAAGATATACTCATAGAATGTGAAAAAGTGAGAGTAGAAAAAGCAATTGGTTATGGTGAAGTTGAAACCGGAAGTGATAAAAACCAAGAGCTTTCTCTTATACGAGTCGGGGATACAAGATGGAATTCTCATTACAAGACAATTTTACGTTTAATTGATATGTTTCCATCTGTTATAAAGGTTCTTGAATTTGTAGAAAGCGAAGGAAATAACGGTTCCACTCAAAATCAAGCAAGTGGTATTCTAGTGTATTTTGAATCGTTTGATTTTGTGTTCTATTTGCATTTGATGAAATACATTTTGGGTCTAACAAATATATTACCACAAGCTCTACAGAGAAAAGATCAAGATGTTGTGGAAGCGGTTTCATTGATCAAATCAACAAAGGAGCAACTGAAAGAGTTTAGGGTAAACGGTTTCGTTCCACTTTTAACTAGAATATCTTCATTTTGCCAAAAACATAATATTAAAGTGTTGAACATGGATGAAGTATATGTTAATCCAAGTGGTCGGAGACGAAGGGTCACTGTTACTAATCGACATTTCTTTAAGGTTGAATGTTTTAATACGGTTATGGATATGCAAATTCAAGAGTTTAGTGATCATTTTAGCGAGGCGAGCTCCGAATTACTTACAAATATGGCTTGTTTGAATCCATTTAATTCATTTTCTCAATTCGACATATCAAAGTTAGTGAGGTTAAGTGAATTGTACCCAAATGATTTTGATAGCATTGAAAGAATGGAACTTGAGAGTCAACTGAATTTGTATTATGTGAATGTGCCTAAAGATAAGAGTTTTTAGGACTTAAATGGTATTGCCGAGCTCGCTATAATGATGGTGAAGAAAAGAAATCACATTTCTTATCCGTTGGTGTATCGGTTATTAAAGTTAGCTTTGATTTTACTTGTTGCAACTGCAAGTGTAGAGGTGTTTTTCTGCAATGAAGATTATAAAGTCCGATTTGAGGAATCGAATTGGTGAAAAATTCCTAAACTCTTGTGTTATATCTGCTGTAGAAAGAGAAACACTTGCAAATGTTAAAGATGAAGATGTAATGAATCAGTTCCAAAATATGACAGATCGTCGAGGAGAAATGTAGAATAATAGTTTGGTTAAGGTAAGAGCTTCTATTATTGTTATTTTTTTTTTATCTTTTTCTGCTCAAACAAGATGTTCTTTTCTTTTATGCTAAATATAACTTTTTGTTGCTGCAGGGATTACTCGAATAAATTGTTAATATTTTGCACTATGTTTCCGGCTATTTTTTGCACACTAGAAGCTGGAATAAATTGCTGTATAGTGAGGATATTTTGGTGCTCTTTTGGGATGTTGTTTTAGCATAGTAAAAGTTGTTTTTTGGACCTCCTATGCTATTTTGAAGCTCTTTCTCAGCAATATAAGCTCTCATTGATGTTTTAGCACAACAATTTGTAAAGGCTTTTTTTGCCCCCCATCTTATGAATTTCTAGGTTTGTCACTGTATTTACCTCAAGCTAAATAGCTTGATAAACATCTAATACTAAAGCTTATGACATGCCATAAGCACTTACAACTCTAGGAACAAAAGATGCACCTAAAACAGACAATCAACTGAAACAAGCTAACCAGCAGCTACCGTGAAAGATAAAGTTTCACCGGTATGTGAATTATGAAATAAGTTAGCCGATTCATCATACGCATTTTCAACAAGTTCTTCACCATCTTCTTTATCCATCACCAATGCAGCATACGGATTAGATGTAGTAATATTACCTTCATTTGAGGTATTGCCAGTAAAACAATATGATCATTTAACTATACAGATAACGAACATGCATTAAAAACCACAATATTATGTTGGAAAAATGGTTGTTAAAAATAACTTTTTACATACTTTAGACACTTTTTAATAATATAAGAATATATGTGCATGTTATGCCATATTATTATTGGTTTGTGGGTTTGCGTTCTCTTTGAAGAAAGCTTCGTAATGAGCTAATGACTGTTCATAATTAAATGGAATTAATATAAATGAGATATCGTGTCTCAAAGTAATACACTTAAAACATAAAATCTGCAAATGGGATTGAGGTGTTTATATATAAATCTTGATATCAACCATCAAATTGCTTTTGTTGGTTTTACTCCAACAGTTATTTGCGAACAATAGATCGAATATCAATATCACAAAAATCGTGAATCGGTAGTCAGGTGGTCGACCACCCAGCAGCGATTAATCGATCAAGGCAATTGGTGATTAATCGGAATGACATTTCCGGCAAGTTAGGTATTTCTGGAGAGCAAACTAAATATCTTAATTGATTACAAGCCTACTGTGTTTCCAAACCTCAATAAAAGGATCCAATTCTGATTATGAGGCCCATTGTGCGTTATAAGTGAAATAAACGATCCCCAAATTAAGTAGAATGTCTAAATTTTTATTTTTTTAAAAGTTGACCGATTCACCCGATTTTTGACTGATTAGTGGCCAATTTTTCCACCGATTTCCAACAATCAACAAGGTGTATGGCCGATTACCGATTAATCGGCCGATTCGGCCAATTTTTGCAACATTGTCGAATATATATTGAAAATATTTGCAAATAGGTTTTTATGTAGCACATTCAGGCAACTTGTCATGTTCCGCAATACATTTGGTTTGGCTATTGTAACATGGAAAGCAAACAACAAATCTGTTTTAAGGGAATCGTGTTGAACACGAGTCTCGTGCCTCGGCTTTTATTACATTCTTTTAATAACGTTGATTATACTTCTACCTCATTATGTCTGTATTTAAGTTTTTGTTATTTATTTACTGTTAATTTTAATTATTATAATATGAATTTTATTAATAAACGTGTGACTGTTTCCTACATATTATGCACATATCTTAGCTTTTATTCCTTCGATATTAGCACAAAATATTTACGTCTTACTTTAGTATTCAGATGTGCATCGATCTGGTTAAACTTATTTTTCTGGGTTCGGTTTGATTTTCTTATTGAAATACAACTTTTTGTGTTATGTTTGATTTGACTTTGGATTCGGGTTATTCAAGGTTTAACGGGTTTGGCGCAGTGACTAAGGCCAAGCATCCCCGCCCCGCCCCGACCCGCCTCGATATAATATATATATACATGTTATAAATTATATATTATTTATGTGTTTGTATGTAACTTCAGTAAATTGTATATCAACTATCAAGTAAGTTATTATATTTAAACATTTGGTTTAGACGTTTAAACAGATGATTTGAGCTACTGTTTTTGAATATTAAATGAACGAAGACTTCCTTTCGTGAGCTGTTTCAAAGGAAGGAAAAGACCAAGTCAACATTAAGTTTTTATTATTTTGTTTCATGGAGAAGATTGTAAAAACTGAATTATCCTTGTTATTTCTAATGTTTAATTGTTTCTTGTAATTTGTGACTAGATAATTTGAAGTTGTTTTGTTTAAAACAATCTATGTTGAATTCATTTTGCTTAGAACATGCCAAAGAAAACACCCCATTAAGGACCCGATAAGATCCCCAATGGGGATCGGGGCGGGTTTGAAGGAGTATCGTGCCCCAATATCCCCAATGGGGATTGGAGCGGGTTTGGGGCACGTTTTGGTAATTGGATTCGGAGATGGGGATGGCCGCCCCGCGCCAAACCCGCTCCATTGTCATTCCTAGTAAGTATGTATAGAAGCATGTATGTTTAATCATCCAACAAGTAAGTAAACTAGATATAACGTTCATATACGAAACTTTCATTTCGAAAAAAAAAAATAAAAAAGGCTTTATCCATTATGGGAAAAAAAATGCAAAGATTTGTTTAATTGGGTAAGAGTGGGCTCATTAATCTCTTGTAGCCTATTGGGCCATAAATTCATTAAAATAGGCTAACTTTCATTAAGTATCATCAAACCAAGGCACCTACTAAAAGAAAAAGGAATTTTTTATTTATTTATTTTTAAAATCTGGCACTACAATAACAAATATAAGACTCAAAACTATACAAGATTAACGATATAAGTGATTACATACTTTGTCCACATCATTGTATTATCATACATATAAAGGACTCATGATTCTTATTCAAACTTGGACTTAATTTGATGTGCATGACCAAAATCATATGTCAAAACTAAGGGTGAGCATTACCGACCGACCCCCGATTACCGGCCCGATTCCGACCACCCGACGGCCCGATTCCGATCCCGACTAGCAAACGGGTCGGGAGTCGGTTTGCTATTCCGGCGAACTCGGGAGTCGGGTCGGGACGGGACGGGTCGGGACGGGATGATTCCGATCAATAACAAGCTATTCCGGCCCGATACCGACTAACCGATACCGATACCGACTAACCGAACACAATCGGGATCGGGAGTCGGTTTGAGATTCCGGCCACAATCGGGATCGGGCTTGTCGGGACGGGTCGGGACGGGATCGGTTCCGGCCCGATGCTCAGGCCTAGTCAAAACCAAGCTTCCATCCATTCTTTTGAGCACAAACCTTTCAACCAAAACATAGCAACCGAATTTCTGCCATGCACCAATTCCTTCATACTTCTCTTCTCTCTGCACCCTTTCTATCCTTTTCTCCCCAACACCAACCCATCCGAATTTTTCTTCTTCCCACCTCATTCTTTCTACAACTTCTAAATTCAACCCTACACTTTCTTCTCTTCCATCAGCCCCAAAACTCGTAAACCATATTGCGCCATTGACCACGTTTCTCTCATCCCAAGTCGCCTCTTTCCGACTCTCACCAATGAAAACTGCTTCACTACTAATTGCAGCTCTCACAGACACAACATTTCCTTCATTGCCATGTTCGTTTTCTTGTTCAAAAACTCGTTCCCATTTTTGCTCTAGTGTCATTTCATAAAATATGGACTTTTTCACTTGGTCGACCAGTTTTCCTTCTTTGATAAATACAAAGGGACAATACCACTTGCCAACAACCACACTATCTGAAGTTTGCGTCGAGGGTGGGAAATTAAAATTAGGTAGACGTGAACGAAGGGAGACATTAATTCCATGTGCCTCAGTTAACTTATAGTTTTTGGGTGTTTGAGTAAATATCCCCCAACCACTGATCCTTAAGAAATCTGGAGGATAGCCATCCTCAGCAACAGATTTGGCGCAAAAGCTACCATCGCCTTTACATCCTATTTCTTCAGGAACAATCTCAAATTGTTGGTACACGTCGCGAGTGTTTAGTGGCCTTGGTTTGACATCATTAATAGAAGTGCAAAAACAACATGTTGTGACATCTTCCTCCCTAGAGCAGGCAAACGCTTCCCTGGTCATAGATTTTTAGTTAGTTGATGATTTATCCGTACTTAGTTTCATAATAAAAAAACATAAAAAGATCAATAAGAAGAATAATTAAAATAAGAAGGGTAAGAAGTAATTCTAGCCACACATTTTTATATGAGAGGGAAAATTTGAATGAAGATGCATCCATTTTTGTAGGTGTATCTAGAATGTGTGGTTGTGGTTACTTCTTATCTTTCCTATTTTAATTATTCTTCCTATTTGATCTTAACTATATATATATATATATATATACACACACACACACACAAGCTTATACATACCCTTTATGTGATCCATGTGTTTTGATCACGTAATATTTGTTCGAAGACAAAGGTTGATTTAGGACCGGAATAAAGGCAACTTCATTGTAAGTAACACTTTGATCTGTGGAATAACTTGTGGTCAATGTTTTGTTTTGTGGAAATGGCAACTTTGCAAGATATAGATTCTTGCATAGGCCAAAACACGAGTATGTTTCTGACTCTTCGTCTTGGATCACCAAGTAGCCCGAGTTTGGACCCTCAGGAGGCGAATAAAGAGCTTCGGGATAGCTCTTGTAGTGAGATAAAGATCGTGTCACGTACATATTGGAACTCAAAACTTAATAAAATTTTGCCTTTTCAAAAGAAAATAAAAAAATAAAAATAAAAGAATAAAGATTATGTTTTAGCTTATGGCTATGATTATAGTTTTGCAGGTATGATTATATTTATACAAGAACGATTTGAAATAATCAGCGTACAACAGTAACATTCGTAATTTGATTCTTTCTTCGTACGTAGATAAATTTTTAATAAGAAGTGTTGACTTTGTCTTGTTGCACATAAGAGATTATCTGGTATACGTTTGCAGGGAGTTTCATGGAAGCCTATTATCTTTTTACATACAATCATTGACCAATTTTTCTATTCATAAGGCCCCCTTAAACACCTGTAAAGACATATCTTATGACTCATCAAAACCACAAACCAAAATTCATTAATGTACTAGACACAATAACAATAACTTGTCTACAAACGCATCTCATCCATCCCTCATATCAAAATTTTAATTTTTATTTCACCAAACACAATAACAGTTATGAGATTTCAAGTTATTTACTGCACTTAAAAAAGTTTTAATGAAACAGTTATTCAGCAAGTTTATTTATTTTCGAGTCTTTCTCATGCATATTTTTAAAGATGATTTTTGGTTAATTTGTCGGATCTTTAATTATAGCATTACTTGAAGTGGCTTTTAGTTTTGATGAGTTTGCTTCTATCAAAGCAATAGTAGAAGATAAATAGATCAAACAAACACGTAATTAAAATTGCATACGAGAAAGAAAAGGAGTTGACATTGGATTGGCAAGCCACAAGATCTACAATATGGTGAATCATGTTCATTTTGTTGTGTCCTCATTTTGGGCAATTTTAGAAACAAGTATTTTAACTCGCTCGTTACTGCAGGGTGTTTGCATACAATCGTATTATACAAGTAGCTAGAAACATCTAAAGCATCCGAATCATGAATACCCACTTTATATTTAACATGTCATTCTAAAACACACGACGTCACAACAAATCCTATTACATTTATCGTGCACAATTCATGACTATCAAAGTGTCGCATATAATTTTAGAAAAGAACTACACATTACATTTTAACATACCATTCTAAAATGAATGACGTCACAACAAATCCTATTACATTTATCGCGCACAAATGACTATCAAAGTGCCACATATCACAACACATCCTGCTATATTTATCACATTGAAATAACAAATCTGACGACCCACAAATACAACAGCATCTATACCTAATTTTTTCCAGTTGCTGAATCATCAGCACCCACTTTATAATTAATGTATTGTTCTAAAGCGCACAACATCACAACAAGCCCTACTACATTTATCGTGCACAAATTATTTTATCTTGAAATTGTTTCAAACAACTCATGTCCGTCTTAAGTTTACTGCTTCTTTTAACTGAATATCCAAACCTTACATACGTATGAGCGTGTGCCTTCTCTTCAACAAACATTTATACATTACATTAGGCAAGGATGTGACAATTCGACAACACAATAAGAGATAACTAGAGAGTAATAAAATTCTAGGCAAGTGCGTTTTTCCTTATTAAGAAGTTCACCATCAATTTACTTTCTTGTTATTTACTTTTATTACATTTTAGTTTAATTAGTAGTTTAAAACAAACCTCCTCCAAATACCCGACATTTAACTTGCTTTCTATAAAACATAAAAAGACGAAAGATAATCTTCCCGCTCAACCTTTAGGTTTAAACCGTTATACACTTCGAACACCTTGTTAATACAAATATCGCCTAAAAACGTTATTTATATTTTACGATCTTTGCTAAGTTTTGTTAACGACAAAATGTAAACTTTAGTTTCTAAGTAAAACATAATCTTAGTTTTAAAGACTTGCATAAACTAGACTTTTGCTACATTTTACATTTCATAAAACACAACACTTTTTATTTCTTAAAATAGAAATGTCATATCACATTTATGGCAAGTTTTGCCAAGATACATTTATGGAAAGAAAGTGTGTTTGACTTACTATATGGTTGCTTGCAAGTTTTTTATTTGACTAATGAGATGTGACATTGTTTGGTTTGCAAGGTGATATGAGATGTGACATTGTTTGGTTTGCAAAATTTATTGCAAAACCAACTGCAAGCCCGACGGAACCCTGGGGGTACACGGGCGGAACCCATCTGAGGGTTCCGCCGTATCCGCCAGGCCTGCAGAAGGCTTTGCTATAAATACTAAGCCACAAGTTGATTTTTAGCTTATCACTCTACATCATATTTTACACACATTCATTCATTCTCTCATCTAACCCTTTAACATTTCATATGTGAAGTTTCTTTTTGTAGCAAAGAGATTCACGAGCTCATTAAAAGTAACAAGTATTCAACACAACGTTGCAAGACTTGTTAGCTTAGCATTGTGTAGACTTGTGTAGTTTACACTTCATTTGATTGTGTATTTTCAGTAGTGATCGGTTAGTATTTTAGTCCTCAAAATACAAAGTGTATCGGGAGTAGTTGTACCCTTGTAAAAGAACTAACTGGAGTGGTTGTACCCTTGGTAAAGAACTCGACATCTAGCTTAGTGTCGGTAAAAGTATAAGTGACGTGTAAGGTTTTCTCCGCCGGTGAAAGGAGCTTGTTGACTAGTGAAAGAAACTCTCGAGTTGGATACTCGGGGCGTGGACGTAGGGCAAGGAAAAAGAGTCCTTGTAGCCGAACCACGATAAATACTCGTGTTGTGGTTTGATCATTTCTTTTATTTACTTGCATACTATATATTGTGTTTGTGTATATATCTTTGATCAAACGGAAAGTTTCAAAGCTAACTAAACAAGTTAAAAAGATTTTAAACGGTAAACTATTCAACCCCCCCTTCTAGTTTTTCACAATTGGTATCAGAGCTACGTTACTCAAGCTTTTAAAATATATTGTGTTTTAAAACTTGAAACGATCCATGGATTTTGAAAATTACAAAGAAGGGCAATCTATGCAAAGACCACCACTTTTTGAAGCAACTGGTTTTATATATTGGAAAAACCGTTTTGAAACTTACGTGAAATCTAAAAATATAGATTTATGGTATATAATCATTGATGGTGATAATATAGTTACTAATATTAAAGATGATGATCAAAAGAAATTGATTGGTAAAAATAATGAAGCTAAAATGATGCTTTACAATGCTTTGCCTAAGAAAGAATACGAAAGAGTCTTTATGTGTAAAACCGCCAAGGATATTTGGCAATCTTTAATTGTCACTCATCAACGAAACTCACAAGTTAAAGATAACAAAATTGATCTTCTTGTTCAACAATATGAACAATTTGTTATTTCCGAAGATGAGATTATTGATAATGTTTTTGCTAGGTTTAACACTATTATTACTTCACTTAAAGCACTTGATGAATCTTTTTGTAGTAAGAACTTTGTCAGGAAATTTCTTAGAGCACTCCATCCGAAGTGGAGAGCAAAAGTGACGGCAATTGAAGAATCCAAAGATCTTTCAAGCATGTCACTTTACGAGCTAATTGGAAACCTCAAAGTTCATGAAATGGTAATGGAAAAAGATTCGGAACTAGTTAGAGGCAAGAAAGAAAAAGTTAAGTCCATTGCCTTGAAAGCTAGAGTCCAATCAAGTGATGATGAAGAATCTACTTCGGATAGTGATGATGAGGAATATGCTATGGCCGTTAGAGACTTCAAGAAGTTCTTTCGTAGAAGAGGGAAGTTTGTAAGGCAACCTAAAGATGACAAGAAAACTTTCCGAAAAGATCGTGATGATAGGAAAGGAAAGGTTGAAAGAAAATGCTATAGGTGCGGAGACACAAGTCATCTTGTAGGAGAATGTCCAAAACCACCCAAGTGCAAACCTCAACAAGCTTTTGTGGGTGGTGCTTGGAGTGACTATGAAGGAGATGACGATGAGCCAAAGAATGATGATATTGCTCTCATGGCTCACAACTCAAATGAGGTGTGCCTCAAAGTTTGTTTGGAACTGGATGAATGGATTAAAGATAGCGGTTGTTCAAGGCACATGACGGGTAACAAAAGCCTCTTCACTACTTATCACAAATGTGACGGAGGTAATGTTACGTTTGGTAGTAAAGCTAAAAGCAAAATCATCGGAAAAGGTACAATCTCTCATGACTCCCTTTTTATAGATGATGTTGCTCATGTTGATAACTTAGGTTTTAATCTCCTTAGTATTAGTCAACTTTGTCGTAATAAGTATAATGTCCTTTTTAGTGAAAACGGAAGTAAAATACTTAAAGATGGTATAACCATAGCCAAAGGTGTCCTTAAGAACAACGTATACGTCATGAAGATGGATCCAACATCTAGAGACAAACTTTGTCTTACCTTATTAGATGAATCTTCAACTTTATGGCATAGACGTTTAGGACACGCTAACATGAGACTAATCCAAAACCTCTCCTCCAAAGACTTAGTTCGTAACCTACCTAAGTTGAAATATGACCAACACTTTTGTGATGCTTGCAAAGTCGGTAAACAAGTCCATAGTAGCCATAAGGCTAAAAACTTGGTTTTTTACATCTAGGTGTCTAGAACTTTTGCATATGGATTTATTTGGTCCATCCGCTATACAAAGTTATGGAGGTAACTTCTACACTTTGGTCATAGTTGATGATTACTCAAGATATACTTGGACAAAATTTTTGAAAAATAAAAATGAAACTTTTGATAAATTTGAGATTCTAAGTAAGAAAATTCAAAATCAAGTAGGGTCTAATATTGTGTCTATTAGAATGGATCACGGTCGTGAATTTGATAATGAATTTCAATTTGGAAACTTTTGTGATATTAATGGTATTACTCATAACTTTTCGGCTCCACGTACTCCTCAATCTAATGGTGTAGTAGAACGTAAAAACCGGACATTGCAAGAGATGAGTAGAACAATGCTTAATGAACAAAACATTCCACAAAAGTTTTGGTGTAATGCCGTTGACACATCAACGTACATTTTAAATCGAGTCTTAATTAGACCATTTTTTAATAAAACTCCTTATGAACTATATAAAGTTAAAAAGCCTACATTAGGATACTTTAGAGTGTTTGGGAGTAAATGTTTCATTCTTAACACCAAGGATTATCTCACCAAATTTGACCCAAAGTCTTATGAAGGTGTATTTCTTGGATATTCACAAAATAGTAAAGCTTACATTGTTTTGAACAAAGAAACCTTAAGAGTCGAGGAATCATTGAACGTAACATTTGACGAGAGTCCACCTCCCTCTAAGACATCACCTTTGGTAGATGATGACTTGGTTGAAAGCCAAGTAATATAAAGTCAGGAGATTTTAGGTAATGACAAGGAAGATGAAATATTATACAAAGAACTTGTCAATGTCAAAGAATCTAAAAGTCATCCATTAGATGGTGTCATAGGCAACATTAACGAAAGAACACTAAGGTCAAAAGTTCAAAATGAAAGCAACTACTTTTGTTTCGTGTCAACCATTGAACCTAAAAACATTAATGAAGCCATTAAAGATGAGTCTTGGGTAATTGCTATGCATGAAGAGTTAAACCAATTTGTTAGGAATGATGTATGGACATTAGTTCCTCAACCAAAGAGTCAAACAATAATTGGAACAAAATGGGTATTTCGTAATAAAATGGATGAAAATGGAATTGTGTCTAGAAACAAAGCTAGGCTAGTTGCACAAGGATATAACCAACAAGAAGGCATTGACTACGATAAAACTTTTGCTCTGGTTGCTAGGCTCGAGTCAATTAGAATCTTACTTACATATGCATGTGCACACAATTTTAAACTCTTTCAAATGGACGTCAAAAGTGCATTTCTAAATGGAGTCATTAATGAAGAAGTGTATGTTGCTCAACCACCGGGCTTCATCAATTTTAAAAAACCAAATCATGTTTACAAACTGAAAAAGGCTCTTTACGGACTTAAGCAAGCTCCAAAAGCATGGTATGATCGACTTAAAACCTTCCTAGTTGACCATAAGTATACCATGGGCTTAGGTGATAATACTCTCTTCACTAAGAAGAAATATTGACATATTATCATAGTCCAAATCTATGTTGATGATATTATATTCGGATACTTGTCAAGAATTATGTGTGGATTTCTCAAAAATCATGCATGACGAGTTTGAAATGAGTATGATGGGAGAACTCAACTTTTTCCTAGGACTCCAAATTAAACAACTAGAAGATGGTATCTTCTTTAACCAATCTAAATATATTAAGGACATGCTTAAGAAATTTGGATTAGAAGATTCAAAACCAATCAAAACTCCCATGTCCACGGAAACTAAACTCACCAAGGATGAGGAAAGTGAATCCGTAGATAGCACTAAATATAGAGGTATGATTGGTAGTCTACTTTACCTAACGGCTAGTAGACCCGACTGTAGAAAACTAGAAGGGGGGTTGAATAGTTTTGCGTCTTTTTCGTTTCAATAAAAGTTTGCTTTCAAGTAATTAATGGTTGTTTGTAAAAACCCTTTGAAGCTAAAGTATAGATACAAATTAATTCACATATGTCACATAAATACTTCTTATTTAAAGTGTTAAATAGAAATTATAATGTCATATATCTCACTTAAATATAAGTTCGTATTTATATATGTATATGTGTTTTAATGATTGTATATACTTTAATTTACTAATATATAATTTATGTTTTGAATGGAACCTAGTTTGATCTTTATGTGAAACCAATATATGCACAACACACAATAATAATAATGTACGAGAAGGCAAGTAAGTAAATGAGTAAAGAATGAGGGATGGAAAGATCAAACCAAGAGACAAAGGATTTATAGTGGTTCGGCAACAAGGACACCTTCCTTGCCCTACTCCACTCCCCGAGCACCGAACTCGAGAGTTTTCTTCACTAAGTCAATAACCTCCCTTATGGCGGAGAAAACCGTACACACCAAATGCTTACACCAATTTACGACACAAAGCAAGATGTCGAGTTCTAATCGTAGCTAGAACCAATCTCACACCAAGTAACACACCACGATTTCTTCACGCCTTTGACTTCTTCTGTAACACCCCAACCCGATAAGGGTAGAAGTATTACATTACAGTGACATATCAGAACAACCACAGACATATGATTTATAAATACAAAGAAATTCAGGGTTTACAAATGATACATCTGAAACTACAAGGTTACAAAATAAATACTAAGTCTCATAGAGTGAAACTTCTTCTAATCGTCTCTAGTCCAGCGTAACTATATCAAAGCATAGTCTTCTAAGTCCAGACACACTCTCTTCCCATAACCCAGCTTCCTACTAAAACCTGCCGCAGGAAAAGGAAATGCGGCTGAGCTACGAGAGCTCAGTGAACAGATATAACGGAGACAAACAGTAGTAACGGAAATAGTAAAGTAAAAGAAATAATACCAGGTGTAACAAGAGTCAGGAAAGAATATAAAACAGTTACGCATACATATCAACTGGTCAAGAATGGTTATAATGTAATGTAAATGAAACCAGAACCCACCACAATCCCAAGTCAAATCAAGTCAGGTTAAATGTCAAGTCAAGTATCAGGTCATAAGGTCACAAGGTTTCAGGAGAACAGAAATCCTCTACGAGCCCAAACATATCAAATCAAATCATATCATATATCAGGGTGTATGAAGGGGTGACCTCAGCATACCAGGTACAGGGTGAGGGGATACCTCCAGGGTTGGAGTCATGAGCTCCCAGGGTTGTGAAAGACGTGTATCGCACACACTCGTCAGTCACCAGGATATAACAGGAAATAAATCAGGACAGGTCTAGGATGCATCCATGCGCCCCCGCAGGCCACAGGGTCTTCTCTACATAACAAATCAAATCAGGTCGGGGACGGTGTAACCAAATCACTAGGGCTACACACTAGTCATGTCGGTGGTGCATCACAGACATGGACATGAAACCCTCATGCCTAGTGGATGGCTCGTAGTCTCAAACTGTGGGTCAAGGTCAAGTATCAAGTCTCGGGTATCATGTATCAGTTATCATATCAGGGTTCAAGACAGGAGATAAATGCCGGGGTTCATTATCAGGAGGTCCACATCAAAAAGATCAAATACTGGAAGGTTCATAATGGTTTATTATAAGAAATCCTTTTTACATGGTTTTAAATAAAATGATCGTTAGAACAGTTTCATAATAAAAGTCTCTTAAGAAAAAGTTCAAAAGTTATATATGAAGAGGTTTTAAAATCCTATGCACCTTTAAGTATTTTCAGGGTCCTAAATATTCAGGTTACCGGGTTATGCACAGGTCATGTCAAGTATTAAGGAAACGTAACAGGGTTCGAGACAAGGTTTCAAGTAAAGGTTCAAGTCAAGAGAATCTTATCAAAGGTTCACAATACACGGGAACAAAAGCAAGGTTCACAGAACAAGGGAACATAGCAATGGCTTGGGGAAATCCTAAACAAGTCAAAATCAGAAATCAAAAGAAACGAATGCTCCTTACAAGAAGAGCAGAAAATCTGTACCTTAAACCGCCAGGGAAACACACACTAGAAACATAAGGATCGGAATAAACTCCTTCTTCAGCGAATCTACACGAATTAATGATCGGCTTATTATTAATAACTTATTCAATTCAGATTTCTCATCTTAGCCGGCTTTCCAGTTTTTGTAACTTTCCATTTTAAGTAAGTCTCTCAAGTTTTTAGGGCTTAAGTACGAGTTTACTTATTTCACACATTACCCCTTTAAGTTTCATTATGTTCAAAGCCTTTCTTAACGTCAAATTAATTGGAAAATCATAGCTTATGATCAATTTCACCTTCCACGACCAAGTTATAACCTTAATTAGTCTTTTAGTTGTATTTCCAGCTTTTATTCATAAACAGGTCACCACTTTCCGAATTTTTAAACCACACCAGAACTCAAAAGAAAAATTCACCAAAATTCACACATGTACTTTAATGTAATTAGAACACACACGAATTTTCCCAGAATTTATTTCTAAGTATAAATACCCAAAGAAAAATCGTTTACCCAGACCTACCCAGAAAATGAACTGCAGAAAAACCCCGAAAGTTGGCTCTTCGTTTACCCATTTAAACACTTTAGAAAAATTTACAAAAATTCCAGAAGGTCACATATATACCAAATATCACTCCTGTAGAAGGAGAGCCCATAACTCGTTATAGTTTAAAAATGAAAAATCTCACACTCCAACTGATGTTTACGTTTCCAAAACTCAGGTTCGACACACGATCTCATAAAATTCAAAAAGTTTACCTCCCGACCTCCAATCACCATGAAACTTATATTTCCAGAAAGTAGACAAGTAGTACTTATGTTTAGACTCTTGAAACACCAAAATATACGTTCACATCATTTATTTACAGCCGGTTAAAGCCGAACAAAATTCCAGTTCAGCAGCAGTTCTTATAATATCATATCAAAACTAAATTCTAAAATCCCCAATCATTATACCATCATTTAATCATAATTGTACAGTGTTTACTTCCAGATTTCATAACTTTAAAACCCTAATTCGATTGGTCTTTATTTTTAGTTCTCGTTTTCATTTTTTTCCTTAAAATCCGATTATAACCAATATTCCAAAAACCATGAATTCGACCCAAACAATTCAAGATACTATTTTTCCCATGTTTTAAGAAATGTATAGGACCCATGAAAATTATTTACATGTTCAGAAAAATCGCATTAATTAATAAGAATTCGATTTCGATTTTAGGGTTTATAAACCCATTATTTTCTATTCGGCCAAAATACAATGCATGGTTTGATTTAAGTATTTTTCCCACGTTATATATGATTAAGAGAGAGCTAGAAAAATACCAGAATAATTATAGATCAAGGGATTCACACGCTTTGAATTATTGTTGCTCGGTTGTACTTTTTCGACCCAAATAAATCACCACAGCCAAACGATCGACTCCAGGACTTTGTGGCTATTTTCCACACCTTCTTGGAACTATGAAGAACTCTATAAAATTACCTCTTTGCTTCAGAAAATTCGGATGTGGTGTGTGGAATTTTTATGGGTGGCGGCTAATTGTTTTTATTAGGGTTTAGTGTGAGAAATAAATTATGGAATGATGTAACTTAGGTTAGGCCGAGTATTGGGGAGGTTATAGGCTAAAGAACCGGCCTTCATCATGGCCCATTTCAATTTACCATTTTTGTTTCATTTTTCCTTAATTAATCTTGTAATTTAAATGGTTTTTAATTAATAATAATTGTGTATTTAATTTTCGGTATGCACAAGGGTATTTTGGTCATCTCACATCTTGTATAAATATTAATCGAAGTCGTCAAAATTATTTTGTATCATATCTTGTTCGTTTCCAGAAGTTTAGGATCGATTCGGAACTTTAATTTAGCTTTAATTAAATTTTAAAGTTTTCAGGGGCATTTTGGTAATTTTGCATGTTTTAGGTTTTCGGGTTTTACAACTCTTCCCCTCTTAAAAGAAAATTTCGTCCGCGAAATTTGAAGTCACTAAAGTTATACGAAGTCGTAGTAATTTACAGAATATCGTCACAATTATCCTCACGCTCGGGGAAGTTCTTCCAAAAAGATCTTCAGACCAGATAGTTTCTCATGACTCGAATCAAAATGAGGTGGGTTCAAATTTCTCAGAAGAAGACAACTTAGGTTGGTTCAGAACAAAAGGTCCATGCAACATAAACTGGATGATAGGTGAATCTTCAAAAAGCTCATATAGAATACGAATAAGATTCAAATCGAATTAATTCCACCAACAGGAGGAAGTTCTAAAAGGAGTTCAAGACTTATAATTGAGGTCAACAGGATTCAAATCGAGAGTTCAGACTCAACCAGGTATCTAATGAACGGATAGATAGGATGAACCTAAGTCTCACTATTCGCGGATAGTCGCCAACGGAAAGAAATCTAAGGCTTCTCCAAGGCACTCCTCAAGATATCCTATGCCCACAACAAGTGCACTTTACATGACGTTAGTATTATCACGTTGATCAGGCGTCATAATACTAGCCTCACATAACATGCCCTCATGGTGGTCATCCTCTTTCTCAAGTCGTGAGTCAAAACCACCTATCTTAATCCACCTAGTACTTCTATTGTCCTCAACTCCAGGTCAGGCAAAGAACACCGTTCTCGTAACAAATATCTATCTCCCAGAATGCACAAATGATCGTCAAATTTCTAAGAAGGTGCAAAGAAATGATTTTCATGCTCTTCCTCGTTTCCGAATGTACCATTAAGTCATATGATGACCATTTGCCCAAGTACTTACGAGAAAACATCATTTATCAATTTCACAAAACAGTCAAGGCTTTAGCTAATACTATTAGCGTCACTAACCGTCATAGCAATCGTTTACGAATACGGAAGGAGATTTCAAGAATAAACTCAATTCATCAGCAAGGAAACTTCGTGCTCCGAATTTAAACAAACACATAGTCGTTTCAGGGTGGAGGAATATTGGTTTCTAACAGAAATATGGTTCAAATCTTAGGTGATGCAAAGCATAAGCTTTCACTTCCCCAAAAGTGGTATCAACAGGATCTAACCAACAGCAAGGCACGAATCAGAGTGATGCGGAAACAAAGGTACTTAAACGAATGCCTTATAGTCTACCCATTCCTCACTGGTCAAAACTTACGTTCCTACAAGGAGATCTTAAAGCAAATTTTCAAAGGTTGTCTTACGAGCGCCTACAGGGAAACTTAGTGGTCCTAACTTACACAGGTCAAGGGTAAATGTATTACGAAATCGCAGCCTGTCTCTCTGATACCATAATTGTAACACCCCAACCCGATAAGGGTAGAAGTATTACATTACAGTGACATATCAGAACAACCACAGACATATGATTTATAAATACAAAGAAATTCAGGGTTTACAAATGATACATCTGAAACTACAAGGTTACAAAATAAATACTAAGTCTCATAGAGTGAAACTTCTTCTAATCGTCTCTAGTCCAGCGTAACTATATCAAAGCATAGTCTTCTAAGTCCAGACACACTCTCTTCCCATAACCCAGCTTCCTACTAAAACCTGCCGCAGGAAAAGGAAATGCGGCTGAGCTACGAGAGCTCAGTGAACAGATATAACGGAAACAAACAGTAGTAACGGAAATAGTAAAGTAAAAGAAATAATACCAGGTGTAACAAGAGTCAGGAAAGAATATAAAAGAGTTACGCATACATATCAACTGGTCAAGAATGGTTATAATGTAATGTAAATGAAACCAGAACCCACCACAATCCCAAGTCAAATCAAGTCAGGTTAAATGTCAAGTCAAGTATCAGGTCATAAGGTCACAAGGTTTCAGGAGAACAGAAATCCTCTACGAGCCCAAACATATCAAATCAAATCATATCATATATCAGGGTGTATGGAGGGGTGACCTCAGCATACCAGGTACAGGGTGAGGGGATACCTCCAGGGTTGGAGTCATGAGCTCCCAGGGTTGTGAAAGACGTGTATCGCACACACTCGTCAGTCACCAGGATATAACAGGAAATAAATCAGGACAGGTCTAGGATGCATCCATGCGCCCCCGCAGGCCACAGGGTCTTCTCTACATAACAAATCAAATCAGGTCGGGGACGGTGTAACCAAATCACTAGGGCTACACACTAGTCATGTCGGTGGTGCATCACAGACATGGACATGAAACCCTCATGCCTAGTGGATGGCTCGTAGTCTCAAACTGTGGGTCAAGGTCAAGTATCAAGTCTCGGGTATCATGTATCAGTTATCATATCAGGGTTCAAGACAGGAGATAAATGCCGGGGTTCATTATCAGGAGGTCCACATCAAAAAGATCAAATACTGGAAGGTTCATAATGGTTTATTATAAGAAATCCTTTTTACATGGTTTTAAATAAAATGATCGTTAGAACAGTTTCATAATAAAAGTCTCTTAAGAAAAAGTTCAAAAGTTATATATGAAGAGGTTTTAAAATCCTATGCACCTTTAAGTATTTTCAGGGTCCTAAATATTCAGGTTACCGGGTTATGCACAGGTCATGTCAAGTATTAAGGAAACGTAACAGGGTTCGAGACAAGGTTTCAAGTAAAGGTTCAAGTCAAGAGAATCTTATCAAAGGTTCACAATACACGGGAACAAAAGCAAGGTTCACAGAACAAGGGAACATAGCAATGGCTTGGGGAAATCCTAAACAAGTCAAAATCACAAATCAAAAGAAACGAAGGCTCCTTACAAGAAGAGCAGAAAATCTGTACCTTAAACCGCCAGGGAAACACACACTAGAAACATAAGGATCGGAATAAACTCCTTCTTCAGCGAATCTACACGAATTAATGATCGGCTTATTATTAATAACTTATTCAATTCAGATTTCTCATCTTAGCCGGCTTTCCAGTTTTTGTAACTTTCCATTTTAAGTAAGTCTCTCAAGTTTTTAGGGCTTAAGTACGAGTTTACTTATTTCACACATTACCCCTTTAAGTTTCATTATGTTCAAAGCCTTCCTTAACGTCAAATTAATTGGAAAATCATAGCTTATGATCAATTTCACCTTCCACGACCAAGTTATAACCTTAATTAGTCTTTTAGTTGTATTTCCAGCTTTTATTCATAAACAGGTCACCACTTTCCGAATTTTTAAACCACACCAGAACTCAAAAGAAAAATTCACCAAAATTCACACATGTACTTTAATGTAATTAGAACACACACGAATTTTCCCAGAATTTATTTCTAAGTATAAATACCCAAAGAAAAATCGTTTACCCATACCTACCCAGAAAATGAACTGCAGAAAAACCCCGAAAGTTGGCTCTTCGTTTACCCATTTAAACACTTTAGAAAAATTTACAAAAATTCCAGAAGGTCACATATATACCAAATATCACTCCTGTAGAAGGAGAGCCCATAACTCGTTATAGTTTAAAAATGAAAAATCTCACACTCCAACTGATGTTTACGTTTCCAAAACTCAGGTTCGACACACGATCTCATAAAATTCAAAAAGTTTACCTCCCGACCTCCAATCACCATGAAACTTATATTTCCAGAAAGTAGACAAGTAGTACTTATGTTTAGACTCTTGAAACACCAAAATATACGTTCACATCATTTATTTACAGCCGGTTAAAGCCGAACAAAATTCCAGTTCAGCAGCAGTTCTTATAATATCATATCAAAACTAAATTCTAAAATCCCCAATCATTATACCATCATTTAATCATAATTGTACAGTGTTTACTTCCAGATTTCATAACTTTAAAACCCTAATTCGATTGGTCTTTATTTTTAGTTCTCGTTTTCATTTTTTTCCTTAAAATCCGATTATAACCAATATTCCAAAAAACCATGAATTCGACCCAAACAATTCAAGATACTATTTTTCCCATGTTTTAAGAAATGTATAGGACCCATGAAAATTATTTACATGTTCAGAAAAATCGCATTAATTAATAAGAATTCGATTTCGATTTTAGGGTTTATAAACCCATTATTTTCTATTCGGCCAAAATACAATGCATGGTTTGATTTAAGTATTTTTCCCACGTTATATATGATTAAGAGAGATCTAGAAAAATACCAGAATAATTATAGATCAAGGGATTCACACGCTTTGAATTATTGTTGCTCGGTTGTACTTTTTCGACCCAAATAAATCACCACAGCCAAACGATCGACTCCAGGACTTTGTGGCTATTTTCCACACCTTCTTGGCACTATGAAGAACTCTATAAAATTACCTCTTTGCTTCAGAAAATTCGGATGTGGTGTGTGGAATTTTTATGGGTGGCGGCTAATTGTTTTTATTAGGGTTTAGTGTGAGAAATAAATTATGGAATGATGTAACTTAGGTTAGGCCGAGTATTGGGGAGGTTATAGGCTAAAGAACCGGCCTTCATCATGGCCCATTTCAATTTACCATTTTTGTTTCATTTTTCCTTAATTAATCTTGTAATTTAAATGGTTTTTAATTAATAATAATTGTGTATTTAATTTTCGGTATGCACAAGGGTATTTTGGTCATCTCACATCTTGTATAAATATTAATCGAAGTCTTCAAAATTATTTTGTATCATATCTTGTTCGTTTCCAGAAGTTTGGGATCGATTCGGAACTTTAATTTAGCTTTAATTAAATTTTAAAGTTTTCAGGGGCATTTTGGTAATTTTGCATGTTTTAGTTTTTCGGGTTTTACATCTTCAATAAGTCTTCACGCCACTAGTATCTTCACACCTTTACAAAATTCTTTACAACTTCAATGTCTTGCGACTTCACAACTTCAAAGCACCAATGTCTTCACAACTTCAATCAACTAATGTCTTCAAGTCTTCACCACTTGAAAGCTTCACTTTCTTCACTACTAATCACTATTGTCACTTTCTCCTATCATCACTATTATCCAACACTACTTCTTCACTTCAACTTCCACTACACACTTACAATAATTCTAGATTCTACAACTAAATCTAGCAAACTAATACATACACCTTATTCACCAAAGTATGAAAGATCAACAAGATGAAACAACCAAACAACTTAGATAGCAAGATGTTACTAAGTTGTAATACTTCTAGTAGAAGTATTCTTCTCTTTGCACTTGAGTGTTAAGGCTTGAATCACTTTGAAACAAAGATCAAAGGATTTTTAGAAGATGGAGAGGGATGTTTAGATCAGAAAGTTTTAGTGCAAAAAGGTGAGAAAAAAATCCAGGTTTAACGTGGTATTTATAGGCAACAGATTCTGACAGAGGAGCGTGGCCGGTCCCCTTAAATCATGGCCGGCCCCCTTAAAATTAAGGGGACCGCCCTTTATAATTAAGAGGGCCACCCAGCTGAAACGGCCAGATTCTTTGTCTTTTAGTGGGGAAAGTTTATTTGGTAAAAAACTAACTGATTTTGGTTAAAAATTTGAATTCATATATTTAGTATGAATAAAATATTTTTCTTCATTACCAAAAGTGTTTTTCAAAAATATATAATATGTTTATATAATTAAGTAAACTTTGTAATACTTAATTAAACTTTCCTTTGATCTTATAATGCTTTAAACACTATGTTTATTCATACCTTAAGTGATTAGATGGTGAAATTGATTATTAACTACTAAATACTTGTTTACGTCATTATCTTTGATTTAATGTGTTTTCGTTTTGTGATCATTAAACATAGAGATATCGAAAGATATGAATAAAGTTTTTAGTCGTTTATTTATATCAACACCGACATTATGTTTAGTGTTTGTCTATGTGCTCGTTTTCAAGAAGTTCCTAAGACTACTCATCTCGAAGCCGTTAAAAGGATTTTTAGGTATATTAAGGGCATTACACATTTAGGTTTATGGTATCCCAAAGGAACGGGAATAGACATCATAGTGTATGCCGACTCGGATCATGCTGGTGACTATGTCGATAGAAAAAGCACAAGTGGTATTTATACTTTTGTTGGACATTGTCTCACCTCATGGTTCTCCAAGAAGCAAACGGCTCTTGTTATCTCAACAACGGAAGCTGAGTACGTTTTGGCCGGAAAGGCATGTCAACAAGCTCTTTGGATGAAGCAAGCTCTTGTCGACTACGGAATTCAACTCAACGACATCACAATTCTTTGTGACAACAAAGTTGCCATTGATCTTAGCAAAAACCCGGTTCAACATGCTCGTACCAAACATATTGAAATCCGTCATCATTTCCTTCGTGACAACGTTCAAAAAGGAAATATCTCAGTTGAGAAAGTTTCTTCTGAAGACAACATAGCTGACATTCTCACGAAACCCCTTAAATGTGAACCTTTTAACCTTCTTAGGCTAGGCTTTGGACTCATGGAACCTACATTGTAGTTCTGGACATTAGACAAAAATCACAAAAATCAAAACAAATCCATAACTCTTTTTCTCAGCAGGGTCGGCGGAACCCTCAGACACAACGGACGGAACCCAACTCAGGGGTCTGCCGTGTCCGCCGACCTACAGAATCAATATTTTTGTTTATATTAAACCAAACACCCATTATTTCATACCACCACTTCCAAACTGTTGCTATTCACTTTACCATCCATCCATACCTACGATTTCTTGGTCTTCCTTTCACTCACATTGCAAATCAATCATCATTGTAAGTATTCTAAACTTGATTACAATCCTGATCTGAGTCTAGGAATTCTATTTTTGCACAAAAACAAAAACTTGGGGTTATGCTTTAAACTTGAGAAACTCATGCATAAAATTAGGTGTTTACCAAAACTAATCATGTTCCCCATAGTTAGGAATTGCATTCTTACTTAGTGTAAACATGTTTGCTAAAACACCCCATGTCAAATCTTTCCAAAAATTTCACAAAAATAGGACAAATATTTTTTCGTCTCACATTGAGAATACAAAATCAAAACGTTATGTTTAAAACATCATTTGCATAATGTCTCTTGAATGCTAAAGGGAATACATAACCAATATGTATTTTCGGGTACATTCAAACGAAGCTACATTGAACTAGGAGCGTTTGGGTTATCTTTTGTTTTATAACATAACTTGCATTATAAAACGTTTTTGAAGCATCAAAATGAGTCAAGATAACCGCACCTCCACATTGTTTTCATATAGGCACACACTAGAACATCCACATTATAATAGTAGTTTACTTAAACTAAAATGTGAAATTTTGTTGTTCTAGGAATCATCATGCCTCCTCTAACCAACTACGACCACAAGGACACCATTAAGTACCTACCAAAACACCACAAAACCAAAGGCCTTACCCTAAACCAAGTCAATGTTTTCAAAGCCTTAGAAAAACACTATGTCCATGAGGGTAGAACCATTGACCCATCTTTCCTAGAAGGCACAAACCTTTACACCGAATTTGCCACAATCAACTTTGAGTGTATTTTGAACATCAACGAGCCTATTTGTCCTAGGTTCATTTTGGAATTCTATGCATCCGCCGTCCTCTCCACGGATGATTATGGTCAAATATCTATCAACTTTAGGGTTAGTGGTCATCAATACTCCTTCACTCTTGAGGAGTTTGCTCAAATCCTAGGTGTCCCAAACTGTGGTACTTGCATCTATTCCGACTTGCACTCCCTCTCAACTCTTGACAATCTCCATGACTGAATCCATCCTTACGACACACCTCTTGTGTCAAAAGATGTACTCCGTGACCACCTCTTTTTTAGGACAACCAACACTAAGAGAACCCATTCGGGAAATGAGGTCGATAAGGACCCATATGGAATGGAAATGAATGAACTCAAGCCCCAATTCAAGAAATGGGAGGAAGTCCTTAGAGCAAATTTCATTAGCACCATAGGAAACCGAGACCATATCAACCTTTGCCTTTGCTACATACTCTACTCTTTGTTCGTTAGGCAACCCTTCAATCTTGCCTACTACATGGCCAAGAGAATGGCCGACATTCCCGTGCATGGCACAACGGCTATGCCGTATGGAATGCTCTTGACCCGTCTCTTTAGGTTCCTCTCACCCATTCCACCAACTCCAAACGGTCTTCGCCTTGACTACTCTCTCATTCCACCCACCTTTGTCCCACTAAGTGATAAGAGAGTGTACAAAGCCCAAGGAAAACGTCAACATCCTCCTACCTCATCTTCATCTTCCTCAATGAGTGAAGATGAAAATTTGCCAAACTCTAGGCTCCCACCTCTCGAATACCTATCCCAACTTCCGGATATTCCTAATGAGTCGGCGGAGTTCAAGCAAACAAAGGGGATGTTTAAGAATCTTGGAAGATTCCTTGGAAAGCTCAAGAACAAGATCGACCGTCAATGAGTACGGGTGTGTAGGAGTGTTTGGCACTAAGTGCTATTTGAACTATTTGGTCGTTTAAACAATATTTGTGATGTATTTATGTGTTAGTACAATGTTTGATACAATTTGGAACATATATTATCTAACTATGATGCAGGTAGACAACTTTTGGCAAGTTGTCAAATTTTCATGTTTATCAAATTTTCACTAAGTATAGTGAAATTCTCGACCTCAAGGTCAAAGTCCTATGATATGTGTGTTTACGTGTCGATTTTTTGCATTGCCTAACCAGAAATGCATTATCTTTTTGATTTTAGGAGTTTTCGAAAATTTTGAAAATCGTCTTGCGGGTCAAAATCGCGGACTGCCAAATTTTATAGCCCTGGCGGATCTGGCGGTACCCAAAATTGGGTTCCGCCAGTGTATTTTCAGGGCAACCCAGAATTGGCCCAACGGACCAGACGGTACCCTCAAATGGGTTCCGCCTGTGTATCCTGAGGGTTCCGCCAATTGCCTGCAGATTTTTTTTTTTTTTTTTTTTTTTTTTTTTTTTTTTTTTTTTTTAGTTTTCAACATTTCAACATCCGATCACCAAAATACAATCCTTTTAGATAGAAACCAATTTCCTGCAATGTGTTTAACACAATAGGGCATCTCTCATTCCTTATAACTCAACCAAAACCATTTCCCGCCAAATTTCAAAAATAGGCATAACCACCCCAAGGAACCTTCACACATAAAGGAAGGAACCCTTCCAAAGGTTCCTTGAAATCCTTGAGATTTATACTTCAACAAACTTACCAAAACCACTAAGCATTTAGTGCAACCCTTGTCTTCTCACTTCACCATTTTTATTGGATTGACTTCCACGATATGACAACCCACAATTAGTTTTTCAAATCATTAGGAACCTCCATTTTTGTATTGACTAACATCAAATCCAAACACTCCTTTCCACAATCCTTCATCACTATAAATTAAACCATCCTAAACACTATCAAATCACACCTTCTTCATCACAATTTCTGAACTTCTAAACCATTTTAACCATGACAAAGTCAACAATCACCTCTCAACCATCACGCCCCATCCGGAGAACCGCCCGGATAAGTGTTAAACCACTTTGGACTAACCAATCCATCAACCTAAGCTCCTCATCCTCGGATGAATTCACCCCACCTATAAAAAATGAACACTTTTTGAACCTTACATCTCCATCTCCATCACCCAATGAACCCAATGAGCTCACTCCACCACCAACTAAATCACCCATTGACCCAACTCCACCAAGTGCTCCAACCCAACCATCCAAAACTCCATCACCATCACCATTACCCAAACTTGAACCTATGGAGTTATTTGGGTCTCCACCAACATCACCACACCCTTTTGTCTAAGATCTCAATGATCTTCCACTAAGACCTACACAACCACCACCTTTTACAAATGAATCACCAAGGTCAATTCTTGACCAAAAAGAGTATTTTAACCACACCCAACCACCACAACAAGTGTACCATCAACCAAAACCATTGTTGTTTCACCTCATTTACCATGACATCCATGGTCCTCTATATGGAGAACCAAACTTTGAAAACCATGATCACCCAATCCACCACATTCTCAAGCCCAAACCTTTGAGTCCTTCTTTCCTTCATATGAGGAAATCCAAAGCATGGTTGAGAACCACCTTCATCAAGCAATGGAATTTCAAACCACCTTGCTTGACTCAATACCAAACCCATCCTCCACCCAAGAACCAAAAACCAACCAACCCTCAAACCAAGAAACCAAAACCAACCCATGTCCACCCACTCATCCCCATGTTTGCTCAAATTGTGAGCAAATGGGTGCAAGCATCAAAACGTTGCTTAACTAATTCCAAGATGAAACCCGTTTTGCATTCCAACACGTCATAGAACGTTTGGATGCACTTTCCCACCCAAACAAATCCTAGACAACCTTTGGAGGCCTTTTGCCCCATTTAGGAAAGTAGGATTTTATTTTTTTTCTTGGTTATTTTTTAGTTTTTAGAAGTAGAAGAATATTTCCCATTTCTTGTCTTTTGACTTTTAAAAGTCAAAATTTTGCTTGGAATAATATTTCTTTCTACTTACTTTCGTGCATTGTTGGTTGATCATTTTTATGTTGTCATTGTGGTTGCAATGTGTGTGGTAACTACATGCTTGACTATATATATCACCAACTAACCATTTTTTTTAGGATCCAAAATCCATGTTTCCCATCTTGGCACTCCTTTTAGGGGGAGTAACAAGCAAGGGGGATAAGTCTTAAACACCAAGATTTTGTGAGTTACTTAAAAACAAAGTTTATGTTTTGTCATCAACAAAAAGGGGGAGATTGTTAATACAAATATCGCCTAAAAATGTTATTTATATTTTATGATCTTTGCTAAGTTTTGTTAACGACAAAATGAAAACTTTAGTTTCTAATTAAAACATAATCTTAGTTTTAAAGACTTGCATAAACTAGACTTTTGCTACATTTTACATTTCATAAAATACAACACTTTTTATTTCTTAAAATAGAAATGTCACATCACATTTATGGCAAGTTTTGTCAAGATACATTTATGGAAAGAAAGTGTGTTTGACTTACTATATGGTTGATTGCAAGTTTTGTGTTTGACTAATGAGATGTGACATTGTTTGGTTTGCAAGGTGTAATAAGATGTGACATTGTTTGGTTTGCAAGATTTATTGCAAAACCAACTGCAAGTCCGGCGGAACCCTCGGGGTACATGGGCGGAACCCATCTGAGGGTTCCGCCGTATCCGCTAGGGCTGAGCAAACGGACCGGATGGACCGGACCGACCGACAAAACCGACCGGACCGAGACCGACCAGACCGGACCGACCACATTCGGTCCGGTCCTCGGTCTAAGCTTTTTGCCAAATTCGGTCCTCGGTCCGGTCGGTCCGGTTCGGTCCGGTCCGGACCGACCAAAAACCCGAAAAAACTTGCCTAATTGGACTGGACCGACCGAAGACCGACCGGACCGGACCGGACCGAGACCGGACCGACCATATTCGGTCCGGTCTCGGTCTATGGTTTTTCCGGTTCTCGGTCCTCGGTCCGGTCCGGTCCGGTTTTCGCCCGATGCTCAGCCCTAGTATCCGCCAGGCCTGCAGAAGGCTTTGCTATAAATACTAAGCCACAAGTTGATTTTTGGCTTATCACTCAACATCATATTTTACACACATTCATTCATTCTCTCATCTAACCCTTTAACATTTCATATGTGAAGTTTCTTTTTGTAGCAAAGAGATTCACGAGCTCATTAAAAGTAACAAGTATTCAACACAACGTTGCAAGACTTGTTAGCTTAGCATTGTGTAGACTTGTGTAGTTTACACTTCATTTGATTGTGTATTTTCAGTAGTGATCGGTTAGAATTTTAGTCCTCAAAATACAAAGTGTATCGGGAGTAGTTATACCCTTGTAAAAGAACTAACTGGAGTGGTTGTACCCTTGGTAAAGAACTCGACATCTAGCTTAGTGTCGGTAAAAGTATAAGTGACGTGTAAGGTTTTCTCCGCCGGTGAAAGGAGCTTGTTGACTAGTGAAAGAAACTCTCGAGTTGGATACTCGGGGTGTGGACGTAGGGAAGGAAAAAGAGTCCTTGTAGCCGAACCACGATAAATACTCGTGTTGTGGTTTGATCGTTTCTTTCATTTACTTGCATACTATATATTGTGTTTGTGTATATATCTTTGATCAAACGGAAAGTTTCAAAGCTAACTAAACAAGTTAAAAAGATTTTAAACGGTAAACTATTCAACCCCCCTTCTAGTTTTCCACACACCTTACTATTTTTCTAGAGAATAATCAATCCTCCGAGTCTTGCCTATACTACACTAGAACGATTGGGTACTCTGCCTAGGAAGATTGTAAAACTTAGTGTGTTGCAATCCGACTCGTCAATATTCATTTTTTTTTGTGATCAGGTTGCCGCAGGACTTGTTCGTATGTTGCATGTACCTTTACGTTTTTAGATTGCTAGAAAATTTCACAAAGGGGCTACCTTATGCATTGTTTGATGACTTTCGAGTTAGTTTGATTGTTCGTTCATCTCTCACTCCAACTGCGAGGGGCTGTTAGTGGATATGTGTACTACGTTTATCAGTTTAGAGCTCGGCCCGGTTTATTGTTTGTTGAGGCCTAGCCCATTTATGTTTCCTCATGTATTTACATGGCTCGAGCCTATTATTATGATATGGGAAAACCATAATCTTATAGGCACTTCATTTGGCTTGGCTGTTGGACAATGGAAAACAGTTTTAAGATAATCGTGTTAAACACGAGCCTCGTGCCTCAACCTTTACTATTCTCTTTTAATTACCGCTGATTAAAGTCTATCTTCTGTTTCTACCTCATTATGTCTGTATTTAATTTTATGTTATTTATTTACTGTTTAATTTTTAGTTATTGTAATATGCATTTTATTAATAAAAGTGTGATTGTTTTCTATATATTATGCACATATCTTAGGTTCTAATCAGCTTCTAATTTTTCATTGTTAGCACAAAAAATTTATGTCTTACTTTAGTATGCAGATGTCAATTGAACGGGTTAAACTTATTTTTTTGGATTGAAATACAACTTTTTGGGTTGTTTTTTTTATTTGGCTTTGGATTCAGGTTATTAAAGGTTTATTTGCTTCTTGGATTTTGATTATTCCATAGTAAGTATGTATAGAAGCTTGTATGTTTAATCATCCAACAAGTAAGTAAATTAGATATAACGTTAATATAGGAAACTTTGATTAATAAAATAAAAAAAGGGGGGGTGTGGAGGGGGAGGAAATGAGGACTTTAACTATTTTGAAAAAGGAAAATAATAATAATAATAATAATAACAGTAATAATAATAATAATAATCTTTTAAATGGGTAAGACCGTAAGACTGTAAAAGCGGGCTCATGAATCTCTAGTAGCCGGCAACATTGTTGGGCCATAAATTTATTAAAATGGGCTAACTTTCTTAAGTACCATCAAACCAGAGACAACTACTAAAAGAACAAGGAATTTTATTTATTTATTTATTTTTTAAATCTCAGCACTACAATAACAAAATATAAGACTCAAAACTATACACGATTAACGATATAAGTGATTACATACTTTGTCCACATCATTGTATTATCATACATATAAAGGACTCATGATTCTTATTCAAACTTGGTCTTAATTTGATGTGCATGACCAAAATCATACGTCAAAACCAAGCTTCCATCCATTCTTTTGAGCACAAACCTTTCAACCAAAACATAGCAACCGAATTTCTGCCATGCACCAATTCCTTCATACTTCTCTTCTCTCTGCACCCTTTCTATCCTTTTCTCCCCAACACCAACCCATCCAAATTTTTCTTCTTCCCACCTCATTCTTTCTACAACTTCTAAATTCAACCCTACACTTTCTTCTCTTCCGTGATCAGCCCCAAAACTCGTAAACCTTATTGTGCCATCGACCACGTTTTTCTCATCCCAAGTTGCCTCTCTCCGACTCTCACCAATGAAAACTGTTTCACTACGAATTGCAACTCTCACGGACACAACATTGCCTTCATGGCTATGTTCGTTTTCTTGTTCAAAAACTCGTTCCCATTTCTGCTCTAGTGTCATTTCATAAAATATGGACTTTTTCACTTGATCGACGAGATTTCCTTCTTTGATAAATACAAAGGGACAATACCACTTGCCAACAACCACACTATCAGAAGTTTGCGTCGAGGGTGGGAAATTAAAATTAGGGAGACGTGAACGAAGGGATACATTAATTCCATGTGCTTCAGTTAACTTATAGTTTTTGGGTGTTTTAGTGTATATCTCCCAACCACTCCTCCTTAAGAAATCTGGAGGATAGCCATCCTCAGCAACAGATTTGGCGCAAAAGCTACCATCGCCTTTACATGCTATTTCTTTAGGAACAATCTCAAATTGTTGGTACACGTCGTGAGTGTTTAATGGCCTGGGTTTGACATCATGAATAAAAGTGCAAAAACAACATGTTGTGACATCTTCCTCCCTAGAGCAAGCAAACGCTTCCCTGGTCATAGATTTTTAGTTAGTTCGTTAATGATTTATCCGTACATACTACTTAGTTTCATAATCAAAAACATAAAAAGATATAAGTATTTTATATACATACCCTTTATGTGATCCATGTGCTTTGATCACATAGTATTTGTTCGAAGACAAAGGTTGATTTAGGACCGGAATAAAGGCAACTTCATTGTAAGTAACGTGTTGATGTTCACCTGCCCCTGTCGAATAACGCGTGGTCAATGTTTTGTTTTGTGGAAATGGCAACTTTGCTAGATATCGATTCTTGCATAGGCCAAAACACGAGTATGTTTCTGACTCTTCATCTTGGATCACCAAGTAGCCCGAGTTTGGACCCTCAGGAGGCGAATAAAGAGCTTCGGGATAGCTCTTGTAGTGAGAAAAAGATCGTGTCACGTACATATTTGATCTCAAAACTTAAATAAAGATTATGTTTCAGCGTATGGCTATGATTATAGTTTTGCCGGCCGGCATGATTATTATATATATACAAGAATGAATTGGATTAATCTAAGTGATTAGCGTACAAAAGTAACACACGTAATTTGATTAGATCAATTTTGAATAAGTTAAATTGTTGACTTTTTCTTGTTGTACATCAAAGATTATCTGGTATAGATTTGCCAGTAGTTTTGGTCTTTTGTAGTTTTGTTACAAAATGAGTATAATTTTGAACGAATCCTTAAAATAATAGTCAAATTTGTGACACCTCGTATACGTGATAATGACTACCACTCTACCAGTCTACCACTGATGATTAATAAGGATCCTAGTTATAAATATTTGAATTTATCAAATTGTGTTCTTTGTGACAAACTAGTTAAATATCCTGCGCGTTGCGGCGGGGTGTTTTGATAAAGAAGTAGCCTACGTTGTTTGTGTACAAAAGCCTTTTGTAAGATAGCGGGAAAAAAAAAATGGGCAGTATGTCTGCTGTTATACACCACATGTAGATAAAGCCTGTAAACAAATAAATTACAAAACATGCCATGTAAATTGTAAATCAAATCTACACTCGAGAGAAGCAAAAAAGTGATACATATTAAGTCATAGTCAATACAAACGGTGGAAAAGAATTTCTAATATAACAAATAAGATTTTAGCACATCCGTTTTATGTGGTTTAGCTTTTGATGATGAACTTCCTGAGGGAACGATCTTCTGATGTACGTGTTTTGTTCCTGAAAAAAGCACAACGACAATTAAACACCAAAGGCCGAAACTGTGTTTAGAGTATCATAGCAATAGCAAATAAGAGTAGCGTACCTTACCTGTTTTGAAGCATTGGTTGGCCACCGTTCGCCTGATCTTATAGATTCTCTTCTGAAGCCATCACCGCACACGAAATCGAGAATACTATAAAGATGCATACAGATAAGAACTTCAAATACCGTTTAACCAAGAGGTAAATAACATTATTTTACCAAAAAAAAAAGGCAGATAATAGAAAGGGAATGAGGTACCTGCAATTGCTTTAGATATTGATTTACCCTGCGTGGCCGGTGAACGTATGAAACACATTTGGTAACTGAGTCATTGAATTCAGAGATTGACCCAATCACCAAATTTACCCACCGCAGAAACTCCATGAACACAGAGGCTGAACACACCCATTGAACGACATAGCATTAGCCTGAAAATATTAGTTTTATAAAATGCTGACATTCAGGGTTAATAGATGATGCCTTGGATCTTTTGCCTCTCTCTCTTTAGGCACGGTTTTTTTGATTAGCATGCGAATCATAGTCATTTTTTTATAGTTTTTTTTTGCTGCCATATACCATTTATTTTTTATCAGCTTTGTTTTAGTTTGGTCAAGGTGCTCAGGATGTGAAAGGATAGCAATTAATGCATGTTCATGCATGTGTTAATGAAGCAATGATGAAAAAATGGCTGCATTGAGCAGCCTAAAAGGGGTAATTAAAGCTATTGGGTTTGTAAGGCACCTAGAAACACAAAGCAATAATGAAAAACTGTTTGTGTTGGCCATTCCAAGAGGGGAAATTAAATCTAATGTCTTTATAAGGGATCCATAAACACAAAGGAATAGGCATTAACAAAGTTAACCTACAACTAAAAACACACACATATTCTCCAAAAGAAAGCTTGATAATAAAAAACAGAGAATGACAACACCCATGCCATTCTGCAAGGAGCTCGCTGTTGTTGCGGACTCGAGTCTAGTGAAAGACATGATGGTGGTAAAGTTTAGGAGGGAAGTTGCAGAGACACTGGTGGATGAAGCTGAGCTAAGAAAGAAAGCGAAAGAAATAATGTCGCGTGTGGCTGAGAGAGACATGGTACTTGGAGAGCTGGAGCTTTTGTTTTCTTTTGAGTCGACTGTGCAAAGCATTTCTGAACTCAACAACTTGCAAACTGAAGATCTGACAGAAGTGTCATTGCTGTTGGTGAATGTGGTCAAGAAACAGAAGCGAGCATCAGAGCTCCTGGCGTTGATCGAGAAGCTGAAACGCTTGCCGTATTGATGCTAGGTGTTTTGGGTTTTTAGAATCTGCATCTTGGGTGTGGGTTAGATGGGGTTGTCTAGGGTTTGGGGAGTTATTTTGTTTAAATGTTTAATGGTTTAAACCCTTCAATGATTATCATGAATAAAAGATCCTTGTTACGTGCTTGTCTCAGCTGTAGTTTTAGTGCCTAAGTAATGCAAGATTGAGAACGGAAAAGCTTTTTGTTGAAACATACCTGTTTTTTCTTTCTGTTTCTTTCTTTTTTGCGATAGCGGTGCGGCCTTGGCTTCTCAATGTGGTTCGTCTATCCGGCAAGCTGTTTAAAAAAACAATAAGCGCCTATTCATTTTTCTGAGCAAATAAGCGGTTCAATAAGTAAACACAAAGTGAGCCTGCCTAACTGTAATAGCGTATGAATTATAATCTTAGGCACCAAGTCTGATCATATAAGAGACAACTTCTTTTTATCTATTATAAATATCAGAAAATTAATATAACGTTGTCCCAATCAGAAGCACTCAATCAGCAAAAAAGATGCATAACAGTCACATTTCTATGTAAATAGTGACAAAGAAAGAATGAAACCTGTCTATGCTTTTACCTGGTTTGGTGAGCATATTTGCCATCGAAAAGTTGGAATAGACTCCGTTATCATATCTGTTCACGCTGGTGCAGTATTTGCCCACGCATTGTCTAGTGTGAAAATTCAATATGGATCAAACGCCAGTATCAATTTAAACATGAAAAATCATGTCCGCCTGGCATACTGCAAAGGCGTAAGTGTAAGACACCGATTGACAGCTGCAATGACTATCTCTGCTAGACATGCCCCTGAATCAGAAAAAAAAAATTATCTTTTTATCTTTGCGCCAATATTGTCAACCAAATAGCAGCATTTAGGTATTTCGCAACAACATCAGATGGAATAGGAACAACTGGATCTTAGAAACGATGTTCTACTTCCAAGACAGCTAGGATATACTAATGTGTTTTTCTTCGTACAAAGAAACTTGGTGTTGTCAGTACTTATGTAATAGCAATAGAGGACAATGACCTGGTATTTTCTTGAGCATTCAGACTTTTATAGGTTTCTTTCAATGAATAAACTAACTAATAATCATCCCTCCATGTAAATGTTCAGGCTAACTAACCAACTGTGAGCATCCTAATCGAAAGACAGAGAAACATATCTAAACAATTGAAGAACAATATTTGCTGCCGTAATCATATGAGGAACATCCTCTGGCCTATTAAGGTCAATAACCAAATAAAGTATCATACCTTATGACCATCTAGCAAGCGAGTAACCTAGTGTATTAATTCTCTTTGAAATCTCATGATCTATATCAGTTATTGCGAACGGCCAGACGGCTATAAAATGCAGTAAAAAATTGGCTGAATGTACACCTATTTTAGAGTACCTGGTTTAAAATTAACCGGGCACAACATCGAAGAACACTGGCTTGTTTACTGCAGTTTGTCGTGCAACGTGTAAATCCGCTACCACCTGCAGCATACAACGAATGGAAAAGGCATTATGAAAGCATCAGAGGCATATAATACTTAAAAAAAATATATCAAAAGAGAATGAAATATGCAGTGGCAGTTGCTGTATAGCTGCTGGTAAACTGTTTGCTTCATCGCGACGTTTGCCACACGCGTTAGAGGCTCCTACGTGCTCAACACAACCTTGATAGCAAGAAATCAATTTATGAATTCCATTACAATAATCACTAAAGAGATTAGCAATCTATTCTGTAAGAAGTCGCACCTGGCCATCTGAGGCTCGTGCGCGATCTCCAATTGTAAATAACCAAAGATCGAATAAAAGCAGGGGCGGTGCTGAGAACGTCAAAAAAAATTAGGCCCGGCACGGAAAAAATAATGCCCCTATATCATAATATCCATAGACCATAATCAAGTACGAAAAGCCAAAAATATGAACAAAAATCATTCTTGCAACAAAATTACAAAAATATTACTTCTACAAAATAAAATATATTTAAGTAAACCGTGGGTTGGGCCCAGTACATATAATGGGTATAAAAAATTTAGTGCCCCTTAGTGGGTTGGGCCTGGCTCGGTTGCTGATGGTCCATAGGTAACACTGAATCGTCAGCGAAGGTGATATGTTGAGGCAAGACCTTGTATTCAAATGCAAGGAAGCTCTGGGTTGAATGACATGTGAGACGGCTAATAGGTGATTGAATTATTGCAGGTCTGACATGCCATTCAATCAGCAGGGCTGGATTGCTAGCTAGAACATTTAAATGGTCTTCCGAAAATAAGGATACCAGCATCTTTAACCTTTGTTTTTTTAGGTTTTGACCAGCATGATGAATCTGCTTGCTAAACCTAGCCGCTGTCTCGAGCACATATCAGAACTGTAATAACGCAAAAAAAAATATAATACGATAAAGTCAACAAATATTAGCTGCAAAAAGAAACAGCGGATAAACATTTGTTCACCTATATTTCCACCGGCGCTAGATTCATTTCCTACTCCCATTTGACCGTTCACATCTAAGAATCCCATACGATTATGCATAGAAGCCTTGTGGGCAAGGTCGCCTGTCCGAACATAAAAAAAAAAAAAAAAAAAAAAAAAAAAAAAAAAAAAAAAAAAAAAAGAATAACTACTTAGTTATTTTCTCAGTAGATAAGCAGTTTAATAAGCAATCTCAACCCATTTTGACTCATTACTCAAGATAATGCAACATGTGACAATGTGTACCTCAATCCATCGCTGGCAAAGTTCTTTAGCCGTGTTTTGAGAAAAGGCACATATATCGGCCCCCACCATCGGAATCCCAAATAATCCTGAATCCAATAGCGCAATGATATCACATATCTGCATAACATAACACACAAAAGAACTGAGCAAGACTAACTAACTTACTCATTTTAACAACAATAATGCTAGTCGATTATTTGATTATTGTCTTTTAGGCTTTAAATAATTACCCTATCATTCATGATAACAGAAGCCCGTAGCTGTATTCCCCCTCATGTGATTTGCTCACCTACCCTGCACCATCATATTCTGGACACCTGCCACAAACACACATGTAATCATTAACAATATATATACACCACAAGATACATTATCAAGAGTTAGAAATAGGGTGCATCTTAAACATCGAATACATCCTGCTTGTTTGGGACTGATGCAACCAAAAGCGAGCAACTTCTATCTCAGAGTCACCCCTGTCGCTGCGAGATCAATCCTAGCAAGGTGTACACTCAAGGTGAGAGTGAGTACAAAGATCCACACCCGTTAAATTTCATACATCAAAATATAAGACTCTGGCATGTGTACGTGTTTCGATACCTTAACTAAATAGTTATTTCATAAATCTAATTATGTCCAGTACGTTAGATTGCGGCTTAAATACATACATTTTATATGCTAAACAAAGTTATAGTGAGATATGGATACACCAGATCAAAATAAGAAAATAAGCAACTTTTTAATCAGGAATAAATATCATTTTTTCCTTTAATAAAAAGACCAGCAACTTCATGAAGCTAGCATCAACCGCACCGCATTCCCGTGATCAAACGATATTAGCTTCACTACAACCTTATAGACGACAATTTTCATTTATCTTTAACTTTAAGTTCTCATTTTTTTTAATTTTCAAGAATGTCAATGATAAAGAAAACTCAAAGAAATTGCAGTGATACGATTCTTTCTTAAGTATTAAGATCCATTACCATTGAAATGTCTTCATCTTCATGGCTCTGTTCTAAACTTTGAACCTGACAGATAGATGCGGCCATCTAGAAATAAGAAGACATCAGGGGTGTTTGGCTCCTCCTGCAGAAGTACCAAAATGGACCAATTAATGAAAAGCCTTCCTTCGACACCAATTGCCTCGTTACCAACAATCTTAATGAACTGAAAACCATAACTGCACAAAGTCACCTCACGCGAAAAATATTGGGAGGTATTGACGGTGTTCTGATATTGATTTTAACTTTGTCAAATCGCTAACTGCATCACCCTTTTTCATACGCACCGGTCTATTCGGCGCCCGTGCTTCATTCTTCTCGATAGAAGCCTCCTCGTCCCCTAGATCAAATTATAAGTTATCATCACCAATTACGTTGCCTTGTTCTTCTGTATCTTTCCTATATAAGATAACAACAGCCCTATCATTGTTAGAAGTAGCTTATACGGATAAAAAAAAGCACGAATCTTTTTATAGAGAAAAATAAAAAGCAATAATGTTGTATGAAATATCATGTACAAATAATTTCATAATTATTTAATTCTGATTTGTTAGTTCAGCATTGATACTAAAGCATCTTTGAACTCCTTTACATCTGCAACTACACCACCTCTAACCTAAAATCATGACGACTGTCAAAACCCATTGGTTGATGCTAAACCGTCAACCTAAATTGACCAGGGATGGTCAACAAGGTCAAACTGCCTAGAATCAATCTCCGTTGAAGTATAGTGGCTTCCCCGGGTCGTTATGTCCCGACGAGGTGTGGATAGTAATCAAAACGGGTTTGTGATCGGGTGAATTTGGACGAAAAGGGGTTGTGAATGATTACACTACGAGATAAGAAATGAAAATAACTTAGAAATACTATATTAACATTTACTGAAAATCAGATATACTAAAAACGTAAGCTAAGACTAAAAACGCGTTCGTTTGATTTAAATTTACGTTGACGTACGAAATAAAACGCGAGTCTTTGTGAAATAAAATACCTACGAATGTGAAAATTACAATTTTACAATCCTAATGATAAAAGAAAATTTTTAGAAAAAGAAAAATAATTTTTACACTATTTAATTAATTACTATTAATTAATTACTAATTAATAACTAATTAATAATATTTAAATTACACTAATTATGAAATTAAGCTAGAAAAATGAAAATTTAATTCTAAAAATTCTAAAATAATATAAAAGTAATTTTAAAACTAAAAATATATTTTTCCTACTTTTTATCTAATTATTATTAATTAAAAACTAATTTAAACTAATTAAAATTACACTAAATAATAGGAAAATGTAAAATAAGCTTAGAAAAAAAAATTAAAACTTAGAAAAATCTAAAATAATATAAAACTAATTTTAAAACAGAAAATATATTTTTAAGACTATTTAAGTAATTACTATTAATTATTAACTAATTATTAATTAATAAAAACTAATATTAATTATTAAAAATACTAAATGAAAAGAGAAAAATATAAAAAAATCACAGAAATTATTTTATAACTAAAGGAAGCTAGGAAAATTATAAAAACACTGAGTGCTTAAGGAAAATAAGCTAATAAGCAATAAGCTTCTTAAATAGAAGCTATCACTTCAATTATTTTTGGCTTTTTCAAAATTTTCTTTTACAAATCCCTTAAACTACTGAAAATAGGAACTTTTTGTGAAGGCACTTGCCTTGGATATCAGAAATAAGCTCAATGCACCCTAATAAGCCAAACAGTAGGCTTATGAAGCTTTTTATTGAAGCAAAAGCTATTAATAAGCTGTACAATGAGAAAGAGAGGTAACACAAGCTGTAAACAATTGAAGTGCACACAAAGCAAGCTAAAGGAACTGAAAAATCAAACTAGAAAGGGAGCTTTTGAATCACACAGTTAAGCATAATAAGCTAATAAGTGAATTTTGAAACTGAAAAAGCTATCAAACAAGCTACAACTGAACACCAAACTGAAAATAACATAAAAGCAATTGAAAGAGACCAAAATAAGCTGAGAGCCTGAGACATCAAGAAAAATAACAACAAATAAGCTAGGAGAACAAAATAAGCAAATCCACAACTACTAAAAACAAACAGTCCCTGCAGGCTTTAAGAAGGTTCAAATAAGCTTATCAAATAAGCTCATAAACCCAAATAAGGTCTGGAACTAGTGAGCTAGCCTAAGAGGCTTCTCCAAGAACCAAGAAGCTAAAGCCAAATTTCACAGCTAAGCTCTCTAAGAGCTCATAAAGATGAGCCTCTACACTGATCACTCAGTGTAGAAGATCCAATGGGGAGAACTTGGGAGGTGAATTTCAAGCAGATAAATAAGCTCATGAAGACAAGTTAAGCACATGACAAGGATATGATAACACAAGCTATTAAAATCCACATAGATCTAAGACTAATGTATTCTCATGAATAAGCTAAGGTTTTAAGATAATGAGCTTATGGCTTTAATACCCTGCACAGGGCATATTTCAGTGAAACAAGCCAAAGAACAAGCTCAAATAAGCAAACATATATGCAAACTAAAGAAAACTAAAAGCAAATCAATCAAGGCAACCTAAGTAGCTTTCTAAAGCACCAAGAATCAAACAAATACAACTAGTCAAACAAGCTCAGTTGATAAACAAGAACAAGAAGAAAAAGTAGCAGCAGCAGATAAGGAAAATAAGCCAAAAGAAAGCTGAAAAATAAGCTACTTAATAAGCAGTTCAGTCCAAACACTATATGCACCTAACAATTTAACCTAGCAGGGATTCCAAAACACTAAGAGTCAAGCTCAGGGGTCAAATATTGACCAAGTTGTGGTTACTAGAAAAACGGGTCAACAGAGGGCCACTGGGTGCAGGGCAGAAAAGCCAAATGGGTCAATTTAAGATTGATTTTCAATAAGCAATTCAGATTCAAACTTAAATTTTCTTTTTGAAAATTGAACACAAGCAAACAATGAACTAATAAAAGTGATTTTTACCCACTTCCAACCCTTAATGAGCCCTAGAAAGGGTCTAGCATTTTACTCCATTTTACTGAATGAAAACCTTTTGACCTTTCATGCTCTTCCTAAAGTTTGACCAAATTGAGTTTTGATTGATCCTAAATCCATCTACATGTTATATTAAGCTGTAATAAGACTAAGAAAAGCTATCCTAACTACTAATGCAACTTTATGAATGATTGAGACTCCTAAAATTCTAACAGTGTATGCGCAATGAACTTTAACTGTGATACTGACTTTATATCTAATGAACCATGGGTTTTATGCTATAACTACTCTAAATACACCTTATATGAGCTGATTGGACCAAATTCATCACCTGAATTAAACTTCAACTCAGAATTTAAGCCTCATCCAAACACTCCTAATCCATGAAACTGTTCTTGATTTCAATAGTTACAAGCCAATATGAACTATGCTACTACTTCAAACTTACTGACAAGGCTATATTAACCAATTAAAAACTAGAATAAAACCAGAACAAGCACCTAAGTGAGCAATAACTAACAAGCAAGATTATGCTACAAAATGAGTGAACTGAGCAGACATGAAAACTAACAAGTGACTATATGAAATCAAGCAATTAGTAACTTATAAATATACTATCCAAGCAGAAATAACACAAGTAAAATCAATACTTAAACAGAACATAAGCAGATTCAAATGAGCAATTGTACATAAGCAAAGTTTCAACTTTTATTGAATTTAAAAGGGAAATTACAAACTGAATTTAAGATACCAAAATACTTAATTAAACTACAACTATTTTTACACTAAATTAACCTACTTCCTAATGCTAAAAACCTAACTGCCAAAATATGGCATACACATTATGTAATACACCGTAAAATCCCAGGTCATTTATTAATGCTAATTGTCGACATTATTCTATACTAAGCCATTTTTGCGGGCAAATTTAAAACTTTTTACATGAGACACTGTTTGTTTGAACACCCGATTGTTATGTTCACTGTTTATTTAGCACCCGAATGTTATGAACACCGTTTGTTTAACACCCGATTATGCATTGTCACCCGATATCACCCATATTCCACTCTTGGATGTCACCCAATGAGGATTAACACCGGTAACTCCCACTTGCGACCCGACACCCGAATTGAACACCGAGATTTTTGCTAATATATATATATATATATATATATATATATATATATATATATATATATATATATATATATATATATATATATATATATATATATATATATATATATCAACTTTCACAAATTACTATTATTATACCTATAAGTATATAAATACAAACAATGACACCGTTTATATGCTTACGGTTATCACGAACCGACGCCGACACGGAGATATATTTCACCATTTTACGAATCACCGACACCCCTCCATTTTTGGGCCGGATTTCACCCCAAGCCTACACGACATTATTTTTCTTTCTTCTTTGGGCCGAACATCCTTCCAGCCCACAAGACTCTTGCTATTTCATTTTTTTCTCTTTCGTTTGGGCCGAGCAGATTCAAGCCCACAAGGTTGCCATTTTGCTTCTTTCTTTTTTTTTCGGTTTCACCTTGGTGTTACACGAAGCCAACACAAAACCTAAACACCTACATACACCCTTGAAACTACTCTTGGTTCCCTATTGTCTCAACAACATGCATACAACCCCTTTGACCTTGCGCCTTGGAAAACCTCAAGTCACCACCCAAGCCGTCAACCCCATGGACCAAAGCTTTATACGCCTAGGTGAGTTATCGACCAATGGTTCGTGTGTCCCATGGTTCCCCAACATAGTTACCACACAAGGTCTAATTCTATTTATTTACTTCCTACAACCTAAGCTAAGGATTAAACTAATCAACAATGCTCCTTCTTTTGCTAATAACAATTTGACAAAACACTCGAGTAGTAGACAAGATTGTCGAAGCTTGACAAGACCACACGGTTTGTGTTGTAAACTTGGGGACATCGAACTACCCTTAAACTCACTATATAAGTCTCATTAAATGCTAATTTTCACACACACTCAAAAACATCCAAATTTCAAAGCACTCTAGTGTCTCACGTTGTGTTGTGGTCGAGGAGAGCAAAGGAGAAAACGAGCTAAGGAGTTGGGTTTGGACGAGTTGGATAGCTTTTGGGTTAAAGGATTACTAAGACGGGAAGGAAGTACCACGTTGCTTGTTCACTTGCCTCGTACACACGAACTCTTCACCACCACTTTTGGTGTTGTAAGTTGATCACCACTCTTTTCTTTCTTTACTTACTTTCGTATCATGCATTACCACGACACACATGCTATAGTCCCACTTGCTACACTTATGAACATGTCTCGACACCCAAAAGGAATGGCCTCGCCATATGTTATTTTTACGTACAACATATCTATATTGTTCGACACACTAGTTCACTAACTCACACCTAATCAAACTAACCAAACATGCAAGATATACTCGGTCGAATACTATGAAAACAAAGCCAAAAACCAAGTCCTAGTCGAATGTATTTCATAAACAAAAACAATCTCTTTTGGACTTTTAACGGGCTAACGAGCCCAAGGATTTTACAAAAGAAAAGTTTCGGTTTGAAACTAAAAGGATTTGAGATGTTTTCGAGATTTTAAAAACTGATTTAGGAAAGTTTTACAAGATATAAATGATACTTTCGTAATACAAAAAGTTCGGTTTTTTTCAAAAGTTTCATCAAGGACCATTTTTGCAAAAAGTCCCACGTTAGGGACTAAAACCGACAAAATAGCAAACTATCGAACTAATTTTGACAAAACTGAATTCTTTTTGAAATCAAGGGTAGGGAATGAAAACTTTCAAAAGATCAAGGATTAAAGTGGAAAAAATACAAAAGGGACTAGAATTGTAATTACTTTTAACCAAGGGTAAAAGATATAATTTTTGTAAAAGTTAAGGGTTGATTTGTGACAAGACCTATTCTTGTAATTTATTTATTTCATATACTTTTATAATTACATATATACATATTTATCTAACTTTAATATATATATAACTTTACTAAAAATATTTAATCATAAATATTTTTAACAAAATTATTTTCATAACAAGTTAATATATATATAACACCGATTCATAACAAAACTAACAAATAACTACGTAAAGTTATTTGGAATATATTTTAAGACACCCGAAACGGATATCACCTTACACGTGATATATTACACGTCATTTATGACACGAATCTAAAACACCGGTTACAATATATTTTTAGGTCGCAAGTCGGAGGAATTTCATTGCTATCCATAGCAATACACCATCACTTTTGAGCACCGTTGTGATTCACACGCACCTTTCAGGTGAGTTCATGGTCCCACATTTTTAATTGCTTTTAAACCCCGTGGGGAGATACATGCTATAAATCGAACACAAGTATTTTTCTGTATGCTGTTATCACCTGATATTGCCTAAGTTGACACCTGTGCTACAAGTCCCTCATATCACGAACCTTAATCACTTGCGAGTGAGCGCGAATATAGTTGATAGATCTATTGGTTGGCAGCCCACCTCTGTCAAGGTGATCACTTGGCAGGAGGTGTGCTATATTCGAGGTATTACGGAAATTTGGCACATTTCCTGTCACCGAGGGCCCCTTGTCATTTACATCCGCTGTGGTGTAGATGATTGTTATTATCTTTATGATATGTCAAATCAATGTTAAGGCTTGCGTTTCGTGAGGCTTAGGAGCAATATTACACCCGATTTAGTCAAGACCTGTCTATCTTGGCTTGTTTATTTCAAATGCTTGACTTGTGTTCACACTATTACAATTTAAACTACTATGGATTCACTCAACCTTTGTGTTGACTTTTTAAGCATGTTTATCTTAGGAAATTAGCAAGCATGGCGGTACGGAGCTGGCAAAAGGGCACAGGACCTCCCTTTTATTTCAATAATTATATCATTCTTTACAAACTCAGCACTACTTTTGTGAAACAATTAACATTTAGGAAAAATGTTTGTAACTCTGAATATTTGAGTTTTCATGGAATGATATTGATAATCTTTTGAATTGTTTTCTATGAGTATGACTGTGTACTAAACTGTAATGACCCCGATTAGACTTCCGCTGCTTAATCAAATTTCAGGGTGTTACACATTATCTATTTATAGTAAAGCTCTAGGGTTTCCATCTTGGTTTGTCTTGTTTCTTCTGCTTTCACCACAGCCATTGGATTGTCTCTGAGTGATCTTGGCCTTCAATTCATGTTGGCGGGAAAAAGGTGAAATTGCAAGTTGGGTGTTGTTTCCTCTGATAACTTGTATAGGGTGGCAAGCTTTGGACTGGGGTGGAGGGAAGGTAGTGTAGGGTGTGAATGTCAGGGATAGTGGTGATGATTGTGTTTGGTTTTGCAGGGTAGCAGCAGGGCTAGGAGGGGGGAGGGAAAAAAGTTCACGCGTTTGTGTTTGGGGGTGGAGGTTGACTAGGGTTGACCCGGTTATTAGTTTTAATGGTGAGGTGGGCTGGAGGGGTAAAATGGGCCAGGGAATTATCTTTGGGCTTGGGTTATTGTTTTGGTTGGATTTGTGATTACAAATAATAAAAGGGTCCGTTTGGTTTAGCTAATAAATCACAAGGACCATATTTGTAATTTATGAAAACATGAGGGACCTGAATTGCACTTTCTCCAAAGCTATCACAAGGACCATAGATGCCAACTTCATTAAACCAAAGACCATTTATGAATTTTTCCATTTTAAAACACCCGAGGACCAAAATTGAAAAGTTTCCAAACATGAGGGACCAATATTGTCAATTGTTGAAAATTGTATTTCAAGGACTTATTTTGACACTTTAAAATTCCCAAGGACCCTGGTTGACTTTTCTTCCAAAAATTCCTACCAGGGACTAATTCTGCCAAAAGTGAAACTCCAGGGGCCTTTTTTGTAAATTTCCAAAACTTTTCACCCAAAGTCTATTTTTGTAATATTTTGGCTTTCAAAAGCTTTGGGTTGACTTTTTATTTAAAATATATGCTCAGGGACTGATTTTGACAAATTTTGAAGCTTGGGGGACTGAAACTGCCAATTTTGCAAACTTTGTACGTTTTTCATTTGTTTTTGCTCATTTTGCATCTAAAACATATAAAACACAATTTTGAAATATTTTCAGTATTTTGATGCATTTCTGAGTGTTTTTGTATGTTTTGCAGTTCAGATTAGACCAAAAATGATGAGTGTTTGAGCACTCATCACCCATTTGCGACCTCTAGTATTTACCTTGAACCTGGTGTACGAAAGAGGCTAGGGACTAAGGCTGAGTAAATTCTGTTTTTTGCTTGCTGAGGTCATTTAGCTTCTCTCGAGCCGTCACCATTTCTGTTGTTTGTATGATCATGCACTGTCCATGACAAAACAGGAAAACCCTTTTCTAAAACTTTAATCCCACATGCGTATAAAAAATAGGTTCACTAACTATGAATACATATCAATAGTTATAAACCTCATAGCCTAGAAGTGTGTAACTTACTTGTAGAAGCTCTTCGAAAACATCTTCAAGGGTGATGATGTCAGTGACTTCACCATCTTCAACATTATCTTTTTGTTGCACATCCATCTTTCGAGTCTTGTCAATATTGACTATATAATCTGATTCTTCTTCAAGCGTTGGAAATAATGGTTCATGTAATTCTGAATGTCCATTTGCCTTTTTGCAGCTATTTTTTGTGAACTACCATTAGCGAATCAGGCACAATCCTGCAGGGTGGCATTTGTAGCCATGGAATAGCTAAAATATGGCAGCAAGGTATACCTGCAGTGATCAATGACATGGTCAATTTCCCAACTGTTTGCCCTCTATCACATTATCACGTTAGCTATGGAACACAAATTTGGGCCTGTTTAGAAAGTTTATTAAGCAGCTTACCAAATTACAGATAAATAGGGGATGCTAGTTATAGCGGTAATAAGTTAAAATTTAAGGCCTGTGAGCTTATCAACCTGGCCTAAAGGATTATTTTAGTTGATAAGCTGTTAAGCCTAAAAAATCAGCTACCTATATTTTCGAAAGTTCAATAAGCCCATAACCATAAAAATAAGGTTAAACAAACACAAACATGATGATCTTCGCGAGTGTTTCAATGAAGCCAAGAAGGTCATTCTTATCAATGTTGTTAGATTAAAAAACCCAAACATTAGCTTTTTAGCTTATTTTGCAACTGTTATTGCTTATTACAACTATAATTCCAAATTTCCTCTCAATTTCAATACTGAGATTTAAATATGACAAAATCTGAAAACCAAATAAACCCAATCCAATATTTGAAATTACAAAAGCTTAAAACAAAAATGTGTTGCACCTCTTACATGCCATTTGAAGCTCAAATTCTAATGTGTTATTCTTCTTCTCCATCTCCATCCTGTCACATCATCTGAAAAACGCAGAAGCCATTTTCTTTGTCACACAACCTGAGAAACTGTAAAAGGTCTAAACATAGCTATTATAAAAACAAAATAACGATTTGGTAACCTTATTTCAGGAATAATTCAAATAAAAAGAGCAACTCACTGATAAAGCAAATATTCAGTCCTAATAAGCAATTCCAAACATCCTTAATTATGTAGATCATTAGAACCCTAAAATTTAATCGAAACCCTAAACACCTTTCATAAGAACCCTGATCTTACTCCCAATCCCAAACACCCCTAATTTCGTAAGAACCCTAAAATTTAATCGAAAACCCTAAATCTTATGAACCATTTAAGGAGAATCCCTAAAACAACAAACCTAACAAAAATCCCAAATTAAAAAAAAAAAAAAAAACTAAAAAAATAAACCCTAATTCGATTCAATTGAAAGAAAAATAAAATAGAACAATGACTTTATACCAAATATATAAAATAGAATATACCTTCGATTAGAATCTGCGTTTGTGTGTGTTTCTATGTATTTGTGCATGTGGGAGTGTTTTATGAGGAAGAATAAGATTCAGGAAAGAGTGAGAGAGATAAAGAAAGGGGTGATAATATTTTATTCAAATCACTGTACATTTCTCTGTTTACCTCCTCACAAACTCACTGTAGATGCAAAGAAGGGCCAAAGTGTTGGGGCTTATACATTTCCTTGTAAATGTATGTTTTACTAATGATTATTTTTAGAATAAATTGCAAAAAATCGTCTTTGTCATATGTTCAAATTGCCGATGCAGTCCATATCTTTTTGAAAGCATGCTTCATTGATGTGGGAAACCTTTAGTGCGGATATCGTCTTTGAATATATATGAAATTACTAAAATGACATTTCTTTCATAAAGCATTGTCATTTTCACTTAGGTGCATGTTAGTCATTTCTCTTTGGGCTATGGATGAAATCTACACCAAAAGTTTTCTATAAGGACGACGTCTGCACTTTTGAATAGATAAAGACTGCATCTGTAATCTGTAAATACCACGTACTGTTTGTATATATGTAAGATTATATATAGTTACTGTAAATTTACTGAATAGTTAAGACTGCATTCTGTACATACTAGATACAAGGGGTGAGCATCGGATCAAAACCGACCTGACCTGGCCCGACAAAACCAAAACCTGAAACTCGGAAAAAACCCAAACCAAAACCGAATACTCGGTTTTTCTCATTTCGGTTCGGTTTTGGTTTCTGTTTTTCGGTTCGGTTTTGGTTTTTCTCGGTTTCTCGGTAAAAGCCTAAACCGAGTTAGAACCGAGTTTTGTCGGTTCAGTTTCGATCGGCTCAGTTTTGTCAAGTTTCTTGGTTCAGTTCGGGTTTAATTCAATTTTGCTCACCCCTACCATATACTATTCGTGTAAGTGTCCGTCATCACTATATAAATGACACAAACAATTTTTAAGAAAATGTGGTTATCGAATCATTAATAAAACATTATATTCACCATTTTAGATATTTTTTCAACATAGATTGAGGAATAAACCAACTTGAAGACACTTTGTAAAAAAAGAGTTTTAAGAAGTGTAAATATTTTGAAGACATCGTTAACTCCTTTTCTATATTACATATAAAATAAAAATAGTTAAATATGAAATATTGAAAGTGGAAAAATATGTAAAATGCTGAATGGGGTTCGAAATTACAGGAAAGGTGTGGTAAATTTGATTAAACGTTTATAACAATGAAAGGCTTGTATATGACTTATATATATGACATGTACTTTGTGTTCCATTATTCCCGAATGAAAACTCATATATAACTATATAAGCAATATATTATACTCCGTATATAAAGTCAATTTGTAAATTATAAAATCATGGGTTAAGAAAAATAAAAAATTTACTTTATTCATATACAGTAAAACCTCTATAAATTAATAGTATTGGGACCGGGATATTTTACTAATTTAACAAGATATTATTATATCGATAAATTAATAATTTATTAATTTAAAGAGGTTTTATTATGGCCCTTAAATTTTCAAGTGTAATATACTAGTTATAATGTATACTCCTTAGATATGAAAAAAAAAAAATTGAAAAACAAGTTCCAATTAAAATTTTATGAATTTATATTCACATTTTATGAAAATAAAATCAACACTTTTGTTGCAATACGAGAAGACAACACACCAACACTTTACAACAATAAGGAGATTTTGAGATAAACTCAATATAGATTTGAAGTTCAACAAAAAATAACAAGTGATAATGAATTTCATTTTTTACTAAACAATTTTAGGATTTTGAAGTATTTCTCTCACACACATATATACATATATATGGAATTTTTAGTAATTATTAATTTATAGTTTTGTTAGGACTAATATATATACACTAGAGTTTCAAAAAAATTATTATCTTATTATTTTATTGATTGGGGTCCAAATTTGTACTGGTCCCAAGTTGGGACTGGACAAATTATTAATTTTATCGAGGTTATTAATTTATCGAGTATTAATTTATAGAGGTTTTACTGTAGCTTCTAAGAGGGTTAGGTGCGGTGAGTAAGATGGGCTCCTCATTTGGAACCCACGGGGTGTACGTGCGGTGAGTAAGATGAGCTCATCATTTGGGCCCCACGGGGTACTACATCACCTTAACAAACCTCCCTTTACAACCCCTTTACTCACAACTAACTACAACTTACTCATTTGGGCCCCACCACTTATAACTTTACTTTTTTATTCAAATTATCAAATAAACTAAATTCATTTCATTAAAAATAAAATTACAATACATCACAATAAAAAAACCCACCTTCACCTTGTGACCTCCTCGTCACACCTTGCCACCACACGCGCCAAAAATCTCCACCACCACCACGTATCCACCATCACCGTTGCGTACACACCACAACCATGATCAAAACTTTATATCAGAGTAGTTTTCGAGCTTGTGAAGTTGAGACAAAATGATTCACACTCGTGTGTGACTCGATGTGATTCAACTCATGTACAACGAGTCAACTCTTTTTCTTTCTTTTATTTTTTGTTGGTTTTGGGTATAAAAACAAGACGAATACTCATTTTAATAACTAAAACCGGTTTGGTATCACCTTGGGTTGGTCTTGTGGTCGCGTCGTGGTGAAGCCGTGAGCTTAAGCTCACGGCCGAGGCTCGTTATGTCATTGTTGAGTCTAGTTTAGTGGTTGTCGAGTCATGGTTACGCGTCGTGGAGTTTATGCTCTCGTTGATTAATCGTTATTTTTGTTTTGATATTGTTATTGTTGTGGTCAAGAGTAGAGTTAGGATTAGATTAGGGGGTGTTGAAGTTGTGGTTGTTGTGGATTGTAGCCGAGAAGGACCTAGGGTCCGTTTGGTTTGGCAGCCGAGACCAAGGGTCCGTTTGGTTGCCGGGTTCGCCACAGCTTCGAGCCGTGGTGATGACGATGGGATGTTGTTGTTGTTATTGATATTGGGATTTGGGCATTAGACTTGGATTGTTGATTAGGTTTATTTGTTAACGAGCTGTAGGATTATGGTCGATAACCATATTATTGGACATGAAATAATTAATTGTGAGCTTATAATTATATTTTTGATGTTTGAGCCAAGTTGAGTGCCGCCGAGACTCTGTAATCGCGTTGTGGCCTCGACAAGCCAAAAATGCATATTGGACCTTATTTCAGACTTGTGATATGTGAGGTTGACTTATTGACCCGAGTAGCATAGACTCGGAATGGTGACTCGAAATATGAGATAACTCGTTATATAATTAATTTGGAAACTTAAATGATAAAAGTAAAAGATGAGAAATGGTATTAATAAATAATAACTTTAAAATATTAAATAACGATTGAATTGAAAAAGGAAAATATTAAATGACACATAGTATATTATTTAATACCTTTAATAAAAGAAAATGGTTAACGAAACAAAAATAGAATGTACGTGAGTTATTTAATATTTTGAGGGCACGCAAATCGAGTAGTACTATTTATAGAAATATTGAGGTTATATTGAATTAATATCGCGTCGCGAATCGGTTGACATTAATATACCCGGCCCACATGGTTATCGATAAGAACCCGATAATTCTTCCGAATAACTTATTGAAAGTTAAACTTAATCATTTGACCTTGACCTTGTTCCATGAGTCGTTTATATTTTGGTCTTTCGTTTGGCGTATGTTCACTTTAGTCAATGTTGTGTCACCACTGCACACACGATTATACCAAACATTAATAAACGGATATAATAAAAAGATTTTGAAATCAAAAGATATATTCGGGAAAAGTCGATTGTTAGAGATTTATACACTTTTGGATTAGATGTTAAGACAAGTCTATTATGTTAAGTCGTGCTGGGTCCGCAGTGCCGTGACATTCTAGCTGCCGTAATATCTTCTTATGTTGTGTCATTTCTCGTTTGATTTGTTGATGTGAGCTATAGCCCCACTTTTACGTTAATACTGTTTTATTAAATTTGGGGTGAGAGAACATGTCAATTTTTTTTATTTTGGACCTGCGTCGTTTTTAAATACTTTACATTATTTGTTATGTTAGCTAGCTAATGATAGATTATATATGTTGTAATGTGTAGGGTTATTATATCACATCTGCAAATCGTGTAGGGATATAATCTCACGTTGCAAAATGTGTGAGGCGTGGCGTGGCGGCATTGCTGCGCCTCAAGCCTTATGTACCATGGCGGAGCTTTTGCATTTCTTAAGGCGTCACAAAAACGGCAAAAAATATTTGTAATTTATGTATTTATAATTTTAGATCATATTACTAGTACTATATTAGATATTTGAACTATACTTTATATATAATACCAGGCCCATATATCAAATAGCCCAAATTCCAAATACTAGTTCAAAGTAGTTCAAAAAAATAATAATAAATAAAATAAAAAATAAACTGGTTCAAAAAATGACGCCATGCCATTACCAAAAGGCGCGCCTTTTCTCGCTTTATTTAACGCCTTTTTGCGCGACGCCTAGATCAGTCTCCAAGGTCCATTTCGTGGCGGCGAGGTCATGCCTCGCGCCTTTGCGGCGCCTTGGCGCGCCTTTTAGAACACTGGCTGCAAGCGTAGGCTAGTACTATAGTGTGCACCTATAGGAATTTATGTCGGATATTGATATGATTTTGAGATATTGTTGATACCTTAGTCTAGTATAGCAAACTTATGAGCATTTCGGTCCACTTTTACGTATTGTTTTGAGTATAAACCTATGAACTCACCAGCGTTAGCTGACTTTTTAGCATGTTTTCTCAGGTACTGAGTAATGTCTTTATTGATGCTTGATTTGGATGGGAAGCTTGGCAAGTGGCGTGGTTAACGGATCATTCATACTCTGATAAACATAAGGGACCTATCTTTTTATTTATTTGGGCTTGCTACATACTTTTTGGGAATAAATGTAAACTTAAATTTGCGACTTTAAATATTTTATTTAATTTGGATATTGTTATTCCGTTCTTATAATCATGTTGTGTGTCAATCCAAGTAGCACCCCGAAACTTTGATGAGTCTTTCGTTGTATCAAATTTTGAAGGTGTTACACATGGAATGCCAAACGTGTCACATCAGTGTCATAACATCATCCTCACTTTTAGTACTCACATATGGGGTGTTCATCGGTTCGGTTCTTAGTTTCGGTATGGTTTATTCTTTGGTTTGTTCGGTGTTAAACCAAACACTAAACACTCCTACTCACACACTAAAATATCCCATCCCTCGTAACACTCTATCACATGTTATTTGGGCCCCACCCGTCTTTTTATTTATTTTTTTCTATTTTTCAAACAAACTAATTTTTCATTTATTAAATTAAAATACAAATAACATTTTTATATAAAAAATAAAATAAAATAAAATAAAAAAAGAAGTAAACATCATCTTCTTCATACAACACACACTCAAACACACACAAACGCGCACACACACCAAATCAAAACACAACACAAACACAAACACAAACCCACTTTTTATTGTCCTGTTTAGATATGTAATTCACAATGTTGGGTCAAATTCTTTGTAATAATGTAATATGATACAAGTTAAAAAGATTACAAACACTCAAGTTAGTTTATTTTTAAGAAAAATGCTAAACACAGCCTTAAACTATGTATAATAAATTCAGCCAAATAGCTGTCCCCTCTTTAAAATTAACTTCTCCTAACCAACAAATGTGTTATCTCTCGATGCATGTTTTTAACTATTAAACGTAGCTTTTAAGGATACAAATAGCAAAATCTTATGTAATTCGATATAACCTATTACTTTGAAACATTTCTCACCAAAATTATCGAACAAATAACTAGTAATCGATTGGACAAAAACATGAATTATTTTGATGTAATTAGTTAATTACTTGATAGGAAGTAAAAGTAGTGATGCAATAATAGGCCACAAGCAGGCTTTGTCTAACATGCTTCAACTTTATGGGAGCACCCCACTCGTATTCAAATGTCCATGTTTTTTGGTCTTTTTTGTAGAGCATAAACACACGCAAATTTTGGTCTTTTGTTGTAAAATAAACCTTTTAGTTTTTGAAACTACCAAACGTTGGAGAAAAAGTTAAATCATTAACAGAAGTTATATTTGTATCTACCAAACAATGCAAAAACTAAGTATTTAAGTAAATAAGAATTTGAAGCCAAAAACAAGTGGCACATTAAATAAGGGTGTCAATTTTTGACAGGACATAAACACGATATGATATTGGCATAAAAGTAAACGAGTTATAGTTAAAGTGTAAATAAGTTTTGGTATTTTTGAATGGTACCTAACTTTGTCAATCCTATCTCGAATAAAATCTTTGAGCAAGTTAGATAACTGGCGTGATTTGTATGTTCCCATATAGTTAGTCAAATACTCTAATGAGTTGCCATGTAAACAAAAAATGAAATGCAAACGCTTTATTTTATTTTTGCTGTTTTTCAGCATTAAAAGTATTTTTTTGAAAGTTTGTATATAATCACCAACCCAAGAGGAATATTACTCTCTTGAGTTAATTACATAAATGGTCAATGTAATTTACAAACTTTTTCATTTTTCGTTCTAAAACACTGAAAATTACACCGCCTATCCCTGTACTTAAAACTTTGTAAAAGATGAGTCCTTTTTTTTTTTTTTTTTTTTTTTTTTTTTTTTTTTTTTTTTTGAACGGCATTTAAAAATTTTATATAAAAAAAAATGCTAGTAAGAAACTAGCAAGTACAAGACACACAAATCGAACCAACAGACAAAAGACAGAAAGGAACATAATAAGATCTAACGATACAAGACAAACACGCAAAATACCGAATTAGGGTATTTTAGTCATTTTATACGCCATCTTCAACCACTAAAAGCCCAACCATTTTCATCTTCCTTATGTGATTATTCTTAGAGTTAATTACATAAATCGTCATTGTGGTTTGCTGATTTTTACACATCTTGTCCCTTTGCTTTTTTTAAGCTGTTTTGGTCCCTGTGTTTTTTAAGCAGGTCAATGGTGTTTCGATAGCTTTGGTGGCTAGGTCGGGAGTAGTCTCCTAAGGTGCGTGCTCTAGGTGGTTCGGGTGAGTTTTGGTGGTTTGGTTGAATGACGGGTTCTAGGATATTATCACCTTCCATAATGGTGGATGATATGGATTACAAACAAAGACACGAAGAAGAAGATAGACTAAAGAAATTCTATGAAAAAGAAAATAAAAATCTCACTAGATAGGAATATAATGAGTAGACCTAATTAAAATAAAAATAAACCTAAGCAATAACTATTTTCCGGCAGCGGCGCCAAAAACTTGATGCGTGTTTTGCAACCTCGCAAAAGGTTTTACCTCTCAAGGGATTTGAGAGATTTTGCAATCCACTAGGCAGTGTACCTGACCGTTGTAGTGAAGTAAATGGTAGGTCTGGGGGATTGATCATTTTTTCTTGGGGAATAGTGTCGTTAGGATTGAAGTGTATGTCAACTAGCTCTAAAGGTGAGGGATTATTCTTTTTTGTATTTTTATATTTTATAAAAAGCAGTAAAATTTCGGGTATTGGAAGATTGGACGAAATTAGTTACTAGTCAACTAACTCAAAATTACTAACTAAACTACAAACAATAAAATAAATAACAAGAAAAGTAAATGTGGTGAACTTCTATGTGAGACAAGTGTGTTTACTTAGATTTCACTACTCCCTAATTATCTCTTATTGATTTATTGAGTTGTCACAATTGTTTAGTTGAAGGACTGTATTCCTTAATACCAGTCGTGGGGGCGTGTACGTCCTTCCCCAACTCTGTTAGTATCTATTTCTTCTTATGACGACATATTTAGTATCCTATCATAGAATTATCAACATCTACTCATGCATTAAATACAACCAATAAAACCGTAGTATACATCCGATTACGTTTCTTAAGACATTCAAGCTTGTTACCGTATAGGAGATTAGCTAGTTTTCTTAAGCCTAACGCGAGTCAATCAACCAAACAATGAATAACAAATCAACAATCAATAATTAATAACTAGGTTTCATTAGATCTAAGCAAGCACTAAGAAATCTAAGCTAACATGTTAATGTAAAGAAAAGACAAACAATTAATCAAACAACACACAGACATATTGAATTGTTAAAGGAAGAACTTATCTTTAATTGAACATGGAAGAAAAGAGGGTTTGAAACCCTAAAAATGCTGTAAAATTCGGACTAGGGTTTTTCTCCCAAGTTGTACTCTAAAGTTTCACACTTATAAATGAAATAATCCAAAACTATATATAGAGATACAAAGGTGACGGCGTCAGGTAATAGGTCCTGATGCCGTCATCTCGCCGTCATTAGGGTTTTGTGATACCCAATCCAGCTGCTTGACGTCGTCACTTATAATTTTCTCTGGGTCGTCTCTTGTAACACTAATACCAGACGTCCTACTTCCATTTACACGTGATGCCGTCACGTGTAATTCCACCAAAAGTTTTCTGGAGCGCCACTTGCAATTGTTTTCACCTCTTGAATCTTCAAGTGACGGCGTCACCTTGTAAAGCGTGACGTCGTCAGGTGTGTTTTCCAGCTTAGTATCTTTATTTTGTCGTTTTCTTCACTTTTGACTCAAAAAACGTCAAAAATTCTCCATTTTCCAGAATTCTCGTCCCAAATACCTAAAATGAGAAAAAAAAAACGATTTGAGGTAATAATTTGACCATATATTTATGATTTAGAGCTTAAATGACCCCTAAAAACGTATCAAATAAATCCTTATCATATATAAGAACGTTTTTGTAATAACGTATAAAAAAGAGTATGTAAAAATGTATATAATTACGTATACAAAAACTTATAAAAAGACATAAAAAGTATATAAAAACGTGTATAAAAACGTATATAAGAACATTTCTATAATAACGTATGTAAGAAATATATAAAAACGTATTTAAAGATGTATATAGAAGCATATTTAAAAAACGTATATAAAAATCGAAAAACATTAAATAAATCAAAGATTTTAAATTATAAACGTTTGTTAGTTTAAAGGATGGACGCTGCAACGGTCGTTGGCTAAAAGGGCTAACATGTAACTGCTAACGGGATCCACTTAACGCCGGTTAAAACCAGGGACCAAAACTTACCCAAAGGTTTCTTACAGGGATGGTATATCTGCACTTTCAAAATGGTTCGAAATGGTTGGGATGAAAGTTGTAATTTGGTCAAAGTTCAGGGATGATTTATGCAATATACTCACTTTTTAATGTAGGAAAAGGTCTTTTTTTTTCGTTACCATTATTTCCCTGGCATGTGTTCTGTTTCATGAAAGGGAACCAACTTACAAACATCTCTCTAGAGCATGCCAAAGTTAACAATTACTACTATGGTTTTTTTTTACTAATAGAGTGAAAGAACAAAAATTTGTCGTCCTCTGAATTCCAAATATTAACAATGAACTTCAAATTGTAAACCAAATATTGTTGATAAAATGATCAAAATCAATTCCATTAAGGAAACATATGTAATATCTAGCAAGTTCATTTAAACCTTTTATTCCACATAAACAACTACCTTTATTATCATACAAAATCTTCACACTCAGCACATGAAATTATGATGCCATTTTCACTAACAATTGAGTTAAAGGAGAACAAATTACATTGACATGAAACACTAACACAATGCTTAACATATTCATCTAGGCTCTAAATCACTAAATGGACCTCAACACATTGACCTCATCATTTGACTTTCCCTTTGACTTTTGGATCATATCTATCTTTGACTTTTAGATAATATGAATTCAAGCTTCCAAAATATGATTCAAATCTTTCTTCCCAGAATGTTGCTTAAAGATCCATTTCCATACCTTACTATGCCCTTTACTACCTTTCTTAATCCCTCTTTCATTAACTGTAATCCTACATGATGATGATCCACCACCATGACCACCAACATCACAACCACCATATGCTTTTGACTTATCAGATAGATCAAGTTTCAAGTCAATAAAACTAGAATCATCATGCACTCTACTAAACTCACTCTCTTTTGGACCAAACCCATGTTCAAAATCCATAAAACCACCTCTATATCCACTTTTCCTAGGCTCACTCTCATTAAAATCTGAAATTTTAGCACTTGAATAAGCCATATCACTAACACTACCACCATCATAATCATAACCACCACCACCTCTAAAACTACAAAGTGACCTTGATCTTGACACATCCATTGGACAATCAGTCACCCATACTTCACTTCTTGCATCAAACAACCCTTCTTTATTTTCTTTACAACAATCTTTCTCTCTTTTTTTCTTAAAGAGTTTTCCAATTTTCCAAAAACCAGGACTTTTCTTCACCTCAACGACACAACTATTACTCCTCCTTAACAAAACCACATCTTCATTTTTCTTGCTACTTTTCATATGTGAAAAAAGTGTCTTTTGCTCATCATTTTCTATCAAAAATGATATCCTACCAACACTTCCAACATCCACAGTACAAGATGAGTTTCTATATGAAGAAACATCAGAGCAAGAACAAGAAGACAGCCTTTGCTCACCACAATCTGAACATACAAGCTTCATTAGTCTTTCTTTAAGACAATAAGCACATATTCCAACATGTGATGAAGATGGATGTCTTCTACATGGAACACCAGATGATGATGAGTAAATGAAATTAAAATCTTGGTAAAAATTGTTGTAGTCTTGATCTGGCTCAACAGACTTGCCTCTTTCCTTCATGGGTACTTTTTAGTTTTCACTAGAATACTTCTATTTACTAAATTTGAGTATCTTTGGACTTTTGGCTGTGAAATTTGTGTTTGTGACTTTATAATGAATTTAAAGAGGGTTGTCAATAAAACACAAAATTTGAGAAGATTTTTGTGTTGGGGTGAAAAAGATATGAAAAAAGATATGTTGTGGTAAAAAAGGTTGACAATATATGTAGGAGGGTGAAGCTCAAGGATGTTAAGTTATCATGGATATAGAAGATACTATAGATTTTGACTTATGAAGTCACTTATACTATGCATGTGTGAGAATGGGGTAGGGGGTGGGGTAGGGTTGGGGGTAGGGGGCATGTAATCTGAAAGAGGAAGGCATGTAAGAAAGAAATCAAGAAAACTTGAACTTTAAGTTAAGGTAGTGATGGAAAATCACTATTTTTTCTGCAGGCATAATTGAATTGGTGAAAAAGTGATTGTGACACATAGATGGAGTGAAAAAATGGAACAAGTAATCTCATCTAGTATTCCAATTCTGATCATCTAAATTGGCCTATTTTGTCCATACTTAATTAATAATGCAGCAAGGACTAAGGAGAGTACGTGAACTACCTTTGATCATCTAAAGGTTTTTGGATTTGTGTTTAAACTAGTACGTAATTATTATGATATGAAATTGTCATAGTTTACTTGTTTGGACTTTGGAGATATTTGTAATAACATGGTTTAAGCTATTTAGGTGTTTTATCAATGTTAATAATATCCTAATTAGGCCGACCGAGTTTAGTTTCAAAACTTTTTTGCACCCTTCTTATGTAGTTAAAACTCCTTTGGATATAGTCGTGTGCATAATTAGCTTAGTATAGTAACCAAGCTGCTATTAAAAAAAAATCGGGTTACTTATTTCGGCAATCTAGGTTTTATTGGCCGATTAGCTTGATTACTTGTTATGTTTATTTTTCCGCCCCGACCACAACATAAATTAGAAAATCAGTGAAAAAAATTATACTATAATCGTAATCAACATTTCCAAAATCTAAAATAACCACAATAGAGCTAAGTGTTCTAATATCATGTCACTCAAGATTTCGTGAGAACTACTTACATTAGCAAGTCTAGATAATTTTTAACACCATGACACAAACTAAAAGTTGAATGAATATCGTGCGAATGTGCGATGATTAAAGTTATATAGACCACATTACACTATGGGGTTTCTTCCATTCATATACCTATAAAGATGAGGATGAATTGAAATGACCAAACTTAAAGATACACATGCATAGATATTGAGATGACATTATATGCGATGGAAAAAGGGATTTACTTGAGCGTGTTGATAATATGCCTAGCTTGTGGTTGATAATTCTATGGCGGTCACACACATGACATGAATGATTTGAGTTATGGGGTCTAAAAGTTGACATCAATTATTCTCTTCGATCTTTTGTGTGTGCTCGTCAATGTCACTCGATTGTTTGATGGTTTAATAGCAATATACACTGTATAATAACTATGGAACAAACTGTAAATGTTTTCATGAACAGAAACTAGCCATTTATTTACTTTTTTAACCTCTGCCACATGTTAACCAAAAGAACCGATATGCATAGAGCTTGTAATAAAATACTCCGTATCACTTTGTTCTATTTTTATGAAGAATAAAACATGTGGTGACACTTGTTTTAGGTAATGGATCCACTTTTATCAAATTAAGAGCTGTTTTTAATAATTATGTCCCCTCCACATCTCCAATTCTTCCTCCCTTTGAATTCCATGAATCCACACAAGTTTTAGACAGAACACGAGAACCAAGCTTGTTTTGTTCTTAAATTACAAAAAGTTTGTGAAAATAGTAATGGTTGTTCAGCTGAACTAAGTACATCCATTACGAACTCATGATCGACAAGCAGTTCGATAAGCACTTAAACCCATCCGGACTATATTGTACTAGTAATTGACAATTGTCAACATAGTTCAAAGTTTCTTTGATTCATCCTACAACTATTTTAAATTGTATTAGCGAACTTAATACTTATATTTTTTATAACAAACTTTCTTTTTAAAAGGAGCAATGCTTATTATATTGTTAATTAATAGATGATAATTACATGTTTGATTGAGCTAACATGCTTGGTCTCAAAGGTTAGTGGGAGCACCTACCAAATCAATCTTTATAATTATGATTATTATGACGTGTGCACTAGAAATATAAACGTTAATAATTTTAAAATCTAGTGGCATGGCTCCTCCCTCGTGTAGTTCCTCTTTTACATTATTTTTAAAGCTATGTCACGCATGAAACTAAAAATCTATATAGAATATAGTCGATTTGTATTTTTATTCGTGTAGTATAGGGTAAAGTGTACGAAATAATGACACACAATCTCATTAATTTAGACTAATAATGACCTTTTGCTCTTATATGAATTGACAATCATCATACGTCCATACACAAAGAAATGAATATATGAATTTGACACATAAAAAAAATACTAATAATAAAATACGTATTAAATAATTAAATTTTGTTAACGACAACCTTTAAGAGTATGGTTAACAAGTTGATTTTATTTGTTTGTAAAAGCTGAAATCATCCCATCATAATCAAGTGTTTGTTTTTCGAGATTGAACTAACTTTATTCTGAATTGTCGACCAATCATAATTATTAATGTAATTAACTAAATCGTGTTAGCTACAACTCTGAATGCTGTTATTAGCAAAACGCTAAGAATAAGGTGTACATTTAGTTCGATTTTTAATTTTCCTCTAAACAATGCAACAGATATTACCGAACTTTGATACAGACAACAATATCATATTTTTTTAATTTTTCTAAAATGCAACATCATATTTTTTGGTGCTAGTCATATGTAGTTTATCCTATACACAGTTGTTATAGTCAAGGATGACAATCTTTAATATGCCAAAGAAAACACTAGTTAAACCTAATACGAGTTAAGCTAGTAACAAAATTGAATTGGGTAAGAGGGTTGCAAAGTCATGCCAGGTTAAACAAGTCTCACGCGAGTCACTCGCATGCAACTAGGCTTTGTTCAAGTTAATAATTACTACCAATTTGGGCTTGGTGATTTTAGGCCGATTAGTCTTATCAGGAGTTATTATAAAATTATTGCAAAACTGTTAGCAGAAAGAGTAAAACGAGTGGTGGGGGAAGCACAAAACGCATTTATAAAAGGAAGATTTATTCTTGATGGTGTTTTAATAGCAAATGAGACGATGGATTACTTGAAGAGAAAGAAAAGAAAGAGCTTAATTTTCAAAGTTGATTTCGAGAAGGCGTATGACAGCATCAATTGGAGGTTCTTAGATGATATAATGAAGAAAATGGGATTTGGGATCAAATGGTGTAAATGGGTTGACTCATGCCTTAGGTCCTCGTCTATGTCCATTCTTGTTAACGGTTTGCCATCAGAAGAATTTGGACTAGAAAGGGGCGTTAGGCAAGGTGACCCATTGTCACCTTTCCTTTTTATTCTGGCGGCGGAAGGGTTAAATGCAATAGTTAATGAAGCGGTGGAAAAAGGCATTTTTAGAGGAGCGGTGGTTGGAGAGGATAACGTCGTGGTCTCTCATCTTCAATACGTGGATGATACCATTTTCTTCGGTGAATGGAATAAAGAGAATGCCAAAGCTCTTATGTGTATTCTTAAATGCTTTGAGGAAGTATCCGGGCTAAGGGTTAATTATAACAAGAGTAAATTATATGGCATAGGAGTTAATGATGTGGAAATGATGGATATGGCGAGGTGGATGGGGTGTGATATAGGGGAATTTCCGTTTACATATTTGGGGTTACTAATAGGGGAGAACATGAGGAGGGTAAACGCTTGGAATCCCGTAGTGGAAAAGTTCAAAAAGAGATTGGGGGATTGGAAAGCAAAAACGATGTCGTTCGGGGGTCGTCTAACATTGGTTAAAACGGTTCTTGGTAGCTTGCCTTTGTATTATTTTTTGATGTTCCGCGTGCCTTTGAGTGTCATAAAAAATCTCGAGAGAATTAGGAAAAAATTCTTTTGGGGAGGGTCGGGCGAGGGTAAAAAACTTTCGTGGGTCAAATGGGGTTCGGTTTTGTCTTCGCTTGGGGAGGGAGGGCTTAATGTTGGGTCTTTACGGGCAAAAAATTTGGCATTGTTAGGTAAATGGTGGTGGAGGTTTAGGAAGGAAGGGGGAGTTTATGGGTTAAGGTGATAAAAAGTATTCATGATAATAGTGGGGGTTTAGGGGATGTTAGGGCAATGGGTGGAGAGGGGAATAGGGGTGGGGTGTGGAGCGATATAGTTAAAATAGGAGTAGAAATTGATGGGTTGAGGATTGAGTTTTCATCTTCTTGTGTTGGGGTTGTGGGGGATGGGAGAGATATTAGGTTTTGGGTAGATCGATGGGTGGACAATCGAAGGCTTTGTGATCGATTTCCTAGGTTATATCATCTAGATAGGAGGAAGGAGGCTAGCGTGATGGAAAGAGGGAGGTGGGCAAATAATAGTTGGGTATGGGAATAGGATTGGGTTAGAAGTGTTAGAGGAAGAGTTACTAAGGAGTTTGAAGATCTTTTAGGCGCTTTACAACATGTTTGTATTTTTAATGATTGTAGGGATCGATGGAGGTGGTCGCTTAGTGAAGATGGTGAGTTCACGGTTAAAGAGTTATCAAGAATGATTGAGGAAATGATTCTATGTTCGGATAATGGAGGTCAAGAAACACTTTGGAACAAGATGGTGCCAAAGAAAATAAACATCTTCGTGTGGAGGGCGTTAAGAGGTAGGCTTCCGGTTCGTGTGGAGCTTGATAGGAGAGGTGTCGATTTGGATTCGGTTCTTTGTCCGTGTTGTAATAATATTGTGGAAACATGCACTCATAGTTTGATTACGTGTGATTTAGCTAAGAGTGTTTGGGAAAAAACGTTTAATTGGTGGAAGGTGGGGGGTGTTAATGCTTTCTCTATTGATGAATTCTTTTCATCAAACGGAAACGTTAATGTCCATATCTCCTTAGCTCGTGTTTGGCAAGCGGTTATATGGACTACCGGGTACTTTATTTGGAAAGAAAGAAACGCACGTGTGTTTGATAATAAAATTTCAAGTACCAACAAGATTGTTCAAGATATTCAGTTGAAAAGCTACGAGTGGATCATTCGAAGATCAAATAAATACAAGGCGATAGAGTGGCATCAATGGTTATGGACCCTATAAACATTCGGCTACAGTGACTTTTTCTCCATCAGATTTGTGTTTGCGTACAGCTGCAACTAAGTTTTGTGCTACTGATATGTATTTGTGCGCAAATGCAACTCTTGATGTGCTACTGTTAAGTGGGTTTGTGGCTGCAAGTTTGTTTCAATTCCCCTTCAAAACCAGTTTGGCTCGAAAGAATTTTTAGATGTCTACCAATGTGGTTTTGGACAGCAACTAGACAATGGTGAGCATTAGTTCAAATGGGATTGTTATTTATTTATGCACTGGTAGGCTGTATATTTAGTTGTGAGCTTTGGTATAAGTAATTGGTTATTTATTTATGTAGTGAGCTAGCTCATGTGATAGGCATTTGATATGTGAATATAGTGTGATGGTATTTTGTTGTATTATTGTTTTTATCTTTTGGGTTTCGTCCTCTTTTAATTAGCTTGTTAATTGAGGTGAGACGCCATGTATTGTATATTTGTTTTTTCTTTGTGGTTTTTATAAATTGTTGCCTTTCTAAAAAAAAAATTACTACCAATATTAGTATTTGACTTAACAGTATGTGTAAATTTAAGTGTCTAATAAAAAAAGTTACAAACTCAAGTCCTGTCAAATATGAATCTCATAATGAATTCGGGAAAAATCTATATAACACATATAAAGAGAAAACACATTTGCTTAAAATTTAAAAACTTCAAAAATAAATAATGTTGTTGCATTAATATACCTTTATTTATAAAAGACAATATAATTTAGTAAATAATTAATTATTAAATACTTAATTACAATTTAAACAATTTTTTTAATTACTTACTCCACAACCATACATACGTAAAATAATTGCACACACAAATTATAGTTATTATACTTAGTCGCCGCTATACACGGGTAATCGTTTATAAAGAATAAACACGTTTGTTTAATACTTAAAAACATTAAAAAAAAAGTAATGTTGTCATACTAAAATACATTTACTTATAAAAGTCAATGAAATATATTAAATAGTTAATTACATACAATTTAAACTACTAACTTTTTTCACTTTCATTTACTTCATACTCATATATACAAGATTGCAAACATAAATTTGTGCTGCTATACAACGTCGTTGTTATGCACGGACAACCGTTTAATGTTATGTAAGTTGTGGATTTTTTTTTTTTTTTTTTTTTTTTTCTCAATTTTTTCATTTTTTTTTCTAAAAAGTTTAGAGGTCTTCTCTAGCAAAGTGTTTGGACATTTTAGAGTGTATTTTTTATTTTTGAAAAATATGTTGATTTGGCAAAGTGGTGACATTTAATCTTTTATTTAAAAGAAGAGATACTTCCACGTCTTTCTTTACTTTTATATTAGTTTCATATATACATAACCAATGTTGCAAAAATCGTAAATCGATCCTGAGGCGGTCGATAGTCGAGTTGCGTTTTTTAGCCGATTAATCGGCCGAAAACCTTGTAATCGCCGATTAATCGGCCGACTTCCTTGTAAATGTCTCCAAGTTCCAGGGCCTTGTAGCTTGGAATCGACGATTACAAGGCCTTGTAGGCCGTTTTTTGCAACATTGTACATAACATAAAATGACAAAATATATCATGTACAGTTTTAAAGCATAAATATGATACTTTTAAGTTTTAAGAAAAGGATATGAAATTGTTCCTCAAAAGAAAAACATAACAAATTACTTTTTTGCACTTTTCTAAAATCAAGTTGTAAGTAGAGTAGAAAAAATGATTTGAGGGTGGCTACTAGTTGAGTTCAAAAATTCAAACTTAACTAGATACACATTTAAAGATTTGTGAGAGAAATATAGCAAATGGGTGGGGAGAGGGACTATATATCTTCACAAGAGTTCAGAACTTCAACATAACTAGATATACATTAAAAGTTCGTGAGAGAAAGATAGTAAATGCTCATAAGGATAACTCGGTTAGGCATGTTATACCTTTGTTAAAGATTCGCCCTTTACGAAGCACCCAGACACAAAAACTTTCGATTTACTTTTTTGAAGAAATATAAATATAATCATTTTTTCCCCTTTTCCGAAAAATAAAATGTTTGACAAAAGTAATGATTGCAGTGAAATAGCTATGAGCAGTAGTTGTTTTTTCTATAAATACGTGTGGTAAAATAGCAGTGTATCCTCACGTTGTAACGACGAGTATCATGCACTTAAAATTATTGACAAACAATGTTTTTTGATAATACACTTTCGTGACAATAACTTTATAGAAAACTATAATTTTAGGTTCTTATAACTTCAAACAATAACAAATTATGTTTAAAAGTTGATAGTGAATGTCGTTCTAAAAAAGAAAAAGAAAAGTAGATAGTAAACATAGACATGCCATTTAAGTTATTGTACTGTATAATTTATTGATTGTATTTTTACATTAAGTGATGCTTTAATTATTGCATTAATTTAAAGTATTAAATATATATGTTATTGCATATGTTAATTATACAACATACATATATAATTGTATTGCTTAGATGTTAAAAATTCATTGATATTTTAACAATTTCAAAATCTTGTTATATTTAGTGAGGGCGTGTTTGTTTTATTAAAATGTTTTAAGTCTGAATCTGACTACCACATCTTACCAATAAGAGGTGGTTAGAAAGTCTAAATCTGAAAGAAATAATGTTGTTTGTTTTTGTATGATTGTCTGAATGATTTAAGTGCTCGTTTCTGCAATTTATTTAAGTAACTTATATAAATATGAAGCAAGACTTTTTATCATAAATATAATATAGTTAATAAACCATCAAATATATATATTAAAACGAGACTTCAATTTCTTATCGAGTAAGAGGCAGTAAGACAAGTCTCCCAATATTTTCTACTAAGAGGATTAACCCATTCTCTAAGGTGGGAGAGATTGTTGTTTTAGACACCGATGAAGACGAGGTTGTGAATACGTTTGATGAGTCCATGAATCTATCTGGTGGTATTTGGTTGCGTTATATGACACGTATGGTATCAAGCTCCAAGGTCTTGGTAGAAAGTAATTTTGTTTTCATAGGAGTCTAATGGTCTCTTTTGAGTAGTGGTTTTTTCTTGTTTAAAAAATTAGAAGTATCTTGTTATGTAAGTTTTTCCGTCTATGCAACGGACTGAGATATGGGATTCACCCATATCCTTTGTACTTAAAAGTTTTTTGGAGTAATATATTTACCGGGTCTTTTGACCTTTTACCCAAAAAAAAGACAAGTCTCCCACCTCTGACTGAGTAAGATATTATATGTGTAACTGGGTCTGACGCAAAAGAAAAAAAACAAACAAGCAAAACATCTGCCCACCTCTTACTAGTAAAAGTAAAAGGACTAGTAATATTTTTTTAAAGGGGCAATTACATCTATCTCCTTACTAAAGTTTAATATTACATCAATATCCTTCCCACTTTTATAATTACGTCAATATTCTTCTCAAACTTTTGTAATTACATCAATATCCTTATCACTTTTATAATTACGTCAATATCCTTCTCAAACTTCTGTAATTACATCAATATCCTTCTCAAACTTTTAAATTCTCGTATATATCACAAAATCAACATGTTTTTTCATTACTAAAGGCTAAAAAGTATATATGAACAAATAAATAAATATGAACAATATGTTCTTTCAAATACATATATATCCAAACTTTTATAATTCGTCATCGTGTTTTTTCATCAATCGAAGCCAAAAAAATATATACAAACTATATAATTATGATGAATATCAGTAAAATAATATTTCTGAATTTAAAATTAATATAATACAAATTTAATTGATTTCTGGATATATATGAAAAGTTAAAAGTTCGAGCAATATATTGATGTAATTACAAAAGTTTTAGAAGGACACTGATGTAATAAAAATAGGAAGGATATTTATGTAGATGCACTTTATTTTGGATACCCTTATTTTGGTGCATACCAATGGACAAATCTCCATCATCCATTTAATTTGATCTAATAGTTGGGATAAACCTAAAATTAAATATGGAAACCTAAGTCCATGTTTTTTTCCTTTTTTTTTTTTATCTTTTTTATTATTTTTTTTTTCTTTTTTTCTTTTTGGTTTTTTTGTCACGCATCTTTTTTTTCTTTTTTTTTTGGTTTTTTTTGTTTTTTTTTTTGTTTTTTTTTGTTTTTTTTAATGTTTTGTTTCTAAATCACTTTTTCCCCCTTTTTTTTTTCTAATAAATATTTTTTCGTAATACACGTTTTTTTTTTTTTTTTTTTTTTTTTTTTTTTTTTTTTTTTTTTTTTTTCATACGTTTTTGTCCGTTTTCATACGTTTTTGTCTGTTTTCGCCTGTTTTCATATATTTTCGTCCGTTTTCATACGTTTCTCGTCCGCTTTCTTACGTTTTTGCCCGTTCACGTCTGTTTTCATACGTTTTCATCTGTTTTCTTACATATTCGTTCGTTTTCTTACGTTTTCCTTCGTTTTCTTACGTTTTCCTTCGTTTTCAAACGTTTTTATCCTTTTCATACATGTTTTTATAATTTCAAACGTTTTTTTTTCGTTTTCATACATTTTCATTCGTTTTCATTCATTTTTAATTGTTTTCTGCCATTTCCAGACGTTTTCATATGTTTCTAAATATCGCAAGTGATATTCTGTGATATTCTAAACATCACAAGTTATATTCTGAATATTACAAGTGATATTCTGTGATATTCAGAATATCACAAGTGATATTCTGAATATCACAAGTGATATTCTGAATATGCAGAATATCACAAGTGATACTATGATTACCACAAATGATATTCTGGATATCATAAGTAATATTCGTCCATTTTTCTTACGTATTCGTCCTTTTTCAGACGTGTTTTTAAGCTTTCATACGTTTTCATCCGCTTTCATACATATTCGTTCGTTTTCTTACGTTTTCGTTCGTTTTCATACATTTTCGTCCGTTTTCTTTCGTTTTCATCTAGTTTTCAAACATTTTCATCCTTTTCATACATGTTTTATAATTTCATATGTTTTCTTCCATTTTAATACATTTTCATTCGTTTTCGTTCATTTTTAATTGTTTTATGCCATTTCCAGATATTTTCTGCCATTTCCAGACGTTTTCATATATTTCTAAATATCGCAAGTGATATTCTGAATATCACAACTTATATTCTGAATATCACAAGTGATATTCTGTGATATTCTAAACATCACAAGTTATATTCGAAATATCACAAGTGATATTCAGGCTATCACAAGTGATTTTCTGTGATATGCAGAATATCACAAGTGATACTATGATTACCACAAATGATATTCTGAATATCATAAGTAATATTCTTCCATTTTTCTTATGTATTCATCCTTTTTCAGACGTGTTTTTACGCTTTCACACGTTTTCATCCGTTTTCATACATATTCGTTCGTTTTCTTACATTTTAGTTCGTTTTCATATATTTTCGTCCGTTTTCATCTAGTTTTCAAACATTTTCATCCTTTTCATACATGTTTTTACACTTTCATACGTTTTCATATATTTTCGTCCGTTTTTTCATTCGTTTTCGTCCGTTTTTAAACGTTTTTTTTTGCCATTTTCAGACATTTTCATATGTTTCTCAATATCACAAGTGATATTCTGAATATCACAAGTTATATTCTGAATATCACAAGTGATATTCTAAACATGACAAGTTATATTCAGAATATCACAAGTGATATTTTGTGATATTCTGTGATATTCAGAATATCACAAGTGATATTCTAAATATCACAAGTGATTTTCTATGATATGCAGAATATCACAAGTGATACTATGAGTACCACAAATGATATTTTCATAGGTATTCGTCGGTTTTCTTACATTTTCGTCCATTTTCTTACGTTTCAGAATATCACAAGTGATATTAAGTGGTTCTATAATATCACTTGTGATATTATGAATAACACTTGTGATTTTCTTATGTTTTCGTCTGTTTTCATACTTCGTCCATTTTCATACGTATTAGTCCATTTTTTTTTACGTTTTTGTCCGTTTTTATACATTTCCGAATATCACAAATGATATTCAGAATATCACTTGTATTTTTATGAATATCAATGGTGATATTCTAAATATCACTTGTGATTTTCTGAATATCTATCACTTGTGATTTTCATGTTACAAAACATTTATTGAAAATCACTTGTGAAATTCAGAAAATTACTTATGATATTCGGAATATCACTTGTGATACTTTGTATATCACATAATATTACTTATAATATCCAGAATATCATTTGTGGTACTTATAGTATCAGTTGTGATATTCTCCATATTACAGAAAATCACTTGTAATATTCAGAATATCACTTGTGATATTCAGAATATCACTTGTGATATTCAGAATATAACTTGTGATATTTAGAATATCACATAATATCACTTGTGATATTCACAAGTGATTTTCTGTGTTTTCTTATGTTTTAGTCCGTTTTTATACGTTTTACGAATATCACAAATGATATTCAGAATATCACTTGTGTTTTTCTGAATATTAATGGTGATATTCTAAATATCACTTGTGATTTTCTGAATATCACTTGTGATTTTCATGTTAAAAAACATTTGTTGAAAATCACTTGTCAAATTCAGAAAATCACTTATAATATCCAGAATATCACTTGTGATACTTTGAATATCACATAATATTACTTATAATATCCAGAATATCATTTCTGGTACTTATAGTATCACTTGTGACATTCTCCATATTACATAAAATCACTTGTGATATTCAAAATATCACTTGTGATATTCTGAATATCACATAATATCACTTGTGATATTCAGAATATAACTTGTGATATTTAAAATATCACAGAATATCACTTGTGATATTTAGAAACATATAAACGTCTGAAAATTGCCAAAAACATTTAAAAACGAACAAAAACGAATGAAAAAACGGACAAAAACATAAGAAACGAACGAAAATGTATAAAAACGGAAGAAAACGTATGAAAGAGTAAAAACATGTTTGAAAAGGACAAAAGTGTTTGAAAAATGAACGAAAACGTAAGAAAACGGATGAAAACGAACGAAAACGTATGAAAACGAACAAAAACGTAAGAAAACAGACTAATCTGTATGAAAACGAACAAAAACGCATGAAAGCGTAAAAACACGTCTGAAAACAGACGAAGACGTATGAAAAATGGACGAAAACAAAAGAAAACGGGCGAAAATGTATGAAAACTGACGAAAACGTATGAAAACGAACAAAAATGTAAGAAAACATATGAAAACAGACGTTAACGGGCGAAAACGTAAGAAAGCGGACGAAAACGTATGAAAACGGACAATAACGTATGAAAACGGGCGAAAATATATGAAAACGGGCGAAAACGTATGAAAACAGACGAAAATATATGGAAGCGGAAAAAAAAACGTTTATTAGGAAAAAAACGTGAATTAGAACGGAAAAAAAAAAAAAAAAAAAAAAAAAACGTGTAAAAAAAGGAAAAAAAGAGGCGTGTAAAAAAAAGACACAAAAAAAAAAACAAAAAAACAAAAAAAACTAGTAGCGTGAAAAAAAAAAGGCACAAAAAAAAAGAAAGAAAAAAAAAGGAATAAATAAAGAAAGAAAAAAAAAAGAATAATAGAAAAGACAACAAGACAAAAAAAAGGGAAAAAACATGGACTTATGTTTCCCCATTTAAATTTTAGGTTAATCCCCATCATTAAATCAAACTAGATTGATGATGAGGATTTGTCCATTGGTATGCACCAAAATAAGAGTATGCATTTGAATTTTCCTCTATTTATGTAAAACAAACACACCCTAAATGTGTAAGATTTTATAAGAATTGTATCTTTAGAAAGTTTCAAATACTTTCTAAAAAGTAAACATAAATCACATCTATCTTTGACGACGCTATGCGCCAAAGATACCCGTAGTTCGTGTTTGTTTATATATACGGGTCAACCCAGAGTCATCAATTTAAACCGACCCATCCCAACCCGAATAATCAAAATCCAATTATCAACAACGGAAAGCCACCCAAAATATTTCCCCAAATTTACCGTTTTACGACACCTTCTTCTCCCGCCGCTTAACCTGCACTTCCTATGTGAAATTATCGCTTACTTTGTAGGTAACTAACTGTAGCTTTATTGTAACAAGATTATATGATTTATTTTGTTGAAATGTGAATTTATTTTAATGCGTTGGTTAGTAATTTAGTTATACAAGTTGAAAATTTTGAGCTTATTAACTTTGGAATTAGCAGATAAGCAGTTTCATCCAAACACTTGAAAACGGAATCCCAAACACCCTCTTTAGGTTCCTTGGGGAGGGCGAGTATTTGACTCATATGTACGCGGCCTAACCAGGTATCTCGATAACTGTTTCCGAACCCTTTCCCCGGCCACCCCTAGTACATTTACCTAGGGAGGTTTTAACCTGAGACCTCTTGTAAGGACATCAGGATGGTGGTGGTTAGACACCCTCGTAGTTTCTTACCAATTAGCGTTTATATCTTCCGAAAGCTCAATGCCTGTCGATGTATTTGTCTAAGCCTATTTAACGAATATGGGGAAATGTATAAGGCATATGCTTAATTGTTTAAGGGTGTGTTTGGTTTGAGGATATGGAAATGGGGAATGACTTTCGTTTTCAATAAAATTGTTTGGTTTATGGGTTTTATTTTCGGGAATGGGTGTGAAATCCAAAAAAGTAGGCATTCTCTAAACCGTCCAATGGCGATGAGTTTAGAAACCCATTCCCCTACCTATACCCATAGTAATTCCCTAATACAAACCAAACGCCCCCCTAAGTTTATGTGATGCTCATGAATCATTAGTGGAAGCAACTCTTTGTGCTGACTGAACGTATTAGAAGATATAGTTTTGCTCATTATATGAAATTTTCCACACTGACATACTTGTATAGACAAGATAGACACACAGGTGATTCTCTGAGCGTAAGTCCGAACCAAATTGATTGGATTGAATTTGCAGTAGCGTGCCTTAACTCTATTTTTAGTCAATTTCGGTAGCATTACATGTAAATGAGTAAATGTTAATATGTTTTTCACTTTGGGCTCCAATATGATCTAATGAACAATAGGAACTAAGATATCCTTATCTAATGTTACTGTTAACACATGTAATTTGCTTTCGGACACAGTTTTTTTACTTGTTATTATTTATGAATTTAATCCTGGTGGACCAACCAACTTATATCTGTGCTTTACGAAAATGGTCGCTGTTGTTCGTTTGTCTTTAAACAGGTTATTGATATTTCTTTCATTTTTTACCAGTTCTCTTTTATATATGTTATTTTTTATTTTATTTTGTTTGTTGTTTCTTGTTGTAGCTTTTTGTTGCAATAAGTTATAATAGAACTGCCGGTGGAAAACATGCTTGCTTCAACAACCATGAACATGTTCAAAGTTCATGGTTGTTATCGTCTCCAATCCTTACATTCCCATATTTCCCAGAATACCCTTCACACATCTCCTACAACATATCATAAAGCCAAGCTCTGTCGTATCTCACCAACCTCAATTCTTTCTTCGTATCCTCAAATTCCCACATTTAGGACCAATCTAAAGCACAGAAAAGTTAGGGTCTCAGATATTGGAGCTCCATTATGGACACAACAAACTGACGAAGAAGAATATGCTCGCTCTTCTGAGGATTTGACAATGAATGGAGATGTTTATCAGAAGACCTTGAGATTAGTGGAATGTTCTATGTTTGCTGCTCTTGGTGGTTTAACCTACATCTTAAGCAGCTCTCTTGCTATCGAGGTACTTTTTTGACTCAGATTTTCTTGTTATACCTGGTTTTCTCGATGCAACTCATGTCATGTTAGTCGATTTGTTTATTCAGCTTGTTTAGTTGCTTACTTGGAATACTAACAATGTGTGGTACTAACAGAACTACTTTGGTTGTTTCTTTGCATTGCCTATAGTATTCTCATCAATGAGATGGGATATTGTTGCTGGCAGAAAGACTATGGTATGTAATAATTCATCGTTTCTTATCCCTGAAATTAGTATCAGTGAAGTGTCGCATCTTTATAATTTATATTTCCAATTCTTTTCATATTTTTTTTTGTAGGTGGCGACTGCGGTATTGTTGCTCGTCTTGGCTGGTCCGATAAAAGCTATAACTTATCTGGTAAGCCAATGTTCTTCTTGCAGTCAAGTTATCTTTACGGCTGAATATGCACCAGAAATACTAATAATATCTCTTGCTTCTCATCAGCTAATGCATGGGTTTCTTGGTCTTGCTATGGGCTCTTTGTGGAGGTATGTATAATTGGTTCATTTATATTCCTCTTATTTCATCTATTCCTTGTTTGCTTTTCAATCATTAGTCTAAATTGACCACCCTTTAATACATTAACTTTTGTTACAGGTCAAAAGCAAGTTGGGGAGTTTCCATATTTCTAAGTGCACTAGTAAGTCTTCTTCTCTCCCTCAGATCTGAAACCACTTTAATTCATCTTACAAGAGGACCAATTTCAGTGAAATGAATTGTAAAACTATGCAGGTTCGAGCTGTGGGCGCAGTCGGATATGTTATCATGTACTCATTCTTAATCAGAGAAAACATTCTTGCTTTGGTAACTTTACACCCTTTATATCTGGATTTACTTTGGTATCCTTAACAAATCACTGATTTCCAACATTTATTTGAATTGATCATGTTTATCATGTAGATAACTATTAACATTCACGCCTCTGCCACATTTATTCTTTCATCATTTGGCTTCTTGGCGATTCCATCTATGAATGTAATATATGCCGTTTTTGGGACTTTGGTTCGTCTCGCTACCCTCTCAAGTATCTGTTACTTATTTATACTGCTCAAACTCCATATTGGATTTTAGTCTCTGGTCTTTTTGGCAGGTTTTACTCAATTGCTCTTTCTTTGTGTTCCTGCTTCATCTTCTATATGCTCTCTTCTTTACAAGGCTCGGAATGAAGGCTTCCTTGAGATTACCAAATTGGTTTGCTAAAGCCATTTGACTGATTAGCCGACGCCATTTATTCTTACGAGATATAACTGTACTCCCATGAGAAAGTTGATCCGCTGGTTATTTTTGTTTTTGCTTTTGTTATAAGTTAACAGCCAGTTCTTTGGCAACCATTAAAGTATAGGTACATAATGTACTTGCACATACTTAAATTCTTTCTTTAACTGGTTCACCATACTTTAGGACTTGGAGAGAGTGATATAACTAGAGCTTCTTAGCAGAGCGTCTGTAACACGACTATTTATTTAGGGGTTGTTCCGAGGAAAAAATGACCCCATTTAATTTGGGAAAAAAAATGCCAAGAAAAACTATATTAACCATCCTGACCGTTTAAGACTTTCAAATTGACATAGACTAGCGTTTGTTCAAAATAAAAAAGGTAATAGTGTCTCTGTGTGTGTCATCTGGGATTATTAGATGGGAGGTAAGTTCATTTAGAGATAAAAAATAGTTGGAGACCGAGACCGAGGACGAGCGGCTTAATTTACTCATAACTTTTTAAAATTACGTTATTCACTGTTTATGGTTTATGTTAAGGAAAAATGACTCCATTTTAACTGGCATTAATACCAAAATCTAATGAATACACCAAGACAAATACAACCTTTCAAACCACTTAAAACTTCAAATCCTGATACGTTTTGAGTACACCAATTGTCTGGAAGCCAGCAACCAAAATTGTTCAAAAGAATAACTTAACAAACCAGTCACAGATAAGCATCTAGCAGCTAAACAACTCTAGATGATGATAGTCAATCACATCAGTCACTGAGTGATCTAAAGTGATTTGAAGCAAATTACATATTCAAGGCATCTAGTACGCATGACGAACAATGATTTTTACCAGCGGTGATGCATGTGTGGAGTGTAAGAGGACTTTACACATCTTCAAATCTTCATCTTTAGCAACCTTATTGTTAAGGAATATCCTCACCTTCTTCAACACTGGTGATTCTGCCAAAATAATCTTCACAAAATCCAACTCATGCTTCAAGTTGCCAGAATTTCGAATCTCCAATTCATTCAGATGCTCCAATCGAATATCCGAATAATCATCCAGTGTAATGGAGTTTAACTTGTTTTTTATATAATCTGGACAGCGGATCTACAGGAAATGGCGACGTATTTGTGTCAGCGTATTTTGAAATATAAAAAAAAAAAAAAAAAAAAGAAGGGGATAGTTATGCTATTCGTTACCTTAAGTTTCTCCAAGTTCGGGCAGCATCTAGTGAGAAGAACAAGTATATGTAACTCATCTTTGTTGATGAAACAGATATCCTTTATACACAAGTATTTGAGGTGGACTAGCAAGGCGGGAAGCTCTCGTGGAAATGCTACTTTAGCAAAACACTTGAACATAGGCCAATACAAAAGATTAACAAAGTTTTTAGTTTTTAATTTTTATATTTGAAGTGAAACAATTATCTATCATTCGATAAAAATATTACCTTGATGACCGATATCGAAATAGTCAGATTTTCAATTACAGGTAAACACTTAAAGAACTGAGCAAAGGCGAAATCGTAATTATGGACAAAAATTTCCTGGGATATGACCTGCCACGACATACGATAAATATTCAGACTAAATAGTTTTGAAATTCTGAGAGGATTGATATTTCAGTTAGAACATAGAGCATACCAAAGTAAAGTTCTTGAGCAACGGAGACATGAATATCAGATGTAGAAGCGTCTCCATATGGATGAATTCATCCTCCAAGTATAAACTAGTAAGGCTACAACATATATTGGATACTGATCGATAGAAAACAGTCTTGGAGATGCAGGTCAGTTAAATGAGGCATCGAGAGGACATATGAAGGTACCATATAGTGGCAATATTTCATCTGAAGCGTAAGTTTATTGAGAGTATTTATCCTCGGCAAATTACTTATTATTTGGTCTATTTCAACCCAAATCTCATTTGCACCCATGAAAAGGTGAACTCCTGTATTGGACCCTTGTGCTGTAACAGAACTTGGTATATAGCATTACACCTCTTTTGCATGTGTTTCCTTTCACTTGGTTTTTTCAACATATCTTTCAGATTAAACACAAGTTTAGGAATTTTGGTCCAAGTGTACCTCCAATTCCTCGCAAGGATACTTGTCCTTACCGCATCTTGAATAGGTACAAGACATAGGATGGTTTCTATTATGTATTGCGGTAGGGTACTGATCATATCCGAAGACAAACGTTGAGCTTTCATCTCAAGTCACTCTTGTTGGACAAATACCAGGTATTGCTGCAAAAACCAGTTTAAGATGAAGTGCGAGTCTAATATATGTGAATGCATGGCACATAAAGGGATTACTAGGGGATGTCCGGGATTGCTTCCTTTGTTTCATCCGAGATTCCAAATTACTTTTGCTTATTTTTTAGAGGAAATTAAGGAGCTATCGATAAGCAGTTAATTCAAAATTTAATTTGAGATAAAATTATAATGAAAGCTTTTGCTCTGGGAGTGCAGGAAATTGAAAAATCGAACCTAAACCCAAAAAAACCAAGAAATAGATTGAAAACCGATGGTTCAGTTTCGTATTTTGGAAAAAGTGAAGTTTATGGTTCGGTTTGGTTTTAGCATAAAAAACAAACCGAAAAAAACCAAACCGACCAAATACATATAATCTTAAAACACTCTAATAGATATGGCTTTTTGAAAGTTCATTTAGACCGCATAAACAATTTCGTATAGGATTTTTTTGCAGCGACTAGTTCTTTTATTTTTATTATTATGTCAATTTATAAAACATAAACAATTATCTTATAGTTTTTTATATTATTGTCATTACTTTCTAATTGTCATTAATGTGTGTTTCTTTACTGTTGTAACTTGAATATGTTAATCTATGATGCATAAAAAAATCGACCTTGGAAAGACCAAACCTAGATAAACCAAACAGATACCGAAAAACTAAACAGAAAAGAAACAAAAACCAAACCCATATATAACCGAAACCAAACGGTTTTTATAAAGCAAAAACCGAAAATTTTGGTTCGATTTTGGCTTTAACCTAAAATCGAACCATTCTCACCTCTGCTTTTTACTACTATTATTAAAATAAAAAAATATAAATTAATTTAAATAAAAATTTGGCAATAAATTATTATTTTTTAGAGTATCATTGACTTATTTTTATTTATTTATTAATATTTTTTTACAAAATATGCAAACCAGACACTATTTAATGAATTACTTATATCTAAGCAGGTCATAAGTTCTTATTTTTAAGCAGAAAAAATAAGCAATCCAAGACACCCTCTTATAACATTATTATAAGCATACATGATACATACTTTGGTATGGACATGCTTATTTAAGGGCTTAAACAAAGAGTTACAGAAAATAGAAAAACCTGGAGAAGAAATAGATACGATAAACAAGTTAAATGCCCTTGTTCACTTGATAATACTCAAATTATCGAATTTAATATAACTAACATTTTGGATAAAGATGCATAACCAGTTAAAGGCCCAGCATTTCCGCAAGGCCCATACCGTTAGTGATCTCAAAATGTCAAGTTACAGCAGGCCCATTATTATACCGGTTATTAGGGGTGTGTTCATCGGTTCGGTTATCAGGTTATTCGGTTCGCTTTGTTCGGTTAATTTTTTTCTCGGTCAAATCAAAAACCGAACCGAACCGAATTCAAATTTAATTCAACCGAACCGAATAACCGAAAACCGAACCCCTATAACCGAATAACCGAACCGAATAACCCGAATTAAATAATTTTAATTATTTTTTTATTTAATTATATATATTTTTAGAACAATTTTTTTTTCAAGCTTAAATAATGTTATATTTATATTAAAAAGTTTAAATAATGTTATATTTATACTAGAAAAGACTTATAGTGATTATTTTTATATATAAATACATAAAAAATATATATATTTATATATTTTCGGTTTTCGGTTTTCATTGCCAAACCAATATCCAAACCGATAACCGAATATTTAATTCGGTTCGGTTCGGTTTTGACCAATTCGGTTCGGTTTTGACCAATTCGGTTCGGTTACGAATTTGGTTCGGTTTTTTCGGTTCGGTTCGATTTCGGTTTTCGGTTATTGTGGATATTACCCGATCCATGAACACCCCTACCGGTTATATGCGCTTAACCTCAATAGTTAGTCAATGCAATTTCTCAGTTCGATTTTCGGTTTTATATATTGATTGTTTTCGATTTTGCTTGGTTCTGTTCGGTTCAGGCCAAAACCAAGAAAACACCTAAATCGTCTAAACCGAACCAACCGACGGTTCAGTTCGATTTCTGTTTGACTCGGTTCACTTTGGTTCAGTCCTCGGTTCATGTTTTCTTCACAATCGGTTTTTGGTTCGGTTTTGACCCGATGCTCAGCCCTACCTCTTTTGAATTTTATAGTAGCAATGTTCTTATTTTGTGTGTGATATTTGGACGGGTACTGGTTAAAATCTAATCTAAGAAAGGCCTGATTATGTAAGGGTTTTGATCAAAGACTTGATAAAGTCGTGATCACAGGTAAAAATGTTGGACCATTGATCTCTAAATATTCAAAATATTTATGAAGGTTTAATTCCCAAATTATTAGGCACGGAGAGAATTCAGATTTTGGTGATCCAGACAAAAAAAATTACGACGCGCTCTGGCATCTGGGTGAATAGGATTTGTTCAAGTTAATTTGCTTTAAATTGGTACATAACATGTGCTTCAAGTAGGATTCGATTAAATCTTCCATGGCTGACTTTCAGAAAACGGATTCAGCAACATCCTACGCCAATGATATGCTTTATGAAGAGATCAAAATCATCAAGTCACAAAGATCTACAAATACATGATAGCATGCTTTGAGACACCGCAATTTCCGAAATTGACAATGCATGAACACTTTCTTTAGTCAAGAATGCGGCTAAATACTAGGCGGGTTGTTAAAAATGTGGACTCTTTGGTTGGGGCTAATAACTGGAAAGGGGATTATGGTTTATAAAGACATGTCTGACATGACACAGGGTCCCTTGTTACCTCCTACCAAGCAAACCATAGCTACAGCAACACAAATAATGAAAAGAGGCCTAGAGATGTATTTTGCTTGACTCTAACCATCAGGTACATTTTGGGTACAATAATAATTTGAGTGGAGAGCCAACAATGAAAATATAAAGATTTAACCAAAGAAACTAATCACAGATAGACAGGTAGAACCCTAACATCAGTAGATTTGCAATCATCGATCTCAACAGTAATTTCCAAAAGGTTAAGTGATATGAACGTAATTGCATCTAGAAGAAAGCTATTTACACTATGACTAAACCGTTACGATGCTCAACAATGATGTCTACCATCGGTGATACGTGTGGGGAGCGTAAGAGGACTTTACATATCTTTAACTCTTCATCTTTAGTAACCTGATTGCAAAGGGTTATCCTCACCTTCTTCAGCACGGGTGATTTGGCCAAGATAAGCTTCACTAACTCCACATTGAGTTTCGAGTTGCCAAAATCATCATACGCAAATTCATTCAGGTGCTCCAACCAAATATCAGAATAACTCTCCAGTGTAACGGAGTCTATCTCAGATGCCTTATAAAAGGGCAATATAATCAATACGAGGGAATTTGTTGTGTCATTGTATTATGACATGTGAATAAACGAATATGAAACAGATTTACATTATTTACCTGCAGCTCTAAGATCTCCAAGTTCGGAGAGCTTCTCATCAAAAGCACAAGATAACGCGTCCAAAATTTGTCTTTGACAGACATATGCTCTAAACAAATGTACTTGAGGTGGACTAATGTTGTTGGAAGCTCTCGTGGAACAACACCTTCAAAAAAATCCTTGAACCAAAGAACAAAACAGAGATCAATAAGCTAAGGTGTTATTTATTTATTTATTTTTTTAAATACCAGTTGAATCAATTATTTATCAATTAGGAAAGAAATATAACCTCAATGCCCCAAATGGAAATAGTCAACTGTTCAACCACATGTAGACAGTCAAGTAGCTCAATAAGGGTGGCACCGTCATCATTGTAATCAAAGATATCACAACCTTCTGAAAACTGAAGCAACTTACAATATTCAAAGTAATGAAAGCGTTTGAGTAAAAATATATATCAGTAAGAGCTTACCAGACTAAAGCTTTTCAGCAATGGACAATTGGATATGAGATGTCTAAGTGTTTTCTTAGAGATGTCTACATTCTTCAAGCATAATGTGGTAAGGCTAGGAAATCCATTAAATCTTGGTTCATGGTCGATCTTTAAGAACATGAGAGATAGGTTGGTTAAGTGATGCAATGAGAAGATAGACGAGGGTAACTTATACTCATTCTGCAAGTCAAGCGTTAATTTCATGACAGTATTTTGCCTCGACAAATAAGCTAGAATCTGGTCAATCTCAATACAGCTATCAACTGCAAATATAGAAAGGGTGAACTCAAGTATAGGACCTTGGTGCGCTAACAAAATTTGATATACAACATAGAAAAATTTGCACATTAAGTCCATGTCCTTCCTCAAGCTAGGTGTTTTATAGTTTTGCTCCATTACAGAGAGTTGATTCTCATCAGTAGATACTGCCAAGTTATCCTCATCAAACACAAGTTTGGGTATTTTGGTCCAAATGTACCTCCATTCTTTTGAAAGGACACTTGTCCTTGCCGCCTCTTGAATCGGCAGAAGACATAGAATGCTTTCTATAATGGTTGGAGGTAGGCTGCTAATCCTATCCATAGACAAACATTGAGCTTTCATCTCACGATATTCTTGATTAACCAATAACGCTGCAAAAAATAATTCACGGTCAAGTGTAAGTTTAACAGATGACTACATATTAGTTCCAAGTGTATAGACAGAACCAGGTTTTAAAGGGGCCGGGTGCAATTTTTTTTTTTTTTTTTTTTTTTTTTTTTTTTTTTTTTTTTTTTTCTAATTGTAATATAACGGCACACATTTTTTGGACCGGGTTCAATCAAGAAAAATCGGAGTTTTTTTTTTACGAAAATTATCATTTCAAAAAATAATTTCATCAGGGTCCCTTGACACCGCGGGACACCCCCAGTTCCATCACTGCGGCGTATACATCCACAAAATTAGGTAATCTAATACTCCGTAACTAGCCCCTAATAGCCAAAGAAACTTTATAGTTGATTTGGGTAAATTACAAAACCCAAGTCCAAACACCCCATTTGAAATTCATATGTCATAATATAGTACATTTCATCTGGATACTTATTAATCAAAGTGAAAAATAATTACCTTAAGACATAATTTAATCATTCACTAAATCCAAAGCAAAATCAAACAAACACACAAGAGCAATCAATATCAACAAATCGATTCAAAAACAGAAAAATTGTAACATGTTCTAATGAATAAAAATGTAAAAGCCTAAAATCGATTATTACCTTAGTAAATCTCTAACTGAAACCCCAACATTTGTTTATGAGAAACCCTTTGTTTCACTGTTTCAATTAAGAGAAAGCTATCAAGCTTTTGCCTATTGACATATCAGCCCCTTAACAATATTTTTTTTTTTTTCATTTTCTTTTTGTGCCTATTGCATTGTAATGTTATGACAGCTAGATCCACAAATGTTGGTTTTATAAGAATTAGTTTTGCAATCCAAAAAGGACTAGTGGCGCAACTTGTTGCCCGCTTGCCTTCCACCTCTATGTATCAAATTGAAAAAAAAATCATACTAGTTGGAGTACATATTTTTTTATCGAGTGAACTGTAAAATGTGTTTATCTAAAAGGTAAACGCTCTTTGTTACAAGTTATTAACATACATCATCCGTGAGAGGTACAAAGTCAGGATCTAAGCTTAGCTTGATGCCAAACTTAACGCATGAATACGTTAAACCCTTTTACCCAAAAAAAAAAATAAAAATAAAAAATAAATAAACTTTATGCATGAATCATTTGCAAGACACTTTTTGGATAACTCATGTTAACATTTTGCGATATGCATCAAATAGACAAACCACACAACTTTTTTTTTCCTAGTTTGATCATTTTTTATTAGGATACTTTTATATTGTGATTGACCTTTGATAAAATAAGTTATATATAATATTATAATCTGATTATTAAATAAGTGCTTATTACTTTTGCTTATTTTGTTCTTCCTTATACTAATGACAGATTATTTAATAGATGAGGGGCTTATATTGCAAATAAGAGTTTTGCAATGAAAGTGTAAAGTTTAGAAGTCAAGGAGCCAAAGTAGAGAGATTCGGGTTTATACATACAATACTTACTTTTATATAATGAGAAAAATCTTTTATATAATAAAACAAAATTTCAAGTGGAGACTTTCATATTAAAAAAAAAATAGAATATTTCCTTATTAGGTAATTTAATTATTAATTTTTAATTTATAAATTCGTTTTGTTGATATATTACACAAGTAGAAGATAAATACAAAAAATATAGATAAGAAGCAACTAACAATAATATTAAACTTTTTAAATGATTATCTTTAATAATAAAAAATTATAATTAAAAATCATAAATCAAACAAAACAAAACAAAGATTAAATTATTTGTTTTTAATAAATAAAAATATATTATTCAAAAAAAAAAATTGCGCGTGCGCGTGTATTATAACTAGTGTCCAGCGACAATCAATTCTTTATTGGCCGGTTTGAGAACTTAATTTTAAAATTGAGTATTTTTGTTAGTCAATAAAGTTCAATGTTTGCTTTAATTTGTCAAAATCAACTAATTATGTCTGATAAAATAAATATGAATAAAAACACATGTGTCGATTTAGTAAAGGAAAAAAAACTATAACAAATAGGAGGTAATTCATGAAACTTTAGTTGTTGAATTGTAAATAAATTATATGAAGTTCATTTAGAGATAAAAAATAGTTGGAGACCGAGGGATTCGGCTTAAACCACAGGACGAACAACTTAATTTACTCATAACTTTTTAAAATTACGTTATTCACTGGTTATGGTTTATGTTAAGGAAAAATGACTACATTTTAATTGGTATTAATACCAAAATCTAATGAATACACCAAGACAAATACAACCTTTCAAACCACTTAAAACTTCAAATCCTGATACGTTTTGAGTACACCAATTCTCTGGAAGCCAGCAACCAAAATTGTTCAAAAGAATAACTTAACAAAACAGTCACATATAAGCATCTAGCAGCTAAACAACTCTAGATGATGATAGTTAATCACATCGGTCACTGAGTGATCTAAAGTGATTTAAAGCCAATTACATCTTCAAGGCATCTAGTTACACATGACGAACAACGATTTTTACAAGCGGTGATGCATGTGCGGAGTGTAAGAGGACTTTACACATCTTCAAATCTTCATCTTTAGCAACCTTATTGTTAAGGAATATCCTCACCTTCTTCAACACTGGTGATTCTGCCAAAATAATCTTCACAAAATCCAACTCATGCTTCAAGTTGCCAGAATTTCGAATCTCCAATTCATTCAGATGCTCCAATCGAATGTCCGAATAATCATCCAGTGTAATGGAGTTTAACTTGTTTTTTATATAATCTGGACAGCGGATCTACAGGAAATGGCGACGTATATGTGTCAGCGTATTTTGAAATATATATAAAAAAGAAGTGGATAGTTATGCTATTTACCGTTACCTTAAGTTTCTCCAAGTTCGGGCAGCATCTAGTGAGAAGCACAAGTATATGTAACTCATCTTTGTTGATGAAACAGATATCCTTTATACACAAGTATTTGAGGTGGACTAGCAAGGCGGGAAGCTCTCGTGGAAATGCTACTTTAGCAAAACACTTGAACATAGGCCAATACAAAAGATTAACAAAGTTTTTAGTTTTTAATTTTTATATTTGAAGTGAAACAATTATCTATCATTCGATAAAAATATTACCTTGATGACCGATATCGAAATAGTCAGATTTTCAATTACAGGTAAACACTTAAAGAACTGAGCAAAGGCGAAATCGTAATTATGGACAAAAATTTCCTGGGATATGACCTGCCACGACATACGATAAATATTCAGACTAATAGTTTTGAAATTCTGAGAGGATTGATATTTCAGTTAGAACATAGAGCATACCAAAGTAAAGTTCTTGAGCAACGGAGACATGAATATCAGATGTAGAAGCGTCTCCATATGGATGAATTCATCCTCCAAGTATAAACTAGTAATTAAGGCTACAACATATATTGGATACTGATCGATAGTTTAGAAAACAGTCTTGGAGATGCAGGTCAGTTAAATGAGGCATCAAGAGGACATATGAGGGTACCATATAGTGGCAATATTTCATCTGAAGCGTAAGTTTATTGAGAGTATTTATCCTCGGCAAATTACTTATTATTTTGTGTATTTCAACCCAAATCTCATTCGCACAATTGAAGAGGGTGAACTCCTGTATTGGACCCTTGTGCTGTAACAGAACTTGGTATATAGCATTACACCTCTTTTGCATGTGTTTCCTTTCACTTGGTTTTTTCAACATATCTTTCAGATTAAACACAAGTTTAGGAATTTTGGTCCAAGTGTACCTCCAATTCCTCGCAAGGATACTTGTCCTTACCGCATCTTGAATAGGTACAAGACATAGGATGGTTTCTATTATGTATTGCGGTAGGGTACTGATCATATATGAAGACAAACGTTGAGCTTTCACCTCAAGCCACTCTTGTTGGACAAATACCAATTATTGCTGCAAAAACCAGTTTAAGATGAAGTGTGAGTCTAATATATGTGAATGCATGGCACATAAAGGGATTACTAGGGGGATGTCCGGGATTGCTTCTTTTGTTCCATCCTAGATTCCAAATTACTTTTGCTTATTTTTGAGAGGAAAGAAGGAGTTACTGATAAGCAGTTAATTCAATGTTTAGTTTAAGATGAAATTATAATAAATCCTTTTTATTTTTTTTTTGGGTAAAATAATAAATCCTTTTTACTATTATTATTAAAAAAAATGTAAATGAATTTAAATAAAATTTGCCAACAAATAATTATTTTTTCTAGAATCATTGATATATATTTATTTTTTAATACAAAATAAGCAAATCAGACACTATTTAATATCTAAGCAGGACATAAGCGCTTATTTTTAAGCAGAAACAAGCAATCCAAAACAACCTCTTATAACATTATTATCAGCATACATACTTTAGTATGGGGCTGCTAATCAATTTGGAAACATGTAAGTCATTGAATTATGAGGGTGTTTAGGATTGCTTATTTAAGTGAATCGACACAAACAATCAAACACCCCGTTTGGGAGAAAACCTAGAGGCACGATGGTGACTTTTCAGATAGTAGAAATAGATAGATGATTTCAGTTTCTAAATCTTCAGAATTGTACAAAACCATAGTTGTAAACCAAATACGTTATTGTTAATACAAGTCCTTTTTAGTTATTTGTTTCGTTGTACTTAATTTGTTTGAAGTTAAAACCCGAAGTTAAAACCCCGCTGGGCAACAAAGTAATAAGTATGTTAAATGGTTCAGAATAGTCTGTATTCTATGAGCAGGTTCAACCAGTTTGATGGGGTTTTGTATTATTAACGCACAGGGGGGTCACTAAATGTAGGTGAAAGTGGGAGAGAAGCCATGGAGCTACCATTGTTTAGCTTCTCTAGAGTAGCTAAAGCAACTGCTGATTTTTCACTCGATAATAAGCTTGGAGAGGGCGGATTTGGACCAGTCTATAAGGTAAATGAAGAATCTTATTTATTTGAATTCAGTTTGCTGAGTATTGCGACACATTATGATTCGTCCCTTTGATTTTAATTGTTAGAGCAACATTCTAATTCATTATAGATAACAAAATTATGAAGCTAAAATGTTTCAAGTGTGCCATTGATACAAAAAAATATGAATGATAGTTTCCTTAGAATTTTGGACAGTTTTCACATAAAAATTGGTAATCTTCAGGGTATGCTATAAATAAAGAGTTGCAGAAAATAGAAAAACCTGGAGAAGAAATAGATACCATAAACAAGTTAAATGCCCCTGTTAACTTGATAATACCCAATTATCTAATTATCCTATATATATATTTAGCGTGTAAAACGCCACCATTTTTGCCCCTGTTTTCCCGCCAAACAAAATGGCCCATCCCATTAGCCTGTTTTCATTCCGTTGGCCTGTTTTGTTGGGCTCTCTTGCCCTGTTTGGTTTATTTTGTGGCCTGCTACATTAAACTTAGTATTCTTTGTATATGTAAAGGATATGTGTTCATCATCTACAAGGTATCCGTACGTTTTTTACCTAAACATAAAACGTTTACGGTTTGGATTATGGTAAGTACATGTTTGCACGTGTATCATAGCTTCAAGTACACCCAGAAACTTCCTTCTTCATCATAATTTTACCTTATGAAAAGTGTTTTGATAAAGCCAAAATCAAGATCCTAGATTACTTAAAAGAAGCATCATATATAGTCAGGGAATCATAATCACTTAAAATCAAGGTTTGTGCGAACATACTTATGTTTTTTATACCATTGTCCTCTTCTATTGACCAGCCTTTTCTACACTTCTTTCGATTTGCAGGAAGTTAAATATTGCTTTGGCCACTGAAAAAGGTATACTTAAACACATATTCTTATGTGCATTGTATTCTGCCATATTGTTGATGTTCTTATGTCTTATTGTTAAGGTTTCAAGCTTTGCTAATGTGCCGTTTCATGTATAAATGCTTTGTAATGGTGCATGTGCATGGTTAATAGTACCAAGTCCATATTACCTTTGTATATGCCATGTCAAAATGCAACTGGATTAGTTTATGCTCATACAACTATGCCACTTTACCTCTGTCATTGTATAACAAACCTTAGGTTTTCTGTCAAATATAGCACGGCCTTAGCATCCTATCCTCAGTATGAAAACTAAGAAAAAGGCAGTACTTAGGGTTAGTTCTGTAGCCATGAAACACCCAAGGTTGTTAGGTCATCCGGTTACTTATGACATGCGGGAAAACCCTCTTGGTAATACTCCACATTCTTCGCAATCTCTTGAGACTCAGCCTTTAGATGGCAGCCTGCGACCAAATTCTTTGGAAGCTATACTATCTTCTCTAGACCAGCAATCTATTGTGCCTTCTGAAGGACAAGGTTGTTCGGTTAATAGTTTCCATGGTGCATGTCCTATGGTCAATGTTGCGATGAGTGCATCCGCAAATGAGAAAGGTCAGTCCCATATTCCGATTGTACCTTATTTCCCTTTTTCTTATACCTATTAAACCATGAAAATTTTTTATAACCATTGCATTTTAAATGTTTGCTTTCTGTTTTAGTGTCAGAATGCCATGTTTCAACTCCTACAAAAGCTGCCACTTCAGTAGATAGAGGAAAACGGAAAATGCATGAAATTTCTAGCAGCGAAACATGTGACCATTTGTTAAACGCGAGCCCTGACCACGATGAATTACACCTACTATGTAATTTATAAATTGACCCTTTATTTAGTTTGCAGTTACATAGGTCCTTTTGTTTTATTTGGTTCATATTCATCAGCATTCTTACAGGTTCAGAAGATGTTGCGATAATAGACCATGGTGAGGTACCTGCATATGATGTTGTTGGTTCATCTAATCAAGGTTGCGCTTTCATTTTTTTTTACCTTTCTTTTGCATTTAATATTTCATTGTATGCAACGATTACATGTTCCTAATACCATGTCCCAATTTCATATGCTATTTGTACAGTGGGACAGTTGAATACTACGAATGTAGGCTCGTTCTCTTTTCATGCACCATGGTCAATGTCAATGAGTAGCAACAGTCTGCGTACCAGGCGTACTACTTCGCGGTGACGTCCACAAGGTTACAATAATTTTTTTTAATAGCCACTGTCTTTTGCCTCTTACCCTGTTTGATTCCCCTTGACAGCATATTTTTTTCTATTTTTTAGTTACAATGCAGCCTTCGCAAAGAGATCAGCAACGTCCGCGTGATGTGCCTACGAGGCTTAGAAGATCACGCCAAGGTCTTTTGTTAACTGCCTTTTCTATTTTAGTTATATGCATTCAACAATGCATTTCAGTCTTCTACCTTTTCCTTTCTCACATTTTCATTTGCATTCTTCATGTTCAGGCCCTCCGGACACATATGTACATATGGGCCGCTGTGATCGCGTATGCCAACACTGCAAGGGCCTTTTCTGGTATGCTGAGAGAGTTGCTGCCAGCAATAGAACTGTTCCACAGTATCACAGGTGTTGTAACGGCGGGAAAGTGAGATTGGAAAGTCATCCTGAATATCCACTGTATATACAACAACTATTCACAGACTGACATTTTTTAGAGAATATACGGTCGTATAATCAGATGTTCGCGATGACATCCTTAGGTGCAGAAATAGACAATTCTATCAACAATGGCCATGGTCCTTATGTGTTTAAATTTTCTGGCCAAATATACCACTGCATAGGAGCCATGTGTCCAGAAACAGGCGCACGTCCAAGATTCTTGCTGCTTTACATTTATGAAACAGAAACAGAAGTTGCAAATAGATTGGAAAAATTCCAAAGAACAAGGGACGGTCTACGGCCAGATATTGTACAGAATCATATTGCCTTCTTGGACGAGCACAATAAACTGGTGCAGTTGTTCAGAACAGCGCGTGATAAAATGTCTGAGGCTGATATACCAGATTTTAAAATACAACTGTTTGGTGTCGTAGGCTCAAGGCAGCATGAACTTCCAGCTGGCGACTCTATTGGTGCAATCGTTTTCCAAGAGCAACCGGATGTGGTAACTGATTTCGATGTTATTATTGAAAAGCACAACCACCAAGAAAAAAGGGTTAGCAAGCTACACGCTTCATATATGTCCTTGCAATTTCCTTTGATTTTCATCTACGGTGAAGAAAGTTACCATTTAAACCGGTACCTGTTTGAGAGAACAGCTTCAACATCTGACGCACCAAAAAGAATGACGATGAAGATGTACTATGCCTATCAACTTCACGATCGGCGTAATCATTACAGCCTTCTCACAAGGAGTGGGAGATTATTCCAACAGTATGTTGTCACAACATATTGCAGTATCGAACAATCAAGGCTCGACTATATTAGAGAAAAGCAAAATGACATTCGCAAAGAGTTCCTTGCAGGCCTATACGATGCTATTTCACGAGGTGAACGTGAAGGTTCAGATGTTGGCACAAGGATAATACTTCCTGCATCGTTTGTGGGAGGGCCTCGATACATGTACAGCCACTACTTAGACGCTTTGGCTATCTGCCGTGTCTATGGAAATCCTTCGTTCTTTATCACATTTACATGCAACGTTAACTGGCTTGAAATCAAAGAGTATATGGAAGCCTTTCCGGGTATCCCTGTTTCTGACAGACCCGATGTTGTCGATCGTGTGTTTGAGAGAAAGATACACGACCTGGTCAAATTCTTAAGAGAGTCTAGGCCGTTTGGCTATGTTCAAGCAGGTACTAATTCAATTATATAAAACCATTCATTATATGAAATAGTATTCGTAAAATAGATACTTACATTCGCTTTATGTTAATCCAGTTCTGTATACAGTCGAATTCCAAAAGCGGGGATTGCCTCATTGCCATGTGCTGTTGTGGATAAAAGAAACCTCACGCATACAGTCCCACGAAGATGTGAATATATATATGTGTCTTCAGAGTTACCAGACCCAAGGACTGATCCAGAAGGCCATAGGGTTGTCGCTGAATTCATGATGCATGGTCCATGTGGTCCGGTCAATAGATCGGCACCATGTATGCGCGAAAGGGATACTTGCAAGAAAAACTTTCCAAAGCCTTTTTGTCCAGCAACGTTTATTGATAACAAAGGTTATGTGCATTATCGGCAAAGGGATACAGGTGTTACAGTGCTTAAGCAAGGTATAGAACTTGACAATGGGTACGTTGTTCCTCATAATCGTTCTCTATGTATGAGGTTCTACGCACACATCAATGTCGAGTACTGTGAATGGTCAATGATGATAAAGTACCTATTTAAGTACATTGCTAAAGGCACTGACCGGATAGTTGCTCAAATTACAAGAACAATTGGAAATGCAAGTTCAACCAGGAACCATCAAATGTTGCGTTTTGATGAAATCCAGAATTTCCAAGACGCTAGGTATATTGGTCCACATGAAGCGTGTTGGAGAATTCTTGGGTTCAACATACACAGCAGAGATCCAGCCGTTCAGCTTCTCGCAGTGCACCTTGAGAACATGCAACGGGTTACTTTTAAAAGGGATCACCAGCTTCAAGCGGTTGTAGATAACGAATATAATAAAAGAATGACGCTAACTGAATGGTTAAGCTACAACGAACACAACACAGACGGTCGCCATCTAACCTACCTAAACTTTCCAAAAGAATTCACGTGGCATCTAAACGGGAAATATTGGCAGCGTAGGCGTCGCACATCAACTGCAGTCGTTGTCCGCTTGGCATATGTACATCCTAGCTCTGGTGACGTTTTTTACCTAAAGCTTTTACTTTGTCATCAAAAAGGTAGAAGAACCTTTATTCATATCCGCACCGTAGACGATGTGATTTACCCAACAAATAGGTTGGCGTGTGAAGCAATGGGTCTGTTAGGAGGTGACCAAGAATGGAACATAGCTCTACAGGAAGCTTCTTTGTCAGCAACTCCATCCCAAATGAGAAATCTTTACTGCCAAATGCTCATCTTTTCTGAGGTTTCTAATCCAGTTACACTGCTTCAGTCACATGTAGATTCAATGTCAGAAGATATTCCGGTCATACTGGCAGAGGTATTGCACATCCCTGACCTTCATGTTAATTTTGACGATCTATACGCTGGCCTTATGTACGAGCTCGAAGGGATCCTGGATTTCTACGGAAAATCTGTCAAAGATTTTGGGTTTGATTTACCTCCACCTCAATTGCTACAGATCTTGAATAACAGAGCAATAATGGAAGAAAGGTCTTACAATCGTGATTTGTTAAGAAGTGAGAGCGAAAGATTGGTTCCCCATTTAAACGATGATCAACGTATGGTCTTTGAAGAGGTTATCAATGCTGTGAATAACCGGCTACAGAAACTCTTATTTGTTTATGGGCATGGAGGAACGGGTAAGACTTTTATTTGGAAGACAGTCATTTCTACATTAAGATCGAATGGGAAAATTGTTTTGGCAGTTGCTTCTTCGGGTATTGCATCACTGCTACTCCCAGCAGGAAGGACAGCTCATTCAAGATTCAAGGTCCCGCTTGATTTAACAGACGAATCAGTTTGTAGCATTAGGAAAGGTACGCAGGTAGCAGAGTTGCTAAAACAAACAGACCTTATCGTATGGGACGAAGCTCCTATGAATGATCGGCGATGTTTTGAAGCACTTGACCGTACATTAAGAGACATAATGGATCTCCCAGACAATATGTTTGGGCAAAAAATGGTCGTTTTAGGTGGAGATTTTAGGCAAACACTCCCTGTAAAGAAAAATGCTTCACGTCAGGAAATAATCGGCTCCTCAGTCACACTATCATACCTATGGGCACATTTTAAAATCATCTGCCTTAGGCAAAACATGATACTACGACGGACAGGACTCTCAGCTAAACAATATACATCAACATCCGAATTTTCAAGGTGGTTACTACAGGTCGGAAACGGTGACATTGGAGAACCGGATGAAAATGATTCAGACAATGCATCTTGGATCTGTATACCAGATAGATATTGTATTCCCGAGAGCCAAATAGCTATGCAAGAGCTGATTGACTTCATTTACGATAAAGAAACATTACAAAGGCCGACTGCAGCATCTTTGCAAGAAAAAGCTATAGTTTGCCCGAAAAATAAAACTACAGATGTAATAAATTCCATTGTCCTAGACATGCTAGATGGAGATACATACACTTTTGCAAGTGTCGATGAAGCTATACCAAAGACAAATGATGGAGGCGCAACCGAGCTACTATACCCTCAAGAATACCTAAACACCCTTTCCTTTTCAGGAATCCCACCGCACAACCTTACACTTAAAGTAGGTGCACCTATAATGTTATTAAGAAATCTTAACCTAGCTGGCGGGCTGTGTAATGGTACACGGATGATTGTCACAAAAGTATATACTAAGCATATTGAAGCGAAGATAATTACAGGCACAAGAATGTCCGAAAAAGTCTATCTACCTCGCATTGTGCTGGTCAACAAAGACGAAAATCTACCATTCATATTTAAAAGGAAACAGTTCCCTGTTAAGGTGTGCTACGCAATGACAATAAACAAGAGCCAAGGCCAATCACTAAACAGGATAGGTGTATACCTACCGGAACCTGTTTTTGGCCATGGACAATTGTATGTTGCATTGTCAAGGGAGACATCTCCTGAAGGGTTAAAAATTCTGATCAAACAGCAACTGAACAATGATAGGAACACAACTAAGAATATTGTTTATAAGGATTTTTTGCACATGGTTACACTTGCACAGGTTCTTGACACTTGCACTTAACTTTAACATAAACCTTTACCGAATGACACCAAAGGCAAATAAATATTAGGCAAATTCATAATTGTTACTTTTTATCTGGATGAATTGCTATAGTATAAAGCATTTTTTTTGTTGGTAAATTATAGCAAATGATGTTTGCATTTTTAGCTTTCCAAGTCTATTAGGCCTACAACATTACCCATATATCTCATTAACCATTTTAATTTAATATAAATGAAAATGGAACCAGAGTCTAGCATTGTCAAGTCATGTGAATCTACAGGAAAACAGATCGTTACAAGTTCAGAGGATATCAGCCTCGCTACCATCAAAGCAACGGACACTGACAAGGCTATATACGTCAGGGCATACCGAAAAAGGACGCCCACAAACAAGCATGGAAAACCGGTCTTATTTTGATGTCTCTTGATTGACCGACATGTATAGTTTAATTTTCCACTTTCCAAATGCATAATTCAATTTGCTAAACCTTCTAAAATTGAACCTATTATTTCTAATTTAACCTACAGGGAAGAGCTATCCAAGCTAATGTCAATATACGCGAAAAAAGTAAATTCAATGCGTTGCTCCAAATCGACAAAACTTACAAGATAACTGGATTTAGCTTTCAAGATGCCAAAACATGGATGCAAGTAGTCCCGCACTCTCTTTCGTTGGTCTTTGGAACATATACAGATATCAAGGAGATACCAGATGTGGGATTCCCGAGCCATTATTTCAACTTCAGGCAGCATAGGGACCTATATTCGATAATTGATGTGGAAGAAGGACTTCTCACAGGTATACAAAAAAAAAATGCATATACACTACTACTATAACTATAACACATTAAATCCGTGTTTACCTTTACAGATTATATTGGCAGCGTCCAATATGTAAGCGACATACAGCAACCGCTCAACCCAACACAAGATTCTTCTGTTTGGTTAGACATTGGTATCCAAAATCTAGAGTAAGTCCTATCACTTTACCTTTAAAACAAAATTCACCCGTTTACTATACTAATTTCCTTACACTTATCACAGTGGGCACACGGTACGATTCACTTTATGGAATGAAGCTGCAAATACCTTTAACAGGCTAGAATATGATAATGCAACAAAACCAGCAATCCTAGCAGTTAGCTCATGCTTGGTAAAACACTATGGAGGTATCATCATGATCCTACACTTAACATTTATAGCTTAGACTTTCAATGCTAATGTATACATAAAAAAAATTCAGGTCTACAACTTTCTGGCACATATGCCACGCGCTACTATTTCAACCCCGACATACCAGAGTGTCATGAGATCCACGCAGTGTAAGCAAAAAATCAAACATCCTAATATTACAGTGAAAAATACACTACTGCAAAAACTAAATTAGTTATTCATCCAGGTATGATCAATTCATTGTGCCACCAACAATAACAAATGTCCAGCGGCAAAAATTTTCGGATCCAGAACAAGAAAAGCAGAGAAACCGTGTTACATTAGCAGACTTAATTGCAGAAGAACCGCAGAACCAGCAGGTAAGTAGAAAGTACACTAAGATCATAATTACCCAAAAACCTAATACGCGCGTAAAATTTAAACTATGCAGAATTTCTGATTTACCGTTGTCGCTACCATTGCAAAGATCGATACAAAAAGGCCATGGTTCTACAAGAAATGCTCATATTGTAAATCCAAAATCTCTGAATGTCATCCTCACACCATGTGCATTCCACCGACCCCTGAAAATGCCATCACTTACAAGTAACCTACTCTATTCTTATCATTTTAAACTAATACAAAGGTCTATTTTTTTTCTAGTTAAATATATGTGCTGACGACATTTAATTCATGTAAATTCCTTTCAGCTACTGTTTCAGACGACATTTGTCCGATGGCACTAGCAACATAACAATGACGTGTTTTAGCAACGAAGCCAACTCACTGGTCAAAGAGTGCAGTCACTTAGTACATAACATGCCTGACAAATCTCCCTATGACTACCTGCCTGAACTGCTTGCTTTACAAGGCCAACAAAAGATTTTCCAGCTGCATTTTGATCCAGAATGTACAAAGGCAAGGCAAAATTTCATTCTCGATACTTGCTGGGATGATGTAAAATTACTCTTAAAAGGCCCTCCTAAAGCAGCTACAACCAGTGTAGAGGTTCCAGAAAAAAAATGACACAAAAAAACCTTTGGAGGCAACAATAGACATTGCTACTCCAGTAGCTAAACCAGAGACCAAGGATCCCCAACCTACACCCTTAACCATCAGTACACCTCCTGAGCTGATTCCAGAATTCGAAACCAAAAAACATGCACTTACATCAGCACATGAAGAAACCAGCTTGCCAGAAGCATCAAACGCAGAGAATGAAACGAAAAAGAAAAACATTCGAAGGCCTCTTTTCGAGGAAAACAAGGATGCAACCACGCAAGGAGCTTCAAAAAAAGCTAAAAAAGATAAATGAACAACAAACTTCCAGATTTTCTATGCAGACTGCATATGAAAACATCTATGTATAATTATGTAGGACAGTACCTATCTACGCCTGTATGCCTGCTACTTTCATATTTTGTAAAACGCTTAAATGCGCTACTGTAACTACTCTATTATATGAAATGTACGCTATGCTTGCTACTAAATAAATAGGTTAAGAATAAAACTTAGATAATTACTGCAAAAACAAATCAACAAAAGAAAGTCGTTTTATTCATAAGTACACAATCACCACTGGCATCAACACCATTACCATAGTAATAGTACAAAAGCCTCATAACCTAGATCGACTTCTACTAAAACAAACAAGAACATAAACGGAATTGGACACCTGCATAAACTTCTACTAAGACACATACCCAAGCACTCTTTATAATTCTGCCAGCCTTTCTTACCCAGAAAAAAAAGAATCTACTTACAAAAAAGTATTGACAAAACCATACACATAGGTAAAATATCCAATGATCGCCATATCCAATGCAAAGAAACCAACAAAAACAAAAATCCCAAATTTAACAAGACTTTAAATAACTAGGAACTTAAAGTTTTATTAATATTAACATCAAATTACAACAAGTCCCAGCTACACTTACATCCCCATCTAGCCACACTACACTACTACATTGCCTAAACTATCCCTACACCACTACCAAGTCCTACACAACTACAAGGTCCTTAACTATTTCATCCAACAAAAATTCATAACATAAAAGGACCTTTCAAAACATTTCAGTACACTAAAACCATAAACACCAACAACCTTACTCCAATTTCCTGAGCTTCCTCATAACAATAGACTTCTGACCAGCACGTAGAGACGCTGCATACTTCATCTGAACCAAACGCCCAATTTCAGCCAAGTCTTCTTTCTCCTCATTTATCAGATCTTCCAATCCTTGATCAATAATAGCGTCCCTTTCAGACTTTTTTAGCTCAAAGATAAGACCATGACGATACTCAACCCTCGCTTCAATTTCCTCAATCCTTTCACTGTAACTCCTTTGATCACCCTCATACGCTTTCTTCTCTCGGGAAAGAATCGAATAAAGCACCTTATGAATACGTCTATCACTGGTTTCATGCGCAGTCTTCAACAACTTTGGAAATTTAGGAGCCATCACTTTTGTATCTCAAACCCTAGATTTCACTTTCCCCAAATAAACAGACAAAAATACACGATCTAGACAAAAGGACAAGTACTTTACCAAAATATATAGGCTCGACTAAAAAATAAAATAAAAAAGGAGCCCACAAGATTTTAACAAATGTAATCTAATCCCAATTAATAATACAAAGGCCCAATAACATTTAACATAAGGTAACCTTTTAAATATATATATATATATATATATATATATATATATATATATATATATATATATATATATATATATATATATATATATATATATCTGGTTCCATTGAGAAGGTTTTTAGATTGAGAAGGTTGAGAAGTAATCTAAGCCACTCAAATTAATTAGTTTCAATACATTATACAAGTCATTAATTTAAATAAAAAGGGTAAATTGGTAATTTAAGAATTTATTGAGAAATGAATGCTCCCACTATTAAATGGTTTCTAAAATTTCAAATATGATCGCATGATAGCTTTTGGATACACTTTTGGTCCTATCTGATCTTAACTTTAAGCATTTACGTTTTTTGAATCATTCATTTTTATAATTTAGGCCAAAACACATATTAATACCCTGAATTTGGCAAATTGAATCATCTAGTACCTTTGTAACACCCCCAAAATACCGCAGCGGAAGACTGTGTCATAGGGGTGCTACTTCATAATACAAAGTACAAGGTATAGAAAACGAACTCTAAATGAGACGTTTTGAAAAGTTACCATTCGATTAATAAATTCCGAATTACAAACTTGAGTTCCATAATACAATACATAAGAGTTTTAAGACATATCGAATGGTAAAGATAAAAGCATAAGTCTTCAAAACATGCCAAGCGACTCTATGCTCCATGCAACAGCTATCACCTTATAGACCTGAGACAAACATGCTAAAGTGTCAACACAATGGTTGGTGAGTTCATAGAGTTTGTCTTAAAACAGTTGAAAAGTCTTTAAAGAATATTCACACAGCAAAGGCATTGAGAATCCACTCAGTTGCAAATCCCGCCATAAGAGACTTGCAACCTGTGTGTCCACAACCCACTGCTAAAAGTTAGTTTATACAATGCACCGGATTATATTCACCCAAGGTCAAGAATAGACACAAGGGCGGGGGCATCTTCCCAAATAGTACTACGTCATCCAAGGTCAAGTATAGACACAATGGTAGGGGGCATCTTCCCATGAGTACTACCAATACCTCTCTGACAGAATAGAGTATTATGTATGCATGTAAATACGAATCTTGTATTTAAATTAAGCAAGTATAGTGTAACAAGTATGTATAACGCAATCAAGTATAATCCCAATCAAGTATAACACAATCAAGTATAAATGTTTAAGAGTATTTGTACAAGTAAGCAAGTAGTTGTGGATGTATCTCCCCCAAAGAGTTAAAACAAGTATGAAAAGAGTAGGGGCTATGACTCACCTTAAGCTTAAGTGATGTGAAATCAAAGTGGTAGTCGAATCGTGAAAGTCTCTAAGAGCAGCCTATAATAGAACGTTGCGACTTAGGTTTGGAGTAACGTCTAAGAATACGAAGAATTGCCTATATATGTCTTGCATAATGTTCATGATGTAGTACTTAGTATATAGCGTAAGTCGTTGAATATAAATGGTTTATGAAACATGTATAAGTTGTATATCTCTTACTACCGTTCGGGCCGACATAATTCAGAAGTCATGGAGTAAACGTTCGAGGAGCCAGGACACTTTAACTCATAAATCCACAACTCATCTCGACGGCTTACTTAATGAACTCCTCACATGAGGCTCCCTACTATTGTAGTATTTGATAACAAATGTATAAGTTTTGATCCAAAAAGTTACATGTCCAATATTTGGATAAACTTAGGAAAGTCTATTTGTATATGAAGATTGTTATTAGGGTAAGTTTATTATAACTTGTATCTCATGGTTCTTTAGGTGGAGTAGATCCAAATTGTTTGTTCAAGTTATCGTCAACTCCTTGTTTCATGTTTTCGCCTAAGTAAGTTTATATGGTCATTTAGTCATGGCTTCGCCGTGACCTTGGTCATTTTTCCATGGTCTTGAGACTCAACCTTGGCTTTAGCCATGGTTGTGGTCTTGGCTTTAGGTCATTAGACCTCTTGGTCTTAGTAAATCATAACTATAATATAGTGACTTTGGTCTAAAATGGGCTGTTAAGATTTTGAAGAAATTTATCACTCGGAAAGCGTTTTCAGGGCTCGAGCTTCTTTGTTCCTGAACGAAAACGTCGTTCCGGACAACTTTCGTGTTTTAACTTTTTGATGAATTGGACCAGAAGGGTGACTTTAAAAATCAAAATTTGATCAGAATGCTATTTGGGCAGTTTTGCCGTTTTGGTTTCGCTAGCTTCAAATGGTCATAACTTTTGACTTGGGTACTCGTTTTGGGTGATTCAAATTGCTATGTTTTCCTTGTTAAGTCCTCTTTAACAGTAAGTAAGTGTCAAATATCAAAGTTATACTATTTTGGTCGTGGTTTTCCATAAAAATCACTAGTTTGCTTGTTTACTTGTCATAAGTTAACATATGTATACCAATACTTGTTTTATCCATTTTTAAACATCATGAACACAATAACAAGAACATATATAGCATGAAAGGAACACAAAGAGCATGTAAATGATAATTAAGCAAGAAAGTATGTTAGGGTTTGCTTACAACTTGAGGCTTTCTAAAAGAAAGGTAAGTAACTAGTAAGGTACGGACTTTGATAGACTTAAGCTTCACCCTTTGCAATTTATGATAAACCGAGGTTATTTGAAGATTATAACGACGCCTTCTTGAAGTCCAAAGCTATTTGAAGATTATAACGACGTCTTTTTGGAGACTTTAAAGTTATAACAACTTTTCTTTAGAAAATTTCCAAGATTGAAGATCAAACACTAGTTTTCTTTCAAAAACTAGTTAACTTTCTTACAAAATATAAGAAAAGTGCCTTAGGTTTTAGGACTTGAAGGTTATAAGAAGGTGTGGTGCAAGTTTTATATGTGTTTTAGCTTGGTATTTATAGGGTAGGAAAAATAGTTAACCATATATTGGGTTAGAAATTAACCATGGTTAGTTTTAGACACTTGTAACTATCCTAGAGATCAATGGTTAAGATTTAACCACCCATGGTGACTCCCCCCCCCCCCCCCCATATGGCGGTTTGAATGAGGATAAGGTGACTAGATGATGACTCTTGGTCTTTGGATGATAATATCCTAAGTATGTAGCTAGTTTTGACTCCGTAAAATGCTAACCGTAAGTGATTAAGCCTTAAAACGTAAAACCGGGTATCGTAAAAATATGAAACTTGAAAGTATGGTTAAACTTGTCAATATAGTCCATAATAAAATATAAAATGAGTGGTAGGTTCTATCGGGTGCTAAAACCCTGCTAAAAACTGGAAACACGGTTCTAAAACGCGTAATTCGCGTAAAACGCTGAACTGAAAAACGTAAAATTCCAAAACTTTTGGAATTGTCATAAAATGATAGAAAATCATATTTCTATTGTTTATAATGTTTTATGGATATATCGGGATGCCGGAATGACGTTTAAACCTAAAAGTAAATCTCGGACACGGCTTTGTGATTTTTGCAGAAATGATCCGACGAGCGTCAAACTCTCGGATTATCGTTAAAATAGTTTAACTTACGAGAATATGAAATAAAAATTTCTGAGATGAATAGTGAAAAGTGAATAGTAAAAAGTGAATAGTGAAATTTTCGGGAATAAAAGTTAACCTGAAATTGCGAATTGTTACAACCTTGAACTTTTAAGGGTGCAAAATAGTACCTTGAACTTGACAAAATGAAATTTCTATTACCCTATATTAATTAACTCAACAATTAATTATTTTTTTCTTTCTAAAAATCAATTTAGAAAAGTTTTTTTTAATAAATAATTTATAGTGAAACTTTGGCTAGATAAATATATTTTTTCTTAAAATTTAATTATTATTAAATTTTGAATATTAATATAGTATTTTAATTAATTATTTAGAATATAAAAAGTATGCATGTAGTATCTATTTCTAAAATATTTTTAACGCATTACTTTTAATAAATCTTGATACTATATTATTAAATGTTTGTTTCAAATAATTTTTAGATCATCTTATAACTAACTATATCGGAGTTTTTGTAATTTTCAATTTAACATATATTCATATAAAGAAATAAATAGTTAAGTTGTATTGATCTCAAAATTATTTGAAACGAACATTTAGTATATAATACGGAATTCTATATATGTCAAAGTAGTACGGTAAATTCACTTTAAAAATGTATTATTTCAAATTTAAATTTATTCTCAATAACTAAATATAATATTATATTAACTAAAAGAAAAATAAAATAAACTAAATTTTTAATAAAATATAATTAATTATTCTAACTTTAACTATGAATCATTTATATTACATTAGATCTTAGTAAATTGATTTTTTAAATTATTAATTATGTAGTTAATTTGGTATAGGGTAGTAGTAATTCCAGTTTGTCAAGTTCGGGGTATTATCCTGCACCCTTAAAAGTTCAGGGTAATAAATGATCCAGTTTGTAAAGTTTGAGGTACTAATATGTGTTTTGGCCTATAATTTATAATTAATCACCAACTAGAATACGAACTTGTTTAAAGATTCAAAATGTTTTTTTGGAATTCCGACGGCGACAACCACAACTAAATAAATTGAATCTTATGAAAAAATAGTAATTTTATTTTGCATCATTTGTCAATCCGTGAATCTTTCATAAATTGTAGCTAAATAAATTGAATCGTATGAAAAAATAGTAATTTTATTTTGCATCATTTGTCAATCTGTGAATCATTCATAATTCGTTCGGCTTTATGAATCATAATCGAATAAGTGAATCATAATCGGATTAGTGAACTCTATTTATTTGGATAGGTGATTCATGACACAAATAGTGAATCGTAGTCGAACTACCAAATGATTACAAGAATGTGTTCGTGTTTCATTTTGAGTCGTATTTGTGAATTGATAAATGGCTTTACTTTTCTTTTTAAATCACTACGCATTGATAATACAATGATTCGCATATCATCAAGTTTTCTTTTTGAATCGTTTACCAGATGATAACATAATGATTGATTATGTTTTAGAATATAAAAAAGAATAACTTACTTTTGGACTTAAAAAGAATTGTTGAGAAAAAAAAAATAAATAATAATAACGTTTACAATCAAAATGAGATATATGTTTTAGTAAACAACGATCAATAAACAAATATTAGGGTAAATTGCAAAAATGGTCCTTAACGTTCCACAAAATTGCAAAAACGGGACCGAGATAAAAAGTAGCGCAAAAAAGCCACCCACGTTCCACATTTTCTCAAAATCGCCACTGAGAGCCCTTTTCCGTTAATTTTCCCGTTAAGTGCCACGTATTTGAGGGTAGTATCGTCATTTCACGGTTCCCGCCTAAAACAATATTAGACCCACCGAACAAGCACATTAATCCCCTCATCCAAACACTCCCTTGCCCAAAGGCAATCGCATTTTTTGCCCTAAAGTTTCCAATTACGATTTCCGTACCGGGAAAAATTGAAGAAGATGGTTAGTTTATTTGGGAAAAACCGCGAACGATCGTCTCCGATCCCTAATCTTCAACAACTTTACGGTATGTTTTGGGCATTGTTAATTGTATCGATTTTTTATCTACATTGATATGTGATTGTAATGAACAGGACGAATAGGATGTGGATTATACATTAAGTTGATTTTTGATGTTGTTAGTGTGTGTGTTGATGTTTATTGTTTGCATACAGAATTAAAGCGGACCTACTTCACTCTGAAAGTAACCCACGGTGGAAAATTTACGCCACCACCAGGAAGGATGTATGTTGATCCAGTTATTGCGTGGTATGATTGTGTGGATTATGACTTGTTTAGCTTTTACGCCTTTGAAGAGTTGGTAGATGACATAGGTGTCAAAGGTGGGGTTGCAGGCTATTATTATAGGATACCAGGCGAGACTTTGGATGTTGGGTTGTACCCGTTGAAGGATGATGAGGATGTGATGAAAATGTTGGATTTGATTCCAACGCATAGAGAGATTGAGGTGTATGTTGAGTTGAAACGCAGAAGACTCAAAAGAGGACGAAAATGTAAAATAATGGATGAAGTACGGGTGGAGCCTTCAAATGATCCTACCATCGATCCAGAACAAGCTGAGACTTCAATTGATGGTACCAATGGTCAATCACCTGTGCCTATGATTGCTGGTCAAGAACAACAAGCTGAAGATAATGTTGGTGTGGGAGACGATTTGATTACAGACACTCCTTCTGCGCAACCACATGTAAGCCGAGTTGTTGGTGACACAGACACTCATGCTGCGCAACAACCTGTAAGTGGCGTTGATGGCCCAGAACAAGTTGAGCAACAATCTCAACATACAGAAGAGGACTTGTACCAGTTTTCCAGTCCTGGAGATAATGTTGGTATGGGAGACGACTTGATTACAGACATGGTTGCAGAACTTGACCAGAGTGAGGATGTGGTTTTAGAGCTCAACAAAAACTATGTTGATTTAGAAGAAGTAGTGGAAAGGGATGATGTGGAAAGGGATGATGTTGAAATCGATGATGTTGAAAGGGATGATGTGGGCACCTCAACACAGCAGGTAAACGAGGAAGAACATGTTGTACATGTGTCTGAGTTTGAAGATGATGAGGATGATGTGACAACCCCTATTGAGCCACAAGTGGAAATGACGGACTTTAAGTTTGATTTTGATCCCCACTTTGAGAATGTAGCAAAGTTAGCTGATGAGTGTATGGCGGATTATACGGATCATGATAGTGGCTATAACTTTGATGATGATTTTCATAGTGATGAAGAAGGCAATAATAACAAATTTGTCACCCTACGCAAGATAAGGTTAAAAGAAATAAGGAAGGAGTATGAGGGTAGGGCGAATGTCAAGAAGGGAGAGTTTTTTGTAATAGAAACATTTAAACACCCCAAGGACATCAAAGATAAGCTCAGAATCTATGCGTTGGAGTCCCGAAGAGATATTAGGATTGAAAAGTGTGACCAAGAAAGGATTCGAGCGATGTGTAGAGGGACTGTTGTGGGTTATGGCAGAAATGATACAGGAAGTTGTCAACCATCAGCTTCTTCTTCGCAGTCAAAGGGCAAATTTGCAAGTACCAAAACCTACAAAAAAAAAAGAGCAGGGCCATGTGCGAATGGTCCCTACATGTGTCAAAAGTGGGTGATGAAAGGAGTTGGAGTGTCAAAACATTAAATGGTCCCTACAGGGAATATTACCAGCCATTGCAGAACTGTTTCCTGCTGCTGAACATCGCTTCTGTGTGCGACACATATATGACAACATGAAGCAGTTATTTAAGGGGGAGAGTATCAAGGTGCTTGTTTGGAGGTGTGCTAGAGCATCAACAATCCCTGAGTTTAATAGAGGAATGGAAGAGCTAAAATCAATCGACTCTAAAGCTTATGACTGGTTAAGGAAGATACCAGCATCATCATGGTCAAGGTCACATTTTTCAGGTACACTATACACATATTATGACTTTCATCTGTACTATTAATAATATTGAAAATGATTTTGATATTATGACTGTCATCTGTAATGTTAATAAGATTAAAAGTGATGTTGATATTATGACTGTCATTTGTAATATTAATAAGATTAAAAGTGATGTTGATATTGATATATTGGTTACAAGGAGAGCTAAATGTGACATCCTTCTTAATAACTTATGTGAATCGTTCAATAGCAAGTTAGTGGGCGGCAAAGATCAACCAATCATTGGTTGTTTGGAGTACATCAGGCAGTATTTGGTGAAGAGAAGTGTTAGTGTGCAGCATGTAATAGACAGATGTGAAGGTCTCTTAACCCCAACATCAACTAAAATTTTAGAAACCATCAAGGAGGAAGCAAATGAGTATAAGGTTTTATGGAGTGGGGGGGGGGGGATACATACCAGTGTGCGGGAGGTTGGGGTGACCAATGTGTTGTGAATATGCCGAAAATGGAATGCACATGTAGGAGATGGGAACTCACCGGTATTCCATGTAAGCATGCTGTTGCGGCTATCAATGACATGGCTAAACACAGCAAGGAATCAACTGACAACATGGTTGTGATCCCAGAGGATTATGTGCACCAATGCTATTGTTTAACCACATGGAGGGCGATGTATCAACACAAGATTGAAGGAATTGATGGTCGACACTTTTGGCCCTATTGCCCTATCCCTAGTGAACTAAAGCCACCTCACTACCATGTTCCAATTGGGAGACCACGGAAGAAGAGAAGAGTGTCAAGGGATGAGATTGCTGAACAGGTTATGAAAAAATCAATGGTCAAGAATGGGAAGCTGTAAAAAAGGGGCAAGACTGTCAAATGTGGTGCATGTGGTGGGCAGGGTCATAATAAGAGAGCTTGTACGAGACGAAGAGGCAACCAAGGGACAAGAAGAAGGGAAGGAGTACCAGATGAGGTACTAGAAAGATCAAGTCAGCCAGTGGGATCTTCTGCAACAGAGGTGGGAGCAGGGCCAAGTCAGCCAGTTGGAACACAAGCAAATGAGGTAGCAGGAGGGCCAAGTCATCAAGTTAGAACACAATCAAGTCATGTATCACAATCTACTGGGAATGGTGGAGGTCAAAGGAAGAGTAGGATTAAGAGAAAAGCCAAAATCGCCAAGTGAGTCAACACAATTGTGATGGTGCAATAACCTTTGGTTGGTTATTTGTTTATGTGTTTTAACACAATGAGTGTATGGATTGTGTAACTGAGTTTCTGTCTTCTAGACAATAATGTGTACGTGATTTGTTTTTTAGACTTGATTAATCAGGAATGGTATTTGTTTTCATTTTGGTTTACCATCATTATTTGCTGCATAATGCTGTGCACAATTTGTGGTTTGCCATCAGCATATACTTATTTGTTGTATTATGTTGTGCACAATTTGTGGTTTGCCATCATCATATACTTACGTATATTGAATGACCCAACATGCCCACTACATAAGTATACCGAATGACCCAAAGTTGTTTTGACTTTTTGTAAGTCAAAGTTGATAAGGAACCAGAAACCAAGTTTACTGCATATAATAACAAGGACAACCAAAACAACGATGATCCCACTATACTACTAAAATAAAACACTTTTTATTAACATGAAGGTCAATACAAACCAGGGATGACCTTATACCCTGTGATGATACAACCCAGAAAGATGTCAACACACCTAAAGCAACTTAATGACAATGAAAAAAAAGAGCCAACTAAAAATAAGAAACTTGTTGAGCTTCTTAATCCGCTGATCCTTCTCCCTCATCAACCTCACCTGCTCCTCCAACTCTTCTTCAAGCTCGTTCCTCGCCCTCTACAGGCCAGGAATCACAGCAACTGCTCGGCAACACATTGGAGGATCTGTCCATCCAATAAACCCACATGAAGGACAACAGTAGAATCGTCGTCCTAGGTTCCTGTTTGTCCAGCTTGTTTTGATTGTTGCTTGTTTCCCACAGTCACAGATCACGACCATATTTTTTGCCGGATTTCGGAAAGTGTGAAAGTTTGATGTGCTGCAACGTTCATATTTAACTGGGAGTGGATATTGTACCGTTTGTAAAAAAGGCAAACAATCGCTTGCAAATTTAGTCCCTCAAGCTACAGTGTCACTAGTTTAGTACCCGATGAACAGTGAAATGACGATACTACCCTCAAATACGTGGCACTTAATGGGAAAATTAACGGAAAAGGGCTCTCAGTGGCGATTTTGCGAAAATGTGGAACGTGGGTGGCTTTTTTGCGCTACTTTTTGTCTCGGTCCTGTTTTTGCAATTTTGTGAAACGTTAAGGACCATTTTTGCAATTTACCCCAAATATTATTTAGATCTAATCTTTTTTTTTTCAACGGGTTAACATTTTTGTAAAGAGAAGAAGAAAAAGTCATTAAATGTTGACACAATTAATGAATGTTGTATAATACCCATCATACCCTTTGATGGTGTGTTGAAATGAATGAACATGATTTGTTCTCAATCTTCTCAATCTAAAGGTCTTCTCAACCGATCCGGATTATATATATATATATATATATATATATATATATATATATATATAAAATGGTCTAGCATCATAACTTAAATGTAGCATTATAACATAAAAGATGTAGCATTATAACATAAAAGGTAAACCTATAACGTAAAATCTAAAGTTATACCTATCAATCATATAACGTGCAAATTTAATCATTTTATAACTTAAATTCCTAAATATACCACATTAAACAACTTTTAAGAAAAACAACAAGAAAAAAAACAGTACCGCCCGCAACGCGGTGGGCAGTGCCAGTCTAGTTTAATATAACTAACATTTTGGATAAAGATGCATAACCAGTTAAAGGCCCATCATTTCCGCAAGGCCCATACCGTAAGTGATCTCAAAATGTCAAGCTACAGCAGGCCCATTATTATACCGGTTATGCGCTTAACCTCAATAGTTAGTCAATGCAATTACTCAGTTCGATTTTCGGTTTTATATATTTATTGTTTTCGATTTCGCTTGGTTCAGTTCAGTTCAGGCCAAAACCAAGAAAACACCTAAAAATGTCAAGCTACAGCAGGCCCATTATTATACCGGTTATGCGCTTAACCTCAATAGTTAGTCAATGCAATTGCTCAGTTCGATTTTCGGTTTTATATATTTATTGTTTTCGATTTCGCTTGGTTCAGTTCAGTTCAGGCCAAAACCAAGAAAACACCTAAATCGTCTAAACCGAACCAACCGACGGTTCCATTTGATTTCTGTTTGACTCGGTTCACTTTGGTTCAGTCCTCGGTTCATGTTTTCTTCACAATCGGTTTTCGGTTCGGTTTTGACTCGATGCTCAGCCCTACTTTTCACTATGTTTTCAACTCTCTTTTGAATTTTATAGTAGCAATGTTCTTATTTTGTGTGTGATATTTGGACGGGTACTGGTTAAAATCTAATCTAAGAAAGGCCGGTTATTTAAGGGTTTTGATCAAAGGCTTGATAAAGTCGTGATCACAGGTAAAAATGTCGGACCCTTGATCTCTAAATATTCAAAATATTTATGAAGGTTTAATTCCCAAATTATTAGGCACTGAGAGGATTCAGATTTTGGTGATTCAAACAAAAAAATTATGACGCGCTCTGGCATCTTGGTGAATAGGATTTGATCAAGTTAATTTGCTTTAAATTGGTACAAAACATGTGCTTCAAGTGGGATTCTATTAAATCTTCCATGGCTGATTTTCGGGAAACGGATTCAGCGACATCCTACGACAATGATATGCTTTATGAAGAGATCAAAATCATCAAATCACAAGATCTACAAATACATGATAGCATGCTTTGAGACACCGCAATTTCCAAACTTGACAATGCATGAACACTTTCTTTAGTCAAGAATGCCGCTACATACTAGGCGGGTTGTTAAAAATGTGGACTCTTTGGTTGGGGCTAATAACTGGAAAGGGGATTATGGTTTATAAAGACATGTCTGACATGACACAGGGTCCCTTGTTACCTCCTACCAAGCAAACCATAGCTACAGCAACACAAATAATGAAAAGAGGCCTAGAGATGTATTTTGCTTGACTCTAACCATCAGGTACATTTTGGGTACAGCCAATAATGAAAATCTAAAGATTTAACCAAAGAAACTAATCACTGATAGACAGGTAGAACCCTAACATCAGTAGATTTGCAATCATCGATCTCAACAGTAATTTCCAAAAAGTTAAGTGATATGAAAGTAATTGCGTCTACAAGACAGCAATTTACACTATGACTAATATCAACCGTTACAACGCTCAACAATGATGTCTACCATCGGTGATACGTGCGGGGAGCGTAAGAGGACTTCACATATCTTCAACTCCTCATCCTTAGTAACCTGCTTGCAAAGGGTTATCCTCACCTTCTTCAGCACCGGTGATTTGACCAAGATAAGCTTCACTAACTCCAAATTGAGTTTCGAGTTGCCAAAATCATCATACGCAAATTCATTCAGGTGCTCCAACCAAATATCAGAATAATCCTCCAGTGTAACGGAGTCTATCTCAGATGCCTTATAAAAGGGCAATGTAATCAATACGAGGGGTATTTATTGTGTCATTGTATTATGACATGAGAATAAACGGATACGAAATAGATTTACGTTATTTACCTGTAGCTCTAAGATCTCCAAGTTCGGAGAGCTTCTCATCAAGAGCACAAGATAACGCGTCCAAAATTTGTCTTTGACAGACATATGCTCTAAACAAATGTACTTGAGGTGGACTAACGTAGTTGGAAGCTCTCGTGGAACAACACCTTCAAAAAAATCCTTGAACCATAGAACGAAACAAAGATCAATAAGCTAAGTTTTTTATTTCTTTCATACCAGTTGAATCAATTATATATCAATTGGGAAAGAAATATAACCTCAATGCCCCAAATGGAAATAGTCAACCGTTCAACCACATGTAAACAGTCAAGTAGCTCAATAAGGGTGGCACCGTAATCGTTGTAATCAAAGATATCACAATCTTCTGAAAACTGAAGCAATTTACAATATTTAAAGTAACGGAAGTGCGCGAGTAAAAATATATATCAGTAAGAGCTTACCAGACTAAAGCTTTTCAGCAATGGACACTTGGATATGAGATGTCTAAGTGTTTTCTTAGAGATGTTTACATTCTTCAAGCATAATGTGGTAAGGCTAGGAAATCCATTAAATCTTGGTTCATGGTCGATCTTTAAGAACATGAGAGATAGGTTCGTTAAGTGATGCAACGAGAAGATAGATGAGGGTAACTTATACTCATTCTGCAACTCAAGCGTTAATTTCATGACAGTATTTTGCCTTGACAAATAAGCTAGAATCTGGTCAATCTCAATACAGCTATCAACAGCGAATACGGCAAGGGTGAACTCAAGTATAGGACCTTGGTGCGCTAACAAAATTTGATATATAGCATAGAAAATTTTGCACATTAAGTTCATGTTCTTCCTCAAACTAGGTGTTTTATAGTTTTCCTCCATAACAGACAGCTGATTCTCATCAGTAGATACTACCAAGGTATCCTCATCAAACACAAGTTTGGGTATTTTGGTCCAAATGTACCTCCATTCTTTCGAAAGGACACTTGTCCTTGCCGCCTCTTGAATCGGCAGAAGACATAGAATGCTTTCTATAATGGTTCGAGGTAGGCTGCTAATCCTATCCATAGACAAACATTGAGCTTTCATCTCACGGTATTCTTGATGAACCAATAACGCTGCAAAAATCAATTCACGATTAAGTGTAAGTTCAACACATGACTACATATCAGTTCTAAGTGTATTAACGTAACCAGGTTTTAAAGGACCGGGTGAACAAAAATAATTAGCTGTAATATAACTGCACACATTTTTTGGACCGGGTTCAATTATCATTTCAAAAATAATTTCATCGGGGTCCCTTGACACCGCGGGACACCCCTTGTTCACTGCGGGGTATATATCTACAAAATTTGGTAATCTAATACAAAACAAGTCTAAAATTGCTACCAGCCTACTAGTCAAAGAAAAGTTTATGGTTTGGACAATAATTACAAAACCAAAGTCCAAACACCCCATTTGAAATTCATATGTCATAATAAAGTACATTTCATCCGGATACTATTAATCCAAGTGAAAATGATCACCTTAAGACAGTTTCATAACAAATACTATCAAACAAACACACAAGAGCAATCAACATCAACAAATCGATTCAAAAATAGAAAAATTGTAACCTGTTTCTAATGAATAAAAAGATAGAAACTTAAAATCCATTATTACCTTTTAGTAAATCTCTAACGCTCTAACTGAAACCCCAACATTTGTATATGAGAAACCCTTTGTTTCAATGTTTCAATTAAGAGAAAGCTATCAAGCTTTTGCCTATTGAAATATCAGCCCCTTAACAATATTTTTTTTTCATTTTCTTTTTGTGCCTATTGCATTGTATCCACAAATGTTGTTTTCAAAAAAATTGGTTTTGCAATCCAAAAAGGACTAGCGGCACAACTTGTTGCACGCTTGCCTTCCACCTCTATGTACCAAATTGGAATAATAAAAAAATCATACTAGTTGGAGTACATATTTTTTTATCGAGTGAATTGTAAAATGTGTTTATCTAAAAGGTAAACGCTCTTTGTTACAAGTTATTAACATACATCATCCGTGAGAGGTACATAGTCGGGATCTAAGATTAGCATGATGCCAAACTTAACGTATGAATACATTTACCGGGTTAAAACCCGTTACTAAAAAAAACACACTATGCATGAATCATTTGCTAAGACACTTTTTGGATAACTCATGTTAACAGTTTGCGATATGCATCAAATAGACAAACCACACAATTTTTTTTTTCTAGTTTGATTTTTTTTTTTATTAAGATACTTTTATATTGTGATTGACCTTTGATAAAAAAAAAAAGTTACATATAATATTATAATCTGACTATTAAGCAAGTGCTTATTACTTTTGCTTATTTTGTTCTTCCTTATACTAAATGACAGATTATTTAATAGATGAGGGGCTTATATTGCAAATAAGAGTTTTGCGCTGGAAGTGTAAAGTTTAGGAAGTCAAGGAGCCGAAGCAGAGAGATTCGGGCTTATACATACAATACTTACTTTTATATAATGAGAAATTTTTTTTATATAATAAAACAAAATTTCAAGTGGGGACTTTCGTATTTAAAAAAAATAGAATATTTCATTACTAGGTAATTCAGTTATTAATTTTTAATTTATAAATTCATTTTGTTGATATACTACACAAGTAGAAGATAAATACAAAAAATATAAATAAGAAACAACTAACAATAAGATTAAACTTTTTAAATGATTATCTTTAATAATAAAAAAACTATAATTAAAAATCATAAATCAAACAAAACAAAACAAAGATTAAATTATTTGTTTTTAATAAATAAAAATATATCAAAAAAAAGAAAAAAAAAAAAAAAACATGCGCGTGCGCGAGTATTTTAACTAGTGTCCAGCGACAATCAATTCTTTATTGGCCGGTTTGAGAACTTAATTTTAAAATTGAGTATTTTTGTTAGTCAATAAAAGTCAATGTTTGCTTTAATTTGTCAAAATCAACTAATTTTGTCTAACAAAATAAATATGAATAAAAACACATGTGTCGATTTAGTAAAGGAAAAAAAAACTATAACAAACAGGAGGTAATTGATAAAACTTTAGTTGTTGAATTGTAAATAAAGTATATGAAGTTAAGTGAAACTTATCAATTTTCATATATTCTAATAACTTTATAAAATAAACAAATAACCCTTTGACTTTATAACCCTTACAGTTTATATATATTTAAAAAAAACAACATATATGCTATTATTTATAGATATTATTATCAGTATAGATTAATTTCATGTATATGCAAATGTTTATAAATTTCAAAATAAAAGCACGAGTTATCGTGATATTTAAATGAGTACACGAGATTGTACATATACGAACAACTCATGTTATTCCTCTTTATGAGTTTAAGTAAGGATATCCTGATTTTGTTTACAATCTGCGATCAATAACGGCTCATATCATTCCCTTTAGTAAGTTTAACCCGTGCGTACACGAGTTTAATTTTAAATACGGCCAAAATGATTATTATCAGGAATCTAAATATCAAAATGTAAGCACCGGTTACTGTGACATGAAATTAAATATACGAGATTATACTTGTAACCAGTGTTGCAAAAATCGGCCGCCTGATTAATCGCTAGGCGATGATTAACTGCCTCGATTTTCACAAATCGGCTTTATTAATCGGTTTGGTAAAAAATCGATCAATATATGGATTAGTCGGATAAAAATTGACCAATGGGACATAAACCAGAAAAATCAGACAAAAAACGGATAAATCGGCCAACTCGATTACAGATAAAAATCGGCCAAATCATGCATAAATCGGTCAAATGGGAAAAAAATCATCCAAATCAGAAAAAATCGGCTAGATCGGCTAAATCGGGCATATAGTTTCAAAATTTTATAATTTTATATATATAAAATTTAATCCGATTAACTCCAGATTAATCCCCGCCTAACCGATTAATCTCTAGGCTGTACCTGGCCGCCCAGCTACTCCGTAGCGATTTTTGCAACCTTGGTTATAACTTGGTTATAACAATGGCTCATGTAATTCATATTTAAAGTTTAACTAAGGATATCAGGAAAATCATTTTCTAAAAAAACTTTTATCTTTTAACTTCATTAAGGGTCGTTACATACTATTAAAGACACATATTGTGTACAACTTGACGTTAATAGTTTAAATTTAAATAATAACATTAACCTGAATACCAAGTCAGTTAAACAGAGTTAATCCTCCACCAACAAAATTTATATAAAATATTAATCAACATTAATACGAAATCAAAAAGTTTATGTAAACCCCCGATTTTAATTATAAGGTTTCCTTATTTCACAATTACAAACCAGTAAATGCGATTAAATTCTTCTATGCTCATATATTAAATTAAAATTTTAAAACAAATTTGATTCATATGTAAACCCCTTGCGTGCACAGAACTTATAATCAGTCATTCTTTCCCACTCAATCTCATTTTATTGATTATCTTGATCTCTGATTCATATTAATATTTTGTGTATTCATTTGGTTGAAATCGTATTAATAACAATCCACTTTCTAATTGTTTGAATGGTGATTGTTTTAATGCTACCGACTAGTTTGTTATTGATTTTGTGGTTGATTGTTGGTTGTTTTCTTAAATCTGATACTTGTTTTTTTAAATGGTAATTTTAACTATCTCACAACATTTACACGACAAATCTATCTCACATGTTATAAGTAGGACTTGAAGCCATAATAACATGTGAGGCATGTGACCTCATCAGCATTGACTTGACAATTACAATTACATGAAAAATGAACACATGAATAACTGTATAGAATGAACAATACTCTTCTATGAGCTGGACCTTGAAACGTACATATGATGCAATCTCTTGAAACTTCAATTGATGGATCTCCAAATGGATGAGAGGATATGTGACACTTGCAAAAATATCAAATGAATTCGATGTTATGCATGAAAATGAGCGAAGGATATGGATGAGACATAACATGTCAAGGTGAGTTCTTCAAGGATGTGAAAGATATTTAACGGTTTATGTCGTGCAAGAAGTCTTCAAATGTTGCGTTTCTTTGATGAATTGGTTTTCTATCTAAACTGATCCCGAGTGAGGCACCTATGAGTTTTAAATTCTCAAAATGATTTTCGCTTTCATCATTGTCCGAAATGCTTTTAGAAAAAAAGTTGTCAAAGTCATCTTGTTCATCTTCTAGCAATAGTTTTTTGGATTTCGCCACATTTTTTTTCCTTTTATCCCTAGTTGCCTTGCATTTCTTAGGATCTTTATTTTAAAACTCAACTTTTTGTCTTTCAATATCTTTGCAAATCTTTGGGACTTGTTACATATAGGGTGACAATCAAGAATTTTTTTCGGTCTTTTTAGTAAATTTGTAGGTGTTTTTATTGTTATCGAAAGTTGATTGGACAACTAATGGTTGAGGTTGAAAAGGTGGGATAAGGTTTGAAGAAAGAGATTGGAAAGGTGGTAATGTTTGCTCTTGAGTTTCGTTTCCTCTAGCTATAGGAGCTAAGTTTTGTGTTCTCAATACATTCATCATTTTTTCTAGGAGTCTCCATCACCTTTTCCATGTTAGAAGGAAGTATTTCACCAAAGATTTCTAATACATGTCCCGATGCCTCAGCTTTTTCATGATTTGAATTGTATGACCTTTCCATCTTAACAGAACCGTTGACAAGATGTTGATTTGAATTTGAATTTAGATTCATATTTGAATTGGGCTCCATGGATGGAGACACGAGGCCAGTCATCTTTGGCGATATATGAACTATGTTGTCATTGTTCGAACTTTGGCATTTTGATTCATCTTCATCATCAACACTAGTGTCTCGATTAATCCCATGATGAAACTTGTCATCGTCATCTAGGTCGGAAGTGTTGGAATATATGAAAAACATAACTAATATATAAACATATAAACACATCAAGCACGCAGCGGAAATAGATCAAATACATGTAATTGAAATTAACCGAATATTAAATAAATATGTACCTCTTTTGTGATTTCTAGCAAGAACAAGAAATCAATGGAACAAGAACTATAAACCCTAATTAGGTTTTAATTGGGATCGACTAATAGATAGTCGAGTGGGCAATCACCACGTTAGCAAAAGTATGCCAACACTTCGTTCTTGAACACACGTACTACGTTTCAATAAGACAAGCTAGGGTCTTAATTCACGAGCAAGCACTACTAGTTGAGCCTTAGTTGATCCTTGTGGATCGCCTATAGCTCAAGAGAAAGGAGATGAGAAAGTGAATTGGCTTGCTAATGAACCAAGGGATGAGAAGAATGAATACATGAGGCCATGTATTTATATTATCCCAACCTTGAAGCATTCCCTATCCCATGGCGATGTGGGATCGGCCAAAACATATCCCAAAGGGATATTCCAGAACCTTCTTGCCTACTTTTTCACTCTTAGTCCTTTATCTTTCGTCTAACGGTCGTTAGGTACCGTTAAGTGCTTATTTCGTGAATTTAATAATTATTCGTCACTAAAACAATAATTATTAATTAATTAAAACTCATACGTAAAGTGTGCAATCCCGAAGTCTCGAGTTCGAGTCCGGACATATTCATTAATTTTTATCTGTTAAAACTAACAGGAAGACGCTGGCAAGTTTAACTCTTGAGCAATAACTTGATACACTTCGTTTTTAATCTCAATAGACACCACCTCATCAATAGTAGTTGATGAAGTAGTTTCGATCATCAGATATGCATAACCTAATTCCTTCATCTTACTAGTTATGTCAAGGGTGCATAATAACTTACTCCAAAGTTCAGCAAAAATTTTGAACGTTGTTCTTGTCCAAGCAATAGGTAATAACCCTTTCATTTCTATCCATATAAATTTTCTGAAAGGACCACCGTTCTCTTCTAATCGTTCCGAGAACACAAAATAGGTCAAATAGGGTGGAAGTGTCATCATCATCACCGTAATTAGCAACTAATACATTAGTTGTGCCAGCACGCTGCACCAGCCAGTGTACAATATTCATATATGCAATGAAAGCTCATGAAAATCATTTTTATTTTAAGAACATACCAATGTGAGGTAGGAGCTTTTCCTTATGTATGTCTACCAGTTCCAAGCGCAAGGTTGAGAGGCTTCCAATCCATTTGATACTGGTTCAAGGTTAAGGTCACAACCTTGGAGGTATAAGTCTATCAACTCATGCAACGAGAAGACAGATAATGGTAACCTATACTCAGAATTCAACTTAAGTGTTAACTTCTTGACAGTATTTTTCTTGGACAAAAGAGCTATTATGCGGTCAATTTCTGTTGGAATTATTTTATCATGACAATCATATAAAATAAACCAAACACATCAAGAGAGCATATGCGGAAGCGTAATAACAAGATCATATAATATGTAATTAATTAATCAAATATAAATAGTAAACATACCGTACTGATTCTAGCCCGAACAAGAATCAAATGCAATCTTCAACTCAAGAACCCTAATTAGGGTTTATGTGAACAAATCCAATAAACAAACAATGATGTGTTTGATTCACGATCTTGTACACACGTACTACTTCAAGTAAACGTTTATGCAAGTAAAGCGAGCACAAACACTAGAGAATACAAAGTTTCGACTCCCTTAAACTTTAATGGGGTGTCAAAAAATTGCAAGGAGAAGAGAAGAGAAAACACACAAGATTATGTGTTCAAGTTATATGAAAACAATGAAACCTTGTGTGTTTATATAGGATAGAAAACTTGGAACAAAAACTTCACCAAGCGATGTGGGATACCCTTAGCCAATCGACCCTAACCAACCCACAAGGGTTCTAGAGCCTTTTTGACATTAATTTTCATCTATAGTCCTTTTCCTTTTATTCGTCTAATGGTCGTTAGCTTTTTTTGTTAAATGTTAACGATCATTACGTGTTTACGTTCTAATAATTAATATAACATTTATATATAATTATTACTCATTTACTTTTCATACGTAAAGTGTGCAATCCCGTGATCTCGAGTTCGATCCTAACATACAACTACTAAAATAATGTCCATAATCTAACAGCTCACACTTGGACATATTTTAATAGTGTAATCACATCGGTTAGCGTCTTGCAACACGCCGATGCCTCTAGTACAATCTCGAGTAAGGCTCCTGGAAAAACCTTTTAATGATTTCTCATTATTATTATCCTTTTGTTTCTAATACCACGTTAATAAGGATATGGATTAAAGTCATTCCTTAATTAACCATTCTGTTTCTCGTTATTTATGATTGATCAAGATTACCAAATCTTCTGAACATATTCAGGGGAGATCTTGGGTGCGGCCGCACATACATCTTACCAACCCTACAAGGGGCCCAACAGTATTAAACTCCAAAAATAAATTTGAAGGAACAAATTCTATCTTGACTACAAGCATAACCCACAAACTTTGTAACACTTCCGAAAACAACCCTTATGACTACCAGTTACGTATAGCGTTAAGTTGTTCCACAAAAATGTACTACATTCATGACACTTATCTTGCATCTCAAGTCTGAGGATAACTTCTCATGATTTACTTAATAACAAAATCGATAAAGTAACATCATGTAGTTGGGATAAGTCCTATATTCGGTATCATTGAATATCATCTGAAATGGCATGACTACGCATCAATATACTTTAAGTATATTATACCAACCTTCAGATTTGTCTTGATTTAATAATATTCCCATATTATTAACTGACAACGGACGATTTAGAATAACATTTATTCATGGATTAAACATACAAATATAGGATACAATATATTATAAATTAAACATACCATGTATTTCAATTTATAATAATTGTTTAACATCCCTTATCCAAATACTAAATAGATCAATGCATGATAACTCTTGTTGATGAATTATGTCTCAAGTAATGACATTCATACTTGTTGACAAGGCATATTTCGTCCAACTTTGATCTATCGGAATTTTGAGAATACTTATTCCAAGAATTCAACTATTGAAGTTCTTGTATATGCATACTCAACTATTTGATAATGTCATATTATCTTTCATAAAATGTTTGACATCCTTAACCACCAAATTATGATAATAAAACTTTTAAACATTTTAAAGTTTAAAGTATTCTTATTCTCTTAATGTATAATGCAACTATACTTTTATTAAGCATAACTAGTAATAGCCAAGGATGAAATCCTTACCATAACTAGTATTGAGTGTCGTCTCAATTTCATTATCATCATTGTATACAAACATCAATATGCTATTAAAACTTCCCGTAAACATTAATATCTATTGTGTAATGTTTGATGACCTTCAAACTTTCAAGTTTGTTGGCTATGACAATTTTCACAACAATTGAAAAATTGTTCATCTACAGAATTTGGAAGCTGTTCCAGATTTAGGATGTGATTCTATAATCAAACATATTCTTTTTAGAATATTACACAAGTTATCTAATAACTTTTAATTAGATATTAATTTTGCCAAATCATCTTGTAATCAAGCATGATACAACAAAACATGATGTTCATGAAAAATCTTTGAGTCATACTTAGATTTTATTCATGTTATGCATATACATTTAGACTTTCTAAATGATATATCATGTTATATTAGATTTATTTACCGCACATGCTTCAACAATAAACATTCATTCCAAGGTTGTATGTCTTATTTTCTAAATCTTTCAAGTAAAGTTTCATTCCAAACTAAGACTTAACTTTTAACTTATATGGAATGTTACTTTTTATATGTTTTACAACATATATGATTTAGAAATTAAACATAATACTCCCACTAGCTTTTAAGAATACTTAGAAATTATCTTATTTCAATTATAAATCAAAACATGGATTTAATAATTAAACATAAGAGTAATCTTCTAGATGCATGCATTTATCCATCTATGGATTATTGCACTTTGTACACTTTCAAAGATTTATTTGAATTCATAAACTCCTTTTGATTACATATCGTCCTCGCTCAAGTAACACTCAAGAAAGAGTTTTGATATTTCATTGTCAATTTCATAAATATGATAATCATAATCTTTATATATTTAATGTGTTTAGAAAAGAATATTCAATCACAGTTAATTGCTTAAGTGTGATTAATAATCTTGTCATAAGACATGCATTAAATACGTGCACAATATTGTCCATATGATTTCTATACAAAGATTTAAACCACAAGGTTACCTTATCTTTGAAGAAACTCATCTTCATTTTCTAGTCTAACTATTAAGATAAACCAAATTTCTTAAATTGATTATCTTTATGGACAACATCTTAATCATTCATATCATGTATACTTTACCCAATTTCATATTTGCTAATCTATGAATGAGAATTCCATTACCTTGAGATTTAACATTTAAATGTCAAACTTTATTATCATGTTGAGATTTAACATTCAAATATCAAACTTCATCATGATATTTACTAGTGTATTTTAGAAGATTATGTATCTTGTAATTTTATCTTTTAAAGATCAAAACTCCCACTTGCTTTTAGTAATTTAAAGACCATCTTTAAATACTTAGCAAATAAAGCAACAATACAACGTTCTCTTTTGGGATATTACAAATACATATTGACAGTTCCTTACTTTATTTTGTTAATAACCTCTTCATAAGCAGTTAAACAAATTTAGAACTTCAATTTAAGACTTAATGTGATTCATCACATTCCATCATATGATAATGTCTTATTAATCTTCTAGGTTGGAGTTTCATTAAATATGTCAAAGCCATACTCAATATTTTAACCTTGATAACTTTTAGAAGAAAAGAAATCATAGTTATCTTTAATCAAACAATATAACAATAGTTTGATTTTTCTAACTGAACATACCATCAACATTTTGTATTTCATTAGTATTAATATTGTAAGACAATCTAACAATATTTAAGATAACCTTATTCGTCTTGGCTTGTCTATTTACCAACTAAGTCATTTTAATAGTATAATAGTATTTTCAAGCCAATTACATGCTTTATAACACAAGTACTTTTGACAAAGCCACTTCATGTCCATGTCTCTACAAGAAAACATAAACTGTTATAATCCCACTATACGTTATAAGTCATTTAACAATTTAATGACTTCATGTTTATGTCTTAATTAAAAAACATAACAAGATAACGTCTTACTTTATTATAAGTCTTGTAACAATTAAAATACTTTATGTTTATATCTTTACAATGAAATATAAACATGTTTAACTAAAGTAATTATGAACACCATCTTTTGGTTTCAATAGTAATTTCAAGTTAATTTATTACTTCACAATAATGTAAATAACATTATTTCTTCATTTATTTATGTCATTCCAAGAACACATAAATATTCAGATTGAAGTAGCATGAGATTACTTTATTAATTTATGTCATTCCATGAATTCATAAATATACAAATTAAAGTAGTTTTGATATCATATTGACACATGTTCTAATAGGTATCTAATTTAGAAACAGCAAATTCTCATAGTTCAATTACATCAGTTGATCTGCTAGTAATGAAAATATGAAATTCACCTTGTTGTTGCAATCTAGCTAAGCTCTCACATAACATAAATTGTAACACCAAGTGTTTCTTGAATTAGATTACTATAATTCATATTAGAACTTTATTCTCTTACCTTGCAGTCAAGAGAATCCATCATATCTTTATGAGTTGTTTCTTGCACACATTAAAGATAACATTTCTCCCACTTGTGCATGGAACAACCTCATATAGTTGATAAACAACACGCCATGCATTAGTTTATGTGATCAATATGATGGTGTCATAGATTTTAGCATAACAAGTTACAAGTAGATGTAGAACAACAATGTCTAGTAAGGAAACGTACAAGACTATCCTTAAAAGTATGAGTGTCTACACTTAGAAAGTAATCATCTTTAGCTACCAAGATGTCAAAGCTTGTAACTCCCACTGAATTAAAGATCATTACAATAATTTCTTATTCAGTAATAAGTACACAATACTCCCACTGAATTTGATAACATTGTAAAAGTTTCATATCCAGTGAAAGAAAATAGTGTGCTTTTAACTTTCCTACACCTTTGAATGTCCATACGTAACAATTACTTATGCATTAAAGAGTATTCTACTACGTAAATGATGGACTATCCACCAAATGCTATTAACTTGAAAATTGGGCATGCAATTCCTTCCTTAATAGGTCTACCATCTCACAATGTATGTAGCACCTTTTAAATAGTCAAAACAACTAGTTTGTCTTTAAACATTTTGCGGTAATTAGTCTAGCTTCTAATTAAAAAACTCATAAAATGTCATACATAATTTTCTGTTAACCAAATATCGTATTTGTTACTAAGAATTTAATCACAGAATGAGGATGATAAAATCCTTATGAAAAATATTTGCAATTTTCTTAACTATTAAAAATTTGGTATGAGTTATATTAGAATTTAGACATATCTAATATTCCTATTATCCTTTTCATTCATGAAAAGGAATATGATTGTGTCTCACTCTTCTTTCATAGAAAGGAGACTTCTTTTGTCTTTTAAGTAAATTATTCTTAATCAAACATTTGTTTGAAAACATAACGAGATCAATTTACCAAAGCCCAAAGTGTGTTTACGGTTTAAACGTTGCATTAATACATTAAAACGAATTACAAAATTCAATTTCAGTATTTTCGATAATTAGATCTTTAAGAAAATAAAATACCCATTGGTAAATATTCATATAAACCGTAGTATTTTCTTAAAGCTAGGATCCTAATTGACATAGTACCATTACATCAATTGATCTGCTAGTAATGATAGTATTCAAAGGTAATTGTCGAACAATAATTGCCAATATCATATTGCAATTCCTAGATTTATGGGATTTACAATCACAAAACTTTTGTAATGTAAGCATGTTTGATCCCCATCTAATGCCTTGAGTCCAAGCTCTCACTTCCTACTCAATTTAAGTCGTCTAACTTAAAAACTGCAAACTCATAAATCCATTACATTAGTTGATCTGCTAGCAATGAAAGTATGAAATTTACCTCTCCATTGCAATCTAGCCAAGCTCTCACATGACGTAAACTACAACTTAAGTGTTCTTAATTAGATGGCATTTGACTTAATTTTATAAGGGTATTAATTTTGACGTGATCAAAATAATGTATGAAGAAGCATGCATACAACTTCATAACATTGGTTTTATAAAACATTTTTATTACCAATTCGCTAAGAGTAAAATAGCAAGGTTTTGATTGAGGTATCGGGTTCACCAATTAAAAAATTACCAACAATTATCGTCCACTATATCGTACTTTTGCATAAGCCCTAAGGCTTAGTGTTTCGGATAATCATTATGGAATTGTGGTGAATTCACCCTTAAGATGACAATGTACGTAATATAGTGATATAGGTAAGTCTAGAGTCGGTATACAAGCGGTTGTAGAGAACCGGTAGGTGCATGGTCTTTAAAAACCCCTCTCTACAAGCACATTGTATGGCAACCTTCGGTCCGCCTTTCGCACACTATGTACAAAAACATCAATCAACCAATCCTTGAAATTTAAACTCTTAAAACCAAAACAATTTCGCCATTTATTTAGTCCATATTATTTTTCTATTCAAAAATTACCCTTTTTCGTTTATAAACATGTCTCGCATAATAATAAACAAAAAACAAGTAATACATAATAAAAAATAAACAACCAAATAAACATATACATAACATAACAATTAAATATGTATAAACATGTAGCCACATGCAAATTTTATTTAATAGTCCTATTAATAATCAAGTCTAGGTGTATAATGCATTTATTCAATTAAGGCTTTCTTCTTCAAAGGAAAAAGAGCCACATACATCGATAAATCGATTGCGTAAGCCAAAACTAAACAAACACCACATAGCACGTAATTGATTACTTAATATTGGAGTCTTCCCCAATTCGACATCTATTAATAAATTTATATGTTTCGATATAACTTAACATTTAATTCATATATTCAATTTAATTCATATATTCAATTTAAACCATTTAAATTATCACACAATAAAATCCATGCAAATATGCACTTTTCATGGATTATGCTTAACAAATAACATATTGCACCAAGATCATTTACTAAAACGCATAACCAATTACATGACATCCTAGGGTTTCTAATCATATTAAAAATCAAAACCAAACCCCTAAATAACTAATAAGGTCAATCGACCTAAATAAAATAATTAGGGTTAGGAATCGAAAAAACCCTAAAAACATGTAATTAAACGAATCAAGATTCAATTCTTATGCGTCTCGATAATTAATTACACATTATAACGGCTCATGATGCCACTGTTGGAATTATAATATCATGACAATCATATAAAATAAACCAAACACATCAAGAGAGCATATGCGGAAGCGTAATAACAAGATCATATAATATGTAATTAATTAATCAAATATAAATAGTAAACATACCGTAGTGATTCTAGCCTGAACAAGAATCAAATGCAATCTTCAACTCAAGAACCCTAATTAGGGTTTATGTGAACAAATCCAAGAAACAAACAATGATGTGTTTGATTCACGATCTTGTACACACGTACTACTTCAAGTAAACGTTTATGCAAGTAAAGCGAGCACAAACACTAGAGAATACAAAGTTTCGACTCCCTTAAACTTTAATGGGGTGTCAAAAAATTGCAAAGAGAAGAGAAGAGAAAACACACAAGATTATGTGTTCAAGTTATATGAAAACAATGAAACCTTGTGTGTTTATATAGGATAGAAAACTTGGAACAAAAACTTCATCAAGCGATGTGGGATACCCTTAGCCAGTCGACCCTAACCAACCCACAAGGGTTCTAGAGCCTTCTTGACATTCCAATTTTCATCTATAGTCCTTTTCCTTTTATTCGTCTAATGGTCGTTAGCCTTTTCCGTTAAATGTTAACGATCATTACGTGTTTACGTTCTAATAATTAATATAACATTTATATATAATTATTACTCATTTACTTTTCATACGTAAAGTGTGCAATCCCGTGATCTCGAGTTCGATCCTAACATACAACTACTAAAATAATGTCCATAATCTAACAATTTCAACACAACCGCTGTCTGCTTTTATGTCAAGGGTGAACTCAAGTATTGGACCCTTGTGCGCTAACATAACTTGATATACGGCGTAGAAAAATTTACACCTCTTGTTCATCCCTTTCCTTGCACTCGGATAGTTAAATTTTCGTTCCATAACAAACACCTTATTATGATGGCCCATACTTTTACTTTTTCTAAATGTTTTGAGGGAGAATACATGCTCGTCGTCAACTTATTTTCATTGGTCAATTATTTGGATATTTACGATGATTATTTGGAATTTGCTTTGGTTTATCAATTGTATTTGACTTTGGTTATTTTATGATATCGTTGTCGTTCACTATCTTGAGTTGCTAAGGATTTGGTTTAACGACTGTAAGTGCGGAGTTATTATGCTAAGTCTACTCCTGCGTAGAAGTATAATATCATGTCTGTTAGTGCGGTATAGAGCTATAGTGTGCACCTATACGAATGTATATTTGGATTTCTGATATAAGATGAGAGGTTGCTGATGCCTTAGTCTAGTAAAGCAGATTTATGCGAATTGATTTATTGGTATATTAATGTGGTGTCGTGCTTTTGTGTCTAAACTCTATGAACTCACCAGCGTAAGCAGACCTTTTAGCATGTATTCCCAGGTTTAGGGCGATAGCTTACTTCCGAAGGCGCTTGGCAAGGGGCACGGTAATAGAAGACTCTGATAAATAATTGGGACCGCTTAGTTATTTTATAGGCCTATTTCAGCACTACTTTCAAAAATGTAAAGTTAACACTTTTGTTAACAAATTTTATTTTAAATAAATGAAATAAAAATCGTTCTTTGTATCTTATGTTGTGATACCAATTTAGTAGCACCCGACATGTATGCTTCCGCTAGACCCGATTTTGGGGGTGTTACAATAATATTAACAAAGATTTGCAACAACAATCGGCTTATGATTCAAAGTTATAACGGTTTATATTAAATATATATAGTTAATGTTTCTAAGATAGTTTAGACTCTAATATATTGTTTTACAAAATTTTAACTAACATTATTACTCACCATTTCAACTTGTAAATTAAACGTAAATAGGTTGATCAGAAAGAAATATTTTATTGATTTTTTTGATAAAAAAAGTCATGACCCGGTTGGGTTTATCAAACCGGGTCATCGAAAAACCGGCGGTTCAAACCGGTTCTCAAACAAAGAAAAACCCGGTCACATCCGGACTGGTCTCCAAGCCGGTTCAACTAGCCGGGTCAGCCTAGGTTTTAACACATTTTCCACCACTATCCATAGTTCCCATGAATTGCGAAAACTGGGGAGACAGGCATGTTCATATAATGACTGATATGGCTTGAATTGTCTGAGTTCTCTATGTGAAATGCTTAATATAATGAGTATATAAGTCCCAAGATTAACCAAAGAAAATCTATAAACAAGTACAAGATGCAAATTCCCAACAATTTTGTGGTGACATGAAGCAAATTGCATTCATAAAGCACATATTAAAACTCAGCCGAGTCTTCAACGTGGAGGACGATCAACAATAATGTCTACGAACGGTGATGCACGTGGGGTGCGTAAGAGAAGTCTTAACATCTCCACCTCTTCATTTATAGAAACGTCATTGTCAAGCACTATACTCACCTTCTTTAGCACGGGTGACTTTGCCAAGATAAGCTTCACAAAATCCAAATCTGACTCCATATTGCAAAAATTTATTATCTCAAGTTCATTTAGACTCTCCAACCAAAGATCTTCATAATCCTCCAGTTTAACTGAGTAGTACTCCAAATCATATGGTGGATATTTATAATATTCTGTGAGCATCTATCAACATCTCTCAAGTCAATGTATTTTGGCATAAGAATCAAAGTACATTTGATAAATAGTGATGTATTTTATTTACCTGTAGCTTAATTTTCTCCAAGTTAAGGGACGATCTGATAAAAATAGCAAGATAAGATAACATTGCGTCATTGAAGAAACACACGCCTGCTAAAGTGAAGTATTTGAGGTGGACTAATGAGATTGGAAGCTCTCGTGGAATCGCAATTTCTGAGTAATCCTTGAACAATAGACCAAAACAAAGATTAACAACAACACAGTTATTATCCTACAACTTGAATTAAACATATATAATATCAATAAATATCACCTGAATGGAAAACATTGAAAGAGTAAGAACTTCAATCATTGGTAAAAACTCGAATAGATTAAAAATGGTGGTATCACTCGAGCTGCCAAATGGGACAGTCATAATTCCCGACATTATCTACAGTAGCTCACGAATATTCAGTTAAAAAATATGAAAGGCAGTGAAGTTCAATATTCTTGTTAAAATTCGAACTTACGAGAGTGAAGCTCTTAAGTAATGGAGATTTGGATGTCAGCTGTAGAATATTTTGTATGTCAGCGCCTACATCCTCCATATGCAAGCTTATAAGATTACCAAATCCACTTGATGTTGTTCGATGGTCAAGACTACAATTTTGGAGGTGCAGGTGTGTCAGCTGATTCATTGAGAAGAGAGATAAGGGTACAGAATACATATACCAATCTCTTATGTCTCTTGTTTCTTGACAAAGGGAATAATATATGGTCCATTTCAACACATGTGTCATCTGCGTCATCCATAGAAAGGGTGAATTCATGTATTGGACCCTGGTGCTGCAGTAGAACTTGGAACATAGCGTAGAAAATTTTACTCGTCTTGCTCGTCTCTTTCCCTTTGCTTGGCTGATTTTCAAACGTTTGATCCATAATGGGATGTTGAGTTACATTGGTTGATACTTCAAATGTATCTCCATTAAACACAAGGTTAGGAATTTTGGTCCATTTGTATCTCCATTCCTTTGAGAGGATACTTGTCCTTGCTGCCTCTTGAATCGGCACAAGACATAAAATGGTTTCGATTATGTGGTGAGGAAGGGTGCTGATTATATCCAAAGGCATGCGTTGAGATTTCATCTCAAGATATTCTCTATGTATCCAATACTTTATATAATGCTGCAATAATTCAATCAAAGATGAACAAAAGGGGTACAACACTTGTGAACATGTTAGAACACTAATTATTCCAATAATTCAAAGAAAATTTATTCTTTAGTGCATGTATGCTTGTTACTTATGTAAATCTAACTTTTCCTCTTCCTCATAACCCTTTATTTTTAGGGAAATGTCAAAAAACTCATTATACTAAAATATAAAATCATCTAACTTTTTTTATTATCAATTCTATATACTAAAGTTTTATTCATTCAACAAATCTCGGCAAATTTAACCCACCTTAAGGGCAAAATTTTACATAACAATAAACAACGAATAATAAGTAATAACAACTTACATTAGGTTCATAATCAACAACGAGCCTCGATATATGTGAAGTGATTAAGTCATCAAGTGATCGGGTTTTCATTTGGTAGTTGTGAGTAACCATCTTAAGTTTGAAATGTGCTAGAATAAAAACAGTCACATCTAGGCTTCCTTTACACATAAAAAATCACATATCATCACGGCATCAATTTAATGATAAGTGATTAGGTTCTCACGTGATCAAAGTTTAAAATATGCTACTATAAAAACAATCTCATTTAAGCGTCCTTACAAATGAAAAATCACCACATCGAATTAATGATACAAAAAAAGTTTAATACCTGTAACTAAGAAAAAAAATGAATACTTTATAACTGGAAATTAGACATAACTACTTGTATGGATATTACATTTTTATGTTATTTGCTAGTAATTTATTATGCTAATTCACTCTAGCTACATTCATGAAGTGTTTACCTGCCTTTTAAACGCGATTATTTAATCTTTGTCGCTTCAAGCAGCCAGCAACTATCATATTCAGTTATTCACGCAGTCCGCTTTCGAGTATAGCTATGTGATGTGATTACCTAAGGGCAAATATGAATTGCAAAAAACTTGTTTTCAGCGGTTAGAGCAACTTTGCCAATTTATTTTATCTATCATTTCATTAGAAACCCTAATTTGACCATATAGAATAATTATAGCAAAAATGAATCGTAAGATAAAGCTATCATTGTATACAGGTTATAATTACTGTAGTATAAAGAAGTGCTGTTATACTGAAAAAGCACAGAGCCTAAAGTGGATATTTACCTTAAATATTGAACTCCAATATGTTGCTTAGAACATAACCATTTTGACATTTGAGAATAAAATTTAGGTTTGTGTTTTGGAAGATGTATTTATAGACAAAATTTGACGAGACTAGATACGAGTTTGGTTCTATTTGGGCCTTTCTTTATCGTCATCAAGATCTAATTGGGCCTTTCCTTAAAATCCTACACATTAACCCAACAATCAAGAAGAAAAATAACATCATGCTTTAGGGATGTTGTTTTTGGGTTGTACAGTTCCGGTTTATCTATACTACCTTATAATGTATTTAGGACATCTATATTTAGAAGTCTTAAAATGTTTAAAACCAAAAACATTTCTTTAATAGGAAAGATGCATGTACACCACTTTAATGCACATAATTTTCAGACTTACAAGACAAGAAATATAATGTACACCACTTTAATGCACATATTAAAAAAAACCACATTAATGATATTTAATGTAGTCAATTATTTAATTGATCAATAAATACAATTATTAAAACACCCCTTACATCACAAATACAAATTATCAAGCATATTGTACAACCAAATTAAACACAATTCCTACATTAAACGTCACTAATACAAATAATAAAGCACAATATACAAATATTCAGGCCCGAACGGGCAACGGGCCTAATGGGCTTGAGCCCGAATGGGTGCGGGCCAAACAGGCTCGAACCCGAACGAGCACGGCCTAAACGAAATTCTTGATATCCGTAAATCTATTGCCAAAAAAAACATAATAAAGTAAAATACATGATTCACCGGAAAATTTAATTTCAGGGTACCCGCCGCTGCAACGCGCGAGTACCCTGCTAGTCAGTTTAAAAAGAGGTGGCAAAATGGTTGGGTCTTGGGTCTTAAATCGGTATGGGTTTAGATGGGTGACTTGGAAGGATGAGTCTAAATGGGTATGGGTCAACATGGGTATAGGTCAAGTCTGGTCGGGTTTTTTGGGTTTCCAGTTTTTTGTCTCATCATTGAATACAATAATTCATTACCGTAAACAAAGACAAATCGTATTCAATATCCGTTTTTATAAATTTTCGTCCATTTTTTACGTTTTTATACTATTTCGTACGTTTTTATATGTTTTCGTCCGTTTTTATGAGATTTCGTCCGTTTTTATATGTTTTCATCCCTTTTCGTCCGTTTTTATACGTTTTCATCTGATTTCATCCGTTTTTTACGTTTTCATCCGTTTTATACATTTTCGTCCGTTTTTTACGTTTTCGTCAAGTTTTATACATTTTCATCAGTTTCTATACGTTTTCATCCGTTTTTAAACGTTTTCATCTGTTTTTATACGTTTACGTCAATTTTTATACGTTTACGTCAGTTTTTATAAGTTTCATCCGGTTTTATACGTTTTCATCTGTTTTTTTACGTTTTCGTCTGTTTTTATACGTTTTTATCCGGTTTTATACGTTCTCATCCATTTTCATATGTTTTTTTACGTTTTATCAGTTTTTATATGTTTACGTCAGTTTTTGTACGTTTTCATCCATTTTTACACGTTTTCATTCGTTTTCGTCCGTTTTCTACACGTTTTCATCAGTTTTTACACGTTTTCATCAGTTTTTACACGTTTCCATCCGTTTTTATACGTTTTTATCCATTTTCGTCCAGTTTTATATGTTTTTCTATGTCTTCATACATTTTTCGTCTATTTTTACGTTTTCATCCGTTTTCGTATGTTTTTTTACGCTTTCGTCAGTTTTTATATGTTTTCGTACGTTTTATATGTTTTCGTCCGTTTACATCTATTTTTGTAAAAAAAACAGATAAAAGCGTAAAAAAAACAGACGAAACCATAAAAAACGTAAAAAACAGACGAAAACGGATGAAAATATATAAAAACGGACAAAAACGCAAAAAGTAGACAAAACCCTAAAAAATGGATGAAAACGTTTAAAAAAGTATAAAATCGGACGAAAACAGTTGAAAATGTAAAAAAAAAAGTCGAAAACATAAAAAAATGGTCAAAATGTATGAAAACGGACGAAAACGTGTAAAAACGAACAAAAACGAATGAAAACGTGTAAAATTGGGCGAATAGGTAGAAAAACGGACGAAAACGTATAAAAATAGATGAAAACGTATCAAAACAGACGAAAATGGATGAAAACGTATAAAAACTGACCAAATCGCATCAAAACATACGAAAACGTATAAAAACGATTAAAATTGTAAAAAACGGATAAAAATGTATAAAAAAAGGATGAAAATGTATCAAAACGTACGAAAATGTATAAAATATTACATATCACATGTGATTTTTTCGGCCACGAAAAAAACAGGAAAAAAACGATTTTTTTTTTTTTGTTCAAAAGTATATAAAAGTGCCCGTCTATAGAAAGATAATTAAATGCTCGTTGCGATGGTGTAATTATTTTCGCTTAATGATTAACGGTTTAATAGATATTTTAATTAGAAAAAATGGGTGAAATATTAAAATGCTTTTAATTTCAACTATTGATTTCTTTTTAGATGGATAGTGGGGATGAATCTCTTGGTATGTAAGAAAAGTTTGGTATTTAAAATAACTCTCCTCAAGCTTATTTAAAAAAAAAAATAATAATCTTAAGCATCCATAATCTTTCATAGTCTCTCGTGCCAAACATGCCCGTAACTTCATTTAGCTTATTAAAATAATATCTTTCTATAATCTTTATCTCAGCACTATCTCCAATTCCAACAATAATTACGTTTGTCAAACATACCCTTAATCATCTTGGCAAGGCCTTCACAATACATATGTGTCAAGTCAAACGAGAATAAGAAATCTAGTTTTGTTTTTTTTTTTTTTTTTTTTTTTTTTTTTTTTTTTTTTTTTTTTTTTGTGAATTTTGATGTTAGGTATGTTTTCTTCGTAAATTGGGCCGTAATCCAATTAATTGAAACCCAAAACTGTTTCAGCAATCAGCAACATGGGTCGAAAAGTCTTATAACATTCAGCCCATTAAAAGTTTATTTTAACAACTCTTGCAGAACATGAGCCCAACAACACCCTTTGTTTTAAGCCAAAAGTCTTGTGTGTTTAAATGTAGCGTCTTTAACATAGCAACAGGCACACGAGAAAAAAAGTAGCAACATCAAGCATTCGAAATCAGTAAAGATGCAGAAACTCTTTCAAACTCGATGTGTTTCATTTTTGTGCCCCTTCGCGGATACAGAGTAAAAAATAAACGCATAAAAGACAAATAATTAAAAGTTAATTTAACCCCTTAATCAGGTTATCCGTGTCACTCAAAGTTTGCGCTTTGCATAAATATTATCGCAATCAGATGGGTAATCAGGGTTCGCCCAGACAATGATGCCCAGACAATGATGCGTGCATAACAGCTACGAAGTGTTGTTTTGTTTTCCCCTTCAACACTTGAATTGAACGTAACTATGACACGAAACAATGCACTAATAAATGAAAATAATACTAAAAAAGAGGTGACCACAACGATCACTACCGATGAATCACATTTCCCATGCCTACAATCCATAATAACAAAAAGATCATGTGATGCCTTGTCTACAATCATAGGGATAAAAACAGCACTACTTGTACCCACCGTTACACTGAAAGTTACAGAAGCCAAAGAAAACCTTTCTGCGTGACTCTCAACTTCACAAAGAAGATTAAAAGATTAACCAACAAAATACAGAATAACAAGCAGAATCTCAAGAAAGGTTACTGATCTAAAGTAATTTAAAGACAAATGAATCAATAAGACTTATATTTAGACACGACGCATAACAAAGATTTTTACTACTGATGATGCGCGTGAAGAGCATAAGAGTGTCTTTAACATCTCCAACTCTTCGTCCTTAGAAACCTTATTGTTAAGAGATATCGTCACCTTTTTCAACACGGGTGATTTGGCCAAGACAAGCTTCAGTAACTCCAACTCAGGCTTCAAATTGCCAAAATTGCTAAACACAAATTCATTCAGATGCTCCAACCATATATCTGAATAAGCGTCCAGTGTAACTGAGTCTATCTCAGACTGCGAATACTTATCTGAAAGTTCGGCGAGAACCTGTCGGCATTGCAGTATTTCTTGGGTCAGTTTATGTGAGCGTAAGAAAAAAAAAAAAAAAAAAAAAAAAAAAAAAAAAAAATATATATATATATATATATATATATATATATATATATATATATATAACTATTCATGTTATTTACCTCAAGCTTAATTTTCACCAGGTTTGGGGAGGACCTGATCAAAAGAAACAGAAAAGGCAACCCATATTCGTCAATGAAACACATGTCATCCAAATAGAAGTATTTTAGGTGGACTAATAAGGATGGAAGCTCTCTTGGAAGCCCGTCTTCAGCAAAACACTATATCATAGGCAAATACAAATATTAGCAAGTAAAAAAATAAATTCAAGTTGAACTATTTGTACAACACGTGTATAAATTAAGTATTACCTTGATCAAAAACATCGAAATAGACAAATGTTCAATCACAGGTAAACACTTGTATAGCTCAGCAATAGTGGATTTGCCATAACTGTGTATATAGCCTGGATATATAAACTACAAAAACATATAAATTTAGATAAAGATGTGAAAGCCCTTAAGAATGAATATTGCAGTTACAATTTAGAACTTACTAGAGTTAAGCTCTTGAGTAATGGAGATTTGGATAGCAGATTTAGAAGTGTTCCCGTACAGGTGTTCACATTATACATACATAAGCTTGTAAGGCTCCCAATTACATCAAAACTTAGGAGACAGCCAATATCACAATCTCGGAGGTCTAGATGCGTTAAACCAGGCACAGAGAAGACATATAAGGGCACCGTATAGCGCAACACATATTTCAGGTGAAGCGCAAGTTTCTTGAGAGTATTTTTCTTTGACAAATAACGTATTATTTGGTCAATTTCAACAGAGGTGTCATTTGCATTCATGGAAAGAGTGAACTCATGAATTGGTCCCTCATGCTGTAAGAGAACTTGAAATATGGCATAGAAAACTTTACACCTCTTTTTTAGATGTTTTCTTTCACTTGGTTCGTCAAATGTTTGCTCCAAAATGGACAGCTGGTCTTCTTCAGTTGATTTTTTGAACATATCTTTCCCATTGAATACAAGTTTAGGAATTGTGACCCAATTATACCTCCAATTCCTTGAGAGGATACTCGTCCTCACTGCATCTTGAATTGGTACAAGACATAGGATATTTTCTATTATGTTTTGAGGAAGTCTGCTGATTCTATCTGAACCCAAACACTGAGCTTTCATCGCAATTCACTCCTGCTGGAAGAATAATTAACAAAGCTGCAAACATCGGTTCAAGATTAACTATGTTTAATAGCATACTTTGTGGAACTCAGGGGTCTAATAATTAACAATGCTGCACACAAAATAAGCCAAACACACCTCTTGAGAACATGTTGAGCACAACCAGTCTAATATCCAACTATATATTATAAGGGTTTTTGGATGCCCAATTTGAAAGTGGTTATCTACTTATCTGATAATTGCATTCAAGTAGCAGCAGACAGTTACTACAGTTTGCAGTTTCAATTATGATAATCACATTATGTAAGGCTGCATCTAAGAGACGTGAGACTTAAACTACTTGGTTCGAATTTCAAAATCCTTATCAATGAATTAGCGACAGAGGTATGGAAGTTGCCACTAAGAAATTTTGCTCGAAGGGGGTAATGACCGCAATGGAAAATACATGTTTCAGATACATTGGATAATCTAGGGCTTAAAGGAAGAACTGTTTTTGGTGGATGCAGGACTTGGGACTGCGAGAATGAGTATGCAGGCTAACATATTTTGGTTCAATAATTTGCTCGTATAATTTCACTAAGGAGGAGCCATTTTCAATGTTAATGTTCCGGCTGTTAAAATAAGGATGAATTTTTCCGTTCCTACTTCAGAAATTGAATCAGCAGATTGATGGATAATTACCATTGTTTATGGATTTGACTTACTGTAGTTTATGGATCATTACTGTTGTTTATGGCTGATTAGTGGGGACCATGGTTTTAGTTCCTTAGTCAAATCCTACAGCTCATAAGGGAGTATTGGTACTAGTTTATCAGACAACAATAGTTAGTCATATTCAGGGTTTGGTATTGCAGTATCGGTAAACTTACTTGCGTGCCTATCTTTTATCTACTCTTTTATTGGATACAAATAACAATTTGCAAGATTCTCGAAAAGGGACTGGCCTAACCTGGATCGAGTAGAACCAACACCAGCCCACTAGGCCAAGGACCTAGAAATAATTGACAAAAAAGAACATTGTGGGAGTGTGGGACTGGGGCACAGCCGCACAATGCAAAGTGCTCATTACAACTTCAAGCAACATCATATATACATTACAAAAAAATTGAGTAAAAAGATAACAAAAAATAGCAAAAAACATGTAGTATCTGTCTACCATAACGACCGGACTTCTAATATTTGACCCACAAAGGAGCATATGTTAATTTTTGTCAAATAATTTTCAGATGTTCCACGTTTTTATAAACTCAATTAGTCAATTTCATAGTGTTTTTTTAGATGTTCCACATCCAAACACAAGGACCATATGAAAGTTCTAAAACACATAAATGTATATAAACTAATAACAACCAAAATGATAATATCAACAAACAAAGCATGAATAAGCATATAAACATAACTTTATGTTGAAAAAGGGGGGAAGATACCTGAGTTGAAAAACGAAAAGAAGCCTACCCTGTTTAACCCATCACTGATACCAGTTATATTTACCAATACAAAATAATTACACATTTGGTCCCTGTTTTTTATGATCGGGAGATTTACGTACCCACATACTAGGAGTCGTGGTGAGCAAAACCGTCCGAGTCCCGACAACCGACCCGATCCCGATATAAACCGATAGTTCCGAAACCGAATAATAGCTTCTCGGGTCGGGAGTCGGGATGGATTTTTAGCATTTTCGGGATTCGGGACGGGCCAAAAACCGACAAAATACAAGCAAAAACCGACTACTTTCGGGACGAGCCAAAAAACGACTACTTTCGGGTCGATATTTGGTTTATGATTTAGATGACTTTTGGGATCGGGATTAGTCGGGACTGGTCGGGTCGGGATCCGGCCCAATGCTCATCCCTACCACATACGCATCAATATTTACATATTTCCCAAACACAAGTTTTGAATGCATGGTATACAATGCTATTAAAGTAAGGTATAAGAAAATATGTAAATAATAATGTGTATATGAGGATGTATGTATATGCCCCTTTATGATTAGTTTCCTTTGTACCTTTTTCATTTAGTAGTTCTCATATCTTTTTATGAAAAAAAAAAAAAAAAAAAAAAAAAAAAAAAAAAAAAAAAAGGAAAAGTTAAATTACAAAAATAGATTGTCGCTTACTTGATAATTCACTATTTGGACATTCAATTTTGTTTTTTCAAAAATAGACCGGGCGACTGGGCAACCTACCCATGCATCCGATAAGTGTCCCAAGTACATGCTAAGTGACGGCTTATGGTTGGTAGTTGTACAAGTTGCCCGGTCGCCCCGGTTTATTTTTGAATAAAGTCAAAAGTGGTCTAAAAAGTGATTAAACACTGTTGCGACTGGTTTATTTTTGTATATTTCTCATAAAAAATTACAGCATTTTGAAAGTACTTTGCTAAAACAGTATTACTGAGAAAAAATATGGCCAATCAGGTTTCTCTATTTTGTAACTTTGATAAATTGGCCAATCGAAAGTATCTAAAGATATTTAGGTGGGACCTTCTTGAGAAGATAAGTGAAAAACACTTACAGACGTAAGTCAGTAAAAGAGTTGGTATAAAGGCGGGAACAATGTTAAAGGAGGTTTGACACATTTCATGAAAAGAAAAGTTTAATGTAAGTGTACTATACATTCAAAAGCTTGACATGTCCTTATTAACTCACATGTATCTCCACCTCGAAACTCGCCTATAAAAGAAAAGTTTCAAAGAAGTAAATAGTATCTCTTAAATTAAACACCCAATTATGAAGAGGGCACTTTCTCTTAAGGGTGAGCATCGGTCCAGGACCGGACCGACAAGACCGAGGACTGAATTAGCCAAAAAGCCAAAATCGAGGCCGGACCGAATGTGGTCGGTCCGGTCACGGTCCGGTCTCGGTCTGTCCGGTCCAACAAGGCCAAATAATCGGTTTGTGGTCCGGACCGGACCGAGTACCGAATTAGCCAAAACACCGAGGACCGGACCGAATGTGGTCGGTCCGGTCTCGGTCGGTCCGGTCCGTTCGAGTCGTTTGCTCAGCCCTACTTTCTCCTTCATTGAACTTGTTCTTGAACCCATTCAGACTGATAGTTCATACTTAGGGGATGTTTCTTTTTTCTTTTAGACTAAGATTTTTATAAATATATGTGGGGGTCACCTACATTAGAGCCACTTAATGGGGAATGGTTAACATTTTATGCCTTGAGCATATAAATGATGTAACACCCCAACCCGACACTGGTCAAAATGCCACATTATGGTGTCCATCAGAACATACAAACGCAAGCGGAAGACTTATAAACATAAAAGTTACAAAGGTATTCTAAGATAATAAAGATATACCAACTCTATACAAGATAAGTTCCAAAAACAAACTAATCTAAGTGAATCCAAATCCAAGTCTAATCCAGAGCAAATGGGTGTCTAATCATCAGGGTGGTCCACTAAGCACTCCAATGTACTCTTCACTCAAACCCAGCTTCCAACCTATAACCTGCCGCAGGAAAAGAAATGTGGCTGAGCTTAAAAAGCCCAGTGAACAGATATATAACAAAACGAATAATCGAAACGTATATAAGTATAAGAAAAGAAATCATGAGCTCCTGGTGAAACGAATGTCATCTTTCAAATGCATAAGAGATCAACGATAACTGAACAAATATCATAAGTCAAATGATTAATGAGTACGAAGAGACAACAGATAATATGAATCATATAGTAACCAGAATCAAAGAGCACGTATCAACAAAGGCTTGTCAAACGAGATACTCGAATAGACACACGAAACATAGGAAAGCCACGAGCCGACCTAACGAGATACTCGAATAGGTCTCATACCATATAATCACATATCCGTCAAATCATAAGTGCACGAAGAGGGGAGACCTCTAAGTACCAAATGGAGTAGCTAGCTCCAACGTGAAGAAGTGTAAGCACACACTCACATTCACCCTACACAAAACAGAATACCTAGGATGCATCCATACGCCCCCCCTACAAAGCAAATCATACATATAATAACATCCAACTGTGCACATAATATATCCGACAAAATGGGGACGCCGTGGATCAATCACACCTTCACAGAAAGTGTCATGCCATTGGTGCTTCAATGACACGCCCATGGTACCTCCATGAGTAGAATAAAAACTCGGGCATCAGAACATAACAAATCATATCATATCATATCCAACAGAACATAGCAAACTGAACTGAATCATATCAAATGAATCATATCAAAGCTCATATCAGAAGGATCATATAAGAAGCTCATATCAAAAGATCATAACAAAGGAATCATAGCAATGGCATATCGAAAAAGGATCATAGCAGTGTCAAGGATCAAGAAAGTCATGAGAGGTCCCTACTGAAAAGGGAAGAATATCTGTACCTCAAACCGCAAATGAAACCATATCAGAAAACATAAGGATCGGAAGTTACTCCTTCTTCAGCAAATCTACACAAATTAATGATCGTCTTATTATTATTAGCTCGTTCAAATTAGATTACTCCTTTTAGATTTCTTTCTATTTTTAGTAACTTGCCAAATATAGTAACATTTCAAAAATAGTAACTTTCCCGAATTAGTAAGTTTCTCAAAATAATAATTTAATACTTTAAAATTATAATTGACAATTAATAATCTTAAAGGTTACTAGTGACAAATATAGTAGTTTAGGGTTAATTATGTCAATTTAATATAGTTTAAGGTAATGATCGTAAATTATCAAAGTTTAGGGTTTAATAGGAAATTAATATCATTAATAATCAAATTAGAGTTTTATGCATTAAATTAGATGTAGGTTTTAAATCTTTACAACATTATCACACATGATCACTCATACTCATACACATGCACGCACACTTTATTTGATTTCGACCCACACCAAGCAATTCAGTTTATACAAAATTTTAGACCTTACATGACCCGCCAGACTCACGCACAAGCATACTTTTTTTTTTCACCACGAGACCAACTCCTAGATTAACGAGTACAAAATAACCCAACATTTAACACTCTTCTTTATAGTTTAGTATAACATGAAATAAACCTTTTTGCAACCTTTCTAAAACACCCACACGTATGCTAACACCATTTGACACATGTATGCACCCTTTATATCTTTAGTTCACAATTATAGGATAGGTTTCATAACCTTTACGTTCGACACAAAATCACACCATTTAACAACTTAACGTGACCAGATCATGACATTACGAAAACAAAAACAAATCTAACTCTCTACTCCTTTTCATCCGAATAGCACCCACACACTCTTCTATAGGTTTTAAGCGACACTCAAATGCATGCATACAGCCCCTACATATGCTAACACGTACAACCCACACACATAATACAAATTAATGAACCACGACTTCACATACAATCATACCCTTTTTATATGGATTTAACTCATACAAAACTCATCCATGCAAGTACAAAATCCATTTACGAGACACAAACATGAATATAATCTCACACATATATATGCTTCTCATTGATTTCATTTTATTAAGATCAGGTTTGTATTGTGTTAAGAACCTCATAAAACGCACACCCAATCACCCATGCAACAACTCACCACTCGACCGTAAACTAGACGAGACCAGAACCACGACACACACATGAAAAATCCTACGTAAATCTCATGCAAGTTCCACACTTGTACAGTTTTTCTAAATGAATTGTTAACATAAGACCAGCCTACACCTAAGTGATCCCACACAAACCAAAAGAGGCACCCACACACTAGACTCAAGTGATCCCATGCAAACCTAACACCTCCACACACACCAAACCTTAGTACACTACCTTTACACAACATGAATTCAACAAGACCAGTCCAGTTTTAACGAGTCAACAGAAAAACAGGAACAAGTTCGACATGCACGTTATCCCGCTTTCATTATTTCATGTGACCAATATTTATATGTTATTTGTATACTTCTGATTACGAAACTAAAAGTTTATTTTACATGTTATATACATATACATATCGTATACTTCGGATCAGAATAAACAAGGCGATGATAGATGATACCTCAATCGAATCAAACGAACGAGCAATAACCAAGGGGCCAGAACGATGTTTGAACCAAACCGAAACCAAAACCAAAACCAAAACCTCTTTTGAACCAGAACTATACGATCAGCCTACCTTGTCACCTCAAACACTCACGCCTTAACCTCTTTGTACCTGATTTTCTTAGAGAGAAATGAAAGTTGCCGCCACTTTGGTTTAGGGTTTAGTGGATGAAAGAAATAGGGTATATACGGTTGTTATATGGCAGCAAAAAGGGTGAGGATAGTGCCGAGTTTTATGGGAGATTTTTGGTGACTTATTCTTCCAAGTTTTTATTTTAAATTTTCGGTATAAAATTTATCATTCAAGTAAAACGTGTACACCATGTGCAAGAGTTAGAAGTTGGTCCACAATGATTTATTAACGTGTGACATTCTCAAATGAATTTAAGGTTGGGCCAAGTTGCATGTCTTAGGTTAGTTATGCCATACTTGTAATTTCAAATTCATATAGTTCATATGCTTATATTAAATTCACAAAACTTGAAAAGTTCAAATTATATGGGAAATTTAGGAAAGACGGATTTTCGGGTTTTACAATTCTTCCCCTCTAAAAAGAAAATTTTCGTCCTCGAAAATTGAATTCGCGAAAGTTAGACGGAGACGTAGCAAATCACAAAAGAACGTCGCAATTAACCTCTCGCTCGGGGAGGTCCTTCCAACAGAATCTTCACAAACACAAATTTTTCCCATAACTCGATCCCGACAACAAGGATAGCCCCAGGCTCTCCACAGAACACATATCATAACGAATCTGATCCAATAAAATGAAACAAATGCGTAGCATATGACAGATGATAGTTGTAATCTCACAAAGAGATGCATGAAACATATATATCTACGAAGCAAACACGGAGATATTGCTAAACGATAAACTTCATCAACTCCTACCAAATCTGAACGAACAAAGGCACTTGCGAAAGTCAGAGTACATAAATTGAATTATCAAATGTATCGAGAGTCTCATAAGGAGATGGGTAATATATTTGTACCGACGATCAAAATCACAAATCAGAGTATCAAGACGTATCAGAAGGCATAATAGAATAGTTAGAATAATCGGACGGATAAGAATGAATCTAAGATCTAACGTGTCGCGAACTAAGCTTCCTCAAATGCTAAGACGTCTAAATCTCTTATGCAGACAGAACCAAAACTCCTAGTCTAAATCCCAAATTCCTCCTCTACAATAATAATTAATCCATTAGTTGTTGTAATCAACTCTGAACCTTTAGTAAGTAGCTCTCCGACCTTATTCCAACCAAAGGTGTTCCACGTCTTCATTCATACTAAATCCTAAAAGAACCTCTTGTCACTTGCATGTCATCTTCCTTAGTGAGCAACACAACCAAGTTAAACACTTGTCAAATTTCCTGCTCAACATATCTTCCAAGCTCAAAATAGATTTTCTGTCAGTCTATCCATCTGAAGATAAAAAATCGTACTAACATCCCGAGTCAAATCCCCATAGTCTTCTGTACCTCTTCTGAAAGTGTGGAGCTAAACACGATTCTCTGTCACGATCACTGCAGTTGCGCCATGTAGCTTGGATGATCTTCTGCCCAAAGAAATCTCTGCCAATCTTCCAAGCAAGCCGTCCTAGTTAATGCTCCACCCGTGTTGTCCTTCCTGTCTGTGCGCGACAACTCACCAATGTAGTCACCACCGTCTTCATACCATTCCTTCCAGCTCTTGCTTCAACACTCTATACATATTAGTACAACTAAGATGAATAGAGTTGATAGAACTGTGTGCTTCAATTAAACCGCTTCCTTCAAGTCTTCTAACATAGATAATCTTCTTCCATCCTTCTCTTGAACTTCTTCATGTCTGCTACAGTTCACTCTCAAGTCATGCGTCTGATAGTTCACCTCCTACGGTTCTAGATGTTTTGATGCATAATCGATAATCTTCCCGGGTTGCATAAGGACATAGTTAAGTCTCCTTCTTGAGTAGTAACAAATCTCTTCCCAGCTCTTCAAAATTCTCCTCTCGTTCTTCCTCCCACAAAAGTTACTCTTCGAAATATTACATGAAGTTTCTTTTAACGTAGAAATGTCGACACAAAATACAAAGATGATCCTCGTGTTTCTCTTCCGTCTTTGAACATACCAATATGTCATACTATGATAATTTGTCCAAGTATTCATGAAAGACACAATTTATCAAATCCATAAGAATAGTTGGAGCAGTAGCGAATACAATTGGCATCACAACGCTCATAGAGATCATAACAAATGAGAAAAACAATTATAAGAATAACATCGTTCTTCTCCACGAATAATACAAAAGCCTCCAGAAGTCAATCATGATACGATTTAGCCTCCATAAGTCAATCCACAACTTCATGCTATCATCGTTCTTCACACAAAACATGATACAATTTAGCCTCCAGAAGTCAATCCACAACTTCATGACATCATCATTCTTATCCACAAATAATACAGAAGCACATCAAAGATACACACTTGTATAGATAAAACCTCTTCCTTGAAGCTAGTTCTTCAATTCTTTCCTTTCCACTGATGCCATTCACAACGAAGTTTCAGAATAAGCAAACGTCACTCTTAAAGTTCTCGAACGCACTTTTCAAAATATCCTTTGATCCCAATAAGTTCAAGTTATATGATGTAACTATTATCACGTTGGCCAGGCGTCACAATACTTGCATCATATACACATGCCTTTATTGCAATCACATTCTACTTCGAGCCGTGAGCCCGTGACTAAACAAATTCTCATAACCAGATCAAAACAACTTCACATCCAGATGATAATATTGGTAGTTCATTAAGGAATACATCGCGAACATCTCAAACAACTAAAAATTCTCGAGGCATCAAATAAAGTATCTTCACAATCGTGATGGTTTAACGTACGAGTTTCAAAACAAAGATGATCATAATTGTTTACAAGGTTGGTAACCATGGTACAGAATTTCGAGTTTCTTAAATCACAAACGATGACAAATATAATATGACCGTTGTTAGTATCACAATGCTTAGTCAACAATTCCATATTCAAAATAATATCGAATCAAACATTCCCAAAAAAAAAAAAAAAAAAAAAAAAAAAAAAAGTAGCAGAACGAACTCATGTTCAAATATCTTCAGAACGCATCGAACTATTCGGATACTCGTGATGGATAATCACAAGATTTCTCAGATAGAAATATGTAGGGTAAAAAGATCAGCAATGAAGAAAGAATCAAAAGCAGGGAGAAGTCATAGAATGTATCGAACACGTAAGATTCATACATACGCGAATCTCCAAACGAACAAAAGGCATCTAAACAAATGTCAAACGAATCAAGAATCGAAGTTCAAAAGGATAACTCTAGAGAAAGAATCCTATGAGGCACACTATGAAATCTAAAGGCATCCTAAACGCATGTCACGAATCTTGATAAGTCTTCTAAGTCTCCAAAATGAATGATCTAGTAAGAGCTTAACGATAAGCAAATGAATAAATCAGAGTAAAGCGGAAGCAAGAAAACCAACGTCTGATCATATATCTACCCAATCCTCACCGGTCAAACTAAGCTCTTAAGGGGAGAAACTTAAGGCAAACCTTCCAAAGTTATTCCTAAAGCTTCTAAGGTGCAAACCTAAGGGTCCAAATCTTCACATGCCATAACTTATGTACTACAAGTCGCAGCCTGAGCTCTGATACCATAATTGTAACACCCCAACCCGACACGGGTCAAAATGCCACATTATGGTGTCCGTCAGAACATACAAATGCAAGCGGAAGACTTATAAACATAAAAGTTACAAAGGTATTCTAAGATAATAAAGAAATACTAACTCTATACAAGATAAGTTCCAAAACCAAACTAATCTAAGTGAATCCAAATCCAAGTCTAATCCAGAGCAAATGGGTGTCTAATCATCAGGGTGGTCCACTAAGCGCTCCTATGTACTCTTCACTCAAACTCAGCTTCCAACCTATAACCTGCCGCAGGAAAAGAAATGCGGCTGAGCTTAAAAATCCCAGTGAACAGATATATAACAAAACGAATAATCAAAACGTATATATGTATAAGAAAAGAAATCATAAGCTCCTGGTGAAACGAATATCATCTGTCAAATGTATAAGAGATCAACGATAACTGAACAAATATCATAAGTCAAATGATTAATGAGTACAAAGAGTCAACTGATAATATGAATCATATAGTAACCAGAATCAAAGAGCACGTATCAACAAAGGCTTGTCTAACGAGATACTCGAATAGACACACGAAACATAGGAAAGCCACGAGCCAACCTAACGAGATACTCGAATAGGTCTCCTACTATATAATCATATATCCGTCAAATTATAAGTGCACGAAGAGGGGAGACCTCTAAGTACCAAATGGAGTAGCTAGCTCCAACGTGAAAAAGTGTAAGCACACACTCACATTCACCCTACACAAAACAGAATACCTAGGATGCATCCATACGCCCCCTCCCTACAAAGCAAATCATACATATCATAATATCCAACTGTGCACATAATATATCCTACAAAATGGGGACGCCGTGGATCAATCACACCTCCACAGAAAGTGTCATGCCATTGGTGCTTCAATGACACGTCCATGGTACCTCCATGAGTAGAATAAAAACTCAGGCATCAGAACATAACAAATCATATCATATCATATCCAACAGAACATAGCAAACTGAACTGAATCATATCAAACGAATCATATCAAAGCTCATATCAGAAGGATAATATCAGAAGCTCATATCAAAAGATCATAACAAAGGAATCATAGCAATGGCATATCGAAAAGGGATCATAGCAGTGTCAAGGATCAAGAAAGTCATGAGAGGTCCCTACTGAAAAGAGAAGAATATCTGTACCTCAAACCGCAAATGAAACCATATCAGCAAATCTACACGAATTAATGATCGTCTTATTATTATTAGCTCGTTCAAATTAGATTACTCCTTTTAGATTTCTTTCTATTTTTAGTAACTTGCCAAATATAGTAACATTCCAAAAATAGTAACTTTCCCGAATTAGTAAGTTTCCCAAAATAATAATTTAATACTTTAAAATTATAATTGACAATTAATAATCTTAAAAGTTACTAGTGACAAATATAGTAGTTTAGGGTTAATTATGTCAATTTAATAAAATTTAAGGTAATGATCGTAAATTATCAAAGTTTAGGGTTTTATAGGAAATTAATATCATTAATAATCAAATTAGAGTTTTATGCATTAAATTAGATGTAGGTTTTAAATCTTTACAACATTATCACACATGATCACTCATACTCATACACATGCACGCACACTTTATTTGATTTCGACCCACACCAAGCAATTCAGTTTATACAAAATTTTAGACCTTACATGACCCGCCAGACTCACGCACAAGCATACCTTTTTTTTTTTCACCACGAGACCAACTCCTAGATTAACGAGTACAAAATAACCCAACATTTAACACTCTTCTTTATAGTTTAGTATAACATGAAATAAACCTTTTTGCAACCTTTCTAAAACACCCACACGTATGCTAACACCATTTGACACATGTATGCACCCTTTATATCTTTAGTTCACAATTATAGGATAGGTTTCATAACCTTTACGTTCGACACAAAATCACACCATTTAACAACTTAACGTGACCAGATCATGACATTACGAAAACAAAAACAAATCTAACTCTCTACTCCTTTTCATCCGAATAGCACCCACACACTCTTCTATAGGTTTTAAGCGACACTCAAATGCATGCATACAGCCCCTATATATGCTAACACGTACAGCCCACACACATAATACAAATTAATGAACCACGACTTCACATACAATCATACCCTTTTTATATGGATTTAACTCATACAAAACTCATCCATGCAAGTACAAAATCCATTTACGAGACACAAACATGAATATAATCTCACACATATATATGCTTCTCATTGATTTCATTTTATTAAGATCAGGTTTGTATTGTGTTAAGAACCTCATAAAACGCACACCCAATCACCCATGCAACAACTCACCACTCGACCGTAAACTAGACGAGACCAGAACCACGGCACACACATGAAAAATCCTGCGTAAATCTCATGCAAGTTCCACACTTGTACAGTTTTTCTAAATGAATTGTTAACATAAGACCAGCCTAAACCTAAGTGATCCCACACAAACCATACGAGGTACCCACACACTAGACTCAAGTGATCCCATGCAAACCTAACACCTCCACACACACCAAACCTTAGTACACTACCTTTACACAACATGAATTCAACAAGACCAGTCCAGTTTTAACGAGGCAACAGGAACAAGTTCGACATGCACGTTATCCCGCTTTCATTATTTCATGTGACCAATATTTATATGTTATTTGTATACTTCTGATTACGAAACTAAAAGTTTATTTTACATGTTATATACATATACATATCGTATACTTCAGATCAGAATAAACAAGGCGATGACAGATGATACCTCAATCGAATCAAACGAACGAGCAATAACCAAGGGACCAGAACGATGTTCGAACCAAACCGAAACCAAAACCTCTTCTGAACCAGAACTATACGATCAGCCTACCTTGTCACCTCAAACACTCACGCCTTAACCTCTTTGTACCTGATTTTCTTAGAGAGAAATGAAAGTTGCCGCCACTTTGGTTTAGGGTTTAGTGGATGAAAGAAATAGGGTATATACGGTTGTTATATGGCAGCAAAAAGGGTGAGGATAGTGCCGAGTTTTATGGGAGATTTTTGGTGACTTATTCTTCCAAGTTTTTATTTTAAATTTTCGGTATAAAATTTATCATTCAAGTAAAACGTGTACACCATGTGCAAGAGTTAGAAGTTGGTCCACAATGATTTATTAACGTGTGACATTCTCAAATGAATTTAAGGTTGGGCCAAGTTGCATGTCTTAGGTTAGTTATGTCATACATGTAATTTCAAATTCATATAGTTCATATGCTTAGATTAAATTCACAAAACTTAAAAAGTTCAAATTATATGGGAAATTTAGGAAAGACGGATTTTCGGGTTTTACAAATGAAGTAAGAGAAATAAATTAGTCCCACTTAAACACTAGTAAATGTTTTGTGGGTTCAATCTTTTAGCTAAGAATAAAAAGAAACACACCCTTAAATTTCGCTTTGGTTTATGTTTAATTTAGTGAGGAAATTAATCACCATATTTTGTTATTCAACTAAGATTAGTTTAGTTTAACATTTATATAAAACGTGAAAATTATGTCTCAAGTGTTTTTTACTTTTGTCTTTAGTGCCATGGAAAGTGTTAGTTTTACTTTTACTCCGTATATCTTATAACACTTTCAAATGGAACTACAAGCTTCACAAACTTGGTCATCAGCTAAACACAATTTTTTGTAAGCAAAATTCTCTGGAAATTGGTACCTCAAAAAAAAAAAAAAAAAAAAAAAAAAAAAAAAAAAAAAAAAAAACCTTTAAACCATAAGCAAAGATTAGCAAGACATTAAATAAAGTTTCAAGTTGAATCGCAATATGTATTAATGTGAATGAATATTACTGTGATGGCGTAACTCGGAATAGTCGGATGTTAACATTCCAATAGCTCAGTATGAGTCGAATCGGCATCATGTTGAATATTCTCTTCAACTATAAGCTACAACAACTTACAATATTCAAATAAATTAAGAAAACACATGAGGATGGATATTGTAGTAAGAACTTGATTAATGGACAATTGGATGCGAACTGCCAACGAGTTTTGGTAGAGATGTCTACATCCTTCAAGTATAAGCTTGTAAGGTTAGCAAATACATGGAATGTTGATTGAGGTTTAAGATTATAATGATCGATATATAGGTTAGTTAAGTGATGCAACGAGATGAAAAAATTAAGGGTAACCAATACTCGTAACCCAACTCAAGGATTAATTTCTTGACAGTATTGGCATTTGACAAAGAATAATATTTGATCCATTTCAGCACATTCGTCGCCATCTGCTTCTACGGAGAGGATCAATTTCGGCACCTTCGTGCCGTAACAGAACAGCTGACAACTCTCGGGATTTTGACCTGTGGATTTATCGAACATACCTTCCTCTACTAACACAAGTTTAGGAATTTTGACCTAATTGTACCTCCATTTCTTTGAGAGGATCCTTGTTCTCACTGCAGCATTAATCGGAACAAGGCCTAGGATGGTTTCAATGACGTTTTGAGGAAGGTTGCTGATTCTATCCGAAGATTACTTTTTACTTTTTTAAACACACTTTTTACACACCTATATTGCCTAATTCACACACCATCTCACAAATGTCTCCGACGAGACTTGAACCCACAACTTCTTGGTTGATGAGTCACTCACATACCACAAGATCAAAGGCCTTGATTTGATTCTATCAAAAGATGAACATCTAGCTTTAGACAAATGGTCAGCTCTAGCTTTCATCTCAGAGTGTTCTTGTTGGACCGATGCTAATTAACTCTGCAAAAATCAGTTACACAAAATAAACTTGGTACCCAATAAAAAGATTCTAAAATTCCTACGTTCTCAACAACCAAAAAAATAATGGACTATTACAACCTTAAACAACAAAAACACATTCAAACACGCACAACGACAGCCAGAACAGGCTTGATTTATATAAAAACCAGGCCTAAAAGACCTACAACACGTATATTGTTGGCTTGCCCCAATTGCTAACAACTGCAGAAAGTACAAAATAGTATCCGAAGAAGATGCAAACAAACACGTAGTGTCTCAAGAACACTGAATATTCATCATCAATCACAAAACTTAATTCTCAAGTGATATGAAGCCAGCCAATATCTAAAAAGATATATATTTAGAGACCATTCTCAACAGATATCTCTACCAGGGGCGACACGTGTGAAGAGCTGCGCAAGAGAATAGTTAACGTCTGCAAATCTTCATTTTCAGCAACATCGTTATTAAGCACTATACGCACCTTCATCAACAAAGGTGACTTGGCCAAGATAAGCTTCACAAACTCCACCTCACGCTCGATGTTGGAAAAATTATCGATCTCCAGCTCTTTCAAATTCTCCAACCAGATGCCCGAATAATCTGGCGGTGTAAAGAAGAGCATCTCATCTTCCGACTCATAATCTGAATCTTCAGGGAGGTTCTGTTGGTATAACTTGTGTCAGTGTATCTTAGCACGAGAATAAAAACACATAGGACAAAAGATAGATTTGCGTTCTTTACCCGTAGATCAAGTTTCTCCAAGTTTGGCGAGCTTCGCATCAGAAGAGTAAGAAAAGGTAAGCAACTGTTGTCAAAGAAACACATTTCTTTTAAACAGAAACATTTGAGGTTGACTAATGACATTGGAAGCTCTCGTGGAACCACACCTTGAGCAAAACCCTTGAACCAAAGCCCAAAACAAAGATTAGCAACCGGTTTTTTTCTATTAAAACTGAATCAATTATACATCATCTGAAAGAATAGTACCTCAATGACTGTATCCAAAATATGCAGAGTTTCAGTCGCAGGTAAAGACTCAAGTAGCTCAATGATGGTGGAACTGTCATTACCGCGAATATTATCTTCAATTAAAAACTGCAACAACTTACAATATTCAGGTAAAGTAATGAAAGACAACATGGATCAGTTTTATAGCAAAGAGCTTACCAGACCGCAAGTCTGAATTAACGGAGATTTGGATAGGAGATTCAGAAGCGTTTTTCTAGTAATGTTTACATATTCCAAATATAATCTTGTGAGGCGGCCAAATCCATCAAACGTTGGTTGATGGTGAATATCACAGCTTCTGAGATGTAGGTCTGTTAACTGATGCAACCTGAAGAAAGATGAGGGTAACTTACACCCACGATCCAATTCAAGCATTAGTATCTCAAGAGTATTGGTCCTTGCTAAATGGGCTATTATATGGTCAATTTCAACGCAAGTTTCATCTGGGCAAACGGAAAGGGTGAAGTCAAGTATTGGACCCTCGTGTGCTAACAGAACTTGGTATATAGCATAGAAAAGTTTAAACCTCTTGCTCATGTCTTTTAATTCACATTGTAAAATGAGATCCTCCAGATTAACATTGGAATAATCTGAGTACTGACGAGGAGATACTTTAAATGTATGCTCACAAAACACAAGTTGAGGAATTTTGGTCCACTTGTACCTCCATTGCCTCGAGAGAATACTTGTCCGTGCTGCCTCTTGAATTGGTAAAAGACATAGAATTGTTTCTATTACTGTTGGAGGTAGACTGCTAATCTTATCCAATGACGATTGTTGACCTTCCATTTAAATACATTAAACCAGTACTAAATAGTGCTGCAAAAATCAAAGAAAGATAAACAAAGTTTAATAGATTAATGCATTTAAGTTTCAAGCATATACATCCTCTTTTACACAATAGATACACAAAATTAATCTATTACAAACACTTATTAGTGTATGTTAGCACAATATATTTTGCGACAGAGATTATAATAACTATTGATTAATTCTATTGGTGGGTATTTGTTATAGCCTTTTAGTGTGGCTTATTAGCTTATATAGACAAAATAAGACCATTGAAGTGTTTGGATAAGCATATTGTTGAGCTTATATAATAGGGGTTTGAGAAGCCCTTTTTTGTGGCTTACTGGCTTATATAAGTTTGTAAGCCTATTTTCCCACATGAGCTAAATAAGCTTATCCAGGATATGTAAAAATCGGCCTAGGTGGCGACTAGGCACTAGGCGGGTGTTTTCCGATGCGATTTCGAGTTAATCAGCCGAATTAATCGGAAATGGTCAAAGTCAGCGGTCAAAGTTCGACCTGGGCTGACAAAAAGTCATTTTTCCCCTTTATATTCGGGTTTTTTTTTTTTTTTTTTTTTTTTTTTTTTTTCTAGTTCTTTATTTGTTCGGTCTGTTCCAACTCCTAGACATGATGACATGATACACAATCAATAACACAATGGATAAATCACAGTAACACAATCAAAATCAAGTGAACTTTTAAACTATTTAAAATTTGAAGTGTCATGTTTATGTCATACATATAATTTCAAAATATATATATTCCCACCTAGACCAATGACTAGCTAGAAGGTGGTCAACCGTGCAACTAACGCCTATAAATTTTTGCAACATTGGCTAATCCAAACACTCAACATTAGCTTATGAGCTTATTCATCATAAGCCATGAGCTACTTATACGAACCTATCCCATACTAGGCTTGTATCAGTTCATAAGTCCAAAGTGTAGAACTCACTCAAAAAGCTAGCTTGTAAGAGGAGGGGACACCTAGACTTTATAAACCACCAACCAATCCCATACTTGGCCGATGTGGGATTGTAACAGCTACTTAGTGGACATAAGCTTAAGCCCAAAAAAAAAACAAGCTTAGACAAACACCTTAAACAACTTTTCTACTCATTCAACTCTATATTTAGGGGAAAGGCAGGGCCGCAGCGCCACAGGAGGTAAAAATGGGCATACTGAAAGTGATTATAGAAAAAATTACGGAGTTCCTAACGGAGTAATGATATAGCAACATTACTTATACACCCTCACTTCTATCTATGTTAATAGAATAATTACAATTTAACAAACAAGAATAACAATACCCAATCCCGCCGTAGCAAGATACGAGGGAGGTAGAATGTAGACAGATCATACCCTAGGGTACATCAGAAAGTAGGGACATAATAATCATATACTAAGATGCATTTTCACATCATATAACTTTTGGAGCATATTGACTAAAAGAATATGAATAGTTTATAAACCCTAAAATCCCCAAATGTATAGAAACAAACAAAATTATACATAAGTAAACATTTTATCCTTGAAAAATAAGATAAGAAATAAATTTATTAATGCAGAAAGAATAGATAGCTGAAATTAATTAATCAGAAGTGTTGGCATACCTGAGTTTCCAACATAATCTCTGTTGTTAAAAAAGAAAAAATGAGTGGGTGTAAACTGTAAACCTGCTTTCTCAAAAATCAAGAAGTTATACGTACTTGGTCCCTGTTGTGTGATAAGTTACTGTTTTCCCCATTTATTTTACGAAACCTTGCAAATATATAAAACTAGCTGGGTAACCCGCGCGTTGCGGCGGGTGTGTTTTGTGTTTTGTATTTTATGGGTTGTACGGTGTAATTAATAATTTTGTTATTTGAAGTATGCATATGTTTATTTGGAAGCATAATTTGTTTATGTTTATGGATTTTTTTTTTCGTTCCGATTGAAATTTTTTTGGGTTGTTTGTTTTTTCGGTATGTTTTTTTTTTTTTTTTTGGTATTTTAAAAGAAACAAATTTGTATAATAAATTTTTTGTAAGTGTATTATTTTTTGTATTTTTTTATTTTTATTTTTTGTAATTATTTTTTTTGAAAAAACAAATTTTTATAAAGAAATTTATGTAAAAAAAAAAAAAAAAAAATTACCTAGTACTGTAGCGACGTTTAAAAAAAAAAAAAAACTGTAGCGCGTACTGTAGCATGTACTGTAGCAAAGAGCCTGCCTTTTATATATATTGTATAATAAAAAGAGAGAATCTTTTAAATGGCCCGTTTTTACTAGTAGTTTACGAAACTGGATCTGACATATACTTTTTTCCAAAATAAACTATTAAATATTATCCATTAGATTAATTATTAGACGACTTTTTAACTATACACATGTCTAAGGGTGTTTCCGAGCGAACCTTTAGGCAAGTGAACTTATTGAAATTTGACACGTGAATGCTAGGCGAATGGTATATGCTAGGCAAATGATAGGCGAGTACTAAGCGAAATTCTGGGCAAATGTGAAGAGCTTGGCGATTTTACGGGCGAATTTTGTTTTTATTAAAAGTGGGTGATTTGCTGGGTGATTGCTTGAAATCTGGGCGAGAGGTTTTATCTGCGCCAAATATATTCCATACTTTTAGAATGTTTTATTTGAGAAGTGAGTGTGAACAAGAAGATATGTAAGGATTCCCTGCTACGTCAGCTTTCTCTCTTCAGCGACCTGCAGACGATTCAGTGCCCCAGTAAGGGTGACCTAGTTCAGTTTTTTTTTTTTTCAAAACTAAAAAAAAAAAAAAAAAAAAAAAAACCCTTAAACGTGTCACATGCTCACAGCCAAATTAACATCCATTTAACAAACTTAAAAAAAAAAAAAAAAAAAAAAAAAAAAAAAAAAAAAAAAAAAAAAAAAAAAAAAATTAGTCATCTTCTCCCTCCCCACTAAAACCAAACCCACCCACACATTAAACACACACAATCAATATATTTCTTGGATTTTATCACTTCAAAAGTAATAAAGTGGGCAACGGTTTTTATTTGCTAAGAAAAAGAACTCGATCCTTGTGGCGATCGTTTGTCCCTTTTGTCTTGCCTTGACCGAATACCCAAAGCAAGGATCGAATGAAATCGATCGGATGTGTCGATCGAATGTTCCTTCTATGCCCAGCCTAATGTCATAACCTTTTAAATTCTCAATTTCTTGGTTCCATAAATCTTAACTGTCCATTTAATATTGTACTTTAAAACTTTTGTAAATATCTATATACAAGTTGATGTGAATGGACAATGTACTTCGGGTAACTTTGTACTTCACATGATCAATTGTGTTTGTCAGTGTATAAAAGTGCTTTTGGGTCAATTTGGTAAAGTGAATAAATACCGTTTGTTCTTGTAAATAGAGTATGTATATGGTTAACTTTGGTAATTGGTTTAAATAAAAAAGCACTCCATCCTTCCATAATTATGGTCCACACAACTACATTTCTCAATCTATCAAATATATTAGGGTTGTAAATGAACTTAATGTCCGGTAATATTTCATGAATGCTTCGATAAAAAGTTCGTTTATGTTTGTTTATTTATTAATTGAACAAACATGAACCAAAGTCTCGTCCATTTGTCTATGTTCATGAACGTTTGAGTATGCGTTCGATAATGTTCGTTTATGTTTATTTATCTGTTTATGTTCGTATATTATATCTTTTAATTATATACTATTAAAATTCGTTTACTTTAACAAAACAAGTTATGTATACTTTAATAAAGTTTATGTTTGTTATCTTGTGTTCATGTATGCCCGTTTGTTTAATGTCTTAATGGGCGACATAAATGAACATGAACAACACATTTTCTTAATAAATGAAAATGAACAAAAAAAAAATCGTTCGTTTAATCTTTCTTGTTCGTTTATTTGTCCAGTAAAAATTAAACGAACGAACATTAACAAGGCTTCATCCGTGTTTGTACGGTTCGTTTACAACCCTAAAATATCTTCTTCACTCATTAAAGAATCTTTTGATTGTTGATTGGTTAATATAAGAAGTATACAATTATTTTAAAAATATCCCAAAACTAAAATGTGAACAATAATTTTGAAACATAAGTATTAACTATTTCATGTGACATGAGTCTTTGAGTGATTTGTGGTGAACTTGTGCCATGATCATAAATCTGCCTCATTAAACACGAAAATTTTAAACACATGTGATAATATTCATAAACCATATGCAAATTATTTTATTTACTCGAAAACTGAAGTTCACCGTGACTCCAAAAGATAGAAAAATGATTTTGATTTGGATTTGAATTTTGATTTAATGTAGGAAAAAGAAAAATATTACTATATAAAAAACATAAATAATTAAAAATTCAACATGCAAAGCATTTAAAAAAATTAACGTCACTCCAAAAGATATAAAAATGATATATAAATATTAAAGCTATATATGTGTGGCTGAGAATAGATACTCCAATTTTTAGAAAGCAAGTATCTATATCCATTTTCAAAACCCTGCATGCCTGCCTGGGAGTGCAAATTGTACTATTTTTAGACATGAAACCCTTGTGTCAAAATAGGGCTGAGCATCGGGTCGGATTTTGACCCGACTTGTCCCGACCCGTCTCGACTAATCTCGATCTTTAAAGTCATCTAAATCGTAAACCGAATAACGACTCGAAAGTAGTCGTTTTTTTGCCCGTCCCGACCTGTCCCGAAAGTAGTCGGTTTTTGCTAGTATTTTGTCGGTTTTTGGCCCGACCTGTCCCGAATCCCGAAACTGCTAAAAATCCATCCCGACTCCCGACCCAAGAAGCTATTATTCGGTTTCGGGACTATCGGTTTATGTCGGGATTGGGTCGGTTGTCGAGACTCGGGCAGTTTTACACACCCCTATGTCAGAATCTCCCCCCCCCCCCCCCCCCCCCCCCCCCCCCACCCCAATACCAAACATAAGTTTTCAAATCTAATCCCTAATCCAAGCCCAAAACATGCATACCAAACGGGCCCAAAATGAATTCTTTCTAACTAGTTTATATTGATACACATATGAATAACTAAATATGAGCTTAACCAGTATTTAACAGTCTTCCTCTAAAAATGGCCCTAATGAAAGTGGTTTTGTTTGTCTGAAGACTTTTTTTTTTTTTTTTTTTAATACTTATGTGGTTTCACTTACTTGACTTGTGTGTGTGCATGTTTGACATACAGTTCACACACACCAACAACAACAAAAAAGTGTTTCATAAAAAAAGTGTGTGTATTACTACGTAATACTTTTTTCCCTTCAAATTTGCAGACTAAAAAGTATTGGAGCCAACACCATTCATTCTCCTTCCTCTATCTCTTGACTGCCGGCCACCTCCGATCCGCCGCATCAACCTTTTCTGCCCGAATCGGCCACCTCTAGTGAATATTAGTAATGCCAGATTAAACCAAAACAACACAAATCCAGATCTTTTGAAACCAAAAGTCAAACCCATATTCAATTCAAACATACACATGCACACAACAAATTTGAACCTAAAATCATTTACTTTTGAAACATCAGAAACACAGACCTGAAAACTCGTTATTTGTAGCTTCTGACAAAGAAATCAAACAGTACATATTCGGTTTGGATTATACAAGATCCATTTGAAAACATACAAATTCCAATTGACAAAATCATCATTATTCTACAATTATTAAATCAGTAGGTTCCTAATTCCTTACCTTCCATCTTGATATTATAACTTCACCCGATATTCCGATATTTGAGTATGTCACGTACTTTGTTTTACTACGATCAACAGAGATCTGTACCACGGGGGATGCGTGTGGGGAGCGCAAGAGAATTCCTAACATCTGCAACTTTTCATCCTTAGTAACCACCCCATCAAGCACTATGCTCACCTTCAACAACATAGGCGACTTAGCCAATATAAACTTCACAAACTCCATCTCATGCTTCAAGTATGCAAAATGTTCAATCACCAATTCCTTCAGATGCTCCAGCTGAATGCCTGAATAATCTTGTGGTGCAACTGTCCTTATCTTATCCCGTGAAAAACATTCCGGATATATATATTGGTACTGCGGTATATCAAGTGTCAGTGTATATTGACATGAGATTCAAAAGAAATAAGACACAAGATATATTTATGTAATTTACCTTTAGCTCGAGTTTCTCCAAGTTTGGGGAACTTCTTATCAAATAAATAATAAAAGGTAACCCACATATGTCATTATAATCCATATCCTCTAAACAAAAGTATTTGAGGTGGACTAATGAGGTCGGAAGCTCTTGTGGAAACGGCCTTGCGATAATGTTCCCTTGTTGTATATAAATATCGGCAAAGCACTTGAACCATAGGGGAAAAAAGAGATTAGCAACCCAAGTTATTCTTTAATGTTTCGAAATTAAATCAGTAACACAGAGTCTGAATAAATTGTTACCTCAATGACCGTATTTGAAAAGGTCACATGTTCAATCACACGTAAACATTCAAGTAAATCAGTAATGGTGGGCATGTCAATACCAAGAGCATTTCTTTCAACCATAATCTGCAACAATTTACAATATTCAGGTAACTAATGAGCGCAAATGAGGATTGATATTATAGTAAGAACATACCAGATGAAAACTCTTAAGTAACGGACAACTGGATACGAGATGTAGGAGCGTTTGTTTATTTATGTTTACATGGTTCATGTATAAGCTTGTAAGGTTAGCAAATCCATTAAATGACGGTTCATGATCAATTTCACAGTACACGAGAGACAGGTCCGTTAACTGATGCAACGAGAAGAGAGATAAGGGTAACTTATACTCAAGACTCAACTCAAGCGTCAGCTTCTTAACAGTGTTCTTCCTTGACAAATAAGAAATAATTTGATCAATTTCAACACAAGTCTCATCTGCGTCCACACTAAGGGTGAAGTCAAGTATAGGTCCTTGGTGCACTAACAGAACTTGGTATATAGCAGAGAAAAGTTTGAACCTCCTGCTCATAAGTATCCTTTCACTTGGCACCTCAAATGTTTCCTCCAGAATTAACAGCGGGTTCTCATCAATTGATACTCTGTTTGGAATTATACGCGGATAAAGACCGAAAAAGAGTTTAGATATATTGGTCCACTTGTACCTCCATTCCTTCGAAAGGATACAAGTCCTTGCTGCATCTTGTATTGGTACAAGACATAGAATGCTTTCGATTATGTTTGGCGGAATAGTACTAATCCTATCCAAAGACACATGTTCTCCTTCCATTTCAATACATTGTTGCTGCAACTTAGATAATTTAATTCTGCAAAGTTCAGTTCAAGATAATTTGGTGTGAGTAAGCTTCTTAACAGTAAAACTTTAGCTTCTAGTCATTCCTCATTTGGTTACTAAACCATTTTGTTATACTCATTGAGCTCTGTATACAGTTGTCTTATCTATGACTTCATTAGACAATCACAATTCATTTTACCGGTGGTCACGACCCCATATATCAATAAAAACAAAACAATCACAATTTGCTAAACTCTATCACCATCAAACATCGAAACTAGTTATACCAACTTCAAGCAAAATAAGTACATTCAATCCCCATCCCCATATCATTCTACAAATGCGGTCTATAGCATCTTAAATTAGTATCCATTTGTTCCCATTTCTATTCAATTCTTTTTAATGTTTATAGTTTTATTAACCTATGACAGCTACATAAACACCCGTGTGACAATTTTTTCGGTTCTTCTAGTTCGTGGCTAATATTAATCCTTAAATAGCGCAAATTATACAAACTAGTTAAAATCGACAAGCCACCAACCTTATTAACCGCTTGACCTATTTACTTAAACATATTAAACGGGTCACAAACAAGTTATACATGTTATGCAGCCTAAATTAGGATTGAGTTTCTTGACACGATTATAAATGGGTCATATTTGGGTAGAGGTTATACTAACCCGTGAACCCGAAAAGTTCAACCCGAACACGACTCGATTGCCACCCCTACCTAAAACCACACAATGTAAAGAAACAAATGAAATCAAACACAATATTTTATAATATGAACACAGAATGTATATAGTTACACAAATTATTTAATTATTATTGAATATTAAGATATGAAAATCAATTAAAAGGGTGGACATCATCACATCAAATACCTGAGTTGAAGTATGGAAAGAACCAACACTGCACGGTACACTTTACTCTCTCTGTGGGAAATGAGAATCATGTCAAAGGTCTAATAATGATCAAGAATTTATACCCATTTGGTCCCCATATTTTATAACTCGTATTTATTGGTCCCTGAACTTATACGCATGCTTTCAATATGAACATATAGTGTTCAAATCACTTTCCAAATGTAAGGGCATTTTCAATGTTTGGCTTAAATAAGATTTATTGAATCAAAAGCTTATTTAGACTCGATCTTTTAAAGTTTTTATGAGATTAACTTATATGAGTTCGGCTTATACGGGCTTATTAACTTATATGAGTTCGGCTTACAGAACATAACAATTTAGTGGCTTATTTTGACAATTATGGGCTTATATAACATTAACAATGTAATATAAGCCCGTAAGTGGCAAAATAAGCTACAAAATTGTGGTTTATGTTATATAAACTGAACATATATAAGCCATAAGCCGGCTATGTAAGCCGAAACAAACACCCTCTAAACAAACACCCCAAACAATAAATAGATTCATATTTGCTCATAGATTCAATGAACCAATCATGTTTATTCATTTTTTGATCAAATAAATAAATAAATAAATAAAGTTTCACGTTTTTAAAAATAAAAAATAAATACTTCGCAAACTGTTAATCTTTACGTAAAAAAATCATACAATCGCGACGAGAATTAAATTATCTTTCTATAGATATGCACTTCTATATACTTTCGACTATTTTTTTTTTTTCAAAATTTTCGCCTAAAAAAATCACATATGATTTTTAAAATGAATCAAATGTGATTTTTACAAATCACATTTGATTTTTCTCGTCGGAAATTTATAAAAAAATGTCGAAAGTAAATAGAAGTGCATATCTATAGAAAGATAATTTTTTTTTTTTTTTTTTGTACATTATAAAGATAATTTAATTCTCGTCGCGATGGTGTATTTTTTATAGCTTGAAGATTTACCGTTTGCAAGATATGTTTGTTAAAAAAAAAAATAAAAAAAAAAAAAAAAAAAAAAAAAAAAAAAAAGTGAATGACAAAAATTGGTTCATTGAATTTATAGCAATTACGAGATCTATATTGATCTTTTGTCATGTAGACAATATACAAATATGGTTTTGAAAAGCTTAACTATTTTTTTCATCTTCATGTATAACAAAATTGTGGCCTAGTCTCAGAATTGTTAGACACCACATCACGGTCTAAATCAATTAGTTTATATATTGATAAAGAGCCGGGTTCACCAATAATATGCTCAAAGCATAGTACACTACAAATGGGCAATATACAGAATTGAACTAATACAGGGAGTTTGTGCTAACAGTCTCTTCCACATTAATCAATCAAATTTCCTTCAGATCATTTCAGAAGAGACGGCAAAAGTTGAATCAAAAGGAATTAGAACTTTGAACCTCTATTCTACACAAAGCCCTTCGCTAGGCCACGTTTATGGAGTTACTAGGTTTCACCTGATATAAATTTTCATCACCAGCCTTACTCAGAACACCCTCAAACCTGAAATATGCCTCAAAACCGTCTGAAGGGGACTGTGTACTAAGACAATATAAACCAGCTAAAAGTTGTAATCATATAAAAAACCTTTATTTAGAGAATAAAGGAATCTAAACCCCCCTACACAAATGAAATTACTTCTAAAACTAACTGCAACCTCAAACAATAGATACAGTTGAAATGTCGAACACAAAGAAACTGGATAAAAAAACAATGCTCACAATGTCACATGTATTCTAAGCATAAGATAGAAAAGTTGCAGAAACTCAAACCACATATCATCATTTCCTTGCCCAAAATCTTGAAAAACAAGATTAAAGTCATACGACACCACATCATATGTGAACCTAAGCACAACCTAGTGATATCTAATTTTGCAACTGACAATTAAAATATGTATTCCTGTAACACCAAAAACAAAAGAACTCCAAAAAACTCATTACGCTTCGCTCTTGACATATGATTTAACCCGAATGCACGCATTGTTTGCAATCCAACAACTGAAAAACTCATAATTAATATCCATAAAACATGCAAAAAAGAACAAGAACTGACACAAAAATACAAGATTATCACCATCCATGTCAAAAGGTATCCTCAAGAAAGTTGCATCTAAAAGAAATATATTTAATCACTATGCGTAACAGATATCTCAACCACAGGTGATGCATGTGGGTATTGTGACAAAATACTTGAAATCTGCAAATGTTCCTTCTTAGCAACCAGGCTATCAAGTACTATGATCACCTTCTTCAACACAGGTGACTTAGCCAAGATATGCTTCAAAAATACCATCTCAGTTTTGAAGTTGGAGAAATTTGTGATTTTCAGTTTAGTCAAATGCTCCAACCTAATGTCCGCATAATCTTGCGGTTTAACGGCGTCTATCTCATCTTGTGTAAACAAGTCTGCAAGTTCAGAGATGTTCTGTCGGCATTTCTTGTGTCAGCGTATTTTGGCATGCAAATAAAAGAGAAGATACACAAAGGAAATATGTTCTTTACCGAGATTATAAGTTTTTCCAAGTTCGGGGAGCTTCTGATCAAAAGAGGTAGAAAAAGTAACCCATGTGAGTCAAGGAAACACATATCATCTAAATAGAAGCATTTGAGGTGGATTAATGTGGTTGGAAGCCCTCGTGATACCACACCTTCAGCGAAGCACTTAGAGATATGCCAAAACAAAGATTAATTGACAAAAATTATAAAATCCAAAGTTTAATCAAGTTATAAAAAGAATGTAAATCATCTGAAAAATATTACCTCAATGAATGAACCCGAAAATGTCAGTTCTTCAATAAAAGGTAAACACTCAAATAGCTCAAGAATGGTGGAATTGTCATTATCGAGAATATTAAATTCAGTTAAAAGCTGCACCAACTTACAATATTCAGATGAGTAATGAAGGTCAAGGAGCATGGGTATATACTATATATTTGTATGAACTTACCAGACAGGCGCTCTTAAGTAACAGACATTTGGATAGGAGATGTAGAAGCGCATTTTTACTAATGTTTACACTGTCCAAGTATAAACTTGTAAGGTTAGCAAATCCATTGAATGTTGGTTGATGGTTAATATGACCCATATAGATATATAGGTCTGTTAACTGATGCAACGAGAAGATAGAGAAGGGTAACCTATAACCATGACCAAATTCAACTGATAGTTTTTTAAGCGTATCAGTCCTCGACAAATGAGCTATGATATGGTCAATTTCAACACAGGTGTCATCTGTGCGTGTTACACTAAGGGAGAACTCGACTATTGGACCACGATGTGCTAGCAGAACTTGGTAAATAGCATAGAAAAGCTTAAACCTTTTGCTCATGTCTTTCCTTTCCCATGACATGTCAAACTGGTGCTCCATAAAGGACTGTTCATTCTCACGTTTTGATACTTTGAACGTATCCTCATTAAACTCAAGTTCAGGAATTTTGGTCCATTTGTACCTCCATTCTTTCGAAAGTATACTCGTCTTTGCTGCCTCTTGAATTGGTAAAAGACATAAAATGATTTCTATAATGGTTGGAGGAAGACTGCTGATTCTATCCAAAGATGAACTTTTAACTTTGGACAAACATTTAGCTTTAGCTTTCATTTCAGATCTTGTGGTTGGATAAATACTAAATCATATGTTGCAAAAATTAGTTGCTGTAGAACAGATACAAGATAAAATATGTTTAATACACAGACAATAACTATCATAAGACACACGAACAAACCAGTTTGTTTACTCTGTACAATCGTTTATTATTAATGCTAACACTTGACAGTCATTGACCTCAAACTGTAATACATGCTTACTGTTATCTGTCTATATATTTTAAGATTGATTACAATAGTTGTCTATCCATCAAACAGTAACCAGAAAATCTTGAAATGTATGCCGATAAACAAAAGCAAAATAAGGAAAATGATACTCATGCCTAAAAACATGCCTAACTACAAGATCATTACATGTGTCAAAATCAATAGTGAAAATTGGGAGTGAGAAAATGTCAATGTGATGTGTCAAATGATGATTTGATTAGGCACACAATTAGGCTTATGTTTTAGGTCTCTCTATCATTGCTCGCAAAATAAATACATAGAATACATTATACAGTTTAAAAAACACACTCGTAAATACTAACCCTTACAAAAAGCATACCTGATTTGAAGAAATGAAATAACCGAAACCCTCAACTGAGTGAAATGTATGTGCAAAAACTAAAAACCCAAACTCTTATCTTCAATGAGTAATCCTACACAATTGGTCCCAGTACTATATAATGACAAGTTTCTGTATTGATCGATCTCAATTTATGGACGGAAAATTTCATAATTCCCTACTTTCAATTTAAACTAAGTACTCTACAATATTACACAATTATTGAGCCACTAATCTTGAGACATGGGTATAATAAGTAATACTTTGTACTGATACGGTGATACCTTAATACCCATTATTGGTACTTAGATGACAAATAACCTTTTTGATCCTGGTTAATATCCTAGTCACCGCCACACAAACTAACAAGTCAGCATCCACATGAAGACAAAGCTATCAGATGACTGATATTATATGTTTTTTTTTTTTTTTTGGTAAAGACTTGTATTATATGTTAGTTCAAATACGAGTATATAACTGACTGTTTGGTCAACCCACACAAATTACAGTGACCAACACCAAAGTGAAGTATGGATTATGTCATAGTGACCTTATAATCGGTCTAAACCTTTTATTTTGACACACCCATCCGCTGACAAAATAACCATTGTTTAAAGTGCAACATTGACTTTTTATGTACCTAAAGTATTTGGACATACAAATGCACACACAACAAAACACTTTTTTACTCAAATACCATTACCTTCAATCAGCAATGAATTCATTTGTAAACTGCCATGGATCAAGCATTTTTCATTGCCAACAAAATTTTGACAAAAAAGAGATCCCATCAACATATTTCGGCATATGTCGCCACAAAAAGATAACAATCGAGTAAATTGGGTCCGGGACAGCAATTTTCTTTCTAATTCCTACTAAGGGGTGATTGTTTTTAGCTTATATTTTGGGCTTATGAGCTTACTTGGTTCCGTTATAGTACCATATAAGCCCATTTTCTAGGATTTAGTATTCAGCTTATAAGTTCATTTTCCAATAAGATCATACGCTGGAAATTAAATAGGCAAAATAGGCTATGGAAAATAATCTGAAACATATAACCTCTCATAAACCTAAAAATAAGCTAAAACAAACTCCCCGTACATCATCTCCTTCATACAAATGTTCTAATTCTAAAGACGCGGTATCATCCTAATTAGAAACACATTTTGGTTTATCTCTTTGTAACCATGGTTTCCGACATTTTGGCTGACTAATCCACGGGGTTTAACATATTGGGGTATCTCAGCATCATCATCACTAGTGTCATAATCAATGCTAGCCTAAAACCAATAAACTAGTTCGTATGCTTATTAGATAAACTACAAAATCAGAATACTTTATAGATATTATCTCATTATTATCCAACTGTTTTACACCACCACCACCATAAGCAATAGGAATAGTCATAGACAATGATGCCATAGTAACCCATTTTTTTAAAGAAAACAGAACAATACCTTGATAGTTATGATGATCATAAAACCATTTTCAGTCTCGAGCACTAGACTTTAATGATGAGAAATGGGAAATTGGGAATTGTCATTAGGGTTCGTTTGTGTGAGCGGGTGTAAAATTATAAATAAAAGAGGGAATCGTTTTCAATTTCTCCAATTTTATTTGATGAATCGGTTTTTTATATAACCAGTGACCGGGTCACTAGTTAGGTCGAACCTTATACATATACTGATATACAACCTAAGTCCTAAAATATAAGTGCATTTCTGATTTTCAAAGTCTATTCATTTCAACTTTAACATTAATTATTTTTTTTCCATGTTATATAATACTTGATGAAAAGTATACCAATGCAAATGCATTTAAAACACAAGTCCATTTATATATTTTGCATCAAATATTATTAACACGACAAAAAATAATTAAGGTCAAAGTTGAAATAGAAAGACTTTAAAAATGTCAAAATGTACTTATATTTTAAGACGAAGGGTGTATATACTTAACATTTTTTATAGACATTCGTCCAATTTTGATTTTAAATTCAATTGAACAAATAAAAATAATACGTAGTATAATTCTATTAGATTTTTATATTTTAATTTCCATATCTACAATACTATAAAAAGTGCAAAAGCAATCCATTTATAATTCTACCAGAATGTAAATCCTCCGACCTCTCTCTTACTTCTCTTTCTAAAACAACACAACCCAATCCAACATCTCATACTTTCTCCGGCGGTCGGTCTTGACCGGCCGTCTAGACCTCTTTTACTTTTCTCTTCCCTACAATAAAAGCCTTCCCACAGATCTGTCATCTCCCATCTTTGCTGTTGCCGCTGTTGTCGCTGCCGCCACCACTGTCTTCTGCTCAGATCCATTACCATCGGGTCTCTTCTGCTCAGATTTGTTGCGGTCCGTCATCGATGGCTTGTTGTTGCCTTGGGTTTCGACTTTAGATCTGTTTGGTTTATGTCTGGCTCCTGTAAGGATGTTTAGTTTTATCTTCTATGTATGTGTTATGTACTTTGTGTACTTTTGTCAAGCTACATCTTCATATAGTTGTGTCTATCAAAAGCTCACTTTGATGATTCCCCCCACCCTTGTATGGTGTTGTTGTAGTCTGTCACAGCTATTATAATGTATGTCTTGTTTTAGCTTAACTTGTTACCTTGTGTATTTTGTTTGGCAAGTCGGTTTCGATTTTACCCATTATATTCGATGTAACTGGTTGTGTTCAAATTACCTCCATTTGTGAGGAGTAAAATGAAATCTTTGTTCAAAAAGGAAAAAAAAAAAAAAAAAATCCATTTATAATTCTAATTTACAATAAAGTGTTCTGGCTTATAAAAATGAGATGACTTTATGGTGTTTTTAGAATCAAATATTTATTACATCCTAGTGAACTTTTTATCAAGCAAATATAACACCAACATCGGTTTTTAACACTAACCACATAACCCACCACAACGCCAGTTTAACTTTTGAATTTAAGCACAAACTTTTTAAATCATGATATGTTTGTCCATACAAATATAAAATTTAACCTAAGACAAATTTTGAGTTTATCGAAAATGAAATGTCAAAAGAATTTTGTTAGTTTTAGAGTAAAGAAAATGTTTTTGTTGTTTAAAATAAAGGGAAACAAAAGAACAAAAGTCATTACCCGGACATGTTTATCAAACCGCATCAACCCAGGTCAATGAAAAACCGTCGGTTTAATCCGGTTCTCAAATAAGCAAAAACCGGTCACATCCAACTCGGTCGCTTAACCTGTTCCAGTTAAACCGGCAAGATCGATTCGGGTTTTAGAACATTGATCTCATGTTGTCCTACTCTAAAAGGCCATGAAACATGCTTCAGATAAAGGTTCTAAAACATACCCTTTACTTTCTATTAATTTCTAGGTTTTTCAATTTCTCCATTTCTCATCCACTTTTTTTTTTTTTTTTTTTTTTTTTTTTTTTTTTTTTTTTTTTTTTTCACAATCTATGATAAACATCAGAAATAATAAACAACATGCTTCCTATTTGTACAGCGATACATGCGATAAGAGCATGACGGTATTATAGCAAAGAGTGACAGACACTTCAGTTTTTTTTATAACCCAAAATCTATAATTTAACCGAAAAACACTCACTTTTCATCACTCAAGTTATAAGACACCTCGGGCTCAAAGTAAAAATATATTAAAAATAATAAAACATTAAAAAATAAAACTGATAACTTGGTTGGTGAATTTGGTACCGAGCCTTATAAGTTGAGGCCTGCCATGGGCTTGTGCATAAGGTCGCGTTATAGGATAATAATGTGCCTAATGACGTTCAGTACCGAATGCTCTAAGAGCAGTCAGTGTGGAGGAACTCATCCTTCGCCACGGTGACATGGCCTTTTCGCCGTTGTTCGCCACCGTACCGGCCTAGTTCGTCGTGCCTAGCCACAATGTAGCTCGTCGTGCAGACGATGAACCAAGATTCTGACAAAGTGGGACCCAATTGATATATAAACAGTTTGATTTTTTTTTTTTTTTTTTTTTTTTTTGATTTTTCAAGTGTGTGTAACTGTCATGCAGAAAGAAGAAGAAGTGTATTTTTATTTTATTTTTTCTTTTTCTTTGTTAAATTTGGGCCAACGGTGGAAGTGGGCTAGTTATTGTAATTTGTAATTCAAAGTTGTATGTTATTATTATTATTATTATTATTATTATTATTATTATTATTATTATTATTATTATTATTTTTTATTTTATTTTTTTTTTAAACCATCACTTTTATTAACACAAAAATAGGATTTTACAAGAAATTGGTGGGGAGCCGAGAAACCAACTGGGCCCCCACACCTCTAGCAATAGCGAAACCAATCCTATTAAAAATATGAACGGCAGCCCGCGCTCCAATGTCTTGAGTCGTAGAAAAACGTCGAATACGCTTTAGAAGAGTTACTGCATCTTTCTCAAGTTCTCCAAAAGAGGAGAAAGAGAAGGGGAGGAACCCATATCCGATATCCACACATTTGGCCTCATATTTGATACGTTTACGATGTGCAGCTTCAATAACCCCACGACCTGGGCTAAAATCAATCATACCAGATTGCGTCAAAGGTGACGACCCCGTAAGATCAACACAAACATCAAGCCCACCATTCCAAGAGTAAAGTAATATATCAGCTGGGCGCAAAGATCTATCCCTATCACCATGAAGCCCAATATCCACCTCCTTACGAGCTGAAATTCCGGACCGAGAGCATATATCAACAAGAACATCTCGCACAATATTATGCCGATGTTTAATGCCAACAATACCCGCACAAGAAACCGCGTGATCCCCATAAATATCTCCAGTAAAAACACGAGAACAAGCTGAACACGGTACCTGAACAGTGAAAAGAGGAACACCCAGTCGATAACACAACACACAACGGTATGTCCGGGCATTCATAGTTTGACCCAAACCAGATATAGGAACCACCCTGAGCCAATCTGAAGTATGATCCTCCTTTAGAGAGCTCCATAACGCCATTTGTCGAGGAGAAAGATGGAATGTAGATTCAACAGTTTGGGTAACCCGATCGAAATATATATCTGCCAATTTCTTCATGAGTTTGGGGGCAGCGACCTCGCTTAGGTTACTCAAAAGGTCAAAATCCATATCCATATTAAAAGTACATAAAGCATCATCATATTATTATTATTATTATTATTATTATTATTATTATTATTATTATTATTATTATTATTATTATTATTATTAATTAATTAATTAATTAATTAATTAATTTTTAATTATTTTGAAAACGTTGTTTGTATTATTTAAATGAAATATTTAAGTTTTAGTCGTATATATGTACTTCCGCTTATAGAATTAATTTTTTTATTTTTATTTTTATTTTTTTTGAAGTACGCACTCTCTCTTTTGCTCTTTTGATATTATGTTCTTTTAATGAACCTAACTTGATATGAAAGAATATAAGTATGTAACCGATGAATCAAAAACGTGTATAAAAGTGCACCCAACACTAAACAATGCTCACAATGCAAAAATTTAGATAAAAACTGATTGGTTTGTAAAACCAATAAGCCAAAAAATGACAAGAATGTCGGGAAGAACGACCGGTGACATGTCATATGTTGTAGTAACTGCTGATCGAAAATGTGGAGAGCACAAAACCCAAACATGGAAAATAGATTTAACAAAATATACATTTCTGAGTACATGCACCGTTTGTGAGAGCAACAACCAGAAATCTAAGAAGATAAACTAAAGGAACAAAAACTAGTAGCAAGTCAACGACATTAGATTACCATGACAGATCCCAATTCCCGAAAAATTTCTGGTAGTTTCCACTACTTTAATCTATCCGCCTTCTCTAAAAGACTTGACATTGATGTCTGCCACTGGTGAAGCACGTGGGGTGCGTAAAAGAAGTCTTAACAATTTCACCTCTTCCTTCACACCGACTCGATCGTCAAGCCATATGCTCACCTTCCTCAGCTTAGGCGACTTAGCCAAGATATGCTTCACAAACATAAAATCCGGGTTATAGTTGCAATAATCTTCTATCTCAAGTTCTTCCTCAAACTCCGGATCGATATAGTTGCAATAATCTTCTATCTCAAATTCTTCCAGATGCTTCAAACAGATATCCGAATAATTTGCACATGTAACAGAGTCTACCTCTCTATTCCAATAATTTGCCCATTCATCAGCATCTACCATTTTATCTTCGTTGTACATCTGTGGGTATTTCTTATATCAGTGTAATTTAGCTTAAGAATCAAAACAAATAGAATACAAGATACATTATATACCTGTAGCCTGAGTTTCTCCAAGTTAGGAGAGCTTCTCATCATATTAACAAGAAAAGGTAACCCGTATTCATGAGAGAAGTGCATTCGTTCTAAAGAGAAGTATTTGAGGCGGACAAATGAGGTTGGAAGCCCTCTTGGAATCCTGTCTCTAGTATAAGCCTTGATCCATGGGGCAAAACAAAGATTAATAAAAACAATTTGTTTCCCCTCTTACAAAATGAAATAAATAAAGATAAGTAAGTGTCACCTCAAAGGCCCAAACCATAATAGTCAGATGCTCAATAATTTTTAAAAACTCGAATAGATTGGTGAAAACATCATAGGGGCCACCACTAACAAGATTAGAGTCGTGTATAATCTACATCAGCTTTCAATATCAGTTAAGAGTAATGAAAGGCTGTGAAGAGGGATATTCATGTAATTTAGAACTTACCAGAGTGAAGCTCTTAAGTAATGGAGCTTTAGAGATCATATGTAGAATTTTTTCTGCAGTAGTGTCTACATCCTCCAAATATAAGTTCGTAAGGTTAACAAATCCATTGATTGTTGATTGAAAGGCGACATTAGTGAGAGCACACTTTCGAAGGTCTAGGTGTATTAAGTTGTGCAATGAGAAGACGGATAAGGGTACACAGTATCCAAGATAATCTCTTACGTCAAGTGTAAAATTCTTGACATTATTGTTGTTCCTCGACAAATGAAATAGTATTTGATCTATTTCAACACATGTCTCATTTGCTTCCATAGAAAGCGTGAACTCATGTATTGCACCTTGGCGCATCAACATAACTTGGTATGTAACACCCTAGGCAAATCCCACATCAGCTGTGGCCTGGAGAGATGTTGGGCTCATAAGATAACATTCGTCTTACAATGACACAACGCGTTTATGGTCTACTGCGAGTGGGGTTCTTAGGAACTGGCAGTTAAGCGTGCTCATGTGAGAGTAGTACTGGCTTGAGTGACCTTCCGGGAAGTCTTCAAATGAGGCCACAAAAACAAAGCCGTGAGCCTTCGGGCAAAGCGGACAATATTGTGGGCTGAGTACGGCGGGATGTTACAAACGCGTTGTGTCATTATAAGGCGAATGTTATCTTATGAGCCCAGCATCTCTCCAGGCCACAGCCGATATGGGATTTGCCTAGGGTGTTACATGGTAAATAGCATAAAAGATTCTACACGGCTTCGTCATCTTTTTCCTATCACTTAGTGGCTTTTTAAACGTTTGCTCTAGAATTGACAGCTCATTTTCACCATTTGATACTTTAAACATTTCCTCATGAAACACAAGTCTAGGAATTTTGGTCCATTTGTATTTCCAATCCTTAGAGAGGATATTTGTCCTTGCTGCCTCTTTAATTGGTAAAAGACATAATATGTTTTCGGTAATGCTTGAAGGAAGGTTGCTGATTCTATCCAAGGACGTGTCTTTAGCTTTAGGTTTCATCTTAAGGTGTTTTTCTACCGTTACAAATTAAATCTGAAAAGATTAGTTAACCTTAAAAATTAGTAATTTTAATAATAATTTTATGTTTACTACACTAAAAATAACCTTGATAAAACACTATGATAAATCAGTTAAGTTTTGGTTACTCTGTTATACATTTTATCACTTTTATTAACATTTGACAGTCAATAACCTGTTTGATTAATTAACAGGTAGAATGTAAGCAGTAAGAAGATTATATTTGGGAAAAACAAATGTCTACCTATTGCTCATTTGACTGATACAATGGCTATGTAAGGTATATAAATGTCTACCTATTGCTCATTTGACTGATACAATTGCTAATGACATTTTTTCTAGTAGTGATGTTACAGTCTTTCTCAACGAGGACTCTCAATGAAAGCACCAATTGATATGACCCGAGATAGGTAGTATCACCACTTTTAGTGGGTGCTTGCTCCCTAAGAATTAAAGACGAAGAAGAAGAGAGATTTACTTAACAATTCATAACTTTCAATGATATATAATGGGGTATAAATACCCAAATAACCCTAACTTGTAACACAAGTTGATAACGAAGACATTCCTAATACAACACAAACACATATCCTAAACATTACGATAGTTATCCTAATATGATAGCCTTGTGCCATTAACCACAGGCGTAACACATACGTTGTGTAAAGACTAATATACCCTTTTTAAAAAGTTATTTTATTTTCCTCCTACTAAAGAACATGATTTATTATTACTTTATTTTTTCTTTCCTATATCTCAATAACATATCAATTGACACTTCATTTCCTTTTCTTTTTCTTTTCATTTTTCTGTTATTTTCTATTTCTCTTCACTCAAAACTCGAGAACCGAGTGAAAATGAAATGCATAATGACGAAAGATTTTATTTTGAGAATGATATTATATTGTGTAATTCACGGCCCATTGTTATTATTATGTATTTATGTGACAAGATCATGTGTATGGGCTTTCCACGTTACCAACCCAACACCAATATAAGTATAACCTATCATCATTACCGCTCCCATCCTTCCATCATCGTTTTTGGCAACAACCCCACACACTAATAAGATCTGCCACCAAAATTCGTTTAGTTATTTTGATTTAATCTAAATCTTTGATTCGATTTTAGAAATTATTTTTGCAGCAGTTTGATTAAAAAATAATTATTACACCATGGATATGTTAGAAAACGTAGATCGAATCAGTGAGTTACATGATTGTTTAATCCTTGAAATCCTGATTCTTTTACCAACCACAAAAGAGGCTGTTCGAACAGCTTGTCTCTCCAAACGATTGCTACATCTCCCGACTTTACTTCCCAACTTTATATTTATAATAAGCGATAATGAATCTCACCACGATTTCTTTTCATTCGTGGATAAAACCATGACTCAATCTCGCCTGCTTAATCTCAACAAATTCCATCTACATACCAGTTATGATTCTAGCTTTCAATCGCTAGTCAATAAATGGCTTCGTTATGCTCATGATCGTAACGTCCAAGACATCGACATATCATTATGGCATGATCTTAATCATGTAGAGCGGGGTCATCAGATTGTGTTAGATGACTCCCTTTTCGTTAACTCATCTCTCACCAATATTAAATTATCCTGCGACTTTGTTAATCCTACAACCGGTCTCTTCACATGGATAAACCTCAAGTCTTTGTCTCTATCAAACAAATCGGATTTAGATGACCATTCTCTTCAAATTATATTATCTGGAACTCCTCGTCTTGAAACATTCGAGTTGAACGACTGTTATGGCTTTTCGAGGATAGATATTACTTCAAAGAGTGTTAAAAACTTTGTCATATCTGGCCGCAACAGGCTTGACGATGACTGTTTATTTCTGTTGGAAAAATAATCCATTAATCTTTGTTTACAAGAAAAGGCTCTGTATATTTTGTTAGGGCTACAGTAATTCGACACAGACAAAGGAACCAAGATGGGTCAAAAACAAGAAAAGGCCTGCTTAATATCTATCATGGGCTGCAATTCAGGCCATCATCAAACCCAACTAACAACGGTTATTTATCCTAGGGTTACAACGGTTTAGAAAACCTTGCAACGCTTACTTTTATAGAATCGACATGTCCTCTCCAACAGGCATGATTTACACCGATTCATTATGTATAAATAGATAGGAATTCTCTATAATTCATTAACTCTTTCATATTCATTTATGTCAATATAAAGGGTTCACCCAATCATTCTTGTTTCTCTATTTATCGATTCTTATTTTATATGATGATTGGCATGTTGTTGTTATGATCAATCGATCCTGGAATCTTCCCATACAACCTGTGAAACATTGGTATCAGAGCTTCAAGGGATCTAACAACATCAAAACATGTCTTTACAATCATCAATCAAGATCAGAGATGCTTTTAAAATCGCAGAAGAAAAGAAAGCAACCATGGAAATAATTGATGCAAATAATATGTGAAGAGAAGAGAGCAACCATGGAAATAATGGATGCCATTTTGAAGAAGATATGATCAAACCTGGACTTAAGGAAGATCACAACAATGATGGTGGGAATAACCAGAAATTGTATCAAACGATAGAAGACATTAAGATTCAAGAAAGCATCAAGAAACAAGAGGATTGAAGAAGAAACAAAGATTAATAGATTAGGGAGGAATATGTTGGAAAAATAATCCATTAATCTTTGTTTACAAGAAAAGGCTCTGTATATTTTGTTAGGGCTACAGTAATTCGACACAGACAAAGGAACCAAGATGGGTCAAAAACAAGAAAAGGCCTGCTTAATATCTATCATGGGCTGCAATTCAGGCCATCATCAAACCCAACTAACAACGGTTATTTATCCTAGGGTTACAACAGTTTAGAAAACCTTGCAACGCTTACTTTTATAGAATCGACATGTCCTCTCCAACAGGCATGATTTACACCGGTTCATTATGTATAAATAGATAGGAATTCTCTGTAATTCATTAATTCTTTCAGATTCATTTATGTCAATATAAAGGGTTCACCCAATCATTCTTGTTTCTCTATTTATCGATTCTTATTTTATATGATGATTGGCATGTTGTTGTTATGATCATTCGATCCTGGAATCCTCCCATACAACCTGTGAAACAATTTCTAAATGCTCCTAATATATTGTCATTAACGGTTGATGGAGCTTTGACCTTATGCTCTCTTCACTTTGAAAATTTGTCATCCTTACTTGAAGCTAAGTTCTCGTACCATGTCCACGATTACGATTGTTACATCCCTTTTTACTCTGAATACGAGGAACAAGATGTGCTTGAAATACATATCCACCAACTTGGCCGTGTCAACTGCCACCAGCTCAAACTTAAACTTGGCAAGAGGTGTTTAGAGGTAATATAAAATGTCCCTACAATATCTATTTTTTCCTGGTCATGTATATGTTACTTCACATAATTAGTCGAAAACTCTTTTACCTGGACTTCAAGTCACACTAGTGTGATCACTTCAAACTCATAACACCAATTGTTAGTTATTACTATAATGAAGAGCTTAATTAACCATTACTATTTTTTGTTTGTAGGTTCTCTCCCTTTAGGAATCTGAAGGTATCGTTGTTCTACGGAACATAAACATCAAAGTCGTTGATGATGAAGAGTTCTATTGATAGATGACACTTTTAAGTTCATGCTTAGCCTATACATGGTGACTGAAAAACTTGAACCTCCTACATTTGATGATTGCCTCAAGAGGTTGAACGAGATTGGGTGGGACGATGATAATCAGTTGTACGATGTTTCACTTGAAAAGTTGCAATTGTTTGCGAGCCAAATGATCATTATAGGCAAGCTTGGATGAAGATGAAAGCACACAAGTGTGTTAAATGGGTTAAGATGATCGGGCGTAGCAAGGGATTCATGTGGTAGTTATGTTCTACGTTATGGCATCTGTTATAGGAATAATCAAGAAGCGAGTTGAACTCGCAGTAGTTGTTTTAAGTGATGCTTTCTATCTTCTAGTTAGAATTCATGTCTAGGAATTTCTTGTCTGCGAATTTGCTTATGTTTGGTTTAGAATTGTGGAACTTATTGTATTTGCTTTTGTTTGTAATGAATAATTGCTTTCAATGATACTTTTAGGCTATGTTTGGCACACAAGATTGTTGGAAGATTGTGCTTATTTTTTCAAAAAATAAGCTAATTAAAAAATAATCCTTGTTTGACAGACATAGCTTAAAAGAGATTCTAAAAAAAATAATCTTTCATTATCTCTTAAACCAAAGGTTACTTCATGTAGCTTATAAAAATAATCTCTTTTTATAATCTCCAGCACCAGCATCAGTTACTTTCGCCAAACATACCCTTAGTAGATTCTGGTTTGACATTGTCATGATAATATTGCTCATGTTAGATGCTTTCCTATTCTTTGTACATTATGCTCATGTTTGATTCATGCGTACTCCCTGATGCTTGACACATGTGCTACTTTTGCTCAAGATGTTTTTGGAGGGGAGAGCTAAGGTTTCACAGGCGCATGGCATGATCACAAACAGCAACCACTCATGTTTGGACCAGCTAGTCTTGTGGGTGAAAGCATAACAAGTGAGAGAAAGGATTGCTGCACAAGTTTTCCAATCTAGTCATAGGTATCATTATGTTGTATACTTTAGCTTTCAAACTTCATTGTTCCAAATACTTGCTGGTTGCAATTCTATTTGTTGTTTTCATTATGACACGTTTTGGATAATATCAGAATGGCAAAGAAGAGCTGATACATGGCAAGAGCAGGCTGCTAAGATGATAGAAGAAGTCAATTTCTCATGGTACACTGACAAGTGGAAGCCAGAGCAGGTCGCGGTGATGATGAAGAAGATGAGGCTGCCCAAGATAAGGCAAGGGCTCGTTTGCGGCCGAAAGACTAACCGCAACTTCAAATAACAAATGAAACAATATATTAAGAGTGTAGATGCATATAGTTATAGGTGCAAGTTATAGGTGTCGTCACATCAACATTTTTATAACACAAAACTAAAAAAAACACCCTCCCAAATAGCATTTCTATAACACACAACTAAAAAACCCACAAGCTCCACTTTTACATTTAGAAAAAAAAAAAAAACGCATAACGCTTGGTATTTGGATGGGCGATGCCCCTATGGCGTGCTTATAATGCAAAGCCCGGTGTGTGATAGCACCTAAGGATGTATACGGGGTGGTTCAGTTCGATTAGTTGGAAGATTTAAATAATCCTTCGTGGGGTGGGTAATTCATTTTACTAGCCGAAATCGAACCGTACTACACGGATACCAGAAATGAGTGGTTACCGGCGGTTCGGGTCACTGTTAACTATTTTAGACGTTTAATCAAGTTTAAGCGTATGAAGAATAAGATGATTTAGAACGTAAAATGTTATTTTTCTAATATAAATAACATTGAACAAATTAAATAATATTGAATAGATTAAAGTCATATTATAGTTATTCTGTTACAATTATTGCATTCAAATAAACATACATAACAAATTAACGTACAATAAAATCATTTATTCAACATTTAGTAGTAATAGTTACATTAGGAGGAAAAAAAAACCGTTATACAATAAAAGTAGTGAAATAGTATAATCGATACATATACAATTATTTGAATATTCTAACCTTCATATATATTATTCACGGTTCAATTCGGTTAACCGCGGATATCTAAACTATAATAACTGAAACCGAAATGTGATAAGCAAGTTCTTTGGTTTCGGATTGAATGGTTCGGCTCGGTTGATCTGTTTCTCATGTTTTTTTTACACCTCTAGCGGCGCAATATAATAGCACCAAAAGTGCAATAACATGGGGTTACAACACTTTGCACCTACTGCTCTAAGCAGATGCGTGACAAAGTAGACATGTGTACTAATTATGCAACCCAACAAGTCAACAATCCATAATACCACATTCCAAAACATACACTTTTTTTTCCGGATAGAAAATAATTTATTACCACAAAAACAAATAGCACAAAGAAGTCTTATATATACTTCGCAAAATGAAAACTCGAACCACTTCAAATTTTTCTTGCCAAGTGCCAACAAACTAGAAAGGCAAGATCAAGGTCATCTGAAACAATACCATAGTCTATTAACCGAGCGATTGAATCCATAACTTCTTCTATGCTAAAAATCAATTGACTTGCATGCAAGAGTCGAAAAAAGCTTTAACAAAAATAAATAAAATAAAAAGGAAACTCAGCAGTTACTATAAGGAAGTCGAGTGATCTTGGGCAATATGAAGCCAATGACATCAACGCATACATTCCGAAACTAGAATTTCAGTCATCACGCTCAACCGTGATTTCTACCAGTGGTGATGCACATGGGTAGCTTAAGAGGATTTTCCTTATTTTTGATTCTTCATCCTTAGTAACCTCATCGTAAAGCCATATGCTCACCTTTTTCAACATGGGTGACTTGGCCATTATAAGCTTCACAAAATCCAAAAGATGCGGCAAATCAACGAAATCATCAATCTCCATTTCATTGAGATGCCCCAACCAAATGTCCGAGTATTGTTCAAGTGTAATCGGGTCGTCTTTGGAATCCTCAATAAGAACTTGATCTGTAGCTGAAGATACAAAAATCTTCAAAATTTCTTGTATTAGTATACTTTTGAAGAAAATTAAAACAAATAGGATGCAAGATAGACTTATGCTATTTACCTGTAGCACAAGTTTCACCAAATTTGGGGAGCTTCTGATCATGAGAAATAGAAAAGGTAACCCCCTATAGTCAAACAAACACATTTGTTCTACACACAAGTATTTAAGGCTGACTAATGAGGTTGGAAGCTCTTGTGGAACAAATTCTGAGTCAAAAAACTAGAATCATACGCCAAAGAATCATTAACAATCAAAGTTTGTTTAGAACATATTGAATCAACTACATATCATGTGACTAGATATTACCTCAGTGACCCAAGTCGAAGTAGTCAGACTTTCAATCGCGCTTAAACACTTGAATAACTCAATATAGGTGAACTTGTCATCCCCTAGAATATTTTCTTCGTATATAATCTGCATCAACTTACATTATTCAGATAAGTAAAAAAATCCCATGTTGATATGTATTAAACTTAATTAGTAACTATTAACTTACCAAGGTGAGGGTTTTGAGTAACGGACAGCCCGATAGCAGATGCAGAAGCGTTTTTGCAGGTATGTTTACATCATTCAGGTATAGATATGTTAGGTTGCCAAATCCACTGAATGGTGGTTGATGGTAAATTTCTCCCATATAGAGATCTAGGTGAGTTAATTGATGAAACGAGAAGATAGAGAAGGGTAACCTATATCGTCGAGAGGAATTACTCAGGTGAAGCTTAAATTTCTTGATAGTATTCTTGCTCGACAAATGATTTATTATTTGGTCAATTTCAAAACATGCCTTATCTGTGTCCATGACAAGGGTGAAGTCAAGTATCGGACCTTGATGCACTAACATAACTTGATATATTGCATAGAAAAAGTAACACGTCTTGGTCATCATCATTTTCCTTTGGTTTGCATTCGACTGCTTACTTCGATTAGTTGACATTACAAACTTATGCTCTTTAAACGTAAGTTTAGGAATTTTGATCCACTTGTACCTCCATTCCTTAGAGAGGATACTTGTCCTTGCTGCCTCTTTAATAGGTACAAGACATAGAATGGTTTCTATAATGCATGAAGGAAGGTTGCTGATTCTATCCAAAGATGAATGTTGAGTTTTCATGTTATAAGAATCTTGTTAGACTGATACTAGTTTATGCTGTAAAAATCAATTAAAATAAACTGATCAGTTTAATATATAACGTATTTAAGCTTCAAGCCTATATATCCATCCACTTCTACTCAAGTATATGTATATATAAACAGATGGCCTAATACAACACTAGGATAATCTTGATCACAACAAGACTGATAATTCCAACAATTAATATCAAATATTCAAAGCTATATTATGTGACTTTCGAATGGATGTGCATTTTAAATTCATGTTAGTAATTTGATTATTTTGACTTCAAGTAACGATATCAATTGAGTAAATCTACTTTCTCACCATGATTATATTACTGGATTAGTTACTGGCCAAATAGAAATCATTCATGACTCATGAGTTTAATACTTATTTGCACAAAACTATTTGGCAAATGATTGCAAAAATTACATATATATAGCCTTTTATTTAGAAGTCCAAATTATTTTTTGAAACAATTTATCTTATTCACAAGTTATAACATAAGTGTGAGTTAGCAATAGACACAGAGTAAGAAAATATTAAAAACCCTTAAAACTATTAGATGATAGACGACCCAAGCCCGCATCGTCTAATAAAAACAAACTCAAACCATGATAGTCGCCGTGGGATTAGTCGGCTCGCAATGTCGAGTCAGAAACCCATGATTACCAAAAAAATAAATAAATAAATAAAATAAAAAAAAATAAAAAAATCAAACCTAATCAGGGACGGAACCAGAAGACAAAGTCACCGGGTGCATTTATGAGAAATCAAACAAGACTACATGCATAACTTTTTGGGACATAGTGCATTTATAGAAAAATAGAGGTTTTATAACAAAATTAACACTACGAGACAAAAATTCATGCCGGGACACCCCTGGTTCGTCCCTGAACCTAATGAACATTTTTACATTTTAGGTTGACAAAATGAAACATGTTACATAGCGTATTTATCGTGCAACCAAAAAAATTGATAAAAAGACATACCAAGTTGATGATGTTAGAAAAGATTATCAACGAATAGCACTGTGGCGAATGTGTAACTGTCATATGATGATCTTCATATTTCACAAATGGTGATGATACGAGGGATTACTTGATAGCTATTAGCACATTTTGACCAAATCTAGCCCATTGGGCCCGTTGGTGTTTTTAATATGGCCCAAATGCTGATAATACTTTTGAAATAGATAACCGATATAAACCTTTTTTTTTTTTTTTTTTTTTTTTTTTTTTTTTTTGATTTTTTATTTAATTTTTTAAATCTATACTCTAAAGAGTATAAAATGTAAAATTAATAAATAAATGGGGTTAAATGTTAAAGGTAAAATCATATGTCGTCGGTACTGCTAAGTGAAATGTAAAAGCCATATGCGTTAATTGCATTAAAATGTATCATACTTGCCACTTTTGTTTTCTGTGTACTGAACTTTCAAATTTTGATTATTGTATGTATTTTGTGACCATTTTACCCTTACATTTTTCAAAATTTGAAGGGTAAAATGGTTATTTTACATGGCTGATCGAATAGTCACAAAATACACACAATAATTGAAATTTAAAAGTTCAGTACACGCAATAAGTAAAAAAGGAGTTCAATACACACAATAACAAAAAGTAGCAAGTATGATACATTTTTAAGTAATTAACCCAAACTATATTACACCACAACCCCTGAATTTTGTATATAAAGAAAGCCAACCCACTTTTTGTTCCTTGCAGCACATAACTTGTGTACTGCAAACTGTATAGATGTTATCCCCATTCTTAAATTAGTTTCTGTTTTCTTAAATGAATTTTGTTACTCATATGTTTTAAACAAAATTTGGCTTCATCTAAAAATATAATTTTATAAATTTTCTCCATTCAAAGCTATCTAAGAATGGGCATCAGTAGCAAGCACAGTTGTATATATGGAGTTACACATGGTTTTTAGGAGTTAAAGAGTGCTAGGTGCAGTTTAAGAGTGCACATGCGCCGTTATAGGCACCAAAATGGCCCTATAACGTGTTTCCCCCACTGCACTGCGGTCTCTAATATTTGAACTTGCATTGAGTTTAAGACTTCAAGTATTTCAAGTTATTCATGCCAATATTGGGTCGAGTAAAACTTTAGACTTATGCGGACCTAATTCCTTTATTTGAACCAACTGCGAATAGATTGACGAATGCACATCCGAGCTTAATTTGGAAGCTGCTGAATCTGTTGGGTGGAACTCACAGATTAAAGGAACTTAGAAGATTAACAAGATCTAAATTCAATACAAAATAGAAGTATCAATGTATAATATATTCAAACTCAACGTTACTCTTCAGCTTGAAGTATATGGTGATCTCTACTGTGGATGATGCATGTGGGGAGCCTAACAGTTTTTTTTAGTATCAACATCTCTTCATACTCGGTAACCTCATTATAGACGTCTATGAGAAACTTCTCGTGGGTGACTTGGCCAAGATAAGTCTCACAAATTCCGACTCATGCTTTTAGCACAGTAACATTTTCACCTTCTTGAAAAAAGTCTTGAATTTCCAATGCTTTTATGCTTCAACCATGTGTCCAAACAATTTTCCAGTTTAACATCTATATATCTGGGATTTCATAAGAGATGTATCCAGGAAAATCTACAGGAGGTAATGCCATTTCTTGTTCAAGTGTATTTAAGCATAAGAATTAAAAATAAATAAATAAAATAAAATAAAATAAACCCTATACAGGATGAGACTGAAAGCTCTCGTGAAACAGAGATAGATGTTAGACCGAATTAGACTCCTGATCATAATTTTCATCCCCCAGTTCAACATATATCTTTCACATCGTGGTTCTTCATAAGTTACACCCGAATTAGAATCCTGATTATCATTTTCATCATCATATGACACATCACTTTCATCATCATCTTTATCAAACACAAGTTTAGGAATTTTGGCCCAACTGTATCTCCATTCCTTTAAGACGATACTCATCCTCACTGCATCTTTAATTGCTAAAACTAATATAGCATAGAAAAATTTAGGAATGTTTTTATACGGTCAAAGCCATATTGCAAGATGGGGTCTAGGATGGATCTGACGTGAAGACCATTTCCTACTTTACTATTTACATGCATATATGTAGTCCTTAAATCATGTTCGCATGTTCCTTCTTAGTTTTGTTAAGAGTAGTTATAGTCAAGTCCATGTTCTCCTAAAAAGTAGCAAGTAGTTTATGTTTCATTCCTTTAAATACTGTACTCGGCATTTCATGAATGAAGAGAAGAAAAAGAATGAATTAGTTCAAGAGTTAGTTCTTAGTTTAGTTATAGTTTAGAAGGAGAATAACCATCTCGAATCGGTTTCTATCAATGGTGCTTTCATCGACTTACTCAACACCTCCAAGACGATGCCCACCTTCCCTACAAGAATCCATGGCCTCCCTCACCGACAATATATCCCAATTCATTACATCTCAAACCGCCTTCACCGCCCAACTCAAGATTAACATGGAAAAACATAAAGAAACCTTAGCCTTCATCTCATCGATCTACCAGGCTAACCAACGAGAAACCAACACACCAACTATCGCCACACCACACACAGGTACACAACACGTTATCACAACACCACTACTAAATACCAAGAAACTTGAAATCACCTTGACAGACGTTGTCACCCAAAACATCACTACCGTCAACATGACTACAACCATCACCAAGACCGACATCGGGGTCACCACCTACACTCCTCCCGTGTTGTCGCCATTAATCCAACGTGATATGGTCACCTTCCATTCAACCAACATTCATCAAACCTTCGACTTTTCCACACTGGAGGACAAGTTAGAAGCCAAACCAGTTCGGTTTTCGACCCCACTCTTTATCGCCCTTGGTTTTCGATGCACGAAGATATGTCATTCCGGTCACCCATGCTATCCACCAAAGTTTGTTTTTCTCCAAACTGAACCGAAACCACCTTGGACACCACCTGACATGAGTTACATAGCCATGAGCCTTGAGGACAAGGCTCATTTTAAGGCGCGGAGTATTGATACTGATGCGCGGGAATTGCACCAGGCTTTACCTCTCGAGGGATCTCGAGAGGCTTACAACCCCCACCAGGCAGTGTACCTGATCGTTGTAGTATAGTATAGTGACAAGTACCGGGGGATTGATCGTTCAACCAGGAATAGTGTCGCTAGGATTAGAAAGCCTAAAAACTAGGTCTAGAGGTGAGGGATGATTCTTTTTGTATTTTTTATATTTTATGAAAGCAATTAAAATCTCGGGTTTTTGGAAGCCTGGGCGGAATTAGTTGCTAGTCAACTAACCCAATACTAAGATGCAATCAAAATAAAATAACAGAAATGAAAATAAAACTAATTAAACTAGTGGTGTGAACAATAATGAGGAGAATTGTGTTTACTTAGACTTCATTACTCTCTAGATATATTTTACAGGTTGATAGTTTGTTACAATTGCGTGGATGACGGGTTATATTCCTTAATACCATTCGTGGGGTGGCGTACATACTTCCCCAACTCTATAAGCTCTTACTTCACTCCTATGTCGAGCCTGCAAGAAGCTCCTAACATGGAATCATTAGAATTCGCTCATGCATTAAATACAACCATAAAAACCTAGTACGCATTGGTTCATGTTTCTTAAGACGTTCAAGCATGTTACCCTATGGAATTCTGCCAGTTTTCTTAAGCCTAACATCGAAATCATTCATCCGTAACAACTATAAACAAGCAATCAACCCATAATCAACATCTAGGTTTCACTACATCTAAGCAAACACACAAGAGATCTAGCCTAGCATGTTAAATTCAAGACAAGCGTAAGATATATTCAAACAACACATAGACATATTGAATGAATTGAAAGGATACTTATCTTAATTAAACATGAAAGGTTTCAAAGGGTAAAACCCTTGAAAGAGCAGTAAAATTCGTGCTAGGGTTTCTCCAAGTTATCCCTCTAAAGTTATATATTAATGAATGAAAATTGCAAAAATATATATAGATTTTCCATCGTGACAGCGTCAAGAAGAAATGTCTGACGCCGTCAACTCGCCGCCCATAGTAATATCGGAATTCCTAGATCCAGATTTGACGCTATCATGTGCAAAGTTACTCTGGGCCGTCACATGCAATTGGACCATGACGGCCTATGGTGACGCCGTCATGCCCTTAGTGTAAAACTCTTTAGACCGTCACGGACTTTATCCACTCCACCTTTTGTTTTACTCTTGACGTCGTCGTGTAGATCCTTGTGACGTCGTCATGTACTGTTCGCAGCAAAGAAAATTAAGACTTTGCCGTTTTCTTCACTTTTATGCTCCAAAAATGTCCAAAATGCTTCCTTTTCCAGAATTCATTCCAAAAGTACCTAAAATCACAAAAGGAACGATTTAGGGCAATATTTAATCAAATAAATTCAATTCCGGGCTTAAATGACCCCCTAAAAACAGCTCATTTTTCGCCTCATCATATACTCTTACACTTGAGATTTGCTTGTCCTCAGGCAAATGCGCTTTTATTCTAGTCAAAATACAAGTTAGGGGTCATGTAACACTAATATAAAAGTAATTACAACAAATAATCGTTCCACTAAAGACCAAAGACAAGCACGGAGGTCATACACTAGCACCTCACAAATAGTGTTTAGATACTCACATCTCTCGGGTGTAATAAAGTATATATCACAATATGAAAATGGGAAACATATCTCACTACCTGTCATAGCAAAATAGATTACCATAGGCTTGGGAAAGGATCAAACCTCCACCACATGGCGTAAGCACCTAGGATAAACTATCAAAGAGGTCTTTTAAATGGTTATAACATTAGGTGTAGGATATGGATTACACGGTTTTGTTGGATATAGGCAATGTTTACTGGTGGCGAGTTAATAATCTTGGTTAATTACATGTATAATATGGTGTTGCTAAGCCAAGACTAGACTCGACTTAAGCTAATAAATCAAAAATAACAAAAAAACATAAAATAAACATAGAATGAAACGGGATGGTAGCCCGTATGTTTTTTTTTTCTTTTCTTTTTCTATTTTTTTTTCTAAATTTTTCTTAATTTTTTTGATTTTTTGATTTTTTTTTTTCACACACTCTTACCCTACCATCCAAAATAATACATCATAGGGAATGAACATTTCCCTTACACTTGAATTTTTACATACTTTACAATAAACTAATCTAATGACTCGAATTAAGATAATCAAAACACTTGGAGTACTTTTAAGATTAACACACATATGGGGGGTAATAATATGATGTTCTTTCCCATTACTCCATAACACAAGTACTTTACCCATGAGTCCCAATCGTCCCAAAACAAAATGTACAAGGATATGACTCGACTTAGTAACCATGTAATCAATTAGATCATTAACTAAGGGTTTAAACATATAACAATAATACACTAAAGATGAGTGCATACATGGAAGGCTAAGGCGATTTGGGTGTACATTTATGTGGGTTGTAACAAATTCTTCCTTTAAGTAAGATGCTTAAAGTTAGAAACGAAAAGATAGGCTCGGAGGGGTGTACCAGGGGTTTCATGTACTAAAAATGAGTACAACGCTAAGGTGTGGGAAAAATTAATTGACTTTAATAGCCAATTAATATGACTTAAATGGTCAAGAAATCATGATACAGGTTTAACACAAGGGTGATGCTAATGCCTCTTATCATGTAGTAAATCCTACTACACGAATGTAGTCTCACTAGCGGTCTCGGGATGCATCACTAACGCAAGTTCTAGAATCTAATTGCTACCGGTACACTCATAAGCACTAATAGTAAATGCTTTTCCTATCAAATCTAAAGGCGAACCTCACATATTTGGGTGGAAAATTTTTCTGAATGGTACGGTTTTGTGCTAGTCATACAATCTCATATCCATGAGACGCTTGCTATGGCTAAAGTTTCACTCCTAAATGTTGTAAAAAAATTTAAATTTGACACTAAAATTACACTAACAAGTATTTCTCCTAGTTTTATTACACATCTACCATCAAACAAACAAACTCAAGTGAAAGTGTATCCTATAAGGTATCATCATTTACCCTCCCCTTACACTTAGGATGAACATTGTCCCCAATGTTCAATTAAAGAATGTAAAAGTAAAACAGGTAAAAGAATAAAATCAAATACTCCCCTGATTCGTTCGGTGTGGATAGTGTGTCAACAAGGTTAGATCTTCCTCCAAGAAAATGAACAATCAAAGCTTCCCTTCCAGAAATATAAATCATCTTCTTGTCATATATAACCTGTTAAACCTGAGAAAACAACAAGGCAACCTCGCGTAAAATCGGCGGCAATATATATATATATACTAACAAGTCCTAGAAAACAATGTAAGATATAATGCTTGTGGAATGAATGTTTGCAGATTTCCTAGAGTTTATAAAACTAAAGAATTAACAAAAACTTTAAGACTCCGTTAGAAAAACAAAACTAGCAAAATTTCCATAATTTTACACATGACGCCGTCAGAAGTGATCTGAAGAAATCTTTACATTAAGTTTCCAGAAAATTTCTGGAAAAACTTATGTCCTACTTCCTGGAAAATCCTGCAAAACATCATTATGACTCGATACAAGCATTTGACTCTAACAAATACGAATATACATGTCCATTTAATATTGTGGAGATTCATGATCAATTTCGTTCTTAAAAACTAATTTGGGGTTTCCCCTTACACTTATCTTTTGCGAAATACCTTTGTATGAAGTTAGGATGAATTTAAACGACAAAATAAAGTATTTTCACCATTTTATTTTTGAAACATGATCTACCAACAATAAAAATAAAGCATGCATACGAAAGCAAATAACAATCAAACAAATAAAAATCACACAAAACATGGGTTGCCTCCCAAGAAGCGCTTTTCTTTATTTACGAGTCTTGTAGCTAGACTCAAGGTCATGGGCTATTACGTGACCTCATCGTTGGTCTCATTCTCTAGGTCATCTCCTATCTCGGTATCGCTTTCATAGTGCAAGTATTTTGGGTCTTCAAACTCAAAGACATCTTCCCGATACTTGGACCCAAGTTTACTAACATCCTTAAAGAATCCACATGATAAATCAGAAGTGTTCTTACATCCTCTCCGAACATCTTCATCACATAAGATAAGTTGAGGACCTAGCTTATCAAGCCCGTCACAATCGATTCCTTTGAGGTCCTTCCTCTTGTATGGCGTTTGGTATGACACCCTCCTAATTCCATCAGCGAAAGTCATGATTCCGTTCCGGTCATCAACCATTAAATTAGTGATTTCACAAAAGGGCGCTCCGAAAACAACTTGTGACAACCTTGGGTCGACATAGTCCTCAATGTTGTCCACGATCGTAAATTCCATTGTGAATGCCATATTTCCAACGAATACCTGAATTTCATGATCTCTACCAACAACATTTTCTCCTTTATAAATCATTCCCCATCTGCAGATATTGTTATAGTGGAATAGGGACATAAAATTCTTAGGTAGGAACACGTTAATGTAGACATTATCGAAATACTTATGACCGATCATACAAGGGATTTTGAGGTTATTTGGATCACGCCGCCTTATCCTCCCCGATCCTTCATCCCTTGATCCATATATATTCCCTTCCAGTGATGGACGGTACTCGTACACCTCCTCATTACCCTTCCGAAAAATCACCTTCCTGACGTCATTGGTGAATAAGGCACTACAATCCTTCTCATCAAGGATTACTCCTGATTTATCGACAAATGGTTTACCGAGAACAAGGTTGGTTAATGTTAGATTGGTCACAGAGTCTATGTCATCGACTACGGTGAGGTCACTGTTATAGAAGAAATCTCCAATCATAACTGATAGATTTTTTATAATTCCGGCGTTATCGATTCCTTCATACAATGTACGTTCAGGGAAGGCTTCGTTGTAAAGGGAAAGGGGGATTATGTTGACAGGGAGGTTAGGATCTATATGAGTATCGGTTAAGAGCTTCTTCCTAGTAGTGCAGGAAATCTTGAAAACTTTAGAGTTACTTCCATCAATCCTATCACTACTCCCTTTAGTCATATCCACCAAATTTTTTTCTGGTTCCTCTATAATAGATTTACCCAAAATTGCTGGATTCTTCATATGCCCTTTTATTCTCTCTTTCGCTTTATCCAATTTGCCTGACTCTCGTGTGACGGAGTCCTCGAATGAGTTGGCAGGGCTCTAGGCCAATTCGTGGTCTAGCTCTAAGGTTTCATCCTTAACTTCATGACCCTTATTTCCAGTTGGTTGTTGGCTCTGGTCAGGTGTAGGAGCAGATATTGTGGTGATAGTATTCACAAAATGGATTGGTCCTAGGGGGTTAACAGGGTCCCTCACGTCCTTTACCTTTGGGGACAGATGTTTAAAGAGTTTACTAGGACTTTTTATTTTCACGGGGGAGGTTGGCTGATTCATGACGGTAACAGATTTGACCTCTTCAGCCTGAATTGGTTTATTAGCAGCATGCTCTTTAATAGCAGTTAAAAGATTACAAATCTTGTTATTCATATCGGCTTGCTGTTGTCTAAATCTGGTCTCGAGCGTGGAGAGTTGTAATTCTTAAGAGAGAATGAACTTTCGCAAGGCATCTTCATAGCTTTGCCTAGGAGTGCTTTGCGATGGAAAATGCTTGGACCATTCGAGTGGAGGGGAATCATTGAAGGATACGCTCCGAGTTTGGTATCCTCTGAAATTAGGTTTATCCTTCCATGCCTCATAGGCCTCGTCAAAGTTTCGAGGACCTCGATCAACGTGTGACAATGTGAATTCTTTATAAGCATGTTTTGGAAGCTCTATGCAGTTATGAGTTTCAAGAGGGCCATTACACAATCTACACGCAGAAGTGATTTTGTTCACTTGGCTTGAAGGCTTAGGAGCTTCGTAAAATTTCATGAGAAACTTGACTTGGTCCCCAAGTTCCATGATCCTACGGTCGGGAGTGCTAGAATTGTTCGAAGGCAAAGATATTGCCTTGACCGTTTTGTTTAAATCACGAGGATCATTCCAACTTTCGTTGTCATAGAGAGCAAGATCTTCTATGAGTTCCCATGATTCTTCCGCACTTAGATCACGTAGCTTACCACCGGCCAATTGGTCAATGGTTCGCCTTATGGAGAGATCGATATGGTCATAGAAGATTTGGACTTGGAGCCAAAGATCTAAGCCATGATGAGGGAGTTTTTGGAGTAAGTCCTTGAAATGAGTCCATGCTTCATATAGAGTTTCACCTTGACGTTGTTGGAACATCAAGATATCATTTCTAAGCTTGGTAGTTCTCCCCGCTGAGAAAAATTGAGCAAGGAAACGAGTGGTGAGATCATCCCATGAGGTGATGGATCCTGATGAGTGCTCAAACACTCATCATTTTTGGTCAAATCTGAACTGCAAAACATACAAAAACACTCAGAAATGCATCAAAATACTGAGAATATTTCAAAATGGTGTTTTATATGTTTTAGATGCAAAAAGAGTAAAAACAGATGAAAGACGTACAAAGTTTGCAAAATTGGCAGTTTCAGTCCCTCAACTCTCATAAAATGTCAAAACTAGTCCCTGGTCATTCAAAATATGGAAAATTATCACCAAAGGTCCTTTTGAAATCATAAGTTGTCATATTTAGTCCTTTGGTGAAAAATCTCAAAAGTTTTGGAAATTTACATGTTTGGTCCCTGTAATTTGGAATTTTGCAAAATTGGTCCCCGGGAAATTTAAAGTTGGAAATATCAAATAGATCCTTGTATTATTCCTATGTGACAAGAAAAGTCCTTTTAATAACTTAGGAATAATTATAGATCCAGTCCCTAGATTTTCAGAATTTACACATATGGTCCTTGTGATCATTTCCTAAACAAACGGACCCTTATTATTATTAATAAACCAAAACAAAACCCTCTTGACCCTTAGCCCACTCACCAGCCCAGCCAAATCCCTAGCCCAACACACAAACAGCCCAACCCCTACCCTTTTTAATATTACCCAACCCCAGGGTCAACATAAATCAACTGGGTCAAACCCCAGTCAAATCTATCCCCTACCTCCCCTGATAACATGCGTTCATGTCCCCCCTCCTCCATTTTTCCACCAAATCCTCACCAAACCTCATTAATACTTCCCTCCAACCCTAACCAACCCCCTCCTCATTTATTGCTCACCAAACCCACTCAAACCACTTGTGCCCGTTTTTCCCGCCAAATTGGATTTGAAGGGCCAGGATGAAATCAAGCCATCCAATGGCTAAGAAAGAAAGTGGGAAAGAGAGAGAAGGAAGCAAGGAACCCTAAAAGTGATATATAAAAGAGAAATGAGGCAGGAATGAGGAGTATTAGTTTAGCTTAGTATAGTTTTAGTCGTAGGTAGTATAACTTCAATTTCAGTTGTGTTTTTCAGTTTAAATCACTTGTATTCAGTTCATTTAATGTATTGAAACCTTTATTTCAAGTTAAATTCAAGTCTTGTTCAATAAATTCAGATTTAGCAATTTTTAGTGAAATTGACAATTTCACTCAATATTGTTAATTGTTGTTATTTTGTGCTTCTTTGAGTTCATTTAGGTTCAATTAAAAGTTTTCTTATGTTTCTAAGATGTGTTACTCAGTTTAGATTATATTTACAAAAATTTTCAAAAATTCCAAATAAATAAATAAAAAATAATAAATCAGTGTTCAAGGAAGTTTGAAGCAAGAAGCTTGGTGGATTATGGAGTTATATGGTATTAGTGCCTCAAGGGAGGCTATAGGATGTGTTGTGATTGTGCTTGGTCCATTGTATCACTCAGTATCCATTTGTAAGCCCCATTCTCAATTTCTTTAGATCATACTGTATCATTGGTTAAAGCATGTGTTACTCTTGAAATTCTTTGTTTTTAGGTGTATTGGAACCACATTGATGTCAGTATGTTGCAGTTTAATGATAGGATTCATATATGTACATGTATAAGCTTGACTGTCACAATTGCAAAAGTAATTTCTTGCTAGAGTTAAGGGTTACTTGTTGTTTAATTCTGTTTTATTAGACTTAATTCATGTTAGTATAATCTAAATTACTAGTTTCAAGGGTTAAATGGTGGATTTGCTTCTTTAAAATTGTCATAACAGTTTTATAGGGGTGTTTGGATTTGGTCTTCTGACTAAGTCCTAGTGTGTTTCTGTGTTTGAAGTTGGATTTGTTATATCTCAATAGGTAATATTAGGACACCAAACTCATAATATTTAGTGTTTGTTTGCAAAAAAGTCAAATTCACCTATCTCCCCCCCCCCCCCCCCCAACAGTTAACTGTTGGGATTTTGGGATTGCATGATCCATTATATTCTTGCATAAGTTGTTACAATAGCCATTTTCAGTTTCATTTCTACTTATAAATATGTATTAATCATTTAGAAGCAGCAAAAGTTCATAAAAGTCAAAAGGTTGCAATATCTCAAAAAGTCAAAGTTTTAGTTTGTCAGTTTTTCCTAAACTTGCAAGAATTGTTGTGATTTTTGTATTAAGAATTAGACTTTGAACTTTTGAGGAATTGAAGTTTACTAGCTCATCTTTGAAGCCCCATTGTTGTTTAATTTTTGCAATTTTTTCTATGGGCCCCATTGCCCTCCAAAGTTACCTGCAGGGGGAGTGTTCTCCCCTGCATCAGCAGATCACCCCACACCACCACCTTTGGTGGCTCATCTTGGCTTCCCTAGTGGGCCCCACCTCCTGAGCTTTGGCTTTTTGGCAAGCCCAATCAACAAGCTTTAAGGTTCAGGGCTCTTTAGTTACTTGCAAGCTTATTTGATAAGCTGAAATTGCTTGTGAAGTTTCTTGTAGGCCTGTGGTTTAGGCAGGGTAGGGAATTGATTATTTGCTTGTGCTGAGCTCATAAGAATAAACCATTGTACCATTTAGCTTAATTTTTGTACCCTTAGCTTGTACAAACCCAATTTCACCCCTGGTCTCAGCTTAGAGCTTATTTCCAAGCTTTTAGCTTTGACAGTTGACCAAAGTCAACTATCATGGCTTAAGCTTTCCAAAGTGCTTGTTATTGAATTCCAAAAAAGTTATTTTTAGGTATAAAAGTTTCATGTTTTTAGGTATAAAATAGTTTTCAAAAAAAAAAAAAAGCCAGAAAAACCAAATTTAAGTTAAGTGATAGCTTCTATTTAATAGAAATTTTCTTTTTAATTTTCCTTTATAGATTTTTATTAAGTACTTAGCATTTTTATATTTTTCTTAATTTCCTTTTATGTTAAGGTAATTTTAGTAATTTTCTCAGATTTTTATATTATCATTTGGTAAGTATTAGATTTAATATTAGTTTTATTAATATTTAATTAATAATTAAGTATTAAATAACAAAATTAGTTTTTATAAAGTAAACCCTATTTTTTACATTTTTCCTAGCTTTTATATAATATAATACAATTTTAGGAATTTTCTTATAATTTCTACTGTTCATCTCCTAGTTTTTATAATTTAAATAGTTTAATTAATAATTATTTAATATTTAGAATATTAATTAGTAAAATAGTGTAAAAACTTATAAAACAAACTTTTATAATTTTTTAGGATTCCTGTAATGGTTAATTAGATTTATAAATTTTTCTATAATTTTCTAGTCACTTTTACTATTATTAGTAATTTAAAAATAGTTTAATTAATATAAATAGTATTTAATTAATATAAAAGTCACAAAAAGACAAAAATACATATTTTTAATTTTAAAACTTGCTTTTGGTTATTTTATAATTTTAGAAATTTAATTTTCATTTTTCTAGTATTAAAATAATATTATATTATATTTAAGTTATTTAAATATTAATAATTAGTAATAAATAGTATTTAATTAATATTAAATAATTAATTAGTGTAAAAATTAATTTTCATTTTCTAAAAAATTTCTTTTAACCTTAAGTTTGTAAAAAAAGTCATTTTCACCCCCCGAGGGTTTTCAGATTTCAGATTTCACTTTTTATTTCGTATGTCTACGTAAATTTAAATTAGACTTACGCGTTTTAGGTTTAAAACGTTTCTGTTTTTTCTAGTTTTACAATCATGTTCATATAGCTTATTTAAGCTATTTCCTTGTATAAATCAGTAGTGTAACAACACAAACCCCTTTCTGTCCAAATTCACCTGATCACAAACCCGTTTGATAACAATTCACACCTCGTCGGGACATAACGACCCGGGGAAACCCCTATACTTCCACGAAAATTGACTCTAGGCTGTTTGACTTAGTTGACCATTCCTTGGTCAATATAAGTTGACGTTTGGAGCAAATCAGATCCCGGGTAAACGTTCAAGCCATTGTCTAGCTTGATCACATAGAGATAATTGGAATAGGCGTAATCGGGTTGACTCTCTAGTTGTAACATCAAGGTCTATAGAATCTACGATTTTAAGGAAATCCTTGAGATGTTGATTAGGATCTTCGGAATGAAGTCCATGGAATTCACATCCGCTTTGCACCAACCGGTTGGTGTCGGATCGCAAGGGGGACACATTGGCTCCTTGGGTGAGCTCAATAGTGTTTCGATAGCCTTGGTGGCTAGGACGGGAATACTCTCCTAGGGTTCGGGGCCTAAGAGGTTGGTTTGCTAGTGGTGGGTTTTGCGGGTGGTTTTGTTGTGGTGGGTTGATGGGTTCAAAGATGTTACCACCTTCCATGATGTCGGATGGTAAAAGTTACGAACAAAGACACGAAGAAATGAGATAGACTAAAGAAAACCTAAAAATAAAAATAAAAGCTTACTAGAAAGGAATCTAGCAAGTAGACCTAATAAAAAGAAATTCTAACCGAGACAATAATTATTCCCCGGGCTGCGGCGCCAAAAACTTGATGCGTGGGAATTGCACCAGGCTTTACCTCTCGAGGGATCTCGAGAAGCTTACAACCCCCACCAGGCAGTGTACCTAATCGTTGTAGTATAGTATAGTGACAAGTACCGGCGGATTGATCGTTCAACTCAGAAATAGTGTCGCTAGGATTAGAAAGCCTAAACACTAGGTCTAGAGGTGAGGGATGATTCTTTTTGTATTTTTTATATTTTATGAAAGCAATTAAAATCTCGGGTTTTTGGAAGAGTGGGCGGAATTATTTGCTAGTCAACTAACCCAATATTAAGATGCAATCAAAATAAAATAACAGAAATGAAAATAAAACTAATTAAACTAGTGGTGTGAACAATAATGGGGAGAATTGTGCTTACTTAGACTTCATTACTCCCTAGATATCTTTTACAGGTTGATAGTTTGTTACAATTGCATGGATGACGGGTTATATTCCTTAATACCATTCGTGGGGTGGCGTACGTACTTCCCCAACTCTATAAGCTCCTACTTCACTCCTATGTCGAGCCTGCAAGAAGCTCTTAACATGGGATCATTAGAATTCGCTCATGCATTAAATACAACCATAAAAACCTAGTACGCATTGGTTCATGTTTCTTAAGACGTTCAAGCATGTTACCCTATGGAAGTCTGCCAGTTTTCTTAAGCCTACTATCGAAATCATTCATCCGTAACAACTATAAACAAGCAATCAACCCATAATCAACATCTAGGTTTCACTACATCTAAGCAAACACACAAGAGATCTAGCCTAGCATGTTAAATTCAAGACAAGCGTAAGATATATTCAAACAACACATACACATATTGAATGAATTGAAAGAATACTTATTTTAATTGAACATGAAAGGTTTCAAAGGGTAAAAACCCTTGAAAGAGCAGTAAAATTCGTGCTAGGGTTTCTCCAAGTTATCCCTCTAAAGTTATATATTAATGAATGAAAATTGCAAAAACTATATATAGATTTTCCATAGTGACGGCCTCAAGTAGAAATGTCTGACGCCGTCAACTCGGCGCCCATAGTAATATCGGATTGCCTAGATCTAGATTTGACGCCGTCATGTGCAAATTTACTCTGGGCCGTCACATGCAATTGGACCATGACGGCCTATGGTGACGCCATCATGCCCTTAGTGTAAAACTCTCTGGACCGTCACGGACTTTATCCACTTTACCTCTTGTTTTACTCTTGACGCCGTCATGTAGATCCTTGTGACGCCGTCAGGTACTGTTCCCAGCAAGGAAAATTAAGACTTTGCCGTTTTCTTCACTTTTATGCTCCAAAAACGTCCAAAATGCTTCTTTTTCCAGTTCATTCAAAAAGTACCTAAAATCACAAAAAGAACGATTTAGGGCAATATTTGATCAAATAAATTCAATTTCGGGATTAAATGACCCCCTAAAAACGGCTCATTTTTCGCCTCATCAGATACGGTCAAAGCCATATTGCAAGATGGGGTCTATGATGGATCTGACGTGAAGACCATTTCCTACTTTACTATTTGCATGCATGCATGTAGTCCTTAAATCATGTTCCTTATTAGTTTTGTTAAGAGTAGTTAAAGTCAAGTCCATGTTCTCCTAAAAAGTAGCAAGTAGTTTATGTTTCATTTCTTTAAATACTGTACTCGACATTTGATGAATGAAGAGAAGAAAAAGATTGAATTAGCTCAAGAGTTAGTTCTTAGTTTGGTTATAGTTTAGAAGGAGAATAACCATCTCGAATCGGTTTCTATCATGTTTCCTTTTATGCGTGAAGGAAGGGTGCTGATTATATCCGCAGGCAATGGTTTCGCTATAGGCAAGGCATGGTTTGGGTTTCAGTGTTTCATCTCAGCGTTCTTGCTCAATAGCTGCAAATTTTAGTATAAGATACATAAAGTTTTAGGGTGATCTAATGTTAATGATTAAAAACATCACATAATATTATGTGTCATATGTGTAAGGTATTCGGTTTTATTAAATAGCATATGGTACAAAATAATGAGCAGCTAGCAGAAACCTTATTGGATATCTGAATCTGGAATCCAAATTTTGCAATTGTTGCAACTTTTCTAGCTCCTTGCTATTTTAATAAAATAGCCTCTAAAAATAAGTAATCGAAGAAAACACTAATGGCAGTTGGCTTAGTCGTTGTTTGACTAGCCACAGAGAGAGACAGAAAAAAACCTTAGTAGATTTGATAAGCTGCAAATAATTTAATTTCTAATGGAAAATTATGGAATAGATCCTTGATATTGGTTGAATATCTTTATACGAGTATTATTTTTTGTGAATATACGAGTTACCAACGAGTAACTGATCTGTATTTTACCATTATCAAAACAGCCATTAATGAACACTAAAGTTTCTATGTTTAGTAACTCCTACCATATTTACAATTACCGGATGTTATTAGATCATCTATGGTGGTTTAAGAATAGGTTCAAGAAATTATGAAGAGGTTTAAAAATTTATGTACCATAGTCAGGAACAATTTCAAATCTAGGTGGCATGAAAAGGTCTAGGATTTTGAAGAGGTTTATAAATTAATGCATTGTATAAATTGGCAATTTTATAAACCTATTAAAAGCTTTATCTATAATGAGAATATGTTTATATTATGAAAAGGTTTGTAAATTAATAACATTTCATGAGGTGTCAATTTTATAAATCTTTTAATACTCCACTACTTATAATTAAAGAGATGTCCATTCTTTAAATCTTGAATCTTGAAAACTTAAATTAATGTAGTTTACCTAAATACAGTTTAAACTTGATCAATTTCTAGGCAACTTTTCAAAAAACACACATTATATTAACTTTAAAAAACATATGCTATGTATTTTAAAAAACACATGCTTTGCATCAAAGGTTGAACAAGAATCACGATTTTGCAAGTATAATTATTTGTCGATATACATTGTTGGTTTGAGTGAGTATTCGTCTAGTATATATATAAATAATGAGAACCCATAAAAAAATAATGAGTTCGTTCAACGTTTATTTGATATTTATGTTAAGCTTAAACATAGCCAAGCTATGGTTGACAAAACTCTTTACAAAATTCTTTTTCACTTATATATATGCATACGATTTTGTATAGAATTGAAATCATGACAATATGATCACTTAATCATGTTGATGTAAGTCTGCCCACTTTCATATCCTTTAATAATTAATGAGATAATTGTCTAAACTGTAACCAATTGTATTTTTTTGTTTTGTTGTTACTAGTTATACTACCCGCGGGTTTTTATTTTTTATTTTTTTAATGATGTATTTTTATTTTTATTTTAATACAAATAATTTAAAATTTTTATTTATTATTTATTTTTTTGGGTAAATTATCAATATTCGTAGATAATTTGGTAAAATTTGTGAATGCAATAGTATACATTAAAAGTAGAACTAATAATTATATTATAACTATGTTTGAAACTAATATTATAACCTAATAATTATATAATAACTATGTTTGAAACTAATATTATACTGTAACTAAGAGTGTGAAGTTATAAGTTTTATTATTCATATATTCACTTTTAGAACTACAAAGGAACCATGAAACTATAAGAGTATGAGATATGTTCCATCAAACTATAATGTCCAAAGAACCCCTTTAAATAGCGTGCATGACTTTATCAACGATCTCCATTTATTCTTCATCATCCTCTTTCATGTGAAGTTTCATCAGTGATGGAAGAGGCTAAATTTTTAAAAATTCAAGCTTTTGCAAGTGTTCGAACCCGTTGAAAAGCCACTCCTAAACCAGTTTTTGGGCTACCATTTGACTTCATTTACTCGGCATCATCTTCGAACAGAAAATAAAGCTTAAAAATATTATAGCCTTAAAATCATGTACAAATGTTGTCGTTGATGCTAAGCATATCACGCATTCATGTAAAGAGATGAAACTGAAGAATGAAAATTGAGCAAAAAAGTCAAAGGATATAATTTTAAATAAGTTTCTTTAAAAAAATAGACTATTATTAAACAATATTGGTTTTAATGGTAACCTCCTTTTAGGCCTGCCATCCTGAAAATGCATATGATTTGGGTTATACACATCAACCTGTCCGTCACAACAAAAACTATAAGTAGCATGATACATATATATTTGAATAAGTGATGACAACACTAAAGATATTTTGAACTTATCATTTGTTTATGTAAGAGACAGGGAAGGAATGGGAAAGTAAGATGATCCTTCAGGTTTGTGAGTGTTTTAAGTTAGCGTTGTATTCAGTTTTAGCTTCTTTCTAAAGTCTGATAAACCAAAGTTCAAAAAAAAAAATGATTCAAGCAACTTATTCATAATCATGTATTCATGTTCCACTACTTTTAGCTTCTTTTCTTTTTAAACCAATGCAATCAATATGATTAAATAAAAGGAAATTAGTGACTCATATATGATTCATATATATACTCGTGATGACAGTTCTGGTATTCGGATAAGAAAGCAAGTCATGTCTCCCAATTCTTGACATCAAACAATGTCGAGGCCCGAGGGGTTTGCAGGTTCTGCAGGAACAACTAAACAAATAATCATAAGTTTCCATAAATTGATTGACCAACTTATAAAATTGATGTGTATGCAGATGTCGTCTTAGGGTTGAATCCGGCAAGCCACCAAAGATTCTTCTTGTGTTTAGTTTTGTATCAAGTATGAGTCGACTGTAGTTTCTTTCACTTGGTTTTGCTTGTGTTAATGAAAGTGAGAGAGGATAATATGTGGTAACTTTCATTCCGCTTTTTTTCTTTATAATTTACATATGGCTCCAAAACTATTTCTAAATAATGCTCCAGTACATGTGTTTGTTAGATTTTTTTCAACATCTTTTATAATAAACGTATTTATTAAACCTTTTGCCAAATTAGGAAATAAATAGGCTTTATTTATTTAACATTTTTTAAAATAATAATAATAATAATAATAATAATAATAATAATAATAATAATAATAATTCAGCTATTATGTTTTTTCTCATTATGTTCGACATGGCATTGACGTCATGCCAAAAAGATCCATATAGAACCAACTTTTACCATAGAACCAATCAAGCAATCTTAGTCACTCATTTTTTTTTTATCAAAATAAAAAAATAAATTTTCACCCCTTTTTTTAAAAATTAAATATCTCGCAAACCGTAAATCGTTACACGAAAAAAGTACAATCACGACGAGAATTAAATTATCATTCTATAGACATGCATTGTTATATACTTTCGACTATCTTTTTTAGACGACCTTTTTTTTTTTTTTTTTTTTTTTTTTTCCAAAATTTCCGCCTAGAAAATCATATATGATTTGTAAAAATCATAGGTGATTCGTTAAAATCAAATCATATGTGATTCTTACGAATCATGTATGATTTGTAAAAATCAAATCATATGTGATTTTTACAAATCATATATGATTTTTCTGGGCGGAAATTTAAAAAAAAAAACAAGTTCGTCGAAAGTATATAACAATGCATATCTATAGAAATATTATTTAATTGTCGTCGCGATGTTTTTTTTAGCTTGAAGATTTACCGTTTGCAAAATATGTTCTTTAAAAAAAATGTAAAATAAAAATAGGTGGTTATGATTGGTTCATTAATTCTATGGCAAATATGAGTTCTATATTGATCTCATCTCTTGACGTCATTTGCCATCTCAACTTAAACCATACGTGATTCGTTAACATGCATTGTTATATACTTTCGACGATTTTTTTTTGACGACCTATTTTTTTTTTTTTTTTTTTTTTTTTTTTTATTATTATTATTTTTTTTTAAATTTCTGCCTAGAAAAATTATATATGATTTGTAAAAATCATATGTGATTCGTTAAAATCAAATCATATGTGATTCTTGTGAATCATAAATGATTTTTTAGGAATCATATATGATTTGTAAAAATCAAATCATATGTGATTTTTACGAATCATATATGATTTCTCTGGGCGGAAATTTAAAAAAAAAAAGTTCGTCAAGAAAAAAAAGTTCGTCGAAAGTATATAACAATGCATATATATAGAAAGATAATTTAATTTTCGTCGCGATAGTTTTTTTTTTTTTTTTTTTTTTTTTTTTTTTTTTGATAATTTGCCGTTTGCAAGATATGTTATTTAAAACAAATGTGAGTTCTATATAGATCTCATCTCTTGACGTCATTTGCCACCTCAACTTAAACCGACACATGACTTTCTAAAACCCAGAACCAAATACTCCTCTACTCACTCGCAGAACCCACCTATTCCTATAACACCAAAGTAGTTTCTCTCCAGTCTTATCACATGGTTTGCTAACTACATCAAGCACCAAACATGCAAAAACCTTAATCCAAATATCTATCACCGTATCAACTAGCACACCCCTTTTGATCTCTACGTTATTAAGAGAATTACCATTGCCTTTCACACACAAAAATAGTAAGACAATTATATTTTAATTAACAAGAAAAATTCATATCACCTTTTACGTTAAATAAAATCGTTTTAGAAAAGAGATGTGTCCCTGAGCACAAGCAACAGCAGCACCATCAGGGCATCATCATGCCAACCTACGTTAGAGTATTCGTATAGCATTGCATCACCTCACTTAACATCTAAGAAATAATAACACCAGTGACACCAAAGCCTTCACAACATATAAGATGTGTCAAATAAAATCTATTTAATTTGTTGATTGAACTTTCAACATACGTCTATTGACAGGAAGTCCAAGTCCAAATGAACACAAAAGACAAACAAAATTTAAAACTAATGCATAATAGAAGTATCAATCTATCATCTATTCAAACTCAACTCTACTCGATCTTCATCTAGGCAGACGCTCAACGATGAATTCTATTGTAGATGACGCACGTGGTTGGCATAATAAATTTTTTGATATCAGCAACTCCTCATCTTTAGTAACATCATGGTCGAGGATTACATTCACTTTCTTCAAGACAGGTGACTTGGCTAAAAAAATCTTCAAAAACTCCATCTCATGCATCAAGTTGGAAAAAAATTTAATCTCAAATTCATTGAGATGCTCCAACCAGAAACCTTTATAATTTTCGAGTGTATTACACAGCGTCAACCCTTCCGCCTCACTAACCTCACTGAGTACCATCCTCACCTTCTTCAACTTAGGTGCCTTGACCAATAAAAGCTTCACAAACTCCACCTCATGCTTCAAGGAAGGAAAATCTATAATATACAGTTCATTTAGATGCTCCAGCTGAATATCTAAATAATTATCTAGTTTAATAGCTATCTTGGACTTCATCAGAGGCGTATCTATTAACACCTACAGAAAGTAGTAATGGCATTTCTTGTGTTAGTTTATTTCTACATGAGATTAAAACAGCATTAAAGCTAGAAATAAAACATTGGATGCTCTTCTGGTACAGCATCTTCCTTGAACCATAAGCCAAAACAAAGATCATCAAGAAAAGTATCCCCCTAGTTTGAGTCAATTAAAAACCATGTGAAAAAAGTACCTGGATGAAACTACTGAGTACACCCAGATTTTGAATCCTACGTAAACATTTGAATAGCTCTTTAATGCTGGTATCGTCAGAATTGACAATATTATTCGCATCTATATACTGCAGAAACTTTTAATAGTTAGAGAAGTTTTAGGGTCCATAATGAGGATGGTTAATGTATAACTTACCAGATCTAAGGTCTTAAGTGAGGGAGAAGTTGATACGAGATGTAGAAGTGCTCTTTTGGAGATGTCAACATTGTCCAAGCTTAATCTTGTGAGGCTACTGAGGCCACTGAATGTTGGTTCAAAGTAAATACCACAAGTCATAAGTTCTAGGTGTGTTAACCGATGCAACGATAAGACAGATACGGGTAACCTACCCTGCAAATCCAAGCTAAGCTTCTTCACTGTATTCGTCCCCAATAAATGATCTATTATTTTTTCAATTTCATAACTATAGTCAATTGCTTCACCATCTCCTTCGATTTCAAGGGCGAACTCAATTACTGGACCTTTGTGCATTAACAAAACTTGGAATATAGCATTAAAAATTTTAGACACCGCCTTTTTTTTAACAGCGGATTTTTTTACAAAACTAGAAAGCCGCTTTATTAAAAGTTTACACCTCTTAATCAACAGTTTCCATTTGAATCGTGGTTCTATAGAAGTTAACCCCCAACAAGACACATGAATTCCATCACTTGGTTCATCAAACATATCTTCCTCATAAAATACAAGTTCAGGAATTTTGGTCCAAATGTATCTCCATTCCCTCGAGAGGATACTCGTCCTCACTGCATCTTTTATTGGTAAATGACATAGCATCTTTTCTATGATGCATGAAGGAAGGGTGCTAATTATATCCACGGGCAACGGTTTAGCATCTATATCAAGAAGTGTTTCTGTTGGACCGATCATAGCTGCAACTCTGCAAATATTAGCTTAAACAGTTCTGAACTAAGAATGAACTACTTTTAATAATTATAAGGATATTATCATATATGCAAGGTATTAGGTTTTAACAAGTGTTAGTATATATCATAAAAAATAATAAATAACCAAATATCTTTATAAACAACAAATGGAAGAAAGTACCAACAGTATTTAACTTACTTGGAGATGTCATTGTTTGATCAGCAGGAGAGAGTGATGAAAGAAATGTTAGAATTTGTAAGTCTATCAGAATTTGATGTAGATCGTACTATGTAAATATATACTCGGTATACACGTTAATTTCATATATTTCTTAATCTTTAAAATTTCATATATATCCAAATTATTTTGGTAATATCATATATATCCTTTTTAAACTTTTAAAGATATAAAACATATCCAAATGAGCAATTTAAAGATTATAAACACTCTTATTTTTTATAAATTGACTGTTATATGACTTATATCCCTTGTTCTTCATCTCTTATATTCTTAACATTATAAAATATAGAACACAATATATACCAATCAAATTAACGTGGGTTCTTGAGTTATTTTATTTACAATCTTACAAATGTGAAAATACTAACTATAGTTTTATAGGTTTCTGAAGAATTGTATATGTATATATGGTTTCTTGTGGGTGCAGGTGTGGAAAGATGATATCCGAGTCGAAGTTTGAGGATTGAGGGAATTCAAAGAATTTTTTCATGTATTATAGCCCTTTCATTTATAGCTGATTCGAACTAGTAGAACGGTGTGGTTTGTGCAATCTGTATACACCATAAACTCAAACTAAAAGATATTGATATTTACAAATATTAAATTAGAACATATGTTTGAGTTAGAAAGTAATTAATAGTATAATCTCTTGCTGCAAGTGTCATCGATCCAAACCACTCAGGGACATAGTGGCTAAAGACTTGTGCCTTGTTGGAATGTGAGAGTCGGATTAGCATAATACGGCTAAAGGTGTGTGAGCCTATTGGGGGCACACACATTAAACATTAGAATACGTTATTGTTATTTTACGTAAAGCTCAAAATTGACTTGTTTGGACACGAAATGAACTAGACAATACTCCTTGCTTGTCCTAACCCTTGTGGCCAGCTATAGAAGGATCTAGAAAGGGAATAATCTGTCAAGATTCATTAGTGATAAGGAGGAAAGGAAGAGTTGTGATAAGGCTTAAAGTTGAAAGAGTTTTAAGCTTATCATTATATGTATTTTGGCCTTATCGTGAGAGAGAATTGAGATGCTATATAAACCCTTCATTCTCTGCTCATTATTTACGAGAAATATAGAAGCCAAAACACTGATATACGACACTATCAAAAACCATTTACACCCTAAGTACAAATTGGTTTTCCTTTCTTTTGTCCATCCAATTAGCAGAGATGGTTATTGTTTGACTTGGTCAAAAGTATCAAGCTACTAATAACAAGGATATTATTTGTTGTTAGTTTTGGTTCATGTTCTTTTTACAATACACGTTCGAACGTATACTATTTTGGTATTCGATCGTGTACAAGCTACAACAAGAACACAAGTTTGTTTGGTTGTTTACGTGAAGCAAGACTTTGTGTTTGAGCATACGTGGTTAACGGCTAGCACTCCGGGCGTATTTGTTTGATGTGTTTGTGTGAGCACTCGTTGAGGTGATTGTTTTAATCACTTATTTGATTTATTTTGCGGGAGACTACGAGGGTTAGTTTTCTATTTATTTTTCATGTTTTCTCTTTTCCTTTAATTTGTTTATTATTTATGTGTTAATCATAATTACTTAACTAGATCTAATATCCGCTGCGTACTCGTAGTTAATTGGTTAACTTGATATATTAATTCCAACAGTAGCATCACGAGTCAACTCGTTTAGTGGTTATGAGTTACACAATTTAATAAACACGCGAAAAGGCTGCATGAAATCTAATTTAGTCATTTGTTTTATTTTTGTTTTGACAACTATCATGCGATACTTGTCATTAATTAATAAAAATTACCTAGACACGAAGGAATTAAAATAAATTGTTAATTAGATACATAAAATAGCAAAATATATTAAAAGTTAATTTGTTTGCCATGATTATTTTATGTGTGAATTCCGGCTATAAGACCTACGCAATCAATTTTTGATGTATGTGGCGATCTAGGCACTTGATGAAAACCTAGTGAGGGTCTTATGGTTCTCCATTTGGGGAAGACTCCTAGTAGACTCGGTTGTTATATGTTTAATTAATGTTTTTGATTATGTACTTGATTCTTTATTTGCATAATTGTTACATGTTTTATACACCTAATTGCATGCAATATGGAATAATACATATCGAAATCATGACATTAATATCAAATTAATTTACACGCCTAAATACCATGCTCATTGTGACCTGCTATTTGATTCGTGGAAAATTGTTTTTGTAAAATTAAGTGACCTAAATTATTGAAACAAGTTTTCATGAAATTAAAAACTGGACGCTATGGACATTTGGGAAGTACGGCTCACCCACTAGAACAAACTATAAGGGGGGTTTAAGGATGGTGCGCACAGTCACACCTAAAGGATTTCCGGTCATTGCCTCGCGCTGACCTGGTCCTCCGCCACCTTGCGAGTTCGATTGGAGCTACCGTGAACCATGATGATCACTACAGTGTCATTACTAAAGTTTTCAAAATAAAGTGATATAAAGTTGTTTTGCATGCTTCTTTGTACACAAAATTTACCACATTTATGTGTTTACCCTATGTGAAAATTTTTAGTCTATGCCAACCAACCAAGGACACGTGCTTTTGGCTTGACCTCTTTGGTCAGACCTTAGGGCCATTCCAAATCCATGGCAAATATTGCTCATTGGTCAGACTTTTGGTAATATTTGCACGTTCTTGTTTGGTCGACTTATCTCGAGTATGCTTGGTCAGACCTTGGACCCGAGGCATAAGATGAGACTAAACATGCTCATGGCATTACTACTTGTCTACTAATGTCTTGATCAGTCCTATAAGTCTAAGAGTTGCATTTTATGCAATTAACGCTCGTCGCTTACCTCTTGCCCCATTTGTTTACACATTGGTCAGACCTTTGGTAATAAGTGGGATGTTAAGTTGGATCTTAGTCTTAATTAGTAATTAATTGGGTAGTTAATTCTATTAAGAATTTAATTATCGAAAATACTAATTATTTGAACTTTTCTTATATTGTAGATGACTACCTTAGTCGGAAACAATTCGGTACTCAGGAGTTTCTTTGAGAAAAAAAAAAACTCACTGGACCTAACTTCATTGACTGGTATCGCCAGCTTCGCGTTATACTGTCAGCTGAAGATAAAGAAAATTACTTGGAGCATCAAATTCCTACTGCACCTGTTGCAACTCCTGGACACCCAGTCCTTCCCGAGGCTCTTGCAGCTTGGGTCAAGGGGTCAAAGGACATTGCTGCTTTCATGCTTATGACCATGGACTTAGAAATCCAACGAAATCTAACCCATCTTGGTGCATATGACATGTTACAGGAGTTGAAAAGCGTGTTTGCTCAACAGGCTGAACATGAACTTCTGCAAACCGCGAGGGAATTTCACTCGTGCAAGCAAGAAGAAGGTCAATCTGTAAGCTCATATGTTCTAAAGATGAAGAGCTACATTGACAACTTGGAGCGTCTCGGTCATCCCGTCACTTTGAACCTTGGAGTAAGTCTAATCTTAATTGGACTCTCTAGGGAGTATGACAGCTTTGTGCAGAACTATAATATGCACAACATGGGGAAGACTGTGAATGAATTACATGCTATGCTTAAACAATATGAGCAGACGCTACCCAAGAAAGATGCTGCACCTGCACTTCATGCTATACGTGCAGGAAAGGTCCAGAAAAACCAAGGTAAAAAACTGTTCAAGGCTGCTAAGGGGAATCAAGGGAATGGAAAGTATAAGTTGGCTTATGCTCCTGAGCATAAACCATCTTATGCTCCCAAACCTAAGAAAACTCCACCACCCAAGAAGGATAGCCCTGCAAAGGACGCGACCTGTCACCAATGTGGTGAAATAGGTCATTGGAGAAGGAATTGTCCCGTGTATCTCGCCGAGTTGCTGAAAAAGAAGAAGCTATCTCCAGGAGCTAGCACTTCAGGTATTTTCACCATATAACTCTATACTTTTCCCAGTACATCTTGGATTTATGACACGGGTTGTGGTACTCACATCTGTAATACTATTCAGGGTCTCAGGGGAAGTAAGAAGCTGAAGCCAGGAGCTTTAAGTCTGTACGTGGGCAATGGTCAACGGGCAGGAGTTGAAGCTATTGGAAATTATCATTTATGTCTCCCAAGTGGATTAGTAGTTGTTTTGAACAATTGTCATTTTGCTCCCTCTATTACTAGAGGAGTTATTTCAGTTTCTCGTTTGTTTGACGATGGTTTTATTAACCGCTTTGAATCGAATAATACAATTTCAGTTTCTAGGAATAATGTTGTTTATTTTAGTGCTATCCCAGGAGATGGTATTTATGAAATTGATATGTCTTGTTCTAAAACAAATGATAGTTCTATGTGTGCTGTTAGCAATAAAAGAGCCAAGCTAGACTTGGACTCTACTCTCTTGTGGCATTGTCGTCTTGGACACATTAGCAAGAAACGCATGGAGAAGTTGCAACATGATGGACTTCTCAACTCAACTGACATTAAGTCATTTGAAAAGTGTGTTTCATGCATGTCTGGTAAGATGGCAAGAAAACCCTATTAACATCAAGTGGAAAGGGCTAAGGATCTACTTGGACTAATACACACCGATGTATGTGGCCCGTTTAGAATTGTGTCATTACAAGGAGCAAGTTACTTCGTCACTTTTACTGATGACTATAGTCGGTATGGTTATGTTTACCTGCTGAAACATAAACATGAAGTGTTTGAAACATTTAAAGTGTTTCAAAAGGAAGTAGAAAATCAACTCGGGAAGACCATTAAGTCACTACGTTCTGATCGTGGAGGTAAATATATGAGTCAAGAGTTTTTGGATCATCTTAAGGAGCATGGGATTATTGCCCAACTCACTCCTCCTTACACTCCACAACATAATGGTGTGTCTGAGAGAAGAAATCAAACACTGCAAGACATGGTTCGCTCCATGATGACTCAAACTACTCTTCCAAAGTCCTTTTGGGATTATGCCCTTGAGTCTGCTGCACGCATTCTTAACATGGTTCCAACTAAGAAGGTTGATAAGACACCATACGAGGTATGGCATGACAAAGCCCCTAAGTTGTCTTACTTAAAAGTCTGGGGTTGTGAGGCACTTGTTAAGCGTGATACACTTACCAAACTTGATAAACTAGAACCCAGATCTATTAAGTGTATCTTCATAGGATACCCAAAGGAAACAATGGTATATTCTTTCTACCTTCCATCCGAGAACAAAATATTTGTTGCTCGGAATGCTGAGTTCTTTGAGAAAAATCTCTTGGATGAAGAAGCAAGTGGTATTTTAGAAGATCTTGAAATTATTCAAGAAGAAGATACAAATCCTTCTGTAGACACTAGCTTAGGTCATGATCAGGATGATCAAGAAATTGATGAACCTCAAAGTGATATCAATCCCATTCGTAAAGCCGCTAGGACACGTCGTGCCCCAGATCGAATGTGCTTATACATCGATGCTGAGGAGCATGAGTTGGGGGATCTTGGTGAACCCAAAACCTATAAAGCTGCATTATTGGATCCTGAATCCAAGAAATGGCTTGGTGAGATGAATGTGGAAATACAATCCATGAAAGACAACGAAGTTTGGGAATTAGTTGAGCTTCCTCCTAATTGTAAAACTATTGGTAGCAAATGGCTCTTTAAAAAGAAGAGTGACATGGATGGTGCAGTACACACCTTTAAAGCTCGTCTTGTAGCAAAGGGCTTCACTCAAACCTACGGGATTGATTATGAAGAGACCTTTTCTCCTGTTGCATACATTAGAGCTATAAGGATTCTTATAGCCATAGCTGCATTCTATGACTATGAGATTTGGCAAATGGATGTCAAAACCGCCTTCCTCAATGGACATCTTTACGAAGAAGTCTATATGGAGCAACCTGAAGGTTTTGTTAATCCAAAATATCCTAACCGAGTATGCAAGCTCAAGCGTTCCATTTATGGACTTAAGCAAGCATCTAGGCAATGGAATAAACATTTTGATGATGAGATTAAGAAATTTGGTTTTACTCAGAATCAAGATGAGCCATGTGTATATCAGAAAGCTAGTGGGAGTTATGTCACTTTCCTAATTCTATATGTTGATGACATATTACTCATGGGAAACAATATTCCAATGTTACAAGATGTAAAATCCTATCTTGGAAGATGTTTTGCCATGAAAGATCTAGGAGAAGCTGCATATATTCTTGGAATCAAGATCTATAGAGATAGATCAAGACGGTTAATTGGTTTATGTCAAACTGCTTACATTGAGAAAATATTGAAGAAATATTTTATGGAAAATTCCAAACGAGGAACTATCCCAGTGCAAGAAAAGCTTAAATTGAGTAAATCACAAGGTGCTGAGACACCTGCTCATAAAGAGCGCATGCAAAGAGTTCCCTACGCCTCAGCTATAGGATCAATTATGTATGCTGTGAGATGTACTTGTCCTGATGTTGCGTTCGCTCAGAACATAACAAGCCGATTTCAACAGAATCCAGGTGAACTTCACTGGACTGCTGTTAAGAATATTCTTAAGTATTTACGCAATACTAAGGATATGTTTCTGGTTTATGGAGGTGATATGAAACAAGAGCTCAGGGTTTCTTGCTACACTGATGCTGGATATCTGACAGATGCTGATGACCTCAAATCTCAGACTGGATATGTATTCATTTTTAATGGAGGTGCTATTGACTGGAAAAGCACAAAACAAAGTATTTATGCAACTTCATCTACAGAAGCTGAGTATATAGCTGCTTATGATGCATCTAAAAAGGCTGTATGGATTCAGAAATTCATTTTTGGGCTTGGCATTGTTCCCACAATTGAAGAACCCATAAATATGTATTGTGATAATACTGGAGCCATTACTATAGCTAATGAAAGTGGAATCACCAAGGGTGCTAGACATTACCGCGCAAAAGTTCATTATCTTCGAGAGACCATTGAGATGGGTGACGTGAAGATATCAAAAGTTCACACAGATGACAATCTAGCTGATCCATTTACGAAGGCTTTAGCATATCCTAAGCATTCTAAATTGACTAGGGATATTGGTTTGATACCAGCTAGTAGTCTCATGTAAATCTGTGTGTAATTAGTATTTGGATAATTTGGAATTGTAAGACAGTTTTATTTTCTGATAAATAAAGATACGAGGTATTTGTTATTTTATTCATATAACCTGTTATTCTATATTTGCATGTTTAATCCATGAAATGATTTATCATTCTAAATATGTCCATTGTCGATTAACAATATGGGAATATTGTTATGCAAGGCAAATGTGAGTGTTGGTTATATTCTATGAGAATGTGGATTGTTCCCGCCAAACTCATATGTATTCACAAGGGATGCATATTGGATACCCCAACTTTCAAACATTTACTTTTGGATCCTTGTCATGAGTATAATGTTGAAATGGTTTGTTAAGTCATCCTTAGACTTGAGATACAAGCAAGTTCTGTTATGTGTGGATATCACTTTTGTAATTATATGCCAAACGCTGTCCTGAATAAGGTAGTTATAAAAGCTATTTTTCGGAGTGATGTGAAGCAGCATCCACAACACTTGTAGTCAACAATGGATTTGTTACTCCACTTGATATGTGCAGAAAGATACCATGGGCCCTCTCCAGAACTAATCAGATAATTGTTCGGCCGAACCCAAAGGGTAATGCAAGATGATTCTAGATTACATTTGGTATATCTAATTAAATTCTATAACGAGAATCAAAATGGTTAAACTATATGGAATGACTTAAGATCCATATCCATGGTTTAACGGTATCTATAACAAAGGATGATAAAAGCAAGACATAAATGACCATGCTACTGAGAATGATTTATGAAACTATATCTCAGACACCTTTAGTTTAATAGCGAGTGAGAGCGTTGCTAGACGTTTCCGTCGTTGGTATTTGTGCTATATGCTACTCCAACTCCCAAGTGGGAGCTGTTGGAATGTGAGAGTCGGATTAGCATAATACGGCTAAAGGTGTGTGAGCCTATTGGGGGCACACACATTAAACATTAGAATACGTTATTGTTATTTTACGTAAAGCTCAAAATTGACTTGTTTGGACACGAAATGAACTAGACAATACTCCTTGCTTGTCCTAACCCTTGTGGCCAGCTATAGAAGGATCTAGAAAGGGAATAATCTGTCAAGATTCATTAGTGATAAGGAGGAAAGGAAGAGTTGTGATAAGGCTTAAAGTTGAAAGAGTTTTAAGCTTATCATTATATGTATTTTGGCCTTATCGTGTGAGAGAATTGAGATGCTATATAAACCCTTCATTCTCTACTCATTATTTACGAGAAATATAGAAGCTAAAACAGTGATATACGACACTATCAAAAACCATTTACACCCTACGTACAAATTGGTTTTCCTTTCTTTTGTCCATCCAATTAGCAGAGAACAAGTAATTGGTTATTGTTTGACTTGGTCAAAAGTATCAAGCTACTAATAACAAGGATATTATTTGTTGTTAGTTTTGGTTCCTGTTCTTTTTACAATACACGTTCGAACGTATACTATTTTGGTATTCGATCGTGTACAAGCTACAACAAGAACACAAGTTTGTTTGGTTGTTTACATGAAGCAAGACTTGGTGTTTGAGCATACGTGGTTAACGACTAGCACTCCGGGCGTATTTGTTTGACGTGTTTGTGTGAGCACTCGTAGAGGTGATTGTTTTAATCACTTATTTGATTTATTTTGCGGAGACTACGAGGGTTAGTTTTCTATTTATTTTTCATGTTTTCTCTTTTCCTTTAATTTATTTATTATTTATGTGTTAATCATAATTACTTAACTAGATCTAATATCCGCTGCGTACTCGTAGTTAATTGGTTAACTTGATATATTAATTCCAACATGCCTATCATCATTAAAATGTGGGAGGGTTCAAGTTCAACTCATGCTAGGTGCAAACAATCTCAGATGGCCACGTCAACCTTCTGAAAAAGGAGGGCTTTACCTGGTTTGATTTTGTGTAGGGTTCAAGCATCGTGAATCAGTCAACTAGAAGGTCTGAAAACATGATTATCCAAAAAAAAAACAGAAAATAAAAGTCTGTCATTGATCCAGCCTGTTATATATTAGTAGTAAACTTAAACATATATTAGTGAATTAAGTGTACTTTGTAATTAGATTAGGTGGTAGACTAGAACTACGATTAGTTAGCTTGGAGTGCAAGGCAAGCTAAGTTTCCACCTCCTCATCTCTATAAATAGAGATGAGGGGATGCTAGTTATTCATTCTTTTTTCCTCAATTGTAAAAGCTTTGTTGGTATTAATAAAGGGTTCGTTGAGGGTATATCGTGTGCATATTCTAGTCGGTTCTTTGTAGTATCTCGTGTTTGCTAGTTGTGCTCGATACAACTCGCGATCTAGTTTTCCGCGATCGAACTTTGGGTTTGTTATCGAGGTATTTTCCAACAAGTGGTATCAAGAGCCACAATTATTGTGGTCTTGAAGTTCGAGTGTTAGATCAAGGTTTGGTTTTAGGTTCCATTGATCATAGCAGTAATAAAAGAATTTTCTTTACATGAATACAAAGTTGGTTAACATACCCACATGGATATAAAGGTGTTGGGTCTTTGAAAAATATTTTAGAGGTCCACTAAAATTACTTTAAATTAATCAAGTGTAGGTATCTATAGACTTGGTTTGTCATTTCTGGTTTGGCCAAAACGTGTGTTGAAGGGTAATCGTCAAAGGTATTCTTTTTAGAACTCGACTTCACTCGATCGACTTTTAGGTTTATCAAAGTGATTAAAGCAAAGGTTCTTGTTGCGGGTTTTTCTTGTGGTTCAAGTTTTGATCGTGGTTAGCTTGGGTTTCAAGTTTATGATCGGGTTCGCTTGTTCGAAATCGGGGGTTTAGGATTATTCTAATAATTCGATTTACAAGAAGGGTTTATAGCAACAAGGGGGAATATTGCACACAGCTTGTGAGACTTGTCGGTAAAGTTGGTTAAGAAACAACTTGACAAGGTTTGTTGCAAGGTATAAGAAGAATGGCTAGTTCTATAACTAGGTTTGACATCGAGAAATTCGATGGGAAGAATGACTTCAGGTAAATAAAGATGCGTGCTTTAATGGTACAGCTGGGATGTAATGCTACATTACATACATTACCCGTGGACATGGAAGCAGGTGAAAAGGATGCTTTAATGAAAAAGGCATACAGTACCTTGATTCTATGCTTGGGAGACCGGGTTTTACGGGAAGTTACCAATGAAACAACTGCTGCAGGAATTTGGATGAAGCTAACTAGTCTGTATATGACTAAGTCCTTAGCAAACAGACTGTCTGAAGAAGAAGCTGTACACATTAGGTACGAAACTGGGTGATCATATGGATGAGTTTAATAAGTTGATACTTGATTTGACAAATATTGATATCAAGATTGAGGATGATGATCGGGCATTTATGTTACTTACGTCGTTACCATCATCTTATGAAAATTTTTTGGAAACATTGTTGTATGGGAGGGAATCCTTGACAATGGAGGATGTTCTGGCGACTCCTAATTCAAGAGAGTTGAAGAAAAGAACTGAAGGCACAAAGGAAGAAACTGGTGATGGGTTATATATAAATGTAAAGTTAGATCATTCAAGGAACGCTCATTCTGGTGGAAGTTCGAGGTTTAAGTCAAGGGGTGGAACTTGTAAACTCAAGTGCTTCATATATCATTCAGAGGATCATCTGAAGAGAGACTGTCCAATAAAGAAGTCAAGTGAGTTCATCAGGAAGGGTAAGCATGATCAGGATTCTGATTCTTCTGATGACGACAATAGCGCCTACTTTGGAGAAGCCTTGGTGGTGGTCGGGAATGATAAGATGACTAAATTGGTAATGGATTCAGGTGGGTCTTATCATATGACACCTAAGAGGAATTTCTTGTATGACTTCAAGGATATTGATGGTTGTTCGGTTCAATTAGGTGATAACAGGACATGTACTATCAGAGGGACAGGAAAAGTGAAGATACAGTTGAATGATGGTTCAAGCTTTATACTAGAGGATGTCAGGTATGTTCCAGAGTTAAAAAAGAGCTTGATTTCATTGGGTAATCTTGAAAAAGAGGGTTATACTAAGAAGATACAGATGGGTAGAGTCAAGGTGACCAAAGGTTGTCGGGTTATGATGACTGGGACCAGAATAGAGAATTGTATGTATACTCTTGAAGCAAAAGTGACGATTTTTGGTGTACAAATGTATGGAGGTTCTAAACATGTTGGATTCAAACAACATGGTAATAAACAAGTTGGGTTCAAACAACTTGGTTCTAGTATTAAAACAGAAGTCCATGGAGTACAGGTTTCTAAACATGTTTGGTTTGAGGTGGAATTGCAGGGAGCTCAAAGGAATCATGAAGCTGAGGTTGTTCAGGTTAGTAACGATGATGCTGCATTGGCTCAAAGAAAGTTGGAGGTTAAACAACTTGAAGAAAAGACAAATACGGACTGCTTGGTAAAGGAGCAGGAAAAAGTACACCTTGGTATAAAGGTGGGGGCGGACATTACGGTAACCGGAGTACCTGGTCAAGAGGTTGCGAAGGGTAATGCTACTGAAAAAGAAGAAAGTGAAGGAGTCTACGGAAGCTAATCTTGGAAAATTACCGAAGTACAATGCCTGGTCGACAAGGTGGTCCCTAGTCCGAGGTTCTAGCACGAGGAAAGGTGTTGAGTATCGATTATGTTTAAGTGTTACTCCTAAGGTGGAAATTGTTATATAGTAGTAGTAAACTTAAACATATATTAGGGAATTAAGTATACTTTGTAATTAGATTAGGTGTGATGCGTGGGAATTGCACCAGGCTTTACCTCTCGAGGGATCTCGAGAAGCTTACAACCCCCACCAGGCAGTGTACCTGATCGTTGTAGTATAGTATATTGACAAGTACCGGGGGATTGATCGTTCAACTTGGGAATAGTGTCGCTAGGGTTAGAAAACCTAAAGACTAGGTCTAGAGATGAGGGATGATTATTTTTGTATTTTTATGTTTTATGAAAAGCAATTAAAAATCTCAGTTTTTAGAGGAGTGGGCGGAATCAGTTGCTATTCAACTAACCCAATAACTAAGATGCAAACAAAATAAAATACTAAAATGAAAATAAACTAAATTATACTAGTGGTGTGAGCAATATATGGGAGAATTGTGTTTACTTAGATTTCACTACTCCTTAGATATCTTTTACAGGTTAATTATTTGTTACAGTTACGTGAATGACGGATTGTATTCCTTAATACCATTCATGGGGTGGCGTACTGATTCGCCTCAAACAGTCAGATAATTATTGATCAGCCACTTGTGAATGGCCAACTGTAATAGTCAAACAGCCGAGGCAAATGCTTCCGAGGAATACAGTGTTTTCCCGGGTCGTAAGTCCCAACGAGGTGTGCGATGTTTTATTATAAACGAATCTGTGATTAGTGAAAGTGAACAGGAAATGGTATAAAAGTGTGTGTGTGTGTTTAACTAGGGTTTTATAACTTAAAATAACTTAGGAAAACTAAATTAACGATTACGTGAAACCTAGGTATTTAAAACGTACACCAAATTAAAATCAGACGCGATTGCGTACTGAGAAAAAGGTGAGTTTTAAGAAAAATAAACTACAAGGGTTAAAAATGAAAATTCTATAAACTTAAACTTAAAATAAAATTAAATTAAAAAGAAAACTATTTTTTAGATTATTTTATTATTTATTATTACTTATTTAAATAAAAACTATTTAACTAATTAATTAAAACTAATTTATATTTAAACTAAAAATAATAAACACTACAATTTAAACTAAAAATTTATAAAAATAATTTCTAAACTTAAAATAGAACTTGAAGAAAGTATAAAAAATAAAAATAAATCTTTTTGTCTTTTTATAAGCTTTTTATTAATTAAAAACTATTTCTATTAATTATACTAATTAAACTATTACAAATTACAAATAATATTAAATCAACTTAGAAAATTATGGAAAAATTTATAAATCTAATTAACCATCACAGAAATCCTAAAAAATTATAAAAACTTTATTTTATGTATTTTTAAACTAGTTAACTAATTATTATTCTATTTATTAAACAATTACCAATTAAACTAATTAAATTATAAAAACTATTAAATGAACAGTATAAATTCTATAAAAATTACTAAAATTATATTATGACTTATAAAAGCTATAAAAAATATAAAATCTAGGTGTTACTATATAAAAATTAATTATGCTATTTATAACTTAATTATTAATTAATTATTAATAAAACTATTTTTAATTCTAATAAATATCAAATGACAATATAAAAATCTAAGAAAATTATTTAAATTACTTTAACCTATAAGGAAATTAATAAAAATATAAAAACACAACTTACTTAATAAAAATGTAAAAATGAAAATTAAAATTAAATTAAATTAAATAGAAACTATCACTTATTTTTATGTTGTCTTTTCTTGATTTTTCTTTTACAAAACTATATTATACATAAATATAATTAACTTTTGTGAAAACAAATATTTTACAACTTAAAAATAAGCTGAGAAAAAGCTAATGACCTAGCCAGTTGACTTATGTTGACTAAAATGGGAAATAAGCTCAAATGAGCTTATGTGGGACCCACCTTGGATGAATCTGGTTCTGATAGGTTGTTTGAACTTGTCAAAGCTTAATTTAGCTAAATAAGCTCAGAAGATAAGCCAATAAGCCAAATAAGCTAATCCAAAAACCTAAAATGCAACACAGAATGGGGACAGATTTGGTAGTTTATTCTAGGTGGGGTCCACTGAGGTGCAGGTCAAACAATTGGTCAACCTAGGTAGCCTACTAAGAGGGGGGTTGAGGGAAACTAATTAGAGGTAGTGGGACCTACTGTGGTGGTCACAAAACACCACCAAAGGTGGTGTTGTGATTGAGGTCTGAACTGAGCAGGGCAATACCTTGCCCTGCAGTTGTCTTTGAGGGTGAGTGGGGGCCACAAGAAAAAATGCTAAAAATATGATGAAGGTGAGAAATCAAATTTGAGCTGGTAATCTATCACTAGGAACAAGATTCAAATCCTAGATCCTATTCCTAAATTCTAAACAATTCCTTGAAGAATTGAGAAAATCTGAGAAACACAACTTTGACTTTTGATAGAACTTGAGCTACTTTGACTTTTGTGGATTTTAACTTGAATCTACTGATTAATATTGATATAATAAGATACCTAAAGGTTAAATTAAGCTATCATAACAACTAATAAGCAAGTGTGGCTGAATTGGGGTTGTCAATTCCACACAGTCAACTGCCAATGATGATTGAAGGTGATTATGACTTTTGCCTTATATATTACCTAAAGAGATGGTTTGACTGAGCTTATATGAACCTAAGTTACTATTATGAAACACAAATTCACACTCAAACTCAGTGGAGCTCACTGAGCAAACCTGAGCCAAACACCCCTTATAACTTATGAAAATGTGATTTTCAAAACAAATGGTATATCTAAACAACTACACTGATCCCTAACTCTATATTATGCTAATATAAGATGAAATGAACAATAATCAAACACAACACAAGCATATAACACAGGTTTGTCAATCTTGTATTTTACACAGTGAAAGATGAAATTTTAGCAACAATGGAATCTAATTAATAAGCAACCAATATTAAGCTATATATTAACTTAACAACAACAAATAAACAGAAAAACACAAAGATCAACACAAATAAAATACAAGAACAATAAAATGCCAAAAATAGTAAAAAACTTACAAGTGATTCAAGCTTGAGAGACAGTGAACCAGGGACTAATACTTATCCTAACAACCTCCCACAAGGTATCTAAGACCAGAATAATCCAATTTTCACCATGTTCCATTGCTCAATCTTCATTGCCATATATTTTCTATTTATTTTTCTATTTTCTCTATTTTTTTTAGTATTTTTCTTTTTCACTGAATATTGCTGATTTATAGTTCCAATAAGCTTAATAAGCCTTTGTCAGAGCTTATGTGAGCTTATGAATTCAGTAACAACAACAATTAACAACTTACAAGCTTTTTGAGATTTTTGAAAATTTAAGAAATACAAAATCTGAGATAACAAACTGAAATTTGAAATTGATGATTACAAAAGTTAAAGGTTACATTAACATAACTTAATTGATTACTGAGAAGCTTTAAATTACACTAAGAAAATTAAATTACACTATTCGACCTAATTAAATAAAACCTAAACTAATAATCTTTCTTTTCTGCTTCCTTTCCATTTTGTAGCCCTCTTCTGAGCTAAGTGGGTCCCATTTGACCTTTCCCACCAATTTGTAGCCATTGATATGGTCCAAGTCATCCAGGCCGTTTAAAAGTTTTCTTGGCGCCAAAGTCTCCCCAGAGTACTGTAGATTACTTGGAGCGTATTTTAAGGCATTAAAGGTTTGTTGGAGTGTTGTGGAGGTGGAGGTGTGAGGTGGAAAGGTGGGTGATGAGGTGGAAGGTGGTATGGTGGATCAGTGGTGGTGGAATGGTGGTATGGTTTTGGGAGGGAAAAGAGATACGGGGTGGTTTTGTTTTAGGGGTGTTGACCAGGCGTTGACCCTGGGTGGGCTGGTATTATTTTTGGGTGGACTGGGCTTGGATCACATGGGCTGGGAAATGGTTTGGGTTTTTTGGTTTTGGTGGAAATAATAAAAAGAGTCCGTTTGGTTTTATTGAATTTATAAGGACCAAAAATGTAATTTTGGTTAAAGTTGAGGGCTGAATTGTGTATTATCCCAAAGTTTATCATGAGGGTCTAATTTGTCATATGTGAATAGTACAAGGGTATATTTGATAATTTTCACTTTTGAAATACCCGGGGACTAAAACTGACAATTCACCAAACTTTAGGGACTGATTATGTAATTCCACCAAACTTTTCACATAAGGACCAAACCTGCAAAAGATTATTAGTATAAGGACCAAAATTGCTTTTCTCAAAGTTTTTACATCCCAGGGACCATTTCTGTCAATTTCCAAAGTTGAGGGACTAAACTTGTAATTTTGTGAAACTTTGCACCAAAGGACTAAATATGTAACTTTATGATTAAAAAGGACCTTTGGTAACATTTTCATGTTTTTAGAATAACCAGGGACTAGTTTTGACAATATTTGAAACTTGAGGGACTGAAACTGCCAATTATGCAAACTTTGTACGTTTTTCAATTGTTTTTGCATATTTTGTATTTGAAACATATAAAACACACCTCTAAGATATTTTAAGTATTTTGATACATATTTGAGTGTTTTTGTATGTTTTGGCAGCTCAGATTAGTATAAAATGATGAGTATTTAGACACTCATCAATCCCCCACACTAAACTATTGCTAGTCCCTAGCAATCTATTGAGAAAAACTTAATGGATTTTATCTCTTTACCAAAAGCCATCACTTCTGGAGTAGCCAGGTGTAAGAACTGTGGCACACCTGATAACCGTGTGATTTTGAGCAAATCACCAGCTGTCAACGGATTTGATTAGTCTTTACCAAAAGCCGTTTGCTTCTGGACTAGCCAACTCTTGATGGAATAGTCAACATCTTGGTGAGCTGATTACCAATTATGGATTTTCCACGGCCTTTACCACAAGCCATAATTTTGCGGGCTAGCCAACTCATTAGCTTTTGAGGATAATGGGGAGTTGAGGAACCATACAATTTTTTGCAAATTGCAAGCCATAAACGGGTTTGAGTTATCTTTACCAAGAACCGTTTGCTCCTGGATTAGCCAATCCTGTTGTGGGTTAGACATGGAGGATTGATACCATTTATTGCGTTCTAAGTGAGAAAAAATTTTAAAATTTTGGCTAAAATGGGGGTTCTTGATGGAACATGTGTTTAAATTCGTTAGACGAATCTCCCTCCACACTTAGAACTGAATATTGTCCTTAATATTCAAAGTACCGGGTGTTAAACCAACACTTAGAACGTAAGAAGAAAATATTCCTTAGCCTTTATTTAAGATGTATATACATGCAAATATTTTTTAGATAAAACTTCTTAAATAGAAGCTATCACTATATGTAATTTTTTTTTTTTTTTTTTTTTTTTTTTTTTTTTTTTTTTTTTTTTGAGATATATACAACATGTGGGGCATCTCCCCCACACTAGGGTGGTATACGGGTGAAAACCTATATACATGCTAATGTTTTTGATTACCGAGTCACTAACTTGACTCGACCCCGAATTCATTTGTCCATGGGGAAGCAAGTGGAAGAGACAATCTCAATCGGACTTTCATTCAAGACGTTTGGATAAACATTTGAAGCACGTGAAAGTTCCACACCGATGAGATAAGTAACCGGCTCATAATTTATAAATGAGAATGCCGGGATCAAAGATAATGTCTTCACTCCCGAAAGAGTGAAGAATAGGAGAAGCCACGGAATATATGAAGAAAAGGAAGAAAATCATAATGAAAATCATGACTAACTCCTCATCTTCAATAGGAGAATTCATTGTTTCATGAATCTCCTCGTTTAAGCTCATTTGATCAAGACATATTATGGGTATGTCTAGATCAAAATAAAAACTATCATACTTCGGTGGAGATATGATATGAGTGAGTTCATTGGAGAACTCCTCGTAAAGAGAATCATTCACAAGATGTAAATCCGTGAACTCATGTTCCTTTGTAGACTCATCACAATCCTTAATCTGAGTACCAAATAATGGGTTATCAGAAATCAAAGTGAATTCGGATTCGAATTCATATAGAAGATTAGTGAGAGTAGTTTTGAATGCTTCAGGAACAAGGGAATGTAAATCTGTGAATCCTTGTTCCGCTGTGAACTCATCACAATCCTCATTCTGAATATCAAAGATTTGATTATCAGAAATCAAAGTGAATTCAGATTCGAATTCATATAGAGGATTAGTGAGAGTAGTCTCGATTGCTTCGGGAACAAAATGATTATCATTTTCTTCTTCTGAGTTGACAAGCTCAGAAGGTAATTCCTCCACATAACTGATGTCTCCAGAAGATAAAGAATTTTCATCAGTATGTGAAGTACTAAGCTCGATGTTGGGATTAGATTTTAAAAGATTTTTAGTTTCTCCCATATCGGCTTCAAAATCAAGAATATCATCATTACTTCCAGATAGAAGTGGAATGATGTGAGTGAGTTCCTTTGTAAAATCCTCATGAAGAGAATCAACATCAGAATGAGGCAGTGATGCCTCAACATACTCAATGTCTCCATAAGATATACAATCATTACTGGAATTAGAGACATTCTCAATTTGATCATTTGGATTATCAGGGTGGGTATGGATATCACACATAGGATCAAGAATTCCCTGTGATTCACTTGGGATTGGGACAAGGTTCTCAACACTAGACTTTATGAATTCGTCATATTCCTTTGCAGGAATTGTGTCAAGATGCTCGTCCCCCATGCTCAGAGAGTGAGTGGGAACCTCGGGTGTGATAACATCATACATAGGGAGCTGAGAAGGACTAGCAGTAATGGATTCTACAAGTTCCATTTTTTCTACTGCTAGTGTTTCAGTTATATTCTTTTCTCCCTGTATATCCATGGAAGAAGTCTCAACTGATGAACTCGATGAATCTTTATGCATGATAACAATGTTATCATCATCATCACTGTCATCATCGTACTCACAAAAAGCAGCATAGCAAATATTGGCACGTATTTTGGCTACTTTTTGCTCAGCAATTAAATCTTCCATGCTTCTTTTGTCTCTAACAGCACGTTCTTCAGCAAGTAATTCTGTGATAGATTTATCACGAGAATTTTGAATGAGTGGAAATTGTGGGGGTGTGGATGTGTCAAAACCGGGAGGTTGACATTGATCATCATTATGAGAACCCCCACAATGTACACAAGAAAAACTTGATGCATTGTGAGACGACATATTAGCTAACTCCTCTCTAATGTTTTTAAGTTTTTCAAGAACCTCTAGACAAGGGTCTTGCTGGTTTTGAGGAGTTGCTAGGTTCATTTGGTACTGTGGAGGTGGGTCTTGAAACGAATAGTCGTAATTGTTACAAGGAAATGGATTCCTTGTTTGACAATCAGAGCTAAAATGTGGACCTCCACAGTACTCACAACAGTAAAACTGTTGAGTCTGGCTTGGTGTATTTTGATACGAAGCATCATTGAGATTTGGATAATATGATTCTTGCTCGTATGAATGTGATGGGTAGTTAGAAAAATTTGAGGAGTCGTTGAATGAGTTTTGATTAGGATCATAAGCAAATGAATTACTCGATCCACAAAACAAACAACTCCCGTTTTGAATATCATTACCACATTGTTCACATGTACACCAACGACATGGAAAACCAAAAAGTGGCTCACCACAACCGACACAAGGAACAAAATCTGGAGGTGGGACAAGTGGTGTGCTCTGAGAGCTAGGAATTTCCACCACTTCCGTTATGGTCTCGGGTTTTGGTTCTTGATAAACGTGAAGGTTGGGTAAGTCGTTCTTTTCAGTCGCTGCCCTAAGCTCAGTACGTTTGCTTGACAAACTTTTAACCGTAAACCGTGAAAGATCAGGATTGATTCTTGAAGGTTTAGGAGCATTTGTGAGCTCAGGTTTTTTTACAACCGTGGTTTGGACGTATTTAGCACTTCCATCGTCAGATGAAAGTACAAGGTCCTTTGTCACCTCGGTTTCATGATCTCTTTCCCTCACCGGAGAGGGAATAAGAATCGAAGGTCCATCATAATCAACATAACATCTCGACATTTTTGACAAGGCCATAAGTTTTTCAACTTCAATTTTACAGGCCCTTTGTTTAAAGAAATCGTCATCGAGAGATGCCATTAGAATTAATTATGGGACAAGTGGAAGAATGTAGAATCAAAGGGTTTTGGGGATGAGAAATGAAGAATCAAATAGGTAGGGGTGTAAAGGTGAATATTTTTGTGTTTTGTTTTATAAAAATATGGATAAAAGATGGTAAATATACAATGGATGTATATCCAGATTCACTAATACGCAAAATCGTTTAAAATAAGCGCACAACCTCCCCGGCAGCGGCGCCAAATTTTGATTCGCCTCAAACAGTCAGATAATTATTGATCAGCCACTTGTGAATGGCCAACTGTAATAGTCAAACAGCCGAGGCAAATGCTTCCGAGGAATACAGTGTTTTCCCGGGTCGTAAGTCCCAACGAGGTGTGCGATGTTTTATTATAAACGAATCTGTGATTAGTGAAAGTGAACAGGAAATGGTATAAAAGTGTGTGTGTGTGTTTAACTAGGGTTTTATAACTTAAAATAACTTAGGAAAACTAAATTAACGATTACGTGAAACCTAGGTATTTAAAACGTACACCAAATTAAAATCAGACGCGATTGCGTACTGAGAAAAAGGTGAGTTTTAAGAAAAATAAACTACAAGGGTTAAAAATGAAAATTCTATAAACTTAAACTTAAAATAAAATTAAATTAAAAAGAAAACTATTTTTTAGATTATTTTATTATTTATTATTACTTATTTAAATAAAAACTATTTAACTAATTAATTAAAACTAATTTATATTTAAACTAAAAATAATAAACACTACAATTTAAACTAAAAATTTATAAAGATAATTTCTAAACTTAAAATAGAACTTGAAGAAAGTATAAAAAATAAAAATAAATCTTTTTGTCTTTTTATAAGCTTTTTATTAATTAAAAACTATTTCTATTAATTATACTAATTAAACTATTACAAATTACAAATAATATTAAATCAACTTAGAAAATTATGGAAAAATTTATAAATCTAATTAACCATCACAGAAATCCTAAAAAATTATAAAAACTTTATTTTATGTATTTTTAAACTAGTTAACTAATTATTATTCTATTTATTAAACAATTACCAATTAAACTAATTAAATTATAAAAACTATTAAATGAACAGTATAAATTCTATAAAAATTACTAAACTTATATTATGACTTATAAAAGCTATAAAAAATATAAAATCTAGGTGTTACTATATAAAAATTAATTATGCTATTTATAACTTAATTATTAATTAATTATTAATAAAACTATTTTTAATTCTAATAAATATCAAATGACAATAAAAAAATCTAAGAAAATTATTTAAATTACTTTAACCTATAAGGAAATTAATAAAAATATAAAAACACAACTTACTTAATAAAAATGTAAAAATGAAAATTAAAATTAAATTAAATTAAATAGAAACTATCACTTATTTTTATGTTTTCTTTTCTTGATTTTTCTTTTACAAAACTATATTATACATAAATATAATTAACTTTTGTGAAAACAAATATTTTACAACTTAAAAATAAGCTGAGAAAAAGCTAATGACCTAGCCAGTTGACTTATGTTGACTAAAATGGGAAATAAGCTCAAATGAGCTTATGTGGGACCCACCTTGGATGAATCTGGTTCTGATAGGTTGTTTGAACTTGTCAAAGCTTAATTTAGCTAAATAAGCTCAGAAGATAAGCCAATAAGCCAAATAAGCTAATCCAAAAACCTAAAATGCAACACAGAATGGGGACAGATTTGGTAGTTTATTCTAGGTGGGGTCCACTGAGGTGCAGGTCAAACAATTGGTCAACCTAGGTAGCCTACTAAGAGGGGGGTTGAGGGAAACTAATTAGAGGTAGTGGGACCTACTGTGGTGGTCACAAAACACCACCAAAGGTGGTGTTGTGATTGAGGTCTGAACTGAGCAGGGCAATACCTTGCCCTGCAGTTGTCTTTGAGGGTGAGTGGGGGCCACAAGAAAAAATGCTAAAAATATGATGAAGGTGAGAAATCAAATTTGAGCTGGTAATCTATCACTAGGAACAAGATTCAAATCCTAGATCCTATTCCTAAATTCTAAACAATTCCTTGAAGAATTGAGAAAATCTGAGAAACACAACTTTGACTTTTGATAGAACTTGAGCTACTTTGACTTTTGTGGATTTTAACTTGAATCTACTGATTAATATTGATATAATAAGATACCTAAAGGTTAAATTAAGCTATCATAACAACTAATAAGCAAGTGTGGCTGAATTGGGGTTGTCAATTCCACACAGTCAACTGCCAATGATGATTGAAGGTGATTATGACTTTTGCCTTATATATTACCTAAAGAGATGGTTTGACTGAGCTTATATGAACCTAAGTTACTATTATGAAACACAAATTCACACTCAAACTCAGTGGAGCTCACTGAGCAAACCTGAGCCAAACACCCCTTATAACTTATGAAAATGTGATTTTCAAAACAAATGGTATATCTAAACAACTACACTGATCCCTAACTCTATATTATGCTAATATAAGATGAAATGAACAATAATCAAACACAACACAAGCATATAACACAGGTTTGTCAATCTTGTATTTTACACAGTGAAAGATGAAATTTTAGCAACAATGGAATCTAATTAATAAGCAACCAATATTAAGCTATATATTAACTTAACAACAACAAATAAACAGAAAAACACAAAGATCAACACAAATAAAATACAAGAACAATAAAATGCCAAAAATAGTAAAAAACTTACAAGTGATTCAAGCTTGAGAGACAGTGAACCAGGGACTAATACTTATCCTAACAACCTCCCACAAGGTATCTAAGACCAGAATAATCCAATTTTCACCATGTTCCATTGCTCAATCTTCATTGCCATATATTTTCTATTTATTTTTCTATTTTCTCTATTTTTTTTAGTATTTTTCTTTTTCACTGAATATTGCTGATTTATAGTTCCAATAAGCTTAATAAGCCTTTGTCAGAGCTTATGTGAGCTTATGAATTCAGTAACAACAACAATTAACAACTTACAAGCTTTTTGAGATTTTTGAAAATTTAAGAAATACAAAATCTGAGATAACAAACTGAAATTTGAAATTGATGATTACAAAAGTTAAAGGTTACATTAACATAACTTAATTGATTACTGAGAAGCTTTAAATTACACTAAGAAAATTAAATTACACTATTCGACCTAATTAAATAAAACCTAAACTAATAATCTTTCTTTTCTGCTTCCTTTCCATTTTGTAGCCCTCTTCTGAGCTAAGTGGGTCCCATTTGACCTTTCCCACCAATTTGTAGCCATTGATATGGTCCAAGTCATCCAGGCCGTTTAAAAGTTTTCTTGGCGCCAAAGTCTCCCCAGAGTACTGTAGATTACTTGGAGCGTATTTTAAGGCATTAAAGGTTTGTTGGAGTGTTGTGGAGGTGGAGGTGTGAGGTGGAAAGGTGGGTGATGAGGTGGAAGGTGGTATGGTGGATCAGTGGTGGTGGAATGGTGGTATGGTTTTGGGAGGGAAAAGAGATACGGGGTGGTTTTGTTTTAGGGGTGTTGACCGGGCGTTGACCCTGGGTGGGCTGGTATTATTTTTGGGTGGATTGGGCTTGGATCACATGGGCTGGGAAATGGTTTGGGTTTTTTGGTTTTGGTGGAAATAATAAAAAGAGTCCGTTTGGTTTTATTGAATTTATAAGGACCAAAAATGTAATTTTGGTTAAAGTTGAGGGCTGAATTGTGTATTATCCCAAAGTTTATCATGAGGGTCTAATTTGTCATATGTGAATAGTACAAGGGTATATTTGATAATTTTCACTTTTGAAATACCCGGAGACTAAAACTGACAATTCACCAAACTTTAGGGACTGATTATGTAATTCCACCAAACTTTTCACATAAGGACCAAACCTGCAAAAGATTATTAGTATAAGGACCAAAATTGCTTTTCTCAAAGTTTTTACATCCCAGGGACCATTTCTGTCAATTTCCAAAGTTGAGGGACTAAACTTGTAATTTTGTGAAACTTTGCACCAAAGGACTAAATATGTAACTTTATGATTAAAAAGGACCTTTGGTAACATTTTCATGTTTTTAGAATAACCAGGGACTAGTTTTGACAATATTTGAAACTTGAGGGACTGAAACTGCCAATTATGCAAACTTTGTACGTTTTTCAATTGTTTTTGCATATTTTGTATTTGAAACATATAAAACACACCTCTAAGATATTTTAAGTATTTTGATACATATTTGAGTGTTTTTGTATGTTTTGGCAGCTCAGATTAGTATAAAATGATGAGTATTTAGACACTCATCACGTACTTACTTCCCCAATCCTATAAGCCCCTACTTCACTCCTATGTCGAGCCAGCTAAGCAGCTCCTAACATGGGATCACTAGAATTCGCTCATGCATTAAATACAATCATAAAAACCTAGTACACATCGGTTCATGTTTCTTAAGATGTTCAAGCAAGTTACACAATGGAGATCTGCCAGTTTTCTTAAGCCTAACATTGAAATCATTCATCCATTACAACTATAAACAAGCAATCAACCTATAATCAACATCTAGATTTCATTACATCTAAGCAAACACATGAAAGATCTAGCCTAGCATGTTGAAATCAAGACAAGCATAAGATATATTCAAACAACACATAGACATATTGAATGAATTGAAAGAGGACTTATCTTAATTTAACATGAAAGGTTTCAAGGGGTGAAAACCCTTGAAAATACTGTTACAAACGACCTAGGGTTTATTAGGTTCGACCCTAGTATTCTCCACACAAGTTCCTCTCTTAATGAATGAAAAATAGAAAAGTATATATAGATTTTGTGAGGTGACGGCTTCAAGAGTAAATGTCTGACGCCGTCATCTCGCCGCCAAATAAGTTCTCGGACTGCCTAGATCTGGGTTTGACGCCGTCACGTGTAGTCCATTTGCAGGCCGTCACCAAAATAACTCTTGACGCCCTTCTCTTGATGCCTTCAGGGTTTCTCTGGGTCGTCATGGATTTCACTCCTGACGCCTTCACAATTTCCTTCTTGACGCCGTCAGGTACTGTTCTCAGCATGGAAAATTAAGTCTTTGCCGTTTTCTTCACTTTTATGCTCCAAAAACGTCCAAAATGCTTCCTTTTCCAGAATTCACTCCCAAAGTACCTAAAATCACAAAAGGAACGATTTAGGGCAATATTTGATCAAATAAATTCAATTCCGGGCTTAAATGACCCCCGAAAAACGATTCATTTTTCGCCTCATCATATAGCCTTACACTTGAGATTTGCTTGTCTTCAAGCAAATGCGCTTTTATTCTAGTCAAAATACAAGTTAGGGGTCATTTATCACTAATATAAAAGTAATTACAACAAATAATCGTTCCACTAAAGACCAAAGACAAGCACGGAGGTCATACGCTAGCACCTCACAAATAGTGTTTAGATACTCACATCTCTCGGGTGCAATAAAGTCATATCACAATATGGAAATGGAAAACATCTCTCACTACCTGTCATAGCAAAATAGATTACCATAGGCTTGGTAAAGGATCAAACCTCCACCACATGGCGTAAGCACCTAGGATAAACTATCAAAGAGGTCTTTTAAAGGGTTGTAACGTTAGGTGTAGGGATATGGAATACACGGTTTTGTTGGATATAGGCAGTCTTTACTGGTGGCGAGTTAACAATCTTGGTTAATTACATGTACAATATGGCGTTGCTAAGCCAAGACTAGACTCGACTTAAGCTAATAAATCAAAAATAACAAAAACATAAAATGAACATAGAATGAAAAGGGATGGTAGTCCGTATAATTTTTCTCTTTTCTTTTTCTTTTTTTATTTTTTTTTCTTTTCCTTGATTTTTTTTTTTTTTTTTTTTTTTTGTGTGCATACACTCTTACCCTACCATCCAAAATAATACATCATAGGGAATGAATATTCCCCTTACACTTGAATTTTTACATACTTTACAATAAACTAATCTAATAACTTGAATTAAGATAATCAAAACACTTGGAGTACTTTTAAGATTAACATACATATGGGGGTAATAAATGATGTTCTTCCCCATTACTCCATAAAATAAGTACTTTACCCAATCGTCTCAAAACAATATGTACAAGGATATGACTCGACTTAGAATCAATTAGATAATTAACTAAGGGTTTAAACAATTAACAATAATGCACTAAAGATGAGTGCATACACGGAAGACTAAGGCGATTTGGGTGTACATTTAAGTGGGGTGTAACAAATTCTTCCTTTAAGTAAGATGCTTAAAGTTAGAAACAAAAAGATAGGCTCGGAGGGGTGTACTAGGGGTTTCGTGTGCTAAAAATGAGTACAACGCTAAGGTGTGGGAAAAATTAATTGACTTAACTAGCCAAGTAATTTGACTTAAATGGTCAAGTAATTATGATAAGGGTTTAACACAAGGGTGATCCTAATGCCTCTTATCATGTAGTAAATCCTACTACACGAATGTAGTCTTACTAGCGGTCTCGGGATGCATCACTAACGCAAGTTCTAGAATCTAAATGCTACCGGTACACTCATAAGCAATAATAGTAAATGCCTTTCCTATCAAATCTAAAGGCGAACCTAACATATTTGGGTGGAAAATTTTTCTGAATGGTACGGTTTTGTGCTAGTCATACAATCTCCTATCCATGAGACGCTTGCTATGGTTAAAGTTTCACTCCTAAATGTTGTAAAAAATTTTAAATTTGGCGCTAAAATTGCACTAACAAGTATTTCTCATAGTTTTATTACACATCTACTATCAAACAAACAAACTCAAGCGAAAGTGTATCTGTAAGGTATCATCATTTTACCCTCCCCTTACACTTAGGATGAACATTGTCCCCAATGTTCAAGTAAAGAATGTAAAAGTGAAATAAGTAAAAAGAATGAAATCAAATACTCCCCTGATTCGCTCGGTATGGATAATAAGGTGGCCAGGTTAGATCTTCCTCCAAGAAAATGAACAATCAAAGCTTCCCTTCCAGAATATAAATCATCTTCTTGTCATACATAACCTGTAAAACCTGAGAAAACATACAAGGCAACCTCGCGTAAAATCGGCGGCAATCTATATATGCTAACAAATCCTAGAAAACAAAATAAGATATAATACTTGTGGAATGATGTTTGAAGATTTCCTGGAGATTATAAAACTAAAGATTCAACAAAAACTTTAAGACTCCGTTAGAAAAACAAAACTGGTAAAATTTCCAGAATTTTACACGTGACGCCGTCAAGAGTAAACTCATGACGCCGTCAGAAGTGACCAGCAGAAATTCTTATGTTAAGTTTCTGGAAAATTTCTGGAAAAACTTTGTCCTACTTCCTGGAAAATTATGACTCGATACAAGCATTTGACTCTAACAAATGCGAATATACATGTTCACTTAATATTGTGGAGAATCATGATCGGTTTTGTTTCTTAAAAACATATTTGGGGTTTCCCCTTACACTTATCTTTTGCGAAATACCTTTGGATGAAGTTAAGACTAGGCCAAACAAAAAAGTAAAGTATTTTCACTATTTTAGTTTTAAAACATGATCTACCAACAATAAAAATAAAGCATGCATACGGAAGCAAATAACAATCAAACAAAATAAAAATCACACAAAACGAAGAATGAAACCATATCATAACTAATTAACGTTAGCATAAAAATAAAAATAAAAATAATCCAAGGCCAACAAAGGCCATAACCTAAACTATTACAGTTCAAATTGTTTCAAATTACATCACCATGAATAAATTGTTCAAACACAACAGATACCAAGAAAGATCATTGGGGAGGAGGACCATAATGGTAGTCATAACCAGGTGGGAGGTGCCCAGTGTAGCCGTAGGGAGGGTAGTCCATCTCACGACCGGGGAATGGGTTGATCTGTAGCTGGGGCTCGATCTGATCACGGGTGGAGAGGTGCTGCATCTGGCGGAGGGTATGATCATACATCCAATCAAAGCGCTGGTCAGTGATGGTTCACCATGCGTCTACCTGACCCATCCAGGCCCCCTGGTGTGCCTGCCAGTCTCCCCGACTCATGTGTCAGTAGTAATCCGCAGACCCAACCTCATAATCCCTGAACTGATGCTGCTGGGGCGCCCCCTCATCATCATCATCATCATCCTCAACACCATCAGGTCCTCCTGCCATGTACCAGGTATAGGACCCATCCCCCAGCTGCATCACGATGCTCATCTGCCTGAGGGATTTAGCCCTCACCACCCTACAAGCCCCACAGTCGCTCAGGTACCCCATGATCTGGGGAACAAGTAGCCCATAAGATTGAGCCAACCGGGTCACGAACATCCCCCCATACACCTTGTCAATATCCCTCTCCCCCACACTAGTCTTCAAATAGCTCGCTACCCAAAATGGGATGTTACAGTAAACACCCGCTGAAAATATGGTATACAGGTAGAAAAGATCTGAAGCAGTGACACGGTGAGTGGTGCCATGACGCCCCAAAAAGCTGTATGTGATGCACCTGTGGGCCAACCTGATCATGGGGTCCCTTATTGAGGCTGCCCCAGTAGTCGAGGTATACACCCCGTTCCCAATACTCGGCAAAAAAGTGGCGCACCTCATCTCGTTCCTCACAGTCTCCCCATGTAATAACCTCTGCATAAAACCTCCCTCAACAGCCTCCTCCCTAGTGTACAAACCAATCCTCCACCCAAACTCAGTAACCGAACATGACCGAATCTCCCCTCCTAACCTAAAATAAATAGTGGTACCCCCCATATCCGTCCTGGCCTCCGCCAAATCAAAGCGAAAAGTTGCAAAGAACTCCCTAACCAACTCACTGTACACAGTCTCCCTCATCCTGAACAATCTCTCCCATTGAGGACCCGTGAACCCATCGGTCTGGATCCTCCCCAAGAACTCAGCCTCTAAACCTTGGGATCTCAGAAATTCCCAATCAATCACAGCACCAGCATCAATGTGGTGATAAACAAGCTCCGCGTACTTAGTTGTAGCGGCATCATTGTCAAACTCACTCCAACTATGGACCATTTCCCCATAGTTAACTTGTTGGGGCCTAGATGAGCTGCCTTGGTGTTGTCGTGATCGCTTGCTCATTTTCCTGGAAAAAGATAGAGTGGACGAAAATGATTAGAATGAGAATTTTACAAGGCCATGCTGTCAGACACATCTGACGCCGTCAGGAAGGAGAACCTGATGCCGTCAGACCCAGCAGAAATTGATTCATGCAATTACGAGGGAAAAATCAAATTTCAAACTCTAAATCCATGACCCAAACACTCCTTTATGCAGAAAACATGGGTGGGGGGTCAAAAAAATCCGTGGTGTGAAAGATTTTTCCTTAATTAACGCATGATTCGAGTAGAACAATATCATCACATGGTAATCCTATGATTACGAAACATCAAAGGAAAGGCATTATGATTTATCAAAGATGGGTCAAAGATAGGGTTTCGGATGATGGGGGTTTTCAAAATTGGTAGGTCCTAAGGATAATTGAACAAAAAAGAGTAAAGAAAAACTACTTACCAAGTGGAGAATTATCAGGAAAGATGTCGGATTGGATGATGGAGACTCGGAGATGGTTCAGCAATTTGGGTATGATTTGTGGGGTATGAGTTGAAAGTGATGGAGTTTGGGTTATGATTGCTGAGATAGCGAGGTGACGGCGTCAAGAGTTAATATCTGACGCCGTCAGATGCCCGCATCAGGAACAAAAAGTGGTAATTCCAAATTCAGCCCTTGCACTAATGTAAATAGCTAAACATAGGTAAAAACTACGAGTAGCCATCCCGTTAGTGAAGTCCACCAGGGTCAAACGTTTCATTACTGTCACGGAGAGAGATGGGGTTGTAAAAAGGGATGGGTGAGGTTCCAGTTAAGTTGTAATCTTCGCATTGGTCAACGGTGGGTACAAAGAGGAATTGTTCCATAGAGGGTCTCAAAGTTATGGTGTTTTTGAGGTGCAACCTCTTCACACCAGGTCTAAAACCAAAGGAACGTCTCTTGCAGAAATTGGGGAGCGTGGTTTGCAAGCATCCAACAAAAATGTTATGAAATTGCGAGTTCTTCTCCTCCTGAGGATGCTCACAAAAGTAGGAGGTGATTGATGGCGAAGCACTTGAAAAGGATGTCTCATTATCCTCTTGGTCAAACACCAAAGGAGTTGGAATTTCAAAGATTTTTTCGATTTTTCTTGGTGCGGATTTTTCCTTAATCTTCTCTTTAATCCTTGATATGAATTTGTCTACTAAATCCATAAAAGCATTGCGAGTGCTTTCCAGGCGTGCTTCTAAGTGTCGAATTTGTTTTTCCTGATTATTCATGAAGGTTACCATTATCCCTTCGAACTCCTCTTGGCGTGAACGTTCAGGAAAATTATGTTTGTTAACCGCACTCCCACGTATATTAGGATTCCTTGCGGTTTCAGCAGCAGGCACTTCAGCTCTCATTAATTCTTTTACCTGCTTCTCGATATTTCCCAATAATTGTTCTTGGGTAGCGTTTACGTAATCAAGTTTCCCCTCACTTGAAAACATCGGGTCCTCCCATCCTTCTTCTTCGTATTGTGCTAACCCCTCAAGAACTTTCCAGCATTCATCAATGCTAAGTCTGTTTAGCCTGCCATTGGCGGCGTAATCTATAGCCTTTCTCGTTTGGTGATTAACTTTATCGTAAAAGATTTGAATCTGGAACCATGGCTCGATGCCATGATGAGGGACTTTTCGGAGTAGGTCTTTGTATCGAGTCCATGCTTCGTAGAAAGTTTCACCTTGATGTTGTTGGAACATCAAGATATCATTTCTAAGCTTGGTAGTTCTCCCCGGTGGGGAAAATTGAGCAACGAAACGAGTGGTGAGATCATCCCATGAGGTGATGGATCCCGCGGGTAAACGCTCTAGCCATTGACTAGCTTGATCACGTAGAGAGAATTGGAATAGGCGTAATCGGGTTGACTCTCTAGTTGTAGCATCAAGGTCTATAGAATCTACGATTTTAAGGAAGTCCTTGAGATGTTGATTTGGATCTTCGGAACGAAGTCCATGGAATGCACATCCGCTTTGCACCAACCGGATGGTGTCGGATCACAAGGGAGACACATTGGCTCCTTGGGTGAGCTCAATGGTGTTTCGATAGCCTTAGTGGCCAGGTCGGGAATACTCTCCTGGGGTTCGGGGCCTAAGAGGTTGGTTAGCTAGTTGTGGGTTTTGTGGGTGGTCTTGTTGTGGTGGGTTGATGGGTTCAAAGATGTTACCATCGTCCAAGATGTCGAATGGCAAAGAGTTACGAACAAAAAACACGAAGAAATAAGATAGACTGAAGAGAACCTAAAAATAAGAATAAAATCTTACTAGAAAGGAATCTAGCATGTAGACCTAATAAAAAGAAATTCTAACCTAGACAATAACTATTCCCCAGGCTGCGGCGCCAAAAACTTGATGCGTGGGAATTGCACCAGGCTTTACCTCTCGAGGGATCTCGAGAAGCTTACAACCCCCACCAGGCAGTGTACCTGATCGTTGTAGTATAGTATAGTGACAAGTACCAGGGGATTGATCGTTCAACTTGGGAATAGTGTCGCAAGGGTTAGAAAACCTAAAGACTAGGTCTAGAGATGAGGGATGATTATTTTTGTATTTTTATGTTTTATGGAAAGCAATTAAAAATCATGGTTTTTAGAGGAGTGGGCGGAATTAGTTGCTATTCAACTAACCCAATAACTAAGATGCAAACAAAATAAAATACTAAAATGAAAATAAACTAAATTATACTAGTGGTGTGACCAATATATGGGAGAATTGTGTTTACTTAGATTTCACTACTCCCTAGATATCTTTTTACAGGTTAATTACTTGTTACAGTTGCATGGATGACGGATTGTATTCCTTAATACCATTCATGGGGTGGCGTACTTACTTCCCCAATCCTATAAGCTCCTACTTCACTCTTATGTCGAGCCGGCTAAGAAGCTCCTAACATGGGATCACTAGAATTCGCTCATGCATTAAATACAATCATAAAAACCTAGTACACATCGGTCCATGTTTCTTAAGACGTTCAAGCAAGTTACACAATGGAGATCTGCCAGTTTTCTTAAGCCTAACATTGAAATCATTCATCCATTACAACTATAAACAAGCAATCAACCTATAATCAACATCTAGGTTTCATTACATCTAAGCAAACACATGAAAGATCTAGCCTAGCATGTTGAAATCAAGACAAGCATAAGATATATTCAAACAACACATAGACATATTGAATGAATTAAAAGAGGACTTATCTTAATTGAACATGAAAGGTTTCAAGGGGTGAAAACCCTTGAAAATACTGTTACAAACGACCTAGGGTTTATTAGGTTCGACCCTAGTATTCTCCACACAAGTTCCTCTCTTAATGAATGAAAAATAGAAAAGTATATATAGATTTTGTGAGGTAACGGCGTCAAGAGTAAATGTCTGACGCCGTCATCTCGCCGCCAAATAAGTTCTCAGACTGCCTAGATCTGGGTTTGATGCTGTCACGTGTAGTCCATTTGCAGGCCGTCACCAAAATAACTCTTGACGCCCTTCTCTTGATGCCTTCAGGTTTTCTCTGGGTCATCATGGATTTTACTCCTGACGCTGTCACAATTTCCTTCTTGACGCCATCAGTTACTGTTCTCAGCATGGAAAATTAAGTCTTTGCCGTTTTCTTCACTTTTATGCTCCAAAAACGTCCAAAATGCTTCCTTTTCCAGAATTCACTCCCAAAGTACCTAAAATCACAAAAGGAACGATTTAGAGCAATATTTGATCAAATAAATTCAATTACGGGCTTAAACGACCCCCTAAAAATGGTTCATTTTTCGCCTCATCAAGGTGGTAGACTAGAACTAGGATTAGTTAGCTTAGAATGCGTGGCAAGCTAGGTTTCCACCTCCTCATCTCTATAAATAGAGATGAGGGGATGCTAGTTATTCATTCTTCTTCTCAATTGTAAAAGTTTTATTGGTATTAATAAAGGGTTCGTTGAGGGTATATCGTGTGCTTATTATAGTCGGTTCTTTGTAGTATCTCGTGTTTGCTGCTTGTGATCGATACAACTCGCGATCTAATTTTCCACGATCGAACTTCGGGTTTGTTGTCGAAGTATTTTCCAACACAACCTTTGCAACATAAAAGCTTTAAAAGTCCAAGTACATCGCTTTGCTGAACTTTTAACGTCAGGGTGGAAGTCAAAGACCAGAAGTGCACAAAAGACTACCAAAATTAAAACTTGACACGTAATATAAGTATCATGGTATCATATATTCAAACTCAGATCAACTTCACTCAGCTTCTAACATTCAACGATCATTTCTTCTATGGATGATGCATGTGAGGAGTGTAACAGGATTCAACATCTCCTCATCCTTAGTTATAACATCAATCTTGAGGAGTATGTTCACTTTCTTCAAGACAGGTGAACTGGCTAAGGCAATCTTCACAAATTCCATCTCATGCGCCAAGTTGGAAAAAAATTCAATGTCAAATTCATTAAGATGCTCTAACCAAAAATCCGAATAATATTTTAGTGTATTACACAGCGTCAACCCTTCAACCTCACTAACCTCACTGAGTTCCATCCTCACCTTCTTCAAGTCACATGACTTGACCAATAAAAGCTTCACAAACTCCACCTCATAAGTAGGGAAAATCTTGAATCTTCAGTTCATTTAGATGCTCCAACTGTCTCCCTGAATAATCATCCAGTTTAATATCTATCCTATATTTCATAAGAGATCTATCCAAGAATAAAATAATAATAATAATAATAATAAAAAATCTACAGAAAGAAATGGAATTTCTTGTGTAAGTTTATTTTGGCATGAGAATGTACTATACAAGATTGAGATGGAAAGCGGAAGCTCTCTTTTAACCGAGTCTTCAAAAAAATGCTTGAATAATACCTGTGAGAAACTACATAAAATACTCAGATCGCGTAAGAATTCTAATAGCTCTTGAATACTTGTATCGGAACCAACGATATTATATTATCAATGCCTATATACCGTAGAAACTTTCAATGGTTAGAGATGTCAAGGGTCCATAATGTAAATTTCACTTACCATATCTAGGCTATGTTTGGCGCAGAGCTTTTTGGAGCTTTTTGGGGCGATGAGCGGAAAGTAATGAGCTTTTCAATTTTTAGTGTTCGTTTGGCAAAAGAGCGGTCAGATTTGCTATTTTTTTAGGAAAACTCATTTTTTTCAATGCTTCTTTAAGAAGCTGCGAGCGGTGAGCAGTGAGCTGTGGCTACAGCTCACATCTACTGCTCCCAACTACTTTTGCCAAACATAGCCCTAAACTATTGAGTAAGGGAAAACTTGATAAGATATGCACAAGTGTTTAATTAGATATATTTAATTGTCCAAGTATATACCTTGTGAGGCTACCGAATCTACCGAATGTTTGGTTCAAAGTGAATATTACAAAACAAAAGTTGTAGGCACCGTTAATCGGTGCAACGAGAAAACAGATAAGGGTAGCCTACCCAGAAAGCCAGACTAAGTTTCTTCACAGTATTCTTCTTATAAATGAGCTATAATCTTTTCAGTTTCAGCATAGTAGTCATGACTGTCTGCAATGACTTCAAGGGTGAACTCAGTTATTGGACCTTCATGCATTAACAAAACTTGGGATATTACAAAGTTTTAGAAATTTTGGTCCAAACATATCTCCGTTCCCTTGAGAGGATACTCGTCCTCACTGCATCTTTTTAATTTATTGGTATAAAACATAGGATGTCTTCTATGATCCATGAAGGATGGGTACTTTTGATAATTGTATCGACAGGCAAAATATGGGTTAGCTTCCATATCAAACTGTTCTTTTTGCACTGATAGCTGCAAATTCTAGTTCAAAACACACATTTTTTTGAATAGATGATCTACTTTCGATGACTAAAAAGCACAAAACATGTGTAAGTTATTAGGTATTTATAATTACTAGCACATATCATACAAAAGAATGAGTAACCAAAATAACATAATCATAAATGATAACTACAGTTAACTTACTTTGGAAGCGTACTTGTTGTTTGATAAGCCGGAGACAGAGAAAGGAAATACTGGGATCACACGATGTAAATATATTACTCCATATACTCAGTAAATAAATATAATGGTAGTATGGTACATATTAGAACTGGTTAGAGCAAGCACATCAGTAACTCAGGTTATAACTTAACTCAGCGATACATCACCGTCACATCAGCTTTAACACTTTAACCTTAACTCACAAAAAAACACCCACAACAATAACTCAACCTTAACTCACTTTAACTCAACTTTTCATATATTTTCAATTTCAACTCTAAAATAAAACTAATACTTCATTTTTTAAAAACCATAACATTAATTCTTAAAATATATTACATTACGAAAAAAAACAATACATTACGAAATTAAAAATACAATACGAAATAAAATAAAAAAATACATTACGAGATAAAAATAAGAAGCATTACGAAATAAAAAGACATAAAAAAACATTACACCACAACACATTTATTCATTCCGTACACTTTGGCAACCCGTATTTTTCAATGATACGGTCCGTTTCCATATTCACCAGCGTTACGTAGTAAGGAACTTTGCCAGTAGTGTCGAGCAACAAAAATTCAAAGTCCCTCGCCCGTATTGCTAATAATTGGTTTTCAGCGGTTGCTTTCTAAGCGAAGGACGCATCTTCACGTTTAGCCCGATACTCCTCGCGCAAAGCGTCCTCGAATTGGGCGGGCGAAATAGATCCTCCGGTACTCGCACCTTCGATGCTTGTCATTGTCTCGGATTTTTATTTCTTCGCAGCCCGCTTTTTTCCCATCGGGCGTGGTTGTGCATCATGACCAAACAACGCCTCCTTTGCTTGGCTTGGGACATCACCAGTTAAATCAACCATCTCCGGTGTGTCCCATTTCTTATGAGTAGGCAAAATACCCCAAGCCACCTCATTATTAAACGGTGCGTTTTTGCTCTCATTACGGTACATTTCCTTGGCATGTGTTGTTAAATGTTACGTATAACATTAATAGGTAAATGTCTAGTATCGAACCCGAGACCTCGGGATGGCACACATTACAAACGAGAATTAAAGATTAATAAATATTAACAGTTATGTGTATTTATTAATAACACAAGTTTAAGGACTAATGATCCTAAGTGATTAAATGTATGGACTAACTATCGTTAAATAAGAAGTAAAAGGACTAGAATGAAACTTGGTGGCAAGAAGGATCCGGAACACCCTTCTTGGGTGTATGGCCGGTCGATCACAAGCCCAAGGGGGGAAACCCATTGCCCTAACTTGCTCCCAAAGTTTTCTCTAGTATATATACAAACCCAAGGGTCATTCATTCACATCTTTTGTGCACACACAATACCCTAAGGCTTTTGTTTCCTTCTCTTTTTGTTCCTGCCGATCGAACCAAACAACCCTAAGGTTGTGGGTCGAAATTTTCATTAAGATAATTAGTCTTGTGTTTAATCTTGCAATCACTTTAATTCGGTATTGGTTTGTGTGTACAAGAACGAGGTAATAACTCACTATAGTTATTATCAAGAGATCGATAAACAAAACGGTAAGGGGTTTATCATAGATCTATTATTACACAAGATCAAGATTTATTGAAGTGCATCGGGTACGTTCCTATTTATGTTTTAGTTAATATTTATGTGTTATACTTGATCTAGCTTCCGCAACTATGTGTACTTTGATTGTCATATTCTAACAGTGGCATCACGAGCCATGTATAACATGTAATTGATTACTAAAACAAAATAAAAATCAAATCTTTAATTGTTTTACATACATGTTTTGATCTAGGGTTTTTCTTTTTAAAATTTTTTTTGAAAAATTTGAAACGCTAACCCTAATTTATGGAGGGGGGGTCGATTTCCATACAAACCCTAATTAGGGTTTATGGTTTTTTGATTTATATGTAATCACTAGAAACCCTAGGTCATTAACCGGTTATGTGAACGTATCTTGTGACCTATGTGGTAATTGTTATGCTTTAATCCGTGACGAATCATGCATGATAGTCTTGGATCTATTAATTGTTATTATTGTCACATGTTTTAGATAGATCTAAAATTGGGGAAGACTCCAATATATATATATATATATATATATATATATATATATATATATATATATATATATATATATATATATATATATATATATATATTAAAATCAATTTATGTGCTATGTGGTATATGATTAGCTTTGGCCTATGCAATTGACTTGTCAATGTATGTGACTCATCTCCATCAAGAGGTGAAGGCCCTAGTTGATTATATGCATATAAAACCTAGAATTGATTACTTGTTTAATTGTTTTAATTGTTTGATATGATTGTAAGCAATAAAAGGGTGATTTTTTATAAAGAAAATAATATTGACTAATAATGGTGAAACTTTAAGTGATAAAGATTGAATCTTGCGGTGTCTTATGTGCCAACAACGGTTCGCTTCGCACGATAATTCGCTCCAAGGCGAGAGTAGCAAGATTCATACTTTATTACATGTTTTGAGATTGAATCCATAGACTTTTTCTTGATTGATGTTTTGTACAACATGCTTTTAAAAGCAATTCCTTTAAGACAACATTCAAAGTCGTGGTAAGAAGGCTTAGAAAGAGCCCTAGAGTCTGCCTTGGTTATCACACTTACGTCTTAAACGAATTTCTTTTAAAATCATTCTTGTAGAAAGTCATCTTAGGGTTTTTAAAACCTCAAGTAAAACTTTGTGTATTAATTTCAAGAATTGGTAATTAAAAGTTTTTTTTGAAAACTTATGCTATAAAGATGAGTGCATGCATCTTTATACATATTTTGATTAAGACATCAAAATTGCCTTAAATTTTAAGTTACATGCCATCTATCTATAAGGAACACTTGGAATTTTAATTTAGTAAACGTGAGACCTAGGCTAAATTTTTATAACAATGTAAAATTCTGTTAATGCGTGAGACCATAGATAGTAATTTTACAGTTTCTAAGGTAGACAACTTAATTAAGTTGTGCGTGAGACCTAGAACTTAAGGCATGAGATGGGATGAAACATGCTTACAAGGCAAATTGATGAATCAATTTGATATAAATCCCATAATGATCTAGGAATTGGAAATCTTGTTTGCCAATTATTGTTCGATGGATTACCATCTTTTATACTTTCACCACTAGCAGATCAATTGATGTGGTGGAATCTATGTAAAGTTGGATCCTAGATTTTCAAGAAAATTAGATGGTTATATGAATATAGCCTTTGGGTATTTTATTTTCTTGAAAATATTTATTATCGAAAATACAAATGTTTGAACTTTTATCTGTAGATATGGCTCAACCCGATAACCCAACTGTGATTTCTGCTTTCAAGAATCATCTTGAAAGAGAAAAATTGACTGGAAAGAATTTCATGATTGGCACCGTTCACTCAGAATTGTCTTGAGGGCGGCCGGTAAGCTCAATCTCTTGACCGATGAATGTCCAGCTTTGCCTGCTGCTACTGAACCAGAAGCAGTTAAGGTGGAGTGGAGGGAGAAACATGCTAAGTTTAATGAGGTTGCTTGTTTAATGTTCACTAGCATTAGTGCTCAGTTACAAAAGAAGTTTGAGTACTAATTTCCTAAAGACATGCTTGAAGTGCTTCAACAGTCTTATGAGAAATCTCCTGCAGTTGAAATGTATGATGAACTTGACAAGCTACACAACTGCAAGCATGGTGATGGTAAACCAGTTGAAGATTATGTGACAGAGATGAAAGAATCATTTGATCAGCTTCACAGAATTGGATTTGGTTACCCCGACAATGTGCAAGTGAACTTGATCAACAGGTCCCTTAACAAGGACTTTGCTGGTTTTGTGCAGAATTTCAACATGCATTGCTCGGGGAAGACAGTCTCAAAATTACTCGCATTGCTTGTTGATTATGAGAAAAGTCTACCAGCCAAGGTCAAGGCTCCTACCCCGCAAGTGGTGGTGATTCATGGGGGGAGAATCCAGAAGAAATTGCATGTGAACAAAGGCAAAGGGAAATGTGATAAAGGCAAGCAGGTCATGGCCTATCAACCTCAACCCAAGATGAAGCAACATCGGCCTAAGCAGCACAAGGTGAATCCTCCAAACAAGAAGGATCAGGCTTGTCACCATTGTCATCAACAGGGCCATTGGAAGCGCAAGTGTCCTCTCTACATTCATGACTTTCGATAGAAGAAACAGGGTAATGAAGCTGGTAACCCCAATTCATCAAGTGCGTTCTTTATGATTGAATTATTCACTCTTAATCCTAAATTGAATTCATGGGTATATGATATGGGATGTGGCATTCATATTTGCAATACCTTGCAGGGGTTTAGAGTTGAGAGAAAGCTGGCCTATGGACAACAATTCTTGCACGTGGGTAACGGAGCACATGCAGAAGTTGAAGCTATAGGAGTTTTTAATTTAGTGTTGCCTTCGGGCTTAGTACTATCTTTAAATAATTGTCATTATGCACCGTCAATTGTTAGAGGTGTAATTTCACTTTCATGTTTGTTGAACCTTGGTTTTGATCATACTATTTCTAGCAATGGAATTTCAGTTTCTTTAAATGGTGTTTTTTATTTTAATGCAATTGCTGTGAATGGTGTGTTTGAAATTGATATGAATGATAATGATAATGCTTTTGTTAAAAATAATTCAATGTATAGCATCAGTAATAAGAGAATCAAGAAAGGTCTGGATTCGTCTTATCTTTGGCGTTGTCGACTTGCTCACATTGTGATACGTGGGAATTGCATCCTCGCAACAGGTTTTACCTCTCAAGGGATCTTGAGAAGCTTACAACCCCCACCAGGAAGTGTACCTGATTGTTGTAGTATAGTATAGTGACAAGTACCGGGGGATTGATCGTTCAACTCAGGAATAGTGTCGCTAGGATTAGAAAGCCTACTAAACTAGGTCTAGAGGTGAGGGATGATTCTTTTTGTATTTTTATATATTTATAAAAGCAAGTAAAATCTCGGGTTTTAAAGGAGTGGGCGGAATTAGTTGCTAGCCAACTAACCAATTACTAAAGATGCAATCAAATTAAAATAAAAGAAATAAAAATTAAACTATTATACTAATGTGATGGAAACATTAATGAGGAAAGTTGTGTTTACTTAGATTTCATTACTCCCTAGATATCTTTTACAGGTTGATTACCTTGTTACAATTGCATGGATGACGGGTCATATTCCTTAATACTAGTCGTAGGGCCGTGTACAATATTCCTGTTGGGATATGAAATATCAAAGTATTTCTGGATGTCAAAGTACTGCTGCATGAAGAATAAAGTCAAAGTACTGCTGAAGGAAAAAGTCAAAGTGCTGCTGTTATTGAAGAATGTTTAAAGTATTTCGAAGGAAACAAGGACTGATATGCAATATTAGATAAGGATTAATGTGTAATATTAAACGAATATTCTAGAATTAGTTAGCGATAATTACTTGTCGTTCAAGGATTACATGTTGTAAACCGACTTAAGGTTATCTATATAAAGAGCCTTAAGAGGTATTGGTCGATATAAGTTTTACAAGTTAGATACGTTTAGAAGTCGATCAAAGTTAAATAGTTAGGGATTGTTAGTGAATCTGTGTAATAAAGCAGGTTCTAAGTTTGGTTAATAAAAAAGTTCTTCTTAAGCTTTGTGTTAAGTAGATTCCGCATACTTTACAAGGTCAAACAGTGTTTCAATATTAATAGTGTTGAGATTACTCAATATTGTTAAATCTTTACAAGCTACAAAGTAGTTTGGTCAGAGTATATCGATCTAACAAGTGGTATCAGAGCTTGTGTTGGAAACTCTGATTAAGAAGACAAACCTTTAAAACCGATTTCACTACAAACCCTTCAAGATGTCGACAGATGCTGCACCTGCTCCCTCAATCACTGCTGTAAGAATCCCTATTGTTAAGAAGGGAGAATACAACCTATGGGCCATGAAGATGAGGCAGTACATTGCCATCACAGACCATGCTTTGTGGGATGTGATTGTCAATGGTAATATGCAAATCGAAGAACCAGTAGAGGTACCTGGACAACCAACACCACCAAAAATAACTGTACCTGCTGCTACGAAAAGAAATCAAGACAAAGCTCTCAACATACTGCTTTCTGTTATTCCTGATGGTCACCTATTAAAGTTTCATGATGCCAAAGATGCCAAACAACTATGGGCTGCAATAAAGAAGAAGTTTGGAGGTAATGATGCTTCCAAAAAGATGCATAGGAATTTGCTGAAGCAACAATTTGAAACTTTCACTGTTGGTGAAAGAGAAGGTCTTGATTCTGCTTATGAAAGATTTCAACATCTTTTGAGTATGCTAGAACTATATGATGCTGAGGCATCAGTTGAAGATGCTAATTTAAAGTTTCTAAGGAGTTTACCATCAGCATGGCATGTAGTTGCTACTATGATCAGAGGACAATCAGGGCTGGATACTATGGACTTTGATGATCTTTACAACAATCTGAAGGTGTATGAGCATGAGATGAATGGTACTACAGGTTCAAGCACACAACAGAATATTGCTTTTGTCTCTTCTGAAAAGAGAAGCAGTACTTCCAACAAAGGTACTACTTACCCTGCTCAAAGTACTGTGACCGAAACACAGGTTCCATGCACAACAATGGTCACCACCAATTCATCACAATCAGTTACCCCCACCTCAGATGATGTTCTATGTTCATTCTTTGCTCAACAAGCATCTATGCCGGTCACCTATCAAGAAGATGTATTGCAAATAGATGATGATGCCTTGGAAGAAATCGATATCAGATGGCAAGTTGCTATGCTCACTGCAAGGATCAAGAAGTATGTGAACAAGACAGGAAACGGCATCAACTTCAGAGCTAAACAAGGAATAACATTTGACAAGTCCAAAATTGAGTGTTTCAACTGTCAAAGGACTGGTCACTTTACAAGAGAGTGTAAGTTTGCAAAGTATCAAGCAAACAAGATGATTGAACCACCCAAGCCTGAAAGAAAAGAGATTCCAATTACTGAACCAAAACCAAAAGCTTTGGTTGCTCAAGAGAATCTGTCAGAGATTGATTGGTCCAATGAGTTTGATGATGAACCTGTAACCTATTCAATGGTTGCATTGGAAGATTGGAGCACAACATTTGATGAAAAGCCTGGATATGCTGCTTTGGAGTCAAGAGATGAGTTAGGAAGTTTTGATTGGAGCATGGAGTTTGAAGAAGCACCTGTTCAGCTTGCTATGGTAGCTGCTTCACCAAGTTCATCCACTAACTCTGAGGTATGCTCTAAGTGTAATGATATGTATCAAAAGTTACTTACTGAGTATGTAGCTGAAAGAGATAAATTTCAAAAAGCTAGGGCTGAGATAATGGGTTATCAAATAACTTTAGAGTCAATGGAAGCCAAAATTCTTACACATGAAAACAATGAAGTAGCATGGCTTGAAACATATAAACAACAGGATTACCTAGTTAAGTTGAATGAATGGAAACTAGGTTGCAAGGTGTCTGAACTAGAAAAAGTGACTGCTGAAAGGGATAAGTTGTTAGAAAAACTTGCTGTATGGAATGAGGCAGGTGTGTCACATGTTCAATTTGTTGAAAAGCAAAGAACATCTAATATTAAGACAGGCCTAGGTTATGATAGTAATGAAGGTATTCCATTTAAGAGCAAGGAACTAAATCTTACTGTTGATTCCTCCACTAGTGATGAAGAGTTCATAAGTCTAGATGAAAACACTTCTAGTGATGAGGAATCCCCTAGTCCAACACCTCCTGTATTTCAGAAAGAAAAAGGTTATAATGCAGTTCCACACCCACCAGGTAGCTTTCAACCACCTAGAAAATATGTTGATTGTTATGGTGTAGATAATCTAGAGTTTAGGAAAAAGCTTAAAAGTAAATTTAATCCTGAAACTTTAGAAAGATCTGTTGAAGCTCCTAAGGTAGAAGAGACCAAGTTTTCAAAACAAGCAGTACCTTCAAACTCTTTTCGAAGTACTGTTAATCACTCAGCAGTACCTCAAAGAAAACTTTTTCAAAATACTGCTAATTTTAGAAACACTCATGGAAGGGGATTTGGGGATATTGGTCCAAAGGTCTGTTATGTTTGTTATAGTCCTCATCATTTAATTAAAGACTGTGATTATCATTCAGACTACTTAAGTAAATATCCAAAGACCAGAACTGCACAACCAAGTTATAGGGAGAATAAGCCAAGGGATAACAAACCAGTTTGGAACTATACAAATAGGGTCAACCATAGTAATTTCTCAAAAGACTATAGGTACTCTCATCAGAAAAGGCCATACTCCAAACCCTCAGTACCTTCACAAAGTACTGACAGAAAGATCCCTAATGTTTCTAGCAAACAGTCTAATGTAAGATCTAGGAGGCACAATTATTATAACCCTAGACAACCTTACAACACAAGAAAAGATGCTAGGATACAGAACCCAACTCCTAAAGTTACAACTAAATGGGTTAAGAAAGAAAGTACTGCTGGGGAAAAACCAGTACTTTCAGAAGTTAAGGGTGAAAAAGGGGACAAGTGATCTTGAAAAAACAACAGTTTTGGAATCAAAAACCTTAATTCTTGATCATGCTTTCAAAGACAGTGGTGATTACATACTCAAAAATTTTGAGTATGTCACTCCACAAGGGGAACACAAGTCAGTAATGTCTTGGGTTCCTAAAATTAACTAACCTTTTCATGTAAATGCAGGGCAACCCAGAGGAGGAGCTTAAAGATCATCTTATTGTAGATAGTGGTTGCTCTGGCATTATGACAGGAGAAAAGGAGCTCTTGTCAGATTTTAAAGCTTATTATGGAGGAAAAGTTGCATTTGGGAATGATCCTGATAGAGGAAGAATAACTGGCAAAGGAACTATCAAGGCAGGAAAAATTGATTTTGAAGATGTTAGATATGTAAAGGAGCTCAAATTCAATCTTTTGTCAGTCTCTCAGATCTGTGATAAGAAGTACCCTGTGTTATTCTTTGACACAGAATGTCTTATACTTTCTCCTGATTTCAAGTTAGAAGACAGAAACTTGGTGTTACTGAGAGCACCAAGAACTAATGATGTGTACAGCATTGACTTAAAGAATGTAAATTCTGTTGAAAGAGCAACATGTTTGATTGCAAGAGCATCTATGGAGGAAGCACGTTAATGGCACAGAAGACTGGGACATGTTAATTTCAAGAATATCAATAAGCTGGTCAGAGGTAACTTAGTTAGAGGATTACCTTCTAAGACATTCAAGAATGATCACACATGTCTTGCTTGTAAGAAGAGTAAACAGCACAAGGCCTCTTGTAAAAAGATTGATGAGAAGACTATTAGAGAGCCTTTGGAATTGTTGCATATGGATTTGTTTGGACCTGTTTCAGTTGTTAGTATGAACAAGAAGAAGTACTGTTTGGTTATAACAGATGACTGTAGCAGATTTAGTTGGGTCTTTTTCTTATGCTTTAAAGATGAAACTTTTGATGCTATTCATGATCTAATTATAGCACTTGAAAATCAGTTAAGACTCAAGGTTAGAGGAATTAGATGTGATAATGGGACTGAGTTTAAGAATCAGCTTATGGATGAATTTTGTGCCAAGAAGGGAATTAAAAGAGAGTTCAGTATTGCTAGAACTCCTCAACAGAATGGAGTTGCAGAAAGAAAGAATAGAACTCTTATAGAAGCAGCAAGAACAATGCTTGCAGATTCTCAACTACCTGTTCCATTCTGGGCTAAAGCTGTAAGTGCTGCTTGCTATATATTGAATAGAGTATCAGTGACTAAACCTCAAATGAAGACACCTTATGAGTTACTCATGGGAAAGAAGCCAAGTATCAAGTTTATGAAACCTTTTGGATGTCCTCTCACCATCTTAAATACTGCTGATAATTTGGGAAAATTTGATGGGAAGTCAGATGAAGGATATTTATTGGGATATTGTACAAATAGCAAAGGATTCAGAGTGTACAATAGGGCTGCCAAGAAGGTTCAAGAATGTCTTCATGTTGATTTTTTGGAAGAACAAGAGAACTCTAAAGGTAAAGGTCCTGATTGGATGTTTGATCTTGATTTAATGTCTTCATCAATGAATTATGTACCTGTAAGGGAAGAAAATCAAGTTACTCCCACTGAAGAAGAAGCACAGTACATTGTTCATGATGTTAATTTAAGATCTGAAGATGAGCCAAAAAATATTGCCAATGATGAGAAGAAATATACGTCTCAACCTAACAGTACTATTGATCCTCAAAGTACTGTTCCACCATAAATACCAGTATCTGCAGAAGATCAAGCCATTCAAGATGAACTTTCTAGGATGCTTTTTCAAGACACAATGGCTAAGTTGTATGATGATGAACAAAGGAGAGCTTATGAAGCAGAAAAGAAGAATGCAAAAGAAACAGCCAGTACTTTACCCCAAAGTACTGTCAACCCTTTTGAAAGTACTTTTCAGCCATTGAATACTTCAAATTGGATAAATACTGATGCTGTTCATGATCCTAATATGCCTGACTTAGAAGATACTGCTGATCCAAACACAATTACTTTAGAAGATACTGATGATGAATTGGATCAAGAAGGCATTTTCTCAGATTCTAATGAAGATCCAGATATAACTAACTTGGAAGATAATCTTGAAGTTCCACCAACTCCAACTCTCAGAATTCATAAAACTCATCCTGCTACCAATATTATTGGACCCTCATCATCAGGGCTGCTCACAAGGACTAAGGCTAAGAATATGTCTCAACAACATATTTCTTTACTTAATTTTATCTACAAGCTAAACAGGGTGAATCACAAGGATCAGAAGTTGTGTTTATTTGCTTGTTTTCTATCTCAGGAAGAGCCCAAGAATATCAAACAAGCATTAGCCAAGGAAAGTTGGGTGGAAGCTATGCAAGAAGAACTTCTACAGTTTAAACTTCAAGAAGTTTGGGTATTATGTGATTTACCTGATGGAAAGAAACTTATTGGAACTAAATGGGTTTTTAGAGTAAAAAGAGATGAAAGAGGGAATGTTATTAAGAACAAGACAAGATTAGTGGCTCAAGGATATAGACAGGAAGAAGGAGTAGACTATGATGAAGTTTTTGCTCCTGTGGCAAGGCTTGAAGCCATCAGGCTATTTTTGGCTTTTGCATCTTATATGGGATTCCCTATATATCAGATGGATATTAAAAGTGCTTTTCTTTATGGCAAAATCACAGAAGAAGTTTATGTCAAACAGCCTCCTGGTTTTGAAGATCCTGCACACCCAAACAAAGTTTACAAGGTAATAAAAGCTCTTTATGGTCTTCATCAAGCTCCAAGAGCTTGGTATGAAAGGCTTTCCAACTTTCTATTGCAACATGGTTATAGAAGAGGAGCTATTGACAAAACTTTGTTTATCAAGAGAGACAAGAAGGATATTATGCTTGTTCAAGTATATGTAGATGATATTATTTTTGGTGCTACCAAGCAATCTATGGTGAAGGAATTTGAAGATCTTATGCAGAAAGAGTTTCAGATGAGTTCCATGGGAGAATTAACATTCTTCTTAGGCCTTCAAGTACAACAGTCAAGCAGTGGGATTTATATTTGTCAAGATAAGTATGTTGCAGATATTCTTAAGAGATTCACTTTTACAACTGTTAGGCCTACATCTACACCAGTGGATACTAACAAACCTTTGGGAAAAGATGAAGATGGAGAAGATGTTGATGTCACATTATACAGGTCTATGATTGGATGTCTTATGTATTTAACTGCATCAAGACCTGATATTACTTTTGCTGTGAGCTTATGTGCAAGACATCAGGTTAATCCAAAAGTATCTCATTTGAATGTTGTCAAGAGGATTTTCAGGTATCTTAGGCAACAACCTAAGCTAGGATTATGGTATCCTAGGGATTCACCTTTCCATCTCCATGCCTTCTCAGATAGTGATTATGCTGGAGATAACTATGACAGAAGGTCCACAACTGGAGGATGCCAGTACCTTGGAAGCAGATTAGTGTCATGGCAATGTAAGAAGCAAACAATTGCAGCAACTTCTTCCACAGAAGCAGAGTATGTAGCTGCTGCAAGTTGTTGTGCACAAGTACTTTGGTTGCAGAATCAGCTTTTGGATTATGGATTCAATTTCAAGAATACTCCTATCAACATTGATAATGAGAGTACCATATGTATTGTTAAGAATCCAGTCTATCATTCCAAGACCAAGCACATTTAGATTAGACATCACTTCATAAGAGATTGCTATGAACAAAGGCTTATCAATGTGGTTAAAGTTCATACTGATGATAATGTAGCAGATCTACTCACTAAGGGCTTTGATGTTTCAAGATTTACTTTCTTAGTTGTGAGTATTGGCATGATTAATATGTAAGCTATTTTTTAGGGGAGGCATAAGTAGTTATTAGTTAGTCATTATTTGAGGGGAGGCTACATGTATCATTCCAAAGAAAGAATTTTCTTCATGATTCTTCCAATTACCATTCAGAAGTACAACCACATTCTTACTTTCAAGTACAAGACACAAACACAACAAACACAAACAAAACACAAGACTCCATCAACCTACTACCAAGCTCCACAATTTACTCCATTGGCCTTTTACCCTTGCACTCATAGCTTTGCTTTCCCTTTTGAGCAGTCCTTCTCTTGTCATCAAAAGAAGTCTGTTTTCTTGGGCAAGCCAGGCCAAGTACTTGTTTGGGAGGTCTTTCTTTTCTTGGATCAGGCCACTTCATATTCTGGATAGCTGTTTCCAGGGCTTGAGTCAATGCATGTGGAAGCTCTTTAGCCAAAGTTGAACCAGAACCAACTCTCTTTTTGGGCTTTTTGATGGTAGTACTGCCTGCATCAGTTATGGTAGAGTTGGCTGCACTCATTGTTGATGAAGCTTCTTGGTGTCCCATCCATTGCACATGAGGAGGAAAATAGTCTGTCCATCCTGGATCTTCAAACTCAGAATCAGAGTAGTACCTTATCTCTGAGTCTGTGGTACCTTCTGAGTCTGAAGAGATGTTTACAATGGGTATGTCACTCATTCTGCTTACCTGTTTGTATTTAGAGAAAATTTTGTGTTTGCAAAGTATTGGTGAAGTTGCCTTTATAAGCAAGATGAAGGTTAATGGGCGTTTAATGAAGTGTATTGAAGTTCACTTACCCTGGTTGTTTTGGAATTTAATTTGGTACTAGTCTTTAATGAAGTGTTGACTTTCTAAGATATTTTGGTCAAAAGGTCAATCTTCGAGATTTTTAGTGGGAAAGTACCTTGGTTTGAGTTTATGGTGGAAATTACTTCTCCATTCTTTATGGAAAGTACTGCTTGGTGTTATTAAAAGGGTTCGCTGATGTGTCAGAGACTGTTCCAACGGTCAGATTTGCGGCTAACAACCTTTCGAAAGATATGGGATATTTACTTCCAAAAATAACGGTAAAGTCATTAATTCACCGTGATTTTTTGTAATTTTATCCGTATATAACCCTCATATCTTTTCCTTTTATTCACCTTACTCGTCCATAATAACTCATACCTACTTTCAATCGATCATCACTTTTCGTACTCTAATCCTAATCATCATGGCTAATCGACTTACCAAAACCAAACATAACATGATTGCAAACCTTGAGAAAACCCAAGCAAACCTTGATTTTCATGGAATCATTGATTTTCTCACTGGTACCAACATCTGTTACTCCATCCTTGTCAACCCTGAGATTATTGGACCCTGGATTCAAGCTTTTTGGGATACAGCTCAGTCACATGTTGAAGATGGAGAGGATATCATTACTGCTACAGTTGCTGGGAGAGCTATACGTGTTACAGAAGCTTCAGTTAGGGAGGTTTTGCTATTTGATGATGAAGGAGGCTCTGTTTTATTTGGGAAACAAGAAGTTTGGAATACACTTAGAGATATTGGGTATGAAGGTTCTTTGACTAAGCTTACTTTTCAGAAGGCTATGGTTAGTCCTCATTGGAAATTTCTTATTCATGTTTTGCTACATTGTTTGAGTCCAAAGAGTACTGCTTGGGATCAATTCAGTCATTCTATAGCTTCTGCTTTTGTTGGTCTAATTACCAATCAACCTTTTAACTTTTCATACATGATTCTTGAGAGTATGCTTACTCATGTTAAGGCTGGCAAACCTTTTCTAATGTATCCTAGGTTTGTTCAATTGCTTTTAGAAAATCCACTAGATGGTGTACCCAAACCTCAGGATTATGTACCTACCATTAGGATGCCATCTAAAGTTTTCACTTTTATGTCTCATAAGGGAGTTAATTTTTCGGGTAGGAATACACCTCTTAATGCTTATATATTAGAGGTAGCTCAAGCTGTTAGGAATGAAGAAGACAATAGTGGTTCTGCACATTCTGATAATGCTGCTCAATCTGATTCTACTGAGCATTCTGCTTCAGTACATACACCTACACCACCTATTGTTTCTCCTCAGCATGTTGTTTCAGGTGAAAGGACTCCCTCAGTTACAGCCTCTTTGGATAAACCTGTTTCTGCTCAAGGTACTTCTCCACAAAGTACTGATTCACAAGGTACTGCTTCAGAGGATTCTCCAGTACCTAATCCCAATGATTATACTTTCACAAGTGGGTTTCAAACACCTGGAGAAGATGAGGGAATTACAGGTACTGAGAGTAATTCTGATTTGGCTAAGGAATTAGAGAAGCTGAAGTCAACTGTTACTTCTCAAGCTGCATAAATCAAAAGGTTAAGAAAGAAGTTCAGAAGATTGAAGAAATTTGTCTGGCCTCTTGTTCATAATTTTAGGCTTTTTGTGAAAGAAAAGAAGCAGTCTCAGAAGCTACAATCTAAATAGAAAAAGTCTAAGTCTAAGAGGAAGCATAGGAAATCATCATCTATCAAATTGGGGAGGAATCAGGATGATAATTTGGATAGATTTGATGATATGGATAGATTTGATGATATGGTTCAATTTTCAGATAACAAGAAAGATCAAGATGAAAATGTTGCTCAAAATAGTACTAAAAGAAAAAGTAGTGAGACAGAGCAAATTGATCTTGAAGTTGAGCATGAGAATGTAAAAAGTGGGGATACAGAGCAAATTGATTTAGAAGGAAATAATGCTCAAAGTACTTTTGTTGAAAATACTGTTGTGCAAGGTACTGATGAACAAGATATTGCTGGTCCTTCTACAAAGTATCATGAAGATGAAGCTGGTCCTTCCACTTTTATACAACAAGAAGAAGAAAGAGTGCATACTGTTAGTGATGATGCAACAATTGCTCAGGTTATGATGAATTTAAGAAGACCTACTGGAGGAATACATATATCTGAGCCTGCACAAAAAGATGATGAAAGTACTTCTGAATCAGAGAAACTAGATCCAAAAGATAAAGGGAAATGTATAATGGTTCAGAAAGATACTAAGAAGAAGAAGAAGAAATTTTCTATTGCTCAGATTAGAGAATTAGAGACTGCAGATGATTTAGAGCTTGCTAGAAAGCAACAAGCTGAATATGATGCTGAGTATTTGGAAGAAGTTAGCAGGCCAATTACAAAGAAGCCAATGACCAAAGCTCAGGAAAGGAATTGGATGATGCAATTTTTAAGAAAGAAGGGATACAAGAATTTACATAAACAAAGGTATCCAGAAATAAAAGCTTTATGGGACAAAGTAAGAAGATATCAGAAGAGAGATAGAAAGTTTTGTACCCATGGAAGTTGATGGAAAGAAGAATTTAGAAGATGTCAGAAAGGAAGAAGCTGAGCAAAGGAGAATGAAAAGGAAGAAATTAGCTGAAGATGATCAACTGACAAAAAGGCTGAAGTTAGTTCATGATGATACAGTTGATGAACTCAGAAATTATTTAAGAGTTGTTGATTTTGAGAACAAAAGGATTGATGATTCTGGAAAGAAGTCCAAGATAATCTCATTTTCTGTGGTTGAATCTAAAGAGGGAAATTATTTTATGATCTACAGAGAAGATGAAAGCTTCACAACATTTTATATGTTATGGGATTTGTTGCACTGTATCACAAGGGCAGATCTTTATGACTTATATGTGCAAGTACAGACTTATTATACAGAGAATGAAGCTTCAGAAGTGGGATTAGTTTTACTTGGAGACTTATTTACCATCTGGGATACTGAAGAAACAAGTGTTGATCCTCTCTGGAATGATCAAGAGAATTGGGAAATAACAAGATGGAGATTCTTTGAGTCATCAGGAGTTCATACACTAGAGATGGAAGATGGTACCATGATTCACATGTTGGCTGAGAGGAGATATCCATTGATTAGAGAAATAATGCTCAGAATGCTGGATCATGGAATGGAACTTGAAGATGAATCTGAAGTAGCTTTGGATGTTATCAAGCTATTTATTAGATGGGTCAAGTCTGAAGAGTAATATTGCATAATACTGGTATGATTTATTTTGTAAAATAAAAGTATTTTTCTAAGTGCTGTAAAAACAAACAGTACTTTATCAAAGTACTGCTTGCTGATATAAACCAGTATAAGTTCTTTAAAATAAAAATAAATGTTTTTGATGTTTAAAAGAAAAGGAAAAAGGATTTGAAAAGAAACACATGGTGTTAGTATTTATACTACACAACAAATGGTAATCAACTCACCATGTTTAACAAACAAGAAAGAGTTTGGCTCATCATGAGGGTACGGCTCTGATGTGATAATCAAATCCGTTGATGGTTGATAGTTTACCAAAAACTAGGTTCTCAACTCACCATACATCCAAGTGATCAAGAGTTGGCTAGTCCATAGCTGTAACACCCCCAAAATACCGCAGCGGAAGACTGTGTCATAGGGATGCTACTTCAGGGCACAAAGTACAAGATATAGAAAACGCCCTCTAAATGAGACGTTTTTGAAAAGTTACCATTCGAATAGATAAAAGTCATAGTTTACAAAACAAAGATCCCAAAGTAGAATAATACATAAGTTTTTAAAGTGTAACGAATGGTAAACGATAAAAGTGAAAGTCTCCAAAAGCATGCCCTAAGACTCTCAGCTCCACAAACCTGCTATCGCCTTTCTAACCTGAGATAAACATGCTTAAAAGTGTCAACACAAAGGTTGGTGAGTTCATAGAGTTTGTCTTAATACAGTTGAAAAGCCTATAAAGAATGTTCACACAGCAAAGGCATCGTAAATCCACTCAGTTACGAGTCCCGTCATAAGAGACTTGTAACCTGTGTGTTCACAACCCACTGCTACAAAATAATATGATTAAGATATGTATAAGTTCATAACAACAGTTTAGCAATTTGTAGTGAGTCTACACTTCATCTCCGAAGACCTCACCTAAGTATGTATACTTCCATGGTTGTGCCCAGAAACTTAATCTGGGGCCATAGGAAGTATATATGTTTCCATGGTTGTGCCCAGAACTAAATCTGGGGCCATTGGAAGTATGTATGTATGTATCCATCACAGTTTAGTATAACACAGTTAAGTATAACACAATCACGTATGTATGACATCAAGTATAATGTAATCAAGTATAATGTTTTCAAGTATAATGTTTCCCAAGTATAAATGTTATGTGAATCTGTACAAGTAAGCAAGTAGTAGCATGTATCTCCCCCAAAGAGTTGATAAAACAATTAAAAGAGTAGGGGCTATGACTCACCTGATGCAACAGCTACGATGACAAAAGTGTATACACAGAAATGAGGTTCGATCTCTAACCGCAACCTAATATGAATGATGAACGATCTACTTTAGATCACCAAATGATGTTATGAATGTCCATGCTCATGTTTCTATACCACTCTAGTCTTTGGAAAAACACTTGTGTTATCAAAAATATATAATCCAAGAATTTGGAAAAATATTGCTATTAGAAAATATAATAAGCTAGTTGTAATAAATATATACTTATATATATATATCGTATGTTTCCATGTTAGCGTTGAAATACTCGAGTTGTAATCCTTGAAATGATGAAAATATACTCGTAATAACTAATACTACATTAGTTATAAAACTTGGTACTTAATATTACTTCTAGCTTATAAATGTACTTCGTAGTTTTTGTGCCAAATTCTATTAAAAGCTGTCAAATAGAAATGGTTTTAGCCGATATTCAAACGTGAATATCTTTGTCGTTTCTTGTCCGTTTTACTTGTTCTTTATGTCCACGGTTACGTCTTAGTATATAGTAATATATTTTGGAAAGCTCGGCTCCTCCGGGTTACGTCTAAAGTCTCTTTTTGTCCAATGAAAAACGTCCAACAGCAAACATTTTCAGAAAAATACTTTTCGTCTACAATCTTACAAAAATCATAACTCCTTCGTTATAAACTCTTTTTAATCCGTTCTTTCGCCTACGGATTCGTTTTTGAAAGTATTTTCTAAAAATTTTGCCAAAGTTCCCTTGGTGTTTACTGATTTTCCAGATTTTTACAAAACGGGACAGCATGTCTAAAATAGGTTCCAAATCAAGTTTTCAAGGTTTATAACTAATTTCTACCATCACCAAACCTCTTGTAATCACCACATAGCTAATCTAATCTTACCATACACCTTCTTAGGGTGCCATGGACTCCTAACCAAGTTATTATAGCAAGGGGATTCATAAATAAAAAGTTAGGGTTTGTATGTTCCATTTTTGACCAAATAAGTGGTGGTATAGCTAGTTGTACATGGTTTTTAGCATGGAAATCATGTAATACAAGTAAATATAAGATGTTTCATGTAAAAATAAAGTTGATAACTTACTTGATAAAATGAGATGATTAGATGGCTAGAAACCTTGGATTACTTGTGTGTTTGATGCAAGAATCTTGATTAGAATGATAAAATGAATAACTTTGGTGCTTTAAACTTTTGAAAACCATGGATTGATCATGGAGTTGGGAAAAAGTCGTGGGTTTGCTAGAGAGGATGAAGAAGATGAGAAAAAAATCTAACTTATCTAAAAGTGTGATTTATGATTCTTGAATTTTTGGTAAAGTAAGGTTTTTAGAGTTTATTAGTTTAATACTTAGGAGATTAATGCTAGAGGTTAAAAGGGTTCATGTGGCCTGTTTTGGTGAGCCAAGGAGGGGGGTAGGGGTGCTTGGTATTTAATTAGAAATCTAGTGTATCGTTAAGTGTTATTACGAGTTATTCGCTAAAATCGGGTACCGGGTTTAATAGCAATAAACGTTCACGAAGTTAACCGGGATGAAATAAAGTTATAATAATGTTAAAAACATATTAAAAATATGTTGGGTACATTTACTGAGTGATCGGGTGATTATTGTTTAGTTTTCACGAAAACCGTCGTTATATTCATACGCGTACGTTATAAATAAAATAAATTTCCAAAATACTGGGTAACTGAATGTTATAAGTTTTATGATGTTAAAATGGATATAAAAATATGTCGGGACCATCGTGGGAATATTTAGATATATTCGTTGTGTATAAACCGGGTGTTAACGTTTACTATAATTACTTATACGTAAAAACGTTAAATGTATCAAATATATAAATTTGAAAATCCTGAGAGTGGTATAACATGAAAATGCTGTTATGATGATATGCAGACTATCTCCAGTCCGTATGCAGTGTTCTTAACACTAATGAAATGAATTCGCACCTAAACCAATCCGGTTACGCGAATTTGAATACCCGTAAACTAAATTTACGATGAAATGAGTAATGCAAGTGAATGGTGAAAACTTTTCCGGAAATGAATAGTGTTTAGTGAATAGTAAATTTCCCAAATGTTTCTCAGAATATCAAAATGACCTCGAAAATGATGAATAGTAAAACGATGAATAGTGTTTTGATGAATAGTGATTTATGAATAGTGTTTTTCCAAAGTTCCCGAAATGACCTAAAATGACCTGAAATGATGAGTTGTGACAGTCTTCCCCTCTAAAAGGAACTTCGTCCCGAAGTTCAGTTAATGTTAATCAGTTAAATGTGTCAAAGCTTATGTATGTGGGTTTCTATCCAACTAGGTATGTTCTCGTGGTCAAACTTGATGAGGCAAACCTTCCCAATCCCGAGCATAGTCCTCAAAAGACCTCTTTTAGGTTAATCATTTAGGTAACCGATTTTCACTTAAGCCCACAACCCAATCAAACAAGAACAGTCATGAGATTAAGCTAAATCGGTTTGAGTGATGACTTTAACTTTTAGCTTGATTTTCGCAACCCAATCAAACAAGAACAGTCACTAGAACCAAGCTAAAAATCAAGGTCTGGATTCAACATCCTTGAAAAAGATCTTTTGAAAGATTGGCTCGACTTTGGAATTGCTTACACTAATCAAATTTCTAATGTTAGTATGACTAAGGTTAATGCTGCTAGGTCTCAGATTAGTCAATGTTGTGTATAGGTCCTATATTAAGACTTAAGTGCTACTAAAATACGATAGTTGTTCAAGAGAATGTACCCGTTATGCTACCGCGGACATGTTGGGTGATAGGATTTCCTAAGAAGTAAGCTCTGCCAATTGCGGGTGGAATCTCATTGGCCTCATCTCGTGGCCCTTCAATTGCTGCTGCTAAGTTTGGACGATTGCCTCCTTGGTTAAGATTTCTTTTCAACTTAGGACAGTTGTTCCGAAAGTGATCCGGGCTGTTACACTCATAGCATGTCCTTTGGTTGTTCGTCATATTGCCCACATTTACTAGTTCTCTACACTGGTTTGTAAAATGACTAGACTGTCTGCAAAATGCACACACACGGCAGGGCGCAATCTTTTGATGATGAAAGTTACATTTCGTACATTTAGGATGCGGGCCTAAATACTCTTTCTGACCAGGATTAGTTGCCGCAAAGGTCCTTGCCCTTTTGTTGTCAACTATTGTGCCCATTTGCTTGTTTGACTCGATTATTCCCTTCCTTTTATCACTGTTCCTCAAGCTTCCATTTCTAACCATTTCATCTGTCAGAGTCCCTGCTCTCAATATTGCACTCTGAATTGTAGAAGGCTCAGTTGTTTTCACAGTCCCACGAATTTCTGGGACAAGACCATATATGTACCTCTCGATCCTCTTGGACTCAGGGGTAACTAGGTGTGGAACTAGTCTGGCTAATTCATGGAATTGATCTGTGTAGGCTGCATGTCCAGCCCCTATCATAGAGTGATGATAGAGTTCATCCTCCAGCTTCTGCATCTCGTTATCCGAGCAGTATTCCTCCTTCAGTAATGCCTTAAAATCGTCCCATGACATACCTACAGCTGCCGCTCTACCCCTAGCTTGAATCTGCGTATTCCACCATGTCAATGCCTTTCCTGATAGTAAGCACATGGAATACGTCACCATTTGATGTGCTGCACAGTTACTAATGTCAATCACCGTCTCCATCTTTTCAACCCATCGAGTATACGCCAACGCGCCTCCTACACCATTGAAATCAATTGGCTTGCATGACGTAAATTCCTTATACGTACATCCAGTCCTAATGATGTTGTTGCCATTACCATTCTGGCCTATACCATTGGTGTTGTTTATTCCGCTTTCGTGGTTTGCCAAGTTATTCATATGATCGCCAACTTGAGTGACAATAGTGGGGAGAAAGTTTTCAAGTTGTCGAGCGATGATGGCTTCAAAATCAGTATTTCCACCGTCGTTATTATCATTGTTTTCAACTCCGTGACCACCTCCTCTACCTCCACGTCCACCAGTTCTTCCACCATCGTTACTTGGGTTACTAGTGTCATTAGCAGCTCCTCTACCTCCTCATATAATACCGTGCTACCAGCTGTTTCCTAAGTTGTGCCAACACCGATCTACATCTGCATAGTCATATGTCCACGTGTGTCGTGAAGCACTTATAATTATGTTGGCCACCACAATTATAAATGTTTCCTTTCACAAGTGTACATATCACCAGGCACACATATCTCAGTGGTAGACGTTGCTTAAATGGGCATCTAGGGAATGTCACGCTTAGTACAAAGGAACAAAAGATTCTCCCTTAAGTGTTAAAGTCACCGGGAAGTCTAGTTTCTAACGGTTTCTACAAAGTATCTAATAACGTAGGTCTAAAAAAATTACCAACAAGCGTATGTGTATGTAAAGTGCAAGGCGATAGGGAGGAGAGTCTACATGTATGTAGTTATAGTCTAGACTCTAAAACAACCTAGTTCTCTATAACCAAGGCTCTGGTACCAATCTGTAACACCCCCAAAATACCGCAGCGGAAGACTGTGTCATAGGGATGCTACTTCAGGGCACAAAGTACAAGATATAGAAAACGCCCTCTAAATGAGACGTTTTTGAAAAGTTACCATTCGAATAGATAAAAGTCATAGTTTACAAAACAAAGATCCCAAAGTAGAATAATACATAAGTTTTTAAAGTGTAACGAATGGTAAACGATAAAAGTGAAAGTCTCCAAAAGCATGCCCTAAGACTCTCAGCTCCACAAACCTGCTATCGCCTTTCTAACCTGAGATAAACATGCTTAAAAGTGTCAACACAAAGGTTGGTGAGTTCATAGAGTTTGTCTTAATACAGTTGAAAAGCCTATAAAGAATGTTCACACAGCAAAGGCATCGTAAATCCACTCAGTTACGAGTCCCGTCATAAGAGACTTGTAACCTGTGTGTTCACAACCCACTGCTACAAAATAATATGATTAAGATATGTATAAGTTCATAACAACAGTTTAGCAATTTGTAGTGAGTCTACACTTCATCTCCGAAGACCTCACCTAAGTATGTATACTTCCATGGTTGTGCCCAGAAACTTAATCTGGGGCCATAGGAAGTATATATGTTTCCATGGTTGTGCCCAGAACTAAATCTGGGGCCATTGGAAGTATGTATGTATGTATCCATCACAGTTTAGTATAACACAGTTAAGTATAACACAATCACGTATGTATGACATCAAGTATAATGTAATCAAGTATAATGTTTTCAAGTATAATGTTTCCCAAGTATAAATGTTATGTGAATCTGTACAAGTAAGCAAGTAGTAGCATGTATCTCCCCCAAAGAGTTGATAAAACAATTAAAAGAGTAGGGGCTATGACTCACCTGATGCAACAGCTACGATGACAAAAGTGTATACACAGAAATGAGGTTCGATCTCTAACCGCAACCTAATATGAATGATGAACGATCTACTTTAGATCACCAAATGATGTTATGAATGTCCATGCTCATGTTTCTATACCACTCTAGTCTTTGGAAAAACACTTGTGTTATCAAAAATATATAATCCAAGAATTTAGAAAAATATTGCTATTAGAAAATATAATAAGCTAGTTGTAATAAATATATACTTATATATATATATCGTATGTTTCCATGTTAGCGTTGAAATACTCGAGTTGTAATCCTTGAAATGATGAAAATATACTCGTAATAACTAATACTACATTAGTTATAAAACTTGGTACTTAATATTACTTCTAGCTTATAAATGTACTTCGTAGTTTTTGTGCCAAATTCTATTAAAAGCTGTCAAATAGAAATGGTTTTAGCCGATATTCAAACGTGAATATCTTTGTCGTTTCTTGTCCGTTTTACTTGTTCTTTATGTCCACGGTTACGTCTTAGTATATAGTAATATATTTTGGAAAGCTCGGCTCCTCCGGGTTACGTCTAAAGTCTCTTTTTGTCCAATGAAAAACGTCCAACAGCAAACATTTTCAGAAAAATACTTTTCGTCTACAATCTTACAAAAATCATAACTCCTTCGTTATAAACTCTTTTTAATCCGTTCTTTCGCCTACGGATTCGTTTTTGAAAGTATTTTCTAAAAATTTTGCCAAAGTTCCCTTGGTGTTTACTGATTTTCCAGATTTTTACAAAACGGGACAGCATGTCTAAAATAGGTTCCAAATCAAGTTTTCAAGGTTTATAACTAATTTCTACCATCACCAAACCTCTTGTAATCACCACATAGCTAATCTAATCTTACCATACACCTTATTAGGGTGCCATGGACTCCTAACCAAGTTATTATAGCAAGGGGATTCATAAATAAAAAGTTAGGGTTTGTATGTTCCATTTTTGACCAAATAAGTGGTGGTATAGCTAGTTGTACATGGTTTTTAGCATGGAAATCATGTAATACAAGTAAATATAAGATGTTTCATGTAAAAATAAAGTTGATAACTTACTTGATAAAATGAGATGATTAGATGGCTAGAAACCTTGGATTACTTGTGTGTTTGATGCAAGAATCTTGATTAGAATGATAAAATGAATAACTTTGGTGCTTTAAACTTTTGAAAACCATGGATTGATCATGGAGTTGGGAAAAAGTCGTGGGTTTGCTAGAGAGGATGAAGAAGATGAGAAAAAAATCTAACTTATCTAAAAGTGTGATTTATGATTCTTGAATTTTTGGTAAAGTAAGGTTTTTAGAGTTTATTAGTTTAATACTTAGGAGATTAATGCTAGAGGTTAAAAGGGTTCATGTGGCCTGTTTTGGTGAGCCAAGGAGGGGGGTAGGGGTGCTTGGTATTTAATTAGAAATCTAGTGTATCGTTAAGTGTTATTACGAGTTATTCGCTAAAATCGGGTACCGGGTTTAATAGCAATAAACGTTCACGAAGTTAACCGGGATGAAATAAAGTTATAATAATGTTAAAAACATATTAAAAATATGTTGGGTACATTTACTGAGTGATCGGGTGATTATTGTTTAGTTTTCACGAAAACCGTCGTTATATTCATACGCGTACGTTATAAATAAAATAAATTTCCAAAATACTGGGTAACTGAATGTTATAAGTTTTATGATGTTAAAATGGATATAAAAATATGTCGGGACCATCGTGGGAATATTTAGATATATTCGTTGTGTATAAACCGGGTGTTAACGTTTACTATAATTACTTATACGTAAAAACGTTAAATGTATCAAATATATAAATTTGAAAATCCTGAGAGTGGTATAACATGAAAATGCTGTTATGATGATATGCAGACTATCTCCAGTCCGTATGCAGTGTTCTTAACACTAATGAAATGAATTCGCACCTAAACCAATCCGGTTACGCGAATTTGAATACCCGTAAACTAAATTTACGATGAAATGAGTAATGCAAGTGAATGGTGAAAACTTTTCCGGAAATGAATAGTGTTTAGTGAATAGTAAATTTCCCAAATGTTTCTCAGAATATCAAAATGACCTCGAAAATGATGAATAGTAAAACGATGAATAGTGTTTTGATGAATAGTGATTTATGAATAGTGTTTTTCCAAAGTTCCCGAAATGACCTAAAATGACCTGAAATGATGAGTTGTGACAATAGCAAACGGCTTATGGTAAAGACATATCAAATCCGTTGATAGCTGATGATTTGCTAAAAATCATAATTTTCAATGATTCACCTCTCACAAGAGTTAACACACCTGGAAGTGATGAGAATAGTATGAAACTTTTAAGATTTGATGAACTTTGTACCTAAATATTGCTGAGTTGCTGAAAAAATGCTGTGGAAGATATGATGCTGATGAAGAGTACTTTGACAGATGACAGATAGAAGAAAAAGAATAAAGAAACAACCTCAATGCATGATTTAAGATTTGAAGATTAAAGATAACAAAGAAACTTGAAATCAAGCAAGTAGAGTTCAAGTTAGGGGAGGATTGTTGGGATATGAAATATCAAAGTATTTCTGGATGTCAAAGTACTGCTGCATGAAGAATAAAGTCAAAGTACTGCTGAAGGAAAAAGTCAAAGTGCTGCTGTTATTGAAGAATGTTTAAAGTATTTTGAAGGAAACAAGGACTGATATGCAATATTAGATAAGGATTAATGTGTAATATTAAACGAATATTCTAGAATTAGTTAGGGATAATTACTTGCCGTTCAAGGATTACATGTTGTAAACCGACTTAAGGTTATCTATATAAAGAGCCTTAAGAGGTATTGGTCGATATAAGTTTTACAAGTTAGATACGTTTAGAAGTCGACCAAAGTTAAATAGTTAGGGATTGTTAGTGAATCTGTGTAATAAAGCAGGTTCTAAGTTTGGTTAATAAAAAAGTTCTTCTTAAGCTTTGTGTTAAGTAGATTCCGCCTACTTTACAAGGTCAAACAGTGTTTCAATATTAATAGTGTTGAGATTACTCAATATTGTTAAATCTTTACAAGCTACAAAGTAGTTTGGTCAGAGTATATCGATCCAACAATTCCCTAACTCTATAAGATCCTACTTCACTCTTATGTCGAGCCGTTAGAAGCTCCTAACATGGGATCATTAGAATTCTCTTACGCATTAAATACAACCAAAAATCGTAGTACACCTCCGATCATGTTTCTTAAGACGTTCAAGCAAGTTACCAATGGAAGTCTGCCAGTTTTCTTAAGCCTAATATCGAATACAATCATCCGTAACAATTATAAACAAACAATCAACCTATAATTAACATCTAGGTTTGACTACATATAAGCAATCACAATGAAAATCTAGCCTAGCATGTTAAAGAGAAGACAAGCATAAGATATAATCACACAACACATAGACATATTGAATGATTTTAATGAATACTTATCTTCAATTGAACATGGAAGAATCAAGGGGTTGAAACCATTGAAAAGCTGATAAAATTCGGACTAGGGTTTATTCCCTCAAAGTTGCACACTAATGAATGAAATTTGGAAAACTATATATAGATATTACATCTTGACGGCGTCATGTATTAGCTCGTGACGCCGTCAACTAGCCGCCATGATAAAAATCGTATTGTCTAGATCCATTTGTGAGGCCTTCATGTGGAGAAATACTCTAGGCCGTCACTAGTATTTTGACCCTGACGGCCTTGGTGACGCCGTCAGGCCATAAGCTTGAAAACTCTCTGGGTCGTCACGTTATAAGTCCATATCCACTACTTTTGTAACTCTTGACGCCGTCATGTGTAGAGGCATGACGCCGTCAGGTACTATTCCAGCAAGGAAATTTGAGACTTTGCCGTTTTCTTCACTTTTATGCTCCAAAAACGTCCAAAATGCTTCCTTTTCCAGATTTCTCCTCAAAAGTACCTAAAATGACAAAAGGAACGATTTTGGGCAATAATTGATCAAATAATCTCGAATTCGGGCTTAAATGACCCCTTAAATGTGGTACACTTTTCGCCTCATCAAATACCCTTACACTTGAGATTTGCTTGTCCTCAAGCAAATGCGCTTTTATTCTAATCAAAATACAAGTTAGGGGTCATTTAACACTAATATAAAAGTAATTACAACAAATAATTGTTCCACTAAAAACCAAAAGCAAGCACGGAGGTCATACACTAGCACCTCACAAATAGTGTTTAGATACTCACATCTCTCGGGTGTAATAAAGTATATATCACAATATGGAAATAGAAAACATCTCTCACTACCTGTCATAGCAAAATAGATTACCATAGGGTTGGGAAAGGATCAAACCTCCACCACTTGGCGTAAGCACCTAGGATAAACTATCAAAGAGGTCTTTTAAAGGGTTATAATGTTAGGTGTAGGGATATGGAAAATACGGTTTTGTTGGATAAAGGCAATATTTACTAGTGGCGAGTTAATCATCTTGGTTAATTACATGTACAATATGGCGTTGCTAAGCCAAGACTAAACTCGACTTAAGCTAATAAATCAAAAATAACAAAAACATAAAATAAACAAAGAATGAAACGGGATGGTAGTCCGTATGTTTTTTCTCTTTTCTTTTTCTTTTTTTTTCTTTTTCTTAATTTTTTCGATTTTTTTTTTTTTTTTGCATACACGCTTACCCTACCATCTAAAATAATACATCATAGGGAATGTACATTCCCCTTACACTTGAATTTTTATATACTTTACAATAAACTAATCTAATGATTTGAATCAAGATAATCAAAACACTTGGAGTACTTTTCAAGATTAATGCACATATGGGGGTAATAATTTGATGTTCTTCCCCATTACTCCAAAACAAAAGTAATTTACCCATGAGTCCCAATCATCCCAAAACAATATGTACAAGATATGACTCGACTTAGCAACCATGTAATCAATTAGATAATTAACTAAGGGTTTAAACATGTAACAATAATGCACTAAATATGAGTGCATACACGGAAGGCTAAGGCGATTTGGTTGCACATTTGGGTGGGTTGTAACAAATTCTTCCTTTAAGTAAAATGCTTAAAGTTAGAAACGAAAAGATAGGCTCGGAGGGGTGTACTAGGGGTATCGTGTACTAAAAATGAGTACAATGCTAAAGTGTGGGAAAAGTTAATTGACTTTACTAGTCAAGTAATATGACTTAAATGGTCAAGTAATTATGATACGGGTTTAACACAAGGGTGATCCTAATTCCTCTTATCATGTAGTAAATCCAACTACACGAATGTAGTCTCACTAGCGGTCTCGGGATGCATCACTAACGCAAGTTCTAGAATCTAAATGCTACCGGTACACTCATAAGCACTAATAATAAATGCTTTTCCTATCAAATCTAAAGGCGAACCTCACATGTTTGAGTGGAAAATTTTTCTGAATTGTACGGTTTTGTGCTAGTCATACAACTCCTATCCATGAGACGCTTGTTAAGGCTAAAGTTTCACTCTTAAATGTTGTAAAAAAAATTTTAAATTTGACGCTAAAATTACACTAACAAATATTTCTCTTAGTTTTATTACACACCTACCATCGAACAAACAAACTCAAGTGCAATAGTATCCTATAAGGTATCATCATTTACCCCCCCCCCCCTTACACTTAGGATGAACATTGTCTCCAATGTTCAATTAAAGGATGTAAAAGTATAATAGGTAAAAGAATGAAAACAAATACTCCCCTGATTCGTTCGGTGTGGATAGTGTGTCAAAAAGGTTGGATCTTCCTCCAAGAAAATGAACGTTCAAAGCTTCCCTTCCAGAAATATAAATCATCTTCTTGTCATATATAACCTGTTAAACCTGAGAAAACAAACAAGGCAACCTCACGTAAAATCGGCGGCAATCTATATATACTAACAAATCCTAGAAATCAATTTAAGATATAATGTTTATGGAATGAATGTTTGCAGATTTCCTGGAGTTTATAAAACTAAAGAATTAACAAAAACTTTAAGACTCCGTTAGAAAAACAAAACTCACAAAATTTCCAGAACTTTACACGTGACGCCGTCAGGAGTTAAATCCTGACGAAGTCAGAAGTGACCTGCAGAAATCTTTATGTTAAGTTTCCGGAAAATTTCTGGAAAAACTTATGTCCTACTTCCTGGGAAATCCTGCAAAACATCATTGTGACTTGATACAAGTATTTGACTCTAACAAATACTAATATACATGTTCATTTAATATTGTAGCGAATCATGATCATTTTTGTTCTTATAAACAAATTTGGGGTTTCCCCTTACACTTAGCTTTTGCAAAATACCTTTATATGAAGTTAAGACGAAGTTAAACAACAAAATAAAGCATTTTATCAATTTAGTTTGAAACATGATCTACCAACAATAAAAATAAAGCATGCATACGGAAACAAATAACATCAAACAATTAAAAATCAAACAAATAAAAACACACAAATCATGGGTTGCCTCCTGATGAGTGCTCAAACACTCATAATTTTTGGTCAAATCTGAACTACAAAACATTTAAAAACACTCGAAAATACATCAAAATACTGAAAATATTCCAAAATTATGTTTTATATGTTTCAGATGCAAAATGAGTAAAAACAGTTGAAAAGCGAACAAAGTTTGCATAATTGGCAGTTTCAGTCCCCCAACTTTCAAAAATTGGCAAAAATAGTCCCTGAGCACCTATTTTAAAAGAAAAGTCACCATAGGTCATTTTGAAATCATAAGTTGTCATATTTAGTCCATTGGTGAAAAATCTCAAAAGTTTTGGAAATTTACAAGTTTAGTCCCTGGAGTTTGAAATATGGCAGAAATGGTCCCTGGGATTTAAAATTTTGGAAATTAAAAATTATGGTCCGTTGGTTATTGGTACTTGGCAAAAATTACCCTTATAAGTACTTTGGGGAAATGACATTTTCAGTCCATGGGATTTTCAGGAATTACAAGTTTGGTCCTTTTGGTTTTTAAGCTTAAAATAAACAAATCCTTTATTTCCAAAACCAAAAATTCAATCCACCCAAATGTTACCCCAAGCCCAAAATCTTACCCAAGCCCAAAACCAAAATAAATAAAAAAAACCCACCCAAGGGTCAACGAAAGTCAGCAAGGTCAAACAGGCATTTGACCTATCTCCCTCACCCCACTTCCCTGGTTTCCCTCCTCCATGTCCCCTCCTCCCTCACCTTTCACCAACACCACCAACTTTCAATTAATGCTCCTACCTACACCAAACCAACCCCCCTCCTCATAAATACCCTCACCTAAACCACTAAACCTGTCAAAACTTGTTTTCCCGCCAAAACAATATAAACGGCCAGGATCATTTTGGCTCATCCAAGGGCTCTGGAAAGTGGTGGGAAAGAAAGTGCAATACTTCGGGGCTTATATAAGTCAAAGAAATTGAAGAGAGAAGTATTATATAGCAGTAGCATAGTTTAGTAGTAGGAACTTAATATCGTTTTTATTTTTTCATTTTTAGTGTAAGTTTATACTTCTAAGTTGTAATTCCATTATTTCTTATGTATTTGAAACCTAATTCAATCAGTGATTCAAATTTCAAGTGATAAATTTAGTTGTTCATTCCATTTGGATCAAAATTCCATTTTAGTTTATAAGCTGTCTAAATTTGTTAATCTATGTTCCTTTGAGCTTATTTTAGCTAACTAATTACAAGTTTTTAAAGGTTTAAAAAGTATTTGAGTTAGTGTTAGCTTATAATTTGAAAAATACCAAAAATAAGAGAAAAATAAACAGAAAATCAAAAATAATCCTACAAGTTGATTGAAGAATGGAGCATGTTTACTTGTTGATGACAATGGGTTAGAAATCTCAGCGGAGATGTTAGGTTAGCTTGGTTTTCAGTTCTTGGTTGGGATGCACACAGGACCCTTGTAAGCTCTATTTTTTCTTATTTTCTAAGCTTTTACTGTAGCCTTGGTAATGTCAATTGATTTTGATGTTTTTGTGTTTATCGTGGCTTATTACATCATTAGATATTGTTGTACATCAGTTTGGTTGCTCAATGCATCTTATTGCTTCAAAAACCAAAAATCAGTTTGTATAAGGGACTGTTTGGATCAGTGTTAATCTATGTACTCTAGTTGTTGTTTTGTTGTTAATTTAACATGAAGAGATTGAATTAGGTTATTTTAGGACAAGTCAAGCCTCATAACCAGCCCTCCATTACAAAATAGTCAAAATCAACCTTTGATACTTGTCATTAGTTAACTGCTTAGGATTAGGAGTAATCCATTCATCATTTAGGATTAGAGCTTATTAATGTAGCTTATTCTAGTCTTGTTATACCCTAATACATCAATTTCATTCAGTAAGTTAGGATCAAACCTCAACAAAGTCAAAATTAGGTTTTATATAAAAAGTCAAAACTCACCAATTGTGTAGAAAACCAAATTTTGTGGGAATAATTGTGAATTTTGTGTTGTGATTTAAGCCCTGAGCCTTTTACATGTTATAGTCCCTCAGTTAAGCTTTAGGATTTAGTTATCAGCTTATTTTTAATATTTTTTGGTGTGGCTTATTTGTGGCCTTAAAGAGGGCTGCAGGGCAATGGCATGCCCTGCACCACATACCTTGATCAAACCCCAATTTTCCTTTGCTTGCCCTGACCCCATCTGTGGGCCCCACATCATGATTTTTGGCTTATTAGAAAGCCAATAAGCCAAACTACAAGAACCAGGGCTTATTCTGTGGTTTAGACTTTATTCACTAGGGATGCACCATCCATTAAAGTTGTCCCATTTTTACATGTATGCTGCTTATTCAGCTTTTGTACACAACTTCCAAGCCCTCCCCAGGGCTTATTAGTGGGACCCATAACTAGCTTATTGGCTTTTTAGAATAAGCTCAGCTATTTGGACTTGCTTTTTGTTTTGGCTTCCAATTCCCTTAGTGGGCCCCACACAACCTGCTACTTTGCCCTTGTGGCCTGTGTGGACTGTGTGGTACTTGGCTTTGCTTAATTCAGCTTATTGGCTTATTCTGAGCATTTCATTACTTGGTTCAGCTTAATTTCCATGCATTCAACTCCCTTGTAGCTTATTTTGCCTTTGGTTTGTGTTGTGTGGCTTATTGCAAGCTTATTCAAGTTCCTTCAAATCCTATTAAGCCCAATCTGCCAACCATTTAGCTTTTCATATTGCTTATTTTTGATATTTAGCCTAAGTTACCTTTATTAAAGTTATTTAATTTCAGTGTACAAGTAGATTTGTAAAAGAAAAATTAGAAAAATCCAAAAATAAATTAAGTGATAGCTTCTATTTAAGCTTTTAGCTTATTTTTTAGCCTTTTCATTAAGCCCTTCTCAATTTTATATTTTTCCTAGCTTCCTGTTACTAATAAGTATTTTTAGAAAATTTTTCATAATTTTCTCTTTTCATTTAGTATTTTTAATAATTATTTATAGTTTTAATTAATTAATAATTAGTATTTAATTAATAATAATTATTTAAAAAGTCTAAAAAATATATTTTCAGTTTGAAAATTAGTTTTATATTATTTTAGATTTTTCCAAAATTAAATTTTATTTTTCTAAGTTAAAATTCTAATTATTTGTATTTTAGGGTAATTTAAACAATTATAAGTATTTAGAAAATTAGTAATTAATTAATAATAAATAATTAAATAGTGTAAAAATTATTTTTCTTTTTCTAAAAATTTTTCTTTTATTATTAGGATTGTAAAAATGTAATTTTCATATCTGTAAGTATTTTATTTCACTAAAACTCGCGTTTTATTTTGTACGTTCACGTAAACTTAAACTGAACGTACGCGTTTTTAGGTTTAAAACGTTTCTGGGTTTTCTAACTTTACAGTCTTGTTAATATAGCTTATTTAAGCTATTTCCTTGTATAAATCAGTAGTGTAATCATTCACAACCCCTTTCTGTCCAAATTCACCCGATCACAAACCCATTTTGATACCTTTGCACGCCTCATCGGGTCATAACGACCAGGGGAAACACGGTACTTCCATGGAGAATTGAGCCTAAGGAGTTTGACTAGATTGACCACATCCGTGGTTGAATTTATTTGACTGCTTTTGCCTCAATCAAATTTTGGCGCCGCTGCCGGGGAGGTGTGCGCGTATTCTAAACGGTTTGCAGATTAGTGAATCTGGATATACGCTCATTGTATATTTACCGTCCTTGTCCATATTTTCATATTTTCATAAAAACAAAACGAATCGTAAATTTGACCATTTCAAATTACTCAAAGATTACTTAGTGTGATCCAAGAGGAAATGATTTGGTTTTTGAAAACGATTACCAAAAACATTTTAATTCAGTTTTCAACGAACACAAAAAATCCAAAAAGATTTTCTTTCTTATTTTTCATAAAAATGTCTATCAAAAATACCAAAAATATCCTTCTTTACCCACCTACCCTTTTGATTCTCCATTCCTTATCCTCTGTAAACCTTTGATTCTTTCCTATGTCGTATCCACACCATTTTGGTTGCCAATGGTGTGGTGGTCCTCATAATGGTGGGAATTGTCCCGGCTGTAGCATGGTAGAGCCAGGAGATGGGTCAGTCTATAAACAAACTCCCTATCCTTACCATGACACATCTGATTCATTCTACTAGCCACCACATCATGAGATACAGACATATCTGTGTGAGTTTTGTGGAGGTCCTCACCAAGGATTTGAGTGTCAATCCGGAAACACGTTTGTCTATGAACAGTTTTCCGGTGATGCTCAGAATTTTGGTTATGACCAATATCCATACTATTCACCAATCCAGACTCAATAGTTTTACTGTTGTGATTACTGTGGAGGTCCACACTCCAGCTCTGATTGTCAAATAGGGAATCCATTTCCTTGTGACAATTACGACTATCCTTATCACGACCAACCTCCAAAGTACCAAATGAATCAAGAAATTCTTCCAGAAATTCAAAATGCACTGGAAATACTTGATGATCTTAAGGGTTTAGTTAAAGACCTTGCCCAAAGAGACACTCATCAAAAATCCATGGAAGAATTTCTAGCTGAAGAGCAGGCTGCTAAAATAAATTCTCAAGATGCCTATGAAAGATCTATTAGGGAATCAATTGCAAAAGAAAAAGCAGCCAGACCTAGCTCTCAGTTCCGTTTTATTCCTGATGACAGTGATGATGAAGATACACTTGATATTCTTCAATTTTATAAAACTTCATCAAGTTCATCAGTTGATATTCCAGCAGTTGAGATTCCATCTCAATCAACTGTTATCACACCCGAAGTTCACACTCACTCTCTGAACATGGGGGATGAGCATCTTAGCACTGTTCCTAAAAAGGAATCGGACAAATTCATAAAGTCTAGTGTTGAGAACCTTGTCCCAATCCCAGGAGAGTCACATGGAACTTTTGATCATATGTGTGATTTTCCTTCCCCTCTTGAGTGTCCAAAAGATCAATTTGAGACTTTCTCCGATTGTAGCGAAGATTGTGCATCTTATGGAGACATCAAGTATGTTGAGGCATCAGTTCCACAGTCTGATGTTGATCCTCTTCTTGAGGAGTTCGCCGATGAACTCACTCACATCAATCCACTTCCAACGGGAAGTAACGATGATCTCTTTGACTTTGAAGCCGATCTAGGAGAAATTGAAAGTCTCTTATATCATGATCCGTCACTCACTTCTGATCCCAACAGTCCAATAGAGAATGTTAATCACTTTGTTCCCGAAGCATTCAAAACTACTCTCACCAATCCTCTATTTGAATTCAAATCTGAATTCACGTTGATTTCTGATAATCCACTCTTTGATATTCAGAATGAGGATTGTGCTGAGTCCACAACGGGACAAGAGTTCACTGATTTACATCATGTGAATGATTCTCTTCATGAGGAGTTTTCCGGTGAACTCACTCATATCATGACTCCTCTGGAGTATGCTAGCCCGGGGGGAGATGCACTCAATCATGAGAATTTACAAATTCCCACCCCTCCACCCGGGATGTTTTCAAACCCAATGAGCTTAACCCTTGAAATCCAAATTCAGGCAACTGAGCCTGATCTTGAGGAAGAAGATATTATCATGATTATCATCATGATTTTCTTTCTTTTCTTCACCTACCTGGTGACTTCCTCTCTTCTTCACTCATTTGGGAGTGAGGATACCATCTTTGACCCCGGCATCACCGCTTATAGTTTCTACTATCCTAAGCCAGGATCTCTCTCAATATATCTCATCGGTGTGGAACTTTCACGTACTTCAAATGTTTGTCCAAACATCTTGAATGAAAGTCCGATGGAGATTGTTTCTTCCACATCTTACTTCCCCAAGAACAAATGAATTCGGGGTCGAGTCAAGCTAGCGACTCGGTAAACAAAAACAGTAGCATGTATACGGGGTTTCCACCTTAAGTGTGGGGGAGTTACCCCTACTGAGGTTACCATACATATTAAAAAAAAGTGTATATATGTATATATATAAATAAAGTGAAAAATGGTATTTCCACATTTAGCTTGTAATGTTGTCGTTTTACGTTCAAAAAGTCGGCATAATAGCCGGGACTTTGAATATTGAGGACAATATTCAATCCTAAGTGTGGGGGGAAATTCTTGCGAATTTGATCACATTTTACCTTCTAGTACCCCCTTTTTTGGCCAAAATTTTAAAATTTTTTCACTTAATTTCAAAATTTTTGTGGTTGTCAGTCCGCCGTGTTTAACCGACAAAGGGATTGGCTAATCCTGGAGCAAACAGCTCTTGGTAAAGATATATCAAATCCGTTTTTGGCTGACAATTTGCCCAAAATTGTATGGTAATCAACTCACCAAGATGTTGACTGTGTCAATCAAGAGTTGGCTAGTCCAGAAGCAAACGGCTTCTGGTAAAGACAAATCAAATCCGTTGACAGCTGGTGGTTTGCTCAAAATCACATGGTTATCAGTGTACCATAGTTCTTACTTGAACTGAAACATTTGGCTACTCCAGAAGTAATGGCTTTTGGTAAAGAGATTCAAATCCATTAAGTTTTCTCAAAAGATTGCTAGGGACTAGCAATATTTTAGTGTGGGGATTGATGAGTGCTCAAACACTCATCACCTCCCAAGAAGTGCTTTTCTTTATTTACGAGTCTTGTAGCTAGACTCAAGGTCATGGACAATTATGTGACCTCATCTTCAAATTTTACATCCTCCTCACTGATCATCTCATTACCACTTTCTTGATAATGTTTTACGCGTTGTATGTTGAAAGTGAACTCTCTATTTTCATTGTCCATTAACATAACAACACCCGTTTTAGAGGAACTTTTCACTGTAAAGGGCCCATACCATCTAGACTTAAGTTTCCCGGGAAATAACCTTAACCGAGAATTATACAATAGAACTTTGTCTCGTTTTGAGAACTCCTTAGGTTTCTTAATTCGTTGGTCATGCCATCTTTTTGCCCTTTCTTTATATGTAACGGAGGATTCATACGCTTCTAGCCTTAACTCATCAAGCTCATGGAGTTGCAAGAACCTATTCGTTCCAGCGGCCGTATAATCTAAATTACATGCCTTAAGTGCCCAATAGGCCTTGTGTTCAAGTTCCACCGGAAGGTGACACGCCTTGCCATAAACCATGCGGAACGGGGTCATTCCAATAGGTGTCTGGTAGGCCGTTCGGAATGCCCATAGGGCCTCATCAAGTTTAAATGACCAGTCCTTTCTGTTTTGATTGACCGTCTTTTCCAATATTCTCTTAATTGCCCTGTTGGTGTTTTCGACTTGATCGTTGGTTTGTGGGTGATAAGCGGTGGAGAACCGGTGGGAAACTCCATACCTTTTCATGACCTTTTCCATTTGCGCATTGCAAAAGTGGGTCCCCCTATCACTAATGAGAGCTTTAGGAATGCCGAACCTAGCAAACAGCTTTTTCAGAAAATGAATAACTACCCTAGCATCGTTGGTCCTAAAGGCTTGTGCCTCCACCCATTTTGAAACATAATCAATGTCCACTAAAATGTATTCGTTCCCCCTGAAGATGGAAAGGGTCCCATGAAATCAATTCCCCAAACATCGAAAACCTCACAAACTTGTATAAAATTCTGAGGCGCTTCATCTCTACTTGATATATTCCCGGCTCGTTGACACGCATTGCATGCTGGTATCATCTCCTTTACATCACGAAATATTGTGGGCCAATAGAATCCTGCATCGAAAACCTTTCGTGCGGTGGTGTTTATCCCATGATGGCCCCTAGAAGGGCCCGAATGACATTCTTTCATAATCTTCATCGCCTCTTTTCCCAAAACACAGCGCCTGATTATTTGATCAAGACATCTTCGTAATAAAAGGGTTCGTCCCAGAAGTAATATTTTAGTTGGGCAAAGAACCTTTTCTTTTCGTGTCTAGTCATGTGTTCCGGAATGAGCCTGCTTGCAAGATAATTAGCATAATCAGCGTACCATGGCTCAGAATCTGTTATTGACATGAGCTGTTCGTCAGGGAATGAGTCCCGAATCTCACTTTTCTCAAACTCACTAAGGAGGGGATTTTCGAGATGAGAGAGGTGATCAGCAGCCAGATTCTCTGCCCCCCTCTTATCACGAATTTCAACATCAAATTCTTGTAACAATAAGATCCACCGAATTAGTCATGCTTTAGCGTCTTGCTTAGCAAAGAGGTATCGGAGAGCAGAATGATCAGTAAAAACGACCGTCTTTGAAAGGACAAGATATTGGCGGAATTTGTCGAAAGCGAACACCATGGCTAATAGTTCTTTTTCGGTGGTATAATAATTCTCTTGAGCGGGATTCATAGTTTTGCTAGTGTAGTATATAGGTTGGAATTGTTTGTTACACCTTTGGCCTAATACTGCCCCAACAGCATAGTCGCTAGTGTCACACATGATTTCGAAAGGTAACTCCCAGTTTGGTGTAACCATGATTGGGGCTTGCGTGATTTCCTTTTTCAAGAGATTGAATGCATCCTTGCATTCTTGAGAGAAATCGAAAGGGGCATCCTTTACAAGCAATTGAGTCATTGGCCGAGCTATTTTAGAGAAGTCCTTAATGAACCTCCTGTAGAACCCGGCATGACCCAAGAAGCTACGTATTGCGTTAACAATCGTGGGATAAGGTAGTTTAGATATAGCTTCAACCTTTGCTTGGTCCACCTCAATCCCATTTCCTGAGACTTTATGGCCTAGCACAATCCCTTTGATGAGGCGAAAAATGAACCACTTTTAGGGGGTCATTTAAGCCCGGAATTGAATTTATTTGATCAAATATTGCCCTAAATCATTCCTTTTGTGATTTTAGGTACTTTGGGAGAGAAATCTGGAAAAGGAAGCAATTCGGACGTTTTTGGAGCATAAAAGTGAAGAAAACGCCAAAGTCTTAATTTTCCTTGCTGGGAACAGTAGGTGACGGCGTCAAGAAGAAATTCCTGACGGCGTCAAGAGTAATTTCCATGACGATCCAGTACAGATTTGACGGCGTCACAAGGTAGGGCGTCAAGAGGAAAATGCATGACGGCCTGGAAATACATAACACATGACGGCGTCAAAAGTAGATCAAGGCAGTCCGAGGAGTATTTTGGCGGCGAGATGACGGCGTCACAAATTTGTTCTTGACGCCTTCAGACCCTATTTCCTATATATAGTTTTCTAATTTTCACATTAAAAAGGAGAGAAGTTTTGGAGAAACCCTAAGGCCGAACTTGGTACGAATTTTACAGGTTTTCCAAGGGTTCTCAGCCCTTGAACCCTTTCATGTGTAATTGAGATAAGTATTCTTTTAATTCAATCAATATGTCTATGTGTTGGTTGTCTATATCTTGTTCTTGTCTTAATTCCATCATGTTAGGCTAGATCTATCTTGTGTTTGCTTGGATCTAATGAAACCTAGATGTTAATTATGTGTTGATTACTTGTTTATGGTTGTATTGGATGAATGAATTCGATGTTAGGCTTAAGAAAACTGGCAGATCTCCATATGGTAACATGCTTGAACGTCTTAAGAAACATGAACTGACATGCACTAGGTTTTATTGATTGTATTTAATGCATGAGTAAATTCTAATGATCCCATGTTAGGAGCTTCTTAGCCGGCTCGACATAGGAGTGAAGTAGGCACTCATAGGATTGGGGAATTAAGTGCGCCACCCCATGAATGATATTAAGGAATACAATCCGTCATCCACGCAACTATAACAAGTAATTAACGTGTAAAAGATATCTAGGGAGTAGTAAAATCTAAGTAAACACAATTTCTCCACTTATTGCTCACAACCTTAGTTTAATTTAGTTTATTTTTATTTCTATATTTTATTTTGATTGCATCTTTAGTATTGGGTTAGTTGATTAGCAACTAATTCCGCCTAAATCCTTCAAACCCGAGATTTTTACTTGCTTTCTAAAAAATATAAAAATACAAAAATACAAAAATAATCATCTTTCACCTTTAAAACTAGTATTTAGATTTTCTAATCCTAGCGACACTATTCCTAGCTGAACGATCAATCCCCCGGTACTTGTCACTATACTATACTACAACGATCAGGTACACTGCCTGGTGGGGGTTGTAAGCTTCTCAAGATCCCTTGAGAGGTAAAGCCTGGTGCGATTCCCACGTACATCAAGTGTTTGGCGCCGCAGCCCGGGGAATAGCTATTGTCTAGGTTAGAATCTCTTTTTATTAGGTCTACTTGCTAGATTCCTTTCTAGTAAGATTTTATGTTTATTTTTTTAGGATTTCTTTAGTCTATCTTATTTCTTTGTGTTTTTGTTCGTAACTCTTCACCACCCGACATCATGGACAACGGGAACATCTTTGAACCCGTCATCCCACCACAACAAAACCCACCACTAGAACCCCTTAGGCCCCAAACCTTAGGAGAGTATTCCCGACCTAGCCACCAAGGCTACCGAAACACCATTGAGCTCACCGGAGCCAATGTGACTCCCTTGCGATCCGACACCAACCGGTTGGTGCAAAGCAGATGTGCATTCCATGGACTTCGTTCCGAAGATCCAAACCAACATCTTAAGGACTTCCTCAAAATCGTAGACTCCATAGACCTAGATGTTGAAACTAGAGAGACAACCCGATTACGCCTATTCCAATTCTCTCTATGGGATCAATCTAGTCAATGGCTTGAGCGTTTACCCGCGGGATCCATCACCACATGGGATGATCTCACCACTCGTTTCTTTGCTCAATTTTTCCCACCGGGGAGAACTACTAAGCTTAGAAATGACATCTTGATGTTCCAACAACGTCAAAATGAATCTCTTTATGAAGCATGGACTCGTTTCAAGGACTTACTCCAAAAAGTCCCTCATCATGGCATAGATCTTTGGCTCCAAGTCCAAATCTTTTATGACCATATCGATCTCTCCACGAGGCGAGCCATTGACCAATCGGCCGGTGGTAAGCTACGTGATCTAAATGCGGAACAATCATGGGAACTCATAGAAGATCTTGCTCTCTATGACAACGAAAGTTGGAATGATCCCCGTGATTTGAACAAAACGGTCAAGGCAATATCTTTGCCTTCGAACAATTCTAGCACTCCCGACCGTAGGATCATGGAACTTGAGGACCAAGTCAAGTTTCTCATGAAATCTTACGAAGCTCCTAAGCCTTCAATCCAAGTGAACAAAATCACTTCTTCATGCGAATTATGTAGTGGTCCCCACGACACTCGTGATTGTGTGGAACTCCCCGGAATAGCTTTTGCGGACTACGCATCCACGCGTACCGACGAAGCGGGAGATAAGTGGTACACTTTCAAGCCCGAGCCAAACCCTTACGGTGATTCATACAACCCCTCTTGGAAAAATCACCCAAACCTTAGGTGGAAACAAAATCAAACCAATTCTTTCAATCCGCCTAATCGTTACCAGCCAAACGGTCCACCCTCCAACCGTACTTTCAACAACAATCCTTCTAACAACTATGGTAGTACCAACAATCTTGAAGGATTGATGTCAAAGTTTATGGCATCTCAAGAAGCTCGCATAGCTAGGTTTGAAACCGAATTCAACCAACAACAAACGGAGATGACCAACAAGATTGACAACTTGTTGAAAGCCCTCAACAACCAAGCGTTAGCCACACCTAGGAAGGACACTAGGGACACCAATAACGGAATCCAAATTAAGGACCTCTCATCATCCAAACATGTCCACTTTGTCAATGTTGTCACCATTAAACCAATAAATAAGGAGATAGAAGAAAGTGACAAGGATGAAGTTGGAGTAGAAACCGAGACTAGGGATGAAAGTAGGGAAGTTGAGGTTAATAAGGGAAAAGAATTAGAGGAAGTAGAAACTATAGAGAAATACTTTGATAAGATGCCCACCAAGGAAGAACGGGAATACCATAAGGATTTATTCGATAGTCCTGAGAGACCATATATCCTTGGCACACCCCTTATCAAAATGGGAGACCCCTCTAACATTAACATACCATGCAATATCGGGCACATGCATATATGGAAAGCTTACATAGATCTTAGATCCCCCGTTAACATCATGACTAGGACTTATTACAATTGGGTGATGAAGAAACAACTTGATTTTAGGATGATGCCCAATAGGAATTTAATAAGTAATTTTGTAGGAAGAGTGAAGGGATTGCATGTGATTATAGGTAATCTCACCTATGAGATCGATTTTATGATAGTGGAAGATACTCGTCCGGTGATAGATGATTGCCTAAGCCAAGTAATATTTGGAAAACCATTTGTTGAGGCCACTAGGATGAGTTATGACCCGACTCTAGGGATAGTTAGATTCAAGGAAGAAAATGATGAGGTTGCCTTTCAAATGCCTTACAAAATTGAGCAATACCGCCTCCTCTCTAATATAGAAAAAGAACACAAGCAAGCGGCTTATTATAGGAATGAGGAGGATAGACGTAGAGGAGTTGAGTATGTTAAGAGTAGGATGCTTGGTTTCTACAAAGAATGCTTACAACTAGGTCCGGAATACAAAACTGGTTTAGAAGACGACCTAGAGAGTGGAACCAAAGATGAGGTCACGTAGTAACCCATGACCTTGAGTCTAGCTACAAGACTCGTAAATAAAGAAAAGCGCTTCTTGGGAGGCAACCCATGTTGTGTGTGATTTTATTTTTGTTTGTTTGTTATTTGCTTCCATATGCATGCTTTATTTTTATTGTTGGTAGATCATGTTTCTCAATTAAATAGTGGAAATACTTTACTTTGTTGTTTTGGCCTAGTCTTAACTCCACCTAAAAGTATTTTTGCAAAAGATAAGTGTAAAGGGAAACCCCAAATATGTTTTTAAGAAACAAACCGATCATGATTCTCCACAATATTAAATGAACATGTATATTCGTATTTGTTAGAGTCAAATGCTTGTATTGAGTCATAATGAAGTTTTGCAGGATTTTCCAGGAAGTAGGACCAAGTTTTTCCAGAAATTTTTCGGAAACTTAACATAAGAATTTCTGCAGGTCACTTCTGACGGCGTCACGAGTTAACTCTTGACGGCGTCACGTGTAAAAAATCTGGAAATTTTACCGGTTTTGTTTTTCTAACGGAGTCTTATGGTTTTTGTGAATTATTAAGTTTTATAATCTCCAGGAAATCTGCAAACTTCATTCCACAAGCATTATATCTTATCTTGTTTTCTAGGATTTAGTAACTTATATAGGATGTCGCCGATTTTATGTGAGGTTGTTTTGTCTATTTTCTCAGGATTTACAGGTTATGTATGACAAGAAGATGATTTATAATCTGGAATGGAAGCTTTGATTGTTCATTTTCTTGGAGGAAGATCTAACCTGGCCACCTTATTATCCATACCGAGCGAATCAGGGGAGTATTTGATTTCATTTGTTTTACTTATTTCACTTTTACATTCTTTACTTGAACATTGGGGACAATGTTCATCTTAAGTGTAAGGGGAGGGTAAAATGATGATACCTTACATGTACACTTTCGCTTGAGTTTGTTTTGTTTGATGGTAGATGTGTAATAAAACTATGAGAAATACCTGTTAGTGCAATTTTAACGCCAAATTTAAAATTTCTTACAACATTTAGGAGTGAAACTTTAGCCATAGCAAGCGTCTCATGGATAGGAGATTGTATGACTAGCACAAAACCGTACTTTCAGAAAAATTTTTCACCCAAATATGTGAGGTTCGCCTTTAGATTTGATAGGAAAAGCATTTACTATTAGTGCTTATGAGAGTACCGGTAGCATTTAGATTCTAGAACTTGCGTTAGTGATGCATCCCGAGACCGCTAGTGAGACTACATTCGTGTAGTAGGATTTACTACATGATAAGAGGCATTAGGATCACCCTTGTGTTAAACCCGTATCATAATTACTTGACCATTTAAGTCATATTACTTGGCTAGTTAAGTCAACTAATTTTTCCCACACCTTAGCGTTGTACTCATTTTTAGTACACGAAACCCCTAGTACACCCCTCCGAGCCTATCTTTTCATTTCTAACTTTAAGCATTTTATTTAAAGGAAGAATTTGTTACACCCCACTTAAATGTACAACCAAATCGCCTTAGCCTTTCGTGTATGCACTCATCTTTAGTGCATTATTGTTATTTGTTAAACCCTAAGTTAACTATCTAATTGATTACGTGGTTGCTAAGTCGAGTCATATCCTTGTACATATTGTTTTGGGACGATTGAGACTCATGGGTAAAGTACTTATTTTATGGAGTGATGGGGAAGAACATCATATATTAACCCCATATGTACGTTAATCTTAAAAGTGCTCCAAGTGTTTTGATTTTCTTAATTCGAGTCATTAGATTAGTTTATTGTAAAGTATGTAAAAATTCAAGTGTAAGGGGAATGTTCATTCCCTATGATGTATTATTTTGGATGGTAGGGTAAGAGTGTATGCAAAAAAAAAAATAAAAAAATAAAAAAAAAAGAGAAAAAACATATGGACTACCATCCCTTTTCATTCTATGTGCATTTTATGTTTTTGTTATTTTTCATTTATTAGCTTAAGTCGAGTCTAGTCTTGGCTTAGCAACGCCACATTGTACATGTAATTAACCAAGATTGTTAACTCGCCACCAGTAAAACTTCCTTTATCCAACAAAACCGTGTATTTCATATCCCTACACCTAACGTTACAACCCTTTAAAAGACCTCTTTGATAGTTTATCCTACGTGCTTACGCCATGCGGAGGAGGTTTGATCCTTTCCCAAGCCTATGGTAATCTATTTTGCTATGACAGGTAGTGAGAGATATCTTCCGTTTCCATATTGTAATTTATACTTTATTACACCCGAGAGATGTGAGTATCTAAACACTATTTGTGAGGTGCTTGTGTATGACCTCCGTGCTTGTCTATTGGTCTTTAGTGGAATGATTATTTGTTGTAATTACTATTATATTAGTGTTAAATGACCCCTAACTTGTATTTTGATTAGAATAAAAGCGCATTTGCTTGAGGACAAGCAAATCTCAAGTGTAAGGGTATATGATGAGGCGAAAAATGAACCACTTTTAGGGGGTCATTTAAGCCCGGAATTGAATTTATTTGATCAAATATTGCCCTAAATCGTTCCTTTTGTGATTTTAGGTACTTTGGGAGAGAAATCTGGAAAAGGAAGCAATTCGGACGTTTTTGGAGCATAAAAGTGAAGAAAACGCCAAAGTCTTAATTTTCCTTGCTGGGAACAGTAGGTAACGGCGTCAAGAAGAAATTCCTGACGGCGTCAAGAGTAATTTCCATGACGATCCAGTACAGATTTGACGGCGTCACAAGGTAGGGCATCAAGAGGAAAATGCATGACGGCCTGGAAATACATAACACATGACGGCGTCAAAAGTAGATCAAGGTAGTCCGAGGAGTATTTTGGCGGCGAGATGACGGCGTCACAAATTTGTTCTTGACGCCGTCAGACCCTATTTCCTATATATAGTTTTCTAATTTTCACTTTAAAAAAGAGAGAAGTTTTGGAGAAACCCTAAGGCCGAACTTGGTACGAATTTTACAGGTTTTTCAAGGGTTCTCAGCCCTTGAACCCTTTCATGTGTAATTGAGATAAGTATTCTTTTAATTCAATCAATATGTCTATGTGTTGGTTGTCTATATCTTGTTCTTGTCTTAATTCCATCATGCTAGGCTAGATCTATCTTGTGTTTGTTTGGATCTAATGAAACCTAGATGTTAATTATGTGTTGATTACTTGTTTATGGTTGTATTGGATGAATGAATTCGATGTTAGGCTTAAGAAAACTGGCAGATCTCCATATGGTAACATGCTTGAACGTCTTAAGAAAAATGAACTGACGTGCTCTAGGTTTTATTGATTGTATTTAATGCATGAGTAAATTCTAATGATCCCATGTTAGGAGCTTCTTAGCCGGCTCGACATAGGAGTGAAGTAGGCACTCATAGGATTGGGGAATTAAGTGCGCCACCCCATGAATGATATTAAGGAATACAATCCGTCATCCACGCAACTATAACAAGTAATTAACGTGTAAAAGATATCTAGGGAGTAGTAAAATCTAAGTAAACACAATTTCTCCACTTATTGCTCACAACCTTAGTTTAATTTAGTTTATTTTTATTTCAAGTATTTTATTTTGATTGCATCTTTAGTATTGGGTTAGTTGATTAGCAACTAATTCCGCCTAAATCCTTCAAACCCGAGATTTTTACTTGCTTTCTAAAAAATATAAAAATACAAAAATAATCATCTTTCACCTTTAGAACTAGTATTTAGATTTTCTAATCCTAGCGACACTATTCCTAGCTGAACGATCAATCCCTCGGTACTTGTCACTATACTATACTACAACGATCAGGTACACTGCCTGGTGGGGGTTGTAAGCTTCTCAAGATCCCTTGAGAGGTAAAGCCTGGTGCGATTCCCACGTATCACCCTTCTTTTACCATAAAATGGCATTTCTCCCAATTTAGGAGCAAGTTGGTTTCCTCGCAACATTTGAGCATTTTTTCGAGGTTAGCGAGACAGCGGTCGAAAGAGTCCCCGATGACCGAGAAATCATCCATGAAAACTTCCATGCTGTCTTCCATTAACTCGTGAAAGATTGCGGTCATGCATCGCTGAAACGTGGCGGGAGCGTTACACATCCCAAAAGGCATCCTCTTATAGGCAAATGTTCCATAAGGGCAAATAAATGTCGTTTTTTCTTGGTCCTCAGGGGCTATAGGGATTTGGAAATATCCTGAGAATCCATCCAAGAAACAGTAGTACTCGTTCCCAGATAATCTTTCCAACATTTGGTCAATGAACGGGAGGGGAAAGTGATCCTTTCTGGTGGCATCATTGAGCTTTCTATAATCGATGCATACCTGCCAACCACTAACTGTTCTCTGGGGTACCATTTCTCCATTTTCATTTTTCACCACAGTCATTCCTCCTTTCTTTGGTACAACCTGCACAGGACTAACCCACGGGCTATCCGAAATCGGGTATATCAGCCCTGCATCCAAGAGTTTGATAACTTCTTTTTTCACCACCTCCTTAATGTTGGGATTCACCCACCTCTGGGGTTGCACGGCTGGTTTATAGTCTTCTTCTATAAGAATCTTGTGCGTGCAAAAGGTTGAGTCAATCCCCTTAATGTCGGCTACACTCCATGCAAGGACTCCTTTATATTTCTTTAGAACTCCTAAGAGTCTATCCTTTTGGGAAGAGTTTATGATTACTGGCAGTTGATCCTCTCCCTGGAGGAAGGCATAATCCAGGTGGTTTGGGAGTTCTTTAAGTTCTTGCTTAGGTGGTTCGATAATTGAGGGCTTTAGCTTGTTTTTGGGTTTACGGAGTTCGAGCTGTTCAGTGGTCTCTTGTCTAGGGTAGAAGGAGACTGCGCTAGCGCTCTCCATCTTATCCTCCTCCATTATGGGGAGGAGACTCTCATCCCGTAACCAGCCTTCTTCAATTTGCTCATCAACACAGTTGTCAATGACATCAGTTAGTTCATCGACCTCTCCGATGAAATAGAGCCGGTTAGCTGCTTCGAGAGATAGATTCATAGTGTCTTTAATATCAAAGGTTAAGCTATCGGTCCCTACTCGTAAGGTTAACTTGCCGTCGTGAACATCAATGACTGCACGAGCGGTGGCAAGAAAGGGTCTCCCTAAGATGATGGGCACCAGGTCATCCTCCTCCATCTCCAAAATCACGAAGTCAACTGGAAATTTGAACTTCCCTACTTTGACTAGCACATTCTCGCATATCCCCAAGGGATATTTGACCGATCTATCGGCTAGCTGGATGTTCATACGGGTAGATTTTAGTCCGGAATATCCTAGTTTGAGGAACATGGAGTACGGCATGAGGTTGATGCTTGCCCCTAAATCGGCAAGAGCATTCTTTATCGATAGAGATCCTATGGAACAGAGAATGGTGAAGCTGCCTGGGTCTTCTACCTTTTTTGGTAGCCCTCGTTGGGTCACCACCGAGCATTCTTCTCCCAGAGTCATAAGACCCTCGAGTTTCTTTCGGTTGGCAAGCAATCTTTTGAAGTATAAGCTATACTTGGGCATGTGATAGCAAGCATCAAGGAGAGGTATGGTGACCACTGAATCTTTTAGATATGAAAAGAATCTCTTATTATCGTTTTCAATCTGCTGGTTTTTTAGGTGGGATGGAAATGGGATTCTCACAGGTTGGTTAGGTGGAGTTGGTGGAGATGGGGTCACCAGAAGAGGTTGTTCAGGAGCCTCGTTGCTCACATTACCTTCCTCCTCGTGGGGATCGCTTGGCTCAGTGGTGACAGGATGTTGGCTCGGATAAGGAGGGTCCTTGGTCGTTGTTCCAGCTCGAGTAGTAACCACGAGCAAGGGATCTTTTTGGCTTACTGGGGGCCTGTTATGGCCATCAAGGGTGGCATTAAGTTTGTTGAACCATTTTTCCATGTCATTCTGTTGCTCAGCGATGAGCTCGTCAAGCCCTTTCAATTGTAAGCCTTTTTCCTGAGTAAAGTGCCCAAGGTCATCCTCAAAAGTGCTCCTGATTTTGTATTCAGGGCCTTCCTCTCCTTCTTTTCTTTTCACCAGATTCCCCCAAAGGGTATAATCATCGTTTTTGTAAAAAGGCAAACGGGAGGGGTCAGCGTAGATGTCATGTCCCGACAAACACACATGTTCAGTCGTAGTTTCTCCTCCGCATTCCTCTACCTCGTACGGGCCCCCACAGTAGTCGCAGATCAAGTAAGGATTTGAAAGTTGTTTAGTTGTTCGCGACCCTGCAAGGTATTCCACCCTTTCATGAATTTTTCTTAGCCGATCTCAGGGTGTTTGTGTGATTTCAGATGTGCTCATAGTCGAATCGGGTTCATCCCAAGTATCGTCCTGCTCTTGAGCATATTCTCAATCCTATTTCACCCTTCCTCGGTGCTCAGATTAGCTATTTTCCCTTTTCTTGAATTATTGATTCCGTTCTGGTCGTTTGGGGAGACATTGTCGCAGAAGATTTGAACCAGAAGCCAAAGTTCGATACCATGATAGGGAACTTGTCTTATTAAATCCTTGAATCTAATCCATGATTTATGGATAGGTTCATCCTTTCCCTTTCAGAAACAGAGGATCCTATCCCTAAATACTGAGGTTTTCCCTGCTGGGAAGAACTTCTCATAAAACTTGGATATGAGTTGCTCCCATGTAAAAATAGACTCGAAGGGAAGTCTATCATACCACTGTTTGGCTTTTTCATAAAGAGTGAAAGGGAAGAATCGTAATCGTGACGTGTTTCTAGTGGCCCCTTCCATATGGAGGGTGTCCACTATCTTCAGAAAATACCTAATATGTTAAATTGGGTCATCGGTATGTAGTCCACAAAACTTGCATACACTTTGGACAAGCCAAACATTGCTTGCATACAAGACCTCATCGGTGTGTTTGTTTGGGAAACAAATGGCAATTGAGAAGCCACGAGGATTCGGGGAGGAGTATTCCTTAAGGCGCTTAGGGGTGGGAGTTTCGGGGGTGCTCATATCGTTGTTGGATTGGGGGCTAGGGGGTGTGAGGTGATTATCTGAATCTTCTTCAGAAAGGGCCTCATCGAAGTTGATGGCTATGCTAGATGGTTCGGGTGTTGAGAGAGATTGCTTTAGCTTATGCATTTCCCTTTCAGGTTCTGCATATGGCAAAACGAGATTTCTAACGGAACTACGACTCCTAGTGATTCTAAGGTTAGAGAGATCTTCATTTGCCATGATGGCGGATGGTGATGGTTACGAACAAAGCAACAAAGAAATGAGATAGACTAAAGAAAACCTAGAAATAAAAATAAAACCTTACTAGAAAGGAATCTAGCAAGTAGACCTAATAAAAAGAAATCCTAACCTAGACAATAACTATTCCCCGGCAGCGGCGCCAAAAACTTGATACGTTGGAATTGCACCCTCGCAATAGGTTTTACCTCTCAAGGGATCTCGAGAAGCTTACAACCCCCACCAGGCAGTGTACCTGATTGTTGTAGTATAGTATAGTGACAAGTACCGGGGATTGATCGTTTAACTCAGGAATAGTATCGCTAGGATTAGAAAGTCTACTAAACTAGGTCTAGAGGTGAGGGATGATTCTTTTTGTATTTTTATATTTTTATGAAAGCAAGTAAAATCTCGGGTTTTGAAGGAGTGGGCGGAATTAGTTGCTAGCCAACTAACCCAATTACTAAAGATGCAATCAAATTAAAATAAAAGAAATGAAAATTAAACTATTATACTAATGTGGTAGAAACAATAATGAGGAAAGTTGTGTTTACTTGGATTTCATTACTCCCTAGATATCTTTTACAGGTTGATTAGCTTGTTACAATTGCATGGATGATGGGTCATATTCCTTAATACTAGTCGTAGTACAATATTCCCTAACTCTATAAGATCCTACTTCACTCCTATGTCAAGCCGTTAGAAGCTCCTAACATGGGATCATTAGAATTCTCTTACGCATTAAATACAACCAAAATTTGTAGTACACCTCCGATCATGTTTCTTAAGACGTTCAAGCAAGTTACCAATCGAAGTCTGCCAGTTTTCTTAAGCCTAACATCGAATACAATCATCCGTAACAATTATAAACAAACAATCAACCCATAATTAACATCTAGGTTTCACTACATCTAAGCAAACACAATGAAAATCTAGCCTAGCATGTTAAATAGAAGACAAGCGTAAGATATAATCACACAACACATAGACATATTGAATGATTCGAATGAATACTTATCTTCAATTGAACATGAAAGAATCAAGGGGTTGAAACCCTTGAAAAGCTGATAAAATTCGAACTAGGGTTTATTCCCTCAAAGTTGCACACTAATGAATGAAATTTGGAAAACTATATATAGATATTACATCTTGACGGCGTCATGTATTAGCTCGTGCCGCTGTCAACTCGCCGCCATGATAAAAATCGTATTGCCTAGATCCATTTGTGACGCCGTCATGTTGAGAAATACTCTGGGCCGTCACTAGTATTTGGACCCTGACGGCCTTGGTGACACCGACAGGCCATAAGCTTGAACACTCTCTGGGCCGTCACCTTATAAGTCCATATCCACCTCTTTTGTAACTCTTGACACCGTCATGTGTAGAGGCTTGACGACATCAGGTACTGTTCCAGCAAGGAAATTTGAGACTTTGTTGTTTTCTTCACTTTTATGCTCCAAAAACGTCCAAAATGCTTCCTTTTCCAGATTTCTCCTCAAAAGTACCTAAAATGACAAAAAGAACGATTTAGGGCAATAATTGATCAAATAATCTCGAATTCGGGCTTAAATGACCCCTTAAAAGCGGTACACTTTTTGCCTCATCACATTGGTAAGGCTCACATGGAAAAGCTGCAACATGATGGGCTTTTAGAAAAGATCAATGATGAATCATTTGATAAGTGCGAATCTTGCATTTCTGGGAAGATGAAAAAGAAACCCTTTAAAAATATGATTTAAAGAGATAATGATCTACTTGGTCTTATTCTCACAGATGTGTGTGGACCACTTAGACATGTGTCAAGGAGAGGTGCTAGCTACTTCTTAACATTTACGGATGATTACAGCCATTATGGTTATGTTCATTTACTTAAACATAAACATAAGGTGTTTGAAACATTCAAATTGTTTAAAGCGGAAGTAGAGTTGCAACTTGGAAAGAAAATTAAAGCTCTTCGATCCGATAGAGGTGATGAATACCTAAGTCAGGAGTTCATAGATTACTTAGCTAAGGAGGGAATTGTCCAGCACCTTACTTCTCCATATACTCCACAACAAAATGGTGTATCTGAGAGAAGGAATCGTACATTGCAAGACATGATATGATCTATGTTTAATCTAACAACTCTTCCTTTTTCATTTTGGGATTATGCCTTAGAATCTGCGGTTCGCATTCTTAATATGGTTCCAACAAAGAAGGTGGATAAGACACCATATGAGTTATGGAATGGAAAAGCTCCCAACTTGTCTTATCTAAAGGTCTGGGGTTGTGAGGCGTATGTTAAACGTGACTCAGCAGACAAACTCCAACAAAGATCTTTGAAGTGCATCTTCGTAGGATACTCTAAGGAAACTATGGGTTACTACTTTTATTACCCACCTGAAAACAAAGTTTTTGTTGCAAGGTATGGAGACTTCTTGGAAAAGGAGCTCATATCTCAAGAATTCAGTGGGAGAGTATATGATCTGGAAGACGATCATGAAAATGTAACACCTTCTGAAAGCACTAGCCAACTTCCTGTGGAACCTGAGAGTTTAGGTCCTCCACCTGAAGTTGAAGTGGTTCCCATTCGTAGGCCAACTAGACCTGTGAAAGCTCCTACACGTCGATGTCTTAATGTAGAGTGTGATGATAACTTATTAGGGGATCTTGTTGAACCTACAAGTTACAAGGCTGCCATAAATGGTCCTGAAAAGGAAAAATGGCAGGTAGCTATGAATAGGGAAATGCAATCCATGAAAGACAATGAAGTCTGGGAAGAAGTAGACCTACCTCCGGGTGCCAAGTTAGTTGGGAGTAGGGGTGTTAATCGGGTCGGGTTGGTCGGGTTCGGGTCAATTCGGGTCGGGTCAAAGTAGGGTCGAGGCTAAAAATAATATACCCGAACCCGACCCTATTTGAACTCGGGTTAGTTGGGTTCGGGTTAAAACGGGTCGGGTCAAGTCGGGTTCAGGTTTGTGCCATTTTTAAAATCACAATATTTGATTTATTAATCTTAGTAGTTAAAAATACAATCAACTAGGCCTTTGCTTCTTTGCTAATCTTTTTACAAAGAGTCCAGGTCATTTAAGTAGATATATATAACAGGTGCTACTGATCATGTAATTTAAGTGTTGTTGGGTTCTTATTTCATGTAAGTGTATTATTTTCTTTCTTTAGGTATGGTGCTTGTCAATATTAGTACAACAAAATGTTCTTGCACAAATCTCTATCTCATCCTATTTTATCATAAAGAAACTTGGTGTTAAGTTTAAAAAAATTACACTTTATAACTAATGGAAACAAATACCAAATTTTACAAGCTGCTACATGGACCATTTAACTTAGGCCTTTAGGCAAAGTTTATATGAAAAAAAAAAAAAAAAAAAAAAAAAAAAAAAAAACCCTATCTCGGGTTAGTCGGGTTGACCCAAACCCGAATAGCCAATTATTTTAAACCCGACCCTACTTTGTATTCGGGTTAATTGGGTTGACCCGATTAACCCGAGTTAGATTTTGAACCCGATTAACCCGACCCGAATATCTTTAGTCGGGTTCGGGTCCGGGTCCGGGTCGGGTCGGGATTTTTGACACCCCTAGTTGGGAGTAAATGGCTCTACAAGAAAAAGACTGATATGGATGGCATTGTACACACCTATAAGGCCCGTTTGGTAGCTAAAGGCTATACTCAAACTTTTGGTGTTGACTATGAGGAGACCTTTTCTCCTGTAGCTGACATTAGGGCTATTAGGATTCTTATAGCCATAGCCGCTTAGTATGACTATGAGATTTGGCAAATGGATGTCAAAACCGCCTTCTTAAATGGTCGCCTAGATGAAGACATCTATATGGCGTAGCCTGAGGGGTTTGTGAATCCAGAATTCCCAAATCGTGTATGCAAACTTCAAAGATCCATTTATGGATTGAAGCAAGCTTCACGACAATGGAATAAAAGATTTGATAGTGAAATTAAGAAGTATGGATTCACTCAAAATCTTGATGAGCCATGTGAATATCACAAAGCTAGTGGGAGTAATGTAATTTTCCTTATATCATATGTCGATGACATATTGATCATGGGAAACGACATTCCAAGTTTGCAAAAGGTTAAGGCATATCTTGGAAAGTGTTTATCTATGAAAGATTTAGGGGAAGCTCCATTTATTCTGGGAATCTAGATATATAGAGATAGATCTCAGCGATTAATTGGATTAAGCCAAAGTGCTTACATTGATAAAATATTGAAGAGATTCAATATGCAAAATTCCAAGAAGGGATATTTGCCAATGCAAGAACAACATGGCTTGAGCAACAATGTAACACCCCAACCCGACATGGGTCAAAATGTCACATTATGGTACCAAATCAGAACATACAAACGCAAGCGGAAGACTTATAAACATAAAGTTACATGATAATTTAGGATAACAAATGAAATGCTAACTCTATACAAGATGAAATCCACAACTGAAATACAAGTCCAACTAAATCTAATTGAATCCAAATCCAAGTCTAATCTAGAGCAAATGGGTGTCTAATCATCTGGGTGGTCCACTAAGCGCTCCTATGCACTCTTCACTCAAACCCAGCTTCCAACCTAAAACCTGCCGCAGGAAAAGAAATGCGGCTGAGCTTAAAAAGCCCAGTGAACAGATATATAACAAAACGAATAATCGAAACGTATATAAGTATTGAAAAGAAATCGTAAGCTCCTGCTGAAATGAATATCATCTGTCAAATGAATAAGAGATCAAAGATCAACTGAACAACAATCATAAGTCAACTGAATGAAGCATAATAGAGATATCAAATGTGAGCATAATCAGAATCATAGAGCACGTATCAACAAATGCTTGTCTAAACGAGATGCTCGAATAGACATACGAAACATAAGAAAGCCACGAGCCGACCTAACGAGCTACTCGAATAGGTCTCCTACCATATAATCACATATCCGACAAATCCTACATGCACAAAGAGGGGAGACCTCTAAGTACCAAATGGAGTCGCGAGCTCCAACGTGAAGAAGTGTAAGCACACACTCACATTCACCCTACACAGAACAAAATACCTAGGATGCATCCATACGCCCCCCCTACAAAGCAAATCATACATATCATAATAATCCAGAGCTCATAACATATCATATCAAATAGAGCTGGCAAATTGGGTACCTGTTAGGACCTGTTAAGACCTGTTAAGGGAAAAAATATACTATGCAATTTTTTTATTTTTTAAAATAATTGTTTTTAGTATTCTAGGGTTTAATATTTAACTTTTCTTATACATAAAACGTATATCTGTCATACTCAAACCACCAAAACCGAGTGTTAAATGAGTCGTTGTCATGTTTGAAACTTATGTTATTCGCGCGCTCAAAACCTGTTAAGACCTGTTAAGACACGATTTGCCAGCTCTATATCAAATGGGGACGCCGTGGATCAATCACACCTCCACAGAAAGTGTCATGCCATTGGTGCTTCAATGACACGCCCATGGTACCTCCATGAGTAGAATAAAAACTCGGGCATCAGAACAGAACAAATCATATCATATCATATCGAATAATCAAATCATATCCAACAGAGCATAGCAAACTGAACTGAATCATATCATAGCAAACGAATAGCAGACGGATATAAAATCATAGACTCATATCAAAGGAATCATATCAACGAATCATATCAAACGAAGCATATCAAAGCTCATATCAGAAGGATCATATCAGAAGATCATAATAAAGGGATCATAGCAATGGCATATCAAAAGGGAATCATAGCAGTGTCAAAGATCAAGAGAGTCATGAGAAGTCCCTACTGAAAAGGGAAGAATATCTGTACCTCAAACCGCAATTGAAATCATATCAGAGACACAAGGATAAGAAGTTACTCCTTCTTCAGCGGATCTACACGAATTAATGATCGGTTTATTATTAATAACTTATTCTAAAATATATTATTTGTTTCAGTCGGCTTTCCATTTTTAGCAGCTTTCCCGAATTAGCATGTTTCCATATTTAGTAAGTTTCCCGAAATAGTAATTCAATACTTTAAGGTTATACTTGACAATTAATAATATTTAAGGGTTAAAATGACAATTATAGTAGTTTAGGGTCAAAATGTAAATTATCAAAATTAAGTACTAAAAAATGTCAAATAAAAATATTTTAAAGTTTATATTCTAGTTTTATATTAAAATGATAATTTTAGACCCCGTCGTTCATAATTTATTAACGTATTCTTGATATTAACCTTAGACCGCGTCGATTAAAATATATTATTATGCATGTTCACACAACTCACACTCAAATAAAATACACACATGCGCGTGACACCCACAAACATTAACGAGGTTATATCAGATTATGAATTCAATATGCATGTTTTAAAACTATCTCATTTGACACCAAATCACAACTCATGCGCCAAGAATAACACATGATCAATTCTTAAAACTATTCATGTGACCACTTATAAAATCACCAACCAACATTTTAATACAAATTACTTGCATGCTATATAGAGATTACATACAATTGACCCATGAATTTATATGTTCAAACCATGATAGGTTTACACCCAAAATAAACACACACGACACCAGATCACAAACAATTCCTAACCCCGAATTTAATCGTCCCTCTTTAATGATCATTAGATACTATGATTTCATGTGACTATTATCATGTATACACAAACACATATTCAGGTCGATTCACATGAACAATTAATTAGGACTCACTTGACCAGATTAAAAACGTATATTATAACGTATTCGAAAGTCTTCAAACAGAAAATAAATCGACTCGTATAATAGTTATAGGCTCATGATTTTATATTACGTATAGGTTTCATAAGTCGTTGTCATACGTAGCACATACATTAGATTTGTTCTTAGGTCGTAAATGTGTATGTATAAATAGACTCAGAAACACTAGGACGTTTAGATGATACCTCAAAGACGACCAAACGATCAACAAGACCAAACCCTATTTCGAACGAGACCAAAACCAAAACCTTCTCAACCAGGGCACCCTCGATCAGCCACCGTTACACCAATGATCACCACACCTTGCTACCATAATCACACCAAAGCTAGGACACCCAGAACCGATTACCACTTTGCTTAACCCTTCGTACCACCTTTTCTCACTCGAACAAAAGAAGAACACCAGTCTGCCGATTTGTATTATTTTCTAGGGTTTTAGTTTTGTATAAATGGAGAGATAGGATCCGATTAATAGGAGAGGAGAGGGAGAGTATATTCCGATTATGGGGGAGGGTCAAAGGGAAAAGTGAGGGCTAAGTTTAAAACTCATAACTTATCTAAAATACTCGACCGGTTATGTGAATTTGGACGTGATATCAGGTGGTAAAAAAATGTATATATATAAAGAGGTGTGCTACACCCACCTACAGTTTACAAAATTTTTCCCACACGCTGACGTGGCGGAGTGTTGATTGGTTGGTTTTCTGTGGCCCACAGAAAACCAACCAATCAACACTCCGCCACGTCAGCGTGTGGGAAAAATTTTGTAAAGTGTAGGTGGATCTAGTATTTTTCATATATAAATATGTAGTTTTCTATTTCACAGGTCTTACTAAGTAACCAAAACGGGCTTCAATTCTGTTTGTGTGTTGGGCTGAGGGAGAGAAAGAAAAAAAAAACGGCACAATGAAATTTAATATGATCCAGCCCAATTAAAAGTCCAAAGGTCCATGAAAACTCGTAACATACTAAAGTCGTGTCGTTTTAAATTTTCGTATTTTAAAGTTTTTAAATTATAGCCCGTATTTAATGTCTTACGAATTTTTCAGGTCATTATAATTCTTCCCCTCTAAAAATAAAATTTCGTCCGCGAAATTAAAGTCCCAAAATTTTAAACGGAGACGTAGCAATTCACAAAAGAAACGTCACAATTAACCTCACTCTCGGAAAGGTCCTTCCAACAGAATCTTCACAAACAGAAAATTTTCTCATGACTCGATCCCGACAACTCGGATAGCCCCAGGCTTTCCACAGAACACAAATCATAACAAATCTGATCCAGCGAATACGAAACAATTGCGTAGCAGATGACAGATGACAGATGATAGTTGAAATCTCACAAGAGATACATGAAACATATATTCCTACGAGGCAAAACGGAGATAGTGCTAACCGATAAAACTTCATCAACTCCTACCAAATTCTGAACGAATAAAGGAACTTGCCAAAGTCGAAGGAGCACAAATTGAATCATCAAACGTATCAAAAGTCTCATAAAGAGATGGGTAACATGTTCGTACTGAAGATCAAAATCACAAATCAGATTATCAAAACGTATCCGAAGGCATAACACAATAGGTAGAATAATCATACGGATAAGAACGAATCTAAGGACTAACGTATCGCGAATCAAAACTTCCACAAATGCTAAATGTCTAACTCTCCTGTGTAGAATAATCCTACGGAACACACAACTCCCGGTCAAATTTTCATATTCCTCCTCCATAATAATAGCTCTCCTACCTTACTCTAACTAAAAGATATTCCACATCTTCATTCATACAAAATCCTAGAAAGGACCTCTTGTCACTTGCATGCTATCTTCCTTAGTGAGCAAACACCACCCAGCCAAATACTTGTCAAATTTTTTCGCTCAACACGCCTTCCAAGTTCATATAGTTGTTCGGTCTGTCTATCCTTCTGAAGATGAGAAGTCGTACTAACATCACGAGTCAAATCCCTATAGGCTTCTGTACTTCTTCTGAAAGTGTGCTGCAAAATGCGATTCCCAGTTACGAACTTACGATCACTGTAGGTACGCCATGTAGCTTGAATAATCTTCTGTCGAAAGATATCTCTACCGATCTTCCAAGCAATCCGTCATAGTTAATGCTCCACTGTAACAACACTCGTGTTGTCCTTCCCACCTGTTTCCACGCTAAATGCTTCGCTGCCAAAGTAGTCACCGTCATCTTTATACCATCCCTTTCAGCTCCTACTTCAAGTCTCTATACATATTAGTACAACTAAAATGAATAGAGTTGATAGAACTGTGTGATTCACTTCAAAATTGCTTCCTTCCATCATCTAACATAGCAAATCTTCTACCGTCTTGCTCTTGAGCTTCTTCATGTTTGCCACAATTCACTCTCAATTCATGCGTCGGGTAGTTCACCTCCTATGGTTCTAGATGTATTGATGCATAACCAAAATCGTCTCGTCTTGCATAAGGGCATATCAAATCCTCCTCGTTGAGTAGAAACAAATCTCTTTCCACCTTTTCCAGCATCTCACCTCATTCTTCCTCCAACGAAAGTTACTCTTTGAAATATCGCATGGAGTTTCTTCTGACGTAGAAATGTCAACACAAAATATGAGGATGATCCTCGTGTTTCTCTTTCGTCTCTGACCACACCAATATGTCATACTATGACAATTTGTCCAAGTATTCATGAAAACACGATTTATCAAATCTATAGGAATAGTCAAAGCAGTAGCCAATACAATTGGCATCGCCATGCTCATAGAGATCATAATGAATACGAAAAGAAATTCTAGGAACATCTAGTTCCTTCACACAAAACATGATACGATTTAGCTTTCATAATCAATCTATAACTTCATGTTATCATCATTCTTCTTCTCTAAAACAAAATGAAAGCACATCAAAATACACACTTGTACCAGAAACTTGTGCCGGTGAAACCACCTCCTAGAAGTTGGCTCTTCAATCCTTTCCCTTCCACTGATGTCATTCACAACTGAGTTTCAGAATTAAGCAAACATCACTCTTATACGGATAAAGTTCCCGAATCAAACAACTTACTGTTCTCAGGCACTGCTCAAAATATCATATGATTTCAATAAGTTCAAGTTATATGATGTAACTATTATCACGTTGGCCAGGCGTCATAATACATGCATCATATACACATGCCTTTATTGAAATCACATTCTACATCGAGTCGTGACTAACAAAGTCTCATAACCAGATCAAAACAACTTCACATTCGGATGATAATCTTAGTAGTTCATCAAGGAATACATCACGGGATTTCAAACAACCAAATAACTCTCAAGGCGAGTTCCATCAAACAAAGTATCTTAACAGCCGCGAGGGACTAACGTATGAGTTTTCAAACCAAAGGTGATCATAATAAGGAACCATAGTACAGAATTTCAAGTTTCTCAAATCACTGAAGATGACAAATATAGTATGACAGTTGTTAGCTTCACGATGCTCCGTCAACAACTCCATGTTCAGAATAATATCGAATCAAACATTCCCAAAGGAAACAAATTAGCAGAACGAACTCATCTTCAAATATCTTCAGAGCGCATCGAACTACTCGGATACTCGTGATGGGTAATCACAAGATTTCTCATGGAGCTAGAAATAGGTAGGGTATAATCAATAATGTAGAAGGAAATCTGAATATGCTTAACAAGGCAAAAAGGAAATCAAGGAATGTGCTGAACACATCGGGTTCATACTTACACGAATTCTCTGAGCAGACGAAAAGGCATCTAAATGAATGGTAAACGAGTCAATGATTGAAGTTCACAAGAATGTGAAAACTTCAAAAAAAAAAAGGAAACCTATAAGGCATTCTAAACTTATGTTGCGTATCCTGATAAATCTTCTAAATCTCCGGAACGAATGATCTTATAATGGCTTAACTAAAAGTAGAGGTAGAAATCAGAGTGATGCGGAAGCAAGATATCTAACAAATATCTTATCATATAGTCTACCCAATCCTCACCAGTCATACTAAGCTCTTAAGGGGAGAAACCTAAAGCAAATCCTTCCAAGGTTATTCTATGAGCTCCTAAGTCCAAACCTAAGGGTCCAAATCTTCACAGGCCATAATTTATGTACTACAAGTCGCAGCCTGAGCTCTGATACCATAATTGTAACACCCCAACCCGACATGGGTCAAAATGTCACATTATGGTGCCAAATCAGAACATACAAACGCAAGCGGAAGACTTATAAACATAAAGTTACATGATAATTTAGGATAACAAATGAAATGCTAACTCTATACAAGATGAAATCCACAACTGAAATACAAGTCCAACTAAATCTAATTGAATCCAAATCCAAGTCTAATCTAGAGCAAATGGGTGTCTAATCATCTGGGTGGTCCACTAAGCGCTCCTATGCACTCTTCACTCAAACCTAGCTTCCAACCTAAAACCTGCCGCAGGAAAAGAAATGCGGCTGAGCTTAAAAAGCCCAGTGAACAGATATATAACAAAACGAATAATCGAAACGTATATAAGTATTGAAAAGAAATCGTAAGCTCCTGCTGAAATGAATATCATCTGTCAAATGAATAAGAGATCAAAGATCAACTGAACAACAATCATAAGTCAACTGAATGAAGCATAATAGAGATATCAAATGTGAGCATAATCAGAATCATAGAGCACGTATCAACAAATGCTTGTCTAAACGAGATGCTCGAATAGACATACGAAACATAAGAAAGCCACGAGCCGACCTAACGAGATACTCGAATAGGTCTCCTACCATATAATCACATATCCGACAAATCCTACATGCACAAAGAGGGGAGACCTCTAAGTACCAAATGGAGTCGCGAGCTCCAACGTGAAGAAGTGTAAGCACACACTCACATTCACCCTACACAGAACAAAATACCTAGGATGCATCCATACGCCCCCTACAAAGCAAATCATACATATCATAATAATCCAGAGCTCATAACATATCATATCAAATGGGGACGCCGTGGATCAATCACACCTCCACAGAAAGTGTCATGCCATTGGTGCTTCAATGACACGCCCATGGTACCTCCATGAGTAGAATAAAAACTCGGGCATCAGAACAAAACAAATCATATCATATCATATCGAATAATCAAATCATATCCAACAGAGCATAGCAAACTGAACTGAATCATATCATAGCAAACGAATAGCAGACGGATATAAAATCATAGACTCATATCAAAGGAATCATATCAAACGAAGCATATCAAAGCTCATATCAGAAGATCATAATAAAGGGATCATAGCAATGGCATATCAAAAGGGAATCAAAGCAGTGTCAAAGATCAAGAGAGTCATGAGAAGTCCCTACTGAAAAGGGAAGAATATCTGTACCTCAAACCGCAATTGAAATCATATCAGAGACACAAGGATAAGAAGTTACTCCTTCTTCAGCGGATCTACACGAATTAATGATCGGTTTATTATTAATAACTTATTCTAAAATATATTATTTGTTTCAGTCGGCTTTCCATTTTTAGCAGCTTTCCCGAATTAGCATGTTTCCATATTTAGTAAGTTTCCCGAAATAGTAATTCAATACTTTAAGGTTATACTTGACAATTAATAATATTTAAGGGTTAAAATGACAATTATAGTAGTTTAGGGTCAAAATGTAAATTATCAAAATTAAGTACTAAAAAATGTCAAATACAAATATTTTAAAGTTTATATTCTAGTTTTATATTAAAATGATAATTTTAGACCCCGTCGTTCATAATTTATTAACGTATTCTTGATATTAACCTTAGACCGCGTCGATTAAAATATATTATTATGCATGTTCACATAACTCACACTCAAATAAAATACACACATGCGCGTGACACCCACAAACATTAACGAGGTTATATCAGATTATGAATTCAATATGCATGTTTTAAAACTATCTCATTTGACACCAAATCACAACTCATGCGCCAAGAATAACACATGATCAATTCTTAAAACTATTCATGTGACCACTTATAAAATCACCAACCAACATTTTAATACAAATTACTTGCATGCTATATAGAGATTACATACAATTGACCCATGAATTTATATGTTCAAACCATGATAGGTTTACACCCAAAATAAACACACACGACACCAGATCACAAACAATTCCTAACCCCGAATTTAATCGTCCCTCTTTAATGATCATTAGATATTATGATTTCATGTGACTATTATCATGTATACACAAACACATATTCAGGTCGATTCACATGAACAATTAATTAGGACTCACTTGACCAGATTAAAAACGTATATTATAACGTATTCGAAAGTCTTCAAACAGAAAATAAATCGACTCGTATAATAGTTATAGGCTCATGATTTTATATTACGTATAGGTTTCATAAGTCGTTGTCATATGTAGCACATACATTAGATTTGTTCTTAGGTCGTAAATGTGTAGGTATAAATAGACTCAGAAACACTAGGACGTTTAGATGATACCTCAAAGACGACCAAACGATCAACAAGGAATACGAAAGCCCAAGACCAAACCCTGTTTCGAACGAGACCAAAACCAAAACCTTCTCAACCAGGGCACCCTCGATCAGCCACCGTTACACCAATGATCACCACACCTTGCTACCATAATCACACCAAAGCTAGGACACCCAGAACCGATTACCACTTTGCTTAACCCTTCGTACCACCTTTTCTCACTCGAACAAAAGAAGAACACCAGTCTGCCGATTTGTATTATTTTCTAGGGTTTTAGTTTTGTATAAATGGAGAGATAGGATCCGATTAATAGGAGAGGAGAGGGAGAGTATATTCCGATTATGGGGGAGGGTCAAAGGGAAAAGTGAGGGCTAAGTTTAAAACTCATAACTTATCTAAAATACTCGACCGGTTATGTGAATTTGGACGTGATATCAGGTGGTAAAAAAATGTATATATATAAATATCTAGTTTTCTATTTCACAGGTCTTACTAAGTAACCAAAACGGGCTTCAATTCTGTTTGTGTGTTGGGCTGAGGGAGAGAAAGAAAAAAAAAAACGGCACAATGAAATTTAATATGATCCAGCCCAATTAAAAGTCCAAAGGTCCATGAAAACTCATAACATACTAAAGTCGTGTCGTTTTAAATTTTCGTATTTTAAAGTTTTTAAATTATAGCCCGTATTTAATGTCTTACGAATTTTTCAGGTCATTATAAACAAAGTTTGTGTTTCAACACCTGCAGAGGTGCAACGCATGAAGAGAGTCCCTTATGCTTCGGCTGTGGGATCTATTATGTATGCGGTGAAAAGCACAAGGCCTGATGTGGCATTTGCTCAGAATTTAACCAGTCGATATCATCATAATCCAGGTGAAGCTCACTGGATTGTTGTTAAGAATATTCTTAAGTACCTTAGGGCTACTAAAGATATGTTCTTCATTTATGGGGGTACTCCATCTACAGAACTTGATGTTATAGATTACTGCGATGCTTCTTGGAAAGGTGATAAGGATGATACGAAGTCTCAGACAGGTTATGTCTTTGTCATTAATGGAGGAGTTGTGGATTGGAGGAGCAGTTGGCAGAGTGTACTAGCGATGTCTGCTACAGAAAGTGAGTATATAGCTGCTTCAGAAGCTACAATGGAAGTTGTTTGGATTAGGAAGTTTGTTTCAGGGCTTGGGGTTATGCCTTCGATTCGACGACCTATAAAAATGTATTGTGACAATTCAACTGCAATTACATTTGCCAATGAGCCTGGAATCATGAGAGGCACCAGACATTTCCCGATTAAGCATTACTATGTTTGAGAACAAGTCGAAATAGGTGAAATCGAAATGCTCAAAGTTCACACAGATGAAAACTTAGCAGATCAGTTAACAAAGCCTCTACCTGGCACCAAGCTTTACAAGCATGCTGAAGGTGTAGGACTTAGATTAGCTGAAATTTTCATGCCCATTTGTGATTAGTATTTGGATAAGGGATGTAATGTACAATTATTATTTTAATGAAATAAAATATTGTTTATGTTTATTTATTCATTGTCTTAATAATATATCCTATATTTACATGTTTAAATCCATGAATAAATTATTATTCTAAATTGTCCATTGTCGATTAATGATATGGGAATATCATTAAAATAAGACAAATTTGAGTATTGGTTTAGGATATACTTGAAAGTATATTGATGCGTAGTCATACCAATTTCACATGATATTCAATGAATTGAATATAGGACTTATCCCAACAATATGATTTAATATTTAATGTGAGAATCATATTTAAAGTTATCCTCAGACTTGAGATACCAGATAAGAGTCATGGATGTAGTGCATTTTTGTGAAGCAATCTATCGCTCACCGTAACAGGGAGTTATAAGGGTTGTTTTCAGAAGTGTTGCAAAGTTCATGGGTTATTCTTGTAGTCAAGAAAGAATTTGTTCCTTCTGATTTGTTCAGAAGTTTAATACTGCTGGGCCCCTCGTAGGGTTGACAAAATATTTGCGTAGCCACGCCCAAAGTCTATCTGGAATACGTTCAGATGTTTTGGTAATTTTGTTCAATCATAAAGAGACGAGAAACAGAAATTTAATAAAGAAACTCACATCTTTATTAATGTAGTATTAGAAACGAAAGGATAATTATAATGATGAATCATTAAAGGTTTTTCCACGAAACCTAGCTCGAGTCGTGCTGAGGGCATTGGAGTATTGCAAGACGCCAACCAGTGTCATTTTACTATTAATTGATATACGAGTGGGAGCTGTTAAATGTTACATATAACATTAATAGGTAAATGTCTAGTATCAAACCCGAGACCTCGGGATTGCACACATAACAAACGAGAATTAAAGATTAATAAATATTAATAGTTATGTATATTTATTAATAACACAAGTTTAAGGACTAATGATCGTTAGTGATTAAATGTATGGACTAACTATCGTTAAATAAGAAGGAAAAAGGACTAGAATGAAACTTGGTGGCAAGAAGGATTCGGAACACCCTTCTTGGGTGTATGGCCGGTCGATCACAAGCCCAAGGAGGGCAACCCATTGCCCTAACTTGCTCCCAAAGTTTTCTCTAGTATATATACAAACCCAATGGTCATTCATACACATCTTTTGTGCACACACAATACCCTAAGGCTTTTGTTTCCTTTTCTTTTTGTTCCTACCGATCGAACCAAACAACCCTAAGGTTGTGGGTCGAAATTTTCATTAAGATAATTAGTCTTGTGTTTAATCTTGCAATCACTTTAATTCGGTATTAGTTTGTGTGTACAAGAACGAGGTAATAACTCACTATAGTTATTATCAAGAGATCGATAAACAAAACGGTAAGGGGCTTATCATAGATCTATTATTATACAAGATCAAGATCTATTGAAGCGCATCGGGTACGTTCCTATTTATGTTTTAGTTAATATTTATGTGTTATACTTGATCTAGCTTCCGCAAATATGTGTACTTTGATTGTCATATTCTAACATGTGTGAGGATATCCATGTCATTTTCTCCACTTTTTTGATCGCGTTCGGCCCGTTTGAAACACGAGTTGAACTTTCCGCAATCACGGTTCAACGTTCTCCACTTTGACTGTATCATATCTTTGCCACGCTTGTGATAATTTGTTTTGCTAAACTCATTTGAACCCGCTGCCAAAACGTATCTTTGGGTTGGGAACGACCGACTTGTTCGTCCTCACTTGCGGCCACCCAACACGTTGCAAGTAATTTTTCTTCACTTGCGGTCCAACGTTCATGCATGTTGCCCCCTGCTTCGATTTCGTCATCTTTAGTGATTGGTTCTTTATTTTTTTTGGACTTTCGTTTAGTACGAGTTTTGGTTTTTTTTTTGGAGGAGACATAGGTGTTTCGGGAACTTCGTTAGTTTTCGTTTGGGAATGTTGGGATTGTTGAGTGAATTGGAGATTTTGGAAATTGGTGTTTAAGGTGTTTTGTTGTTGGGATTCTTCCCAATATCTTAAAGTTTGATGTTGTTGGTAAAGTTCTTGGCTCGACATACCGAATATGTTTGGATTTTCCCAATTCGGATTCGGATTGGATGATGAACGCGCGTATGAGTTCCCCCACCCACCGAGGAGGTTCGTTAACGAGTTAGGATTGTTGTTGTTGCCTTGAGACTTTTTTTTTTTTTTTTTTTTTTTTTTTTTTTTTTTTTTTTTTTGATATTAGAAGTTGTAGGATAGAAGATAGTGAGTAGTAAAAGTGTGGGAAAATGAAGTGTGGTAAATGGGTATTTATGTTGGTTGAAAAAAGGTTTTGGAAAATGTTGTTTTCTTTTTTTTACCCAACTATCCGTTAGTTTCCGTTGGGGGGGGGGTGGGGGGGGGGGGGGGGGGAGGGGGTTAATTGTAAAATTTTTTAAAAACTATCCGTTTGTGTACTTTTGGAAGGGGGCGAATTGAATTTATTTTTTATTTTTTTTATATATACAAACGCATCCCCTTAACTTAGCGTTAAGCCACTAACGTGACACGTTAACGCCACGTTAACGCAAGAGGTCACATTGGGTAACTTGCTAATAACGCGCGTTAAGGGCATGTTAACGCCCCTTTGCGTTACCAATGCACTTGCTCTTATAGGGCCTAGTCCGCTAGCCTACCAGTACTACTAGTCTAGCAACCCTCGATTTTATGTGTTTCTTATTAGATTAGATTGTTTTGGAGGAGCAAAATACTCTCCCCATAACTCTTTACAAAATATGTGTTCCAGCGATTACAATTAAAGATTTTTGTTTGTATTTGCTTTAATGGAGATTATAAATCTAGCTATTGTCTATTGAGCTACGAGAACTAAACAAACTAAACATATATTCACCATCAAGTAAGACTATCAAGCCTACCAAGTTTCTACTACACCATGAAGATCAAGTTAAATGTAAAAGGATGCAAGTATAGTTTGTGAAACTTGTATCAGTTGTTAAGTAGCTTTAGCTGTTTGACTTTGACTTTGACTTTGACTTTGTATCTGTATATAAACAATTGTACTGTACACATTTCCATTTTAAGGAGATTGCAACAACTTTTCCAGCTCAATTCTAGTACAACCTCCATTATCACTTTCTCTATACAAGCATCTTTGAACAAGGAAAAAAATATATCATTACAGAAAATCAATGCATACTGAGACGCTATAAACCATCAAAACATCTTAAAATGTTTATTCATATACATAAAAGAAAATTAATATTTTAAGAACCTAAAGACCAAACTTGACTTAAACCTTCAATGTTTAACCACATATCATTATTACCTTGCTTGAAATGGTGCACCTTGAATCCTAGCAACATTACCACCATCGCGGCATCAACGTGTCTAACTACATTCGAGTATTCATATAGCATTACCTCAGCTAAAATCTAGAAAATGATAAGACTAGTGACACCACATCTATTGCTGGAACTGTCATATGATCCCCAGCCTTTGCAACATAAAAAATAACGAAAGTCCAACATCAATTTGCTGAAACTTTAAAACGTCTTTTGGGTGGAAGTCAAAGACCAAAAGTACTCAAAAGAGTAACAATTTATATACTTGATACACAATAGATTATCAATCTATCATATACTCAAACTCAACTTCACCAATCTTCATCTTCATCTTCATCGTCCTCATCTTCATCGACCTCATCTTCATCTTCAGGTAAACGATCAACAATGATTTCTACTGTGGATGATGCACGTGGACAGCGTAACAAGAGTCTTAACATGACTATCTCCTCATCCTTAGTAACATCGTAACTGAGAAGTATGCTAACCTTCTTCAAGACAGGTGACTTTGCTAAGATAAGCTTCACTAACGCCATCTCATGCTTCAAGTTGTCAAAATATGCAACCTCAAATTCATTGAGATGCTCCAGCCAAATAACCAAATAATTTTTTAGTGAATTACATATCTTCAACCCTTCATCCTCAGTAACCTTATTTTTGAGTGAAAACGTCAGCTTCTTCAACTCAGGTGACTTGACCAACATGAGCTTCATAAACTCCATCTCAAGCTTTAAGTTGGGAATACCTAATATTTCCAATTCAATTAGATGCTCCAACCGAATATCTAAACTCTCTTCCAGTTTAACATCTATCTCGGATTTCATAAGAGATGTGTCCAGAAAGATCTACAGCAAGTAATACAATTTTGTGTGTTAGTGTATTTTAGCGTGGGAATAAAAAACTATATTACATTGAGACTGGAAGCTCTTGTAGAACCTCGTCATCAACAATTCACATAAACCATAAGCCAAAACAAATATTGGCAAGAAAAGTATTCCCCGGGTTTGAATTAATTAAAATGCATGTGAAAACTAGTACCTGGATGAACCTACTCAAAATTCTCAAATCTTGAATCATACGTAAACATTCAAATAGATCTTTAATGCTAGTATCATCAGAATCGACAATATTATCGGCGTCTATATACTGCAAAAACTTTCAACTTTTTGGTAAGTAATAAAGCCCATGAGGATGTTAATTGGTTAATGTAATATAACTCACCAGACTCAAGCTCTTAAGTAAGGGAGAACTTGATAGGAGATGTAGAAGTGTTCTTTTAGAGATGTTTACATTGTCCAGGCATAAGCTTGTGAGGCTACTGAATCCACTGAACGTTGGTTCAAAGCAAAAATCACAAAACGTAAGATCTAGGTGCGTTAACTGCTGCAAAGAGAAGACCGATAAGGGCACCCTACCCAGAAAACTCAAATTAAGTTTCTTCACTGTATTCTTCCACAATAAATGAACTATTATCTTTTCAATTTCAGGAGAGTAGTCATCTGCTTCACCGTCTGCTTTGACTTCTAAGGTCAACTTGATTATTGGACCTTTGTGCATTGACAGCGCTTGGAATACTGCATTGAAAATTTTTTGCCCCTTACTCAACAATTTCCGTTTACATTGTGGTTCTTCACAAGTTCCTTCCAAACAGGACACCTGACTTTCATCATCATCATCATCATCATCATCTTCATCAGATGATTCATAAAACATATCTTCCTCAAAAAAGACAAGTTCAGGAATTTTGGTCCAAACGTATCTCCATTCCCTCGAGAGGATACTCGTCATCACTGCATCTTGTATTGGTAAAAGACATAGGATGTTTTCTATGATGCATGAAGGAAGGGTTCTGATTATATCCGTACACAATGGTTTAGCTTCCATTTCAAAGTGTTCTTGCTGGACCGATGGCTGCAATTTATAGCATAAAATAAATAAATGGAATCTACTTTGATTAAAAAATATTATAATATCTGTAAGGTATTAGTTTTTAGTAACTAGCATACATAATGATATACTCAGTATATCATACGAGATAACTAGTAACCAAGAAACTTTGTCAATGATGATAAAAGAAAATACTAAACACAGTTAACTTAATTTGGAAGCAAATGAGTAACCAAGAAACCTTATCAACGATAATAAAAGAAAACATTGAACGCAGTTAACTTACTTTGGAAGCGAAGATAGCTGCATATATTTTAATCCACAAAACTCCTAGAATTTCAATATTTGGATTACCTTTATACAATAGTCGATACTATAATGCTTTTTCAATAATTTACACATTATTATCAGACTACGTAAGGCAAGTTCATCAAAAAACTTGAGGTGGCCTAGTGGCAAAAGGCTTGTGACTATCATCATCAAAATGTGAGAGGTCTCAAGTATAATTACTCTAGGTGTAAACAACCCTCCAGTGGCCACGTCAACCTCCTGAAAAGGGAGGGCTTTACCCGGTTCGAGTATGTATCATGTTGGGTTCAAACTAGCACGCTAAAGAAGCTAAATGCAAACTACTAAAATGATGTATATTAGAACTAAACAATTGTATAAGTTAATAACTTAGCACACAAATTTTAGCAAAATATCAAAATGTAGTGACGCATTTCATCAAACACATGTTAGGCATATCATCACAAACTTCATATAAAACACAAATGATCGACCTATAAGCAACTTAAACAAGCAATTTCATAAGACTGAAACTGAATCGAGCAATTATTAACAACTTAAAAAAATATTTATAAGAAAATGAAAGTTGAATATTTAAGAGTTAGAAAATAAAGAAAAAAATGTACCAGTGTGAGTGTTACGAAAACAACAATTGGTTATGATGCGCTGAGAATAGTCCAGTGGTGGGAATAAATGCCATTGAATTATGACGAGGAAGGGAAGTTATTAGTGGTGGGAATAAAAAAAGAAAAACACAGATCGCGTTCAAATAAGCATTTTTTAACAAAATATTTTGCAAAACATAAAATCCTTTATTTACTAACTTAACAAAGGAAAACTACAAAACAAATTTTAGTTGTTTTCTTTGTTTTCCCTTGTAACCCACAACCCTCCCTCCCCTTCTTGAAAATAGAAAATACAAATATTAACTAAAAGTGTTTTTCATATTTTCAAGTGTTTTGTAGAGATAAATTTCCCTTCCAACTTTTTACAAAACTAGAGATAGAAAACAAAAGATTTTTTTCTCCAACTAAACGCACCCTAAACATTTAAGGAAGAAAAAGAAAGAAAGTGAAAAGGAAAAGTAATTTTAACGAGGAGAAGAAAAGGAAATGGAAGGAAAGTTGTTATGAATTGGTTAATTTTTAAAGTAAAGTGTTTCCTTCTAAGGCTTGTGATTGTGCGCCGGATATAATCGATCGAGAGGATCGATCGATCGATAAGCCAAATCGATTGAGCCACTGTGGCACAAACAAGAATATCGATCGCCGGTGACTAGAGGAACCAAATCGTTCCATTATTCGATCGACTTTGAAGTAAAGAATTCCCCACTCTTTCATTTTAAAATCAAACCGTTTAAAGCATAAATCAATCGTTTGTTTGCAAAAAAAAAAAAAAAAAAAAAAAAAAAAAAAAAAAAAAAAAAAATTCAAAAAAAATTACCACTTTTCTTCCTATAAATACCAACATCAAACCCACTTTCAAACACACAATTCAACCAAATTCTCATTAATATTCACAATGTCAAAGAAAAACACTCCACAATCAAAAAACCGACGATCCCGACTAACCCAAAATGCACCGGATATAAATTTCTCTCCGCAAAACACTTTTGAACTAACTGGCATAACACCACCACAACAAGGGGGTATTCGCTTTCGTCCACAATCTTTTGAATATCCAACACAACTACAACAACCCAATCAAAGAGAAAACTTGTTTTCCGTTCATCGTCCTTTTGTTCCACCACAACGTGTTAATACGGATTATCACCAAGAACCAAGTGAGTCGTCTTATCGTCCTAACATGGATTTCTTGATATGAATTTGGATGATTGGGCCGACTATCAGACCCAAGGCTATTCGACCCAACACTATCCGAGCCAAGACTACCCGAGTCAAGATGTTTCGATGGGGCAAGGTTCGGGTCACGGTTCCTACCACGGTTCTTTCCACGGTTCTATGCCCGTTGATGACGATGACGAAATTGAAGAGACATCACCCGTCAAACCAAAGAAGCCTTCGCGGCGTGCTACAAAGGTGAAAGGCAAAGGCAAAGAGCCCGAACCAGCCAAAAAAGTTGAACCTTGGTCAAGCAAAGAAGAGGTCATTCTTTGTAAAGCTTTCATCTTTGTTTCGGAAAATGACAAAAAAGGAAACTCTGAATCAGCACAAATTTTGGGAGAAAGTGGTAGCCTACTTTCGAAAAGAAACTGGTTCAGACCGGACATACAATTCGATCATTTCCAAATGGAAGACTAGAATTCGTTGTCAAGTTGCGAATTTTGGTGCTATTATTGATAACGTCAAGGGGACGCATGGAAGTGGTGAAAATGACGTTGACGATATGTCCAAAGCTCTTATGGAGTATCGTGCGCGTTACGATCATGATTTCAATTTGGTGGAGTGTTGGAAGGTATTGAGGGGGCATGCTGCTTGGAAGGATAAGATGCCTCTTTTCCAATCGGGGAGTCGAAATAAAGTAAAGGGTTCAACAACTACGTCGGGGTCAACACAAGGTCCCCCCGAATTTTCAAGACTTGGATGATGATGATGATGATGATGATGAAACGGTGGATGGTACTAGAGAATCACGACCACAAGGTCGTGACAGAGCAAGGAAGAAATCATCCACCTCTTCCTCTCGTGAAACATCAAAATCATTCATGAGTGGGCTACTAGCAGACTTATGGAACTCAATACCGTCAAAGAAGGAGAGAGGTAAAGAGCGTGAGGACTCGTGGAGAGAATACAAGGAACGAGAGCTAGCGATCAAACAACAAAAATTGGAATATCAACGAAAGCTATTGGAAATCCATGATGAACAAAAGGAACTCATGAGAAATACAAAACGGGAGCAAGACTTGATTTTCTACAATTCGGCAATCGACCCAAATTTGCCCGAACGACAATGAAGTGAACTTATGCGACTTAAGGCGGAAATCAAGGAACGCCACAAGCTAAATTACTAGTTTTTAAATAAGTGTTGTCGTGTTTAATTTTTAGTCGTTTATGTTTTTTATTTAGTTGTAATGATTTCATTTCGTATTGTTTCGTTTATGTAATATTTACGTTTTATTAATAAAATTTGTGTTTGTGTTAAAAAATGTTTAAAAAATTGATGCAATATGGGTTGCCACTGTGATGAGAGAGATGAATATGGGTTGAGGAGAGAGAAAGCTGAGGTGGTAGCCGGAAAGATGATGCAATATGAGTCACCACTGTCACATGCCTAAAATTGTTTACTTCACATTAATTTATTTTGCTTTACTAACAAAACTCAAGAACACAGTTTAGTGATGTTTCTGTTAAGTGGTTTTGGTTATTTGAGTTCGTGTTAACTCGAATAAGCCTTATTATTACATAAAAGTAAAAGAAGTAGGCAAGTAAAAGATGTGAAAGTAGGAAATTTATAAAAAAAGAAAAGAAAAGTTAAAATCTCTTATGCCGGTAATTCGGGTTAAACCCTCACAATGGTTAAACTTTGCTTGAAATCCAACCTTAATGAAAGTTTGGGTTAGTCGGGTTAACTTAAATAATGTTTTTTAACATATATAACCGGATCCGAATAAGGTTGTTTGGATCAGGTTAGCTAGTTTCTACTATTATTGACAACCGTAAGGAAGTCTATGTGATAAGGAGCGATAAATGATATGTTTTTAACTAAACCACTTCGTTTATACGGATATCTAAACAAATTGGATTCTAAAATTTTGCAAATAACTATTAGGGGCAATTCATAAATCCTCTCCAAAAATTAAAAATTTCATATTTACTAAAAACATGCTTTTTACAGACATTGTACATTATGCATTAAGCATTTTACTTGTGGTTATTATTACAAACTTTACAAGCATCGTGCATTATGCATTAAGTGGTTGTACATCTAGCTAGCTTGTTTAAGCTTGGCTTGTTTCTAGTTTTTACCGAGTCGATCCTAAACATTAAACGAGTGGCTTTGCTCGTCTAAAAAGCCAAGTAAAAGGCTTGAAAATAAACTAAATAATATCCTCAATAAAAATACCACGATAATAGCATAAATGAGCTTCTTAAAAGTACCAATTCAAGGAAGTAAAAAGGAATTAAGGCAGAAAGGGGTGAGTGTTATGTGTCAACAAACATTGCATTATACGGTTTCCAACTCACCAAACCTTTTCTATTCTACTCCTCGAGGTGGTGCACTGGAGGTGCCCTAAAGTACCAATGTTACGTGTCGAAGCTTGAAAGTCAATAAATTACATATAACGACTAAAATGTATGATATGGAGCAATTGTGAGTGAGGATAAGGCACTTGAAATGAGTCAAAAGGTTTTTATCCCACATTGATGAGTTAGTAAACATTAAAGCAATTTATAACTAGTAATAGGGTTGTAATCGAACTGAACGTTCAGTGAACATTTCATGAATCGTTCGATAAAAAGTTCGTTTATGTTCGTTCGTTTATTAAATGAACGAACATAAACAATATTTTACGTTCGTTTAGTTAAATGAACGAACATGAACAAAAGTCTCGTTCGTTCATTTATGTTCGTGAACGTCCGATTAGGCGTTCGTTAAAGTTCATTTATGTTCATTTATCTATGGGAAATGATTTGCACACTCAACATTTTGATTGGCACACTCCAACTTATGCATGAACCTGTTGTACTGTATATACATCCTGTTTTAACTGTTTGTACATTGGAGTGTGCCAATCAAAATGTAATGTGTGCAAATCATCTCCCTTTATCTATTAATGTTCATATATCATATCTTTTAATTTTATAATTTTAAAAATTGGTTTGTTTAAACATAGCAACACTTATAAAACAATATATTGTGAAGAATTAAATAAAGTTTATGTTTGTTTGTCTATTTTCATTTATGTTCGTTTAGCGTTCGTTTAGTGTCTTAATGAACGAACGTAAACGAACATGAACAACTCATTTTCTTAATAAACGAACATGAACAAGAAAATTCGTCCGTTTAAGCGTCCGTGTCCGTTTATTTTTCCGATTAAAATTAAATTAACGAACATAAACAGGACTCCGTTCGTGTTCGTCCGGTTCGTTTACAGCCCTAACTAGTACTGTGAACATATCAAATAACATTCATCACATCTATTTGAATAGATATATTGTAAATCTCTTCGATTAACATGTGAGATCGTTCCTTTTTTTACCAACAAGTAAAAAAAAAAAAAAAAAAGAAAAGAAAAAAAAAAAGTGTTGACAACAATGATCATTTAAATAATAGGGAACAGCGCCAATTCCACAAATTAATCATCAAATAGGAAGCATGATTGAATTGGTGTTTTTGTTTGATACTTCTAAATTTTCACTCTTTTACTCCTTAAAATAGTTAACAGGGGATGCATCATATTATTTTTTATATAATAAAAGATTACATCATTTCGGAATGATTTTGCAAAAATCAATTTTAGTAGAAAAAAATTAGACCAATAGAAAAGCTCGATTTTGAAACATAGCTGAAATCGAGCAATATGATTAGCCAATAAAAAGTCAAAATTGAATTGATTTTGGTCAAACTTTAATAAATTTGGTGGAAAATTTTATTGAGGAAAAAAATACATAAAATACAGTGTCAAATTTATGAAAATAAAAACTTAAAAAACGAGGAGGTAATAAAACATTAGTGGTTGAATTTTAAATATATTATATGGAGTTAAGTGTAAAATTATAAATCTCTATGTTTTTTAATATTTTTAAATAATAAATAAATAACCCCTTACACTTTATAGTTTATACCACCTACACTTTATAATATGAACTTTGTTTACAATTACATAAGTATTAGTATTAGTTTGAGACTTCCATCTATTAAACTTACAAAATTTTATAAATATACAAATTAGGTTTAATATACGTTAAATATTTTTAAAATAAATATTAGTTTTAAACTTTCATATATTAAAATATATATATATATATATATATATATATATATATATATATATATATACTATGTACGTTAAATAAAGACTCATGTTATCCTATTTAAAAGTTTAATCTATTCGTACACGGATTTGAATATTAAATACGGCTAAATAATTATTAACACTAATATAAATATCAAATTTTAATCACGAGTTACTGTGATATGAAAATAAATATACGCGATTGTACTTATAACAACGACTCTATGTAATTATTATTTAAAGTTTATATATGGATATTCTGAAAACATTTTTTAAAAACTTTACGGAGTATATTTAACTTCATCAGCTTATTATGTGCTACTAAACTCGAACATTTCGTACAACATGATACTAATTGGTTAAAGTTAAACAACAACATCAACCATAACATATATGTCTGCTAAATAAAAGTTTATATACGGATATATTTTAACTTATAACAACGACAGTGCTCAGGCTACTAAACTCGCACATTTTATACAACATGATATCAAATATACGTGATTGTACTTATAACAACTCAAGTAGTTACTCTCTCCATCCCAAATTTATTGTCCACTATTGATTTTTTAAGTCATTCTTCTTCAATTTTGACCTTAAATATTTTTGTAGGTGTTATATAATATTTGATGCAAAATATATAAATGGATTGGGTTTTAAGTGTACTTTTCAATGGTATAATTTTTTTTATCAAGTATTATATAAAATATATATTTATGGTCAAAGTTGAACCAAATTGACTTTGGAAATTCAAACTGGACAATAATTTTGGGACGGATGGAGTATTATTTAAAGTTTATATACGGATGTCCGGAAAACATTTTTAAAAAACTTTACGGAGTATATTTTAACTTCATCAACGCTCATTAAGTGCTACTAAACTCGCACATTTTGTACAACATGATATCAATAGTTAAAGTTAAACAAGAACAACAACATCAACCTCAACCTCAACATCTATGTTAGCTAAACAAAGTTAAATCTTTCATCCAGTAAAATTTTGTACAAAATATTAATAGATATTAATACATAATGACAAACTCATGCATATTTATTAGTTGTACTTATATAACAATTTTCTCAGGCAAATTCTTATATGTCCATATAGTAAACTAAAATTTTAAAATAAATTTGATTTATTTGTAAACTTCGTGCGTGCACGGCATGTGCGGTTTTGGGCCGGCGCACCATCAGCAACCGAGCCGGGCCCAACCCACTAAGGAGCACCAAAATTTTTTATACCCATTATATGTATTAGGCCAACTCACAAAGAGGCACTAAAAATAAACCCTATTAATCATTTAATCCAAAAAGTCAAAAATGATTGTGAAGAGACAAAAAGGTTAAGGGCTGAAGGCGTGACGCACTGAAGCTTTGCTTTCAATAATCCATCTCCATCTTCAAATCATAACTAAGGTTACAACTTAAAACTCTCAACTAGTTATCAATTTTAACTTTTTTTAGTTATCAATTTTGCCTAGTTATCTATTTTGCCTAGTTATCAATTTTTTTTTTTTTTTTTTTTTTTTTTTTTTTTTTTTTTTTTTTTGCATAATTGTATATGTTATGATCAAGAAACACGTTCGGGAAGTCGAGGTTGATGGAAATACATCATGGTTCTAGAGAGAGAAAGTAGAAAGAGAAAGGTGGAGAAAAGGGTTTATATTAACAAAGAATAAATGAAACAATACACACACTTTCCCACACCCCTCATGGAGAGTCATGAGGGGTATTTATAGGCTCATTACATCACATGTTTGCCTATATTACAATAATAGTCCCTAAAGTACTATTTGTATAATATCTAGTCCATTTCTTTATGTGTGACGTTATCTTTTATAAAATAGCAAGGCTAACAATCTCCCTCCAAGATATCGTCACGCATGAATGGATACAATGAGACCTATAAACACATAAACATGTATATTACAACAATAGTAAACTATGTTGACATTGTTGAAGCGCAGAGTCTCTGTAGTCTAGATACTGAGGCAGACTTGAAGTTCTCTCTTCCGACGATCTCGGCGTATGATCTTTGTCACTGACGGCAAAGGTCTTTGTAGCTCTGAACTTCAACTGTAATGGTCTAGTTAGGTTATTACTCCCTCCTAACTAGTGAGCCTTTATTCTTTTTCTTCTGCTCCCTCCTGAACTGACAACTCTCTTCTCATCTCGCAGCGGATAAGGTAGATACTAATGAGTTTGCACCATGGTTGTCATTCTTGGAGCATCATAGCATAACTCACATAGTATTGCACAGAAGGTTGGTAATACGCTCCGATGTACACATCATTAGTACTTCTTCAGTTCTAGTGTAAGCACAATTCCCTCGATCAACCAACGTACTAGAGATGAAACACTACTTCTTTTGGCATGTTCTTCTCCCTCCTGATGGTTGCGATGTATCGAAATCATCATACTATTGTGTGTACATGCCAAAATTACCCATACTTTACACTTCTGATGCAATATAGACAGACCGTGTAAGCATAATTTGTGAGTATATGTCGCAAAAGTATGACTCTCTTTTTCTACAATCTCATCTCTTCTCTTCAACCTATAAGCGACCTCTTCAAATTCCAACCAGCTAGTAAATGACCGTTGACTATAGAAACAACCCAATATAACCAATCTGAGAATGAAGTAGACATCCCTTAGATATGTGAATTAATCTTGTACGATGGTGTGACTAAGAACCTATACTGAGCACTACAACGTAACTCCTTTAAGCATAGGTAGTGCCATATACCCAAACCAACAAACAGTATATGAAATATCCACCTCTTGAACTATCCACAACTTCGTGCGACACTGAGTACTACAATGTAACTCCTTAAAGTGATAGCTATAACCCGTGAGCACTACAATGTAACTCCTTACATCGGGTATAACTAGATAATCCAAGTCTTAATCACTATCTTTAGTGTTTGCCCAAACAAGTATCTTCGAAAGTCATGCATCCATCCACCCCTAGACTTTGAGATAAATAAGTACACATGCCCGTGAAATGAACTTTAAACCCAAATAAGCAATATCGTACAAAAACTCCGTAGTCACAAAAATCTGATACTAGCCGTTGTCATTTGATTGTGATTCTTGATAGGATTGTTTAAGCAAAACGTGGTGTGTTTTGGTGAAGCTTGAAATTCTATTTCGGGTGATTCGTAGTGATTTCGTATTTTTCCTCCAAAAATAAAATTGGAAAATTTTCTCGGCCATAATATGGAAATCACTATGAAATGCAATTCTAAGGTTACCAGAAAAATTTGAGTTTTGAAAATTTTTACGCAAAATTTCACCAAAAAAAATTTGAATTTTGGCCTAAAAATTTGAATTTCGGGTCAAAATTTTCAACGTTATACCAAACTTTGAATTTCGCGTAAAAATTGAACGTTTAGTCTCATCTCAAAAATAAATTTTACTCAAATTTTCCCACCAAAAAACCTTTTTTTTTTTTGCTAACTCGATAATCCCATCAAACTCGGTAACCTTGGTATACCCGATAATCTCCCTAACTCGGTAACCTTGCTAACTCGATAACCATTCTCTAACTCGCAACTTTATCCTTCTTCAAACTCGGTAACCTTTCAAACTCGGTAACCATTCCTTAACTCGGTAATGTGAAAAAATTTGGGCAGAGTTTCGACTAATGAGTACCCAAGAGAGGCCTTACTCGATGAACGATAAGGATGAGCCATGCCTAACTCGGCAAAAATATCAACCCAAACTCGGTATCCACCCAACTCGACAAAAACAGATCCAAACTCGCTAATCAGTTCTCAAACTCGATAGTTTCTGAAACTCAGGATCCTAACTCGATAAACAAACATGCTAACTCGATAAGAAATGGATCCTAACTCGATAAAAAACATGCAAACTCGATACAAAATGGATCCAAACTCGATAGAAAAATTTCCTAACTCGAAAATTTTTCTAACTCGACAAAAATTGCGATGAACAGTACCAGATCCGATTTTTCACCCAAAAACACAATTTTTTCACCCAAAAACACCACGATTCGCCCCCGGTTTGCTCTGATGCCACTTGTAATGACCAAGAAACACGTTCCGGAGGTCGAGGTTGATGGAAATACATCATTGTTCTAGAGAGAGAAAGTAGAGAGAGAAAGGTGGAGAAAAGGGTTTATATTAAAATGAAATGAAACTAAACTTTACACACACTTTCCCACACCCCTCATGGAGAGTCATGAGGGGTATTTATAAGCTCATTACATCACATGTTTGCCTATATTACAATAATAGTCCCTAAAGTACTATTTGTATAATATCTAGTTCATTTCTTTATGTGTGACGTTATCTTTTATAAAATAGCAAGGCTAACAGTATACATATACTGATATACAATATATACTCAAATTGAGTAATTGATATTTAACAATTGACAAATTGTTAAATAATGTTAATTTTTTTCATATGTAGTTGCTTAAAAAAAATTATGCTTCCTAAACAAGCATCCGGTAGTTTAAAACGCGAGAAGAACCGAACGGTTTACTTCAGTATATTTTATTTTGTAGAAGTAATACTTTTGTTGCAAAAATGATTTTTGATCGTATTTTTGGCTTTTCGTACTTGATTATGGTATATGGATATTATAATATAGGGGCATTTTTTTTTTTTTTCGTGTCGGGTCTAATTTTTTTTTTTTTTTTTGACGTTCTCAGCACCGCCCCTGGTGCACGGGACTTATAACTAGTATTATTAGTAACCAAATATCCAACCAAGCAACCTCTTTCCCCTTTGACGCTATTTCGTCATATCCTTAGATGTAAACAATCAAATAACATGTGCAAGTCTAAAGGCTTAGTGAAATTCATTACAGTACAAATACCACCTCAAATGTACTAAGATACCTATATGACTTGCATTACAATTATAATTGTAATATTATTCTAATATGTTGTAGTAATATTATGACCATGTGATATCAGTACATCTTATATCCTAAATGACTTTCAATAAACCATGTCAATTTCTTTGTAAAGTTAAAGAAGCAAATTTGAATTGTTTTTAAATTGACTGAAATACCTTTTCAATACTTCAAATGAACATACCCAACAAGTTCTATACTCTGGTTCTTACAACTCATTAATTAGTAGTTTGTGCAACAGTAAAAACAAGTTTGACTATTACTGAAAAGTCAACTGTTTTAGCTTTTTTCCTCGACTCTCTATAAGATCGGTTTTGAAGCATGAAATTTCTACTTAAAAACACATTTAAGACCATATAAAATACATGAAACACAGTAACACCATAAGAGTAAAATCATCGGAATAAATTCGCTTAATCATGTTTGACTATAACAGAAAGTCAATCTCTCCATTTTCTAAATAAAGCATCTTGGTTTAAACAAAACATAAGTAGTCCTTGAACCCTGCCAACCTTAAGACCATCACAGTATCCCACATTCCAAATTCGAGCTGTCGTCTCACCATTACTTTGCCTACACTCTTGGAAAAACCAGGCTAAAGCCATGTACAAAATTTAAGACGTCTAAACATATCTTTGAGTTGGACGATCAGCATTGTACACCGTTTCTGTTGAAGTCAACAAAAAAAAAAAAAAAAAAAAAAAAAAAAAAAAAAAAAAACAACAACAACCAAAGAATATACTGAAAACCAATATTAAGTCAACTTACATCTCCTCTTCAGAATGACGCCTAACAGTGATTTCTACCAGAGGTGATGCACGTGGGCTACTTGAGAGGATATTTAAGATCAGCGTCTCTTCAATCTTCATCCTCAGCAACCTCATAGGCAAGTACTATAATCAGTTTCTTTAGAGCAGGTGACTTGGCCAAAATAAGCTTCACAAACTCCAAGTAAGGCTTCAAGTTAGTGAAATCTTCCATCTCAAATTCATTCAGATGATCCATCCAAATATCCATACAATTTTCCAGTGTAACAGACTTTATCTCAGACTCTATCTCGTATTCCTCAAGATCTGGATCGTTAAATATCTGGATAGCGTTGGTATTCCTCGTGTCAGTATATTTTTGAATAAGAATAGATATAATTAGGACTTATGATAGATTTACGGTATTGAGTTATTTACCGCTAGCTTAAGTATCTCCAAGTTGGGGGAGCTTCTGATTACAAAACAAACAACGGGTAACCAATGTGTGTCAATGAAACAAACATTCCCCAAAAAGAAGTGTCTGAGGTGGAGTAGTGGGGTTTGAAGTACTCGTGGAACTCCCTCTTGAACAAAACACTGGAACCACAGCCAAAACAAAAGGATTAACAATAAAACTTAACTTTTGACTACAAGCAAAATCAATTACATAGCATGTGCATGATATTACCTCAATGACCCCATACCACATACATAGGTCTTCAATTAAAGGTAAACACTTGAATAAATCGGTGATAGTAGATTTGTCATTACAGATAATGCTTTCTTCATCCAAAAGCTAAAAAATTACAATATTCAGATTAGTTACGAAATCTTTAAGGATTGTTATTGAAGTATGATTGTATGAACAGGTAGTTAAAACTTACCAGAGCGACATCCTTAAGTAATGGACAGTTAGATAGAAGATGTAGTAGTGTTTTCTTAGAAGTGTCAACACATCTCATGAATAAGATTGTAAGGTTACCAAATCCAATGAATGTAGGTTGATGGTCAAGATGACACATATGAAGATGTAATTTTGTCAATTGATGCAACGAGAAGATAGACGAGGGTAACCTACACTTACGAGAATAACTGAAGTAAAGGGATAATATACAGTACTGTTCCTCGACAAATGCAGTATTATATGATCAATTTCAACACATGTTTCATCGGCCTTCATGTTAAGGCTAAACTGAAGTATTGGACCCTGGTGCAATAACAAAACTTGGTATATAGCATAGAAAAACTTACATCTTGTGGTCATTTCTTTCCTTTCACTTGGTTTCTCAAATGTCTGCTCTAGAACTGACAACTGATTTTCATTTAACTCATACTCAACAAACCTAAGCTTAGGAATTTTGGTCCATTTGTACCTCCATTCCTTCGAGAGGATACTTGTCCTTACTGCCTCTTCTATTGGTACACGACATAAGATGGACTCTATAATCGATGGAGGAAGGATGTTGATCTTATCCAAACACAAACGTTGAGCTTTCATATCAAGGTAATCTGGTTGGGCCGATATAAATTAAAGCTGCAAAATCAATTCAAGATCACTACAAATGCTTAATCACAAGCATATTCATCCTCTTCCACACCAGTGTTTAAAACTCTATATACATATGTTATCCTAACACGACATTTTCAGAATGTCGCAAACAAATAGTTTAATAATCCTACAAATCAAAGAAAAATTTATACTTATGTGTGGGTAAGTTTCTTAATTGCAATTAGGGGTGTTAATCGGGTCGGGTTGGTCGGGTTTGGGTCAAACGGGTCGGGTCCAAGTTGGGTGAGACTAAAAATAACATACCCGAACCTGACCCTATTTAAGGTCGGGTTAGTTCAGGTCAAATCAGGTCGGGTCAAGTCGGGTTCGGGTCTGTTCCATTTACAAAATCACAAGTTTGTGGCTCTATATGTGTATTACTAAATATTGAAATATATGTTCATGACTGGTCCAATTTGTGACTTTATATGTGTATTACTAAATATTGAAATATACAAGTTTACAAGATTGGTTCAGTAAAGCTAATAGTAAAGGCTTATCAGGTTATAGATGAGGTAAAATGGAATCAGCTTAAATTACAAATTTGAAACTTTTTGAAGATTAATGCAGGTCGATCTCCAAGTCAGTGCAATACATTATTGGCTTGGGCCATGTAATAAAGACGCAATTCGGCGTTGAAGTTAAAAATATGCTTTACTTTGTTGATCAGTAGGTCATTTGCACATCTTTTGCACATAAAGTCGAAAAAGAAATATCAAATCTAGCTTTAATTTAATTGGTTTTAGCAAATTGCACATAAAATAGTACTGCACAGAAAACAAAAGATTGAAAAAAGTAAAAAAAAAAAAAAAAAAAAAAAAAACCCTGGGCAATCGGTTGACCCGAACCCGAATAGGCAAAGTATTTTGAACCCGATACCCAACCCTAGTTCGTACTCGGGTTAATCGGGTTGACCCAATTGACCCGAGTTAGATTTTGGACCCGAGTAACCCGACCTGCTTATCCTTATTCGGGTTCGGGTCGGGTCGGGATTTATGACACCCCTAATTGCAATGACTTAACTTTGAGTGATTTCATATTCTTATAGTCATCCTCAGGGGGTGTTTGGATGTTCTTTTAAAGAATGGTTATCTCTGTATCATGTGACTTAAGGTAGTAATAATTAGTTAATAATCTGTGATTATGAATCAATTTAAAGTATAGCTACAACAGAACTGAATCAACTGATTATCACTTGGTAGAGTAAAGCACTAAAACTGCATATATAAGGGTGTTTGGGATTGCTTATTTTTTTAGCTTATGCTTCTCCTTGAAATTAAGTGCTTATAATCTGTTTAAAAACAAGTACTTTAGGAACTAGTGTTTGGATTTGCTTGTGTTATCCACTACTTCATCATATAATCACAGCATACAAGAAAATCAACAACATTAAAACTAATCATTACAAGTTAAGCAACATCATGCATTATCTTTTATGACAATGGATTATCTAAATCTCATTATTCAAAATCAGGTACACTTTCAACACCCACAGCCAAACCCTCCTATAGTATTTTTCTGAATAATTACAAATGTATACAAAAAAACAAAATCAAAACGAACAAACATTTTTTTAACATTAAAATAAACATAAAAAATAAAAAAATAAAAAAATAAAAATGATCAAAGGGTGAGATACCTGAGTTAGAACTTTAGAAGCACAAACCCTTCACACTCTGACCCAAAAAGTACTACTGTGTCATGTGTGAACAGGTAACTTATATCAAAACAATTTTACGTGTTTGGTCCCTGTATTTATGACAGCTCTCCATTTTATGATTTTTGGCAAAAAGACTCTTGGTTTAGTAATCTTATCTATTATGAAGGAGGAATGCCTTCTAATTTTAGCATGCTTAATTTTAAGCCTTACAAATTAATAAGCTTAAAGTACAAGTGATGAAATATAATTAGACATTTACAAGTTAATAAGCTTAAAGTACACACCAATTTTCCCCTCATTTAATTCTAACATACCATTAATACTAACATTAAATATAATAAATAAAACATTATGTACATTAAATACAATTAATTAACCGGTCAATAAATACAATTAATGCACTTATTAAAACACCCCTTACATAAGAAATACAAATTATCAAGCATATTGTACAACCAACTTAAACACAATTCCTGCATTAAATGTCACTAATACAAATAATAAAGCACATTATACAAATATTCAAGTCCGAACGGGCAACGGGTCAAATGGGCTCGAGCCCGAACGGGCATGGGCCAAACGGGCTCGAGCCTGAACGGACACGAGCCAACGGGCTCGAGCCCGAACGGACACGAGCTAGACGAAATTTTGATATCCGTAAATTTATTGTCAAAAAGAACATAATAAACTAAAATTACACGATTCACCGGAAAATTTTAATTTAGGGTACCCGCCGCTGCAACGCGCGGGTACCCTGCTAGTGTGTTCATAAAACAAAAGAATGGTTTTAACTTTTAAGACACTAACAGCTTATTGTACTAATTAATATCTTATATCTATGAAGGTATACCAACATCAAGATATATGCGTGCGAACCTCAGTATCCTTATGAAAGCTCATATGACAACAGGTTTTAGATTTGACTATTGTCACGTCCTATCAGCACTTAGCTAAATTCAGCGTAAGATTAATCATTAAGATGAATTTTATGATAAGGTTTGTGTATTAAAAAAGGTGTTACGTAGGATTATGACTGAAACTCGTCAAATACTTGCACAGACAAAGCCTTCAGAATAATGACATGCTTTGCGAAGAGCAACAAACCTTTTGAAAATTTCAAATTGGAAATATGTGTGTTCTCAAAATTGAATAAATATCACCTTTCACTTGCATAACATCTGGTAAAAAAATCACCATCCTTGAACCTTGGCAGCTTTAAAACAGTCACAGTACCTAATATATTAGAATAAAAACAAGACCAATGACACCACATCTATGCTGCAGCTGCTGATTAAACAACCGCATCCATAAAAACACGGATAACGAACACCAACGAAGTCTTTTTGTTGTACTCTCAACATGTACTAAGCTATGTACACACCGCTTGTCAGGAAGACAACTGAAAAACTCAAGTCAACTAACAGAAGTAGAAAAAACAAAATACAAACTCAAGCTCGATTTTCATATTAAGCTAATGCTCTCAACAATAATTTCTACAAGTGGTGATGCACGAGGAGAGCGTAAGAGAATTCTTAATAACGTCATCTCTTCATCCTTAGTAATATTATCCAAGAGAAATATCTTCACCTTTTTCAGCACGGGTGACTTAGCCAATATAAGCTTCACAAACTCCAACTCCACCTTCAAGTTGCCAAAATTGTCAATCTCCAAATCCATCAAATGCTCCAACCGAATGTTTGAATATTCTTCATGTGTAACATAGACTTGTTTAGACTCCCAATAACTAAGGTCATCATCTTCAACAGGGGCAATCTGTCGGTAGTTCTTGTGTCAATGTATTATCGCATAATAATCAATACAGATAACGATAATAAGATAAATTTTATGTTTTTTTTACATGTAGCTTAAGTTTCTCCAAGTTCGGGGAGCCTCTCATCAAACGAACAAGGAAAGGTAAATCACACATGTCAATGATCCACATGTCTTCAAAACATATGTATTTGAGGTTGACTAATGAGGTTGGAAGCTTTTGTGGAACCCCGTCTTTGACAAACCACTAGAACAATATGAGAAAACAAAGTTATATACAAAATTTTGTTATACAATTCAATTATATATCATGTAGATAAAACATATACCTGAATGGCCCCACTCGAGATAGTCAGATGCTCAACCAAAAGCAAACAATCGAATAGCTCAATAAGGGTGGTAGTGTCATCAAAGAGGGTATTATGAAAATTTATAAGCTGCAGGAACATAAAATATCTAGATAAGTTATAAAAGCTTATGAGCGTTGATATATTATGGTAACAACTTACCAGACTGAAGCTCTTAAGTAGTGGACAGCTAGATATGAGATGTAGAAGCGTTTTTGTACTAATTTTTACATTGATCAAGCTTAAACTTTCAAGGCTACGGAATTGATATTTTGTTGCTGGGAGGTAAATATCACAATTCACAAGAGATAGGTCTGTTAACTGATGCAACGAGAAAATAGATAAGGGTAACTTATACCGCCATGAAGTACTCAAGTCAAGTGTAAACTTCTTGAGAGTATTCTGCCTCGCCAAATGAGATATTATTTGGTCAATTTCAACTCAGGTAACATCTCCATTTAAGTATAGACCGAAGTCGTGTATTGGACCTTGGTGTGACAACAGAACTTGGTATATAGCATAGAACATTTTACACCTTCTAGTCATTTTATTTCTTTGATTTGGTATCTCAAAGGTTTCTTCGAGAACAGACGCCTCATTCTCATAGGTTGATTCTTTAAATGTATACTCATTGAACACGAGTTTTGGAATTTTGGTCCAATTGTACCTCCAATTCCTTGAGAGGATGCTTGTCCTCACCGCCTCTTTAATTGGTAAAAGGCATAGGATGTTTTCTATGATGCTTGAGGGAATGTTGCTGATTCTATCCAAAGAAGAACACTGAGTTTTCATCTTGTTTAGTCGATACTATCCTAGCAATGCTGTAAAAAGCAATTCAAAATAAATTGAGTTAGATAATTGTATTTCTATTTAAAGCCTATGATGAGGGTCTTTGAGATTACTTATTTATTCCGCTTAATAGTGTTGGATCATTCAAAGTTCTTCTACTTATCTGCTGATTTTGGTGTGAAAAACGCAGTTTTCAACAGACATGCTTATTAATAGTGATTTTCTTTCTTTTAAGCCTCATATGATAAAAAACCTGCTATAAACTAACTAAACTTAAAGTTTCTATATTAATATTTTTTTTGCAATTCTGTTTTAGAGAAGTAACTGAAAACAAGTACTATTTACCTGAAGTGCTTATGTTTGAAATTTTTACAAATGCTAATTAATAAGCAGAAGCATAAGCAAATAAGTGTAAGCAATCCCAAACACTCCATATGTGCTTCTAAGCTGGGGGAAATCAAACTGTTATGAATCAAACACTCCATATCTTCTAACATTTAATTTGGAATCGATAAGCATTTGGGACATCCAACATTTCTATGTTTAACTAACTAATATGGGGCAATAAGCATATGCGACATGCTTATTTGAAAATTGAAATCTAAAAAAAGAATACTTTTTTTTACCATCATATATATCTAACCTAAAACACATTATAAAAGATGCTGAAATGAGGAATTAAGAAACCTGATAATTGAAGAGAAATGTAATGAGAGAATGAACCCTAAACGGAGAGAGGAGGTTCAGTTGGTGGTTTAAACTTTAAACAGGTCGCTATCTTCAAGTGAAATATGGAATGGGGATACAAATAAAAGAGTGAAGATGGGCGGGTCAAAGGATCCACTTCGCTATCTTTCAAGTGGGTATATAGAGTGTGTTATAGGAAAGGTTATAAATAGAGTGAGACATGGCGTGTCAGTATGGTAAAGCCTCAAGTTTTAGCGTGAGGTGTGGTGGCATGGCGTCTTTAAGGCGTGAATTAAGACGGCAAAAAGTATTTATAGATTTATAAATTTATATTATATTTCATTAGTATATCAGATTTCATATAAATCGAGTTTACAAAAAGTGTTATACATAAGCAATAAAGTCAAGAAACTTTCTTTATATTTGTAATATTCTTCAAATACTAATAAACCCTAAACGCCAAATACCATTAAACCTCAAATACGATGCCCAAATTCAAATTACTAGTAAATCCCCTAAACGTCTCAAATACCAGTACACCTTATCGCGCCTTATCGCACCTCATCTCATGTCAAGCCTTAAGACGATGCCTTGGTCTATTGCGTGGCGTGAAGGTGACGCCTCGCGCCTTTGCGAGGCCTTTGCGGCGCCAAGGCGCGCCTTTTAGAACACTGGTTATAGGTCAATTAACCCCCGCAAAAATTTTACAAAATTATATTTACAAAATAATTTGACTACACCCTACAAAAATTTTACAAAATTATATTTACAAAATGATTGGACAACAAATTGTGAAAGGTAAGAAAAAAGAAAGAAAATTATGATAAAATGATAGAACCATTACAATACAAAGTCATTTTGTGAGTATAATTTTGTGAAGTTTTTTTGGATATAACATTGCTCTTATATTTCAGTTACTTTATTTTATTTTTCTCAATATAAAAGTTAATTTTTGAGCAATGTAAGGTTTTCTCGATTTTTAAAAAGATGTTATCGTTCATTTTTGAGCTGAAATGGTTAAGTAATGTGATGTATCGTTATAATTGAGTTTTTAAAATTCATTTAGGCTAAAATTATAGTTGGTGATCACTTTTTCGAAAAGTCGAAAAGACATTACATTGTTTAAAAAATAACTGATACCTTAAATTGAGTAAAAATAAAATTGAGAACCTGAAATTCAAATTGACCTAAAGTGTCATACATTTTTGTACGATTTGCCATTTACGAAACTATATGGTCAAATGGTCCAACCCGCTTGCTCAAGGAGTAACATGGTATAGGGGTATAGGGGTTGCGATTCCTACCCGCCACGCAATGGTATCTTAAATCGAAAAGTATGATTCGAGTCTAAGTATAAATAAACTAATAAGTAGCACCAACTAATAATAAATAACATGGTTGTCAGGATCCCGATCCCGATCTTAGGATCTTATGATTTTACGATACTGCAAAGCAAAAACGATCAGGATCTTACATAGGATCTTTGAAAGCTTAAGATCTTATAGGATCCCGATCTTGACCATGGGATCTTAAGATCTAATCCGATCTGATCCTACTTCTCTCGGATAACAAACTAAAAAACTGCAAATTTCTAGATTATTTTTTATAGAATTAAAAAAAAAAACAACATGTTAATCTGTAACACCCCCAAATTTTGATACAGCGGAAGACTCAACAAGCTTTCGGGGTGCTACGGGGATTGGTATCCAACACAAGACATATTAGAACGAGATAAAGTAAACATAATAAAAACACAACCAAAACGGGGTTTTAAAGTTTACATTTATCCCAACATCATTCAGAGTCAGGCCCAAAATAACATAACAGTAGGTCCATAATTAATTATCAGAGTTTAGAAAAATCGATCCATAAACCATGAGCCTTAGCCGAGCCTTCCATTCCAAGCATCCATATCATCACTTAATTACCTGAGAAAACGTGCTAAAAGTCAGCTTTCGCTGGTGAGATCATAGGTTTAAATTCAGCTAACAATATAGTGGACATATATGCAAAACGCTTGCTAGCTAGACTAAGGATTCACTAAAAGCCTGCGGATACCCTTCGCTCCAATTCTAACACACGGATACCCTCCGTTCCAACATAGATATTCGGGTAACCCCCGCAATACCAAATAAATACTCGGATAACCTCCAAAGTATCAATAACCTATAGGTGCACGCTACAGTATCCAAATAAGCCAACCTTGAATAGTACACACGAACCGTGTGACTAAAGCTGACAATAACCACATAAGTCAACCTTGAATAGTACACATAAAATGTGACTAAAGCTAACAAAACATCCTAGTCCATACGCATAGCAGGTTTAGAAAGAATATAAAAGCGATAATAGTCCACATAAAATAATTTGCACGTTTCTCACCCCAAGTATTGAAAACATAGTTCAAGAGTAAAAGTGGGGCTATGACTCACCTCAAGTCCAGAAAATAGCAAGAAGAAGTCGGTAGAAATAAGATGTATAGTAACTCACGAAACAGCAACTACGGACTCGGCACGACCTAACAATATTAACTCGTTCAGAAATCATTTCCTCAAATTCAAAATATTCCCAAACCCGGACGAAATCCGTTTTATTCTCCGAAAATCCATTTCGTATTAGTTTGGTGTATTTGCGTTTGGTATCCATACGGGTGGTGGGTCGACACAAAACAAACCAAAAAGTCACACAAAGAATAATAAAATGAACTATAGATCTAATATTAGCCCAATATATTATTTAAATAAATCGCCGAAGTTTATTAAATCCGTCGATTTAATAATCCTCATATTTATTTACGTAACATACCGTTCCAAGATTACACCCAATCCTAAAGCACATAACACATAAATACTATATGGTATATATCGTAGTTTAATAAATTCCTTATATACATCGTCAAATTGGCCAGATTTCCCGATATATATACGTTCGCAATTTATTACACTTTACATATACCCAACCTATGGGCGTCGTAGGATACGATGCCTATTAATATATTAATTTCATATAGCCAAATAACCCGGTTCAACCCTACGGTTAAGTGGTTATTTAGTTATAGAAAACGTTTATATTAATCGTCATATATCCGTGACAACACGAAATTCACAAATAAAACTTACCTGAACTCGAGTGACAACGACTCCGCATAACTCGATAAGTTTACTCATTATATATATAAAATGACATTTTTTTATTTAATATTTAGTAATTGTCGAGAGTTTCCCATTTTATAACACATTTTTATAATAATAATACGTTCAATAATATTACGCCACTTACGTAGCCTAATATATATCTAGTCGTATTATTTATAATATGACTCGTGATTATTATTATTATTATTAATATACGCGCTTATATAGTTATATATCCGTTATTCACGTCTATATATTCATATAAACGTTTATATTATCAATAACTATTATTACGAGTTTTATTACTTATGTTTTATTTGTAAATAGTTATCGAGTCATACGAAATGGTCACATGTCCGAGTCATGACTCTCGGCTCATTGTCCAAGTCCAAAGTAATAAGCAAATGTCATAAATACAAAAGTATCTCCGTCCAACACAATCCCAATCCACGTGCTACAACAATAGGGTCCGACTACGGCACCCGACTAACCTATCTCCGTCAATCTAAGTGACCGTCTCACAATCAGTCCCCAAAACCATTTTTCGTCAACACTTCTTCAATATATACCGCGAGTCCAAAATAACTCGTCATCCGCTTAAAAATCCAATAAGCCGCAATAATAATGATAACCAACAATATATATACAAAAATAACCACAACAATTAAAATTAGCCGAAATATATATATATTTCGACATCAACCACGGTTCTCAAAAATTAACCGTACTCGGGTCAAATACCAAGTCAACTAAAGTCAAATCATATACCAAGAGCCACGTGGGTCCCACCCGAGACCACTACGGTCGCGGCTAGCTCACACGAGCTCGACCCAAATGACCCCATTCGACCCATTTTGGGTCTTCGGCTCCCACAAGAGTCGACCAACACCAAAATAACCAAACCATGGGCCAAATCAATTAAGCCAAATAATCACCATGACCAACAATGGTCAACCATCAAGAAAACGGGTCAAAATGACCACAATGACCCGAAATTAATAAAAAAATCGAGGAGGGGGCCTCGGCTAGGGGTCGACCACGCATCAAAACCCAACCAAACATCAAAACCCGGATACCAAACCAAGATTTAACACGTTTTTAGCAAAACCCATTATCACTTTTATCCATTTTCTCCAAATCCGATCCATATTAATAAAAATTCGTGGGTTTGGGTAAGTTTTTCAACAAAAACGATGCACCTCGTGCACACTTACCCGTGGATCTACAATAATAAACCAAGAAAGATGGTGAAGGTGATGTGGGTGGCGTCGGTGGTGGTAGAACGAGGCGAGGGGGATGGTTTTTGGGCGCGTGAATCACCACAACGTAACAAGAAGAAGGTGGGGAGTATTTTGGAGTGGCGGTGTACAGTGGATAACGGCGGTGGTGGCCGGATTTTGGGTGTGGCCGGCGGTGAGGAAGAAGAGAGGAGGGGGTGGGTGAGATTTTTAGTGAAAATGATAAATGGGGTTTAGGGTTAGGGTTATAAAATAAAGTATTTTCACGTTAGGTCCCTCAACTAAGTTTTCTTATTATTTGCACACCAAACCTTTTACTTCCAAGTTTAATTAATAAAAACGTCCCCTCACGTAAGTGAAAACTTACGATAAAAATATTGTACGTCCCCGAAACTCGTTATTTTCACCATTTGACAGGCTATATATATATTCCACCGAAATTTATAATAAATACGTTATTAAATGTCCAACGTATTAAAACTCGTAAGTTTTTAAACTTTTCAGTTTCCTAGTGCCGGAGTCAACGTAGTGCTAAGTGAGAATTTAAGAATACATCACCGAGCATAATTTCAAAATGAATTATTAAAATAATTCACGAATTCCATAACGTCATTAAATATAATTATCCATAAAATAGGTCTTACAAGTTCGTTGTGAATAACAATTCCAAATAAAAATTATAAACGAACTTTAACGTAATGCGGGTTTTCAAAATAACTCCCTAAATTGCCGGTTGTCACATAATCTTATTAAACATTTCATAATCATAATTTATGACAACATTTCGATGGAACATTCATATAATTTTGTGTTTATGATATATAATAATTTGTAAATTTGTATAATATTACAAAAACTATTAAGAAAATGAAATTATAGTAGGATCTTAAGATCTTGATCCGATCTCACGATCACGATCTTGCAAAGACGAAAACGATCTTGGGTAGGATCCCGATTTTGAAAACCTTGATAAATAACAAAAGAATAGATGATCTAAAATAAAAGTCAAGCTAACACAAGGGCTAGTAAATTTATTTGGTGGAGTAAATTTCATGTTCTAATCTCCTCCCATGCCTTTTTTTTTTCTTGCATTTTTATTTTCTTTTTTATATGTAATTAACAACATGTGAGATTACCTTTTTTTTTTTTTTTTTTTATAGCATTTTAATTTTAATTTTTATACATGACAACACATGTGAGATTACTATCTGATCCAGCTCATGACTCAAGTAAATGCATCAGAAAAACTATGAAAGCCAATCATTGCAGCAACCAACTAAAACACAAGCCAATGCAGCACTAGAAGCTAAAAAAGCCCATGAAATCTTTCCGATGGACACTTAACATCTGATGCCATTTGATTACACTAATAGTGTGGATTGTGGAAGCCAACAACCAAAGCGAAACTATTGAAATTATTCAAATACAATACAGGAAAACATATTAGCAACTCAACATCGATAGATTATCAAAATCATTTTCAATAAGTAATTCAGTGACAGGCCAGTTAAACTTGTATGAATACATAACTTCAAATTTTTGTTCAACGGTAATTCTTAACAATGATTTCTGCAAACTGTGATACACGTGGAAATCCTAAAATAGTTCTTTCGATCTCCGACTCTTCATGCTTATGAATAGAAGATTCGTCCATGAATATCTCCACCCTCATGAGCACTGGTGCCTTGGACACAATAAACTTTACAAACTCCATCTCATGTTGCAAGTTGGCGAAACCTCTAATCTCTAATACATTTAAATGTTCCAGCCAAATATCCGAACAATGTTCCAGTGCATCTGACCCTATCTCAGAGTCCTCAGACATCTCCAAGTCAAAATATTTACTGTTACGAATCTGCAGCAAGTATTGGTATTTTTTTGTCAATGTAATTACCTATTAGAAACAAAACAAAGAGTGGTTTAGATTAAGAATGTTTATAGATAGCCTGAGTATTTCCAAGTTTGGGGAGCTTCTTATCATAAGCAAAATAAACTTCAACCCATAATTGTCAAGGAGCATCATACGTGTTACCAAAATGCCTCGAAGGTGCTTTTAATGCAGTTGAAAGCTTTGGTGGTACATAAGAATACTTATATCATAGTCAAAACAAAGTTAGCCACAACAATTTATTTTCTTTCAAATTGAATCAAATAGAAACCATGTGTATAAAATTACCTTAATTATTTGGACTAAGTTTGTAGATACGCAACAAACTTTCTCAAAAGTACCGAAATACGTAACCTACTAAAAAAAGTCTGTAGATCGCTAACAAACTTTCAAATTTTGTACAATATACGTAATGTTGACCGATTTTTTACCTGTTTGACCGGTTTACAGGTTAAAACTTTATAAAATATACATTATTGGCCCCTGTGGTTTGCGTCTATTTTCACCGGTCATCCTTTAACGTTTTTTCAATTATGAAAGTTACAATAACGGTCCTTGTGGTTTGGTTGACTTTCACTTTTGGTCCATTTTTACAAAAAAAAAAATTCAAATTTTTTCAAAAAAATATTTCTTTTTTCAAAATCTTTTAAAAAACAAAATTGAATAAAATAAAATTCGAATAAAAATTTTTTTAGAAAAATATTTTTTCGAAAAAAATTTTGAAATTTTTTTTAGAAAATTTTTTTATTTTTTTTAAATTCGAATAAAAAATCTTTTAGAAAAATATTTGAATAAAAAAATTTTAGAATATTTTTTTTTTAATTTTTAGAAATATATTTAATTTTTTAGAAAAAAATTTTATTCGATTTTTTTTTAAAAAATAAAAAATATTTCTTAAAATTTAAAAAAAAAAAATTCTAAATTTTTTTTTTAAATTTTTTTTCAAATTTTTTTTTTCTAAAAAATATTTTTAAAAAAATATTCTAAAAATTTTTTATTCGATTTTTTTTTAAATTAAATTTTTTTTTATTCAAATATTTTTCTAAAAGATTTTTATTCGATTTTTTTTAAATTAATTAAAAAAAAATCGAATAAAAAATTTTTTAGAATTTTTTTTTTTTTTATTTTAGATTTTTTTTTTTTTTTAAATTTAGATTTTTTTTTTTTTTTTTTTAAATTTAAGAAATATTTTTTATTTTTTTTTTAAAAATCGAATAAAATTTTTTTCTAAAAAATTAAATATATTTCTAAAAATTAAAAAAAAAAATTCTAATTTTTTTTATTCAAATATTTTTCTAAAAGATTTTTTATTCGATTTTTTTTTATTCAATTTTATTTTTTAAAAGATTTTGAAAAAAGAAATATTTTTTTGAAAAAATTTGAAATTTTTTTTTTTGTAAAAATGGACCAATGGTGAAAGTCAACCAAACCACAAGGACCATTATTGTAACTTTCATAATTGAAAAAACGTTAAAGGATGACCGGTGAAAATTGACGCAAACCACAGGGGCAAATAATGTATATTTTATAAAGTTTTAACCTGTAAACCGGTCAAACAGGTAAAAAATCGGTCAACATTGCGTATATTGTACAAAATTTGAAAGTTTGTTGCGTATCTACAGACTTTTTTTAGTAGGTTACGTATTTCGGTACTTTTGAGAAAGTTTGTTGCGTATCTACAAACTTAGTCCTAATTATTTTTCGAGAAATAGACAGAAACTCAATGACAGGTAAACACTTGAATAGCTTAATAATGTTGATACCTTTTTTGTCCAAAAACTGCACACAACACGTTTTAATATTCAGATAAGTAATAAAGTCTGCACACAGCAGCTTAGATAATGGAAACCCATAATGATCATCTTTAAATAAAAAAGTACATACCAGAACTATAATTTGAAGTGCCGGACAATTGGCTAACAGATGTAAAAGCGTTTCTTCAGAGATGCAAACACTTCTCAAGGATAAGATGTTAAGGCTACCAAATCCGTCGAATGTTGGAACAAGCTCTAAAGCACAGTTTTCTATACATAGGTCTGTCAAATGACGCAACAAAAAGATAGATCTGGGTAACTCATACTCGCTAGCTGTACCCAAAATCACTTGTAATTTCAAATGTAAATTTCTCGACAGTGCTGTTGCTCCTAGACAAAAGAATTATTATTTGTTCGATTTCTACACATTCGTCATCTGGCTCTGTCATTGAAATGCTAAACTCAAGGATTGGACCTTGGTGCCTTAACAAAACTTGGTGTATAGCAAAGAACTGTTTGCACCTCCTCATCAACTGTTTCTTTTCACTTGACCAATCTCCAAACAATTGCTCAGATACAGACAGCTGATTTTCATCAAACATGTGATCCAAATCAAACACAAGTTTAGGAATTTTGGTCCAATTGTACCTCCAATCCTTAGAGAGGGTACTTGTCCTCACTGCATCTTTAATCGGTACAAGACATAGGATGTTTTCTATGATGCTTGAAGGAAGGTTGCTGATTCTATCCAAAGGTGGACATTTAGTTTTATACTGGCGTTTACCTTTAGCTTTACCTTTGCCTTTCATCTTAAAGTGTACGTGGTTTGGACAATGCTGCAAAAACCAGTTACTATAAATAAAAACAGTGTTTACAATATACAAAATAAGCTTGATACAACGACATTCAGAAAATATCTGTGCTACATGCTTAGCTTAGCTTAGCTTAGCGCAACTGATCGATATAAATTTTTTAATTAAATAATATAAAGACCTAGCAAATAACAGCATGAAAACTGAAATTGAGTAAGATAGTTGCCAAAGGATCAAACAGCATGAAACATACATACTAAGCGAAGCCCATTTTATTACTGAAAAAAAAAATAGTACATAAATAAAATATGTAAGGCAGTAAGGAGTACCTGTGGTTGGAGTACCAATACCGAAAATGTGTTTGTGTAGAACCAAATGGATTAAGTATATATATAGATGTTAAAAAAACGACTTTTGGATTCCTAAATTAGTCTTTCATCTTCCCTTTATTAATTACGTTGCACATTCCCACACATGCATCCTTTAATTATTAGACTTTTTGGAAACTGTTTTACATCTTATCGTGAAATGATGACCGCTATGTTTTTAATGTCTTTCTTATTTCTTATTTATGTTTAAAACGAAGAAATGAGAAATTAACAAACCTGATAATTGAAGAGAAAGAAAGGTAATGAGAAGTTTAGCCCTAAACGAAGGAGGTTCAGTTTGTGGTTTAACAGGTCGTTATCTCAGAGTCAAATATGGAATGGGGACAAAAATAAGAGAGTGAAGATGGGCGGGTCAAAGGATCCACTTAACCGGTTGATTGCATATATTTAAACCTTTTAAGAAACTGTGGGTCAAAGGGTCCAACCCATTTGCTCAATAAGTTGCAATTCTAGGGGTCGCAATTCCTACCCTCCACCAAATCGAATCTTAAGTCGAAAAAAATGAACTAACTCCAAACAACGTGATTTTATAGGCGTTTGGGATTGCTTATTTATTTAGCTTAACTAGTTATATGATTTTTTATTTATTTTTTATTATTATTATTATTATTTAGTAAATAAGCAATTTGAACCGGTTGGATTATTAATTTTTATATTGGAGTTTATCCACTTATTTTAGGGTAAAATAATTATTTAATAGGTTAGGAGATGCTTCAAAGTGCTTATATCGAACTATAATCTACTCCTTTTGTCTCAAGATTATTATACCCAAACAAAAAACACACATTTTAAGAAAATAAGACTGCTATACTTCTCAACCAATTAAATATCTTTTCTACGCACTAAACTCTCTTTTTATTGGTTAAAATACGAAGTGAATAATTATTTTGAGACATCCCAAAATAGAAATGTGGACAATAATATTGGGACTGATGGAGTATTTTTCAGTAACCTATCTGTTATCATTCTTTTGGTGACATCGTTGAATGTACACAAACATATAAGGTATGCAAGTCTGGAGACTTAGTGAAACTGAGTCTTCTGTGTACATAAGATTATAAGAACACAATACTCGCAACTAAGGGGGCACCTAGTGAACTAGTGTTACAATTCCACTTCATGTTACATCAACAGCCATTCAAAATGACGTACATAATAAATATATATTTCAGAATGGAAAACAAGTATGTATGTATATAACACATGTTCAAAAATAAACACAAGCTCGCCTCAAAGTGTTGTTATGTTGCTAAGTCATAAATACAACAATATTGCTACTTCAATATATATCAATCCTATGATCATGTGAAAATCATTACTACTCAATTGCTAAATGACGTTTGTAAAACATGTCAACTTTTTGTAAAGTTTTGAAAACAAATATCAAATGTTTTATTAAAACACCTTTTAAGTTTTAATACTTCAAATGGACATAACTATCATACTTTATGTTCTGATTTCGTACAACTCAAAATTAGTAGTTTGCAGAAAACTAAATTACTTTTACTTGAAAGTCAACTGTTGACTTTTATTGAAAAGTCAACTATAGAAAACACCCTTTAGTTTACATTCAAAAAGTCACATACTCCGTTGTGCATATTCCCATGATCACCAAAATCCAGATTGATATCAGGTCCGAACCCGTTTTCAAACCAAAACACGGCATTTTTCATATCTTGAAAACAAACATATCCAGTTCTCGATCGGGCTTGAACCATATCTGACCTAAACCGAAAAGTTCTCACATGCTTCCTTTTAGTTGGTTGATCTTCAATTGATTTATCAAACATGTCTTTCTACTTAAACACAAGTTTAAGATTTTCGGTCCAACTGTGTCTCCAATTTTTTCATAGGATACCAGTCCTCCCTGCATCTTTAATAGGTAAAAGACATAGGATGAATTCTGTTTGTTTTCAGGAAGGGTACTGCTTCAATCCAAAGATGGACGTTCAGTTGTAGGTTTCACCTCAAACCCATTTGAGTTTTGAAAATTAAAATTATTGAACATGTAATGAGCTAAATGGGATAACTCATCACTAACTCATTAAACCCAGTTAATCGTGTTAGATAAACATGTTATATACATCAAGTGTTTCGGAATACTTAGATGGTCATAAGTTTAATCCAATAACTAAACAAAACATGTTCGTGCATGCCTGGACATAGTACTAACCCGCTAACTTTAACCCAACACAATTTACCACTACCTAAATTCTAGAAATTAAATTTAAATTAAATGATACTTTCAACATCCAATCTGTAATCACTGCAACACCAATATTAAAGAAGTCCATGATATATATTCTGCGCAGGACACTTGCAACTAATAAGGCTATGAACATTAACTAGATCCTACGAAAAAACAAGATAAATTACAGCAACTATATTGTTGCAATCAAAACTGACCACTACAACACCATATATTATAGAATTTACCAAATATATTGTGCGGGACACTTGAAACTGAAAAAGTTCCATAGATTAACCAAAGACTAATGAAACAAATTAGAAACTTAACATAAGTGGATTATCATGATCAGTTCCCAAAAGGCAAAAGCTATTCAGTGATATTAAGTGACTTGAAGCTAATCGCATTCATAAGCAGTGCACTTAAAGTTTACTTCAATTTTCTTCTTCAGGAGGATGCTCAACAATGATGTCTGCATCTGTGATGCACGCGGTGAGCCTAAGAGCATTTTAAACATCGGCAACCCTTCAACTTTAGTAACCTCTGTGCCAAGGATTATCCTCGCCTTCTTGAGTATGGGCAACTTGGCCAACATAAGCTTCACAAACTCCATCTCACCCATGCAGTCTGCAAAGTTTCTAAACTCAAATTCCTTTAGATGCTCCAACCGTATATCCGAACAATCTTCCATAGTAAGTATGTCATCATCATGATAATAATCTTCATAGATTCATACTGTAAAGTTAAGAGGAAAGAATTTTTGGGAGGTTGATGTTGATGTTAATGATAGTTGGGGTTGGAAGAACATTTTGAGAATCAGGGACAAAATCAGGAATAGAATTGTGTTCAAAATTGGTAATGGAAGGAGTATTTCTATGTGGTATAATAACCGGAGTCATTTGGGTCCTATTAGTCAGTATATTACCCATAGAGATCTTTATGATGCTAGATTGGATACTGGTCTCAAAGTCAGTGAGATGATTAGTAATGGTTGCTGGAACTGGCCTTCTGAATGGTACCACAAATTTAGCAATATTACTCGCATCAGTGTCCCAATGTTAGAGCCTGATAAAAGTGATGTTGCTGTGTGGACTAACTGTGGTGGAAAGGAAATGGAGTTTGCTGTAAAGAATGTGTGTAGGGAGTTGAGGATTAATGAACCAGTTGTGTCATGGTGGAAGGTGGTCTGGTTTTCACAAAGCATCCCTAAACATGCATTTATTCTATGGCTGGTTATTAACAAAAGATTGTCCACTCGAGATAGAATACAAAAATGGGGTAATTGTGCAGTAAATAAATGTTACTTGTGCAAGAATGACATTGAAAATTTGGAGCATTTATTCTTTAACTGTGAGCATTCAAGGGGTGTTTGGATCAAAACTAAAAGTATGGCTAATTTGAGAGGGGACTTGTTTGATTGGAATGACATTCTTCTTGAGTATACTAATGGGCAAAATGGAAATAATATCTGGAGTGTGGTTAGAAGATTAATCTTTGCTGCTAGTGTTTATTTTATCTGGCATGAGAGGAATTGTAGGATCTTCAAAGAGGAGAGTAAAAATCATGAGGAGGTGGTAAAAATTATTATTGAAATTGTGAAATGGAAACTGCTGAGCCTAAGAGTCAAAGATAGTAATGCAATTAGGAATGTTGAAAGATTCTGGTCTATTAGTTGCAACAAGAATGTGATGGTTGGTTAAGCAAAGGTGGTATGATGTCTAAATAGCAGATGGCTTGTAGTTTGTGGATGAAAATTTGCTCATCTTAGTATCTCTGCTATTTTATTGTGAGTGGGCTGCAATTGAGTGACAGAGATGACTAATTTGTGACAGTTGGTTATTCACATAAGGAAGTTTCCTGCTTTGGTATGTTAATGTGTATTTGCTAGTTTAGCCGTAAGGGGTGTTTGGCACTAGAGTTTTCTTTTGATGGGAGCTCAAATAATCAGTGCAGGTGGTGTTTCATGAGTTCCTGCTGTTAGTAATCATGGGTTAATCCAGCAATTTCTCTGTTTTCAGCCTGAAAATGTGAGAAAGAATTGTGATCACTTTAACTGAAGGCCTTATATCTTGGATGATTAAAGTATCTACTTAAGTTTGCCTGAAATTATTTTCTGAGTTGGTCTTTGTCAGACACTTAGAAAGTTTTTAGGCTTACTTAATAAGTGTACTTCAAATTGTTCATAAAGTAGGTTTCCAGTTGAGTTGGATATGTGAGTATGGTGGGCAGTGTATGAAGATATGAATAGTGAGGTGTGAAAGATGAACCTACTTGGTCCTATCTATGCACTGTCAAGGAGGAAAGGGATGGTACTCAATGTAGGGTATGTATTCCCAATTGTGTGAAGCCATTGTAGTAAATGGAAATGTAGCACAATTGGTATAGCCCCTACTGTGGAGAGGTTATGGGTGCCTAGTGAAGCCATTAACCCATTTCTCCTATGTTTACTGTGGGTGGTTGATGCGTGAGAATCGCAACAGGCTTTACCTCTCGAGGGATCTCGAGAAGCTTACAACCCCCACCAGGCAGTGTACTTGATCGTTGTAGTATAGTATAGTGACAAGTACCGGGGAATTGATCGTTCAGCTTAGGAATAGTGTCGCTAGGATTAGAAAGCCTAATTACTAGTTCTAAAGGTGAGGGATGATTATTTTTTTGTGTTTTTATATTTTTTAGAAAGCAAATTAAAATCTCGGGTTTTGAAAGAGTGGGCGGAATTAGTTGCTATTCAACTAACCCAATACTAAAATGCAATCAAAATAAAATACTAAAAATGAAAGTAAACTAATTTATACTAAGGTTGTGAGCAGTAATTGGAGAAAATGTGTTTACTTAGATTTCACTACTCCCTAGATATCTTTTACACGTTAATTACTTGTTATAATTGCATGGATGACGGATTGTATTCCTTAATACCATTCATGGGGTGGCACACATAACTCCCCAATTCTATGAGCTCTTATCTCCTCCTACACCATGCCCAGCACAACTATAGGGATTGTAAACAGTGGCTCATGCATTAAATACAACCAATAAAGACCTAGTGCGCGTTGGTTCATGTTTCTTAAGACGTTCAAGCATGTTACCAATTGGAGATCTGCCAGTTTTCTTAAGCCTAACATATAAATCATTCATCCAAGACAAGAATAAACAAGTAATCAACACATAATCAATATCTAGGTTTCATTAGATCTAAGCAAACACAAAAGAGATCTAGCCTAGCATGATAGAATTAAGACAAGAACATGATATAGACAACCAACACATAGACATATTGATTGAATTAGAAGAACACTTATCTTGGTTAATCATGCAAGGTATCAAGGGGTTGGAACCCTTGAAAAACCTGTAAAGTTACACCAAAATCGTACTTAGGGTTTCTCCCAAAACTTCTCTCTTTAAATGTGAAAAATTAGAAAACTATATATAGAAAAAGGGGTCTGACGGCGTCAAGACCAAATAGGTGACGCCGTCACCTCGCCGCCAAAACAATCCTCGGACTGCCTAGATCTACATTTGACGCCGTCAAGAACATTGCATTTCCAGGCCGTCACGACTTTAACTCTTGACGCCCTACCTTCATGACGCCATCAAAACTCTTCTGGGTCGTCATGGACTTTTACTCTTGACGCCGTCATAATCTTCCTCTTGACGCCGTCATGAACTGTTCCCAGCATGGAAAATTAAGACTTTGGCGTTTTCTTCACTTTTATGCTCCAAAAACGTCCGAATTGCTTCCTTTTCCAGATTTCACTCCCAAAGTACCTAAAATCACAAAAGGAACGATTTAGGGCAATATTTGATCAAATAAATTCGGATTCGGGCTTAAATGACCCCCTAAAAACGGATCATTTTTCGCCTCATCATATACCCTTACACTTGAGATTTGCTTGTCCTCAAGCAAATGCGCTTTTATTCTACTCAAAAGACAAGTTAGGGGTCATTTAACACTAATATAAAAGTAATTACAACAAATAATCGTTCCACTAAAGACAAATAGACAAGCACGGAGGTCATACACAAGCACCTCACAAATAGTGTTTAGATACTCACATCTCTCGGGTGTAATAAAGTGTAAACTACAATATGGAAATGGAAAACATCTCTCACTACCTGTCATAGCAAAATAGATTACCATAGGCTTGGGAAAGGATCAAACCTCCACCACATGGCGTAAGCACCTAGGATAAACTATCAAAGAGGTCTTTTAAAGGGTTGTAACGTTAGGTGTAAGGATATGAAATACACGGTTTTGTTGGATAAAGGAAGTTTTACTGGTGGCGAGTTAACAATCTTGGTTAATTACATGTACAATGTGGCGTTGCTAAGCCAAGACTAGACTCGACTTAAGCTAATAAATGAAAAATAACAAAAACATAAAATGAACATAGAATAAAAAGGGAATGGTAGTCCGTATGTTTTTTTTCTCTTTTTTCTCTTTTTTTTTTTTTTTTTTTATATACACTCTTACCCTACCATCCAAAATAATACATCATAGGGAATGAACATTCCCCTTACACTTGAATCTTTACATACTTTACAATAAACTAATCTAATGACTCGAATTAAGAAAATTAAAACACTTGGAGCACTTTTAAGATTAACGCACATATGGGGGTAATAATATTATGTTCTTCCCCATTACTCCATAAAATAAGTACTTTACCCATGAGTCCCAATCGTCCCAAAACAATATGTACAAGGATATGACTCGACTTAGCAACCATGTAATCAATTAGATAGTTAACTTAGGGTTTAACAAGTAACAATAATGCACTAAAAATGAGCGCATACACGGAAGGCTAAGGCGATTTGGTTGTACATTTAAGTGGGGTGTAACAAATTCTTCCTTTAAGTAAAATGCTTAAAGTTAGAAACGAAAAGATAGGCTCGGAGGGGTGTACTAGGGGTTTCGTGTACTAAAAATGAGTACAACGCTAAGGGTGTGGGAAAAATTAGTTGACTTAACTAGCCAAGTAATATGACTTAAATGGTCAAATAATTATAATACGAGTTTAACACAAGGGTGATCCTAATGCCTCTTATCATGTAGTAAATCCTACCACACGAATGTAGTCTCACTAGCGGTCTCGGAATGCATCACTAATGCAAGTTCTAGAATCTAAATGCTACCGGTACACTCATAAGCACTAATAGTAAATGCTTTTCCTATCAAATCTAAAGGCGAACCTCACATATTTGGGTGGAAAATTTTTCTGAATATACGGTTATGTGCTAGTCATACAATCTCCTATTCATGAGACGCTTGCTATGGCTAAAGTTTCACTCCTAAATGTTGTAAAAAAAATTTAATTTGGCGCTAAAATTGCACTAACAAGTATTTCTCATAGTTTTATTACACATCTACCATTAAACAAAACAAACTCAAGCGAAAGTGCATATGTAAGGTATCATCTTTTTACCCTCCCCTTACACTTAAGATGAACATTGTCCCCAATGTTCAAGTAAAGAATGTAAAAGTGAAAAAGTAAAGAGAATGAAATCAAATACTCCCCTGATTCGCTCGGTATGGATAATAGGATGGCCAGGTTAAATCTTCCTCCAAGAAAATGAACAATCAAAGCTTCCCTTCCAGAATATAAATCATCTCCTTGTCATACATAACCTGTAAAACCTGACAAAATAGACAAGACAACCTCGCGTAAAATCGGCGGCATCCTATATAAGTTTCTAAATCCTAGAAAACAAGATAAGATATAATGCTTGTGGAATGAAGTTTGCAGATCTCCTGGAGATTATAAAACTTAATAATTCACAAAAACCATAAGACTCCGTTAGAAAAACAAAACCGGTAAAATTTCCAGATTTTAACTCCTGACGCCGTCAAGAGTAAACCCCTGACGCCGTCAGAATGGACCTGCAGAAATTCTTATGTTAAGTTTCCGGAAAATTTCTGGAAAAACTTGGTCCTACTTCCTGGAAAATCCTGCAAAACTTCATTATGACTCAATACAAGCATTTGACTCTAACAAATACGAATATACATGCTCATTTAATATTGTGGAGAATCATGATCGGTTTCTTTCTTAAAAACATATTTGGGGTTTCCCCTTACACTTATCTTTTGCAAAAATACTTCTAGGTGGAGTTAAGACTAGGCCAAAACAACAAAGTAAAGTATTTCCACATTTTAGTTTAGAAACATGATCTACCAACAATAAAAATAAAGCATGCATACGGAAGCAAATAACAATCAAACAAATAAAATCACACAAAACATGGGTTGCCTCCCAAGAAGCGCTTTTCTTTATTTACGAGTCTTGTAGCTAGACTCAAGGTCATGGGTTAACGTGTATCGCTTATGCTCACATAACCAAGTGTGAGCCATCTAATAGTCGCCTCATCTTTCTTATACTCGTCTCCTAACTCTAAGCACCCGCGATAGTATCTTTTATTCTTTTCATGCGTGTACTTAAGTCCTTTTCTCCTATCATTCTCACTTAGCATTTCCATGGGCGGATACCTACTACACTTTTCCATGGAAAAATCTTTGAACCTAGGGTGTGCGTGGGGCATTTGATAGACAAAATCTTCATCCCCATCCGAGAATGTAATTAGCCCTTCTATGAGTTTTTCATCGAGGTTGGTCAACCGTTTGAAGGGTTTTCCAAACACAACTTGGGTCAATTTATTATCAATAAACTCTCCTAGATTCTCCATAACCATGAACTCAACAAGATAAACCAACCTTCCTACAAACACATGCAATGGTATTGCCTTAGTAATAATGTTTTCTCCTTTGTATTCTAACTCATCTACCATGATTTTATTGTATTCATTACGTGAGATTATGTTCATTGGGAGAGATGAGTTGAGATAGGCGTTAAAGCTCTTAAACCCGATCTTACAAGGGAATTGCATGTTAAATGAACTATCACACTCAATCCTAGTTCTAGGGTCAACATACCTAAGAGGGTTTATTTCTTCTTCCATCCTATTCTCATTAATCACATCACCATCATCAAGATCCTCATCGGAGTCTGAATAGTAGAAAGGGCTAGCCCTACGGTCATCATCATGATCAGACTCTTCTAGCTCAGAATTATTGTCAAAGTGGTGGTTGGGTGAGAGGTTAGGTGGGTTCTCATTCTCCACTAGAGGGAGTGGGGTTGGCATTTGGAAAATCCTACGACAAAAAACACGAATAACAGGAATCAAACGATCAATATTATTGTTATCCATCGAAATAGTTTACGAACAAAGACACAAAGAAATGAGATAGACTAAAGAAAACCTAAAAATAAAGAATAAAATCTTACTAGAAAGGAATCTAGCAAGTAGACCTAATAAAAAGAAATTTTAACCTAGACAATAACTATTCCCCGGGCTGCGGCGCCAAAAACTTGATGCGTGGGAATCGCAACAGGCTTTACCTCTCGAGAAGCTTACAACCCCCACCAGGCAGTGTACCTGATCGTTGTAGTATAGTATAGTGACAAGTACCGGGGGATTGATCGTTCAGCTTAGGAATAGTGTCGCTAGGATTAGAAAGCCTAATTACTAGTTCTAAAGGTGAGGGATGATTATTTTTTTGTGTTTTTATATTTTTTAGAAAGCAAATTAAAATCTCGGGTTTTGAAAGAGTGGGCGGAATTAGTTGCTATTCAACTAACCCAATACTAAAATGCAATCAAAATAAAATACTAAAAATGAAAGTAAACTAATTTATACTAAGGTTGTGAGCAGTAATTGGAGAAAATGTGTTTACTTAGATTTCACTACTCCCTAGATATCTTTTACACGTTAATTACTTGTTATAATTGCATGGATGACGGATTGTATTCCTTAATACCATTCATGGGGTGGCACACATAACTCCCCAATTCTATGAGCTCTTATCTCCTCCTACACCATGCCCAACACAACTACAGGGATTGTAAACAGTGGCTCATGCATTAAATACAACCAATAAAGACCTAGTGCGCGTTGGTTCATGTTTCTTAAGACGTTCAAGCATGTTACCAATTGGAGATCTGCCAGTTTTCTTAAGCCTAACATATAAATCATTCATCCAAGACAAGAATAAACAAGTAATCAACACATATTCAATATCTAGGTTTCATTAGATCTAAGCAAACACAAAAGAGATCTAGCCTAGCATGATAGAATTAAGACAAGAACATGATATAGACAACCAACACATAGACATATTGATTGAATTAGAAGAACACTTATCTTGATTAATCATGCAAGGTATCAAGGGGTTGGAACCCTTGAAAAACCTGTAAAGTTACACCAAAATCGTACTTAGGGTTTCTCCCAAAACTTCTCTCTTTAAATGTGAAAAATTAGAAAACTATATATAGAAAAAGGGGTCTGACGGCGTCAAGACCAAATAGGTGACGCCGTCACCTCGCCGCCAAAACAATCCTCGGACTGCCTAGATCTACATTTGACGCCGTCAAGAACATTGCATTTCCAGGCCGTCACGACTTTAACTCTTGACGCCCTACCTTCATGACGCCGTCAAAACTCTTCTGGGTCGTCATGGACTTTTACTCTTGACGCCGTCATAATCTTCCTCTTGACGCCGTCATGAACTGTTCCCAGCATGGAAAATTAAGACTTTGGCGTTTTCTTCACTTTTATGCTCCAAAAACGTCCGAATTGCTTCCTTTTCCAGATTTCACTCCCAAAGTACCTAAAATCACAAAAGGAACGATTTAGGGCAATATTTGATCAAATAAATTCGGATTCGGGCTTAAATGACCCCCTAAAAACGGATCATTTTTCGCCTCATCAGTGGTGGTTGAGTGAGCATGGGAGGAGGGTAAGATGGAAATGTAGCTAGATGGTTAAGGTGCATAAAAGGTGAATTGAAGAGTGTTTGGTATAGCAAGTTGAAGGAATGTTAATATTCTATAGTTAGTTGTATGTGTTTTTGTTTTGCTATGTTTTTTAGTATATAAGAATTGGGGTCTGTCCAATTCTATGCATTCTATTGATAAGTTTTGTACAGATATTTTGGAAAGTTAATATAAATTCACCATTTGCACCAAAAAAAAAGATAATAATCTTCATAGGTAATCTACAAAGAATGTTAATATTTCTTGTGTTAGTGTATCTTGCCATGACAAATGGAACACGAAACATAAACAAAAAATATTTGTGAAATGTACGTCAAGCTTAAATGTCTCCAAGTTCGGGGAGCTTCTGATCACAAGGCCAATAAGTAGCAACCCATAGTCAACAACGAGCCCCAACATGTCTAAAGAGATGTGTTTGAGGTTGAGTAATGCAGTTGGAAGCACTTGTGATATCCTGTCCTGAGCAGAACACTTGAGCATAGACAAAACACATATTAACAACCACAATTTTTAACCCTAGTTTAATCAATTAGGTACCAGGCGGATGATATTAGCTGAATGTTCTCACAATTAATAAACAGAGTCATAACCCAAGTCAAGTGTAAATTTCTTGACAGTATTGTTGTTCCTTGCCAAATGAGTTATTATCTGGTCAATTTCAACACACGTATCTGAACCTATGCATCCTGGATAACTTGGATCATCGTAAAGTAAGAAATCTGAATTAATGGAAAGGCCAAACTCAAGGATCGGACCTTGGTGGAGTAACAGAACTTGGTATATCGCTAACAATTTGCAATTAAACTTCTTGGCCAATTCTTTCCTTTCATTTAGTGGTTGTCTTAGAAACCTTCTCTTATCGAAAACATCTTCCTGATTAAACACGAGTTTAGGAACTGTGACCCAACTGTATCTCCATTTCTTGGAAAGGATACTCGTCCTCACCGCATCTTTAGTTGGTACAAAACAAAGGATCTTTTCTATGATGTCTGAAGGAATGTTGTTGATTCTATCCAAAGATGAACGTTTAGCTTCCGTCTCAGGATATTCTTGTTGGACTGACATCAAGTAATGCTGAAAAGTTGGTCATTCAAAAAATCAATTAAGATAAACAATGACTGATACACAATGCATAAGCCCAATACAGCACTCATAAATTGTCAAGCAAAAAGGTATCCGTCAATATTATTTTTTCCTCTTATCATAGGAGAATTCTCCCATCTTCTATTTCCCCTATAATAATATTTATTTAGTGTAAACAAAAAGTCAAAAACAATTCAACCATAATTAGCTAACAACTTGTGACTCCCAAATTTTGTCAATGCACTTAGATTGATGATCTAGTGTATTACAAGTTATCTGAATGTTTTCATTGGCCTTTTTAATCTTATCTAACTCTTCTCTAAGAGCCTCATTCACAGTTATCTTATAATCTAAGTCTCTTTTTAAAACAGCAATATCATCACTAAACTTAGATTTATTAGCTCTATAGTGTTCTATTTGTGCTTCTAAAATAGCAAGACCTCTTTTATGATTAGCTAGATTATAACTAGTTTGATTTAGCTATAACATTTGTTCATCATATTGCTCTTTTAGATTTTCATATTCTTTTAAAGCTTTACAAGTTCTAGAACAACCATTATTTGAATGTACCTCAGAGTCAGAAAAGGCCATAAGAGCAAGTTCAGTTGCAATCATTGCAGATTCCCCAGCTGCTTCTTCTTTATCAGCCATATAGCTCTAATCATAGCTCATACCATCAATGGCCAACAACACCTTTGATTCTTCAACTGAAGGCTCTTTCTTCTTATCCTGCTTGTACCATATAGATCTATTTTCTGGCTTCTTTGGCTTCCTGCATTCCCTGGCAAAGTGCCCCATCTTGTGACAGTTGTAACACTCCACCTTCTTCTTATCAAAACCTGCAGTCTCATTGCCATTGATAATGATCTTCCTCTTAGTCCTCTTCCAGAATTTCTTTGCCTTTAAGCTCAGCAATGCAACTTGCCATTTTATATCTATCTCTTCCATGTCATCTTCATCAACTTGATCCAAGTCTTCATGTGGCATAATTGAACCATTGACTTGACTTGAGAGATAGGCATAGAAAGTAGAATCTCCAAGACCAGCAACCTACTTTTTAGAACTAGCAGTGGCAATACTTCCACTGCCAGTGGATACAGCAATGTGAGCAGCATCCTCTTCATCATCACTATCAGCATCAGAATCATCAACCACAGATGATGAGATAAGAGCTAAGTTCCCTGAACTTGTACTTAGCTTACCAGCCTTCTTCAACCTCTGTTCAATAACTTTAAAGTTATTGTACATATCATTGAGCTTCATATTTTCTAATTCAGGCTTGTCTTCCCAAATTGCAACATTGGTATGAAACTCAGGAGATAGACTTCTTAAGAACTTCAAATTGAGGTCTTCCCTTTCTACCTCAATTCCAAACACTGTGAGTTGTGTTACAATCTTTTGAAGCCTAGTGAAGATGTTTTCAATAGATTCATTACTTGTTGAACAAAAATTTTCATAATTTTGTTTCAACAAGGTCTTCTGTGTCTTCTTGGTAGAATCATTACCACCAAAAACATTGCAGATCTCTTCAAATAAAGTCTTTGCAGTCTTGTACTTACTGAAAGCTAACATCTGATCCCTAGGAAGGGTCATAAACAACAAGCTTCTAGCTTTTAGATCATTCTTCTTCTGGAGTCTCTCATCAGATGTAACTGGACATGTATTCACCTTCTGCACCTCCTTGCCATCAATAGTTTCTGTGGAAGTACTTGGCTTGAAAGAGTCTCCATACATAATAATTTCCCAAAGTGCATAGTCTTGCACCAAAAAGAACTGTTCAATCATTATCCTCCACATCTCATAATCATTCAGTTTAAGCATAGGAAGCTTAGCAGCAATGTTGGACTGACTGTTCTCCATCTCCATTGAATCTTGTGAGAATGAGTAAACTTCGGATCTTCTAACTCAAAGTATCAGAAACCTGTCTTTGATACCACTTGATGGATCTAAACACACTACTTGTGTTATAGTGATACTTTGAATGATACTAACAAGTATGCGGAATATTCTTATTAGTACTTAGAAGGTTTGTATGTAAGTTTGATTGTGAGTTGTATATGAATGAACACAGTTGTATGAACACAGAATACTTAACCAAACTATTAGCTCCAATATTATTAATGATAATAATACGAGTGATCTAGAATATCACTAGGGTTACACCTTGAAGCTCTATGAATTGATACGTATGTAAACCTAAACCTAGGACCTCCTTTTATAGGACACAAGGAGTCCTTTACAAGATAAGTATAAGCATAGAATAATAGAATATACACAAAATCTTTTCTATAGTTATCTATACACACGTTTCCTAACAATTATCCTGCAGCAGTGGTAATGATATGTACTAGCAGTGGTAATGAGTTTCCACTGCTAGTGCATTCTTCAACAGTGGTTATCTTCATGCTGATCAGTGGTAACTGTTAGCATAATTCCCAACATAAGTGATTTCGTTCACTTGGCTTGAAGGTTTAGGAGCTTCGTAGGATTTCATGAGAAACTTGACTTGGTCTTAAAGTTACATGATCCTACGATCGGGAGTGCTTGAATTGTTCGAAGGCAAAGATATTGCCTTGACCGTTTTGTTCAAATCACGGGGATCATTCTAACTTTCATTGTCATAGAGAGCAAGATCTTCTATGAGTTCCCATGATTCTTCCGGACTTCGATCACGTAGCTTGCCACCAGCCGCTTGGTCAATGGTTTGCCTCGTGGAGAGATTGATATGGTCATAGAAGATTTAGACTTGGAGCCAAAGATCTATGCCATGATGAGGGACTTTTTGGAGTAAGTCCTTGAAACGAGTCCATGCTTCATAAAGAGTTTTGCCTTGACGTTTTTGGAACATCAAGATGTCATTCCTTAACTTGTTGGTTCTCCCCGGTGGGAAAAATTGATCAAGGAAACGGGTGGTGAGATCATCCCAAGAGGTGATGGATCCCGCGGGTAAACGCTCAAGCCATTGACTAGCTTGGTCACGTAGAGAGAATTGGAAGAGACACAATCGGGTCGTCTCTCAAGCCTCCACAAACATTGCTATTAGAATCTAAGGCAGCGTCGACATTCATGAGAACATCAAATGATGGTTGATGAGTTTGACAGTTTCCAAAATCAAAAACAGAGGGACATGACGATGTATGAGGCAAACCGTATCAGCAACAGCGCTAAGAGACTGATCACCCTGTAACTCGTGTCCCCTAATAGCCCTACACACAGCCTTACTTTTGGTTTTCATATTTAGACACACAAAAGAGGCAACAGTAACAGAGGCAACACTAAAAGCAAGGAAAAACAACTAAGCAACAAAGACCACGGACGTTAACATCGTCCTCCACAAAAGCCCTATCAAGAGTAGCAACAGAAAGCAACAAAAAACAGCAGATATACAAAATAATATGCTACAAAGACCAAAGATGGAAATAGAGGACCAGTGATACAACTCAAATTTACCTAGAACAAACTATTATGGACGTCCAACAGGGAACAGAAAACAGGCGCAAAGAAGGAGATAAGTACTGAAGTGAAAGCGTAAGAAGAAGATAAGTGCTGAAGTGAAAGCGGTGGCATCGCTTTTCGTTAATATCAAAGAATAAAAAAATAAATGGCAAAAACCAAAAAAAAGGCCAACATATTGGGCTTTAACAAAAGCAACGAGCTAATCCATAGAAGTTAGATTCAAAACGACAAAAGGGTGCGTCATTTTCCGACGCTGTATATTATATATAGTAATTCAAGACATTTAATTTTTAGAATGTAATGTAACTGTTTTTTTTATTATTATTATTTTATGCGTATCTATTGATTTAATAACAAAATTAATTATTTCCATTATAAGTAAGTGTTAAATCTGAATTTTTAAACCTTCTATTAATACCAAATCCCAAATGTATTACTAGTATAAAGTAGTTAGATAAATATGTAGATAAATCACCAATTAATGGCAAAGTTACGGAAGTTACCCCTGTACTATTGTCTATCTTCATTTTTGGCATATAATTTTTAATGCCTAATCTGTTTTCTTTTTATTTACGAGCAAGTCATGGCATTCATCACCTTATTGTCTGTTTTTGAAAGTAACATAATGGTTTTAAAATTTTCTTTTACTTATATATGTTATGAAGAAAATATAATATTTGTATATTTGTTAGTTAAGGTCTCTTAATTATTTTTAGTTTCATATAATATGTATAATCTAATATAAATACAAAACCTCACTTTTGTTTTGACAGGGCTTGAAGACACAACTTATTGATTAGAGACATAATTATATGACATATGATGTTAGACCAAACACTTATTGGTTGGCCACACTTGCTAATCAATAGTTATCTCATGAATCTTATTTTTTAGTTAAACACATGTAATAGAAGCTAATAAATGTTGTTAATTTGTTATTCTCATCATGAATCATACGGATTTCATTTTACACGCCACAAATAATAATATTACAATTAAAAGTAGTGAAACGCTAGAAACAAAGTACAAACAACAATAAAATTCTTAACTGATACAAGGATTGAAAAAAACAAACTCAACAGGAGTTCTTACCAAATTTTGAAAAGTTGTATAATATTTAAAAGGTAGCTCTTTATCAAGATAGTTGAAAAGAATCCAATCGGAAAACCGATCCATGCTCCTTCCAAAAACATCCATGATAGATCCTCATCTTCCTCGACTCTTCCATTTGATGATGTAGTATCCTCCGGACATTTGATATTAATTTGCATACCGCATAATCCACTATTGTTTTGAAAATAACTCAACTCATTCATAGTGTCCATTTACCCACCACGAGGAATTTTACCCGTTAACATGTTGTTGCTAACATCTAGAACGGTGAGTTGGCCAAGTTGATCTAGTGATTGAGGAATTGAACCTGAGAGTTCATTGTGTGAAACATCCAAGCTCTCTATGCCCTCTAAATTGCCAAATGACAGTGGAATGTTCCCAGAAATCTTGTTGTGTGATATGTTGAGCTGTTTTAGAGCTTTGAGAGTACCTAATGATGTTGGTATTTCACCAGAGATATTGTTGCCCGATAAGTCCAACAAAACAAAGAAATGGAGGTTGCGTAGGCATTGAGAAGATTTCTTCCAATTAACTATTAAGTTTTGAAGCGAGTCTTCAAAAAAAATCCCCTGTGGAATCAGAAATAAGATTCGATGATGCTGACATATTCATTATTGGAAGGTTCGCCATTTGTTGTGGAATGCTTCCAGATAGGTTGTTCCTGGAGATATCAAGAATTCGAAGAGACATGCACATGGAAATATTGTTCGGGATAAATCCGTTGAGGGAAGTGTTTCTTAGGATAAGGATTTCAAGAGTAGGGATTTGAGGGAGAATATCGTGTAAGTTTCCTGTGATAACGCTGTTATGAAGATCAAGAATTCTAAGGTTGACTAATTCAGTCAAATTAAAAGGGAGACTGCCATAAAACTTATTCCCGCCTAAATAAAGAATTTCAGTAACTGTAGGAAAATCCATGGGGATCTTACCCGAGAAATCATTGTTAGACAAATCCAGGGAAAAAGAATATTTAGCTTTAAAAATAGGTAAACTGTCACCAGAAAATCTGTTTCCGGACAAGTCCAGTAACCATAAGTTCTCAATCTTGGAGATGGATTTTGGAATTAGTCCTGAAAAACTATTTTTGGATAGCGCAAGATAACTGATCCTTGTGGCGTTACCTATGTTTTCTGGCAACTCCCCTGAAAAATTGTTTCGTGACAAATCAAGAAACAATAACGACTCAGGCTCAAATAGGCGAGGCGGGATTGATCCGCTGAGGTTGTTATCTGAAAGAATTATCGATGCGATGTTGTTCATCTCCGCCAACCAATGTGGGAATCTTCCCTCCAATTTATTACCGCTCAAATCAAGATCATACAACTCTTTCTGTGATGAAATCCATTCAGGAATTTGGCCTGAAATTCCAGAATAAGGCATTGAGATCTTTTGAAGACTACATCTTGGATCTACCTTAGTTGTGTTATTCCATATCAAGGTACTTCCCTTTCCACCGATGTTTAAGTCCTTTAGAGTTCTGATTTTGAATAACCAAGTTGGGATCTCTCCGGTGAGTGTGTTGTCGTAGATTCGAAGGACACTTAACTGGCTCAAGTTTTGCATCGATGATGGTATTGGGCCTGTCAACTGGTTACTCCTCAGGTCCAGAGATTCTAATTTCGTGAGGTTTGCAATTGATGATGGGATTTCACCGGAGAAACGATTATTTGCTAATGAAAAATCCCTTAAGTTGGTTAAATTTCCAATCTCTTCCGGGATGTTTCCCTGAAGAAAATTCAAGTACAGTTTCAGGGATTCTAGATTTCGAAGTTTACCAACTTCTGGACTTATACCTCCCCCGAGCTTATTGTGACTAAGATCAAGATCTTGAAGAGATTCGAGTTCGAAAAGTTGAACAGGAATCGGACCCTGGAAACGATTACCACTTAACCTCAATATATTTAATTTTCGAAAAGAACCCATATCAGGTCCTAGTTTTCCCTCAAGTGAATTGTTGGTCATGTCCAAGTAACGTAAACTTACTAACTGGAAAAGTTGGCTGGGGATGGTACCATTGAAACTGTTCCCACTCATGTCCAAGTAACGTAAATTTGTTAACTGGAAAAGTTGTCTGGGGATGGCACCATTGAAGTTGTTATCCCTCATGTCAAGATGAAACAGTTTGTTGAGATTACCAAACCCATCTCCTGGGAGTTCGCCTTCAAAATAATTATACGAGATATCAAGTAGTTCAATTGATCGGATACGAAAAATCGGTCTCAAGATTTCAGAAGATATCAAAACTGGGTTGAAATCTGGAGGAGGGATAGCTACCTGACGTAGCTGAAGTTCCGTAACACTTCCGGTTCTGGAGCAATTAACACGCCCCCAAGAACAACAATCAGAAGCAGAAGCGGGATTCCATGAGTCTAGTTCTACAAATTTAACGGAATATTTGGAATTGTAGATGGCAGAGAGGGTGGATTTGAAGTTTAGTAGTGCTTGCTTTTGATGAATGGGACAAGAGAATGATGGGATTATAATGGAACTGAGTATTAACAAGATGGATAACATTAACTTTAACATTTGTGTGATTTTTGTTGTTCTATCTTTGATTCATATGTGCTTCGTTTATTTTCTTTTATGGAACCAGAAAAGTGCAGTGTAATAACGGAGAAACTTGATACTCCAAAAAGAAAACAACGTGTGGGCCATTCAAGCCCCCACCGTCAACTTATGCTGCGCGGATGTCTTTAAATAAGAACATGTGTTTAAAAAAAATAATCCCTTTTCTAAATGTGTTACAGCTAAGTGGTTTTCAAGGTTGACTGACACCCGTGACTTCGGTCGGTCAGTTGGTTATGACCCCCACTGTGTTGTCCTTTTGTCCTTTTTTTTTTTTTTTGGGTACTTCTAGACTTCTGGTAAGAGCCAAATTCTTTATTTGCCCAAAAAATGGAAAGTTGGTCCGTGCTTACCTTAAAAAATGATTTGAACTTGGAAGATTTGAACAAAATCACTAGGCAATTAAGGCATTTAGAAAATTATTATTATTATTATTATTATTTATTTATTATTATTTTTTTTTCAAAATGTTTGGTAGCATCGCTGTAGTTATAACTATAATGTGTAAAATAACTTTTAAATGTTCAACGCTCCTAAATGCTACTTCAAGAAAGGTGTGTTTGTTAAAAATAGTCGCAGTTCACTGCTCTTTTCCCAAACGATCACTAAATATCAAAATGTTTATTGCTCACCTCTCCAAAAAGCTCCACACCGCTTCGCGCCAAACATACTCGAAGTGTTCGAAAAGGACGATTCCGAAAAAATAGTTAAAGCTACTTGTTGTTTGACTAACGAACATTAAAAATCACAACGCTCACCGCTCCTACATGCTTTTAAACACTTGCCACAAACATACCCATCATTTGATAACCATTTTTGTTGTATAAGTTGCCTATTTTAACTTTGAAATTAGTGTCGGACCGAGGACGAAAACTTATGAGATGCATTTCTTAAAGAGTAAACTGCAAATAATGTCCTCAAAAAAATATGCAAATATTCTCCTTAAACTTTCAATTTTCTGCTAAAAACTGTCCTTGCAGCGTTACTATTCATGCAAAAAATGTTTTTTGGCTAATGCTCGTTAATGTTTTCACGTTAGTGGCTTGTGAAATGACTATTTTACCTTTGACTCAGTTAGTGGCTTATGAAATGACTATTTTACCCTCGCTATAAGAACATTTTTTTGCAAGTTTACTATCTATTTTTTTAAACTTTCCATCACTACCATCACACAACTATCACCAACCACCATTTACCATTTGACAGATTGTAATTCTTATCCACTTTACTTTCCTCCTTACAAGAATGTAGATGACATTCTAAAAAGTGTATTTAAGGGTGTGTTTGGTATGCTACTATGGGAATGAGACTATGACTATTAAAGTGATTAAAGGTGTTTGTTTAAGATCAGGGGGCCCACCACTATGGTAATGAATGATAGATATAATCCATACTTCATATATATCAAGAGAGGTAGGTATGGATCTTTCATAGGTGAGGGACCCACCACTACTATCAAACTCATACCCATTGTTATTCATGACACCATACCAAACGCACCCTATACTTTCAATGTCTCAATAAACAGTGAGGTACTTACATGGCACACAGCCTTGTAAATTTATGAGAAAGAAAGTGCATCTTTTCTTCTCCCAAATTCTCACCAAAACAACATACACACACTTATATCACCATCAAAATATCACTGTCATCCTCAAGATCTTAACTTTAAGCCCATTTTCACAATGGCACTAAACAGCAGGACTGGATCTTGCAACCAAGCAGTAGTAATTATAATAATCTTCATGAGAGTATCTTTGTTAGGTTATTTAATGGGCCCACCTTTATATTGGCATCTTCTTGAAGCTCTCGCCAAACCCTCCTCCGCTGACCTATCTTGTCATGTCTGCAACTGTGATTATGATTCTAGGCCTGCACTCTCTACTCCACAAGGTGAGTGCTTATTTCAACATTTCATAAGTTTTTTTGATCTGGGTATGCCTAAATTATATAAATATTGCTAATTTTGTTAGTGGGTTTAGTATTTTATAAGTTTTTATTATGTGGGTATGAGCTAGTAATTTGGTTAGTGTTCAAGATTGTGAATCTTGATTTGATTTCATGGGTATTATCATTTGATCACAATACTATTCTAAGCAAAACCCAGTTCTTAGAATCTGATAGAAAAAATGGCCCCGAATGGTCCCTATGGTTTACTCAGATTGCATGTTTAGTCCCTAACTCGTTTTCATTACACCAGAAATACCTATTTTTGAAACTTGTCACTCATTTAGTCCCTAATTTGGATGGGCCGTTAGTTTATCCGTTAAGTCCCGTTAGTCCCTCCGTTATTATTTTTTGCACCATTAGTCCTCATTTTCTAAAATAAATTAAAACGGCCGCATGGCTCGAACTCGGGACTTGTGCCCAAAAACCAACGCCCCAACCACTGGACTAAGCGTCCAGTGATGTAATTATATCAAAATAAATTCTATTTAACCTTTTTTGGATTAAAGTACGTTTTAATCCATTTTCGCAAATTTTTATATGTTTTCGTCCATTTTTTATACGTTTTCGTACGTTTTTTTTAACACTTTTGTCCCCTTTTTACGTTCGCGTCCATTTTTTAACGTTTTCATCCATTTTTGTCGATTTTTATCCATTTTTTTACGTTTTTGTCCCTTTTTTTAACGTTATCTTCTGGTTTTTTACGTTTTGTCCCAAATTTTTTGTACGTTTTTAAACATTTCCGTTCGTTTTTTTTACATTTTGTCCGTCTTTAAACGTTCTTGTCTGGTTTTTTTACGTTTTCATCGATTTTTTTTTATGTTTTTGTCCATTTTTTAATGTTCTCGTCCAGTGGTTGGGGCGTTGGTTTTTAGGTAACAAGACCCGAGTTCGAGCCATGCGGCCTTTTTTAATTGATTTTAGAAAATGAGGACTAACGGTGCAAACAGTATTAACGGAGGGACTAACGGGCAAATAACTTAACGGATAAACTAACGGCCCATCCAAATTAGGGACTAAATGAGTGACAGGTTTCAAAAATAGGTATCTCTGGTGTAATTAAAACGAGTTAGAGACTAAAGACGCAATCTGAGTAAACCACAGGGACAATCCATGTAATTTTTTCAATTTGATATAAAGTCCTCAATAAGCAGCAATAAAAGTGCCCACCATGCATTTGATAAATTGTCTGAAAGAAACAAAACAACAATTTAATCAATATAAAGCAAAACCCAGATATGATATTATGATTTAAGACAACCCAAGAGTCTAGTTTATAAAAAAATAAAAACAAAAAAAGATTCAAGGCGTAATATCAAGTGAGGAAAAGGAGCAAATGGGCAGTTAGGCCATGGTGATAGAAAAGACAGGGAAATTCCTACATTAGTTGAAGTGTTAAGTGACAAAAGAGTAAAAAGTGTGGCGTGTGGATCTAATGTTACAGTTGCACTTTGTCTTTAGAAACGGGTTAGTACTGCTGATCTTTTCATGTGTTCAGGTTGTCATGAACCATCAAGTGTAGAATAAGACGTGAATCATATGTCACATTTACATAATGCATCAAGTTTCAGGATTATACTGTCTGTGACCATATAACTATATAAGCCTTGAGGAATTATTGCAAAAGTTGACAATATATATGACTTTATGTTCCATATGCTTTAGTTTCAACTCACTTCTGATCTTCACCTGATTTTAGATCCTTTTTTCCTTTTTTTTTTTTTTTTTTTTTTTTTTTTTGAAAAGATAATTATTCTGCACAGCCTAAAACCGAGTTATTAGCAAATGCTTTCAAAAGTGGCATCTTATGCTCAATTATTTTTGTCACTTCCCTTATTTATTTTTTTTAGAAGCATTATTGCACCAACCCTTGGTCTAAGCCCTCCAAAAAGGATTATGCATTCCCTACTTTTCCAGTAATCACATGTTCTACTCTGGGCTGTCATCTCGTGTAGTTGAAGTTAATGTAACAAGTTGATATAAGCCAAAGTGAAGTTAATACTGCTTGGCAACTACCATATATGCATGTGTTATCATATTATTATAAATAATGAGGGAAATGTATCCCACTTTTGCTAGTATATGTTTCTTCTCTTAACATTGTGAACAAACGTTAGCATACATCATAAGGTAATATTGAATGTCCTTATTTTGTGTAGTTTAACCCAAGATTTGATAGCAATCGTATAATTTGACTGCTGACGGAGGGTCGCGACCCGCTCTGTCTAGGGTTAGACTCTTTAGGAAAGTTAATGTGAATTGGTGCGTGCTTATTCACACACCTTTTTCTGGCCAAATTAAGACCAAAACAAACATAAAGTAACCATAATTGCCAAAGATATTGTGTTTTTGTGTTTGTGATCGTGCCGGAACAGATATTTCAGAAATTGGCATAAATCAGGCCAAAAAGGACAAAAACGAGCACGAGTTTGGAAAATGTGTCCAAAGTCAGAGCCGGGGAAGCAAATTACCAATTTTGAGCTCAGATTGTCAAAACACACCTTGTGGAATCACAAAATGCCAAAATAGTCCTTGGAGCAAAAGTTTGCAAAATTGGCAAAAATGGTCCCTCAAGTTTGGAAATGACAGAAATGGCCCCGGGTGTGTTTAGTTGGATGAAAAAAATTGTACTTTTATATCTCAAAATTTGTAGGAACTTGGAGTGGATTTTTTCTCCACGAAAGAGTTAAAAATTGAAAAAACGTGTTCAAATTTGTACTGCTTATCAAGTTATGCAAATTTCTCAGAATCATTTAGGGGGTGTTTGGGATTGCTTATTCCAAAGTGCTTATCAAGTTAAAAAATTCCCTACCAACTTAGGCATTTCCGCCATAAAATTCCCAGATGAACAATATAATATTTGAAACCACCACCAAATATAAGTCACTTGACTTCCTCACAAGAGGTCAAGGGTTCAAACCTTACACATTTTAGGATTAGGCCGTGTACATCAAAAGCGATAATATTTGACATGAACTTTTTGATAATATTTAATACCAGCAATGAACAAAGAAACAGAAAATGATAAACATTTTAATATAAAAGAACTTATAAATCAAAAGCAGTAAAAAGGAAAAGGGGGAAGATACCTGATGAGTTGGAGCCCTAATTTTTACACTCTCCGTCTGGAAAATAACTGTGTAAAAACCAGCTCTAGTGTCTAGTGTATGCGGATCCTGTCTGCACACTATAGTGATGTCTAGAATAAGATATGTAAAGTAAATGTTGTTTCTTTTGTTATACTTGTTAATTATTTTGTGCAATAAAAGACCATTTGACCCTTTTTATAAAAATTAGTTTTAAATGAACAATGAATATTTGGTATCAATATTCAAAGTCAGATCTAGATAACAGATAACAGATGTATTTATGAAATGATTTCAAAACATTCAAATTGCACAAAACACAAAAATCTTGAGCCATATAAACAACTACTGAACCAATCTTCAACGAAACTCAAAATTGCAAAAAACATCAATATGAAAACAACTAGATAAAACAAAGATCATACAAACAAGAATACTTGAAGTTGTTTACAAATCCAAGATTTTTACTAACCAAAAGATAGATTTATCAATTTTGCCCTAAAAACGAGGTTAACTTTCATGTTTTATTGCTATAATTTCTTTTTCTTCTTCAGTTATTTGATATAATAACCAAAATGAAGGAATTTCTTTAGAAAACAGTGATACACAAAATAGAGGAGTTGCCGACGTCGATTAGCTGCTGGTAGTTCAAGTAGCAGTTGAGGAGCCGTTGTCGTGGAGTAGCAGCAGGTGGAGGAGGTGATTTTGGATGGTGGAAGAAGAAACAAGGAATGGGAATTTGTTACTTATAATGGAGAGGAATGACTCTCTCTCCAAAAAATTCAGATGTACAAAAAAGATGCATGGTTTACAATACTTTAAAGCAAGAAATTTTGATAATTACAATAACCAAAGCATTGTGTACAACAAAAACTGGCATGAATCAAAATTCAGACCACTTTCCTTAGAATTTTACATTAATAGCATTAAAAACACCCCTACACCCAATATTACAATCATTTAAACACAATGTACAACCCTCATTCTACATTAATAGCATTAAAAACACCCCTACATCCAATATTACAATCATTTAAACACAATGTACAACCCTCATTCTACATTAATAGCATTAAAAACATCACCTACACTCAATATTACAATCATTTAAACACAATGTACAACCCTCATTCTACATTAATACTCCCTCCGTCTCAAAATTATTGTCCATATTTCTTTTTTAGAATGTCTCAACACTTTCCTTATTAAGTAAAAACTAGAGAATCTAGTAGAGGAATATTTCATTTTAGTGGTTGAAAAATTAAAGTTCCCCCACTTTTATTAAACTTTGTAATTTCTCTCTCATGACAATAATTTTGAGACGGAGGGAGTAGCATTAAAACACCCCTACACCCAATATTACAGTCATTTAAACACAATGTACAACCCTCATTCTACATTAATAGCATTAAAAACACCCTACACCCAATATTACAATCATTTAAACACAATGTACAACCCTCATTCTACATTAATAGCATTAAAACACCCCAACACCCAATATTATAATCATTTAAACACAATATACAACCCTCATTCTATATTAATAGCATTAAAAACACCCCCTACACCCAATATTACAATCATTTAAACACAATATACAATCCTCATTCTACATTAATAGCATTAAAAATACCTCTACACCCAATATTAAAATCATTTAAACACAATGTACAATCCTCATTCTACATTAATAGCATTAAAAACACCCCTACACCCAATACTACAATCATTTAAACACAATGTACAACCCTCAATCTACATTAATAGCATTAAAAACACCCCTTAACCCAATATTACAATCATTTAAACACAATGTACAACTCTCCATCTTAACCTAGACACGAACATGTGACCAAGACTCGACTCAATAAACTCGGCTCGATACACAAGGCTGTGAGCTCAAGCTTACGACATCCCTTCTTTTTGAGACTCAATAACAATGACAACAACAAAAAGAAAGAAAATGATACCAAATAATTATTTAGCTTCATATTTATTAGTTTTAGTCTTTATTTAATCAAAAACTCTTGAAAATTCATGTACTTATCCCCCACCGTCGCTAGAACGACAAAAAAGGTGGTGGGTTTTCCTACCTTTGACCACCGGTATCAACAAAACGAGAGAGAGATGGTTTCGGTGATGAACTCGATCTGTGGTGGTGTTAATCGTGGTGTTAGGAGGTGTTTCTAGGCGCGTGATGTACGTCAAAATGATGGGGAGGTTATAAGGAGTGTGGTGGTGGTGGTGGTGGCGGTGAGTTTAAGTGAGCGGCGGTGGTGTTTGTTTGGCCCGAAAAACGACTGGAGGAGATGAAGAAATAGGGTGCGGCTGGTTTGAGAGAGAAAGGGAGTCAAACCCTAAGTGATGGTATAATGAGGTTTATATAGGAAAGTGTTTTGGACCTTGTGTGAACCTTATTGCACCCTTAGGGACTAAGATTGTAAATATATGCTATGGTGGGAAGTGTAGTTTACCAAATTTTTTAGTATTTCGTTCTCGAGGCAAATTTAGGTGTCGGAATGACTTCCCGTGACATTTTTATTAATTCCATCGAAAAAATTTATTTCAAGATACTCGCCGCTGCAACGCGCGAGTACCCTGCTAGTACAAAAGAAATATGAGGATAATATGGTCATATAGGATCCTGGTTGCAAACAACCTCAAAATTAACCCCCTTTAGATTCAGGATTTCTTTTTGTAAAAAGTAAAAATGAAACACCTTTTTTGCCAGATGGATTAAGAAATTTGCCCATTCAGGAAATTAATCAAAAAATAAAGACCCTCTTAGTAGGGGGTGAGCATCGGTCTAGGACCAGAGCGGACCGACAAGACCGAGGAGCGAATTAGCCAAAAATCAAATATCGAGGACCGAACCGAATATGGTCGGTCCGGTCCGGTCGGGTCTCGGTCCGTTCGGGTCCTTTGCTCAACCCTACTACTTACTCGAGTCATTGACTAAGGGTACGTTTGGTTGAGGGGGGGGGGGGGGGGGGATAGAGATGGGTTAGGGATGATAGTTGATTTTAGTTGTTTGGTTTAATTGGGTGGGGGCGTGGGGCTCAAAGATGTCTTAGGTCCTGTTTGGTTTATAAGTGGGTTTAGAATAAGATTTGAATTTGGTTTAAGATTTGGTGTAATTTTAGGAAAGAGTAATTTTATTTGTTTTATTAATTTAATAATAAATTTTGATTTAGAAAATATTATTTAAAAATAAAAGAAGATATTTATGTGTGAGAAGAAAGAGTCACATATATATGAGTGTGTTAGACAGAAAACCTAGTATGCTCTTCTATTTTTACTTTTGATGGGCCCTTTTCATTATTTAAATGCCAAACTTACATACCAAACAACAATTTTCACCGTATCTTAAATTCAAATCCAAAACCCACCAACCAAACTGCCCTTAATACTTCGTGTAATAATCTTATGCAGTAGGTCATAGGGGTGAGCGCGGTTCCGAAACCGCACGGAACCGAACCGGAACCGCAAGAACCGATAACCGAAAAATGGAAAAAGAAGGAACCGAGAACCGGACCGAGTAGCATGTCTCGGTTCCGGTTCGGTTCTCGGTTCGGGTTCGGGTATTTCGGTTCTTACCCATTAGAACCGATTTTACTACAACATAAACTTGACGCTCTGTTTTTGTATGCAATTTCCGAATATACAACTTGCTACGGGGAGCACTTCATGTGACCAATTACATGTGTTTGTCCACATGTGTTTCTCGTACAGTTACTTAGAAACACATTCAAGTAACTCGATCATCTGCTCCTTAGAAACACACACAAAGGTATAACTTTGTTACGATTATATATACGAATTAATCGAGAATGGGTTACTTGTTGTGCTGTAAAAAGCAAACGCAAAAAGTACAAGATACTAGACATTCTTGAAACACTTCTATTTTTGATTTTCTTATGCTTTGCAAATATATAATCTTTTATCGTTCAAAAAGAATAATAAACATCAACTTTCAGTTTTTTGGTTTATGTCACGAGCACATATAAATCCAAGCTAAGCATGTATAGGAGACCTTTGCATGAATAAACTATTTAAGCATGAAAATTATTTAACTATATATTCAAGAACAAAATAAAAGAAAAAAAATGAGTGAAAAAAAACTAAAAATCAATAATGTTAAACATTTAAAAACTCCATCAGGTTATACAAAACTCAAAACCTTGTTTCTCTTAGTGGTTCTTCGGTTCCGGAACCGAGACCCGCGGTTCCGAACCGAACCGAACCGAGAACCGAAATTAGCAATATTGAAGAACCGAGAACCGAACCGCGGGTCTAAAATTCGGTCCGGGTTGGGTCGGTTCCGGTTCGGTTCTCGGTTCCGGTTCGGTTCTCGGTCATTTTGCTCACCCCTAGTAGGTCATGTTTTTTAAAATATTGTATCATCACTTCTTTTTTGTGGGCCCTCAATTTACATCCTTCACATGTTATATAGTACACTTTTCCTTTCTTTTTCTAATAATAAAATTTTAATTTTAAATCTTTTATTTATTTATTTATAATAGATTTTCTTTTTCTTATATCAAATCTAAATGTAAATTCTAAACTCATCTACAAACCAAAAATGCCCTACATGCACACTTTTGGTACCTTTACTTTTTTATAACTTACCAGCTTGCACATTTATGCTACAAGCTCGTGAAGGTTTTAGTTCAGTAGGGTGGCAACCAAGTGAGATTATTTATGTTCGTGGGTTGATGGGCTGGTATGTTGTTAAAACCTCAACTCAAACATGTCATCTTTATTAAGGGGATATCTTGGCTACAATTAGCTACAATTAGATGTGTCAATTTGTGCCCAAAATCAAAACAACGAGCTAAATTGGCAAAATTTTAAATATTTGGGTACATTTTTTTTGTCTCTCTAAATGGGCCTAATGGACACATGTTTTTCTCTCAATTGAAGAACATTAAATTGTTTTTAATGAAAAACTTATGTATATAGTATATTTAGTTATTTAAATATAAATGAGGTGTTACGTTTGCCTTTTTTTTTTTTTTTTTTTTTTTTTTTTTTTTTTTTTTTAGCTCATAGCCCGTAGCCCATGCCCGTCCAGCCCGCCCGTTTTGCCACCTCTAGCTACAATCTTCCACTAAAATTACACAAGAAATGATTCAGGGCCACAAAAATAACTCAGAGACCCACAAAAAGAGTTAGAGATCCACAAATTATAATACAAAACTGTAGGGAGTTGGCTAAAACAAACCGTAGCTAATATATTCCCCTTTATTAATTGTGTTAGAAAACTGCACACCTCTCTAGACCTGTAAGTGAATCGTTTTATAATATTTTTCGTTGGAAACTAATATAAAAACTAAACCGGCTGAAAAATAAAACATTTAATCACACAATTGAAAATGAATGAAGAAATTAACAACACTTTTTCGGCTAAAAAAAATTCCTTGGATTATCCTATGATTGTTGATATGATTATAGTATGATTTCGAGAAAGGGAGGTGATATGTACATCACTAAAAGTGGTGTGCACACCACTAATTTTGCATTTAGATGTTGTACTGTGTGCATTATCAATGTAATTTAGTGGTGTGCACACCATTTTTAGTGGTGTACATATCATCTCCCTTCGAGAAATGATACCTACAGTTTATTTACCTTAGGAACATTACAAATTTTTCGTTTTCGGTTTTTTTTTTTTTTTTTTTTTTTTTTTTTTTTTTTTTTTTTATTATTTTTTTCCAAAAAGTTGGTAATTTAGAGAGAGAGAAAAAAAAAAACCCTTGTATAACCCTTATGGAATTGTTATTATCTACTTACTACTTATAATGCCCGCGCACGCGCCGGTCTTTTTTTTTTTTTTTTTTTTTTTTTTTTAATTTTTTGAAATAATTATTTAAAATTTTTAATCCTATTGTTAACTGCATTTTATCTATATTTTTTGTATTTATCTTCTACTTGTGTTGTGGATAAATATAAAATAAATAATCTTTTTTTTAAATGTCTTATCTATATTTTTTGTATTTATCTTCTACTTATTGATAAATATAAAATATTACCTAATAAGAAAATAATTTTTTTTAAATAAAATTATTACTAAATCAGGTATGAATTGATTTTTTTTAAATGCAAAATTCCGGGTTTCGTTTTAGGCAAAATTGCATATATATCCCTCCCAAAGTGAATAATTGCATATATATCCTTTGTACAAGTTTTTTATGCACATAATACAATGATTTTTAGGTAACCGATTAAAATCATTAGATGATGAACAGTTAAAAATCAGCCAAAAACTTCGTTAAAAGCTGATACAAATATCTTATTATCTATCAATTCAAAACACAACCACAACAACCACATTTTGTCTATCCACCTTCAATTCATATGTATGATGGTAGCAGTGAATGAGCAAACACATTGTATAACAAGCTGACCAATAATCTCAAATCCAATGACGGATATAACAAATAGTTTTTAATTTGATATGAAACTAATTGCTGATATAGAGAAAGTTGTGATGTGGTAAAGCTCATCAAATGCTATGAATTCTGTCAAAACACTACTACGTTTTTTTTTTTTTCCTTCTTAAAAAGCACTTTTCGCCACTTCTCTCTTCGGCAAGAAGAGGAAACTGGAATAATTTTTTTCCTAAGACATAAGTGATGATAATCACTTCTTTATACTTCAATCTTGAAGACAAACACAATCTCTTTTTTTTTGGTCATAATACCTGACCTCTATTTCTTAACTTTGTCTCCTCTCTTCTCACTTCAGAGCCATCACAAAAACAATATATTCAAACTTTAGATCCGCCTCTTTTCTAGCAAACATGGTTTTGCAGATAAGAGGTAAACCATTAGAAAAAAACAAACGACACCGACATGGATCAGATCAAATATTGATCTTACTCAACCCGTGAGTCTACTAAATTGATCATTAGTTAACCTCAGATAGTCAGATGCCCATTGGCTTGCAACCTAACTACCATAGCAGCGTCACCTTACCCACATCCATCAAGATTGATGAAACCATACCTATTGTTGCAGCAACCAAACAGAACCACAACAAATGAGAGGATACTTTTGGAGCAAAACAATTAATGTTAGATACATCTATTTAAACTTGTAGTGTGGATTTATAACAGAAAACGAAACTAGCAACTCAACGCTTGCAGATTATTACTTCCCAAAGGCCATTCACTGGTCTGGAATTATTTAAGCCAATCGCACTTGCGGGTATATATGTATGTACTCAACTATGTTTCCTAATAACAATGAGAACGACGCTCGACAATGATATTTGCGGACGGGGATGCACGTTTGGTGTGTAAGAGAGTTTTCAAAATCTGTAACTCTTCATTCTCAGTCACGTCATAATTGTGAGCCACTATGATCACATTCTCGAGCACGGGTGACTTGGCCAAAATAAGCTTCAGAAACTCCATCTCACCTTCCACGTTTGAAAAATCTACAATCTCCAATTCCTTCAAATGCTCCAACCATATATCCCCACAATGTTCTAGTGTATCAAACTTTATGTCATCTTCAAAATAACCATCGTCAACAATCTACATAAAGTGTTGGCACATCTTTTGTCAGTGTATCTTGACATAGGAAAAAAAAAAAAAAAAAAAAAGGGAGATGGATTTATGATATTACATCTAGCTTGAGTTTCTCCAAGTTTGGGGAGTTTCTCATCACAAGACCAAGAAATCGTAACCCATCATCGTCAAAAAGCTTCATCATGTTTAAACAGAAGTATTTCAGGTGGACCAATGCCATTGGAATCTTTTGTCGTACACTGATTTGAGCAGAAGACTGCATAGCCAAAAACACAGATTAACAACCAATTTTTTCTCCAGTTTTGATCAAATAATGTAGCATGTGAAAAATATTACCTCAACTGTCCAACGATAAAAAGACAAATGTTCAACCACAGGTAAACACTTGGATATGTCAATAATGGTGATAGCTTCATCGATACCTTCATCACCTAATACCTGCAGCAGTTTACAATATTCAGATAAGTTATGAAATCCCACAAGGAACGACACATACACATTATAGTATGAACTCACCAGTTCCAGTCTTTTAAGTAGGGGACAATTGGAAAAGAAACGAAGAAGCGCTTTCTTAGAGAGGTTAATCATGTTATTAGTCTCCATGTATAAGCTTGTAAGGCTACGAAATCCACTGATTATTGGGTTATAGTCAAAAGTACAATACTTGATATATAGGTCCGTTAACTGATGCAAGGAGAAGATAGATAGGGGAAACTCATATAAAGGAAACTCGGTATGAAAACCAGATTCCACCAACTCAAGTGTGAACTTCCTGAGAGTATTGTTGTTCCTTACCAAATGAGATATGATTTGGTCAATTGCATTACATTTATTATCTGCGTTTCTCATTGAAAGTTTGAACTCAAGGATTGGACCTCGGTGCAGTAACAGAACTTGGTGTATAGCATCCAAAATTCCATGAGATGTTTTACCAAGCATATCTCCCCAATCAAACACAAGTTTAGGAATTGTGACCCAATTGTACCTCCAATCCCTTGATAGTTTGCTCGTCCTAACTGCGTCTTTAATTGGTAGAAGACACAGGATGGTGTCTATTATGGTCGAAGGAAGGCTGCTGATTATATCCAAAGACGAATCCTCAGCGTTATCTTCCATTTCATGGTGTTCTTGTTGGACCGATACTAGAGAATGCTGCAAAAATTAGGTACTGTAAATAATGATTTAAAATAAACAATGTTGATTACACAAAAAATACGCCTAATGTTCCTATAACTCAAAGAAAACATCCACATTTCCATAAACTATTTCTTTATATCCATTCTAATTTATTATATCTGACACGCATTTGGATGTCCTAAACCCAAATCAAAAGCAATTATAAAAGGGTCAAATAAGCTACTTATTACCAGCTACAATAAAATCGGTTATCAACTGATCAAGTAATATTACTCGTATACCTAAATATGTAGACTTATTAGATTGCCTAATATGTGAGATAATGGAGTGGAACTGTTATAAAAATTTGGGGTATTCATCAAAGATAGCGACATAGTGTTTTGTTTAACGTCTTCAAACAGATTATCAGATCAATGAAATAGCAGGTTAATTTTTGGCAACACTAGAAGTGACCCCCACTGCTGGTATATACAGGAGGCACAAGATAAAAGACAATGTGGCAGCAACAACAAGTTGCTGTTAGGGAAGTGCACACGAAGAATAGTCACTACCATATGGAAATTATGATGTACTTGATACATAACCATAAACCTAACTAAAGATAACTGAACAGAACCACTCGGGGGTCGCCTAGTGGCAAAAGGCTTGTGCAAACAACTTTGAAGTGGCCACGTCAACCTACTTTGAGGGCTTTACCTGATTTGAGGGGTGTTTGTGTAGTCGGTTAAAAGGTGGAAACCACGGTTACCCCAAAAAAAAAAAACATAAAGTTCTGAAATTAAAGTATGCACAACACAGAATCACATTGAATTGCAGAAAAAAAGAAAAGAAAAAAGGCAATTGCATATATACCCAAAACGTGCTTAACTTGCATTGTACATCATGCATTAAAAACTTGCATTTTGGGGAAATACGCAAGAATTTGAGTTTTAGTGCAATTCTCCCAAAAAAAAAGGGGGGGGGGGGGGGGGGGGGGGGGGCAATTGCATATATACCAAAAATCATAAAATCCCTAAACTCTTTACCGAAACACTGAATCTACCATAACATGTAGTAATAATCGCAACTATATAAAGAATAAAGAGATATATGAAATTACTTGAATATCGTTAATTTGGTCTGCATTCGCCATTGATTATTTGATGTGATGGAAATCAACATTAACATTGATTAACATGATATATATTGAGTGCATCCTGACTGGTTCAGTTAGAGGGGAATTGCGATTTGTGAGTTTGAATCCAACCCCAATACGGATTGCCTGATATTTACACATTTGGTCCCTGTATTTTTTATAACTTGTTCATCATTGTCTTTAGGAGTGGCAATTCGTGTCTGGTTAGAAAACGCATAATCCGAACGCAATCTATTTAGGTACAGTAATGTTTAGTTAATCGGGTCAGATTTTTTAAGCCAACATGTTTACATACTAGAACGGTACCCGCGCAATGCGGCGGCGGGTACCGTGTGATTATATTTTGCGTTAATTGGTTACACGTTTAGTTGTCTTCATGCTTTATGACGGTTAAGCCAAATAATTTTAGTTTGAACAACCAACCGCTTCTTAACAAACTTCCTAACCAACTTGCTTTCTAACAAATTAATTTTGAAATCTTTTAACAATAAGCAAAAAAAAAATCTGAATTTTAAGCATTTCTAATTAGAGAATAGTCTCAAATGCATTATAATGTAGTATCGATAACCATAACTAGACTTATTCAATTTGTTTATTTTAATAGGTTCACTAGCTAAACGTGTTAGACGGGTTAAATAGGTGAAATGAGTTAGTAGGTCGTATCATTTGAAACCTTTAACCGTGAAACCCATGTAATCAATTAAAAGTTAATTTTGCTTAAAAAAACATTTTAACTAGTTAGCTATTCGACATGTTTAACCCACTCTCAATCCAAAAACGATTTGTTCAATAAATGGGTTAAGTGACTCAACCCCAATACGGATTACCTGATATTTACACATTTGGTCCCTGTATTTCTTATAACTTGTTCATCACTGTCTTTAGATTTAAGTATGGGTGGCCGTTCGTGTCGAGTTCACGGGTTAGAAAACGCTAACCAGAACACAATCTATAAAGGAAAAACCAAAAGGTGAAAAGTGAAAACTTAAAGTATTTTAGGAAGTCCTTACACTATTTTCGAAAAGTATATGTGGAAACTGTTAATACTCTACTAATACACATCGAAAACCGGGTTGACCCGGGTCGCTTCAAACCCGGCGGGTTAACCTGGTTTAATTGACTTTTTTTCAACCCAATCTCACGGGTTGACCGGGTTTAATTTGACTCGTTTTTTTGACCGTAACTGTTCAACGAGTTGAACCGCCCGGGTCGAACCGGGTTTCAAAGCATTATGTTTAATCCTCAAATTCTCAAACTCTAATTATTTTTCGTTTATAACCCATAAACTTTTTTTATCACTAAAACTATCTACCGATATAAAATCTCGTTGTTATGCACGGGTACTCATCTATTTTAGGTAATGTTTAGGTAATCGGGTTAGACTTGTTAAGCCAACATATTTACACATAACCTTAACAAGACATTAATTTGTTTATTTTAATAGGTTGACCAGTTAAACGTGTTCGACGGGGTAAATCGATGAAATGAGTTGGTAGGTTGTATTATGTGAAACCTTTGACAGTAAAACTCGTGTAATCAGTTAAAATAAAAGTTAACATTTAATTAAAAAAAAAATGTTTTAACGAGTTTGGTGGTCCACTTGTTTAACCAACACGACTTGTTTAATAAATTAGTTAAGCGAGTAACCCCAACACGCATCACGCATCGGTCTTTGGGACCTTTAACGCATTGGATCGCAAAACGCAATTTTAAACTAAAGAACTATAATCTAATCCTTTTGTCTTAAAATTATTGTATCCGAACTAAAAACAAACACTAAAAAAAAACCAAAAAAAAAAAAAAAAAAAAAAAAAAAAAAAAAAATCAAAAAAAAAAAAAAAAAACTATACTTCTCAACCAATCAAATATCTTTCCTATGAACTAAACTTTATTTTTATTGGTTAAAATACGAAGTGAATAATTATTTTGGGACATCCCAAAATAAAAATGTGAGCAATAATATTGAGACGGATGGAGTATTTTTCAGTAACCTATCTATTGTGCTCAATTATCATTCTTTTAGTAACATCGTTGAATGTACACAAACGTATAAGGTATGCAAGTTCTGGAGGTAGTGAAACTGTGTCTTTTGTGTACATAAGATTATAACTTTATAAGAACACAATACTCGCAACCAAGCGTGCACCTACTGAACTAGTGTTACAATTCCACTTCATGTTACATCAACAACCATTCAAAATGACGTGCATACATATATATTTCAGAATGGAACAAGTATGTATGCAAATAAAAGCACCTGGTTTGGCCACGCCAACCTCCTGAAAAGGGAGAGCTTTACCTGGTTTGAGTTTGTGTGGCGGTGGGTTCAAACCACGTGGATTAATCGACCAAAAGGTCGGAAACCATCGTTACCCAAAAAAATAAAAGCATCTGAAGCATATAACACATGTTCAAAAGTAACTCATAAGCTCACCTCAAAGTGTTGTTATGCTGCTAAGTCGTAAATACAACAATATTGCTACTTCTGTATATCAATCCTATGATCATGTGGAAGTCATTACAACTCAATAGCTAAATGACTTTTGGTAAAACATGTCAACTTTTTGTAAAGTTTTGAAAACAAATATGAAATGTTTTTCGGATGATTAAAACACATTTTAATACTTCAAATGGGCATAACTATCATACTTTATGTTCTGATTTCGTACAACTCAAAATTAGTAGTTTGCAGAAAACTATATGACTTTTACTTGAAAGTCAACTGTTGACTTTTATTGAAAAGTCAACTATAGAAAACACCCTTAGTTTACATTCAAAAAGTCATATACTCTAATGTGCATATTCCCGTGAGCACCAAAATCCAGATTGATTGCAGGTCCGAACCCATTTTCAACCAAAATACGTCATTTTCATATCTCGAAAACAAACATAACCGGTTCTCGATTGGGCATGAGCCATAACTGACCTAAACCGAAACGTTCTCACATGCTTCCTTTTAGTTGGCTGATCTTCAATTGATTCATCAAACATGTCTTTCTACTTAAACACAAGTTTAAGATTTTCGGTCCAACTGTGTCTCCAATTTTTTCATAGTATACCAGTCCTCCCTGCATCTTTAATGGTAGGTAAAAGACATAGCATGAATTTTGTTATGTTTTCAGGAAGGGTACTACTTCTGTCCAAAGATGGATGTTTAGCTGTAGGTTTCACCTCAAACCCATTTGAGTTTTGAAAATTAAAATTATTGAACATGTAATGAGCTAAATGGGATAACTCATCACCAACTCACTAAACCCAGTTAATCGTGTTAGATAGACATGTTATATACATGAAGTGTTTTGGAATACCTAGATGATCATAAGTTTAATCCAATAACCAAACAAAACATGTTCGTGCATGCCTAGACATTGTGCTAACCCGCTAACTTTAACCCAACACAATTTGTAATCACTGCAACATAAAAAATTATAGAAATCCATGATATATATTTTGTGCAGGACACGTGCAACTAATAAAGCTATGAACATTAACTAGATCCTACAAATAAACAAAATAAATGACAGCAACTATATTGATGCAAATCAAAACTGACCAGTGCAACACCATATATTATAGAATTTACCAAATATATTGTGCGGGACACTTGCAACTGAAAAGGTTCCATAGATTAACCAAAGACAAATGAAACAAATTGCAGTAGTAACTTAACATAAGTGGATTATCATGATCGGTTCCCAAAAGGCAAAAGCTATTCAGTGATATTAAGTGACTCGAAGCTAATTGCATTCATAAGCGACGTACATAAAGTTTAGTCTTCTTGATGCTCAACAATGACGTCTGCCATCTGTGATGCACGTGGTGAGCCTAAGAGCATGTTACACATCCGCGACCCTTCATCTTTAGTAACCTTTCTGCAAAGAATTATCCTTGCCTTCTTGAGTACGGGCGACTTGGCCAACATAAGCTTCACAAACTCCATCTCACCCATGCATTCTGCAAAGTTTCTAAACTCGAATTCCTTCAGATGCTCCAACTGTATATCCGAACAATCTTCCATAGTAAGTATGTCATCGTCATGATGATAATTTTCACAGGCAATCTACAGAGAATGTTATTTCTTGTGTTAGTGTATCTTGCCATGTCAAATGGAACAAAAAACAGAAACTAAAAATATTTGTGAAATGTACGAAGAGCTTAAATGTCTCCAAGTTCGGGGAGCTTCTGATCACAAGGCCAATAATTAGCAACCCATAGTCAACAACGAGCCCCATCATGTCTAAAGAGATGTGTTTGAGGTTGAGTAATACAGATGGAGGCACTCGTGATACCCTGTCCTGAGCAGAACACTTGAGCATAGACAAAAACACATATTAACAACCACAATTTTTGACCCGAGTTTAATCAATTAGGTACCAGGTGGATGATATTACCCGAATGTTGAAACAACGAATAGACAGATGTTCAATTACTGGTAAACAACTGAATAGCTCAGCAACAGTAAATTCTTCATCGATATTATCTGTACCTATCTCCTGCGGCAGGTTACAATATGAGGATTTCAGTTAGGTTATAAAAGTTCACGAGGATCGACTTTCCAATAAGAACTTACCAGGGTGACGCTTTTGAGTAAAGGACACTTGGATAAGAGATGTAGCAAAGCTTTTTTAGAGGTGCGCAGAGTTCCCAAGCGTAAACTTGTAAGGCTGCTAAATCCACCAAATGTTGGATCATAGTCAAAGTTACAACTTTCTATATGCAGGTCCGTTAACTGATGCAAAGAGAAGATAGATAAAGGTGGTCTATACATAGACTCATAACCCAAGTCAAGTGTAAATTTCTTGACAGTATTGTTGTTCCTCGCCAAATGAGTTATTATCTGGTCAATTTCAACACACGTATCTGAACCTATGCACCCTGGATAACTTGGATCCTTGTGAAGTAAGAAATCTGAATTAATGGAAAGGCCAAACTCAAGGATTGGACCTTGGTGGAGTAACATAACTTGGTATATCGCCAACAATTTGCGCTTAAACTTCCTGGCCAACTCTTTCTCTTCACTTGGTGATCTTTGAACCGTGCTTATACCGAACATATCTTCCTCATCAAACACAAGTTTAGGAACTGTGACCCAACTGTATCTCCATTTCTTGGAAAGGATACTCGTCCTCATCGCATCTTTAGTTGGTACAAAGCAAAGGATGTTTTCTATGATGCCTGAAGGGATGTTGTCGATTCTATTCAAAGACGAACTCTTAGCTTCCATCTCAGAATATTCTTGTTGGACTGACATTAAGTAATGCTGAAAAGTTGGTCATTGAAAAAATCAATCCAGATAAACTATGATTGAGACACAAAAAATAAGCCCATTACAAGATTTCTATTTTGTGGAGAACATTTTTGGAAAAAGCTGATTTGAACGCGATCTCTATTTCTATGCAAATTTCTCAGAATTATTGTCCGATGTTCTAAAATATTTATCTTATTGCTGTGTATTTTGTTATATCAGTATTGTAATGAGTTCAAAGTAGCTATAACAGATCTGAATCATTTAGGAGGTGTTTGGGATTGCTTATTCCAAAGTGCTTATCAAGTTAAAAAATTCCCCACTAACCAACTTAGGCATTTGCTCCATAAAATTCCGGATGAACAATATAATATTTGAAACCACCACCAAATGGTCTAGTAGCAAGTCACTTGACTTCCTCACAAGAGGTTAAAGGTTCAAACCTCACAAAGTACACATTTTGGGGAGGCCGGGAAGGGCCGGGAAAGCCCGATTAGGCCCTGTACATCTTGTAAGTATTAAGAGATAATGATGATTAAACCTCATCCATTTACCCCTTTTTTTTATATCATTTGACATGCATTTTCATGGGCAATTTTATAATTTATAATACCAACAATGAAAAAAGAAATCAAAAAAAGGATAAACATTTTAAGAAAAAAAAATTATAAATCAAAAGCGATTTAAAGGAAAAGAGGGAAGATACCTGATGAGTTGGAGCCCTAATTTTTTACACTCTTTGACAGAAAAGTAACTGTGTAAAAAACCAGCTCTAGGAATACTAGTTATTCGAGTCACTGACTAAATATACACTTTTGGTACCTTTACTTTTTTATAACTTACCGGCTTGCACATTTAGAGCACTCGGTACAAAGACCGGCACTCCCACGGTATTGCTTAACGCCCCACGTTATTGGGTGCGTTAACCTACCATCGAGCTGCGTTAAATGGACATTAACGTGCTAAGTTAAGTGAATCATGCAGCATTAAGCTGCAATATGAATTTAAAAAAAAAAAAAAAAAAATCAAAATCATTTTCTCACCACTATAAATACTCATTTAACAAACCATTTTTTTCACACTTCCACTACTCAATCTACTCTACAATACACTTCTATTAGCAAAAAAAATTGTCGGGAGGCAACAACAACAACAACGACTCGTTCACGAATCTCCTCGGTGGGTGGAATAACCCATACGCAGGTTCATCATCAAATCCGAATTGGAATAACCCAAACCAATTCGGTATGTCGAGTCTAGAACTTTTTCAACAACATCAAGCGCTGCAATATTGGCAAGAAAGCCAACAAAACACCCTAAACTCCGATTTCCAAAATCTTCAATTCACACAACAATCACAACATTCACAAATGAAAACAAATGAAGTTTCCGAAACACCTACTTCTCCACCAAAGAAATTCAAATGTGGTGGTAAACAAAAGTCAAAAAAATCCAAAGACCCCGAACCAAACGAGGTCAATGAAGAAAACGAGACCGAAAAATTATTTTCCGAGTGTTATGTGGCCGCTTCCGAGGATCCGTGTGTCGGGCGTAGCCAAGATCGTGATGCGTTTTGGCAGCGGGTACAACGTGAGTTCAATAGAAAAAAATTTCAAATCCACAACAAGGTTATGCTCCATGGAAAGTGGAAAACGTTGAACCGTGATTTTAATAAGTTCAACGCTTATTACAAACGGGGGCAACGCCGCAACGCGATAAAAAAAGTTGGGAAAATGAGGTGGATATCCTCCAAAAGGCGAGACAAACGTATCGTGAGGAGCATAAATCCGTGCCGTTTGAAACTATAATATGCTCCTTTTGTCTCAAAAGTATTATTATCCATACAGAAAACACACAGTTCAAGAAAATACGACTACTATAGTTCTAAACCAATCAAATATTTGTCCTACGCGCTAAACTCTATTTTTATTGGTTAAAATACAAAGTGAACAATTATTTTAGAACATCCCAAAATGAAATTGTGGACAACAATATTGAAACGGATGGAGTATTTTTCAGTAACCTATATATTGTGCTTAGTTATCATTCTTTTAGTGACATCGTTGAATGTACACAAACGTATAAGGTATGCAAGTCTGGAGGGCTTAGTGAAGTTGTGTCTCTTGTGTACATAAGATTATAAGAACACAATACTCGCAACTAATAGTGCACCTACTGAACTAGTGTTACAATTCCACTTCATGTTACATCAACAACCATTCAAAATGACGTGCATACAATTTCAGAATGGAACAGGTTAGAGGTATGTATGCAAATAAAAGCATGTGAAGCATATAACACATGTTCAAAAATAAACACAAGCTCACCTCAAAGTGTTTTTATGTTGCAAAGTCGTAAATACAACAATATTGCTACTTCAGTAAATATCAATCCTATGATCATGTGAAAATCATTAGTACTACTCAATAGCTAAATGACTTTTTGTAAAACATGTCCAATTTTTGTAAAGTTTAGAAAACAAATATGAAATGTGTTTCGGATGATTAAAACACCTTTTAATACTTCAAATGGGTAGTTTGCAAAAAACTCAAAATTAGTAGTTTGCAGAAAACTATATGACTTTTACTTGAAAGTCAACTATTGACTTTTGTTTAAAAGTCAACTATAGAAAACACCCTTAGTTTACATTCAAAAAGTCACATACTCCAGTGTGCATATTCCCATGATCACCAAAATGCAGTTTGATTGCAGGTCCAAACCCGTTTTCAACCAAAACATGTCATTTTTCATATCTCGGAAACAAATGTATCCAGTTCTCAATCGGGCTTGAGCCATAACTTACCTAAACCGAAACATTCTCACATGCTTCCTTTTAGTTGGTTGATCTTCAGTTGATTTATCAAACATGTCTTTCTACTTAAACAAAAGTTTAAGATTTTCAGTCCAACTGTGTCTCCAATTTTTTCATAGTATACCAGTCCTCCCTGCATCTTTAATAGGTAAAAGACAGGATGAATTCTGTTTGTTTTCTGGAAGGGTACAGCTTCAATCCAAAGATGGACGTTCAGTTGTAGGTTTCACCTCAAACCCATTTGAGTTTTGAAAATTAAAATTATTGAACATGTAATGAGCTAAATGGGATAACTCATCACCAACTCACTAAACCCAGTTAATCGTGTTAGATAGACATGTTCAAAGTTTAAAAGTACGGAAACGAGTTTCGAGGCGTTTTCCCTCCGCCTCAAGAGGTGTAAGCCTCGAGGCGGACCGAGGCGTAAGGTCGAGGCGGAATTAAAAAAAATATAGAAATTATATATATATAAGTTTTAATAAGTATTTATATATTTTATATACATACTTTATAAACTTTTATATATAAGTTTAAGACTTAAATGTAAACTATTAAAGATAGAGGGGGTCAAATGTTTAAATACACAAGCTTATTTTAAACTTTTTGAGACTAAATGTAAAATAGTGAAAGATAGAGGGGTTAAATGTTAAAAAGTCTAAACTTATTAAAACCCTAAAAGAGTAAAACAAAGTTCCAGCCGCTATATCTTTCTTCCCTCTTTCCTCTCTTCCTCCTTGGGTTTCTGGCAGATGTTGCACCGCCGCCGCCGGAATTCGTCGCCGGAAATCACGAATCCAGCGCTATATGGGGTTAAAAACCCTAAAAGTAAATCGATTCAAGGTACAAAATCAATACTATTGACTGATTTGGCTAAAAAAAAAAAGAAAATCCGCCTCGGCCCTGAGGCGCCGCCTCATACGCTTCACCACCGCCTCAGGTACATGAGGCGTACGTTCCAAAACACCCCCCTGAGGCGCCGCCTCATATGCGTTTTATGGCCGTTTCGCCTCGAGGCGCCGCCTCAGACCGCTTTTTTAAACCATGGACATGTTATATACATGAAGTGTTTTGGAATACCTAGATGATCATAAGTTTAATCCAATAACCAAACAAAACATGTTCGTGCATGCCTAGACATTGTGCTAACCCGCTAACTTTAACCCAACACAATTTGTAATCACTGCAACATAAAAAATTATAGAAATCCATGATATATATTTTGTGCAGGACACTTGCAACTAATAAGGCTATGAAGATTAACTAGATCCTACAAATAAACAAAATAAATGACAGCAACTATATTGATGCAAATCAAAACTGACCACTGCAACGCCATATATTATAGAATTTACCAAATATATTGTGCGGGACACTTGCAACTGAAAAGGTTCCATAGATTAACCAAAGACAAATGAAACAAATTGCAGTAGTAACTTAACATAAGTGGATTATCATGATCGGTTCCCAAAAGGCAAAAGCTATTCAGTGATATTAAGTGACTCGAAGCTAATTGCATTCATAAGCGACGTACATAAAGTTTAGTCTTCTTGATGCTCAACAATGACGTCTGCCATCTGTGATGCACGTGGTGAGCCTAAGAGCATGTTACACATCCGCGACCCTTCATCTTTAGTAACCTTTCTGCAAAGAATTATCCTCGCCTTCTTGAGTACGGGCGACTTGGCCAACATAAGCTTCACAAACTCCATCTCACCCATGCATTCTGCAAAGTTTCTAAACTCGAATTCCTTCAGATGCTCCAACTGTATATCCGAACAATCTTCCATAGTAAGTATGTCATCGTCATGATGATAATTTTCACAGGCAATCTACAGAGAATGTTATTTCTTGTGTTAGTGTATCTTGCCATGTCAAATGGAACAAAAAACAGAAACAAAAAATATTTGTGAAATGTACGAAGAGCTTAAATGTCTCCAAGTTCGGGGAGCTTCTGATCACAAGGCCAATAATTAGCAACCCATAGTCAACAACGAGCCCCATCATGTCTAAAGAGATGTGTTTGAGGTTGAGTAATACAGATGGAGGCACTCGTGATACCCTGTCATGAGCAGAACACTTGAGCATAGACAAAAACACATATTAACAACCACAATTTTTGACCCGAGTTTAATCAATTAGGTACCAGGTGGATGATATTACCCGAATGTTGAAACAACGAATAGACAGATGTTCAATTACTGGTAAACAACTGAATAGCTCAGCAACAGTAAATTCTTCATCGATATTATCTGTACCTATCTCCTGCGGCAGGTTACAATATGAGGATTTCAGTTAGGTTATAAAAGTTCACGAGGATCGACTTTCCAATAAGAACTTACCAGGGTGACGCTTTTGAGTAAAGGACACTTGGATAAGAGATGTAGCAAAGCTTTTTTAGAGGTGCGCAGAGTTCCCAAGCGTAAACTTGTAAGGCTGCTAAATCCACCAAATGTTGGATCATAGTCAAAGTTACAACTTTCTATATGCAGGTCCGTTAACTGATGCAAAGAGAAGATAGATAAAGGTGGTCTATACATAGACTCATAACCCAAGTCAAGTGTAAATTTCTTGACAGTATTGTTGTTCCTCGCCAAATGAGTTATTATCTGGTCAATTTCAACACACGTATCTGAACCTATGCACCCTGGATAACTTGGATCCTTGTGAAGTAAGAAATCTGAATTAATGGAAAGGCCAAACTCAAGGATTGGACCTTGGTGGAGTAACATAACTTGGTATATCGCCAACAATTTGCGCTTAAACTTCCTGGCCAACTCTTTCCTTTCTTTTGGTGGTTGTCTTACAAAATTACTCTTATCGAACAAATCTTCCTCATTAAACACAAGTTTAGGAACTGTGACCCAACTGTATCTCCATTTCTTGGAAAGGATACTCGTCCTCACCGCATCTTTAGTTGGTACAAAGCAAAGGATGTTTTCTATGATGCCTGAAGGGATGTTGTCGATTCTATTCAAAGACGAACTCTTAGCTTCCATCTCAGAATATTCTTGTTGGACTGACATTAAGTAATGCTGAAAAGTTGGTCATTGATAAAATCAATCCAGATAAACAATGATTGATACACAAAAATAAGCCCAATACAGCACTCATAAATTGTCAAGCAACGGTACACGTCAATATTCTTTTTTCCTCTTATAATACAGAGAATTCTCCCATCTTCTATTTCCCCTACAATAATATTCATCTTGCATAAAAAAAAACTACTATTAAACTATAATTCGGGTGTGTTTAGTGGGATGAAAATTTTCTACTTTTCAATCTCTAAATTTGTTGGTATTTGGAGTGGATGTTTATCTCCACAAAAGAGTTTCAAATTTAAAAAACGCGTTCAGATTTGTATTTTCTATTTTGAAGAAATGAATGGGGATTGTGGTTTTACAAAGGAAACAAGGAAAATATCAAAACTGTATTTTGTTTGTATTTTGAAAGCGTTCTCTATTTCCGGTGACTAAATACACCCAATTGTGTGATTTTCTCAAATTATGGTATGCTGTTCTAAGATGTTGTTTCTCAAATAAGGGGGTGTTTGCTTAAGCTTTTACAGTGGGTTATGACTTATGTGGTTTTCGGCTTATGTTTCATAACCTCAATTTTTGTGGCTTATTTTAAAAATTTTCGGCTTATATATCTTATAATAATCATATATAAGACGAAAGCTACATAAGCAATAAGCCAGCTATATAAGCTTAAACAAACACCCCCAAGTATATAAGCACTTAAAAAATTTCTGTAATTCAAAGAGAGAATCATTTGCATTAGACTATATTATTTAATGAAACTTATATTTCAAGGATGAAATTGATCACTTATTAGTTTAATTCTCTACCAGAAATGAGCACATTAATCAAATTTAATAATACAAAACCGATGAAAAAAGAAAGGGGGAGATACCTGATGAGTTGGAGCCCTAATTTTTTACACTCTTTGACTGAAAAATAACTGTGTGTAAAAACCAGCTCTAGTACTACTTGCAGGGGTGTTTATTTGGTTTGGTTTGTTCGGTTAAAAAATTTTTTTGGGTCATAACCGAAAACCGAACCGAACCGAAAATATCTATAACCGAACCGAACCGAGAATCGAACCAAAGTTCGGTTCGGTTATGGGTCAAAACCGAAAACCGAATTTTGTACTTGAATTACGCTATTTATATTTTTTTAAATTTAATTATATATATTTTTGGCAAAAAAGATATTTCAAACATAAAAAGTGTTTTTTATATTAGTATAAAATTTTAATGGACATTTTTTATATATAAAATAATATAAATATATAAAATATATATATATATATATATATATATATATATATATATATATATATATATATATATATATATATATATATATATATAAATTCGGTTTTCGGTTCAGATAGCCAAACCCATATCCAAACCGAAAACCGAATTTTTAATTCAGTTCGGTTCGGTTTTAACAAGTTCGGTTCGGTTATATGTTCAGTTCGGTTTTTTTTCGGTTCGGTTCGGTTCAGTTCGGTTTTCGGTTTATTCGGTTTATCACCCGACCCATGAACACCCCTAACTACTTGCTCGAGTCATTGACTAAGGGTGTGTTTTTACTCTTACCAAGAGGTGGACACACGTGTTACTTGTTTGTTTTTTCTTTAAGTCAGACCAAACATATAACATCTTACTCAGTAACTTGTCTTACTGCCTCTTACTTGATAAAAGGGATTGAAGACTCGTGTTAATATAATATATTTGATGAACTATGTTATATTTATGATAAAAAATCTTATTTCATATTTACACAAATTACTTAAATAAATTGCAGAAACGAGCACTTAAAATCATTCAGACAATTATACAAAAACAAACAACATTATCTCATTTAGATTTATACGTTTTAGCCACCTCTTATTAGTAAAATGTGGTAGTCAGATTCAAACCTAAAACATCTAAATGAATCAAACACACCCTAATTGTACACTTTTGGTACCTTCACTTTTTTTATCTTACCAGCTTGCACATTTATGTTACAAACTCGTGACGTTTTTAGTAAGGTGGCAATCAAGTGAGATTCGGGTTGAACTATTTAGGTTGGCGGGTTGATGGGTTGGTAACTTGTTAAAACATAAACTTAAACACGATATATTATTAATTATGTTGAAAACCTCACACCTCCCTCTGAACTATTTAGGTTGGCGTGTTGATGGGCTGGTAACTTGTTAAAACATAAACTCAAACACAACATTATTAATTGAGTTGAAAACTTCACACCTCCCTAGACCTGTAAGTGAATCATTTTATTAAAGAGTAAATTACTTAAATGAACCCTTATACAACTACTTTACGAATACAAACATCGCACACAAAATTATCCAAAATGAAATTTTTAGACATTATCCGTTAGATCTATTACTAGATTACTTATAACCCTACATGTGTATAAAAGGAATGCTAGAACTCGAAAAGTTAGTAAAGTTTCTTTACTCTCGTGGACTCTACTCTTCTTCACTGCAACTTTTCTTTTCCTTTCCATTAAAAAAAAATGTTGTTAATGGGGTACGCCTCGTGGTGGTTAAACGATACCCCCTTTAAAAGCCATTTTTACCCATTTTGGCCCCTCTTTGAACACAAAAAGCACTTTTATCGTGTTCCGTATTGAAATTTGTTTGAAAAATCACATATGATATTAGTATTAAATCATATATGATATGTAATATCACATATGATATTAGTGTTAAATCACATATGTTTCTTTAATGCAAATTTCAGTAACGAAAAAAAAAAAAAAAAAAAACGTAAAAAGCACGAAAAAAAATAATTTTTTCGAAAGTATATCGAAATGCTTATCTATAGAAAAATAATTAAATGCTCGTCGTAACTGTATATTTTTCTTCGCTTAACAATTAACGGTTTGGAAGATATTAATATTTAAAAAAAATGATGAAAGTGGGTTTTTAAATTGTTATTTATCTCATCCATTAGATCAAATAAAGATGATTAATGTCTTGTATGTAAAAAATTATCTACTGACTATAAACAACACGCAGGTGTTCTTTTCACAAGCTCCTAAATACAGTAATGTTAAAGTACCATGGAAATGCATCGCTGGCTTCCGTAAGTATGTCAATGAATATATCTAACAGCGATCTTACTTGACATGATAGGCAACTCCATTAAACGGATCATGAACCAAACTCCATTAAACGGATCATGAACCAAACAATCCATTTACTTGTTATAATGAACATCACATACATAGTTTACCCATCGATTTAGCACCGTCACCTGCTACATCCAAGCTGTCACATCAACATTATGTCACCTATATGGGGGCTATACAGTAGGAACAAACAGGATAAATGACACCACATGTATTGTTGCGGCATCTGATTGAAACAGTAGCCACTGCAACACCAAAATGTATATAAATCGATGTAAATTATAGTGCAGGACACTTGCAACTGGAAAAGTACTAAGATTAACCAGAGAAATTACACCAAAAATAAAAAGTCAGTAACTCAGCACTATTGGATTATCGTGATCAGTTCACAAAAGCTATTCAGGGTCTTGCATTCAGAAGGTGGGAATTTTAAGTTTAATCTTCTTCTTCTTTTTGACAATGCTCAACAATGATGTCTATGATGGGTGATGCACGTGGAGAGTCCAAGAGAGTGTTACGTATCTTCAGCCCTTCATCCTTAGTAACTGCATTGTTGAGTATTATCCACACCTTCTTCAGCACAGGTGACTTGGTCAATATAAATTTCACAAAATCCAACTCATTCATAAAGTTGATGAAGTTTTGAATCTTCAATTCCTTCAAATTCTTCAATGATGTGTTTGAATAATCATCTTCCAATGTAACTAAGGTTAGTGAATCTAGCGCATCTTCATCTGATTCAGGATCCTCACTCATCTATAGGAAGTGTTGGCATTTCCTCCGTCAGTGTATTTTGGAATGAAACGAAACAAAAAATAATACATTATAGATATTTGCTACTTACCTCTATATTAATTTTCTCCAAGCCTGGGGAGCTTTTCACTTGAAGAAATATTAAATCTAACTGATATGTGTTAAGGAACGCCGACCCATCTAAACAAAAGTATTTGAGATGCACTATTGCATTTGGAAGCTCTCCTTGTACTATGTCGTGACCAAAAGACTTGAAACATAGACAAAGCAAAAAATTAACAGCCAAAGATTTTACCAAGTTGAATCAATTATATACCATGTGGATAATATTACCTCACAGATTTCAGGATTGACAGACAGATGTTCAATCATGGGTACACTCTTAAGTAGGTCAATGTAGGTGGAATCATCCCTCTCATCAAAGTGATCATATATAAATATCTGCAGCAGCTTCCAATATTAATATAAGTTACGAAAGCCAATGAGAATGCATATTGTCGTTGGAACTTACCAGAGTCAAGCGTTTAAGTAAAGGACAACTCGATAAAAAAGGTAGAAGTGTTGATTTATAGAATTTTGTACGGATCAATGATAAACTTGTAAGGCTACGGAATCCACAGATCAATGGCGGTTTGAATAAAAAATTACATTTTTTGAGATATAGGTCTGTTAACTGATGGAACGTGAAGATAGATGATGGTACACTATATTGATCCATCACATCCCAATATTCAGAAACCTTTAGTTTTTTGACAGTATTTTTCCTCGATAAATGGAGTATTATTTGGTCAATTGCAATACAGGTTTTATCTGAGCCTTCCAGGTTAAGGGCGAACTCGAGTATCGGACCATCGTGCAGTAGCAGAACTTGGTGTATAGCACAAAAAAATCTACACTTCTCATATTCATTGAACAAATAATGTGCATCAAACACAAGTTTAGGAATTTTGACCCAGCTATATCTCCATTGTTTTGAGAGGATACTCGTCCTCACTGCATCTTTGATCGGTACAAGACATAAGATGGTTTCTACTATGGTTGAAGGAAGGTCGCTGATTCTATCCGAAGACAAATGTTTAACTTTAGACAAACGTTTAGTTATAGCTTCCATTTCAGGTAGTCTGGTTGAAACAATACTAAACAAACGCTGCAAAAAATTCAAGTTAAACTGTGTTTGGTACAACACAGAATAAGCCTTAAAATACAACAGATAAGGTGTCAAGCACAGTAAATATAATGTTCCTATGATTTAAAGAAAAAGGTCATACTTTGAAAATTTGAGAAAATATTATCCATTTGTTAATTAATCCATTTCTTTATATTCATTAAAATTTTATATTAGACACATGCTTGGATGAACTGACACTTTGTAATTGATACACCCCATTATGGCTATCCCCTTATTCCTCCCCAATCCCCATGGTCAAAGGTAAAGTAAGGTCCGGTTTGCTTGAGTTGCTCATCTACCCCATGGTCAAGGTAATTGATCACTTTCCAGTGTTTGAATAATCAACTTTTGGTTACGATTAACTTGCATTTTAAGGGTAGAATAATCAACTTAATACAAGTCGCAACAAAACTGTTTAACAAATGATCACTTGTATAACCTTGATTTACCCTTGTTTGTATTATCAATACATCAAATAACTGGAATTCCCAAAACAGCCGACACAATAAAGAACATTACAGCTTTGAAAAGTAAATTAAAACACCATATCATCCTTACACATTTTATAGGGGTGTTTGGGATTGCTTAACTACTTAACTGCTCGTCTACTTATTCTAAGACAAACAAGCAGTAATGAGTGTTTAGACAGTACTGCTTATAAACAAGACATAAATTGTTCCAAATGTATATAACTTGCCACAACCTTTACTACTAGCCAAGTTAAAAATATACTCCGTATATGTAAAAGTAAAATCAGCACTATTGCTAATCAACTAATTATACATATTTTTATCCTTAGTATATCAATTCAATAACAGCTCTTTAAACTCCTTACCCAATATTTTACACGCAGGCCGCAGCAACTAATATAAGCAACTCTTTGACCTAAACATTATTTACATTACACGTTCCACAAAACTATTATACACTCCATATCATTATTAAATGATTTCGTTTTAGAATCAGTTCAAGATAAACTAAACTTACAACACATGGAAATTGTCAAGCTCAGTGAGTCTAGAATTTCTTTAATCTAGGCTTCTTAAAAATCAAATTTAACCTTTGAGTCATTTTCTTATCAACCATTCTTCATAATCATTCGATTATATGATAATTGGCAAGCACTTTGATAAACCCTAAATCATATTTTAAGGCTCAAACTAATTCACTTAATACCAGAAATTAACACAGAAACGAAAAAGGACAAATCAATTAATTACTACAGCAGCAATAAAAAGGGGGAAGATACCTGATGAGTTGGATCCCTAATTTTTTACACACTATGACAGTAAAATATATGTTCCAAAATTGAAACTAGTTCTATTACCAATCGAGTAATTGTACAATTTGGTCCCTATACTTTTTGACAAGTTTTCCCTATACTTTTCATAACATAATACAGGTGATTCAAACACAGTTAATACTGTGCCAAATATGTGTTTAAACAGTGTACTTGGTTTCATTTAAATCTTCATATTACTTTTTCAAAACACTTGAAAAACAGTATCATCTGAACACATTTTATACGTAAACAAAAAAAAACAATGCAATCGTTGCTAAGCATCTCAACCGACCAGGCCAAACTCTGCCTTTCTTTTGATTCATGAAACGAAATATTTCAAATAGATAACTTGAAAAGTTGAAACGAGTCGGTACAACGAGTGATGTTTTTATTTAGCAACTATATGATGAAACAGCCAGCTAATGAAGAGAAAATTAGTGACGTTGTAAAAAGACAACCAACATGTAAGTGCGCTTTTCACAAACTCCTTGATAATGTTGATTGTTGAAGTACTACTATAAGAAATGGTATTACTGCCTTTGGCGAATTACATTTATCACTGACCATACTTGACATGTGACATACCCAGATACCCTAGTACCCGTTGACTCTTACCCACATCCGAGATGTCATATCAACATTACATTACCTATACAGTAGGGGAAAAAATACAAGATAATTGACACCACGTGTATAGTTGCAGACTTGCAGAATCAAATTGAAACAGTTGCAACTGAAAAAATTCTAAAGATTAACCAATGAAATCACAGAAGAAAATATAGTGACTCAATGTTAGCGGATTATCATAATCAGTCCCAAAAAGCTATTTAGTGGCCTAAAGTGATTTGAAGCAAATTGCATTCAAAAGGCGTAAATTTAAACGTCACTCTAATCTTCTTCTTCAGGAGGATAATCAACAATGATGTCAATCATAGGTGATGCCGTGGACAGTCTGAGAGAATTTGGACAGTCTGAGAGAATTTTACACATCTTCAACCCTTCATCCTTAGTAACCGTCTTGTAGAGTATTATCCAGACCTTCTTCAGCACAGGTGACTTTGCCAATATAAGCTTCACAAACTCCAACTCAAGCTTCAAGTTGATGAAATTAGAAATCTCCAGAACCTTCAAATGCTCAAACTCGGAATTATCAACCATTGTAACTATGTCTTTATCAGGTTCATTGAAATATGTATCTGGAAACATCTACAAGAAGTGTTGCTACTTGTTAGTATCTTTTGCCATCAGAATCAAAACAAAAGAATACAATAATAGATTTATGCTATTTACCCTTATCTTAATGTTTTCCAGGTTTGGGGAGCTTCTCATTAAAAGATATAAATAATGGAATTGATATTTTTCGATCGACATCATTCCAATTAAATGGAAGTATTTGAGGTGGGCTAATGCAGCTGGAAACTCTCGTGGGTCAAGGACTTTTGCCAAACACTTGAAACATAGCCAAAAATATGAGTTAACAACAAAAGTTTGTTCCAAAGTTTAGTAAAATATATACGGTGGATAATATTACCCCGAAGATTCTGATAATATATAGACAGATGTTCAATCACCGGTAAACACTTGAATAGCTCAAGATCGGTGTCACTTTCATCGATCTCTTCACCACCTAATAACTGCAGCAGCTTGGTACATTCAGATAAGTTGTGAAAGCCAATGAGAATGTATGCTGTTGTTAGAACTTACCAGACTGAAGCACTTAAGTGCAGGACAATTCGATAGGAGATGTAGAAGTGATGATTTACAGATTTTTACGTAGATCAAGGTTAAGCGTGTAAGGCTAGCAAATCCACTGAATGTAGATTCAAAGTAAATGTTACAGAAATCAAGATATAGTTCGGTTAACTGATGTAAGGAGAAGATAGCTAAGGGTAAATAATACTTTAGTTGATGGAACAAGTCAAGCTTAAACTTTTTGACAGTATTTTTTCTCGACAAATGACGTATTATCTGGTCAATTTCAACACAACTGTCATCCGCATCCATGTTAAGTGTGACATCCAGTATTGGACCATCATGCAATAACAGAACTTGGTGTATAGCATAGAAAAGTCTACACCTCCTCGTCAACTGCTTTCTTTCACTTGGTGGTTCTTCAAACGATTGCTCAAGAATGGACAGCTGGTTTTCATCAATTGTTTTATCAAACATATCTTTCTCACTAAACACAAGTTTAGGAATTGTGACCCAATTGAATCTCCAATTTCTAGAGAGGATACTTGTCCTTACTGCGTCTTTAATCGGAACAAAACATAGGATAGTTTCTATTATGTTTTGAGGAAGGTTGCTGATTCTATCCAAAGATGAACATTTAACTTTAGGATTCATCTCAGGGTGTTCTTGTTGGATCAACACTAAATCAAATGCTGCAAAATTAGTTACTGAAAAAAATCAATTCAAGATAAACTTTGTTTCATAAACGCAACATATATATGCTAATATTCCTACAATGCAAAGAACATAGACAGACAGTTGGTGCGGCTAGCTTCTTGACTGGAAAACGATCTCTCAAGTAATTTGCTATTTGGTGACTAAAGCATTTATCAATATTCATTCACTTCAACTTTATTATATACGAGTAGGGACAAATTACACAAAAAGGCATCACACTCTAAGTCAACTTAAATATTAGGTACTCAACTTTACTTTTCTCAATTTAAGATGTCGAAGCTACTTTTTGTGCAATGTAAGGTTTTTTTCGACTTCTCGGAAGAGATTACCGGCCATAGCCGATATGACTTCTAAAAGCTCAATTATAACAATACATCACATTAATTAACCATAATGACCGATAACATCTTTCAAAAAGTAGAAAAAAACTTACATTGCACAAAATAACTTCAATGCCTTAAATTGAGTAACCAAAATTCAATTTTACCTAAAGTGTGATACCCATTTGTGCGATTTGCCCTGTGAGGAGTGTTTGGCTTAGCATTTTGAAAGTGATAAACCTCATTTTCACTTTCTAATATTCAAATAAGCAACTTAATAACGAAGCTGAATATCAAATGAGCGAGTAATATAACAACTTCAACAAACACTTTGAAAAGCGGCATTCGAATTAAAGTCATAACACCCCCTTTGTATCCTTTAATCACTCAACTAAAAAATGGGCATTAAATTATTTGCTTACCTTAACATTTACTTATTTACAGTTTAATTCAACATTTACAGAAACAACATTATGAATTCTAACATTGAATATAATACTAAAATCTCTAATGTATACAAACACACATACATATAGTCGTTAAAAATGAACATAGGAAGCATAAAACACATCATAAAACAATTAATTAATAAAAACATAATACTATAACAATATAAGTAAAGTGATTTAACGGGGGCAAATACCTCTGTAGTGTGAGTTGGAGTAAAAATGAAATGAGACCTAACCTTTTTAGTTTACACTTTGAAATTGCAAAATATGTGAAGCAAGCTATACACATTTGGATTTGGTCCCTTTATTTTATGACAAGTTTCTGTTTTGCACATTTAAGTATTTAACTTATTTCTTTCGGCACAACACATGGTTTTGAAATTGAGAAATGCTAGAACAACACACAAAATCTACACAAAAATTCCACTCGATATGTCAGCGGTTGTTTTCTACAGTAACTTTTTCTGGCCATCTTCAAAATACTTTGACTTTTGCGCTTTGTGTGTGCAAAGTTTTTATTTTTTGTTGGATTCATGTTGGGCTGGTATTGATAAGCTTAGCTGCTTAGGTTACCAAATTTATTGGGCTGGGCTCATGTTGTTGGAACAACTTTGGGCTGCAATAATTTATGTAACCCAAACCTATTTTTTTAACACAACCCAAACCGATTAAACATGAAACCTAAAGTGTTGTTATTTCGATTACAAGTGAAATTTGAAACCAGATCAAACCAAAACACTACTTATCCGATCCGCGTGAAACCAATGAGAAGAGGTTTTAGTGAAGAAAAAAAATATTTGATTGGCGGAGAGCATAACTAATGAGATTTTTTAAAACTTTGTGCATGTTAGAAACACTTGTTATGTAATAAGTGGGGAGTCACATTTAAATCTGCTGACTTTTTGTCCAAATTTACTTTCACTTTAGTTTACCACATGTCCTTAAATTTGATTATTAGGAAAATTAGGCATAGAAGTTCGAAGAACATGTCCTTTCTGGAAGAGTAAACTACAAGACCATATCTAAACTAGCTTAAAATACAATATCGGTTATATCACTCATTGATTTACCTGTGTATGATGTATCAAATTATGTTAGATACTCAAGGTTGGCTCAAATCCTTGATCTCGATGTGTTCCATCACTCCGTTATTTTAAAATTTTAACATAGATCTTAGTATCATTTCTTAAACACGATACTATGAGAATTACTACCAATCTAACATCTATGTGTATAAATATATCCCGATTATCATCTATTCATTATCCATATATATTTCAAAGAACCGGCCCTTGCATCCATTTTCATTTATTACCGAGGATCTAAAATCAAGTCAATTGTAAACTCTACTTGTGTATCAGGATGCTGTTCCATGTATCAGGTAATTTTTAGACTTTTATAGAGCATCGGCTAACTCATGCAATCGAGCTCAAAGTGAAACTCAATCTACACACAAGGATTAGAAACCATGTTTTGTATTTAACCACTCAAGGGTGGCCTAGTGGTAAAAGGGCTTGTCACTATCAATCTAAATTAAAATGTGTGAGGTCTCAAGTTCAAATTACTGTTAGGTGCAAACAACCTTTAAGTGGCCACACCAACCTCCTGAAAAGGGAGGGCTTTACCTGGTTTGAGTCCTGTGTGGCGGTGAGTTCAAATCCCGTGGATTAGTCGACCAAAAAAGTCGGAAACCATGGTTACCAAAAAAAAATAATAATAAAAAATAAAACGTTACCTAAAATCTAAATTGAAAACCCAACATTGATGACACCACACCACAGTCACCTATTCTTGTAGCAACTGATGGACACCTTGGGGACTTTCAATGTCAGATACAATTTGAGTTCACTAATTGTGTCGAAGACAACTAAAAAAAACATTAAAAATTAACCAAATACAATACATGAAAACAAGTTACAGGCTCAACAATAGCATATTACAATCAACTCCGAAAACTAGTTAAGTGGTCTAAGAGTGATTTGAAGCTAATTGTAGTCCTAAGGCATATATTTTCAGACACAACTCTGATTTTTCCTACCAACCACGACCCTTAACAACGATTTGTGCAAAGGGTGATGCACGTTGGTACCATAACAGATCTCTTAATATCTTCATTTCTCTATCCTTGTCAACACGGTAGCTAACCGCTATAATCACCTTTTTCAGCCCGGGTGACTTGGCCAAGATAAACTTCACAAACCTACTCTCACCCTCAAGGTTTTCGAAACCTAAAATCTCCAATTCCTTCAAATTCTCCAACCAAATATCCGAACAATCTTCCAGTGAATCTGACTTCAGCTTTATTGTAGGAGGAACATAGGGGGGGGGGGGGGGGGGAAATTTATAATCTACAGAAATTGTAGGCAATTCTTGTGTCAGCGTATTTTCGATTAAGAACCAAAAAAAAGAGACAAGACGGATTAAAGATATTTACATCTAGCTTAATTTTCTCTAAGCTGGGATAGCTTTTCGTCACATGACAAACGAATGGTAAATCAACTTCGTCAAAGAGCGTAACCGATTTCATGCAGAAGTACTTAAGGTTGACTAGTGCAGTTGGAAGCTCTTGATTGTCTAGTGCAGAAAACTCCAACTATACCCAAAACAAATGTTAGCAACCAAAGATTTTCCCAAGCTCAATCAATTATGTATCATGTGGATGATATTACCTCAAGGCCGGAGTTAAGAATAGTTAAATGCTCAATCACAGGCAAGCACTTAAATAGTTCATTAAAGGTGATTAATTCATCAACATCGTCATAATCTAATACCTGCAACAGATTATAATATTCAGATAACTTATGAAAGCCCAAGAGGTATACTTTTTAAGTAAGAACTTACCAGTTCTAATCTTTTAAGTAATGGACAATTTGATAAGAGATGTAGAACCGCCTTTTTAGAGACATCTTCACTCCGGAAGTATAAGCTTGTAAGGCTGCCAAATCCACTGAAGGTTGGATCAAAGTTAAAAGTACGGTTATTGTAATGTAGGTCTGTTAATTGATGTAAGGAGAAGATAGATAGCGGTAAATTATATGATGAGCAAGATTCAACACCAAACAAGCAAAGTGTAAGTTTCTTGATAGGATTGTTGTTCCTTGCCAAATGAAGTATTATTTGGTCAATTTCAACACAAGTGTCATCTGCTTCCATGTAAAGGCCGAACTCACGGATTGGACCTTGGTGCAGTAACAGAACTTGATGTATAGCATAGAAAACTTTACACTTCCTCGTCAACTGCTTCCTTTCACTTGGCGGTTTTTCAAATGTTTGCTCGAGAAGGGACAGCTGATGTCCATTAGTTGTTTTATCAAACATATCTTTCTCATTAAACACAAGTTTAGGAATTTTAACCCACACGTATCTCCATTTCTTCGAGAGGATGCTCGTCCTCACTGCATCTTTAATCGGAACAAGACATAGGATGTTTTCTATGATGGGCGGAGGAAGGTTGCTGATTCTATCCAAATACGCATGTTTAGCTTTACCTTTCATCCCACGGTGTCGTTGTTGGACAAATGCTGTATGATGAACAAAGTTTTATGCACACAAAATTAGCCTGATACAACATTTGGAAATGTCTAGAAAAATAAGTCGAATATTTCCTACATTTCAAAGAAAAAGAAAAGAAAAAAAATCATACTTTAGTGTGGCTATGCTTCTTAACTGGAAAATTTACCCTTGCTCCCCTTTGGGGATTGAACCACTTGTTTATATTCAGTAAACCATTTGAATGTGAGAAACCTAAATAGTTATATACTTAACTCTATATCGTTAATCAAATGATTGAGTAATATTACTTCTATTAAGTAGTGTTTGGATGAGGAATTTATAAATGATAAACCTCATATCAGTTTTTATGTTTGAGTAATTAACTTTTGCTTATGATCAACAAATATTTCAAGCAGGGGCGGAACGAGCGGGTGCCGTGAACCACGTGGATGCATTCTGTCTAGTGTTAAAGTTTGTCAAAAACACATATGTTGCACATCAAATGCACTTGGTTCCAAATTTTTGTGTTACAAATCTTTTCTATTTTTAAGAAATGCACCGCATAAGTTTTAGTCCTCAGCCCGTCACTAATTGCAAGGTTCAAATAGTTAACTTAATACAAAAAAAACTGGTTATCAAATGATGAGTAATATTACTTCCAACTTATTGTTCGCTATAAATTTATTATGCGATTGGTATGTGCGTGTACCCGTTTATAAAAACTAGAGGTGGCAAAACGGGTGGGCACGGGCTACAGGCTATGGGCTAAATGGGCACGGGCATGGGCTAAACGGGCTCATGTTATACGAATCGCTTTAAAAAAGACCTAAAACAACAACAAAAAATTCTCAAACGTAACACCTCATTTATATTTAAGTAACTAAATATACTATATCAATAAGTTTTTCATTAAAAACAATTTAATATTCTGCAATTGAGAGAAAAATCATGTTATAACTTTTTTTTTTTTTTTTTTTTTTTTTTTTTTTTTTTTTTTTTTAGGCACAAATTGCCACCTTTAATAAAAACACACATCCATAAAATTATTAAAAAGAAAGAAACCCCGTTCAATTTCCTAATTGTTTTTCTTGCTCTTACAAATAAAGCGACAAGAGCAACAACATTGTGAATATATAAAAATTGACAACAATTATTGATGACGTATAGCCTATATTTGGGCCGCAAGCCCAAATGATAGACATTACTTACACCTAAGTCCATCACGAATGGGCTACCATGACAAATGGTATGGGCCGTGGTATCAACGCTTGGGCTCACGAAGCCCAAAGGCCCAATCTAACTCACCGGATATCCGATAAGGATCATCTATTCAAGGAATAGATATCCTTACCTCGGATAAGCACCATGCGTGCGAAGAGTAAGGAGCAAGAAACACGGTTTCTTAGCCCCTATATATAGAATCATACGATTCTCATTCAAGGTACGATTCACGGAATCCCTAAAACTCTTAAACCAAAACCTAAATTCGATTACTTACTCTCACGCCGGAGTCTAATCGGGGGAGACAATCCCTCGATAAGTCTAACGGTGTTATTCTCTTTTCTTAGTACGCAGGTAACAAAGTGCTAAGGATCCAATTGATATAAGAGCAAAGCCCAACAACCAGGTACGCCCAACTTTTGTATCAACAAGTGGCGCCATCCGTGGGACCCTACAACGAACTAGAATGACGAAACACAAGAATTCGGGCCAGCAGACTCCGCAGTCAGAAAAACGTGATCATCAGAAGAAGAATCGACAAGATTCGACCTCTAAGCAGGTTGCTGGGACAACCAGCGCACCTGATCACCAGGAGGCGGGAACAACCCAGCCTATTCCAACAATGGAACTACCTTTAATCTCGTCAGTGGTCCCAAGCGCTGAGGAACTCCAGCGCACCCTCTTCACCACTCCTCATCAGGCTGCACCCGTAGTGAACAACACTGTGCCGCCAGGCGCGCCTGAACGAAACCGGGCGCCCCATACTGAGGCAGAGATCCTTGCAACGACTGAGGACGTACCCGATTTAACTTTGGGAAATTTCGTGTCCCAAAACTATGAAACCCTAACTGCCCTCATGCAGGAAGAAGCGGCAAGAAGAGCCAGTACGGATCTGCAAACCCGACTTAATTTCGGGCCAGAACGTGAACTAACACCACCACGTCACCCACGAGGAAGACGTACAGAACGTACCAATGTCCATGACAGGTTGGGTACGGTGTCTGGCTCACAAAATTCTGGAGACAGCGGTAGGCGCACCAATGTTCATTCCAGACTTGGCAGTCGGGGAATACACGACCGATTAGGTCCTCAGCATTCGCCGAGTCAAGGATCCTCCAATCCCAGAAGTAGGCGGATCCAAGACAGGTTGGGGAGAAGAAGATCCCCAAGCAGAGATCCCTCAGGCTCCTCTTCTGAAAGGAGCAGGCGCAAACGCCGACGGAGAGATTATCCTTCCTCCAGCGATTCCTCGGACAACGAGGATAAAGAAACAGGTCACTGGAAATCAAAAGGACGACGTCGCGAGGAAGAGAACGAGGATATGTCTCTCCCATGGCGACGCCATAAAATTGATGCGTTCACACGTCGCATAAGTGATTACTCAGACGACAGGCGCAGACGCATGCCCTCTAATGTGAAGACATATGATGGAACAGGTGACCCTGACGACCACCTCAAAATTTTCGAGTCAGCCGCAACTATCGAAAATTGGCCACAGCCTGTGTGGTGTCACATGTTTAATTCCACATTAGTAGGGAACGCGCGCACATGGTTTAGCAAACTCCCACGTAGGAGTATAGGCGGCTTTGAGGAATTGCGAAAAGCATTCCGCCACAACTTCACCCAGCGAAAGAAGTGCGCTAAAAATCCTGTGGAATTGGCAAGGGTGAAGCAACGCCAAGGAGAATCAACCAGCGCCTTCATGGAGCGCTTCAAGGATGAGTGCATACAAGTCAAAGCATGTCCCGAAATACTAAAAATTTCGGGGTTCATGAATGGAATTAATAATCCAGAACTCATCCGAAAGCTCAATGATAGAGTTCCACAGTCTTTCGATGAACTCACAAAACGCACCAGATCCTTTATACAAGGAGAAGCAGCTGCTGCGGATAGCAAGAAAGGATATTCAAACTATAGACAACAAGAACAGCCGCGGAGACAATCCAATGATCAAAACAATAACCGCGGCAGGAACTACCGCAGTGGAAGAGACAACGACAAATATACTCCTCTCACTAAAACTCCAAGGGAGATATTTGCAACAGAAGGTGCAAACTTCCCAAGACCACCACCAATTAAAACGGCAGAAGAAAAACGCCAAGGTAGTGGATACTGCGAGTACCACGGCCAAAAGGGCCATACAACTAACGAGTGTGTCCAACTGAAACAACTAATCGAAAAATTAGTGAGAGAAGGAAGGATGGACCATCTCGTAAAAAACATCAAGGAAGGAAAAGAGAGACAGAGAAATGGAGGCAAGAAAGAACCCCCAAAGGAAAAGGCTGATACTATATACATGATACAATCATGGCAGCGCAAAATAAAGCAAAAAGTCAGCCAAAAATTCTCTCCAGAAAAAGAGATATCCTTCCCTACAATCGCTGCGGACAACGCAGTCGTGGAACCTCTGACCATTGAAATACATGCAGGAGGACACGACATCCACCGCATGTATATTGATGGAGGAGCATCCGCAGACATCATGTATGATCACTGCTTCAAAAGGCTGCGACCTGAAATCCAAAGTCAGTTGATACCAGCTACAATGTCACTAACAGGATTTACAGGAGAAAAGATCTGGCCCATGGGGCAGTTACGCTTATTGGTGGTCGTAGGAGATGAGCAACACTCAACTGCGGCATGGATAAATTTTATGGTAATCAAGTCTCCCTCACCATACAATGGCATAATTGGAAGACCAGGAATATCATCCATGCGCGCAGTACCATCCACAGCACACGGAATGCTTAAATTCCCAGTTGAAGGAGGAGTGGTTACTCTCTATAACACAACGGTACCACCAAGAGAATGTATCGCAGTGACAACTGAAGCAGATACCATTCCAGAACAGCGCACGGAAAAATCGCCAAATTTAAAGGTCGCTATTCATCCAGACTATCCGGAACAACAAGTTTCGATTGGAGGATCTTTATCTGACAAAGGTAAAGCAGCCGTATGCGCACTCTTGCAAAAGAACCTAGACATCTTTGCATGGGAACCAAAGCATATGACAGGAGTGCCTCGTTCTATCACAGAGCACAAACTACAAATCCGACAAGGATACCCTCCAATACGACAAAAGAAGCGCGGTCAGGCTCCAGATCGTGCAAAAGCTATTTTGGAAGAAGTACGCAAGTTAGTAGATGCGGGCATCATGCGCGAAGTGTACTACCACGACTGGCTCTCTAACCCAGTCATGGTAAAGAAGAGCGATGGTAGCTGGAGGATGTGCGTGGACTTCACGGACCTCAATAAAAAGCATGCCCGCAAGACTGCTATCCATTGCCAGAAATTGATTGGAAGGTTGAATCCTTATGTGGATACCCCTTCAAGTGCTTCCTAGACGCATATAAAGGATACCACCAAATCCAAATGGCAGTGGAGGATGAAGAAAAAACAGCTTTCCACACCAGTCAAGGGGTATACTGCTACACAAAAATGCCTTTTGGCTTAAAGAACGCAGGCGCGACATACCAACGGCTGGTGGACACAGCTTTCGAAAAACAAGTAGGCCGTAACTTAGAAGTCTACGTGGACGACCTCGTTATAAAAAGCCATACAGAGGATGAGTTAGTGCGCGACATCGAGGAAACATTCCGAACGTTGGGGCGGATAAACATGAAACTGAATCCAAAAAAGTGCACCTTTGGCGCAACTGAAGGCATGTTCCTCGGATACTTAATAGAACCCGATGGAATCAAACCATGCCCAGAGAAGACAAAGGCTGTTATTGATCTCCCCTCCCCGCGCACACTCAAAGAAGTCCAATCACTGAATGGAAAGCTGGCAGGGCTGAATCGCTTCTTATCTAAGTCAGCAGACAAGTCCCTTCCTCTCTTTAAAACACTCACGAAGTGTACAAAAAAGGGAGACTTTCGTTGGACCAATGAAGCCGAGGAAGCTTTCCAACAACTCAAACATCATCTGGCATCTCTTCCCAAACTAGTCGCACCGCGACAAGGGGAAGAACTAATCATGTACTTATCAGCAACCCACGGAGCAGTTAGCGCAGTACTATTGACAGATAGAGACTCCGTCTAGACACCCATATACTTCGTAAGCAAAGCCTTAAAGAAAACAGAGGTTAACTACAGCGCCATGGAAAAACTGGTCTTGGCTTTAGTGTTCGCCGCCAAGAGACTGCGCAGATACTTCCAAGCGCATCCAATTGCGGTAATCACTGATCAGCCAATTAAACAAGTTATCTCTAAACCAGATGCATCGGGACGCTTACAAAAATGGAGTGTAATGCTCAGTGAGTACAACATCACATACAGGCCGCGCACTGCTATCAAAGGGCAAGTTTTAGCTGATTTTATCATGGAGAAGCCAGAGGGCGACAGCCCAACATCTGCAGCAAAAGCGGATCTACAGGAACCATGGACACTGTTCACTGATGGATCCTCATGCGCAGATGGATCAGGCGCAGGACTCATTCTTACAAACCCAGAAGGTATGGAATTCACCTATGCGCTACGCTTCGAGTTCACAGCCACAAACAATGAGGCAGAATATGAAGCCCTACTGGCCGGACTACGCATCGCAATTCAAATGGGTGTACGCAACCTAGAGGCAAACGTAGATGCTCGGCTAGTCGCTAACCACGTGTTAGGAGAATACGAGGCCAAGGATGACCATATGATCCAATACCTGGAAAAGACAAAGTCTCTGATCAAAAACTTCGATAGGTTCACAATAAAACAAGTACCTAGAGGGGAAAACAGAAAGGCGGACGCACTCAGCAAGATCGCATCTACAAGCTTCGCACACCTTTCAAAACAGGTATTGGTGGAAACCTTAAAGAACAAGTCAATCCTTGATATGGAGATATCAACGGTGATAGAAGAACAAGATCCTACGTGGATGACACCTATCATCGAATTTATCAGCAAGGGAACTCTACCCCAAGATAATAAAGACGCTCGAAGAATACGGCGCACGGCGCAACGATTCGAATTCCGCGACAACGTACTCTATCGGCGATCTTTCTTACAACCATGGCTCAGATGTGTTGGACCCCTTCAAGCAGACTATGTACTCCGCGAACTTCACGCTGGATCATGTAGTATGCACTCAGGACCGCGATCCGTGGTGGCAAGCGCTTTAAGGGCAGGATACTATTGGCCAACAATGCACCGCGACGCACGCGACCTAATAAGAAAGTGCAGCAACTGCCAAGTACATAGACCTATTCCGCGCCGACCACAGCACGAGCTAACACCAATTACCTCACCATGGCCATTTTACAAATGGGGTATCGACATCGCAGGACCTTTTCCCGTCGCAGCGGGAGGAGTAAAATTCCTCATCGCAGCCATAGATTATTTTACAAAGTGGATTGAAGCAAAAGCTGTGGTGAACATTACGGGAAACCAAGTAAAACGCTTTGTCTGGGACAATATTGTCTGTCGCTTCGGCCTACCAGGCGAGATCGTATCAGACAACGGAAAACAATTCTGTGATAACCCATTCAAAGATTGGTGCACACAATTAAACATCACACAACACATTGCTTCAGTCAAACACCCACAAACCAATGGCCTGGTTGAGCGCGCTAATCGCAGTCTAGGCGAAGGCATAAAAGCGCGCCTTGACAGACATAAAGGAAGATGGGTAGATGAACTCTCGCATGTCTTGTGGGCGCATCGCACAACAATCAAAACCAGTACTGGCGACACGCCATTTTCCTTAGTCTATGGAACAGAAGCCGTCATACCAGCTGAGATAGGAATGCCTACTATACGCACAGCAGAAGTCAACGTCATGACAAATGACGAGGAACGGCGCATAGACTTAGATATACTGGAGGAGAGACGCGAACGCGCAGCCATACGAGAAGCAAAGGCCAAGGCAAAAATGAAGAAGTATTATGATGCAAAAGTCAAGAACACTTCATTTCGACCAGGGGACTTTGTTTATCGCGCCAATGACGCAAGCCACGCAGAAGACACAGGCAAACTTGGACCCAAATGGGAAGGACCTTACGAGGTCACAGACGCGCTCGGCAACGGCGCATACAGGTTGCGCGATATGGAAGGTCACGACCTAGCGCGCACTTGGAACATCTGTAATCTCAAAAGATGTTACTTTTAGGCTACGGCCCTTACACAAACACACTCACACCCTACGCGGTGCCCAATAAGTGTTTGTCTTTCTTTTCTTTCTTAGGAATTATGTTTTCCATTTTTTCAATAAACTTGCAAGTATTAATAAAATGTTATGGTTTCTAGCTAACTCCATAGCGCACTTTTACTTTATTGCATATATGTCAATATTGTCTATCTTATATTTTTTGCCTACATGGCGTGCATGCACCACTTAAAGACCCACGAAGGCGTAGAGGATGAGTTAACCTACTAATTTACTCGTTGAATAAGAGGGTTGCAAACCCATCAACATTGGATCACGTATCCTTGCTAAGCGCCTTACTCTTGAGACGTCAAAGTAAGTTTCACATGCGCACCCCACGACGGATGCGCGTATACCAAGTACACTGTACGAGCTTAGCAATATAACGAGCCAAGACACTTGGTCAAAAATAAAACTTAGCAAACAATGCAAGTATACTTAAGTTACGCACTTAAAAAACTTAGTCAAAAATAAAACTTAGCAAACAATGCAAGTATATTTAAGTCACGCACTTAAAAGACTTAGTAAAAAAAATAAAACTTAGCACACAATGCAAGTGTATTTAAGTTACGAGCTCATAACAAAATGTATTTTATTCCATATTTATTAAATTACAAGGACAAAATACATAAGCTCACAAACAACCTATATGCTATGGCGGTGATCATGGCTCTCTTCTGGAGCGGCGGAACTTCCCTCCTTCAACTTACTCAAGATTATGGCATCCTGCATCGATACGGTTGGAACACTTACAGCCACACCATCTGATCTAGGAAGGTGTGCAGCGCCAATACCGCACATCACGGCCTTGCCCTTGATACCCTTTTTCACCGCAGCCCTCTGCGCATGTTGCTCCAGCACCTCCTTCAAGGGGACTTCCTTCTCCAGAGCAAAAGGCTTGAGGATATCACGGGGCCGCGCAAAAACTGGGACTTGAAGCTGCGATATATCAGGTTTTAGATAATAGTCTAACTCCTCTTCCGCATTCTTCTCAAGATGGCGCTGCAAAGTTAAGCCGGCCATCAGCACAGCTATAGGGTCATCTTGGTCGCGCTCCAATTTCCCTATATGCGGCAGCTCAAGAACCTTCAGCCCCGCCATCGCCTCCACCAGCTCATCGTACGCCGTTGAGCTATAACCAGGAATCTCCGCCAAGTCCTTCTCCAACAGCTTGGCCTCACGGAGCTCCTCCATCGCCTGCGAACGGCCACGCGCTATCGCGCAGTGGACAACCTTCCCAAAGGCCTCCACCACCTCCGCAGACTCTAAAGTACTTAGAGCTGCCAGACGAAGCCCATGGCTGATCAACCACCTGCATTCAGAAAGTGGTAACAAGATAAGATAAAATGGAGTGAAGAAAACAATTCTAAAAGATAAGGGTGTAAAAATACCTGCGCTCAGCAATCACAGTCATGAGATGAGGATACAGCTCCTCGTCGTACTCAATGCTAAGGGCGCGCAGCTTCTCCTCATACGCCACAAGCGTCTTCTCCATATTCTCCTTGAATTCTTGAAGCCTAGCATAATGCTCAGATCTTTTCTCCTCAAGGAACGACACAGACCACGATGCCCTGGCCTTCATCTGCTCGAGACACGACCTCGCATGTAGCAGATCAGCCAAGATGCTCATCTTGTCCTGAGCCATCTTCTCCCCATACGCCCTTGACTCCCCAAGCTCAGCCTGCACGCCCGCCAATTGCGCGCGCAGCTCCTCCAACTCCTCTTCCTTCTGGGCCAGAGCACGACTCTCCCCAACGCGCTTTCCCTTCAGCTGCGCCACCAGCTCAGCCCGACGGGCAGTAGTCGCAGCCAACTCATCAAGAAGTTGCTGCGCCTCACCACCACCTGCTGCCAAGGTATCCTCCCCCTTGTTTTCATTCTGCGGAGAGGATACTTCATCATCCTTCGCGTCGTCATCCCTACGGAACAAAGACAGTCAACAAAAAAATTACAACAAGTAAAAAAAAAAAAAAAAAAAAGGAGAGAGAGGAAGTGCACACTTACAGAAACGGAGAAGCATCAGCCTTCAACCGTGCGCCGGAGGTCGAAGTTTCCTCCGCGTTCGACTCTGCGTCTTTGATGACGTGTCGACGCCTCTTACTGGTGCCACTGGTTCCAGCACCTCCCTTGCGCTTTAAGTTCTGCGCAACCTCTTCCCTCAGCACCTCTTCAGGTTTCAGGATCCGAATACTGTCAGATGACCCTGAGCGCGCCTCTTCGTGCGCCACCTCCACTTCAGGCACCACAGTAGGCGCCACCACTACCTCTGGCGCCATACTCTGGACGGGCGTCACCACAAGTGGTGGCGTGTCCTCAGGGACTGTCGCGGGTAAAACAGTCAAACGCCCCGCGGTTGCTTCCAGCAAAGGCAGCTCCCCTTCCCTCAGAGGACGCACCCCTATGGTCACCTGCTTTGGCTTATCAAGCTTCACCACTGCGAATAAGTCCATCTCTGCACATATAAAAATGAAGCAAGAAAACAACGAAAGATTAGTTGGTAAATGCGCGAAGAAAAAGGATGAAAAACTTACAAACAATTACAAAGGATGAACACCCACCCCGGCCATCCTCACTCAGGAAAGTGGGAACCTCATCCGCTGCACCAAAATACGCGCGGCTCAATCCTACATGCACCAAAAACTCCTCCGGATAGGGGTTAATGGCCAATCGATTGGCATTTAACGTCTGCGCGTCAGCAATACTATAGGAACCGGGTGCGGGATGCCCATCCCTTGGTAAAGATGCCTGAGTATAAAACTCAAAATTGGAAGGAAAGACCACGTCGTCTACCCAAAAGAAAAATTCCCTCCAATTCTTGAGGGCGTCAACTTTCTCCGTATAACATTGAAACGCCCGTGGGCGCTTCGCAAAGGACACCCAACCGTTCGACCATGTTGAGTGGTAAAAAGAGTGGAATAAATCTACAGTTGGTTCTATCGCTAGTAAATGGCAGTTTACCTCAAAATTCGACACCTTCGCCGCACCTATACAGTGCAGCTGAGAGATGTGGAGGCGGTAGTGATTGAGCAAATCGCTCAGAAATATAGATATAGGTACGCGGTAGTTAGCGTACTCGAAGAATTTCGTGTATAAACCTATCTTCCCTTCGGGGAAGTCGGCTATACACGCATCGACATCTGGCGCCTCTGGATGCACATCCAAAGGCACAAAATAGTCGGAAGAAAAGTGCATCACATCCTCAACAGACAACGCAGAGCGAAACTCCTCTAATTGAGCGACCATGTTCATCTTAAAACTAAGTGTACGCACACAAAGATTACCTACAGAAGCTCAAAGGTTTTCTAGCAAAAACGCTCTCAAAATGAAGAAGATGAATAGTGGTTGTGTGTGTATTTTACTGTGTGGTGAAAATAAAGGGGGGCGGCATTCTTATATAGGGTGGTAAAAACCCTAATTCACGCCCACGTGGATCCCACTCACAGTAAACGTGTGGCTAGAAGATCAAAAGGTACAACACTTTTTCCCGAATCCCAAGTGATACGTGGACACCATCCCCATTTACCGAGGTAACTATTTTGAACCTGTTAGGTGCATTGCACCTCCAAAAAGGCGGTAACAATTTGTTCATTATCCCGCCACGCTTACCGCTGCTTACATTAAGTCTAGTACCCGCGGCTACGTGCCGCGCATACTAGACTGGGGGGACATGATGACGTATAGCCTATATTTGGGCCGCAAGCCCAAATGATAGACATTACTTACACCTAAGTCCATCACGAATGGGCTACCATGACAAATGGTATGGGCCGTGGTATCAACGCTTGGGCTCACGAAGCCCAAAGGCCCAATCTAACTCACCGGATATCCGATAAGGATCATCTATTCAAGGAATAGATATCCTTACCTCGGATAAGCACCATGCGTGCGAAGAGTAAGGAGCAAGAAACACGGTTTCTTAGCCCCTATATATAGAATCATACGATTCTCATTCAAGGTACGATTCACGGAATCCCTAAAACTCTTAAACCAAAACCTAAATTCGATTACTTACTCTCACGCCGGAGTCTAATCGGGGGAGACAATCCCTCGATAAGTCTAACGGTGTTATTCTCTTTTCTTAGTACGCAGGTAACAAAGTGCTAAGGATCCAATTGATATAAGAGCAAAGCCCAATAACCAGGTACGCCCAACTTTTGTATCAACAATTATGGTTGTCATTGGATCAAACAGCAACGCATATAATATGAATTTAATCCATTAATACAGAATATTAAGTAAAGAATTAAAAAAAGGGGAAGATATACCTGACTGAGAGGAGTGAGTGAGTTGTACTGTGGTAAGAAAGAACAACCAAACCTTTTGACTTTACACACAAATTGTCAAACCAGTAAATATGTACACATTTAGTCCCTCTTTTTCTTTTTTATGTACAAGTTGTGATTTTGTGATTTATCTTTTTCCACACACCATAATTTTTCACTCACATGCGAAATGACTCACAAATTTGTAAAGAGACTTGAATTCGCATCCACTTGTTAATGATCACATTTAAATGTGTTTTGCAATACCATATTTTCGAAAGAAGTGGTGATTCTGAAGTTTTATCAAGAAATTAGCATAATGAAACTACAAAAATCTATAAAATTTAAAAGGGAAAAAAGTCATTTTTGTCTCTTTATATTTGAATACTAGTCGCATGACCCGTCCGATGAACGGACTAGTTTCAAGTAAATTTAATATATTATAACTTATTAGGTATATACAGTTTAATTTAAAAGTCATCTGTTTATTTTCAAAATAGAATTTAAATAGTGGTTGAAGGCAAACGAGCAACAAGTTGCGCCGCTAGCCCTTTTTAGATTGCAAAGCTAACTCTTTTGAAAAATACATTTGTGGATTTATGTGTCATAACATTACTGTTCATAACTCGTTGGACTCTGTTGAGTAGTTCCACCGCCTCAGGTGCAAGGAAACCAAATGTATCAAACGCGAAAGGAATAAACACGTGTTGATTTTCAATGCATGATTTCTCGTGTTTTGTCACTTTGCACGAGGCGGCTTTCAAAGCGGCATGTCCGGCTGTAAAACCCCGACTACTCAACCCCACGAGAGGAGAAACCCCGGTTAGATCCACATAAGCATGTTTCCCTCCAACCCATCTAAAAATCAAAATGTCAGCCAGTCTCAATGTAGATCTTCCATCCGACGGGTCTGTCAAAAAGTTCACAGGCGCTTCTTTCTTGGCGGAGATCCCGACACGCCTACATACATCAAAAATGACGTCTCTAACAAAATCATGTCTGTACTTGAAGCCCGGGAGCTCTTTACAATGAACCGCGTGTTCCCCAAAGGAATCCAAACATGCCTTGCGACAAACAGGGCATATCTCATCAACCGGAAATAATGGAATCATAAGGCGATACTTAAGGATAGTACGATATTCCACCGGTGACATATGCTGAGCTAGCCCGTCTATGGGGATAGCTCATAGAAAATCTTGAGCATGTGATGCGCGTAGACACTCAAAAATAGCTTTCTGTCTCACAGTCATGTCAAAATGAACTTCCATATCCTTGACCATTTCACTAAAAAGGGCACTCGCCAGTGTTTTTTGGGCTTTAGAGGGGACGGTGTCCTTATTACTGAAACCACTAAAATCAAAGCTTGAAATCGTATCACGAAGACAATCCATAGCAGAAACATAATCAACATCCATACCACATATGCCGCTGTCACGTTAGATGTGGTCTTGTAGCACCCAAGATTGGACCCTCGATGCCACAAAATTTACAATTGGAAAAATTTATAATTGCATATTATCATTTTAAAATTTTAAATATAGGAGCCTAATATTGTACCAATGATTCAACAAAATAATTAATCACCACAACGTATAACAAAGAAATTATGATAACAGAAATGTTTGATATTTTTATTATGTAAATAGGAATTACTTATTAATAATAATCTAACATAGTTGTTTGACATCATTTCTTGTCAATAGCAGAATCACCAAAGTTGTTCGATATGGATTTCTCATCTTCATCATCAGTGTCTACATGTGATTATGGTATAGACAATCTTTGTTAATGCATACCCATTCTACGTTGTTATCATACACAACATCTTTATCATCAACATTGTTAGTTGGTACAGAAATGTCTTCAGTTTTCGTATGATATAAACAATCCTTGTTTACACTAATGACATGCTCATTAAAATTGATTTGTTCTTCTTAAGGTGGCCGAGCACTAACGACATGCTCATTAGGCATGCTATGCTAAAATTGTATTTCAAAATCTTATAACATGCGAAATATATTAATGTTTAAAAAAAATACTTGAATTCTACCTTCCATGTTTTGGTCCTTTCTTATAGCAATAAACATAAGTTGTCAAACTTTCATATTTTGCTCCTTTCTTGTAGCAATAAGCATAAGTTACCAAACTTTAAAGAGTGGTAATAAGTAGTTCCCTTTATATTTTGTTGATTTCTTGTAGCATAAAAGACTTGGATTCGTTTTTTTGGAAAGCATTAATAGTCAGACGTTTAATATATGTGCTGATTTTTTTTTTAAATTATTGAGTATTATCACAAGCTTTACTCCCCTCCTAAATTATCATTTGAATTTAAAATGAATTGTGAAATTACCTACTTATCTTCAGCGGGCCAGATGCATAAATGTATAAACTTTGGGCGAACAACACCCTATTCCTACCGAATTGTGTAGTTCAAATGGTTATTAGATGTAAGATACTCATAATCATAAACATGTATGGTTACTTGTGGTTAGATTGATTCAAGAAGAAGAGATTTTAGAGAGAGAAAGTGGGAGCCTTTTCAAGTGAGAGAAATAAGAGAAATATATTAGCTTAATGTGAAAGGTCCAACCCTCTCCACTAGTGGAGAGGGTTATTTATACAAACAACTAAACGCCCCCTGAAACGGGCTGTGGAGCGGGCTGACAGTGGGTGAAGACCCGACCCGACACCACAAATACTAACTAATACTAGACTATGTTCTAACTAATATAATAAATACTACGAGCTACAACATGCTAAGCTATACTCGGGGTGACCGAGTCTTCAGATGAATAAACGTATTCCTAACAATCTTCCCCTAAGGGAGGTCACCCCGGAAAATAAATATTGAATCATAGCATACAAGTCTTTGAAGACATCTTTGTAGCTCGTAGCCTTTTGATTCTTCATCGTTTGTGATCTTTGTGCTTTATGTGGTAGACTCTGGATGACTTGTTCAATGTGATGGATGATCTTTGGAAATATCTTCGAGTTCATCATCCAAATGAGTGTCTGAAAGTCATCTTTGAGTAGTGACGTCTCCATGTGATATGAACATCTTTGTGTTGGCATGCTCACACTTTTCAGGATCATGATCTTCTGTATCAGAGTTGTGGAAGCATAGATTTTGGCCCAATCAATGATCATGATTTCTTAGATTGTGTTGTCGAAGTGTGAGCATGTGTTCGATGGATCTGCATCTTTTCAGCAATCAACTGCAACCGTCATAAATTCCTGCAAGTAAACAGTTAGTAACAAATCTACCGGTACTTATAGGTTTGGAATTAGAGATTGTCAACAGCATAGTGTGAAGACTCCTTCTAACCCTTACCAAGACCGTTCCCAATCGGCAAACCCTGAGAGGATTTACATGAACTACCTAAGTAGATCAACGATTGGGTGAGTCGCTGGAGATCACTCCACGACTGTTGACCGTTTGTAACCACTACGACCACTAAGCGTAATCTACAAGGAATTACCTAAGTGACCTGCTTTCAGGGCTACTTAATGTTGACCCTGGCAGGAATTTCCATTCAATCACTGGGAGTTACATAAGCAACATCCCTCATAAATGTTCTGGCAGATTGCTAAGATCTGCGTAGGACTCATAAATTTACCACTGGTGTCCTTAATGTTGAACAACCAGGGTAGAAATATCACGTGTTCCTATGAGATCTTTTTATGCATCTCGAGGCTCTAGACTCAAAAAGTGCATTTGGTTTTCCTATGCGGAGATTAGGGAGAGGTCTCCTGCTTCAATATCAACCATCTCTAAGAGATATGTCGATAGATTACATCGGTTCCCCGTGAGAATGAAACAAGTTCTTTTAAGAGAACTTGAGTGGCTAGAAGGTTTAGTGTAGTGCGTCACTGGGTCCATGACGTCTTGTCTTCAATACCAATGTCGCCTTAGCAACAATCAGTAGATTATGAATTGAACCCGGTTTCTGCCCTAAGGTTGAATAATTGGAGGGCTATTTCTTTTCACCCTTTCTTATTTCATTTCTTTTTAATTCTTCAACCCCTTCTTTCTCCATTCTCACATTTCTCCTTTTTTCATAATCATACCTACGGACTTTTTAATACTATCTATTTGGTATTGTCCATGGGTGGATCCCTCCGGTTCTGGCGGATCATAGGACTGTTTTCCTAGCCTTAGCTACCTTATAACTCCATGACTATCCTATGTTGCCATTTACCAAATCATTGAAAATTCTCTCAACGTGTTTATGATTGAGAAAGACCTTTTGTTAACACATTGAGAGTTTTGTCATTTTCAAATGCTCCCCCTTAACATGTGCTCATAAGTATTGATTTGAAACTTTGCACATGTCGGGAAGAGTTGCACTTTTGAATTGATCTACCTTGAGTGAACATGACCAGGCATTCGAGACACACTTACATCACTAGTTAGACTAGCTTGAAATTATTACCCGGTCTGGTCAAGTCCACAAAGGTTTCTCGAAACGGTACACTCTACTCAGACAAGTCCTCTTCGAGACACGCTTACATCACTGGTTAACCCAGCTTGAAATTATTACCAGGCCAGGACTAGTCCTTTCGATTGATGACGGTTTTTGTTTCGTCAATTCATTGGTGAAGTCTGAGTCTCGCTCACATGAGATGCTAAAAATCCTTTTTCACAAACCATTTGCTCCCCCTCAATATGTGCATCGATATACAAAAGAGTTTAGCACATATAGGGGAGCGTTTGCATAAGTCCAAAACAATCACATTTTATATCAGATTTCATATTTAAATCACATTTTCTCCCCTGATCAAAAATTTCAAACCATTTGAGATTTGTGATCCCAAGTGATTTAAATAAGTTAGAAAAGTTTGGGAGCAAGATGTGGTCTGATTAAAGATATTCTGATATTGAGACAATTCATTACTCCCCCTCAATTAATGAGGGAGAATGTTAGTGTCAGTTATGATGAGTTTATAAATGATTTAATGTTTAACGAGAAACTCATGAAAATAAAAAAAATCATGTACTGACACATAACATTTGATACCACACTACTTATGATGCACAAGATAACTGGTGGTGGTGGTGAAAGAGTTGTTGTCGTTGTTGCTACCGATGTTGTTGTTGTGGTGAAATCAAAGCCAGTCAATGAAGTTTGAACATCTGATCAAATGGTTAGAGCAGGAGCAGGCACTTTCACATCAGCCATGGAATCTGCATAAGAGTATCAACAAAGATATGCATACATACAGATTCACTCTTAATTAACTGCTACCACGTAGCAGCTAGCCTACTCATAATACCATATTCACATCATGATCAAAGAACATTCAAGCAACTCGTCTAAATGCTATCTAGCATGAAGAGAAACTATCAATCATGAACATTCATTGCAAGTTTCTATCAGACATAAACAACAATCACTAACATGGCAATTCACGCATATTTTCAACATTCAAATCAGGAGCTTAGGAATAAGATTCTAACCCGGTAACTACATACCTAAGCAAATCCTGAGAACACGAACACATAATCAGCAACAATCAAACAATTATCAGCAAACAGCAAACGAAACACAATCAATCAGATTATACGAATGCCAGAGGAGAGAACAAGAGCATCAAATACAATGGTTTTCTAACATCATTAAGATTTTGGATTAAAACATATTTAGGGGATTAAGCGAGGATACCAACGTGAGACAAATGGACCTTTTAGTTACATAAATCTAGGAAACTATACGCAAATAGCACATAATGCCCTAATCTTTCTAACAACTAACACATTTGGCCATTTAAGATAAAGCTTAGTAAGTTCCTCTTCAACTAATACCCCATTAACTACAAAACCTTTTCTAACAATTATGAGACAACCAAGAAATCCGTTTGATGATATAAAATTGGAAATCACTCTCCCCCTCAATTGATGACCCATTGTCATTAATTGAGTGACAAATTTGATGAAGTATCTAAGACTGATTGATTTACAAGCAACACGTTACCACCATGTATCACTCAAATAATTTTTCGAAGAATCATAAAAGAAAATTATTTGTTTTGATAAAAAGAAGACTTCTCTTCTTAAACAAGAAATAATGCACTGAAACGTACATTAGATCGGAAAGGCACAGATATAAAGTAATCCATGCCTCTGTTAGGAACAGTCGTCTTTTTGGCGACGAACTTTCCCCAGTATGAAGACCGGGTTGCTATCTGAAGTAATAGCAAACCTTCTGGAAAGAATATTTTTAGAAACGACATGTTTTAGAAAAACATTATTAAAAACAAAAAACTCTTGCTCAAGCATATGTATGTTTCCGTGTCATTATTGAATGACATTTCTAGAAACGTACATAATATTGATTACACAAGAGACATGTCGAAAGAAGAATATTTTTGGATTTTAAGATTTTTCTGAATTTTATGGTTTTTATAGGTTTTATATTTTTCTATTTTCCTTTTTGTATTCAACTATGTACAAAGGATATGTGAAGTAAATCCTTTTCCTCCTCATTCTCTTCCTGAAGGCTTATGAGAGATTCTAGCATAAGACTCTCCATTCCAAATTGCGGAAGAATGAATAGAAATCTTTCTCGTGGAAGAGCCTTTGTAAAGAAGTCAGCCAGTTGAAATTCTGTCCTCATGAAGTAAAGTTCCACTACCCCATTCTCATCTTATTCCACCACACCTTAGGAGAATCCGTTTCCCAGGAGAAACTTTGACAGTGTATCAAACCATGCCCTTGGCATATGTTTTAGGCCAAAGAGAGCCCTTTTCAGACGATAGACATTGTTAGGACGATCAAAATATACAAATCTTTCCAGTTGACTGAAATAAAGAACTTTATTCAGCTCGCCATTTAGAAATGCAATTTTCATATTCATTTGATAGACCGTCATGTTCTGACTTGCAGTATTGGCGAAAAACATTCTGATAGCTTCAATACGAACAGCCAGAGCAAAAGATTCCTCTAAATTAATGCCTTCCTGTAGACGATATCCCTTAGCAGCAAGCCTTGCCTTGTTTTCAGAACGACATAATGCTCATCAAGTTTCACTTTGAAGATCCACTTAGAGCTATAATCATTGCACAGTCTGGAGGTAGTACCAATTCCCATACTTCAAGTCGATCGAAGGTGCGAGCTTCATCTTGCATCTCATTAACCAAACAGTCTTTAGAGATAGCAGTCCTGAAATCTTTGGGTTCGAATTTGGATAGTATGGAATTATAACAGCACCACAAGGCATGGGTGGTAAGTTTCCTTCGTGTGAACACCGGTTGAGAAGGATATCCAATAATGTAGTCAATCGGATGATCCTATAGTCGTTTTCTGAGATGTTCATGTGGATGTGGGTAGGAACATGAAGAAGCCGTGTTTGTATTCCTTGAAGAGGATGTCTCAGAAGAAGATTCATGAGCAAACATGTTTTAGTACGGAGCATCTTCAAGAGGAGCAAATGAATTCACTTCAAAAGAATTGTTGACTGCAGTGCCTTGATGTACAGAAGGAGATTGAAGGTTTGACGATGATGGTGAGTAACTTGCAGATTGAGCATCTTGATCAATTCAAGTAGACACTGATGGACCATTTGAGTTGTACAGAACTGGAGCAGCGGCAGCTGGTGGTGTCAGTGTTTCAACAGTAGGTATCTCAAAGTATTCATCAATCATTTGGTCAAACTAGATCTTCAAATGCTCATCTGTAGGTGATACATAAGGTACATGCAGGAGTGGGATTCTGTACAAGACCTGAACTGATTGATTCAGGAGACAAAAGTTTAGACGCGGGTCCTGCACTGATGTGTACAGGAGCCATATGCTCAGTCAGCTCAACGAATGTGATGTGAACGGTTTCCAGGATTTATCGGGTTCGTTTGTTGTAGACTCGGTATCCCTTACTATCTGGAGCGTAACCAACGCAGAATCCAATACCAGTTTTTAGCTTATAACATTCCCAGATCTTGACTGTCATTTTGTAGGGTAGCATAACGCACCAAACACAAATAGAGAGGAGAGATCCGGTTTCTTGCCATGTATCAGCTCATATGGAGTTTTGTTGTGAAGAGTATGTATCAAGTATCGGTTTTCGGTGTAACAAGCTGTAGCAATTTCTTCCGCCCATAGGATCATCGGTGCCTTGGAGAAGTAGAACGAGTTGTTTGTTGATAAACTCCGTTCCATTGTTTGTCCGAATGATTCTGACGGTTATGTGAGTCATATGTAACAATTCACATTTTCAGGTTAACTTTATTCCCAAAAATTTTACTATTCACTTTTTACTATTCATTTTTACTATTCACATCAAAAAATTTTATTTCATATTCTCGTAAGTTAAACTATTTTAATGATAATCCGAGAATTTCACACTCGTCGGATCATTTCTGCAAAAATCACGAAGCCGTGTCCGAGATTTACTTTTAGGTTTAAACGTCATTCTAGCATCCCGATATATCTATAAAACATTATAAACAATAGAAATATGATTTTCTCTCATTTTAGGACAATTCCAAAAGTTTTGGAATTTTACGTTTTTCAGTTCAGCGTTTTACGCGAATTACGCGTTTTAGACCTGTGTTTCCAGTTTTTAGCAGGGTTTTAGCACCCGATAGAACCTACCACTCATTTTATATTTTATTATGGAGTATATTGATAAGTTCTAGCATATTTATAAGTTTTATATTTTTAGGATACCCGGTTTTATGTTTCGTGACTTAACAACTTACGGTTAGCAATTTACGGAGTCAAAACTAGCTACATACTTAGGATATTATCATCCAAAGACCATGACTACTCATCTAGTCACCCTTATCCCATTGAAACCGCCTCTAGGGGGGGGGATTCACACTTGTGGCATGATCTCATGACTTTAGCCATTAGATCAAGACTTATTTACAACTTTGTCACCAAGTTTAAGCACTTTCCTAGTTAGCTTCCTAACCTCCTCATTCATGCTATAAATAGCCAACTAGAAACACTTTGATCTTCATCTTTTCATCACCATAAACGCCACGCCCATTAATCCTAGCACCATGATCCTTTGATCTTCAATATACAAGTTACACATAAGAGTTCAAAGTCTTAGTATTCTCTACCTAGTTCTCAAGTTTGTTTGGTGATTCCATGGTTGATTTAGGAGCTACACAAGGTTACTAGGGCTGAAGTTAAATGATTTTCACAAGGGTTAGATCAAGGCTAGCAAGGGTTACAAGAGTTGGGGTGAAGGGTTTGCAAGCATAGGTTTAGTGTCCTAGTTCCATACTTGACTTCCTTTCTTAAGAGAAAGCCAAAAGTTGTAAGAAACCCTTATACACTTTCTTACTCAATATCATTTTCATACTTATTATGGTTCTTTCATGCTATATATGGTCTTTGTATTATGTTCATGATGTATAAAAACTAGTAAAACAAGTTATGGTAACTATATATTAACTTATGATAAGTAAACAAGTAAACTAGTGACTTTTATGGAGAACCACGACCAAAATAGTACAACTATGATATTTGACACTTACTTACTGTTATAAAGGACTTCAAAAGGAAAACATAGCAATTTGAATCATCCAAAACGAGTACCCGAGTCAAAAGATACGGCCAAAAGAAGTTAGCGAAACCAAAACGCCGAAACTGCCAACACCCTACTGTTTGCATTCTGCCATTTTGAAAGTCACCCTTCTGGTCTGATTCATCAAAAAGTTAAAACACGAAAGTTGTCCGGAACGACGTTTTCGTTCAGGATCAAAGAAGCTTGAGCCCTGAAAATGCTTTCTGAGTGATAATTTTCTTCAAATTCTTAACAGCCCATTTTTAGACCAAAGTAACTATATAATGGTTATAATTAGATGAGACCAAGAGATCTAATGACCTAAAGCCAAGACCACAACCATGGCTAAAGCCAAGGTTGAGTCTCAAGACCATGGTAACAATGACCAAGGTCACGGCAAAGCCACGGCTAAAGACCATATAACTTTTAAAGATCAAAAAGCTTATATATATATGTTATCAAATACTACAATAGTAGGGAGCCTCATGTGAGGAGTTCATTAAGTAAGCCGTCGAGACGAGTTGTGGATTTACGAATTAAAGTGTCCTGGCTCCTCGAACGTTTACTCCATGACTTCTGAATTATGTCGGCCCGAACGGTAGTAAGAGATGTACAACCTATACATGTTTCATAAACCATTTATATTCAAAGACTTACACTATATACTAAGTACTACATCATGAACATTATGCAAGACATATATAGGCAATTCTTCGTATTCTTAGACGTTACTCCAAACCTAAGTCGCAACGTTCAATTATAGGCTGCTCTTAGAGACTTTCGCGATTCGACTACCACTTTCATGTCTCATTACATAAGCTTAAGGTGAGTCATAGCCCCTACTCTTTTCATACTTGTTTTAACTCTTGGGGGGGATACATGCTCAACTACTTGCTTACTTGTACAAATACTCAAAACATTTATACTTGATTGCTTTATACTTGATTGTGTTATACTTGATTGCATTATACTTGATTTCATACATACATGACTGTTTTATACTTTGGGAAGTGGCTCCCAGTAATCTTTTATCTTTGGGAAGTGGCTCCCAGCAAACTTTTATCTTTGGGAAGTGGCTCCCAGTTTTCTTTGGGAAGTGGCTCCCAGTTGTCTTTGGGAATTGGCTCCCAAGTGAGGTCTTCGGAGATGAAGTAGAGACTCACTACTAATTGCTTAATTGTTTTGATGAACTTATACATGTCTTTATTATACTATATGTTAGCAGTGGGTTGTGAACACACAGGTTACAAGTCTTTTATGGCGGGACTTGCAACTGAGTGGATTCACGATGCCTTTGCTGTGTGATCATTTTTATAGGCTTTATTTGTTAGACAAACTCTATGAACTCACCAACCATTGTGTTGACACTTTAGCATGTTTATCTCAGGTTAGTAAGGCGATAGCTAGTGCGTGGAACTTAGAGTCAAGCTGCATATTCTGAAGACTTACGCTTTTATCATTTACCATTCAAAACATTTTGTATACATTTATGTATCATACTTTGGAATCTCATGTTTGTAACTTTGAATTCATTAATCGAATGGTAACTTTTCAAAACGTCTCATTTAGAGTTCGTTTTCTATAACTTATACTTTGTATTATGAATTAGCACCCCTATGACACAGTCTTCCGCTGCGATATTTTGGGGGTGTTACATCATACTAGCAGTTGTTTGATGAGTTTTATGATAACTTCTGGAGTCACGTCCTTGGTTCTCAAAAACTTTACCCATGTAAACCGAGAGTATTCGTCGACAACAACGAGTACACATTACTTCCCATTTATACTCTTCACACATATTGATCTGCCTGGGTCCATGTGAAGGGTGTAAAGAACATCCATGTTAGTGTTGACAATTTTAGGTTAGTGAGTATGCTTCTTTCGTTTACCCAGTTAACAAGCTGAATGAAGAAGTTCTTTTTCGAACTTTAATCTGGGTAGGCCTCATGCAAGATCATCGTGAGCAAGATCATAGATGGTACCAAAGTTCAAGTGATTAAAACTTTGTTGCCATAGCCACGATTTGTTCTTTGAGGTCTTTGAGAGAGGGCAAATAGGAGAGGACCGCATCACGTCTTCGATAGAAAAGGTGTATAGATTTGTGCCATGACTGTCTTTAAGAAGATCAATACCATCCAATTCTCAGACGAAGCATGTGTAATTTCTGAAGGCAATCTTCAAGATCGGAATCAAGATATTGACCAACAGAGAACAGATTATGCCCAAGTCCTTCCACGTAGTATACCCAGGAAATTAGCTGTCTCCATAAACATAATCTCCATAACTTATAATTACCCCAAAATGATAGTTCCCGAATCTAATTGTCCCGATAAACTTATTCATGAAATTCTCGAGCCCTGAGCGATCCCCAATCATAGGTTTAGAGCAGTCTGAGTCCAAATATCAAAGGACGAAATGTACGACCTGCATTTGGAAACAGACGAGAGCAGAAAATTTGGAGCGTCGGATCCCCAATTTGAGTTGGGTTCCAGTTGGTTAGTGCAAACAAGTTCTGGAGCTACTAAGACCTTAGGTGCATTCGTTTCAATGGTGGAAATTTCACTAGTAGATGCACTGGGCCTAGTTAAAGGACATTGGGTCTCCAAAGGGAAAGTTCTACCAGTTGGCTTCCATTCCTTAATGGGCACTACTTTAGAGTTGGTTATCCTAGTTAAAGGGCACTGTTCTCCTAAAGTGAATTTCCTTCCTGTGGGCTTCCATTGATAACCAACATTGGCAAACAGTTTACCTGTTGCTTTCCAAATTTGCTTACTTTGTTTAGCTCTCCAAACTTTCTTAACTGGGGTTTTGTAAAACGACTTCAGAAATTTCTTAACACATTTATCATGATTACTCGAAATTATGCATTCATTACATGTTTTGCAACGTGAATTTGGTTTTGAATTATGACTCATTTTGCTCAAGTTGGACTTAATGTTCCTCATGTGGTCATCTACTTTCTTTTTAGGAACACTTTTAGCAGGTGAAGTCCTATAATTCCTTCTATTTTTCCTTTGTTTGGACTCTCTAGCTTTAGTGTTACTATTTACTCTTGTATACGGACTAATGGGAATTTTAGTCTTTTTCACTTCCGGTTGCTGAACATGTTTTGATGTGTTGGGATCTGAAGTTTCCAAGGGTACCTCAAAGGTAACATGCTTGTTCTTAGTCATAGATGATGATGCAGTAGACCTATCTTGCTTGCTATCAATTTTAGGACATGTACGAATAGCATATTCTAAGAGTTCATGAGATCTATTAGTGAGAAAGCAGGCACCTACAATAGCATCATCAAGTGGTTTTGCTATCCTATCTCTTCAATGGTTTCACGAAGCAAGTCAAGGCACTCCTTAAGATGTTTAAGATAGTCTCTATGAACTAACTTATTATTCCTAAGGGGAAGAGGAATATTCACAGCATCAATTGCGTACTTCTTACAAGCAGAAACCTTTTGAACAACATTATCACAAGTGATGATCGGCATTTTCCCTTTCACCTGAGTCTTTAGATTCTCAATCTCTTTAAGCAAAGAAGTTATCTTTTCATTGTTTATATCACGTGTGATCTTAATTGAATCATATAACTCTTTGTAATGTTGTTTAACTTTTGAATTTTCAGCACGAAACCAATCATTTTCATGTTGCAATTTATTAATGGTATCATGAAATTGAAAATTCTGAGAATCTATAGACTGTGGTTTTTGGGTGCTAATCACATCACTCTTGTTTGACTTCAATTGGGCAATTTGGACCCTCAGGTTCCGAATCGTGTTAGTGTGAGCTTGAATCTTTTCATCACGTTTGGCTAATTCAAAATATGCATCAAATTCAGGAGCATCCGAAGATGTCTTGGCATTTGAGATTTTAGTTCTTTCTTCTAAATGTTGACACTTTAATTGCAAATTAAGATTATCAACCTTTAGTTTCGACAAATGCCTGACTATGTTATCATGGTCATCGTTTTGAATTTTCTCACGCAATTTTAAATTCTCCCCCTCAAGCTCAACAACACGATTCTGGAAAGCGGTCAATGCAATAGACATCTCATGAAATTGGCAGGCCGATAACGTAGAATCAGTAACAGTATAAAATACGTCCTGAGCAACACATTTAGTAATAAAATTCTCATTCATGATGAGAATATTTTTTTCTCTCAATTTCACTGTATTTAAGATCAATTGCCAATTGTTTTCCCTCATTTTCCACATCTTTGAAGACCTTTCAGTCACATCATTATTAATTGTTTTTTGAAGACCCTCAAAATGTTCTTTGAGAAGTTTAAAAAATGGCATGACCTCTGTTAAGTAGCATTGTTTTGTTAGTTCAAAACCTCTTTCCCCTTCAGTAATACCCATTGGTGTTATTCTCTTTTTACATGTTTTATCAAAATCAGCGAATAATTGACCAAGGACATATAAGGCAATTAGTGTATTATTTTGCGTGGGGAGGGTGAAAGGAACAAGATGTCGTGGTGTGTTAATGGGATATATCGTTGGGCCAGCTATCCGAAAAACTGTACGTGTTTTTCCTACTATTCTTTTTGCTTGCATCTTTTCCATGTCAATGTTCCAGAAGACTTGTTCTGGAGTAAATTTCTTTTGTGGGACAAAGATAGCTAATTGATTATCTTCAGAGTAATCATAATTGTACAAGATTTTATTAGCTATGCACTGGGGATCCCTTAATTTCTTAGCAAGTTTTTCTCTGGTTCTATGTTCTATCTCATTGCCCTCATCATCAGATGTAGCATCAGGTGGGGCATGATTAGGCTCAAGCATAATGTTTGCATCATATAATGCCGGTTGTGCACCTATACCGCTTCTAAGGAAATTGGCTTTTGGCTTAGTAGAATCCTTCTCACTATGATCATCACTCAACTTCCTTTGTTTATGCATCATTTGAGCAGTTTGAATGGTTTGGCCTTGCGTGTATAACGTATCCTCAAGTTTATTTTTTAGGATTTTAAGACTAGAGAAATCATTTAGGAGTTTTGTTTCCTTTTCTTTGAAATCATGTTTGAGTGTGTTTAAGCCTTTCTGAATCTCTTGTTTTTGTTTAACAGTTTGATCCAGTTGTTTTTGCAAAGATTGTAACTCCTTTTTCAATGTTTCTCGCTTAAGATTATTTTCAGATATGTATGCACGCATTTTCCATTCCATATTCTGCTCATGTCCAGTGAGTTCAAATCTAGCACGTTGTTCATACATTGCCACCTGATCCTTAAGGATATTAAATCTAGTGGTCAAGGAGTCATCAGGGTTATAGGCAGTGTTCTCATGCAACACACAATCATCATTTAAAACAGAAGATGCCCTACATTGTACAACAGACACTTCATTGTGTTTCATATGTTGTTCACATGGGTCAACATTGCAATTTCCCATGTCAACAACATCTGAATCGACATCGTTTGTCGGTTGTACTTTGTTAGGAATTTTTTGTTCATCAACCATGTTACACAGTTCGAGTACCTTAGCACATGACACCTGTTCATTTACCGGTCTGATATATGCATCCACATCACGTGTAGGAGTCATTGAGCTGTTCGTTGTGTCAAGCTTATCAGTCTCTGATCCTCTGCCTTTGGTGACAACTGACCCAGCATCCGATGCTTTACCTGAATCCACAATATTATCACTTGATTGCTCCCGACATGCCTTCACCTTGTCTTCATGCATGAGTTTGTGTTGTGCTCTTTCCATAATGTACTCCTTCACATTACCCATGAGTTGGAGTAGTGGGACTCTGAAAACGTCAACTTCAATTCCCGTATGAGTAGCAAATCTCTTTTTCGTCATTTAACACTCATGATCATACTCCTCAGTAAATCGTGAATCAATGAACGCATGGAGTTGGTTGTTGATCACACATAATGCAGCCATAGAACTCCCTTCAGAAAATTCACCTGTTTCAAGTTGTTGTTGAAGTTGATCTAAGTGTAGAGTCATTTTGACTGTGAAGGTCTCAACATTTTGACCAAAAAGTGTTGCGAATGCACGATTGAAACCTCCCAAGTATCCAGGTTTTGCAAAGAGAACCTTGAGATGTGAATGGAGTGATCGAAAACATTCAATGCGACTATCCTTTGCATTATCGGGCAATTTAATTGGCTGTTGTAGCACATTATCATTAGAATTCGAGCACGAAGGTTCCATAGCAGTGATTTTATGTTATTTAGTCATAATTTGGTTAGGTTGATGCAAGTTGTTACGGTGAAATTTTTGGTCTGAAAATTTAAAACCTCAATAACTTCACTCTGGAGGTGATTTGGGCCTCGAAAAATCCGTTTCACGACTTCATGGTGAAACCTCAAAATATTCGGCTTGTTCCGGACGTTTTGACAGCTAATTCGCTGTAAACGGAGTTACGGTTCAAAAGTTATGACCGTTTGATGTTTCGACGTAAAAAGTCAACTTTGGTCAAACAGAGTTAACCGCAAGATCAGGCAAGGTAACCGCAAAGAGGAGCAAACCGCAACAGAAGCAAACCGCAGGAAAGGTAACCACAAGGTGAGTTAACCACAAGGTGAGATAACCGCAGGGAGTGACTAACCGCAGGGAGTAACTAACCGCAGGGAGCAACTAACCGCATGGAGCAACTAACTGCAGGGAGCAACTAAGCGCAGGGAGTTAACCGCAGGAGAGATAACCACAGGGTAGCAACTAACCGCAGCACGGAGCGAACCGCAGAATAGTCAAATCGCTGAGTGATCAAACCGCAAGAGAAGCTAACCACAAAGATCTAACCGCAAATCACTTAACCACAGGAGCTAATCGCAGTTGACAAAAGTCCAAAACTGTCACTTTCCTTGCGATTTGTTTGTATTCCCAAAATAGTAATCACAGACAAACTAACCACAGAGATAAGGAACTAATCGCAGATAAGCAATGTAACAGTTGAGTTAACCGCAACAATGAAATACGCCCTAAATCTAATCCAAACTTCAAATAGGCTTAAGATATGGTATAACCAACTGAACCCTAATGTTGTACTAGTACCAAGGATCATAAAAGTACACCCATAACGTATCAAATAACACTAGAAAGATCAAACCATGATGTTTTCAAAGAAAACTCTTCTAACTCACAAAAACCACACCAAATCCAAATATCCAAGGCCCTAAGATACTCATAATCATAAACATGTATGGTTACTTGTGGTTAGATTGATTCAAGAAGAAGAGATTTTAGAGAGATAACGTGGGAGCCTTTTCAAGTGAGAGAAATAAGAGAAATATATTAGCTTAATGTGAAAGGTCCAACCCTCTCCACTAGTGGAGAGGGGTATTTATACGAACAACTAAACGCCCCCTGAAACGGGCTGTGGAGCGGGCTGACAGTAGGTGAAGACCCGACCCAACACCACAAATACTAACTAATACTAGACTACGTTCTAACTAATATAATAAATACTACGAGCTACAACATGCTAAGCTATACTCGGGGTGACCGATTCTTCAGATGAATAAACGTATTCCTAACATTAGAAATGATCGTTAAAATATTATTGCAGAAAATGAGAAATACGTTTTACCTCGGCTTTTACCTCTTGACTCAAATATGAGAAATAGATAGATGTACGGATACATAACCAAAATAAATTAGCACTACGACCCACTGTTTTATGAGATATTTGGGACTTTCATCAACAACCATAAGATCACACCAATCATGAACTTGCTGCCTTCAATTTTAAAAGAATACTCAAATTAGAGGACATGGTAGTCATAACTGCAAAACATAATGAATAATCACAATACTTATTGCTTTAAAAAAAAGAAAAAAAAAAACTACTGTTTAAAGTACCTACCTTAGAAATCAAACATTTTTGTTAATACAAATATCGCCTAAAAACGTTATTTATATTTTACGATCTTCGCTAAGTTTTGTTAATGACAAATGTAAACTTTAGTTTCTAAGTAAAACATAATCTTAGTTTTAAAGACTTGCATAAACTAGACTTTTGCTACATTTTACATTTCATAAAACACAACACTTCTTATTTTCTAAAAATAGAATTGTCACATCACATTTATGGCAAGTTTTGTCATTATACATTTATGGAAAGAAATGTGTTTGACTTACTTAGATGTTGCTTGCAAGTTTAGTGTTTGACTTGATATTATGTGATGTGACATTGTTTGGTTTGCAAAAGTAATGAGTTGTGACTTTGTTTGGTTTGCAAGATTTATTGCAAAACCAACTGCAAGCCCGGCGGTACCCTGGAGGTACACGGGCGGAACCCTTCTCAGGGGTCCGCCTGATCCGCCAGACCTGCAGAAGGTTTTGGCTATAAATATTGAGCCACAATTTGAATTTTGGCTCATCACTTGACATTATATTTTTACACACACATTCATTCTTTCATCTAACCTCTTAACATTTCATATGTGAAGTTTCTTTTTGTAGCAAAGAGATTCACAAGCTTACTAAAAGTAACAAGTATTCAACACAACGTTGCAAGACTTGTTAGCTTAGCATTGTGTAGACTTGTGTAGTTTACACTTCATTTGATTGTGTAATTTCAGTAGTGACCGGTTAGTATTTTAGTCCTCAAAATACAAAGTGTGTAGGGAGTAGTTGTACCCTTGTAAAGAACTAACGGGAGTGGTTGTACCATTGGTAAAGAACTCGACATCTAGCTTTGTGTCAGTAAAAGTATAAGCGACGTGTAAGGTTTTCTCCGCCGGTGAAAGGAGCTTGTTGACTAGTGAAAGAAACTCTCGAGTTCGATACTCGGGGCGTGGACGTAGGGCAAGGAAAAAGAGTCATTGTAGCCGAACCACGATAAATACTCGTGTTGTGGTTTGATCGTTTCTTTCATTTACTTGCATGTTATATATTGTGTTTGTGTACATATCTTTGATCAAACGGAAAGTTTCAAAGCTAACTTAACAAGTTAAAAAGATTTTAATCGGTAAACTATTCAACCCCCTTTCTAGTTTTCCACAATTGGCATCAAGAGCTACGTTACTCAAGCTTTTAAAATATATTGTGTTTTAAAACTTGAAACGATCCATGGATTTTGAAAATTATAAAGAAGGGCAATCTATGCAAAGACCACCACTCTTTGAAGCAAATGGTTTTATATATTCGAAAAACCGTTTTGAAACTTACGTGAAATCTAAAGATATAGATTTGTGGTACATAATTATTGATGGTGATAACATAGTTACTAACATCAAAGATGATGATCAAAAGAAATTAATAGGTAAAAATAATGAAGCTAAAATGATGCTTTACAATGCTTTGCCTAAGAAAGAATATGGAAGAGTCTTTTTGTGTAAAACCGCCAAAGATATTTGGCAATCTTTAATTGTCACTCATCAAGGAAACTCACAAGTTAAAGATAACAAAATTGATCTTCTTTTTCAACAATATGAACAATTTGTTATTTCCGAAGATGAGATTAGTGATAATGCTTTTGCTAGATTTAATACTATTATTACTTCACTTAAAGCACTTGACGAATCTTTTTGTAGTAAGAACTTTGTCAGGAAATTTCTTAGAGCACTCCATCCGAAGTGGAGAGCGAAAGTAACGGCAATTGAAGAAATCCAAAGATCTTTCAAGCATGTCACTTGATGAGCTAATTGGAAACCTCAAAGTTCACGAAATGGTAATGGAAAAAGATTCGGAACTAGTTAGAGGCAAGAAAGAGAAAGTTAAGTCCATTGCCTTGAAAGCTAGAGTCCAATCAAGTGATGATGAAGAATTTACTTCGGATAGTGACGATGAGGAATATGCTATGGCCGTTAGAGACTTCAAGAAGTTCTTTCGTAGAAGAGGAAAGTTTGTAAGGCAACCTAAAGATGACAAGAAAACTTTCCGAAAAGATCGTGATGATAGGAAAGGAAAGGTTGAAAGAAAGTGCTATAGGTATGGAGACACAAGTCATCTTGTAGGAGAATGTCCAAAACCACCCAAGAGCAAACCTCAACAAGCTTTTGTGGGTGGTGCTTGGAGTGACTATGAAGGAGATGATGATGAGCCAAAGAATGACGATGTTGCTCTCATGGCTCACAACTCAAATGAGGTATTACCCGACTCATCTTACTCCTCTATTGATGATGACACTTTACAAAAAGAATATAACAAACTTTGTGAATTGAGCTTAAAAATCATAAACAAAAATAAATTTTTGAAAACTAAAAAGGAGTTTTTAGAAAATGAAGTTTATGAGTTAAAAGAAAATGCTAAGAGATTAGAAAAGAGTAAAGGTATTGACACACCATGCAAATCATGTGAAGAGCTTAAACTAGAAGTTGAGAAACTCAAAATTACTCAAAATGATCTAATAAAACAAACCACAAAGTTTAAGAAGTTCGATAAGAGCATTTCTTGTGCGGATGAAATTATGAAACTTCAAAAGTCACCCTTTGATAAAACAGGACTAGGATTTACGAAAATAGAAACTTCAATGGGTCAAATGAAACAAGAAAAGATTGCACAAGAAACAAATAAAATTGCTACAGCAACCTGCGGATCAGGCGGAACCCAATTTAGGGTTCCGCCCGTTGGTCCCGAAGGTTCCGCCAGGCCTGCTGCAGCAGTAACCTCATCCACTTCGGATCGTTCAAAATTTGTTAAAGTTACATACAAAAGTGGAACAAAACCTGTGTTTAAAACTGGAGTAGGATTTAGTAAAAATGAATTTAGAGCTAAAACTACTCAACCAAGACCTAAGACTCCAATTCCCAAACGCCCCTTTCCAAAGAGCAACTTCAATGCTCGACCAAACTACCAACATGTTTGGAACCAAAACACTCCTAGACATTACCAAACTCCAAACCACATGCCATGGAACCCTTATGCTCTATTTTCATACTTAGAACAAATTAATGGCATGCTTAACCAAAATGGACCCATGAGAAATTAGGGACCAAATGTTTGAGTGTTTTTCATAAAATAGGTGTGTCTCAAAGTTTGTTTGGAACCGGATGAATGGATTAAAGATAGTGGTTGTTCAAGGCACATGACGGGTAACAAAAGCCTCTTCACTTCTTATCACAAATGTGACGGAGGTAATGTTACGTTTGGTAGTAATGCTAAGACCAAAATCATCGGAAAAGGTACAATCTCTCATGACTCCCTCTTTATAGATGATGTAGCTCATGTTGATAACTTAGGTTTTAATCTCCTTAGTATTAGTCAACTTTGTCGTAATAAGTATAGTGTTCTTTTTAGTGAAAATGGAAGTAAAATACTTAAAGATGGTATAACCATAGCCAAAGGTATCCTTAAGAACAACGTATATGTCATGAAGATGGATCCAACATCTAGAGACAAACTTTGTCTTACCTCATTAGATGAATCTTCAACTTTATGGCATAGACGTTTAGGAGATGCTAACATGAGACTAATACAAAACCTCTCCTCCAAAGACTTAGTTCGAAACCTACCCAAGTTGAAATATGACCAACACTTTTGTGATGCTTGCAAAGTCGGTAAACAAGTCCATAATAGCCATAAGGCTAAAAACTTGGTTTCTACATCTAGATGTCTAGAACTTTTGCATATGGATTTATTTGGTCCATCCGCTATACAAAGTTATGGAGGTAACTTCTACACTTTGGTCATAGTTGATGATTACTCAAGATATACTTGGACAAAATTTTTGAAAAGTAAAAATGAAGCTTTTGATAAATTTGAAATTCTAAGTAAGAAAATTCAAAATCAAGTAGGGTCTAATATTGTGTCTATTAGAACGGATCACGGTCGAGAATTTGATAATGAATTTCAATTTGGTAACTTTTGTGATAATAATGGAATAACTCATAACTTTTCGGCTCCACGTACTCCTCAATCTAATGGTGTAGTAGAACGTAAAAACCAGACATTGCAAGAGATGAGTAGAACAATGCTTAATGAACAAAACATTCCACAAAAGTTTTGGTGTAATGCCGTCGACACTTCAACGTACATTTTAAATCGAGTCCTAATTAGACCATTTTTGAATAAAACCCCTTATGAACTATATATAGGTAAAAAGCCTACATTAGGATAATTTAGAGTGTTTGGGAGTAAATGTTTCATTCTTAACACCAAGGATTATCTCACCAAATTTGACCCAAAGTCTTATGAAGGTGTATTTCTTGGATATTCACAAAATAGTAAAGCATACATTGTTTTGAACAAAGAAACCTTAAGAGTCGAGGAATCGTTGAACGAAACATTTGACGAGAGTCCACCTCCCTCTAAGACATCACCTTTGGTAGATGATGACTTAGTTGAAAGCCAAGCAATAGAAAATCAAGAAATTTTAAGTGATGACAAAGAAGATGAACTATTTAACAAAGAACTTGTCAATGTCAAAGAATCTAAAAGTCATCCATTAGAGGGTGTCATTGGCAACATAAACGAAAGAACACTAAGGTCGAAAGTTCAAAATGAAAGCAACTACTTTTGTTTCGTGTCAACCATTGAACCAAAAAATATTAATGAAGCAATTAAAGATGAGTCTTGGGTAATTGCAATGCAAGAAGAGTTAAACCAATTTGTTAGGAATGATGTATGGACATTAGTTCCTCAACCAAAGAGTCAAACTATAATTGGAACAAAATGGGTATTTCGTAATAAAATGGATGAAAATGGAATTGTGTCTAGAAACAAAGCTAGGCTAGTTGCACAAGGATATAACCAACAAGAAGGCATTGACTACGATGAAACTTTTGCTCCGGTTGCTAGGCTCGAGTCAATTAGAATCTTACTTGAATATGCATGTGCACACAATTTTAAACTCTTTCAAATGGATGTCAAAAGTGCATTTTTAAACGGAGTCATTAATGAAGAAGAGTATGTTGCTCAACCACCGGGCTTCATCGATTTTGAAAAACCAAATCATGTTTACAAACTTAAAAAGGCTCTTTACGGACTTAAGTAAGCTCCAAAAGCATGGTATGATCGACTTAAAACATTCCTAGTTGACCATAAGTATACCATGGGCTTAGTTGATAATACTCTCTTCACTAAGAAGAAAGATTCACATATTATCATAGTCCAAATCTATGTTGATGACATTATATTCGGATCAACTTGTCAAGAATTATGTGTGGATTTCTCAAAAATCATGCATGACGAGTTTGAAATGAGTATGATGGGAGAACTCAACTTTTTCCTAGGACTCCAAATCAAACAACTAGAAGATGGTATCTTCTTTAACCAATCTAAATATATTAAAGACATGCTTAAGAAATTTGGACTAGAAGATTCGAAACCTATCAAAACTCCCATGTCCACGGAAACTAAACTCACCAAGGATGAGGAAAGTGAATCTGTAGATAGCACTAAATATAGAGGTATGATTGGTAGTCTACTTTACCTAACGGCTAGTAGACCCGACATTATGTTTACTGTTTGTCTATGTGCTCGTTTTCAAGAAGATCCTAAAACTACCCATCTCGAAGCCGTTTAAAGGATTTTTAGGTATATTAAGGGCACTACACATTTAGGTTTATGATATCCAAAAGGAATGGGAATAGACACCATAGTATATGCCGACTCGGATCATGCCGGTGACTATGTCGATAGAAAAAGTACAAGTGGTATTTGTACTTTTGTTGGACATTGTCTCACCTCATGGTTCTCTAAGAAGCAAACGGCTCTTGCTATCTCAACAACGAAAGCCGAGTATGTTTCGGCCGGAAAGGCATGTCAACAAGCTCTTTGGATGAAGCAAGCTCTTGTCGACTACGGAATTCAACTCAACGACATCACAATTCTTTGTGACAACAAAGGTGCCATTGATCTTAGCAAAAACCCGGTTCAACATGCTCGTACCAAACATATTGAAATCCGTCATCATTTCCTTCGTGACAACGTTCAATAAGGAAATATCTCAATTGAGAAAGTTTCTTCCGAAGACAACATAGCCGACATTCTCATAAAACCCTTTAAACGTGAACCTTTTAACCTTCTTAGGCTAGGCTTAGGACTCATGGAACCTACATTATAGTTCTGGACATTAGACAAAAATCGCAAAAATCAAAACAAATCCATAACTATTTTTCTCAGCAAGGTCGGCGGAACCCTCACACATAACGGGCGGAACCCATTTCAGGGGTCTGCCGTATCCGCTGACCTGCAGAACCAAAATCTTTGTTTATATTAAACCAAACACCCATTATCTCATACCACCACTTCCAAACTGCTACTATTCACTTTACCATCCATCCATACCTACGAATTCTTGGTCTTTCATTCATTTACATTGCAACTAAATCATCATTGTAAGTATTCTAAACATGATTAAAATCCTGATCTGAGTTTAGGAATTCTATTTCTTGCACAAAAACAAAAACTTGGGGTTATGCATTAACTTGAAAAACTCATGCATTAGATTAGGTGTTTAATAAAACTAATCATGTTTCCCATAGTTAGGAATTCCATCTTTAGTTAGTATAAACATGTTTGCTAAAACACCCCATGTCAAATCCTTCCAAAAATTTCTCACAAGTATGACAAAAAAAAATTTTTTCGTCTCACATTGAGAATACAAAATCAAAACGTTATGTTTAAAACATCACTTGCATAATGTCTCTTGAATGCTAAAGGGAATACATAACCAATATGTATTTTCGGGTACATTCAAACGAAGCTACATTGAACTAGGAGCGTTTGGGTTATCTTTTGTTTTATAACAAAACTTGCATAAAACGATTTTGAAGCATCAAAATGAGTCAAGATAACCGCACTTCCACATTGTTTTCATATAGGCACACACTAGAACTTCCACATTATAATAGTGGTTTACGTAAGCTAAAATGTGAAATTTTGTTGTTCTAGGAATCATCATGCCTCCTCTAACCCACTACGACCACAAGGACACCATTAAGTACCTACCAAAACACCACAAAACCAAAGGCCTTACCCCAAATCAAGTAAACGTTTTTAAAGCCCTAAAAAAAACTATGTCCATGAGGGTAGAACCATTGACCCGTCCTTCCTAGAAGGCACAAACCTTTACGCCGATTTTGCCACAATCAACTTTGAGTGTCTTTTGAATATCGACGAGCCTATTTGTCCTAGGTTCATTCTAGAGTTCTATGCATCCTCCGTCCTCTCCACGGATGATTATGGTCATATGTCTATCAACTTTAGGGTTAGTGGTCATCAATACTCCTTCACTCTTGAGGAGTTTGCTCAAATCCTAGGTGTTCCAAACCATGGTACTTGCCTCTATTCCGACTTGCACTCCCTCTCAACTCTTGACAACCTTCAAGACCGTATCCACCCTTATGACACACCCCTTGTCTCAAAAGACGTTCTCCGTGACCACCTCTTTGTTAGGACCACCACCACTAGGAGAACCCGTTCGGGGAATGAGGTCGATAAGGACCCATATGGAATGGAAATGAACGAACTCAAACCCCAATTCAAGAAATGGGAGGAAGTCCTTAGAGCCAATGTCATTAGCACAATAGGGAACCGTGACCATATCAACCTTTGCCTTTGCTACATGCTTTACTCCTTGTCCGTTAGGCAACCCTTCAACCTTGCCTACTACATGGCCAAGAGAATGGCCGACATTCCCGTGCATGGCACAACGGCTATGCCGTATGGAATGCTCTTGACCCGTCTCTTTAGGTTCATCTCACCCATTCCACCAACTCCAAACGGTCTTTGCCTTAACTACTCTCTCATCCCACACACCTTTGTCCCACTAAGTGATAAGAGAGTGTACAAAGCCCAAGGAAAACGTCCACATCCTCCTACCTCATCTTCGTCTTCCTCAATGAGTGAAGATGACAATTTGCCAAACTCTAGGCTCCCTCCTCTCGAATACCTTTCTCAACTTCCGGATATTCCTAATGAGTCGGAGGAGTTCAAGCAAACAAATGGGATGTTTAAGAATCTTGGAAGGTTCCTTGGAAAGCTCAAGAACAAGATCGACCGTCAATGAGTGCGGGTGTGTAGGAGTGTTTGGCACTAGGTGCTATTTGAACAAATTTGGTCGTTTAAACAATATTTGTGATGAATTTGTGTGTTAGTACAATGTTTGATACAATTTGGAACATGTAGTATCTAACTTTGATGCAGGTAGACAACTCTTGGCAAGTTGTCAAATTTTCAAGTTTATGATATTTTCACTAAGTATAGTGAAATTCTCGACCTCAAGGTCAAAGTCCTATGAAATGCATGTTTACGTGTCTATTTTTTGCATTGCCCAACCAGAAATGCCTTATCTTTTTTATTTTAGGAGTTTTCAAAAATTTTGAAAATCGTCTCGCGGGTCAAAAACACGGACTGCCAATTTTTTTGGGTCTGGCAGATCTGGCGGTACCCAACATTGGGTTCCGCCAGTGTAAATTATGGGAATTCCAGAATTGGCCCAACGGACCAGGCGGCACCCTCAAATGGGTTCCGCCTGTGTATTCTGAGGGTGCCGCCAACAACCTGCAGAATTTTTGTTTTCATTTTCACCAATTCAACATCCAAACACCAAAATCCAATCCTTTTAGATAGAAACCCATTACTTGCAATGTGTTTAGCATAATAGGATACTCCTTCTTCCATAAACTTAACCAAAACCAATTCTCGCCAAAATTCAAATTTTGCCATAACAACCTCAAGTACCCCTCAAACATAAAGGAAGGAACCCTTTTAAGGGATCCTTGAAATCCCTGAGATTTATACTACCACAAATCCACCAAAACCACTAAGCATTTAGTGCAAAACTTGTCTTCTCACTTCACCATTTTCATTGGATTGACTTCCATGATATGACAACCCACAATTAGTTTTCCAAATCATTAGAAACCTCCATTTTTGTATGGACTAACATCAAATCCAAACACTCCTTTCCATAATCCATCAACACTATAAATTAAGCCATCCTAAACACCATCAAATCACACATTCCTCAACACAATTTCTGAAACTTATAAACCATTTTTCACCATGACTAAGTCAACAATCACCTCTCAACCATCAAGACCCATCCGGAAAACCGCTCGAATTAGTGTTAAACCACTATGGTCTAATCAACTCATCAACCTAAGCTCCTCATCCTCGGATGAATTCACATCACCCATAAAAAAATGAACACTTTTTGAACCTTGCATCTCCATCACCATCACCCAATGAACTAAATGAGCTCACTCCACCACCAACTAAATCACCTATTGACCCAACTCCACCAAGTGCTCCAACTCAACCATCCAAAACTTCATCACCATCACCATTACCTAAAATTGAGCCAATGGAACTATTTGGGTCTCCTCCCACATCACCACACCCATTTGTCCAAGATCTTAATGATCTTCCACCAAGACCTACACAACCACCACCTTTTGCAAATGAATCACCAAGGTCAATTCTTGATCAAGATGACCTTTTTAACCACATTCAACCACCACAACAAGTGTACCATCAACCTAAACCATTATTGTTTCACCCCATCTACCATGACATCCATGGTCCTCTATATGGAGAACCAAACTTTGAAAACCATGATCACCCAAATCCACCACACCCTCAACCTTAAACCTTTGAGTCTTTATTTCCTTCATATGAGGATATCCAAAACATGGTTGAAAACCATCTGCATCAAGCAATGGAATTTCAAACCACATTGCTTGACTCAATACCAAACCCATCATCCACCCAAGAACCACAAACCAATCAACCCTCAAACCAAGAAACCAATGCCAACCCATTTCCACCCACTCATCCCCATGTTTGCTCAAATTGTGAGCAAATGGGTGCAAGCATCAAAACGTTGCCTCACCAACTCCAAGATGAAACCCAGTTTGCATTCCAACACGTCATCGAAAGTTTGGATGCCCTTTCCCACCCAAACAAACCCTAGAGAACCATTTGGAGGCCGTTTGCCCCAATTTAGGAACCTAGGCTTTTATTTTTATTTCTTGGTTATTTTTTAAGTTTTTAGAAATAGAAGAATTTTACCCATTTCTTGTCTTTTGACTTTTATAAGTCCAAATTTTACTTGGAATGCTATTTCTTTCTACTTACTTTCGTGCATTATTGGTTGATCATGTTTATGTTGTCATTGTGGTTGCAATGTGTGTGGTAACTACAAGCTTATATATATCACCAACTAACCATTTTTTGTAGGATCCAAAATCCATGTTTCCCATCTTGGCACTCCTTTTAGGGGGAGTAACAAGCAAGGGGGAGCAAGTGCATTTTTTCCGCTTCGCTACTCTACTTTTTTTTTCGACAAAAAGGGGGAGAAATATATTGAACTTTCAAAACTTAATATGATTTTCATAAATTAAGTAAAACAAGTTTAATATAATTTTTTTTAAGTCTTAAAAACCAAGATTTTGTGAGTTACTTAAAAACAAAGTGTATGTTTTGTCATCAAAAAAAAAGGGGGAGATTGTTAATACAAATATCGCCTAAAAACGTTATTTATATTTTACGATCTTCGCTAAGTTTTGTTAATGACAAATGTAAACTTTAGTTTCTAAGTAAAACATAATCTTAGTTTTAAAGACTTGCATAAACTAGACTTTTGCTACATTTTACATTTCATAAAACACAACACTTCTTATTTTCTAAAAATAGAATTGTCACATCACATTTATGGCAAGTTTTGTCATTATACATTTATGATATATCTGAAAAGAGAAGTGAACATGAAGGATCATCAACTCAAAGGTAAATCTTTTGATGAATTGAAGCTTCTATACTTAGAGGCTTACAAAAGAAACAAAACCAGTTTTGTCATGGATACACAAGAAAGACCTTCCAAAGGAAGAAAAGATGATCAGAAGGAACAAGAAGAGAAAGCAGAATTGCCTTCTGTTCAGACAAAAGAAATGGTTGTCCATGTTCCACAAATTATTTTTGCTGAACCTTTACATGCAAGGCATCCAGTCATAGATTGGGAAATCTACAATGATAAGTTTGGCAAAGCATGGAAGATAACAAGAGTTGGAAACAAGGTTGAGATTTTTAAGAACTTTGAAAATCTTCTTAGAGCATGTAACAGAATGGATTTAGATGAATTATGGGTATTAGTTCAAGAGAAGCTGAAAAACAAGTATAAGCCAGATGCAAAGGAGCAAGAGCTATGGGTTGAGTTCAGCAGACTATATGATCCAAATCCTTCTGATACTCATTGGAAATTTCCTTACTATGATTTATCTGTTACATGGGAATACTTCAGCATGAGTCTTGTTCATCATCTTTCCACTCAGAGTGGAATAGAGCTCTTTATGCTAGGAGAGAAAGAGTATCCTTTAAGTTATGAAGTATTATCAGTCTTGATCTCCAATAAGCTTTTGTGTGAAGAAGAGACTGATGCAGTCAAAAGATTGAAAGAGAGCATACTTGATCAGTATGAAAGCCTTAGAAGGAAAAGATAAGGTTTTTGGAAGAGTTCCCTCAAATCCTCAAGGTATGAATTTTATTAACAAAGAAACTTGGTTATTTTATATGGGAATAACAAGTTTAGGGGAGGATTGTTGGGAATAAAATGCACAAAGTAAAGAGTCTGTCTGAAGAGCCTGCTAATGATAGTTAAGCCTGCCTCTTCAGTTCTGCTGATGATGAAGATATACTAACAGTACCTTCTGGGTAAGAAGGTACTTCTAGTTAAAGAAGGTCCAGCCAGTTTTCACAACAAGTTGCTATATTTTAATTAGAGATATTTACTTGTATTATTAGTCTTTGTACAAAGTTATACGTTAAGTAGAAGTAGTACAGAAGTCTCAGTAGATACAATGGAGTGTTTTACCTTGAAAGGTGTAATATTAGGATAAGATAAACCTCTAGTATATTATATTAAGCAACTTGACCACTTGTAATAAGGGCTCCTTATACTATAAAAGGAACCCTTAAGACACCTTCTTACACACACAACCTGCATATCTTTTCATACAGCTTTCATAGCTTTCCATGCATAACTTCTATCTTTAACCTTTTCACGTATCAAAGATTCAAGGTTACACTTGTAATCCTGGTGATAGTTTAGATCACCCGTATTATTTCATCAATAATATTGAATCGTTTTGTGTTATTCTTGTTGTGCTCATTCTCTTTTACTTATTCACCACCTTTGTTCCTTTAGTGTGTTTTAGTAAATTCCGCGTGCTAACTCACATTCATTCATAAATATCCTAAACACATTACTGAGATTAACATCTCAAGTGTTTGCACAATTTACAAAGAATCCTTCCATAAGTGGTATCAGAGCCAGGCTGATATTTACGACATAAAAGAACAAAGCAAAAATGGATGTTGAGCACATTCAAACCAATGTAGCTGCAAAACTTCCATTACTCAAACAGAATGAGTTTGAAATGTGGAGACTAAGGGTTGAACAATATTTCCAAGTGCAAGACTATGCACTTTGGGAGATCATTGAAGAAGGAAACTCATTTAAACCAGCAACCACCACCTCCACAGTAAATGATGCACTTGTCACAACTGTGCAAATAAATCCAATAACTGCTGAAGAAAGAATTCAAAAGAGAAATGATCTTAAAGCCAGGAGTATGCTTCTCATGTCTATTCCAAATGACCAGCTTCTAGTCTTTAACAAATACAAGTGTGCTAAAACCCTTTTTCAAGCTATTGTGGCTAGATTTGGTGGTAATGATGCCACCAAGAAAACCCAGAAAACACTTTTAAAACAACAGTTTGAAAACTTTTCAGCCACACCAAATGAGTCTTTGGACAACATGTTCAATAGACTACAAAAGCTTTCTAGTCAGTTAGCCATTCATGAAGTGATAATATCTCAAGAAGACTTAAACTCCAAATTCCTTAGAAGTCTACCCTCTGAATGGGCAATGCATGTCATTGTCTGGAAAAACAAACCAGACATTGATTCCATGAGTCTCAATGATCTTTACAGCAACTTCAAGATAGTAGAGCATGAACTAAAGAAGTCTACTAGTTCAAGCTCAGGAAATATGGCATTTATGTCATCTCATGGTACTACCAAGAAAGTTGATGAAGATGGTGGAGAAGAAGGTACTGCCAACACAAATTTTGGTACTGCCAGTACTTCTAGCAGTACCAAAACCATTTTAGATGAAACAATTGGTTGTGCTTTCCTAACATCACAACACAATGGTTCCACATTGACCTTTGAAGATCTTCAAGAGATCAGTGATGATGATCTTGAAGAAATGGACATAAAATGGCAGCTTTCACTTCTTAGCATGAGGGCTAAGAAATATTTGATGAGGACTGGAAAGAAGATTGTCATAAATGGCAATGAACCTGCTGGGTATGACAAATCTAAAGTGGAGTGTTACAACTGCCACATGAAGGGTCACTACTCAAGAGAATGTAGAAGACTAAAGAAGCAGGGTGAAAAGGGAAGAGGTTTTGAGAACAAAAACAGGGGAAACAATGAGAACAAGAGCAAGGAAGTGGACATCACTGAAACAAAAGCTATGGTAGCCATTGATGGGCTGGGTTTTGATTGGAGCTTTATGGGTGAAGAAGAGTCATCCTCAAATGAAATGGCTTTAATGGCTCTCTCCAATCCTGAGGTACAAATTACTAAATGTTCTGCTACTTGTGAAGTTTTTAAAGAACTAGAAATCTTAAGAAAACTTTATGATGAGCTGAAAGAAGAACAAAGAAAAACTCATCAAGACCTAGTTAATCATAAGTGTGGTATGTCCAAACTTGAGAAACATATAATTCACTTTAGAGAAAATGAACTCACCTTTTCTGACACAAAATCTATTCTTAATAGAGACATATTTCTTAAAGATGCTGAAATAAACATGTTAAGAACTGAGTTTGCTAAAGTGAAACAAGCAAAAGATAATATTCAACTAACTGTTACAACATTAGAAAATGCTTCTGCTTGTACTAAAAGTATAGTTGAGAACCAAATGAACAAGAAAATCAAATCTGGGATTAGATACAACACATGTCCTCCTCCTTACAGAGGAATTCCTTGTCCCCCAGGTTTAGATCTTGCTGAATCAGGTCTACATGAGCTCACAAATAAACCACTAGAAAAAGTAAAACCTGTAGAAAATAGTGAACCTTTTGAGAGTACAAGTAATACTTCTCTCTCCAAAGAAAAGGTGCTCACTGATAAGAGCTCAGATGTTACAACTATTGAAAGTTGTACATCTGATGAGAATAGAAAAGAGACTGTTTCTAAGAAAGGAAACAAAGTAGGACCAATCAGTCCTAAAAGTGTAGAAAGTATCACAAAGACTAAAGTTGTTCTAAAAACTGTTGAATGTTGTGCTAAATGTAATAGCAAACCTAGAGGTAGTCAGAGAAATTGGAACAATCTTAAGTCACATCAACTTGGTGATAACTTTGTTTTGTACAATAAGGCATGCTATTACTGTGGTAGTTTTAATCATACTCATGCTTATTGTAACAATTGGGTTTCTGGGAGTACATCAAGGTCTAAAACAAGTAAAACAAACCCCAGAAAAGGTTCTGTTAAATCTAACACACCAAAAGTCAATCATACTGTTAGAACAAATGAGCCTGTTTACCCAAAGTTCACTACTAAGGGTGCAAGTAATACTTTCAAACATACACCAAAAGTTGTGAAAAGTCATATTGAAAGGAATTTTGTGGATAAAACACAAGACTGGAAACCAAAACCAAAAGGTTCTGCTAGACCATATGGTCCTGCTAGACCAAATGGTACTGCCAAATTTGGTACTGTCAGACCAAAAACCACAAAATGTGTCAAAAATGAAAATGCTGTTAAGTCCTCAGCATGTTGGATTTGGAGACCACTCCAACCAAATGGTGCATCAACAGTCCTAAAAAGGTTTGATTACATTGATGCACGAGGCAAACCCAAGTCAGTCATGGCTTGGGTACCCCAAAGAAACTAATATGTGTATACATGTGCAGGAACATTCAAATGATATTGCAGATCAAGGATATGTAGATAGTGGATGTTCAAGGCACATGACAGGCAACATGTCTTACCTCACAGACTTCAAATCATTTGATGGAGGATATGTTACCTTTGGGGGAGGAATCAAAGGAAAGATTACTGGTAAAGGTACAATTAAAACCAGTAAATTAGATTTTGAAAATGTGTATTTTGTGAAAGAACTACAGTTTAATCTCTTAAGTGTCTCACAAATGTGTGACACAAAGAACAAAGTTCTTTTTACTGACACTGAATGCATTGTGCTTTCTCCTGATTTTAAAATCCCTGATGAAAGTCAGATTCTTCTTAAAATCCCTAGAAAGAACAATATGTACATTGTTGATTTAAAGAACATTGTTCCTAAAGAGAGCTTAACCTGTCTAGTAGCAAAAGCCTCATTGGATGAATCTATGCTTTGGCATAGAAGACTTGGTCATGTAAACTTCAAAACAATCAATACAATTGCAAAATATGATTTGGTTAGAGGTTTACCCAAAAAGATTTTTCAAAATGACCAAACCTGTGTTGATTGTCTAAAAGGCAAACAACATAGAGCTTCTTGTAAGCCCAAGACCCATAACTCAATTTCTCAAGCTTTATACATGCTTCATATGGACCTCTTTGGTCATACTTCTGTGACTAGCTTGAATGGTAAAAGATATTGTCTTGTAGTTACTGATGATTACAGCAGATTCTCTTGGGTTTTCTTTTTAAGAACTAAGGATGAAACAAGTGAGATCCTTAAGTCCTACATTACAGGGATAGAAAACCAAATGGATAAGAAAGTAAAAGTAATTAGATGTGACAATGGGACAGAATTCAAGAATAGAGTTATGGATGAATTTTGCAAAGAAAAAGGAATAAAAAGAGAATATAGTGTAGCTAGAACCCCACAGCAAAATGGAGTAGCAGAAAGGAAAAATAGAACACTTATTGAGGCTGCTAGAACAATGCTAGTAGATTCTAAGTTGCCTATTTCATTTTGGGCTGAAGCAGTAGGTACTGCTTGTTATGTACAGAATAGGGTTCTTGTGATTAAACCTCATAGAAAGACTCCTTATGAACTTTTATTTGGTAGAACACCATCTCTAAGTTTTATGAGACCTTTTGGATGTCATGTCACTATTCTCAATACCAAAGATCATCTAGGAAAGTTTGAAGGAAAAGCTGATGAAGGCTACATGATAGGGTATTCTTTGCAAAGTAAGGCCTATAGGGTGTATAATAAATGCACTAGGCTAGTGGAAGAAAACCTGCACATAGAGTTCCAAGAGAAACTACCAAATGTTGCAGGCACTGGACCAGATTGGTGTTTTGACATTGATAAACTTTCAGAATCTATGAATTATGTGCCTGTCACAGGTACAAATACTAATGATAATGCAGGTTTTGAAGACAATGATGAAGCATCTGAGGATCAAGATTCCATCTTGATGCCAATTTGGACAGGATTGGATTCATCTTCAAGTCATGGAGGGACTTCAAATACTACAAATGAAGGTGTTGAAGATGATCATGGAACTCAAGATCAAGGGAATCAAGAAAATTCTGAAAATGGAAATGGTACTGTCAATTCACAAGATGGTACTGCCAGTTCAACAGATGGTACTGCCAGTTCACAAATTGGTCCTGCTGAACCATTAAATGTTCTATCAGATGATTCCTTACCAGAAGATATAGGGATTGGAAACCTTCCAATTTCCTATGATGTTCCTACAACACACAACCCAAGAATTCTCAAAGATCACTCCATTGAAAATGTGATTGGCAGCATTGATTCTGGTGTTAAAACAAGAACTCAAGTCTTATCTTCAGACAATGATGGGTTTGTCCTAGCTGTGTATGAAGAAAAGAACCATGAAGTTGCCCACATATGCCTGTTTTCATGCTTTCTCTCTCAAGTAGAACCCAAAAACATTACAAAAGCCTTAGATGATTCAAGCTGGGTTGAAGCAATGCAAGAAGAGCTACTTCAATTCAAACTGCAGAAGGTTTGGGTACTGGTTGATTTGCCCAAAGGTTACAGGGCAATTGGAACCAAATGGGTCTTCAGAAATAAGAAAGATGAAAGGGGAATAGTGATAAAAAAACAAAGCCAGATTGGTGGCCCAAGGGTATACTCAAGAAGAAGGAGTGGATTATGAAGAAGTTTTTGCTCCAGTTGCAAGAATTGAAGCAATTAGGCTATTCTTGGCCTATGCTTCTTTCATAGGATTCACTGTCTACCAAATGGATGTAAAAAGTGCCTTTTTATATGGTACTATTGAAGAAGAGGTGTATGTTTCTCAACCTCCAGGCTTCATTGATGCAGAATATCCAGACAAGGTGTACAAGGTTACCAAAGCTCTTTATGGTCTACACCAAGCTCCTAGAGCATGGTATGAAACATTGGCTTTCTATTTATTGGAAAATGGATTTCAAAGAGGCAAGATTGATCCAACTTTGTTCATCAAAAGAACCAAGAAAGACATCTTGTCGGTGCAGATTTATGTTGATGACATTATCTTTGGATCTACAAATCAGGAATTGTGTGTAGAGTTTGAAAAACTTATGCATAGTAAGTTTGAAATGAGTTCCATGGGGGAACTTACTTTCTTTTTGGGTCTCCAAGTGAAACAATCTAATGAAGGCATATTTATCAGCCAAGATAAGTATGTAGCAGAGATCCTAAGGAAATTTGGGTTTGCAGATTCAAAGGTTGCAAGTACACCAATGGATCCAGAAAAGGGGTTACACAAAGATGCTGAGGGTGAAGATGTTGATGTGCACAACTACATATCAATGATTGGGTCCCTAATGTACCTTACTTCATCAAGACCAGATATCATGTTCTCAGTATGTGTATGTGCAAGGTTTCAAGTCAATCCAAAAGTTTCTCATCTCACAGCAGTCAAAAGAATCTTCAGATACCTCAAGGGCCAGCCTAAGTTGGGTCTATGGTATCCAAGGGAATCATCTTTTGATTTGGTAGCTTACTCAGATAGTGACTATGCTGGTGCAACCCTAGACAGAAAATCCACAATTGGTGGTTGTCAATTTCTTGGCTGCAGACTCATATCATGGCAATGCAAGAAGCAAACAATGGTGGCCAACTCTACAACTGAAGCAGAATATGTTGCAAGTGCAAGTTGTTGTGGCCAAGTTCTTTGGATCCAGAATCAATTGCTTGACTATGGGTACAATTTTCTTAACACCATTATTTACATTGACAATAGCAGTACTATATGTATCATCAAAAATCCAGTTCAACATTCAAAAACAAAACACATTGAAATCAGACACCATTTCATAAGAGATTGCAATGAGAAAAGGTTAATTCAAGTTGTCAAAATTGATTCTGAAAATAATTTTGCAGACCTTCTCACCAAAGCTTTTGATTTAGGTAGGTTTAAATACCTGGTAGCAGGTATTGGTATGATAAATCTTTGAAAAACATGTGTTTTGTATATAAATAAACAAGTTCTGGCCTCTAATCATGGTACTGCTAGTTAGTCATAAGGTACTGTCAGTACAAAATTGGTACTGTTAGTTCCAAGTTTGCTCTGTTTTTGCTCATCTTGATGTTTAAATGTTAACAATACTATAAAACAAGTGCTTTGCACTCTGTTCTTTTGGTTTACAACTAACCATTTCAGGTTACTCAAAGCTTGCTAACATAATCAGGATATGCAAATGGTAATCAGTTCACCAAGTTGTTCAAAACTTTAAGAGCTGACTAGTCCAAAGCAAACGGCTCTTGGTAAAGACTTATCAAATCCGTTGATAGCTGATAGTTTGCTAAAAACTATAAGGTAATCAGTTCACCCAGTTTCAAAAACTTAAACGAACTGACTAGTCCAAAGCAAACGGCTCTTGGTAAAGACTTATCAAATCCGTTGATAGCTGGTAGTTTGCTAAAAACTATAAGGGATATTTTCTAAAATTTCAAAGAGACTGCCAAGTTTTATTTCAAAACAAGGTACTGGTAGTTCAAATTTTAGTACTGGTAGAGTAAAATGGTACTGCTACATAGCCGTTGAGTCTGTCAGGCTAAATTATAGCCGTTGTTTTTAAAAGGGTATTTTTGTGAATTATTCATGTTTTCCTCGAATTAAGGATATAATTATTATAATAAAAGATCTTTTTGACCGCCTCTTCAATTTCTTATCCATAACTTTTATAGTCGGTCAAAAGTCATTTCTCTCATAATCAATCCTTATCATAATTCACACTCACCTTTCATCTTCTACTAGTACAACAATAAAATCCCACCATCGAAATCAAAATCTTCATCAAACCTTTCACCATGGCTCGTCTAAGTTTTGTCAAACGTCACAACCAATTAGCATTTTTGGAAAAGTCTGATGACAATGAAACTTTTCATCAAGCAGTGGATTTTCTAAATAATTCTTATGTCAGGTTTGCTTTACTCGTGAATCCCACTATTTTTGAATCTCAAATTTCACAATTTTGGCAAACTGCTAAACTTAATACTCTTGAGGATGGGATTCAAGAGTTAATGGTCAAAGTGGATGGTAGAACCTTGACTTTTACCGAGTCATCCATTAGAAGACATCTTCGTTTGGATGATTCAGATGGCATTAGTCAACTACCTGATACTAAAATTTTTGAAAATTTGACAAAAATGGGGTATAATGTAACTTCTACAAAGCTTACATTTCCTAAAAAGCATTTTACCCCTCAATGGAGATTTTTGATTCATACCATCCTTCATTGTTTAAGCCGAAAGAAAACCTCATGGGAGCAATTTAGTGGTAACATGGCTGCAGCTCTCATTTGCCTGGCAACAAACAAGAAATTCAACTTTTCAAAATATATTTTTGAAGGAATGGTTCAAAATGTGGACAGTGAAACAAAGTTTTTGATGTACCCAAGGTTCATTTAGTGCCTCATAAACAAATCCAAACATTTGTTACTTCCCCCAAACAAACCTTTTAAGACTCCCAAACTTACACACAAGGTGTTTTCAAACATGAAAATTGGTTTTCAAGGAGAAGAAGTACCACTTTTTGAGAAAATGTTACCACAACATTCTGAAGAACCTGATCATCCATCACCCACACCAACAACACCATCAGTCACACCACCATCACCAGTACCAATACCATCTCATCAACAAACACCAACACCATCTGCAACATCACCATCATTATCACATCATAACTCACCACCTCAATCTCCTCCACAACAAAGTGTAAATGCTCAGACTATCAGGGAATTAAAGGAGCAAGTGCAGTACTTACAAACTTCTCTTGAAAGTCAAAACAAACATTTTACAGAGATCAACACCAAGTTAGTTAAAAGGGTTGAGAAATTAGAGTTGAAAGTGAAGTTGCTGAAGGGTAAAAAGTCTACTCAGTTGGATGTTTCTAGTTCCTCAAGTACAGATGCAGAGGGTTTGGGTCTCTCTTCCAAAAAGGGGAGGATAGGTAGTTCTGAAAATAAAGAAGAGATTCAATTTCAGTTTCATGAAGGAACTCCAGTGATTGATGAAGATCCTGCTACTCAAGAACAAGAGCCTGCTAGCTTAAAAGATACTGCTGCTACAGATACTGCTGAAGCAAAGCAAGATACTGCTGAAGCAGAGCAAGAGCCTGCTGGGATTCAGAGGCTATTAGCTATGAATTTAAAAGGATCTGATCAAGTGTCTTACAAAAGAAAGAGAGGATCACAGCCTCAGGGGAGGTTTCTTGTTTCTGATGAACAATCTGCTGCTCTAAGTCCAGTATCATCACCAAAAGACAAGGGCAAGAAAATAGTGGTTGAAGATGAACCAAAGCCTAAAAAGATGAAGCAGAAAGAACAAGTACAATTGGCTGTAGATGAAGAGTTGTCCAAAAAGCTTCATGAAGAAGAAGTATTGAGGGCTGAAGAAGAATCAAGAATGCTGCAAGAAAAGTTTGATGCTCAGCTGCAATACATCATCTCCATTGACCCAATTGTAAGAGGTGAAGCTTATACCCTAATTTGTGATGAATCTCTTAGCTCAGATGAAATGACAATCAAGCTCAATGATTTCATCACCAAGAAATACAATCAAGAGGCATTGAATGATGTCTATCAGCAGATTCAGAAGAATCAGAAGAAAGGTTTCAAAATGCCACATTCTGAAGCAGATCAGAAGAAGTTCTTCATGATATATCTGAAAAGAGAAGTGAACATGAAGGATCATCAACTCAAAGGTAAATCTTTTGATGAATTGAAGCTTCTATACTTAGAGGCTTACAAAAGAAACAAAACCAGTTTTGTCATGGATACACAAGAAAGACCTTCCAAAGGAAGAAAAGATGATCAGAAGGAACAAGAAGAGAAAGCAGAATTGCCTTCTGTTCAGACAAAAGAAATGGTTGTCCATGTTCCACAAATTATTTTTGCTGAACCTTTACATGCAAGGCATCCAGTCATAGATTGGGAAATCTACAATGATAAGTTTGGCAAAGCATGGAAGATAACAAGAGTTGGAAACAAGGTTGAGATTTTTAAGAACTTTGAAAATCTTCTTAGAGCATGTAACAGAATGGATTTAGATGAATTATGGGTATTAGTTCAAGAGAAGCTGAAAAACAAGTATAAGCCAGATGCAAAGGAGCAAGAGCTATGGGTTGAGTTCAGCAGACTATATGATCCAAATCCTTCTGATACTCATTGGAAATTTCCTTACTATGATTTATCTGTTACATGGGAATACTTCAGCATGAGTCTTGTTCATCATCTTTCCACTCAGAGTGGAATAGAGCTCTTTATGCTAGGAGAGAAAGAGTATCCTTTAAGTTATGAAGTATTATCAGTCTTGATCTCCAATAAGCTTTTGTGTGAAGAAGAGACTGATGCAGTCAAAAGATTGAAAGAGAGCATACTTGATCAGTATGAAAGCCTTAGAAGGAAAAGATAAGGTTTTTGGAAGAGTTCCCTCAAATCCTCAAGGTATGAATTTTATTAACAAAGAAACTTGGTTATTTTATATGGGAATAACAAGTTTAGGGGAGGATTGTTGGGAATAAAATGCACAAAGTAAAGAGTCTGTCTGAAGAGCCTGCTAATGATAGTTAAGCCTGCCTCTTCAGTTCTGCTGATGATGAAGATATACTAACAGTACCTTCTGGGTAAGAAGGTACTGCTAGTTAAAGAAGGTCCAGCCAGTTTTCACAACAAGTTGCTATATTTTTATTAGAGATATTTACTTGTATTATTAGTCTTTGTACAAAGTTATACGTTAAGTAGAAGTAGTACAGAAGTCTCAGTAGATACAATGGAGTGTTTTACCTTGAAAGGTGTAATATTAGGATAAGATAAACCTCTAGTATATTATATTAAGCAACTTGACCACTTGTAATAAGGGCTCCTTATACTATAAAAGGAACCCTTAAGACACCTTCTTACACACACAACCTGCATATCTTTTCATACAGCTTTCATAGCTTTCCATGCATAACTTCTATCTTTAACCTTTTCACGTATCAAAGATTCAAGGTTACACTTGTAATCCTGGTGATAGTTTAGATCACCCGTATTATTTCATCAATAATATTGAATCGTTTTGTGTTATTCTTGTTGTGCTCATTCTCTTTTACTTATTCACCACCTTTGTTCCTTTAGTGTGTTTTAGTAAATTCCGCGTGCTAACTCACATTCATTCATAAATATCCTAAACACATTACTGAGATTAACATCTCAAGTGTTTGCACAATTTACAAAGAATCCTTCCATAAGTGGTATCAGAGCCAGGCTGATATTTACGACATAAAAGAACAAAGCAAAAATGGATGTTGAGCACATTCAAACCAATGTAGCTGCAAAACTTCCATTACTCAAACAGAATGAGTTTGAAATGTGGAGACTAAGGGTTGAACAATATTTCCAAGTGCAAGACTATGCACTTTGGGAGATCATTGAAGAAGGAAACTCATTTAAACCAGCAACCACCACCTCCATAGTAAATGATGCACTTGTCACAACTGTGCAAATAAATCCAATAACTGCTGAAGAAAGAATTCAAAAGAGAAATGATCTTAAAGCCAGGAGTATGCTTCTCATGTCTATTCCAAATGACCAGCTTCTAGTCTTTAACAAATACAAGTGTGCTAAAACCCTTTTTCAAGCTATTGTGGCTAGATTTGGTGGTAATGATGCCACCAAGAAAACCCAGAAAACACTTTTAAAACAACAGTTTGAAAACTTTTCAGCCACACCAAATGAGTCTTTGGACAACATGTTCAATAGACTACAAAAGCTTTCTAGTCAGTTAGCCATTCATGAAGTGATAATATCTCAAGAAGACTTAAACTCCAAATTCCTTAGAAGTCTACCCTCTGAATGGGCAATGCATGTCATTGTCTGGAAAAACAAACCAGACATTGATTCCATGAGTCTCAATGATCTTTACAGCAACTTCAAGATAGTAGAGCATGAACTAAAGAAGTCTACTAGTTAAAGCTCAGGAAATATGGCATTTATGTCATCTCATGGTACTACCAAGAAAGTTGATGAAGATGGTGGAGAAGAAGGTACTGCCAACACAAATTTTGGTACTGCCAGTACTTCTAGCAGTACCAAAACCATTTTAGATGAAACAATTGGTTGTGCTTTCCTAACATCACAACACAATGGTTCCACATTGACCTTTGAAGATCTTCAAGAGATCAGTGATGATGATCTTGAAGAAATGGACATAAAATGGCAGCTTTCACTTCTTAGCATGAGGGCTAAGAAATATTTGATGAGGACTGGAAAGAAGATTGTCATAAATGGCAATGAACCTGCTGGGTATGACAAATCTAAAGTGGAGTGTTACAACTGCCACATGAAGGGTCACTACTCAAGAGAATGTAGAAGACCAAAGAAGCAGGGTGAAAAGGGAAGAGGTTTTGAGAACAAAAACAGGGTAAACAATGAGAACAGGAGCAAGGAAATGGACATCACTGAAACAAAAGCTATGGTAGCCATTGATGGGCTGGGTTTTGATTGGAGCTTTATGGGTGAAGAAGAGTCATCCTCAAATGAAATGGCTTTAATGGCTCTCTCCAATCCTGAGGTACAAATTACTAAATGTTCTGCTACTTGTGAAGTTTTTAAAGAACTAGAAATCTTAAGAAAACTTTATGATGAGCTGAAAGAAGAACAAAGAAAAACTCATCAAGACCTAGTTAATCATAAGTGTGGTATGTCCAAACTTGAGAAACAGATAATTCACTTTAGAGAAAATGAACTCACCTTTTCTGACACAAAAGCTATTCTTAATAGAGACATATTTCTTAAAGATGCTGAAATAAACATGTTAAGAACTGAGTTTGCTAAAGTGAAACAAGCAAAAGATAATATTCAACTAACTGTTACAATATTAGAAAATGCTTCTGCTTGTACTAAAAGTATAGTTGAGAACCAAATGAACAAGAAAATCAAATCTGGGATTGGATACAACACATGTCCTCCTCCTTACAGAGGAATTCCTTGTCCCCCAGTTTTAGATCTTGCTGAATCAGGTCTACATGAGCTCACAAATAAACCACTAGAAAAAGTAAAACCTATAGAAAATAGTGAACCTTTTGAGAGTACAAGTAATACTTCTCTCTCCAAAGAAAAGGTGCTCACTGATAAGAGCTCAGATGTTACAACTATTGAAAGTTGTACATCTGATGAGAATAGAAAAGAGACTGTTTCTAAGAAAGGAAACAAAGTAGGACCAATCAGTCCTAAAAGTGTAGAAAGTATCACAAAGACTAAAGTTGTTCTAAAAACTGTTGAATGTTGTGCTAAATGTAATAGCAAACCTAGAGGTAGTCAGAGAAATTGGAACAATCTTAAGTCACATCAACTTGGTGATAACTTTGTTTTGTACAATAAGGCATGCTATTACTGTGGTAGTTTTAATCATACTCATGCTTATTGTAACAATTGGGTTTCTGGGAGTACATCAAGGTCTAAAACAAGTAAAACAAACCCCAGAAAAGGTTCTGTTAAATCTAACACACCAAAAGTCAATCATACTGTTAGAACAAATGAGCCTGTTTACCCAAAGTTCACTACTAAGGGTGCAAGTAATACTTTCAAACATACACCAAAAGTTGTGAAAAGTCATATTGAAAGGAATTTTGTGGATAAAACACAAGACTGGAAACCAAAACCAAAAGGTTCTGCTAGACCATATGGTCCTGCTAGACCAAATGATACTGCCAAATTTGGTACTGTCAGACCAAAAACCACAAAATGTGTCAAAAATGAAAATGCTGTTAAGTCCTCAGCATGTTGGATTTGGAGACCACTCCAACCAAATGGTGCATCAACAGTCCTAAAAAGGTTTGATTACATTGATGCACGAGGCAAACCCAAGTCAGTCATGGCTTGGGTACCCCAAAGAAACTAATATGTGTATACATGTGCAGGAACATTCAAATGATATTGCAGATCAAGGATATGTAGATAGTGGATGTTCAAGGCACATGACAGGCAACATGTCTTACCTCACAGACTTCAAATCATTTGATGGAGGATATGTTACCTTTGGGGGAGGAATCAAAGGAAAGATTACTGGTAAAGGTACAATTAAAACCAGTAAATTAGATTTTGAAAATGTGTATTTTGTGAAAGAACTACAGTTTAATCTCTTAAGTGTCTCACAAATGTGTGACACAAAGAATAAAGTTCTTTTTACTGACACTGAATGCATTGTGCTTTCTCCTGATTTTAAAATCCCTGATGAAAGTCAGATTCTTCTTAAAATCCCTAGAAAGAACAATATGTACATTGTTGATTTAAAGAACATTGTTCCTAAAGAGAGCTTAACCTGTCTAGTAGCAAAAGCCTCATTGGATGAATCTATGCTTTGGCATAGAAGACTTGGTCATGTAAACTTCAAAACAATCAATACAATTGCAAAATATGATTTGGTTAGAGTTTTACCCAAAAAGATTTTTCAAAATGACCAAACCTGTGTTGATTGTCTAAAAGGCAAACAACATAGAGCTTCTTGTAAGCCCAAGACTCATAACTCAATTTCTCAAGCTTTATACATGCTTCATATGGACCTCTTTGGTCATACTTCTGTGACTAGCTTGAATGGTAAAAGATATTGTCTTGTAGTTACTGATGATTACAGCAGATTCTCTTGGGTTTTCTTTTTAAGAACTAAGGATGAAACAAGTGAGATCCTTAAGTCCTACATTACAGGGATAGAAAACCAAATGGATAAGAAAGTAAAAGTAATTAGATGTGACAATGGGACAGAATTCAAGAATAGAGTTATGGATGAATTTTGCAAAGAAAAAGGAATAAAAAGAGAATATAGTGTAGCTAGAACCCCACAGCAAAATGGAGTAGCAGAAAGGAAAAATAGAACACTTATTGAGGCTGCTAGAACAATGCTAGTAGATTCTAAGTTGCCTATTTCATTTTGGGCTGAAGCAGTAGGTACTGCTTGTTATGTACAGAATAGGGTTCTTGTGATTAAACCTCATAGAAAGACTCCTTATGAACTTTTATTTGGTAGAACACCATCTCTAAGTTTTATGAGACCTTTTGGATGTCATGTCACTATTCTCAATACCAAAGATCATCTAGGAAAGTTTGAAGGAAAAGCTGATGAAGGCTACATGATAGGGTATTCTTTGCAAAGTAAGGCCTATAGGGTGTATAATAAATGCACTAGGCTAGTGGAAGAAAACCTGCACATAGAGTTCCAAGAGAAACTACCAAATGTTGCAGGCACTGGACCAGATTGGTGTTTTGACATTGATAAACTTTCAGAATCTATGAATTATGTGCCTGTCACAGGTACAAATACTAATAATAATGCAGGTTTTGAAGACAATGATGAAGCATCTGAGGATCAAGATTCCATCTTGATGCCAATTTGGACAGGATTGGATTCATCTTCAAGTCATGGAGGGACTTCAAATACTACAAATGAAGGTGTTGAAGATGATCATGGAACTCAAGATCAAGGGAATCAAGAAAATTCTGAAAATGGAAATGGTACTGTCAATTCACAAGATGGTACTGCCAGTTCAACAGATGGTACTGCCAGTTCACAAATTGGTCCTGCTGAACCATTAAATGTTCTATCAGATGATTCCTTACCAGAAGATATAGGGATTGGAAACCTTCCAATTTCCTATGATGTTCCTACAACACACAACCCAAGAATTCTCAAAGATCACTCCATTGAAAATGTGATTGGCAGCATTGATTCTGGTGTTAAAACAAGAACTCAAGTCTTATCTTCAGACAATGATGGGTTTGTCCTAGCTGTGTATGAAGAAAAGAACCATGAAGTTGCCCACATATGCCTGTTTTCATGCTTTCTCTCTCAAGTAGAACCCAAAAACATTACAAAAGCCTTAGATGATTCAAGCTGGGTTGAAGCAATGCAAGAAGAGCTACTTCAATTCAAACTGCAGAAGGTTTGGGTACTGGTTGATTTGCCCAAAGGTTACAGGGCAATTGGAACCAAATGGGTCTTCAGAAATAAGAAAGATGAAAGGGGAATAGTGATAAAAAACAAAGCCAGATTGGTGGCCCAAGGGTATACTCAAGAAGAAGGAGTGGATTATGAAGAAGTTTTTGCTCCAGTTGCAAGAATTGAAGCAATTAGGCTATTCTTGGCCTATGCTTCTTTCATAGGATTCACTGTCTACCAAATGGATGTAAAAAGTGCCTTTTTATATGGTACTATTGAAGAAGAGGTGTATGTTTCTCAACCTCCAGGCTTCATTGATGCAGAATATCCAGACAAGGTGTACAAGGTTACCAAAGCTCTTTATGGTCTACACCAAGCTCCTAGAGCATGGTATGAAACATTGGCTTTCTATTTATTGGAAAATGGATTTCAAAGAGGCAAGATTGATCGGTTAGTATTTTAGTCCTCAAAATACAAAGTGTGTAGGGAGTAGTGGTACCCTTGTAAAGAACTAACGGGAGTGGTTGTACCCTTGGTAAAGAACACGACATCTAGCTTTGTGTCGGTAAAAGTATAAGCGACGTGTAAGGTTTTCTCCGCCGGTGAAAGGAGCTTGTTAACTAGTGAAAGAAACTCTCGAGTTGGATACTTGGGGCGTGGACGTAGGGCAAGGAAAAAGAGTCCTTGTAGCCGAACCACGATAAATACTCGTGTTGTGGTTTGATCGTTTCTTTCATTTACTTGCATGATATATATTGTGTTTGTGTACATATCTTTGATCAAACGGAAAGTTTCAAAGCTAACTTAACAAGTTAAAAAGATTTTAATCGGTAAACTATTCAACCCCCCTTCTAGTTTTCCACAATTTTGATTCACATAAAGATACACGGTCACTGAGAATATTTTATCTCCAATATTGTACCTTAAGAGTTGCTTGGGCCAATTGCCATAGATTTCATGAAAATGCTTCACCAAACCATTACACAAAAAGATTAATAATGAGGTGGGTTCAAACCCAGTTGATTAGACGGCCCAAAAGGTTGAAATCCATGGTTACCCAAAAAAGATTAATAATGAGCTAAACCGAGCACCCCCACCCCACTCGTAACTCTAACATTCATGGTTCAAAAAATTCCGCAATCACTAATTAATTAACCATGTTCATGCCGCGTTATACGTTTCAATAACCATTTAACCCAGTAGAGAGGTTCGGATGCCCCACTTCATTGCGGTATGTTTTGTATAGTGTTTTTTAATTTATTCATACCAACAAATAAACTCAATTCGCCTTATATAACAATAAGCGTTTACGACTCCATGAAAACAAAACCAACTAAACAGAATTTTTTTTTAAATATTCTTTAAGTACAAAGTTTGCAGGTACTTATCGATAATTTCATCGGTAGTCTCATTACCGCATTTGAATTTCAGCTAGCAAAGAAACATCCATAAGAATTCAAATGGTTATATGCAGATAAAGTACTCTAAGATTATGAATAAGCATCTAAACCAAAGTTCCTAATACTTATAACACATGGCACTATCAATTTAAAACAAAAGCTTCATGCCTTCATGTACACTTGAAGATCTGCAACATGTTCCAGCCCTCATTTCCACTACTTCATCAAGATCTCGTAAAAACGAAGCTGAAAATGATAATGAGTTGTAGTGACAGGGATATCTGCACACCCAACTATTGAATACCACTACGCGCCACCCTTTATTTCATGCCCTCACCAACATATGCTTCACATATGAATCATCACTTCTTTCCGTTAAACCCGGCTGCAAAAAATTATACTCATTATTACACATAGGCAAACACATATAACTTCAAATCATGATCAACTTTCTAAGAGGAACTAAGTGTATAGCTAATGAAAGATATACTAAGCTCATGTTTCACACTTTCTAGGGTAGAATGAGATTGACTTTTAGAATTTTCATACGTGACTTATATTTTGAAACAAACAAAAAAGTTGTTACATTACATGCGAAAGCAACATTAAAATTTGCAAATGGACATACTATTGACAAAAAGTGCCACCAACAAAATCTGTTTCACTTCTTTTACACTATGGAAATTCGTTTAAGCTCGTTTATTCAATACTTAATAGAAAGAGAAGGTTACTTCACAAACAAAAACTCAGTTATAACATTTCAAGCAATGAAGTTAAAACCTGAACAAAGATTATAGGAAATACACACCTACACATAAAGAAGTTAATTAGACCCTTTTACGATAAAGATATATCACGTAACCTTTGATCAGAAATTCTTTCGTATTAACTATTAAGGTTAATTCAGTCGCACCGCAACATCTCCTAGTTTTAGAAGACAATGAAGTTGCGTATTTAAGAACTCATAAAAAAACAACATGCCTAGTCATGTTTAAATTGTGGTAACATGTATGGGTCAATATGAAGATGTCTATTCAAAATCAAAAAGAAATAGACAACAGTAAGAAGAACAGGACTCAGGGGAAGGTGCTGCAGTATTTGCACTTAGAATTTCCTGTGTGCGCTTAACATGCTTATACGATTCGGCCATTGACTTAGGAAACTGCCTGACATTAACCCTATTTCCAAGCTGTTTTTTAAACTCATATTCTAAGTATTCCACCAACCGTAATTACATATTTTGACCACCAAGCTCTGAATCCGATTTAACACTCCTTAAACAGATTCCCAAACACCCTTTAAATTACATATATGATGATACGTATGACCCATTTACCTTAGATCCTCTCTAGGGTCCAATTGGAGGTGGTTAAGGTGCGGCTTCTTTATTTGGTTAAGTGTTGGCTGCAATTTTAGAACATTCAGAACTTGCAATTGTAACCGAAACATTGAGTTGAATTGACCATTTCAAACAATTTGTGGCCTCATAACTAAGCAATTAACTTCAACCCATTAGGCACTCTAGTAACTTCACTAAACATGTATGATACAATTAACTTAATTAACTATCCTCAAAAGTATATTACAATAGCTTCACTAATAATCCTAATTAGTAAATCACTGAAACCCTCGGGTCTTCTATATGATAGATTGTGCAAGCTAGGAGATGCAGCTACGTCACTTTGTAACATTACTATACTTATGAAAACACTAAAAAGTGCAGTACATCTCTATTCCATTTTTTGCGGGCTAACGTAATTGTATATATTAGTTTCTTCTAAAGGATTTTGCCAATAATAGTGACTATTGATAGCAAAACATGTCATGAACAACATATTTAAAGATGCAATACTTTTAGATAAAAGTATCACCGTGTAAGTACTTGTCACCAAGAGGAATGCATAATTTCTAGTATATGTTTCTATTTTCAGTTATGTTACCATGTAAGTTAATACCCATGGAAAATAATGTTCACTGAGGTTGAAAGTAAGTATGTCAGGTAACAGGTGCTGATTTTAATACCCACGGAAAATAATGCTCACTAAGGTCAAAACGGGTAATTTCACCCATTAAACATGTTTTCTTCATGTGTGTATACACACACACACACACACATATATATATATATATATATATATATATATATATATATATATATATATATATATATATATATATATATATATATATATATATATATATATATATAATTAATGGGTTAGAAAAATGAGCACGTCTGGATATTAACCAAATGAAACTAAAAATTACGTTGTTTAACTTAACATACTATTATAGACCAAAAATTACGTTGTATTTTATAGCACCCGTAAGATAAAACATGTGTAATCTGCACTATTATAGACCAATGTGTGCATTATGCAACTTATTAGTATGTTATGTTTATTTTAATAGCACCGGTAAGATAAAACATGTGTAATCTGCACTATTATATAACAAAAATTACGTTGTTTAACTCAACATACTAATAAGTTGCATAATGCACACATTAGACGCACTAATGTATTCAACTTTCATGGAAAATGCTTAACGAAAGAAATCTTATCAGCCTCGTAATATTGAGAAAGAAATCTTATCAGCACCTAAAGTGATATGCGGCATGTGTAGATTACAGAGTGTCACTTATGGAAAATGCTTAACGAAAGAAATCTTATCAGCCCCGTAATTTTGAGAAAGTCGAGAAAAAAATGGAGTATTTCTTAACCTCAGGTAATCAAGTTTTCCTTGCAACCAATATGAGACTTATAAGGGAAAGCAATACCAAACACCCTCTAATTAAAAAGTCTTATTAGCAAGGAAACTAAAGGAGAAGAAAAATAATCTCAACTCACTGGTAGTGGTAGAAACTATTGTTGCTGCAGTTTCGGCTGCAATTTCTTTTCTTGGATTGGAATCGTGCATTATCAGAGGTCTTTTCACAGTCATAACTTCATGTCTATGCCAACATCAGTGGTCAAGTTCTCAATCAACCACCTAAAGAGAAAAACATAATTAAAATCATATTCTAAATGTTTGTGCATTTATATTCAAGCGTGCCCGCCCATATCACTTTAGGTGAGAAACGGAATGTATTAGGCGTGTCATTATTATTTTTAATTATAATAATAAATTTGTTATATAATGTCAATCATATCTGAATCATATTTGTATGCATACCATCTGTAAGATTTCTGCAACCTCATTTGGTGAAGCAAAATCTTGATCACTGAGTGTTTTTCCCATGGTTGACTTAACTTTTGATTTTGAGCACCTGACATGACATAGTCAACTGATCCGGAAATTGCGACTATGCTTCCACTTGGAAAAAGATGTAGGAATCTGACATTAAACCAAGTTAAAAATAAAAAAGTATTAGATTCTAAGAATGCAACGGAAATTTGCTACTCATTATTGACACTCAGAAATGATCATCTGCTTTAAAATATGCAATATCATACATCCTTATAATATGCAAAACTGATAACATCATACTAAACCCAAACACTGAGATAAGTGATCACTTCCGCCACGCGCGGGTTGACCTTGCCCATGGTTCTAACATAAAACAATTAAACTTGTCCATAAATAGGATCAAGGTCACATACAAATTAAAAGATCATAAAGTTATTTAACTTATTAAATTACCATTTTATAAAATCCCTAATAGATTTAAGAATAAACTTAAATATTGTCAGCCATTTCTCACATGTATTGTACTCTTAAATGTACCATTTCATTGCAATGACTGTTAATGTGCAAAGAAATATACTTAAATCTTATAAGGACTTCTTGACATTTAATTGTAATGCTATAGGGTATTGGAAACAGAAACTAATGTTCATCTAATTATGCAAAACTAATGTATACAGAACTTACATGAATAATATAGTTAAGAATATACATAAAACTTATAAATCCCTGACAACATCTATTTTCATCTACATACAAATAACTTAATTACATTATCGTCATTGCAAGAAACATGAAAAAAGAGATTGATATCATGTGGGTATCACAAAGTATATGAGAAAATAGTTAAACTGACCTTGGTATCCAAACGACATGGTAAAATAGGGTGTTTTCGGAATGAATGATTTGTGATACGAATTGTAGCAAAACAATCGATCCATTTATACAATTTTGAATTAGGGTTAAGAATACAATTCAAAAAAGGGATTGATATCAAAACTTCAATTATCCCCAAAACCTTTGCATAATTAGCGGCCATTTTAAATAAGTGATAGGGTTATTGTAACGATTTTTGAATCAGGAATGGAAATAAAATGATTTTGTGTTGGTTTGATTCTGAAATAACAAAATAGAAACCGATGATGTAGGTATATTTTTGGGTTGAATTTGAATGAGATTGATTTCTTGCTTGAAATCAGGGATTTGATTTGGGGGTTTTGGTTGAATTGTGGAAGGAGTGTGGAATGAGGGTGGTTTAGGTTGACAGGTAATTAAAATGGGACACGCTGGCATACTTTTTGGTTTCCACGTATTTGTTGCTTGCCAAGTGGTATATATGACTTGGCAAGTTCCTCTAATATAATGTACATCTAAGAGGAAAAAACACACGATTTTGTTTTTTTTTTCAAAAACATTCGATAGCATTGATGAGGCGAAAAGTGTACTACTTTTAAGGGGTCATTTAAGCCCGAATTCAAATTTATTTGATCAAATATTGCCTAAATCGTCCCTTTTGTCATTTTAGGTACTTTTGGAGAGAAATCTGGAAAAGCAAGCATTTTGGAAGTTTTTGGAGCATAAAAGTGAAGAAAACGGCAAAATCTCAATTTTCTTGCTGGGAACAGTACCTGGCGGCGTCAAGTCTCTACACATGACGGCGTCAAGAGTTACAAAAGAGGTGGATGTGGACTTATAACGTGACGGCCCAGAGAGTTTTCAAGCTTAGGGCCTGACAGCGTCACCAAGGCCGTCAGGGTCCAAATACTAGTGACGGCCCTCTCCACATGACGGCGTCACAATTGGATCTAGGCAATACGATTTTATCATGGCGGCGAGTTGACGACATCACGAGCTAGTACATGACGCCGTCAAGATGTAAACTCTATATATAGTTTTTCAATTTTCATTCATTAGTGTGCAACTTTGAGGGAATAAACCCTAGTCCAAATTTTATCAGCTTTTCAAGGGTTTCAACCCCTTGATTCTTCCATGTTCAATTGAAGATAAGTATTCCTTCAAATCATTCAATATGTCTATGTGTTGTGTGATTATATCTTACGCTTGTCTTCTCTTTAATATGCTAGGCTAGATTTTTCTTGTTTTTGCTTAGATGTAGAGAAACCTAGATGTTGATTATGGGTTGATTGTTTGTTTATAATTGTTACGGATGATTGTATTCGATGTTAGGCTTAAGAAAACTGGCAGACTTCAATTGGTAACTTGCTTGAACGTCTTAAGAAACATGATCGGAGGTGTACTATGATTTTTGGTTGTATTTAATGCGTAAGAGAATTCTAATGATCCCATGTTAGGAGCTTCTAACGGCTCGACATAGGAGTGAAGTAGGATCTTATAGAGTTAGGGAATATTGTACACGGCCCTACGACTAGTATTAAGGAATATGACCCGTCATCCATGCAATTGTAACAAGATAATCAACTTGTAAACGATATCTAGGGAGTAATGAAACCTAAGTAAACACAACTTTTCTCATTATTGTTTCCACCACATTAGTTTAATAGTTTTATTTTTATTTCTGTTATTTTATTTTGATTTCATTTTTAGATTAATTTGGTTAGTTGGCTAGCAACTAATTCCGCTCACTCCTTCAAAACCCGAGATTTTAATTGCTTTCTATAAAATATAAAAATACAAAAAGAATCATCCCTCACCTCTAGACCTAGTTTAGTAGGCTTTCTAATCCTAGCGATACTATTCCTGAGTTGAATGATCAATCCCCTGGTACTTGTCACTATACTATACTACAATGATCAGGTACACTGCCTGGTGGGGGTTGTAAGCTTCTCGAGATCCCTTGAGAGGTAAAACCTGTTACGAGGGCGCAATTCCCACGTATATCAAGCATGCAAACACATAAGAGCATGAGCAATGGATCAAGTCTTTAAAAACTTAATGCATTTAATGTGAGGCACAAAAAGAGAAAGATTTTATCAAACACTTGAGGTTTATCAAGTCTTTGTAAAAATCTAGTTTGTACGTATTTCAACCTCTGTCTATGCTTTTTTTTACCTTACAACTCAACACACATGATGCTGGTACATTTATGTGAAACATAGGTTATTCGGTTAATTAACTCGTGCATTTGACCTACAACTTGAATCTCAATCTCAAAACAAGGATTTAGAAACCATGTTTGGTATATAGATCTTATATCAACACAGACTTTAGATTGAGATTCAAGATGTGGTCAACAAGACTGGTGAGCCGATATCCAAGTGGGATATGTGGTTTTAATTTATTTCACATTGGGTAGCATCATCACTTCTCAAACCGATGCACAAACTGACACTCCCCTGCCAATAGTGATGTGTCTTTTTCTGTGTCACTACATGATAACATCAAATAATACACATTTTATATATCATTATCCTACATTTATTGCTCATAATCATTGCATTTGTGTAAGATTTGATACTTAATTACTATCCATTTTCATTTTAGGTTTAAAAAGGAGCATTAGACGAAAAGACACAAAAATGTGCAAGAAACGAAGGAAATTGATGTACCCTTGATTGAATGATGAATCGAGGAGAAAATAACGCAAAGAATGCAAGTCCGTTGGAGGATTTATAAGGTGAAATAATTAAGGAAGCATTAACTTGTGATTAGAAGTGATTATGGAAGGCTCATGAAAGAATCAAGTGAAGAAACGAAGCCGAAAGTTGAAATAAAGTTTACGTGATGTCTCTAAAAGGTTGTAGTTTTTTGCCATAACTCGTTAATAATATCTCATTTTTGGTGATTCAAGTGGCTATAGGAAAAGAAAAGAGATATCTACAACTTTCATATTTTTAGTTAAGCCTGAAAATCAACATAAAAAATGAAAATTCGAGATTACTATGGGGTAGAAGGGTCGGTTTGGAAAAAAGTTATAAACACAAAACCAAACTCGACCAGAAAAGGATTCCGAAGCTCAAGTACGGTCTAAATCTTTTTCTTCTCTCCAATGACAAATCAATTGATTTAATGTAGGTATCGCTCTTTCCTCCAAGCAATTTCCAGAGATCCCCTAAATTTGACTTGAGAACAGAGCGTAGGTCTTTTCTACTATTTTTGAAAGTGTAATCATCAATAAATCAAGTCCAAATCATGATAATCACTCTATGAATTCTTTTATCTTTCCAACTATGTTTTCTTTTGATTGTTATAAGTAAATATATTTTTTGAATAAATAAGTTCAAGGGTCAAACGGGGGATCGTTAACCCCTTTACTCCTTTTTCGTTAGGTGAAGCCTACCGCTCAGCCAACCCCATTTAACCCTTATTGCGCGTGGCGGTGTGAAGCCTATTATGAGTCTTCACGCGCCAAGGGTGCCGTTCACGTGTGGTGTAAGCGGCCATAACGCCCAGTCTTTGGGGGAGGGGGGGGGGGGGATATTTGATATATACATGGAATAAGTCTATAATTGTGGATATTCGATTGGGAATGAGTTTACAAACTCACCACTCTTGATGGGTTGAGACTATGGCTAAGTTTATGGGTTTGATTCCGAAATTTAGTGATAAAAAACACTAACCAAACATGTATACTATCATCGTTTATTGTTAAAAAAATGTTGTAAACCTCTTCACATACAAAAGCTTCTTTTGTTTGTTTTCCCTTTTGATTAGCGTTTTTATTTTGTCATTGATAAGTAATTATTTATTGAAAAACAAACATAAAAATCCGATCTGAACAAATATAAATAATGTTAATAAAGAAACTATCTTCTAATCAACCACTATCTGTATGTAACAACATTAATCATTAACTTAAAATGTAAATGTGCAACAACTTTGAATACATGCACAAGCCACAAAAGCATCTCCATCTATGAAGACAACGTTTTCAGCTACATATTTTCTACTGTTAAAATTGTTAAACAAAAAGGAAACTTTTGGCTTCTTGTTAAATTATTTTTCCTTGACGGCGCATTATCTCGATTAAATGTTATCTATATTACTATATAATGCATTTGATAGTATTCTATAATTAGAAAAACTTAAAATTCAGACTTATATTTGCTTATTATGGAATGATTTCAAAATTAATTGGTTAGAAAGCAGGTTGGTTAAGAAGTTTGTTATGAAGCAAGTTGGTTAGGAAGTTTGTTAGAAAGCAGGTTGGTTATTCAAAATAAAATTATTTGGCTTAACAATCTCTAATATCTCTACTTATAAAACATAAAAATAATAAAATGTGTAACTGAATAACCGAATAACGCAAAATATAGTTACAGGTACCCGCCGTCTCATTGGGAATGAGTCTATAATTGTGGATATTCGATTGGGAATGAGTTTACAAACTCACCACTCTTGATGGGTTGAGACTATGGCTAAGTTTATGGGTTTGATTCCGAAATTTAGTGATAAAAAACACTAACCAAACATGTATACTATCATCGTTTATTGTTAAAAAAATGTTGTAAACCTCTTCACATACAAAAGCTTCTTTTGTTTGTTTTCCCTTTTGATTAGCGTTTTTATTTTGTCATTGATAAGTAATTATTTATTGAAAAACAAACATAAAAATCCGATCTGAACAAATATAAATAATGTTAATAAAGAAACTATCTTCTAATCAACCACTATCTGTATGATAACAACATTAATCATTAACTTAAAATGTAAATGTGCAACAACTTTGAATACATGCACAAGCCACAAAAGCATCTCCATCTATGAAGACAACGTTTTCAGCTACATATTTTCTACTGTTAAAATTGTTAAACAAAAAGGAAACTTTTGGCTTCTTGTTAAATTATTTTTCCTTGACGACGCATTATCTCGATTAAATGTTATCTATATTACTATATAATGCATTTGATAGTATTCTATAATTAGAAAAACTTAAAATTCAGACTTATATTTGCTTATTATGGAATGATTTCAAAATTAATTGGTTAGAAAGCAGGTTGGTTAAGAAGTTTGTTATGAAGCAAGTTGGTTAGGAAGTTTGTTAGAAAGCAGGTTGGTTATTCAAAATAAAATTATTTGGCTTAACAATCTCTAATATCTCTACTTATAAAACATAAAAACAATAAAATGTGTAACTGAATAACCGAATAACGCAAAATATAGTTACAGGTACCCGCCGTCTCATTGCGCGGATACAATTCTAGTATATATATAAAGGGATTTTCTAACATGTATCCTGAAGCACATATTAAGCTATATTTATCAATGTTGCAAAAATCATGAATCGGTATTGAGGCGGTCGAGGGCCTTGTAGCGATTTTTAGCCGATTAATCGGCCCTAAACCTTGTAATCGCCGATTAATCGGCCGATTACCTAGTAAATCTCTCCAAGTTCCAGGGCTTTGTAGCTTGTAATCGCCGATTAATCGGCCTTGTAGGCCGATTTTTGCAACACTGATATTTATTAAACATACATCTTTTTTATATCAAAAATGTATTTAATTGTCATTAAATATACTCAAAAATTATAAATGTAATTTTGAGTTTACTAGTCTTTGGCATTAATTTTATATAAACTCAAAAGTGTGTCATGGAGACACATTTTAGAAAATCTCATGTATAAAAGGATCACTACCCATTACAGGGAGTTGATTTGCACACCAAGCTTTTTTATTTTTGCATCACATTCTGCGCATTACAGTGTTGTACTGTATACTTTCTGTGCAATGCAATGTTTAATAAAATGGTGTATTTAAACAAAAAAAAAAAAAAAATGTGCAAATCAATGCCCATTACGTAATTACCAAAAATACTCTTTTTCAACTGAAGTGTTCGTCATAAACAGTAACGTTGATATCTTGTATCATTTTAACTTTGGCAAAAGAACAAAACTTAATTTTAAATGGATGGTTTTTGAAAGATGTCGTCTTAAATTAATCCAACGTAAAGCTTGTGTTTATCATGATAATACGTATAAAAACAAAATAGCATATGTTTTCAATCAAATGTTAAAGTGAAGTGCTTATATTAAACTCGGTCGATCAAACTTATATTTTAAAATAATAAAATGAATTTATTACAAACTATTTAAACTTATAATTTGTTACTTGTTTTACACTTTTTATGTCCCAAATTTATTGTTCACTATTTACCTTTTTAGTATTTCTTTTTCAATTTTGACCATAAATATTTTTGTGTGTGTTATATAATATTTGATGAAAAATATATAAATGGATTGGGTTTTAAGTGTACTTTTCAATGGTATAAATTTTCATCAAATATTATTTAATAAAAAAAAATATTTACGGTCAAAATTGAACCAGTTTGACTTTGAAAATTTAAACTGGACAATAATTTTAGGACGGAGAGAGTATATGAACTTAACATGTCTCGATATCTTTTATATAATAAAATAAAACCTCTATTGGGAATTTTGCATTTAAAAAAAATCAATTTATACCTGATTTAGTAATAATTTTATTTAAAAAAAATTATTTTTTTATTAGGTAATATTTTATATTTATCCATAACACAAGTAGAAGATAAATACAAAAAATATAGATAAAATATTTAAAAAAAAGATTATTTATTTTATATTTATCCACAACACAAGTAGAAGATAAATACAAAAAATATAGATAAGATGCAATTAACAATAGGATTAAAATTTTTAAATAATTATTTCAAAAAATTTTTAAAAAATGAAATTTTTAAATAATTATTTCAAAAAATTAAAAAAAAATCCGCGCGTGCGCGATCATTATAACTAGTTTTTATTGATAGTAAAACAAAATAACGGTTTCCTAAATGTTCGGTTTACATATTGTGCACCATTTGAATTAATAATATCGGTTATCGACGGGATGTGACTTGCTGGGAGCAGCCTCACATTAGTATACCAGTCGACTTCAACCCAACTTTTTTTTGATGAACCTTAACACGTCTTAATTTCGCGAATATTACCAGATAGCTCAAATGAACTTTATTTTAAAAAAACATAGTTTTGATAGATATCTTTCAGGTATTCAAGCATTTAAATTGAGTTTGAGCTACTCTTTTCGTTTATAATATAATCCAAGATCTTAATATGCATGAAAATTTGTTGTGGAAAATCTATCCAAATTTAAACTAATCCAAAATAACATTGTCTAGCTAACTCAAATTTGGCTTTTTGTGGTTTTCCGTTTTCGTCATTCTTTTCTTGTAAAATCATACGTATATGACTTGATATCGCAACTTGAGGTTGAGAATGAATCATCATGGCAATCGATATCAAAACATCAATATCAAGATGAAGGAAAACAAGCATTCAACGCATATTTGTGTTTTTTATATGAATAATACGCGTTCTTCTATCGTTTTTGTATGCATATGACCACTAGCGCCCATGCACTGCAGCTAGTCTACTTTGCACATCGTGCCCTTCTTAATTTGGAAATATGATCATAACCCCTAAGATTAGGGAATTGAATTACATAATAGAAAGTCACAATTACCTACGCATTTTTGTGTATCATTTAATGCCCTAAAAAAATAGTAGTATATTCTTCGCGGTGACTAAAACAAACACATTAATGCCAGATCATATCATGTTACAATTTTTGGTTTAATGAAACATGACCACCAGTTTTATTTGGTTCATGAATTAATTTGATCGTTATGGTAATTTTAGAACTATGAAACAAAATGCGCGAGTTTTAGATATTTTGTTTAACCAGGGTGATATAATCCATGTTGGAATTACTAAACAGCACCGAGAGTGTGGTACTGTTTTTGGCGTGGAAATCCAGCCACTTCGGTGTGACCACACAATGAAAGTCAAATATGATGTGTGACCAATGCGGGCAAAAAGGTCTTAGTCCACATAATTCATAATTGACAAGTGTGATGCTGATGTGGCGTAACAATGGAGGAGTAAGTTTTTCTTGGTATTTTGTATCTTTATACAGAACTCGGTAGTGGCGGAACTAGAGCATTTTTTTTTGGAAGGGAGGGGGGGGGCAAATTTATTTTGGAGGGCCGAATCGGAGATTTATTTGTAACCTCAAATAAATTACTCGTAAAACCTATAATATTTACACTAGGTGCCGCAAATTTTGGGGGGCCGGGACCCTCCATGCCCCTTAATAGGTCAGCCATTGAAACCCGGTAACGCTATTTTAGACGGTTGGTGTGACCCTCCATGCTTGTTTGCACCTAACAAAAATATAATTGAACTCGAGACCTTCTTAATTTTTATAATAATAGTCACAAACCTTTTACTAAGAAGTTATGGAAGAGTAAGTTTTACAAACCATAGACAGCGTCTATGCTATATAGTCGTTTCAGTTTTACCTACCCCTTGCTAGACTTCAAGTCATCATCATTTTGTGGCTGTGTTAGGAATTCTATATATACACGCGTTGCCACTCACTTCCCTCTTATATCTTGAAGTTGCGTTGTGAAGCAAACATTCGCACGCACTACTTTTACAGTCTTATATATACAAATACATATACTAACAGAAATTAGAGAGGTAGTAGTGGGATTATGGATATGAAGGTGGAAGGCATGGGGATCAATGGAGATGATACAAAAGAAGTCAAAGAACCCAACTACAGAGGAGTCAAAGCCATGCCTTTTGTTGTTGGTATATATTTACTAACAATAACTAACACACACAACCGCGAAGTGGTATATTAATAAAAGTGTATCTCTTGATACATATTACATGCACACAAGTTTTCAGAGGTTTACTTGATTGTGTGTTCTGTAATAAGTACCAATAAAATCAACTTTTAAGGTTGTATAGCTTAATGGTAAAGTTTGGTTACCACGGAACCCAGGAACAGTTAACCAGCGTTGCTATTTGATTTATACCATACGCATATCCTGAAGGTGACTCTTGACATAGCCATATTCAGTTAAATTTGAGTTATATTAAGTTACCTGGCCTTAGACGTATAGTAATAAGCCATAAGTCTTCCCCATGCACCATTAGTGATTACTGTATTTTTTGGGTTTTAGCCTTTTAGGTAACTAAAACAAAAGTAGCGCGACGACATGCTAGATTATTTCGTATAAAAAAAAAATGGTATTTGGCGGAACCATCTCAAGTCCGTGTACCTTTTTGGTACCGAGTCCCCCCACCTAACAAGGAAGGCATATCCCGGTAAATTACCTAGGCAACACTGGCTAACCAAGTTGGAATCCGGATTCGAACCCCAATAATGCATAGATGGGTAGAAAGTTTCAAAAATATCTTAACGGATCCTAACTCGGATTTTCTTAAGTATTACTACGTATTAAGTTAATCCAATAATGCATAGACAGAAGTTCAGCTATTTGTTTATGATTTTCGTAATCTTATTTTAGAATAAGTCACTACCAACTTAACCCATATTTCAAGTTTTGTTTGTTTATTGTAATTTCAAATGTGTAGGAAATGAGGCATTTGAGAAGCTAGGAACGATTGGGACGTCGACAAATCTATTGGTATACCTAACTACAGTATTCAATATGAAGTCCATTACGGCTACTAATCTCATCAACATATTCAACGGTACTTGCAATTTCGGTTCCCTTGGAGGAGCTTTTCTGTCCGACACTTATTTTGGCCGATACAAAGTCTTAGGAACGGCTTCCTGTTCTTCTCTCTTGGTACATATCATCTCCTATAACGTTACTTAATGAGGCAACTAAATAAATACGGAGTACTACTATGTTTCTATAAGCAAATTGAAATCAACAATGTGACAGCAAAACAAAAAAAGAAAAAAAAAAAATCAACAATATATGTCCTTCGCTTCTTATTGTTCAAAACAGACTAATTTCCATAAAGGTTAAATTTACAATATTCGAACTTTTAAACTATTACTCCGTACTTTTTATTCAGGGGATGCTTGTGCTAACGTTGACAGCAGCAGTCACAACCCTTCATCCCCCTCACTGTGTAGATAGTCCTTGTGTGGGACCAACAGCATGGCAAATGGCTTTCTTGCTCAGCGGTTTTGGGTTTTTGATCATTGGAGCTAGCGGAATCCGACCATGTAACTTAGCTTTTGGCGTTGACCAATTCAACCCGAACACAGAATCTGGACAAAGAGGAATTGCTAGTTTTTTCAACTGGTATTACTTCACATACACTTTCGCTGTGATGATATCATTGTCCATCATTGTCTACGTGCAAGCAGATGTCAACTGGGCTCTTGGGTTAGCCATCCCAACATTCCTTATGTTCTTGTCATGTGCCGTGTTTTTTATTGGCACAAGAATTTATGTCAGAGTGCTGCCAGAGGGCAGCCCTTTGACAAGCGTTTTTCAAGTCCTCATAGCAACCTTTAAGAAAAGGGATATGGCAGTTCCGGACGAACCAACATTGTCCCTTTTCAATCATGTTTCCTCGAAATCTATCAACTCAAAGCTTCCACACAGCAAACAACTTAGGTACTTAACTTTAAACTCAAAATCTTACACTGACATAAATAAAAATTATGTAGTGAAACTATTATTTTATGACATGTTACAATCTTATGACAGGTTTCTAGACAAAGCGGCTATCATAACCCCTAACGACAAAATCAACCCTGATGGCTCATCGGGATCCAAATGGACACTCTGTAGTATACAACAAATCGAAGAAGTGAAATCTGTGATCAAGACTATTCCAATCTGGGTAGCTTGCATAATATACAATGTTTCAATTAACCAAATGCAAACCTATACCGTCTTTCAAGCCCTACAAGCCGACCGTCGGCTAAAGCCAACCTCATTCAAGGTTCCCGCTGCTTCATACGCCGTCTTTCAAATGCTGGCCTTGACCATATGGATCCCAATATACGATCAAGTACTAGTACCATGTCTTAGAAAAATAACACACAAAAGACAAGGAATCTCACTTCTTCAAAGAATTGGAGTTGGGGTAGGCATTGCCATTTTCACAATGCTTGTTGCAGCTATTATCGAAACAAAAAGAAGAGATTTGGCACATTCAGAGCCAACATTAGGGGTTCAAAAGGGAAAAGGCACGATTTCATCCATGTCCGGCTGTTGGCTAATACTTCAATTGACGATAGCCGGGTTCTCAGAAGGGTTTGCTATTATTGGGTTTGTTGAGTTTTTCTATAAGCAGTTTCCGGAAAACATGAAGAGTTTTGCTGGTTCTTTCTTGTTTTGTGGGTTCGCGATGTCAAGTTATTTAAGCAGTTTCTTGATATCGGTTGTTCATAGAACGACTGGAGGAAGTGGGTCAAAAAATTGGTTAGCCGAAGACTTGAACGAGGCGAAGTTAGATTACTTCTATTATTTATGCACGGGGTTGGAGGTATTGAACTTTATATACTATTTGATGGTGGCAAAATGGTATAAATACAAAGGAGCCGGAGATGAACCTGATGTGCCATTAGAAGATATGCCTACTAAAAAACATATTGTCTAGATACACAGTGAAATTACTACAATACCGGTAATACTAGTTAATATCGCAAGTATGAAATACGGAGTATTATGTAAGTATAGTGATTAGTTACAACGAAGTTCATTTCCTGTAACAGCGTAAGGTCATTATAAAACAATAGCCTTTAAATCCATTTGCTGATAGATTGCACATTAACAAATGCTTTTTAGTCACCAATTAGCTGAATTCATACAGGGCTGCTGAATTCCTACAGGGCTGCTGTTGTTAAAACTATGTTTGCTGGGTTTTGGCTGCAATAACTGGTCTTCCCCAAAACACGTTAACGAGAAGGGTTACTTGGTTCATGAATAATTTACTTTTACATTCCTTCAAACCAGATCCACCCAACCCGTTTATCCTGAAAAACAACCCACCAGACCCAAACTGCACATTCCATTTCTTTTCAACTGCCTTGACATTCTCATTTTCTTTCACAACAAAACTCATAATTCTCCATTTAATACTATCCATTATATTCTTTATTAGCACTTTTTGTGTTCTCTGATTGCTCTTGAATAGTCTTGTGTTCCTTTCTTGCCATATGAAGTACACACCTGCTCCCAATACTAATCTTCTAAGAACACTCCATATACTTTTGTTTGCTTTTAACAGGGAGAATTCATCAATTATTCTATGCCAATTGAAGGAGAACCTTTTATCAATAAGTTTCTGCATCTCAGTCCAAACATCCTCTGTATATTTGCATTGGAAGAATAAGTGCTCATGAGAATCTTGACTGAGTTTGCAAAATACACACTTTATAACATCATTAGGTTTCCATATAGCAATTCTATCTTGATTCATAAGCCTATCCTGTATTGCCATCCATAGAACAAAAGCATGTCTAGGTATACTCTGTAAAAACCAAACCACATCCTTGAACAACACATTATTTCCAATACCACAGAAATCTTTTCAAACCCATTTTGTTGCAAACTCAGTTTTATTACTAGCATTAGTTAACCACATAGCTTTGTCAGATACCTCATTAGTGTTTGGATGTTGCTCAGAATTGGGAACTTATCAAACCACTCCTCAGGCCAGCCCCAACTACCATTATTGATTAATTCTTCCACAGAACAGTCATTTGGCAACCTTGCATTATATACTTCCCTTGTAGAAATATACTCACACAATGGTCCTGCTTCACACCATTTATCAAACCATGCAGAAATATTTTTCCCATTACCAATTTTGTAGTATACATGTTTCCTAACTTTTTCTCTCAACCTCAGAATATTATTCCACCCAATACTACTATTACTATCCTGTTGAACTTCCCATATACTTCTTCCTTTAAGCTTCTCCACATTTATCCATTTTACCCACAATGTATCTTTTTTGGCAGCTATATTCCACAGGTGCTTCATAATCAATACTTCATTCCACACCTGTAAATCTTTTATACCCAACCCACCTTGGTCTTTAGGCTTACAAATATTGTCCCATGATATCTTAGCTTTCCCCTTAGTTAACTCCCCTTGACACCACAAAAAACCTTTAAGCAACTTGTTTATTTCATTAATCACAATCTTAGACAGGACGAAAACAGATGCCCAGTAAACTTGCAATGAAGATAAGACTCAAGTAATTAGTTGTAGTCTTCCTGCATAAGACAATGTTCTATTTCTCCAATCTTGCACTCTGCTTCTAACCTTCTCAATCAGTGGCTTGCATTCAGTAACACTTATTTTCTTAGTTATCAATGGGACTCCAAGATATCTAACTGGTAGTCTTTTTGGGTAAAAATCTAACTGGTAGTCTTCCTATTGTGAAAGGTAGTATTTGCACAATGCTTTCTTGTTCAGGAATAGATAGACCTCCAAAAAATATGGTGCTCTTTTGCATATTTACTTTAAGACCAGAGAAATGACTAAATTCATCCAGAGTCTCCTTAATGACCTTAACAGAGTTACAATCACAATGACTAAAGACTATTAGATCATCAGCAAACCCCAAATGTGTGATTTTTAATTTTTTGCATCCCTGATGGTAAATGAAATCCTCAGCAACCCTAATATTCTTCTTCATTAGCAGATTAAAAACCTCCATTGCCATTGTGAATAAGTAAGGTTATATAGGATCACCTTGTCTTAATCTTCTACCCCTACAAAAATATCCAATCCTCTCACCATTGACATTAAGAGTGAATTTTGTAGTTGTAACACAGGTCATAATCCATCCAACCATTGTTCTATGAAACCCAAATAACTCCAATGTTTTCTTAAGAAATTTCCAATCTAGTGTATCATAAGCTTTCTGTAAGTCAATTTTAATAGCACACTTCTTAATTTTTTGTTTTCTATTGTACCCCCTTAGTAACTCCTGTGCTAACAAGATATTATCAGTAATATGTCTCCCAGCAATGAAAGCACTCTGATTCTCATGAACTATCTTCCCTAACACCCCCTTAATTCTATTAGTTATCACCTTACTAATACATTTATATAAGACATTGCAGCAGGCAATAGGTCTAAAGTCTGAGACCTTATTTGGTGTTGGGATTTTAGGAACTAAAGAGATCAAGGTAGCATTCAACTCACCTAGAAGTTTCCCTGAATTGAAGAACTCCTGAACATCTAAGCATACTTCTTTCCCAACTATACCCCAAGCTGCTTTAAAGAATTTGGCTGTGAATCCATCAGGACCTGGTGCTTTGGAATCTTCAATATCAAACATAGCCTCTTTAACTTTAGCATCAGAAACATATCTCACCATTCTTTCTGCTTCCTCTGTTGACAGTTTGTTAGTAAGTTCAACATGGTCCTCTTGAAGCTCTGCAACAGTATCACTGGTGCCCAAGAACTTTTTAAAATGCTTAAAAAATTGTGTAGCAACTTGTTCTTTCTCATAGCAGCATCCATTCTCATCACATATATTCATAATTCTATTCCTGTGTTGTCTACCCTTGATGATTTTGCGAAAAAATTTAGTATTTCTTTCCTCTTCCTTCAACCACTCAACTTTAGCTTTTTGCATTAATAAACTTTCCTCATCTCTCATTGCTTCACAATATTCTTGAAGAAGTAAGCAGCTTTGTTTCTTTGTTTTCTCACAGAATGGATTTTTATCAACTTCTTCTTGTGTAGTTTTAACCTTTTCTCTCAACACATTGACTCTATCATAAACATTGCCATTCTTCCGGCTCATATAATTCAATTTTTGTTTCAGCATCTTCATCTTCTGAATCACCTTGTACATTTGAAAATCATTGACATTCTTCTCCCATTCATTCCTTACCACTTGCAAAAAATCCTCTTTCTCAGTTATAAAATTTGACATTCTAAAAGCTTTCTTTCTTTCTTTCTGTCCCTCCACTTGGTATTACTAGCACAGCAGGTGAGTGATCAGAGATGATATAAGGTAGGAAACTAGGAATACACAATGAGCTGTTCTAAAAGTATCCTGGAAAGGTTCATTGATCATCACTCTGTCCAATTTCTTTAATGTTTTACAGTTAGGATTTCTTAAACTTTTATCTGTATAGTTATCAGTCGAAAAAACAGACTTTCATAAAAAGAAAACTATCATTAGCTTCCTTGACCTGAGGATATCTCTATAAGCAGACCGCTAGTTAATTAAATGGATATTGTTAAGAAAAAAACAAGAAAAACTAACTAAATGGATGCTATACAGGGAAGCTTAGTTAATTAAATGGATATTGTTAAGAAAAAAACAAGAAAAACTAACTAAATGGATGCTATACAGGGAAGCTGCTGAATTGACACTGCTTTACCACGGAGTATGGTTGTCTGGGTAAGTAATGTATTTAAACAAAGGCATAATGCCAGCGTATAGAGGCATAATCCTCAACGTTTTCAAGATGTTTTCTCATAAGAAGACCAACAACAAATGATGAAGTAAATCTGTTACTTTCGGTTCATGTTTGCTTGCAAGGATATAAGACCAGTGATACGTGAGAATCGCACCAGGCTTTACCTCTCAAGGGATCTTGAGAAGCTTACAACCCCCACCAGGCAGTGTACCTGATCGTTGTAGTATAGTATAGTGACAAGTACTGGGGGATTGATCGTTCAGCTAGGAATAATGTCGCTAGGATTAGAAAACCTAAATACTAGTTCTAAAGGTGAGGGATGATTCTTTTTGTATTATTATATTTTTTTAGAAACCAAGTAAAAATCTCGGGTTTGAAGGATTTGGGCGGAATTAGTTGCTAGTCAACTAACCCAATACTAAAGATGCAATCAAAATAAAATACTAGAAATGAAAATAATCTAAATTATACTAAGGTTGTGAGCAATAAGTGGAGAAAATGTGTTTACTTAGATTTCACTACTCCCTAGACATCTTTTACACGTTAATTACTTGTTATAGTTGCATGGATGACGGATTGTATTCCTTAATACCATTCATGGGGTGGCGCACTTAACTCCCCAATCCTATGAGCTCTTATCTCCTCCTATACCATGCCCAACACAACCATAGGGATTATAAACAGTGGCTCATGCATTAAATACAATCAATAAAACCTAGTGCACATCAGTTCATGTTTCCTAAGACGTTCAAGCATGTCACCAGTTGGAAGTCTGCCAGTTTTCTTAAGCCTAACATCGAATTCACCCATCCAATACAATTATAAACAAGTAATCAACACATAATTAACATCTAGGTTTCATTAGATCCAAGCAAACACAAGATAGATCTAGCCTAGCATGATGGAATTAAGACAAGAACAAGATATAGACAACCAACACATAGACATATTGATTGAATTAAAAGAATACTTATCTCAATTACACATGAAAGGTATCAAGGGCTTAGAACCCTTGAAAAACCTGTAAAATTCGCACCAAGTTCGTACTTAGGGTTTCTCCAAAACTTCTCTCTCTTTAATGTGAAAATTAGAAAACTATATATAGGAAATAGGGTCTGACGGCGTCAAGACAAAGCTTGTGATGCCGTCACCTCGCCGCCAAAATAATTCTCGGACTGCCTTGATCTACTTCTGACGCCGTCATGTGTTAGCATTTCCAGGCCGTCATGATTTTTACTCTTGACGCCCTACTTCGTGACGCCGTCCATTCTGTACTGGGTCGTCATGGAATTTACTCTTGACGCCGTCAGGGTGTTGCTCTTGACGCCGTCACCTACTGTTCCCAGCAAGGAAAATTAAGACTTTGGCGTTTTCTTCACTTTTATGCTCCAAAAATGTCTGAATTGCTTCCTTTTCCAGATTTCACTCCCAAAGTATCTAAAATCACAAAAGGAACGATTTATGACAATATTTGATCAAATAAATTCAATTCCGGGCTTAAATGACCCCCTAAAAGTGGTTCATTTTTCGCCTCATCATATACCCTTACACTTGAGATTTGCTTGTCCTCAAGCAAATGCGCTTTTATTCTACTCAAAATACAAGTTAGGGGTCATTTAACACTAATATAAAAGTAATTACAACAAATAATCGTTCCACTAAAGACCAAAGACAAGCACGGAGGTCATACACTAGCACCTCACAAATAGTGTTTAGATACTCACATCTCTCGGGTGTAATAAAGATAAATTACAATATGGAAATGGAAAACATCTCTCACTACCTGTCATAGCAAAATAGATTACCATAGGCTTGGGAAAGGATCAAACCTCCACCACATGGCGTAAGCACCTAGGATAAACTATCAAAGAGGTCTTTTAAAGGGTTGTAACGTTAGGTGTAGGGATATGAAATACACGGTTTTGTTGGATAAAGGAAGTTTTACTGGTGGCGAGTTAACAATCTTGGTTAATTACATGTACAATATGTTGTTGCTAAGCCAAGACTAGACTCGACTTAAGCTAATAAATGAAAAATAACAAAAACATAAAATGAACATAGAATAAAAAGGGATGGTAGTCCGTATGCTTTTTCTCTTTTTCTTTTTCTATTTTTTTTTCTTTTTCTTGATTTTTCTATCTTTTTTTCGATTTTTTTTTTATTTTTATTTTTTTATTTTTTATTTTTTGCATACACTCTTACCCTACCATTCAAAATAATACATCATAGGGAATGAACATTCCCCTTACACTTGAATCTTTACATACTTTACAATAAACTAATCTAATGACTCGAATTAAGAAAATCAAAACACTTGGAGTACTTTTAAGATTAACGCACATATGGGGGTAATATATAATGTTCTTCCCCATTACTCAATAAAATAAGTACTTACCCATGAGTCCCAATCGTCCCAAAACAATATGTACAAGGATATGACTCGACTTAGCAACCATGTAATCAATTAGATAGTTAACTTAGGGTTTAACAAATAACAATAATGCACTAAAAATGAGCGCATACACGGAAGGCTAAGGCGATTTGGTTGTACATTTAAGTGGGGTGTAACAAATTCTTCCTTTAAGTAAAATGCTTAAAGTTAGAAACGAAAAGATAGGCTCGGAGGGGTGTACTAGGGGTTTCGTGTACTAAAAATGAGTACAACGCTAAGGGTGTGGGAAAATTAGTTGACTTAACTAGCCAAATAATATGACATAAATGGGCAAGTAATTATGATACGGGTTTAACACAAGGGTGATCCTAATGCCTCTTATCATGTAGTAAATCCTACCACACGAATGTAGTCTCACTAGCGGTCTCGGGATGCATCACTAACGCAAGTTCTAGAATCTAAATGCTACCGGTACACTCATAAGCACTAATAGTAAATGCTTTTCCTATCAAATCTAAAGGCGAACCTCACATATATGGGTGTAAAATTTTTCTGAATGATACGGTTATGTGCTAGTCATACAATCTCCTATCCATGAGACGCTTGCTATGGCTAAAGTTTCACTCCTAAATGTTGTAAAAAATTTTAAATTTGGCGCTAAAATTGCACTAACAAGTATTTCTCATAGTTTTATTACACATCTACCATTAAACAAAACAAACTCAAGCGAAAGTGCGTATGTAAGGTATCATCTTTTTACCCTCCCCTTACACTTAGGATGAACATTGTCCCCAATGTTCAAGTAAAGAATGTAAAAGTGAAAAAGTAAAAAGAATGAAATCAAATACTCCCCTGATTCGCTCGGTATGGATAATTAGGTGGCCAGGTTAGATCTTCCTCCAAGAAAATGAACAATCAAAGCTTCCCTTCCAGAATGTAAATCATCTTCTTGTCAAACATAACCTGTAAATCCTGAAAAAATAGACAAAAACAACCTCACGTAAAATCGGCGGCATCCTATATAAGTTACTAAATCCTATAAAACAAAATAAGATATAATGCTTGTGGAATGAAGTTTGCAGATCTCCTGGAGATTATAAAACTTAATAATTCACAAAAACCATAAGACTCCGTTAGAAAAAGAAAACCGGTAAAATTTCCAGATTTTTACACGTGACGCCGTCAAGAGTTAACTCTTGACGCCGTCAGAAGTGACCTGCAGAAATTCATATGTTAAGTTTCCGGAAAATTTCTGGAAAATCTTGGTCCTACTTTTTGGAAAATCCTGCAAAACTTCATTATGACTTAATACAAGCATTTGACTCTAACAAATACGAATACACATGTTCATTTAATATTGTGGAGAATCATGATCGGTTTGTTTCTTAAAAACATATTTGGGGTTTCCCATTACACTTATCTTTTGCAAAAATACCTTTAGGTGGAGTTAAGACTAAGCCAAAACAACAAAGTAAAGTATTTCCACTATTTAGTTTAGAAACATGATCTACCAACAATAAAAATAAAGCATGCATACGGAAGCAAATAACAAACAAACAAAAATAAAATCACACAAAGCATGGGTTGCCTCCCAAGAAGCGCTTTTCTTTATTTACGAGTCTTGTAGCTAGACTCAAGGTCATGGGTTACTACGTGATACGGGTGAGTTCCTCATTGAGGACATCCTTGGGATCAAACTTAGGTTTCAACTTCCTATCGGTTTCCTTAGTATGATATGACCTTTCAAACTTTTCTCCATCCGGATCATATAAAGTCATCCTCATATGCCATGATCCGTCACCTTCTTTAGGTGGCTTGTCCCACCTCCATTTACATTTGTCTCCCTCTCTTTTCCACTTATTCATCTATATATTGATAGGCATTACACTCAAGAACTCAATCATCTTCCTAAAGACTAAGGGGTCCTCAAAGGGATCTAGCTCTTCATCTCTAGCTATGAGTTGTTCTACCGAATGTGTCTTTTCAACGCAATCTTTCTCTAGATAAAATGGGCATTGAGGTCCTATGAAGTTCCTTTCTATCCAAGGTCCATATCTAGATGGTCTCCTATTCATCTCTACCCAATGCGGTGTCGGTTCATCATCACAATCATAACTATGCTTCTTTACATCGTACACCGACCAAGTATCGCCTTCACCTACCGCTATCTTAGACTCCTTACAATCTATCATTGCGCTAGCGGTTGCTAAAAATCCTCTTCCTACTAATAATGGGCATGTAGTGTCACTAACCATGTCTAGGACGTGAAAATCCGCTAATATAGTTAACTTTCCTACGTGAACAACTACATCCTTAATCATTCCAACCGGGTGGGCAATACTTCCATCCGCTAGCCCTATCAATACCTCCGTTTCCTCTAACATTCCTAGCTTAAGAGCGGTGAATAAGGATAAGGGAATCAAGTTGAGGCTTAACCCTAAATCGGCTAGTGTGTCGAAAGCTTCGGATCTTCCTATCTTACAAGGCAAAACAAATATACCCGGATCATCAAGCTTTTTAGGCAACTTGTTTTGAACGAAGGCGGTCCCATTTTTACCTAGTTTAAACTTCTCATATTTTTCTAGGAGGGCACTATAGTAAGGAGCACGCGCTAAGACATCAATGACGGGGCGTTCAAGGTGAAGTTCTTTGAATTCATCGTCAAGGTCTTGCGTAGGAGGTGTTTCAACTATACTTTTGACCGGTTCTATATCGGGTGTTTTGTTTGATTGGTCCTTTTGAAGAATTTGGTTTTGTTTGAAACACGTGCTTGTTGATTTGACCGAGTAGTATTGTGGGCATGAAGTGGGTGACGAAACTGAAGATATGGAATTAACGCTTAGTTTCGGATTCTTGACCGTGTCGCTTGGGAGTGCTCCCATTTCTCGGTCATTGAGAACTTTCAACAATGCGTCAATTTTGGTGGTCATCTCGCTTTGCTTTTGTTTGAAATAGGCTTCAAACTTAGATATACGAGCTTCTTGAGATGCCATGAATTTTGACATCAATCCTTCAAGATTGTTGGTACTACCATAGTTGTTAGAAGGATTGTTGTTGAAAGTACGGTTGGAGGGTGGACCGTTTGGTTGGTAACGATTAGGCGGATTGGAAGAATTGGGTTGATTTTGTTTCCACCTAAGGTTTGGGTGATTTTTCCAAGAGGGGTTGTATGAATCACCGTAAGTGTTTGGCTCGGGCTTGAAAGTGTACCACTTATCTCCCGCTTCGTCGGTACGCGTGGATGCGTAGTCCGCAAAAGCTGTTCCGGGGAGTTCCACACAATCACGAGTGTCATGGGGACCACTACATAATTCGCATGAAGAAGTGATTTTGTTCACTTGGCTTGAAGGTTTAGGAGCTTCGTAAGATTTCATGAGAAACTTGACTTGGTCCTCAAGTTCCATGATCCTACGGTCGGGAGTGCTAGAATTGTTCGAAGGCAAAGATATTGCCTTGACCGTTTTGTTCAAATCACGGGGATCATTCCAACTTTCGTTGTCATATAGAGCAAGATCTTCTATGAGTTCCCATGATTGTTCCGCACTTAGATTACGTAGCTTACCACCGGCCGATTGGTCAATGGCTCGCCTCGTGGAGAGATCGATATGGTCATAAAAAATTTGGACTTGGAGCCAAAGATCTATGCCATGATGAGGGACTTTTTGGAGTAAGTCCTTGAAACGAGTCCATGCTTCATAAAGAGATTCATTTTGACGTTGTTGGAACATCAAGATGTCATTTCTAAGCTTAGAAGTTCTCCCCGGTGGGAAAAATTGAGCAAGGAAACGAGTGGTGAGGTCATCCCATGTGGTGATGGATCCCGCGGGTAAACGCTCAAGCCATTGACTAGCTTGATCCCGTAGAGAGAATTGGAATAGGCGTAATCGGGTTGTCTCTCTAGTTTCAACACCTATGTCTATGGAACCTACGATTTTGAGGAAGTCCTTAAGATATTGGTTTGGATCTTCGGAACAAAGTCCATGGAATGCACATCCGCTTTGCACCAACCGGATGGTGTCGGATCGCAAGGGGGTCACATTGGCTCCGGTGAGCTCAATGGTGTTTCGGTAGCCTTGGTGGCTAGGTCGGGAATACTCTCCTAAGGTTCGGGGCCTAAGAGGTTCTAGTGGTGGGTTTTGTTGTGGTGGGATGACGGGTTCAAAGATGTTCCCATCGTCAATGATGTCGGGTGGTGAAGAGTTACGAACAAAAACACAAAGAAATAAGATAGACTAAAGAAAACCTAAAATAAAAATAAAATCTTACTAGAAAGGAATCTAGCAAGTAGACCTAATAAAAAGAGATTCTAACCTAGACAATAACTATTTCCCCGGCAGCGGCGCCAAAAACTTGATACGTGGGAATCGCACCAGGCTTTACCTCTCAAGGGATCTTGAGAAGCTTACAACCCCCACCAGGCAGTGTACCTGATCGTTGTAGTATAGTATAGTGACAAGTACCGGGGGATTGATCGTTCAGCTAGGAATAGTGTCGCTAGGATTAGAAAACCTAAATACTAGTTCTAAAGGTGAGGGATGATTCTTTTTGTATTTTTATATTTTTTAGAAAGCAAGTAAAAATCTCGGGTTTGAAGGATTTGGGCGGAATTAGTTGCTAGTCAACTAACCCAATACTAAAGATGCAATCAAAATAAAATACTAGAAATGAAAATAAACTAAATTATACTAAGGTTGTGAGCAATAAGTGGAGAAAATGTGTTTACTTAGATTTCACTACTCCCTAGACATCTTTTACACGTTAATTACTTGTTATAGTTGCATGGATGACGGATTGTATTCCTTAATACCATTCATGGGGTGGCGCACTTAACTCCCCAATCCTATGAGCTCTTATCTCCTCCTATACCATGCCCAACACAACCATAGGGATTATAAACAGTGGCTCATGCATTAAATACAACCAATAAAACCTAGTGCACATCTGTTCATGTTTCCTAAGACGTTCAAGCATGTCACCAATTGGAAGTCTGCCAGTTTTCTTAAGCCTAACATCGAATTCACCCATCCAATACAATTATAAACAAGTAATCAACACATAATTAACATCTAGGTTTCATTAGATCCAAGCAAACACAAGATAGATCTAGCCTAGCATGATGGAATTAAGACAAGAACAAGATATAGACAACCAACACATAGACATATTGATTGAATTAAAAGAATACTTATCTCAATTACACATGAAAGGTATCAAGGGCTTAGAACCCTTGAAAAACCTGTAAAATTCGCACCAAGTTCGTACTTAGGGTTTCTCCAAAACTTCTCTCTCTTTAATGTGAAAATTAGAAAACTATATATAGGAAATAGGGTCTGACGGCGTCAAGACAAAGCTTGTGACGCCGTCACCTCGCCGCCAAAATAATTCTCGGACTGCCTTGATCTACTTCTGACGCCGTCATGTGTTAGCATTTCCAGGCCGTCATGATTTTTACTCTTGACGCCCTACTTCGTGACGCCGTCCATTCTGTACTGGGTCGTCATGGAATTTACTCTTGACGCCGTCAGGGTGTTGCTCTTGACGCCGTCACCTACTGTTCCCAGCAAGGAAAATTAAGACTTTGGCGTTTTCTTCACTTTTATGCTCCAAAAACGTCCGAATTGCTTCCTTTTCCAGATTTCACTCCCAAAGTACCTAAAATCACAAAAGGAACGATTTAGAGCAATATTTGATCAAATAAATTCAATTCCGGGCTTAAATGACCCCCTAAAAGTGGTTCATTTTTCGCCTCATCAACCAGCAGTGTTAGGAACTTCTGATATTCAATGGAATAACCCATGGTTGATCAGATCCCCATTTGAGGCCATATGAGTCAAACTCGTCATTAACTATAAATTAATGTATTTTTTATGTTGGCAACATTTATTGAGAACTCATTGTGTGAGCAAATGGGTCTAGTATGTGAAGTTTAAGTTCACAAGATAAATAACTCACCACTCGCCACTAACATCTGTTGTTAACACAGCTAACAGAACAGTAGCCACAACACCACCAAATAAAGTTGGAACCTGGACAATAAAACTCTAAAATAACCAAAGAACCGATAGAAAAACAAATTAACACAACATTAGGGTAATACCTTAATAGGTCATCATAATATATTCTCAAAAGTTATTCAGTTGTTTAAAGCTATTCAAGACAATTGCACTTGCAAAGCATATATTTAAACTCCACGCCTAAAAAACCTCCCTTTAACAATGATTTCTGCCAATGGTGATACACATAGGCAGCTAGTGAGAATTCTTGATATCTCTAACTCTTTATCCTTAGTAACCAAAGACTGAAGCACTAAGATCACCTTTTTAAGAATGGGAGACTTGGCTAAGATAAGCTTTACAAACTCCATCTCAAAGAACGTGTTGGAAAAATCTACAATCTTCAACTCCTTCAAATGCTCCAACCATATATCCGAAAAAATTTCTAATGAAGTTGACTCTATCCTAGAGTACTCAAGATCCTCTAAGCGGCATTCACTATGTTGAGTATAAACCTACATCATGCGTTGGTATTTCTTGTGTCAGTGTGTTTTGGTAAGAGAATCAAAACATAAGAAGTAGAAGATACAAAAGAGATTAATGTATTTTACATTTAGCTTAATTTTCTCTAAGCCCGGGGAGCTTCTCATCACAAGAGAAAGAAAATCTAAGCCATAATCGTCAAGGAACGTCATATCATCTAAATAAAAGTATTTGAGGTAGACTAATGCCCTTGGAAGCACTCTTGGGTCACTATTCATATCAAAACACTTGAAAGATAGACAAAACAAAGATCTACAAAAGATTTTTTTTCCTGAAGTTTAATTAATTACAAATTATATAGTTAATGTTACCTGAAGTTTAATTAATTACAAATTATATAATCCAACATACTATGCTCATTAAACACAAGTTTGGGAATTTGACCCAATTGTATCTCCAATTCTTTGAGAGGATACTCGTCCTCACTGCATCTCTAATCGAAACAAGACATAAGATATTTTCTATGATGGTTGAAGGAGGGTTGTTGATTCTATCCAAAGACGCGCACTTAGCTTCGGCGTTCATCTCTTGTTGTTTGACATGTGCTAAATAGTGCTGCAGAATTTAGTTACTGTAAAAATCTATTTAAATTTAAATCCACACAGAATAAGCCCAAAGTCAAAGGAAATGGTTCATAAGTGGTAAACTAAAATCATCTCCTATTGTTTATGTAATCTAGTTTTGCTAGTGAAACATTATGGGGCAAATAATGAATTATAAGAAACCCATCAATATACTAGTTAGATCTGTTTATCTCTATTAACAAACAAATTGAATAGAATGAGCATTATATTATTGAAATTGAACAAGATCTGATTATGCGGAAAAGCATATAATGTGGATTTTAATTAGTTAAGCAAACAATTTATGAAGGGTTGTGTTAGGGAAACGGGGTCTACCCCCACCCTCCCTAACACTAGACCACTGTTACTGCACTGTTCATGCAGGTTTTGTCCTTTGACTTTTTTTTTTTTTTTTTTTTTTTTTATGTTTTTGTTTTTGTTTTTGTTTTTTTTTTTTTTATTAGTCCCATAGATATACTTTTTTTTTTTGTTCTTTGTCCATGTTTTTTTTGTCCAAAGTGCTAGTATTGCACACAAGCAGTATTGCACACATGCAGTATTGCACACAAGCAGATTGCAGGCTCAGATTAACAATCATCATCGCCGATTTAGAACACAAGCATTTAGCACACAAGCAGATTGCTAACAGGCTCAGATTCATCATCGCCGATTTAGAAAAAAAATATATAAACAAGTACACCCTAACATATTTAGAGAGGGTTAATCTAACCAAATATTAGGCTCGGATATGAAGGCTGCAAAGTGATAAAAATATCACTTTGCCATGCCGTTCGGTTTTTTAGAAAACCATTCGTCATCGCCTTTTTTGAAAAAAATATTTTGTCCAACTGCAGCTTGCACACAAGCAGCTTGCACACAAGCAGCTTGCACACAAGCAGATTGCACCCAAGTGCACAGATTGCACACAAGCAGATTGCACCCAAATGTGCACAGATTGCACCCAAACCAAGTGAATCAAAAGTGAAACACAAAGTCTCACATTTCACACAACAGTAAGATTCTCAATTCACTGCAGAGACTGCACCCATGTTACTCACAACAGTAGAAAGTAAAGATTCCTGCAAATACTCACGGGAAAGTAAAGAGCACTGCAATAATTCACAAGAAAGGCTCCAATTATATACAAGGCTCACAAAGAAGCAAGTCTCACCACAATCAATATCACAAACAAGTGAAAGCAAGTCTCACCACAATCAATATCACAAACAAGTGAAAGGGGTGGAGTTATAGCAACGGGGGTATTTGGTTAGATTAACCCTCGCTATTTAAATATTCTAACAAACCATTTCTTAGCAGATTGCACACAAGTGAAACACAAGCAGCAGCAAGTGAAAGCCGCAAGTGAAACACAACAAAGATCTTAGGCTGCCAAAATGTCAAATTCACCATTTAACACACAAGTGAAACACAAGCAGCACCAAATAACCAAAACACCCAAACCCTAGTTTTTAAAAATTAGGTGTTTTTAATTTTTATTACAGATCTGAGGAATTAAACATCACACAAGTATAATAATCACATAAACATCACAGAATCACCCACCAAATAACCAAAACACCCAAACCCTAGTTTTTAAAAATTAGGCGTTTTTAATTTTTATGACAGATCTGAGTAATTAAACATCACACAAGTATAATAATCACATAAACATCACAGAATCAACCACCAAATAACCAAAACACCCAAACCCTAGTTTTTAAAAATTAGGCGTTTTTAATTTTTTATTAGAGATCTGAGGAATTAAACATCACACAAGTATAATAATCACATAAACATCACAGAATTACCCACCAAATAACCAAAACACCCAAACCCTAGTTTTTAAAAATTAGGCGTTTTTAATTTTTATGACAGATCTGAGTAATTAAACATCACACAAGTATAATAATCACATAAACATCACAGAATCACCCACCAAATAACCAAAACACCCAAACCCTAGTTTTTAAAAATTAGGCATTTTTAATTTTTATGACAGATCTGAGGAATTAAACATCACACAAGTATAATAATAACATAAACATCACATAATCACCCACCAATTTTATACGAAACCCTAAGCCCCAATAACCCCCATTCCACTGATGAACCCTAATTAAATATTAAAAAATCATGCACATACCATCACATTCCACTGATGAACCATCACATACCACACCACCAATCTAAACACAAGAGTAATTTTAGATCTAGAATCGTTTCTAGATCTAAAATAGAGAGAGAAAATGAGAGACAGATGTGAGATATATAGAGAGAGAGAGTTAGCGTGTGTGTGTGGGTTGGTGATATACGCGTACGCGCATTAATTTTTTTTAATATTATTATTATTATTATTATTATTATTATTATTATTATTATTATTATTATTATTATTATTATTATTATTATTATTATTATTATTATTATTATTATTTGTAAAAGTTGTGTTTTGTAAAAAAAAGTATTTTGTAAAAAAAAATGTAAATGTTGTAAAAAATTGTAATTATTATAAAAATTGTTATAAAAAATGTAATTATTGTAGTTATTATAAAAATTGTTATACAAAATTGTTATAAAAAAATGTAAATGTTGTAAAAAATTGTAATTATTGTAATTATTATAAAAAAAAGTGTTTTGTAAATGTTATAAAAAATGTAAATGTTGTAAAAATTGTAATTATTATAAAAAATGTAAATGTTATAAAAATGGTACGTATTTTCAGGTTTTCGATTCTCACGAGCAAGTAACTGAGTGGGTGCAAAATATAGCTCGGGAGCTCGGTTTTGTAATTGTAAAAAATAGAACCAAATCAGAAGATGGTCTGATAAACAAAATCAATTATAGGTGTACAAAGGGTGGGAATTATATCGTACGAGGTAGTGGAAAACGGAAAACCAAAACATATAAAACCAATTGTCCATTCAGATTACTGGCGAAATATCATCGAACAAAAAATTATTGGGTTTTGAGGGTGAAGGATGATACGCATAATCATGATATGCTAGAGTCGTTGCATGGTGTGCCATATGCAATGCGATTAAATGATGATGAGTTGGGTTTGGTCAAAGAATTGACAGATTATAATGTATGACCACTTAATATACTTTCGACAATACAGGGTCGTAATCCGGATAACGTGTCTAGCGTTAGAACTATATATAACGTACAAAATAAGTTCCGGAGAGACATAGTAGGAGATAGAACTCCAATTCAAGTCCTGTACTCGCATTTGAGGGATTCAGGGTATACATGGTACCCGAGGGTAAATGAGCATACCAACGTGCTTGAGGAGCTATTTTTTGTGCACCCCACGTCGTATGCTATATGGTGTACATTCCCTCAAATAATGCTGATGGACTCCACGTACAATACCACCGTGTTTAAATTGCCATTGTTGGAAATTGTTGGAGTAACTTCAACAAATAAAACATTTTCAATGGCCTATAACTTTATATCCAGTGAAAAGGGGCATAATTTTAAATGGGTAATGCAACGTGTGAAGCAAGTGATAGACGAAAGATATTACCCACGTGTTATCGTCACTGACAGAGATTTAGCGTTGGTTGGGGCAATAAGAGAAGAATTTCCTAACGCTCACAGATTACTCTGTCGATGGCATATAGAACAAAATCTGCTTAAGTTTTGCAGAAATAAATTCGACGATGGAAAAGAGTATGAGTCCATTAAACACCGATGGGATTGGATGATTAAAGCTCCGACATTCGAATCCTTCAGGGACCATTATCAACGCCTACAACGGCGATTGGTGAACCATCCGGGTATAAAAAAAATTATTAGTTCATTGTTTATAATTATTTAAATAAGTACCCGAATGACCTTTTAGTATGCTCTATTTCTTTTTCAGATATCGCTGCGTATATGGATAACTGGCTGCGAGATTACTCACGCTTGTCAGTCGGGTGCAAGGCTCCATGATCTTTTAAATGAATTGAATAAACTCCATATGTCGTAAATGTTGTTGTTTTTAAATAATATGTATAACGTTGTCGTTTAATTTAATAATAACAGTTGTTGTTGTAGTTATTTAATGTGGTAATATTTAACGTGCTATTATACAAAACATTATACATATACAATACATTATTATACATACATAATCCTTTTTACATACATAATCATTTTTATTTAAACAAAAACAAATACAAAAACAAAAAAAAAAAAAAAAAAAAAAAATGCTGCCACTGAACGACAAAATAGGAAAAAGTAAAAAAATAAAAATAAATATAAAACAAGTACACCCTACTCTTATATAGAAAGGGTTAAGCCCCCGTTGCTATAACTCGTCCCTTTATGAAAGGGGAAGATGTATTTGAGGGAGTGACTGAGTTGTACTGTAGACCTGTAGTACTAAAATGAACAACCTAACCATTTTGACTTTGTTTACTCACAAATGTTTGTCAAACTAGTTCCACTTCTTTGTCAAAAAAATAAAATAATAAAAAATAATAAGACTAGTTCCATTTCTACCACTAGTGGAGTAAATATGTACACATTTATCTTTTTGCTACACAATAATTTTATACTCACATGTCTCACAATGTTTAACTTGAACTTGCATCCACTTGTTAATGATCACATTTAAATGTGTTTTGCAATACCATATTTTCGAGAGAATCGTTTGGTATATAGATCTTATGTCAATCGAGATTTTAGATTGAGATTCAATCATTCAAATTATGGTCAACAAGACTGGTGAGTCGATATCCAAGTGGATATGTGTGACTTTAATTTATTTCACATGGAGTAGCATGCATGTCTTTTGTCATTGATAAGTAATTATTTATTAAAAAAAATCCAATCTGAACAAATATAAATAATATTAATAAGTTAAGTAACTTCCAATCAACCACTGTGAGTAGGACTGTAGGATAACAACTTAACATTTTTAATCATTAACTTAAAATGCAAATGTGTATCAACTTTGAATACATGCACAAGCCACAAAAGCATCTCCATCTATTATCTCTACATGAAGACAACGTTTTCAGTTACATATTTACTAGTAGTACTAGTAAAATGGTTAATAAAAAGGAAACTTTTAGCTTAAACTATTTTAATTTCTTGTCGGCGAATTATCTTGAGCAAATGTTAGGTATGTATAAAAAGGATCACTACCCGCTTAATTACAAAAAAAATACTCTGTATCGTATCAACAAAAAGTCGTTGCATGTTTCATGTTTGTCAAAAAATAACATTGATATCTTGTACGGAGTAAAATTTTAATGTGGCAAAACAAAAGCTTAATTTTTATTTTTATAAGAGGTGATTTGTACACTCAACAAAATGATTGAGACACACTAATTTATTATGTATTGATATTTATACTCATACACTTACCCTTACACTTTCACCCATATGAGATTATAAATGTGCAAATACAATTAATTAGAATATCCCAATCATTTGATGAAATGTGCAAATTATCTATCACTTTTTATAGATGGTTTATAAAAGACGTCTTTTTAAATTAATCCAACTTAAATGTTGATGTATTTTGTTTATCATAAACAATAACTTACAAAAACACAAGGAAAGAAAAACTAACGTTTATTTATTTATTTATTTATTTATTTTTGATAAAAGGGAAGAAATATCATTCGATATTAGAAAAGATTACATCTTTTGGTCACCAATACATTAGCACAACTTGGAACACTACCGTCTAACATAATCTCATTAAAACAACTCAACGCCTAAGAAGCTATGCTATGAGCCACCCTATTACCCTCCCTTTTAACAAAATATCACTTACAAACATTAAAAGCCATTGAATGGGACAATATCCCTGAAAAAAGACTCGCAATTTCTAGCAAGAAGACTTTATATTATGGAGTGCCTTGACTAGACACAAGGAGTCTGTCTCGAATATAACGTTAGGGTACCCTTTATTAAGTGCATAACTTATAGCCAATGAACGGCTTTTGCTTCGGCTTCCAGTGGAGAACTCGCATAACATTCTAATCGAGCACCTGAAAATAAGACCTCGCCATTGTAGTCACGGGCTACAAAACCCAAGCCCGCCTTTCCAGACTCTTTTTGCCACGCAGCGTCACAATTAATTTTTATGTGATGAGCATTTGACCTTAACCACATAGCCGTATGAGTATTATGTACCCCATTGGTGCTGCTAATAATTCCTATATGATTTTCCTTATGATAATCTAATAAAACAAATTTCGTTATTTCTTCCACGTTCCCCTCCCTACCATTCAAATTGCCATGAAAATGTTTGTTTCTTCATCCACAATCCCCACAATATCATCATAAATACTTCCCATTCGGCTGAAAAATTATCAAGAATTACCTGACAAAAATCATAAAATGTGATAGCTCCTTGTGTATCATAAAAACAACTGAGACTACAACGGTCCCATACATCTTTTGCTGCCGAACATTTGAACATGACATGTGCTAAATTTTCTGTTGTCTCGCCACAATGAGTACAAGAAGATGTATGATTCCCCCGAGACTGTAGGTTGCCAATAGTAGGTACATAATTATTCCAATCCCTCCACATAAATAATTTGACTTTACCAGGGACTCTAGCTTTCCACACAACACGCCAAAAGTCAATTGGGTCATCAGAGATAGTAGTGTGTATCATGTCTTCATCTGCTTCAAGTGCTAAGAAATAAGCAAATTTGCATGAAAATCGGTCTCCTAGATTTTTATGCCAATAAAGAACATCATTCCTTGAGTTACTTACAAAACAACAAACAATATTGCTTGCAATATTATGAGGAAATAATGAATACAGAAGCTCATGATTCCAATCATCACCTTCAAGATTTAATAAATCACGAACATGATCAACATCACAATTATTCGGTTTTGGACCCAGATTTGTGTGATCATCAACCCAAAATTCATTCCATACATTCACACTATGACCATCACCGATATTCCATTTGCACCCTCTACGAACAATATCTTTAACCGAAAGAAAACTACGCCAAATATAGCTTGGTCGGTATCTAATCTTGGCATCAAGGAAGCTTGATCTTGGAAAATAACGTGTCTTAAGTGTTCTTGTAACACCCCAACCCGACATGGATCCGGAGCGCTACAGTATGGTGACATATCAAAGCATACAAAGCATACAACGCAAGCGGAAGACTTAAAACAAAAGGTTACAAGGGAAAAATCTAAAAGTACAAAAGGAATACTAAAACCATAAAAGAAAGGAAAATACAAACTAAACAAAGTCTAATCTAATCCAAGTCCAAAACTAGTCCAAATGTAATCGCTTCTAGTCCATGGGGTAGTCCACTAAAGCTCTAACATTCTTCACCCAAACCCAGCTTCCAACCTAAAACTTGCCGCGGAAGAAAAGAAATGCGGCTGAGCTTAAAAAGCCCAGTGAACAGATATATAACCAAGAAAACGGATAAACGAAACGTATATAAGTATGAGAAAGGGAAATCATAAGTTCCTGCTGAAGGAATGTCGTCTGTCAAATGCATAAGAGATCAACGATTAAACGAACCAATATCATAAGTCATCAAAATGAAGAACATGTATAATCGAATAGTAACAATCAAACGAAGTGAGAATGATTATAAGAGTCAGCACAATGTATCATAAGTCAAGTGAAACGAAGCATCATAGATATATCAAGCATAAACAAATCATAAGAGAATCAAGAGCATGTATCAACAAAGGTGTGTCTACCAGAGTCACTCGAATAGACACATAGAAACATAAGGAAGCCATGAGCCGACCTACCAGAGCCACTCGAATAGGTCTCATATATACATACATACATAATCCATAACCACATATCAAAGGATACCGAGAGGGGAGACCTCTCGGTACCACATGCAGTAGCTAGCTCCCAAACATGAAGGAGTATAGAGCACATACTCAGTTCACCATACATATAAACATAAGTTCTAGGATGCATCCATACGCCCCCATACATACACACATAAACATATATGCACCCTGCTCGTAGGACATGTATACACATATCATAAGTGTGCAAAAGAGCTCATAATCATATCACACAAAGTGGGGATGCTGTGGATCAATCACACCTCCACAGAAAGTGTCATGCTATCGGTGCCTCGATGACACGGCCATGGTACCTCCATGGCTAGTTAGAAAACTCGTGCATAAGAAGAGGACGAAGCATACAGACATACAATCATAGAAGCATATCCGAATATAGCATATCATAGTCATAATCAGAAGAGTATCAATGAATGTCATCATATATCAGAAGAATCATATGAAGCATCATATCAAAGGAATCAAAATGAATGAATCAAAGCATAATGGAACATAGCAATGGCTCAGAAGATCATATCATATCATGAATCATATCAAAAGGAATCATAGCAAGGTCGACGATCAAAAGTCATGAGAATTCCCTGTTGAAAAGGGATAGAATATCTGTACCTTAAACCGCCAACGAAACCATATCATAACATAAGAATAGGAAGTCCCTCCTTCTTCCGCGAATCTACACGAATTAATAATCGGCTAATTATTAATAACTTATTTTAAATCAGATTACTCGTTTGAGTTGGCTTTCCATTTTTAGTAACTTTTCATTTATAGCAGCTTTCCAAAATTAGTAACTTTCCAAAAATAGTAAGCTTCCATTTATAGTAAGTTTCCACTTTAAGTAACTTAGTCAATTAAGTAACTTTCTATTTTTATCAGGATTCCCAAATTAGCAACTTTCCATTAGCAACTTTCCATATATAATAAGTTTCCATACTTAGTAAGTTCCCGAATTTAGCAAGTTTAGGGTAAAACTCATAATTAATCATATTAGGGTTTTTAATAAGACCAAAGTATATTAAATGGTTCATAGCTCATTAATGATTAAAGTTAAATGTTTAATTAACGTCTTTAGGGTTTCAAGTATCGTTTTAGGGTTTTAGGCTTATAAAAGTCATTAATTAGGTTTTAGGGCTCGGGATTATCAATTAGGTTAACACACCCTCAATTAACTCGGAATGACATAAAAGGACATAGACGATACATGAACATGTATTTAGGGTACCAACCAATATTAATAACACCCTTAACACATATATTACGCACGCATACATAGCCGTTGGTTTTACAACCTAATTATGTCTACAATATGAATTTTACAAACGTATCATAACTCCAAACTAAAAATCACCAAAATTCTCACAAAAGCTATAATGTCTTAGGAGTCTACTTGAATTTTTACAGATTTTATTATTAAGTGGAAACCCCTTTTCAAAAATCGTTTATGCAAACATGTCTAGATTCGGATCTGCAGAAACACCTCAAAAGTTTCTAATTAACAGCCCAACTCATACCATTCAGAAAATTCTACAAAAATTCTAGGAAGTCACACATAACCCAAGTATCACTCCTGTAAAAGGAGAGCTCTTAACTCCCTGTGTTTGAAAATGAAAAATCAAAAACACCATCTGATTTTCAGACTCGATTTCTCAGCTTTGACACTTAATCTACCAAAAATCAAAATACCACTCCCCCGACCTCCAATTTCTATGAATCTTATATTTCTAGAAAGTAGACAAATAGTACTCATGTTTAGACTCAAAAATCACTTAAAAACACGTTGGCATCTACAGTTTGGAAATCCATCAATTTGACCAAAAATCTGGACACCATACTCACAAAAAATCACACCAAACTCTAAACCCGTTTTAACCAATTTCAATGTACATGATATTAGATGTTTTCAAACACAATTAGACATAGGTTTAGGTCGACATATGAATGGTGAATAACGTGTGCTAACAATAGAATCAAAACAAAATAGGATAATTCGATTATAAAAGGTTCCAATTCATGATTTTATGTAGGTTTCTATAATTTTATGTGACCTATCATTCGTATAAACATGAACACAAATGATCATGTAAACAATATATACGAGTGTCTAATTGAAAGAAAAATAACATGGAGTAAAAAGGATACCCTAGATGTCAAGTTGAAAGGACCGAGCACCAAAAAGAAACCAAACCGAAAAATATATCACAACCTTCAGCCTTACACACGTTTCTCTAGAGATCGAATGGACTAAAAGTTGCTTGAGAATCTGGTCTTGTGTGTCGAATGGAACAGCAACAATAGGAGCCGCAAGTTTTTGGTGTCTGATACGTGGGAATTGCGCCCTCGAAACAGGTTTTACCTCTCAAGGGATCTTGAGAAGCTTACAACCCCCACCAGGCAGTATACCTGATCGTTGTAGTATAGTATAGTGATAAGTACCGGGGGATTGATCGTTAAACTCAGGAATAGTGTCGCTAGGATTAGAAAGCCTACTAAACTAGGTCTAGAGGTGAGGGATGATTCTTTTTGTATTTTTTTATATTTTAGGAAAGCAAGTAAAATCTCGGGTTTTGAAGGAGTGGGCGGAATTAGTTGCTAGCCAACTAACCCAATTAACTAAGATGCAATCAAAATAAAATAAAAGAAATGAAAATTAAAATAATTTACTAATGTGGTGGAAACAATAATGAGAAAAATTGTGTTTACTTAGATTTCATTACTCCCTATATATCTTTTACCGGTTGATTAGCTTGTTACATTTGCATGGATGACGGGTTATATTCCTTAATACCAGTCGTAGGGCCGTGTACAATATTCCCTAACTCTATAAGATCCTACTTCACTCCTATGTCGAGCCGTTAGAAGCTCCTAACATGGGATCATTAGAATTCTCTTACGCATTAAATACAACCAAAAATCGTAGTACACCTCCGATCATGTTTCTTAAGACGTTCAAGCAAGTTACCAATGGAAGTCTGCCTGTTTTCTTAAGCCTAACATCGAATACAATCATCCGTAACAATTATAGACAAACAATCAACCAATAATTAACATCTAGGTTTCACTACATCTAAGCAAACACAATAAAAGCCTAGCCTAAAATGTTAAAAGAAAGATACACATAAGATAGAATCAAACAATACATAGACATATTGAATGATTATTGAAGTACTTATCTTTATTGAAACATGGAAGAAAGAAGGGTTTGAAACCCCTTTAATATGCAGGAAATTCGACCTAGGGTTTTTACAAAACTTGTTCCCCAAAAGTTCCACACATTACAATGAAAAATTGGAAAAATATATATAGACTATGCATCCTGACGGCGTCATGTATTAACCTCTGACGCCGTTAACTCGCCGCCAAGTTGAAATTCGTATTGCCTAGATCCAATTCTGACGCCGTCATGTAGAAATGAGCTCTGGGCCATCACGTGTATTTGGACCCTGACGGCCTTGGTGACGTTGTCAGGCCAAATAGCCTAAAAACATTCTGGATCGTCACGTGTATTTTCCACTTCCACCTCTTTTGCCACTCTTGACGCCGTCACTAGTAAACTCTTGACGTCGTCAGGTACTGTTCCCAGCAAGGATTTTGAGACTTTGTCGTTTTCTTCACTTTTATGCTTCAAAAATGTCAAAAATGCTTCCTTTTCCAGATTTCTCCTCAAAAGTACCTAAAATGACAAAAGGAACAATTTAGGGCAATATTTGATCAATTAATCACGAATTCGGGCTTAAATGACCCCTTAAATGCGGTACACTTTTCGCCTCATCAGTGTCTAGGGTTTTTAGTGTGTCGTTTGTTTTTGTTGTTGTTAAAAAGAAATGAACCGTATAAAAGAAGAATTTTTTTTATAGGGGTGGGATTGGGCTTAGCTTGGGCCGGTTTGTGGGTTGGATTTGGGATGCCCATCAAAAATATTTGGGTCATGATTAGTTTGTGCTAAAAATTCGGCCCAAAGTAAACGTAGAGTTTTTCATAATATGGATTTCGGATTATTCGTAAAAGTTAAACCAAATTTTAGGTCTTTATAGTTCTAGTTGCCAATGTTGTTGGGGATGTGATTAAGTGCCAAACTTGCTTTGCGAGAAGTGCTCTATTGAACAATCCCAAGTGACAGAATCCAAGGCCTCCTTGAAACTTTGATACACACATCCTTTCCAACTTACACCACCGAATTGGGTTTTCTTTAACCCCGTCCCCCCACTGATATAAGAACCTCTTTTCCCGTGATCGATAAAGTTTTCCCGCGATCAATAAGAACCTCTTTTCCTGCGATCGATAAAGTTTTCTCCTTCCATCCACCAAGTTTCTTTTTTATTTTATCCAGAATAGCTTGAAAAACCACCTTCTTAGATCTTCCAATGACTGATGGCAGTCCCAAATATTTATTTTGATGAACAATTTCACGAACATTCAAGCCTTCACTTATATGATTTCGAACATGAATACCAACATTGGCAATAAAAGACATTTATGATTTTTCATAATTAATGACCTATCCAAAAGCTTCGCAATATCATGTGAATATAATTTTCAACCTGCAACTTTCCTCAACCGAAGATCTTGTAAAAAAGATGTTGTCATCAGCAAAGAACATATGAGAGATTTCTGGTGCTCCCCGACAAACTTTAACTCCATGTATATGACATTCCGTTACCGATTTCCTTATCATATATGATAGCACTTCTGCACATATAACAAAAATATAGGGCGAAAGAGGATCTCCTTGGCGAAGACCTCTAGTTGGGGTCACATGACCTGAAACTTACCCGTTAATATTAAAAGAGAAGGAAGCCGAAGAAACACAAGCCACAATAATGTTTGAAAAATTTGATGGGAAGCCAAATTTACTAAGAATAGCTAGTATAAAGGGCCATTCTACTCTATCATAAGCTTTGCTCATGTCTATCTTTGGTGTTAATGCACCTTATCTGCCATCCTTTTTTTTAAGCCAATGGAAAACTTCAAAAGCTACTATTGCATTATCAGTGATCACAAGGTCTGAAACAAATGCTTATTGGTTTTCTTGAATTATGTTTGGCAAAATTGGTTTTACTCAATTAACTAGAACCTTGGAAATAATCTTATATAGCACATTACACAAGCTAATGGGACGTAAATCTTTAAGAGACTCTAGTTTTGAAACCATAGGGATCAAAGTTACAAGAGTTTTATTAATGTTACGAGGTAACACTCCTGACTCAACAAAAAGAAAAAAAAAAGAAGAGACCATATTAACAATTGTATTACACGTGAAACACCAAAAGTTTTGACAAAACAACACAATCATTCCATCAGGTCCTGGTGCCTTAGATGGGTCCATTTGCATTAGCGCCTCATAAACCTTTGATTATGTAACACGCCTCTCAAGTGCTTGTCTTTGATCGTCTGTCAATCTTCGATCAATATCATTCACAGCAGATTCAAAATCTTATGGTGACGAGCTTGAAAAAAGTCCAGAGATGTAGCTTGATGTAGCAATTCGTACGTTTCGGGTTATTAAATTAACCGTTTACTTCTATTTATTATTACTATTTTTTTAATAAATACTTTCACGTATAATCAAGAAAGTTGAATCGCGTGAGCTTTACTCGTAACCAACACAAGACCATGATGAGTCTACGTGTTCTAAACGTTTTATGGAAACCGTGGAGGGGGGGGGGGGGTGAATACGTTTCCATTTAAAAACTTAAATCTTTTGAATCAAATGACCAATCAAGTGTGACATAGTATGAAAAGTGTCAACTCTAGTATTACAAGAACTAGAGATATTATAAGGCAACAAATAAGGTAACACAAACTTAGACATACTTATTAAACAAACACAATTAACACAATATAAGCAACAAACCACACAAATATAAATGCAATGCAAAATATAAATGTAAAGCGGTAAGTGCAAAAATAAACATAAAGAGATAAGTAAAGAAAATGGAAACCAGGACACGGAGATTTATAGTGGTTCGGTCATGAAGCTCCTCTTCGCCCTACTCCACTCCCCGAGTACCCAACTCGAGAGTTACTTCACTAATTAACAAGCTCTCTTCTCGGCGAAGAAAACCATACTACATTGATTACGATATTTTTAGACACTAAGCTAGATATCGAGTTCTTCTTCGGGTACAACCAAACACATTATGTTTTATGGCCCAACATAACAAACCTTGTAATTTAAGGCCTAAACACATAAACCACGTCACTTACGTTATTTTCCGACACTAAGCTAGATGTCGAGTAATAATCTAAGCTAGTACTAATCTTAGCTAGTCCCAATCTACCACGATCTACCCGATACTCACAACTCACACAAGTTTCAAGATCCATATGATCTATACTCGATCTACCCGATCTACTCATGATCTTCCCGATCTTCACAAATCACACACCCTACAAGATCCACATGATCCATATTGATCTATCCGATCAACCTTTGATCCACTTGATCATGATACACTAGCACACAAGCTACAAGAGATCTCCAAGATCTCAACAAGATCACAATTATCAACAGTAGAGGAGTAACCAAGACTATGACACTTGATGTATATCAAGATACAATCAAGAAAACAAATGAGTAATGCAAGTGCACTACATAAAGACTCTAACACCTTGTATCTTCTTGATACTTTGTGTTCTTCTCTTGCACTAGAAGAGGAATAAAGGTGATAACTTGAATGGATGATTGGATCACTCTAAAACAAACTAAGACTCTCTAAATGATCAAAGAAAGTTATCTAAATAAGAAGGGATTAGACCAGAGAAAATTGACTGGAAAAATTCCAATTGAAAATGTAAAATGGTCCACTATTTAGGCAAAGAGAAAATAGCCATTACAGGGGGGACGATACCACTAAATACCCGACGGTACCACTAAATTTAGTGGTACCATGGTACCGTCCCAGACAGGGACACTCCAAATTTTGTTTTTAGTGGTGAAGGTATATTTGGGGAAGTTTGGAGCTGATTTGGGGGGAAAATAGCTGTTGGGATTTTTGAAATAATTTTCGAAAATAAAACATTTCTTTATAATAAAAAAATAATTTGTAAAATATATTTTTCAAAAAATGTTTTGTCACATTTATAAAAATGTGAAGTTTAGAACAAAAAATTTATTTCTTTGATCATCCATCAAGTTTTAAATTTGTTTGTTCATACCTTGAGTGATTTACGTCGAGATAGAAATCTACAACTCTGTTGAAGTATATTTGAGACGTCGAGAGATGTTGATGTAAGTATGCTTTGATGATTTGTGTTTACAAGTAACTTATGCCTTTTACGTTATGCACTACAAGTTACATGTTTGTCATTATTAAAACTGAAAAAACCGTTTAGTTTAAATATCGTAGTATTTGCACTAACAATCTCCCCCTTTTTGATGATGACAAATATGTAAACTGTAACACATAGTAAAATGTAAAAGTTACCTGTTTACGCTCCATTCTCCCCCTTTTGTCGAAGCAAAAAGGTAGTTGCCTCGAGGTCTCCCTTTTATTCACTCGCTACTCCCCCTTATTACACTATTATCGTTTCTTCTCACAAAGGCGAGCTTGCATCATGCTAGTGAAGTCTTGTGTCACCACTAATAGAAATACTCCGTGCTATCTATTCAAACACTCCTGAGCTCTCCCTAGCTCAATGCTCCCCAATGGTGATTGAATCCCCTTGTTTATTTATCTTAGTACCTAGTGGATCCATAGATCAAATTCTTACAAAGGCTTTTCCTACATCAAGGGTTAGCTACGTGCAACATAATATATAACAAGATAGGAGCAATCATTATAGAACACATAGCGATACATGCAAAGGTGAAACTATGTTAAAATGTAGCTACCTAAAAGCAATGAGTTTGATGAAGTATATGAGCATATCAATGTATGCTAGAGGTCAGATACGTGGTGAAAGTGTGCCAAAAGGATAACAAAAAGGAAGAAAGGCTAAGAAAGTTGAACGACACAAAGATGTAAATGCGTAATGCAATTTAAAGACACTTAAGTGTCACAACCCGACCGACAACCTAAGGTGTAATTGTTCAACCAATTACACTAACATGAACAAGATTCGTTCATTGACTAACACATAAAATGACTTCTTCCAAGTTGTCATTGGGAAGGCAAGTTCTAACAAACCTTTTGAACAACATAATCATCTTCCTAAGATGATTGGTGTTAATGATAGTTTGTTGATAAGACATACTCTAAATGATTACTATTATGACAAATCGTGCCTTAAAATAGACTCGATAGAAGTTATACCAAAAAGAATGAAAATGAGAATGATATGCACCTAGATGCGAATGGAAATAATTCCATAAGAGGGGAAGTATTGGATTTGAACTTTGAGAAAAGGTGAGAAGAGACAGTTTAGATTAATATATTGTTTGCACTGACAATGAGATGCATGATATATTTCAGAGGAGAAGAAGAAAATGTGCATGTGATCCTAACAAGGTTTGGGCGAATATCTCTAACAGGGTTGAGGTAATGAAGTTCTAGAATTCTAGTTTTGGATGATCCTAGATGTGAGTTAGAGATAATTTGGTGTATGAAGGATTTCGTGTGATTGTGTAGTTATACACTTCGGGTATAATGATTATGATGGTTGAAGGTTATTGAACTGACTATCCTTATCAAAAGTGAAGTATAGTGATAAGGTTTGAGTGTAATGATCGATAGGCTGAAGGTTCTTAAGCTAACTATCACTGTCGAGAGTGAAGTGTATATAAGGTTTGAGTGGGATTGATATAGGGGTTAAAGGTATTGAAACTAAATATCACTGTCAAGAGTGAACTTTAGTCATAAGGTCAGAGTGTGATGATGAATGATATTATAGTGAGGTTTGATGTGAGATTAGGAAGCTAGAACTGATTGTAGTTTTGTGACTGAGGTTTTGCTAAGTAACGAGTACTTAAAAAGTGAAGCTCTTAGTAAAGAGTTCTAGGGAATAAGAACCACATTTGTGTGTTCTTGAGAGTGTTTGGTGAAAGACTAGATGTGTATAAGTGTGTTTTCGCTCCCCCTTGATCAATGACCATCCGGACAAGATATGTTGAGAAACAAATCAAAACTAAAGAGGAAAACAAACGTTGATGGAAGCGATGAGCTTAGTAACGTTATTACAAGTGGTGGATAGCATACAATAAACTTCACCTTTGAAGTCACGTAGCTCTTCTCAATCATTGTGAATATTCATAGAACATTTTCATGATGAGGCATGTGATTACGTAAAAATGTGCTATGGTTAAGAAGATAGAATTTTCAAGGTTATGGAGTTAGTGATGAGGTTCTAGTAGGGTTATTTGTCATAGAAGAAACTATGTTGATGAAGAAGGGTTATCTAAACTTATCCTAGCGGTTCTTCGCTTGAAGTATGTGGAAGATGAGTGGGATGCGAAAGCATTGGTGGTGTAGAACGAAGGTTGAGAATTGTCGATAAGTTGAGAAGATGATGGATACGAAGGTAACCAAACATATGGTGTGTTTAGTACCATGCGGAAGTGAAGGGGAAAAAGCTAAGGAATCAGAAGATAGGTATATGGTTCTGGTTCAAGACTACAGTGAATGGGTTTTGATAGGGCTTTTGAAACTGTGAGAAATGAGAATAAAATAAATTGTCTCATCAGATAACGGTCCGACGGTACCCTTAAATTTAGCGGTACCGTCCCATCATTTAAGGGTACCGTGACCTACTGAGGTCAGTTTTGACTCAGATTTTGAATTTTGACAAAGAAATTTCACATATATTGTGAATTTTCTAGACTCAATGTTTTAGAGAACTTATACCAAATAAATTCTTTAAAAAAAAATCCAACGGGATTTGACTAGTGTTGATCGAGAACGAGATATGACATTTACTGCATTTCGCAAATTAAATATACTTTAAATATTTTGGATGAAATATTTAAGTTGTCATTGCAAGCTTGAGAGTGTTTAACGAATAAATCTCGCTGATTTAGTGAGACTTTTTGACAAGATAAAAGAATTTATACCTAATAATTCTTTGAGGAATAAATTTGATAGGATTTGACGGACGATATCGGACGAGTTGAAATGACTTTAATATTTCCAATGAAATATTTAGATAGTCATGTGATGAGACACAAGAGATGACTTTAATATTTCCAGTGAAATATTTAAGTTGTCACTTGACGAGATGACCTCAATATTTCCAGTGAAATATTCAAATAGTCATTAGACTGGACTAGAAGGATGACCTTTATATTTCTAGTGAAATATTTAAATAGTCATAAGACGAGATTCGAAAGAAATAGAGTATCAACGGACTCTTTGCGAGATAGGATGATACGTTGGTTTTATACCTTAAAACTAATGGATAAAGTTCGATCCTCATTATTTATGAGGTGAGTTTGACGACAAAGCACGATGGTAAAACTATGGGGATAAGCGGAACTAACGAAAGTGAATATACTTGGTCTTAAGAAGCCTATATTCACAAGAGGATGAAAGGAACTACTAATCACTTATGTAGTAACTCGTGAGGCCTTTTTCACCCGAAGGTTGATGTTAGCTTCTAGCATTTGGATGAGCGGTTTAACATATGTTGTTAAATGGCTTTAAATATGATGTTTCGGATATGACTTTTAACAATTGCGATCGCAAGTTAAAATTACTTGAATATTTTGGATGAAATATTTAAGTTGTCAAACCTACTCCGAGTTCTACTGGGTTTATATCTAACCTTCCCTTGACAAAGATTGTATTACTTGGAAGAAAGCGAAATGATGACCAAGGAATTAGGACGATTTTGCGACTACTTTAACTTATAGATTTTGACACTAGTGTATGACTATATGACGTCTAAGAGTTTATAGGGATAGGCATATCTAATTTGTTATGTGTCAAAACAATGTAGTGTGGATGCACATGCAAATCATCTAAAATGCACATAAGGGATAAATACAAACATCATGCAAATCATGATAATCATTTAGCATTTATGATCATGTATCATAGATATGTATATCAAGAGATATAATATCCAAATAGCTAATCAAAGACAAGACGTTTCTAATAAGCATTCATTCAATAATTAATCAAGTAGTTACTGAGCATTAAGAAAGCATGAAGGCATCTAGTTATATCTCACAAAAACATGTTATCACTTTGAAACACATTTGTAGGATGCAAGTAATCTAGGTTTGCCAAGGAGAATCCTAATTCATACTTGTTTATAATGCAATCCTAATGTGAGACAAAGTTCACCGATGTAAACTTTCTTTAGTCAAATGTAGGAATGAAACTTTTTCAAGTTGGAGAATGAGTGTGAGACTATCACTAGTGGTGCTCAATTCAGGCTAAACATGACCATTTTTATGGTTTGTACCACGAACCCAACTTCTCTCCTGGAAGCAATTCAACCGTTAGGTCAAATTGAATTTCTAGTGCGATATGTTCTCCAGTAGTCATTCTCATATTAGAAAAATCCAAATTCCTATATTTGCCTATCAAAGTGTAGCAAAGATGATATTAGCTTATTTCACTAGCACATGGCCTAATATGACTCAACTAACCATATTTTGAAATTCGATTAAGAAGATGACATGTCTTACACAATATCCTAACAAAGGCAAACACGTTTCAATTATGTGTTTGAGATTTAGAGATTATTTGGTTTAGATGGTGCATTTTAAGATATCGTTGATGACATCTTTGTTTGTTGAGTTGTTACATGTTATTTTAACATGATTTGGTTTTCTAGAACCAATAGATGGCTTAATGTGAAACAATGTAGAATGTGCTACATTGAGAGTGTTTCAAGAATGCTCCTTTGCATATCTTGAGAAAAGAATCTTGTTGAGGCTACTTACCTCAATAGATCTTGTGATTGTTGTATGATTGAAATGTGACATATTGTATCTTTCAACAAATATGCTTTCTAAGAGGAAACTTATCACTCTTACGAATACTTAGTAAAAACAAGTATTTTAGTGTATGACCAATTTTACCTGTTTAGGCAATAACACATGTTGTATTACATTATTATTCAAATATAGTATCCTATATTTGTTAAATAAGATGCAATGTATTCTCTTGTAACATAACCATTCTTGTTATAAAGAAAATAAGGTGCATAAGATATAAGTTATCCTTTGTCAACCTTTTGATGAGAGAAATACAAGTGATATTTTAAAAAGATTGATGATGTACATAGTAGTTAATAACATATTATGTGTGACACTTTTACTAGACATGTGATTTTGAGTGTTGAGTAGTTTATGAGCAAAGTTTACATATGTTGTTTGTTTGCTCGTGTTTGGTTTTTCAGAAATGACACATTTACTAATTGCATTGCAAAGTAAATTACTTGAATATTTCGGATGAAACATCCAAGTTGTCAATCCAACTTAGTTGTGTATTTTATGCATCATTTAAACATATTATTTTAATGTTTGGAACACAATCATTAGACAAAAAGACTCAATATGACATCTTCAACACAAGTGTGAGTTATGATCCGATGCATATTATTTTTGTCTTGATAGGACGTCATTATTTTTATAATAACCGAGTGTGATTACGTATGTAGATTAAAGATAATATTTTTCATTATATTTTGATTTGATATATTTTTAACACTTAAACCTTTGGAAAAATAATTGTGTAAGACAATATCTTTCGACACACATGATCAACCAACTTAGTTTTTATTCCTAAGAAGGTTACTAAAGAATTTAAAAATTTTAAGATGTCGAAAACACATATGCAAGAAAAGTGGTCTATGTCTATATGCAATGCAGCATCAATAAAGCAACTTAGTACAAGAAGTCTAGTCTAAGTCCTATTGATGCATAAACCGAAAAACTAATAATCAACACATAGCAAAAAGGCATGTAAAATGCTTGTGATTATAAATATAAATAGCTCAACTAAAAATAACTAGAAGCACTCAAAAATATTAACTAACAATACTAGGACACAAAGAAAAACAAATAACTATTTATCATAACACACAAAAATACTTATCGTCATTTTGTGTATTAAGTATAACAATGTATACTTAGCTTGATTTTGTTTGAAAATGAATTATTTTCTACCCCATTTCAAAATTTGATCAAGTTCAACACTTTGAAAATTTAAATACATCAACGAGTAATGTTCTCTTTGTAATTTGACCAAAAATTTGCGCAATCGGCATGGCCGGAAAAGACTCTCTGTTACAAATCAAAGACTCTCATAAATTTTAATTTACAATAATTTATTAAAAGTATTTTTTAAATGAAAGTAGACTCAATTATGTTTCAAACGATAGGTGGCACGACTCCTACAGACTTACAGTTGATTTTATATGAATTTTTGAAAATTACTGAGTTCTGAAAAACAGACGAAGGTACCGTTAAATTTAGCAGTACCGTCCGTATTTAATGGTACCGTCCGTTATATTTAACGGTACCGTAGTTTTGACAGAAACCAATTTTCTTATCACAAACAAGTATTTGATGCAACTAAAAGATGTAAAACTTAATAAACTAGATACCGAACATATAAGATATATGCTAAGTAACATTTCCACGTTTAGGATTAAGAAAAACATTCATGAAAATATATTTACTATAAATCAAGGAGTTGTCCCAAACGCCCCTTTCAAAATCGCATCACTTTACGACTCGTTTTATATACATGATCGGACACTTACTAACTCTATTCTTTTATTGGTTTAAGAAAATCTTCAAGCTAGTATGACAAAGTATACTTAATAATGAAACTTGTAAGCATTAAGCAAGTAAATACTTTTCATATTATATCCACCCTCATGGGTAATTTGATACATTGATCGTACTCAATTTTTGAAAACCATTTATTTTAAAAATTTGAGCGATGTGACTCTGGTACCAATTGTGAAAACCGTAGAGGAGAGTGTGAATACGTTTCCATTTAAAAACTTAAATCCTTTGTATCAAATGACCAATCAATTGTGACATAGTATGAAAAATGTCAACTCTAGTATTACAAGAACTAGAGATACTATAAGGCAACAAATAAGGTAACACAAACTTATACATACTTATCAAACAAACACAAGTAACAAAATATAAGCAACAAACCACACAAATATAAATGTAATGCAAAATATAAATGTAAAGCGGTAAGTGCAAAATAAACGTAAAGAGATAAATAAAGAAAATGCAAACCCAGACACGGCGATTTATAGTGGTTCGATCACGAAGCTCCTCTTCGCCCTACTCCACTCCCCGAGTACCCAACTTGAGAGTTACTTCACTAATCAAAAAGCTCCCTTCTCGGCGGAGAAAACCATACAACATTGCTTATAATATTTTTCAAAACTAAGCTAGATGTCGAGTTCTTCTTCGGGTACAACCAAACCCGTTATGTTTTATGGCCCAACATAACAAACCTTGTGTTTTGAGGCCTAAACACATAAACCGCGTCGCTTATGTTATTTTTCGACACTAAGCTAGATGTCGAGTACTTATCTTAGCTAGTACCAATCTACCACGATCAACCCGATCCTCACAACTCACACAAGCTTCAAGATCCACATGATCTATACTCGATCTACCTGATCTACTCATGATCTACCCGATCTTCACAAATCACACACCCTACAAAATCCACATGATCCATACTTGATCTATCCGATCTACCTTTGATCCACTTGATTAAGACACACTAGCACACAAGCTACAAGAGATCTCCAAGATCTCAACAAGATCACAATGATCAACACTAGAAGAGTAACCAAGACTATGACACTTGATGTATATCAAGATACAGTCAAGCAAACTAATGAGTAATGCAAGTGCATTACACAAAGACTCTAACACCTTGTATCTTCTTAATACTTTGTGTTCTTCTCTTGCACTAGAAGTGAAATGAAGGTGATCACTTGAAAGGATGATTAGATCACTCTAAAACAAACTAAGACTCTCTAAATGATCAAAGAAAGTGATCTAAATAAAAAGGGATTAGACCAGAGAAAATTGACTGGAAAAATTCCAGTTGAAAATGTAAAATGGTCCACTATTTATATGCAAAGAGAAAATAGCCGTTACAGGGGGACGATACCACTAAATACCCGACAGTACCACTAAATTTAGTGGTACCGTCCCAGACAGGGATGCTCCAAATTTTGTTTTTAGTGATGAAGGTTTATTTGGGGAAGATTGAAGTTGATTTGGGGGGAAAAATAGCTGTTTGGATTTTTGAAATAATTTTGCCAAATAAAACATTTCTTTATAATCCAAAAATAATTTGTAAAATGTATTTTTGAAAAAATATTTTGTCACATTTATAAAAATGTGAAGTTTAGAACAAAAAATTTATTTCTTTGATCATCTATCAAGTTTTAAATTTGTTTGTTCATACCTTGAGTGATTTACATCGGGATAGAAATCTATGACTCTGTTTAAGCATACTTGAGACGTCGAGAGATGTTGATGTAAGTATGCTTTGATGATTTGTGTTTACAAGTAACTTACGCATTTTACGTTATGCACTACAAATTACATGTTTGTCATTATTAAAACCGAAGAAACCGTTTAGTTTAAATATCGTAATATTTGTACTAACAAATTTTATTTTTCAAATACATATTTTATATGAACTATTGATATTTTACCATTTTAACATAAACTTTGTACTCTTTATGTATTACGCGTATTTGAACCTACGTTACTAGGTTTGATCAACGTTTACGCTCTCCGTTAAACTTATCACACATCTAATATACGTAGTTGGAGTATATTCATAAATTTTAATATTTTTGTAAGTATTTTTACGTTGCCCGGTTTTAAGTTTTGTAACTTAAGTGCTTAATGTTAGTAATTACCGGGACAAAACTATACCCTGTAATCTTAAAGTTATGCAAGATAAGTTTTTCTTATCCTATTACCACATATGTGGCGTGCAAATAGCCTACACCAAGGCCATGTGGCCTTGATAAATCACCTATTGCACTAGAACATCACACATAACTTACACTAGTTACAAGGTTACATAGTTATTATCACTTATCTTCATTTGATAAGATAAAAATTCACCAAAAATCTATCTCAACCATCTTTGGTTCCTCTTGATGCTGTACAACATAAACAACCATACCACCATCATAGTTTTGATTCAAGCTTCAAGTTATCCTACAAAAGTGAAGGCCTAAGTGAGCTCTACAAAATCCAAGTATCGTTTTGGTGATCGTATGGTTGAATTTGGAGATATACAAGAGCTTAAGGGCTGAAGTTAGGAGTATTCTTGGGTGACTAATAAGGATAAGAATCAAGTTGGAAAAAGGTTCAAGAGAAGTGTTGAAGATTAGAGGTGATTAGGAGTGATTTTGTTAGTGCAAACGTTACGACGTTTAATCTATACAATATCTTTATGTTTTAATGATGACAAATACGTAACTTGTAATACATAATATAAAGTGCACAAGTTACTTGTTCACACATAGATCGGGCCAAGCATACAAGAATTATACTTATGGACTTACTTAATTGGATCGGCTAAATGGATCGGGCCAAGCATACAAACAAGCCCATTCGGGGCCCAATTATAACCGGCCCAACAAGGCCCATCAAGACCTCCTAAAAGCTTCTAGAACATGGAGGGAAAAGGAAAAATTCAAAATTCAAATTTTGAATTTAGGAGGGAAATGGATGGAATATTCTTTGGGATATTCTTTATGTTATGGAATATTCTTTGGCATATTCCTTATGCTTTGGAATATTCTTTGGCATATGCCTTATGCTATGGAATATTCTTTGGCATATTCCTTATGCTTTGGAATATTCTTTGGCATATTCCAAGATGCTTTACTTGGTCTCCAAGGGTGAAGCCTATAAATACCATGCACATGTTCATCATTCAAGGTTGATCATCCAAGAAAGAAAAACACACACAAGTAGTTTCATCTTGAACTAGACTAGGAAAATGTAAGTCTAGAGTCTCATTGTAATAGGGAAGATTCGGACGATCTATAAGTCCGTAGGTGAATGTGTGTAGATTAGGTCACTTCGTATGTCTAGTATGTGAAGGCTTGGTTCGGGTGAAGAACCAAGTGTGTCAAAGAGTGAAGGCTTGGTTTGGGTGAAGAACCAAGTATGTTACTATTTTGTTCATGTGAAGGCTTGGTTTGGGTGAAGAACCAAGTATGTTATTCGTGTGAAGGCTTGGATTGGGTGAAGATCCAAGTATGTCTTAGTGTGAAGGCTTGAGTCGGGTGAAGATACAAGTGAACGGGAGTGCTCATTCGTGTGAAGGCTTAGATCGTGTGTCGATCTAAGTGGGACAAGAGTGCTTGTTCGTGTGGCCACGTGGGCCTTGGTAGATTGGTTCTAGCTAGGATTAGGACTCGACATTCTGCTTAGTGTCGCTAAACTTGGTGTAAGCTTGTGTACGGTTTGTTCCGCCATAAAGGAGCATGTTGATTAGTGAAGTAACTCTCGAGTGTGGTACTCAGGGAGTGGAGTAGGACGAAGAGGTGCTTCGTACCGAACCACTATAAATCTCCGTGTCCGGTTTGCGTTCTCTTTTCCTTACTCTTTACTTTTATTCTTGCATTTATCGCTTTATATCTATGCTTGCAAATATGTGTTGATTGTTGCTTATATTGTCATGATGATTGATTGTGTTATAGTTACAAGTTAATATTGTAATTGTGTATATAACTATATGATATAGTCTAATAGATTATTATTCACCCTTCTCATATTGAGTTTAACTTAATAGATAATTTGATACAAAACATTTTAAGATTTTAAGAAGGAAAACTTTAATTGAAGATTTTGAAACAAACCTTTTATAAACGAAGAAGAGGGAAAACTATTCAACCCCCCTTCTAGTTTTCCACAGATTTGTGTTGTGAATCTTGTTGTTTCTCAACCAAATCATTGTAAGATTTATATTTATTTTTCATATTCTTCAATATGGTTGTAATTAAACTTTGAACTTTTATCATATTTTTATAATTTATGTATTATTTTATGAGTATTTGACATTGTACACATGATTTAAAACTATAAAAAAACAAGCCCTTGGTAGTATTTGTAAAGCTGAAATTTTAAACAGCCCCAAAGAATGAGTTACTAACGAAACTCGGTGAGTTATGGACTGTAGAAAAATTGATAGGGTTATAGGACTATGTCTTACGGTCGTTTGGCCGGGTGGTGGACTCCGTATCTCATCCCGATGAGTAAATGAGAGCCAAAATGGTGAAAGGTATCAAAATTTGCACACTAGATTTCATATAGAAAAATCTCTAGTTCTATTCATTTATGGTAATCGGCCAGTTTTATGAAATATAGGTAACATCTAGACTTGAAACTAGCCGAAAACCTCACCTAAAATGGTGATGCAGGATTTACCGACCAGGTTTTATATTTATAATAGTCTCATCTACCTAAGGTCTACCTTATGCACTATTGGGCAGTGTACCGGTCGTGTGAGGTATAGCTAAATGGTAAAGCCAAGGTCGTCCCAAGAGCTAAGGTGCGAAAAATATCTAAGTTTAAATGTCACAAAATAAAAGGGGTATTTTAATAATTGAATTAATTAAACTAAAGAAATAAATAATAAAATAAATAAACAAAGCAAATAGTGAGCAAAGGGGAATCAGATGGAGAAAGCAGTGTTAACCTAATTACTACTCTTGTTATTAATATGACAAGTTTTCTAAACATGCATTCTATCGTTTCATCTGGGGGTTCAATTCAATAGACTCAGATGGTCAAATCGCCTATCCTATCCTACATCTCGCCCTTTTCTCCCAAATCGATTCGTTGAGTTCGCTGGCGCGAAATGCAAGATTCCTTAAGCACCTCTACTAACTTATACTAGTCTAACGGGATGTGTTGTCACTTACACCTCCCCTCTAACTCCTTTAGCATATCTATTTGGTAGGTGATCCTATGGTCAATTCACACATGTATGGTGATATTTCTATCACCAAGTCACACCTTCTAATGAAATGCGAGCACGATTAGATCGTACATTCCCCTCGAAGGACTACCCAATATCAATTCCCTTAAAGCTAAAGTGTCCTAAGACAAGCTAAGAAAGTATACAAATAAAACGACTAAAGATGCGGGAAAACTATATCATATTAACAACAATTTCATAATAAGGCTAACACCAAGAGGTGTTTAGCCACTCATGTTTATAAACGCAGGAAAAAAAGTGTTTAACATAACAAATGTAAACATTGAATTAATACAAAACGAATTAATGAATAAACTTATAATTATGGCGTGAATTCTCCCTTGGAATTGACTTGTATGCTGATAGAACTTCGTTCCCCTTGCTCCCTGAATTCCTCCAAGCTTCTGTGTGTTGTAAAATGAATGATAAAACTCGGAATTAGGGCTGGTATTTATAGTCCCGACATTGCTACGTCGTAGCTCTATGGTTGGCTACGCTGTAGCCTTCGTTAATATCAACTACGCCGTAGCTTGATCAAGTGCTATGGCCGTAATTTTATCATCTGTCACTTCTATGGCGTAGTTGTATAGGGAACTACACCGTAAATTCTTCTTTGGCCTCAAAAGTTCTCTACTGCTTGATTTTGAGGTCTACGCCGTAGGTGGAGAGAGGCTATTCCGTAGAGCCCTTTGATGTGTTACTACGCCGTAGCTATGGTTGGGGCTACGCCGTAGTCTTCATAGATGAGTGCTACGGCGTAGGTAGATGGAATATCTACGCCGTAGTTAGTGCAGAATCCGCATACTTCAATGATTTTCGTATAAAACCTTCCAAATCCGTGTCTTTTTGTTCCTTTGCTCATTTTTTGCCTTAAAAACATAATATAAACAAATAAGAGTATATATCCTAACATATTAACATAAAAGATGAGCAATCTAGGGGGAAATTAACACTAAAACATGGGTACTATTTGATGTTATCAAATATCCCCCACTTGAACTCTACTTGCCCTCAAGTAGACCTTATTAGAATAATTCTTAAAAAGATATCTCTCGAGAAACTGGAAAATATGAATCTAAAGATTTTCCTATGCTAGAATATATCAAAGCCGAACACCTCCCGAAATGGGAACAAACACTAATGCTCTCTCTCCTAATCTAAGTGTTAATTTCGAGGTGATCACTCAATGCATAGTCATAGAATGTATTATATCATAGGTTTGGCGGTTACACAAATCTCCACCATTAGAGATAAGGTCAAAACAATTTTTAAAGGCAATATTGGGTGAACATTTACAAGGCTATGTGCGTAGTGTTGTTACTAACGTACTACGGCGAAGGCGACAAAGGCAATGGTATATGACCGGAACGCCGGGTAAGACACCAATGATTGCTCGATTCCCTCACCTAAGCATGATTCACAACTAATGGGTAGGATAAGACAATGGATTCACAATAATGGTGTAAAATGAAAAATAGAAACAAATAGTCTTAACATATAACTGAGTTGCTACCACTTGCCGTTCACCCCAGGTTAAAGCTCAAAGATGCAAAAATTGGATCATAACAAGTGAATGTACCATTAGAGGACGTCGTTATGCGCGCAACACTTGGTCTTCACATCTTCATAAGTGATCGAGGTGGTCTCCTCGATGCTAAATCTTCATAAGCTCAAAAAAGTGGTGCTATACACATTTGCACCAGAGAGATAAACTATTTACATACTGAATTTCACACATTTTTTTTCATAATAACTATTATAAGAAAAGAAAAAACATCCCCCCACTTGAGATGAATAATACTTGGAATAAATTGGGGGGTCTCAAATGATCTTCAAATTTAAGTCTTCAACGTAGGCATGATTTCTAGATCTCTTTACTCGAACCTCGGACTAGAGCAAGTATGAACTTCTCAATTACAAACCAAGAATACACGGTAGGCTAAGGCGAATAGGTGTATCAAAAAATTTATGATATGGGTAAGAAAGAAAGGATAGGCTCAAAAGTGTGTAACTAGGGGTATTTTGCACTAAAGATGAGTGCAATAAAAGGGTTTAAACACAGGGGTCGAGGAGTCAATGTGACTAATCAATAAACACACACATATAGGCTTTTTGGGTAATAATCCTAAAATATTGCCTTCTCAAAAAGTTTCTCCCAAATGTGTCAAGTAATCTCAACACACTACTCGTCTATGGTCAAGGGTTTAAACACAGGGGTCGAGGAGTCAATGTGACTAATCAATAAACACACACATATAGGCTTTTTGGGTAATAATCCTAAAATATTGCCTTCTCAAAAAGTTTCTCCCAAATGTGTCAAGTAATCTCAACACACTACTCGTCTATGGTCTCAAATGATGTAAAGGCCAAGTTATAAAGTTTACAAACTACTGGCACACTCATAAATTGGTGGATTTGGGGTCAAACATAGGAAACTGAATAGGCTAAACTTTATCATGATATTAAGGGTTAATGTGCTTGGCTAAGGTCTATTCTAGTTAGGTTCGGAAAAACATGTCAAAATTTTTTAAAATGGCATAATTTTTCAAAATAAACTAGAAAAATGGGCAAATAAAAGTTCAAGTTATACTCTACTCCCGTATCCCCACTTGAAATGTACAAAGTCCTTTTTGTACGCAAATAAGCAATGAGAATAAAGGAGATAAGTAGAATTGGAATGAGAACTTCCCTGAAACTTGCTCTTGAAAATGATAGAAGGATCATGTTGGAAAAACGTGCCTTCACTTCGCTTAATGAGCAAACCTCTTATCCCTGAAATCACGTAACAACCACAAGCATAAAACCTAAAAAAGAAAAATAGAAATCCTAACTCACTTTCGTAGGAATCACCGTTGCATTTAGCATATGCAACAAGCCTTTTAAACCACTTGGTGTCCCAAGTGGACTAGTGAAGTCTCGTGAGGGTTTACAGTGAACACACCTGTGGAAAACTAGAAGGGGGTTGAATAGTTTACCGATTAAAATCTTTTTAACTTGTTAAGTTAGCTTTGAAACTTTCCGTTTGATCAAAGATATATGCACAAATACAATATATAACATGCAAGTAAATGAAAGAAACGATCAAACCACAACACGAGTATTTATCGTGGTTCGGCTACAAGGACTCTTTTTCCTTGCCCTACGTCCACGCCCCGAGTATCCAACTCGAGAGTTTCTTTCACTAGTCAACAAGCTCCTTTCACCGGCGGAGAAAATCTTACACGTCGCTTATACTTTTACCGACACAAAGCTAAATGTCGAGTTCTTTTACAAGGGCACAACCACTCCCGTTAGTTCTTTTACTAGGGTACAACAACTCCCAACACTCTTTGTATTTTGAGGACTAAAATACTAACCACTCACTACAGAATATACACAAACAAATGACGTGTAAACAATAAGAGTTTACACAATACTAAGCTAACAAGTCTTGCAACGTTGTGTTGGAAACTTGTAACTTTTGATGACCTTGTGAGCTTCTTTGCTACAAAAGGAAACTTCACATTTACAATGTTAAGAGGTTAGAAGAAAAGATGAGTGTGTGTGTAAAATATGATCTCAAGAGGTTAGCCAAAAATCAAGTTATGGCTTGGTATTTATAGCACACCACACTGCATGCTTGGCGGATCAGGCGGAACCCTCAGATGGGTTCCGCCCGTGTACCCCCAGGGTACCGCCGGGTCTGCAGTAGGTTTTTGCAATAACTCTTCAAACCAAACAAGGTCTTGTCTCATAACTCCTAGCAACCAAACAATGTCACATCACTTAAAAACAAGTCAAATACAAAGCTTGCAAGCAACAACAAAGTTAGTCAAACACATTTCTTTCCATAAATGCATAATGACAAAACTTACCATAAATGTGATGTGACAATTTCTAATTTAAGAAATAAACTTGTGTTGTGTTTTATGAAATGTAAAATGTAGCAAAAGTATAGTTTATGCAAGTCTTAAAAAGTAAGATTATGTTTTGCTTAGAAACTAAAGTTTACATTTTGTCGTTAACAAAACTTAGCGAAGATCGTAAAATATAAATAACGTTTTTAGGCGATATTTGTATTAACAATCTCCCCCTTTTTGTTGATGACAAAACATAAACTTTGTTTTTAAGTAACATGCAAAATCTTGGTTTTCAAGACTTAAAAAAAATTATATTAACCTTGTTTTACTTAAGAGACGAAAAGCATATCAAGTATTGAAGGTTTAATATATTTCTCCCCCTTTTTGTCGAAACAAAAAGTAGAGCAGCGAAGCGGAATAATGGCCATGCTCCCCCTTGGTCGATACTCCCCCTAAATGGAGTGCCAAGATGGGAAACATGGATTTTGAGACCTACAAAAAAATGGTTAGTTGGTGATATATATAGTCAAGCTTGTAGTTACCACACACATTGCAACCACATTGACAAACCAAAGATTGATCAACCAACAATGCACAAAAGTAAGTAGAAAGAAATATCATTCCAAGTAAAATTTTGACTTATAAAAGTCAAAAGACAAGAAATGTGGACTTATTCTTCTACTTGTACACAAAAACTAAAAAAAAATAACCAAGAAAATAAAATAAAATCCTACATTCCTTCATTGGGGCAAACGGCCTCCATAGGTTGTCTAGGATTTGTTGGGATGGGAAAGTGCATCCAAACGTTCAATGACATGTTGGAATGCAAACCGGGTTTCATTTTGGAATTGGTTAAGCAATGTTTTGATGGTTTCACCCATTTGCTCACAATTTGAGCAAGCATGGGGATGAGTGGGTTGAAATGGGTTGGTTTTGGTTTCTTGGTTTGATGGTTGGTTGGTTTTTGGTTCTTGGGTGGAGGATGGATTTGGTATTGAGTCAAGCAAGGTGGTTTGAAATTCCATTGCTTGATGAAGGTGGTTCTCAACCATGCTTTGGATTTCCTCATATGAGGGAAAGAAAGTCTCATAGGTTTGGGCTTGAGAATGTGGTGGATTTGGGTGATCATTGTTTTCAAATTTTGGTTCTCCATATAGAGGACCATGGATTTCATGGTAGATTGGGTGAAATAACAATGGTTTAGGTGGTTGGTATACTTGTTGTGGTGGTTGCGTAAGTTCAAGATCTTCATCAAGGTCAAGAATTGACCTTGGTGATTGATTTGCAAAAGGTGGTGGTTGGGTATGTCTTGGTGGAAGATCATTTAAATCTTGGACATACGGGTGTGGTGATGTTGGAGGAGACCCGAAAAGCTCCATAGGTTCAATTTTTGGTAATGGTGATGGTGATGGAGTCTTTGATGGTTGGGTTGGAGCACTTGGTGGAGTTGGGTCAATAGGTGATTTAGTAGGTGGTGGAGTGTGCTCATTTGGTTGTTTGGGTGATGGAGATGGAGATGCAAGGTTCAAAAAATGTTCATTTTTGATGGGTGATGTGAATTCCTCCGATGATGAGGAGCTAAGGTTGATGGATTGGCTTGACCATAGTGGTTTCACACTTATCCGGGCGGTTTTCCGGATGGGTCGTGATGGTTGAGAGGTGTTTGTTGACTTAGTCATGGTGAAAAATGGTTTATAAGTTTCAGAAATTGTGTTGAGGAAGGTGTGATTTGATGGTGTTTAGGATGGCTTAATTTATAGTGTTGATGGATTATGGAAAGGAGTGTTTGGATTTGATGTTAGTCCATAAAAAAATGGAGGTTTCTAATGATTTGGAAAACTAATTGTGGGTTGTCAAATCATGGAAGTCAATCCAATGAAAATGGTGAAGTGAGAAGACAAGTTTTGCACTAAATGCATAGTAGTTTTGGTGGATTTGTGGTAGTATAAATCTCAGGGATTTCAAGGATCCCTTAAAAGGGTTCCTTCCTTTATGTTTGAGGGGTCCTTGTGGTTGTTATGGTTAAATTTGAATTTTGGCGGGAATTGGTTTTGGTTAAGTTCATGGAAGAAGGAGTATCCTATTATGCTAAACACATTGCAAGAAGGAGTATCCTATTATGTTTGAATTGGCGAAAAAGAAAACAAAAATTCTGCAGGTTGCTGACGGCACCCTCAGAATACACAGGCGGAACCCATGTGAGGGTGCCGCCTGGTCCGTTGGGCAAATTCTGGAATTCCCAGAAATTGCACTGGCGGAACCCAATATTGGGTACCGCCAGATCCGCCAAGGGTGAAAAAGTGGCAATCCACGTTTTTGACCCCCGAGAAGATTTTCAAAATTTTCGAAAACTCCTAAAATCAAAGAGATAAGGCATTTTTGGTTGGGCAATGCAAAAAATAGACACGTAAACATGCATTACATAGGACTCTGACCTTGAGGTCGAGGATTTCACTATACTTAGTGAAAATATCATAAACTTGAAAATTTGACAACTTGCCAAGAGTTGTCTACCTGCATCAAAGTTAGATATTACATGTTCCAAATTGTATCAAACATTGTACTAACACACAAATTCATAACAAATATTGTTTAAACGACAAAATTTGTTCAAATAGCACCTTGTGCCAAACACTCCTACACACTCGCACTCATTGACGGTCGATCTTGTTCTTAAGTTTTCCAAGGAATCTTCCAAGATTCTTAAACATCCCCTTTGTTTGCTTGAACTCCTCCGACTCATTAGGAATATCCGGAAGTTGAGAAAGGTATTCGAGAGGAGGGAGCCTAGAGTTTGGCAAATTGTCATCTTCACTCATTGAGGAAGACGAAGATGAGGTAGGAGGATGTGGGCGTTTTCCTTGGGCTTTGTAAACTCTCTTATCACTAAGTGGAACAAAGGTGTGTGGAATGAGAGTGTACTCAAGACGAAGACCATTTGAAGTTGGTGGAATGGGTGAGATGAACCTAAAGAGACGGGTCAAGAGCATTCCATATGGCATAGCCGTTGTGCCATGCACGGGAATGTCGGCCATTCTCTTGGCCATGTAGTTGGCAAGGTTGAAGGGTTGCCTAACGGACAAGGAGTAGAGCATGTAGCAAAGGCAAAGGTTGATATGGTCACAGTTCCCTATGGTGCTAATGACATTTGCTCTAAGGACTTCCTCCTATTTCTTGAATTGGGGTTTGAGTTCGTTCATTTCCATTCCATATGGGTCCTTATCGATCTCATTTCCCAAACGGGTTCTCCTAGTGATGGTGGTCCTAACAAAGAGGTGGTCACGGAGTACGTCTTTTGAGACAAGGGGTGTGTCATAAGGATGGATACGGTCTTGGAGGTTGTCAAGAGTTGAGAGGGAGTGCAAGTCGGAATAGAGGCAAGTATCACGGTTTGGGACACCTAGGATTTGAGCAAACTCCTCAAGAGTGAAGGAGTATTGATGACCGCTAACCCTAAAGTTGATAGACATATGACCATAGTCATCCGTGGAGAGGACGCATGATGCATAGAACTCTAGAATGACCTAGGACAAATAGGCTCGTCGATATTCAAAAGACACTCAAAGTTGATTGTGGCAAAATCGGCGTAAAGGTTTGTGCCTTCTAGGAAAGATGGGTCAATGGTTCTACCCTCATGAACATAGTGTTTTTCTAGGGCTTTGAAAATGTTTACTTGATTTGCGGTAAGGCCTTTGGTTTTGTGATGTTTTGGTAGGTACTTAATGGTGTCCTTGTGGTCGTAGTGGGTTAGAGGAGGCATGATGATTCCTAGAACAACAAAATTTCACATTTTAGTTTACGTAAACCACTATTATAATGTGGAAGTTCTAGTGTGTGCCTATATGAAAACAATGTGGAGGTGCGGTTATCTTGACTCATTTTGATGCTTCAAGATCGTTTTATGCAAGTTTTGTTATAAAACAAAAGATAACCCAAACGCTCCTAGTTCAATGTAGCTTCGTTTGAATGTACCCGAAAATACATATTGGTTATGTATTCCCTTTAGCATTCAAGAGACATTATGCAAGTGATGTTTTAAACATAACGTTTTGATTTTGTATTCTCAATGTGAGACGAAAAAATATTTGTCCTACTTGTGAGAAATTTTTGAAAGGATTTGACATGGGGTGTTTTAGCAAACATGTTTATACTAATTAAAGATGCAATTCCTAACTATGGGAAACATGATTAGTTTTATTAATTACCTAATCTCATGCATGAATTTCTTAAGTTAATGCATAACCCCAAGTTTTTGTCCAAGAAATAGAATTCCTAGACTCAGATCAGGATTGTAATCATGTTAAGAATACTTACAATGATGATTGATTTGCAATGTAAATGAATGAAGGACCGAGAATTCGTAGGTGTGGATGAGTGGTGAAGTGAATAGTAGCAGCCTTGAAGTGGTGGTATGAGATAATGGGTGTTTGGTTTAATATAAACAAAGAAAATGTTTCTGCAGGTCGACGGATACGACGGAACCCTGAGTTGGGTTCCGTCTGTTATGGTTGAGGGTTCCGCCGACCCTGCTGAGAAAAATGGTTTTGGATTTGTTTTGATTTTTGTGATTTTTGTCTAATGTCCAGAACTACAATGTAGGTTCCATGAGTCCTAAGCCTAGCCTAAGAAGATTAAAAGGTTCACGTTTAAGAGGTTTTGTGAGAATGTCGGCTATGTTGTCTTCGGAAGAAACTTTCTCAATTGAGATATTTCCTTTTTGAACGTTGTCACGAAGGAAATGATGACGGATTTCAATGTGTTTGGTACGAGCATGTTGAACAGGGTTTTTGCTAAGATCAATGGCACCTTTGTTGTCACAAAGAATTGTGATGTCGTTGAGTTGATTTCCGTAGTCGACAAGAGCTTGCTTCATCCAAAGAGCTTGTTGACATGCCTTTCCGGCCGAAACGTACTCGGCTTCCGTTGTTGAGATAGCAAGAGCCGTTTGCTTCTTAGAGAACCATGAGGTGAGACAATGTCCAACAAAAGTACAAATACCACTTGTGCTTTTTCTATCGACATAGTCACCGGCATGATCCGAGTCGGCATACACTATGGCGTCTATTCCCGTTCCTTTGGGATACCATAAACCTAAATGTGTAGTGCCCTTAATATACCTAAAAATCCTTTTAACGGCTTCTAGATGGGTAGTTTTAGGATCTTCTTGAAAACGAGCACATAGACAAACACTAAACATAATGTCGGGTCTACTAGCCGTTAGGTAAAGTAGACTACCAATCATACCTCTATATTTAGTACTATCTACGGATTCACTTTCTTCATCCTTGGTGAGTTTAGTTTCCGTGGACATGGGAGTTTTGATAGGTTTCGAATCTTCTAGTCCAAATTTCTTAAGCATGTCCTTAATATATTTAGATTGGTTAAAGAAGATACCATCTTCTAGTTGTTTGATTTGGAGTCCTAGGAAAAAGTTGAGTTCTCCCATCATACTCATTTCAAACTCGTCATGCATGATTTTTGAGAAATCCACACATAATTCTTGACAAGTTGATCCGAATATAATGTCATCAACATAGATTTGGACTATGATAATATGTGAGTCTTTCTTCTTAGTGAAGAGAGTATTATCAACTAAGCCCATGGTATACTTATGGTCAACTAGGAATGTTTTAAGTCGATCATACCATGCTTTTGGAGCTTGCTTAAGTCCGTAAAGAGCCTTTTTAAGTTTGTAAACATGATTTGGTTTTTCAAAATCGATGAAGGCCGGTGGTTGAGCAACATACACTTCTTCATTAATGACTCCGTTTAGAAATGCACTTTTGACGTCCATTTAAAAGAGTTTAAAATTATGTGCACACGCATAAGCAAGTAATATTCTAATTGTCTCGAGCCTAGCTACCGGAGCAAAAGTTTCATCGTAATCAATGCCTTCTTGTTGATTATATCCTTATGCTACTAGCCTAGCTTTGTTTCTAGACACAATTCCATTTTCATCCATTTTATTACAAAAGACCCATTTTGTTCCAATTATTGTTTGACTCTTTGGTTGAGGAACTAATGTCCATACATCATTCCTAACAAATTGGTTTAATTCTTCTTGCATTGCAATTACCTAAGATTCATCTTTAATGGCTTCATTAATGTTTTTCGGTTCAATGGTTGACACGAAACAAAAGTAGTTGCTTTCATTTTGAACTTTTGATCTAAGTTTTCTTTCGTTAATGTTGCCTATGACACCGTCTAATGGATGACTTTTAGATTCTTTGACATTGACAAGTTCTTTGTTTAATAGTTCATCTTCCTTGTCATTACCTAGGATTTCTTGACATTCAATTGCTTGGCTTTCAACTAAGTCATCATCTACCAAAGGTGATGTCTTAGAGGGAGGTGGACTTTCGTCAAATGTTACGTTTAACGATTCCTCGACTCTTAAGGTTTCTTTGTTCAAAACAATGTAAGCTTTACTATTTTGTGAATATCCAAGAAATACACCTTCATAAGACTTTGGGTCAAATTTGGTGAGATAATCCTTGGTGTTAAGAATGAAGCATTTACTCCCAAACACTCTAAAGTATCCTAATGTAGGCTTTTTACCTTTATAAAGTTCATAAGGAGTTTTATTCAAAAATCGTCTAATTAGGACTCGATTAAGAATGTACGTTGATGTGTCAACGGCATTACACCAAAACTTTTGTGGAATAGTTTGTTCATTAAGCATTGTTCTACTCATCTCTTGCAATGTCCGGTTTTTACTTTCTACTACACCATTAGATTGAGGAGTACGTGGAGCCGAAAAGTTGTGAGTAATTCCATTTTTATCACAAAAGTTTCCAAATTGAAATTCATTATCAAATTCACGACCGTGATCCGTTCTAATAGACACTATATTAGACCCTACTTGATTTTGAATTTTCTTACTTAGAATCTCAAATTTATCAAACGCTTCATTTTTACTTTTCAAAAACTTTGTCCAAGTATAACGTGAGTAATCATCTACTATGACCAAAGTATAGAAGTTACCTCCATAACTTTGTATAGCGGATGGACCAAATAAATCCATATGCAAAAGTTCTAGACACCTAGATGTAGATGCCATGTTTTTAGCCTTATGGCTACTATGGACTTGTTTACCGACTTTGCAAGCATCACAAAAGTGTTGGTCATATTTCAACTTGGGTAGGTTTCGAACTAAGTCTTTGGAGGAGAGGTTTTGGATTAGTCTCATGTTAGCGTGTCCTAAACGTCTATGCCATAAAGTTGAGGATTCATCTAATGAGGTAAGACAAAGTTTGTCTCTAGATGTTGAATCCAACTTCATGACGTATACGTTGTTCTTAAGGACACCTTTGGCTACGGTTATACCATCTTTAAGTATTTTACTACCGTTTTCACTAAAAAGGACATTATACTTATTCCGACAAAGTTGACTGATACTAAGAAGATTAAATCCTAAGTTATCAACATGAGCAACATCATCTATAGAAAGGGAGTCATGAGAGATTGTACCTTTTCCGATGATTTTGCTCTTAGCATTACTACCAAACGTAACATTACCTCCATCACATTTGTGATATGTTAAGAAGAGGCTTTTATTACCCGTCATGTGCCTTGAACAACCGCTATCTTTAATCCATTCATCCGGATCTAAACAAACTTTGAGGCACACCTATTTTACGAAAAACACTCAAACATTTGGTCCCCAATTTCTCATGGGTCCATTTTGGTTAAGCATACCATTAATTTGTTCCAAATAAGAAAATAGAGCATAAGGGTTCCATGGCATGTAGTTTGAATTTTGGTAATGTCCAGGAGTGTTTTGATTCCAAACTTGTTGGTAGTTTGGTCGAGCGTTGAAGTTGCTCTTTGGAAAAGGGCGTTTGGGAATTGGAGTCTTAGGTCTTGGTTGAGTAGTCTTAGCTCTAAATTCATTTTTACTAAGTCCTACTCCAGTTCTAAAGGCAGGTTTTGTTCCATTTTTATATGTAACTTTAACAAATTTTGAACGATCCGATGTGGATGGAGTTACTGCTGCAGCAGACCTGGCGGAACCCTCGGGGCCAACGGGCGGAACCCTAATTTGGGTTCCGTCTGGTCCGCGGGCTGCTGTAGCAATTTTGTTTGTTTCATGTGCGTTCTTTTCTTGTTTCGTTTGACCCTTAATGATTTCTACCTTCCTGAAACCTAGACCTGTTTTATCAAAAGGTGACTTTTGAAGTTTCATAATTTCATCCGCACATGAAATGCTCTTATCGAACTTTTTGAACTTTGTGGTTTGTTTGATTAGATCATTTTGAGTAATTTTAAGTTTCTCAACTTCAAGTTTAAGTTCTTCACATGATTTGCATGAGGTGTCAATACTTTTACCCTTTTCTAATCTCTTAGCTTTTTCTTTTAACTCATAGACTTCATTTTCTAAAAACTCCTTTTTAGTTTTCAAAAATTTATTTTTGTTTATGATTTTTAAGCTTAACTCACAAAGTTTGTTATATTCATTTTGTAAAGTATCATCATCTATAGAGGAGTAAGATGAGTCGGAGAGTACCTCATTTGAGTTGTGAGCCATGAGAGCAATATCATCATTCTTTGGCTCATCATCATCTCCTTCATAGTCACTCCAAGCACCACCCACAAAAGCTTGTTGAGGTTTGCTCTTGGGTGGTTTTGGACATTCTCCTACAAGATGACTTGTGTCTCCACACCTATAACATTTTCTTTCAACTTTTCCTTTTCAATCATCACGATCTTTCCGGAAGGTTTTCTTGTCATCTTTAGGTTGCCTTACAAACTTCCCTCGCCTACGAAAGAACTTCTTGAAGTCTCTCACGGCCATAGCATATTCCTCATCATCACTATCCGAAGTAGATTCTTCATCATCACTTGATTGGACTCTAGCTTTCAAGGCAATGGACTTAACTTTTTCTTTCTTGCCTCTAACTAGTTCCGAATCTTTTTCCATTACCATTTCGTGAACTTTGAGGTTTCCAATTAGCTCATCAAGTGACATGCTTGAAAGATCTTTGGATTCTTCAATTTCCGTCACTTTTGCTCTCCACTTCGGATGAGGTGCTCTAAGAAATTTCCTGACAAAATTCTTACTACAAAAAGATTCGTCAAGTGCTTTAAGTGAAGTAATAATAGTATTAAATCTAGCAAAGGCATTATCAATAATCTCATCTTCGGAAATAACAAATTGTTCATATTGTTGAACAAGAAGATCAATTTTGTTATCTTTAACTTGTGAGTTTCCTTGATGAGTGACAATTAAAGATTGCCAAATATCTTTGGCGGTTTTACACAAAAAGACTCTTTCATATTCTTTCTTAGGCAAAGCATTATAAAACATCATTTTAGCTTCATTATTTTTACCTATTAATTTCTTTTGATCATCATCTTTGATGTTAGTAACTACGTTATCACCATCAATAATTATATACCACAAATCTATATCTTTAGATTTCACGTAAGTTTCAAAACGGTTTTTCCAATATATAAAACCATTTGCTTCAAAGAGTGGTGGTCTTTGCATAGATTGCCCTTCTTTGTAATTTTCAAAATCCATGGATCGTTTCAAGTTTTAAAACACAATATATTTTAAAAGCTTGAGTAACGTAGCTCTTCATGCCAATTGTGGAAAACTAGAAGGGGGGTTGAATAGTTTACCAATTAAAATCTTTTTAACTTGTTAAGTTAGCTTTGAAACTTTCCGTTTGATCAAAGATATATGCACAAACACAATATATAACATGCAAGTAAATGAAAGAAACGATCAAACCACAACACGAGTATTTATCGTGGTTCGGCTACAAGGACTCTTTTTCCTTGCCCTACGTCCACGCCCCGAGTATCCAACTCGAGAGTTTCTTTCACTAGTCAACAAGCTCCTTTCACCGGCGGAGAAAACCTTACACGTCGCTTATACTTTTACCGACACAAAGCTAAATGTCAAGTTCTTTTACAAGGGCATAACCACTCCCGTTATTTCTTTTACTAGGGTTCAACAACTCCCAACACTCTTTGTATTTTGAGGACTAAAATACTAACCACTCACTACAGAATATACACAAACAAATGACGTGTAAACAATAAGAGTTTACACAATACTAAGCTAACAAGTCTTGCAACGTTGTGTTGGAAACTTGTAACTTTTGATGACCTTGTGAGCTTCTTTGCTACAAAAGGAAACTTCACATTTACAATGTTAAGAGGTTAGAAGAAAAGATGAGTGTGTGTGTAAAATATGATCTCAAGAGGTTAGCCAAAAATCAAGTTATGACTTGGTATTTATAGCACACCACACTGCATGCTTGGCGGATCAGGCGGAACCCTCAGATGGGTTCTGCCCGTGTACCCCCAGGGTACCGCCGGGTCTGCAGTAGGTTTTTGCAATAACTCTTCAAACCAAACAAGGTCTTGTCTCATAACTCCTAGCAACCAAACAATGTCACATCACTTAAAAACAAGTCAAATACAAAGCTTGCAAGCAACAACAAAGTTAGTCAAACACATTTCTTTCCATAAATGCATAATGACAAAACTTGCCATAAATGTGATGTGACAATTTCTAATTTAAGAAATAAACTTGTGTTGTGTTTTATGAAATATAAAATGTAGCAAAACGTATGAAAATTGTAATAATTCATATTTCAGGTTACTATTCATCCTCATATTTTTACTATTCATTTCTACTATTCACTCCTATATATATATATATATATATATATATATATATATATATATATATATATATATATATATATATATATATATATATTTGTAATTAGGTAAGTACACTAAAAGAAAACTTGACATTTGATAAAAATGTTTCGGTATCGATTTTAAATCACAATTTTGACCCCTTTAGGGTCCGAATCATCAAAAGTGTAAAACACGAAGGTTGTCTGGAATGATGTTTTACATCAAGACTCACGAGATTCTAACCTGAAAATGCAAACAATGGCTATTTACTATCAAAATTTAAGCGGTTTTCGATCAAATTCATAACTTATACACTCTTGTAAATTTTATAACTTGTGTAAATCATCAAACTTATTTAAAACGGATAAAAACGTATGAAAATGGATTAAAATATATGAAAACGTGAAAAAAAACTGACGAAAACATTTAAAAACGGACGATAACAGATAAAGACGTGAGAAAAACGGATGGAACGTTTAAAAACGGACGAAAACGAATAAAAACATATGAGAAAGTGAGAAAAGGAGACGAAAACATGTAAAAACAGAAAAAAAAGGATAAAACGTAAGAAAAAAAGACGAAAACGTATAAAAATGAACAAAAACGTAAATCGGTTAGGAGATGTATGGTGGGAGACAACGGAGGACTAACGATGCAAGTATTTTCACTTGCGTTAGGAGATAATGGAGAATAATTTGCATCGTTGGTCCTCATTGACTGATTTAACTAACGGATGGATGGTTTTGTGCCAACTTTACTAACGGATGGATGGTTTTGTGCCAAAAAAAGCACGAGGATGTAAAGCGAGACAAGGGACAAAACACAGGGATGTATTTTGGACTTTACTCTATTAATTATTTGAACATTGATTCTCACACGTAAAGTATGCAATCCCATATGCTCGTGTTCGAAACCGTTCATAAGTATATTAATTATATCCATAAATCTTTCACCTAGCAAAATTTAAACTTAGAGATCTCCCCCATTTTAGTCAAGGTAGTAATACACCTCTTTTCACTAAGCCATACCTGAGTAGTCATGGAGGAGTAAATTTTACCAACCATAAACATCGTATATGGTTGTTACAGTATTACCTACCCCTCGCTAGACTTCCAATCATCATTTTGTGGCTGTATTAAGAATTCTATATATACACATGCGCATGCATGATGCCACTCACTTCCCTCTTATATCTTGAAGTTAGTTGTGTTGCGAAGCAAACATTCGCTCGCACTTTTACAGTCTTACGTATACAAATACATATATTAAGATTTAAGAGAGATTGGTTCGAGAGGTTGTGGGAGAATGGATATGAAGATGGAAGGCATGGGGATCAATGGAGATGATACAAAAGAAGTCAAAGAACTCAACTACAGAGGAGTCAAAGCCATGCCTTTTGTTGTTGGTATGGTATAACACACAACCGCATCTTGTTAATGTTAAACCTGTATGTAGTCTTGATACATAGCGCTCGCACACACACACAAACAAGTTTTCAGAGGTTTACTTGATTGCGTGTTGTGTAATAAGTACCAGTAAAATCAACTTTTAAGGTTGTATAGCTTAATGGTAAAGTTTCTTTACCATGAAAACCCAGGAACAGTTAACGAGCGCTGCTATTTGATTTATATCATACGCATTTCCAGAAGGCCACTCTCGACATGAGCCATATTCAGTTAAATTTGAGTTATATTAAGTTACTGTGGCCTTAGACCTAATGCATGTCCTATTACCCTCTTTCTTGTTTCCAGTGGGCAATACAACATTTTTAGTGGTAGTATACTAGTATTTGACAATTTGTTGCTTCAAAAATAGAAATAAGCCATAAGTTTTCCCCATGCGCAATTAGTGATTACTGTATTTTTTTGGGTTTTAGGTAACTAAAACAAAATTAGCACGATGACATGCTAGATTATATTGTATAGATAGGTAGAAAGTTTAAAAACTATCTTAACAGATCCTAACTCGGATTTTCTTAAGTATTATTATTAAGTGAATCCAATAATACATAGACATAAATTTCAGCTATTTGTTTATGATGTTCCGTAATCTTATCTTAGAACAAGTCACTACCAACTAAACGCAATATTTCAAGTTTTGTTTGTTAATTGTAATTTCGAATGTGTTGGAAATGAGGTATTTGAGAAGATAGGAACGACTGGGACGTTGACAAATCTATTGGTATACCTAACTACAGTATTTAATATGAAGTCCATTACGGCTACTAATCTCCTAAACATATTCAGCGGTACTTGTAATTTCGGTTCCCTTGGAGGAGCTTTTCTGTCCGACACTTATTTGGGCCGATACAAAGTCTTAGGAATGGCTTCCTGTTCTTCCTTCCTGGTAAAAATCATCTTCTATAACTTAATGGAAAAAACTAGTGTTACTTAACGAGGCTAATAAACAAATACGGTGTACTACTATGTTTCTATAAGCAAATCAAAATCAACAATGTGACAGCTAAACAAAAAAAGAAAAAAAAAATTAACAATATATGTCCTTCGCTTCTTATATATTGTTCAAAACAGATTTGTTTTCTTGAAGTTAAAATTACAATTTTCGAACTTTATAAACTATTACTTTTGATTCAGGGGATGCTTGTGCTAACGTTGACGGCAGCAGTCACAACCCTTCATCCCCCTCACTGTGTAGATAGTCATTGTGTGGGACCAACAGCATGGCAAATGGCTTTCTTGCTTAGCGGTTTTGGGTTTTTGATCATTGGAGCTAGCGGAATCCGACCATGTAACTTAGCTTTTGGCATTGACCAATTCAACCCGAACACAGAATCTGGACAAAGAGGAATTGCTAGTTTTTTCAACTGGTATTACTTCACATACACTTTCGCTGTGATGGTATCATTGTCCATCATTGTCTACGTGCAAGCAGATGTCAACTGGGCTCTTGGATTAGCCATCCCAACATTCCTTATGTTCTTGTCTTGTGTCGTGTTTTTTATTGGCACAAGAATTTATGTCATAGTGCTGCCAGATGGTAGCCCTTTGACAAGCATTTTTCAAGTCCTCATAGCCACTTTTAAGAAAAGGGATCTGGCAGTTCCAGAGGAACCAACATTGTCCCTTTTCAATCATGTTTCCTCGAAATCTATCAACTCAAAGCTTCCACACAGCAAACAACTTAGGTACTTAACTTAAAACCCAAAATCTTATACAACCATAAACAAAAATTATGCAGTGAAACTATTATTTTATGACATGTTACAATCTTATGACAGGTTTCTAAACAAAGCGGCTATCATAACCCCTAACGACAAAATCAATCCTGATGGCTCATCGGGATCCAAATGGACACTTTGTAGTATACAACAAATCGAAGAAGTGAAATCTGTAATCAAGACTATTCCAATCTGGGTAGCTTCTATAATATACAATGTTTCAATTAACCAAATGCAAACCTATACTGTCCTTCAAGCCCTACAATCCGACCGTCGGCTCAAACCAAGCTCATTGAATGTTCCCGCTGCTTCATACGCCATCTTCCAAATGCTGGCCTTGACTGTATGGATCCCAATCTACGATCGAGTACTAGTACCATGTCTTAGAAAAATAACACACAAAAGACAAGGAATCTCACTTCTTCAAAGAATTGGAGTCGGGGTAGGCATTGCCATTTTCACAATGCTTGTTTCAGCTATAGTCGAAACAAAAAGAAGAGATTTGGCACATTCAGAGCCAACATTAGGGGTTCAAAAGGGAAAAGGCACGATTTCATCTATGTCCTGCTATTGGCTAATACTTCAATTGGCGATAGCCGGGTTCTCAGAAGGGTTTGCTATTATTGGGTTTGTTGAGTTTTTTTATAAGCAGTTTCCGGAAAACATGAAGAGTTTTGCTGGTTCTTTCGTGTTTTGTGGGTACGCGATGTCAAATTATTTAAGCAGTTTCATGATAACGGTCGTTCATAGAACGACTGGTGGAAGTGGGTCAAAAAATTGGTTAGCCGAAGACTTGAACGAGGCGAAGTTAGATTACTTCTATTATTTATGCGTGGGGTTGGAGGTATTGAACTTTATATACTATTTGATGGTGGCAAAATGGTATAAATACAAAGCAGCCCGAGATGAACCTGATGTGCCATTAGAAGATATGCCTGCTAAAAAACATAGTATTGTTTAGATACACAATGAATTTACTACGACACCGGTCATACTAGTTAGCATCGAATACCTCAACTGTGGGAACATATCGAGGGGTTTACTTGATAAGATCGAAAGTATTTTGTGTATGAAATATTATGTGAGTTAGTATAATGTTTAGTAACAATGAAGTTCATTTCCTGAACATCATAAGGTCATTATAAAACAATAGTCTCTAAATCCATTTGCTGATAGATTGCACATTAACAAATGCTTCCTAGCCGAATATCAAAATCAAGTTTTGACACCTATGTAGACTTGAATTGTAACCCCACATTTTTGGTAACTTGATTAGTCACTAATCAAGAAAGTCTTGAACAAAACAAACAAAAGTACAAAACCTTGTCCAATTTTCCACCCATTAGCTGAATTCGTACAGGGCTGGTGTTGTTAAAACTAGGATCTTATGTTTGCTGGGTTTTGGCTGCAATAACTGGTCTTCCCCAAAACACGCTCGGTTCATGCATAATTGACTTTTACATTCCTTCAAACCAGATCTATCCTACCCGATTATCCTGAAAAACACCTACCACCCAAATGGCACATCTACTTGTATCTTTTGTTAGCAATTCATTCTCCGGAGTTCTAACATTTGTCGCTCACAAATTCTTTCTATTCATGTTAATTTAACACATGTTACAATCACATGGTTAAGATGATAAACTAGCTTATAACACATTATCTTTATCTTTATAGTAAAAGAGCATACCATATAAACATCTGTAAGAGAAACAAACAATTCAAAATCGTCAAAATCTTGCCACGAGAAGCAAATCACTAGCTCATTCAGTTGTGTAAAATATACCAAATATTTTAGAAAAGACTCAGAGTGCGTATGCAAACTTATATATAAAGTTACGTAAAATCTAGATGGCAAACCCAAGAATCGAAGATAGACGCACTATAGCCACTGCAAGACCAAAGTTCAAGCAGTTCAACAAATTTTGCGAGGGACATCCGGACATTTAATGGAGATAATCACACAAATGCAGTCAAGGTCAAAGATGGAAAGTCAACTGCATAAGTCAAAGCTAATGCAAGGATCATCTCATTAGTGATTTCATCCAGTTACTTACACCATCATAAGTGTTCGATAGATTGCAATAGTATGTAGAGTAGTAATTGTACATAGCTTTAGCTTTAGCTTATAGTCAACACCGGTCAACAGTGTTTGAAGTTAGTTACATTTTTCCCGCCCATTTTGTTCTTGTATAAATACACGATGTAACCTCATTTGTTAATCAAGTAATGTAATAATCATTTCACTTCATCATTTTTCTCTCTTTGATTTCTTATTATAGTATCAGAGCAACATCATTCTGCTCTGCAATCACCACCACCATTCAGTTACCCATAACTGCCTCACCATAACAAACAATCATAACAAACCACTCTAACAACCTTCCACCGCCGTAACAAACCACCATTCATCATCAGAATTCACCAAAACTTACCAAAATCAATCAAATTACACAGTTTCATAATCACCAAATCATTACAAAATCATTCGTCATAACAGATTATAACAAATTCATCAAGAATGGCTGCATATACAACCACAAACACAACAATTACCACAGTTGATATCAATTCACCCAATCATCCCTTATTCCTCCATCAGAATGATCACCCAGGGTTGATCCTCATATCAAATAAACTCACTGGTTCTGATAACTATGGATCTTGGAAAAGATCCATGATGATAGCATTAAATGCAAAGAACAAACTCAAGATTGTGACTGGAGAGTTTGTTGAGCCAAGAATCACTTCAGCAATTCATTGAACTTTGTTAACACTACTTGTGACCTTTGGAATGAACTTCAAGAACACTACTCTCAATTGGATAGTCACAGAATCTATCAGATTACTCAAGATTTGGTACAATTGAAACAGAATAACACTACTATTGAGATCTATTATCACAAGTTGAAAGGTCTTTGGGATGAATTTGACTCATTGGAAGCACCATACCTATGTGTCTGTGACTATACATGTGAAAATGGTAGAATCAATGGAGAGAGGGATGCAAGAAATAGGTTAATTCAATTTTTAATGGGGCTAGATGAGTGTTATGCTAATGTCAGAGGTCAGATCTTGCTTATGAGTCCAATGCCAATTGTTGCAAAAGCATATAACATGATAAGACAATAGGAAAAGCAAAGAGAAGGCAATGCAATCAAAACCACACCTTCTATGGCATTATTTGCACATTCCAACAACCCAAGGAACAGTTACAATCAAAATTCAAGGTTTGGAAGAAACTATAGTTTTGGTGAATCATATGCAAGAAATCACAGTCAAAATTCCAGAGATTTTGCACCAAGAAGGAGTAATTTCAAAAAGGGGGTGATATGTGGTAAGGAAGGACACCTCAAAGACGAGTGTTATCAACTAATTAGGTACCCAATTGGTCATCCCTTACATGGGAAGTTTAAACCTCAAATCCAAACACCCAGGAATGGGACTCAAGACTACTCAGGGAACAAAACTGTGAACATGATTGTGGCTCAGGGGAACAATGCTGATATGGGAAATGGTTCTTGTCAAAATGATGCTACAATGAGTGCTAGAATGGATCAACTCCAGAATCAATTGAACCAAATGATGCTCATGATGCAAAAACAATAAAGAATCAGCTGGTATGCCATTCTTGCCCACAGAAGGTATACCCAAACTCATTGCTACTCATACCACTAGATCCTACAGAGTCATTGCATCACATATCAATGCTAGAACTAATAAAATCATTGCATCTATCCTGACTAAGCAGAGGTATCTATGGGTTGTTGATAGTGGTGCCACAGACCATGTTTGCATATCATTAACACTTATGCATAATATACAAATTTGTACACAACCTATATATGTCACTTTACCAAATGGCCAAAAAACACATTTGTCACACAGTTTGGATCAGTGCACATTAACTCAACCATAACACTATGTGGAAACCGTAGAGGGGGGGGGGGTGAATACGTTTCCATTTAAAAACTTAAATCTTTTGTATCAAACACCCGATCAAGTGTGACGCAATATGGAAAGTCTCAATTATATATCTAAAACAACTAGAGATATTATCAACTAGATCACAACACAAACATAACACAAGAATCATGTCATGCCACAAACATAGTCAACATGATATAAGCAACTAACCACACAAATATAAATGCAATGCAAATCTAAATATAAGGCGGTAAATACAAAGATGAAAAGTAAAGAGATGAGTAAAGAAAACGCAAACCCGGACACGGAGATTTATAGTGGTTCGGTCACGAAGCTCCTCTTCGCCCTACTCCACTCCCCGAGTACCCAACTCGAGAGTTATTTCACTAATCAACAAGCTCCATTCTCGGCGGAGAAAACCATACAACATCGCTTACATTATTTTCGGACACTAAGCTAAATGTCGAGTACTAGTCTTAGCTAGTACCAATCTACCACGATCTACCCGATCCTCACAAATCACACAAGCTACAAGATCCACATGATCTACACACGATCTACCCAATCCACTCACGATCTACCCGATCCATACTAATCACATAATCAACATACCATACACGATCTACCCGATCTACCATTGGTCCACTTGATCAACACACAAGCTCACTAGCTACAAGAGATCTCCAAGATCTCAACAAGATCACAATGATCCACTCTCACAAGACTATACAAAAGGTAATGACTACTTAATGTATATCAAGATACAACAAGCTTACAACTAGTAATGCAAGTGCACTACTCAATGACTCTAACACTTTGTATCTTCTTGATACTTTGTGTTCTTCTCTTGGACTAGAAGAGGAATGAAGGTGATCACTTGAATGGATGATTGGATCACTCTAAAAAAACTAAGACTCTCTAAATGATCAAAGAAAGTGATCTAACTAAGAAGAGATTAAACAAGAGAAAAGTGGCTGGAAAAATCAGGTTGGAAGTGGAAAATGGTCCGCTATTTATAGGCAAAGAAAAAATAGCCGTTATAGGGGGACGGCACCACAAATTTTCTGGACGGTACCACTAAATTTAGTGGACCGTGGTACCGTCCCAGAAAAATATGCTCCAATTTTTGTCTTTAGTGGTGAAAGTTTATTTGGGGGAGTTTGGAGCTGGTTTGGATAAAATATAGCTGTTAGGAATTTTTTGAAATGATTTTCCTAAATAAAACATTTCTTTATAATTCAAAAATAATCTGTAAAATGTATCTTTGAAAAAATGTTTTGTCACATTAAAAATGTGAAGTTTAGAAAAATATAATCCTTTGATCATTTGTCAAGTAGTAGATTTGTTTTTCCATACCTTGAGTGATTTACGTCGGGATGGAAATCTACGACTTTGTTGAAGCATGCTTGAGACGTCTAGAGATGTTGATGTAAATGCATTGATGATTTGTGTAAACAAGTAACTTGCGTATTTTACGTTATGCATTACAAGTTACATGTTTGTCATCTGATACGTGGGAATCGCACCAGGCTTTACCTCTCGAGGGATCTCGAGAAGCTTACAACCCCCACCAGGCAGTGTACCTGATCGTTGTAGTATAGTATAGTGACAAGTACCGGGGGATTGATCGTTCAACTCAGGAATAGTGTCGCTAGGATTATAAAGTCTCCTAAACTAAGTTTAGAGGTGAGGGATGATTCTTTTTGTATTTTATTTTATTTTATTAAAGCAAGTAAAATCTCGGGTTTTGGAAGAGTGGGCGGAATTAGTTGCTAGCCAACTAACCCAATTAACTACAAATGCAATCAAAATTAAATGACGGAAATGAAAAATAAATCTAATTATACTAATGTGGTGTAACAATAATGGGGAAAGTTGTGTTTACTTAGTTTTCATTACTCCCTAGATATCTTTTACAGGTTGATAGCTTGATACAATTGCATGGATGACGGGTCATATTCCTTAATACTAGTCGTAGGGCCGTGTACAATATTCCCTAACTCTATAGGATCCTACTTCACTCCTATGTCGAGCCATTAGAAGCTCCTAACATGGGATCATTAGAATTCCCCTACGCATTAAATACAACCAAATATCGTTGTACACCTCCGATCATGTTTCTTAAGACGTTCAAGCAAGTTACCAATGGAAGTCTGCCAGTTTTCTTAAGCCTAACATCGAATACAATCATCCGTAACAACTATAAACAAACAATCAACCCATAATTAACATCTAGGTTTCACTACATCTAAGCAAACACAAAAGAAATCTAGCCGAGCATGTTAAATTGAAGACAAGCGTAAGATATATTCAAACAACACATAGACATATTGATTGAATTGAAAGAGTACTTATCTCAAATTGAACATGAAAGATTCAAAGGGTTGAAACCCTTGAAAAAGCTGGAAAATTCGACCTAGGGTTTTCCCCTCAAAGTTGCACACTAATGAATGAAATTTGGAAAACTATATATAGATTTTACAGGATGACGGTGTCATGTGTAAACATGTGACGCCGTCAACTTGCCGCCTATAATGAAATCGGATTGCCTAGATCCACTTTTGACGCCGTCATATGTAAATTTCTTCTGGGCCGTCACTAATACATGGACCATGACGGCCTTGGGTGACGCCGTCATCACCAATGCACAAAACTCTCTAGATCGTCACGTGTATTGTCCACATCCACCTCTTTTGTAACTCTTGACGCCGTCACTTGGAGACTCTTGACGCCGTCAGGTACTGTTCCCAGCAAGGAAAATTGAGACTTTGCCGTTTTCTTCACTTTTATGCTCCAAAAACGTCCAAAATGCTTCCTTTTCCAGATTTCTCTCCAAAAGTACCTAAAATGACAAAAGGAACGATTTAGGGCAATATTTGATCAAATAATCTCGACTTCAGGCTTAAATGACCCCTTAAAAACGGTTCACTTTTCGCGTCATCAAATACCCTTACACTTGAGATTTGCTTGTCCTCAAGCAAATGCGCTTGTATTCTAATCAGAATACAAGTTAAGGGTCATTTAACACTAATATAAAAGTAATTACAACAAATAATCATTCCACTAAAGACCAAAGACAAGCACGGAGGTCATACACTAGCACCTCACAAATAGTGTTTAGATACTCACATCTCTCGGGTGTAATAAAGTATATATCACAATAAGGAAATGGAAAACATCTCTCACTACCTGTCATAGCAAAGTAGATTACCATAGGCTTGGGAAAGGATCAAACCTCCGCCACTTGGCGTAAGCACCTAGGATAAACTATCAAAGAGGTCTTTTAAAGGGTTATAACGTTTGGTGTAGGGATATGGAATACACGGTTTTGTTGGATAAAGGCAATATTTACTGGTGGCGAGTTAATCATCTTGGTTAATTACATGTACAATATGGCATTGCTAAGCCAAGACTAGACTCGACTTAAGCTAATAAATCAAAAATAACAAAAACATAAAACAAACATAAAATGAAACGGGATGGTAGTCCGTATGTTTTTCTCTTTTCTTTTTCTATTTTTTTTTCTTTTCTTAATTTTTTCGATTTTTTTTATTCGTATACACTCTTACCCTACCATCCAAAATAATACATCATAGGGAATGTACATTCCCCTTACACTTGAATTTTTACATACTTTACAATAAACTAATCTAATGACTCGAATTAAGATAATCAAAACACTTGGAGTACTTTTAAAGATTAACGCACATATGGAGGTAATATATGATGTTCTTCCCCATTACTCTATAACACAAGTACTTTACCCATGAGTCCCAATCGTCCCAAAACAATATGTACAAGATATGACTCGACTTAGCAACCATTTAATCAATTAGATAATTAACTAAGGGTTTTAACATGTAACAATAATGCACTAAAAATGAGTGCATACACGGAAGGCTAAGGCGATTTGGTTGCACATTTGGGTGGGTTGTAACAAATTCTTCCTTTAAGTAAGATGCTTAAAGTTAGAAACGAAAAGATAGGCTCGAAGGGGTGTACTAGGGGTTTCGTGTACTAAAAATGAGTACAACGCTAAGGTGTGGTAAAAATTAATTGACTTTACTAGCCAAGTAATATGACTTAAATGGTCAAGTAATTATGATACGGGTTTAACACAAGGGTGATCCTCACATATTACACGAATGTAGTCTCACTAGTGGCCTCGGGATGCATCACTAATGCAAGTTCTAGAATCTAAATGCTACCGGTACACTCATAAGCACTAATAGTAAATGCTTTTCCTATCAAATCTAAAGGCGAACCTCACATATTTGGGTGAATTTTTTTTGAATGGTATGGTTTTGTGCTAGTCATACAACTCCTATCCATGAGACGCTTGCTAAGGCTTAAAGTTTCTCTCTTAAATGTTGTAAAAAATTTTAAATTTGGCACTAAAATTACACTAACAAGTATTTCTCTTAGTTTTATTACACACCTACCATCAAACAAACAAAATCAAGTGCAATAGTATCCTATAAGGTATCATCACTTACCCTCCCCTTACACTTAGGATGAACATTGTCCCCAATGTTCGATTATAGAATGTAAAAGTGAAATAGGTAAACGAATGAAAGCAAATACTCCCCTGATTCGTTTGGTGTGGATAGTGTGGTAACAAGGTTAGATCTTCCTCCAAGAAAATGAATATTCAAAGCTTCCCTTCCAGAAAAATAAATCATCTTCTTGTCATACATAACCTGTTAAACCTGAGAAAACAAACAAGGAAACCTCGCGTAAAATCGGCGGCAATCTATATATACTAACAAGTCCTAGAAAACAAATTAAGATATAATGCGTGTGGAATGAATGTTTGTAGATTTCCTGGAGTTTATAAAACTAAATAATTAACAAAAACTTTAAGACTCCGTTAGAAAAAAAACTCACAAAATTTCCATAATTTTACACATGACGCCGTCAGGAGTTAACTCCTGACGCCGTCAGAAGTGACCTGCAGAAATCTTTACGTTAAGTTTCCGGAAAATTTCTGAAAAAACTTTTGTCCTACTTCCTGAAAAATCATGCAAAACATCATTATGACTCGATACAAGCATTTGACTCTAACAAATACTAATACACATGTTCATTTAATATTGTGGCGAATCAAGATCAATTTCGTTTTTATAAACAAATTTGGGGTTTCCCCTTACACTTAGTTTTTGCAAAATACCTTTATATGAAGTTAAGACGAAGTTAAACAACAAAATAAAGCATTTTCACAATTTTAGTTTGAAACATGATCTACCAACAATAAAAATAAAGCATGCATACGGAAGCAAATAACAATCAAACAAATAAAAATCACACAAAACATGGGTTGCCTCCAAAGAAGCGTTTTTCTTTATTTACGAGTCTTGTAGCTAGACTCAAGGTCATGGGCTATTACGTGACCTCATCGTTGGTCTCATTCTCTAGGTCATCTCCAATCTCGGGATCGCTTTCATAGTGCAGGTATTTTGGGTCTTCAAACTCAAAGACATCTTCCCGATACTTGGATCCAAGCTTACTAACATCCTTAAAGAATCCGCATGATAAATCAAAGGTGTTTTTACATCCTCTCGTAACATCTTCATCACATAAAACAAGTTGAGAACCTAGCTTATCAAGCCCGTCACAATCAATTCCTTTGAAGTCTTTCCTCTTGTATGGCGTTTAGTATGACACGCTCCTAATTCCATCAATTAAAGTCATGATTCCGTTCCGGTCGTCAACCATTAAGTTAGTGATTTCACAAAAGGGCGCTCCGAAAACAACTTGCGATAACCTTGGGTCGACATAATCCTCAATGTTGTCCACGATCGTAAAGTCCATTGTGAATGCCATATTTCCTATGAATACCTGGATTTCATGATCTCTACCAACAACATTTTCTCCTTTATAAATCATCCCCCATCTGCAAATATTGTTGTAATGGAACAGGGACATAAAATTCTTAGGTAGAAACACGTCAATATAGACATTATCGAAATACTTGTGACCAATCATACAAGGGATTTTGAGGTTATTCAGATCACGCTGCTTTATCCTTTCCGATCTTCCATCCTGTGATCCATATATATTACCATCTAGTGATGGACGGTACTCATACACTTCCTCATTACCCTTTCGAAAAATTACCTTCCTGACGCCATTTGTGAATAATGCACTACCATCCTTCTCATCAAGGATCACCCCCGATTCATTAACAAATGGTTTCTCGAGGACGAGGTTGGTTAATGTTAGATTAGTGATAGAGTCTATGTCATCGACCACGGTGAGATCAATGTTATAGATGAATCCTCCAATCATAACTGATAACCTTTTCATTATCCCGGCGTTATCGATTCTTTCACCCGAGATATGTTCAGGGAAAACTTCGTTGTAAAGGGAGAGGGGGATTACATTGATAGGGAGGTTAGGATCTATGTAAGTATCGGTTATGAGCTTCTTCCTAGTAGTGCAAGAAATCTTAAAAACTTCAGAGTCGCTTCCCTTAATCCTATCACTACTCCCTATAGTAATATCCACCATATTTTCCTCGAGTTCCTCTATAATAGATTCACCCAAAGTTGCTGGATTCTTCGTGTACCCTTTTGATTTCTCATTCGACTCATCCCATTCGCTCGACTCTTGTGTGACGGAGTCCTCGAATGAATTAGCAAGGCTCTTGGCCGATTCGTGGTCTATCTCATCCTTAACTTCATGACCCTTATTCCCAGTCGGTTGTTGGCTCTGGTCAGGTGTAGGAGCAGATATTGTGGTGATGGTATTTACAAAATGGATTGGTCCTAGGGGGTTAACATGGTCCCTAACGTCCTTCGCCTTTGGTGACAGATGTTTAAAGAGTTTACTAGGACTTTTTATTTTCACAGAAGAGGTTGGCTGATTCATGATGGTGACAGATTTGACCTCTTCAGCCTGAATCGGTTTACTAACAGCGTGCTCTTTAATAGCGGTTAACAGATTACAAATCTTGTCATTCATATCGGCTTGCTGTTGTCTAAATCGGGTCTCGAGCGTGGAAAGCTGTAATTCTTGAGAGAGAATGAACTTTCGCAAGGCATCTTCATAGCTTTGCCTAGGAGTGTTCTGTGATGGAAAATGCTCGGACCATTCGAGTGGAGGAGAATTATTGAAGGATACGCTCCGAGTTTGGTATCCACTGAAATTTGGTTTATCCTTCCATGCATCATAGGCCTCGTCAAAGTTTCGAGGACCTCGATTAGTGGCGAGCTCTCTATCCTTTGTTTTATCAGCGCGTGATGATGTGAATTCCTTAAAAGCATGTTTTGGAAGTTCCATGCAGTTATGAGTTTCGTGAGGGCCGTTACACAATTTACACGAAGAAGTGATTTTGTTCACTTGGGTTGAAGGCTTGGGAGATTTGTAGGATTTCATGAGAAACTTGATTTGGTCCTCAAGTTCCATGATCCTACGGTCGAGAGTGCTGGAATTGTTCGAAGGCAAAGATATTGCCTTGACTGTTTTGTTCAAATCACGGGGATCATTCCAACTTTCGTTGTCATAGAGAGCAAGATCTTCTATGAGTTCCCATGATTCTTCCCCACTTAGATCACGTAGCTTGCCACCGGCCGATTGGTCAATGGTTCACCTTGTGGAGAGATCGATATGGTCATAGAAGATTTGGACTTGGAGCCAAAGATCTATGCCATGATGAGGGAATTTTTGGAGTAAGTCCTTGAAACGAGTCCATGCTTCATATAGAGTTTCACCTTGACGTTGTTGGAACATCAAGATATCATTTCTAAGCTTGGTAGTTCTCCCTGGTGGGAAAAATTGATCAAGGAAACGAGTGGTGAGATCATCCCATGAGGTGACGGATCCCGCGGGTAAACGTTCAAGCCATTGACTAGCTTGATCACGTAGAGAGAATTGGAATAGGCATAATCGGGTCGACTCTCTAGTTGTAACATCAAGGTCTATAGAATCTACGATTTTAAGGAAATCCTTGAGATGTTGATTAGGATCTAAATGAAGTCCATGGAATGCACATCCAGTTTGCACCAACCGGATGGTGTCGGATCGCAAGGGGGACACATTAGCTCCTTGAGTGAGCTCAATAGTGTTTCGATAGCCTTGGTGGCTAGGACGAGAATACTCTCCTAGGGTTCGGGGCCTAAGAGGTTGGTTTGCTAGTGGTGGGTTTTATGGGTGGTTTGGTTGTGGTGGGTTGATGTGTTCAAAGAGGTTACCACCTTCCATGATGTCGGATGGTAAAGGTAACGAACAAAGACACGAAGAAATAAGACAGACTAAAGAAAACCTAAAAATAAAAATAAAATCTTACTAGAAAGGAATCTAACAAGTAAACCTAATAAAAAGAAATCCTAACCTAGACAATAACTATTCCCCGGGCTGCGGCGCCAAAAACTTGATACGTGGGAATCGCACCAGGCTTTACCTCTCGAGGGATCTCGAGAAGCTTACAACCCCCACCAGAAAGTGTACCTGATCGTTGTAGTATAGCATAGTGACAAGTACCGAGACTCTTGACGCCGTCAGGTACTGTTCCCAGCAAGGAAAATTGAGACTTTGCCGTTTTCTTCACTTTTATGCTCCAAAAACGTCCAAAATGCTTCATTTTTCCATATTTCTCTCCAAAAGTACCTAAAATGACAAAAGGAACGATTTAAGGAAATATTTGATCAAATAATCTCGACTTCGGGCTTAAATGACCCTTAAAAATGGTTCACTTTTCGCCTCACATCATTAAAACCGTAGAAACCGTTTAGTTTAAATATTGTAATATTTGCACTAACAATCTCCCCCTTTTTGATGATGACAAATATGTAAACCGTGATACATAGTAAAATGTAAAAGTTACCTGTTTACACTCCATTCTCCCCCTTTTGTCGAAGCAAAAAGTTAGTTGGCTTGAGCTCTCCCTTGAATCCATTCCCTACTCCCCCTTATTGCACTACTATCCTTTCTCCACAGAAAGGCGAGCTTGCATCATCCCAGTGAAGTCTTCTATCACCACTTGTGAAGACGACTCCGAGCTATGTATTCAAATACCCCCGAGTTCCCCTAGCTCAATGCTCCACTATGGTGATTGAATCCCCTTGTTTATTTACCTTAGTATCTAATGGATCCATGGATCAAATTCTTACAAAGGCTTTTCATGCATCAAGGATTAGCTTTGTGCAACATAATATATAAGAGTATAGGAGCAATATTATAGGGATAGAATACATATAGCAAAGCATGCAATGGTTAAACTATGTGAGTGACACAACCTAAAAGAAAGCCCAAGAAAGTTGAGCGACACAAAAAGACACTTGAGTGTCACAACCCGACTAACTACCTAAGGTGTAATTGTTCAATCAATCACACTAACAAGAATGAGATTCGTTCGTTGACTGACACACAAAATGACTTCTTCCAAGTTATCATTGGGAAGGCAAGTTCTAACAAACCTTTTGAATGACATAATCATCTACCTAAGATTATTGGTGTTAAGGATGGTTTGTTGATAAGACATACTCTAAATGATTACTATTATGACAAGTCATGCCATAAAGTAGACTCAATAGAAGATAAAAAATTAAAATGAGAACGATATGCACCTAGATGCGAATGGAAATGATTCCATAAGATGGGAAAGTGTTGGTTTTGACCTTTAAGGAAAGGTGGGGAATGATGGTTTATATTAATATATCGTTTGCACTGACAATGAGATGCATGATATATTTCAAAAGAGAAAAAGAAAATGTGCATGTGATCCTAATAGGATTGTTGGTGGAGATCTCTAACGGGGTTGAGGTAACGAAGTTCTAGATTTCTAATTTGGATGATCCTAGTTGTGTGTTCGAGATAATTTGGTGCATGAAGGGTTTCGTGTAATTATGAGGATTGAAGGTTGTTGAACTAACTATCACTTATCCAAAGTGAGGAATAGTTTTAAATTTTGAGTGTAATGATCGATGGGTTGAAGGTTTTTAGACTAACTATCATTGTCAAGAGTGAAGTTTAGTTTTAAGGGTTGACTATGATGATGTTAATGTGACGTTTGAAGATGAGATGCGAGATAAGCTTGCAATGTTGAGGCCTTATATAAGTAAGAGTTGTGGGATTCGAATAAAAGTTGGTGGTAGTGTCCTATGTTGTAGTGAGGGAATCTTAGGGTCTTTGTGAGTCTGCAAAATTTTGCAGGTTTCAGGTTAGGGATGCAGGGATCAAAAGGAAACAATGAAAATTCATCAAACAGGAGCACGGTACCACTAAATTCCGCACGGTACCATTAAATTTAACGGTACCATGGCCTATTTAACGGTACCGTGACCTGGAAGTCATGAATTTTCTTGTGCAGCCTAGTTCTGGGCAGCTAAAGGGAAGTTTTCTAGGGAATAAGAACTACTAGTGTGTTTTCGTTTCCCCTTAATCTATGACCGTCTGGACAAGATGTATAAATAAAATAAGGAGGAAACAAACGTTGACGGAAGTAATGAGCTTAGTAACGTCATGACAAGTGGTGGATAGCATACAATAAACTTCACCTTTGAAGTCACGTAGCTCATCTCAATCATTGTGAATATTCAAAGAACATTCATATGATGAGGCATGTGATCACGTGGAGATATCCTAAGGGTTAAGAAGATAAAATCGTCAAGGTTGTGAGGTTAGTGATAAAGTTCTAGTGGGGTTATCTATGTTAATGAAGAAGGATTATCTCAACTTATCTTAGCGGTTAGTCGCTTGAGGTGTGAGGAAGATGAGTGGGATGTGGAAGCATTGGTAGTGTAGAGCGAAAGTTGAAAAGTATATATAAGTTGTGAAGATAATGGATACGGAAGTAACCAAACATATGATGTGTTAAGTACCATGCGGAAGTGAGAGGGAAAAGGCTGAGGAATCACAAGATAGATTAGTGAGACTTTTCGACACGAGGAGCGAATTTATACCTACTAAATTCTTATTACGAGATGAACGGTAGTACTAGACGAGAAAATATGACTTTTATATTTCTGAGGAAATATATAGGTAGTCATTAGAGCGATGTGAAGGATGAATTAATATTTCCAGTGAAATATTTAAAAAGTCATGAGACGAGACACAAGATATGACTTCAATATTTCCAGTGAAATATTCAAATAGTCATAAGAGGGATGTGACGGATGACTTAATATTTCCAGTGAAATATTAAAAAGTCACGAGACGAGATGTTAGGGATGACTTTAATATTTCTAGTGAAATATTTAAGTAGTTATACAAGGGATGTGAGGAATGACTCAATATTTCAAGTGAAATATTTAACGAGTCATGAGACGAGACGCACGAGATGACTACAATATTTCCAGTGAAATATTCAAGTAGTCATAAGACACAATTCAGAAGAAAGAGAGTATCAACATACTCTTGACGAGATAGAGGGATAAATCCAATGGGATTTGACACGAGATTATTGACAGTTCGAGATGACTTTAATATTTCCAATGAAATATTTAGATAATCATAAGACAATATTCGTAGGAAGGAGAGTATCAACATACTCTTGGCAAGATAGGGTGATGGTTTGTTTTCTATCCTAAAGCTAATGGATAAGTTCAATCCTCATTATCTATGGGGTGAGCTTGAAGTTAGAACACGATGACAAACCTATGGGGATAGAAGGAACTAACGAAGATGAATATACTTGGTCTTAAGGAGTGTATATTCACACGAGGATGAAAGGAACTATTAATCACTTATGTAGTAACTCGTGAGTCCTTTGTCATCCAAGGTTGATGTTAGCTTTGGGCATTTGGATGAGGGTTTTAACATATGTTGTTAAAAGGCTTTGAATAAGATGTTTCGGATATGACTTTTAACAATTGTGATCGCAAGTTAAAATTACTTGAATATTTCGGATGAAATATTTAAGTTGTCAAGCCTACTCTGAGTTCTACTAGGTTTGTATCTAACCTTCCCATGACAAAAGGGTGTATTACTTAGAAGAAGACGAAGTAATGACCAGGGAATTAGGGCAACTTCGCGACTACTTTAACTTATAGGTTTTGACACTAGTGTATGAGTATATGACTTCTAAGGGTTCATAGTGATAGGCGCACCTTATTCCTAATGTGTTAAAAGGACACAGTGTGGGTGCAAAATTTACAAGCAAATAATGTAAAATGCACATAAGGAATAAATGCAAACATCATGCAAAACATGATAATCATTTAGCATTTAAGAGCATGTATCGTAGATATGTACATCAAGAGATATAATATCCAAACAGCTAATCAAAGACAAAACGTTTTATTGAGGCAACATGATCAAGATCTCTTTATGTTTTAATGATGACAAACAAACCATCGAAACACATAAAATAACAAACGTTAGCTCAAAATTGCCGGAGCCAATGTATGCTCCTGGCACGCTGCCCGCGCGTCAATGTGCCAGGAGTCTGTATGGTTCCGGGCGAATTTTGAAAGTCGGCTTTCCCCTTATCCGATGAATGTGGATCTTTCAATACATGTATGAATATGTTATGTGCTTAATTGAGAACACTCGAAACGAGTTTTAAGACTTGAGAGATCCTACTTTTAAAACACCCATTTACGGGAAAATGCCAACTCATGTTTTCTAACTATCGCCTCTAGCCAAGGCTTTTCTAAACATAGGGAGCTTGTATATTTCACGTAACATCGTGTTGAAACATCCATATGCTCATATCCCGTGCTTACATCTTCTCTAATTACGTAACGGGTTTACTCCCTTATTGGTCAAACTAAGTCAAAGGTCACTTTGCGTAAACGCATCCTTTCCCACTTGGGTTATGCATTACATCAAGAAAAAACACTTAACTTGTTTGAACCAAGGTATTAGTTGAGAACGTCGAGTCGTGGAAAGTCACGAGATATGAAACTATGGATTCTCGATGTTGTGTTACTTGAACTTATAAGTAACCAATGATTTTCTCAACTTATAATCTTAATTGTCTAAACCTTTTTCTTCTTCATGACAATTAGATTATGCCTTAATCCCCTCTTAATCCCATTTATACAAAAGACAAAACCAATCATATCCAAATCAAATATTCTCTTACACAATCTCTTACATATTCCCTTACACACTACATCTAAACCATCCATTCCCTTACAACACATCTCAACCCTTTATTTTCAACACATGGGGAATTGTTTGAAACCCTAATGAGGCTCCTCTCATCCTAGCCATTAAATTCAAACCAAACACATCTTAACCATCCATCCAATCCCTCTTCCCTATACCACCACATGGTTTTGATCTTCACTATCCAATTCAAATGAAACCATCTCAACCCTCCATTCACCCTTTCCCACCAAGCAAAGCATATTCCTTGGAATATCCTCCTCAACCTTAACCTAAGCATGTTTGATCTTAACCATTCATTTCAAGTGAACTCATCTCAACCATCCACATTCCACACATGCCAAATTGTTTGAAAAACAAAGGGAGGCTCCCTTTGATCCTAGCCATCCAATTCAAACCATTTCATCTCAACCCTCCATCTCATTCTTCCCCCAAGCATTGGAATATTCCTTGGCAAATTCTTTCTCTCTTTTCTATGCCATGTGAGGAGATACACTTCTACCCCTTCCAAATTACCCTATCTACACTTTAAACCCTTGGTAATTTGGTTTCTCTTTAAACACTTCACAAATGATTTCTAAATTGGCTATTTGAGTTGGTAAACCTTCGAATGATTAATGTTAAGGTTTAGTGTGAAGTACAATTTGGGGTTTAGCAAGGATAGGTATTTATAAGATCCAAACACCCAACACTTGGGAAACGTCTACAGAAACCTGGCGCACTGCCCGCGCATTGACGCGCGGGTGACGCGCCGGCCTCGGTAAAATTTCCCAAGTTTGGGTTCTTGGCCTATAAATACCACCCTTTCCTCTTGTATTCCTCACCTCTTGCCATTATTCTTTCTCTCTAGATTCTTTCTCTCTAAACACTCTCAAATCTCTCTATCTCTCTATCTCTAATCTTGTGTTCTTGATTTTCATACTAACATCTTTGAAAGAACACATATCTTTGCAAGGGAAGAATCACAAGAACCTAATCCACTCTTGTGATTGTGTCGAGGGTCTTCTTTCTTATACCATTTCTATTACAATCGAGTCTCTAGGTTAGGTTAGGACTTGGTTGATAAACAAACATTTATTCTTTCATTTGTTTGTAAGGGAAGTCTTGTGTCTTGGAGACCAAGCCTAGATCATTGGGGATCTAGTTGGGGTTTGATACTTCCGGGTGGAAGTCTTGTGTGGAAAACTAGAAGGGGGGGGGGTTGAATAGTTTTCCCCTCTTTTTCATTTTATAAAAACTTTGTTTCAAAATATTGATTCGAATTTATTCAATTGTTTGTTTGGAAAACCTTTAATTAGAGTTTAGTATGAAAACACCATATAATCAATATGATCAATTATATACGTAAGCTTTTGGAAAAACTTAGTTTTATGAGTGGAGCTTTGGTCGGTCTTTGTGTGAATACGTTTTCCTTTTAAAATCTTAAAACGTTTTGTATCTAATTATCTATCAAGTTAAATTTAATATGAGAAGTGTGAATAATAATCTATTTGACCATATCATATAATTATACACACAATCACAATATTAACTTCTATGTACAACACAATCAATCATCACAACTATATAAGTAACAACTAAGACATATAGGCAAACATAGATGTAAAGCGATAAATGCAAGAATAAATGAAAAGAGATAAGAGAAAGGAAATGCAAACCGGACATGATGATTTATAGTGGTTCGGCTACAAGGACACCTTCCTTGCCCTACTCTACTCCCCGAGTCACCTACTCGAGAGTTTTCTTCACAACTAAACAAGCTCCCTTTTGGCGGAGAAAACCATACACAACTTTTGCTTACACCATTTAACGACACTAAGCTAAATGTCGAGTTCTAATAGTAGCTAGAACCAATCTCACAACACTACTTCGATCACTACACAACTTCTACACGACTTCACGACTTCTTCATGGCTTCACGACTTCACGACTTCTTCATGGTTTCACGACTTCACGACTTCTTCACTACTTCACAACTTCTTCTATACTCCACTACATATTCACACATCTACTTCTTCACAACTTCATGACTTCTCCACACTACTACTTCTTCCCACTACTTCTTACTCACTCATAAACTCACTACTAAGTAAGATCATCTTGATCTACTTATTACATATACATAACTCACAACATTACATAAACACTAACTAGATCCTAATACATCTTTGGCTTTATGATAGGGAGGATTCTTCTCTTGCACTTTGAGTGGTGAAGGATTGGATCACTTGAAACAAAGACTTATAATCTTATGATCAAAGGATTTAGAAGGATGTTTTGAAGGGATTGGGACTGAAAATTTTCGTGCAAAAGGTGAGAAAATTCTGTGGGATGAACTAGTATTTATAGGGAGAAAAATACTGTTTGGGAGCGTGGCCGGTCCCCTTAATTGGGTGCCGGTCCCCTTAATAATTAAGGGGACCGCCTAGTATAATTAAGGGGGCCGCCTAAGAAAAAAATATTTTTTCTTCAGATTTTTTGTCTTTTTGTGGGGGAGGTTTTTCCTGAAGAATGTAGCCGTTTTTTGGGTTGAAATTTGAATTCAAAATATTTATTTTGAATAAAACATTTCTAATAAATACAAAAATGTTTTGTATAAGTTTAAAAATGTTTGTCCCACTTTAATAAAATGTAAGGTTTGTAAAAATAAAAATTCCTTTGATCATAAAATGCATTAGACACTTTGTTTATTCATACCTTAAGTGATATGGATGCTAAAGCAAATATTTATGACTAAATACTTGTTTACGTCATAATTTGTAGTTCAATGAGTTTACGTTTTGTGATTATCAAAACATAGAGATATCGATATATGTTAATAATATCTTTAGGCATTATTTATATCAACAATCTCCCCCTTTTTGATGATTGCAAAACCTAAACTCATCAAGTCTAAAAATTAATTTTTAGACATGTATTTAGTGAGTTTATATTCACTTCTCCCCCTTTTTGTAGAATAAAAAAAGGTTATGCCGACTAGCTTCATAAATGAAGTTAGACGGGATGAAAGCTCCCCCTTGATGTGTGCTCCCCCTCGTTCGATGGCACCAAAGGATCGAGATATGGAATGCTCGCAAAAAAAATATTAGAAGCACAAGTATATATAGAAGAATATGCAATATACAAATTACAAGCATAGCAAACAAATATTAAGGATACATAACAATTAATTCAAAGAGATTATGTTAAAGATCCTAATTTGCCAAAGAGAGCCATCGGACTTGCTTGTAACAAAAGGTTGGTTGATTCGTATTTGAAAGTGAAAATCATAAGCATATAGTATGCTTAGATGGTTGATGATGGAGTGTTTGGAATGAAGATGGTTGAGTTAGGGTGAGGTTGTTGGATTAATGGAGGTATATGTTTGGGTCATGAATGTTGGAGAGTTTGGTTGTGAAGAGTTTGTAGCGGAAGAGGTTGATTAAGGTTTTGGATGTTGTTCAAGTGAGGGTATTGGATGTGATCTAGTGAGAGGATATTCAATCCAAGTGAAGTGTTCATTGAATGCAATGGTTTTTAGGAGAAAAATGCAACAAGGTCAATTGTTGACATGCTTCTCAAGTTGATTTATGTTATGTGGTGATGAGGGTGATCTAGATGAAGGTAGATCCAAATTGCGTTGAGCAAGATGTAAGGCTAAAAGAGCACTAAGCTCATGGGATTCTTTTAGCGCCTCAACGAACATTAAGTGTTCGGAGGAAGATGATGGTGGTGAAGCATGATAGTTGTCTTGGGTGAAGGTTTGAACATGCAACATAGGAATGGCATGTGAAGTTGTAGGATGTGGTGGTGATACTCTTGGTGGTGTAGACATGTTTGAGCTTGGGTAATCATGAAAACATGATATGGGTGGAAGAGATGCTTCATGAGTGGATGGTGTTTTTGTTGAATGAGCAACATGTAAAGTGTTGGTAATGAGGTTGGGATTGTGCATGCGCATCATAAGAAGGAGCATTAGTGGAAGCACGAATGGATGATTTGTTGTTAAATGGATCATTTATGTGAGAGTGAGGTTTAGGTGTTGGTTGATTATGAACAACATCATTTGGTTTGACGGGCTTTTAATGGAAGTTAGGCTTTCTTCTCCAAATGGGTTATTTGGTTGTTTTGGTTTAATGGGAGAGGTCATGAAGAGATGAGTATAGATTGAGAGGAATGAGAGTGTTTATAATGTTGGATTGGTGGGATTAACGATGTATAGATTTTGATAGAGGGTTTAGGATAAAATAGGTTTATGAATTTTGGGAAGTGTAGGATGAAATGGGCTAAAAAGTAGAAAAAGGAAACAACACCTTCAACCATCAGATGGCCGGTCCCCTTAATTGGAGGCCGGTCCCCTTAATAATTAAGGGGGCCGCCTTATGATTTAAGGGGGCCACCCATCTGGTGATTCCCAGATTGCCAGAAAAGGGTTTTTGGTAGTGAGTTGCAGAAAGGTTGTGTTTTTGGTTTCAAACAAGTCCAACTCTTTGAGGCAATTAAGCATATACTAATTATGTAGGCAATTATGTAGCCAAAGCATGTTAATCAAAGAGATTAAGTAAACAAGCAATTTCATCTAGCATGCAAACATACTCATCAAGCAAGTAAAATATAAGTGCTAGGAAACAATAAGCAACATCAAGTATTTCATAACTACATAACTAGGAGGATTAATCCTAATGTGTATCAATGTGCAATAAGTGGGTAGTTATGATAGCATGGATTTCTAGACTTGTTACAAACAAAGTCTTAATGAACAAACCATGGTCCTCTTGATTTGATTTAGTTCACTTATAAGTGTCATTTATATAAATATAGATGACAAATATGAGATCACTATGCATGATTTTAAAAGAGACGTTTTTAGCATTATTCAACAATGTTTGAAAGTAAGTTTTCACTTAGATGTGAGAGTTATTTGAATAAAATAGATTGGGTTTTTACTTCAAAATGTGTGAATAAATGGTAAAGAATATTTTCTCAATCTTTAGTTTTGATCAAAACAAAATTGTGGATATTGATAGTGAAAACATGTTATTTAAAAGTGGGATAGTTATTTGAAAAACTATTTTCCAAAATGTGAGGTTTTTGCATATTTTTAGAGATATTAGATTTTTGACAACAAATATCATGAATCAAATATTTTAAAAAATGTTTATTAAAGATCTCATGCTCAAGAGGGTTGGTTAAGCCTATTATTATCTCATGCTATCATTTCTACATATCCTATGATCCTAAAGGAAATGAAGATGATAATTTATATGTTAGACGCGAGAGTGTTGAATGGGGTATAACCTAACATCTATAGTTCCTTTGTTTTCGCACGCTTATCTAACTTAATGCCATAAATCTAGGAATGAAAGAATCTAATGAGAAGCAAAGTTCATAAAAGTAAACTAGCGTTAGGTATATATAGGAAGAGCAATTTAATCAAGTTGGAGAATGAGTATGAGACTATTACTAGTGGTGCTCAATTCAGGCTAAACACGACCATTTTTACGGGTTACACACACCCAACTTCTCACATAGAAGCAATTCAACCGTTAGGTTAAATTGAATTTCTAGTCAATAGATTCTCCAGTAGTCATTCTCTTTTTAGAAGAAATCGAGTTCCTAAATTTACCTATCGAAGATTACCAAATATGAAGTTTGTAACAATTCGCAATTTCAGGTTAATTACTATTCCCGGAAAATTTCACTATTCATTTTTACGATTTATTTTTCCCGAAACTTGATTTTTGTTTCATATTCTCGGGTGATAAATCATTTCCATGGTAAATTAAAAGTTTGACACTCGTCAGATCATTTTCGTGAAAGTTATTAAGGAATTACACGTTTTAGGGTAAAACGTCATTCAAAAATTCTACGCACAATGAAACTCGATCGCGTTAATTTTCCCCGTATCAGAAAAATGTTTGATACATTCATGATTTATTTGAGAATAAATCATGACTGAGAAAAACATGACCAAATAAACCTCGGCTGTGAAAAACTGGAATTTTCAGTTTTAAGCATTTTTACTCAGCCGTAACCCTAGCCTATACCTGCACCGCGTTTCTAAGATGATTTGAGTTTTCACATTTTTGGAATAAGTCAACATATTTTTCCCTCCTCCATTGACCAAAAATCATCCCTTGATTTTATAAATCATTCCTTGATTTTTAGGCTTACGGTTTTATGTATAAAAGACATTTAATACCAACCGACGCTAGACTGAGCCCAGTCTAGACATTATAAGTCATTTTAATTCATTTATATCATATTAGAAAAGTAACATTTTACTTTTCTCAATTTTACACAATATTCGTACATTTTACGTGTTACGCGCTTTAGACCCGTGTTTCCAGTTTTAGCAGGGTTTTACCACCCAAATGGAACCTACCACTCATTTTATATTTTATTATGGAACATATGGACATGTTTAACAATACTTTCAAGTCCCATATTTTTACGACACTCGGTTTTACGTTTTGAGGCTTAATCATTTACGGTTGGCATTTCCCGGAGTCAAATCTCATCCTAATACTTAGGATATTACCAAGCCAAGCACACCTCACCCCCTAGCCTTGTGAACCGCCATTAGGGGGGGGGGGGGGGAGTCACCCCATGGTGTGGCTTGATCTTGTGCAAAATGGTCTAAGATGTATACATGTGTACAAGTGTGCTTAGGAAGCTTTGACTAGTCTCATTTTGTAACCTCCTCATGAGCATATAAATACCCCCCCTCCCTTTGTTTGCCGTCCATCCTCACATACAAAACACTCCACACTTAGCTTTATTCCTTCTAGTTTATGCAAGATTCAAGAGCAAGTTCAAAGATAGAAACCCTAGTTTGGTTTTAGGTTATCAAAACACTTCCAAACCTCATATACTTTGGTGATTTCTCTTGAGTTTGAATCCACTCAAGTCACCTCAACTTTCATCATCTATCTTACAAGATTACAAGTGTAGAAAGATTGCATGAAGTGAAGTGGGTTGAAGTAAAAGTCTATCAAAGTCCTATCTTTACATGTTAACTTCCTTTCTTTATTTGAAAGCCAAAAGTTGTAAGCCAAACCCTAACATGTTTCTTGTTATATATCATAATCATGTTATTTACATATCATTTATGCTATATTATGTCTTTTATTCATGTCCATGATGTATAAAAGTGAGTAAAACAAGTTATAGTATATGATTGTTAAGACAAGTTATTAAAACAAGTAAACTAGTGAGTTTCTTGGTATAACCTGATCAAAATGGTAAAATTATGATATTGGATCATTACATATTATAGTAGAGGACTTAACAAGGAAACCATAGCAATTTGAACCACCTAAAACGAGTACACGAGTCAAAAGTTATGGCCATAAGAAGTTAGCGAAACCAAAACGGCAAAACTGCCTATACCCTACTGTTTTGCATTCTGACTTTTTGAAAGTGCACTTCTGCTCTGATTTATCAAAAAGTTAAAACACGAAAGTTGTCCGGAACGCCGTTTTCGTTCAGGAAGAAAGAAGCTCGAGCCCTGAAAACGCTTACCGAGTGATATTTTCTTCAAATTCTTAACAGCCCATTTTTAGACCAAAGTCACTATATATAGGTTATGGTTTATAAAGACCAAAGAGGTCTTATGACCTAGAATCAAGACCACAACCATGGCTAGAGCCAAGGTTGAGTCTTAAGACCATGGAACAATGACCAAAGGTCATGGAAAGGCCATGACGAAATGACCATGTAAGCTTACTTAGGCGTAAACATGAACCAAAGTATTGGCGATAACTTGAACAAGCAATTTGGATCTACTTCACTTAAAAGAACCATGGGATATTACAAAGAAAAATGGTCATACAAGTTATAAGAAACTTACCCTAATAACAATCTTCATGTAATAATAAACTTTCCTAAGTTTATTCAAATATTGGACATGTAATTTTCGGATCAAAACTTATATATATATACTTTATCAACTACTACAATAGTAGGGAGCCTTATGTGAGGAGTTCATTATGTAAGCCGTCGAGATGAGTTGTGGATTTACGAATTAAAGTGTCCTGGCTCCTCGAACGTTTACTAACATGACTTCTGAATTATGTCGGCCCGAACGGTAGTAAACGATATATAAAACATACATGTTTCATGAATCTTTTCTTTCAAAGACTTACACTATACATCATACCACATCATGGACTAAATGCAAGATATATATATATATCTATACTCCATTTATAAAGCATCAATAAACACATCCTAACTCCAAACCACAAAATTAAGATTCAACAATCCATGCCTAATACCCAACCTAGATTAACACACACCCTACCAACTTCTTAACCTGACTAACAAATACAAGAAAAATACAAACCTGACAAACAAATACAAATAAACACAAACAAATACACTACCTACAACCATTTACCCTCATCTCATTTTCCAATTCTCTCTCATAAAAACACACACAAACATAAAGACACCTACAAAAAACACTCTCATCTCTCATCAACCACAAAAGCATCACCACCCACGAAAACCATCACCACCCTACGCTGCCACGCTACGCCGCCACCACCTAGCCACCCTACGTCGCCACCACGAAAACCATCAATTTTTGAGGTATTTTTGTAGATCTATTATTTTTTTCGTATGTATATATATTTTTTCATAGATCCATACATATTTTTTTTCTAGATCTATTGATTTTATTTGTAAATCTATAAGTTTTTTTTTTGTAGATCTATAGTTTTTTTTAGATGTATTGTTTTTTTTGTTATATAATCTTTTTCGTAGATCTTTGATTTTTTAATAGATCCATACATTTTTTTAAAGATCCATACGTTTTTTTTGTAAATCAATACATTTTTATTTAGATCCATAAGTTTTTTTTTGTAAATCTATACGTTTTTATTAGATCCATACGTTTTATTTTCCAAAATCTATTTATTTTTTTTGTAAATCAATACGTTTTTATTTAGATCCATAATTTTTTTTTTTGTAAATCTTCACTTTTTTTAAGATCCGTACGTTTTATTTAGATTCGTATGTTTTTATTTAGATCCATGCATTTTTTTTGTTAATCTTCACGTTTTTTTTAAGATCCGTATTTTTTATTTAGATCCATACGTTTTTTATTTTTAGATCTAACACGTTTTTCTTTTCTGTAGTGGCGCCGTTTTCTGCTACTGTAGCCGCCTCTCTCTTGCCGGAAAAAGTGACCGTCGCCGGAAAAAAATTATAGTCGCCGGAAATTGTTTCTATCAATTGACAAAGTCAGTTTTGTTTTTGATATTTTTTTATTTACAAAGATAATTCAATTATGAATGTTTTTGTTTTTTTTTTAAATTCAGATTTATTAAAATTTTGATTATTTTTTTTGGATTTTTTTATAAAGCTCAAGTTTTTAAAAGGGGCAATTCCATATATACCCAAAACAAACACTATAATTACATATTTCCCCAACACATGCTTTAAAAGCCTTGTATTTATGCATTGAAAACTTGTCATTTGGGTAAATATGGAATTATGAAGTTTATTTTGGGTATATATGGAATTATCCCTTTTTAAAATGCAACTTGAATTTTTAAAAGTTTTTTCAATTTTGGGAAGTTATACAAATTTTAATTTTCAGTTTCGAAAATTTAAATTTAAAGTGATTGAAATTTGAATTTTTATGAAACCTTCAATTTGAATGTTTACTCTTTCGATATTGAAAGTTTTTTTTTTTTTTTTTTTTTCCTTTTTGAGTTTTTTCAAGCCTTGAGATATGAGACAACTTTGTGTAAGTTTGGAATTTAGATATTTGAATCAATGTTAAAAGTAGGATAAAAAAAGCATCAAAAAAGCTGTGAGATTTGTGACAAGGCTTTGTATAGCTCGAAAAAGTGATTTCTAGATATTTGAATCAAGGACAAAAAATGAATAAAAAAGACTGAAAAGGTGGGAAAAAAGTTGTGATATGTGTGACAAGACTTTGTGTAAGTTTGAAGTAATATCATTTCTAATCAAAGACAAAAAAATAATAATAATAATAATAAGGACTATGGGAATCAGGCAAGTAAAATGAGTTCTCTTTCGATAGATAGTGCAAATTTGGCTACAAACTATGTTATGTAAAAACAAAAAGTTGATGAAAGAAAAAGAGGCACGCATGACGCATACATAAATAACAGTCATATAAGAAGTGTAAAAGTTGTAAAATATTGTAGCATATCAAATTATGCGAGTAAACGTCATTGAGTTATTTACTATTGATTTAAAATCAATCTCACATTATCTTTTCTAAGTGTGCTTACTATATATATACAGTATTATTTAAGAGACAAAAAATGACGTTAATTGTTCTATCCAATTTAATAGACAAAAAATGACATTATTACCATAATTCGGTTAACTTTGGAGAGGTCTCATGTTCGAGTCTCATCATTGATCTTAAGGGGACCGAAATAAATAGAAGCAGGAGTGAGGTTTATCCCTTAAGGAGAAAGGTTCGAGGCTTACATACTGCCCAATTGAATGTCACTGTAGGTTCGGATCACTAACTACTAACTCGCCGTTTCAAATTATAAGTCTATTTTCAGTTTTTTAAGTCTTTTTCTTCTAACTTTGACCATCGTTATTTTATTCGTGTTAATATATAAATAATTTTGTGTTTTAAATATATTTTGATTAGTATACTTTTCATCAAATGTATTACTTAGTAAAATGAGACAGTTATAGCACCGTAGCTTCTACTAGACACATGAACTCTATAGCTATGTATACACAAAAAATAAAATATGCCGTAAACTTAATTACTACTGCATCAACGCGAGTATTTAGATAATCTAAAAAACTTCGAAAGTATTCCATAATAGAGAGGAAGTTGGTGAAGATATATCACATGTAATTAGTTATGAAACTATATCATATACATCGGCACATTTAAATTTTCATTTATAACATGCTCAAGTACCCCTATACACCGCCGCCGATAGGGATAGGGGTTTTTGGATTTTTTTTTGTTTTTTTTTTTTTGTTTTTTTTTTTTTTTTTGAAACATAAACACTTTGGTCAAATAAGACTTAATCCTAACTTTTTTACGTCAAATTTATAGGAAAGATGTTACATGTTTATAATATTAAGAAACAAATTTATTGTATTATATAAGCTTATCATGCTAAAAAACGATATATCATTGCTATGGCTTAAATTTAAATTATCATTCGTTCATTTGTACGGTTATTGTTAAAAAAATGTCTAATCGAACAACATTTGCTCGCCGTAAAACCAAAGAGCGCAGGGTACCCGCCGCCGCATCGCGCGGGTACCCTGCTAGTATATATATATATATATATATATATATATATATATATATATATATATAGGAACTACTTCATATTCATTACTCAAATCCTAAGTCGCAACATTCTATTATAGGTTGCTCGTAGAAACCTTCACGATCCAACCATTACCTTCATTACTTGCTATCTTACTTAAGGTGAGTTCATAGCCCCACTTTACATTACTTCAATGTTTTACAAACCCTTGGGGGAAATACATGCTACTTTTAAACCGAACACAATACTTTGAAACTGTATGCTGCCTGATTGTTTTATTATTACTAAGTACCTACCTTGCCAATCCTAGGCCCCATATCATGAACCATTTAATCACTAGTATTAGTGAGCGCGAGTATTGTGAATAGGCCTATTGAGATTGACGAATCCCATTTGTTTGAGCAGATTAGTTCAAACGAATGCACTATATTTGAACATTAAGTATGATGGCAAAGTACTTACCGGGGCAACAAAACCGACGATTGATATTGGTACCCGTTAACGTATTGGTTGCATGAGCTTAGTAAATAATAATAACTGTTTTGTTTTCCAACATAAGTATGAGTCTAATTAACTCACACTACCAACATATTGTGTTCAACTGTTAAACAAACTCTATGAATGTCACTCAACCTTTGTGTTGACCTCTTAAGCATGTATTTCAGGTCCATGATAATCAAGAATGGAGCGGAAGGGCACGTACTAAAGGAAGAAGGCTATAAACTACTATGTCATTCGATAAAACATCAAAAGACTTTATATTGATGTATTTTGAAACATGGAACCTTTTTGGGACCTGACTATGTAAACTCTGATATATTTGAATAAATTCGAATGATAACTCTTTTTAATACGACTCGGTTAGAGATCGTTTTCTATTATTATGACTATTGTGCCGTCGAGTAACACCCAAGTTGAATTCTGCTGCATCATGAATTGGGGGTGTTACAGATTGGTACCAGAGCCATGGTTATAGAGAAACGGGTCTAAGTGAGACCTAAACTATAAACACAATCACAAGCAAAAACATTTTTATAGCCTTCCGCTCTTCGTGCCTTCCATCCTCCAGAAGATTATGGACTTATTACACATGTTATGCTACATGAACATATTTGTATATTGTTATATGCACATTGCCATAGTTTGAGCATTTTCCATAAACATTGATTTATTTTGACATCGAAATACTAATTGTAGACATCATGTCCGCACCTCCATCTCCCGATCATCTTCCTGCTATGCCCGAGTATTTACCAATTCTTCCCAGACCCGATGATCCTTACTTTGAACCAATTGACTACGACGACGAGGAAGAACCTTACGAGGATCTAGATGTAGATTCGGATGAAGATCCCGAAATGGATATGGACATAAACATCGATGATTACGAAGAAGATCCTGAAATGGATATTGACATCGAAGGCATCGATAACATTGAGGAAGCGGAGGAACAAATAGTGGTGCAACATCTATCACCATTAACATCACCACGTCCTATTTCACCAAATTCATCCGAATCAAATCGTACCACTCCAGCTCAAGTTCCAAAGTCTACTCACGAAGTCGGCGGAACATCTACATCTACACCTATGTTCGTGAACTCTGCTCAATACGAAATTTACTCTTTGAAACAAGCCCTCAACCTAACCCAACTCAAGGTTCAAAGCATGGCAAGTCAAATGAACGACTATATATCCAAGGTAAATTATGCCAAAATGGATGCCATGAATGCTCGAGAAGACCTCTATTGGTTTAAGCTTGACGTGAGCTATGTCAAGAGGGACTTGACTCATCTTGGGGAAATAGGCTTACATCCCTTGACCGGCTTGGATGACGTCAAGGATAGACTTACATTGGTTGACAGGGCCCAAGAACAAGATGCGGCACAAATTTACAAACTACTTAACCGCCTAAATACCGCAGAAATCCGGTTGGATGTTGCTAACTTTGACCGATATCAACTTAAGAATGATTTGTGTGGAATGCAATCTCAAATGAGTGCCATACAACAAAGGCTATACCAAAAGGATGTCAAAGAATACCGTCCCAATGATAGTGTGGATGTGTTAGCAACATACGGAAATAATAATCCGTCCGGACTACAACAACCTTCCAACCGATGTTAGACTAGTGTTATAGTACTAGTTATCTTTTGTACTAATCCATGTAATAGATAGCGATAGTAGAAATGTTGTAATTACTAAACTGAAAGTATCAGTTAGTAAGTTTTGAAGAAACTTGTAATAGGTTTCGATTTTGTAAATCAATCAACGTTATATGAATAAAACTCTTGTTTTATATACTATCATGTGTTATGCTTTTAAGTTTCAACATTATTATCCTATCATTCTTATAAAAAATTGCGCTCATTTCACAACTCTCTAATTACGATGTATCTTTTGAACAATAGAATCATGGCGCAAAAGAAGAAGACACCACCAGCAATGAGTCAAGCTGCTATTCGCAAACTAGTTAAGGACAGTGTCAACGCAGCACTCACAACGGAACGAGCAGCCGTAGCTGCAGCAGCTGCCGAAGCCGCCACAGCTGCTGATGCTGCAGCAGCCGCTGAAGCCGCCACTGCTGCGGAAGTTGCTATAGCTGGAGAAGCTGCCCGAATTTCCAGCCTTAACATTGGAGGACCAAACCCAACTATCCCTCCGGTGACAAATGTTGCTTCAGTACCAAAGGGTTGCTCATTCATTTCCTATTTGAAATGCGAACCCATAAAATTCAAGGGTACTGAAGGAGCTGTAGGTTTGACCCGCTGGTTTGAAAAAGCGGAATCGGTATTTTTGGTCAGCAAATGTACTGAGAGTGATAAAGTTCAGTATGCCACGAGTACTCTGTTGAATGAGGCATTATCATGGTGGAATTCAATAGCTCAACCAATGGGCATTGAAAATGCTTATAAGATTACTTGGGCTAATTTGAAGAAAATGTTGATCAAAGAGTACTGCCCCTGCAGTGAAATGCAAAAGTTAGAGGTAGAATTATGGGATCATTCTGTTAAGGGAAATGACATCATAACCTACAACCGTCGATTCCAAGAATTGAGGATACTGTGTCCAACAATGGTTTCCACAAAAGAAAAATTGTTGGAACGGTATACTTGGGGACTTCCATCAAGTATACAAGGGAATGTAACTTCAGCCAATCCCAAGGAACTTGATGAAGCAATGCGGATGTCTCACAGCCTCATGGATCAAGTGGTGCGTATGACAGAAACCTGAAAGCAATACAACACCAACAACACCAACAATACCAATAACACCAACAACTCCATCTACCGTAACAACAATAACAATAAGAACAACAACAACAAGCGACCATGGGATGGTAACCGTGGAAGTAACAACAACAACCAAACCCGAAACAACAACCACCACAATCAGCAGAACAAAAGACAAGAAGCCGCGACGGCTTATGTTGCTGCACCAGCCAGAGGTAAATACGTTGGTACTCTACCACAGTGTACCAAGTGCAACTACCACCATGCAGGTCCCTGTCTGGCCAAGTGCAACAAGTGTCAAAAGCCCGGACATCTTGCCAAGGATTGTAGAGGCAAGGGGGTAGCTACTGGGGCTAACACTCAGCCAATAGTTACATGTTTTGGGTGTGGTGAAAAGGGACACTTCAAGAACAACTGTCCTCAAAACCAAGGACTACAAGGCGGAGGTGCTCACGGTAGAGCCTATGTCATGGGAAATGGAGAACCACACCAGGATCCGAACGTTGTTACCGGTACGTTCTTACTCAATAACACTCCTGTTAAAGTCTTATTCAATTCTGGTGCTGATATGAGCTTTATATCTACTAGAATTGCGCATTTACTTGATATTCCATCAATCACTTTAACCACTTGTTATAGTATTGAACTAGCTACCGGTAACTTAGTAAATACTAATACCGTAATCCCAAACTGTACCCTTAATCTCTTAGACCACCCCTTTAACATCAATCTTATACCAATCGAACTCAGAAGTTTTGATGTTGTCATTGGCATGGATTGGTTGTCTAAACATCAAGCTAACATCATTTGTGGTGAAAGAGTTGTGCACATTCCATGTGACAACGAAACTTTGATCATTCGAGGTGATCAAAGTGGAACTCGAATAAACATCATCTCATGTATCAAAACCATGAAGTACATTGAGAAAGGATGTTATGCTTTCTTAGCCCACGTAACCGAAAAGAAATCCGATGAAAAACGTCTCGAAGATGTTCCTGTTGCCCATGAGTTTCCTGAAGTCTTTCCTGAAGATTTACCCGGACTACCACCAAATCGTCAAATAGAATTCAGAATTGATTTAATATCAGGAGCGGCGCCAGTTGCCCGCGCACCATACCGGCTAGCACCTTCAGAGATGCAAGAGCTATCAAATCAATTACAAGAACTTTCAGACAAGGGATTTATTCGACCCAGTTCCTCACCTAGGGGAGCTCCAGTTTTATTTGTGAAAAAGAAAGATGGGTCATTACGAATGTATATTGACTATCGTGAACTAAAAAAATTAACCATAAAGAACCGATACCCACTACCAAGAATTGATGATTTATTCGATCAATTGCAAGGTTCAACCTATTACTCAAAAATTGACCTACGGTCAGGTTACCAGCAAGTTAGAGTTCGTGATGAAGACATTCTAAAAACAGCCTTTAGGACACGATATGGTCACCATGAATTCCAAGTGATGCCATTTGGGTTAACTAATGCACCGGCAGTATTCATGGATCTCATGAATCGTGTGTGTAAGCCATATTTGGACAAATTTATGATCGTATTCATAGACGACATTCTCATATATTCCAAAAACGAAGAGGAACACAAAGAACACCTAAGAACAATTTTAGGACTACTCAAGGAAGAGAAATTGTATGCAAAGTTTTCCAAATGTGAATTTTGGATTCAATCAGTACAATTCCTTGGACATGTGATTGACAAGACCGGTTTACATGTCGATCCCGCTAAGATTGAAGCTATCAAAAATTGGCCAACACCTACCACACCTACAGAAATTCATCAATTTTTGGGTCTAGCCGGGTATTACCGAAGGTTTATTGAAGGATTTTCCTCAATAGCAAAATCTTTGACTAAGCTAACTCAGAAAAACAAGAAATACGTGTGGGATGAAAACGAAGAAAAAGCTTTCCAAACCCTCAAACAGAAACTTTGTAGTGCTCCTATCCTAGCATTGCCAGATGGGATCGAAGATTTTGTAGTCTATTGTGATGCATCGCACCAAGGTTTAGGTGCCGTGTTGATGCAACGTGATAAAGTCATGGCTTATGCTTCAAGACAACTCAAGGTTCATGAAGAAAACTACCCCACTCATGACTTAGAGTTAGGAGCTGTGGTCTTTGCACTAAAAATCTGGAGACACTATCTATACGGTACTAGATGTACTGTGTACACCGATCATAAAAGTCTACAACACATTCTGAACCAAAAGGAACTAAACATGAGACAACGTCGTTGGTTGGAATTACTAAGTGATTATGACTGCGACATTCGTTACCACCCAGGAAAGGCAAACGTAGTAGCCGACGCCCTAAGCCGAAAGGAACGGGTTAAACCACTACGAGTCCGAGCCTTAGTTTTAACCATAAATTCAAACTTTCCTGCTCAAATCCTTCACGCTCAATCAGAGGCGGTGAAACAAGAGGACATCCAAAAGGAAAAGTTGGATGGCATGATACAGAAGAAATTCGAAACCCGTTCAGATGGAACTCTATGCTTCCAAGGTCGAAGTTGGTTACCACTTTATGGTGGCCTACGAGACTTGATCATGCATGAATCTCACAAGTCCAAATACTCCATACATCCAGGATCTGATAAGATGTATCATGATCTTAAACTACTCTTCTGGTGGCCGAACATGAAAGCCGATATTGCAACATACATTAGCAAATGTCTTACATGCTCCAAAGTAAAAGCCAAACATCAAAAACCATCCGGTCCATTACAACAACCAGAGATTCCTATGTGGAAATGGGAAAGAATTACTATGGACTTCATTACCAAGCTTCCAAAGACATCAAGCGGTTATGACTCCATCTGGGTCATAGTTGATCGTCTCACAAAATCCGCACATTTTATACCAATCAAAGAGACTTACAAAATGGAACAACTAACTTGATTGTACGTCAAAGAAATAGTCTCAAGACATGGTGCACCAATATCTATCATATCTGACCGAGATGGTAGATTTACTTCCAATTTCTGGCAGTCACTCCAAGATGCCTTTGGAACAAATCTAGACATGAGTACAGCGTACCATCCTCAGACCGATGGTCAGAGTGAACGAACCATTCAAACACTTGAAGACATGCTTCAAGCTTGTATAATAGATTTTGGAAAAGGATGGGATACTCATCTACCATTAGTCGAATTTTCCTACAACAACAGCTATCATACAAGTATTAAAGCAGCTCCATTTGAAGCACTTTACGGTCGAAAGTGTCGTTCACCTGCTTGTTGGGCTGAAGTGGGTGAAGTTCAACTCACTGGACCAGAACTCATTCGAGAAACAACGGATAAGATTGTACAAATCAGAAGTCGACTACAAGCCGCAAGAGATCGACAGAAAAGTTATGCCGACACACGACGCAGACCCCTAGAATTCCAAGTCGGAGATAGGGTTATGCTAAAGGTATCGCCTTGGAAAGGCTTGATACGATTCGGTAAACGAGGAAAACTAAACCCAAGATACATCGGACCCTTCAAAATCCTAGCCAGGGTTGGCCCTGTGGCGTACAGACTTGAGCTCCCATCAGAACTCAGTAGCGTACACCCCACTTTCCATGTATCTAACCTAAAGAAATGCTTATCAGATGAATCACTCGTGATTCCACTCGATGAAATTCAACTCAATGATGATCTACAATTTATCGAGGAACCCGTAGAAATCATGGACCGAGAGGTCAAACAACTCAAGCAAAGCCGTATTCCAATTGTCAAAGTTCGTTGGAACTCACGACGTGGTCCTGAATACACATGGGAACGAGAGGACCAGATACGTAAGAAATACCCACATCTTTTTACCAACGAAGCTTCTACTTCCAACGCAAATTGATCTCCGAGACGGAGCTCTCATATGGGGTGGAGACTGTAACAATTCGCAATTTCAGGTTAATTACTATTCTCGGAAAATTTCACTATTCATTTTTACTATTCATTTTTACGATTTATTTTTCCCGAAACTTGTTTTTTGTTTCATATTCTCGGGTGATAAATCATTTCCATGGTAAATTAAAAGTTTGACACTCGTCAGATCATTTTCGTGAAAGTTATTAAGGAATTACACGTTTTAGGGTAAAACGTCATTCAAAAATTCTACGCACAACAAAAATCGATCGCGTTAATTTTCCCCGTATCAGAAAAATGTTTGATACATTCATGATTTATTTGAGAATAAATCATGACTGAGAAAAACATGACCAAATAAACCTCGGCCGTGAAAAACTGGAATTTTCAGTTTTAAGCATTTTTACTCAGCCGTAACCCTAGCCTATACCTGCACCGCGTTTCTAAGATGATTTGAGTTTTCACATTTTTGGAATAAGTCAACATATTTTTCCCTCCTCCATTGACCAAAACTCATCCCTTGATTTTATTAATCATTTCTTGATTTTTAGGCTTACGGTTTTATGTCTAAAAGACATTTAATACCAACCGACACTAGACTGAGCCCAGTCTAGACATTATAAGTCATTTTAATTCATTTATATCCTATTAGAAAAGTAACATTTTACTTTTCTCAATTTTACACAATATTCGTACATTTTACGTGTTACGCGTTTTAGACCCGTGTTTCCAGTTTTAGCAGGGTTTTACCACCCAAATGGAACCTACCACTCATTTTATATTTTATTATGGAACATATGGACATGTTTAACAATACTTTCAAGTCCCATATTTTTACGACACTCGGTTTTACGTTTTGAGGCTTAATCATTTACAGTTGGCATTTCCCGGAGTCAAATCTCATCCTAATACTTAGGATATTACCAAGCCAAGCACACCTCACCCCCTAGCCTTGTGAACCGCCATTAGGGGGGGGGGAGTCACCCCATGGTGTGGTTTGATCTTGTGCAAAATGGTCTAAGATGTATACATGTGTACAAGTGTGCTTAGGAAGCTTTGACTAGTCTCATTTTGTAACCTCCTCATGAGCATATAAATACCCCCCTCCCTTTGTTTGCCGTCCATCCTCACACACAAAATACTCCACACTTAGCTTTATTCCTTCTAGTTTATGCAAGATTCAAGAGCAAGTTCAAAGATAGAAACCCTAGTTTGGTTTTAGGTTATCAAAACACTTCCAAACCTCATATACTTTGGTGATTTCTCTTGAGTTTGAATCCACTCAAGTCACCTCAACTTTCATCATCTATCTTTCAAGATTACAAGAGTAGAAAGATTGCATGAAGTGAAGTGGGTTGAAGTAAAAGTCTATCAAAGTCCTATCCTTACATGTTAACTTCCTTTCTTTATTTGAAAGCCAAAAGTTGTAAGCCAAACCCTAACATGTTTCTTGTTATATATCATAATCATGTTATTTACATATCATTTATGCTATATTATGTCTTGTATTCATGTCCATGATGTATAAAAGTGAGTAAAACAAGTTATAGTATATGATTGTTAAGACAAGTTATTAAAACAAGTAAACTAGTGACTTTCTTGGTATAACCTGATCAAAATGGTAAAATTATGATATTGGATCATTACATATTACAGTAGAGGACTTAACAAGGAAACCATAGCAATTTGAACCACCTAAAACGAGTACACGAGTCAAAAGTTATGGCCATAAGAAGTTAGCGAAACCAAAACGGCAAAACTGCCTATACCCTATTGTTTTGCATTCTGACTTTTTGAAAGTAGCAATTCTGGTCCGATTCATCAAAAAGTTAAAACACAAAAGTTGTCCGGAACGCCGTTTTCGTTCAAGGACAAAGAAGCTCGAGCCCTGAAAATGCTTTCCGAGTGATATTTTCTTCAAATTCTTAACAGCCCATTTTTAGACCAAAGTCACTATATATAGGTTATGGTTTATAAAGACCAAAGAGGTCTTATGACCTAGAATCAAGACCACAACCATGGCTAGAGCCAAGGTTGAGTCTTAAGACCATGGAACAATGACCAAAGGTCATGGCAAGGCCATGACAAAATGACCATGTAAGCTTACTTAGGCGTAAACATGAACCAAAGTATTGGCGATAACTTGAACAAGCAATTTGGATCTACTTCACTTAAAAGAACCATGGGATATTACAAAGAAAAATGGTCAAACAAGTTATAAGAAACTTACCCTAATAACAATCTTCATGTAATAATAAACTTTCCTAAGTTTATTCAAATATTGGACATGTAATTTTCGGATCAAAACTTATATATATATATATATATATATATATATATATATATATATATATATATATATATATATATATATATATATATATATATATATATATACTTTATCAACTACTACAATAGTAGGGAGCCTCATGTGAGGAGTTCATTATGTAAGCCGTCGAGATGAGTTGTGGATTTACGAATTAAAGTGTCCTGGCTCCTCGAACGTTTACTAACATGACTTCTGAATTATGTCGGCCCGAACGGTAGTAAACGATATATAAAACATACATGTTTCATGAATCTTTTCTTTCAAAGACTTACACTATACATCATACCACATCATGGACTAAATGCAAGATATATATATAGGCACTACTTCATATTCATTACTCAAATCCTAAGTCGCGACATTCTATTATAGGTTGCTCGTAGAAACCTTCACGGTCCAACTATTACCTCAATTACTTGCTATCTTACTTAAGGTGAGTTCATAGCCCCACTTTACATTCCTTCAATGTTTTACAAACCATTGGGGGAAATACATGCTACTTTTAAACCGAACACAATACTTTGAAACTGTCTGCTGCCTGATTGTTTTATTATTACTAAGTACCTACCTTGCCAATCCTAGGCCCCATATCATGAACCATTTAATCACTAGTATTAGTGAGCGCGAGTATTGTGAATAGGCCTATTGGGATTGACGAATCCCATTTGTTTGAGTAGATTAGTTCAAACGAATGCACTATATTTGAACATTAAGTATGACAGCAAAGTACTTACCGGGGCAACAAAACCGCCGATTGATATTGGTACTCGTTAACGTATTGGTTGCATGAGCTTAGTAAATAATAATAACTGTTTTGTTTTCCAACATAAGTATGAGTCTAATTAACTCACACTACCAACATATTGTGTTCAACCGTTAAACAAACTCTATGAAAGTCACTCAACCTTTGTGTTGACCTCTTAAGCATGTATTTCAGGTCCATGATAATCAAGAATGGAGCGGAAGGGCACGTACTAAAGGAAGAAGGCTATAAACTACTATGTCATTCGATAAAACATCAAAAGACTTTATATTGATGTATTTTGAAACATGGAACCTTTTTGGGACCTGACTATGTAAACTCTGATATATTTGAATAAATTCGAATGATAACTCTTTTTAATACGACTCGGTTAGAGATCGTTTTCTATTATTATGACTGTTGTGCCGTTGAGTAACACCCAAGTTGAATTGCGCTGCATCATGAATTGGGGGTGTTACAAAGTTTGCTTGATTCACTAATACTTGGCTTAATGTGACTCAAACATCATGTTTTTATAAAGGTAAATCTAGATGATATATTTTATTCACGATCCTAATAGAGACGTGTTGAATGTTTAGATAAGAGTAAAAAAAAAAAAAAAAATTAATCCTTTCTTCATGATTTACCGGTTGTTTGGTTTTGATGACATATTACTTGATTTAATAACTGTGCTAGACTTAAGAGTGCACCTTAGCATCTCTTGTGAAATGAATCTCATTAAGATTATTTATCTTAAATGAGTTTGTGATTCTCAAATGATATCAAAACTAGACATTATTATATTTTTAAACAAATATTATTTTCTATGATTTTTGCCAATGTATATATCATACTCTAACAAGTATTTGAAAAAATAAATTTTACTTGTTTATGGATTGTGACAAGTTATTTTTCAATTCTAATAACTTATATTATTTAAAAAAATGTAGTGCATTATCTTGTAACACAACCATTCATGCTACAAAGAAAATGAAATACATAGAATATATAGAGTGTATTATTCTTAAATATGTATTTTATCTTGAAGTGATAATTTTAAGTAGTGTGAGCAAAGTTTACATATGTTGTTTGTTTGCTCATGTTTGGTTTTTCGGATATGACACATTTATCCATTGCATTGCAATGTAAATTGCTTGAATATTTCGGACGAAACATCCAAGTCGTCAATCCTACTTCATTGTATATTTTATGAATGTGTTTAAAATGTTATTCTAATATTTGGAACACAATTATTGGACAAGTAGATTCAATATGACATTATCAACACAAGTGTGAGTTATGATCCAATACATACTCTTTTCATCTACAAAGGATGTAACTATTTTCATATCAATCTAGTGTGATTGAGTATGTAGATTCAAGACTATATCTTTTGCTGTAATTTGATATAATATTGAAGCTAAACAAATAGCAATCCAATTTCTTGTCCACACTCAAAAACACGTCAATTAGATTTGATGAATATATCAACCATAATTTGAATAATGAATTGGTATAATATCAAGATCTTTCTTGACCCTCAAAAACACTCATTTGAAATAAATAAACATTTTGATAGTCTGTTCCATTAATCCTAAGATTATTTATTAGTGAATGATTGAAAGTTGACTTATTATTTCATGATTGTTGTATGTTTTGTTTTTGTGAAAGACTCTTCATTTTTACTTATTATGAACACACTTGGATTTTGAAAATACTTTTTCTTTTATATAACTATTAATGTTTTACAATGATTCAATTTCTCTTATTAAACATCTTAAGGTAAAACAAGCTAATTTGTAGAAAATATTTAAGTGTGTTGTGAAGAATAAATTAAATTGTTTGAAATGTTTAGGTGACTAGATTGAACTCATTTACAAGATTTTTGAGTAACATTAAGCCATCTATACCTATATGCAATGCAAGCATATTATAACAATCCTAACGCAAGAAATCTAGCATAAGATCTAGTTAAGTATAAATCGGAAAACTAGCTATAAACTAATAGGGCACATATGCATAGATATACACATAGCTAAACTTCAAATAGCAACAATCATTAAATATATTCAATTAAGAAAATAAAATCACAAAGAAGTTCACATAACACATAAAATACTTGTCGTCGTTTTGTGTATTATATACACCAATGTTTACTTAGCTCGAATTTATTTGAAAATAAAATAGTTTCCTCCCCATTCTATAATTTAATTAAGATCAATATTTTGAAAACATAAATACTTAATTTTTCAAAAGTACATCAACTAGGAATGCCCGACTTGAAGGAAAAGGTAAAACAAAAGTTTTACGTTAAAACGAAACACAAATTTTTGACCACCGTATAATATTTTGACTTTCTTACTTATTTAAGTTTGTAATGGTTACTTGTAAGTATTTTTAAATGAAAGTAGACTCAATTACCTTTAAAACGCCGGGTGGCACGACTTCTACGGAGTTACGGTTAATTTTATATGATTTTTCAAAGTTTTCGAAATACTGTCAAACAGACAGGCGGACCCCTTAAATAATTAAGAAGACCGCCCAGTATTTAAAGGGGCCACCCAGAAAATTATGGGGGCCACCCATCTGGTACTCAAAATTTCATTTTTTTCTAAAAAATTGTTTTCTGACTTTTCGGAAAGGTGTGTAACTTTCTGATTTTGATACCGAACATATAACACTTATTTTAAGCATAATATTATTTCGAGCTAGTATAATTAGTGTATATATCATCAAGACTAATACAAGTTAATCGACAAAACACTTTTCATATTTAATCCTTCTTAATGGGTAATTTGATACATGGATCGTACTCAATTTTTAAACCCATGTGTTTTGAAAATTTGAGCGACGTGGCTCTGGTACCAATTGTGGAAAACTAGAAGGGGGGGGGGGGGGGTTGAATAGTTTTCCCCTCTTTTTCATTTTATAAAAACTTTGTTTCAAAATATTGATTCGAATTTATTCAATTGTTTGTTTGGAAAACCTTTAATTAGAGTTTAGTATGAAAACACCATATAATCAATATGATCAATTATATACGTAAGCTTTTGGAAAAACTTAGTTTTATGAATGGAGCTTTGGTCGGTCTTTGTGTGAATACGTTTTCCTTTTAAAATCTTAAAATGTTTTGTATCAAATTATCGATCAAGTTAAATTTAATATGAGAAGTGTGAATAATAATCTATTTGACCATATCATATAATTATACACGCAATCACAATATTAACTTCTATGTAGAACACAATCAATCATCACAATTATATAAGCAACAACTAAGACATATAGGCAAGCATAGATGTAAAGCGATAAATGCAAAAATAAATGAAGAGAGATAAGAGAAAGGAAATGCAAACCGGACATGATGATTTATAGTGGTTCGGCTACAAGGACACCTTCCTTGCCCTACTCCACTCCCCGAGTCACCTACTCGAGAGTTTTCTTCACAACTAAACAAGCTCCCTTTTGGCGGAAAAAACCGTACACAACTTTTGCTTACACCATTTAACGACACTAAGCTAAATGTCGAGTTCTAATAATAGCTAGAACCAATCTCACAACACTACTTCGATCACTACACAACTTCTACACGACTTCACGACCTCTTCATGGCTTCATGACTTCACGACTTCTTCATGGTTTCACGACTTCTTCACTACTTCACAACTTCTTCTATACTCCACTACATATTCACACATCTACTTCTTCACAACTTCATGACTTCTCCACACTTCTACTTCTTCCCACTACTTCTTACTCACTCATAAACTCACTACTAAGTAAGAGCATCTTGATCTACTTATTACATATGCATAACTCATAACATTACATAAACACTAACTAGATCCTAATACATCTTTGGCTTTATGATAGGGAGGATTCTTCTCTTGCACTTTGAGTGGTGAAGGATTGGATCTCTTGAAACAAAGACTTATAATCTTATGATCAAAGGATTTAGAAGGATGTTTTGAAGGGATTGGGACTGAAAATTTTCGTGCAAAAGGTGAGAAAATTATGTGGGATGAACCAGTATTTATAGGGAGAAAAATACTGTTTGGGAGAGTGGCCGGTCCCATTAATTGGGTGCCGGTCCCCTTCATAATTAAGGGGACCGCCTAGTATAATTAAAGGGGCCGCCTAAAAAAAAAATATTTTTTCTTCAGATTTTTTGTCTTTTTGTGGGGGAGGTTTTTCCTGAATAATGTAGCCGTTTTTTGGGTTGAAATTTGAATTTAAAATATTTATTTTGAATAAAAAATTTCTTAGAAATACAAAAATGTTTTGTATAAGTTTAAAAATGTTTGTCCCACTTTAATAAAATGTAAGATTTGTAAAAATAAAAATTCATTTGATCATAAAATGCATTAGACACTTTGTTTATTCATACCTTAAGTGATATGGATGCTAAAGCAAATATTTACGACTAAATACTTGTTTACGTCATAATTTGTAGTTCAATGAGTTTACGTTTTGTGATTATCAAAACATATAGATATCGATATATGTTAATAATGTTTTTAGGCATTATTTATATCAACATCTTGGTAGTGATCTTTGTGATCCTTAGGTGAATTCGAATAGCGAGATTCTTTTGGGTGGTTTCCGAGGGCGGAATACTGTGGGAGTAACTCTTTCTTTGTGAGCATCGATATTGGTGAATATCGGTGGAGTGAATTGTAACGGTTTGTAGTACACCGAAAGGATTATACTAGTGAATAGTATCGGAGTCGCGGATTCGCAACTAGACGTACGGATGGTATAAACCCCCCATCCTGAACCAGTATATATCGTTGTGTTCTTTACTTGCTTTATATACTTTGGTTGTGATAGTGGTTGTTGGATTATTTTACAACCACTTGGTGTTCTCTTTGGCTTAAAGTTTTTAAAAATCTAAAAATCCTAAGAAACCGTATTCACCCACCCTCTACGGTTTAACAATTGGTATCAGAGCGGTATACTCAAGTTTTTGAGCATTAAAGCCTTCCCGAGAAGTCATTTTAAGTAAAAAACTTCTTTCCCAAAAATCTAAAATCCTAAATAAGATTTTTGGTAAAGTAGAGTATAGATCCATGTCTCAAGAGAACTATGTAGAGGGATGTTCTATGCAAAGACCACCTTTGCTAGAAACTGAAGGGTTTTTTTTTGGAAAACCCGGTTTGAGACCTATGTTAGGTCCAAGGACCTTGACTTGTGGGAGGTCATTCAAAACGGAGATTTTGTTTTCATGATGCTTGATCCGGAAACCAAGTTGATGGTTGAGAAGCCATATTCGGAACTCAAAGAAGATGAGAAGAAGAAGATTGTCAAAAATCAAGAGGCTAAGATGATGATCTACAATGCTCACACTTAAGGTTGTCTCTTTGAGTGAAGAAGTCTCGGAACTTCAACAAAAGTCATTAAGTGTTACAAAACTCAAAAAGAGTGAAAATGATTTAAATGAGACGTCCCAAAATAAGGAAGGTCTTGAACTTGCAAATAACAAGAAAACCACTTCCAAAAATATAGCTAAACCCCCAAAATTTGAGAAAGTAAACGAAAATAAAACTTTCAAATCCTCCGAATCTGACGCGCTGGTTGACGCGTCAACGCGCCAGAAGCGTGCCAGGATTCCGAGAGAAAGAGGTATTCAAACTAAAAGTTTTGTCAAACCTATCAATACTCAAGTTCCTCTTGCAAATACTCAACATAATCAAAGACCCATTGTATGAAGAAAAACCACAAAACCATACTACAACCCTGGTACATACAATGGTCTTAAATATATTCACGCTAGAATTGACCAAAGACCTCTCCTACCTACCCCAAACATGAGACCATATTCTTTAGATCAAAGATATGAAAGATCCAACTTTCGAAACAAAACATATTTTCAAAACAATCATTGGTCTACCCTTTCAAAATATGGAATTGAACAATTGTATTTATTCTTTCAAGACCCAAGAGTTTTTAACTTTGGCTTTTTATGTGCTAACCATGTCGGACCCAAGAAACAATGGGTACCAAAATTTTGAGATGTACTTCAAATGTTAGGTATGCTCTAAGGAAAGGCTACTTTCAAGATCTCAACCTAGTAATGATGTTGACGTTATGCATACCTTACTTGAAATCATCTCTAAGGAAAAGGATACAAAACTAGGTAATGTGTCTTGCAATCACACTATTAATCTTGCATCCATTGTAGATAATTCAAATTTGTGGCATAGGAGATTAGGTCATTCTAACATGCGATTAATTCACAACATTGCATCTAAGGAATTAGTTAGGAAATTACCTAAAGAAAAATTTGATATTCATTTTTGTGATGCATGTAAAGTAGGTAAGCAAGTCCATGCAAGTCATAAGCTTATAAACATGATTTCTACATCAAGAGTTTTAGAACTATTACATATGGACTTGTTTGGACCATCCGCTATTCAAAGCTATGGAGGAAACTTCTACACTTTGGTAATAGTGGATGACTACTCAAGATTCACTTGGACACTATTTCTAAAAACGAAAAATAAAGCATTTAATAAATTCAAAGCCTTAGGGAAAAATTTGCAAAACCTACTTGGATGTTCAATTGTTTCAATTCGAACGGATCATGGTAGAGAATTTGATAATGAAATTCAATTTGGAGTCTTTTGTGATAAACATGGTATATCTCATAACTTCTCGGCTCCTCGCACTCCTCAATCTAATGGGGTAGTAGAAAGGAAGAACCGGACGTTACAAGAAATGAGTCGCACTATGTTAAATGAACAATCCATACCTCAAAAGTTTTGGTGTCATGCCGTACAAACCGCATCTTACATACTTAATAGGGTCTTGATTCGAAAAATCATTATTAAAACACCTTATGAGATTCTTAGAGGTAAAAGACCATCCCTAGAATACTTTAGAGTTTTTGGTTGTAAATGCTTAATCTTCAACTCATTAGAAAACTCTAACAATACTTGTAATTACAATGGGATCTTTCTAGGTTATTCACTAACATCAAGGGCCTACATTGTGCTAAATAAGGAAACCTTAAAAGTTGAAGAATCATATAATGTAATCTTTGACGAAACTCCCCCAAAATCTAGAACATTTCCTTTAGTTGATGATGACATCATAGAAGAAGATGCATGTCAAAATAAGATTGAATTGTCTAAAAATGATCTAGAGGAAATACTACCTAGAGTGGAAAATATTAAGGAAATAAGAGATCATCCCATAGATCAAGTCATTGGAGAATTAGATGAAAGAACCCTTAGGTCACATGCCCAAGACAAAAGCAATGACCTTGCATTTGTATCAACCATATAACCTAAGAACATTAAGGAGGCCATAAAAGATGAAAATTGGGTCATGGCAATGCAAGAAGAACTAGATCAATTCTTAAGAAACGATGTATGGATCTTAGTCCCATGTCCTAGTGGTTACACTATTATAGGAACCAAGTGGGTCTTTAAAAATAAACTTGACGAAAATGGTGTAGTATGTAGGAACAAGGCTAGGCTAGTAGCTCAAGGTTATAACCAACAAGAAGGTATTGATTATGATGAAACATACGCACCCGTTGCCCGATTAGAATCTATAAGAATTTTGCTTGCTTACGCTTGTAGTCATAATTTTAAACTTTTTCAAATGGATGTGAAAAGTGCATTTTTAAACGGAGTCATCGAAGAGGAAGTGTATGTTGCACAACCTCCCGGTTTTATTGATTTTCAAAAACCTAATCATGTTTATAAGCTCAAAAAGGCTTTGTATGGACTTAAACAAGCTCCTAAAGCTTGGTATGATAGGTTACAATCTTTTCTCTTGCTTAATGAGTACAAAATGGGTATGGTAGATAATACTTTGTTCACTAAAACAAAAGAACAACATCTTATTATTATTCAAATCTATGTAGATGATATCATTTTTGGGTCAACATGTTAATCGCTTTGCGATGAATTTGCAAACTTAATGCATAATGAGTTTGAAATGAGCATGATGGGTGAACTTAGTTTCTTTCTAGGATTAAAAATCAAGCAATTAAGTGATGGGATATTTTTCAATCAATCTAAGTATATTGGTGAAATGCTTAAGAAGTTTGGCTTGGAAAATTCTAAGGCTACAAAAACCCCTATCTCTAGAAAAAGAGTTCTCACCCTAGACAATGACAACAAATCTGTTGATAGTACTAAGTATAGGGGTATGATAGGAAGCTTGCTTTATCTAACGGAAAGTAGGCCTGATATAATGTTTAGTGTTTGCCTTTGCGCTAGGTTTCAAGAAAATCCCAAAATCTCCCACTTAGAGGCCGTTAAAAGAATATTTAGGTATGTTAAGGGAACTCAACATCTAGGTCTTTGGTATCCAAAAGATTCAGGGGTAAAAGTATTGGTTTATGCCAATTAAGATCATGCGGGAGATATAGTTGATATGAAAAGCACTAGTGGAATATGCACATTTGTAGGCGCTTGTTTAACATCATGGTTCTCTAAGAAACAAACTTCCTTCGCCAACTCCATAATGGAATCCGATTACGTTGCGGCCGGAAGGGCTTGCCAACAAGCGTTATGGATGAAGCAAGCGTTTGTTGATTATAACGTCATATTAAACGAAGTACCTATACTATGTGACGATACGTGCTCTATCAATCTAAATTCAAGCCCAATTGATTACCCTCGCACTAAACACATTGAAATTAGACATCACTTTCTAAAAGATAACATCACCAAGAACCATATCACCATAGAGAAAATTCCTTGTGATGACAATATCTCTAAGATCCTAGCAAAACCCTTAGATAAAGATCAATTCAATTATTTAAGATTAGGATTAGGAATGAGATTACTAGAAGATGATGAGGATATAAATGATAAATAGGAAATAGTGGAAGAATCTGTAGTACAAGTCTTTAATTATGATCCACCAAACTCCTACTTTTCACAAATAATCATACAACCTTTTGTATTAACCATTGGATAAGAACCCCCTTTTCACACCTTCATCCTCTTTTAAATCTCTAGAGACTTTTCTTAGAACACATAACTTCCTCCACCATACTTTAGAAAATAACACTCACAATAGGAATCATGTCTCATTCAGAAGGGTCCGTTAACAATAATCAAGGAAATCAATACCCGGAGAGCTCTAAGAGATTGAAAAGGCCATTCACGGATATGATGAAGAAGGAAGGTGATGATATGATTAAGTTTGAGTATGAGTTAAGGACATTTTCGGAAAGTGAAGTGTGGGACTTAATCAAGGAACCATTAAGTCCAAGGTTGTGTGAAGATGAGTACTCCATTTGTTGTGAAAACACCGCACACATGGTCAATGCTCTCAAAGAATCAAGGATTGAGTTTAGGGTAATGCTCTTGTCCATCCATGAAGGAATCATGGAATTGCTTGCCACTATGTCCAAAATGAATAGGAATTTGGAAGATGATAAGGTGAATGGGAAAGGGAAGATAGTGAAAGAAGAGTTCAACCTAGGCACAAACCTAGGAATCTAGACATCACATCTTTATGTTGCCATCAAGTACTAGTATAGTGCTTTTAGATAAAGTACTAGGATAGTTCTTGTATAATAAAATGTGTAGCGTATTTTGTTCATGTATGCTTAGAATGAAATGCAATCTTTTGGAACTTATATAACTTGTCATATTATTGTGGACTAACCCATGTTGCAAGTCTCCAAATGGTAACCTAACCCATTTTGGAACTTTCACATGTGAGGATCTCTTGTTGGTTGCATGTTGTGATTTCTATGTGTAGCTAGGCCACCGCAAAGGTGAGGCTCTTGACCCATGGATCCCCGCCTTGCAACAAGGGGGAGCAATGATCTAGGGGGAGCTATGTTCAAGGGGAACACATTCGGTCCTGCCTTTTTGATTCGACAAAAGGGGGAGAAAGAAAGCAAGAAGTGTGAAGACCATTCAAGTAAGCAAGAAGCGTGAAGACCATTCAAGTAATGTTAAAGGCTTCACCAAATTACAAGGCAAAGATCAAGATATTTGCTTTCGATTTTTATTTGTAATCAACAAAAAGGGGGAGATTGTTGAGGCAACATGATCAAGATATCTTTATGTTTTAATGATGACAAACAAGCCATCGAAACACATAAAATAACAAACGTTAGCTCAAAATCGCCGGAGCCAATGTCTGCTCTTGGCGCGCTGCCCGCGCGTCAACGCCCGGGTGACGCACCAGGAGTCTGTATGGTTCCGGGTGAATTTTGAAAGTCGGCTTTCCCCTTACCCGACAAATGTGGATCTTTCAATACAGGTATGAATATGTTATGTGCTTAATTGAGAACACTCGAAACGAGTTTTGAGACTTGAGAGATCCTACTTTTAAAACACCCATTTACGGGAAAACGCCAACTCATGTTTTCTAACTATCGCCTCTAGCCAAGGCTTTTCTAAACTTGGGGAGCTTGTATATTTCACGTAACATCGTGTTGAAGCATCCATATGCTCATATCCCGTGCTTACGTCTTCTCTAATTATGTAACGGGTTTACTCCCTTATTGGTCAAACTAAGTCAAAGGTCACTTTGCATAAACGCATCCTTTCCCACTTGGGTTATGAGTTACATCAAGGCAAAGCACTTAACTTGTTTGAACCAAGGTATTAGTTGAGAACGTCGAGTCGTGGAAAGTCACGAGATATGAAACTATGGATTCTCGATGTTATGTTACTTGAACTTATAAGTAACCTATGATTTTTTCAACTTATAATCTTAATTGTCTAAACTTTTTTCTTCTTAATGACAATTAGATTATGCCTTAATCGCCTCTTAATCCCATTTATACAAAAGACAAAACCAATCATATCCAAATCAAATATTCTCTTACACAATCTCTTACACCCTTACATATTCCCTTACACACTACATCTAAACCATCCATTCCCATACAACACATCTCAACCCTTTATTTTCAACACATGGGGAATTGTTTGAAACCCTAATGAGGCTCCTCCCATCCTAGCCATTGAATTCAAATTAAACACATCTCAACCATCCATCCAATCCCTCTTCCCTATACCACCACATGGTTTTGATCCTCACCATCCAATTCAAATGAAACCATCTCAACCCTCCATTCACCCTTTCCCACCAAGCAAAGCATATTCCTTGGAATATCCTCCTCAACCCTAACCTAAGCATGTTTGATCTTAACCATTCATTTCAAGTGAACTCATCTCAACCATCCACATTCCACACATGCCAAATTGTTTGAAAAACCAAGGGAGGCTCCCTTTGATCCTAGCCATCCAATTCAAACCATTTCATCTCAACCCTCCATCTCATTCTTCCCCCCAAGCATTGGAATATTCCTTGGCATATTCTTTCTCTCTTTTCTTTGCCATGTGAGGAGATACACTTCTACCCCTTCCAAATTACCCTATCTACACTTTAAACCCTTGGTAATTTGGTTTCTCTTTAAACACTTCACAAATGATTTCCAAATTGGCTATTTGAGTTGGTAAACCTTAGAATGATTAATGTTAAGGTTTAGTGTGAAGTACAATTGAGGGTTTAGCAAGGATAGGTATTTATAAGATCCAAACACCTAATACTTGGGAAATGTTTACAGACGCCTGACGCGCTGCCCGCGCGTTGACGCGCGGGTGACGCGCCGGCCTCGGTAAAATTTCCCAAGTTTGGGTTCTTAGCCTATAAATACCACCCTTGCCTCTTGTATTCCTCACCTTTTGCCATTATTCTTTCTCTCTAGATTCTTTCTCTCTAAACACTCTCAAATCTCTCTATCTCTCTATCTCTGTGTTCTTGATTTTCATACTAATATCTTTGAAAGAACACATATCTTTGCAAGGGAAGAATCACAAGAACCTAATCCACTCTTGTGATTGTGTCGAGGGTCTTCTTTCTTATACCCTTTCTATTACAATCGAGTCTCTAGGTTAGTTTAGGACTTGTTTGATAAACAAACATTTATTCTTTCATTTGTTTGTAAGGGAAGTCTTGTGTCTTGGTGACCAAGCCTAGATCATTGGGGATCTAGTTGGGGTTTTATACTTTCGGGTGGAAGTCTTGGTAGTGATCTTTGTGATCCTTAGGTGAAGTCGAATCGCGAGATTCTTTTGGGTGGTTTCCGAGGGCAGAATACCGTGGGTGTAACTCCTTCTTTGTGAGCATCGATATTGGTAAATATCGGTGGAGTGAATTGTAACGGTTTATAGTCCTCCGAAAGGATTATACTAGTGAATAGTATCGGAGTCGCGGATTCACAACTGGACGTACGGATGGTATAAACCCCCCATCCCGAACCAATATATATCGTTGTGTTCTTTACTTGCTTTATATACTTTGGTTGTGATAGTGGTTGTTGGATTATTTTACAACCACTTGGTGTTCTCTTTGGCTTAAAGTTTTTAAAAATCTAAAAAGCCTAAGAAACCGTATTCACCCCCTCTACGGTTTTACACATTTCTAATAAACATGCATTCAATAATTAATTAATTAATGAGCATTAAGAGAGCATGAAGGCATCTAATCATATCTTACAAGAACATGTTATCAATTAGGAACACATATGTGGGATGCAAGTAATCTAGGTTTGCTAAGGAGAGTCCTAAATCCTACTAGTTCATAATGCAATCCTAATGGGAGACAAAGTTCACTGATGTAAACTTTCTTTAGTCAAATGTAGGAATGAAACTTTTTCAAGTTGGAGAATGAGTATGAGAATATCACTAGTGGTGGAGATGATTTGACTTATAATAGTTACTAACAAAATGTAATTACAAAGATTATACTTGAACACCTACCATTTTATACTTTTGGTCTCTGCTCAAGTCAGAAAGGTTTCTTGCATTCATTTTTAATCTTTTCATTTTTTACAAGTCTTTTGTTTTCCGGTGCACATTGGCATCATAAAATATTAGCCATATAAGAACTTTTATGCATAAGAATGCTAACAATTTTCACCTACCATACTTGATACAGCACGAACTTACACTATACAATCCAGAAGATTCAAACCCAGGGCAAAGGGTTACATGCTCGCAAGAGTTTTGTGCTGATGGAAGCTACAGTATGGGCCACTTTATTGTGGATGTTGTCCAATATGACAGCGTATCACGCGACTTGTATACATATGGTATCCTACACTTACTTTGGGATACATAGAGTAGCCAGATGAAAGCCCGTTATTATCTACTGAACCAGGTGCTTATTATAAGCCTCTATCTAGAGGTCAGAAAATGGTGACCATGCTTATGACTTAAATCAGACAAAATTTGCTTCTAAAAAGTATATGTTCTGAAGTCTAGATGTTACATGGCAATCATTATTAACTTGCCAAGGATCAGTGAGTTCAATGACTCTCAAATAACACTGATGTAATTGATGTAATGTATCATATAGTCTGCCTATGAGATTATACTAAAAGGGAAACCATTCAATGACTCTCAACCCGACCCGACATCTGTTCCAAATCACCAGCAGTCTCAATACATTTTCAGATCTGACCCAGGAAACCCAGCAAAAACCGTCCCATTTTCAACCCGACCCGGCAAAGAAACCGACCCATTAGCCACAATACCCCCTGGGTTTGTTGCTATGGAAATGGAAAAATCTGCCCCTGAACTATTTACTTTGCGGCGGCAGTGGTGAGCGACGACGGCGGCATTAGCGTGGTGTGCCACGGAGGTGGTGGCAGTGAGTAGTTGTGATGGTGATGCTCGGCGGTGGCAGTGGTGGTGGTGTATAATATCAATTGGATTTATAAAACAACAAAATGAATTAATTGAATTAAAACGGGAGGAAAAAGAATATACCAGTTTTTGCTGGATAAAAATAATAGAAGATCTGTATTTGTATGTATTTGTATTTGTATAAAGAGAGAGAGAGGGGGAGGGGTATAAGTAAATAGTGTATAACATGTAAAATGACTAAAAAACCAGTTGCCCTGTATACGGTTGCCCAATAAAAAATAGTTGCCCAAAATACAATACGTGACACGTGTCTCCCTACGATGGAAGTTGCCCAATCTTAAAAGTTTCCCGGGCTAATACGAGAATTTTCAAAAAAAAGGGCTAAATATGCCTAACCGTAGGGCAACTGGCTACTAATTATCCCTTTACGTTATGCATTACAAGTTACATGTTTGTCATCATTAAAACCGAAGAAACCGTTTAGTTTAAATATCGTAATATTTGCACTAACACACTACACAATGTACTTTACATCCCATTATTTTCCTATAACTTGTTTTGTGTTAGCAAGCTTGGGACACACATACCATTATCTGTCCTTTTCACACCATTTGCATGTTTCTTCCAGGATCATCACAAGAGAATTACCCATGGCAATCTCTATAATGGGATCTACATCATTCAACAAGAACCTAAGGCTACAGCTTCAACCATTCTCACTGTCAACACCAACAATTTGGACCTTTGGCACTCAAGACTTAGACATCCTTCACTGCTTGTTTTACAACAAACAAAATCAATTTCTATTTCCAAAGACTATAATGTACATACTTGTAATCTTTGTCCATTAGCAAATCAATGTGCTTTACCTTTTCCTCAAAGTGATTCAAATGCACTCTGTTTGAATTGATTCATATTGATGTTTGGGGACCATACAAACACCCAACAATAAACAAATATCACTATTTTCTAAGAATTGTTGATGATTTTTCAATGGCAACTTGGACTTATTTGTTACCAACAAAACACCATACAATCTCAAACATCAAAATGTTCCGTGCTAATGTACAAAATCATTTCAAAATTTCACTAAAAACCATCAGAAGTAACAATGGCTCAGAATTTCTCAATCACTCTTTAACTGAATTTTTCAAAGAACATGGCATTCTTCACTAAACCTATTGTCTAAACACCCCACAACAAAATGCTATAGCTGAGAGAAAACAAAAACGCCTATTAGAAGTTGCAGAGCCATAAGATTTCAAGCTAACTTTCCTATTCATTTTTGGGGATATTGTTAACTTGCTACAACTTACCTCATTAACAGATTACCTTGTAAACCTTTCAACAACAAAAGTCCATATGAAATGCTGTACTAAACACCACCTTCATTACGTCACCTCAAAATCCTAGGATGTCAAGCCTTTACACACCAACACACCACTGACAAATTTGAGGTCAGGTCCATTCCCTGCATCCACATTGGCTATCCCACAACACAAAAAGGTTATCTCTTATACAACCCCACAACACATAAAACTTTTGTGAGCAGACATGTAAGATTTCATGAACACATTCACCATTTGCCCTTAAACTAGCTCAAACTTCACCTAAAGCTATACAGACACATCTTTACTCACATATAAACAAGGAGAATATTACCTAGCCCTGGTCATTTATGTTGATGACATCCTTCTGACATGCAACAACCTCTCTTTGCTCAATCACATCAAGCAACAACTGGACTCAACTTTTGGCATCAAAGATTTGGGCAGTCTTAACTACTACTTGGGCATTGAGTTTATGAGAAATTCAAAAGGCATTACTATGACTCAAAGGAAATATGCACTGGAACTTCTTCAATGTGCCAAGTTTCTTGATCTCAAACCCTCACATATTCCAATCAACCCCATTGAAAAGCTTAATGACAAAGATGGAGAGCCACTCACTGATCCTTCTCAATACAGAGCTTTAGTTGGTAAACTACTTTATCTAACTCCCACTAGACCAGACTTATCTTATGATGCTCATGCGCTAAGCCAATTCAGCCACAATCCTAGAACACCACACTGGAAAGCTTTGATTAAAGTTCTCAGGTATATCAAATTGTATCCAGGCCAAGGTCTCTTCTTCCCATCTAACAACAACATGCAGCTCAAAGCCTTTTGTGACAGTGATTGGGCAAGTTGCACAGTTACAAGAAGATCAGTCACTGGATTTTGTATCTACCTTGGACCATGTCTCATCTATTGGCAGTCCAAGAAGCGGTTGCTGGTATCAAGATCCTCAATTGAGGCTGAATACAGGGCATTAGCATATTGTACATGTGAAGGTACTTGGTTCCTCAGTCTATTAAAGGATCTTCAAATACCAACAATAACCCCTGTTCCCATCTTTTGTAACAACCGATCCTTAATTGCTTTAGCTGCCAACCCAGTCCAATATGCCAGAACCAAACACATTGGGATTGATTGTCATTTTATCAGGGAGAAGATCAAGTCAGAGGTCATCCTACCAACTTTCACTCCTACCAACAGTCAAGTTGCTGATGTGTTAACTAAAGGGCTCAGCAAATCTCCCTTCCACAATTGTATCTCCAAGTTTGGCATGTGTGATCCTTTCACACTGACAACTTGCAGGGGTAATGGAGATAATCACACAAATGTAGTCAAGGTCAAAGATGAAAAGTCAACTGCAGAAGTCAAATCTAATGCAAGGATCACCTCATTAGTGATTTCATCCAATTACTTACACCATCATAAGTGTTTGATAGATTGTAATAGTATGTAGAGTAGTAATTGTACATAGCTTTAGCTTTAGTTTATAGTCAACCACTAGTCAACAGTGTTTTAGAAGTTACATTTTTCCCGCCCATTTTGTTCTTGTATAAATACACAATGTAACCCTCATTTGTTAATGAAGTAATGAAATAATCATTTCACTTCATCATTTTTCTCTCTTTGATTTCTCATTAACATTTAACATCACAAGACATTTCTTTATTACTGATTGTGTTGAAGACAACTGAAAAAATACTAGAGATTATAAGACAATACATATTGACACGTTAGCAGAATAGCAGGTCAACAATAGTAGGTTAACATAGTCAATTCCCAAAAGTAGTTTTGTAGACTAGAGTGACACGAAGCCACTTGCAGTTCAAAGACGTAAATTTTTTACACAACTTCAGTTTTCCGAATAAAGATTACGTGCAACAAATTTTTCTACCACAGGTGATACATGTTGGAAGCCTGAGAGAGTTCTTAATATCTCTAACTCTTCATCCTTAGTAAATCTACCGTTATGGATTATCCTCACCTTCTTGAGCACAGGTGACTTGGCCAACATAATCTTCACAAACTCCATCTCACCCACCCGGTCTGCAAAGTTTTCAAACTCAAATTCTTTTAAATGCTCTAGCCGAATATCCTAACAATCTTACAGCATAAGTAACTTTATATCACTATTTTCAAAGGCAATCTACATGAAGGGTTAATATTTGTTGTGTTAGTGCATTTTGGAATGGCAAATAAATAAATAAATAAGGAAACATGATAGGTTTACACTATTTACCTCTAGCTTAAATGTCTACAAATTTAGGGAGCTTCTAAGTACAAGACCAACAAAACATAACCCATAATCATCAAGAGGTGTCGCAATGTTTAAATAGAAGTATTTAAGGTTGACTTATGCAGTTGGAAGTTGCCGTGCCCTATCCTGAGCAGAACACTTGAAACATAGCCAAAACAAAGATTAACCACAGTTTTTTCCATGTTTAATCAATTACGTACTATGTGGATGATATTACCTGAATGTTCCAACATTTACGAGACAAATATTCAATAACTGGTAAACAAGTTCATAGCTCAATAATGATGATATCTTCATCGATAACATCTAAAGTGGACACCTGCAGCAGCTTACAATATTTAAATACCTTATGATCGCTGCTAGACAGATTATCAAATAACTTACTAGAGTGAAGCTCTTAAGTAATGGAAAATTGGATAAGAGAAGTAAAAGCGCCTTTCTAGAGACATTGTCACTCTCCAAGTATAAGCTTGTAAGGCTTCCAATTCCACTGAAAGTTTGACTAAAGTCAAAGGCACACCTACTTAACAATAGGTCCGTTAATCGATGCAATGAGAACACAGATAAAGGTAACCTATACGAAGACTCACAACACAAGTCATGTGTAAATTTCTTGAAAGTATTGTTGTTCCTCGCTAATTGAGTTATTATTTGATCAAGTTCAATAATTGTTCCAATTTTAAAACATGTGAAATTTGAATTGCTTGGTGAAAGCAGTTGACCGTATTTCTATTTTTTTTATCAATTTGATTGCAGTCTCCGAAGTCCTTCTTGATCTGAACTCTTGGATTGGACCATTGTGCACTAATAAAATTTGGTGTATTGCATTGAACATTTTACTCTTATACTTCCCTAACAACTCTTCCCATTCAAGTGTAAACTTTCTGATGATCTCGTCCCTTTCAAGACTTAACTTCCTGGCCCACTATTCCCTTTCAAGCGTTAACTTCCTGCCCCACTCATCCATTTCAAGCGTTAACTTCCTGCCCTACTCATCCATTTCAAGCGTTAACTTCCTGACCAACTTTCTCTTTTCAAGTGTTTATAACTTCGCGCTCAACTCATCAATTTAGAGTGTGTAGAAGTATAAGGACTGAAAGTGACAAGTTGTCATAGTTTGTATGTTAGTTAGAAGTCTGTTAGCTTTTCCGTCTTCTTTTCACTTTTGTATATAAACATGATTAGACTCATTGTAAATGTATGAAAACTTCATCATTTTTATAACAAATCACATATTTTTGCACGGTATCAGAGCAAGGAGCTCGTACCCTAAATTCCCAAAATTCCCAAAATTGATCAAACCCTAATTTTCTAATTGATTCGATTATGCAATCTTGAATCAAATTGATAAATATTTATCATCTTTACTTGTTCTTTGGTCTTAATTCTAGTTTGTAATTGATCAGAACACACTTTGTTATGATTTTCGTATTCAAGCTTTCTGACGTCATCAATGGCGTCTTCTTCTTCATCTGATCAAAACCAAAACAACAATCATAACCAAACCCTTAATGTCAACATGATCAATGATCCTTTGTATATTGCAAGTTCTGATCACCCTGGAATGACTTTAACTAATACTCCTTTCAATGGAAGCAATTTTCATAGATGGAGTAGAAATGTAAGAATGGATTTAGGTGCAAAACTGAAGTTAGGTTTCATTGATGGTTCTTGTCCTAAACCACCTGTTGGAGATGTTGAGTTACAGAGATGGATAAGATGTGATTACATGGTAACCTGTTAGATCTTGAATTCTATGGTCAATGAATTATCTGATGCTTTTTTGTATGCTCATTCTACTAGTGAGTTGTGGAAGGAAATTGCTGAAAGGTATGGGCAGAGTAATGGTCCATTGATCTATCAGTTGGAAAGAGAATTGAGTAAGATCAGTCAAGGTTACCTTACAATTGCTTCTTATTTTAACGAACTCAAGAAATGTTGGGATGAGTTGAGCAATATTAATGGATTACCTACTTGTGATTGTGGTAAGATAAGGAAGTGTACCTGTGATGTGCTTGAAAGGTTTATGTTAAAATATAGTAATTCTAAGTTGAACGAAACTTTGATGAAATTGAATGATGAGTATGAGTCCGTTAGAATCCAAATTCTTGCTATGGATCCTTTACCCACAGTGAATAAGGCCTATTACATTGTTCAGCAAATTGAGAAACAGAAACAAGTCACTAGTCATACATTTGAACCAGCTGCTTTCTTTGCTAACTTGAATAATAAAGGGTCAATTGGTGGGAGGAAAGATGTTAGAGGACCAAGAACTGATAACAGGAATGATGGCAAGAGATTTTGCACTGGTTGTAATCAAGAAGGTTATACAGTTGATCATTGTTTTGAAAAAATTGGGTATCCTGATTGGTACAAAGGCAAGAAGGTCAAGAAGCATAATAGAATGGCAGCTAATGCTGCTGGATTTGATGAGTTTTGTAGTAATGATACTTATTTTGACTTTGGTTGTGAGAATGAGATAGGATTGAATCAAAGAGGAGGAGTTGATAAAAAGTTAGTAGCTGATGTGTGTCAAGAAATGATGAAAATGTTTAAGGGTAAAGGGATTGATTCTAGAGTTCATAGAGATTATGCTAATGCATCACATGCAGGTATATTCTCTTGCTGCACTTTTTCATTTGCATTGTTTTGCCATCCAACTATGAATATTGAGAAGGATTGGGTGACAGACACTGGAGCATCATATCACATGACACCACATTTTAGCCTTTTCATTTCAGTTACTTATCTCAAAGAGCCCATAGTTGTTAATTTGCCTGATGGGAGTACAAAACTTGTTACCATGGTTGGTACAGTCCAGTTAACACCAACCTTATTCCTCACCAATGTCTTCTATGTTCCTGATTTTCAATTGAACTTGCTCTCAGCAAGACAACTCGTTCAAAACAATCATTTGGTTGCTCATTTTTATCCAAATGACTTCTGTTTTCAGGATCTTTCAACTAATCATATTATTGCAGTAGGAAAAGGCTCAAGGTGTTTGTACATCTGCAAACCTACTATTGATCCTACTGCATTCTCCAAAAGTATTTCTGATTTTATTAACTCTCATTTGAATTTTGTTCCTAGTGTTTGTCTGAATAAGGCTTCTTACAGCACTGTTGCTTCTAGAAATGTATTAGATGTTCATACTTTCCATGCCAGACTAGGGCGTACTTCTGTTTCAAAACTATCTCACATCCCACTGTATAAATCCATGGATATCTCAAAATTTTCTTGTGAATGTTGTATGTTTTCCAAACATCATAGACTTCCTTTTGATAAGAGTGATAGTATTTCCTCTGTTCCTTTTCATATGATACATGTTGATTTATGGGGGCCTCATAAACTTGCTGCTTTAAATGGTGCTCATTAATTTTTCACCATTGTGGATGAAAACACAAGAGCAACAAACTTATTTGGTACATTCTAAGGATCAAATAACTGCATTGTTGGTTTCTTTCTTTGCTTATGTCAAAACTCACTTTCATAGTCAACCAAAAATAGTGAGGTAAGATAATGGTACAGAAATTGTCAACAGCACTTGTGCTTCTTTCTTTCAAACTCATGGAGTATTGCATCAAAGGTCCATAGCATACACTCCACAGTAGAATGGTAGGGTAGAGAGAAAGCACAGGCATCTACTTGATACTGCAAGGGCTCTTAGACTTCATGTTAATCTACCACTTAAGTTTTGGGGAGATTACATCTTAACTACTACTTACCTTATTAATAAGATGCTAGTCAAGGTTCTGGATTGGAAGTCTCCCTTTGAGAAGTTATATGGCAAGCCACCCAGTTATGAACATCTAAGAGTGATTGGTTGTTTATGTTATGCTGCTGTTACTAAACCTCAAAAGGATAAGTTTGATAACAGGGGAATCAAGTGTGTACTTATTGGTTATCCTGCTAATCAATAGGGCTATAAATTGTATTGTTTGGACACAAAGGAGGTGATTCTAAGTAGAGATGTGAGATTTTAGGAAGATGTATTTCCCTTTAAGCAGTCTCAGTCATCTACAACTATACCTGTTTGTCCCATTTTTCCAAATTTTGAAACACATCCTTTGGAGGAACCAGAAAGTGTTATCCTAAACACTCCTTTACCACCTGAGCAACATACACTTGAACCTACATCTAATGCATTACCAGTTTCAAGTGTTACAGAACCTATTCCAAGTAATCCTTTGCCATCTGTTCCTCTTAGAAAGTCAACAAGGAACACTTCCAAGCCAGCTTGGTTACAAGATTTTGTTACCTCTAAAATAGCTTGTTCAGTTCAATCCACACCAAAGTATCCTTTGTTTGTTAGCTCAGATTTCAAGCATATTCCTTCCACTTACATAGCCTTTTTAGCTAATGTATTAGCTCTCTCAGAACCTACCTATTTTCAACAAGTAATCAAACATAAAGGATGGGCTAAAGCTATGGATGCTGAACTAGGAGCTTTGGAGAAGAATGCTACATGGATTGTTAGTGATTTACCACTAGGACATACTCTAATCAATTCTAAATGGGTATTCAAAGTCAAATACAAACCTGATGGTACTGTGGACAAACTCAAAGCTAGATTGGTGGTCAGAGGCTTTAAACAAAAGGAATGGTTGGATTATAAACACACTTTTTCACCTATTGCTAAACTGGCTACAGTGAGAGTTTTAATTGCTTTAGCCACAACTAAGTAATGGCCTTTGCATCAATTAAATATCAATAATGCTTTTCTAGATGGATATCTTGATGAGGACATTTACATGCTACCACCTGAAGATTACACATAAGCTTCCACATGTCAAGTTTGCAAGTTAAACAAGTCTTTATATGGTCTCAAATAGGCATCAAGGCAATGGAATCATGAGTTGACAAAGTTTTTGGTCAACCTTGGGATGTTCAATCTAAGAATGATTATTCCTTGTTTGTGAAGACTAAAGGTAAGGAGTTCATAGTTATAATAGTTTATGTGGATGATATGTTTGTCGCTAGAAATTCTGAGTCAGAGATCAAGATGGTCAAAGATAGTCTTGATAAGCAGTTTACTATCAAAGATCTTGGTTTGGCTAAATATTTTCTTGGTATTGAGTTTTGTAAAACTGATGATGGCATGCACCTCAATCAAAGGAAGTATATTTTGGATCTTTTAACTGATGCAGGTCTCACTGCTGCTAAACCTGCTTCATTTCCTCTTCCTACACAGTTAAAAGTTTCTCTTGATAAAAGCACTCCTCTTAAAGATGTTGGAGCTTATAGAAGGCTTGTTGGAAGACTTTTATATCTGACCATGACTAGGCCATACATCTCCTATGCAGTCCAACACTTAAGCCAGATTGTATCAGCTCCAAAAGATGTTCACGTGCAAGCTGCCATTCACTTATTGAAGTACTTAAAAGGAACCATCACTAAAGGGCTTTTCTATCCTGTACAGCCTCATTTACAAATGACTGGTTTTTCAGATACTGACTTGGCTTCATGTCTCGTGACAAGGAGGTCTTTAACTGGTTACTACATATTTTTAGGTCATTCACTTGTATCATGGAAGACAAATAAACAAGCTCCTGTGAGTATATCTTCAACTGAAGCAGAGTATAGAAGCATGCCTGCAACTACTTGTGAGTTACTTTGGCTCAGTTATCTGCTCAAGGATCTCCATATCAAGGTGCAATTGCCTGTAACTTTGTTTTGTGACAACAAATCAGCCCAACATATTGCTGCTAATCCTTGTTACCATGATAGAACTAAACATTTTGACATTGATTGTCACTTCACTAGAGACACAATTCAAGATGGATTCCTCCAAACTGCTTTTATCCTTACAAGACTTCAATTGGCTGATATAATGACAAAGGCTTTGGGTGAGGTTCAGCATACTTTTCTTGTAGACAAGTTGGGAGTCACTAAAGCTCCAACTTGAGGGGCGGATGTAGAAGTATAGGGATTGAAAGTGACAAGTTGTCATAGTTTATATGTTAGTTAGAAGTTTGTTATAGCTTTTCCTTCTTCTTTTCACTTTTGTATATAAACATGATTAGACTCTGATGCGTGGTTTTGCGCCCTCGCAAAAGGTTTTACCTCTCAAGGGATCTCAAGAGGCTTGCAATCCCCACTAGGCAGTGTACCTGACCGTTGTAGTATAGTAAAGTGGCAAGTACCGGGGGATTGATCGTTCAACTCAAAGAATAGTGTTCATTAGGATTTAAATTAGTCTAAGTAGGTCTACAGGTGAGGATGATTCTTTTTGTATTTTTAAATTTTATGGAAAGCAAGTAAAAATCTCGGGTTTTGGAAGAAGGGGCGGAATTAGTTACTAATCAACTAACCCAAATGCTACTATCTAAACTAATGTGTAGGAAAATAAACTAGGATTCTACAAGGAAGTGAAGCATTTCTAATTATGATGTATTATTCCTTGCTAGCTATCGAATTCTACCTATTGAATTGTCACACCTTGTTTTAATTGACGGGTTGTATTCCTTAATACCATTCGTGAGGCCATGTATGATCTTCCCCAACTCTATAAGCTTCTACCTCTTCCTATGTCGAGCCGACAACTAGCTCCTAACATGGCCTCCTTAGTAGTCACTCATGCATTAAATACAACCAATTAATCGTAGTACACATCCAATTCATGTTTCTTAAGATGTTCAAGCAAGTTACCAATAGGAAGTCTGCCAGTTTTCTTAAGCCTAACATCGATAAACACTCAATCAAAACAAGAAACAATAGGAACCAAGAATTATAAACTAAATCAACTAGACATATTGAAGTTGTCACACCTTAATTGATGAAGATAGACACAAACATCAACAAAGAAATCAATAGGATCTAATCAATTATATACAAGTTTCACACAATCATAAGTAGACAAGTGAATTAGCCAAGCATAATTAATGAAGAGCAATCAACAATAATCATAGTTGAAGACATAACATAAGATTGAATCAATAAACAAACCATTAGAAGATGTTTATGGAATCATTAAGACCCTCTAAGTTGCTGGAAAAACACCTACCATAACCCTAGAATCGGACTTAGGGTTTGGGGCTTACAAATAATGAAGTTATAAAGTTGTATTTATAGGCACTATTCAGCCTGGCCCATCTTGAAGGCATCAGCCCGTACCATGACAGTGTCAAGACCAAAATTTATTCACCAAATTGTATATCTCTTCGTCCTCTTCGCATGGGCTTTTGAATCACCTGAATCCGAGTTTGTATGCAAAAGTTATGGCAAAAAAAATAACAGCTACCGCTCGCGCAAGTTGTGACAGTTAACACGTGATGGCCTGCCTCCATTAACACGTGCCGGCATCAGACGTACACTAGATGGCCATCTAGTTTAAACTTGACGCCGTCATGTGTTGATCAACTCTTGGCCGTTACATGTAATTTGCTCTTGACGGCCTTGGTGACGCCGTCATGTGTTAAATCAAAAAAACATTCTAGCGCGTCTCATGTAAACGTCATATCCACCTTTTTGCCATAATGTGACACCGTCACATGCAATATGTGATCAAGCGTTGTTTTCAGCTTGATTTAGAGACTTTGCCGTTTTCTTCACTTTTCGCTCCAAAAACGTCCAAAATGCTTCCTTTTCCAGATTTCTTCTCCAAAGTACCTAAAATGAGAAAAGAAACGATTTAGGGCAATATTTGATCAAATAATCTCGACTTTGGGCTTAAATGACCCCCTAAAAGTGGTACACTTTTCATCTCATCAAATACCCTTACACTTGAGATTTACTTGTCCTCAAGCAAATGCGCTTTTATTCTAATCAAAATACAAGCTAGGGGTCATTTAACACTAATATAAAAGTAATTACAACAAATAATCGTTCCACTTCAACCAAAACAAGCACGGAAATTATATACTAGCACCTCACAAATAGTGTTTAGATACTCACATCTCTCGGGTGTAATAAAAGTATATATCACAATATGAAAATGGAAAATATCTCTCACTACCTATCATAGAAAATAGATTACCATAGACTTGGGAAAAGATCAAACCTCCACCACTTGGCGTAAGCACCTAGGATAAACTATCAAAGATGTCTTTGAAAAGGGTTATAACGTGAGGTGTAGGGATATGATAAACATGGTTTTGTTGGATAAAGGTAATCTTTACTGGTGGCGAGTTAATCATCTTGGTCAATTACATGTACAATGTGGCATTGCTAATTCAAGACTCGACTCGACTTAAGCTAATCAAAAACTAACAAAACATAAAATAAACATAAAAGGAAACGGGATAGTAGTCCGTATGTGTTTTTCTCTTTCTCTTTTTCTATTTTTTTTTTTTTTTTTTTTTTTTTTTTTTTTTTTTTTTTTGCATACACTCTTGCCCTACCATTCAAAATAATACATCATAGGGAATTTGCATTCCCCTTACACTTGAACTTTTACATACTTTACAATCAACTATTCTAATGACTCGAATTAAGATAATCAAAACACTTGGAGTACTTTTTAAATAATAGCGCACATATGGGGGTAATAATTGATGTTCTTCCCCAATACTCCATAACACTAGTACTTTAACCATGAGTCCCAATCGTCCCAAAACAATATGTACAAGATATGACTCGATTTAGCAACCATGTAATCAATTAGATAATTAACTAAGGGTTTAAACATGTTACAATAAAGCACTAAAGATGAGTGCATACAAGGAAGGGTAAGGCGCTTTGGTTGCACATTTGGGGTGGATTGTAAACAAATTCTTACTTTAAGTAAAAGGCTTAAAGTTAGGAACAAAAAAGATAGGCTCGGAGGGGTGTACTAGGGGTATCGTGTACTAAAAATGAGTACAACGCAAAGGTGTGGGAAAAATTAATTGACTTTACTAGTCAAGTAGTTATGACTTCATTGGTCAAGTAATTATGATACGGGTTTAAACAAGGGTGATCCTAATGCCTCTTATCATGTAGTAAATCCACTACACGAATGTAGTCTCACTAGCGGTCTCGAGACGCATCACTAACGCAAGTTCTAGTATCTAAGTACTACCGGTATACTAATAAGCATCTTTTCCTAACAAATCTAGGGGCGAACCTCACATATTTGGGGTGGAAAATTTTAAGTGGTACGGTTTTTTGTGCTAGTCATACAACTCTTATCCATGAGACGCTCATTAAGGCTAAAGCTTCACTCATAAATGTTGTAAAAAATTTTAAATTTGGCGCTAAAATTGCCCTAACAAGTATTTTTCGAAATTTTATTACACACCTACTTTTCAACAAACAAACTCAAGTGCAATTGCATTCTCTAAGGTATCATCATTTACCCTCCCCTTATACTTAGGCTGAACATTGTCCCCAATGTTCAATAAAAAAGATGTAAAAGTAATGAAGGTAAAAGAATGAAACAAATACTCCCCTGATTCATTCGGTGTGGATAATGTGATAACATGGTTAGATCCTCCTCCAAAGAAAATGAACGTTGAAAGCTTCCCTCCAGAAATATAAATCATCTTCTTGTCCAATATAACCTGTAATCAACAAATACAAAAACCAAAGCATCAAACCGAACAAAGAAAAACCACAACTAGATGTAATTCCAAACTTAGAAATAAAAACAAAACAATTAAAGGATAGGATACTTGTGGAATGAATTACAAATAGGAACTCGTAAAACATATCCACAAGTATTGACACACAAACAAGATAGAATATATGCTAATCATGAATTGTGAATTTTTCATGTTCGAAATTCGTTCTTTTTAACAAAATAAAAACTTCCCTACGCTTATCTTTTTGAAAAATACCTTTATATGCAACTAAGACGAGGTTAAAAACAAAATAAAGCATTTTCACAAATTATTCGAAACATGAAAATTTAACAACTATGATTAAGCATATATGACACAAACAAACAAATAAAATCAAAAACATCAAACAATTAAAAATATGGGTTGGGTTGCCTCCCAATAAGCGCTTGTTTTTGTTCGAGTCACGAGCCTGACTCTACCCTTATTTAACGGAAATAGGGGAGGTTTTCCCTACACTTAGGATTAAGTGTGGGTGGAAGTAGCGATACACACCCTTAGGGTGGAAATATGCCACGTGAGGTGAAGGGGGTGAGTGAATGGCTTCCTTTATCCTAAAACTACCCGTATAATATTGGTTGATGGGTGGGTCGGTTCCTCTTTTGTCTCCTAGATGTAAATCTAAGGATGGAAAGGTGTGTAAAGATTGAGGTTCCGGTTCATCAACACTAGGAAATTCCTTAGAACTAAGAGTAAGGTTATCACTACAAGTATTCAAACCTATATCCTCAAGTGGTGCTTGGTCTAAGGGCTCTACCTCTATTGGGGTTCCTATAGTCTCTTATACTTCTTCCGGGTAAGTCACGGGCGGTGTGTATGCCTCAAATGGTGGTGGGACTTGTGGATTACTTAGTTGGCTTGCGTTATTTTCCTCATCATTCCTCGTATCAAGATCACCTATATGTTCATCCTGTATTATTGTTGATACAAAAGTTGGGCGTTCCTTGTTTGGACTCCGGTTCCCGTATCAATTGGATCTTAATGCTTGAGACCTGTGCACTAAGAGAGCAAACAACACCGTTAGGCTTACCGTGGGATTGTCTCCCACGATTATCCTCCGGTGTGAGAGTAAGTAATCGGTTTAGGGTTTTAATAAAGAGTTAGGGTTATTAGATGATACCTTAACGAGCGCCGAGATGCCCTTTATATACACACGGAATCCGTGTTGGTTTCGTGTTCCTTACTCTTCAGCGTATCCCTATTAATGCGATCCCTTGATCCTTATCCCATAAATAAGAGATCCTATATCAAAAGCATAAATATTAGATTCAAATTTGGGCCTTTGTAAGCCCAAATCTTGATCATGATAGCCCATGCGTGATGGGCTTAGATATTAGTAGTGTCCATTAGTCGGGTCCGTGACCCGAGTGCGGACTATACATCATCATGTCCTCCCAGTCTAGTATGCGCAAGGTGCAACCGCGGATGCTAGACTAACAACTATAGCAAAAATATACCAGGACGCGTGGCGGGGAAACTTCAAGTGTTTCCCGCCAAAAAATTATATGGTGTATCTAGTCCAAATTAGTCCCGAATATCTCTCAGAAATCGTGAGAAGGTGGGTGAAAAGTGTTTCACCTCTTGATCTCCTAGCCACACAATTAGAACAAGTGGGATCCACATGTCAAGCATCCATGACTGTATGTAACCCTATATAAAGGGTAGCCTCCCTTTCACTGTGACTACCACAGTAAAAATATACCATTTCCACCATTGTTAAGCTTTCCATACATCAATCAAGAAATCACCATTGTTAAGCTTTCCATACTAAGGTAATAGCGCGTGCGCATCCGAATCTATCAAATTTTAATAATGGTTCTCAAGTTATCCGACTTTACCTCCGATATAACCGAGGATGAACTTCATGAGTTCACCTTGGATTACTATATCCCTCTCGCATTGCACCCGGTTGTACCGGTGGTGACTACATCCATGGCTAATTTCCCTGAGGGAAAAGTAGGGGTATACACGCGCTTTTTCGAATTTGCGAATCAGCGCGTGCCCATTTTACTATTCTTGTGCAATGTCCTTAATTATTATCGCCTTCATATATCCCAACTACACTGCATAGGCGCAGCTAAAATAACCAATTTTGAAATAAACTGTTGCTTGCTGGCGATTAATCCTATCATCAATCTCTTCCGCGCGTTTTATCACACGACGTGGTTAAACGGGTGGGTGTCCTTTTCCAAGCGCACAGGGCGGCTGCAATGTTACACGGAAAAGCTAGACGCACTTAGGAATTGAAGGGAGAGATTTTTCTTGGTTGATGAGATAGTGTTCCCTTGGGCCTTTGAGTTCTATACCCAGGGGTCGTTACCAAAGGATGAGCGCCCAAACCCCGGGACGTACAGCGCAGATGATGATGAGACAATAAATGCCAACCGTATCCCCATCAACTCCTACCCAGAAGAGTTTTTGGTGCATATGGGCATCAGTCGCAACTACTTCCAAAGTCCTGATGAGGTGCCAACGTTTTTGGACGAGAATAACCGGGGTGGGTGCTTGTCCTTCCCTTTCCTTCGCTCATTAGTGTAAGCGCTCTCTTTTATTGTAGTTTATGTAACCCCGTTTTGTTTGCTTGTTGTTTGTTGCGCAGAGATGGATCTATTCAGCGTAGTGAAGCTGGCGAAGCCCACACAGGTAACCGTAGGGGTGCGCCCCTTGAGAGATGGTGAGGCGCCAATATTGGAGGCTACAGCAGGGCGCACCATGGAGTTTGTACAGGAGGAGCCGGTGAATGCCTCTCCACTGGTTCTAGAGGCGACACCAGTGCGCAGTGTTCCAACTCAGAGGGTGCAAATGTACAGGAGGGGTTAACTTTGGCTAAGCATGCAGCAGAGGAGGCCGAGGCACAACCGGATTACTTTTTGAAGCCAGATGTGTCGCAGCTGCAGGTACCTATCTTTGCTTGTCCACGTGATATCCTTAACCCTTTTGCTCTTGAGAAAGAAATCCCCTTGAAGGTATCTTTAGAGGCCCATGCCATGAGACTTGCAAAGAAGGAGGGTGTAAAGGGGAAACAAATCCTCTGTGGTATTGGCGCAGCGCATATTCCCAAATCTGATGGGGTACCTGTTAGCGTGGCTGATGCGTGGGAATTGCACAAGGCTTTACCTCTCGTGGGATCTTGAGAAGCTTACAACCCCCACCAGGCAATGTACCTGATCGTTGTAGTATAGTATAGTGACAAGTACCGGGGGATTGATCGTTCAACTCAGGAATAGTGTCGTTAGGATTGAAAATTAGTCTAACTAGGTTTAAAGGTGAAGGATGATTCTTTTTGTGTTTTTATATTTTATGAAAAGCAAGTAAAATTCTCGGGTATTGGAAGGAGGGGCAGAATTAGTTGCTAATCAACTAACCCAAAAGCTACTAATTAAACTAATTAACAAGAAAAGTAAACTAGGGTTCTACAAGATAAGTGAAGCATGTCTACCTATGATATGTTACTCCTTGCTAGTTATCCAATTCTACCTATTGAATTGTCACACCTTGTTTTAATTGACGGGTTGTATTCCTTAATACCATTCATGGGGTGGCGTACTTACTTCCCCAATTCTATAAGCTCCTACTTCACTCCTATGTCGAGCCGGCTAAGAAGCTCCTAACATGGGATCACTAGAATTCGCTCATGCATTAAATACAACCATAAAAACCTAGTACACATCGGTTCATGTTTCTTAAGACGTTCAAGCATGTTACCCTATGGAAGTCTGCCAGTTTTCTTAAGCCTAACATTGATGAGACATTCAATCAAAACAAGAATCAATAGGAAACAAGAATTATTAACTAAACCAGCTAGATCTATTGAAGTTCTCACGCCTTAATTGATGGAGATAGACACACACATTAACAAGCCCTCATTGATGGAGACAGACACAAACATCAACAAGAAATCAATGAGATCTAATCAATTATAAACAAGTTTCACACAATCATAAGTAGACACAAGGTGAATTAGCCAAGCATAATTAATAAAGAGCAATCAACAATAATGATAATTGAAGACATGAATTAAGATAGAATCATCAAACCATTACAAGATGCTTATGGAGTTATTGAAACCCTCTAAGTAGCTGGAAAAACACCCCCTAAACCCAGGAATCGACCTTAGGGTTTAGGGCTTACAAAAAGTGAAGTTATGATGTTATTTATAGGCAGATTTTCTGTCGGCCCGATCTTGACGGCGTCAGCCAAACCATGACGGCGTCACGAACAATTTTTCTTCACCAAATTGTAGATCTCTTTGTCCTCTTCACGTGGGCTTTTGAATCACCTAAATCCGAGTTCGTATGCAAAAGTTATGACCAAAACAATATCAGCTACTCCGCGCGCAAGTTTTGACAAGTTAACACGTGACGGCCTTGGGTGACGCCGTCACGTTTCTTCTGGACCGTCACCACTTTTACTCTTGACGGCGTCATCAAATTGCTCTGGACGCCGTCAGGTACTGTTCCTAGCAAGGAAATCAAGACTTTGCCGTTTTCTTCACTTTTATGCTCCAAAAACGTCCAAAATGCTTCATTTTCCAGAATTCACTCCCAAAGTACCTAAAATCACAAAAGGAACGATTTAGGGCAATATTTGATCAAATAAATTCAATTACAGGCTTAAATGACCCCTAAAAACAGTTCATTTTTCGCCTCATCATATACCCTTACACTTGAGATTTGCTTGTCCTCAAGCAAATGCGCTTTTATTCTAATCAAAATACAAGTTAGGGGTCATTTAACACTAATATAAAAGTAATTACGATATATAATCGTTCCATTGAAGACCAAAGACAAGCACGGAGGTCATACACTAGCACCTCACAAATAGTGTTTAGATACTCACATCTCTCGGGTGTAATAAAGTAATATCACAATATGGAAATGGAAAACATCTCTCACTACCTGTCATAGCAAAATAGATTACCATAGGCTTGGGAAAGGATCAAACCTCCACAACATGGTGTAAGCACCTAGGATAAACTATCAAAGAGGTCTTTTACAGGGTTGTAACGTTAGGTGTAGGGATATGGAATAAACAGTTTTGTTGGATATAGGCAGTCTTTACTGGTGGCGAGTTAATAATCTTGGTCAATTACATGTACAATGTGGCGTTGCTAAGCCAAGACTAGACTCGACTTAAGCTAATAAATCAAAAATAACAAAAACATAAAATGAACATAGATTGAAAAGGGATGGTAGTCCGAATGTTTTTACTCTTTTCTTTTTCTTTTTCTATTTTTTTTCCTTTTTCTTAATCTTTTCGATTTTTTTTTTTTTTTTTTTTTTTTTTTTTGAATCGCATACACTCTTACCCTACCATCCAAAATAATACATCATAGGGAATTAAAATTCCCCTTAAACTTGAATTTTTACATACTTTACAATAAACTAATCTAATGACTCGAATTAAGATAATCAAAACACTTGGAGTACTTTTAAGATTAACGCACATATGGGGGTAATATTATGATGCTCTTCCCCATTACTCCATAAAATATGTACTTTACCCATGAGTCCCAATCGTCCCAAAACAATATGTACAAGGATATGACTCGACTTAGCAACCATGTAATCAATTAGATAATTAACTAACGGTTTAACAAATAACAATAATGCACTAAAGATGAGTGCATACACGGAAGGCTAAGGCGATTTGGTTGTACATTTAAGTGGGGTGTAACAAATTCTTCCTTTAAGTAAGATGCTTAAAGTTAGAAACAAAAAGATAGGCTCGGAGTCGTGTACTAGGGGTTTCGTGTACTAAAAATGAGTACAACGCTAAGGGTGTAGGAAAAATTAATTGATTTAACTAGCCAAGTAATATGACTTAAATGGTCAAGTAATTATGATACGGGTTTAACACAAGGGTGATCCTAATGCCTCTTATCATGTAGTAAATCCTACTACACGAATGTAGTCTCACTAGCGGTCTCGGGATGCATCACTAACGCAAGTTCTAGAATCTAAATGCTACCGGTACACTCATAAGCACTAATAGTAAATGATTTTCCTATCAAATCTAAAGGCGAACCTCACATATTTGGGTGGAAAATTTTTCTGAATGGTACGGTTTTGTGCTAGTCATACGATCTCCTATCCATGAGACGCTTGCTATGGCTAAAGTTTCACTCCTAAATATTGTAAAAAAAATTAAATTCGGCGCTAAAATTGCACTAACAAGTATTTCTGATAGTTTTATTACACACCTACCATCAAACAAACAAACTCAAGCGAAAGTGTATCTTTAAGGTATCATCATTTTACCCTCCCCTTACACTTAGTATGAACATTGTCCCCAATGTTCAAGTAAAGAATGTAAAAGTGAAATAAGTAAAAAGAATGAAATCAAATATTCCCCTGATTCGCTCGGTATGGATAATAAGATGGCCAGGTTAGATCTTCCTCCAAGAAAATGAACAATCAAAGCTTCCCTTCCAGAATATAAATCATCTTCTTGTCAAACATAAACTGTTAAACCTGAGAAAACAATCACAAAAACCCAAAGCATCAACCCGAACAAAGAAAACTCACAACTAGATGTAATTCCAGACTTAGGAATAAAAACAAAAGAATTAAAGATATAATGCTTGTGGAATGAATGTTTGCAGATTTCCTGGAGTTTATAAAACTAAAGAATCAACCAAAAACTTTAGGACTCCGGTATAAACAAAACTAGCAAAATTTCCAGAATTTTACACATTACGCCATCAGGAATTAATTCCTGACACCGTCAGAAGTGACCTGCAGAAATCTTTATGTTAAGTTTCCGGAAAATTTCTGGAAAAACTTATGTCCTACTTCCTAGAAAATCCTGCAAAACATCGTTATGACTCGATACAAGCATTTGACTCTAACAAATACTAATACACATGTTCATTTAATATTGTTGTGGTTCATGCTCAATTTCGTTTTTATAAACAAATTTGGATCTCCCTTACACTTATCTTTTGCAAAATACCTTTATATGCAATTAAGACGAAGTTAAAAACAAAATAAAGCATTTTCACAATTTACTTTGAAACATGAGCCACAAACAATAAAAATAAAGCATGCATACGGAAACAAATAAAATCAAATAAACAAACAAACAAATAAATAAAGCTTGGGTTGCCTCCCAATAAGCGCTTGTTTTTGTTCGAGTCACGAGCCTGACTCTACCCTTATTTAACGGAAATAGGGGAGGTTTTCCCTACACTTTGAATTAAGTGCGGATGGAAGTAGCGATACACACCCTTAGGGTGGAAATATGCCACGTGAGGTGAAGGGGGTGAGTGAATGGCTTCCTTCATCCTAAAACTACCCAGATAATATTGGTTGATGGGTGGGTCGGTTCCTCTTTTGTCTCCTAGATGTATATCTAAGGATGGAAAGTTGTGTAAAGGTTGAGGTTCTGGTTCATCAACATTAGGAAATTCCCTAGAACTAGGAGTAAGGTTATCACTACAAGTATTCAAACCTATATCCTCTAGTGGTGCCTGGTCCAAGGGTTCTACCTCCATCGGAATTCCTAAAGTTTCTCCTACTTCTTCCGGGTAAGTCACGGGCGGTGTGTGTGCCTCAAATGATGGTTGAGTATTTTGTGGGCTTATGTTATTTACCTCATCATTCCATGTATCAAGATCACCTATCTCCTCATCATGTGTTTTGGTAGGATCTATCCTAAGCATTCTCCTAAGTATCTCACGTGCTTCTCTAGGCATCTCAACTTCTATGTCCGAATCATAAGGATCATCCTCAATAATCTTATATTCAATTTTCCTAAAGGATTCATCATGTGTTCCTTGAGATTCAAAGTCATTGGTCATAAAACCTAAGTCTTTTTTATCAATGTGATCATGCTCGGCTAAATCCTCCTCAATTGTTTTCTTAGGTAGTGATAATAGCAAACCTAGTGCTTCATCTAACTTATGGTTTGTTGCAACGGCTCTCTCCATAATTCCTTGGCAAACTAGGTCGCATTTCCTATTGGCCTTACTAAAACGAGATCTTAAACATGGAGGTTGTTCATTAAAATCTAACCTAGGTGAAGGCTCATATGATTCATAGGTGTCTCTAAATGAGGTATTTTGAACTCTTTGGTGTATTAGCCGCTCAACCTTATCTTGCAATCTTAGAAGTCTAAGTGTAAAATCCATTTGAAGCAAATTACAAACAAAATCACAAAGAAAAGACAGACTACGAGAAAGCTACAAAATAAAAAGAAAAAAAAATCTCACTAGATAGGAATCTAATGGGTAGACCTAATAAAAATAAAATTCAACCTAAACAATAACTTTTCCCCGGGCTGCGGCGCCAAAAACTTAATGCGTGGGAATTGCACCAGGCTTTACCTCTCGAGGGATCTCGAGAAGCTTACAACCCCCACCAGGCAGTGTACCTGATCGTTGTAGTATAGTATAGTGACAAGTACCGGGGGATTGGTCGTTCAACTCAGGAATAGTGTCGTTAGGATTGAAAATTAGTCTAACTAGGTCTAAAGGTGAAGGATGATTCTTTTTGCGTTTTTATATTTTATGAAAAGTGATTGGCTCCAAACGGTCAACCTAATTGACCAGGTGATGGTCAACAAGGTCAAACAGCCTAGAGTCAATGCTCCGAGGAATACAGTGTTTTCCCGGGTCGTATGTCCCGACGAGGTGTGAATTGTAAACAAACGGTTATTTGATCGGGTGAATTTGGATGAAAAGGGGTTTGTGTGTGATTAAGCTAAGGAATATACTAGAAAATATCTTAAACAAGCTATTTGAATAAGATGAGAAACTAGGAAAAACCAGAAACGATTAAAACCTAAAAACGCGTACGTTACGTTTAAATAAAACGTAAGCGCACAAAATAAAACGTGAAATCTGAAATCTGAAAACACCCAGGGGGTGAAAATGACTTTTTTACAAACTAAAAGGTAAAAGAAAATTTTTAGAAAATTAAAATAAATTTTAACCCTAATTAATTATTTAATATTAATTAAATACTAATTATTACTAATTATTAATATTTAAAATACTTAAATATAATTTAATACTAATTAAATACTAGAAAAATGAAAATAAAATTTCTAAAATTATAAAATAACTAAAAATAAGTTTTTAAAAAATAAAAATAAATGTTTTTGTCTTTTTGTGGTTTTTTAATTAATTAATTACTAATTAATTACTAATTACTAATTAAACTATTTTAAATTAAGAAAAATACTAAATGAACAGTAAAAATTCTAAGAAAATTTCTAAAATTACTTTATAATATATAAAAGCTATAAAAAATATAAAAACAAGGATTTACTTAATAAAAACTAATAATGCTATTTTAAACTAATTATTAATTAATAATTATTAAAACTAAAATTAATTCTAATTAATACTAAACAACAAAATAAAAATCTAAGAAAATTATTATAAATACTTTAATATAAGATATAATTAATAAAAATATAAAAATGACAAGTACTTAATAAAAATTTAAAAATGAAAATTAAAATTAAATTACATTAAATAGAAACTATCACTTAATTTTAAATTTGTTTTTCTTGATTTTTCTTTTACAAACCTATTTTATACTTAAAAACAATAAACTTTTACAAAAACAAACTTTTTATAAGCTAAAAATAAGCAGAATATAAGCTAAAGGTTGAGGCAGTTGACCAAAGTTGACCAGAATGGAAAAATAAGCTAAATCAGCTTAGGTGGGACCCACAAGGGTAAAATCTGGTCTAAATAAGATGAGTGAGCATGTTTGAGCAAGTAGAAACCAAAAGGTCCAACAGAATAAGCTAGTAAGCTACAAATAAGCACTTGATTCTTTGTTTTGCAACTGAAAAGTGGGACAGATTAGAAGCTTTGGTTTAGGTGGGGTCCACAGGCTTTGAGGTCTAACCAAGGGTCAAATGAGGGACCCTGGTAGGAGGAGTGTTGAATGGTGCAAGGTGGGGGGTTGTGGGACCCACTGGGTGGTTGGAAACCACCACCAAAGGGTGGTGTATGGGTTGATGTGCAGCTGCACAGGGCAGCTCTTGCCCTGCAGTTATGTTTGGGGCAAAGTGGGGCCCAATAGAAAAATTGTAAAAATACAAGAACAATGGAAATCCAGAGTTGAGATGGTAGAGAACCAATAGAAACAAGTTTCACAACTTGAATCAACACACAAAAATCAAAACAATTACCACAACATTTGGAAAAAACTGAAAATGCAACTTTGACTTTTGCAACAACCTTTGCTTATTTGACTTTGGCCAATTTCTACTGGATTAAACTAACTAACATTGATGTTTTGGGTGATATAAAAACTAAATTAGGATAGCAAGGTAACTTTTAGACAAAATGGGTGAGTTTGGGTTGTCCACTGACCCACAGTGGACTGTGAGGGGTAATTGGGTGGAAATTTTGACTTTGGCTTAAAAAGAGTCCACACAATGGTGGAATTGGACTACTCTGGAGCTAAGAGCAATGAACAACAAGAGCTAATGTTAAAATGACAACACCAACTATGTTTAAAAGCTATTGCCAAACACCCCCTTAACAGATTGACATAAAGAGAATCATGCAACAACCCCTTAAATTAAACCTCCACTCCACTAAACTAGCTTATACTAACATAAATTAAACTGGATTAAATTAAAATAAACAACAAATGACAACTTCATTTAAATAAAACAGATTATACTTAAAAAAAAATGGCAAATAGCTTACAGTTGGGTCCAAATGTCCAATGCCAAGAACTGAGGTACCAAGAACTCAACATGCAGTCCTACTACTCCCCAAGGAGTCCTAAACCAGAAAAATTACCAATCCACAAGCTTCCTTGGCTTCCTTCAAAATGATTTTCTATTTTTATACTATTTATTTGGTATTTTTATGTATTTCTGCAAATGATGATCCTCACTGGTTTGAAAACTTCACAAACTCTTAAAACTTACAAATGAGGTAAAGGGAGCTCAAAGTAACACTGATCACAGCTTCAACAATTCTTAAATTTTAAAATGCAATTCTCACTAATAATGGTAAAAACTGAGTTTTATGACAAGACTTGAATTCAACATTAAAGAAGCTTAATATTACACTAAAAAGATTGATTACATCCTTTCATAACTGAAAATTACAATGAAAAGTACATTTTTAACTAAATCTACATAATTCGAAACTAAAGCTATATTATATTAACTAACTACTACCTCTTTCTTCTCTTTTCTTTTCTTTTTATAGTCCCAGAGGGTTGGCTTGACTTTCCCACTTGTTTCTTGATCGTAGGATGGCTTAAAACCATCTTGTCCGTTCAAACTTCTTTTTGGCGGGAAATAAGGAATGGGGCAGGTTTGGTGTTGGGTGTGATAATTAATGAGGAGGGGGGAAGGTGAGGTGTGGTTGAGTGTTTGGTGGGTGCATTAATGAGGTAGCATGGAGGGGGGGCATGAACCTGAAGATTAGGGACGATGAACAGTGGATGGTTTTGTGGTGTGGGTTTGACTGGTCAACGAACCAGGGGTGTTAGTTTTAGGAAGGTGGGCTGAATTTTTGGGCCTGGGGTGTAGGTTATTGGATCAGGCCAAGGGGTGGTGTTTGTTTGGTTTATTGGATTGGTTTAGGTTTAGATAATATTAAGAGTCCATTTGGTTTTATAGAAATACACAAGGACCACATTTGTAATTTGGCCAAACTTGAGGACTGAAAATGTAACTTTTACAAAGTATATTACAAGGATCAATGTTGCCAATACTAAAAATACAAGGACCAAGTTTGCCATTTTTTCCACTTTTAAAATTACCGGGGACCATTTATGTAATTTTCTAAACATGAGGGACCAAACTTGTAATTTCCTCAAAACTTTCACCCAGGGACCTATTTTGATAACTTTTGATTTCCCAAGGTCCAAAATTGATTTTCCTTTCAAAAATATCCCACCAGGGACTGAATCTGCCAAAATCTGAAACTCCAGGGACTTAAACTGTAAATTTCCAAAACTTTCCAATTTTTCACCAAAGGACAAAATATGACAACTTATGATTGTAAAAGGACCTTTGGTGATAATTTTCTATATTTTTAATATCCAGGGACTAGATTTGTAATTTTATAAAAGTTGGGGGACTGAAACTGCCAATTTTGCAAACTTTGTGCGTTTTTCATTTGTTTTTGCTCATTTTGCATCTAAAACATATAAAACACAATTTATGAAATATTTTCAGTATTTTGATGCATTACTGAGTGTTTTTGTATGTTTTGCAGTTCAGATTAGACCAAAAATGATGAGTGTTTGAGCACTCATCAATCCCCCACACTAAACTATTGCTAGTCCCTAGCAATACTGTTTTGAAAACTTGATGGATTTGAAAAACTCTTTACCAAAAGCCATCACTTCTGGAGTAGCCAGGTGTAAGAACTGTGGCACACCTGATAACCGTGTGATTTTGAGCAAACCACCAGCTGTCAACGGATTTGAGTAGTCTTTACCAAAAGCCGTTTGCTTCTGGACTAGCCAGCTCTTGATGGAATAGTCAACATCTTGGTGAGCTGATTACCAATTATGGATTTTCCACGGCCTTTACCACAAGCCATAATCTTGCGGGCTAGCCAACTCATTTGTTTTCGGGGAGTTGATGAACCATACAATTTTGGGCAAATTGCCAGCCGTCAACGGATTTGATATGTCTTTACCAAGAGCCGTTTGCTCCTGGACTAGCCAATCCCTTTTGTCGCTTAGACAAGGCGGACTGATTACCATAAAAATTTTGAAGCACCAGTGAAAAATTTTTAAAATTTTTTTTTGAAATTTTTGGCAAAAACGGGGGTATTATATGGTAAAATGTGATAAAATTCGCTAGAATAGCGAATACCCCCCCACACTAAGCATGAATATTGTCCTCAATATTCAAAATTCCGGCTATTATGCCGACATTTTGAACGTAAAAGGGCAACATTACAAGCTGAGCGTGGAAAACACCATATTGTATTTTCACTCATTTGTAACCATAGCATGGGGGACTCCCCCACACTTAGGGTGAAAACCCTATAAGCGTGCTACTGTTTTTGTTTACCGAGTCGCTAGCTTGACTCGACCCCGAATTCATTTGTCCTTGGGGAAGCATGATGTGGAAGAAGCAATCTCACTCGGACTTTCATTCAAAATGTTTGGACAAACATATGAAGCACGTGAAAGTTCCACACCGATGAGATAAGTATCCGGCTCAAGATAATGATACATGAAAATGCCGGGATCAAAGATAGTGTCCTCATTCCCGAAGGAGTGAAGAACAAGAGAAGTAGTCACCCTGTAGGTGAAGAAAAGGAAGAAAATCATGATAAAAAGCATGATTTGATCTTCTTCCTCGAGAGCAGGCTCCGTAGCCTGAGTTTGGATTTCAAAGGGTAAGCTCGTAAACAACCCGGGAGGGTGGGTGGGAATTTGCAAGTCCTCATGAGTAAGGATATCTCCCCCCGGGCAATCAAACTGATGAGCGAGTTCACCGGAGAACTCCTCATGAAGAGAATTATTCACAAGATGTGAATCAGGGAACTCATGTTCCATTGTGGACTCATCACAATCCTCGTCAAAGATTGGATTATTAGAAATCATAGTGAATCCAGATTCGAATTCAAATAGAGGATTGGTGAGAGTCGTATCGAATGTTTCGGGAACAAAGTGAATATTATTCTCTGTTGGACTGCTGGGATCAGAAGTGAGTGACGGATCATGGTAAAGGAGACTTTCAATTTCTCCCAGATCGGCTTGGAAATCGAGGAGACCATCATCACTTTCCAATGAAAGTGGATCGATGTGAGCAAGTTCATCAGCGAACTCCTCAAGAAGATGATCAGCATCAGTTTGTGGAACTGATGCCTCAACATACTCGATGTCTCCATAAGATATACAATCATCGCTAAAATCTGAGAAAGTCTCAAATTGATCTTTAGGACACTCAATGGGGGAAGGAATATCACACATATCATCCAAAGTTCCCTGTGACTCTCTTGGGATTGGAACAAGGATCTCAACACTAGACTTTATGAATTCGTCCGATTCCTTTGCAGGAATAGTGTCAAGATGCTCGTCCCCCATGATCAAAGAGCGAGTGTGAACCTCGGGTGTGATAGCAGTTGTTTGAGATGGAATCTCAACTGCTGGGGTATCAACTGATGAACTTGAAGTTTTATAAAATTCAAGGATATCAAGTGTATCCTCATCATCACTGTCATCAGGAATGAAACGAAACAAAGAGCTAGATTTGGCTGCTTTTTCTCTAGCAATGGATTCCCGAATAGATTTTTCATATTCATCTTGAGAATTTATTCTAGCAGCCTGCTCTTCAGCAAGCAATTCTTCCATGGATTTTTGATGAGTGTGTCTTTGGGCAAAGTCTTGAACTAAACCCTTAAGCTCATCAACGATTTTCATCATATTTTGCATTTCTGGAAGAAGTGCTTGATTCATATCGTACTGTGGAGGTTGGTCGTAATAAGGTGTGTCAAAATTGTCACAAGGATATGGATTACCCGTTTGACAATCTGAGCTGAAGTGTGGACCTCCACAGTAATCACAACAGTAAAACTGTTGAGGCTGTGGGTTGTACGTGCTAGAGTCATAACCGTTATCAGGAAACTGCTCATAGACAAGCGTGTTTCCCGATTGACAATCAGAACTGTAGTGTGAACCACCACAGTACTCACAACAGTAAAACTGCTGAGACTGATGGTGTGGTAACTGATGGAATGAATCAGTCGTGTCATGGTAGGAATAGGGATCCTGGTTATAGACAGACCCGTTTCCTGATTCTACCATGCCACAACTGGGGCAATCGCCACCATTATGAGGATTACCACACCAATGGCAAACCAGAAAGTGTGGATGAGACATAGAAAGAATCAAATGTGTATAGAGGGTGGGGAAATGAGAATCAAAAGGGTAGGAGGGTGAAGAAGGATATTTTTGGTTTTTTGGAAATACATTTTGTACAAATAGAAAAGAAAATGTTTTTGTATTTTTTGTGTTTGTTGAAAACTTTATTTAAAAAGTTTTCAGGAAAAGTTTTGTTTTGAAAATGGGAAAATATGAACAAATGATGGATAAATGTACAATGGAACGAATTCCAAAGACATAAATCAGATAAACCGTTTAGATACGCACACAACCTCCCCGGCAGCGGCGCCAAGTTGATTGGCTCCAAACGGTCAACCTAATTGACCAGGTGATGGTCAACAAGGTCAAACAGCCTAGAGTCAATGCTCCGAGGAATACAGTGTTTTCCCGGGTCGTATGTCCCGACGAGGTGTGAATTGTAAACAAACGGTTATTTGATCGGGTGAATTTGGATGAAAAGGGGTTTGTGTGTGATTAAGCTAAGGAATATACTAGAAAATAGCTTAAACAAGCTATTTGAATAAGATGAGAAACTAGGAAAAACCAGAAACGATTAAAACCTAAAAACGCGTACGTTACGTTTAAATAAAACGTAAGCGCACAAAATAAAACGTGAAATCTGAAATCTGAAAACACCCAGGGGGTGAAAATGACTTTTTTACAAACTAAAAGGTAAAAGAAAATTTTTAGAAAATTAAAATAAATTTTAACCCTAATTAATTATTTAATATTAATTAAATACTAATTATTACTAATTATTAATATTTAAAATACTTAAATATAATTTAATACTAATTAAATACTAGAAAAATGAAAATAAAATTTCTAAAATTATAAAATAACTAAAAATAAGTTTTTAAAAAATAAAAATAAATGTTTTTGTCTTTTTGTGGTTTTTTAATTAATTAATTACTAATTAATTACTAATTACTAATTAAACTATTTTAAATTAAGAAAAATACTAAATGAACAGTAAAAATTCTAAGAAAATTTCTAAAATTACTTTATAATATATAAAAGCTATAAAAAATATAAAAACAAGGATTTACTTAATAAAAACTAATAATGCTATTTTAAACTAATTATTAATTAATAATTATTAAAACTAAAATTAATTCTAATTAATACTAAACAACAAAATAAAAATCTAAGAAAATTATTATAAATACTTTAATATAAGATATAATTAATAAAAATATAAAAATGACAAGTACTTAATAAAAATTTAAAAATGAAAATTAAAATTAAATTACATTAAATAGAAACTATCACTTAATTTTAAATTTGTTTTTCTTGATTTTTCTTTTACAAACCTATTTTATACTTAAAAACAATAAACTTTTACAAAAACAAACTTTTTATAAGCTAAAAATAAGCAGAATATAAGCTAAAGGTTGAGGCAGTTGACCAAAGTTGACCAGAATGGAAAAATAAGCTAAATCAGCTTAGGTGGGACCCACAAGGGTAAAATCTGGTCTAAATAAGATGAGTGAGCATGTTTGAGCAAGTAGAAACCAAAAGGTCCAACAGAATAAGCTAGTAAGCTACAAATAAGCACTTGATTCTTTGTTTTGCAACTGAAAAGTGGGACAGATTAGAAGCTTTGGTTTAGGTGGGGTCCACAGGCTTTGAGGTCAAACCAAGGGTCAAATGAGGGACCCTGGTAGGAGGAGTGTTGAATGGTGCAAGGTGGGGGGTTGTGGGACCCACTGGGTGGTTGGAAACCACCACCAAAGGGTGGTGTATGGGTTGATGTGCAGCTGCACAGGGCAGCTCTTGCCCTGCAGTTATGTTTGGGGCAAAGTGGGGCCCAATAGAAAAATTGTAAAAATACAAGAACAATGGAAATCCAGAGTTGAGATGGTAGAGAACCAATAGAAACAAGTTTCACAACTTGAATCAACACACAAAAATCAAAACAATTACCACAACATTTGGAAAAAACTGAAAATGCAACTTTGACTTTTGCAACAACCTTTGCTTATTTGACTTTGGCCAATTTCTACTGGATTAAACTAACTAACATTGATGTTTTGGGTGATATAAAAACTAAATTAGGATAGCAAGGTAACTTTTAGACTAAATGGGTGAGTTTGGGTTGTCCACTGACCCACAGTGGACTGTGAGGGGTAATTGGGTGGAAATTTTGACTTTGGCTTAAAAAGAGTCCACACAATGGTGGAATTGGACTACTCTGGAGCTAAGAGCAATGAACAACAAGAGCTAATGTTAAAATGACAACACCAACTATGTTTAAAAGCTATTGCCAAACACCCCCTTAACAGATTGACATAAAGAGAATCATGCAACAACCCCTTAAATTAAACCTCCACTCCACTAAACTAGCTTATACTAACATAAATTAAACTGGATTGAATTAAAATAAACAACAAATGACAACTTCATTTAAATAAAACAGATTATACTTAAAAAAAAATGGCAAATAGCTTACAGTTGGGTCCAAATGTCCAATGCCAAGAACTGAGGTACCAAGAACTCAACATGCAGTCCTACTACTCCCCAAGGAGTCCTAAACCAGAAAAATTACCAATCCACAAGCTTCCTTGGCTTCCTTCAAAATGATTTTCTATTTTTATACTATTTATTTGGTATTTTTATGTATTTCTGCAAATGATGATCCTCACTGGTTTGAAAACTTCACAAACTCTTAAAACTTACAAATGAGGTAAAGGGAGCTCAAAGTAACACTGATCACAGCTTCAACAATTCTTAAATTTTAAAATGCAATTCTCACTAATAATGGTAAAAACTGAGTTTTATGACAAGACTTGAATTCAACATTAAAGAAGCTTAATATTACACTAAAAAGATTGATTACATCCTTTCATAACTGAAAATTACAATGAAAAGTACATTTTTAACTAAATCTACATAATTCGAAACTAAAGCTATATTATATTAACTAACTACTACCTCTTTCTTCTCTTTTCTTTTCTTTTTATAGTCCTAGAGGGTTGGCTTGACTTTCCCACTTGTTTCTTGATCGTAGGATGGCTTAAAACCATCTTGTCCGTTCAAACTTCTTTTTGGCGGGAAATAAGGAATGGGGCAGGTTTGGTGTTGGGTGTGATAATTAATGAGGAGGGGGGAAGGTGAGGTGTGGTTGAGTGTTTGGTGGGTGCATTAATGAGGTAGCATGGAGGGGGGGGGGGCATGAACCTGAAGATTAGGGTGAGATTAGGGACGATGAACAGTGGATGGTTTTGTGGTGTGGGTTTGACTGGTCAACGAACCAGGGGTGTTAGTTTTAGGAAGGTGGGCTGAATTTTTGGGCCTGGGGTGTAGGTTATTGGATCAGGCCAAGGGGTGGTGTTTGTTTGGTTTATTGGATTGGTTTAGGTTTAGATAATATTAAGAGTCCATTTGGTTTTATAGAAATACACAAGGACCACATTTGTAATTTGGCCAAACTTGAGGACTGAAAATGTAACTTTTACAAAGTATATTACAAGGATCAATGTTGCCAATACTAAAAATACAAGGACCAAGTTTGCCAGTTTTTCCACTTTTAAAATTACCGGGGACCATTTATGTAATTTTCTAAACATGAGGGACCAAACTTGTAATTTCCTCAAAACTTTCACCCAGGGACCTATTTTGATAACTTTTGATTTCCCAAGGTCCAAAATTGATTTTCCTTTCAAAAATATCCCACCAGGGACTGAATCTGCCAAAATCTGAAACTCCAGGGACTTAAACTGTAAATTTCCAAAACTTTCCAATTTTTCACCAAAGGACAAAATATGACAACTTATGATTGTAAAAGGACCTTTGGTGATAATTTTCTATATTTTTAATATCCAGGGACTAGATTTGTAATTTTATAAAAGTTGGGGGACTGAAACTGCCAATTTTGCAAACTTTGTGCGTTTTTCATTTGTTTTTGCTCATTTTGCATCTAAAACATATAAAACACAATTTATGAAATATTTTCAGTATTTTGATGCATTACTGAGTGTTTTTGTATGTTTTGCAGTTCAGATTAGACCAAAAATGATGAGTGTTTGAGCACTCATCAAAAAGCAAGTAAAATTCTCGGGTATTGGAAGGAGGGGCGGAATTAGTTGCTAATCAACTAACCCAAAAGCTACTAATTAAACTAATTAACAAGAAAAGTAAACTAGGGTTCTACAAGATAAGTGAAGCATGTCTATCTATGATATGTTACTCCTTTCTAGCTATCCAATTCTACCTATTGAATTGTCACACCTTGTTTTAATTGACGGGTTGTATTCCTTAATACCATTCATAGGGTGGCGTACTTACTTCCCCAATTCTATAAGCTCCTACTTCACTCCTATGTCGAGCCGGCTAAGAAGCTCCTAACATGGGATCACTAGAATTTGCTCATGCATTAAATACAAGTATAAAAACCTAGTACACATCGGTTCATGTTTCTTAAGACGTTCAAGCATGTTACCCTATGGAAGTCTGCCAGTTTTCTTAAGCCTAACATTGATGAGACATTCAATCAAAACAAGAATCAATAGGAAACAAGAATTATAAACTAAACCAACTAGATCTATTGAAGTTGTCACGCCTTAAGTGATGGAGATAGACAAACACATCAACAAGCCCTCATTGATGGAGACAGACACAAACATCAACAAGAAATGAATAAGATCTTATCAATTATAAACAAGTTTCACACAATCATAAGTAGACACAAGGTGAATTATAAGAGCAAGCAACAATAATGATAATTGAAGACATGAATTAAGATAGAATCATCAAACCATTACAAGATGTTTATGGAGTGATTGAAACCCTCTAAGTTGCTGGAAAAACACCCACCTAAACCCAGGAATCGACCTTAGGGTTTAGGGCTTAAAAAAAGTGAAGTTATGATGTTATATTTATAGGCTGATTTTCTGTCGGCCCGATCTTGACGGCGTCAGCCAAACCATGATGGTGTCACGAATAATTTTTCTTCACCAAATTTAGATCTCTTCGTCCTCTTCGTGTGGGCTTTTGAATCACCTAAATCCGAGTTCGTATGCAAAAGTTATGACCAAAACAATATCAGCTACTCCGCGCGCAAGTTTTGACAAGTTAACACGTGACGGCCTTGGGTGACGCCGTCACGTTTCTTCTGGACCGTCACCACTTTTACTCTTGACGGCGTCATCAAATTGCTCTTGACGCCGTCAGGTACTGTTCCTAGCAAGGAAAATCAAGACTTTGCATTTTTCTTCACTTTTATGCTCTAAAAACGTCCAAAATGCTTACTTTTCCAGAATTCACTCCCAAAGTACCTAAAATCACAAAAGGAACGATTTAGGGCAATATTTGATCAAATAAATTCAATTACGGGCTTAAATGACCCCCTAAAAACGTTTCATTTTTCGCCTCATCAATGGCGACAGTGTCACCCAAGGATAGTAATCTGCTGAAGAAGCTTGAGGAAGCTGGGAGTGTTGCGTACCGAGTCGGCAGCTCAGAGCACAAACGTTCCCATAGTTTTTAGGCTGTTTGGCTTTGTTTTTTAATAGATTAACATTTTGTTGCATATGTGCATGTTAAATCTATGTTTTGTATAAACTCGTAGTCTATAATAAAATTGATTTTGAAATTGCGATTGTACGCATATCGTATTATGATGTTTGTACTTAGTTATTTGTCTTTGCATAAAAGACGTTCATTTTATGTCTAAGAATCAAACTTGTTATGTAAACGTACTTAAAAGAGATTACAGGAATCCATAATCGCTTATAACATAATTGTGTATGAAGTCCATAACTTAATGTACACGCGAATAAAGAATTAACAAGTGTATGGATTAACATGTAGCGTACTGCGAATACCATACCAAGGAGTCAAGAGTCTTGGCTCCGAATTTGTTAAACGCGCACAGTGTGCATTGTTGCTTATCCGTGGTGGGATGCACATTGAACTTACTCCAACGTCTTGAGAGTAAGGTGTTTAACAAGGATGTGTGATCCAATGTTGATGGGTTTGCAACCCTCTTACTCAACGAGTTATTTAGTAGGTTTACTCATCCTTTACCATCATGGGTTTTAATAAGTGCATGCACGCCATGTAGGCAAAAGATAATACAACAACAATATTGAGATATAAATAATATGTAAATAACAAAGTAAAGTGTGTCATGGAGTTAGCTAAAAACCGTGACATTTAATTAATTCTTGCAAGTTTTTGGGAAAAGAAAAAAAATATTTGCCTAGATAAAACAAAATGTATATACACGCACATTTATTGAGCACTTACTAAAGTGCGGAGGTGTCCGTGCACGGGCCGTAGCCTTTCCTAAAGATAGCATCTCTTGAGATTGCAAATATTCCATGTGCGTTGTAGCTCATGGCCATCCATGTCACGCAGCTTGTATGCGCCTTTTCCTAATGCTTCTGTGACCCATAGGGTCCTTCCTACTTTGATCCAAGTTTTCCTGTATCTTCTGCGTGGCTTGCATCATTAGCGTGATATACAAAGTCGCGTGGTCTGAATGAGGTGCTTCGAACTTTAGCATCGTAGTATCCCTTCATTTTTGACTTAGCTCTTGCCTCGCATATAGCTGCGCATTCGCGCCTTTCTTCCAATAGATCCAAGTCTATACGTCGTTCGTCCTCATTGGTTGCGACATTAACTTCCGCCGTACGAATAGTTGGCATCCCAATTTCAGCTGGTATGACAGCTTCTGTCCCATAGACAAGAGAAAAGGGGGTGTCTCCGGTGCTAACTTTGATTGTCATGCGGTGTGCCCACAAGACGTACGACAATTCATCCACCCATCTCCCTTTGTGTTTGTCGAGGCATGCTTTAATTCGTTCGCCCAGACTACGATTTGTGCGCTCAACTAAACCATTGGTTTGTGGGTGTTTAACCGATGCGAAGTGTTGTGTAATATTTAGTTGCGCGCACCGGTCTTTGAACGGGTTATCGCAGAATTTTTTTCCATTGTCCGAAATGATTTCTCCAGGTAGTCCAAAGCAACATACAATGTTTTCCCAAACAAATCGTTTTACTTGATTGCCTGTGATTGTTGCCACTGCTTTTACCTCAATCTACTTAGTGAAGAAGTCTATAGCCACAATAAGAAATTTAAATCCCCCTGCTGCAACAGGGAAGGGGCCCGTGATATCGATACCCCACTTATAGAATGGCCATGGCGAAGTAATAGGCGTTAGCTCTTGTTGTGGTTGGCGCGGGATGGGTCTATGAACTTAGCAGTCGCTGCATTTCTTTATCATATCTCGCGCATCGCGTTGCATAGTGGGTCAATAGTATCCTGACCGCAAGGCTCGTGCTACAATGGACCGTGGTCCTGAGTGCATGATGCATGAACCGACGTGGATCTCTCGAAGTACGTAATCTGCCTGAAGGGGTCCAACGCACCGAAGCCATGGTTGTAGAAATGAGAGCCGATATAGGATACCATCTTGAAGTTCGAACCTCTGCGCTATGCGCCTTATCCGTCGAGCGTCCTTCTGCTCATGGGGCAATATACCCTTTGATTGTGCAATATTTTGCACTACCAGGCCTTCGATGGTGATCAAAGGAAAATGAGGGGTGTTGTGATTGCACCAAGCTTGGATATAACCTGTAATAAGAAATACTAAAACACTACGTTAAGTGATTGCACAGGGGTTGGACCCTGCGAACCACCTCCGGAGTGTGAATGAGTGATTGGTATGAGAGTTTAAGTATATGCGTAGTAAAGTAAGGTGAGATATATTGCATACTAGATTTGTCATCGTCCAGGACTATTTATAGGTGAAAAAAACGGTCTTGGAGAGTGGTCACACGTTTGATAGAGATCATGGGGGCGTCCCATGATTTGTGGTAACCACTAGGGGTTAGTGTCCCACTCCTCCTGATTTAGCGGGGGAGCTAAAGAGAAAGAGGAGACGTGGGTAACACCTGGTCTTACCAATATGTGGACTTGGCATTGTTCCGTCCTTGAAACTTATCGAGAGAAACACCAAAGGGCTTGATCCTTCGATTGGCGAATTCCCACTTGGTAACTAGATCATTGATGATTAGTTTTACGTCAAATAAATTTTAAAGAGGCTAGCCAGAGCCTTCGATTATGTAGGTTACGATTACACTCGAAGGGGTGTCCTTCGAGCTAATCGGAGGGTACATCATCAAGCTCCCCAGTTGAAAGTCAGATATGCACACAAGAATATGTGGCTTACAACTCTATCGTAATGTAAACTAACCATGTTAGCTCGTGGGATCCTGCAGAAGAAAATTAACATCGCCAAATATGCATTAAATGCGCTTAAATACTCTCTAACTAACTTGAGTTATATTACCACTTGCCAAGCCTTGGTAATCCCATACGTCCTCTCAATGCTTTAATCCCAATTTGAAATCCGGATATAGCAAAATATCATGGACACGTGTACGGTGAATATCAAAGAGAAAAGCGATATAAATTTGTTTCAACCAAACCCTAAATCACTTTTTCACTGCGCCCAAAATTCATCTTCCTTACTACGTGCAATCAAAACACACATAGTAACATCTGTCATTATTTTTTGCAAGAAAAAAGGTAAATTTCTTCCTCGTTAAACTATATTGTATCGTAGAAGTATAAGTCTTCGTTAAACAATATGGCAAAAAATAAAAAATTTGTGATTAAAGAACAAAAATGTACCTTATCAAAAGATGAATTACGTGCTTTTCTCCAAGATTATCCCATTCCAAAAGAATTTAAGATTATGCTCCCTAGTAAAAATCAAGCTATATTTGATGCTCCTGAGGGATATGTAGGTCTATACAGCCATGCCTTTAAGTTGTCAAACTTTAGAATACCAATCCACCCTTTGATTTTAGAGTTTATGCAGTACTACCAAGTTCACATCTCTAGATTTAATCCCTTTGGTCTGGCTAAGTTGACGACATTCATTGTGATGTGTAAAGCTTATGGGTATGAGCCTACACTAACAGTGCTTAGGGGGTTTAGAAACTTGTATCCGGGTGGGGATTGGTTAACTTTGGCAAAAAGAGGTGACCCTGATGTTCCAACCATATTGTTAAAGCCTTTTACAAAAATAACGGATTGGAAAGGGAGTTTCTTTTACATAAAAGATACAATTATACCTCCAGAGTACCCTGCCTTGGTGAACGAAGCATACAGATTTGATAAAAAAAGGTTTCAACGATGAGTGGCCTTACACTGTACGAAGGAATCCATTGTACCAGTGTCTTGTTCGTCATCCAGTGAATGTTCAATCTTTCCCCGAGCCCATTCTGTACATGGCTGGGATTGTTGACCATTGGGAGGGTTCCCCTATGAAGCCTGAAATTGTTTGTGAGGGAAAAAGTATGTATACTCTTTATTTAAATAAATTTGAACAACTTATCTGATGATATTTATCTGTTTTCCTTCGTGTTTCAAGAATGTCTTTCTGAAATTTCGTTGTTGCCGATGGTGATAAAGAGACGAGCTTCCTTCCAAGGAATCCTGAGGAAGTCAGCTATGGGGTTGGTTCACCCTCCATGTCAGTTAATAATCAAGAGGATGATGCAAAGATGGTTGAGCCCCTAGCTTCCCTGCAGCCTTCCAAGCCAGACAAAAAATCGAAGCCTATGGTTACAGAAGAGACTTCTCAGTTGGTGGAGAATGTTGCTGAGTCCGATGACCCTCTCTCCGAGGATGATCAAGTGACTATTATTGGCTCCTCTTCTGGCATAGCTGACAGGGTTCGAAACAGGAAAGGTACTAGTGCCAAGCCTGTAAAGCCTACTCCCAAGAGGAAATTGATTTTGCCAACACCTCCCTCTAGGAACACCAGGCAGAAAGGTCAGATTATTACCAAGAAAGCTACTGAAGCGTTGGATGAAGATATCCATGGTAAGTATATGTGTTATTGATTTGTCAGGGATATGTGTATATGTCTTCTAATTGATTGTATATTCCTTAGGTCTTCCGAATACCAAAGAGCTTCCTGATGCTTCTGCTTGCCATCGCCTTGCTTTGCATATTACCCCTCCGAGCTGGAAGTCTGTGCTAACCAACATGCCCATTGAGGAGTTGTGTGGTCTACACGACAAAAGCTATACGAGCTAGGCTGTTCTGGACAATCATCTCAATTCTCGAACAAGGGAAGTGGTACAAACCCTTGCTTCTGCTAGGGAGAAGATGGATGAGATTCTGGCAAGAGAGAAAAAGAAAGATCAGGAGTTTGCAGAGGTTCAAGCTAAGTGTGAAGAAGCCTTGAGGGATATTGAGCAGAATCCCCTTGTACAAGACCTTCATTCTGATATAGCAGGGTTGGAGAAGGAATTGAACAAAATGAAGGTGGAGTGTAAGAGGCTTCGAAAGGAGGACGCAAAGGTTGTAGGTTACAAGGAAGAAATTGCTGAGCTGGAGATCAAGTGTGGGGACCTCAAAGAAGAGAGGACGAAGCTGGGTGAGCTGGAGATCAAGTGTCGTGAAGATCTTGATGGCCTCAGGCGCAAATACAATGCGCTTAAAAGAGATAGGGTTGCTGTTGTCTCGAAGGTCATCCCATACATAGCCATGGAGTTATATCACAGCGATGCGGTGGGGAAGATGATAGGTGATGTTGTAAATGCTGCCATCTATCATGGGAAACGCACTACTTTGGAGGAAATTGCTGCAACTGGAAAGCCGGTGGACTTATCTGAGATATCCTACTACCGTGCCACTCATAAAGCAGAGTATGATAATGCAAGCAACCTCCTCGCAACTGCATAGTACCCCTTCCTTGTTGATGCTACCAAAGATCCCATGGCTTCGGTTGAGACGCTTCTTTCGAAGTAACCGCGCAGGGTGAAGCCTATGGCTGTGAGCAAAAAGAGCACTCCTGTGAAGCCTGCATCTGTGAAAGCAACTCCTGAGGAGCCCTCATCTCCAAAGTTGGCCGTCGAGAAGCCTCAGTCTCCGGGTAAAAGTTCTGCTGTGCAGCCATCCTCTCCGAAGACTGATTCAAAGGAAGCTTCCCCCAGCAAGGTCAGTCCTGAAGCCCCCCAAGTTTAGCATGAAAAACTCACATCTCCTGGTAAGTGAAGGCTGCAGTGTTTGCAGTTATTTGTCCCCAAGGGTGGTATGTACCCTTTAAAACAATGTCTGTTTATGCCATATGGTTTCTGAACAATTTATGTTTTTGTTGCACGTAAACAATTATCATCTTTTGAGCAACATCTATGCTGCGTACTAAATGTTAATGGGTGTATTTCCCATCTTTGTTTATGTATGCTTTTCTCTTCCTCGTTTACTTAAATAAACGTAATTATACATCCTAAAGCTTAGAATAACTAAGCTTTATTGTGTGTATTTTGAACCAAGGTTTTATAGCAATCGTATAATTTAATTGCAGACAGAGGGTTGTGACCCGCTCTGTCTTCATCCTTTAAGTGCGAAGGGCTTTGCATACCCTAAGACTATGTAGGAAAGTTAATGTGAATTTTGGATGTTTTAGTTGGTTACAAGACATAAGTATCTTGTGCCATCCTTCGAACATTGAACTTGTAATTACTTGGTTGAGTAAATCTTTGTTTGGTAGATGTAACAAAAAGATTCAAAGGGAAACATGCGATATCATTAAGTGGGTAGGGGAGGATTACATCATTTGTACAAATGAATACTAAGACGCCTACCATTAATGCTTCTTTCCCAACAAGAGAAAACTTGAATACATAATAGAAAATTTTGCAAGTCTTGACTTACATAAGATGTGGCAAGCCCTTCGTATGCTGACGGAGGATTGCTGATTATGAAACCGTCACTACGTTTGAATAAAACTCGTTCCACGCATGCTTCTGTGTAGCCTGCGATTTTGTGTGTAGCGGGTTTGTTATTTTGTCGAAGCCTGTTGCTCCGTTCCGGATTCGAGATAATCTTGATTGTGTGAAATCAAATGTATCTTTGAATCATTTATGTGGTGTTCCTTTTGTTTGGCTCGAGAAACTTTTTTGTTGGAGGACATACTTGATTTGCATGTTTCAGCTGGTTCGTTACTTTATCCTTCAAAAGGATCGTTTTCCCCTTACTTTATGTTATATTCCTCCAGCTCCTTAGCCCATTTTACCATTCTCCTTGTTCTGTCAGGGTTTAGGAGCAACCTTTCGAATGGCTTATCTGTAAGTACTCTGATGGTATGATCCTTGAAATATTTTCGGAGGCGTCTTGTGGCATCGATTAAAGCTAGGATTAGCTTTTCTGATGCCGCATAGCCTCGTTCCACATATGGTAAGGCTCTACTCACAAAATATATCGGTATTTGTAGATGTCTTCTTTCCGCGAAAAGCATGGCACCAATCTCGTCAGGGGACATTGCTATATGTAGGAACAACACCTCTCCTCTAGTTGGGGGTGCAACTATTGGTATGATTTCCATGCAATTCTTCCATCTTTGGAAGGATGTTTCGGCTTCCTTATTCCATTGATATGATAAGTCATTGATGACTTCATTGCGAACCTTGTAGGTAGATGAAGATCTGTTAACACCCTTTGACAGAAATGCTTTTAATGTTTCCAAGTTACTTCTTAGATCTTGAGTCCCCCTTCGCGTTTGCAATTCTGATGAGGTCTCTTCATTGGTTGGCTTGGTTCTAATCGTTTGTTTTACGAATGGGTGTTCGTTTGAATCTTCTTTTTCAATGCCAAAGGAACACATTGTTGGGTTCAACTTTAGGTTGATCTTTCTCAGTTGTATGAGGGTCTCTTCTACATCATGAAGGAGATCTTCTTCTGTCCTGCTCTGGGTGATTAAGTATTCGCCATGAATTTTCGGGTTTCTCCCTATCTGTTTTTCGAAAACCTTTCGGATCAGCCTACTGTAAGTGGCTTCGATGTTTCGTAAACTGAAGGGCATACGCGTGAAGCAGTAGGAGCTTCCTTCTACATGAAAAGACGTTTTTTCTTCGTCCTCTTTTGCCATCTTTATCTGGTGGCATCCCATGTTTGTATTAAGGAAGCATTCCCAATGGACTCCAGGTGTCGGTTGCCTTTCTCCTTCTGGTAAATAGCTTTCTTTTCGGCAAGCTTTGTTGATGTCTCTAAATTCTACCTCTAGTAACTTTTTTCCATTTCTTTGCTGGGCTACTGTTGGATTAGTAACCCATCTCGGATTTTCTACCCTTCGAAGTATTCTTGCAGCTGTGAGTTTGTTGACCTCGTATTTAATTACTGCCCTGTGCTCGGGTGTCACTTGGTGGGGCTTCTGCTCGACCGGTTTGACGTGTTTGAGCTCGTTTAGCTTGTGCTCCGTGCTAAAGGGTTTGTCGTTGATTGTGAGCAACCTTGGAACTCCTATTGTCTTTGAATACTTTCCTACAAACAAATCTTCATACGCTTCGAGTAATTTTTTCAATGTTTCCCTGAAAGTTGTAGGGAGCCGTTTCCCTATTTCCACCTTTCGTACTAGATGGGACTCGTCTAGTGACGCATGCCTTTTGGAATCAGAGTATTCTATGGCGTTCCTCGTATGCCGTTGATTATCTTCTCCCTTGTCATTGTGGGCTTCCTGGTATTTTTCTTCGTGATAGCTAGAGAATACAGTACCAATACCATTAGCTGTTTGGAATTTCACTGTTGCATGCACCGTAGAGACCGCGATTCCCATTTTTTGCATGGCAGTTCGTCCGAATATCATGTTGTAGGGTGACTTTGATCTTACGATGACAAAATTGAAGATTTCTGTTCTTGCGAGCCTTCCACTTCCGAGTGTTACCTCTAGAGGTATTTCTCCTAAAGGCCATGATCGTTCCCCTCAGAAACCTATCAATGGCATTTTTGATTCTAGCCGTTTGGATTTGATCGTAGGGCTGAGCTCTTTGAAGCAATGCTCGTAGATTACCTCGCAGGCACTTCCGCAGTCCATATAAATTTTGTTCACCTCCATATTCGTGACTATGGCCTTAATGATCACTCGATCCTTCGAAGGAAAGTCTCCTGTTTTGGACGGGAACATTATTTCTCTTGCATCGTAAGCTTCTCTCTCAGGGATCTTTCTTTTCAATCGGGAGGAATCCCATCGAACCATTAGGATAGGAGCTTCCCGAGGAGTATTATCCTTTCCCAGTTGCGTATCGGTGGTTTTCTCTTTGCTCTTTCTTATCCCTTTCACCAGATGTGTTAATTGCCCGGATTTTACCGCCTCTTCTATCTGCTTTTTCAGTTCTCGACAGCTGTTTGTTTCATGACCAATGTCTTCATGGAAGTGGCAATATTTAGTGGCATCTCTGTTCCTGCTTTTCCCCATTATGCGAGGGGGTGGTTCGAAGGCTTTGGCAGCCTTCTCTGTGGCTAAAATCTCCCTCGGAGACTTCGTGAGATTTCCTAATAGACCATGGTTCAGACCCTTGTGTAAGGGGTAAACCTATTATGGTTTTTGTGTTTGTTCTTCGACCCTTCCCTTGAAGACGATTTTATTCCTTTATTGCTCTCCACCGGAGCTCCATTGGTGGATACCTCTTTCGCTTCTATCCATGTATATGTTTTTTCCATCAGGCCTTTGTATGTTTCCGGAAGATCTGTAGATAAGAATTCCACAAGAGTCCGGTTGCGTAGGCCATGGACGAAACCAGAAATACGTTGCTCTTCGTGTAAGCCTAGAATCTGCAGGGTTTCGTCAGTGTATCTAGTGACAAAGTTTCTTGTGCTTTCGTTCTCCTTCTGCTTAATATTGTGCACTGTGAGGTACGTTCTAGTGAATTTCTTCTGTTGGCTGAAGTGAGATCGAAACTTAGCCTTTAAATCGTCAAGGTTGATAATGCTTCCTAGCTTCTGCCCATTCCACCAAATACGTGCTGAATCTCGGAGGGTATATGTGAACATGTGACAGGCTACTGGCATGGCCCATTTCTGCATTCTTATAGCTCCTTCAAATAAATGTAGGAAATTATCTGGGTCTCCCTTTCCATCGTAAGTGCCTATATGTGAAGGCATCTTTAAACCATCCGGCAAGGGATAATCTTCGATCCATCTCACGAAGGGTGTAGTGGGGCCCACGGGCTCAGCATATGGATGGGCATACGGTGGTACGTTCATCGGAACAGTATGGTATGGATTAATAGGAGGGGGTACTCCCAAAGAAGGCTGACTATCATAGAAAGGATGAGGCGTACTCATGTTTGGAGTGTAACCAGTATACATGGTATACGGAGGGTATACCATGGAAGGATTATAGGGCATAGCAGTTTGTGAGGGATACTGATTTCCAGGTTGCCCATTGATTTGGGGATAAAGAATCGGAGGGTAGCTCTGGACCGGGAATTGAGGATGCAGGCCAATGGGGGGAAGACTCCCTCCCGTGTTGACTGGGCCTAGGTTACCTTCCACACCAGACGCGTGGGAGGGCTGTAGAGGGATTCCTCCTTCGGTCCTTCCTAAGTGAGCTGCTAATGATGGGGTAGGTTTACCTCCGTGTTCTCCCTCTGCCGACTCCTCCCGTTAGAGCCTTCGGCGACAGTTCCTTCCCTCCTCGTGCGTGTTCTCTCGGGAACTCCTTCGAATCCTACACTTCTTCCTTCAACCCTTCTACTTGCAGGCGACCCAATGCGGAGGATAGGGTGGTGAGCCCTACGGATTGAAGGTCTCGGTTCCATTTCGATCTCCTCATCATACTCATCGCTGGAATATTCTAACACCCTACGCATCTCCGTATTTCTGATTTGTCTCCTTCGAGCCCTTAGCAAGGACTCTAACTCTTCATAATTAGCGTCAACAAAGGCGGGGCTAATGATGAGTTCTGGGTTGGCCGAATTGGATGCATGGTGATTGGGCATTATTTCAGGATGAGATCGTGTAGTAAAGGTGGAAACCGTGATTGGCGGCAGGTTTTTGGCGTCTGTTACGGGTAAAGGGGTTAAGGACGAGAAACCCGGTGGGGGTGTAACTTCTCGTTCTGAATTCATGCCGGAATAATAGCGAGTGTATTTGACATGGTTATTTTGCTTGGAAATAACGGGACTAATTGTAGCGGGTCCCACGGATGGCGCCACTGATTGTGCAATATTTTGCACTACCAGGCCTTCGATGGTGATCAAAGGAAAATGAGGGGTGTTGTGATTGCGCCAAGCTTGGATATAACCTGAAATAAGAAATACTAAAACACTACGTTAAGTGATTACGCAGGGGTTGGACCCTGCGAACCACCTCCGGCGTGTGAATGAGTGATTTGTATGAGAGTTTAAGTATATGCGTAGTAAAGTAAGGTGAGATAGATTGCATACCAGATTTGTCATCGTCCAGGACTATTTATAGGTGAAGAAAACGGTCCTGGAGAGTGGTCACACGTTTGATAGAGATCATGGGGGCGTCCCATGATTTGTGGTAGCCGCTAGGGGTTAGTGTCCCACTCCTCCTGATTTAGCGGGGGAGCTAAAGAGAAAGAGGAGACGTGGGTAAGACCTGGTCTTACCAATATGTGGACTTGGCATTGTTCCGTCCTTGAAACTTATCGAGAGATACTCCGAAGGGCTTGATCCTTCGATTGGCGAATTCCCACTTGGTAACTAGATCATTGATGATTAGTTTTACGCCAAATAAAGTTTAAAGAGGCTAGCCAGAGCCTTCGATTATGTAGGTTACGATTACATTCGAAGGGGTTTCCTTCGAGCTAATCGGAGGGTACATCATCACCCTTGCTTATGAATTCAATGATAGGTGTCATCCACGTAGGATCCCGCTCCTCTATCATCGTAGATATCTCCATCTCCGAGATGGATTTGTTTTTCAGGATCTCCACCAATACTTGTTTTGACAGGTGCGCAAAGTTTGTAGATGCGATCTTGCTTAGTGCATCCGCCTTTCTGTTTTCCCCTCTAGGGACTTGTTTAATGGTGAACCTATCAAAACCCTGGGTTAGGGACTTGGTCTTATCGAGGTATTGGACCATGTTATCCTCTTTAGCCACATATTCACCCAACACATGATTGTCTACTAATCGGGAATCGACATTTGCTTCTAGGTTGCGTACACCTATTCGAGTTGCAATGCGTAATCCAGCAATTAGGGCTTCATACTCTGCCTCATTTTTCGTGGCTGTGAATTCAAAGCGCAGTGCGTAAGTGAATTCCGTTCCTTCTGGATTGGTGAGGATAAGGCCTACACCTGACCTGTCCACGCATGAAGATCCGTCCGTGAATAGGACTCATGGTTCTTGTAGTTCTACATCGCTTCTTGAAGGTGGAGCATCAGTGTCTGGTTTCTCAATGATGAAGTCTGCTAGTATCTGCCCCTTAACCGCAGTGTGTGGTCTATAAGAGATGTTATGCTCGCCTAGCAACATACTCCATTTTTGTAATCGCCCCGATGCGTCGGGTTTGGAGATGACTTGCTTGATAGGTTGGTTCGTGGTCACCACTATTAAAGTACCTACGCAATCTTTTGGCTGCGAATACTAACGCCAGGACCAACTTTTCCATTGCGCTATAGTTAATCTCTGTCTTCTTGAGTTCTTTGCTTACAAAATATACCAGCGCTTGTATGGAGTTCCTATCTGTCAGTAGCACTGCGCTGACTGCTCCATGAGTCGCAGACAAGTGCATAATTAATTCTTCCCCTGGTCGGGGTGCGACTAGTATGGGAAGCGCTGCTATATGTTGCTTAAGCTGTGTAAAGGCTTCTTCCGCTTCCGCAGTCCAACGAAAGTCTCCCTTTGTTGTACACTTCGTGAGTGTTTTAAAGAGGGCAAGTAACTTATTTGCTGATTTGGACAGAAATCTATTCAACCCGGCTAGTTTTCCATTCGGGGACTGGACTTCTTTCAACGTGCGTGGTGAAGGGAGTTGGATGATAGCCTTTATTTTTTATGGGCATGGCTTAATGCCATCAGGCTCTATCAAGTATCCGAAGAACATGCCTTCTGTAGCACCAAAAGCGCATTTCTTAGGATTTAACTTCATGTTGATCTTTCCCAGTGTTTTAAAATGTTTCTTCAATGTCGTGTACCAACTCCTCTTCGGTATGGCTTTTTATGACAAGGTCGTCAACATAGACCTCTAGGTTGCGGCCCACTTTCTTTTCAAATGCATTATCTACCAGTCACTGGTAGGTGGCGCCTGCATTCTTTAAGCCAAAAGGCATTTTTGTATAACAATAGACACCCTGGCTTGTGTGGAAGGCTGTTTTTTCCTCATCTTCTTTAGCCATTTGGATTTGGTGGTACCCTTTGTATACGTCTAAGAAACATTTAAAGGGGTATCCGCACAAAGATTCTATCTTCCAGTCTATCTCTGGTAACGGGTAGCAGTCTTGTGGGCATGCTTTGTTAAGATCAGTGAAATCCACGCACATCCGCCAGCTACCATCACTCTTTTTCACCATCACTGGGTTGGATAGCCAGTCATGGTAATAGACTTCTTGCATGATACCTGCGTCCACAAGCTTGTGTACTTCCTCTAGAATGGCTTTTGCGTGCTCTGGAGCTTGGCCGCGCTTTTTCTGCCGTACTGAGGAGTATCCTTGTCGGATTTTCAACTTGTGTTCTGTAATCGATCGTGGCACACCAGTCATGTGCTTTAGTTCCCATGCGAAGATATCTAGATTCCTTTACAAGAGTTCGCACACGGCCGCTCTGCCTTTATCAGACAGTGATCCCCCGATCAATATTTCTTGCTCCGGGTAATCAGGATGAATTGCTACCTTCAGGTTTGATACTTTGGCTGCATGCTGTTCTGGAATGCGTGTCGTCTCACATGTGACCGTGTTACACTCTCTAGGTGGTACAGTGGTATTGTAGAGGGTGACAATGCCTCCTTCTACTGTGAATTTGAGCATCCCATGTGCTGTGGAAGGTACCGCACGTATAGCTGATATTCCTGGTCTTCCAATAATGCCATTGTATGGCGACGGAGATCTGATCACCATAAAATTCATCCAGGCCGCCATGGAGTGTTCCTTATTACCAATGACAACGAGTAATCGTATTTGCCCCATGGGCCATATCTTTTCTCATGTAAAGCCAGTTAACGACGTCGTGGCCGGGCTTAACTGACTTCGTATCTCATATTGCAACCTTTTGAAACAGTGTTCATACATTATGTCTGAGGATGCCCCTCCATCAACATACATGCGGTGGATATCGTGACCCCCCGTATTTATCTCGATGGTGAGCGGTTCCGCTACTGCACTGTCCGCAGCCAAGGTAGGGAAAGAGATTTCGTTTCCATAAGAAAACTTTTGGCTGACCTTTTGCCTAGTCTTTCGCTGCCATGATTGTATCATGTAGATGGTTTCAGCCTTGTCCTTAGGTGCCTCTATCTTGCTCCCGATCTTCTGTTTGTTGATGCGTGGGAATCGCAACAGGCTTTACCTCTCGAGGGATCTCAAGAAGCTTACAACCCCCACCAGGCAGTGTACCTGATCGTTGTAGTATAGTATAGTGACAAGTACCGGGGGATTGATCGTTCAGCTTAGGAATAGTGTCGCTAGGATTAGAAAGCCTAAATACTAGTTCTAAAGGTGAGGGATGATTATTTTTGTGTTTTTATATTTTTATGAAAGCAGGTAAAATCTTGGGTTTTGAAGGATTTGGGCGGAATTAGTTGCTATTCAACTAACCCAATACTAAGATGCAATCAAAATAAAATAATAAAAATGAAAATAAACTAATTAAACTAGGGTTGTGAGCAGTAATTGGAGAAAATGTGTTTACTTAGATTTCACTACTCCCTAGATATCTTTTACACGTTAATTACTTGTTATAATTGCATGGATGACGGATCGTATTCCTTAATACCATTCATGGGGTGGCACACATAACTCCCCAATTCTATGAGCTCTTATCTCCTCCTACACCATGCCCATCACAACTATAGGGATTGTAAACAGTGGCTCATGCATTAAATACAACCAATAAAGACCTAGTGCGCCTCGGTTCATGTTTCTTAAGACGTTCAAGCATGTTACCATTTGGAGATCTGCCAGTTTTCTTAAGCCTAACATATAAATCATTCATCCAAGACAAGAATAAACAAGTAATCAACACATAATCAATATCTAGGTTTCATTAGATCTAAGCAAACACAAGATAGATTTAGCCTAGCATGATAGAATTAAGACAAGAACAAGATATAGACAACCAACACATAGACATATTGATTGAATTAGAAGAACACTTATCTTGATTAATCATGCAAGGTATCAAGGGGTTGGAACCCTTGAAAAACCTGTAAAGTTACACCAAAATCGTACTTAGGGTTTCTCCCAAAACTTTCTCTCTTCTAATGTGTGAAAAATAGAAAACTATATATAGAAAAATAGGTCTGACGGCGTCAAGAGTAATCTTGTGACGCCGTCACCTCGCCGCCAAAACTCTCCTCGGACTGCCTAGATCTACTTCTGACGCCGTCAAGACTTAAGTACTTCCAGGCCGTCATGACTCTTTTACTCTTGACGCTCTTCCTACGTGACGCCGTCAAATCTGTTCTGTGTCGTCATGGAAATTCATGAGATTTGCTCTTGACGCCGTCAAGGTTTTGCTCTTGACGCCATCACCTACTGTTCCCAGCTTGGAAAATTAAGACTTTGGCGTTTTCTTCACTTTTATGCTCCAAAAACGTCCGAATTGCTTCCTTTTCCAGATTTCTCTCCCAAAGTACCTAAAATCACAAAAGGAACGATTTAGGGCAATATTTGATCAAATAAATTCGGATTCGGGCTTAAATGACCCCCTAAAAGTGGTTCATTTTTCGCCTCATCATTTGTCTTTCCCATCCTTGATGTTCTTAACTAGATGATCCAATCTGCCTTCTTTTACTAACTTATCAATTAGTTGGCGCAATTGGACACACTCATTGGTGGTATGGCCCTTCGGTCCATAGTACTCGCAGTACCCATTCCCTACGCGCCGATCTTCTAGGGTGCGCATTGGTGGGGGTTTCGGGAATTTCACGCCTTCCGTCATAAATATCTCCCTTGGAGTCTTCGTTAGTAGGGTGTACTTTTCATTCTCTCGTCCGGCCCCTGACTGTGGTTGCCTTTGTTACGGTTGCTACTCTGGTCGTTGGATTGTCTCCTCGGTTGTTCTTGTGACCTATAATTTTGAGTAGCCTTTCTTGCTATCCGCAGCGGCGGCTTCCCCTTGGATAAAGGACCTCATGCGCTTCATGAGTTCGTCAAAGGTTTGGGGAACCTTATCGTTTAACCTTTTGATAAGTTCTAGGTTATTGATTCCATTCATGAACCCTGAGATCTTTAGTATTTTGGGGCATGCCTTGACGTGTATGCATTCATCCTTATAGCGCTCCACATAAGCGCTTGTGGATTCCCCTTGGCGTTGTTTTACCCTAGCAAGCTCGACAGGGTTCTTGGTGCACTTCTTCCGTTGAGTAAAGTTCAAGCGAAACGCCTTTCACAACTCTTCAAACCCATCTATGCTTCTACGTGGCAGCTTACTAAACGAGGTTCGCGCATTCCCCACCAATGTGGAGTTAAACATGTGGCACCACACGGGTTGTGTCCAATTTTTGATGGTAGCGGCTGATTCGAAAATTTTTAGGTGGTCATCAGGATCACCCGTCCCATCATAAGTTTTAACATTAGCGGGCATGCGCCTTCTCTTATCTTCTGAAAAATCGCTGATGCACCGAGTGAATGCGTCAATCTTTTGGCGGCGCCAGGGATGGGACATATCTTCGTCCTCCTCATCGTGATATCTTCTCTTGGACTTCCAGTGTCCTGTTTCTTTGTCCTCGTTGTCCGAGGAGTCACTTGAGGATGAGCTTACTCTTTTGCGGCGCTTGCGTCGACTTTCCTCGGAATCCGAGCTTGAAGGGCTTTCGCTTGGGGAGCGCTGTCGCCCAAGCCTATCATGAACCCTTCGACTGCTAAGCCTTGGAGGGCTTTCGCTTGGGGAATGCTGTCGCCCAAGTCTATCATGAACCCTGCGACTACCAAGCCTAGTGTGGACATTGGTACGCCATCTATCGTCTTCGTGCTCCTCCAGGTACTGTAAGTCAGCTGCTTCATCATCCACAACTTTCTTGCCGACCCTAGTAAACACTGGGAGTCGACGGCTATCCTTCTCGCGTCTATCCTTTTGGTGACGCGGTGGAGATGCTTCATACTCAGGGCCGAAGTTGAGCCGGGCTTGCACGCTCTGACTTGACCTCTTTTTCGCTTCTTCTTGCATAAGGGCAGCCAAGGTTTCGTAGTTTTGAGATACGAAATCTCTTGGCGCTAGTTCAGGCGCGACTCCCTCTAGCGTGAGGATGTATGTTTCCAAATCCGGACCCTTGTCTCGGTTAGGCGCACGTGGCGGCTCGGTGGGGTCTGTTTCTGGCACTGTTTGGTGGGGGTGGTGAAAGGAGCGCGTTGTAGATCTTTCGCACTAGTGGTTGTCGTAGTGGCCTGGGTAGTCCCTATGGGCAGTTCTACTGTCGAAAAGATCATATCCAAGCCTGATCCTTGGTGCCTAGGCGCACTGGTTGTTCCAGAGGCCTGCTTAGGGGCTGAATAACTTTGCTGCTTCTTCCCCTGTAGGTCACCATATGTTTTCTTCACCTGCGGAGTCCGCTGGTTTACATTTTCGTGCTTCGTCATTCTAGTTCTCAGTGTGTGGTCCCATGGATGGCGCCACTTATTGATACAAAAGTTGGAGGTTCCTTGTTTGGACTCCGGTTCCCGTATCAATTGGATCTTAATGCTTGAGACCTGCGCACTAAGAGAGCAAACAACACCGTTAGGCTTACCGTGGAATTGTCTCCCACGATTATCCTCCGGCGTGAGATTAAGTAATCGGTTTAGGGTTTTAATGAAGAGTTAGGGTTATTAGATGATACCTTAACGAGGGCCGAGATTCCCTTTATATACACACGGAATCCTTGTTGGTTTCGTGTTCCTTACTCTTCGGCATATCCCTATTAATGCGGTCCCTTGATCCTCATCCCAAAAATAAGAGATCCTATATCAAAACCATAAATAGTAGATTCGAATTTGGGCCTTTGTAAGCCCAAATCTTGATCATGATAGCCCATGCGTGATGGGTTTAGATATTAGTAGTGTCCATTAGTCGGGTTCGTGACCCGAGTACGGACTATACGTCATCAATTATGGTAGTGCCTAACCGACATGCACTTAGGTGGCTCAACTCTACCCTCATGTGTGTTCTATGTTTTGGTGAAATCTATCCCGCTCATGCAACTAGGTAGTTCAACACTAACCATCTCATAATCTTGGTTTGATTCTAAGTTCATGTTCTTAGAAACTAGGTCATCTTGCTCATACGAATCCACCAATTCGTTGAACTTATGGGTCATAGTTAGGAAGCTTTTCTCAAAATTCATCCAACGGGTCTCACTAAAAGGAATTGATCCTGATAATGATCGTCTAATAGAAATCACACATGCATAGAATTCATCCAACCCATCTAAATTTACCCCCAACTCCTCTTGGATGTCACTAAGATCACACAAAAATTCATTGGAATGACAAGAAGCAAATCTATTAGTGAAATATAATTGTTCCTCTATTGTCAGTGATCTAAATGGGATTTAGTCTGCCATAGTGACAATTGAAAATGGTTTTACAAACAAAGGGCATAAAGAAAAAGATACACTACAAGAAAGCTAACAAAAAAAAATCTCACTTGATATGAATCTAATGAGTAGACCTAATTAAAATAAAATTCAACCTAAACAATAACTATTCCCCGGGTTGCGGCGCCAAAAACTTGATGCGTGGTTTTGCGCCCTCGCAAAAGGTTTTACCTCTCAAGGGATCTCAATAGGCTTGCAATCCCCACCAGGCAGTGTACCTGATCGTTGTAGTATAGTAAAGTGGCAAGTACCGGGGGATTGATCGTTCAACTCAAAGAATAGTGTTCATTAGGATTGAAAATAATCTAACTAGGTCTAGAGGTGGGGATGATTCTTTTTGTATTTTTATATTTTATGTAAAGCAAGTAAAAATCTCGGGTTTTGGAAGAAGGGGCGGAATTAGTTGCTAATCAACTAACCCAAATGCTACTATTTAAACTAATGTGTAGGAAAATAAACTAGGATTCTACAAGGGAAGTGAAGCATGTCTACCTATGATGTATTAATCCTTGATAGCTATCCAATTCTACCTATTGAATTGTCACACCTTGTTTTAACTGATGGGTTGTATTCCTTAATACCATTCGTGGGGCCGTGTACGATATTCCCCAACTCTATAAGCTTCTACCTCTTCCTATGTCGAGCCGACAACTAGCTCCTAACATGGCCTCCTTAGTAGTCACTCATGCCTTAAATACAACCAATTAATCGTAGTACACATCCGATTCATATTTCTTAAGATGTTCAAGCAAGTTACCAATAGGAAGTCTGCCAGTTTTCTTAAGCCTAACATCAATAAACATTCAATCAAAACAAGAAACAATAGGAAGCAAAAATTATAAACTAAATCAACTAGACCTATTGAAGTTGTCACACCTTAATTTATGAAAATAGACACAAATATCAACAAAGAAATCAATAGGATCTAATCAATTATATACAAGTTTCACACAATCATAAGTAGACGCAAGGTTAATTAGCCAAGCATAATTAATGAAGAGCAATCAACAATAATCATAATTGAAGACATAACATAAGATTGAGTCAATAAACAAACCATTAGAAGATTTTTATGAATGATTAAGACCCTCTAAGTTTCTGGAAAAACACCTACCCTAACCCTAGAATCAGACTTAGGGTTTGGGGCTTACAAATAATGAAGTTATAAAGTTGTATTTATAGGCACTTTTCAGCCCGGCCCGTCTTGACGGCGTCAGCCCGTACCATGACGGCGTCAAGACCAAACTTTATTCACCAAATTGTAGATCTCTTCGTCCTCTTCGCGTAGGCTTTTGAATCACCTAAATCCGAGTTCGTATGCAAAAGTTATGGCCAAAACAATAATAGCTACCGCGCGCGCAAGTTGTGACAGTTAACACGTGATGGCCTGCCTCCATTAACACGTGACGGCGTCAGACATACACTAGATGGCCATCTGGTTTAAACTTGATGCCGTCATGTGTTGATCAACTCTTGGCCGTCACATGTAATTTTCTCTTGACAGCCTTAGTGACGCCGTCATGTGTTAAATCCCAAAAACATTCTGGCACGTCTCGTGTAAACTTCATATCCACCTTTTTGCCATAACGTGACGCCGTCACATGCAATATGTGACGCCGTCAAGCACTGTTTCCAGCTTGATTTGGAGACTTTGCCGTTTTCTTCACTTTTCGCTCCAAAAACGTCCAAAATGCTTCCTTTTCCAGATTTCTTCTCCAAAGTACCTATAATGACAAAAGGAACGATTTAGGGCAATATTTGATCAAATAATCTCGACTTTGGGCTTAAATGACCCCCTAAAAGCGGTACACTTTTCGTCTCATCAGACTCATTGTAAATGTATGAAAACTTCATCATTTTTATAACAAATCACATATTTCTGCAGAGTGTTAACTGTTGGAATTATGATATCATGACATTCATATAAAATAAACCAAACACATCAAGTGAGCATAGCGGAAGCAATTATAACAAGATCATATAACATGTAATTAATTAATCAAATATAAATAGTAAACATACCTTTATGATTCTAGCCCGAACAAGAATCAATTGCAATCTTCAAATCAAGAACCCTAATTAGGGTTTATGTGGATTATAAGAATTACCCCTTACCTCTTTTGTAATTCAATCAAAGAATCAAACAATAGTGTGTTTGATTCACATTCTTGTACACACGTACTAATTCAAGAAAAAGTTTATGCAAGTAAATTAAACACAAATCTTATTTGATCTTATGAAAATCGAATCCCTAAGGGATTGTTTTGGATGGATCGATTTAAGACAAAGAGAAGGAGAGAAAAACACCAAGATGTGTGTGTACAAGTTATGAGAAAACAATGCATCTTGGGTTTGCTTATATACTATTCAAAACTTGGAGCTCAAGGCACAAAGGAGGTGGATACCCCCTATGGCCGATCGGTTTGGAATCCCCCTAGGGGATTCCTGAACCTTCCGTTGTTTCCAAATTTTCCTTAGTATTACTTTCCTAATCTTCGTCAATAGGTCATTAGTCATTTTTCATTAAATACTAATTTCCATTACTAGTTTTGTGTTTATTAATAATTACGTATAACATTTATAAATAATTATTTCTTTTTCTCTTCATACGTATTGTGTGCAATCCCGTGATCTCGGGTTCGATCCTAACATACGACTACTAAAATAATGTCCATAATCTAACAGCTCCCACTTGGACATATTTTAATAGTGTAATCACATCGGTTAGCGTCTTGCAACACGCCGATGCCTCTAGTACGATCTCGAGTAAGGCTCCTGGAAAAACCTTTTAATGATTTCTCATTATTATTATCCTTTTGTCTCTAATACCATGTTAATAAGGATATGGATTAAAGTCATTCCTTAAGTAACGATTCTGTTTCTCGTTGTTAGTGATTGATCAAGATTACCAAATTATCTGAACATATGATAACACTTAAATTTAACATATTTTTAGTCGCGTTCTTGTTTGATTTATGTGTGGAAATTGGTCATACTTGTATATATTTGTTACTTAATCGTGGAAAAGTGTTTATACATGCAAATATAGCCAAAAGCAGGTAAAAATGATTAAAAGATGAAGAAATGAAGTGGACATGCATTTTTGGAGAGTTTCAAGAGGATCAAGGAAAAAAGAAGCGCTGCATGAACAAAAGGATTTGATTAAGACAAGTTTACTACACGAAATTATCAAGGAAATATCAAGTTCTAATGGACAAAGTCATGCCACGAAGAAAAATATTGCATGCAACGTAAAACGACGAAGAAAAGACATATAAACATGTTCAGACTAAATCCAACCGATCGGTTGCAACCCGCAACCGGATCGGCTGGAAACATGCCAGAATTGACCATCCGATCGGATGGCGAGAAACCGATCGGATGGTGATAACTGAAGTTATAAGTTTTGCATTAATTGGCGAATTTACTCCCCATAATCATGTGTGGCTGATCATTTCTGCTTATTTACTGAGGAGGGACGTTTTTACTTGAAGCATAAGTGTCATTAAGCTATATAATGAGCACTTAGGGCCTAGAGATACTTGTACCACCATTATCTAACTTAGTATTACACCAAATCTTGTTAGCTTATCTTATATTGCCTGAAAGTTTACTAAGTGTTGTAAAAACGTCCGGAACGTGTTGAGTTAGAGTCTCAAGCATTGGTTCGAGTGTGGAGTTGTTTACTTACATTGGTGAGCAATTGGAGGAGTGTGGTTGCTATAGTTCCACAAGTTTACTCATTGTAATTTTCAAGACTAGGTACACCTTGATACTTATAATGAACAATTGTTCCTTTAAGTTTTATGAAAGTTTTCTTATTTACTTGTGTTTTAATATAATTGCTATGGAGTAATTTGTGATATACTTGTGTATATGATGTGATTGGTTAATGGAGTATTATTTTATGAAAAAGGTGATGCATGAAAACATATCTATTTTTATGAGTTTGTTGATCTAACATCTTTTCTTGCTTAATTTGTCGGTAAAAACAATTTCTTGAAAAATAGGTCCGAAAGGATTTTCAACTTGTTTTTATTCAAATATATTAATGCACCAAATTAGTATGGAATAGGATGCTTGACAACCATCTTATTTACTTGTTAAAATAGATTTGAGACGATTTCATCACGAAAAAGGACCGAAAGGATTCGTAGGAATTCATAAGAAAAGAATTGATTTTCTAAACAACCATGTGTTTATAGGATTGTCATACTAATTTGATATGTCCGAAAGGAGTCATTTAGGTGATAGAATTCTTAGTAGTAGTGAAAACATGACATACATCATAGATTGTATAACTACTCATTTTTAGTTGCGCATCATAACAAGTTTTACACCAAACTTCGTACTCAAATTTTTACGATACTCCTATTTACCAATCAAGGAATTATACACAAGTATATGTTTAGTTTTTATTGAGTTTCTTTTAAATTGAGATTTTACATAAATTTGGATTGACAACCCTTATTTAACAAACGTTTTTCTTATTACTAAAACCACCAAATCCCTTGGGACGATCTCGACTTACCCACCTTTATTACACCGGATGAGTATACTTGCTCGTATGTGCTAGATAATAATCGGATAATTCGTGTTTATAAATTTTAAAACTTGTACTAATAAAATGCACATCAAGTTTTTGGCGCCGTTGCCGGGGATTTGATTAATTTTCTTAGTTTTTAGTAATAAAGTTGTTTGTAATTTGTGAAATTTTAGAGTTTTTAGAGTAAAAAAAAAAAAAAAAATTGGTTTTTTTGACCAACCGAATCGGATGGGTAACCATCCGATCGGTTGGTGGTCTCGGTAAAATTTTTGGATTCTATTTTTTTTTAGTAATTAATTTCTATTTTTCTGTTTTTAGTTAATTAGTTTTAATAATTATATAATTAATGTTAGTTTTTAATAGTTTTAAGTTGCAATTATTAGTCATTTTAATGTTTTAGAAGTTTTAATTTCAATTAATGATTGAGTAATTTTTAAAGACACCTTAGTTAATGCTTTTATTGTTTTTAATCTCATAATTAAAGTTTTATTAAATATTAGTTTAAAAAAAGAAAAAAAATTGTGTAAAAACTCCAACCGAATCGGTTGCAGGTTCCAACCGATCGGTTGGAGGTGGTCATTTGTGCTAACCGACTCGGATGGGACACAAACCGATCGGTTGGGCATCTCGGTAAAATTTTAGTCATTTTTAATTTTTAGTTTATTTTCTATTCTTAGTGTTTTATTTAGTTAATTTACTTGTTCTTATTTCATATTAAGAGATTATTTGATTATAACTAACCCTCATGCTAACGATTTGGATTATTTTTTTACGGTTATTGTGGAAAACTAGAAGGGGGTTGAATAGTTTTACGTCTTTTTAATTTGTTATAAAAAATAGTTTTAGTGTTTTCTTAGCTTTTAAAAACTTAGATCCGATAATATGTGATATCAAGTCTTGCACAATATAAACAACTATCAATAAATAATATATAACAATGATAAGTAATTAAAGAAGTAAGAGATGGAAAGATCGAACCGCGAGACAAGAGATTTATAGTGGTTCGGCTACAAGGACACCTTCCTTGCCCTACTCCACTCCCCGAGCATCTAACTCGAGAGTTTTCTTCACTATATCAACAAGCTCCCTTATGGCGGAGAAAACCTTACACACCAATTTACACACCACAACTTCTTCACACCTAAGTCACAACTTCTACACAACTTCTTCAAATCAATCTACTTCACAACTAACTACTCCACACCTAGCTTCTTCACTACAATCTAATTCCTAACTTTTCTTCTTCACACCAAGCTACTAACTAATCACACAATCTATATATCTAGCACAACTATCTACAATCAATTATTCACAACAATCTTCACAAAGAATAATGTAAGTAGTCTTGATGATGCACCAACAACTTGGATGTGGAGATCACAACAAGATGTAATACTTCTTGTCTTGGGGGATAGAAGTATTCTTCTCTTACACTTGAGAGGATGAAGTTTGAATCACTTTGAAACAAAGAATTATACACTTATGATCAAAGGATAAGAGAATAGAAATGTGGATCTAGATCAGAAAGTTTAGAAGTGCAAAAGGTGAGAAAATTCTGAGGAATGAACCAGTATTTATAGGGGATAAAAATACTGTTCTGGAGCGTGGCGGGTCCCTTTAATGATTAAGGGGGCCGCCTAAGGAATTAAGGGGGCCGCCCCTTCAGAATGTTGGCTTTTCTTGTCTCTTAGTGGGGAATATTTTTCTGGATAAAATTTGCCATTTTTGGTTGGAAATTTGAAATCATATATTTATAATGAATTAAACATATTCTTTTAAATCCAAAAGTAATTTTGTAAAAGATATAAGATGTTTAATACATTTTCTAAAAATTCTAGTGATTAGAAAAATTTCCTTTGATTATGAAATGCAATAAACCCTTTGTTTATTCATACCTTAAGTGATATGGAAGCAAAGACAAATATTAAGCACTAAAAGCACTAAAAACTTGTTTACGTCACAAGTTTTAGATTAATGAGTTTATGCTTTGTAATTATCAAAACATAGAGACATTGTTAATATGCTAACAATGTTTTAAGACATTATTTATGTCAACAATCTCCCCCTTTTTGATGATTACAAAACCTTAAACTCATTAGGTCTAAAAAATAATTTTTAGACAAGTATTATTAGAGTTTAACATTCTCTTCTCCCCTTTTTTTGTAAAATCAAAAAGGTTAATGCTCCCCCTCATTTGAGAGCACCAAGGGAATGAGCTATGGAAATCTTGTCTACACAAAATATTAGAAGAGAATGATACGTGGGAATCGCACCAGGCTTTACCTCTCAAGGGATCTTGAGAAGCTTACAACCCCCACCAGGCAGTGTACCTGATCGTTGTAGTATAGTATAGTGACAAGTACCGGGGGATTGATCGTTTAGCTTAGGAATAGTGTCGCTAGGATTAGAAAACCTAAATACTAGTTCTAAAGGTGAGGGATGATTATTTTTGTATTTTATATTTTTTAGAAAGCAAGTAAAAATCTCGGGTTTGAAGGACTTGGGCGGAATTAGTTGCTAATCACCTCGCCGCCAAAACTCTTCTCGGACTGCCTTGATCTACATTTGACGCCGTCATGTGATAATCATTTCCAGGCCGTCATGACTTTTACTCTTGACGCCCTACTTCGTGACGCCGTCAAATCTGTACTGGATCGTCATGGAATTTTGCTCTTGACGCCGTCAGGAAGTTACTCTTGACGCCGTCACCTACTGTTCCCAGCATGGAAAATTAAGACTTTGGCGTTTTCTTCACTTTTATGCTCCAAAAACGTCCGAATTGCTTCCTTTTCCAGATTTCACTCCCAAAGTACCTAAAATCACAAAAGGAACAATTTAGGGCAATATTTGATCAAATAAATTCAATTCCGGGCTTAAATGAGCCCCTAATAAAGTATAAATTACAATATGGAAACTGAAGATACCTCTCACTACCTGTCATAGCAAAATAGATTACCATAGGCTTGGGAAAGGATCAAACCTCCACCACATGGCGTAAGCACCTAGGATAAACTATCAAAGAGGTCTTTTTAAAGGGTTGTAACGTTAGGTGTAGGGATATGAAATACACGGTTTTGTTGAATAAAGAAAGTTTTTACTGGTGGCGAGTTAACAATCTTGATTAATTACATGTACAACATGGCGTTGCTAAGCCAAGACTAGACTCGACTTAAGCTAATAAATGAAAAATAACAAAAACATAAAATAAACATAGAATGAAACGGGATGGTAGTCCGTATGTTTTTTCTCTTTTTCCTTTTTCTATTTTTTTTTTCTTTTTCTTGATTTTTTCGATTTTTTTTTTTTTTTTTTTTTTTTTTTTTTTTGCATACAATCTTACCCTACCATCCAAAGTAATACATCATAGGGAATGAACATTTCCCTTACACTTGAATTTTTACATACTTTACATTAAACTAATCTAATGACTCGAATTAAGAAAATCAAAACACTTGGAGTACTTTTAAGATTAATGTACATATGGGGGTAATAAATGATGTTCTTCCCCATTACTCCATAAAATAAGTACTTACCCATGAGTCCCAATCGTCCCAAAACAATATGTACAAGGATATGACTCGACTTAGCAACCATGTAATCAATTAGATAGTTAACTTAGGGTTTAACAAATAACAATAATGCACTAAAAATGAGCGCATACACGGAAGGCTAAGGCGATTTGGGTGTACATTTAAGTGGGGTGTAACAAATTCTTCCTTTAAGTAAAATGCTTAAAGTTAGAAACGAAAAGATAGGCTCGGAGGGGTGTACTAGGGGTTTTGTGTACTAAAAATGAGTACAACGCTAAGGTGTGGGAAAAATTAGTTGACTTAACTAGCCAAGTAATATGACTTAAATGGTCAAGTAATTATGATACGGGTTTAACACAAGGGTGATCCTAATGCCTCTTATCATGTAGTAAATCCTACCACACGAATGTAGTCTCACTAGCGGTCTCGGGATGCTTCACTAACGCAAGTTCTAGAATCTAAATGCTACCGGTACACTCATAAGCACTAATAGTAAATGCTTTTCCTATCAAATCAAAAGGCGAACCTCACATATTTGGGTGGAAAATTTTTCTGAATATACGGTTATGTGCTAGTCATACAATCTCATATCCATGAGACGCTTGCTATGGCTAAAGTTTCACTCCTAAATGTTGTAAAAAATTTTAAATTTGGCGCTAAAATTGCACTAACAAGTATTTCTCATAGTTTTATTACACATCTACCATTAAACAAAACAAACTCAAGCGAAAGTGCATATGTAAGGTATCATCATTTTACCCTCCCCTTACACTTAAGATGAACATTGTCCTCAATGTTCAAGTAAAGAATGTAAAAGTGAAATAAGTAAAAAGAATGAAATCAAATACTCCTCTGATTCGCTCGGTATGGATAATGAGGTGGCCAGGTTAAATCTTCCTCCAAGAAAATGAACAATCAAAGCTTCCCTTCCAGAATATAAATCATCTCCTTGTCAAACATAACCTGTAAATCCTGAGAAAACAAACAAAAACCCAAAGCATCAACCCGAACAAAGATAACTCACAACTAGATGTAATTCCAGCCTTAGGAATAGAAACAAAACAATTAAAGATATAATGCTTGTGGAATGAATGTTTGCAGATTTCCTGGAGTTTATAAAACTAAAGAATCAACAAAAACTTTAAGACTCCGGTATAAACGAAACTAGCAAAATTTCCAGAATTTTACACATGACGCCATCAAGAGTAAACACATGACGCCGTCAGAAGTGACCTGCAGAAATTCTTATGTTAAGTTTCCGGAAAATTTCTGGAAAAACTTCGTCCTACTTCCTGGAAAATCCTGCAAAACATCATTACGACTCGATACAAGCATTTGACTCTAACAAGTACTAATACACATGTCCATTTAATATTGTTGTGGTTCATGCTCAATTTCGTTCTTATAAACAAATTTGGATCTCCCTTACACTTATCTTTTTCAAAATACCTTTATATGCCATTAAGACGAAGTTAAAAACAAAATAAAGCATTTTCACAATTTACTTTGAAACATGAGCCACAAACAATAAAAATAAAACATGCATACGGAAACAAATAAAATCAAACAAACATACAAACAAATAAAAAAACAAAGCATGGGTTGCCTCCCAAGAAGCACTTTTCTTTATTTACGAGTCTTGTAGCTAGACTCAAGGTCATGGGTTAACGTGTATCGCTTATGCTCACATAACCAAGTGTGAGCCATCTAATAGTCGCCTCATCTTTCTTATATTCGTCTCTTAGCTCTAAGCATCCGCGATAGTATCTTTTATTCTTTTCATGCGTGTACTTAAGTCCTTTTTTCTTATCATTCTCACTTAACATTTCCATGGGCGGATACCTACTACACTTTTCCATGGAAAAATCTTTGAACCTAGGGTGTGTGCGGGGCATTTGATAGACAAAATCTTCATCCCCATCCAAGAATGAAATTAGCCCTTCTATGAGTTTTTCATCGAGGTTGGTCAACCGTTTGAAGGGTTTTCCAAACACAACTTGGGTCAACTTATTATCAATAAAATCTCCTAGATTCTCCATAACCATGAACTCAACAAGATAAACCAAGCTTCCTACAAACACATGCAATGGTATTGCCTTAGCAATAATGTTTTCTCCTTTGTATTCTAACTCATCTACCATGATTTTATTGTATTCATTACGTGAGATTATGTTCATTGGAAGAGATGAGTTGAGATAGGCGTTAAAGCTCTTAAATCCGATCTTACAAGGGAATTGCATGTTAAATGAACTATCACACTCAATCCTAGTTCTAGTATAGTATAGTGACAAGTACAAGGGAATTGCATGTTAAATCGCACCAGGCTTTACCTCTCAAGGGATCTTGAGAAGCTTACAACCCCCACCAGGCAGTGTACCTGATCGTTGTAGTATAGTATAGTGACAAGTACCGGTGCATTGATCGTTCAGCTTAGGAATAGTGTCGCTAGGATTAGAAAACCTAAATACTAGTTCTAAAGGTGAGGGATGATTATTTTTGTATTTTATATTTTTTAGAAAGCAAGTAAAAATCTCGGGTTTGAAGGATTTGGGCGGAATTAGTTGCTAATCAACTAACCCAATACTAAAGATGCAATCAAAATAAAATACTAGAAATGAAAATAAACGAAATTATACTAAAGTTGTGAGCAATAAGTGGAGAAAGTGTCTTTACTTAGATTTCACTACTCCCTAGACATCTTTTACACGTTAATTACTTGTTATAATTGCATGGATGACGTATCGTATTCCTTAATACCATTCATGGAGTGGCACACTTAACTCCCCAATTCTATGAGCTCTTATCTCCTCCTATACCATGCCCAACACAACCATAGGGATTATAAACAGTGGCTCATGCATTAAATACAACCAATAAAGACCTAGTGCGCGTCGGTTCATGTTTCTTAAGACATTCAAGCATGTTACCAATTGGAGATCTGCCAGTTTTCTTAAGCCTAACATATAAATCATTCATCCAAGACAAGTATAAACAAGTAATCAACACATAATTAACATCTAGGTTTCATTAGATCCAAGCAAACACAAGATAGATCTAGCCTAGCATGATGGAATTAAGACAAGAACAAGATATAGACAACCAACACATAGACATATTGATTGAATTAAAAGAACACTTATCTAAATTACACATGAAAGGTATCAAAGGCTAGGAACCCTTGAAAAACCTGTAAAATTCGCACCAAGTTCGTACTTAGGGTTTCTCCAAAACTTCTCTCTTTTTAATGTGAAAATTAGAAAACTATATATAGGAAAAGGGGTCTGACGGCATCAAGACTAAACTTGTGACGCCGTCACCTCGCCGCCAAAACTCTTCTCGGACTGCCTTGATCTACATTTGACGCCGTCATGTAATAATCATTTCCAGGCCGTCATGACTTTTACTCTTGACGCCCTACTTCGTGACGCCGTCAAATCTGTACTGGATCGTCATGGAATTTTGCTCTTGACGCCGTCAGGAAGTTACTCTTGACGCCGTCACCTATTGTTCCCAGCATGGAAAATTAAGACTTTGGCGTTTTCTTCACTTTTATGCTCCAAAAACGTCCGAATTGCTTCTTTTTCCAGATTTCACTCCCAAAGTACCTAAAATCACAAAAGGAACGATTTAGGGCAATATTTGATCAAATAAATTCAATTCCGGGCTTAAATGACCCCCTAAAAATGGATCATTTTTCGCCTCATCAAAGAACAAGCCACATATACATGCAAAGCAATAATTATGCAAATAAAAATAGATTCATTCAAGCATCATAGAAAGCATTACAACAATTAATATGCTTAAGGCATATTAATCATAATAAAACAAAGGAAAAGACATAGTCCTATATTGCCTAAAAGAGCACTTGGACTTGCTTGCAACCCATGGTTGATTGTTTTATTTGCTTGAAGGATAATATAAGCATAAAGCTTAGTTGTTAGATGGAGAAGGATATGGAGTGGGGTATGGAGCGGAAGAGGTGGACCTCACGATGTTGTATCGTGTTAAGGGTGGTATGGGATGAGGTCGAGTGAGAAGATATTCAATACAAGAAATATCTTCACTCAAGTATAGGATTTGTTTTTGAAGGAAGATGCAACAAGGGCAATAGTGAGTGTGGTTTGTAACTTGATCCAAGTTGAGAGAGTGAGGAAGGCAATTGTTGTAGGGTGATGATGGAGGTTGCCCTTTGTTGCGTTGTGCAAGATGCATGGCATTGAGATCACAAAGATCATGGATTTGTGATATTTCATCACGGAACTTTTGCTTTTCCGTGGCAATGCAGAGAAAGTCATTGTGTTGATATGGATGAATTGGGTTTGTGTAGTGGGAGTTGTAGTGGGATGGTTGATCAAACTTGTACGGATCATTACAAGTGGTTGGAGGATGAGATCAGTGGTTTGGCATGAAGGAAGATGTTTGGCCAATGTTGTATGGTTTGTAAAGAGGATCAAATGAATGTCCTTGTGAATTTGGTGTAAAGTTTGGGAAGTAAGTGGTTGGTGGTGTTGAGTGATTTCCAACTTCATTGGTTATGATGGATTTGTTTCGAGGGCTTTTTCTTCGCCAAACGGGTTTTTCTGTCATTCTTGCAAGCCTTGAGGCTTTTGGTTTTGGTTTGTTTGGAGAAGTCATGAAGGGATGAATGAAGAGTTTTGAGGATTGGGGGTATTTATAGTGTAAGATTTATGTGTTTATGGATGGATAAAGTTTGTTTGGGAGATTAGGACAAAATATGTTGGTGAAAATTGGGAAATGTAGATTGAAATGGGCTAAAAAGCAGAAAAGATTCTGTAAACCCGACCATCAGATGGCCGGTCCCCTTAATTAGGGGGCGGTCCCCTTAATGATTAAGGGGGCCGCCTTACAAAATTAAGGGGGCCGCCCATCTGGTGATTTCCAGGTTGCCAGAATTGGGTTTTTGGCAGAAAATTTGCAGAAAGGTTGTGTATTTGGATTAGAATTCAAGCAAGTTCAATTCCTTTAGGTAATATAGAATCTAATCTAATCAAGATATAGCATGCATGCAAGAACACATAGGCAAAAGAGCAAACAATCAACACATAATAAGCAAGAGGAGATAAGTAAAGGCAAGATCACTTAAACTTCCTAAGGCACCTATCTTAGATCAAAGGCAAAGGAAACTAGTGAGTGAAAAACTAGTGATGGATCAAGATGACAACATTATTAGTGAATTTGTCCTAGTGTGTGTCTACATGCAACAAATGTGGAGTTGTGATTGTTTCGACTCCTAAATGTAAAAAGAAATAACGATCCTAAGAAACAATCCAAATGATCTCCTTGATTCAATTTTTGCTCAATCATGAATGTCAAAGACATATATTAGATTATATACCTTGACAATCTATGTGAGAGTTTATGCATGATTTTGAAAAAAACGATGTTTTTAGTATTAGTCAACAATGCAAGGAAAATGATCTTCATGTGATTCCTAGATGTGAGAATAATTTTTAAAGAAAATTGATTGGGTTTTATAAAGGAGTTTATGAAAAGAAAATAAATTTTCCCAATCTTTAATTTTGTGCGAAATAGATTCCTAGACTCATAAAAGATGAAATGGAAGAAAAATAAATTTTATGCAAGTATAAATTTGTATTAATTCAATATAATTTAGTCAACTTGTTCCATCATTCCTAATCCTAAACGCAAGTAGTTGAATAATTCATGCTTAAGGGGTTTTGTGAATATATCCGCAATGTTGTCTTCTGATGCAACCTTTTCTATAGATATATTTCCTTTTTGTACATTATCCCTAAGAAAATGGTGGCGTATTTCTATGTGTTTAGTCCTAGAGTGTTGCACCGGATTTTTACTTAAATCTATCGCACCTTTGTTATCGCACATAATGGGGACATTTTCTAACCTAATGCCATAGTCTACGAGAGCTTGTTTCATCCATAGTGCTTGTTGACATGCCTTTCCAGCGCTTACATATTCGGCTTCGGTGGTAGAAATAGCAAGAGCGGTTTGCTTCTTCGAAAACCAAGATGTTAGACAACATCCCATAAACGTGCAAATACCGCTAGTGCTCTTTCTATTTACGTAGTCTCCCGCATGATCCGAATCCGTATAGACGATGGTTTCTAAGCCGGATTCCTTAGGATACCATAATTCTAAGTGTATAGTGCCTTTAACGTATCGGAATATACACTTAACCGCTTCTAGGTGAGAGGTTTTGGGATCCTCTTGAAAACGAGCACAAAGGCAGACACTAAACATGATATCGGGTCTACTTGCCGTCAAGTATAGTAAACTACCTATCATTCCTCTATACTTGGTGTTATCTACGGACTCACCTTCATCGTCCTTTGTGAGCTTTACTTCCGTAGACATGGGAGTTTTCATGGGTTTTGAGTCTTTTAGGCCAAATTTCTTAAGCATTTCCTTAATGTACTTAGATTGGTTAAAAAATATTCCATCTTCTAATTGTTTTATTTGTAATCCTAGGAAGAAGTTAAGTTCACCCATCATACTCATCTCAAACTCATCATGCATGATTTTGGAAAATTCATCACACATGTCTTGACAAGTCGATCCAAATATAATGTCATCAACATATATTTGGACAATGATGAGATTTGGGTCTTTCCTTTTAGTGAAAAGAGTGTTATCTACCATTCCCATGGAATAATCATGTTTAATAAGAAAAGCTTTTAATCGATCATACCAAGCTTTGGGAGCTTGTTTGAGTCCATACAAAGCTTTCTTTAACTTATAAACATAATCAGGTTTTGCGAAGTCAATGAATCCTGGAGGTTGTGCCACATATACCTCCTCATTGATAAAACTGTTAAGGAATGCACTTTTCACGTCCATTTGGAATAACTTAAAATCTAGGGCGCAAGCATAGGCAAGTAATATCCTAATTGATTCTAGTCTAGCTACGGGGGCATAAGTTTCGTCATAATCAATTCCTTCTTGTTGATTATAACCTTGGGCAACTAACCTAGCTTAGTTCCTAGTAACTATTCCGTTCTCATCTAACTTATTCCTATATACCCATTTAGTTCCTATGATGGTCATATTCTTTGGATTTGGGACTAATTCCCAAACATCATTTGCCTTAAATTGATTTAATTATTCTTGCATAGCTATAACCCAACTTTCATCTTTTAAGGCCTCGTTAATGTTCTTAGGTTCTATTGCTGAGAGGAAACAAAAGAAATTGTTTTTATCTTGGGCTTGTGACCTAAGGGTTCTTTGGTTAAGATGTCCTATTATATTATCTAATGGATGTGATTTAGATTCTTTAATATTAACAGTTTTGTTATTTTCTAAGTGAATGTCTTCATTATCATTTCATATGGGTTTTGTTTTACTAACCTCAATAGCTTCATCTTCGACTAAATCATCATCTTCTAAAGGTATTGTTTTAGGAGGTGGTGGTGTTTCATCAAATGTTACATTTAGTGATTCCTCTACTTTCATGGAGTGTTTGTTAAGTATTATATATGCTTTGCTATTTTGTGAGTATCCTAAAAATATTCCTTCATATGATTTTGGATCAAACTTAGTGAGGTAATCCTTAGTGTTTAGAATATAACATTTACTTCCAAATACCCTAAAATAGCTTAAGTTTGGTTTTCTACCTCTTAATAACTCATAAGGAGTTTTTCCTAGAATTCTCCTAATTGATACCCTATTTAAAATATAAGTCGATGTATGTACGGCGTGACACCAAAATTTTTGTGGGATGGATTGTTCATTTAACATAGTTCTACTCATTTCTTGTAGTGACCTATTTTTTCTTTCTACTACGCCATTTGATTGAGGAGTACGAGGAGTGGAGAAATTGTGAGATATTCCATTTAACTCACAATATTTTCCGAATTGTACTTCATTATCAAATTCTCTACCATGGTCCGTCCTAATGGCAACTATTGAGCATCCTAATTTATTTTGAATCATTTTACTAAATATTTCAAATTTTTCAAAGGCTTGGGTTTTGTCACTTAAAAACCTAGTCCACGTGTATCGTGAGTAGTCATCTACTATTACTAAGGTATATTTGTTTCGTCCATAGCTCCGCACAGCGGATGGACCGAAAAGATCCATATGTAATAATTCTAGGCACCTAGTAGTGGATACTATATTTTTAGCTTTGTGACTAGCATGAGCTTGTTTTCCAATTTTACATGCATCACAAAAATGCTTGTCATATTTTAGATTAGGAAAATTTCTAACTAATTCCTTAGAGGCCAAAGATTGTATTTGTTGCATGTTAGCATGTCCTAATCTCCTATGCCACAATGTAGAGTTTTCATCTAGGGTCGTTAGGCATATCCTATCCTCAGGCTTGTTTCCTAGTTTCATAACATATATGTCGCCTTTCCTAATTCCTCTACCTATAATTTTTCCATTCTTAACTATTTCACTATCCTCTTCGGTAAATGTGACTTTCCATTTATTATCACATATTTGTCCTACACTAAGCAAGTTATATATTAAATTATCTACATACTCTACATTTTCAATAGTAAGTGAGTCTTGAGAAATCGTACCTTTGCCAATGATTTTTCCACGTAAGTCACTACCGAAAATAACGTTACCTCCATTGTATGCCTTGTATGTAGAGAATAGCTTGTGGTTCCCCGTCATGTGCCTCGAACATCCGCTATCTTTGATCCATTCGTCAGGTTCCAAGTCAATTCCTAAACATATTTCGTCGGTTTCTTTTGCCATAAAACACTTTTCGTCTCTTGGCTTTTCAACTTCTTCTTTGTCACTATCACTCCATGTTCCACTCATAAAGGCGCCTTGATTTTCATAACCCGGTGGCTTTAGACATTCGCCAATGAGATGATTTGGACTTCCACATCTAAAGCACTTTCTTTTCCCGTAGTTGTCACTTCTATTTCTTTGGAATGCTTTTCTTTCGTCTCGTGATGATCTAGTGAATCTTCCTCGTCTCTTGAAGAATTTCTTGAATTCTCTTATGGCCATTGCATATTCTTCGTCTTCACTTTCGTCACTTGAATCATCATCATCACTAGGTTCCTTTTTGGCTTTTAGAGCAATGGATTTGGTTTGTTCTTTCTTGACTTTGACCGTTTCCGAATCTCTTCTTATGATTTCTTCATGAACCTTCAAGTTGCCAATTAGTTCATCTAGTGATAACGTCATCAAGTTCTTTGATTCTTCAATTGCCGTGACCTTAGCTCGCCATTTTGGAAGCAATGCCCTAAGAAATTTCCTGACACAATTTTTACTAGAAAATGTCTCAGCAAGTTCTTTTAAACTTGTGATAATAGTGTTAAACTTAGCAAAAGCATTATCAATTGATTCCTCTTCCGGAATCGTAAATTGTTCATATTGTTGTACAAGAAGATCTTATTATCTTTGACTTGGCTATTACCTTGGTGAGTAATTAGTAAAGAATCCCAAATTTCTTTGGCGGTTTTACACATAAAAATTCTTTCATATTCTTTGCGTGGTAACGCATTATAAATGACCATTTTAGCCTCATTATTTTTTGCTAATTTCTTTTTCAAATCATCATTTTGTTCTTCGAAAGATACAATTTCATCCATTTTAGTTTCAACATTATATTGAATAGGAGGAAAATCACCAAAGGTAATAATATGCCAAAATCAAGATCTTTTGATTTCACATACGTTTCGAATCTATTTTTCCAATATAAAAATCCATCACTTTCAAATAGTGGTGGTCTTTGCATAGATTGCCCTTCTAAATATTTTTCAGATTTCATAGATTGTTACAAGTTTTAAAATACAATATATTTTAAAAAATCTTGCTAGATGTGGCTCTTGATACCAATTGTGGAAAACTAGAAGGGGGGTTGAATAGTTTTACGTCTTTTTAATTTGTTATAAAAAACAGTTTTAGTGTTTTCTTAGCTTTTAAAAACTTAGATTCGATAATATGTGATCTCAAGTCTTGCACAATATAAACAACTATCAATAAATAATATATAACAATGATAAGTAATGAAATAAGTAAGAGATGGAAAGATCGAACCGCGAGACAAGAGATTTATAGTGGTTCGGCTACAAGGACACCTTCCTTGCCCTACTTCACTCCCCGAGCACCTAACTCGAGAGTTTTCTTCACTATATCAACAAGCTCCCTTATGGCGGAGAAAACCTTACACACCAATTTACACACTACAACTTCTTCACACCTAAGTCACAACTTCTTCAAATCAATCTACTTCACAACTAACTACTCCACACCTAGCTTCTTCACTACAATCTAATTCCTAACTTTTCTTCTTCACACCAAGCTACTAACTAATCACACAATCTATATATCTAGCACAACTATCTACAATCAATTATTCACAACAATCTTCACAAAGAATAATGTAAGTAGTCTTGATGATGCACCAACAACTTGGATGTGGAGATCACAACAAGTTGTAATACTTCTTGTCTTGGGGGATAGAAGTATTCTTCTCTTGCACTTTAGAGGATGAAGTTTGAATCACTTTGAAACAAATAATTATACACTTATGATCAAAGGATAAGAGAATAGAAATGTGGATCTAGATCAGAAAGTTTAGAAGTGCAAAAGGTGAGAAAATTCTGAGGAATGAACCAGTATTTATAGGGGAGAAAAATACTGTTCTGGAGCGTGGCCGGTCCCCTTAATGATTAAGGGGGCCGCCTAAGGAATTAAGGGGGCCGCCCCTTCAGAACGTTGGTTTTTCTTTTATTTTAGTGGGGATTATTTTTCTGGATAAAATTTGCCATTTTTGGTTGGAAATTTGAAATCATATATTTATAATGAATTAAACATATTCTTTTAATTCCAAAAGTAATTTTGTAAAAGATATAAGATGTTTAATAAATTTTATAAAAATTCTAGTGATTAGAAAATTTTCCTTTGATCATGAAATGCAATAAACCCTTTGTTTATTCATACCTTAAGTGATATGGAAGGAAAGACAAATATTAAGCATTAAAAACTTGTTTACGTCATAAGTTTTAGATTAATGAGTTTATGCTTTGTAATTATCAAAACGTAGAGCCATTGTTAATTTGCTAACAATGTTTTAAGACATTATTTATGTCAACAGTTATGTTATAGTTAGTAAGTGCTTAAGTTGAAATGGAGAGTTTGAGCCAAATTTCTGCGTATTTGAAAGACTTGGAAGATATGTTCAAGGATTCCGGTGATTCCATGGAAAAGTTGGAGAGTATGTTGGAAAAAGTAAAGTTGGATTTAGAAGGAGAAGAAGTTGTTGGTGACAATGTTTCTTATTTGCCACATGAAATGTGTTATCCAAAGAAGGAGAAAGAGAGAAAAGTTGTTGTTTTCACTAGAGCACCACCTAAGAAATATGATGCTCCACACATGAGGTATTCTACACCTTGTGCGGTGGAAGGAGTTAAAGCGTGGGATGCGGAATTGAATATGGAATATGGAGACAATTACATTTCGGAAGAAATGCTTGACAAACTTGGTTTTGTTAGGCTTGATTATGGAAGTTATGGTAAGAAGGAAGTGAAAGGAGTTAGAGTGAATATTCATGGTCACATCTTTAAAGTTGATTTTGTTGTTTTGGAGTATACTAATGAAGATGAACCGGAAGTGATTTTTTGTAGAGATTTTTAGTGAATACCAAGTATAGTTTGGATTTTGCACTTGGGGAGTTGAGAATTAACATAAGTGATTTGGAAGAAGGGAAGAGTGTGAATGATATGCTTGTTGATGTTTGTGAAGGAATGGAAATGATGAAGGAAGGAAAGGATGAAGTTTGTAAGATGGGTAAAGCTAACCAAAACAAAACACCATTGAACAAATTAACCCAACCCTCCACCCAAAAAGAAAACAAATCATCATCATCATCATCATCCAAAACACCACCTAATTCACCAAAAAGTACCAAACCTTTAACCAAAGAGAAAAAACAAGCTATTTTGGAGAATCTTGAAGCAAAAATTAGTAAATTGATGGAAAACAAACCGGTCATTGAAGTGTTGAGGAATTATATGGAGTAGGGGTGAGCAAATGGACCGAGAATCGAACCGGAACCGACCCAACCCGAACCGCATTTTAGAACCGCGGTTCGGTTCTCGGTTCTTAGATATTTCAAATCTCGGTTCTCGGTTCGGTCCGGTCCGGAACCACGGGTATCGGTCTGGAACCGAAGAACCGCATGTCTTTTCAGTAATTATCATTTTGATGCAGATTAATGCATTTTGTTTGTTAAAAACCAGTTGACATGTCAGAGAATCTTAGTGTAATATGCTAGCTTATGGTTTTCGCATGAAAAATAGCAAGCTTCTTAATAAGTTATTATCTTGTATAAAAAGTTAACTATCTAAATAATAAGAAATTAAACCAAACTACGAAGATAGTTTGTATGAAAAAATAGCAAGCTTCTTCATAAATGTTTTATCATGTAACAGGTTACATGCCATTTTGTAATTTGCTTTTGTTTCTAGTCCTTCGCTAACTAAATGTTATATAAATTTTTCATTCGAAAAGATTAATAAAATACAAAGGAAAGAAACATGTGCCATGCCACATGTCTAGCTATTTTCTTCAATCTGCATGTAAGCTATTGTACTTGATTGAGAAGTTGATTTTTTTTTAAGAATAGAAGTTGGTTTAATGATATACGCAAACGGTAATAAGTAACAACTGAACCTCCTATGAGCTGAGTTAATTAATGATCAATGGCAAAATACACACTGCACTCAATTGAACCAAAAGTTTCGGATGAACCATCACTTGAAGTAATGCAAACACATATAAAATATTAAATTTTGGGTGGTTTTTCAAAATTTGCGGTTCCGAATGGGTAGAACCGAAATACCCTAACCGGACCCGAGAACCGAACCGAACCGAACCGAAACATGTTTTTCGGTCCGGTTCTCGGTTCCTAGAATATGAGCTTTTCGGTTCTCGGTTCTTTCGGTTCCGGGTCGGTTCCCTGCGGTTCCGGAACCGCGCTCACCCCTAATATGGAGTATAGGAAGAAGTTAGATGGAGTTATGTTGGCAAAGTCTAAGTTAGAGGATAATAGTTTTGATGAAGTAGAGGAGAGAAGGATAATTGAGAATGGGCTCCCAAAGAAAATGAATGATCCCGGAAATTTTGTTTTACCTGTTAAAATTAATGGGACAACTCCTTTATATGCATTAGCCGATACGGGTTCTAGTGTGAGTATTATGCCTTATCCATTGTATCATAAGTTAGGATTAAGAGACCCTACACCTAACAATTCTAAACTCACTATGGCGGATAATTCTAAGGCAAAAGCAATGGGAGAAGTAAGAAATGTGAGAGTTCAAATTGGTTATCAAGCATTCTTGGCGGATTTTCTTGTGTTGGATGTTGCGGTTGATAAGGAACTACCTTTGTTGTTAGGTAGACCATTTTTAAGAACTTGTGGAGCTATAATAGATATGGGAAAAGGTACCATGACAATTGATGATGGAGTTCTTAAGAATACTTACTATCCAAAGCCTAGAGGGGGTAGTAATGGAGATGATAATGATGAGGACCAAGAGGAGGATTACCTTGGTTGCTTTGAAGTAGGAAGGGATGAAGATGGTAGACCAAAGTTTGGTCCATGCACACCTAGTTTCTTTGATATTGAAGATGAAATGGAAAGAGCTCTAGCAATGGAGGCTTTCTTTAATCCATTTAAAAATATTTTTGTGTTTAACAAGTTGACAGATTTTCTTGGATCTTTACCGGTCCAATTGAAGAACTTGGAATGGGGTTCTGAAGGACATAGCATTTACAAAAGAGAAGAAGGAGATGGTGATTGGCATTGCAAATTTGATATCACATGTCCAAGTGGAAGGAACTTTGCAAAAACTTTCAAAACTTAAAAGACTACTAGGAAGTTGGCAAACAAGTATCGTGGAGAAGACATTCTTAGGAATGAATATTTCTATGGATGAAGAAGAATGATCACAAGAATAAAGCACATCTTGTGCTAGTTTGTTTGTTTCGTACTTTTATTTTTCAGGCATTTTATTTCATGTTTTTAAGTTTTATGCATTTCATGTTTGAATGAGACTATCTATCTATCTATTTATTTATCTATTTATCTTTTTATTTAGTTTAAGTTTTTAGTTTTTAGAGGTTAAGTTATGTTTTAGTTTTAAGTTTAGAAGTAGAAGTAGATGGCCAAAATTTTTAGTAGACAAAGTGTGTTTGAAATACATACAAGATAATAAGTTTGAGAAAAGAAAAAGCTACTAGCACTTGTGTCAAGTTTAGTAGTGGAAAGAAAAAACTTTGAAAAATCAATTTCATACAAAACCGAACAGATGGATTCACAACTGATCGGATGGAGTTGAATATATAAACCAAAATTTTCAAAAACTTAAGAAAAACACATACACACAATCCACCAAAAATTGGGGTTAAAAATTCGATCATAAGAAGTTGTTAGAAGGTTGCAGGAGTGATAATTAATCCTCAATGGCATCAAGTCAAGTAAGTTATATCATTAATTTTGTTCAATTAAGTTTTAATTCGGATGATTGAAATTAGGTCACGAATTGGGTATTTTAGAATTAGTTCGAATTGAGATGTAATATTTTGAGGATAAGTGCTTAGATGATAGGAGAAGGTATTGCAAAAAGAATTAGATCAATTGGTTAAGTTTTGAGTAAGAATTCATTAATTGAATTTTCGGATTGAATTGGGTATAATCTTTAGAGCTAGTTTATTTGAAATTGAGGAATCCCAGAAGTTATATGATTGATAATTAGTGATGTTAGGTTATTGCATTGTTGATTAGAGCACTAATTGGAAGATTTTAGTAGATGATGTTCTTGGTTTTTATAGAATCATTAGGTTGATGATTGGAAATGTTAAGAATCATTGATAGGAGAGTTTAGATGATTAGAAGTACTCAAGAATGGGAGATTACAAGTTAGAAAGAAGTTCGGATTGATTGGGAAACGTTTAGGATGGATTGAAGATGAATGAAGTTTGCAGAAAATTCCAACCGAATCGGTTGCGAGTTGCAACCGATCAGTTGGAAGTGTGCCAAAGTTGTAACCGATTCGGTTGGACCTCAAACCGATCGGTTGGACGCCTCGGAAAAATTTTTGACAATTTTTGAAAATGCGTTTTCTAGTTTCTAAATTGATTGGTATTAGTTCTTATACTTATATACTAACCTAATTTGAGATTTCTTTCAGGGAAATGTTGCAAGATTGGGACGAAATCCGATTGTTAACAAGTATTTGAAAAGGAACGAGAGGAAGAGGATTACTTTTAGTTTGAAACCGGAGTCTAATGAAAATGTCAAGTTTTTTCATGTGCAAAACAAAGATGAGAAGAATGCGTATAGAGAACGTCTTTCAACACTTCAAGAGAGGAAGATTGCTAAGCCTAGGTTGATTGATTGGGAATTGCTTGAGGAGTATGAATGTGAGGATCAATTAAGGAGCATGATGACTATTGTAACACCCCCAAAATACCGCAGCGGAAGACTGTGTCACTGAGGGTGCTACTTCATAATACAAAGTACAAGTTATAGAAAACGAACTCTAAATGAAACGTTTTGAAAAGTTACCATTCTATTAATGAATTCAAAGTTACAAACATGAGATTCCAAAGTATGATACATAAATGTATACAAAATGTTTTTGAATGGTAAATGATAAAAGCGTAAGTCTTCAGAATATGCAGCTTGACTCTAAGTTCCACGCACTAGCTATCGCCTTACTAACCTGAGATAAACATGCTAAAGTGTCAACACAATGGTTGGTGAGTTCATAGAGTTTGTCTTAAAACAGTTGAAAAAGCCTTAAAGAATGATCACACAGCAAAGGCATCGTGAATCCACTCAGTTACAAGTCCCGCCATAAGAGACTTGTAACCTGTGTGTTCACAACCCACTGCTAACATATAGTATAATAAAGACATGTATAAGTTCATCAAAACAATTAAGCAATTAGTAGTGAGTCTCTACTTCATCTCCGAAGACCTCACTTGGGTATGCTGCTCACAAGGAAGGTAATAGCATTGGTTCTACTTCATCTCCGAAACCCAATGCGTGTGTTATCCAAGGAGACTTACAAGTACTGGGAGCCACTTCCCAAAGACAACTGGGAGCCACTTCCCAAAGATAAAAGACAGTCATGTATGTATGAAATCAAGTATAATGCCATCAAGTATAAGACAATCAAGTATAAAACAATCAAGTATAAATGTTTTGAGTATTTGTACAAGTAAGCAAGTAGTTGAGCATGTATCCCCCCCCCCCAAGAGTTAAAACAAGTATGAAAAGAGTAGGGGCTATGACTCACCTTAAGCTTATGTAATGAGAAATGAAAGTGGTAGTCGAATCGCGAAAATCTCTAAGAGCAGCCTATAATAGAACGTTGTGACTTAGGTTTGGAGTAACGTCTAAGAATACGAAGAATTGCCTATATATGTCTTGCATAATGTTCATGATGTAGTACTTAGTATATAGTGCAAGTCTTTAAGTATAAATGGTCTATGAAACATGTATAGGTTGTATATCTCTTACTACCGTTCGGGCTGACATAATTCAGAAGTCATGGAGTAAACGTTCGAGGAGCCAGGACACTTTAATTCGTAAATCCACAACTCATCTCGACGGCTTACTTAATGAACTCCTCACATGAGGCTCCCTACTATTGTAGTATTTGATAACATATATATATAAGCTTTTTGATCTTTAAAAGTTATATGGTCTTTAGCCGTGGCTTTGCCGTGACCTTGGTCATTGTTACCATGGTCTTAAGACTCAACCTTGGCTTTAGCCATGGTTGTGGTCTTGGCTTTAGGTCATTAGACCTCTTGGTCTTAGTAAAACATAACTATTATATAGTGACTTTGGTCTAAAAATGGGGTGTTAAGAATTTGAAGAAAATTATCACTCAGAAAGCGTTTTCAGGGCTCGAGCTTCTTTGTTCCTGAACGAAAACGTCGTTCCGGACAACTTTTGTGTTTTAACTTTTTGATGAATTGGACCAGAAGGGTGACTTTCAAAATCAAAATCTGATCAGAATGTTATTTAGGCAGTTTTGCTGTTTTGGTTTCGCTAGCTTCAAATGGTCATAACTTTTGACTCGGGTACTCGTTTTGGGTGATTCAAATTGCTATGTTTTCATTGTTAAGTCCTCTTTAACAGTAAGTAAGTTTCAAATATCATAGTTGTACTATTTTGGTCGTGGTTCTCCATAAAAATCACTAGTTTGCTTGTTTACTTGTCATAAGTTAACATATGTATACCAATACTTGTTTTATCCATTTTTAAACATCATGAACACAATAACAAGAACATATATAGAATGAAAGGAACAAAAAGAGCATAAAAATGATAATTAAGCAAGGAGTATGTTAGGGTTTGCTTACAACTTTTGGCTTTCTCTTAAGAAAGGAAGTCAAGTATAGAACTAGGACACTAAACCTATGCTTGTAAACCCTTCACCACAACTCTTGTAACCCTTGCTAGCCTTGATCTAACCCTTGTGAAAACCCATTAACTTCAGCCCTAGTACCCATGTGTAGCTCCTAATTCAACCATGGAATCACCAAACAAACTTAAGAACTAGGTAGAGAATACTAAGACCTTGAACTTTGTAGTGTAACTTGTATATTGAAGATCAAAGGATCATGGTGCTAGGATATAGTAGTGTGGCGTTTTTGGTGATGAAGAAAGGAAGCAAATGAACTTGTATTTATACTATGAATGAGGAGGTTAGGAAGCTTACTAGGAAATTACTTAAACTTGGAGACAAAGTTGTAATTAAAAATGATCTAATGGCTAAAGTCATGAGATGATGCCACAAGTGTGAATGCCCCCCCCCCCTAGTGGCGGTTCATAAGTCTTGGGGAGCAAGGTGTGGACTTTTGATGATATTATCCTACTTATGTGACTAGTTTTGGACCCGTAAATTGCTAACCGTAAATGCTTAAGTCACGAAACGTAAAACCGGGTATCCTAAAAATATGAAACTTATAAATATGGTTAAACATGTCAATATACTCCATAATAAAATATAAAATGAGTGGTAGGTTCTATTGGGTGCTAAAACCCTGCTAAAAACTGGAAACACGGGTCTAAAACGCGTAATTCGCGTAAAACGCTGAACTGGAAAACGTAAAATTCCGAAACTTTTGGAATTGTCCTAAAATGAGAGAAAATCATATTTCTATTATTTATAATGTTTTATGGACATATCGGGATGCTAGAATGACGTTTAAACCTAAAAGTAAATCTCGGACACGGCTTTGTGATTTTTGCATAAATGATCCGACGAGCGTCAAACTCTCGGATTATCGTTAAAATAGTTTAACTTACGAGAATATGAAATAAAAATTTCTGAGATGAATAGTGAAAAGTGAATAGTAAAAGTGAATAGTGAAATTTTCGGGAATAAAAGTTAACCTGAAATTGCGAATTGTTACAGTCTCTACCCCTTAAGGAGAACTTCGTCCCGAAGTTCAGTTGATGTTAACTACTTACGGTGTGTCTAAAAGAATTCGGGATTTCAGGATCTCTAAAATAGTGGTGTTCACTCTGATTCATCTAAGGTTCTGGTTAAGGAGTCGTATCGGCTACAATTAAGCCCACTTATTTATAACACATTACTTACATAAAGAAGCGTCCAAATTTATGTAAGTAAGGTCTCATAAACTTATGGTTCGGTGATTTACAATTTCTTTATTTAAATGAAGAGGCGTCCCAATCCATTTAAATAAGGAGATTCTAAAACATCCTACTTAAGAATTTCCGACACAAAATCCGCCTTCTGAGGCCGATAGTAAGATAATCAAGTCATCAAATCCCTAAAGCTAAGCAATAATATTATTTAACTCAAATCTTGTGTCTCATCAAACAAGAACTGTCACAAGATCAAGTTAAATAATTAGTTATTACTGAGCTCCATGTTTTTAATGACCCGACTAATCTCTGGGGCTCCTTATAATACTAAAGTCACATCATCTAACAGCGTGGAACTAAACCAACAACTACCAAGAAGCGTATGCGTATGTAGTGTGTGTAAGGCAAATAAAGAGGAGAGTCTTAACGTATATATCAGTTATAGTCTAGGCACTAAATGCAACCTAGTTCTCTATAACCAAGGCTCTGGTACCAATCTGTAACACCCCCAAAATACCGCAGCGGAAGACTGTGTCACTGAGGGTGCTACTTCATAATACAAAGTACAAGTTATAGAAAACGAACTCTAAATGAGACGTTTTGAAAAGTTACCATTCTATTAATGAATTCAAAGTTACAAACATGAGATTCCAAAGTATGATACATAAATGTATACAAAATGTTTTTGAATGGTAAATGATAAAAGCGTAAGTCTTCAGAATATGCAGCTTGACTCTAAGTTCCACGCACTAGCTATCGCCTTACTAACCTGAGATAAACATGCTAAAGTGTCAACACAATGGTTGGTGAGTTCATAGAGTTTGTCTTAAAACAGTTGAAAAAGCCTTAAAGAATGATCACACAGCAAAGGCATCGTGAATCCACTCAGTTACAAGTCCCGCCATAAGAGACTTGTAACCTGTGTGTTCACAACCCACTGCTAACATATAGTATAATAAAGACATGTATAAGTTCATCAAAACAATTAAGCAATTAGTAGTGAGTCTCTACTTCATCTCCGAAGACCTCACTTGGGTATGCTGCTCACAAGGAAGGTAATAGCATTGGTTCTACTTCATCTCCGAAACCCAATGCGTGTGTTATCCAAGGAGACTTACAAGTACTGGGAGCCACTTCCCAAAGACAACTGGGAGCCACTTCCCAAAGATAAAAGACAGTCATGTATGTATGAAATCAAGTATAATGCCATCAAGTATAAGACAATCAAGTATAAAACAATCAAGTATAAATGTTTTGAGTATTTGTACAAGTAAGCAAGTAGTTGAGCATGTATCCCCCCCAAGAGTTAAAACAAGTATGAAAAGAGTAGGGGCTATGACTCACCTTAAGCTTATGTAATGAGAAATGAAAGTGGTAGTCGAATCGCGAAAGTCTCTAAGAGCAGCCTATAATAGAACGTTGTGACTTAGGTTTGGAGTAACGTCTAAGAATACGAAAAATTGCCTATATATGTCTTGCATAATGTTCATGATGTAGTACTTAGTATATAGTGCAAGTCTTTAAGTATAAATGGTCTATGAAACATGTATAGGTTGTATATCTCTTACTACCGTTCGGGCCGACATAATTCAGAAGTCATGGAGTAAACGTTCGAGGAGCCAGGACACTTTAATTCGTAAATCCACAACTCATCTCGACGGCTTACTTAATGAACTCCTCACATGAGGCTCCCTACTATTGTAGTATTTGATAACATATATATATAAGCTTTTTGATCTTTAAAAGTTATATGGTCTTTAGTCGTGGCTTTGCCGTGACCTTGGTCATTGTTACCATGGTCTTAAGACTCAACCTTGGCTTTAGCCATGGTTGTGGTCTTGGCTTTAGGTCATTAGACCTCTTGGTCTTAGTAAAACATAACTATTATATAGTGACTTTGGTCTAAAAATGGGCTGTTAAGAATTTGAAGAAAATTATCACTCAGAAAGCGTTTTCAGGGCTCAAGCTTCTTTGTTCCTGAACGAAAACGTCGTTCCGGACAACTTTCGTGTTTTAACTTTTTGATGAATCGGAATAGAAGGGTGACTTTCAAAATCAAAATCTGATCAGAATGCTATTTAGGCAGTTTTGCCGTTTTGGTTTCGCTAGCTTCAAATGGTCATAACTTTTGACTCGGGTACTCGTTTTGGGTGATTCAAATTGCTATGTTTTCATTGTTAAGTCCTCTTTAACAGTAAGTAAGTGTCAAATATCATAGTTGTACTATTTTGGTCGTGGTTCTCCATAAAAATCACTAGTTTGCTTGTTTACTTGTCATAAGTTAACATATGTATACCAATACTTGTTTTATCCATTTTTAAACATCATGAACACAATAACAAGAACATATATAGCATGAAAGGAACACAAAGAGCATAAAAGTGATAATTAAGCAAGGAGTATGTTAGGGTTTGCTTACAACTTTTGGCTTTCTCTTAAGAAAGGAAGTCAAGTATAGAACTAGGACACTAAACCTATGCTTGTAAACCCTTCACCACAACTCTTGTAACCCTTGCTAGCCTTGATCTAACCCTTGTGAAAACCCATTAACTTCAGCCCTAGTACCCATGTGTAGCTCCTAATTCAACCATGGAATCACCAAACAAACTTAAGAACTAGGTAGAGAATACTAAGACCTTGAACTTTGTAGTGTAACTTGTATATTGAAGATCAAAGGATCATGGTGCTAGGATATAGTAGTGTGGCATTTTTGGTGATGAAGAAAGGAAGCAAATGAACTTGTATTTATACTATGAATGAGGAGGTTAGGAAGCTTACTAGGAAATTACTTAAACTTGGAGACAAAGTTGTAATTAAAAATGATCTAATGGCTAAAGTCATGAGATGATGCCACAAGTGTGAATGCCCCCCCCCCCCCTAGTGGCAGTTCATAAGTCTTGGGGAGCAAGGTGTGGACTTTTGATGATATTATCCTACTTATGTGACTAGTTTTGGACCCGTAAATTGCTAACCGTAAATGCTTAAGTCACGAAACATAAAACCGGGTATCCTAAAAATATGAAACTTATAAATATGGTTAAACATGTCAATATACTCCATAATAAAATATAAAATGAGTGGTAGGTTCTATTGGGTGCTAAAACCCTGCTAAAAACTGGAAACACGGGTCTAAAACGCGTAATTCGCGTAAAACGCTGAACTGGAAAACGTAAAATTCCGAAACTTTTGGAATTGTCCTAAAATGAGAGAAAATCATATTTCTATTGTTTATAATGTTTTATGGACATATCGGGATGCTAGAATGACGTTTAAACCTAAAAGTAAATCTCAGACACGACTTTGTGATTTTTGCAGAAATGATCCGACGAGCGTCAAACTCTCGGATTATCATTAAAATAGTTTAACTTACGAGAATATGAAATAAAAATTTCTGAGATGAATAGTGAAAAGTGAATAGTAAAAAGTGAATAGTGAAAAGTGAATAGTGAAATTTTCGGGAATAATAGTTAACCTGAAATTGCGAATTGTTACAACTATGATTTATGTGTATCCTGGTGATGGAGATAGGTTTGAAGATTATTCTTAGGAAAGAGCTTTTAGTATTCGTGAAGATGTTTACAAGGAATGGTGTTTGGAGTTCTTTTCTACGTTCTACTTTGATAGAAAGGTAAATGATGTTCTTGGAGATGTTTGTGTTTGGTTTAGATTGTGTGGTCGCGAACATGCTTTATCTTTGCCAAAATTTGCAGTTGCACTTGGTTTATATGAGGAGAGTGAGATTCAACATAGGTTGTTTGGACCACATTTTGTGAGTTTAGCTAGAGGTAATGATCAATACACGGGTATTGATGAATATTGGAATAGAATTGGTGATCCAACTTGTCTTAGGAGAAATTCTTCTAGGATTAGGAATCCATTGTTGAAGGTTTTACAAAAGTTGATTTCTTGGGGATTGTTACATAGGAGCGGTGGACAAGACAAATGTAGTCAACCGGACCTATGGGTGATGAAGTTGTTGGAGGAAGACAAGAATGGGAATGTGGCATGGATTATTGCCAAGTATCTTTCGAAGAGAGCACCGGGGATTAAGAAACAAAGTGATGTTTGTGGAGGTCATTATGTGACCATGTTGGCTAAAAATCTTGGGTATTTTAATGATGATGAGTTGAGGAAGTGTAGAGTGAGATATGGGATGCTTTTAGTTTTGGGAAAGCATTGGATAGGATTAACAAGACTTTGGGACCTTGGATCCAACCAAGTGTGGCGGCACAATCCGGAGCTTATGCAGGAGCGCCATCACAACCTCAAATGGGGAGTTTTCCGGGTAGTACCCAAAGTGGTTTTGATTCAGGATGGGGTGATTAGAACCGTGAATTAAATGCTATTGAGTGTAGGGATGTTTGGAGAGATTCAATGCAAATGAGGAATAATTACAACTATGATTATTCCATGCCTATGATCCAACATTTGGCACGAGATGCCAATTATGAGGTACCTCCCTACAATCCACCAAATGTTCCACCATACCCTTTACCATATTCTCCATATCCTAGACCATACCCCTATCCTTATCCTGGTTATTCACCATTTCCCAAGCCATATCCTCCATATGGTAGACTTCCCGAGTATGGTAGTTCAGGTGTTAATGTGGGTGGACCAAGTTTTAATCCTGGAGGATCGAGTTATGATGTTGGAGGTTCGTCATCAAGAGCTGGAAAGAAGAAGAGACGAGTGGTGGACGAGGACGATGAAGAAGATGTTGATGAGGATGAAGAGGATAGCGAGGACGAGTTCATTCGTTTCGATGTAAGTTATTGATGGTGACGTTTGATCACATGGATTATGGCTGTTTTTAAAAACAATTATGTGTCGAACAATTTCTATTTCTATTATCTTTAACTATTTCTTGCAGGATTTATAACGTAACGTAATTTTCTATATATTTGGTTTAGATATGTTTTTGTTTGTGTTTGTTTGGTTGTTTCGTATATTTTGCAGTTTTCTTGCAGGAGTTTTATTACGGAAGCATATAGTTGATCAACGTTTGGAGTCGGTAAACTCATTTGCTTTTTATGATTAAATATGCATGTTGCGTATTTAACTCCGGTATTTTCTAAATTTTTCCATTTCCTTTACTTTGAAGTTAGTTTTTTTATTACATTGAGGACATGCAAAACTTAAGTGTGGGGGAAGGAAGAAAATAGAAAAATTGCATAATTTTTAATTTGTTTTAATTTTTAATTTTTAAATTTTCGTTTTAGAGTCGTGAACTTTAGTAACTAGTAGTAGTTCGCCCTTCATATTTTAGTTAAAATAAGGTTGATTTCATGGTATATAATAATGATATTTTTTGAGAATAAATTCAAGTTTTAAAGAGCAATTTGTCTCGGAATTGATAACATTTGCTAGCACAATTTTATACCCTTATTACTTTAAATTGTGAGGATTAGTTTTTTTTTTATGAGAATAGTATTTCTTATACTATTTACATATTTCATGATGAGTGTGCCGGTGGTTGTGTTAATTCTAGAACTTGTACTTGTTATGCATTACGGTTAAAATCATTTTTGAATGATAAGGATATATTCATATGATAAGAGGCAAATTTAGGAATAAAACCAAATGGCCATCTGTTTACAAAATAATTTTTGCTAACCACATTGGTTAGTTACCCTCGTATTTGGAACCCATTTGTTAGCGTTCATCTTTAGCGCTAGATACCCTTAGTTTCACCCTTTGAGCCATCCTTTACATTTCGTTTAATCCAGAAAAATACAAAAAGATTTTACACTTTAAACCTTAGCCTAACCCTTGTCAAAGTCTAAATGGTGGATTGCTAGTTGCTTGCTTGCTTGGTTAGTTTTTGATGATTATTAGTTAGCCACACTTCACAATTCATGTGTGTGCCATTCCAACAAAGATGAAGGTGCGTAACTTCGTGTTTTGTATTTTTTTTGTGGTGTATGCTTATGAGAAGTGTGAAAAAAAAAAAAAAAAAAAAAAAAAAAAAAAAAGTCATCGCAACTATAAGGTGACAAATATAGCCAATGTGTTATATTATTATGAATAAAGAAAGTCATAAGATATGTTGTTAGCCGATGTGCTAAGTTTGAAGAATATTTTTATGGTGAATCGATGTATCGACATGTAAAAGTTTGAAGAGGAGAAAGATTGTAACTATTATCATTTTTGAGTTTGTGGATTATTTGAAATTAGCAACTATGGGACTTAGACTTTGATTTTATTTTTCTTTTAAAACCAATTTCATAAATATTCCCATGCCTTATCCTTACCATTTTGAATTAGTGTAATTATTTTGTACGAAAGTTTATAAAACCCTTAGCCTAAACATTACAACCCGAATAAAAGACCTCTTTGACGAATTATTCTATTGTTTTGATACTTGTACAAGCCTATGGTAAGAAACATAAATCATGACTGTGCAATGAGTGATCTATTAATCGTTACACATATTGAGTGATGAGTGAATTTCAAATTATTTTCGTGAGGTGCTTAGAATTGTTATCAAGCTCTTTATTTACTTGATTGAGTTCAAATAAGATATTTGCACTATTACCATTGAATTCAATTTTCTTTTGATTAAGACTTGCTCGAGGGCGAGCAAAGCTCAAGTGTGGGGGATTTGATAACGCTCAAATTTAACATATTTTTAGTCGCGTTATTGTTTGATTTATGTGTGGAAATTGGTCATATTTGTATATATTTGTTACTTAATCGTGGAAAAGTGTTTATACATGCAAATATAGCCAAAAAGCAAGTAAAAATGATTAAAAGATAAAGAAATGAAGTGGACATTCATTTTTGGAGAGTTTCAAGAGGATCAAGGAAGAAAGAAACGCTGCATGAACAAAAGGATTTGATTAAGACAAGTTTACTACACGAAATTATCAAGGAAATATCAAGTTCTAATGGACAAAGTCATGCCACGAAGAAAAATATTGCATGCAACGTAAAACGACGAAGAAAAGACATAGAAACATGTTCAGAATAAATCCAACCGATCGGTTGCAACCCGCAATCGGATCGGTTGGAAACATTCCAGAATTGACCATCCGATCGGATGGCGAGAAACCGATCAGATGGTGATAACTGAAGTTACAAGTTTTGCATTAATTGGCGAATTTACTCCCCATAATCATGTGTGGCTGATCATTTCTGCTTATTTACTGAGGAGGGCGTTTTTACTTGAAGCATAAGTGTCATTAAGCTATATAATGAGCACTTAGGGCCTAGAGATACTTGTACCACCATTATCTAACTTAGTATTACACCAAATCTTGTTAGCTTATCTTATATTGCCAGAAAGTTTACTAAGTGTTGTAAAAACATCCGGAACGTGTTGAGTTAGAGTCTCAAGCATTGGTTCGAGTGTGGAGTTGTTTACTTACATTGGTGAGCAATTGGAGGAGTGTGGTTGTTATAGTTCCACAAGTTTATTCATTGTAATTTTCAAGACTAGGTACATCTTGATACTTATAATGAACAATTGTTACTTTAAGTTTTATGAAAGTTTTCTTATTTACTTGTGTTTTAATATGATTGCTATGGAGTAATTTGCGATATACTTGTGTATATGATGTGATTGGTTAATGGAGTATTATTTTATGAAAAAGGTGATGCATGAAAACATATCTATTTTTATGAGTTTGTTGATATAACATCTTTTCTTGCTTAATTTGTCGGTAAAAACAATTTCTTGAAAAATAGGTCCGAAAGGATTTTCAACTTGTTTTTATTCCAATATATTAATGCACCAAATTAGTATGGAATAGGATGCTTGACAACCATCTTATTTACTTGTTAAAATAGATTTGAGACGATTTCATCACGAAAAAGGACCGAAAGGATTCGTAGGAATTCATAAGAAAAGAATTGATTTTCTAAACAACCATGTGTTTATAGGATTGTCATACTAATTTGATATGTCCGAAAGGAGTCATTTAGGTGATAGAATTCTTAGTAGTAGTGAAAACATGACATACATCATAAATTGTATAACTACTCATTTTTAGTTGCGCATCATAACAAGTTTTACACCAAACTTCGTACTCAAATTGTTACGATACTCCTATTTACCAATCAAGGAATTATACAGAAGTATATGTTTAGTTTTTATTGAGTTTCTTTTAAATTGAGATTTTACATAAATTTGGATTAACAACCCTTATTTAACAAACGTTTTTCTTATTACTAAAAGCACCAAATCCCTTGGGACGATCTAGACTTACCCACCTTTATTAGACCGAACGAGTATACTTGCTCGTATGTGCTAGATAATAATCGGATAATTCGTGTTCATAAATTTTAAAACTTGTACTAATAAAACGCACATCAACATATTCAGGGAAGATCTTGAGCACGGCCATGCAAACATCCTGACAACCCTACGAGGGGCCCAGCAGTATTAAACTTCAAAAATTAATTTGAAGGAACAAATTCTATCTTGACTACAAGCAAAACACACAAACTTTGTAACACTTCCAAAAACAACCCTTATGACTACCAGTTACGTATAGCGTTAAGTTGTTCCACAAAAATGTACTACATTCTTGACACTTATCTTGCATCTCAAGTCTGAGGATAACTTCTCATGATTTACTTAATAATAAAATTCATAAAGTAACATCATGTAGTTGGGATAAGTCCTATATTCGGTATCATTGAATATCATCTGAAATGGCATGACTACGCATCAATATACTTTAAGTATATTATACCAACCTTCAGATTTGTCTTGATTTAATAATATTCACATATTATTAACTGACAACGGATAATTTAAAATAACATTTATTCATGGATTAAACATACAAATATAGGATACAATTTTATTATAAATTAAACATACCATGTATTAAAATTTATTATAATAATTGTTTAACATCACTTATCCAAATACTAAATAGATCAATGCATGATAACTCTTGTTGATGAATTATATCTCAAGCAATGACATTCATACTTGTTGACAAGACATAAATCATCCAACTTTGATCTATCGGACTTTTAAGAATACTTATTTCAAGAATTCAACTATTGAAGTTCTTATATGTGCACACTCAACAATTTTGATTATGCCATATAATATTTCATAAAATGTGTGACATCCTTAACCACCAATTTATGATAATCAAACTTCTAAACATTTTAAAGTTTAAAATATTCTTATTCTTTTAATTTATAATGCAACTATGATCTTATAAAGCACAACTAGTAATAGTCAAAGATGAAATCCTTACCATAACTAGCATTGAGTGTCACCTCAATTTCATTTGCATCATTGTATGCAACAACAATATGCTATTAAAACTTTCCGTAAACATTAATATCTATTGTATAATGTTTGATGCGCTTCAAACTTTCAAGTTTGTTGGCTATGACAATTTTCACAACAATTGAAAATTGTTCATCTATAGAATTTGGAAGCTATTCCAGATTTAAGATGTGATTCAATAATCAAACATATTCATTTAGAATATTACACAAGTTATCTAATAACCCTTTAATTAGATATCAATATTGCCAAATCATCTTGTAATCAAGCATGATACAACAAAACATGATGTTCATGAAAAATCTTTGAGTCATACTTAAATTTTATTCATGTTGTACATATCCATTTAGACTTTCTAAATAATATATCATGTTATATTAGATTCATTTACCGCACATGTTTCAACAATAAACATTCATTCCAAGGTTATATGTCTTATTTCCTAAATCTTACAAGTAAAGTTTCATTCCATTCTAAGACTTAACATTTACTTATATGGAATATTACTCTTCATATGTTCTACAACATATATGATTTAAGAAATTAAACATAATACTCCCACTAGCTTTTAGGAATACTTAGAAATTATCTTATTTCAATTATAAATCAAAACATGAATTTAATAATTAAACATAAGAGTAATCTTCTAGATGCATGCATTTATCCATCCATGGATTATTGCACTTTGTACACTTCCAAATATTTATTTGAATTCATAAACTCCTTTTGATTACTTATCGTCCTCACTCAAGTAATCACTCAAAAAAGAGTTTTGATATTCTATTGTCAATTTCATAAATATGACAATCATAATCTTTGTATATTTAATGTGTTTAGAAAAGAATATTCAATCACAGTTAATTGCTTAAGTGTGATTAATAATCTTGTCATAAGACATGCATTAAATATGTGCACAATATTGTCCATACGATTTCTATACAAAGATTTAAACCACAAGACTTACCTAATCTTTGAAGAAACTCATCTTCATTTTCTAGTCTAACTATTAAGATAAACCCAGTTTCTAAAATTGATTATCTTTATGGACAACATCTTAATCATTCATATCATGTATATTTTACCCAATTTCATATTTGGTAATGTATCACAATGATTATCAGGTTTAGAATAATCCTGTAAATCATAGTCCTCAGCATATTAATCAAATATCTGAGATATATTGCTATTCTATGAATGATAATTCCATCAACTTGAGATTTAACATTTAAATGTCAACCTTTATTATCATGTTGAGATTTAACATTCAAATGTCAAACTTAATCATGATATTTACTAGTGTATTTTAGAAGATTATGTATCTTGTAATTTTATCTTTTAAAGATCAACACTCCCACTTACTTTTAGCAATTTAAAGACTATCTTTAAATACTTAGCAAATAAAGCAACAATACAATATTCTCTTTTGGGATATTACAAATGCATATTGACAGTTCCTGACATTACTTTGTTAATAACCTCTTCACAAGCAGTTAAACAAATTTAGAACTTCAATTTAAGACTTAATGTGATTCATCACATTCATCACATTCCATCATATGATAATGTCTTATTAATCTTCTATGTTTGAGTTTTATTAAATATTTCCAAGTCATACTCAACATTCTAACCTTGATAACTTTTGGAAAAAAAGAAGTCATAGTTATCTTTAATCAAACAATATAACAAGAGTTTGATTTTCCTAACTAAACATACCATAAACATTTGATATTTCATTAGTATTAATATTGTAAGACAATCTAACAATATTAAAGATAACCATATTCCTTTTGACTTGTCTATTTACCAACTAATTCATTTTAATGGTATAATAATATTCAAGCTAATTACATGCTTTATAACACAAGTACTTTTTGCAAAGTCACTTCATGTCCATGTCTTTACAAGAAAACATATACTGTTATAATCCCACTATACGTTATAAGTCATTTAACAATTTAATAACTTCATGTATATGTCTTAATTAAAAAACACAAGAAGATAACGTCTTACTTTATTATAAGTCTTGTAACAATTAAAAGACTTTATGTTTATATCTTTACAATGAAACATAAACATGTTTAACTAAAGTAATTATGAACACCATGTCCCCCCCCCCCCCCCAGTATCGTGTTACAGCTTTGAAAAGTTGTGACATGATATTTTGTTCTTCCGGAAAAGCCAGGTATTCTCGTTCTTGTCCTCCTTTTCGTTTGCATCATTTGTTATCATTATTTTGCTAAGGCTTGATGAATTCATGGGCCCAAGCCCATTACCTAGGGTCAATCGTATTTTTACCGAGAAGCGTGAGATGTAGCCACGTGTACAAAGGTACGCGCGTGGATGGCCCTGATTTGTCCACGGGTAGGTCTGACACGAAGCGACGTTTTACTGTTCCACATATCCTCCTATATAATGTTTGTTTCTTTCATTTTTAAGTTTTTATTGTTGTTTACTTTTCTTCCCACATCAGCGATTTTGTTTCTTCGTCTTCTCATCAGGTGCGTCCCTCCGTCTCTTCCCTTCTTTTCCCCTTGTAAGAGAGTTGCCTTCCCCTTCGCACACTATTTATGGCTTCCGGTTCACAAGAGAATGTCGCATCGGCGTCCGGCGCGGCAGACAACGTCACGTCGGCATCTGGCGTGGCGGACATTATACCAAAGTTCGACATGCATATATATCAGTCCGTCATGTCAGAGCGAGATGTGAGGGAGGCCGCCCGGATTTATGGGATTCCGGCGGAGTAACATCCCCGTTTACCGCCGCCCGGCATGACCATGGATCGGTTACCGAGGAACGCCATTGGGATCTACGAGGCGTATCTAGAGTTTTCAGGGATTAGGGTTCCGTTTTCAACATTTCTTCTTCAAGTTCTTAATCATTTCCCAGTGCATCTGTCTCAGCTTGTTCCGATCGGTTTGTCGAAGGTTATATTGTTTGAGGTGTATTGCAAGAGTTTAAATTTTGCTCCATATTTGACTCTGTTTCGCCTTTTCTATATGTTACAAAAACAAGGGCATTGGTTCTCATTTTCCCGTCGCACCGGCAAGAATGGTCAAGCTAGGATTTTTAATGAGACGTGCTCAAGCATGAAGCACTGGAAAGATAGATTTTTCCTTATTGACCGTAGGGCGATTCCCCAATCCATGCCTTGGAGACATCCGGACTCCAGTGTTTCTGAGCTGCCACCGTTCGGTGGTTACCAGCCGGAACATGTGGATGCCCTAACAGCCGCCGTTGTTGACATTCAGGCAATTCATCTGGCGCTACTCTTTGAGGCTGGTTTGACCAAGATTTGGAAGTACCCTGATCACAGACTGGTTTTTAAGGATGGGGAGGAGAATTGTAACTCTCTTGTTGTTCATCTAGTGTCCATATTGTATGTGTGCTTTATGTTACATGACGCACTTACGTTGCTTTCCTCTTCCTTTATGCAGTTGTGCCGATGTCTCGCTTTCTTAGGTTTCCCAACACTTCAGTTTCTCGCGTCGGTAAAAGACCTTCATTAGCCGAAGGGGGTGAGTTCAAGATGCATGTGACGGAACCTCTGGGCCCCAAAGAACCACTTCCCAACAAGACAGGGCTGCAAAGGGTCGTTGAGAAGCCTGGCCAAAGAGTGATAGATTCTCGGGCAGCAAAGGAGAGGAAAAAGCAAGCTACCCAGCCCCGGACCGTAAACAAGAAACGTCCGGCTGTTAACCCTTCTCCTCGGCCACACAAAAGGGCCTCTGCTTCAAGCATCGTGGTGTCGGAAGATGATGGCTCTTCCGATGGTGATCATACCCGTTCCCCCTCTCCCATAAACATTAGTCATCCCGACTCTGAAAATATTGACGATGACGGGAACACTGAAGATGTGGAGAATGTAGAGGATGTTGAGCACCCTGAAAATGTTGAGAATGCTGGACATACAGAGGTTCCCATTGAAGAGGACGTTGGGAATGCCGGAGGGGTTGATCCTGAAGATAATGTTGTTCCTGAAAATGTGGATGGTGGTCATGAGGGAGATGGCCTTAGCCTTGACGCGTTCGCAACCGAACTGAATGAAGGTTTGGACCGTCCGAACGTTTCAGACCTTGCGCATGGAGGTATGTCTAATTAGCTATCTATATTTCATCGTTATCCTTCAGGGACACTGTCATATTTTGCTTCCTCTTGTTTGTAGGCCTACATGGGTCCACTTCCGCCGGTTCTACTCGTCAAGCATTTACCCGTAGGGGGTCTGGAGGTGAGTTTTCCACGATATATGCATATATTTTCCTCTCCCCCCCTTTTTCTTACTAAAGCCATTCGTCTTTTACTTCTTTTTTAGAGCGGGGTGATTCGTCTGAGCCCTACGTTCCAGGGTGGAAATTGACCGTTAGGGCCAGCCTGAATGATGCTGAGGTTTATAGGGACCTCATGGTGCATCTCGCCCCTCCTTCTGTGTGAGCGGAGCAAGAAACCCTGACAGACTATCAAGCTACTCAGCGTGCCTAGTTTGAATTGGCGCGTGGTTCCCTGGCCCAAGCGGATGTGCTTCAACGTCTTGAAAATTTGAGTTATCATTATGCTCAGTTATACCAGACTCACGAAGGGTGTGGTAGTTCAGCTGATTGGATAAGGGAGCTTGAGTCCGGGCTAGCGGAGCAGCGCCGATCGGTTGAGACATTGACCAAATCCAACCAAGAGCTTCAACAACATCAAAGTTGTTTCAGCCGGGAGGAAGGATTGTCGAATCAGTTGTCCGCTGTTGAGTTGGAGAGGGATGCTTTGGTGGCCAAGAATGGAGAGCAGGCAGGGAGGATCAAATTCCTGGAAGAGGCCTTGGTGGGAAAAAAACGCTGCCCTGTAAGCGTCGGAAGCAAAGGCTGCCGATCTGGCAAAGAGCATGGAAAAGATGACCGTTGAGTCCAGTCAAGCGGAGGTTTTAAGGTTCAACTGTGTCCGGCAACTTGTCCCCACTGTTGTTAAAAGAATTCACGAAAGTGATGAATATCAAATGGCTTGGGGCGAGGTCTTTCATGCGGCCATAGATGCTGCTTGGTTAGAAGGGGTAAAGGTGGGTCGGAAACCCGAGCAGATAGAGGAGATTGTGAACTCTGCCTCCGGCTTTGACATGCCGGCTGCCCTCAACTTCCGTGCATCTTATGATGCCTGTTTCTCCGGCAGTTTCCCTTTTTTGAGAAGATTGTTGCTTCTTACCGTCTTCCACTGGCTGACATTATGAACATTTTCCCGGCTGGGGAGGGAGTTACCCCCGGTGTTGGAAGCTCGGGAATGGCTGGTCAAGAACAAGAGCAGGAGCAGGAGCCAGAACATTAGATCTCTTAGTCATTTTCACTTGTTTTTCTGATGTCCTGTAATATTTGAACAATTTGACTGTACTTTGTATATTGTGATGGTCTCTCCTTTTGGATACATTATGATGATTTGCTGATGGTCCCTCCTTTTGGATATACTATGATTGTTTCGTTTTACTTTCCTTCTTTTCTTTTTGTGATTGCTTAAGGACGTTACCTTTGAATGCCTTCGCGCCGTTGGGTCAACCATGTGACACTTGGGCATCTTTGCGTCGTTAGGTTAGTAAATGGATCCCTGGGCGTCTTTGCGCCGTTAGGTCAATAACGTAACCCCTAGGTGTCTTTGCACCATTAGGTTAATAGATGGTCCCCTAGGCATCTCCGCGTCGTTAGGTCAATAATGCAACCCCTAGGTGTCTTTGCACCGTTAGGTTAATAGATGGACCCCTAGGCGTCTTCGCGCCGTTAGGTCAATAATGCAACCCCTAGGTGTCTTTTCACCGTTAGGTTAATAGATGTAACCCCTAGGTGTCTTTGCACCGTTAGGTTAATAGATGGACCCCTAGGCGTCTTCGCGCCGTTAGGTTAATAGATGTAACCCCTAGGTGTCTTTGCACCGTTAGGTTAATAGATGGACCCCTAGGCGTCTTCGCGCCGTTAGGTCAATAATGTAACCCCTAGGTGTCTTTGCACCGTTAGGTTAATAGATGTAACCCCTAGGTGTCTTTGCACCGTTAGGTTAATAGATGGACCCCTAGGCGTCTTCGCACCGTTAGGTCAATAATGTAACCCCAAGGTGTCTTTGCACCGTTAGGTTAATATATGTAACCCCTAGGTGTCTTTGCACCGTTAGGTTAATAGATGGACCCCTAGGCGTCTTCGCGCCGTTAGGTCAATAATGTAACCCCTAGGTATCTTTGCACCGTTAGGTTAATAGATGTAACCCCTAGGTATCTTTGCACCGTTAGGTTAATAGATGGACCCCTAGGCGTTTTCGCGCCGTTAGGTCAATATTGTAACCCCTAGGTGTCTTTGCACCGTTAGGTTAATAGATGGACCCCTAGGCGTCTTCGCGCCGTGTTGACATAAATAATGCCTAAAAACATTATTAACATGTTATCAATATCTCTATTTTTTAATTATCACAAAATATAAACTCATAGAACTAAAACTTGTGACATAAACAAGTATTTAGTGATTAATATTTCTCTTTACATCCAAATCACTTAAGATATGAATAAACAAAGTGTTTAGTGCAATTTATGATCAAAGGGGTATTTAATTAACTAATGCAAAGTTTATTTAATTATATAAACATATTATATATTTTTGAAAAACACTTTTGGTAATAAAGAAAAATGTTTTATTCATACTAAATATATGAATTCAAATTTTTAACCAAAATCAGTTAGTTTTTCACCAAATAAACTTTCCCCACTAAAAGACAAAGATTCTGGCCGTTTCAGCTGGGCGGCCCCCTTAATTATAAGGGGCGGTCCCCTTAAAATTAAGGGGACCGGCCTTGATTTAAGGGGACCGGCCACGCTCCTCTGTCAGAATCTTCTGCCTATAAATACCACCTTAACCCTGGATTTTTTCCTCACCTTTTGCACTCCAGAACTCTCTGTTCTAGATCTCCATTTCCAATCTATAAATCCTTTGATCATACATTCTTAAATCTTTGTTTCAAAGTGATCCAAACATCATCCCATCAAGTGCAAGAGAAGAATACTTTTATCCCTCAAGACAAGAAGTATTACAACTTGTTGTGATCTCCACATCTAAGTTGTTAGTGAATCATCATTGTTATTATTTCATTGTGTGATTAGTTGTGAATATTTGTTAGAAGATAGTGTAGTTTGATATATAGTGCGATTGGTTAGAAGAATAGTTGTGAAGAAGATAAGTTAGGAAGAAGATTGGTGTGTAGAAGAATAGGTGTGAAGAAGATTGGTGTGTAGAAGATTGGTGTGAAGAAGTGGTGTGATTAAGTAGTGAATAGGTGTGAACTAGTTGTGTAGAAGTTGTGATTAAGTTGTGAAGTTATTGTGGTGTGTAAATTGGTGTGCAAGTTTTTCTCCGCCATAAGGGAGCTTGTTGATATAGTGAAGAAAACTCTCGAGTTAGGTGCTCGGGGAGTGGAGTAGGGCAAGGAAGGTAACCTTGTAGCCGAACCACTATAAATCTCTTGTCTCTCGGTTCGATCTTTCCAACCCTTATTTATTTCTTTACTTACGTTATTATTGCTTTATCGTACATACTTAGTGTTGTTCATATTGTGCACGACTTGATTTCATATAACATCGAATCTATATTTTACAAAACAAAGAAAACTTTTAAACAAACTTTTATAACAATTGAAAAATGACGTAAAACTATTCAACCCCCCCTTCTAGTTTTCCACACGCCGTTAGGTTAATAATGTAATGATGAAGCGTTAGTCGAACGGAGGTAGCTAATCTCCGCTCGAATTATATAGGATTTCCTGCGTCAATATATTATAATGGAAAATTACCCCCCTCCGTCTGGGCGGGGTTCTTAATAACTTCATTAGCAACATAGTTTGATTGTGGGTCTTACATTCAGAACTCTAAATAGAATACAAACTATAAATAACACTTCCGGAGGTTGACAGCATGCCACTTCCGGGGGACCTCTTGGTCGTCCATTGTATATAACTTATAGGATCCATTCTGGTATGCTTCTGTTACGCGGTACGGTCCTTCCCACTTTGGGCCTAGTTTACCCTGATCTTCGACACGGCTAGCCTCATTTCTGCGGTACAAAAATTCTCCAGGCCTGAAGGTTTCCGGGCGAACCCGTCGGTTGTAATATTTCTCTATTTTCGTTTTGTATTTGGCTTCTCGGATTGCTGCTTCTTCTCTCCTTTTCTGCAGCAGGTCTAAATTCATGCGAATCTCTTCGTCATTCATCCCTTCTCTTACCATCATCGTCCGGTGAGTGGGCATTCCTATCTCTGCTAGTATAACTGCCTCACTATCGTACGTAAGGCTGAATGGTGTCTCTCCGTTACTCATCTTAAGTGTCGTCCGGTGAGCCCATAAAACATTGGGTAGTTCATCTACCCATCCGGCTTTTTCCCTGCCCAGCCTGGTTTTGATGCCATTCATTAGACTTTTGTTGGCGGCTTCCACTAAGCCATTCGCTTATGCATGGGCGACCGTCGTGTTGATCTGTTGTATGTGCAGCTGTTCGCACCACCTTTTGAACGGGTCATTGACAAATTGTGTTCCATTATCAGTGACTATTATTCGTGGGAGACCAAATCTGCATACTATGTTTTCCCATGTGAATTTCTTGACCTCCTTACCCGTTATGCGGACCAGCGGCTTAGCTTCAATCCATTTGGTGAGGTAATATATAGCAACTATCACGTATTTTGCTTTCCCCGCCAACTGGAGTAAGGGACCTAAAATGTCCATTCCCCATTGGTAAAAGGGCCAAGGTGCCATTATGGATGTCATTGGTGTCTTTGGGAGCCTTGGAACCCTGGAGTGAATTTGGCAGGAATCACACTTTTGAATCTCGTACCGGGCGTCCCGGTGCATGGTTGGCCAGTAGTATCCCTACCTCATGGCTTTCGCAACGACCATTCTTGGTTCAGAATGCATCCCGCACGCTCCCATGTGTATTTCTCTGATCACGTAGTTGGCCTGCAAAGGTCCCACACACCTTAACATAGGCACTAAATTAAATAAGATATTTTGAACAAAACTCCCTCTTCCATCACATATTGGTTTATTTTCATTCTCAAGGCACGTGCTTCATTCTTGTCTTCCGCCAATATTCCTTCGTTTAGACACTTGATGATGGGCTTCATCCAGTTATCCCCTTCTTCTTCTACCACCGCATTTATCTCTTTTTTCTCAATGGATCTTTCCATCAACACTTCGACTAGAACTTCCTTGGTTAGGTGGTCGAATGCAACGGTTGCATGCAACGGTTACTTATGGAGAACCTGTCAAAACTCGCCGTCAGTTCTTTCGTCTTGGCTAAATACTTGACCATGTTGGCATTGACGGCCACATAGTCACCATTTATTTGATTGGCCACCAGCTTCGAATCAATGTATACCCTTGATTGGGTGCTAAAGCAGTCAACTAAAGTCAAATACCCTAGACCAATACTTCCAATGAGTATAGTGTTTCCCCAGGTCGTTATGTCCCGACGAGGTGTGGATGGTATTAAAAACGGATTTGTAATCGGGTGATTTTGAACAGGAAAGGGGTAATAGGGGTTTGAATGATTATGCTAAGGAAATTTAAGTGAAAATCAAGTTAAATAAACTAACTTGACCAAAACGTAAAGCTACACTACCCTAGAACGTATTTAAAATTAAAAACGCGCGTTTACGTTTAAATAAACGCGAGTGCGCAAAATAAAAAGTGAATTTTGAGCTACGCTAATCCTACAAACATGAAAATTATATTTTTATGATCCTAATGATAAAAGAAAATTTTGAGAAAAAAAAATATTTTTTAGACTTTTTATTTAATTATTATTAATTAAAAACTATTTATACTAAATTAAATTATTAAAAATACTAAAACAATTAAGAAAAATCTGAAACTTTTAGGAAAATACTACAAATTAATCTAAGCCTAAGAAAAATAATAAAGACGGTGGTTCAATACAAAATAAGCTAGTAATAAGCCAAATAAGTTGTTAAGCTTAATGATTAGGCGAAAAATGAACCACTTTTAGGGGGTCATTTAAGCCCGAAATTGAATTTATTTGATCAAATATTACCCTAAATCGTTCCTTTTGTGATTTTAGGTACTTTGGGAGTGAAATCTGGAAAAGGAAGCAATTCGGACGTTTTTGTAGCATAAAAGTGAAGAAAACGCCAAAGACTTAATTTTCCATGCTGGAAACAGTGTTTGACGGCGTCAAGAAGGCAATCCTGACGGCGTCAAGAGTAAAAACCATGACGACCCAGTACAAACATGAAGGCGTCACAAGAAGAGCATCAAGAGTTAATTGTGTGACTGCCTGCAAAAGGGGACTACATGACGGCGTCAGATGTAGATCTAGGCAGTCCGAGGATTTATTTGGCGGCGAGATGACGGTGTCACACATTTGTTCTTGACGCCGTCACCTCCTAATATCTATATATAGTTTTCTAATTTTCATTCATTAAGAGGAACGTGTGTGGAGAAACCCTAGGGCCGAACCTTGTACGAATTTTGTAGCTTTTCAAGGGTTTTCAACCCTTGAAACCTTACATGTGTTATTGAGATAAGTCTTCTCTTAATTCAATCAATATGTCTATGTGTTGGTTGTCTATATCTTGTGCTTGTCTTAATTTCAATATGCTAGGCTAGATCTATCTTGTGTTTGCTTAGATCTAATGAAACCTAGATGTTGATTATGTGTTTGTGGAAAACTAGAAGGGGGGGTTGAATAGTTTTCCCTTCTTTTTCGTTTTATAAAAACTTTGTTTCAAAATGTTGATTAGAATTTATTCAATTGTTTGTTTGAAAAACCTTCAATTAGATTTTAGTATAAAAGCAACATATAATCAATATGATCAATTATATATGTGAACTTTTAGATTAGTTTTCAAAACTTAGTTTTATGAATGAAGCGTAGATCAAACTTTATGTGTATAAGTTTTCCTTTTAAAATCTTAAAACGTTTTGTATCAAATTATCGATTAAGTTAAGCTCAACATGAGAAGTGTTAAATATATATATTAGTCCATTTGACCATAACATACAATTATATGTCCTATCACACTATTAACTTCTATGTACAACACATTCAATCATCACAACAATATAAGCAACAATTAAGACATATAGGCAAGCATAGATATAAAGCGATAAATGCAAGAATGAATGAAAAGAGATGAGAGAAAGAACATGCAAACCGAACACGATGATTTATAGTGGTTTGGCTACAAGGACACCTTCCTTGTTCCTACTCCACTCCCCGAGTCACCTACTCGAGAGTTTTCTTCACTACTCAACAAGCTCCCTTTTGGCGGAGAAAACCTTACACACCAATTTACACACCACAATAACTTCACACCTTAATCACAACAACTACACACCTATTCACTACTTAATCACACCACTTCTTCACACCTATCTTCTACACACCAATATTCTACACACCAATCATCTACACACCAATCTTCTACACACCAATCTTCTATACTCTTCACACCTATCTTCTTCACTCCTAACTTCTTCACAACTTAATACTTCCTAACTCTTTCTTCACACCAAGAGTATATTCACACCTTCAAGGCACTAATGTCTTGACACCTTCAAGCCACTAATGTCTTCACAACTTCAATGCACTAATGTCTTGACACCTTCAAGGCACTAATGTCTTCACAACTTCAATGCATTAATGTCTTGACACCTTCAAGCCACTAATGTCTTCACAACTTCACATAAGCACTAACTAGATCCTAATACATCTTTGGGTTTATGATAGGGAGGATACTTCTCTTGCACTTTAAGTGATGAAAGATTGGATCACTTGAAACAAAGATTAATAATCTTATGATCAAAGGGTTTTAGAAGGATGTTTAGAGAGAATTGGATCTGAAAATATTTGTGCAAAAGGTTGGAAAAATTCCAGGTTTGAGGTGGTATTTATAGGGAAAAATTTCTGACAAAATCTGACAGGGGAGCGTGGCCGGTCCCCTTAATTGTGTGCCGGTCCCCTTAAAATTAAGGGGGCCGCCCCTTGTAATTAAGGGGGCCGCCCTACTGAAACGGCCAGATTTTCTGTCTTTTAGTGGGGAAAGTTTATTTGGTGAAAAACTAACTAATTTTGGTTAAAAGTTTGAAATCATATATTTAGTATGATTAAAACATTTTTCTTTATTACCAAAAGTGTTTTTCAAAAATATATAATAAGTTTATATAATTAAATAAACTTTGTATTAGTTAATTAAATACCCCTTTGATCATGAAATGTATTAAATGCTTGTTTATCCATACCTTAAGTGATTGTTGAAACATACTTGAGACGTTGAGATGTCGAGGCTTGTTGACGTAAGAATGCATAGATGAATTGTGATCACAAGTAACTTAAGCACTTTACGTTATATGTTGTAACTTACATTTTTGTCATCATCAAAACATGAAGAGGATGTTTAGATTAAATATCGTAATATTCATGCCAACAGTGTTGATTACTTGTTTATGGTTGTATTGGATTAATGATTTCAATGTTAGGCTTAAGAAAACTGGCAGATCTCCATTTGGTAACATGCTTGAACGTCTTAGGAAACATGAACCGATGTGTACTAGGTTTTATTGGTTGTATTTAATGCATGAGTAAATTCTAATGATCCCATGTTAGGAGCTTCTTGCAGGCTCGACATAGGAGTGAAGTAGGCACTCATAGGATTGGGGAAGTAAGTACGCCACCCCATGAATGGTATTAAGGAATACAATCCGTCATCCACGCAACTATAACAAGTAATTAACGTGTAAAAGATATCTAGGGAGTAGTGAAATCTAAGTAAACACATTTTTCCCACATATTGCTCACAACCTTAGTTTAATATAGTTTACTTTCATTTTAGTATTTTATTTTGATTGCATCTTTAGTATTGGGTTAGTTGACTAGCAACTAATTCCGCCCCAAATCCTTCAAACCCGAGATATTAATTTGTTTTCCTAAAAACATAAAAATACAAAAAGAATCATCCCTCATCTCTAGATCTAGTATTTAGGTTTTCTAATCCTAGCGACACTATTCCTAGCTGAATGATCAATCCCCCGGTACTTGTCATTATACATACTACATCGATCAGGTACACTGCCTGGTGGAGGTTGTAAGCTTCTCAAGATCCCTTGAGAGGTAAAGCCTGGTGCAATCCCTACGCTACCAAGTTTTTGGCGCCGCAGCCCGGGGAATAGTTATTGTCTAGGTTAGAATCTCTTTTTATTAGGTCTACTTGCTAGATTCCTTTCTAGTAAGATTTTATTTTTATTTTTAGGTTCTCTTTAGTCTATCTTATTTCTTTGTGTTTTTGTTCGTAACTCTTCACCACCCGACATCATGGACGATGGGAACATCTTTGAACCCGTCATCCCACCACAACAAAACCCACCACTAGAACCTCTTAGGCCCTGAACCTTAGGAGAGTATTCCCGACCTAGCCACCAAGGCTACCGAAACACCATTGAGCTCACCGGAGCCAATGTGACCGCCTTGCGATCCGACACCATCCGGTTGGTGCAAAGCAGATGTGCATTCCATGGACTTCGTTCCGAAGATCCAAATCAACATCTCAAGGACTTCCTTAAAATCGTAGACTCCATAGACCTAGATGTTGCAACTAGAGAGACAACCCGATTACGCCTATTCCAATTCTCTCTACGTGATCAAGCTAGTCAATGGCTTGAGCGTTTACCCGCGGGATCCATCACCACATGGGATGATCTCACCACTCATTTCCTTGCTCAATTTTTCCCACCGGGGAGAACTACTAAGCTTAGAAATGACATCTTGATGTTCCAACAACGTCAAAATGAAACTCTCTATGAAGCATTTTCTCGTTTCAAGGACTTACTCCAAAAAGTCCCTCATCATGGCATAGATCTTTGGCTACAAGTCCAAATCTTTTATGACCATATCGATCTCTCCACGAGGCGAGCCATTAACCAATCGGCCGGTGGTAAGCTACATGATCTAAGTGCGGAACAATCATGGGAACTCATAGAAGATCTTGCTCTCTATGACAACGAAAGTTGGAATGATCCCCGTGATTTAAACAAAACGGTCAAGGAAATATATTTGCCTTCGAATAACTCTAGCACTCCCGACTGTAGGATCATGGAACTTGAGGACCAAGTCAAGTTTCTCATGAAATCTTACGAAGCTCCTAAGCCTTCAAGCCAAGTGAACAAAATCACTTCTTCATGCGAATTATGTAGTGGTCCCCATGACACTCGTGATTGTGTGGAACTCCCCGGAACAGCTTTTGCGGACTACGCATCCTCACGTACCAACGAAGTGGGAGATAAGTGGTACACTTTCAAACCCGAGCCAAACCCTTACGGTGATTCATACAACCCCTCTTGGAAAAATCACCCAAACCTTAGGTGGAAATAAAATCAAGCCAATTCTTCCAATCCGCCTAATCGTTACCAACCAAATGGTCCACCCTCCAACCGTACTTTCAACAACAATCCTTCTAACAACTATGGTAGTACCAACAATCTTGAAGGATTGATGTCTAAGTTCATGGCATCTCAAGAAGCTCGCATATCTAAGTTTGAAGCCGATTTAAAACAAAAGCAAAGCGAGATGACCACCAAAATTGACGCATTGTTGAAATTTCTCAATGACCGAGAAATGGGAGCACTCCCAAGCGACACGGTCAAGAATCCGAAACTAAATGTTAATTCCATATCATCAGTTTCGTCACCCACTTCGTGTCCACAATACTACTCGGTTAAATCAACGAGCACGTGTTTCAAACAAAACCAAATTCTTCAAAAGGACCAATCAAACAAAACACCCGATATAAAACCGGTCAAAAGTATAGTTGAAACACCTCCTACGCAAGACCTTGATGATGAATTCAAGGAACTTCACCTTGAACGCCCCGTCATTGATGTCTTAGCCCGTGCTCCTTACTATAGTGCCCTCCTAGAAAAATATGAGAAGTTTAAACTAGGTAAAAATGGGACCGCCTTCGTTCAAAACAAGTTGCCTAAAAAGCTTGATGATCCGGGTATATTTGTTTTGCCTTGTAAGATAGGAAGATCTGAAGCTTTCGACACACTAGCCGATTTAGGGCCAAGCCTCAACTTGATTCCCTTATCCCTATTCACCACTCTTAAGCTAGGAAAGTTAAAGGAAACGGAGGTATTGATAGGTCTAGCAGATGGAAGTATTGCCCACCCGGTTGGAATGATTAAGGATGTAGTTTTTCACGTAGGGAAGTTAACTATCTTAGCGGATTTTCACGTCCTAGACATGGTTAGTGACACTACATGCCCATTGTTGGTAGGAAAAGGATTTTTAGCAACCGCTAGTGCCATGATAGATTGTAAGGAGTCTAAGATAGCGGTAGGTGAGGGCGACACTTGGTCGGTATACGATGTTAAGAAGCATAGTTATGATTGTGATGATGAACCGACACCACATTGGGTAGAAATTAATAGGAGACCATCTAGATATGGACCTTGGATTGAAAGGAACTTTATAGGACCTCAACGCCCATTCTATCTAGAAAAGGATTTCATTAAAAAGACACATTCAGTGGAACAACTCATAGCTAGAGATGAAGAGCTAGATCCTTTTGAGGACCCCTTAGTCTTTAGGAATATGATTGAGTTCTTGAGCGTAATGCCTATTAATATAGAGATGAATAAGTGGAAAAGAGAGGGAGACAAGTGTAAATGGAGGTGGGACAAGCCACCTAAAGAAGGTGACAGATCATGGCATATGAAGATGACTTTGTATGATCCGGATGGAGAAAAGTTTGAAAGGTCATACCGTACTAAGAAAACCGATAAGAAGTTGAAACCTAAGTTTGATCCCAAAGATGTCCTCAATGAGGAACTCACCCGTATCACGTAGTAACCCATGACCTTGAGTCTAGCTACAAGACTCGTAAATAAAGAAAAGCGCTTCTTGGGAGGCAACCCATGCTTTGTGTGATTTTTATTTTGTTTGTTTGTTATTTGCTTCCGTATGCATGCTTTATTTTTATTGTTGGTAGATCATGTTTCTAAACTAAATAGTGGAAATACTTTACTTTGTTGTTTGGCATAGTCTTAACTTCACCCAAAGGTATTTTTGCAAAAAGATAAGTGTAAGGGGAAACCCCAAATATGTTTTTAAGAAACAAACCGATCATGATTCTCCACAATATTAAGTGAACATGTATATTCATATTTGTTAGAGTCAAATGCTTGTATCGAGTCATAATGAAGTTTTGCAGGATTTTCCAAGAAGTAGGACCAAGTTTTTCCAGAAATTTTTCGGAAACTTAACATAAGAATTTCTGCAGCTCACTTTTGACGGCGTCATGAGTTTACTCTTGACGGCGTCACGTGTGAAAATCTGGAAATTTTACCAGTTTTGTTTTTCTAACGGAGTCTTAAAGTTTTTGTTGAATTATTAAGTTTTATAATCTCCAGGAAATTTGCAAACTTCATTCCACAAGCATTATATCTTACTTTGTTTTCTAGGATTTAGTAACATATGTAGATTGCCACCGATTTTATGCGAGGTTGCCTTGTCTGTTTTCTCAGGATTTACAGGTTATGTATGACAAGAAGATGATTATTATTCTGGAAGGGAAGCTTTGATTGTTCATTTTCTTGGAGGAAGATCTAACCTGGCCACCTTATTATCCATACCGAGCGAATCAGGGGAGTATTTGATTTCATTCTTTTTACTTATTTAACATTTACATTCTTTACTTGAACATTGGGGACAATGTTCATCTTAAGTGTAAGGGGAGGGTAAAATGATGATACCTTACAAATACACTTTCGCTTGAGTTTGTTTGTTTAATAGTAGATGTGTAATAAAACTATGAGACATACTTGTTAGTGCAATTTTAGCGCCAAATTTAAAATTTTTTACAACACTTAGGAGTGAAACTTTAGCCATAGCAAGCGTCTCATGGATAGGAGATTGTATGACTAGCACAAAACCGTACTATTCAGAAAAATTTTCCACCCAAATATGTGAGGTTCGCCTTTAGATTTGATAGGAAAAGCATTTACTTAGTGCTTATGAGTGTACCAGTAGCATTTAGATTCTAGAACTTGCGTTAGTGATGCATCCCGAGACCGCTAGTGAGACTACATTCGTGTAGTAGGATTTACTACATGATAAGAGGCATTAGGATCACCCTTGTGTTAAACCCGTATCATAATTACTTGACCATTTTACTTAAAGGAAGAATTTGTTACACCCCACTTAAATGTACACCCAAATCGCCTTAGCCTTCCATGTATGCACTCATCTTTAGTGCATTATTGTTATTTGTTAAACCCTAAGTTAACTATCTAATTGATTACATGGTTGCTAAGTCGAGTCATATCTTTGTACATATTGTTTTGGGACGATTAGGACACATAGGTAAAGTACTTATTTTATGGATTAATGGGGAAGAACATCACTTATTACCCCCATATGTACGTTAATCTTAAAAGTATTCCAAGTGTTTTGATTTTCTTAATTCGAGTCATTAGAATAGTTGATTGTAAAGTATGTAAAAATTCAAGTGTAAGGGGAATATTCATCCCCTATGATGTATTATTTTGGATGGTAGGGTAAGAGTGTATGCAAAAAAAAATAATAAAAAAAATCGAAAAAACAAGAAAAAGAAAAGAAAAAAAATAGAAAAAGAAAAAGAGAAAAAACATACGGACTACCATCCCTTTTCATTCTATGTTCATTTTATGTTTTTGTTATTTTTCATTTATTAGCTTAAGTCGAGTCTAGTCTTGGCTTAGCAACGCCATATTGTACAGGTAATTAACCAAGATTGTTAACTCGCCACCAGTAAACACTGCCTATATCCAACAAAACCGTGTATTTCATATCCCTACACCTAACGTTACAACCCTTTAAAAGACCTCTTTGATAGTTTATCCTAGGTGCTTACGCCATGTGGTGGAGGTTTGATCCTTTCCCAAGCCTATGGTAATCTATTTTGCTATGACAGGTAGTGAGAGATATCTTCCGTTTCCATATTGTAATTTGTACTTTATTACACCCGAGAGATGTGAGTATCTAAACACTATTTGTGAGGTGCTAGCGTATGACCTCCGTGCTTGTCTATTGGTCTTTAGTGGAACGATTATTTGTTGTAATTACTTTTATATTAGTGTTAAATGACCCCTAACTTGTATTTTGTTTAGAATAAAAGCGCATTTGCTTGAGGACAAGCAAATCTCAAGTGTAAGGGTATATGATGAGGTGAAAAATGAACCACTTTTAGGGGGTCATTTAAGCCCGGAATTGAATTTATTTGATCAAATATTGCTCTAAATCGTTCCTTTTGTGATTTTAGGTACTTTGGGAGTGAAATCTGGAAAAGGAAGCAATTCGGACGTTTTTGGAGCATAAAAGTGAAGAAAACGCCAAAGACTTAATTTTCCATGCTGGAAACAGTGTTTGATGGCGTCAAGAAGGCAATTGATGAGGCGAAAAATGATCCGTTTTTAGGGGGTCATTTAAGCCGGAATTGAATTTATTTGATCAAATATTGCCCTAAATCGTTCCTTTTGTCATTTTAGGTACTTTGGGAGTGAAATCTGGAAAAGGAAGCAATTCTGACGTTTTTGGAGCATAAAAGTGAAGAAAACACCAAAGTCTTAATTTTCCATGCTGGGAACTATAGGTGACGGCGTCAAGAGTAACTTCCTGACGGCATCAAGAGCAAAATTCCATGACGATCCAGTACAAATTTGACGGCGTCACGAAGTAGGGCATCAAGAGTAAAAGTCATGACGGCCTGGAAATGATTATCACATGACGGCGTCAAATGTAGATCAAGGCAGTCCGAGAAGAGTTTTGGCGGCGAGGTGACGGCGTCACAAGTTTAGTCTTGATGCCGTCAGACCCCTTTTCCTATATATAGTTTTCTAATTTTCACATTAAAAAGAGAGAAGTTTTGGAGAAACCCTAAGTACGAACTTGGTGCGAATTTTACAGGTTTTTCAAGGGTTCCAAGCCCTTGATACCTTTCATGTGTAATTGAGATAAGTGTTCTTTTAATTCAATCAATATGTCTATGTGTTGGTTGTCTATATCTTATTCTTGTCTTAATTCCATCATGCTAGGCTAGATCTATCTTGTGTTTGCTTGGATCTAATGAAACCTAGATGTTAATTATGAGTTGATTACTTGTTTATACTTGTCTTGGATGAATGATTTATATGTTAGGCTTAAGAAAACTGGCAGATCTCCAATTGGTAACATGCTTGAACGTCTTAAGAAACATGAACCGACGCGCACTAGGTTTTTATTGGTTGTATTTAATGCATGAGCCACTGTTTATAATCCCTATGGTTGTGTTGGGCATGGTATAGGAGGAGATAAGAGCTCATAGAATTGGGGAGTTAAGTGTGCCACCCCATGAATGGTATTAAGGAATACGATCCGTCATCCATGCAATTATAACAAGTAATTAACGTGTAAAATATGTCTAGGGAGTAGTGAAATCTAAGTAAACACACTTTCTCCACTTATTGCTCACAACTTTAGTATAATTTCGTTTATTTTCATTTCTAGTATTTTATTTTGATTGCATCTTTAGTATTGGGTTAGTTGATTAGCAACTAATTCCGCCCAAATCCTTCAAACCCGAGATTTTTACTTGCTTTCTAAAAAATATAAAATACAAAAATAATCATCCCTCACCTTCAGAACTAGTATTTAGGTTTTCTAATCCTAGCGACACTATTCCTAAGTTGAACGATCAATCCCCCGGTACTTGTCACTACTATACTACAACGATCAGGTACACTGCCTGGTGGGGGTTGTAAGCTTCTCAAGATCCCTTGAGAGGTAAAGCCTGGTGCGATTCCCACGTATCAAGTTTTTGGCGCCGCAGCCTGGGGAATAGTTATTGTCTAGGTTAGAATTTCTTTTTATTAGGTCTACTTGCTAGATTCCTTTCTAGTAAGATTTTATTTTTATTTTTAGGTTCTCTTTAGTCTATATTATTTCTTTGTGCCTTTGTTCGTAAAATATTTCGATGGATCACAATAACATTGATCGGTTGATTCCTGTTATTCGTGTTTTTCGTCGTAGGATCTTCCAAATGCCCGTCCCACTTCCTTTAGCAGAAAATGAGAACCCACCTAACCTCTCACCCAACCACCACTTTGACAATAATTCTGAGTTAGAAGAGTCTGATCATGATGATGACCGTAGGGCTAGTCCTTTCTACTATTCAGACTCCGATGAGGATCTTGATGATGGTGATGTGATTAATGAGAATAGGATGGAAGAAGAAATAAACCCTCTTAGGTATGTTGACCTTAGAACTAGGATTGAGTGTGATAGTTCATTTAACATGCAATTCCCTTGTAAGATCGGATTTAAGAGCTTTAACGCCTATCTCAACTCATCTCTTCCAATGAACATAATCTCACGTAATGAATACAATAAAATCATGGTAGATGAGTTAGAATACAAAGGAGAAAACATTATTGCTAAGGCAATACCATTGCATGTGTTTGTAGGAAGCTTGGTTTATCTTGTTGAGTTCATGGTTATGGAGAATCTAGGAGAGTTTATTGATAATAAGTTGACCCAAGTTGTGTTTGGAAAACCCTTCAAACGGTTGACCAACCTCCATGAAAAACTCATAGAAGGGCTAATTACATTCTCGGATGGGGATGAAGATTTTGTCTATCAAATGCCCCGCACACACCCTAGGTTCAAAGATTTTTCCATGGAAAAGTGTATTAGGTATCCGCCCATGGAAATGTTAAGTGAGAATGATAAGAGAAAAGGACTTAAGTACACGCATGAAAAGAATAAAAGATACTATCGCGGATGCTTAGAGCTAGGAGACGAATATAAGAAAGATGAGGCGACTATTAGATGGCTCACACTTGGTTATGTGAGCATAAGCGATACACGTTAACCCATGACCTTGAGTCTAGCTACAAGACTCGTAAATAAAGAAAAGCGCTTCTTGGGAGGCAACCCATGCTTTGTTTGTTTGTTTGTTTGTTTGTTTGTTATTTGCTTCTGTATGCATGCTTTATTTTTATTGTTGGTAGATCATGTTTCTAAACTAAAAAGTGGAAATACTTTACTTTGTTGTTTTGGCCTAGTCTTAACTCCACCTAAAAGTATTTTTTCAAAAGATAAGTGTAAAGGGAAACCCCAAATATGTTTTTAAGAAACAAACCGGTCATGATTCTCCACAATATTAAATGAACATGTATATTCGTATTTGTTAAAGTCAAATGCTTGTATTGAGTCATAATGAAGTTTTGCAGGATTTTCCAGGAAGTAGGACCAAGTTTTTCCAGAAATTTTCCGGAAACTTAACATAAGAATTTCTGCAGGTCACTTCTGACGGCGTCAAGAGTTAACTCTTGACGGCGTCACGTGTAAAAAATCTGGAAATTTTACCAGTTTTGTTTTTCTAACGGAATCTTATGGTTTTTGTGAATTATTAAGTTTTATAATCTCCAGGAAATCTGCAAACTTCATTCCACAAGCATTATATCTTATTTTGTTTTCTAGGATTTAGTAACTTATATAGGATGCCGCCGATTTTATGCGAGGTTGTCTTGTCTATTTTCTCAGGATTCACAGGTTATGTATGACAAGAAGATGATTTATATTCTGGAAGGGAAGCTTTGATTGTTCATTTTCTTGGAGGAAGATTTAACCTGGCCACCTTATTATCCATACCGAGCGAATCAGGGGAGTATTTGATTTCATTCTTTTTACTTATTTCACTTTTACATTCTTTACTTGAACATTTGGGACAATGTTCATCTTAAGTGTAAGGGGAGGGTAAAATGATGATACCTTACATATGCACTTTCGCTTGAGTTTGTTTTGTTTAATAGTAGATGCGTAATAAAACTATGAGAAATACTTGTTAGTGCAATTTTAGCGCCAAATTTAAAATTTTTTACAACATTTAGGAGTGAAACTTTAGCCATAGCAAGCGTCTCATGGATAGGAGATTGTATGACTAGCACATAACCGTATATTCAGAAAAATTTTCCACCCAAATATGTGAGGTTCGCCTTTAGATTTGATAGGAAAAGCATTTACTATTAGTGCTTATGAGTGTACCGGTAGTATTTAGATTCTAGAACTTGTGTTAGTGATGCATCCCGAGACCGCTAGTGAGACTACATTCGTGTAGTAGGATTTACTACATGATAAGAGGCATTAGGATCACCCTTGTGTTAAACCCGTATTATAATTATTTGACCATTTAAGTCATATTACTTGGCTAGTTAAGTCAACTAATTTTTCCCACACCCTTAGCGTTGTACTCATTTTTAGTACACGAAACCCCTAGTACACCCCTCCGAGCCTATCTTTTCGTTTCTAACTTTAAGCATTTTACTTAAAGGAAGAATTTGTTACACCCCACTTAAATGTACAACCAAATCGCCTTAGCCTTCCGTGAATGCGCTCATTTTTAGTGCATTATTGTTATTTGTTAAACCCTAAGTTAACTATCTAGTTGATTACATGGTTGCTAAGTCGAGTCATATCCTTGTACATATTGTTTTAGGACGATTGGGACTCATGGGTAAGTACTTATTTTATGGAGTAATGGGGAAGAACATCATATATTACCCCCATATGAGCGTTAATCTTGTGCTCCAAGTGTGTTGATTTTCTTAATTCGAGTCATTAGATTAGTTTATTGTAAAGTATGTAAAGATTCAAGTGTAAGGGGAATGTTCATTCCTTATGATGTATTATTTTGGATGGAAGGGTAAGAGTGTATGCACACACAAAAAAAAAAAAAAAAAAAAAAAAAATTAAAAAAAAAAAAAAAAAATCGAAAAATCAAGAAAAAAAATAGAAAAGGGAAAAAAGAGAAAAAAACATACAGACTACCATCCCTTTTTATTCTATGTTTATTTTATGTTTTTGTTATTTTTCATTTATTAGCTTAAGTCGAGTCTAGTCTTGGCTTAGCAACGCCATATTGTACATGTAATTGACCAAGATTGTTAACTCGCCACCAGTAAAACTTCCTTTATCCAAGAAAACCGTGTATTTCATATCCCTACACCTAACGTTGCAACCCTTTAAAAAACCTCTTTGATAGTTTATCCTAGGTGCTTACGCCATGTGGTGGAGGTTTGATCCTTTCCCAAGCCTATGGTAATCTATTTTGCTATGACAGGTAGTGAGAGATATCTTCCGTTTCCATATTGTAATTTATACTTTATTACACCCGAGAGATGTGAGTATCTAAACACTATTTGTGAGGTGCTAGCGTATGACCTCCGTGCTTGTCTATTGGTCTTTAGTGGAACGATTATTTGTTGTAATTACTTTTATATTAGTGTTAAATGACCCCTAACTTGTATTTTGACTAGAATAAAAGCGCATTTGCTTGAGGACAAGCAAATCTCAAGTGTAAGGGTATATGATGAGGCGAAAAATGATCCGTTTTTAGGGGGTCATTTAAGCCCGGAATTGAATTTATTTGATCAAATATTGCCCTAAATCGTTCCTTTTGTGATTTTAGGTACTTTGGGAGTGAAATCTGGAAAAGGAAGCAATTCGGACGTTTTTGGAGCATAAAAGTGAAGAAAACGTCAAAGTCTTAATTTTCCATGCTGGGAACAGTAGGTGACGGCGTCAAGAGTAACTTCCTGACGGCGTCAAGAGCAAAATTCCATGACGATCCAGTACAGATTTGACGGCGTCACGAAGTAGGGCGTCAAGAGTAAAAGTCATGACGGCCTGGAAATGATTATCACATGACGGCGTCAAATGTAGATCAAGGCAGTCCAAGAAGCGTTTTGGCGGCGAGGTAACGGCGTCACAAGTTTAGTCTTGACGCCGTCAGACCCCTTTTCCTATATATAGTTTTCTAATTTTCACATTAAAAAGAGAGAAGTTTTGGAGAAACCCTAAGTACGAACTTGGTGCGAATTTTACAGGTTTTTCAAGGGTTCCAAGCCCTTGATACCTTTCATTTGTAATTGAGATAAGTGTTCTTTTAATTCAATCAATATGTCTATGTGTTGGTTGTCTATATCTTATTCTTGTCTTAATTCCATCATGCTAGGCTAGATCTATCTTGTGTTTGCTTGGATCTAATGAAACCTAGATGTTAATTATGAGTTGATTACTTGTTTATACTTGTCTTGGATGAATGATTTATATGTTAGGCTTAAGAAAATTGGCAGATCTTCAATTGGTAACATGCTTGAACGTCTTAAGAAACATGAACCGACGCGCACTAGGTCTTTATTGGTTGTATTTAATGCATGAGCCACTGTTTATAATCCCTATGGTTGTGCTAGGCATGGTATAGGAGGAGATGAGAGCTCATAGAATTGGGGAGTTAAGTGTGCCACCCCATGAATGGTATTAAGGAATACGATCCGTCATCCATGCAATTATAATAAGTAATTAACGTGTAAAAGATGTCTAGGGAGTTGTGAAATCTAAGTAAACACACTTTCTCCACTTATTGCTCACAACTTTAATATAATTTCGTTTATTTTCATTTCTAGTATTTTATTTTGATTGCATCTTTAGTATTGGGTTAGTTGATTAGCAACTAATTCCGCCCAAATCCTTCAAACCCGAGATTTTTACTTGCTTTCTAAAAAATATAAAATACAAAAATAATCATCCCTCACCTTTAGAACTAGTATTTAGGGTTTCTAATCCTAGCGACACTATTCCTAAGCTGAACGATCAATCCCCCGGTACTTGTCACTATACTATACTACAACGATCAGGTACACTGCCTGGTGGGGGTTGTAAGCTTCTCAAGATCCCTTGAGAGGTAAAGCCTAGTGCGATTCCCACGTATCAGCAATCCTGACGGCGTCAAGAGTAAAAACCATGACGACCCAGTACAAACATGAAGGCGTCACAAGAAGAGCGTCAAGAGTTAATTGTGTGACGGCCTGCAAAAGGGGACTACATGACGGCGTCAGATGTAGATCTAGGCAATCCGAGGATTTATTTGGCGGCGAGATGACGGCGTCACACATTTGTTCTTGACGCCGTCACCTCCTAATATCTATATATAGTTTTCTAATTTTCATTCATTAAGAGGAACGTGTGTGGAGAAACCCTAGGGCCGAACCTTGTATGAATTTTACAGCTTTTCAAGGGTTTTCAACCCTTGAAACCTTACATGTGTTATTGAGATAAGTCTTCTCTTAATTCAATCAATATGTCTATGTGTTGGTTGTCTATATCTTGCGCTTGTCTTAATTTCAACATGCTAGGCTAGATCTATCTTGTGTTTGCTTAGATCTAATGAAACCTAGATGTTGATTATGTGTTGATTACTTGTTTATGGTTGTATTGGATGAATGATTTCAATGTTAGGCTTAAGAAAACTGGCAGATCTCCATTTGGTAACATGCTTGAACGTCTTAGGAAACATGAACCGATGTGTACTAGGTTTTATTGGTTGTATTTAATGCATGAGTAAATTCTAATGATCTCATGTTAGGAGCTTCTTGCAGGCTCGACATAGGAGTGAAGTAGGCACTCATAGGATTGGGGAAGTAAGTACGCCACCCCATGAATGGTATTAAGGAATACAATCCGTCATCCACGCAACTATAACAAGTAATTAACGTGTAAAAGATATCTAGGGAGTAGTGAAATCTAAGTAAACACATTTTTCCCACATATTGCTCACAACCTTAGTTTAATATAGTTTACTTTCATTTTAGTATTTTATTTTGATTTCATCTTTAGTATTGGGTTAGTTGACTAGCAACTAATTCCGCCCCAAATCCTTCAAACCCGAGATTTTAATTTGCTTTCCTAAAAACATAAATATACAAAAAGAATCATCCCTCATCTCTAGATCTAGTATTTAGGTTTTCTAATCCTAGCTGAACGATTAATCCCCCGGTACTTGTCATTATACTATACTACATCGATCAGGTACACTGCCTGGTGGGGGTTGTAAGCTTCTCAAGATCCCTTGAGAGGTAAAGCGTGGTGCAATCCCTACGCTACCACTTAATAAACAAAACAAATTACAACTAGTGCTAAGTATTAATTTTTGCAATGGATAACTGAAAAAGACCCAAGGGCGGATGGTTCTGTGTGGTGTGTTGCGTCTGTGAGTGCATTGGCCCAGGTTCGAGTCCTGGTTGTTGCACTTTTTTATTTTTATTTTTCTTTTTGAAAATTTCTTTTTGCAATTCCTTTCAACAACAAACATAAACAACTTTTGTGAATAAAAATTTTCTGAAAAAGCTTTAACAAGCTTGTGGAAAGCTTAAAACCACACAGTAAGGCTCTTATGGTTTTAAGTGATTTTTAGAAATCTTAAGGCAACCAAACAATGCATATAAGCCACAATATTGACAAGCTCAGCCACAAGCTCAAGCAAACATCATAATAACAACACTACAGTGATAAGGTTCAATGCTCAGAAGCAACAATTCACAAGAACAAGAATATTCAGCATAAGCAAGCAAAACATCAATAAGCTTAGTACATAACTGAAGCGCCAAAATCAACAGTTGGTCACGGGGTGGTTTTTAAGGCTTAATTAAGTGAGCTAGCAAGAAAATGAGACCAACCCACTTATGGATCTAACAAGCCAACCTATCAGGCTTCCCAAATCACTAAGAATTGAGTCCTAAATTCAAGAATTGAGCAAGCTATAGAGCAATGAAAGATGGGTCAAACTAGGTATGGGTTTGGAGCAGGGCAGAACAGGCCTGAGGGGCAACTTAAGGGACATGAAAAGCTATTAATAAAATTTCCTGAAAATTAAATAAAAATAAAAACATGAAAACAAGCTACCCAAGAAGCTGTGAACCAAGTATCGGGACCTAAGAATCTAAAACAAAGAATTTAGAAGTACCTTGATGAGGGCAGTTGAGAGTGCAGGCCTGCAAAAAAGGGTGAGATCACAGGCATGAAAAGCTATCCAACTAAGTCCCTAAATCAACAATAAGCCTAGATATATAAAATATACACTACCAAATACTTGTGTAACAGCAATCTAAATCTAATTTTAACTTAAGCTTATCTAAAACCTAAATCAAAAAAGGGTACTGTTTTGGCTAGGTGGTTTTGATGAAACTCAATCTAGAGCACCACTTAGCAGCCCGAATTACAAAGTATCAAATAAGTTTAAAAGTTGGAGACAAGCTAAAAAATATGAAGACTATAAAACTAACAACAAATAAAACTAAAATTAAACACTAGATTCTATCTAAGCTGACCTGAAAATGAGATTGAAATGGGGTTGTTGGGGCCTTGGTGTACTGATGCAATAGTGCACAAAGTGGGTCACTTTGAGATTTGACCAGTAAACTATGACTACCAAGTTCAAAGATAAGCTCATAAATTTACACCCTATACTACAAACTATATGTAAAACCAAATTCCAATCTAAATCCTACTTCTACCTGTTAAAAACTTAGACAAAAAAAAAGGGCTGCAAGCATACTGAAACAGGTTAAAGTGGGTGGAAATGGATGATGGCTTTTGCAATCCTAGGAAGCAGTAATAAACTACACGTAGGCAAAATAAACTTCTACTAAACCTAATGCATCCTCATTGAATCAATCTAAACTAAGCATTAAACAACCCAATAAGCAAATAGGGGCAAAGAACTATGGATATGAGCACTTCCCAAAACTGCATCAACAAGCAGGTTAGATAGGCGCAAATCGACTACCCAAATACGCTTCCAACTAAAAAATATAAACTCAAACACCTAAACTGACCAATGACATGCCAAATTGCTTTAAACAAAGCAAATTCAATCTAATTTGAGAAACATACAGTGGCCAAAAATATCAAGACATTTCTTAAGCCAAACAGTCCCTAAGGGATCAATTTTGATGACATCTCACTTAAGCATGCAAGTTTGAAGCTGGGAAATTAACATAAAAATGCCACAGATGCTAAATTACAATTAGATAAGTATAAAAGCAACAAGATTATACTAGAACTAAATTTTAAATAACTTAAAAAAAAACTGGAATGAAACTGAAATTTGATTAATTTGAAACTGAATTACAATGTTTTAAAACTAAAAAGACATTGACAAATTAAGCTAAGGGTAAAACTACTGCTAAAACTACCTCCTCATACCTAAAATTGCCTTGTACAATGGCTTACAAGCTATATATATAACTGATAAAAAAAAGTACAAGGGTCTTCTCCCAATCTTTTGTCTTCTTCTTTCTGTGTTTCTTTAAGATCACTTTGGGCCCTTGGATTCGATTTGGTATCATCACAGCCATCAGATTCAATATAGGCGCCGAAGTCCATTGTTGTTGATTCTCCAAAATGAAACACCCGGGGACTGAATCTGCCAAAGTTTGAAACTTGAGGGACCAAAATGTAAACTTTTGAAACTTTTTACCCGAGAATCATTTTTGATAATATTTGACTTTTAAAGGACTTGGGTTGACTTTTCTTTCAAAATTATTTTACCAGGGACCAATTTTGTCAATTTGTGACAGTTCAGGGACTGATTTTGACAACTCTTCATATTTTGCTGGTTTTTTATCTGTTTTCAATCCTTTGAACCTGAAACACACAAAAACATACTCCAAGGATATTTGTGACGTTATTTGACCATTTTGAAGTGTTTTTTATCGTTTTGACTCAAAAATTGGACGAAAAGATATGTGCAAAAAGGCACATATCAAATCTCCCACACTAAGCAATTGCTAGTCCCTAGCAATTTTTTGTGAAAATTTAATGGATTTGAAGTCTCTTTACCAAAAGCCGTTACTTCTAGAGTAGCCAAATGTTTCAGTTCAAGTAAGAACTATGGTACACTGATAACCATGTGATTTTGAGCAAACCACCAGCTGTAAACAGATTTGATTTGTCTTTACCAGAAGCCGTTTGCTTCTGGACTAGCCAACTCTTGATGGACACAGTAAACATCTTGGTGAGTTGATTACCAATTATAGTTTTCCACTGCCTTTACCACAAGCCATAATCTTGCGGGCTAGTCAACTCTTTCACTTTTTAGGATATGGTGAGTTGAGATACCATCAGCCATCAACGGATTTGAGATATCTTTACCAAGAGCCATTTGCTCCTGGATTAGCCAATCCTTTTGTTGGTTAGACATGGCGGACTGATAACCACAAAAAAAAAATTTTTGAAGCTCACGTGAAATTTTTTTTTTTTAAATTTTGCCAAAAACGGGGGTACTAGATGGTAAAATGTGATAAAATTCGCTAGAATTCCCCCCCCCCCCCCCCCCCCACACTTAGAATTGAATATTGTCCTCAATATTCAAAGTCCCGGCTATTATGCCGACTCTTTGAACGTAAAAGGGCAACATTACAATCTAAATGTGGAAACACCATTTTTTTCACTTTATTTGTAACCACAGCAGGGGTAACTCCCCCACACTTAGGGTGAAAACCCTATATGCATGCTACTCTTTTTGTTTACCGAGTTGCTAGCTTGACTCGACCCCGAATTCATTTGTTCTTCAGGAAGCATGATGTGGAAGAAACAATCTCCATCGGACTTTCATTCAAGATGTTTGGACAAACATTTGAAGCACGTGAAAGTTCCACACCGATGAGATAAGTACCCGGCTCAAAAGAATGGTACATGGAAATGTCGGGGTCAAAGATAGTGTCTTCATTCCCGAAGGAGTGAAGAAGAGAAGAAATCACATCAAATGTGAGAAATGGAAAGAAGGTCATGATAACAATCATGACAAGATCAGCATCTTCACAAGGAGACTTCATAATTTGCATATGATGAGTCTCATCTTTTAAGTTCATTTGATCCAGAAATGTTCCGGGCGGGAGGTTCGGGATTTTGCCATTAAGCAAATTCTCATGATTGAAAACATCTCCCCCCGGGTCACAAAGATCGTCTTTGTCTAGATCAAAGTAGAAGTGATCATACTCTGGAGGAGATATGATATGAGTGAGTTCACCGGAGAACTCACCATGATCAATATCAAAGGTAAACGAATCATATTCCCGAAGAGAAAGATAAGCATGAGTAGTGGTACTGCCACTACTCGTCTCTCCCGTGAAATCAAAACTAAATGATTCGTAAGTCGGAAGAGAATCCTTGGGATAAGAAGTGGGATTGCCACTTAATGATTCGATCTTAGAAATTAGAAGATTGATATTCAATAATCTTTCACGAAGAGCTTCATCTTGGATCTCCGTATCAATATCTTTGTTATTCTCTTCTTCTGAGCTGACGAGCTCAGAAGGTAACTCCTCCACATAATCGATGTCTCCACAAGATAAAGAATAATCAGTATTGTCAGATTTGGAGAACAACTCATCATGATCATTAGAATTGTCAATAGGAGGTAAATCACACTCCTCAACCGTATCAAAAGTATATTTTTCAAAATCGGGTAAAGAATCCTTGAGCTCGGGCTCAGGGGGGTCTAACGGCTCATCATAAACATCCATTGGGGAAAGAGAAAGAGATGGTTCATCAGATATCATCTTTTCAAGTACAGGGATGCCTCCCCCCACACTACATTCTTCATTCTTTGATGAGATTGGATCATCCTTGAAGAAAACCTCGAGCTCTTCCTTGGTGATATTACTTCCCTCAATTGGTTTGAGAGAAGGGAAAGAGTCGAAAATGATTGGTTCAGAAGATGGAGTGGGATTGCCACTCATAGATTGAATGATATCTTCTTCAAAAGGTTCATCCTCGTCACTCTCATCGGAGTCTGAAAAGTAACTAGTGTTAGGATGACCCAGTCCTTGTTGGCAATATTGGTTTATATAACTTTTGTGATTGCCAAGGACCTCAATTTAGGCAATCTCAGCGGGAATGTAATCGGAATGATGAGCACTCAAATCAGTGGTAGAGTGATAATGAACTTCAGTATCCCACTGATAGTGATGATTTGTCATATTCTCGATTAAATCATAAGCTTCTTGCGGAGTTTTCCGCATGAGATTACCACCGGCAGCCAACATGATTTTGTCTCGATCAATTGAAGTTATACCATGATAGAAGGTTAGGATTTGATCAAGAAGCAAAATTTTGTGATCAGGACATTTCCGTAACAATGATTTGAATCTTTCCCAAGCTTCAAATACGGATTCCATGTGCAATTGCGGGAAATTCAGAATGTCTTTCCTAAGCTGCACCGTTTTAGAACGTGGAAAGTATTTTGAAAGAAACTTGAGGAACATCTCTTCCCAAGTATGAATTGAGTGGGTTTTAAGAGCATAAAACCAAGATTCAGCGTGGTGGGATAAAGAGAATGGAAATAGATTCAAACGAATGCAATCCTGGGAAACTCCTTTTTGTTTCATGGATTGGGTGATAGATATGAACTTGTCTATGTGCTCTCTGGCATCCTCATCTCGAAATCCGTGAAATTGGCAATTTTGCCGGATCAGTCGAACCATGTGATTTTTCAATCTAAAATTGGTTCCTGGAACTGATGTTGGAGTGATCGGTCCTCCTCTACCGTCAAGTGTTGGATGATAGAAATCCTCCATGGTTTGGGGATCATGGGGATGATGTGGTGAGGAATCGATCATTGTGGAGAATCAAATAATGAGAAGGTGAAAAGATACGAATTAAACATTTTAGAGGTATAAGAAGTTAGAATCAAACGGATATAGGGTAAAGGAAATAATCAAAAAGGTAGGAGGGTAAAGGTGATTTTTTTTTTTGGATTTTTTGTGTTTGTTGAAAACTTATTTAAAATGTTTTTGGTAATCGTTTTGAAAAACCAAATCGTTTCCTCGTATACCACACAAAGTAATCCTTGAGTAATCTGATATGGTAAAATTCATGATTCGTTTTGTTTTTTTTTTATGAAAATATGAAAAAGGATGGTAAATATACAATGAGCGAATATCCAATGATCACCAATCTTCAAGTACGTTTAGAATACGCGCACAACCTCCCCGGCAGCGGTGCCATTTGATTGGGTGCTAAAGCAGTCAACTAAAGTCAAATACCCTAGACCAATACTTTCGGTGAGTATAGTGTTTCTCCGGGTCGTTATGTCCCGACGAGGTGTGGATGGTATTAAAAACGGATTTGTAATCGAGTGATTTTGAACAGGAAAGGGGTAATAGGGGTTTGAATGATTATGCTAAGGAAATTTAGGTGAAAATCAAGTTAAATAAACTAACTTGACCAAAACGTAAAGCTACACTACCCTAGAACGTATTTAAAATTAAAAACGCGCGTTTACGTTAAAATAAACGCGAGTGCGTAAAATAAAAAGTGAATTTTGAGCTACGCTAATCTTACAAACATGAAAATTATATTTTTACGATCCTAATGATAAAAGAAAATTTTGAAAAAAAGAAAAATATTTTTTAGACTTTTTATTTAATTGTTATTAATTAAAAACTATTTATACTAAATTAAATTATTAAAAATACTAAAACAATTAAGAAAAATCTGAAACTTTTTAGGAAAATACTACAAATTAATCTAAGCCTGAGAAAAATAATAAAGAGAGTGGTTCAATACAAAATAAGCTAGTAATAAGCCAATTAAGATGTTAAGCTTAATAAACAAAACAAATTACAACTAGTGCTAAGTATTAATTTTTGCAATGGATAACTGAAAAAGACCCAAGGGCGGATGGTTCTGTGTGGTGTGTTGTGTCTGTGAGTGCATTGGCCCAGGTTCGAGTCCTGGTTGTTGCACTTTTTTATTTTTATTTTTCTTTTTGAAAATTTCTTTTTGCAATTCCTTTCAACAACAAACATAAACAACTTTTGTGAATAAAAATTTTCTGAAAAAGCTTTAACAAGCTTGTGGCAAGCTTAAAACCACACAGTAAGGCTCTTATGGTTTTAAGTGATTTTTAGAAATCTTAAGGCAACCAAACAATGCATATAAGCCACAATATTGACAAGCTCAGCCACAAGCTCAAGCAAACATCATAATAACAACACTACAGTGATAAGGTTCAATGCTCAGAAGCAACAATTCACAACAACAAGAACATTCAGCAGAAGCAAACAAAACATCAATAAGCTTAGTACATAACTGAAACGCCAGCATCAACAGTTGGTCACGGGGTGGTTTTTAAGGCTTAATTAAGTGAGCTAACAAGAAAATGAGGCCAACCCACTTATGGATCTAACAAGCCAACCTATCAGGCTTCCCAAATCACTAAGAATTGAGTCCTAAACTCAAGAATTGAGCAAGCTATAGAGCAATGAAAGATGGGTCAAACTGGGTATGGGTTTGGAGCAGGGCAGAACAGGCCTGAGGGGCAACTTAAGGGACATGAAAAGCTATTAATAAAATTTCCTGAAAATTAAATAAAAATAAAAACATGAAAACAAGCTCCCCAAGAAGCTGTGAACCAAGTATCGGGCCCTAAGAATCTAAAACAATGAATTTAGAAGTACCTTGATGAGGGCAGTTGAGAGTGCAGGCCTGCAAAAAGGGGTGAGATCACAGGCATGAAAAGTTATCCAACTAAGTCCCTAAATCAACAATAAGCCTAGATTTATAAAATATACACTACCAAATACTTGTGTAACAGCAATCTAAATCTAATTTTAACTTAAGCTTATCTAAAACCTAAATCAAAAAAGGGTACTGTTTTGGCTAGGTGGTTTTGATGAAACTCAATCCAGAGCACCACTTAGCAGCCCGAATTACAAAGTATCAAATAAGTTTAGAAGTTGGAGACAAGCTAAAAAATATGAAAACTATACAACTAACAACAAATATGTTGAAACAAAGACCTTGATAGATCTTCTGAGCACTCTAGAATCGTTAGTTATGTTAATTTAATCACCAACACACTAATAGATAATCTCTGTAACTTGTATTTTAAAGCGGAAACAAACACAAGTTTTAATACTAAGAACTGTTGATCCTCTATGGATCTTTTAATAACAATAATAGTGTTTTCTAAAAACGTAACTCAATACATAATCGTGTGTTCCTTTTATACACAAGGTACCCTAAACCGTTTCCCAAGAAACGTATATTCTAAAACTTCTAAAAGATATGCATTGTCACTTCCTAAATAAACTCATGCATATCCTAACTATATTACATAAAACATGGAAAAACTATATCTGCAGAACCAACTAATACTGAAACTAGACTTCAGCATAAACTAAACTATAAGTAGAATCTGTGTCTTCAGCAGAAACCATCAGCAGATTCTTCAGCAGAATTCTCTCTTAGCAGAATTCCCAACAATCCTCCACCAATCTTGAATTTGACATGGTTAAGTTCAAGATTCTTGATAGATCTTTGAAGTTACATACCAAGAGGATTGAAATTACACAGCATCAGCAAAGAATCATCATCAGCAGGATCTCTATGATCAGTACATACTTGAAAACTCCATTCTTTGCAGCAACAAATGACTAAATGTACATCAAAACAAATTAGTTTCATACTATTCTCATCACATCCAGGTGTGTTAACTCCTGTGAGAGGTGAATCATTGAAAATAATGGATTTGATGTCTTTACCAATAGCCATCACTACTGGAGTAGCCAAATGTTTTAAGGTACACTGATAACCACATGATTTTTAGCAAATCATCGGCTATAAACGGATTTGAGATGTCTTTACCTGTAGCCGTTTGCTCAGGACTAGCCAATTATTTTGATGAAAAATCATCTTGGTTAACTGATTACCAAATATGGTTTTCCACTGCTTTTACCACAAGCCATATACATGTGGGCTAGCCAATTATTTGGAATCCATAAAGGAAAAATCCATGGTCAATTGACAACCATTTCAACTCTCAGCAATGAAGCATGGGTGAGTTGATTACCCTATGGTTTTGAGCAAACCATTACAACTATCAACAGATTTGATGTGTCTTTACCAAAGTTGTACCCTTTGGACTAGTCAACTTTTTGATGGAATAATCAACATCAGGTAAGTTGATGACCAAAGATGAATGTGAGTAACACCAAACCTGCATATAATATACACAATACGATACAAAAATGTTAGTTAGTTTTTTTTTTTTTAATACTAATAAAAGAAAGAAATATACAACAATATACCATCAATTGGAAGCTGCTCTGGAAGTCCTAATTCTGAGTTTGAAGACTTTTACCAAAGATTCAGCAAACAATCTTGCATTCCCAACTGGATCAGGAGGAATCTCCAACTTTTGTTGAAGCATTTTCTCCATCAGAGACACTGTCAGAGGATATCTTTTGCCAAGATCCATAATAAGCCTTAGACCAGTTGTAGTTTCCAACACATGAACATATGGCATACGATAAAACTTCCAACTCTGAACCTTCCATCTTTGATTGTTTTTCCATATGTCATAACCAGCACCAGTGGGAGTAGAAGAATTAAACAACACTCTTAGATCACCCAATAAATACAATCCAGGCCCTGTAGGAGTATGATTTGCATAAAATTTGTGAACCAAATCATTTAGAGTGAGCAAATCCTGATGATCAACAAGATGTAGTATTTCTTGGAGAAATGTAAAGGATATAGAAGTTTTATCCAATCTATAAATGGTATTAAACTGTCCATTTTCAGTTAACTCCCAATGAACCAAAACATCTCTATTTTCCTCAGGCCAATCATCAGGGGATCCTTCTCTTATAAATGAAGCATCAGAAGCATTCACATCTATTAGTCTTTGTAAGGAATGTGAAGTTCTGACTCTAGCCATTCTCTTTGCTCTTCTTCCAGGAACATAAATAGCATCATGAGGTAGAGAAGATGCATCAGGAACTTCAGCTTCAGTAGATACACCCTCTGCAGCATCAGTTTCCACTGATGGATTATTCAATTGTTTATCAGTAGAATCCTGAGAAGATTCAAGTGCAGCAGATGCATATTGTTCATCCATAGCCTTCCTCATCTGTTTGGCTCTAGTAGCTTGAAGTTCAACCTCTCTTTCCTTAATCTCATGAAATCTTGCCAGATTAGCTTGTTGTTCCTCATCTAACCTTTTAGCAGCCTCTTCACCCAGCCTTTCCTCCTCCATTTGTTTCGTGGTTCTCTTTCTAGATGGAGGATCTTCTACTATCACTTGAGCTTTACCTTTATCCACATAAGATGAAGCAGCAACATGTGGTACATCAGCAGAAGTGGCAGGTAAAGATATCTTTTCAGCAACAACAGGAATATCCATGTTAACAGATGAACCAGCAGTAGCAAGAGTGATCGGAACATTCTTAGAAGCACCCATTCCATCTTTGTCACACCTAGACTTGATTCTATTATATATCTTAATCAATTTTTCATCTGGAAGTGCCCACACTTGTTTCCTAGTCCAAGCATTGTTATATAAAGCACTACTTTGACTTTTCACATATGTTCTCATGTAATCCCTTTGCTGTGCTTGAGTCATGGGTTTGTCTCTTTTAGCTTTGGCTTTTTGCTCATCTGCTGCTTTCTTCCTCAACTTCATCTCTTTCACAATTTCAGAAACCAAGTCCTTTTTCTCCACCCTGTCACCAAGAATTTCTGCAGCTAAATCAGGATTAGCAATCACTTGTTCTCCAATATGCTGCCAATCTGACTCATCAAAATCTTGAACAGCAGCATCCAATTCTTTCTGTCTTTCAATAGGTAAGGTAGAAACATATCTTTGAGTAGCAGACTGGTATTCTGAATCAAACTTGGCTTGCTGTGCCTCAGCCATATCAGAACTCTTCTTATAATCTTCCCATTCTTTGAAGAGTTTTTTTTGTGCAACTCTTTCTTCAGCTGTAACAATCTCATCCTCAGCCACTTCAGTTCCTTCAGTAAAGTCATCATGAGGAACATCCAAATCTTCCATAAGATCATCATTTAATTCTTAAACATCTGAATTAAGTATGTTATCAGTAGATCCTTGAGGCTTGAGGGTGTCAGTGATATCATCAGGAGAAACTTGCTTAATCCCAGATGAAATATGAACAGGGGAATTAAAATACTCTTTCCCTGCTACAAAGAATGTATCTCCTGATGCATGAGCTTTATCAGTAGATTTGTCAGTAGCAATAGCATTGGGTGATTGTTGCTCCTGAAGAATATCAGTAGCTTCTGCCATAAGAATATCATCACCACTTGATACCTTCGAAGATTCAGCAGCTTTCTTTGCCAAATATTGTCTTCTACTTCTTCTTCTGCTGAAGTGTATTGTTGGCTTAGATGAAGGTACTTCAGCAGCTTTAGGAGAAGCAACATGTGACAGTCTAGCAACCTCAGCTAGAATTTCAAGAGAATCCAAATTTTCCTCCTGAGGCTCTTCAATAGTATCCATTCCACCCTTACTTTGCTTCTACTGATTCAACTGTGCCTCCAAATTCTGAACCTTACTTTTCAGCCTTTCAATTTCATTACCAAGAGTAGACTTGGTATCAGCAAGCTCCTTTTGGAGATCATCAGTCCTTTTCATATACCTGCAAAGTGAATCATATATAGAAGTGAGAGTAACAGGGTCCTCTGCTCTACCAGCCGATTGTTCAGTGGTAAGTGGAGCTTCATTGAACCCAGCAGGAGAAACAGACTCATGTACAACATTGGGATAGCCTTCATCAAATGGCTCTCTCATAGGGCTAGGTGTAGGTAGTCTAGTGATCTCAGGCTCAAGATACTGAAATGTATCTTCAATCTCATGAGTTTGCTCAACTGGAGCAACCTGAGATGGTGAAATGGTAGGACTAGGTGACATATGTGCAGGGGAAGGTGGTGGTAGGTTAGAAGAAATAGGTAATGGTTCAGCAGTTGTAGCTGGCTCTTCCTCAATTACCACTGAAGGATTACCATCAGTAGCAACACCAGAAGATGATGGATTACCATCATCAGCAGCATTTTGAGTAGGCATAGTACCAGCATCATCACCCTCAACTACGTTATCATTGCCATGTGGCAACATAGCAGCTAACATAGGGCGATGTTCCCCAGTATAATTTGTTTTCATTGAGGCAAACAACTTAGAACCAAGACTTTTAATAGGCACATGGGTTCTATCTTCAGTGGTTATGTCTAAAATAATTTGTAAGAACCTAGTGTACATTAAGAACTTATGCTGTTGTTTATCAATATTTTCCAGCATATTTTCAAAAATAAACTTTGAAAAATTATAAGTTAGACCTTTAGAGAGACAAACAATACCACAACCCAATTGTAGAGAGAATTGGTCCCATCCACCACACTTGTTGCTTATACATTGGAGCAGCAAATGCACCAAATACCTCCACTTAGGACAAAATTGATTCTTCTGCCACTTAATCGTTTTAGTACTTTGATATCCAGCTTCCCTTAGCCCAGCAAGAATCTCTGCAGTGTTGGAGTGATAAACACCATTCTCATCATCCAACTGAAGCTTTGTCCTGATCAAACCTTCTGTCACCACATACTCTACACCTTCAATTACAGCAACTATCTCTGTGTTAGATCTCTTTGTAGCAGATGCCCAAAATTGCGTCACCATTGATTCACATATCAGGTTGGGACAATGTGTCAAAGCATAATGAATCTTTGATCTCTGTAGAAACTCCACCATTAAATCAAATTCTTCATGTCCCTTAGCCTTTTTCAGAATATCAAACTTGTTATGATCTCTTTTCAATTCAAGTTGTGCCATTTGAATGAATTTGCGTGAGACGGTTATGAATTACTCAAAGAATTATGGGTTTAAATGGAGTAACAAGCGAATAATTTTGTTTAGGAAGAGATATGCGAAGTAGGTTATATTTGGAAGTTCCCCAATCGTGGTCAAAATTATCGGAACTAATTATTGACCAAGTCTGACGTGTAAATTAAAAACTTCCAAATTCAAAATTACCCTTCAGCAGAAATGAAAGTCAAATCTGCTGAGGAATGGTCAACATCAGCAGAAACCAAGCAAATGTAAAAATATCTTCGGTGAATATCTTGATTTTTACTGTGCCACCCAACTCGCATTAATTATCATAACGCCTAAACTTGGCTTATTTAATCACCCCCAAATAACACTTCTCACTCATCAATTAACCCCAAATCATCTCACAACCCTAATTTCCCAATTAACCTCAATTTTTTTCTCAAATAATGTCTTCCAAGCCTGAAATCATAGACATATCCTCCTCCTCTTCCTCCTCATCTGAAGATCGACCACCATATCCCTCAGAAATAGATGATTCTGATTATGCACGTGAGTTGGAAAGGCGATGGAATGCCTTGGAGAAAGGGGAAGCAAGTAATAATCCCATTCCTACTAAGAGGCAAGATGTCTCTCCCTTCATTTTCACATCTGATGAAGACTCTTCAGAGGATGAAGACGAAGATCCCTTATTTCTTCCTCCTTCCACACCTGAGAGGCCCCAAACAAGGCCTAGGAAGAAAAATCCATCTCTTCCAACATCACGAAGTGTGGTGTTAGGTCTTCCTGCTCCAGGACCTGGTTCTTCATGCCATGGAAGCAAGGGAAAGGAGAAGAGGACAGATGTCGTGGGTAAGGGGAAAGGGAAGATGGTGTAGGTGATGATGGGATGTTGCCAGGGACCAAAATACTTGGTACTTGAGCATCTTCATCGTCGTTTTCATCAATCCATTCTTCCTCCTCTTCTTTTTCCATTTTCATCTTCAGCTTCAGCTTCTTCATCATACTGGTTATGCCCCAGCTTTTGTAATACATGATAGAATCTATACTAAATTAGACTTGTATAGGATTGCATCTTGTGATTTCATTTGAAGTTGTTTGTAAGCTGTAATATGTTCTCAGAATGAATGAAAACTCATTTGCTAATTTTGATCTTTGTATCTTGTGAATCAGTAGAAATCAATCTTAGCCTCTTTTAGACTTCAGGAGAAACACATCTTAGCAACCATATTAACATATCATGGTTAAACTTATCAACAACTTGCAATGGCATTCTGCAAAACAGACACAAACTAACAAAAAGACCAAACAAACTTATAATTCATTAGTTGGTTAGTGTTAAGAACTCAAAAAGTATACAAATTCTACAAAGTTTACACTCACAATCCTCCCCTGAGGCATATGCCTCCCCTGAGGCTTATGTCTCCCCTTAAACTTTGCATTTAAGGGTTAAGCATACCAATATGGACCACCAAATATTGAAACCTTGGTCCATCAAATGCTTTGGTTAATAAATCTGCGACATTCTCATCTGTGTGAATTTTTACCACTTTAATTAAATGTTTTTCATAAGCATCCCTGATAAAGTGGTGCCTGATTTCAATATGTTTGGTTCTATTATGAAAAACTGGATTTTTAACAATGCAAATGGTACTTTGATTGTCAATGAAAATAGTAGTATTCATGAAATTATACCCATAATCCAGCAATTGATTCTGAATCCATAGAACCTGTCCACAACAATTGGCAGCAGCAACATACTCTGCTTCAGTAGTAGAGGTAGCAACAATGGTCTGTTTCTTGCATTGCCAAGAAATCAGTCTCCTTCCAAGGAATTGGCAACCTCCAGTTGTGGATCTTCTATCCATATTGGCACCAGCATAGTCACTATCACTATAAGCTGCTAGCTGAAATGGAGATTCTTTGGGATACCAAAGACATAATTTGGGTTGGCCTTTCAGGTACTTAAAAATCTTTTTGACAGCATTCAAGTGAGAGGTAAGTGGAGTGACTTGGTGCCTTGAACATGCACTCACAGCAAATGTAATATCAGGTCTAGAAGCAGTCAAATACATCAAAGAACCAATCATTGACCTGTATAAATGAACATTCACAGGAAGATCAGGATCAAGATTGTTCTTTGGTTTGGGAGCTTCATAGGGAGTAGTGGCAGTCCTGACATTCTCCATATCAAACTTTGTCAACATATCCTTTACATACTTTTCCTGATGAATAAAAATACCATCAGGTTTCTGCTAAACCTGTAATCCCAAAAAGAAAGTGAGTTCCCCTATGGCACTCATTTGAAATTCTCCCTTCATCAAATCCTCAAACTCTCTACACCATGCTTCTTTGGTGGAACCAAAGATAATATCATCCACATACACCTGTACAAGAATAATATCCCTGGAATCTTTCTTGAGGAATAGAGTCTTGTCAATGGCACCTCTTCTATATCCATGCTTCAGCAGAAATGTGGAAAGTCTAGCATACCAAGCTCTGGGAGCCTGATGAAGTCCATAGAGAGCTTTGACAACCTTGTACATACACTCAAGATGATCAGGGTCTTCAAATCCCTTGGGTTGAGTCACATAAACTTCCTCTTTAATCTCACCATATAAGAAAGCACCTTTAACAACCATCTGATAAACCATAAAGCCCATATATAAGGCATAGGCCAAAAATATCCTAATTGCTTCAACTCTGGCCACTGGTGCAAAGACTTCATCATAGTCAATGCCTTCCTCTTGCCTAAACCCTTGAGCCACTAATCTTGCTTTGTTTTTTACCACAATCCCCCTTGCATCTCTTTTATTCTTCAAAATCCATTTTGTCCCAATGGCATATTTACCATCAGGGAGAGGAACCAATATCCAAACCTGCTGATTCTTAAATTGCAGCATCTCTTCTTACATTGCTTCAAGCCAACTTGAATCAGCCAGTGCTTGAGGAACACTAGTTGGCTCTATCTGAGAAAGAAAGCATGCAAACAGACAATGTTTGAAGTCTGTGTGATTGTCCCTCTTTTGATTGTAGACATAAGAGATGAAAGCAACTTCATCATATTTAGTGTTTTTGACAGTGCTTCTAGTTCTAACAGGTGCTTTAGGATCTCCAATAATCTCTGATAGGGGATGAGCATTATGAATCCTCTTTGTTGCTGTAGGGTTGACATCAATGGTGGCATCAAGGTTGTTGACTGTAGGCCTAAACTCAGTATCATAAGAAGCTGAGTGAAACAGGCCAGGCTTGGGCTGATAATTGCCAAGATCAGAAGGACTTGGAAATCTTGTAAAGGGCTTCTCAAAGTCTGTAGAAGCTTCAGTAGAAATGGGAGATTGTGCAGCAGGAGTATCAGCAGCTTTGAGTTCATCAGTGGGAATAGGAGTGCCTTCAGTAGAACTGTCAGCAGCATCCTTGTTTCCACTGACTGCTTGTGCTGATTGTTGAAGGATGGCATCAGTCTCTTGTGCAAACTTTTTACTGAGTCTCTGAGCTTCCTGTGTAGCAGCATGTTCTTGCTTCTTAAGTCTTGCAAGATCCTCTGCATAATGTGACTCATCATCTTGTCCAGCAGCAGAATGATTCCCTACAAAATGGTTAGGTGGAAAAGAAGGTACAACAATGGTATGTGCATCTGGCTCAGAGTCACTTTCTGAGTCATCATCCATGGAACTTGCAGGGTTAGAAATTGGATCTTTGGTACCTGCATTTGGATTAGAAGCATGTCTAGTGTATCCCAAATAATCAGTCAAATAATCTAGGTCAAAATACCAAGAATGGACCTGGCCCTGAGTATTAGGATGATCTTCAAGAAATCTTAGGTTAAGGGTCTCCTCTATCCTTTTGGCATTCAGATTATAAACCCTATAAGCCTTGCTATGAGCTGAATAACCCACAATATACCCCTCATCAGCTTTCCCATCAAACTTACCCAGTGTATCAGCAGTATTCAAGATGGTCACTTTGCAACCAAAAGGCTTAAGGTAATGAATGTCTGGAACTTTCCCAGTGAGAAGTTCATAAGGTGTCTTGACATGATGTCTAGTGATGGATACCCTGTTCAGAACATAGCAAGCAGTACTTACTGCTTCAGTCCAAAACATAGTGGGTAATTTAGAGTCTGCAAGCATGGATCTTGCTGCCTCAATTAAGGTCCTATTTTTCCTTTCAGCAACCCCATTTTGTTGTGGGGTTCTTGGAGTACTATAGTCCCTTCTAATCCCCTTAGACTTACAGAATTCTATGAAAACAACATTTTTTAATTATGTCCCATTGTCACACCTAATGCCTTTAACCTTTTTATTAAGCTGGTTTTCAATTACAGTGATGAACTCTTTCAAAATGGGAGTTGTTTCATCTTTAGTTTTTAGAAAGAATACCCAGCAAAACCTGCTATAATCATCTATGATAACCAGGCAGAAGTACTTATGATCAATACTTCTGATAGGAGTTGGACCAAAGAGATCCATGTGCAGCAACTGAAGAGGTTTTGTGTTGCTTTCCCTTGTTGCAAGCAATACAATTGTGTTCATTGGTGAAGAGTTTAGAAGGAAGGCCCTGAACAAGACCAAGTTTAGACAACTTATTGATAGTCTTGTAGTTTACATGAGCCATTCTCCTGTGCCACTTGGTAGATTCATCCTGAGAAGCTTTGGCCACCAAACATGTTAGATCACCTTCTGGCTTAACATCATTCAGATTGAATGTGTACAAGTTGAAGGTTCTAGGAACTCTCAGCAAAACAGTTGTGTCTTCTGGAAGTTTGAAGTCCTTGGAGAGCACAAGACATTCATCCTCAGAGAAGAAGACCTTATTCCTAGTGTCACAAATTTGTGATACAGAGAACAGATTGAAATGCTCCAGTTCCTTCACATAATACACATTCTCAAAATCTAACAGGGGTGTCTTAATAGTTCCTTTCCCAGTAATTTTGTCATCTCCACTACCAAAGGTTACACTGCCTCCTCCTTCTATAGGCACAAAGTCATGCATCTTGTCCTTGTTACCTGACATACTTCTTGAACAACCACTGTCAACTATACCTACTTCAGTACTTTTTAAAGGATGATCCTACAACAACAAAAAAAATATACAAAAGTTAGTACACATTAGAGACTCAAGTCATTACTGACTTGAGCCTGCCTTGTGGATCATTAGAGATAGGCCATGTAGATGTTTTAGATCCACCATTGTTCTTGGGCCTGTAATGCAAATTAGGTCCCTTCTTAGTCCAAGAACAACCTGCTGAGGGCTTCACAGCAGTATCCCAATACCCTCCACCATAATACATTGAGTCAAAGTGACTAGGCCAATAACCATTAGAAAAGAAAGAACTAGTGGGTCGAACATAAGGTCTAGTACTGGTTCTTCTCCATGAAGAATGTGGTTCAGCAGAATTGGATTTCTGCTGATGTGGAATAAAAAAGGGTATTTCATTAACATTCTTCCACATTTGCCTAGGTTTTCTTTGACTAAAACATACACCCATTCTTTGCTCATGAAACGTACAATCCTTAATCAAATGAGATTTACTTCCACACACAAAACATTTCTTCTTTTTAGAAGATTTATTCAAACTGAAAGAAGTTCCATAACATGAAAAAGCATTCAAACCAAAATGATTAACAGAATTGTTTTTAACAGAACTAGAAATATTGTTTTGCAAAGAATTAAAAAACAAGTCTTCAGAAGAAATTGTCTTGGTATCAGCAGTAACTCTAGAAGGCTTGTGGGGAGTCTTGGGTGATGTCTTGGGTGTCGTCTTGAAAGTGGTCTTGGGAGTGGTCTTGGGCAGGTCTGACTTCTCACTTGAATCACAACTGGCAAATGAAGTAGACCCTTCATCAGAAGACTTGTCACTATCACAACAAGAGACAAAGTCAGTAGATTTAATAATAGGGTCTGGCAAGTCACTTGACTTTTTGCCATAGAGATGGTGTGATCCATCAAAGTCAACAGGTATGGACAGGTCTATAGGCATATGTTCCCCTCTTATAGGTCCAGGGACAACATTCATTCCCTCTTCCTTAACAAATTTAACAGGTGTTTGATATGCTAAGGCTGGTTCAGGGTCAAAAACACTAGACATATCAGGATAAGTTAACTCTTCAGGATCTATATATTTCTCATATCCTAATGCTTTTCTAGACCTAACAGATTGGCGACCATCAATCAATTTATTCAAATTAGATGCTCTTTCCTGCCATTTCATACGACCAGCTATCTCTTTATCTAACTTAACTTGTAATTCTTGTTTTTCCTTTTCTATATCAGATTTCTCTTTTTCAGTACGTCTTAAATCTATCTTAGCACATTCTAAATCACTTTCTAGAACTCTTATCTTTTCATCATATTTAACTTGATTCTTTTGAAACCATACCTTTTGTTTTTCTAAAGTTTTTAAAGCCTTTTTATAGGCCTCAATTTCTATATAACACTCATTGTATTTAGGTTTCAATTCATCATATTCTTGTTTAAGTTCATTGTATCTTACACTACATCCAAACACACAGTTGTGTACCTGAGAGATTCCCATCAAGGAGACTTGTTCCTTCTTGTCCTCTAAAGGTGAGTATGTCAGCAAATTCACTTGTGTAGAAGTAGAAGCTTCCTCTTTAGCAGGTTCAGGTTCAGCCCAATCAATCTGGTGATCCAGAGTCACCAAAGCTTTTGAAGGTGTAGCCTTAGAAGTCCCTGATTCCAATGGATATGAGCCATATCTAACTTCATCACCAGACTTCCTTTCCTTGCATTCTCTTGAAAAATGGCCCACTTGACCACAAGTGTAGCATTTAACCTTCCTTCTGTCAAACCTTGCTACCTCTCTTCCATTAAAACCAAACTTTCTTCCAGACTTAGTCTCAAACCTCTTAATGTTCATAGAAATCCTTGCTAACTGCCATTTCAAGTGCATCTCCTCCATCTCCAATGGATCCACCTGTTCAAAATCCTCATAAGCAAGAAACTGCTGATGTTCATATTCAGCCACAAATGAATGAACAATATCATCCATTACACTACTGGATTTTGATTTAGGAGCTGATTTTGTCTGGGTTTGAGAAGATGCTCCTGAGGTGTAAGAACTTGAGGCATTGTGCACAGGTTTTGTGGTGGTGCTGACAAAGGCTGAGTGAGTGGATGGACGAATGGGACTTCTAACATCAGGCTCAAGAGATTTAAGCTTGTTGTAGAGGTCATCAAAGGAGATCAAGTCCAATCCACCCTTTGTTTTGAGAGCAATGCTGACTTGCAACCAAGATGGTGGCAAAGATCTCAGAAACTTAGCATTGCAGTCCTTATTATCTGGCCTAGCCTTCAGCTGATTAAGTTGACTTAAGATCCGGTGGAACCTGTCATAGCCTTTGTGGATTCCTTCTTCCTCAGATATCTGAAACTCTTGAAACTGCTGCTTCAGCATTGACTTCTTCAACCTTCTTGATTCATCATTCCCACCAAATCTAGCCTTTATTGCCATCTAAATGTCCTTGGCATCCTCCATGAAGTGGAAGTCACCCATGTGGTCATCTGGTATAGCTTGGAGCAGAATTGTTCTTACTTTATTCTCCCTTTGCACGGCTAGAACCTCTTCAGCAGTTTTGGGACCTGCAATTGTAACTATCCCATCAGCATCTTTAACATGCTACTTCAGGCTGTTCCCCTTTCGGACAACCTCCCAAAGATTCCAGTTAATATTTTTGATCCAGTTTTGCATCTTCATGGACCACAAATCATAGTCTTCAGCATTCTTCAAGTATGGGAATTTAGCATTACTATTGGAGAGGTTGAGTTGTTGGAGAGAAGTGGTGTTTAGGTTCTGGGTTGTATCAACTTCATCGTCTGATCCAGGCATTTTCTTTGATTGGTTTGGATTTTGATGGTGTAAGATTTGTTTTTCTCAGTATCACAGAGACTCTCCCGTGGCTCTGATACCACTTGTTGAAACAAAGACCTTGATAGATCTTCTGAGCACTCTAGAATCGTTAGTTATGTTAATGTAATCACCAACACACTAATAGATCATCTCTTTAACTTGTATTTTAAAGCGGAAACAAACACAAGTTTTAATACTAAGAACTGTTGATCCTCTATGGATCTTTTAATAACAATAATAGTGTTTTCTAAAAACGTAACTCAATACATAATCGTGTGTTCCTTTTATACACAAGGAACCCTAAACCGTTTCCCAAGAAACGTATATTCTAAAACTTCTAAAAGATATGCATTATCACTTCCTAAATAAACTCATGCATATCCTAACTATATTACATAAAACACGGAAAAACTATATCCGCAGAACCAACTAATACTGAAACTAGACTTCAGCAGAAACTAAACTATAAGTAGAATCTGTGTCTTCAGCAGAAACCATCAGCAGATTCTTCAGCAAAATTCTCTCTTAGCAGAATTCCCAACAAAATAAAACTAAAATTAAACACTAGATTCTATCTAAGCTGACCTGAAAATGAGATTGAAAAGGGGCTGTTGGGGCCTTGTTGTACTGATGCAATAGTGCACAAAGTGGGTCACTTTGAGATTTGACATGTAAACTATGACTACCAAGTTCAAAGATAAGCTCATAAATTTACACCCTATACTACAAACTATATGTAAAACCAAATTCCAATCTAAATCCTACTTCTACCTGTTAAAAACTTAGACCAAAAAAAGGGGCTGCAAGCATACTGAAACAGGTTAAAGTGGGTGGAAATGGATGATGGCTTTTGCAATCCTAGGAAGCTGTAATAAACTACACGTAGGCAAAATAAACTTCTACTAAACCTAATGCATCCTCATTGAATCAATCTAAACTAAGCATTAAACAACCTAATAAGCAAATAGGGGCAAAGAACTATGGATATGAGCACTTCCCAAAACTGCTTCAACAAGCAGGTTAGATAGGCGCAAATAGACTACCCAAATAAGCTTCCAACAAAAAAATATAAACTCAAACACCTAAACTGACCAATGACATGCCAAATTTCTTTAAACAAAGCAAATTCAATCTAATTTGAGAAACATACAGTGGCCAAAAATATCAAGACTTTTCTTAAGCCAAACAGTCCCTAAGGGATCAATTTTGATGACATCTCACTTAAGCATGCAAGTTTGAAGTTGGGAAATTAACAGAAAAGTGCCACAGATGCTAAATTACAATTAGATAAGTATAAAAGCAACAAGATTATACTAGAACTAAATTTTAAATAACTTAAAAAAAACTGGAATGAAACTGAAATTTGATTAATTTGAAACTGAATTACAATGTTTTAAAACTAAAAAGACATTGACAAATTAAGCTAAGGGTAAAACTACTGCTAAAACTACCTCCTCATACCTAAAATTGCCTTGTACAATGGCTTACAAGCTATATATATAACTGATAAAAAAAAGTACAAGGGTCTTCTCCCAATCTTTTGTCTTCTTCTTTCTGTGTTTCTTTGAGATCACTTTGGGCCCTTGGATTCGATTTGGTATCATCACAGCCATCAGATTCAATATAGGCGCCAAAGTCCATTGTTGTTAATTCTTCAAAATGAAACACCCGGGGACTGAATCTGCCAAAGTTTGAAACTTGAGGGACCAAAATGTAAACTTTTGAAACTTTTTACCCAAGAATCATTTTTGATAATATTTGACTTTTAAAGGACTTGGGTTGACTTTTCTTTCAAAATTATTTTACCAGGGACCCATTTTGTCAATTTGTGACAGTTCAGGGACTGATTTTGACAACTCTTCATATTTTGCTCGTTTTTCATCTGTTTTCAATCCTTTGTACCTGAAATACACAAAAACATACTCCAAGGATATTTGTGATGTTATTTGACCATTTTGAAGTGTTTTTTTATCGTTTTGACTCGAAAATTGGACGAAAAGATATGTGCAAAAAGGCACATATCAAATCCCCCACACTAAGCAATTGCTAGTCCCTAGCAATTTTTTGTGAAAATTTAATGGATTTGAAGTCTCTTTACCAAAAGCCATTACTTCTAGAGTAGCCAAATGTTTCGGTTCAAGTAAAAACTATGGTACACTGATAACCATGTGATTTTGAGCAAACCACCAGCTGTAAACGGATTTGATTTGTCTTTACCAGAAGCCGTTTGCTTCTTGACTAGCCAACTCTTGATGGACACAGTCAACATCTTGGTGATTTGATTACCAATTATGGTTTTCCACTGCCTTTACCACAAGCCATAATCTTGCGGGCTAGCCAACTCTTTCACTTTTTAGGATATGGCGAGTTGAGATACCATACAGTTTTGGGCAAACTGTCAGCCATCAACGGATTTGAGATATCTTTACCAAGAGCCGTTTGCTCCTGGATTAGCCAATCCTTTTGTTGGTTAGACATGGCGGACTGATAACCACAAAAAAAAAAATTGAAGCTCACGTGAAATTTTTTTTTTTAATTTTTGCCAAAAACGGGGGTACTAGATGGTAAAATGTGATAAAATTCGCTAGAATTCCCCCCCCCCCCCCCCACACACACACACACTTAGAATTGAATATTGTCCTAAATATTCAAAGTCCCGGCTATTATGCCGACTCTTTGAACGTAAAAAGGCAACATTACAATCTAAATGTGGAAACACCATTTTTTTCACTTTATTTGTAACCACAGCAGGGGTAACTCCCCCACACTTAGGGTGAAAACCCTATATGCATGCTACTGTTTTTGTTTACCGAGTCGCTAGCTTGACTCGACCCCGAATTCATTTGTTCTTGGGGAAGCATGATGTGGAAGAAACAATCTCCATCGGACTTTCATTCAAGATGTTTGGACAAACATTTGAAGCACGTGAAAGTTCCACACCGATGAGATAAGTACCCCGGCTCAAAAGAATGGTAAATGGAAATGCCGGGGTCACTAGGACGGTACTGACATAATGGACTGGACTTTGCTTGCCCTTTCTCTCCGTCACTAGGACGGTGCTAACAGCTTCATCAGCCGCGACGACATATACGTACAAAGTCTCTTTTGCGACCGGTGTGGTCAAAGACGGAAGATCTTCGATGAGTTTTTTCATCTTTTGGAAGGCCTCTTCTGCTGCCTTCGTCCATCTATATTCATCCTTATTTTCTTTGGTGATGTTTTTCAGGGTCTCGAAGAAGGGTAATGACCGTTCGGCCGACCTAGAAAGAAATCGGTTCAGTGCTGCTAACTTGCCACTGAGGCTTTGCATCTCTTTCAGCGTTCTGGGGGATTGCATATCTAGTTTGGCTTTCGTCTTCTTCGGGTTGGCTCGAATCCCTTCGGAAGTGACTAAGTACCCCAGGAATTTCCCTTCTTCCATTCCGAACGAACATTTTCGCGGATTAAGCTTCATGTTGATCCTTCTTAAATTGTTGAATGTTTCAGCAATGTCCGCTATCATCGTCCTTTCTTCCTTACTCTTAATGACCATGTCATCAACATAAGCTTCCAAATTTCTCCCCAACTGCGTTTGGAATGCTGCGTCTACCAATCTTTGGTATGTAGCACCGGCGTTTTTAAGACCGAAAGGCATCTTGGTGTAACAATAAGTTCCTCGATCTGTATAAAAGGTTGTCTTCTCTTCATCTTCTTTGGACATTTGCACTTGGTGATAGCCTTTATATGCGTCCAGGAAACATTTGTATTTGTATCCCATCATGGACTCTATCTTCCAATCGATGTCCGGAAGGGGGTAGTAATCTTTCGGACATACCGAGTTGACGTTTTTCAAGTCTACGCACATTCTCCAGGTGCCGTCGCTCTTTTTCACCAATATTGGGTTGGATATCCATGTCGGATATCTCACCGGCCTGATGATCCCGACCCGAGTCCACTCTTCAACCTCCTTTAACACAGCTTGGCTTCTATCCGGCGCAAATATCCTTCGTTTCTGACACACTGGCTCTATCGATGCATTGATGTTCAGACGGTGTTCTATTATCCGTCGTGGTACTCCTGTCATGTCATTCGGTTCCCATGCGAATACATATAGGTTCCTTACGAGCAACGCCTTCAGTTGGGCTCTACACCCTTTCGTTAGACTACCTCCAATCGTAACAAGTTGGTCCGGGTAAGCTGGGTTCACCATTATTTCCTCCGCTTCTTCGGCTTTTGGTTCATGTCCTTCGACCATATCTTCCTCTTTACTTTCAGTTTGGCTTTCTTCTATCCTCCGGCATTCTAACACAGTGGCAAACCGGGTGGACAGCGTGGCTATTCCTCCTGGCGTAGGGAACTTCATCATCGAATGAATGGTCGAGGGGATTGCTCTGAGTGCTTTAAGACCACTCCGGCCGAGGATCACGTTGTAAGGTGAAGGAGCACGAATGACTGTGAATTTCATGGTCGTCCTCCGAGACAACCTTCCGTTTCCGAACTCCACATCCAACTCTAATTTCCCCAATGGTTTAGTCACGCTACCAGCAAATCCCAGCAGATCCGTGCGACTGGGCCTTAACCTTGACTTGATCGAGGAGTGTAATTGGTTGAATCAATGCTCGAACATGATTTCTACTGACGCCCCTTCATCCACAAAGACCCTCCGAACAAGATATCCTTCTATCGCTGCCTCTATGATGATAGGTTCCTCAGATACATCATCTGGCGACATGGGTGGGAATGTTATGGGCACATTCATCCAATCCTCCAATTGTTCCGTACTCTTCCTTTTCTTATCATCCGTGCATGTGTGAACCATATTAATGACTCTGCCTTTCGGCGGTTCCTCTTCCCGTCGTCTACCACCTTTCTGTCGAACGTCTTTGACAAGATGATTGAGTTTCCCTGATTCGAGGGCCGCCTCTAGTTGTTTCCGGAGTTGATGGCAATCATTAGTGTGGTGGCCATTACCCATGTGATAATCACAATATTTATCTTGATCCTCCCTTCTAGGCGGATAGCCGAGAGGTCTAGGGGTGGAAGTTGCAGTTGACGTTCGGTTGCTAGGATTTCCCGGGGTAGTTTGGTGAGAGAGTTCAGGGTAAGTTTGGGAGGGTAGTTGTTTTGACGCACGGGATGATCATTTCGAGGAGGGAGCAATGGGGGTCGTTCCCTGGGTTTATAAGGGGCATACCAATCACGCCCGGAGGAATTAGTCCTTCCTTCGTAGTGTCTTCTATCTCCTCCGTATGACCCTCGAAACGGTCTTTCTTCCCATCGAAGTTGCTGATAGGAGGCCTTCTTGAGGGCTCTAATCTTTCCCCTCTGGGTAACTCGGTGCTGGCGAAAGCCTTTTCCGATCTGACGAAATCATCCACTCGGCTCATCATTTCTTCGACTGTCTTAGGTACCCTGTCGGCGAAACGTTTAGCCAACTCTGGGGTCTTACATGCATCCATGAAGGAAGATATTCGCATTATTTCCGGCACACCTTGGATGAAACCTGTTTCCGTAGTCCACCTTTCCTTAAACTCGGGAAGGGATTCATTGGCATTCCTGACGACCTTGGTTATTTCTGTGGGGTCTTTGAAACATTTCTTGCGAAGAGCAAAACGGGTCGCGAATTGGTGACGAAGGTCCGCCCATTCGTCGATACTACCGGAGGGAAGCTTGTCATACCAACCCTGTGCACTCCCATCTAACGTTTGTTGGAACATGCGGCACCACACCGGCATGGGCCAGCATCCTTGCATCGCGGCTCCGGAAAATCTAGTGAGGTGATCTTCCGGATCCGATGAACCATCATAGAGCTTAATATGGGGTGGCATCTTATGCTCCGGAGCTGAAAATTCGAGGAGCCTACGAGACAGGGACGAGTTGGATATTTCCTTGAAGGGTTTTCCTAGATCTTCGTCCGAGACTCTCGCTCCCGTTACGATTCCCCCCGTTGTCCTTTCGTTTCTTACGTCGTCTTCAGGCCTGTCCTCGGTGAAGTTCAGCCGAATGGGTTGAACTTTTGCTCTCCGGTTATGTTCTTCCACTAACACCTTGAAGGCGGACAAGTGTCCCTCAATTTGTTCCCTCATCCTCGAGGGGGTATCTTCGTTTCCTCCGAAAGTTTCTGGGGGTGGTCCCGACATTCTGTAACCCTGGTAGATTGAACCCGGGTCCCACGGATGGCACCAATTTGTTTGAGTTATTTACCGTTGCCTCCCAGCCAAGAATCCTGAGAGTTCTTCGGACCTGGAGATACACAAGGGAAACGCGTTAGCCTCGCCCTGGGGGTTTGTCCCAGGACCAAGCTCGGGCGTGAGAGTAAGTATAAGGTATTGATAAAGGTATATGTGTGTATATGTAGTAAATGCTAAATATCATAAGAGTAAATGAGAAGTATTTATACTACCTTAGACCTGTACCTTTCTACTGTACGATACTGTGCGTAGTACTAGTATGTAACTGTTTCTGACATGTAGGGAGCGGCGCACCCCTATATGAGATGTCAGTCATAGGGGACACGTGTCCATAGAATAAGAGTTGTTGACGACGCCAGGGCTCCGGTAAAGTTCGTCTGGTCCGTATAGGTCCGTTCGGATATATACACAAACAATTGGTCACTTCTAAACTCTAGTCGGTAAATAGGTAACATTTCTGTCAAGTATTGGCTTTTCGTTATTCAGTATTCACAAAGTAGTTGGATATATTCTAGTGAGTTGTATAGCACTAGATACATACAAGATAAACATCATCAACACATGTGCTAGCCGCGTATATTGATTTTGGTGGTCTAAATTTAAGCTTCATCTTCTTCTTTCATATATATATATATATATATATATATATATATATATATATATATATATATATATATATATATTCCATTCTTACCATAAAACACAGTAATTTCCATCTTGGTCCAATACTCCAATGGAAAAATACCTTTATTTGGTAACTACGTAATGAAATTAATAGCTGATAAAAAAATATAATTAAAAAAAAAAAAAAAAAAAAAAAAAAAAAAAAAGCTGGATGATGAGTGATGACCCAAAGGATTTTGGCATAGAGTAACATCCACATGACTAAATGCATCGGAGTTGACATATCAAAATTAATGTTACCTAAAATATAGGAAAAGAAACAGCACAGATGGACACCAAACCTCCTATTGTTGCAGCAGCCAATTCACAATTTTGAAAATCTATCTGCAGGACACTAGACAAGTTGACATGATTCAAAAGATCAAACAAAGAAAATACAGCGTATTGGCTATTCAACATTAGTGGTCTAAATTGATATGAAACCAATTGCACTTGTCAAGCATATATTTATAATCAACTCTTAAGAACGACTACTTTCAAGTTTCAACAATGATTTCTGCCAACGGTGATACACGAGGGCATGCTAAGAGAACTTTTAAGATCTTCAACTCTTTATCCTTCGTAACGCAATCGGTGTCAAGTATTATGATGACCTTCTTGAGCACTGGTGACTTGGCCAAGATAAGCTTCATAAACTCCATCGTAACCCCCAGGTCAATGAAATTTCTAATCTCCAATTCCTCCAAATGCTCCAACCAAATATCCGAACAACTTTCCAGTGAAGCTGACTTTATCGTAGAGTTCTCAGGGACCTCAAAGTCTTCAGGATATTCAGTTCCAACCTGCAACATGCATTGGTATTTCTTATAAGTGGCAAAATGGAGGGGTTGGCTAAAAACGGAACATTTTGGAGCACAGTTAGAAAAATTATTTTAAGTAATAAATAAAAAAGCGAGAAGAGGCATTCTAATATTTCATTGACCTGCTAGACCCACCCTAGACATGTTGAATAATTATTATACAACTCGGCTTCCATCAAATACCCAATTGGACCCATCTTGAATATTTAGCAAAGACCCAACAATACACATCACATAATAAATAATTACCCAACTTGACCTATGTTTAACCAATAGGTCTTGAATTGCCACCTCTAGTACTACTTGTGTTGGTATTTATGGCCAGAAAATCAAAACAAACAGAAAGTACACAATAAGGTCGCTTAAATGTAATTTACCTCTAGCTCAATTTTCTTCAAGTTCGGGGAGCTTCTCATTACAAGACATAGAAAATCTAACCCATATTTGTCAAAGAACATCATCTCCTCTAAACAGAAGTATTTGAGGTGGACTAATGCATTTGGAAGCTCTCTCGGATTACTATTTTGAGCAAAACCCTTGAAACGTAGCCAGAACAAAGATCAGCAACTACAAAAAAATAAAAATTGAGAGTTACATTAATCACATTATCTGGATAATATTACCTGCTCGATCCAAAGATAAAATGACAAATGCTCAATCATAGGTAAACAATTTAATAGCTTAATAGTGGTGACTTCTTCATCAATCACTGCAGTATCTATCATCTGCACCTGCTTACAAATACAGATAAGTTATGAAAGCCTACCAGAAGCGAATTTTAAATAAAAACTTACCAGTTTGAAGCATTTAAGTGATGGACAATTGGATAAGAGACGTAGAAGTGCTTTTTTAGATATGCATGTAAACATCAAAGATAAGCTTGTAAGCCTACCAAATCCGTTGCTTATAAAACCAAAGTCAAGATCACACCAAATGATATTTAGGTCTGTTAAGTGATGCAACGAGAAGATAGATCGGGGTAACTGATATGAACCGTGTGCGGTCTCATATAGCTGAAGTGTAAATTTCTTGAGTGTGTTGTTGTTTCTCGCCAAATGAATTATTATTTGGTCAATTTCAACACATGTGTCATCAGCATTGAACATTGTTAGGCTGAACTCAAGAATTGGACCCTCATGCAGTAACAGAACTTGATGTATAGCATAAAAAATTTTACACGTTCGAGTCAACTGTTTCCTATCACTTATCCGTCTACTAAACGATCGCTCCAAAACGGACGGCTTATTCTCATCAGCTTCATAATCAAACATATTATACTCATTAAACACAAGTTTGGGAATTTTGACCCAATTGTATCTCCAATTCTTTGAGAGGATACTCGTCCTCACTGCATCTCTAATCGGAACAAGACAGAGAATGTTTTCTATAATGTTTGGAGGAAGGTTGCTGATTCTATCCAAAGACGCACACCTAGCTTCAGCGTTCATCTCTTGTTGTTTGACAGGTGCTAAATAGTGCTGCAGAATTTAGTTACTGTGAAAATCAATTTAAAATATAATCCAAAAAATAAGCCCGATATACTCCTACTAAAGTGAAAGGAAATGGTTCATACTCTGATGTAGTTATTTAAACCAATTCTTTATACGCGTTTAGCTTTATATGTGACATACATTTGGCTGAGCAATTTAAAGGTGATAAACTAAAATCAATATCTAGTGTTTAAAAAAAAAAAAAAAAAAAGTAATCAATCTACCAGTTAGATCTGTTTACATAAGATAATCTCTATTAACAAACAAATATTATAGAATAAGCAAATTGAACAAAGAAAGCATAAAACAGCTCATCATTAAGCAAATTTATGCCTAAGATAAAGGGGGAAGAGAAGATACCTGATGAGTTTATAGCCCTAACATTTCTCACTCTTTTTTGACTAAAAATTATCTGTGTCAAACTAGTGTTCCATTACTTATAAGAAACTTTTATACATATGATCCCTGTATTGTTAATTACTTGCCGTTTTGTTTCTTTATCTTAATTTTTTAGTTTTAAATTTTAATTGTTTTTTTATCCCCAAAAATTATCAAAATGTAATATTATCTCAACTTAAAAAGCAACGAGATGGCCTTTTATTATTACATTGGCCCTAAAATAACAAATGATTTGGATTATAGTTACATGATTATTTAGCCAAGTTACGCGGATAGTAGTTTTCTAAGTCGACTGTATACTCAACTTCGGTTATTGAAAACAACATATGGTACAACTGTATAGTAAACATATAAGGTGAACACAATGATTTAGATTAGAGGTGGCAAAACGGGCGGGCACGGGCACGGGCTACGGGCGGGCTAAACGGGCATGGGCTAAACGGGCGCGGGCAAAATGGGCGCATATTATCCGAATCGCTTTAGAAAAGACCTCAAACGTAACACCTCATTTATATTTAAGTAACTAAATATACTATATCTATAAGTTTTTAATTAAAAATAATTTAATGTTCTCCAATTTAGAGAAAAATATGTGCCTATTATGTCCATTTAACTTATAAATGAGCAAGATATGCCCATTTCAAAAAAAAAAAAAAAAAAAAAAAAAAAGGGGCTCAAATGTGCCCAAATCTTCTAAAAATTTGACCATTTAGCCTATTTTTTGATTTTGGGCACAAATTGCCACCACTAATTTAGATGGTCCCGTTATTTTATCATACATATTTGGTCCCATTATTTTATCAAAAGTTGCTGTTTCGCGTGCTATTTCTTAATATTTCGGTAAGAACTCATGGTTTTTTACTAGCTTTTGTGTACATAACACATAAGGAGATTACTAAATACTCGAAACTATATTAAAATTTTAATAACTTGCTTTTAGTTAGTTTTTTCAAAAAAAAAAAAAACACTTGAGTTATATAAAAAACCAATTACCAATACGCACTAATACATTCCCCTTTTGCCAATTTCCACCCGTTAGAAACTTGTTTGCTGAAATGAACATTTTGGCGCGCTGCACGAGTTTTTAAGGTGCGACATTCTTTACACTAATAAGAAAGCGCCGCGCGCCAAATCATTGTAAATCGCTCCCTGATCTAGTTTTCACCAATTTCAATATTCGGATCTCAAAAAAAATCAACCAAACACTTCATCTCAAAGTCAACTAATGATACATTTTAACCAGTCAACTAGTTTCAAACACCTTATAAAATCTAAAAGTTGAAATAAATAAAAGTTATCAATCAGTTAAAGAAACAAGCAATTAAGAAACATCATATAATTAAAAGTGAAGATAGAGAGCATGAAAAGGGGGTAAGATATGTACCTAAGTGACATTGACTCAAGAATTAATGAACCCTAACTTCTTAGTTACACTTGTGACTGAGTGACTGTAAAATATCTGTTACAGACCAGTTTTATTACTGATCTAGTAATTTTACACTTTTGGTCCCTGTAATTTATGATAAGTTTCCGTTTTGGTCCCTGTATTTTATTATAAGCTTGTGTTTCGCCTACTTTTTCTTTATTTTTTGTTAAGAACTCATTGTATTCAACTATTTCTATGTTGCGTTCCCGAATTTTATTTTTGAAAGTAGAGAAAAAAAGTGGGAAGAAAATAAAATAAATTCGTGTTCCTGAGCTTTTTTTAAGAGAGAAGAGAATAGAAGAGGAGAGTAATTTTGGCTAAACTTTTCTCTAAAACTTTCTTCCCAAAAGTAGGATGATTTTGAGAGAAGTTATATTAGGAAGTTTTAAATAAATAAAATTACTTAAATAACCTAATATAAAACATAACTTTTATATGTAACCAATAGTATAATTGTAAAATCATATGTTTTCTCTTCTTTTCTCTCAAAACTCGGAAACATGATGTAAAAAATTTATTTTCATTCATCTCCTATTCTCTTTTGCCCATTTTTAACTCTTCTTTTCTCTTTTTTCATTTCAAAAACTTGATAACAGAGTAAGAGACTTAAAGAAATGGTAGAAAGACATAAACTTATAACTAATTTTATGTTTAAGATTGCATGTTAATTATACATTGGTTGCATTAACATGGCCTACTTTTTCATAATAGAATAAGCTAATGTTGCACAGGTTTAACTTTTAAGGCATCCAACATTATCTTCCTTTGACCCAAATACATATCTTTTGAACATATTTCATAATTATATGAAGTTATGAACCGACCGATGACTCGTTATGAATCGATCACGATCTAACCATGGTCCGACTACTCAAAATAGGTGATGATGACCCATCGACTCATTTATTGTTTGTTTTGATTAACATTGCTAACTGTTTTAACTAATAACACATACATATTGACTCGTTTCCTAGCAACAAGATCGTCACCGTTAGCTACATCACATTTAACCACAGAACAGTTTTAGTACACTGATTGCAGAAACCAGCAATTGAAGAAACACTAGAAATTAACCAAAGGCAATTCAGAAAAACATATATTAGCAACTGAATGTCATTAGATTATCATAATTAATTCGCAAAATCATTTAGTAGTCTAAAGTTAGTTGAAGCCAATTACAGTTGGTAACTTCTGAGGCATATTCTTAAATTCCAGCCCGCCTTTTCTTAATAACGACGACCGCGCTTAACAATGATTTCTGCCTGTGGTGATACACGTGGGCATCGACAGAAATCTTTTAATATTTCTATCTCTACGTCCTTAGTAACATAGTGACTCATAAGCGCTATAGTCACCTTCTCGAGCATAGGCGACTTGGCCAAAATAAGCTTCAAGAACTCAATCTCGCCCTCCCTGTCTGCAAAATCTACAATCTCCAATTCCTTGAAATGCTTCAACCAAATATCCGAACAATCTTGCAGTGCAACTATCTCCATCTCAGATTCTTCAGGATCTTTGTTCTCAATCTACAGGTAGTGTTTTTAATTCTCATGACAGTGTATTTTGGGATGAGGAACCGGAAAAGAAGGATACAAAATAGGTTTATAAAATTTACCTCTAGCTTAATTTTCTCCAAGTTTGGGGAGCTTCTGATCACAAGAGCAACAAATTCTAACCCATAATTGTCAATGAGCATCATTTCTTTTAAATGGAAGTATTTGAGGTGGACTAATGTGGATGGAAGCTCTCTTGGATCGATGGCTTCAGCAGAAATCTTGAAACATTTGCCAAAACAAAATTAACAACTAGAGTTTATTTTCCCCCAAAATTATTCAATTATATACCATGTGGTTAAAGTATTACCTGATAATACCAACGAGAATAAGACAGATGCTCGATCACGGGTAAGCAGTTTAATAGCCTAATAATGCTGATATTGTCTCTGTGGCATACCCAGTTGGAGGACTACGTACAACAGCTTACAATATTCAGAATTTCAGATAAGTTATGAAAGCCACAAATTTAGAATTTCATATAAGAACTTACCAGAGCGAAGCTTTTTAGTTTTGGACAATTGGATAAGAGATGTAGAAGCGAATCTTGACGGATATCAACGTCGATCAAAGATAAGCTCGTAAGGCTACCAAATCCACTTGATACAGGATCAAAGTCAAAAACACAATAATCGATATATAGGTCTGTCAACTGATTCAACGCGAACAGAGATCGGGATATCCTATAAAGATGGTCATAACTTTCGGTCATTTCAAGTATAAATTTCTTGACAGTATTGTTATTCCTCACCAAATGAATTATTATTTGGTCAATTTCAACACATGTGTCATTTCCATCCATAACAAGGGTGAATTCGAAAATTGGACCATGATGCAGTAACAGAACTTGATTTATAGCATAAAAAAGTTTACACCTCTTGGTCATCGTTATCCTTTCAGTTGTCTTTTGATTAAAGTCCCCCACCAAAATGGACTGCTGATGTTGAGTTGTTTCATCAAACATATCATTCTCAATAAATACGAGTTTAGGAATTGTGATCCAGTTGTGTTTCCATTTCCTCGACAAGATACTTGTCCTCACTGCCTCTTTAATCGGGACAAGACATAGGATGTTTTCTATAATGTTTTGAGGAATGGTGCTGATTATATCCAAAGACGAACCTTTAGATTTAGTATTCATTTCAGAATCTTCTTGTTGGAACAACTCTTAATCATATGCTGCAATGATTAGTTCTTGCAGAAGTTTATGCAACACAAGCTACCTATAAATACACACAAAATAAGCCCAATACAACACCAGGATAAACCAATTACTTATTGCTTAAGGGGTGTTTAGGCTAGCTTATTCCATACTGCATATGCTTTTTAGCTTTATAAGCCCTTTTTTTTTAAGAAAACACCGTCATCTTGTTTTCTGGAAACAAGCTTATTTAGCTCATAAAAGCTAATAAGCTATTAAGTTGTTTGGCTAAGCTTATTAAAAGGTTCTTAGCAGCTTATCTCGTTTATATATTCCTTTTTATTACCATTTTCTAGACACATAAATGTATGACTCCAGTTTTCTCACTAATGTGTGATTCATGTCTGTATGTAACATAAAACTTTAAATGATAAATACCATACTCACTCCGTCCCAAAATATAAGTTCACTTTGCTCTTTTTGGTTGTCCCAAAATTATTGTACACTATCAATTTTAACTTCTAAGTGGGTGATAATGAAATTTCATTGGTTAATACTTAATATTGTCCAGGACCCACTTTTTTTAACTTTGTGAAATATGAAAGTGAACACTTAATTTTGGACGGACCGATTCCCAGTTTCTAGTATTTTAAGTAATCTACTGGCGCTTGGGATCAACATATAATTTAAGGGTCAATCTCAAGCAATTTAACACTAGCCATAACCAAAATGATTATCAAATATAAAAAATGATGGAGTACAATTATCAACTTGCAACCAGTTATTTAGCTTCACTCATTAATAACTACAAGGAGCACATTGACATTCATATAACATATCCTCCTATATTTTGATTACATTTTCTTATTTATTTTAATAAACAAAAAATTGAAATGAAGAAACAATATGTATGAAACAAAATAAAGGGAGAAAAGTACCGATGAGTTGGAGCCCTAACATTTCTCACTCTTTGACTGAAAAATATCTGTCAAAACTATAGCTCTAGTACATATCAAAACTTTATACTCATTTAGTCCCTGTATTTATGATAACTTGCTGTTTTGCTCATTTATCTTAATTAACTTGCTGTTTTGCTTTTTTCTTTTTCTTTTTTTTTTTTTTTTCTTTTTTTTGGTAACAGCTAATTAATATATTTATGTGTAACGAACAAAAACATACATGTACAAGAAAAAGTGAACTAATGAAGCAAGTACAACAAGAACCATAAGGTTCACTCAACATTTCCCCCTCCTACACGAGGAGTGAAAATGGCTAAACCAAGAAACTAGACCATATGACACTATGAACTTCCATTTAACTTGAATATTTTTAAAGTAGTAAATAATTTTTCTATCTTTGTTTGGTGTTTGAGTAATTTACCGTTGCCTCCCATCCAAGAATCCTGAGAGTTCTTCGGACCTGGAGATACACAAGGGAAACGCGTTAGCCTCGCCCTGGGGAGTTTGTCCCAGGACCAAGCTCGAGCGTGAGAGTAAGTATAAGGTATTGATAAAGGTATATGTGTGTATATGCAGTAAATGCTAAATATCATAAGAGTAAATGAGAAGTATTTATACTACCTTAAACCTGTACCTTTCTACTGTATGATACTGTGCGTAGTACTAGTAGGTAACTGTTTCTGACATGTAGGGAGCGGCGCACCCCTATATGAGATGTCAGTCATAGGGGACACGTGTCCATAGAATAAGAGTTGTTGACGACGCCAGGGCTGACCATCCGGATATTAACCCATCCGGTAAAGTTCGTCCGGTCAGTATAGGTCCGTCCGGATATATACACAAACATGTCCCCCCCTCCCCCCCCCCCCCCCCCCCGTATCGTGTTACAGCTTTGAAAAGTTGTGACATGATATTTTGTCCTTCCGGAAAAGCCAGGTATTCTCGTTCTTGTCCTCCTTTTCGTTTGCATCATTTGTTATCATTATTTTGCTAAGGCTTGATGAATTCATGGGCCCAAGCCCATTACCTAGGGTGAATCGTATTTTTACCGAGAAGCGTGAGATGTAGCCACGTGTACAAAGGTGCGCGCGTGAATGGCCCTGATTTGTCCACGGGTAGGTCTGACACGAAGCGACGTTTTACTGTTCCACATATCCTCCTATATAATGTTTGTTTCTTTCATTTTTCAGTTTTTACTATTTTTTACTTTTCTTCCCACATCAGCGATTTGGTTTCTTCGTCTTCTCATCAGGTGTGTTCCTCCGTCTCTTCCCTTCTTTTCCCCTTGTAAGAGAGTTGCCTTCCCCTTCGCACACTATTTATGGCTTTCGGTTCACAAGAGAATGTCGCATCGGCGTCCGGCGCGGCAGACAATGTCGCGTCGGCATCTGGCGCGGCGGACATTATACCAAAGTTCGACATGCATATATATCAGTTCGTCATGTCGGAGTGAGATGTGAGGGAGGCCGCCCGGATTTATAGGATTCTGGCGGAGTTGCATCCCCGTTTACCGCCACCCGGCATGACCATGGATCGGTTACCGAGGAACGCCATTGGGATCTACGAGGCATATCTAGAGTTTTCAGGGATTAGGGTTCCGTTTTCAACATTTCTTCTTCAAGTTCTTAATCATTTCCGAGTGCATCTGTCTCAGCTTGTTCCGATCGGTTTGTCGAAGGTCATATTGTTCGAGGTGTATTGCAAGAGTTTAAATTTTGCTCCATATTTGACTCTGTTTCGCCTTTTCTATATGTTACAAAAACAAGGGCATTGGTTCTCGTTTGCCCGTCGCACCGGCAAGAATGGTCAAACCAGGATTTTTAATGAGACGTGCTCAAGCATGAAGCACTGGAAAGATAGATTTTTCCTTATTGACCGTAGGGCGATTCCCCAATCCATGCCTTGGAGACATCCGGACTCCAGTGTTTCTGAGCTGCCACCGTTCGGTAGTTACCAGCCGGAACATGTGGATGCCCTAACAGCCGTCGTTGTTGACATTCAGGCAATTCATCCGGCGCTACTCTTTGAGGCTGGTTTGACCAAGATTTGGAAGTGCCCTGATCACAGACCGGTTTTTAAGGATGGGGAGGGGAATGGTAACTCTCTTGTTGTTCATCTAGTGTCCATATTGTATGTGTGCTTTATGTTACATGACGCACTTACGTTGCTTTCCTCTTCCTTTATGCAGTTGTGCCGATGTCTCTCTTTCTTAGGTTTCCTAACACTTCAGTTTCTCGCGTCGGTAAAGGACCTTCGTTAGCCGAAGGGGGTGAGGTCGAGATGCATGTGACGGAACCTCTGGGCCCCAAAGAACCACTTCCCAACAAGACAGGGCTGCAAAGGGTCGTTGAGAAGCCTGACCAAAGAGTGATAGATTCTCGGGCAGCAAAGGAGAGGAAAAAGCAAGCTACCCAGCCCCGGACCGTAAACAAGAAACGTCCGGCTGTTAACCCTTCTCCTCGGCCACACAAAAGGGCCTCTGCTTCAAGCATCGTGGTGTCGGAAGATGATGGCTCTTCCGATGGTGATCATACCCGTTCCCCCTCTCCCATAAACATTAGTCATCCCGACTCTGAAAATGTTGACGATGACGGGAACACTGAAGATGTGGAGGATGTTGAGCACCCTGAAAATGTTGAGAATGTTGGACATACAGAGGTTCCCATTGAAGAGGACGTTGGGAATGCCGGAGGGGTTGATCCTGAAGATAATGTTGTTCCTGAAAATGTGGATGGTGATCATAAGGGAGATGGCCTTAGTCTTGACGCGTTCGCAACCGAACTGAATGAAGGTTTGGACCGTCCGAACGTTTCAGACCTTGCGCATGGAGGTATGTCTAATTAGCTATCTATATTTCATCGTTATCCTTCAGGGACTCTGTCATATTTTGCTTCCTCTTGTTTGTAGGCCTACATGGGTCCACTTCCGCCGGTTCTACTCGTCAAGCATTTACCCATAGGGGGTCTGGAGGTGAGTTTTCCACAATATATGCATATATTTTCCTCTCCCCCCTTTTTCTTACTAAAGCCATTCGTCTTTTACTTCTTTTTTAGAGTGGGGTGATTCGTCTGAGCCCTACGTTCCAGGGTGAAAATTGACCGTTGGGGCCAGCCTGAATGATGCTGAGGTTTGTAGGGACCTCATGGTGCATCTCGCCCCTCCTTCTGTGCGAGCGGAGCAAGCGACCCTGACAGACTATCAAGCTACTCAGCGTGCCTGGTTTGAATTGGCGCATGGTTCCCTGGCCCAAGCGGATGTGCTTCAACGTCTTGAAAATTTGAGTTATCATTATGCTCAGTTATACCAGACTCACGAAGGGTGTGGTAGTTCAGCTGATCGGATAAGGGAGCTTGAGTCTGGGCTAGAGGAGCAGTGCCGATCGGTTGAGACTTTGACCAAATCCAACCAAGAGCTTCAACAACAACATCAAAGTTGTTTCAGCCGGGAGGAAGGATAGTCGAATCAGCTGTCCGCCGTTGAGTTGGAGAGGGATGCTTTGGTGGCCAAGAATGGAGAGCAGGCATGGAGGATCAAATTCCTGGAAGAGGCCTTGGTGGGAAAAAACGCTGCCCTGGAAGTATCGGAAGCAAAGGCTGCCGATCTGGCAAAGAGCGTGGAAAAGATGACCGTTGAGTCCAGTCAAGCGGAGATTTTAAGGTTCAACTATGTCCGGCAACTTGTCCCCACTGTTGTTAAAAGACTTCACGAAAGTGATGAATATCAAATGGCTTGGGGCGAGGTCTTTAATACGGCCATAGATGCTGGTTGGTTAGAAGGGGTAAAGGTGGGTCGGAAACCCGAGCAGATAGAGGAGATTGTGAACTCTGCCTCCGGCTTTGACATGCCGGCTGCCCTCAACTTCCGTGCTTCTTATGATGCCATGTTTCTCCGGCAGTTTCCCTTTGTTGAGAAGATTGTTGCTTCTTACCGTCTTCCACTGGCTGACATTATGAACATTTTCCTGGCTGGGGAGGCAGTTACCCCCGATGTTGGAAACTCGGGAATGGCTAGTCAAGAACAAGAGCAGGAGCAGGAGCCGGAGCATTAGATCTCTTAGTCATTTTCACTTGTTTTTCTGATGGCCTGTAATATTTGAACAATTTGACTGTACTTTGTATATTGTGAAGGTCTCTCCTTTTGGATACATTATGATGATTTGCTGATGGTCCCTCCTTTTGGATATACTATGATTGTTTCGTTTTACTTTCCCTCTTTTCTTTTTGTGATTGCTTAAGGACGTTACCTTTGAATGCCTTCGCGTCGTTGGGTCAACCATGTGACACTTGGGCATCTTTGCGTCGTTAGGTTAGTAAACGGATCCCTGGGCGTCTTTGCGCCGTTAGGTCAATAACGTAACCCCTAGGTGTCTTTGCACCATTAGGTTAATAGATGGACCCCTAGGCGTCTTCGCGCCGTTAGGTCAATAATGCAACCCCTAGGTGTCTTTGCACCGTTAGGTTAATAGATGGACCCCTAGGCGTCTTCGTGCCGTTAGGTCAATAATGCAACCCCTAAGTGTCTTTGCACCGTTAGGTTAATAGATGTAACCCATAGGTGTCTTTGCACCGTTAGGTTAATAGATGGACCCCTAGGCGTCTTCGCGCCGTTAGGTTAATAGATGTAACCCCTAGGTGTCTTTGCACCGTTAGGTTAATAGATGGACCCCTAGGCGTCTTCGCGCTGTTAGGTCAATAATGTAACCCCTAGGTGTCTTTGCACCGTTAGGTTAATAGATGGACCCCTAGGTGTCTTCGCGCCGTTAGGTCAATAATGTAACCCCTAGGTGTCTTTGCACCGTTAGGTTAATAGATGTAACCCCTAGGTGTCTTTGCACTGTTATATTAATAGATGGACCCCTAGGCGTCTTCGCGCCGTTAGGTCAATAATGTAATCCCTAGGTGTCTTTGCACCGTTAGGTTAATAGATGTAACCCATAGGTGTCTTTGCACCGTTAGGTTAATAGATGGACCCCTAGGCGTCTTCGCACCGTTAGGTCAATAATGTAACCCCTAGGTGTCTTTGCACCGTTAGGGTAATAGATGTAACCCCTAGGTGTCTTTGCACTGTTAGGTTAATAGATGGACCCCTAGGCGTCTTCGCGCCTAACAATAATGTAACCCCTAGGTATCTTTGCACCGTTAGGTTAATAGATGTAACCCCTAGGTGTCTTTGCACCGTTAGGTTAATAGATGGACCCCTAGGCGTCTTCGCGCCGTTAGGTCAATAATGTAACCCCTAGGTGTCTTTGCACCGTTAGGTTAATAGATGGACCCTAGGCGTCTTCGCGCCGTTAGGTCAATAATGTAATGATGAAGCGTTAGTCGAGCGGAGGTAGCTAATCTCCGCTCGAATTATATAGGATTTCCTGCGTCAATATATTATAATGGAAAACTACCCCCTCCGTCTGGGCGGGGTTCTTAATAACTTCATTAGCAACATAGTTTGATTGTGGGTCTTACATTCAGAACTCTAAACAGAATACAAACTATAAATAACACTTCCGGAGGTTGACAGCATGCCACTTCCGGGGGACCTCTTGGTCGTCCATCGTATATAACTTATAGGATTGATGAGTGTGTAAATACTCATCATTTCTGTTACATATAAGATGCAAAAACATATGAAAACACACAGGAATGCCTTAAAATACATAAAATTATCCCTGGGTTGTGTTTTTATGCATAAGGATTGAAAACTGATGAAAAACAAAACATTTCACATAATTTACAGTTTCAATCCCTGAACTTTGGAAAATTGGCAAAACTAGTCCCTGGTAAATCAAAACTTGTACAAATGTCATAAAAGGTCCTTGGAATTCATAAGTTGTCAAGAAAAGTCCTTTAAAGTTTAAAAATGGTAAAATGACAACTTTGGTCCCTCAACTTTTGAAAAATGTCAAATTTAGTCCCTGGGTGTTTAAAAATGGAAAATTATCAAACTACACCCTTGTACTATTCTAAAAAGACAAAATTGGTCCTTATGATAACTTTTGAGAAGTTACAATTTCAACCCTTCAAAAATCAGAAAGTTACAATTTTGGTCCCTGGAGTTTGTGGTATTGACAGATTTGGTCCCTAAGGTCTAAAATTGAATAATATTCGAATATAGTCCTTGTACTAATAAATAATTGCAGGTTTGGTCCTTATGAGAAGTTTGGGAAAGTTACAAAACAGGCCCCTCATCTTTCAGCAATTACAAATTGGTCCTTGTACTTTTAATAAACCAAACGGACCCCCATTATTATTATAAACCCCAAGTTCCAAATCCAATCCAAACCCAGCACCAAATCCAGTCCACTCCACATGGCCCAGCACCAAACCCGGCCCACTCCCTTTGCAAACTAATAAAACAGATCCAATCCCAACCCCGTTTATCCTCTTCGTCTTCCACATACCCCCCCCCTCCACCTGTAAAACTCCACCTCAACCTCTCCAGCTCACCCTATCTTCCTACCCATTCTCCACCTCACCTACCCCCATCATTTCACCCCACTTAGCATTAAATGCTTTCTCCACCATTTTCACTCAACCTCCACACTTACAGCCTGGGTAATGATCAAAACTCACCCAAAGTCCACCCTTGTTATCCTAAGCTGTCTCCTACACATCCTAATGCTCCCAAGAAGCTTTAATTGAAACTAAACTGCTTCTATCCACGTGTTTGAATTTTGGCGCCAAAATGCCAAATGGACGGTTTTGATGATTGAAGCTAAATCAAAGGCTGAAAAGTAGTGGGAAGTCGTCAGAGATACATGGGGAGTCTCAAAAGGCTATAAAGGAAAAGAAAGAAGCAGTGTTTAGATATATCTAGTTTAAATTATAAAAATGTATGTCGTATATCTTAGTTCTTGAATTCTAGTGTAATTTTACTCTTTCAAACGTTTTAATAAGAGATATCTGTTGTATTTCAATCTTTTCAAGTAATCAATTCCAAGTTTATTGTGTATTTCAAGCTTTTACCATTTTCAAGTTAAAATCTCAATATTATTTAAATGTTGTTATAAGTAATAACAAGGACTGATTTTGGCTCACATAAGCTCCTAGAAAGCTTTGTAAAGCTTTTAGAAACATTAAACTTCAGTCTAAGTAAAAAAGGCTAAAATACCAAAAATATATATATAAATAAAGAAAAATAAAAAAAGAGAAGAAAATGTTGAAGAAGGATGTGCAGAGCTGAATTCAAGCTTGGAATTGGGTATTAGTGCTCTTTGGGGAGCTGTAGGTTGTTCTAAGTTCCATGGTTTATGTTCATTAGCTTGAGTACAAAATTGTAAGCAAACTCTTAAATTTCCATTTCACTGTAGCACTACTTATTATCTTCTTATTTATGTTCTTTTTAGCTTGTTAGGTATGGTTTAGTCATACTTTTGCTTACTAGTATACACTTGTTCAATATTCTCTATCTGTGCAACATTCTTGGTTAAAACTGTCAAATAATGCTTAATCTGCTAGGGTGATCTAATGGTGTTAATCTTGGTATCTTTAAGTTGATTCTAACTTATTTAGTCATACTAATCACTTCTCAGTCAGTTTCATGGGTTAAAACAGTTGATTGCTTTGAAAATTCTCTAAAGCTGTCTATAAAGGAGTGTTTGTTTGAAACTGTATTGGTTCCATTGTTGCTAAATTTGCTGAGCCTGTGATTCATTCATGCCTACTAAGTAATACTCAAGTCAAAAGGAACATGTAAATTCAGTCTTAACTAGTAAAGAGTCAAATGGATCTTTAATTGTCACCACTGTCCACTGTTAGGAATTTTACATGTCCAAATCTGGTTTATAAGCTCCAAACTTGTTATTATAGTTTAATACCAGCTCATTTTATCTAATTACATCAATATCAGCCCATTAAATCCAACCAAAGTTCATAAAAGTCAAATAATAAGATTTAATAAAAAGTCAATTTTCTTTGAAACCAGTTTTTGAATAAAATTGTGATTTTTATTGTGATCTTAATACTTAATTTTTGGTTCTGTGCTCTTAGGATATTATAGTATTGTTGCTAATCTTGTTCTAGTATTTTTTATAAATTTTAGTTTGCTTATTTTAGTGCTTAATCTAGTGCTTAATTAGACTACTTTTTCAAAACCTTGTTCTGTGCACAGTCCAAATAGCCATTTTCATTGGCTTGCACAATCTTTAATAATTGGTTTTATCCTTTGGTTTTTGTTCATTTGTGATGTTATTCTGGGTAGTTTGAAGTGTGTATGCTTGATGATCCATAGTTTGTTCATTTGATAGGGCTGCTCATCTCATTTTGTTTGTCTCAAGTTATAAGTAGTACTGAGTAGTTTAAATCTTTGAACCATAGTGATTTCTTGTTTCTGTGCATCACATGCTGTTTTATTGTTTGTTTTAAATTCATCTAAGTTGTTTGAGTGTGTTTTCAACAATTTTAAATCTTGTGTATGCCCAATAACTCATTTGGCACTTAGCCATTTGTCTGTGCACATTGACTCAACTCAGTGTTTCATCAAACTTCACAAGTCCTTCAATTGCTCACTAGTCAACCATTTCCTTTGATTCTTGTTAATTTGTAAACCTCACCAGGTCACCTTGTAAGATCAAGTTTTACTTTGGTCCTTAGATCACAACTGTGGACCCCACTTAGAGCTCCAAACAGCTGAGCTGTCTGTCTGTCTGGATTGCAGTGCTTGCTGTGCTATCAGCACTCATTTGAGTGGGTCCCATAGGACATCTCAGTCACCCCCATTGGCCCCCAGTGATCAAGCTTGTGCTTTGGGAATCTTTACCAGACCAACTTCATAGTCCATCACTCAATTTGTCATTTTGAGCTTATTCAGTCATAGCACTCAAGCCTTTTAGTTAGTACATTTCATCTAAGTATACTGAGCAATCAGCATAGTGAATCAATTTCTCTAGCTGATAAAAAGCTCATCACTGAGCTTAAGCTTGTGGTCTTTGGCTCTTTTTGAAGCTAAGCAGCTCATCTACCAATTTCAAGCTTTAAATTTCATTCTCAAGCCTTTCACTAGGGCTGCATCAAGCTTGTAGCTTGTCCATTCACTCAGATTAACTGAGTGAATCAGACTTGGACCCATCACTTCCCAAGCTCTTCCTGAGCTTATCAGTGGGTCCCACACCCTAAATTTTGGTTTTTCCAACCCCCCTCCTACCAGGCTTGAACCCTTGATCCTTTGGTTGACTTGTACATCACTGGGACCCACCTTAAATCATCTTAGTAATCTGTCCCATTTCTGTCTCAGTCACTACATAAGCAATTGCTTATTGCAGCTTTTTAGCTTATTCAATGAGCTTATATCAGCAATTCTAGCTTATTTAAGTTAAAATATCTTAAGTGAACCAGAAATTACCAAGGTGGACCCCACATTAGCTCATTTGAGCTTATTTCCTTAGAAAGTCAAACCTAGTCAACTGTTTGGTCCAATAAGCACTCTCAGTGCTTATTTTTGGTTTCTAAATTATTTGTTTTTGTAAAAGTTTCATATTTTAAGTATTTTATTAGATTTATAAAAGAAAAACAAGAAAAAACCAAACTTAATTATAGTGATAGCTTCTATTTAATAGAAATTATCTATTTAATTTTCCTTTTTAACTTATTTATAAGCACTTCTGCTATTTTATATTTTTATTAAATCTCTTATATATTAAAGTAATTTTATAAATTTTTCCAGAATTTTATTTTGTCATCTAGTGTTATTTAGAATTAATATTAGTTAATTTAATAATTAAATAATAAATAAGAATTAAATAGCATAATATATTTTTATAAGGTAATACTTATATTTTATATTTTTCCTAGCTTCTATAAGTCATAAAATAATTTTAGAAATTTTCTTGTGATTTATATTGTTCATTTACTAGTATTTATAATTTAATTATTTTAATTAGATAATAATTAATAAATAGCATAATAATTAATAGATTAAATTAAAAATACATAAAATAAAGTTTTTATAATTTTTTAGGATTCCCATGATGGTTAATTAGATTTATAAAATTTTTCATAATTTTCTAAGTTAGTTTAATATTATTTGTAATTTAAAATAGTTTAATTAGTTTAAATTATTATAAATAGTTTTTAATTAATAGAAAATTTAGGAAAAGACAAAAAGATTTATTTTTATACTTTCTTCAAGTTCTATTTTAGGTTTAGAAAATATTTTTATAAATTTTTAGTTTAAATTGTAGTATTTATAATTTTTAGTTGAATTTTAATTAAATAGTTAAATAGTTTTTAATTAAATAATTAATAATAAATAGATAAATAGTGTGAAAAATATAATTTTAATTTTAAAATAAGTTTTATAATATTTTAGATTTTTAGAAATTTTAATTTTAATTTTCTAGACTTATTTTACATTTTCATAATTAATAGTTAATTATTAGATAATTAATAAATAGTTATTAAATAAAAATAATTAATTAAATAGTTTTTAATTATAAAGTAAATATTTTAAATTTATTTAATTTGCATTTAAGCCCCTAAGGCTTATAAAATCCTACTATAAGTAAATTTGTTTTTGTTTACGTTTAATTAATAAACGTTTACGTTTTTCAGTACCTTTTTCACGTGTACTTATCTGATTTCACGTTTTAGTTAATTTAGCTTATTAAAGCTATTTTCTCTTATATTTCAGTAGTACAAATCACTTAAACCCCTTTTCCTGTTCAATTCACCTGATCTTAAAGTCGTTTTATTTCAGATTTCACATCTCGTTGGGATCTAACGATCCGGGGAAACACTTCACTCACCGGAGTATTGGTTTAGGCTGTCTGACTTGTTGACCATAACTTGGTTAATATTATCTGACTGTTTCGGACCAATCAAAATTTGGCGCCGCTGCCGGGGAGGTGTGCTGCGTATTACGACTTTTTATATCTTATTCTTAGAGTCGTCTCTAGTGCATGCGCACTCGTTCTTCTAGGTCCACAAGCCCTTTACGTGAGCTTGTCAGAATTCCTCGAAGACGCCGTAGACGTTCTGCCCCAACAGCCGTATCTGAGGAACGTGCTGTTTCACCAAAGAAAGTTATCATGGCGGAAGACCGTCCGATGAATGAGCTTCTCCAAGCACCCATTGAGGGTTACGGAGACGCTATTGTTGTCCCAGCCATCGTGGCTGAATACTTTGAGCTCAAAACCGGGTTACTAAATCTAGTGACTTCAAGCCAATTTTATGGTTTTGAGAGGGATGATCCCCATGCTCACATTAGATGGTTTAATAAAATCACTTCAACCATCAAATACAAGAACGTCCCTTCCGAAGCAGTTAAACTTCTTCTCTTCCCATTTTCTCTTGAGGGGGCAGCCCGGATTTGGCTGGAAAAACAACCTCCTCGTTCAATACACTCATGGGAAGATCTAGTTACCAAATTTGTAAACGAATTTTTTCCCCCGTCCAGAACGACAAGTCTTAAAAATGAAATCATCAAATTTACTCAAAGGTTTGATGAATCGTTTGGTGACGCTTGGGATCGTTTCAAAGAATTGCTTCGTCGATGTCCTCATCATGGTTTCACAGAGTTAATGCAAATTGACACGTTTTATAATGGTGTGAGTCAATCTGACCAAGATTCTCTCAATGCCTCCGCGGGAGGTAATTTTTTGAGCAAAACCACAAAAGAAGCTTTAGAAATCATTGAAAATAAGTCCAAAGTCCGCACTACACGCACAAAACCATATAACTCCCAAGTGAGTGCTGGTCCTTCTACTTCATCACCCGTGAGTACTTCTAGCACCGATGCTAAGATAGATAAACTCACGGACGCCATTCAAGCTTTGGTTCTCTCAAGCCAGAAAAAAGTCACTTTCACACAAAACCCTTCACATGCTGAAGCTAAAAAAGTGGAAGTTTGTGTCACTTGTGGTGGCCCACATGCTTACTACAATTGTACTGCCACGGATGGTAGTCCTTTTGAAGCCAATGCCTTAGCCGGAACTACAAATCAGGGAGGTAATCAATACCGTCCTCAAATGGAACCAAGTTACCGTGCTAACACTCATATGGGACCACCCGGGTTTAATCAAAACCCAAATTTGCAAAACAGGAACCAGAACCAACCTCGAATGAACCAAGGTTATCAAAACCAAGGGAATTTCAATCCTGGACAGAATCAAGGTTTCCACAATCAAGGAAACTTTAACAGAAACAATTTCAACCCCGGAAATCATTTTCAGGGAAATGGTAATCCAAATCAAGGGAATTTTCAGCCACAACAAGGTTATAATCAAAATAACCGTATCCAAAATTTCCCTAACCAAACACAAGCCATTCTCCCAGCTCCACAACCATCATCAGATGAGTTGTTAAAGCAGTTCATGAAAACTCAAGAAGAGACAAACAGGTTGTTGGTCAGCCAGATTTCTGAACTTAAGAAATCTTTAAATGAACGACCCTCGGGCTCTGGAAAACTTCCGAGCAACACGATCGCAAACCCGAGGGGCGATGCAAAGGCGATCACGACCAGGAGCGGAGTTTCATATGATGGACCCACTGTTCCCACTACCCCTTCTTCTTCTTCTCCCAAGGTAGTGGAAAATAACGTCGAGGTAAATAAGGACGAAGTACTTCCTACTCATAAGGGAGGTGCCCAAGACGTCCCACCTCATGTTGTCCCGAAACCCAAACCAAAACCTAGAGTTGTTTTTGAACCAAATGATATTCCAGTTGAAACACCTCAGTCCAGACCTTCTACTTCCTCTATTCCTTACCCCTCACGTTTGAGTGAACAAAAGCTCCGTGAAAAAGCTAGTCACCAGATGGATAAATTCTTTCAAATCTTCCAAGATTTGCATTTTGACATTAGCTTTGCGGATGCTATTATTCTGATGCCCAAATTTGCATCGACAATCAAACACTTGTTAAGCAACAAAGAGAAACTGTTTGAAATGGCAAAGACTCCCTTGAATGAGAACTGCTCAGCAGTTCTTTTAAAGAAGCTTCCCGAGAAGCTGGGAGATCCTGGAAAATTTCTAATACCATGTGTATTCCCGGGAATGGTTGATTGCTATGCCTTGGCCGATCTTGGTGCAAGTATCAACTTAATGCCGTACTCAGTTTGGAAGAAACTTTCTCTTCCTGATCTTACTCCTACCTGCATGACTTTAGAGCTTGCAGACCGATCTATATCTCGTCCTCTCGGCATTGCCGAGGACGTGTTTGTAAAGGTAGGAGAATTTCATCTCCCCGCTGACTTTGTAGTGGTTGATTTCGATGCCGATCAAAGGGTCCCTCTCATTGTAGGGAGGGGTTTCCTTAGAACGGGCCGTGCTCTTATCGATGTATTTGAGCAAGAAATCACTCTTCGTGTGGGTAATGAAGCTGTTACATTTAACCTCGATCAAACTTCGAGGTACTCCTCCAATTATGATTCTGAAGCAGTTAATCAAATAGATATCATAGATATTGCTTCTGAGGAGTACTCTCAAGAGTTTCTTGGTTATTCTCATAATTCTGTGAGTGGGGATGCCACTCCATCATCTGAACCTATCATTTCCGACTCTTCCCCTTCTCTCACTCCGTTTGAGGGAAGTGATTTCCTTCTGGAAGAGGTCGAGGCTTTTCTCAAAAGTGATTCAGTCCCATTGGGAATTGATAACACTGAGATTGATCTGGAGGGAGATATTCTTCTCCTTGAGAGATTGCTAAATCAAGACAATTCTCTTCCACTCCCTCCCGTACAACTTCATAATCAGGAAATCAAATATGTTGAGGAAACTGATGATTTTCCTGAGGTCGAACTCAAGGACTTACCTCCTCATCTTGAATACGCATTCTTGGAGGGTGATGATAAATTACCCGTCATTATTGCTAAAGGTTTAAGTGTTGAGGAGAAGAGTGCTCTCCTAAAGGTCTTGAAGTCAAACAAGCAAGCAATTGCTTGGAAACTCTCCGATATTAAGGGTATTAACCCAGATTTTTGTACACACAAAATCTTGATGGAGGATGACTTCAAGCCTGCAGTGCAACACCAAAGAAGGGTGAATCCAAAAATCCATGATGTGATTAAACAAGAGGTTCTTAAACTTCTTGATGCAGGATTGATTTACCCTATCTCTGACAGTCCATGGGTTAGTCCCATTCATTGTGTCCCAAAAAAGGGTGGCATTACTGTTGTCACCAATGAGGAAAATGAGTTGATTCCAACTCGGCTGGTTACCGGATGGCGTGTTTGCATTGACTATCGTAAGTTAAATGACGCCACCCGCAAAGACCACTTTCCGCTGCCCTTTATGGACCAGATGCTTGAGAGATTAGCTGGAAACGAGTACTATTGTTTCCTTGATGGTTTCTCAGGATACTTTCAAATCCCCATTGATCCATCGGATCAAGAAAAGACTACCTTTACATGCCCTTATGGAACCTTTGCTTATAAACGTATGCCTTTTGGCTTATGTAATGCACCAGGTACGTTCCAGAGGTGTATGATGGCCATATTTACCGACATGATTGGTAAAACGATGGAGGTCTTTATGGATGACTTCTCGGTCATTGGGGATTCATTCCAAACATGTCTCACCAATTTAGAAACAATGTTGAAAAGGTGTAAAGACACCAATCTATGTCTAAATTGGGAAAAGAGTCACTTTATGGTCAAAGAGGGCATTGTCCTCGGCCATAAGATTTCCAAGAATGGGATTGAGGTTGACAGAGCTAAGGTTGATGTCATTGCAAAACTGCCTCACCCTACTACCGTCAAAGGTATTAGGAGTTTCTTGGGTCATGCGGGTTTCTATCGTCGATTTATACAAGATTTTTCTAAAATCTCACGACCTATGACTCATCTCCTTGAAAAAGATACTCCTTTTATCTTCTCACCAGAGTGCGTCGAAGCTTTTGAAACATTAAAGAAAAAGCTTACTGAGGCACCCATTCTTATTGCCCCCGACTGGGACTTACCCTTCGAGATTATGTGCGATGCAAGTGATTTTGCTATTGGTGCAGTCTTGGGGCAACGCAAAACGAAACACTTTCAGCCTATCCACTACGCAAGCAAAACTATGAACGAAGCTCAAACTCATTACACCACTACAGAAAAAGAATTATTAGCTGTGGTGTATGCGTTTGAGAAATTTCGGACATACTTAATCTTGACTAAAAGCGTAGTGTATACGGATCACTCGGCTCTTAAATATCTATTTGCAAAACAAGATGCAAAGCCGAGATTGCTCCGTTGGGTTCTCCTCCTCCAAGAATTTGACATCATTATTCGTGATAAAAAAGGAGCTGAGAACCTGGCTGCTGATCATTTGTCCCGATTAGAAAACCCTCATCAAAATGTGTATGAGAAAAAAGAAATAAATGAAACATTTCCTCTCGAAACACTCAATGCGGTTGCTTTTCGTGGAGATTCTACTACCCCATGGTTTGCCGATTTCGCAAACTACCATGCGGGTAACTTTGTTGTGAAAGGGATGTCAACCCAACAGAAGAATAAATTCTTTAAGGATGTTAAACATTACTTCTGGGATGACCCCTACTTATTCAAAATCTGTGCGGATCAAGTCATCCGACGGTGTGTATATGGACAGGAAGCCACTGAAATTCTTAAGGCTTGCCATGCTGGACCCACTGGGGGACATCATAGTCCTAATTACACCGCCAAAAAGGTGTTTGATTCCGGATTCTTCTGGCCCACAATTTATAAAGATGCCCAGGATCTCATTAAAACCTGTGACGCTTGTCAGCGTCATGGAAACATTTCACAAAGAAATGAGATGCCACAAAATGCTATTCAAGTATGTGAAATATTTGATATCTGGGGCATTGACTTTATGGGGCCATTTCCATCATCCAGAGGAAACAAGTACATACTTGTGGCAGTTGATTATTTATCAAAGTGGGTTGAAGCTAAGGCTTTACACACAAATGATGCCCGAGTTGTAGTGAAATTCCTGAAATCTCTTTTTGCCCGTTTTGGAACCCCACGTGCTATTATAAGTGATCGTGGTACGCATTTCTGCAATGACAAATTTGATAAAGTCATGCAAAAGTATGGTGTAACCCACCGTCTTTCTACCGCATATCACCCACAAACAAGTGGGCAAGTGGAAGTTTCAAATCGCGGTATAAAAAGGATACTTGAGAGGACTGTTGGTGAAAACCGTGCTGCCTGGTCGGATAAATTAGATGACGCACTATGGGCCTTTCGTACAGCTTATAAAACACCCATTGGGTGTACACCTTACAAGCTTGTGTACGGAAAGACATGTCATTTACCGATGGAACTTGAGCACAAAGCCTACTGGGCTTTGAAACATGCCAACTTTGACCTCAAAACTGCGGGCGATCACAGAAAAGTTCAAATGAATGAACTAAATGAACTACGTGATCAGGCTTACGAGAACTCTTTAATCTATAAAGAGAAAACAAAGAGAATTCATGACTCAAAAATAAAGAACCGCGTTTTTAACGTCGGTGATCGAGTACTTCTCTTTAACTCTAGATTAAAGATCTTCTCAGGTAAATTAAAAACTCGTTGGACTGGTCCATTTACTATCACTAAGGTTTATCCATATGGTACCGTTGAGTTATCTCAAAATGACGGTCCATGTTTTAAAGTAAATGGCCATCGTGTGAAACATTACTTTGGAGAGGACTTCCCAAACATGGTTGTCCCGGATCTCCAAACTTTCCCCAAGGACAATTAAATTCGGGGTCGAGTCAAGCTAGTGACTCGGGAATCAAAAACAAGCTACCTCATGAACAAATCAATTCGAGGTCGAGTCAAGCTAAATGACTCGGTAATCAAAAGCATAGCAATATGGGTTTTTCACCCGTATTTCTGACTTCTTTCTACTTTCTACCACCATTTCAAAAGTAAATATTTTTCAAATTTCAATAAACATGTTTTGTATGTATATTATGTTATTCATCTTCCAGGCTGTCAGGGCGAATTTATTACAGTTAATCATTCACAAGTGATTAGCTTGCGTGGTAAACCTGACACAAACCTGGAAGGTTTATGTATATTTTAAACTTTATCATTCAACTCCCGGGCTGTTAGGGCGAATTTATTACAGTTAATCATTCACAAGTGATTAGCTAGCGTGGTAATCCTGACACAAGCCTGGCAGGTAGTGAGTCAAAAAAAAAAAAAAAAAAAAAAAAAAAAAAAAAAAAAAAAAAAAAAGTTTAAAACAAAAAGAAAAAAGTGAGTTTGTATGTAAATAGCCTAAAATAAAGGTTATTAATATTTCCTTCTTACGTTCTAAGTATCGGTTTAACACCCGGTGTTTGGAATATTGAGGGCAATATTCATTTCTAAGTGTGGGGGGGGATTCTCACGAATTCAAACACATGTTCCATCAAGCACCCTCATTTGATCAAAATTTAAAGTTTTTTCACACTTAGAAATGCAATAAATGGTATCAATCCTCCATGTCTAACCCACAACAGGATTGGCTAGTCCAGGAGCAAACGGCTCTTGGTAAAGACATCTCAAAACCGTTGATGGCTGGCAATTTGCCCAAAATTGTATGGTTCATCAACTCCCCGAAAACAAATGAGTTGGCTAGCCCGCAAGTTTATGGCTTGTGGTAAAGGCCGTGGAAAAACCATAATTGGTAATCAGCTCACCAAGATGTTGACTATTCCATCAAGAGTTGGCTAGTCCAGAAGCAAACGGCTTTTGGTAAAGACTAATCAAATCCGTTGACAGCTGGTGGTTTGCTAAAAATCACACGGTTATCAGGTGTGCCACAGTTCTTACACCTGGCTACTCCAGAAGTGATGGCTTTTGGTAAAGAGTAAAAATCCATTAATTTTTTCTCAAATAGATTGCTAGGGACTAGCAATAGTTTAGTGTGGGGGATTGATGAGTGTGTAAATACTCATCATTTCTGTTACATATAAGATGCAAAAACATATGAAAACACACAGGAATGCCTTAAAATACATAAAATTATCCCTGGGTTGTGTTTTTATGCATAAGGATTGAAAACTGATGAAAAACAAAACATTTCACATAATTTACATTTTCAATCCCTGAACTTTGGAAAATTGGCAAAACTAGTCCCTGGTAAATCAAAACTTGTACAAATGTCATAAAAGGTCCTTGGAATTCATAAGTTGTCAAGAAAAGTCCTTTAAAGTTTAAAAATGGTAAAATGACAACTTTGGTCCCTCAACTTTTGAAAAATGTCAAATTTAGTCCCTGGGTGTTTAAAAATGGAAAATTATCAAACTACACCCTTGTACTATTCTAAAAAGACAAAATTGGTCCTTATGATAACTTTTGAGAAGTTACAATTTCAACCCTTCAAAAATCAGAAAGTTACAATTTTGGTCCCTGGAGTTTGTGGTATTGACAGATTTGGTCCCTAAGGTCTAAAATTGAATAATATTCGAATATAGTCCTTGTACTAATAAATAATTGCAGGTTTGGTCCTTATGAGAAGTTTGGGAAAGTTACAAAACAGGCCCCTCATCTTTCAGCAATTACAAATTGGTCCTTGTACTTTTAATAAACCAAACGGACCCCCATTATTATTATAAACCCCAAGTTCCAAATCCAATCCAAACCCAGCACCAAATCCAGTCCACTCCACATGGCCCAGCACCAAACCCGGCCCACTCCCTTTGCAAACTAATAAAACAGATCCAATCCCAACCCCGTTTATCCTCTTCGTCTTCCACATACCCCCCCCCCTCCACCTGTAAAACTCCACCTCAACCTCTCCAGCTCACCCTATCTTCCTACCCATTCTCCACCTCACCTACCCCCATCATTTCACCCCACTTAGCATTAAATGCTTTCTCCACCATTTTCACTCAACCTCCACACTTACAGCCTGGGTAATGATCAAAACTCACCCAAAGTCCACCCTTGTTATCCTAAGCTGTCTCCTACACATCCTAATGCTCCCAAGAAGCTTTAATTGAAACTAAACTGCTTCTATCCACGTGTTTGAATTTTGGCGCCAAAATGCCAAATGGACGGTTTTGATGATTGAAGCTAAATCAAAGGCTGAAAAGTAGTGGGAAGTCGTCAGAGATACATGGGGAGTCTCAAAAGGCTATAAAGGAAAAGAAAGAAGCAGTGTTTAGATATATCTAGTTTAAATTATAAAAATGTATGTCGTATATCTTAGTTCTTGAATTCTAGTGTAATTTTACTCTTTCAAACGTTTTAATAAGAGATATCTGTTGTATTTCAATCTTTTCAAGTAATCAATTCCAAGTTTATTGTGTATTTCAAGCTTTTACCATTTTCAAGTTAAAATCTCAATATTATTTAAATGTTGTTATAAGTAATAACAAGGACTGATTTTGGCTCACATAAGCTCCTAGAAAGCTTTGTAAAGCTTTTAGAAACATTAAACTTCAGTCTAAGTAAAAAAGGCTAAAATACCAAAAATATATATATAAATAAAGAAAAATAAAAAAAGAGAAGAAAATGTTGAAGAAGGATGTGCAGAGCTGAATTCAAGCTTGGAATTGGGTATTAGTGCTCTTTGGGGAGCTGTAGGTTGTTCTAAGTTCCATGGTTTATGTTCATTAGCTTGAGTACAAAATTGTAAGCAAACTCTTAAATTTCCATTTCACTGTAGCACTACTTATTATCTTCTTATTTATGTTCTTTTTAGCTTGTTAGGTATGGTTTAGTCATACTTTTGCTTACTAGTATACACTTGTTCAATATTCTCTATCTGTGCAACATTCTTGGTTAAAACTGTCAAATAATGCTTAATCTGCTAGGGTGATCTAATGGTGTTAATCTTGGTATCTTTAAGTTGATTCTAACTTATTTAGTCATACTAATCACTTCTCAGTCAGTTTCATGGGTTAAAACAGTTGATTGCTTTGAAAATTCTCTAAAGCTGTCTATAAAGGAGTGTTTGTTTGAAACTGTATTGGTTCCATTGTTGCTAAATTTGCTGAGCCTGTGATTCATTCATGCCTACTAAGTAATACTCAAGTCAAAAGGAACATGTAAATTCAGTCTTAACTAGTAAAGAGTCAAATGGATCTTTAATTGTCACCACTGTCCACTGTTAGGAATTTTACATGTCCAAATCTGGTTTATAAGCTCCAAACTTGTTATTATAGTTTAATACCAGCTCATTTTATCTAATTACATCAATATCAGCCCATTAAATCCAACCAAAGTTCATAAAAGTCAAATAATAAGATTTAATAAAAAGTCAATTTTCTTTGAAACCAGTTTTTGAATAAAATTGTGATTTTTATTGTGATCTTAATACTTAATTTTTGGTTCTGTGCTCTTAGGATATTATAGTATTGTTGCTAATCTTGTTCTAGTATTTTTTATAAATTTTAGTTTGCTTATTTTAGTGCTTAATCTAGTGCTTAATTAGACTACTTTTTCAAAACCTTGTTCTGTGCACAGTCCAAATAGCCATTTTCATTGGCTTGCACAATCTTTAATAATTGGTTTTATCCTTTGGTTTTTGTTCATTTGTGATGTTATTCTGGGTAGTTTGAAGTGTGTATGCTTGATGATCCATAGTTTGTTCATTTGATAGGGCTGCTCATCTCATTTTGTTTGTCTCAAGTTATAAGTAGTACTGAGTAGTTTAAATCTTTGAACCATAGTGATTTCTTGTTTCTGTGCATCACATGCTGTTTTATTGTTTGTTTTAAATTCATCTAAGTTGTTTGAGTGTGTTTTCAACAATTTTAAATCTTGTGTATGCCCAATAACTCATTTGGCACTTAGCCATTTGTCTGTGCACATTGACTCAACTCAGTGTTTCATCAAACTTCACAAGTCCTTCAATTGCTCACTAGTCAACCATTTCCTTTGATTCTTGTTAATTTGTAAACCTCACCAGGTCACCTTGTAAGATCAAGTTTTACTTTGGTCCTTAGATCACAACTGTGGACCCCACTTAGAGCTCCAAACAGCTGAGCTGTCTGTCTGTCTGGATTGCAGTGCTTGCTGTGCTATCAGCACTCATTTGAGTGGGTCCCATAGGACATCTCAGTCACCCCCATTGGCCCCCAGTGATCAAGCTTGTGCTTTGGGAATCTTTACCAGACCAACTTCATAGTCCATCACTCAATTTGTCATTTTGAGCTTATTCAGTCATAGCACTCAAGCCTTTTAGTTAGTACATTTCATCTAAGTATACTGAGCAATCAGCATAGTGAATCAATTTCTCTAGCTGATAAAAAGCTCATCACTGAGCTTAAGCTTGTGGTCTTTGGCTCTTTTTGAAGCTAAGCAGCTCATCTACCAATTTCAAGCTTTAAATTTCATTCTCAAGCCTTTCACTAGGGCTGCATCAAGCTTGTAGCTTGTCCATTCACTCAGATTAACTGAGTGAATCAGACTTGGACCCATCACTTCCCAAGCTCTTCCTGAGCTTATCAGTGGGTCCCACACCCTAAATTTTGGTTTTTCCAACCCCCCTCCTACCAGGCTTGAACCCTTGATCCTTTGGTTGACTTGTACATCACTGGGACCCACCTTAAATCATCTTAGTAATCTGTCCCATTTCTGTCTCAGTCACTACATAAGCAATTGCTTATTGCAGCTTTTTAGCTTATTCAATGAGCTTATATCAGCAATTCTAGCTTATTTAAGTTAAAATATCTTAAGTGAACCAGAAATTACCAAGGTGGACCCCACATTAGCTCATTTGAGCTTATTTCCTTAGAAAGTCAAACCTAGTCAACTGTTTGGTCCAATAAGCACTCTCAGTGCTTATTTTTGGTTTCTAAATTATTTGTTTTTGTAAAAGTTTCATATTTTAAGTATTTTATTAGATTTATAAAAGAAAAACAAGAAAAAACCAAACTTAATTATAGTGATAGCTTCTATTTAATAGAAATTATCTATTTAATTTTCCTTTTTAACTTATTTATAAGCACTTCTGCTATTTTATATTTTTATTAAATCTCTTATATATTAAAGTAATTTTATAAATTTTTCCAGAATTTTATTTTGTCATCTAGTGTTATTTAGAATTAATATTAGTTAATTTAATAATTAAATAATAAATAAGAATTAAATAGCATAATATATTTTTATAAGGTAATACTTATATTTTATATTTTTCCTAGCTTCTATAAGTCATAAAATAATTTTAGAAATTTTCTTGTGATTTATATTGTTCATTTACTAGTATTTATAATTTAATTATTTTAATTAGATAATAATTAATAAATAGCATAATAATTAATAGATTAAATTAAAAATACATAAAATAAAGTTTTTATAATTTTTTAGGATTCCCATGATGGTTAATTAGATTTATAAAATTTTTCATAATTTTCTAAGTTAGTTTAATATTATTTGTAATTTAAAATAGTTTAATTAGTTTAAATTATTATAAATAGTTTTTAATTAATAGAAAATTTAGGAAAAGACAAAAAGATTTATTTTTATACTTTCTTCAAGTTCTATTTTAGGTTTAGAAAATATTTTTATAAATTTTTAGTTTAAATTGTAGTATTTATAATTTTTAGTTGAATTTTAATTAAATAGTTAAATAGTTTTTAATTAAATAATTAATAATAAATAGATAAATAGTGTGAAAAATATAATTTTAATTTTAAAATAAGTTTTATAATATTTTAGATTTTTAGAAATTTTAATTTTAATTTTCTAGACTTATTTTACATTTTCATAATTAATAGTTAATTATTAGATAATTAATAAATAGTTATTAAATAAAAATAATTAATTAAATAGTTTTTAATTATAAAGTAAATATTTTAAATTTATTTAATTTGCATTTAAGCCCCTAAGGCTTATAAAATCCTACTATAAGTAAATTTGTTTTTGTTTACGTTTAATTAATAAACGTTTACGTTTTTCAGTACCTTTTTCACGTGTACTTATCTGATTTCACGTTTTAGTTAATTTAGCTTATTAAAGCTATTTTCTCTTATATTTCAGTAGTACAAATCACTTAAACCCCTTTTCCTGTTCAATTCACCTGATCTTAAAGTCGTTTTATTTCAGATTTCACATCTCGTTGGGATCTAACGATCCGGGGAAACACTTCACTCACCGGAGTATTGGTTTAGGCTGTCTGACTTGTTGACCATAACTTGGTTAATATTATCTGACTGTTTCGGACCAATCAAGGATCCATTCTGGTATGCTTCTGTTACGCGGTACGGTCCTTCCCACTTTGGGCCTAGTTTACCCTGATCTTCGACACGGCTAGCCTCATTTCTACGGTACACAAATTCTCCGGGCCTGATGGTTTCCGGGCGAACCCGTCGGTTGTAATATTTCTCTATTTTCGTTTTGTATTTGGCTTCTCGGATTGCTGCTTCTTCTCTCCTTTCCTGCAGCAGGTCTAAATTCAGGCGAATCTCTTCGTCATTCATCCCTTCTCTTACCATCATCATCTGGTGAGTGGGCATTCCTATCTCTGCTGGTATAACTGCCTCACTACCGTACGTAAGGCTGAATGGTGTCTCTCCGTTACTCATCTTAAGTGTCGTCCGGTGAGCCCATAAAACATTGGGTAGTTCATCTACCCATCCGGCTTTTTCCCTGCCCAGCCTGGTTTTGATGCCATTCATTAGACTTTTGTTGGCAGCTTCCACTAAGCCATTCGCTTGTGCATGTGCGACCGCCGTGTTGATCTGTTGTATGTGCAGTTGTTCGCACCACCTTTTGAACGGGTCATTGACAAATTGTGTTCCATTATCAGTGACTATTATTCGTGGGAGACCGAATCTGCATACTATGTTTTCCCATGTGAATTTCTTGACCTCCTTACCCGTTATGCGGACCAGCGGCTTAGCTTCAATCCATTTGGTGAAGTAATCTATAGCAACTATCACGTATTTTGCTTTCCCCGCCGACTGGAGTAAGGGACCTAAAATGTCCATTCCCCATTGGTAAAAGGGCCAAGGTGCCATTATGGATGTCATTGGTGTCTTTGGGAGCCTTGGAACCCTGGAGTGAATTTGGCAGGAATCACACTTTCGAATCTCGTCCCGGGCGTCCCGGTGCATGGTTGTCCAGTAGTATCCCTGCCTCATGGCTTTCGCAACGACCATTCTTGGTTCAGAATGCATCCCGCACGCTCCCATGTGTATTTCTCTGATCACGTAGTTGGCCTGCAAAGGTCCCACACACCTTAACATAGGCACTAAATAAGATCTTTTGAACAAAACTCCCTCTTCCATCACATATTGGTTTATTTTCATTCTCAGGGCACGTGCTTCATTCTTGTCTTCCGGCCATATTCCTTCGTTTAGACACTTGATGATGGGCTTCATTCAGTTATCCCCTTCTTCTACCACCGCATTTATCTCTTTTTTCTCAATGGATCTTTCCGTCAACACTTCGACTAGAACTTCCTTGGTTAGGTGGTCGAATGCAACGGTTGCCAACTTACTCAGTACATCGGCTTTCTGATTTCGTGCTCGGGGGATATTACTTATGGAGAACCTGTCAAAACCCGCCGTCAGTTCTTTTGTCTTGGCTAAATACTTGACCATGTTGGCATTGACGGCCACATAGTCACCATTTATTTGATTGGCCACCAGCTTCGAATCAACGTATACCCTTGATTGGGTGCTAAAGCAGTCAACTAAAGTCAAATACCCTAGACCAATACTTCCGGTGAGTATAGTGTTTCCCCGGGTCGTTATGTCCCGACGAGGTGTGGATGGTATTAAAAACGGATTTGTAATCGGGTGATTTTGAACAGGAAAGGGGTAATAGGGGTTTGAATGATTATGCTAAGGAAATTTAAGTGAAAATCAAGTTAAATAAACTAACTTGACCAAAACGTAAAGCTACACTACCCTAGAATGTATTTAAAATTAAAAACGCGCGTTTACGTTAAAATAAACGCGAGTGCGCAAAATAAAAAGTGAATTTTGAGCTACGCTAATCCTACAAACATGAAAATCATATTTTTACGATCCTAATGATAAAAGAAAATTTTGAGAAAAAAGAAAAATATTTTTTAGACTTTTTTTTTAATTATTATTAATTAAAAACTATTTATACTAAATTAAATTATTAAAAATACTAAAACAATTAAGAAAAATCTGAAACTTTTTAGGAAAATACTACAAATTAATCTAAGCCTAAGAAAAATAATAAAGAGGGTGGTTCAATACAAAATAAGCTAGTAATAAGCCAAATAAGTTGTTAAGCTTAATAAACAAAACAAATTACAACTAGTGCTAAGTATTAATTTTTGCAATGGATAACTGAAAAAGACCCAAGGGCGGATGGTTCTGTGTGGTGTGTTGTGTCTGTGAGTGCCTTGGCCCAGGTTCGAGTCCTGGTTGTTGCACTTTTTTATTTTTATTTTTCTTTTTGAAAATTTCTTTTTGCAATTCCTTTCAACAACAAACATAAACAACTTTTGTGAATAAAAATTTTCTGAAAAAGCTTTAACAAGCTTGTGGCAAGCTTAAAACCACACAGTAAGGCTCTTATGGTTTTAAGTGATTTTTAGAAATCTTAAGGCAACCAAACAATGCATATAAGCCACAATATTGACAAGCTCAGCCACAAGCTCAAGCAAACATCATAATAACAACACTACAGTGATAAGGTTCAATGCTCAGAAGCAACAATTCACAACAACAAGAACATTCAGCAGAAGCAAATAAAACATCAATAAGCTTAGTACATAACTGAAGCGCCAGCATCAACAGTTGATCACGGGGTGGTTTTTAAGGCTTAATTAAGTGAGCTAGCAAGAAAATAAGGCCAACCCACTAATGGATCTAACAAGCCAACCTATCAGGCTTCCCAAATCACTGAGAATTGAGTCCTAAACTCAAGAATTGAGCAAGCTATAGAGCAATGAAAGATGGGTCAAACTGGGTACGGGTTTGGAGCAGGGCAGAACAGGCCTGAGGGGCAACTTAAGGGACATGAAAAGCTATTAATAAAATTTCCTGAAAATTAAATAAAAATAAAAACATGAAAACAAGCTCCCCAAGAAGGTGTGAACCAAGTATCGGGCCCTAAGAATCTAAAACAAAGAATTTAGAAGTACCTTGATGAGGGCAGTTGAGAGTGCAGGCCTGCAAAAAGGGGTGAGATCACAGGCATGAAAAGCTATCCAACTAAGTCCCTAAATCAACAATAAGCCTAGATTTATAAAATATACACTACCAAATACTTGTGTAACGGCAATCTAAATCTAATTTTAACTTAAGCTTATCTAAAACCTAAATCAAAAAAGGGTACTGTTTTGGCTAGGTGGTTTTGATGAAACTCAATCCAGAGCACCACTTAGCAGCCCGAATTACAAAGTATCAAATAAGTTTAAAAGTTGGAGATAAGCTAAAAAATATGAAAACTATACAACTAACAACAACTAAAACTAAAATTAAACACTAGATTCTATCTAAGCTGACCTGAAAATGAGATTGAAAAGGGGCTGTTGGGGCCTTGGTGTACTGATGCAATAGTGCACAAAGTGGGTCACTTTGAGATTTGACCTGTAAACTATGACTACCAAGTTCAAAGATAAGCTCATAAATTTACACCCTATACTACAAACTATATGTAAAACCAAATTCCAATCTAAATCCTACTTCTACCTGTTAAAAACTTAGACCAAAAAAAAGGGGCTGCAAGCATACTGAAACAGGTTAAAGTGGGTGGAAATGGATGATGGCTTTTGCAATCCTAGGAAGCTGTAATAAACTACACGTAGGCAAAATAAACTTCTACTAAACCTAATGCATCCTCATTGAATCAATCTAAACTAAGCATTAAACAACCTAATAAGCAAATAGGGGCAAAGAACTATGGATATGAGCACTTCCCAAAACTGCTTCAACAAGCAGGTTAGATAGGCGCAAATCGACTACCCAAATAAGCTTCCAACTAAAAAATATAAACTCAAACACCTAAACTGACCAATGACATGCCAAATTGCTTTAAACAAAGCAAATTCAATCTAATTTGAGAAACATACAGTGGCCAAAAATATCAAGACATTTCTTAAGCCAAACAGTCCCTAAGGGATCAATTTTGATGACATCTCACTTAAGCATGCAAGTTTGAAGCTGGGAAATTAACAGAAAAGTGCCACAGATGCTAAATTACAATTAGATAAGTATAAAAGCAACAAGATTATACTAGAACTAAATTATAAATAACTTAAAAAAAAACTGGAATGAAACAGAAATTTGATTAATTTGAAACTGAATTACAATGTTTTAAAACTAAAAAGACATTGACAAATTAAGCTAAGGGTAAAACTACTGCTAAAACTACCTCCTCATACCTTAAATTGCCTTGTACAATGGCTTGTAAGCTATATATATAACTGATAAAAAAAAGTACAAGGGTCTTCTCCCAATCTTTTGTCTTCTTCTTTCTGTGTTTCTTTGAGATCACTTTGGGCCCTTGGATTCGATTTGGTATCATCACAGCCATCAGATTCAATATAGGCGCCAAATTGGTTGTGGATTGATGACATGGATGTGGAATTGTGGATACCCGTGAATGGTGTCTTGGAGCAGGTGAAGGATGCTTTTGAGGGGATGAAGATAGCGTGTTGCATGAGGGAAACGTGTAGGGGGGTTTGTGTATGGTGGGAAAAGGAGATGAGGAGAAGTGGTGGTTTGTTTGTTGGTTAAACGAAGGGATGGGGAAGAAAATGGTTGGGGGGACTAGGTCAAAAGACCAGAGGCACGTTATTTTGATATTAGGTTTGGCCTTGGGGTTTGTTATGGGCCAAGGGTGATAGGGATTGGGTATTGGATAAGTTAATGGTGGGTTTGTTTTGTTAATAGATTACACAAACGGTCCACTTGGTTTAAGTATCTTAGGAAATCACAAGGACCATTTATGTAAAAATCTGATTTTCTGAGGGACCATTCATGCCATTTCTCCAAACTTGCCAATAAGGTCCATTGTTGCCCTCTTTTAATTCCACAAAGTCCATTGTTGTTAATTCTGCAAAATGAAACACCCGGGGACTGAATCTGCCAAAGTTTGAAACTTGAGGGACCAAAATGTAAACTTTTGAAACTTTTTACCCAAGAATCATTTTTGATAATATTTGACTTTTAAAGGACTTGGGTTGACTTTTCTTTCAAAATTATTTTACCAGGGACCAATTTTGTCAATTTGTGATAGTTCAGGGACTGATTTTGACAACTCTTCATATTTTGCTCGTTTTTCATCTGTTTTCAATCCTTTGTACCTGAAACACACAAAACATACTCCAAGGATATTTGTGATGTTATTTGACCATTTTGAAGTGTTTTTGATCGTTTTGACACGAAAATTGGACGAAAAGATATGTGTAAAAAGGCACATATCAAATCCCCCACACTAAGCAATTGCTAGTCCCTAGCAATTTTTTGTGAAAATTTAATGGATTTGAAGTCTCTTTACCAAAAGTCATTACTTCTAGAGTAGTCAAATGTTTCGGTTCAAGTAAGAACTATGGTACACTGATAACCATGTGATTTTGAGCAAACCACCAACTGTAAACGGATTTGATTTGTCTTTACCAGAAGCCGTTTGCTTCTTGGCTAGCCAACTCTTGATGGACACAGTCAACATCTTGGTGAGTTGATTACCAATTATGGTTTTCCACTGCCTTTACCACAAGCCATAATCTTGCGGGCTAGCCAACTCTTTCACCTTTTAGGATATGGCGAGTTGAGATACCATACAGTTTTAGGCAAACTGTCAGCCATCAACGGATTTGAGATATCTTTACCAAGAGCCGTTTGCTCCTGGATTAGCCAATCCTTTTGGTGGTTAGACATGGTGGACTGATAACCACAAAAAAAAAATTTGAAGCTCACGTGAAATTTTTTTTTTTAAATTTTTGCCAAAAACGGGGGTACTAGATGGTAAAATGTGATAAAATTCGCTAGAATTCCCCCCCCCCCCCACACACACACACACTTAGAATTGAATATTGTCCTCAATATTCAAAGTCCCGGCTATTATGCCGGCTCTTTGAACGTAAAAGGGCAACATTACAATCTAAATGTGGAAACACCATTTTTTTCACTTTATTTGTAACCACAGCATGGGTAACTCCCCCACACTTAGGGTGAAAACCCTATATGCATGCTACTGTTTTTGTTTACCTAGTCGCTAGTTTGACTCGACCCCGAATTCATTTGTTCTTAGGGAAGCATGATGTGGAAGAAACAATATCCATCGGACTTTCATTCAAGATGTTTGGACAAACATTTGAAGCACGTGAAAGTTCCACACCGATGAGATAAGTACCCGGCTCAAAAGAATGGTACATGGAAATGCCGGGGTCAAAGATAGTGTCTTCATTCCCGAAGGAGTGAAGAAGAGAAGAAATCACATCAAATGTGAGAAATGGAAAGAAGGTCATGATAACAATCATGACAAGATCAGCATCTTCACGAGGAGACTTCATAATTTGCATATGATGAGTCTCATCTTTTAAGCTCATTTGATCCAGAAATGTTCCGGGCGGGAGGTTCGGGATTTTGCCATCAAGCAAATTCTCATGATTGAGAACATCTCCCCCCGGGTCACAAAGATCGTCTTTGTCTAGATCAAAGTAGAAGTGATCATACTCTGGAGGAGATATGATATGAGTGAGTTCACCGGAGAACTCACCATGATCAAGATCAAAGGTAAACGAATCATATTCCCGAAGAGAAAGATAAGCATGAGTAGTGGTACTACCACTACTCGTCTCTCCCGTGAAATCAAAACTAAATGATTTGTAAGTCGAAAGAGAATCCTTGGGATAAGAAGTGGGATTGCCACTTAATGATTCGATCTTAGAAATGAGAAGATTGATATTCAATAATCTTTCATGAAGAGCTTCATCTTGGATCTCCGTATCAATATCTTCGTTATTCTCTTCTTCTGAGCTGACGAGCTCAGAAGGTAACTCCTCCACATAATCGATGTCTCCACAAGATAAAGAATAATCAGTATCGTCAGATTTGGAGAACAACTCATCATGATCGTTAAAATTGTCAATAGGAGGTAAATCACACTCCTCAACCGTATCAAAAGTATATTTTTCAAAATCGGGTAAAGAATCCTTGAGCTCGGGCTCAGGGGGTCTAACGGCTTATCATAAACATCCATTGGGGAAAGAGAAAGAGATGGTTCATGAGATATCATCTTTTCAAGTACAGGGATGCCTCCCCCCACACTACATTCTTCATTCTTTGATGAGATTGGATCATCCTTGAAGAAAACCTCGAGCTCTTCCTTGGTGATATTACTTCCTCCAACTGGTTTGAGAGAAGGGAAAGAGTCGGAAATGATTGGTTCAGAAGATGGAGTGGGATTGCCACTCGGAGATTGAACGATATCTTCTTCAAAAGGTTCATCCTCGTCACTCTCATCGAAGTCTGAAAAAGTAACTAGTGTTAGGATGACCCAGTCCTTGTTGGCAATTTTGGTTTATATAACTTTTGTGATTGCCAAGGACCTCAATTTGTGCAATCTCAGCGGGAATGTAATCGGAATGATGAGCACTAAAATCAGTGGTAGAGTGATAATGAACTTCAGTATCCCACTGATAGTGATGATTTGTCATATTCTCGATTAAATCATAAGCTTCTTGCGGAGTTTTCCGCATGAGATTACCACCGGCAGCCAACATGATTTTGTCTCGATCAATCGAAGTTATACCATGATAGAAGGTTAGGATTTGATCAAGAAGCAAAATTTTGTGATCAGGACATTTCCGTAACAATGATTTGAATCTTTCCCAAGCTTCAAATACGGATTCCATGTACAATTGCTGGAAATTCAGAATGTCTTTCCTAAGCTGCACCGTTTTAGAACGTGGAAAGTATTTTGAAAGAAACTTGAGGAACATCTCTTCCCAAGTATGAATTGAGTGGGTTTTAAGAGCATAAAACCAAGATTCAGCATGGTGGGATAAAGAGAATGGAAATAGATTCAAACGAATGCAATCCTGGGAAACTCCTTTTTGTTTCATGGATTGGGTGATAGATATGAACTTGTCTATGTGCTCTCTGGCATCCTCATCTCGAAATCCGTGAAATTGGCAATTTTTCCGGATCAGTCGAACCATGTGATTTTTCAATCTGAAATTGGTTCCTGGAACTGATGTTGGAGTGATCAGTCCTCCTCTATCGTCAAGTGTTGGACGATAGAAATCCTCCATGGTCTGAGGATCATGGGGATGATGTGGTGAGGAATCGATCATTGTGGAGAATCAAATAATTAGAAGGTGAAAAGATACAAATTAAACATTTTAGAGGTATAAGAAGTTAGAATCAAACGGATAGAGGGTAAAGGAAAGAATAAAAAAGGTAGGAGGGTAAAGGTGATTTTTTTTTTTTTGGATTTTTTGTGTTTGTTGAAAACTTATTTAAAATGTTTTTGGTAATCGTTTTAAAAAACCAAATCATTTCCTCGTAGACCACACAAAGTAATCCTTGAGTAATCTGATATGGTAAAATTCACGATTCATTTTGTTTTTTTATAAAAATATGAAAAAGGATGGTAAATATACAATGAGCGAATATCCAAAGATCACCAATCTTCAAGTACGTTTAGAATACGCGCACAACCTCTCCGGCAGCGGCGCCATTTGATTGGGTGCTAAAGCAGTCAACTAAAGTCAAATACCCTAGACCAATACTTCCGGTGAGTATAGTGTTTCCCCGGGTCGTTATGTCCCGACGAGGTGTGGATGGTATTAAAAACGGATTTGTAATCGGGTGATTTTGAACAGAAAAGGGGTAATAGGGGTTTGAATGATTATGCTAAGGATATTTAAGTGAAAATCAAGTTAAATAAACTAACTTGACCAAAACGTAAAGCTACACTACCCTAGAACGTATTTAAAATTAAAAACGCATGTTTACGTTAAAATAAACGCGAGTGCGCAAAATAAAAAGTGAATTTTGAGCTACGCTAATCCTACAAACATGAAAATTATATTTTTACGATCCTAATGATAAAAGAAAATTTTGAGAAAAAGAAAAATATTTTTTAGACTTTTTTTTTTAATTATTATTAATTAAAAACTATTTATACTAAATTAAATTATTAAAAATACTAAAACAATTAAGAAAAATCTGAAACTTTTTAGGAAAATACTACAAATTAATCTAAGCCTAAGAAAAATAATAAAGAGGGTGGTTCAATACAAAATAAGCTAGTAATAAGCCAAATAAGTTGTTAAGCTTAATAAACAAAACAAATTACAACTAGTGCTAAGTATTAATTTTTGCAATGGATAACTGAAAAAGACCCAAGGGCGGATGGTTCTGTGTGGTGTGTTGTGTCTGTGACTGCATTGGCCCAGGTTCGAGTCCTGGTTGTTGCACTTTTTTATTTTTATTTTTCTTTTTGAAAATTTCTTTTTGCAATTCCTTTCAACAACAAACATAAACAGCTTTTGTGAATAAAAATTTTCTGAAAAAAGCTTTAACAAGCTTGTGGCAAGCTTAAAACCACACAGTAAGGCTCTTATGGTTTTAAGTGATTTTTAGAAATCTTAAGGCAACCAAACAATGCATATAAGCCACAATATTGACAAGCTCAGCCACAAGCTCAAGCAAACATCATAATAACAACACTACAGTGATAAGGTTCAATGCTCAGAAGCAACAATTCACAACAACAAGAACATTCAGCAGAAGCAAACAAAACATCAATAAGCTTAGTACATAACTGAAGCGCCAGCATCAACAGTTGGTCACGGGGTGGTTTTTAAGGCTTAATTAAGTTAGCTAGCAAGAAAATGAGGCCAACCCACTTATGGATCTAACAAGCCAACCTATCAGGCTTCCCAAATCACTAAGAATTGAGTCCTAAACTCAAGAATTGAGCAAGCTATAGAGCAATGAAAGATGGGTCAAACTGGGTATAGGTTTGGAGCAGGGCAGAACAGGCATGAGGGGCAACTTAAGGGACATGAAAAGCTATTAATAAAATTTCCTGAAAATTAAATAAAAATAAAAACATGAAAACAAGCTCCCCAAGAAGCTGTGAACCAAGTATCAGGCCCTAAGAATCTAAAACAAAGAATTTAGAAGTACCTTGATGAGGGCAGTTGAGAGTGCAGGCCTGCAAAAAGGGGTGAGATCACAGGCATGAAAAGCTATCCAACTAAGTCCCTAAATCAACAATAAGCCTAGATTTATAAAATATACACTACCAAATACTTGTGTAATAGCAATCTAAATCTAATTTTAACTTAAGCTTATCTAAAACCTAAATCAAAAAAGGGTATTGTTTTGGCTAGGTGGTTTTGATCAAACTCAATCCAGAGCACCACTTAGCAGCCCGAATTACAAAGTATCAAATAAGTTTAAAAGTTGGAGACTGATACGTAGGGATTGCACCAGGCTTTACCTCTCGAGGGATCTCGAGAAGCTTAAAACCCCAACCAGGCAGTGTACCTGATCGATGTAGTATAGTATAATGACAAGTACCGGGGGATTGATCGTTCAGCTAGGAATAGTGTCGCTAGGATTAGAAAACCTAATTACTAGTTCTAGAGATAAGAGATGATTCTTTTTGTATTTTTTATATTTTATGAAAAGCAAGTAAATATCTCGGGTTTGAAGGATTTGGGCAGAATTAGTTGCTAGTCAACTAACCCAATACTAAAGATGCAATCAAAATAAAATACTAAAAATGAAAATAAAACTAAATTAAACTAAGGTTGTGAGCAATAAGTGGAGAAATGTGTTTACTTAGATTTCACTACTCCCTAGATATCTTTTAAACGTTAATTACTTGTTATAGTTGCGTGGATGACGGATTGTATTCCTTAATACCATTCATGGGGTGGCGTACTTAACTCCCCAATCCTATGAGTGCCTACTTCACTCCTATGTCGAGCCGGCTAAGAAGCTCCTAACATGGGATCATTAGAATTTACTCATGCATTAAATACAACCAATAAAACCTAGTACACATCGGTTCATGTTTCCTAAGACGTTCAAGCATGTTACCAATTGGAGATCTGTCAGTTTTCTTAAGCCTAACATTGAAATCATTCATCCAATACAACCATAAACAAGTAATCAACACATAATCAACATCTAGGTTTCATTAGATCTAAGCAAACACAAGATAAATTTAGCCTAGCATGGTGGAATCAAGACAAGCACAAGATATAGACAACCAACACATAGACATATTGATTGAATTAAAAGAATACTTATCTCAATAACACATGTAAGGGTTCAAGGGCTGAAAACCCTTGAAAAACCTGTAAAATACGTATATGGTTCAGCCTTAGGGTTTCTCCAAACTTGTTCCTCTTAATGAATGAGGCTGACGGCGTCAAGAACAATCTTGTGACTAGGGGTGTCATTCGGGTCAACCCGACCCGATAAGCCTCTGTCGGGTCGGGTCTATCGGGTTTTCGAAAAATAAAAATTAACCCGCAACCCGATCCGATAAGGAATCGGGTTATCGGGTTCGGGTCTATCGGGTTTATCGGGTTAGGCTTATCAGGTTATCGGGTCAACCTGATAACCCGATAACGAAATAATTAAGCTTGAAACATGGTTTAGTTCAAAAATTATAAAACTTTTAATGGGTTATAATAGCTTATCGGGTTATCGGGTCAACCCGATAACCCGATAACGAAATAATTAAGACCCGCAACCCGACCCTATAGGGCTATCGGGTTTATCGGGTTGACCCGATAACCCGATAAGGTATATTGGACCCGAATCAACCCGACCCTATAAGGCCTTATCGGGTTCGGGTCGGGTCGGGTCGACCCATATGACACCCCTACTTGTGACGCCGTCATCTCGCCGCCAAAATAATTCTCAGACTGCCTTGATCTACTTTTGACGCCGTCATGTAGTCCACTTTTGCAGGCCGTCACACATTTAACTCTTGATGCTCTACTTTGTGACGCCTTCATTTTTGTACTGGGTCGTCATGATCTTTACTCTTGACGCCGTTAGGAAAGTACTCTTGACGCCATCACACACTGTTCCCAGCTTGGAAAATTAAGTCTTTGGCGTTTTCTTCACTTTTATGCTCCAAAAACGTCCGAATTGCTTCCTTTTCCAGATTTCACTCCCAAAGTACCTAAAATCACAAAAGGAACTATTTAGGGTAATATTTGATCAAATAAATTCAATTCCGGGCTTAAATGACCCCCTAAAAGTGTTCATTTTTTGCCTCATCATATACCCTTACACTTGAGATTTGCTTGTCCTCAAGCAAATGCGCTTTTATTCTAATCAAAATACAAGTTAGGGGTCATTTAACACTAATATAAAAGTAATTACAACAAATAATCATTCCACTAAAGACCAAAGACAAGCACGGAGGTCATACACAAGCACCTCACAAATAGTGTTTAGATACTCACATCTCTCGGGTGTAATAAAGTATAAATTACAATATGCAAACGGAAGATATCTCTCACTACCTGTCATAGCAAAAATAAATTACCATAGGCTTGGGAAAGGATCAAACCTCCACCACATGGCGTAAGCACCTAGGATAAACTATCAAAGAGGTCTTTTAAAGGGTTGTAATGTTAGGTGTAGGGATATGAAATACACGGTTTTGTTGGATATAGGCAGTCTTTACTGGTGGCGAGTTAACAATCTTGGTCAATTACATGTACATTATGGCGTTGCTAAGCCAAGACTAGACTCGACTTAAGCTAATAAATGAAAAATAACAAAAAACATAAAATAAACATAGAATGAAACGGGATGGTAGTCCGTATGTTTTTTCTCTTTTCTTTTTTCTTTTTCTTGATTTTTCCATTTTTTTTTTTTTTTTTTTTTTGGCATACACTCTTACCCTACCATCCAAAATAATACATCATAGGGAATGAATATTCCCCTTACACTTGAATCTTTACATACTTTACAATAAACTAATCTAATGACTCGAATTAAGAAAATCAAAACACTTGGAGTACTTTTAAGATTAACGTACATATGGGGGTAATAAATGATGTTCTTCCCCATTACTCCATAAATAAGTACTTTACCCATGAGTCCCACTCGTCCCAAAACAATATGTACAAGGATATGACTCGACTTAGCAACCATGTAATCAATTAGATAATTAACTTAGGGTTTAACATATAACAATAATGCACTAAAAATGAACGCATACACGGAAGGCTAAGGCGATTTGGTTGTACATTTAAGTGGGGTGTAACAAATTCTTCCTTTAAGTAAAATGCTTAAAGTTAAAAACGAAAAGATAGGCTCGGAGGGGTGTACTAGGGGTTTCGTGTACTAAAAATGAGTACAACGCTAAGGGTGTGAGAAAAATTAGTTGACTTAACTAGCCAAGTAATATGACTTAAATGGTCAAGTAATTATGATACGGGTTTAACACAAGGGTGATCCTAATGCCTCTTATCATGTAGTAAATCCTACTACACGAATGTAGTCTCACTAGCGGTCTCGGGATGCATCACTAACGCAAGTTCTAGAATCTAATGCTACCGGCACACTCATAAGCACTAATAGTAAATGCTTTTCCTATCAAATCTAAAGGCGAACCTCACATATTTGGGTGGAAAATTTTTCTGAATAGTACGGTTTTGTGCTAGTCATACAATCTCCTATCCATGAGACGCTTGCTATGGCTAAAGTTTCACTCCTAAATGTTGTAAAAAAATTTAAATTTGGCGCTAAAATTGCACTAACAAGTATTTCTCATAGTTTTATTACACATCTACTATCAAACAAACAAACTCAAGCGAAAGTGTATCTGTAAGGTATCATCATTTTACCCTCCCCTTACACTTAGGATGAACATTGTCCCCAATGTTCAAGTAAAGAATGTAAAAGTGAAATAAGTAAAACAAATGAAATTAAATACTCCCCTGATTCGCTCGGTATGGATAATAAGGTGGCCAGGTTAGATCTTCCTCCAAGAAAATGAAGAATCAAAGCTTCCCTTCTAGAATATAAATCATCTTCTTGTTATACATAACCTGTAAATCCTGAGAAAACAGACAAAGCAACCTCGCATAAAATCGGCGGCAATCTACATAAGTTACTAAATCCTAGAAAACAAAGTAAGATATAATGCTTGTGGAATGAAGTTTGCAGATTTCCTGGAGATTATAAAACTTAATAATTCAACAAAAACTTTAAAACTCCGTTAGAAAAACAAAACTGGTAAAATTTCCAGATTTTTACACGTGACGCCGTCAAGAGCAAGCTCATGACGCCGTCAGAAGTGACCTGCAGAAATTCTTGTGTTAAGTTTTCGGAAAATTTCTGGAAAAACTTGGTCCTACTTCCTGGAAAATCCTGCAAAACTTCATTATGACTCGATACAAGCATTTGACTCTAACAAATACGAATATACATGTTCACTTAATATTGTGGAGAATCATGATCGGTTTGTTTCTTAAAAACATATTTGGGGTTTCCCCTTACACTTATCTTTTGCAAAAATACCTTTAGATGGAGTTAAGACTAGGCCAAAACAACAAAGTAAAGTATTTCCACTTTTTAGTTTAGAAACATGATCTACCAACAATAAAAATAAAGCATGCATAAGGAAGCAAATAACAAACAAACAAAATAAAATCACACAAAGCATGGGTTGCCTCCCAAGAAGCGCTTTTCTTTATTTACGAGTCTTGTAGCTAGACTCAAGGTCATGGGTTACTACGTGACCTCATCGTTGGTTTCACTCTCTAGGTCATCTTCTAAACCAGTTTCGCTTTCATAGTGTAAGTACTTCGGGTCTTCGAACTCGAAGACATCTTCTCGATACTTAGAATCAAGCTTACTAACATCCTTAAAGAATCCACATGATAATTCAGAAGTGTTCTTACACCCTCTCCGAACATCTTCATCACACAAAATAAGTTGGGAACTTATCCTATCAAGCCCGTCACAATCGATTTCCTTGAGATCTCTTCTCTTGTACGGTGTTTGGTATGAAACCCTCCTAATTCCATCAGCGAAAGTCATGATCCCGTTCCGGTCATCAACTATCAAATTAGTGATTTCGCAAAAGGGTGCACCAAAAACGACTTATGATAATCTCGGGTCGACATAGTCTTCGATGTTGTCCACAATCGTAAATTCCATAGTGAATGCCATATTTCCTACGAACACCTGGATTTCATGATCTCTACCAACCACATTCTCTCCTTTGTAAATCATTCCCCATCTGCAGATATTGTTATAATGGAATAGGGACATAAAATTCTTAGGCAGGAATACGTTATCGAAGTACTTATGACCGATCATGCAGGGAATTTTGAGATTATTCGGATCACGCCTTCTTATCTTCCCCGATTCTCCATCCCTTGATCCATAAAGATTCCCTTCAAGGGAAGGACGATACTCGTATACCTCCTCATTAGCCTTATGAAAAATCACCTTCTTAACACCATTGGTGAACAATGCACTTCCATCCTTCTCATCAAGGATTACTCCCGATTCATTGATAAATGGTTTCCCAAGAACAAGGTTGGTTAATGTTTGATTGGTGAGAGGGTCCACGTCATCGACCACGGTGAGGGCAATATCGTAAACAAGTTCTCCAATCATAATTGATAGATTTCTTATTACCTTGCATTATCAACTCTCTCGCACACTATGCGTTCTGGGAAGGCTTCTTGGTATAGGGAAAGGGGGATTATGTTGACTGGGAAGCTAGGATCTATATGACTATCGGTTAAGAGCTTTTCCTCAATGGTGCAGGAGATCTTGAAAACTTTAGGGTTGCTTTTCTCAGTCCTAACGCTACTCCCACTAGTAACATCCTCCATTTTTCTCTCGGATTCCTCTATAATATATTTACCCAAAATGGCTGGATCTCTTGTATGCTCTTCCGATCTCTCCTTCCCTTTATCCGCTTGGCTAGATGCTTGCGCGGCGCACTGCTTGGATGAGTTGGTAGGGCTTCTGGCTAAATCGTGGTCCACCCTTGAGGTCTCATCTTTAGCTGTATGACCGATTTTTTCAGTCTGTTGTTGGCTCAGGTTAGGTGTAGAAGCAGATATCGTGGTGATGGTATTTACGAAATGGATTGGTCCTAGGGGGTTGACAGGTTCTTTTTCTTTTGGTGACAAATGTTTGAATAGCTTACTAGGACTTTTTATTTTCACAGGAGAGGTTGGCGGACCCATGATGGTAACAGATTTGACCTCATCAACGTGAATATGTTTATTAACAACATACTCTTTGATAGCAGTTGATTTAGCCTCGAGCGTAGAGAGCTGTAATCCTTGAGATAGAATGAATTTTCGCAAGGCATCTTCACAGCTTTGCCTAGGCGTGCTCTGTGATGGAAAATGCTCGGACCATTTGAGTGGTGAGGAGTCATTGAAGGATACGCTCCGCGTTTGGTACCCTCTGAAATTAGGTTTATCCTTCCATGCCTCATAGGCCTCGTCAGAAGTTCGAGGGCCTCGACCAACGTGTGACGATGTGAATTCGTTATAAGCACGTTTTGGAAGCTCCATGCAGTTATGAGTCTCGTGAGGGCCATTACATAATTTACATGTAGAAGCAATTCTGTTTACTTAGCTTGAAGGCTTTTGAGTTTCGTAAGATTTCATGAGAGACTTGACTCGACCTTCAAGTTCCATGATCCTACGGTCGGGGGTGCTAGAGTTGTTCGAAGGCAAAGATATTGCCTTGACCGTTTTGTTCAAGTCACGGGGATCATTCCAACTTTCGTTGTCATAGAGAGCAAGATCTTCTATGAGTTCCCATGATTGTTCCGCACTTAGATCACGTAGCTTACCACTGGCCGATTGGTCAATGGCTCGCCTCGTGGAGAGATCGATATGGTCATAAAAGATTTGTACTTGGAGCCAAAGATCTATGCCATGATGATGAGTTCATAAAAACTCATCATTTCTGTCAAATCTGAACAACAAAAACATGTAAAAATACTCAGAAACACCACAAAACACTACAAATATCCTTAGAAGGTGTTTTTATATGTTTTAAACATAAAAGAACTGAAAACAGGGAAAAACGGCCAAAGTTTACCAAATTGTCAAAATCAGTCCCTGAACTTTCAAGAAATGTCAGAAATGATCCCTGGATGATTTATTTTAAAGAAAAGTCAAAAACAGTCCTCAGGAATCATGAAATAACAATTTTTACCCTTGGAAGTTCAAAATATCAAAATTGGCAAAACAGGTCCCTGCAGTTTCAATATTGACAGAAAATACCCCTCAGTATTCAAAAATGGAATTTTATCATCAAATGGTCCTTGGTAATTCACAAATTGACAAATTTTACCCTTAGATGATAAATTCAAAGAAATTACAAAACAAGTCCCTATACTTTGCAATCTTGGCAAAAATGGTCCCCGAGTGTTTTAATTTGGAAAAATATTAAAAAGGACCTTATAATATTTTTAATGGCAAGAAAGGTCCTTTGTGATATATACTTTGGAATAATTGCAAGTTTGATCCCTGGAAATTTAGAATTTACAAGTTTAGTCCTTGGGCTAAACTTTATACAAACCAAACGGATCAAAAAGAAATAACAAAAATCCAATTCCAAATCCAATACAACCAAAAGCCTGATCCAAACTTTGGGCCCAACACAACACTCAGCCCATACCTTTTTAAAATAAAACACGGGTCTTTGACCCGCGTTGACCTCCACCTCCACCTTCTTCAACCTCCCACCCCCCTCATCACCTGCTGCATCACCATCCACCATACAACCCCCCACTTGCCATCACCTTTCTATAACATCTTCCACCTGTCACCCTCCCAAAGCAAACCTCATCCTTAGTTTTACTCCAGGAGGTGACACGTACTACACCCACCATCTCTGCATCACCAATACCCACCATACTACTCCACCATCACCCATTCCACCTCAAATGGTTCCCTTAACCCTCCATTGTCACATCAGAAGCATTTAATGCTTGGAAAACGGCTACAAGTTACCTCTAGATATTTTTGGCGCCAAAATGCTTTTTGAACACCTGTACTTCAATTCAACACGTATCTAGCTCAAAAGTGGTGGGATTTGCCTGAGAAGACACCTGGAACAATTGAGGCTATAAATAGAGGAAGAAGATGAAGGAATAGTTAGTTAATTTTGTACTTAGTTTTCAATTCAAATCATATTAGTGTAACTTAGTCTCTTAGTTTTAAATTTAAGCTTCTAAGCATGTCATTAATGTTGTAAGGTTGTAAGAACTCTTTATTCAAGCTTTAATCAAAGTTAATGTTCCAATTCAGTTTATGCATACTTGTTCTATATTCAGAAATCTTTATTAGCCTTGTAGTTGTAATCTGTGGTTGTTTTTTATCTTAAAACTCATATAAGTTAATAATATAGCTTATTAAAGTTATTAGAATCCTTAAATTCCAGTATTACTTGAAAAAGAAAAAAAATAGAAAAAAATCAAGAAAAATAGCTTTTAAATTAAAAATTTGCAGGTTTGAATCATCAAGAAGGAGCAGGGTTCATTTTGGATGGCCTTTTGGTATTAGAAGCCTTGTGGAAGGCTTATAGGAAAGAATTTGAGTCCTTGTTCTTGGTTATTAGCTGGAATGCAAAATTGTAAGCAATCCTTCTTATTTTCCATTTTATTGCATCTTACTTGTTACTGCTTAATTTTGAGTTTTTATTGCTTAATTAATGATATTTATTCATAATATAACTTAATATAGTAAGCTTGTTCATTAAAATTTGTTGTTACTTAAAATCAAAACTTCACAGTTATAAAAGCATAATTGTGATTTTTAAATATTTGTTGTTCATAACTGTGTTTGTGTGCTCATTTGATCTTATAACATCACAATATAGTGTTAGGATTCAGTTTCCTGTTCTAATTCATTGTTATGCAACACTATTCATATAATAACTCTCTTAAAGGGTTGTTTGGATCAAGCTGCTACTCTGAGTATTTGCAGGTTACTGGTACTAAGGTTTGTTGTTTCATGTTAGTTTAGGTCATTAGAACTCTTTTCAGGCATAATATATATGTCTTATTAGTTTAAAAGTCAAAATAGATTGTAATCTTACTTAATTTGTAATCTGTCAAAGTATAATACTCTATATTCATCATATTAGCTTAAAAGTTGATAACATAGCTTAATATAGTTTAATTATAACTTATTACAACATAATAAGTCAGTAAATTTAAGATTAGAGTTCAATATAGTCAAACTAGAGTTTATAATAAAAAGTCAAAATTGCATATGCAGATTAATAGCAAACTTTTCTTTATAACCTGTAGGGCTTATTAGTGATTGGAAATCCAAACCAGTTGTTGAATTGTGATGTTTGGTAGCTTAAATTAATCTTTCAAAAAGAAAATCAAAGTTTGAAACTTATTTGCTTATTAATAAGTTCAATCAAAGTTGGCTAGTTGAGCAAAAAGCTCCCCTGCACCACAGGTTTGAACCAATTTTCATGTGCTTATTGTGACTTCCCTAGTGGACCCCACTCTAAGTTCTTTAGCTTATTGGAGAGCCCATAAGCTCTACTTTAAGGTTTCTGGCTTATTTCATAATTTTTAGCTTAATAGCTAGGGCTGCTATTAGCTTTTTGTTTTGTCCATTTCACAAAAGCACACTGATCACTCAGTACTTAAAAGGTTTTTCATAAGCTTGGATAAGCTTTGTTAATTGCCCTTAGCTTGTGTGTTTTGTGGTTTTGAAAAGCTTAACTGGTATACTTGTTATTAGTGCTTTTAACTTTCATTGTATTGCTTATTATCTGAGCTTATAATGCTAATCAATGCCTAACTTGTTTGTCCAAAGCAGATCACTACACTGAGCAATCAGTGTAGTTGATTCAATTTCATAAGTTCTCAATAAGCTCAACAGTGAATCTTAGCTTAAGTAATTTAGCTTTTTGTAAACTTTAACCACCCAATTCAAGGTTCCATGGCTTATTTTTCATTTTCTAGCTTATCTGCTAGGGCTGCTTAAGCCCTTTTGTTTGTCCCATCCTAACTGCTTATCTGAGGTACCCAGTGAACCACCCAATTTCAAAGACCTCTCAAGTGCTTAATAGTGGACCTCAAGGTTTGCTTTTTGGCTTATTGAGAAGCCACCCAGGTGGACTTGATAGCTCAAGTTTCATTTTGGATCTTTGTACTTAATTGTGGGCCCCACACAAGCCTGCACATTGGCCTTTGGCCTGTTTGGCTGAGCAGCTCATTAAGAGTGCTTATTTGAGCTTAAAGCTCATTCCTTTAGCTTATTTAAATTAGTTTAGCTTATTTTAGGTATAAATTATTAGTTTGTAGCTTATTTATCCTTTGGTAGCTTATTTATAGCTTTTAGCTTGTTAAAAAATCATTTTTGGCTTATTAAGCCATCTGTTGAGCTAATAAGCTCTTACAGAGCTTATTTGTGTGAAATAAAAAAGTTGTTTTTTTTAAAGTTACTTATTTTTACTTATTAAGCAGTTGTGTAAAAAGAAAATCAAAAAAATAAAAAGTTTCAAAAATTTGGGTGTGTGTGGGAGTCGAACCTGAGACCTCTCGCTAGTAACATGCCTTATAACACACACCCCTTCCAAAAGCTCTGGGGCACCAGTTCCGTCATCCTCTCCTTAATCTATATACTTAACACCATTTTTGAGATATAAGCTTAAATAAGCTGTTTTAGCTTATTACGGCTTATTTGGATAAGCTGTTGGACCAATTTTATTTTTCTTAAGCTTTTCATTACTAAATATACTAGTTGTAATTTTTTCATAATTTTTACTTTTCAAATACTAATTATTTTAATTAATCCGAGTTTAATTAGTAATTAGGTAATATTAGATAATTAAATAGTTTTAATAATTTTTAGTTAATAACAACATCTTTTTATATTTTTTAAAAGTCTTATAAACCATAGGGTATTTGTAAAAAATAATTTCATAATTGTTACTGTTCATTTCCTATTTTCTTTAATTAAATTTAGTTAATTAGATCTTAAATAATAAATAAGTAATTAATTAGTTAATTAGCCTAAATATAATTTTTAGAATAATTTTATAATTTTTTTAGGATTCCTGTGATGGTTAATTAGTTTTATAAATTTTTTTCTTAATTTTATAAGTCATTTTAGTATTTTTAGTAATTCAAAATAGTTTATATAGTTTAATAAGAATAATTAGTAATTAATTAAAAGAAAAACCATAAAAAGACAAAAATATTTATTTTTATTTTTTATACTTTCTTCAAGTTCTATTTTAGGTTTAGAAAATATTTTTATAAGTTTTTAGTTTAATTTGTAGTGTTTATTATTTTTAGTTTTAATTAAGTAAGTTTTAATTAAATAGTTAAATAAGTTATTAATTAAACAAATAAGCAAATAAGTTAAGTAAGTTTTCATTTCTAAGTGTAGGGGGGGGGGGGGGAAATTCTAGCGAATTTAATCACATTATACATCTAGTACCCCCGTTTTTGCCAAAAAAATTTAAAAAAATTTTCAAAATTTTCACTTAATGAAGTACTTGGCATTAACGCAACAAATGGTTATTAGTCCGCCATGTCTAACCCACGTAAGGATTGGCTAATCCAGGAGCAAACGGTTCTTGGTAAAGATAACTCAAACCCGTTTATGGCTTGCAATTTGCCAAAAATTGTATGGTTCCTCAACTCCCATATCCCATAAAGCAAATGAGTTGGCTAGCCCGCAAGATTATGGCTTGTGGTAAAGGCAGTGAAAAACCATAATTGGTAATCAGCTCACCAAGATGTTGACTTTGTCCATCAAGAGTTGGCTAGTCCAGAAGCAAACGGCTTTTGGTAAAGACTAATCAAATCCGTTGACAGCTGGTGATTTGCTCAAAATCACACGGTTATCAGGTGTACCACAATTTTCACACCTGGCTACTCCAGAAGTAATGGCTGTCTGGTAAAGAGATTTCAAAATCCATTAAATTTTCAAAAAAAAAATGGGTTTTTAGTGTATGCCAGATTGCTAGGGACTAGCAATAGTTAAGTTTAGGGGATTGATGAGTTCATAAAAACTCATCATTTCTGTCAAATCTGAACAACAAAAACATGTAAAAATACTCAGAAACACCACAAAACACTACAAATATCCTTAGAAGGTGTTTTTATATGTTTTAAACATAAAAGAACTGAAAACAGGGAAAAACGGCCAAAGTTTACCAAATTGTCAAAATCAGTCCCTGAACTTTCAAGAAATGTCAGAAATGATCCCTGGATGATTTATTTTAAAGAAAAGTCAAAAACAGTCCTCAGGAATCATGAAATAACAATTTTTACCCTTGGAAGTTCAAAATATCAAAATTGGCAAAACAGGTCCCTGCAGTTTCAATATTGACAGAAAATACCCCTCAGTATTCAAAAATGGAATTTTATCATCAAATGGTCCTTGGTAATTCACAAATTGACAAATTTTACCCTTAGATGATAAATTCAAAGAAATTACAAAACAAGTCCCTATACTTTGCAATCTTGGCAAAAATGGTCCCCGAGTGTTTTAATTTGGAAAAATATTAAAAAGGACCTTATAATATTTTTAATGGCAAGAAAGGTCCTTTGTGATATACTTTGGAATAATTGCAAGTTTGATCCCTGGAAATTTAGAATTTACAAGTTTAGTCCTTGGGCTAAACTTTATACAAACCAAACGGATCAAAAAGAAATAACAAAAATCCAATTCCAAATCCAATACAACCAAAAGCCTGATCCAAACTTTGGGCCCAACACAACACTCAGCCCATACCTTTTTAAAATAAAACACGGGTCTTTGACCCGCATTGACCTCCACCTCCACCTTCTTCAACCTCCCACCCCCTCATCACCTGCTGCATCACCATCCACCATACAACCCCCCACTTGCCATCACCTTTCCATAACATCTTCCACCTGTCACCCTCCCAAAGCAAACCCCATCCTTAGTTTTACTCCAGGAGGTGACACGTACTACACCCACCATCTCTGCATCACCAATACCCACCATACTACTCCACCATCACCCATTCCACCTCAAATGGTTCCCTTAACCCTCCATTGTCACATCAGAAGCATTTAATGCTTGAAAAATGACTACAAGTTACCTCTAGATATTTTTGGCGCCAAAATGCTTTTTGAACACCTGTACTTCAATTCAACACGTATCAAGCTCAAAAGTGGTGGGATTTGCCTGAGAAGACACCTGGAACAATTGAGGCTATAAATAGAGGAAGAAGATGAAGGAATAGTTAGTTAATTTTGTACTTAGTTTTCAATTCAAATCGTATTAGTGTAACTTAGTCTCTTAGTTTTAAATTTAAGCTTCTAAGCATGTCATTAATGTTGTAAGGTTGTAAGAACTCTTTATTCAAGCTTTAATCAAAGTTAATGTTCCAATTCAGTTTATGCATACTTGTTCTATATTCAGAAATCTTTATTAGCCTTGTAGTTGTAATCTGTGGTTGTTTTTGATCTTAAAACTCATATCAGTTAATAATATAGCTTATTAAAGTTATTAGAATCCTTAAATTCCAGTATTACTTGAAAAAGAAAAAAAAAATAGAAAAAAATCAAGAAAAATAGCTTTTAAATTAAAAATTTGCAGGTTTGAATCATCAAGAAGGAGCAGGGTTCATTTTGGATGGCCTTTTGGTATTAGAAGCCTTGTGGAAGGCTTATAGGAAAGAATTTGAGTCCTTGTTCTTGGTTATTAGCTGGAATGCAAAATTGTAAGCAATCCTTCTTATTTTCCATTTTATTGCATCTTACTTGTTACTGCTTAATTTTGAGTTTTTATTGCTTAATTAATGATATTTATTCATAATATAACTTAATATAGTAAGCTTGTTCATTAAAATTTGTTGTTACTTAAAATCAAAACTTCACAGTTATAAAAGCATAATTGTGATTTTTAAATATTTGTTGTTCATAACTGTGTTTGTGTGCTCATTTGATCTTATAACATCACAATATAGTGTTAGGATTCAGTTTCCTGTTCTAATTCATTGTTATGCAACACTATTCATATAATAACTCTCTTAAAGGGTTGTTTGGATCAAGCTGCTACTCTGAGTATTTGCAGGTTACTGGTACTAAGGTTTGTTGTTTCATGTTAGTTTAGGTCATTAGAACTCTTTTCAGGCATAATATATATGTCTTATTAGTTTAAAAGTCAAAATAGATTGTAATCTTACTTAATTTGTAATCTGTCAAAGTATAATACTCTATATTCATCATATTAGCTTAAAAGTTGATAACATAGCTTAATATAGTTTAATTATAACTTATTACAACATAATAAGTCAGTAAATTTAAGATTAGAGTTCAATATAGTCAAACTAGAGTTTATAATAAAAAGTCAAAATTGCATATGCAGATTAATAGCAAACTTTTCTTTATAACCTGTAGGACTTATTAGTGATTGGAAATCCAAACCAGTTGTTGAATTGTGATGTTTGGTAGCTTAAATTAATCTTTCAAAAAGAAAATCAAAGTTTGAAACTTATTTGCTTATTAATAACTTCAATCAAAGTTGGCTAGTTGAGCAAAAAGCTCCCCTGCACCACAGGTTTGAACCAATTTTCATGTGCTTATTGTGACTTCCCTAGTGGACCCCACTCTAAGTTCTTTAGCTTATTGGAGAGCCCATAAGCTCTACTTTAAGGTTTCTGGCTTATTTCATAATTTTTAGCTTAATAGCTAGGGCTGCTATTAGCTTTTTGTTTTGTCCATTTCACAAAAGCACACTGATCACTCAGTACTTAAAAGGTTTTTCATAAGCTTGGATAAGCTTTGTTAATTGCCCTTAGCTTGTGTGTTTTGTGGTTTTGAAAAGCTTAACTGGTATACTTGTTATTAGTGCTTTTAACTTTCATTGTATTGCTTATTATCTGAGCTTATAATGCTAATCAATGCCTAACTTGTTTGTCCAAAGCAGATCACTACACTGAGCAATCAGTGTAGTTGATTCAATTTCATAAGTTCTCAATAAGCTCAACAGTGAATCTTAGCTTAAGTAATTTAGCTTTTTGTAAACTTTAACCACCCAATTCAAGGTTCCATGGCTTATTTTTCATTTTCTAGCTTATCTGCTAGGGCTGCTTAAGCCCTTTTGTTTGTCCCATCCTAACTGCTTATCTGAGGTACCCAGTAAACCACCCAATTTCAAAGACCTCTCAAGTGCTTAATAGTGGACCTCAAGGTTTGCTTTTTGGCTTATTGAGAAGCCACCCAGGTGGACTTGATAGCTCAAGTTTCATTTTGGATCTTTGTACTTAATTGTGGGCCCCACACAAGCCTGCACATTGGCCTTTGGCCTGTTTGGCTGAGCAGCTCATTAAGAGTGCTTATTTGAGCTTAAAGCTCATTCCTTTAGCTTATTTAAATTAGTTTAGCTTATTTTAGGTATAAATTATTAGTTTGTAGCTTATTTATCCTTTGGTAGCTTATTTATAGCTTTTAGCTTGTTAAAAAATCATTTTTGGCTTATTAAGCCATCTGTTGAGCTAATAAGCTCTTACAGAGCTTATTTGTGTGAAATAAAAAAGTTGTTTTTTTTAAAGTTACTTATTTTTACTTATTAAGCAGTTGTGTAAAAAGAAAATCAAAAAAATAAAAAGTTTCAAAAATTTGGGTGTGTGTGGGAGTCGAACCTGAGACCTCTCGCTAGTAACATGCCTTATAACACACACCCCTTCCAAAAGCTCTGGGGCACCAGTTCCGTCATCCTCTCCTTAATCTATATACTTAACACCATTTTTGAGATATAAGCTTAAATAAGCTGTTTTAGCTTATTACGGCTTATTTGGATAAGCTGTTGGACCAATTTTATTTTTCTTAAGCTTTTCATTACTAAATATACTAGTTGTAATTTTTTCATAATTTTTACTTTTCAAATACTAATTATTTTAATTAATCCGAGTTTAATTAGTAATTAGGTAATATTAGATAATTAAATAGTTTTAATAATTTTTAGTTAATAACAACATCTTTTTATATTTTTTAAAAGTCTTATAGACCATAGGGTATTTGTAAAAAATAATTTCATAATTGTTACTGTTCATTTCCTATTTTCTTTAATTAAATTTAGTTAATTAGATCTTAAATAATAAATAAGTAATTAATTAGTTAATTAGCCTAAATATAATTTTTAGAATAATTTTATAATTTTTTTAGGATTCCTGTGATGGTTAATTAGTTTTATAAATTTTTTTCTTAATTTTATAAGTCATTTTAGTATTTTTAGTAATTCAAAATAGTTTATATAGTTTAATAAGAATAATTAGTAATTAATTAAAAGAAAAACCATAAAAAGACAAAAATATTTATTTTTATTTTTTATACTTTCTTCAAGTTCTATTTTAGGTTTAGAAAATATTTTTATAAGTTTTTAGTTTAATTTGTAGTGTTTATTATTTTTAGTTTTAATTAAGTAAGTTTTAATTAAATAGTTAAATAAGTTATTAATTAAACAAATAAGCAAATAAGTTAAGTAAGTTTTCATTTCTAAGTGTAGGGGGGGGGGGGGGGGAAATTCTAGCGAATTTAATCACATTATACATCTAGTACCCCCGTTTTTGCCAAAAAAATTTAAAAAAATTTTCAAAATTTTCACTTAATGAAGTACTTGGCATTAACGCAACAAATGGTTATTAGTCCGCCATGTCTAACCCACATAAGGATTGGCTAATCCAGGAGCAAACGGTTCTTGGTAAAGATAACTCAAACCCGTTTATGGCTTGCAATTTGCCAAAAATTGTATGGTTCCTCAACTCCCCATATCCCATAAAGCAAATGAGTTGGCTAGCCCGCAAGATTATGGCTTGTGGTAAAGGCAGTGAAAAACCATAATTGGTAATCAGCTCACCAAGATGTTGACTTTGTCCATCAAGAGTTGGCTAGTCCAGAAGCAAACGGCTTTTGGTAAAGACTAATCAAATCCGTTGACAGCTGGTGATTTGCTCAAAATCACACGGTTATCAGGTGTACCACAATTTTCACACCTGGCTACTCCAGAAGTAATGGCTGTCTGGTAAAGAGATTTCAAAATCCATTAAATTTTCAAAAAAAAAATGGGTTTTTAGTGTATGCCAGATTGCTAGGGACTAGCAATAGTTAAGTTTAGGGGATTGATGAGTTCATAAAAACTCATCATTTCTGTCAAATCTGAACAACAAAAACATGTAAAAATACTCAGAAACACCACAAAACACTACAAATATCCTTAGAAGGTGTTTTTATATGTTTTAAACATAAAAGAACTGAAAACAGGGAAAAACGGCCAAAGTTTACCAAATTGTCAAAATCAGTCCCTGAACTTTCAAGAAATGTCAGAAATGATCCCTGGATGATTTATTTTAAAGAAAAGTCAAAAACAGTCCTCAGGAATCATGAAATAACAATTTTTACCCTTGGAAGTTCAAAATATCAAAATTGGCAAAACAGGTCCCTGCAGTTTCAATATTGACAGAAAATACCCCTCAGTATTCAAAAATGGAATTTTATCATCAAATGGTCCTTGGTAATTCACAAATTGACAAATTTTACCCTTAGATGATAAATTCAAAGAAATTACAAAACAAGTCCCTATACTTTGCAATCTTGGCAAAAATGGTCCCCGAGTGTTTTAATTTGGAAAAATATTAAAAAGGACCTTATAATATTTTTAATGGCAAGAAAGGTCCTTTGTGATATACTTTGGAATAATTGCAAGTTTGATCCCTGGAAATTTAGAATTTACAAGTTTAGTCCTTGGGCTAAACTTTATACAAACCAAACGGATCAAAAAGAAATAACAAAAATCCAATTCCAAATCCAATACAACCAAAAGCCTGATCCAAACTTTGGGCCCAACACAACACTCAGCCCATACCTTTTTAAAATAAAACACGGGTCTTTGACCCGCGTTGACCTCCACCTCCACCTTCTTCAACCTCCCACCCCCTCATCACCTGCTGCATCACCATCCACCATACAACCCCCCACTTGCCATCACCTTTCCATAACATCTTCCACCTGTCACCCTCCCAAAGCAAACCCCATCCTTAGTTTTACTCCAGGAGGTGACACGTACTACACCCACCATCTCTGCATCACCAATACCCACCATACTACTCCACCATCACCCATTCCACCTCAAATGGTTCCCTTAACCCTCCATTGTCACATCAGAAGCATTTAATGCTTGGAAAACGGCTACAAGTTACCTCTAGATATTTTTGGCGCCAAAATGCTTTTTGAACACCTGTACTTCAATTCAACACGTATCAAGCTCAAAAGTGGTGGGATTTGCCTGAGAAGACACCTGGAACAATTGAGGCTATAAATAGAGGAAGAAGATGAAGGAATAGTTAGTTAATTTTGTACTTAGTTTTCAATTCAAATCGTATTAGTGTAACTTAGTCTCTTAGTTTTAAATTTAAGCTTCTAAGCATGTCATTAATGTTGTAAGGTTGTAAGAACTCTTTATTCAAGCTTTAATCAAAGTTAATGTTCCAATTCAGTTTATGCATACTTGTTCTATATTCAGAAATCTTTATTAGCCTTGTAGTTGTAATCTGTGGTTGTTTTTTATCTTAAAACTCATATAAGTTAATAATATAGCTTATTAAAGTTATTAGAATCCTTAAATTCCAGTATTACTTGAAAAAGAAAAAAAAATAGAAAAAAATCAAGAAAAATAGCTTTTAAATTAAAAATTTGCAGGTTTGAATCATCAAGAAGGAGCAGGGTTCATTTTGGATGGCCTTTTGGTATTAGAAGCCTTGTGGAAGGCTTATAGGAAAGAATTTGAGTCCTTGTTCTTGGTTATTAGCTGGAATGCAAAATTGTAAGCAATCCTTCTTATTTTCTATTTTATTGCATCTTACTTGTTACTGCTTAATTTTGAGTTTTTATTGCTTAATTAATGATATTTATTCATAATATAACTTAATATAGTAAGCTTGTTCATTAAAATTTGTTGTTACTTAAAATCAAAACTTCACAGTTATAAAAGCATAATTGTGATTTTTAAATATTTGTTGTTCATAACTGTGTTTGTGTGCTCATTTGATCTTATAACATCACAATATAGTGTTAGGATTCAGTTTCTTGTTCTAATTCATTGTTATGCAACACTAATCATATAATAACTCTCTTAAAGGGTTGTTTGGATCAAGCTGCTACTCTGAGTATTTGCAGGTTACTGGTACTAAGGTTTGTTGTTTCATGTTAGTTTAGGTCATTAGAACTCTTTTCAGGCATAATATATATGTCTTATTAGTTTAAAAGTCAAAATAGATTGTAATCTTACTTAATTTGTAATCTGTCAAAGTATAATACTCTATATTCATCATATTAGCTTAAAAGTTGATAACATAGCTTAATATAGTTTAATTATAACTTATTACAACATAATAAGTCAGTAAATTTAAGATTAGAGTTCAATATAGTCAAACTAGAGTTTATAATAAAAAGTCAAAATTGCATATGCAGATTAATAGCAAACTTTTCTTTATAACCTGTAGGACTTATTAGTGATTGGAAATCCAAACCAGTTGTTGAATTGTGATGTTTGGTAGCTTAAATTAATCTTTCAAAAAGAAAATCAAAGTTTGAAACTTATTTGCTTATTAATAAGTTCAATCAAAGTTGGCTAGTTGAGCAAAAAGCTCCCCTGCACCACAGGTTTGAACCAATTTTCATGTGCTTATTGTGACTTCCCTAGTGGACCCCACTCTAAGTTCTTTAGCTTATTGGAGAGCCCATAAGCTCTACTTTAAGGTTTCTGGCTTATTTCATAATTTTTAGCTTAATAGCTAGGGCTGCTATTAGCTTTCTGTTTTGTCCATTTCACAAAAGCACACTGATCACTCAGTACTTAAAAGGTTTTTCATAAGCTTGGATAAGCTTTGTTAATTGCCCTTAGCTTGTGTGTTTTGTGGTTTTGAAAAGCTTAACTGGTATACTTGTTATTAGTGCTTTTAACTTTCATTGTATTGCTTATTATCTGAGCTTATAATGCTAATCAATGCCTAACTTGTTTGTCCAAAGCAGATCACTACACTGAGCAATCAGTGTAGTTGATTCAATTTCATAAGTTCTCAATAAGCTCAACAGTGAATCTTAGCTTAAGTAATTTAGCTTTTTGTAAACTTTAACCACCCAATTCAAGGTTCCATGGCTTATTTTTCATTTTCTAGCTTATCTGCTAGGGCTGCTTAAGCCCTTTTGTTTGTCCCATCCTAACTGCTTATCTGAGGTACCCAGTGAACCACCCAATTTCAAAGACCTCTCAAGTGCTTAATAGTGGACCTCAAGGTTTGCTTTTTGGCTTATTGAGAAGCCACCCAGGTGGACTTGATAGCTCAAGTTTCATTTTGGATCTTTGTACTTAATTGTGGGCCCCACACAAGCCTGAACATTGGCCTTTGGCCTGTTTGGCTGAGCAGCTCATTAAGAGTGCTTATTTGAGCTTAAAGCTCATTCCTTTAGCTTATTTAAATTAGTTTAGCTTATTTTAGGTATAAATTATTAGTTTGTAGCTTATTTATCCTTTGGTAGCTTATTTATAGCTTTTAGCTTGTTAAAAAATCATTTTTGGCTTATTAAGCCATCTGTTGAGCTAATAAGCTCTTACAGAGCTTATTTGTGTGAAATAAAAAAGTTGTTTTTTTTTAAAGTTACTTATTTTTACTTATTAAGCAGTTGTGTAAAAAGAAAATCAAAAAAATAAAAAGTTTCAAAAATTTGGGTGTGTGTGGGAGTCGAACCTGAGACCTCTCGCTAGTAACATGCCTTATAACACACACCCCTTCCAAAAGCTCTGGGGCACCAGTTCCGTCATCCTCTCCTTAATCTATATACTTAACACCATTTTTGAGATATAGGCTTAAATAAGCTGTTTTAGCTTATTACGGCTTATTTGGATAAGCTGTTGGACCAATTTTATTTTTCTTAAGCTTTTCATTACTAAATATACTAGCTGTAATTTTTTCATAATTTTTACTTTTCAAATACTAATTATTTTAATTAATCCAAGTTTAATTAGTAATTAGGTAATATTAGATAATTAAATAGTTTTAACAATTTTTAGTTAATAACAACATCTTTTTATATTTTTTAAAAGTCTTATAGACCATAGGGTATTTGTAAAAAATAATTTCATAATTGTTACTGTTCATTTCCTATTTTCTTTAATTAAATTTAGTTAATTAGATCTTAAATAATAAATAAGTAATTAATTAGTTAATTAGCCTAAATATAATTTTTAGAATAATTTTATAATTTTTTTAGGATTCCTGTGATGGTTAATTAGTTTTATAAATTTTTTTCTTAATTTTATAAGTCATTTTAGTATTTTTAGTAATTCAAAATAGTTTATATAGTTTAATAAGAATAATTAGTAATTAATTAAAAGAAAAACCATAAAAAGACAAAAATATTTATTTTAATTTTTTATACTTTCTTCAAGTTCATTTTAAAATTTATAAAATAGTTTTGCAAGTTTTTAGTTTAATTCATAGTTTTTATTATCTTTAGTTTAATTTAAATAGTTTTAATTAAATAGATAAATAGTTTTTATTTAAATAATTAATATTAAATAATAAAATAATCTAAAAAATAATTTTTTTTTAAAATTTTCTTTTAAATTTAAGTTTGTAGAATTTTCAATTTTACCCCCTGTAGTTTAAAATTGCATTAAAACTCACATTTTTCTCTGTACGTAGACGTAAGTTTTAATTTGTATACGTTTTTTTTAGTTTACGTAACTGTTTAAAGTTTATTTGCTTATTTGTTTAAATTGTGTAAATCAGTAGTATAAATCAAACTCACCTTTGCCCATTCATAATCACCCGATCCCAAATTTCGTTTTATTACAGATTTCACGCCTCGTTGGGAAATACGACCCGAGGATACATTGTACTCCACGGAGCATTAGTCTAAGCTGTTTTTGACTTATTAACCTTGGTTAATAATAATCTGACGGTTTACCACTGATCACATGATGAGGGACTTTTTGGAGTAAGTCCTTGAAACGAGTCCATGCTACATAAAGAGATTCATTTTGACGTTGTTGGAACATCAAGATGTCATTTCTAAGCTTAGTAGTTCTCCCCGGTGGGAAAAATTGAGCAAGGAAACGAGTGGTGAGATCATCCCATGTGGTGATGGATCCCGCGGGTAAACGCTCAAGCCATTGACTAGCTTGATCCCGTAGAGAGAATTGGAATAGGCGTAATCGGGTTGTCTCTCTAGTTGCAACATCTAGGTCTATGGAATCTACGATTTTAAGGAAGTCCTTAAGATGTTGATTTGGATCTTCGGAACGAAGTCCATGGAATGCACATCCGCTTTGCACCAACCGGATGGTGTCGGATCGCAAGGGGGTCACATTGGCTCCGGTGAGCTCAATTGTGTTTCGGTAGCCTTGGTGGCTAGGTCGGGAATACTCTCCTAAGGTTCGGGGCCTAAGAGGTTCTAGTGGTGGGTTTTGTTGTGGTGGGATGACGGGTTCAAAGATGTTCCCATCGTCCATGATGTCGGGTGGTGAAAAGTTACGAACAAAAACACAAAGAAATAAGATAGACTAAAGAAAACCAAAAAATAAAAATAAAATCTTACTAGAAAGGAATCTAGCAAGTAGACCTAATAAAAAGAGATTCTAACCTAGACAATAACTATTCCCCGGGCTGCGGCGCCAAAAACTTGATACGTAGGGATTGCACCAGGCTTTACCTCTCGAGGGATCTCGAGAAGCTTACAACCCCCACCAGGCAGTGTACCTGATCGATGTAGTATAGTATAATGACAAGTACCGGGGGATTGATCGTTCAGCTAGGAATAGTGTCGCTAGGATTAGAAAACCTAATTACTAGTTCTAGAGATGAGAGATGATTCTTTTTGTATTTTTTATATTTTATAAAAAGCAAGTAAATATCTCGGGTTTGAAGGATTTGGGCGGAATTAGTTGCTAGTCAACTAACCCAATACTAAAGATGCAATCAAAATAAAATACTAAAAATGAAAATAAAACTAAATTAAACTAAGGTTGTGAGCAATAAGTGGAGAAATGTGTTTACTTAGATTTCACTACTCCCTAAATATCTTTTACACGTTAATTACTTGTTATAGTTGCGTGGATGACGGATTGTATTCCTTAATACCATTCATGGGGTGGCGTACTTAACTCCCCAATCCTATGAGTGCCTACTTCACTCCTATGTCGAGCCGGCTAAGAAGCTCCTAACATGGGATCATTAGAATTTACTCATGCATTAAATACAACCAATAAAACCTAGTACACATCGGTTCATGTTTCCTAAGACGTTCAAGCATGTTACCAATTGGAGATCTGCCAGTTTTCTTAAGCCTAACATTGAAATCATTCATCCAATACAACCATAAACAAGTAATCAACACATAATCAACATCTAGGTTTCATTAGATCTAAGCAAACACAAGATAAATTTAGCCTAGCATGGTGGAATCAAGACAAGCACAAGATATAGACAACCAACACATAGACATATTGATTGAATTAAAAGAATACTTATCTCAATAACACATGTAAGGGTTCAAGGGCTGAAAACCCTTGAAAAACCAGTAAAATACGTATATGGTTCGGCCTTAGGGTTTCTCCAAACTTGTTCCTCTTAATGAATGAAAATTAGAAAATTATATATAGATATTAGAGGCTGACGGCGTCAAGAACAATCTTGTGACGCCGTCATCTCGCCGCCAAAATAATTCTCGGACTGCCTTGATCTACTTTTGACGCCGTCATGTAGTCCACTTTTGCAGGCCGTCAAACATTTAACTCTTGACGCTCTACTTTGTGACGCCTTCATTTCTGTACTGGGTCGTCATGATCTTTACTCTTGACGCCGTCACACACTATTCCCAGCTTGGAAAATTAAGTCTTTGGCGTTTTCTTCACTTTTATGCTCCAAAACCGTCCGAATTGCTTCCTTTTCCAGATTTCACTCCCAAAGTACCTAAAACACAAAAGCAATGATTTAGAGCAATATTTGATAAAATAAATTCAATTCCGGGCTTAAATGACCCCCTAAAAGTGGTTCATTTTTCGCCTCATCAGAGACAAGCTAAAAAATATGAAAACTATACAACTAACAACAAATAAAACTAAAATTAAACACTAGATTCTATCTAAGCTGACCTGAAAATGAGATTGAAAAGGGGCTGTTGGGGCCTTGGTGTACTGATGCAATAGTGCACAAAGTGGGTCACTTTGAGATTTGACCTGTAAACTATGACTACCAAGTTCAAAGATAAGCTCATAAATTTACACCCTATACTACAAACTATATGTAAAACCAAATTCCAATCTAAATCCTACTTCTACCTGTTAGAAACTTAGACCAAAAAAAGGGGCTGCAAGCATACTGAAACAGGTTAAAGTGGGTGGAAATGGATGTTGGCTTTTGCAATCCTAGGAAGCTGTAATAAACTACACGTAGGCAAAATAAACTTCTACTAAACCTAATGCATCCTCATTGAATCAATCTAAACTAAGCATTAAACAACCTAATAAGCAAATAGGGGCAAAGAACTATGGATATGAGCACTTCCCAAAACTGCTTCAACAAGCAGGTTAGATAGGCGCAAATCGACTACCCAAATAAGCTTCCAACTAAAAAATATAAACTCAAACACCTAAACTGACCAATGACATGCCAAATTGCTTTAAACAAAGCAAATTCAATCTAATTTGAGAAACATACAGTGGCCAAAAATATCAAGACATTTATTAAGCCAAACAGTCCCTAAGTGATCAATTTTGATGACATCTCACTTAAGCATGCAAGTTTGAAGCTGGGAAATTAACAGAAAAGTGCCACAGATGCTAAATTACAATTAGATAAGTATAAAAGCAACAAGATTATACTAGAACTAAATTTTAAATAACTTAAAAAAAAACTGGAATGAAACTGAAATTTGATTAATTTGAAACTGAATTACAATGTTTTAAAACTAAAAAGACATTGACAAATTAAGCTAAGCGTAAAACTACTGCTAAAACTACCTCCTCATACCTAAAATTGCCTTGTACAATGGCTTACAAGCTATATATATAACTGATAAAAAAAAAGTACAAGGGTCTTCTCCCAATCTTTTGTCTTCTTCTTTCTGTGTTTCTTTGAGATCACTTTGGGCCCTTGGATTCGATTTGGTATCATCACAGCCATCAGATTCAATATAGGCGCCAAATTGGTTGTAGATTGATGACATGGATGTGGATACCCGTGAATGGTGTCTTGGAGCAGGTGAAGGATGCTTTTGAGGGGATGAAGATAGCATGTTGCAGGAGGGAAACGTGGAGGGGGTTTGTGTATGGTGGGTAAAGGAGATGAGGAGAAGTGGTGGTTTGTCTGTTGGTTAAACGAAGGGATGGGGAAGAAATGGTTGGGGGGTTTGACTAGGTCAAAAGACCAGAGGCACGTTATTTTGATATTAGGTTTGGGCTTGGGGTTTTTTATGGGCCAAGGGTGATAGGGATTGGGTATTGGATAAGTTAATGGTGGGTTTGTTTTGTTAATAGATTACACAAACGGTCCACTTGGTTTAAGTATCTTAGGAAATCACAAGGACCATTTATGTAAAAATCTGATTTTCTGAGGGACCATTCATGCCATTTCTCCAAACTTGCCAATAAGGTCCATTGTTGCCCTCTTTTAATTCCACAACGTCCATTGTTGTTAATTCTCCAAAATGAAACATCCGGGGACAGAATCTGCCAAAGTTTGAAACTTGAGGGACCAAAATGTAAACTTTTGAAACTTTTTACCCAAGAATCATTTTTGATAATATTTGACTTTTAAAGGACTTGGGTTGACTTTTCTTCCAAAATTATTTTACCAGGGACCAATTTTGTCAATTTGTGACAGTTCAGGGACTGATTTTGACAACTCTTCATATTTTGCTCGTTTTTCATCTGTTTTCAATCCTTTGTACCTGAAACACACAAAAACATACTCCAAGGATATTTGTGATGTTATTTGACCATTTTGAAGTGTTTTTGATCATTTTGACTCGAAAATTGGACGAAAAGATATGTGCAAAAAGGCACATATCAAATCCCCCACACTAAGCAATTGCTAGTCCCTAGCAATTTTTTGTGAAAATTTAATGGATTTGAAGTTTCTTTACCAAAAGCCATTACTTCTAGAGTAGCCAAATGTTTCGGTTCAAGTAAGAACTATGGTACACTGATAACCATGTGATTTTGAGCAAACCACCAGCTGTAAACGGATTTGATTTGTCTTTACCAGAAGCCGTTTGCTTCTAGACTAGCCAACTCTTGATGGACACAGTCAACATCTTGGTGAGTTGATTACCAATTATGGTTTTCCACTGCCTTTACCACAAGCCATAATCTTGCGGGCTAGCCAACTCTTTCACTTTTTAGGATATGGCGAGTTGAGATACCATACAGTTTTGGGCAAACTGTCAGCCATCAACGGATTTGAGATATCTTTACCAAGAACCGTTTGCTCCTGGATTAGCCAATCCTTTTGTTGGTTAGACATGGCGGACTTATAACCACAAAAAAAAAATTGAAGCTCACGTGAAATTTTTTTTTTTAATTTTTGCCAAAAACGGGGGTACTAGATGGTAAAATGTGATAAAATTCGCTTGAATCCCCCCCCCCCCCCCCCACACACTTAGAATTGAATATTGTCCTCAATATTCAAAGTCCCGGCTATTATGCCGACTCTTTGAACGTAAAAGGGCAACATTACAATCTAAATGTGGAAACACCATTTTTTTTCACTTTATTTGTAACCACAGCAGAGGTAACTCCCCCACACTTAGGGTGAAAACCCTATATGCATGCTACTGCTTTTGTTTACCGAGTCGCTAGCTTGACTCGACCCCGAATTCATTTGTTCTTGGGGAAGCATGATGTGGAAGAAACAATCTCCATCGGACTTGCATTCAAGATGTTTAGACAAACATTTGAAGCACGTGAAAGTTCCACACCGATGAGATAAGTACCCGGCTCAAAAGAATGGTACATGGAAATGCCGGGGTCACTAGGACGGTACTGACATAATGGACTGGACTTTGCTTGCCCTTTCTCTCCGTCACTAGGACGGTGCTAACAGCTTCATCAGCCGCGACGACATATACGTACAAAGTCTCTTTTGCGACCGGTGTGGTGAAAGACGGAAGATCTTCGATGAGTTTTTTCATCTTTTGGAAGGCCTCTTCTGCTGCCTTCGTCCATCTATATTCATCCTTATTTTCTTTGGTGATGTTTTTCAGGGTCTCGAAGAAGGGTAATGACCGTTCGGCAGACCTAGAAAGAAATCGGTTCAGTGCTGCTAACTTGTCACTGAGGCTTTGCATCTCTTTCAGCGTTCTGGGGGATTGCATATCTAGTATGGCTTTCGTCTTCTTCGGGTTGGCTCGAATCCCTTCGGAAGTGACTAAGTACCCCAGGAATTTCCCTTCTTCCATTTCGAACGAACATTTTCGTGGATTAAGCTTCATGTTGATCTTTCTTAAATTGTCGAATGTTTCAGCAATGTCTGCTATCATCGTCCTTTCTTCCTTACTCTTAATGACCATGTCATCAACATAAGCTTCCAAATTTCTCCCCAACTGCGTTTGGAATGCTGCGTCTACCAATCTTTGGTATGTAGCACCGGCGTTTTTAAGACCGAAAGGCATCTTGGTGTAGCAATAAGTTCCTCGATCTGTATAAAAGGCTGTCTTCTCTTCATCTTCTTTGGACATTTGCACTTGGTGATAGCCTTTATATGCGTCCAGGAAGCATTTGTATTTGTATCCCATCACGGACTCTATCTTCCAATCTTTCGGACATGCCGAGTTGACATTTTTAAAGTCGACGCACATTCTCCAGGTGTCGTCGCTCTTTTTCACCAATACTGGGTTGGATATCCATGTCGGATATCTCACCGGCCTGATGATCTCGGCCCGAGTCCACTCTTCGACCTCCTTTAACACAACTTGGCTTCTATCCGGCGCAAATATCCTTCGTTTCTGACACACTGGCTCTATCGATGCATTGATGTTCAGACGGTGTTCTATTATCCGTTGTGGTACACCTGTCATGTCATTCGGTTCCCATGCGAATACATCTAGGTTCCTTACGAGCAACGCCTTCAGTTGGGCTCTACACCCTTTCGTTAGACTACTTCCAATCGTAACAAGTTGGTCCGGGTAAGCTGGGTTGACCATTATTTCCTCCACTTCTTCGGCTTTTGGTTCATGTCCTTCGACCATATCTTCCTCTTTACTTTCAGTTTGGCTTTCTTCTATCCTCCGGCATTCTAACACAGTGGCAAACCGGGTGGACAGCGTGGCTATTCCTCCTGGCGTAGGGAACTTCATCATCGAATGAATGGTCGAGGGGATTGCTCTGAGTGCTTTAAGACCACTCCGGCCGAGGATCACGTTGTAAGGTGAAGGAGCACGAATGACTGTGAATTTCATGGTCGTCCTCCGAGACAACCTTCCATTTCCGAACTCCACATCCAACTCTAATTTCCCCAATGGTTTAGTCACGCTACCAGCAAATCCCAGCAGATTCGTGCGACTGGGCCTTAACCTTGACTTGATCGAGGAGTGTAATTGGTTGAAGCAATGCTCGAACATGATTTCTACTGACGCCCCTTCATCCACAAAGACCCTCCGAACAAGATATCCTTCTATCGCTGCCTCTATGATGATAGGTTCCTCAGATACATCATCTGGCGACATGGGTGGGAATGTTATAGGCACATTCATCCAATCCTCCAATTGTTCCCTACTCTTCCTTTTCTTATCATCCGTGCATGTGTGAACCATATTAATGACTCTGCCTTTCGGCGGTTCCTCTTCCCGTCGTCTACCACCTTTCTGTCGAACGTCTTTGACAAGATGATTGAGTTTCCCTGATTCGAGGGCCGCCTCTAGTTGTTTCCGGAGTTGATGGCAATCATTAGTGTGGTGGTTGTTACCCATGTGATAATCACAATATTTATCTTGATCATCCCTTCTAGGCGGATAGCCGAGAGGTCTAGGGGTGGAAGTTGCAGTTGACGTTCGGTTGCTAGGATTTCCCGGGGTAGTTTGGTGAGAGAGTTCAGGGTAAATTTGGGAGGGTAGTTGTTTTGACGCACGGGATGATCATTTCGAGGAGGGAGCAATGGGGGTCGTTCCCTGGGTTTATAAGGGGCATACCAATCACGCCCGGAGGAATTAGTCCTTCCTACGTAGTGTCTTCTATCTCCTCCGTATGACCCTCGAAAAGGTCTTTCTTCCCGTCGAAAGTTGCTGATAGGAGGCCTTCTTAAGGGCTCTAATCTTTCCCCTCTGGGTAACTCGGTGCTGGCGAAAGCCTTTTCCGATCTGACGAAATCATCCACTCGGCTCATCATTTCTTCGACTGTCTTAGGTACCCTGTCGGCGAAACGTTTAGCCAACTCTGGGGTCTTACATGCATCCATGAAGGAAGATATTCGCATTATTTCCGGCACACCTTGGATGAAACCTGTTTCCGTAGTCCACCTTTCCTTAAACTCGGGAAGGGATTCATTGGCATTCCTGACGACCTTAGTTATTTCTGTGGGGTCTTTGAAACATTTCTTGCGAAGAGCAAAACAGGTCGCGAATTGGTGACGAAGGTCCGCCCATTCGTCGATACTACCGGAGGGAAGCTTGTCAAACCAACCCCGTGCACTCCCATCTAACGTTTGTTGGAACATGCGGCACCACACCGGCATGGGCCAGCATCCTTGCATCGCTGCTCCGGGAAATCTAGTGAGGTGATCTTCAGGATCCGATGAACTATCATAGAGCTTAATATGGGGTGGCATCTTATGCTCCGGAGCTGAAAATTCGAGGAGCCTACGAGACAGGGACGAGTTGGATATTTCCTTGAAGGGTTTTCCTAGATCTTCGTCCGAGACTCTCGCTCCCGTTACGATTCCCCCCGTTGTCCTTTCGTTTCTTACGTCGTCTTCAGGCCTGTCCTCAGTGAAGTTCAGCCGAATGGGTTGAACTTTTTCTCTCCGGTTATGTTCTTCCACTAACGCCTTGAGGGCGGACAAGTGTCCCTCAATTTGTTCCCTCATCCTCGAGGGGGTATCCTCGTTTCCTCCGGAAGTTTTCGGGGGTGGTCCCGACATTCTGTAACCCTGGTAGATTGAACCCGGGTCCCACGGATGGCGCCAATTTGTTTGAGTTATTTACCGTTGCCTCCCAGCCAAGAATCCTGAGAGTTCTTCGGACCTGGAGATACACAAGAGAAACGCGTTAGCCTCGCCCTGGGGGGTTTGTCCCAGGACCAAGCTCGGGCGTGAGAGTAAGTATAAGGTATTGATAAAGGTATATGTGTGTATATGCAGTAAATGCTAAATATCATAAGAGTAAATGAGAAGTATTTATACTACCTTAGACCTGTACCTTTCTACTGTACGATACTGTGCGTAGTACTAGTAGGTAACTGTTTCTGACATGTAGGGAGCGGCGCACCCCTATATGAGATGTCAGTCATAGGGGACACATGTCCATAGAATAAGAGTTGTTGACGACGCCAGGGCTGACCATCCGGATATTAACTCATCCGGTAAAGTTCGTCCGGTCCGTATAGGTCCGTCAGGATATATACACAAACATTTGGTCACTTCTAAACTCTAGTCGGTAAATAGGTAACATTTCTGTCAAGTATAGGCTTTTCGTTATTCAGTATTCACAAAGTAGTTGGATATATTCTAGTGAGTTGTATAGCACTAGATACATACAAGAATACAAGATAAACATCATCAACACATGTGCTAGCCGCGTATATTGACTTTGGTGGTCTAAATTTAAGCTTCATCTTCTTCTTTCATTTTTTTTTTTTTTTTTTTTCTTCTTACCATAAAACACAGTAATTTCCATCTTGGTCCAATACTCCAATGGAAAAATACCTTTATTTGGTAACTACGTAATGAAATTAATAGCTGATAAAAAAAATATAATTAAAAAAAAAAAAAAAAAAAAAAAAAAGCTGGATGATGAGTGATGACCCAAAGGATTTTGGCATAGAGTAACATCTACATGACTAAATGCATCGGAGTTGACATATCAAAATTAATGTTACCTAAAATATAGGAAAAGAAACAGCACAGATGGACACCAAACCTCCTATTGTTGCAGCAGCCAATTCACAATTTTGAAAATCTATCTGCAGGACACTAGACAAGTTGACATGTTTCAAAAGATCAAACAAAGAAAATACAGCGTATTGGCTATTCAACATTAGTGGTCTAAATTGATATGAAACCAATTGCACTTGTCAAGCATATATTTATAATCAACTCTTAAGAACGACTACTTTCAAGTTTCAACAATGATTTCTGCCAACGGTGATACACGAGGGCATGCTAAGAGAACTTTTAAGATCTTCAACTCTTTATCCTTCGTAACGCAATCGGTGTCAAGTATTATGATGACCTTCTTGAGCACTGGTGACTTGGCCAAGATAAGCTTCATAAACTCCATCGTAACCCCCAGGTCAATGAAATTTCTAATCTCCAATTCCTCCAAATGCTCCAACCAAATATCCGAACAACTTTCCAGTGAAGCTGACTTTATCGTAGAGTTCTCAGGGACCTCAAAGTCTTCAGGATATTCAGTTCCAACCTGCAACATGCATTGGTATTTCTTATAAGTGGCAAAATGGAGGGGTTGGCTAAAAACGGATCATTTTGGAGCACAGTTAGAAAAATTATTTTAAGTAATAAATAAAAAAGCGAGAAGAGGCATTCTAATATTTCATTGACCTGCTAGACCCACCCTAGACATGTTGAATAATTATTACGTAGTATACAACTCGGCTTCCATCAAATACCCAATTGGACCCATCTTGAATATTTAGCAAAGACCCAACAATACACATCACATAATAAATAATTACCCAACTTGACCTATGTTTAACCAATAGGTCTTGAATTGCCACCTCTAGTACTACTTGTGTTGGTATTTATGGCCAGAAAATCAAAACAAACAGAAAGTACACAATAAGGTCGCTTAAATGTAATTTACCTCTAGCTCAATTTTCTTCAAGTTCGGGGAGCTTCTCATTACAAGACATAGAAAATCTAACCCATATTTGTCAAAGAACATCATCTCCTCTAAACAGAAGTATTTGAGGTGGACTAATGCATTTGGAAGCTCTCTCGGATTACTATTTTGAGCAAAACCCTTGAAACGTAGCCAGAACAAAGATCAGCAACTACAAAAAAATAAAAATTGAGAGTTACATTAATCACATTATCTGGATAATATTACCTGCTCGATCCAAAGATAAAATGACAAATGCTCAATCATAGGTAAACAATTTAATAGCTTAATAGTGGTGACTTCTTCATCAATCACTGCAGTATCTATCATCTGCACCTGCTTACAAATACAGATAAGTTATGAAAGCATACTAGAAGCGAATTTTAAATAAAAACTTACCAGTTCGAAGCATTTAAGTGATGGACAATTGGATAAGAGACGTAGAAGTGCTTTTTTAGATATGCATGTAAACATCAAAGATAAGCTTGTAAGCCTACCAAATCCGTTGCTTATAAAACCAAAGTCAAGATCACACCAAATGATATTTAGGTCTGTTAAGTGATGCAACGAGAAGATAGATCGGGGTAACTGATATGAACCGTGTGCGGTCTCATATAGCTGAAGTGTAAATTTCTTGAGTGTGTTGTTGTTTCTCGCCAAATGAATTATTATTTGGTCAATTTCAACACATGTGTCATCAGCATTGAACATTGTTAGGCTGAACTCAAGAATTGGACCCTCATGCAGTAACAGAACTTGATGTATAGCATAAAAAATTTTACACGTTCGAGTCAACTGTTTCCTATCACTTATCCGTCTACTAAACGATCGCTCCAAAACGGACGGCTTATTCTCATCAGCTTCATAATCAAACATATTATACTCATTAAACACAAGTTTGGGAATTTTGACCCAATTGTATCTCCAATTCTTTGAGAGGATACTCGTCCTCACTGCATCTCTAATCGGAACAAGACAGAGAATGTTTTCTATAATGTTTGGAGGAAGGTTGCTGATTCTATCCAAAGACGCACACCTAGCTTCAGCGTTCATCTCTTGTTGTTTGACAGGTGCTAAATAGTGCTGCAGAATTTAGTTACTGTGAAAATCAATTTAAAATATAATCCAAAAAATAAGCCCGATATACTCCTACTAAAGTGAAAGGAAATGGTTCATACTCTGATGTAGTTATTTAAACCAATTCTTTATACGCGTTTAGCTTTATATGTGACATACATTTGGCTGAGCAATTTAAAGGTGATAAACTAAAATCAATATCTAGTGTTTAAAAAAAAAAAAAAAAAAGTAATCAATCTACCAGTTAGATCTGTTTACATAAGATAATCTCTATTAACAAACAAATATTATAGAATAAGCAAATTGAACAAAGAAAGCATAAAACAGCTCATCATTAAGCAAATTTATGCCTAAGATAAAGGGGGAAGAGAAGATACCTGATGAGTTTATAGCCCTAACATTTCTCACTCTTTTTTGACTAAAAATTATCTGTGTCAAACTAGTGTTCCATTACTTATAAGAAACTTTTATACATATGATCCCTGTATTGTTAATTACTTGCCGTTTTGTTTCTTTATCTTAATTTTTTAGTTTTAAATTTTAATTGTTTTTTTATCCCCAAAAATTATCAAAATGTAATATTATCTCAACTTAAAAAGCAACGAGATGGCCTTTTATTATTACATTGGCCCTAAAATAACAAATGATTTGGATTATAGTTACATGATTATTTAGCCAAGTTACGCGGATAGTAGTTTTCTAGGTCGACTGTATACTCAACTTCGGTTATTGAAAACAACATATGGTACAACTGTATAGTAAACATATAAGGTGAACACAATGATTTAGATTAGAGGTGGCAAAACGGGCGGGCACGGGCTACGGGCGGGCTAAACGGGCGCGGGCAAAATGGGCGCATATTATTCGAATCGCTTTAGAAAAGACCTTAAACGTAACATCTCATTTATTTTTAAGTAACTAAATATACTATATCTATAAGTTTTTAATTAAAAATAATTTAATGTTCTCCAATTTAGAGAAAAATATGTGTCCATTATGCCCATTTAACTTATAAATGGGCAAGATATGCCCATTTCAAAAAAAAAAAAAAAAAAAAAAAAAGGGGCTCAAATGTGCCCAAATCTTCTAAAAATTTGACCATTTAGCTCATTTTTTGATTTTGGGCACAAATTGCCACCACTAATTTAGATGGTCCCGTTATTTTATCATACATATTTGGTCCCGTTATTTTATCAAAAGTTGCTGTTTCGCGTGCTATTTCTTAATATTTCGGTAAGAACTCATGGTTTTTTACTAGCTTTTGTGTACATAACACATAAGGAGATTACTAAATACTCGAAACTATATTAAAATTTTAATAACTTGCTTTTAGTTAGTTTTTTCAAAAAGAAACACTTGAGTTATATAAAAAACCAATTACCAATACGCACTAATACATCCCCCTTTTGCCAATTTCCACCCGTTAGAAACTTGTTTGCTGAAATGAACATTTTGGCGCGCTGCACGAGTTTTTAAGGTGCGCCATTCTTTACACTAATAAGAAAGCGCCGCGCGCCAAATCATTGTAAATCGCTCCCTGATCTAGTTTTCACCAATTTCAATATTCGGATCTCAAAAAAAATCAACCAAACACTTCATCTCAAAGTCAACTAATGATACATTTTAACCAGTCAACTAGTTTCAAACACCTTATAAAATCTAAAAGTTGAAATAAATAAAAGTTATCAATCAGTTAAAGAAACAAGCAATTAAGAAACATCATATAATTAAAAGTGAAGATAGAGAGCATGAAAAGGGGGTAAGATATGTACCTAAGTGACATTGACTCAAGAATTAATGAACCCTAACTTCTTAGTTACACTTGTAACTGAGTGACTGAGTGACTGAGTGAGTGTAAAATATCTGTTACAGACCAGTTTTATTACTGATCTAGTAATTTTACACTTTTGGTCCCTGTAATTTATGATAAGTTTCCGTTTTGGTCCCTGTATTTTATTATAAGCTTGTGTTTCGCCTACTTTTTCTTGATTTTTTGTTAAGAACTCATTGTATTCAACTATTTCTATGTTGCGTTCCCGAATTTTATTCTTGAAAGTAGAGAAAAAAAAGTGGGAAGAAAACAAAATAAATTCGTGTTCCTGAGCTTTTTTTAAGAGAGAAGAGAATAGAAGAGGAGAGTAATTTTGGCTAAACTTCTCTCTAAAACTTTATTCCCAAAAGTGAGATGATTTTGAGAGAAGTTATATTAGGAAGTTTTAAATAAATAAAATTATTTAAATAACCTAATATAAAACATAACTTTTATATGTAACCAATGGTATAATTGTAAAATCATATGTTTTCTCTTCTTTTCTCTCAAAACTCGGAAACATGATGTAAAAAATTTATTTTCATTCATCTACTATTCTTTTTTGCCCATTTTTAACTCTTCTCTTCTCTTCTTTCATTTCAAAAACTTTATAACAGAGTAAGAGATAAAGAAATGGTAGAAAGACATAAACTTATGACTAATTTTATGTTTAAGATTGCATGTTAATTATACATTGGTTGCATTAACATGGCCTACTTTTTCATAATAGAATAAGCTAATGTTGCACAGGTTTAACTTTTAAGGCATCCAACATTATCTTCCTTTGACCCAAATACATATCTTTAGAACATATTTCATAATTATATGAAGTCATGAACCGACCGATGACTCGTTATGAATCGATCACGATCTAACCATGGTCCGACTACTCAAAATAGGGTGATGATGACCCATCGACTCATTTATTGTTTGTTTTGATTAACATTGCTGACTGTTTTATCTAATAACACATACATATTGACTCGTTTCCTAGCAACAAGATCGTCACCGTTAGCTACATCACATTTAACCACAGAACAGTTTTAGTACACTGATTGCAGAAATCAGCAATTGAAGAAACACTAGAAATTAACCAAAGGCAATACAGAAAAACATATATTAGCAACTGAATGTCATTAGATTATCATAATTAATTCGCAAAAACATTTAGTGGTCTAAAGTTAGTTGAAGCCAATTACAGTTGGTAACTTCTGAGGCATATTCTTAAATTCCAGCCCGCCTTATCTTAATAACGACGACCGTGCTTAACAATGATTTCTGCCTGTGGTGATACACGTGGGCATCGACAGAAATCTCTTAATATTTCTATCTCTACGTCCTTAGTAACATAGGAACTCTTAAGCACTATAGTCACCTTCTCGAGCACAGGCGACTTGGCCAAAATAAGCTTCACGAACTCCATCTCACCCTCCCTGTCTGCAAAATCTACAATCTCCAATTCCTTGAAATGCTTCAACCAAATATCCGAACAATCTTGCAGTGCAACTATCTCCATCTCAGATTCTTCAGGATCTTTGTTCTCAATCTACAGGTAGTGTTTTTAATTCTCATGACAGTGTATTTTGGGATGAGGAACCGGAAAAGAAGGATACAAAATAGGTTTATAAAATTTACCTCTAGCTTAATTTTCTCCAAGTTTGGGGAGCTTCTGATCACAAGAGCAACAAATTCTAACCCATAATTGTCAATGAGCATCATTTCTTTTAAATGGAAGTATTTGAGGTGGACTAATGTGGATGGAAGCTCTCTTGGATCGATGGCTTCAGCAGAAATCTTGAAACATTTGCCAAAACAAAATTAACAACTAGAGTTTATTTTCCCCCAAAATTATTCAATTATATACCATGTGGTTAAAATATTACCTGATAATACCAACGAGAATAAGACAGATGCTCGATCACGGGTAAGCAGTTTAATAGCCTAATAATGCTGATATTGTCACTGTGGCATACCCAGTTGGAGGACTACAACAGCTTACAATATTCAGAATTTCAGATAAGTTATGAAAGCCACAAATTTAGAATTTCATATAAGAACTTACCAGAGCGAAGCTTTTAAGTTTTGGACAATTGGATAAGAGATGTAGAAGCGACTTTTCAGGGATATCAACGTCGATCAAAGATAAGCTTGTAAGGCTACCAAATCCACTTGATACAGGATCAAAGTCAAAAACACAATAATCGATATATAGGTCTGTCAACTGATTCAACGCGAACAGAGATCGGGGTATCCTATAAAGATGGTCATAACTTTCGGTCATTTCAAGTATAAATTTCTTGACAGTATTGTTATTCCTCACCAAATGAATTATTATTTGGTCAATTTCAACACATGTGTCATTTCCATCCATAACAAGGGTGAATTCGAAAATTGGACCATGATGCAGTAACAGAACTTGATTTATAGCATAAAAAAGTTTACACCTCTTGGTCATCGTTATCCTTTCAGTTGTCTTTTGATTAAAGTCCCCCACCAAAATGGACTGCTGATGTTGAGTTGTTTCATCAAACATATCATTCTCAATAAATACGAGTTTAGGAATTGTGATCCAGTTGTGTTTCCATTTCCTCGACAAGATACTCGTCCTCACTGCCTCTTTAATCGGGACAAGACATAGGATGTTTTCTATAATGTTTTGAGGAATGGTGCTGATTATATCCATAGACGAACGTTTAGCTTTAGCCCTCATCTCAAGGTCTTCTTGTTGAACTGACTTCAAATCAAATGCTGCAATAATTAGCTATTTAAAAGTCGATTCAACATAACCTACTATAAATACACACATAATAAGCCCACTGCAACACTAGGATAAACCTGTTAATTTTTGCTTAGGGTGTTTCAGTTAACGTATTTGAACTGCATATGATTTTTAGCTTAATTACCCTTTTAGAAAAGCACCTTCATCTTGGTTTTTAAAAACGGGCTTATTTATCTCATAAAAGCAATGGAGTAATAAGCTATTACGACTAAGCTTACAAAAGGTGAGTATTAGCTTACTGACAATCACAGATTATCCAAACGCTCATTGAAAAGTGCTTAGCCAAACACCCAAGCTAGGTAAATAAGCTAACCCAAACATTGTGAAAGTGCTTATATTTAAGAGCTAGTTAAGTAGATAAGGCATTAGGCTAATAAGCACAAGCTATTTTAAATAAGTTAACCCAAACACGAAACACCACTCTGTTATTTCTTTTATCAACTACAACCATTCATTTAGCCTCACTCATTAAATAACTAGAATTCGCAAAACAATTGAACAAAATCAATTACAATAAGCACATTCATATAACATCTCCTCCTAATCTCCTATAACACATTTTACTTGGGTTCTTTTTTGGGAATGCTTATATAAGTAAACGAAATTAGACAAGCAAATTGAAACGAAGAAACAATATCTATGAAACAAATTTATAAAAAAAAAAATTAAAAAAAAAAAAATGGGGGTAGATACCTGATGGAGTTAGAGCCCTAACATTGCTCACTCTTTGACTGAAAAATATCTGTGTCAAACTAGTTCTATATTATAGTTCAAAAAATACAACTAGCTATATTATTCAAAAAATACACTGAGACCGAATTAGACCAAAACTATGGACCGAGGACCAGACCGAATGTGTTTGGTCCATTCCGGGTTGGTTCGGTCCTTCGGTCGGTCTTGTCCAAGAAGACATTGTTGGTCGGTTTGTACACAAGACCGGATCGGATCGAGATCAAAAATAAGGAAAAGTTGAGACCGAGACTGGAACGTTGGTCCACTGTTTGGTTGGTTTTTGGTCAGTCCGGTCGGTTTTCTTGGTCCGATCGGTTTTGGGGTTTGCGATGCTCAACCATATTTGTATTTACAAGGTGATTATAACTTTTTTTTTTTCTTTTGGGAAACAACCAATATATTTATATGTAAACAAACAAATTATTATTATTATTATTATTATTATTATTATTATTATTATTATTATTTATTTTATTTTTTTTAAACATCCATTTCATTAGAAACAAACTCATAGGATTACAAGAAATTAGTGGGGAGCCTCGACACTAACTGGGCTCCCACACCTTTAGCAATGGCAAAACTAATCCTACTGAAGATATGAGGCGCAGCACGCGCCCCAATGTCTTGAGTCATAGAGAACTTCCGGATCCGCTTAAGTAGGGTCACCGCATCTGTCTCAAGTTCCCACAGAGAGGAAAATGAGAAGGGGATAAACCATATCCCATGTTCGCACATTTAGCACCGTACTTAACCCGCTTGCGTTTAGCGGCATCAGCCACCACACGACCCGGCACAAAGTCCAGCAAACCGGTCTGCGTGAGGGGGGATGACCCGGTTAAATCAACACACACATCCTTTCCCCCATCCCATGAGTAGAGTAAAATGTCTGCTGGTCTTAAGGCCTGCTCCCCATCTCCACTCAATCCGATATCGACCTCTTTACGAGCCGAGACCCCAGATCGACAGAAGATGTCAAGCAAAGTATCACGCACCAAGTTGTGTCGGTGTTTAACACCAATTGTACCAGTACACGATATAGCATGGTCCCCATAAATATCCCCAGCGGAAACCCTGGAGCACGCTGAGCATGGCACTTGAAAAGAGAAGAGGGGAACACTTAACCGATAACATAATATGCACCTGTACATTCTGGCATTCATAGTCTGTCCAAGCCCAGATATCGGGACCACCCTAAGCCAATCTGAAGTGTAGTCCTCCTTCTGCGACCCCCAAAGGGCCATTTGTCGGGGAGAAACGTGGATTCAACCAGTTGGGTAACACGTTTGAAATATATATCTTCCAATTTCTTCATGAGTTTGGGGGCAGCAATCTCATCCGGGTTACTCAGAAGGTCATTCTCCGTTTTCGCATTAAAAGCGCACAAAGCCTCATCGAAGGAGGGGCCAGGGGTTACAACACCAGAATGTCTGAGGAGCTTAGTCTGTAGTTTGGCAGATTGGAGTCTAGATGCAAGGAAAGCATAGTACAAGGCATCCCCTGCTGAATATACTCCAAGCCCCCCGAAAGCAAAAGGCAGGGTAGCCAGCCTCCACTGCCAGTCACAGAATCCAGGCCCAGAGTCAGTAACAATACGTTCCAGGGAGGAACGCAGTGCCGCATCAAAAGCAACGTGAGCCTATTCGAAACCCTAAGGGAGCATGTGCGCATAGAGAAATATAACTTTGAAATACCATCACAAGCACGAAGAAGCAGCAACTCACATTGAGGGCCTTTAAGCTTAGCAATGGCCGCCATGAGCTAAATTGTTTTATCAACCCGTTTCATAACAAGTGTACTACTGAACTCAAAGTCCACACTAACCAGCCCACCTAGCAATTTAACACCATGTAGTTGGCGGGCAATTTTAGGCGGGAAAACACCTGCAAGCCTGCTTCATGGGTCTTCCTTTGGCCAAAAAATCTCAGTCTTATTATTATTATTATTATTATTATTATTATTATTATTATTATTATTTTTTATTTTTTTTAATCATCACTTTATTGAAAAACAAATAGGATTTTACAAGAAATTAGTGGGGAGCCGAGATACTAACTGAGCCCCCACACCTCTAGCTACTGCAAAACCAATCCTACTAAAAATATGTGGAGCAGCACGTGCTCCAATATCTTGGGTCATAGAGAATCGTCTAATGCGCTTTAATAAGGTAACTGCATCCTTTTCAAGTTCTCCAAAAGAAGAGAAAGAAAAGGAGAGGAACCCATATCCGATATCAGCGCATTTAGCTGCGTACTTGACACGTTTACGTTAACTTTACACAAAGTTGGATGGGAGTCTAGACACAAGTTGTGCTCCCACTCCTTTTTGAATACAAAAGCTTTGATGAGGCGAAAAATGAACCACTTTTAGGGGGTCATTTAAGCCAGGAATTGAATTTATTTGATCAAATATTGCCCTAAAACGTTCCTTTTGTGATTTTAGGTACTTTGGGAGTGAAATCTGGAAAAGGAAGCAATTCGGACGTTTCTGAAGCATAAAAGTGAAGAAAACGCCAAAGTCTTAATTTTCCTTGCTGGGATCAGTAGGTGACGGCGTCAAGAGTAACACCCTGACGGCGTCAAGAGTTAATTCCATGACGACCCAGTACATATTGGACGACGTCACGAGGTAGGGCGTCAAGAGTAAAAATCATGACGGTCTGGAAATGCTAATATATGACGGCGTCAGAAGTAGATCAAGGCAGTCCGAGAAGATTTTTGGCGGCGAGGTGACGGCGTCACAAGTTTGGTCTTGACGCCGTCAAACCCCTTTTCCTATATATAGTTTTCTAATTTTCACATTAAAAAGAGAGAAGTTTTGGAGAAACCCTAAGTACGAACTTGGTGCGAATTTTACAGGTTTTTCAAGGGTTCTAAGCCCTTGATACCTTTCATGTGTAATTGAGATAAGTGTTCTTTTAATTCAATCAATATGTCTATGTGTTGGTTGTCTATATCTTGTTCTTGTCTTAATTCCATCATGCTAGGCTAGATCTATCTTGTGTTTGCTTAGATCTAATGAAACCTAAATGTTAATTATGTGTTGATTACTTGTTTATAATTGTTTTGGATGAATGAATTTATATGTTAGGCTTAAGAAAACTGACAGATCTCCAAATGGTAACATGCTTGAACGTCTTAGGAAACATGAACCAATTGCACTAGGTCTTTATTGGTTGTATTTAATGCATGAGCCACTGTTTATAATCCCTATTGTTGTGCTGGGCATGGTATAGAAGGAGATAAGAGCTCATAGAATTGGGGAGTTATGTGCGATACCCCATGAAGGGTATTAAGGAATACAATCTGTCATCCATGCAACTATAACAAGTAATTAACATGTAAAAGATGTCTAGGGAGTAGTGAAATCTAAGTAAACACATTTTCTCCACTTATTGCTCACAACCGTAGTATAATTTAGTTTATTTTCATTTCTAGTATTTTATTTTGATTGCATCTTTAGTATTGGGTTAGTTGACTAGCAACTAATTCCGCCCAAATCCTTCAAACCCGAGATTTTTACTTGCTTTCTAAAAAAAGATAAAAATACAAAAAGAATCATCTCTCACCTTTAGAACTAGTATTTAGGTTTTCTAATCCTAGCGACACTATTCCTAGCTGAACGATCAATCCCCCAGTACTTGTCACTATACTATACTACAACGATCAGGTACACTGCCTGTTGGGGGTTGTAAGCTTCTCAAGATCCCTTGAGAGGTAAAGCCTGGTGCGATTCCCACGTATCAAGTTTTTGGCGCCGCAGCCCGGGGAATAGTTATTGTCTAGGTTAGAATCTCTTTTTATTAGGTCTACTTGCTAGATTCCTTTCTAGTAAGATTTTATTTTTATTTTTAGGTTTTCTTTAGTCTATCTTTTTCTTTGTGCCTTTGTTAGTAAATTAAATTCATTGACTGTTCCGTTGACCATTATGGAAAACGCGAATCCACCCCTTTCCCCTAGAGAAGTGGCTTTGTTACGTGAACAAATTGAAAGTGAAATTAGGGAACTTAGGGAGCTTAATAGTTTGATTAAGATTGAGCTCGAACATGCATTTAGTGACCTAGCGACCGCCTTGTATTCAAATGAGGACCTAGGGCCTAATGACTTTGTGAATGTTATTGAGGAACTTGAAGAGGGGGAAATAGATCCGAAGCTTAATGACTATTTTAATCTATACCCCACTAAGGAGGAGATTGCATATTATAACAACCTTATCGATAACCCGCGATCTCCTTTCACTATAATTGAACCTAAGATAAAGAGAGACGATCCTAAGAATGCTAAGATACCATGTATGATTGGGTATAGGCACATTAGCAATGCTTACATTAACTTTAAATCTCCAATCAACATTATGTCCTCAACTTTTTATAATGATATAGTGAAAACAAGACTTGAACCTAGAAGAGATCCCAAATACCCCGGTGGAGTTTGTAACTTTGTCGGGAGAGTTAAAGGTCTACATGTCTTTGTTGGTAATTTCACTTTTGTCACCGACTTTATGATTGTGGAGGATCTTGCTAATGTTATTGACTGTCGATTATCCAATGTTGTGTTTGGCAAACCGTTTATTGAGGAGTCTAAGTAGGAATATGATGAGATAGAAGGAACGATCCGATTTGCAAGTAACGCCGATAGTATCACTTATAGGATGCCTAATAGGATGAAAGAATTTCGCTTTATATCCCGTTTTGATAAGAACAACGTTGGTGCTTTTTAGGACATCAATGAAGAGGATAAGAAAAAGAGCATAGATTATGTATGGGAAAAAGGAGTCTTTATTACAAAGATTGCTTGGCCCTTGGACCAAAGTATAAAGTCGATAAAGAATTTGCCCAAAAGATTATGTGGGCGGTCGAGAAAAAGGTGATTGGTTTTTACAAAGAATATCTACAATCGGAGAGTGAAACCAATGATGAGGTCACGTAGTAACCCATGACCTTGAGTCTAGCTACAAGACTCATAAATAAAGAAAAGCGCTTCTTGGGAGGCAACCCATGCTTTGTGTGATTTTATTTTTGTTTGTTTGTTATTTGCTTCCGTATGCATGCTTTATTTTTATTGTTGGTTGATCATGTTTCTAAATTAAATAGTGAAAATACTTTACTTTGTTCTTTTGGCCTAGTCTTAACTCCACCTAAAAGTATTTTTGCAAAAGATAAGTGTAAGGGGAAACCCCAAATATGTTTTTAAGAAACACACCGATCATGATTCTCCACAATAATAAATGAACATGTGTATTCGTATTTGTTAGAGTCAAATGCTTGTATTGAGTCATAATGAAGTTTTGCAGGATTTTCCAGGAAGTAGGACCAAGTTTTTCCAGAAATTTTCCGGAAACTTAACATAAGAATTTCTGCAGGTCACTTCTGACGGCGTCAAGGGTTAACTCTTGACGGCGTCACGTGTAAAATCTGAAAATTTTACCGATTTTGTTTTTCTAATGGAGTCTTATGGGTTTTGTGAATTATTAAGTTTTATAATCTCCAGGAGATCTGCAAACTTCATTCCACAAGCATTATATCTTATCTTGTTTTCTAGGATTTAGTAACTTATATAGGATGCCGCCGATTTTACGCGAGGTTGTTTTGTCTATTTTTTCAAGAATTACAGGTTATGTATGACAAGAAGATGATTTATATCTGGAAGGGAAGCTTTGATTGTTCATTTTCTTTGAGGAAGATCTAACCTGGCCACCTTATTATCCATGCCGAGCGAATCAGGGGAGTATTTGATTTCATTCTTTTTACTTTTTAACTTTTACATTCTTTACTTGAACATTGGGGACAATGTTCATCTTAAGTGTAAGGGGAGGGTAAAATGATGATACCTTACATATGCACTTTCGCTTGAGTTTGTTGTGTTTAATGGTAGATGTGTAATAAAACTATGAGAAATACTTATTAGTGCAATTTTAGCGCCAAATTTAAAATTTTTTACAACATTTAGGAGTGAAACTTTAGCCATAGCAAGCATCTCATGGATAGGAGATTGTATGACTAGCACATAACCGTACTTTCAGAAAAATTTTCCACCCAAATATGTGAGGTTCGCCTTTAGATTTGATAGGAAAAGCATTTACTATTAGTGCTTATGAGTGTACCGGTAGCATTTAGATTCTAGAACTTGCGTTAGTGATGCATCCCGAGGCCGCTAGTGAGACTACATTCGTGTGGTAGGATTTACTACATGATAAGAGGCATTAGGATCACCCTTGTGTTAAACCCGTATCATAATTACTTGACCATTTAAGTCATATTACTTGGCTAGTTAAGTCAACTAATTTTTTCCCACACCATTAGCGTTGTACTCATTTTTAGTACACGAAACCCCTAGTACACCCCTCCGAGCCTATCTTTTCGTTTCTAACTTTAAGCATCTTACTTAAAGGAAGAATTTGTTACACCCCACTTAAATGTACACCCAAATCGCCTTAGCCTTCCGTGTATGCGCTCATTTTTAGTGCATTATTGTTATTTGTTAAACCCTAAGTTAACTATCTAATTGATTACATGGTTGCTAAGTCGAGTCATATCCTTGTACATATTGTTTTGGGACGATTGGGACTCATGGGTAAGTACTTATTTTATGGAGTATTGGGGAAGAACATCATTTATTACCCCCACATGTACATTAATCTTAAAAGTGCTCCAAGTGTTTTGATTTTCTTAATTCGAGTCTAGATTAGTTTAATGTAAAGTATGTAAAGATTCAAGTATAAAGGGAATATTCATTCCCTATGATGTATTATTTTGGATGGTAGGGTAACAATGTATGAAAAAAAAAAAAAAAAAAAAAAAAAAAAAAAAAAAATCGAAAAATTAAGAAAAAGAAGAAAAAAAATAGAAAAAGGAAAAAGAGAAAAAACATACGGACTACCATCCCATTTTATTCTATGTTTATTTTATGTTTTTGTTATTTTTCATTTATTAGCTTAAGTCGAGTCTATTCTTGGCTTAGCAACGCCACATTGTACATGTAATTAACTAAGATTGTTAACTCGCCACCAGTAAAACTTCCTTTATCCAACAAAACCGTGTATTTCATATCCCTACACCTAACGTTACAACCCTTTAAAAGACCTCTTTGATAGTTTATCCTAGGTGCTTACGCCATGTGGTGGAGGTTTGATCCTTTCCCAAGCCTATGGTAATCTATTTTGCTATGACAGGTAGTGAGAGATATCTTCCGTTTCCATATTGTAATTTATACTTTATTACACCCGAGAGATGTGAGTATCTAAACACTATTTGTGAGGTGCTAGTGTATGACCTCCGTGCTTGTCTATTGGTCTTTAGTTGAACGATTAATTGTTGTAATTACTTTTATGTTAGTGTTAAATGACCCCTAACTTATCTTTTGAGTAGAATAAAAGCGCATTTGCTTGAGGACAAGCAAATCTCAAGTGTAAGGGTATATGATGAGGCGAAAATGAACCACTTTTAGGGGGTCATTTAAGCCCAGAATTGAATTTATTTGATCAAATATTGCCCTAAATCGCTCCTTTTGTGATTTTAGGTACTTTGGGAGTGAAATCTGGAAAAGGAAGCAATTCGGACTTTTTTGGAGCATAAAAGTGAAGAAAACGCCAAAGTCTTAATTTTCCTTGCTGGGAACAGTAGGTGACGGCGTCAAGAGTAACACCCTGACGGCGTCAAGAGTTAATTCCATGACGACCCAGTACATATTGGACGGCGTCACGAGGTAGGGCGTCAAGAGTAAAAATCATGACGGCTTGGAAATGCTAATACATGACGGCGTCAGAAGTAGATCAAGGCAGTCCGAGAAGATTTTTGGCGGCGAGGTGACGGCGTCACAAGTTTGGTCTTGACGCCGTCAGACCCCTTTTTCTATATATAGTTTTCTAATTTTCACATTAAAAAGAGAGAAGTTTTGGAGAAACCCTAAGTACGAACTTGGTGCGAATTTTACAGGTTTTTCAAGGGTTCTAAGCCCTTGATACCTTTCATGTGTAATTGAGATAAGTGTTCTTTTAATTCAATCAATATGTCTATGTGTTGGTTGTCTATATCTTGTTCTTGTCTTAATTTCATCATGCTAGGCTAGATCTATCTTGTGTTTGCTTAGATCTAATGAAACCTAGATGTTAATTATGTGTTGATTACTTGTTTATAATTGCTTTGGATGAATGAATTTATATGTTAGGCTTAAGAAAACTGGCAGATCTCCAAATGGTAACATGTTTGAACGTCTTAGGAAACATGACCCAATTGCACTAGGTCTTTATTGGTTGTATTTAATGCATGAGCCACTGTTTATAATCACTATGGTTGTGTTGGGCATGGTATAGGAGGAGATAAGAGCTCATAGAATTGGGGAGTTATGTGTGATACCCCATGAATGGTATTAAGGAATACAATCCGTCATCCATGCAACTATAACAAGTAATTAACATGTAAAAGATGTCTAGGGAGTAGTGAAATCTAAGTAAACACATTTTCTCCACTTATTGCTCACAACCGTAGTATAATTTAGTTTATTTTCATTTCTAGTATTTTATTTTGATTGCATCTTTAGTATTGGGTTAGTTGACTAGCAACTAATTCCGCCCAAATCCTTCAAACCCGAGATTTTTACTTGCTTTCTAAAAAAATATAAAAATACAAAAAGAATCATCTCTCACCTTCAGAACTAGTATTTAGGTTTTCTAATCCTAGCGACACTATTCCTAGCTGAACGATCAATCCCCCGGTACTTGTCACTATACTATACTACAACGATCAGGTACACTGCCTGGTGGGGGTTGTAAGCTTCTCAAGATCCCTTGAGAGGTAAAGCCTGGTGCGATTCCCACGTATCAAGCTTATTCGATGAAAAATAAAAGCACCACTCTTAGCATTATTCGAATGGCTAATAGAAATAGACTTAATACGTGCGAGTATGTCCAAAGCTTCCGTATCGAATTCCCCGAACGTAGAAAAAGCAAATGGTATGAACTTATATCCGTTGTCCTCACATTTGGACACATATTTCTTCTTTTTCTTCCCCATGGCGTAATGCAAAGCTACCCCAGGAGCCCATGAAGACACCCCTCCACTAGCAAAAGGAGAGATTCCAGTCACATCTAAGCACGCATCTTTACCTTGGATCCAATTAAATAATAATAGATCTGCAGGTCGTAGCTCTTTCCCATCCTCCGAGAGGAAACCCATAGGAGCCTCCTTACGCACCATAATCCCAACCTTGGAACATATATTATTGTTATTTTTATTGTTATTGTTATTATTATTATTATTATTATTATTATTATTATTATTATTATTATTATTATTATTATTATTATTATTATTATTATTATTATTATTATTATTATTATTAGGGTAAATTGCAAAAACAGGACCGAGACAAAAAGTAGCGCAAAAAAGCCACCCACATTCCACATTTTCGTAAAATCGCCACTGAGAGCCCTTTTCCGTTAATTTTCCCGTTAAGTGTCATGTCATCGAGGGCATTATCGTTATTTCATTGCTACTATTGATTAAAGGACTAAATTTGCAATTTGAGTTTGATATTTTATTTCACTTCACCACCACCACCACTCTCTACCACCGCCGCCACCCTCTACCGCCACCACCACCACCACCACCCTCTACCACTTTCATCTTCATCTTCCTCATCATCAAACCCAGATTCTGGCGAACTATTTCCGGTTTATATTCCTTGTTTTAGATGGCGGATCTTCCTGCTGCTCCTGCCGACATCCAGGCTATCCCCATGGTCTCCTCTAGAAGGACTTCAAAGACCATCTTCTACCAGAACTTAAAAATAGGTTTTTCTAAGAAATTTCAAGGAGGAAAACCTGTCTTCTGCATCATCATCAACAAATCTCATACCTTGTGATCTATGTAAACAAGGGTTTGCTTTTGCAAAATTATATCAAACATAAAAGGTGTCAGTGGGCAGGTCTAGCCTGGCAACACGTTATTGTCCATTCTTCAATTTTTAGACGATCTATACATTAAGTACATCTACAAATATAATACTAGTTGGGGATGGAGGAAATTGCGTGAACTAAGAGATGAAGTGAGACCACATATTCGGAGTAATATTGGAAACGGGAAAGATACTGATATTTGGCATGACACTTGGAGCATTCATGTGACATTGGATAGTATCCTCTCTAGAAGGGAAGTGCATGCTGCTAGATTTTCAAATAATGCAAAAGTTGCTGATCTGATTATAAATGGGAAGTGGATTTGGCCAGAGGAATGGATGGTAAAATATCCAATTCGGCACCAATTTAAAGTTCCTACCCTTAATGCAAATAAAGATGACTGTGTACAATGGTTGAGTAGAGATAAGAATATTGTGAAGTTCTGCATTAACAGAGTTTGGAAAGATTTGAGGACTCTGGAGGAGAAAGTTCCATGGTATGAGGTTCTATGGTTCTCTTCTTTTATCCCTAGACATGTATTTATAGTATGGATATTGGTGCAAGAGAGACTACCAACACAGGACAGAATAAGTAGATGGATGCCAAGTAAATAAATGAAATCCTCATTATGTTCACAGGAAGCTGATTCCCATCAACTTTTGTTTTTCACATGTCCTTTCTCTGCTTGCATATGTGACAAAGCTAAACAAATGTGCATAATACAATCAAGAAGTAAGGTGTGGAAAGAGATATTGGAGGAACTGGAAAGACAGCCAAACAGAAGAAATATTTGGATCATGGTGAAAAAGATTGTATTTGCAGCTACTGTGTACTTTATCTGGAAGGAAAGGAATATGAGACAATTCCAGAAGGTTCTAAGGAAATGGGAAGATGTGTGGAATGATATTGAAGAAACTGTGAAAGCGAAACTATCGAGCTTAAAAGTACTGGATTCAAAAGAAGTGTTTGATGAATGGGGAATAAAGAATATTTGAATTGACAAATTGAGAAAGAATGATTAATTTGAGTCTGTGTTTAGTTGGCGAGCCATGGAAGATGGGGTTACTTCCTAAAGTAAGGTCCAAAGGTGTATAAGGGGTGTTTGGATGGTAGTTACTCTGATGGCCTTGTACCTTGTGATCTATGTAAACAAGGGTTTGCTTTTGCAAAATTATATCAAACATAAAAGGTGTCAGTGTCACATTCTCCATCTCAAAGGAGGTGTCATCTTACAGACAATATTTACACTAGTTACACTCTGATATGAAAAATCTTAATTCTACCAATTAAATCCGAACATTACAGAATGCCAAACAAGCATCACTTTTATGTATTTCGTACACTAAATAGTACTCCTTCGTTGGTAAACAAAAGTACTAGAAATGACGTACTTTTAGCTATTGTTAATATGTTTGCAAATATTACATGCTGTTGTCATGGCTGCTTATTTTTCTACCTTTGATTTTTGCGAAACTGGGCCGATGTGGTGACCCTCGACCACCATGCCGAGAGAATAAACCGGAAATAGTTCGCCAGAATCTGGGTTTGATGATGAGGAAGATGAAGATGAAGGTGGTAGAGGGTGGTGGTGGTGGTGGCGGTGGTAGAGAGTGGTGGTGGTGGTGGTGAAGTGAAATAAAATATCAAACTCAAATTGCAAATTTAGTCCTTTAATCAACAGTAGCAATGAAATGACGATAATGCCCTCGATGACATGGCACTTAACGGGAAAATTAACGGAAAAGGGCTCTCAGTGGCGATTTTGCGAAAATGTGGAACGTGGGTGGCTTTTTTGCGCTACTTTTTGTCTCGGTCCCGTTTTTGCAATTTTGTGAAACGTGAAGAACCATTTTTGCAATTTACCCTTATTATTATTTGGAAACAACCAATATATTTATATGTAAACAAACAAAAACATACATGTACAAGAAAATGTAAACTAAACAAAGCAAGTACAACAAGAACCGTAAGGTTCACTCGACATTCCCCCTTCAATGGCGGAGCTAGAAAGTTAAGGTCGATAGGGCAAACTTTGTTAATTTTTAGAAACTACACTGCAAATCAGATCGTTAAGGGGGGCAAATTACAAAAATAGCATACACTATAATTTTTTTTCACTAGAGGGATACGTGCTCATCCTGCCCCCTCATGTCTCCGCCAGTGCACCCTCCTATAGGAGCCTAGGAGGAGTAAAAATGGCTAAACCAAGAAACTAGACAGTACGACACTATGAACTTCCACTATAGAACTTGAAAAAATTTTAAGCTAGTAAATAATTTTCCTATTTTTGATTGGTCACTTCTAAACTTTAGACGGAACATAGGTAATATTCCTGTCAACATAGGCCTTTCGTTATTCAGCATTCACAAAGTAGTTATATATATTTTGAAAAATGATTTGTAGACCTAAATTGTTTGCCTAAAAATAGACTTACAACTATGCTTGGTAGAATTTAAAATTTGATTGGTTAATATAAAGAGTGAGAAAAAATGTTTGAAACTTGTCAAAATGTGAATGGTGTAGGCCTATTTGTAGGTCTATTATGTAGACCTAAATATCATAACTCATATATTTTAATGACTTGTAGAGCACTAGGTGCATACAACATAAACATCATCAACACATGAACTTACCATAAAACATAAATTGGCATTCGGTCCGATGGAAAATACCTTTATTTGGTAAGTACATAATGAAATCAATAGCTGATTTAAAAAAAAAAAAAAAAAAAAAAAAAAAAAAAAAAAAAAAAAAAAAATGATGATTAGTGATGATCCTAATGACCCAAAGGATTTTGCCATTAACATCTACATGACTACATCAGAGTTGACATATCAACATTACGTTACCAAAAATCTAGTAAAAGAAACAGCATAGATGACCCAAACATCCTATTGTTGCAGCAGCCAATTAACACCATATAAAATCCTATCTGCAGGACATTAGACAAGTTGACAAATAGTAATCAACTTCTACTCATCAATAGTAGTATAGAAGCCAAAAGCTGAAACAATTCAAAATATCCAACAACGAAAATACAACAGAACAAGCGTATTAGCTATTCAATTTTAGTGGTCTAAAATTCTAAATTGATATGAAACCAACTGCACTTGTCAAGCATATATGATATATCCTTATACTCAACTCCTAAGAATGACTACTTTCAACAATGATTTTTGCCAACGGTGATACACGAGGGCATGCTAAGAGATCTTCTAATATATCTAACTCTTCATCCTTGGTGACATAACAAGTGTTAAGCATTATAGTGACCTTCTTGAGCATGGGTGACTTGGCCAAGATAAGCTCTACAAACTCCATCTCACCTTCAAAGTTGGAAAAATCTACTATTTCCAACTCCTTCAAATGCTCCAACCAAATGTCAGAACATTCTTCAAGAGTAACGAACTGTATTTCATCTTTATCAACTGGCAGATCAACAGTCTACATGAAATGTTGGTATTTCTTGTGAGAATATATTTAGGCATGTGAAACCAAACAAAAAGGTACAACATAGATTTATGATATTTACCTTTATCTTAATTTTCTCCAAGTTCGGGGAGATTCTCATCACAAGACCAAGAATTCGTAACCCATAAACATCAAGTAGCATCATATCGTTTACACAAAAGCTTTTGAGGTGTGCTAATGCATTTGGAAGCTCTGATGGAACAGCGTCACACTTGAACCATGCCAAAACAAAGATTAACAACCGCAGATTTTTTCATAAGTTTTATCAAATTTTATACCATGTGGATAACACTACCTTAATGACAGTACAAAAACAAAAAATAGACAGATGCTCAATCACAGGCACAGACTTGAATAACTCAATAATGGGGATCTCTTCATCGACAGTTTTAATTTCTAGTACCTGCAGCAACTTACATTTTTAAGATAAATTATGAAAGCCCATTGGAACGATTTTCAAATAAGAACTTACCAGTTCCAGTCTTTTAAGTAATGGACAGCTGGATAAGAGATGTAGAAGCGCTTCTTTAGAGACCTCTCCACTCTCCAAGTATAAGCATGTAAGGCTACCAAATCCGCTGAATGTTGTATTAAGGTTTAAAAAACAGTTCTTGAGATTTAGGTCCGTTAATTGATGCAGCGAAAAGGTTGATAAGGGGAGCGCATATAAAAAGTAACGGGATTCAGAAACAAGTGCAAGTTTCTTGACAATATTGTTGTTCCTTGCCAAATGAATTATTATTTGGTCAATTTCAACACATGTGACATCTGCATCTATCATGGAAAGGCTAAACTCAAGGATTGGACCCTGGTGTAATAACAAAACTTGGTGTATAGCATAGAAAAGTTTACATTTCCTCGTCAGCCGTTTCCTTTCACTTGACAGACGTCCAAACGATTGCTCCAAAATGGATTGCTGATTTTCATGAGTTGTTTCATCAAACATATCCTTCTCATTAAACACAAGCTTAGGAATTTTGACCCAATTGTATCTCCATTTCTTGGAAAGGATACTCGTCCTCACTGCATCCTTAATCGGAACAAGACATAGGATGTTTTCTATTATGGTTGAAGGAATGTTGCTGATTTTATCCAAAGACGCCCGTTTGGCTTCAGCTTCCATCTTGTAGTTGGACAAATGCTAATTAGTGTTGCAAACATTAGTATTAACATAAATAAGTAGAGAAAAAAAAAAAAAAAAAAAAAAAAAAAAAAAAAAGCCCACAAAAAGTGAGCTTATAAAACATAAGCCGAAAACCAAATAAGTCATAAGCATGCTATATAAGCCGAAACAAACACCCCCTTAGATATGTTTTTTTTTTTTGGGTAAAAAAAACAATAAACTCTTAATTCTCTATATATAACATGGGGCGATGGGCGGTGCTTGCTACCCTCCCATTGGTCTTCATACAGTAAAATAATATTATTTGTGGTGAGCCCATGTAGGTGAGCCCGTACTTTTGACAAACTCTGGTCTTTCAGGCCCATATCTTCTATATGAACTTATCTCATTATTACTTCGTTTAATGAAAGGTTAACGTATTATTCATAGATGTCGTCAACGCTTTGGTTTCTCAAAATTTCCAGATAAACTTCACCGTCTCCTCTTCGCCGACATACAGATCTAATCAAAGATATTCTCTGCAAGCCGACTATGAAAGAAAACGGAGACTCATACGGCAGCGGAATCCGAGGTGGATGAAGAGGCCTCGATTAGAGAATCGATGAGGAAATTAGGAGTTTTGCTTCTAAACGAATTTTGCAAACCCAGGTATGAAGTTAAAAATTAGATTTATGTAAGAAAAAATAGGGCTTTTAGTTTTTATGCTTTCTTGATGAAAATCATTAGGTGTTGATGAAGATGAAGATAAACTTTTTATAAGATTTTTGAGGTGATAAATAATTAAAATCAATTGTGATTTAATGGAAGAAAATTCATCTTGATCATTTATCACTTTTATATGATCGTCCTAAAGTTTTACAAGATACGTTTTAGCCTTTCCCATTATCATGATTTTCATTTTCGCTAAAAAATTCGGTCACTTATTTTGCGTTATTATTTGTTGTTGAATGTTCATGGATTGATATAGCTTCTTCTGGAGAGATTTTCGGAGTCGCAAATTGTACCAGAAGTATGTTTTGTGATATTTTAGTAGCATATGCCTTTCTTTATTTTTCTTAGGCATGTTAGTAATGGCATACAATTTGGCGGCTTAGTTGCTTAAGAATCATTTTAAGATGTGCTGATTTCGTGCAACCTGTCAACATCACAGGTATCCAGAAAGAAGTAACGACGAGCTCAAAAACCGTTGCTGCTGATCTTGGCATGAACGATCCTATCAGTCATGGTATGAGAACTAAATTTTCCTTATGTTATTTAATGGTCAACCGCAACATGTAAATGGTTTTTTAGATTGAACAATGTACGACTTGCTGTTGCAGTACGTGCTACAGGAACTGAAAGAGCACATTCTGTGTTGCATGGAAATAATCAACGAACGCAGCTGCCGTTTCAGGGTATGTTAACTTATGCGTATATGTGTGTCTGCACAATTAGTTTGAACTATATGCACACAACTTTATGACTAAAATGTGTTGTCACAAGAAGGTATAAGGCACCCAATCTCTTACTTAACCCTGCTGAATATTCAGTTGCAATAGACGTGTAGTCTGTACTCTGTTGGTTGTACTTATATGAAACTTATGAATAGAAAGCTTTTGTTTGCTGGTAAAGATCATGTGCCTCAAATACGACTCTTAACTTAGGTACTTTATGATCATATATATATTTCAACCTATATACTTATTAGCTTTTTGATTATGTATAATATTTGTTTTTACAGCTTCTTCGCACGCCTATTGATGTTGATCGTGTTTTATCAAGAATAAAAATGCAATGAGATATCTTTCTCAGCTTCCCGACTCATGTCTAAGTTCAGATATTCATGTTTTTTAGCAGAGGTGAGTTAAACAGTCCCCAAAAAACCCATGTAGCTAGATGCGAGCTTTTGTAGGGGTTGAATGTGCCGTGAGTCGTTTATCACATGGGCAGTAGGAACGGGTACCTCTTCGGTGTTGCTTACGATCATTTTCTTCGTGGTTGTGTTTGCAGGTTGACAAACACCAGGTACATTTGGTTGAAGACCATGTGGCAAGTCGGATGGGACAGCGTTGTGTACAAATGGAAGCCAGCTGTTCTATACAAACTGGCACGGCTTCAGACCAACAACTTTCTCCGTTCTACTTATCCCAAGGTTAGCATTAACGTCCGTTTTCATTATGCCATACTTTTTTTACATAATATTGTGACATGAAAATGTTTTTTAGCTAATTTTCTCAACAGAATTGTGGTGCTAACATGTCGTGGGCATGTGTTGTTGGACTTCGCCACAGGAACCATTGGGCGTCCCATCAATGATCTGACTTCCGAAACAGTGTATGCTGGACGCGTGGACCTGCTATAATTTTGTACCGTGTAACTGAATCAATATAACAGCCTGCTGGACACTAGCGTATTACGACACAAGCTTTTGTAAATACCCCCGCCGCAACGCGGCGGGTTACTGCCACTCGTTTAAAACATAAAGTACAATATTCAAACTTCTTAATTGGAAAATTAATATTTTATTATTTTGTTTCCCATTTGGTGACTAAACCATTTGTTTATATTCAATAAACTCTGATAAATTTGAGAGGTGTTTGGATAAGCATTTTGGAAGTGAAAAAAAACCCAAATCAGCTTCTAGTACAACCCTAAAATATCCAAAGTGCATACATACAAACAAATCAAACCTAAGACACATTTCATAAATGAAACTTAGTACAAATCTTATTAATAGAATCTATTAATTAGTAACACAACATAATAAGATTAAAAAATGAAAAGCTGTAAAAAAAAAAAAAAAAAAAAAAAAAAAAAAAAAAAAAGGAAAGGAAGGTACCTGAGTTGCAGTACCAAAAGTAACAACACTGTGAGTGAAAATTGGTTTAGATGCATTAAAAATAAGGGTGGCGATTTGGGTCGGGTCGGGTTAGCAGGTTGGCCCCAACCCGGATCTGACCCGTTTAGATAATCGGATCAACCATGTCAACTCTAAGTTGTTTACACATAACCTGAACACGACCTATTTAACCCGTATATTTATATGGGTTGGCGGGTTAAATAAGTTACACGGGTTAAATATGTTAAAAGAGTTTCGAGTTGACCTATGTAATCTATTTATTTAAACAAGTTGACACATTACATGGGTTAAAGAGACTAAATGGGTTCGTTAGTCGACTCATTTAACTCGTATGATAAAGTATATATATTATTTTTAATTTTAGAAAAATATCTTGAACGGGTTGGCGGGTCGACTTATTTAACCTATACGGCTACACTCAACCTGAACCTAACATGTTTAATAAACGGATTAGATAGATCGACCTGAACATGACCTGAAACCAATTTAGACTCAACCCGAACCTATTAATTTTCGTGTCGGTCTTAGGTCAGGTTTCGTGTCAGGTAGAAATTATAGCCCCTAATTAAAAAGAACACGTCGAGTTCATTAAATTAAAAAATATATAATATATTAAAATAATTTATATGTTTAATTGATGTGGACAAATGCATTTTTCAACTTAAAAAGAAAATTCTAGTTTAGTTATAACATTTTAACCTCTTTAGACAAACTCTTAAAAATAAAACAATGATATTTCAGTTTTGTTACATTTTCTAATCAGTTAAAACTTTCACAATGTAAGCCGAGATTGAAATTGATAAAAGCTCGTCAGCTCTATTTAAGCAATTCGTAATAGACTTTGCATACCAGTAAGCCCATTTTAGCTCATGTGTGTCACAATCTTAGTGATAAATGTTATAGTTGCTTATGAGCTTTTACAAGATGATAAAAGGAGCAAAAATTGTAAAATCATGATATGACACGAACCATTTCAGCCCAAGCTCGGCCTGAACCCGTTTCGAACCAATCCCAAGGTTGCCCATTTAAACCCAAACCTGTAGTGACCCAAACCCGGGTTAACCTGCTACCAAACCCTCCCAATCCGGCCATTTTACCAACTGTATTCAGTTAGAGTTTTAAATTAATAAGGCGTGAAATATACAAGTCACTATACTAGTGCTTGTATGTTAGTCACATATATTGAACACCTTTCAAGTTGCTTAAACAGCTTTTGTTCCTCTACATGTAAGAACTGTTTAACCGCAATCCATGAATTTCGTATCTTTAGGACTCTGATGAGATATGCTACTAACGAATAAGGATGAATCCTCAAAGTCTGGAATGTAGGATAGCATTCCAAAACTGAGCTTTGATAATGCCGAAAAATAAAACAAAGCTAAAACCTGTACAAGAGTAGAGTTCCATTCACTTTATAAATCAAATGCCACTCGAAGGGTATGCCAACACAACAGAACAAGTGGCGATTATAATTCTCGTAGGAAAAGTAACCCTTAGACTCTATGTGTTGCATGACATAAAACGTTTCTTGAACATTTTACGTAACCTTGCTCGTTCCTTGGGCTTGCTCTTTGCTGAACTGCCATTTTGTCCATGTATGTCATCTGTATCATCTTCAAGTATTTCTAAACCAAGTTCTCTGTCACTAGCATATAACACCTGACATAAAGACAGCATATAAATATTCATGCCAGAGTTGTAAGAGAAATTTGGTAAAATAATAAGATTTATAGATTTATAACCTTTTTAAGAAGACGAAGCTGATTCTTCAAATGCTGATAGCTCAACTCTGACCATGTGTCTGGTATAGGTGGTATACTACCTGTTATCACCTGTTGGTTGGATACATAGTAAAGGTCAAAGAATCAGAAACAGATTCACGATTGTGGGTTCTATTTATATGTATATGCGACATTGAATCCCATTCATTTAAAGACAAGTATATAGGATTACCTTACAACTTAAAACTTGATTAATCAGAAACTGCTGCCTCTTAATTGAGTCTTGCATTTCCTGCACTCAAAAAAACCAGCTCAGCTTATGGCTTTGCAAAATGCCAATTACAGAACTAAGCTTTAAGGTTCGAGAATTCGTTAATAACAGAATTGACTACCAAAAAAAAGAAGCGTAAATATTTTCGAGATCCTTGGATTAACCATAGTCCATAGGCTAATATAGATATATCTGTATAAAAGTACCTTTGTATCTGTCGATACTAAGGAGTAGAAAAGGATTCTATCTTGAAGACAGCCCTGTGTGCGGAAAAAAATAAAATTCGCTGATTAGAATCTAAGAGTCAACGTTGTAAGCACAAGGATAATATACGTATTAGAAAAAACCGAGCTAAAAGAATACCTTTGCCCTAAGGATATGCCTAAGAGGTTGGGATTCTTGATCAGCATGGGATGAAATTTGAATAATCACATTAGCTTCAGGAATACCTATGGAATTATCGCCAACCTATAACAAGAAACAATTAATCCTAGTGATTTCAACATTCAAGAGCCATGAAACAAACATATTTGAGAAGAAAAATGCTATTACGCACGTCTGAAATAAAAACAGTGTTAACTTCCTTGCTGGTCTTGAAAGCCTCTAATATCTTTACCCTCTCAGAGTGGCTGAACATGAGATATAAAAGTTCACATGAGAAACATGTGAAAGCAAAAAAACGAATAATAAGTTTCAAATAACAGTAAGCTAGAATGGACCTTGAGGTGTTGTATATGATTGGTTTGTGAAATTCCATTGCATATTCCGTGAGTGCAAAAAGACTATCAGAAAAAACGACTATCTTATCGCCACGCTCTTCATGCAACCTAATAAGATACTCACAAGCTCTAATCTTGTTCGGGTTCATAAGAGATAAAGCCTGCAAATTGAAAGCAAAACATATACACACGGTTATCCCCGACAAGCTAGTCCCCATGTGCACAATAAACATGTTAAGAGATCATTATATGTATTCCAAACCATGCATGATACCTGTTTCCTCCTGTAATTTTTCTTTTTTGAATACTCACTGAGGAAGTGTTTTGTCATTGGACACCAAACTTCTGAACAGTCTACGTTTGCGATAAATCTTCCTTTCTTGGCCTCAACTGCATTCGTGGATACATCCTTGCCAGCTTCTTCACCAAAGTATTGCTCCTCCTACAGGATAACACATACAAAAACCCATTCAGTTGTATCCTTAGTTTACTCACGAATAGAAGTCCTGTACGCTGCCTACAATCCTAATCATTCAATCTTTATAGTATACAAAACTTTCGTAGTCAAGAAACATGATATGCTTATAAATATTTATTCACGATCCTCCATCTATTGGAAACTACAAAGTTTGTAATTACCAAATATTTCTAAGAATTCTTTTCCCTCGGAAAGATTTGATTCTAGTTCAAATAAAAAAATTTTGAACCAGCAAACTAGTTCTCAAAAACCAAGATGAAAAATACCATAGTTCGACTAGTGATGATAACATATTAATATGTATGGGTTACTTAACTATACGCCGTTAACTAAAAAAGCTAAACAAACAGGATATCAGTTATCGACTACAATTAAACACTTGCCGATTCAAGTAACAGTTTATCAGTTGACATTGATCACCTAACCATACAATTGTAGGATTAAAGCTATACAATGAACGTGTACTTTCTCAAGTGTCACGTTATTTTGTACTAATATGGGCGTTCACTTGAATATTAATAATAGACGTGCAATTTTTCAAATGTACCCGGTTTTTAGTACAAAATAACAGATTTAGCTAGTATTTTTGTTACACTTATTATCATAATGCCCACAATTGTAAATCACCAATTATTGTACAATATAAACACTTAAAAGTTTGATCATCTCTTCACCAGATGAATTACTCCGTAGTTGTTACCTGATACATATTCTGTTACCTAACGGCCGTATGTGAATATCGATTCGTCGATCGAGTAACACCTTTTTTTTTTAAGTATGGGTTAATTGAAATTTGAGATTATTTTGTGCTTTGATAGGACTTTTTAGTTTTTACTTTTTACCCGCGGCGCGTGTTGGTGTTGGACAGGGATTTAAAAGGGCTCACTTGGGGCGTTTGGTTTCTTGTTGCAAATCATTATGGGTATGGGCTCAGTTTTATGATGGAGTGGGAATGAGCTTGGTGTGGATGTCATTTATAAAGGTAATTGTTTGGTATAGCGGTTTGGGAAAGAGGTTAACACTTGAGTGCTCGGTGTGGAAGTGTTACAGGACTTTGTTATTGGGGAAAACCAGTGCCTATAATGGCGCCATCAACACCGCCCCTACGCTAGGCGTGACATAATGAATGTTATCCTTTTTTTTTTTTTTTTTTTTTTTTTTTTAATTGAAAAAGCAACATTTTATAACAAACAAAAACCAATACAAAATAAAGGCATTCCACCTCATTCCACCTCTCTAACAAAACAGTTAAAGAGGCAAAGACCCAAGATAATAGAACAAGACCTGCATCATAGTGCACAAGATAACCGAAAAAATACATACTCACAAGATCCAAACAATAGGACCACAATTTCATAAGTTCTACCTCAACTACCTAACCATCTGAATGAAAGGCATAACCCACCATTTAAGCGCCAAACAATTAGATAAGTGAACAATAACCATCCAAACACACTCCAAGTTGACCACCACCTGATGAACAATTATATATGGAAAATGCCATATTACAACAAACTCTTTAAAACATACAAACTTTTTGACCCAACTGAAAATTATGTGGCACCTTGCAGCAACACTGTAACTACACAATTGCCTCATGAGCTACAGTTGAGCAGTGAGTATGTTGACTTGACTCCTATTAGGAATTTTAACCATTCTTGCCAACACCATGGACCATTTTTAGACCGATGCAAAATCCAATGAAAGCTTTTCAATTGAATATCTCGTACTATATTGTTTACGGTTGTAACCTTATTGTTGAAAACTCGATTGTTACGTTCTTTCCAAATGAAATACTCGGGTACCCATATCACCACCTGCCACCACTTTCTGTTCTCATTTGATTGTGAACGAAACCCATTATGTCTAAAGAGATCTACTATTGTAAATACATCAACACGTCACCCTTCCACCAATCAAAGATTCTGACCCATATAGTCCACGCCATGTTGCATACTAACAAAGAATGGTTGATTGTTTCCACGAGATCATCACACAGGGGCGTAGAAGTGTATGTAGGTCGATGCCTTTTTTGTCCAAGTCTCTACGAACCGGAAGCCTACCTTTCAAAGAGCGCCACACAAATATGTTCACCTTCTTTGGCGCAAGTTTATTCCACATTGTTTCTTGACCTGACCCATTCACTTGAAGCCACTTCTCATTCACTAGTCTTCATAGATCTTTAACCGCGAATTTTTCTTTCTTGTTGAGTATCCACCTCCAATGATCCCTACAATCATGAGCAAAGTGGTTCTATTTAAAATTCCTACCAATTCCTCAAATTCGCTACTACCCCTACCCCTTGGTTCCCTTACCCAATCCCACTCCCATGACCAAACCCCCATCGATCCAAGTGCCCCTCTCCGCCACCTTTGCATCCTTTTTCCTATCTAAATGAAATAGTATAGAAAATTTATCACACAATCTCCATTCTCCAACCCATCTATCTAGCCAAAAATAAGCATTATTCCCATAACCTACTTTTTTTTTTTACAAAAGATGAAGCAAAGCCTATACCCACTTTATTCATATCAAACCCCACCCGCATTATATCATTCCAAACACCCTCGCCACCCCCATTTATGTGCGCCTCTACATCACTTAGCCCCTTATCACAAACGTGAATACTTCTAATTACCTTAACTCACAACGCGTCCCCCTCCCTCCAAAATCTCCACCACCATTTACCCAATAAAGCCCAATTTTTTGCCCTTAAAGACCCGATATTTAATTCTCCCTCCCCACAAGAAGAAAGAATGGTTTCCCATTTAACCCATGATATTGTTTTACTTTCACTTACACCACCCAAAAAAATCTCTTCTAATACTCTTGATTTTTAAATCACACAGAACATCGAGAAATAGTACAACGTTAAACTACCCATGACCGATTTAGTCAACGTTAATCTACCACTAAAGGACATCGATTTAGCTCTCCATTCGGACAATCTACTCTTAAATTTATTTAGCTCTCCATTTGGACAATCTACTCTTGAATTTCTCTACCATGTGTGAGCCCGTCTCATGCATGCTCTAATAGGCATCCCCAAATACACAAATGGGAATTCAACAACACTGCATCTCATGTATCGTGCTATATCCTCCACCTCACTCGATGAAACTCCCAACCCATATAATCTACTTTTGTTAAGATTAATATTTAAACCCGACACTTCCTCAAAGCATTTTAAAATGCACATTAAATTTTGCGGATTTTCCTTATCCCAATCTCCAAAAAATATAGTGTCATCGGCGTATTAAAGATGTGATACAGATACCTTATCTTCACCCACTAAGTCTCCCTTATATATATTCCTTTGGAGAACGCTTCACTAACAATTGCATTTAAGCCTTTTGCCGCTAATAACAATCGCATTTAAGCCCTCCAATTTCATTAATGTTTTTATTATTATTTTGAATGTAAAAGTGAAGTTAGTGTGTCATTTTGGTCATGTGTTATAATAATATTTACGAGAGATGGTCTTTTTATATTGTATGTTATAGGAAAAACGTTAACGTAACGAGGTGTGTAACGCACCTTTAAATCTCTATATGCCTGCCCGCTCTTAAAGTTTGTTCTTTATTCTTCTTTTATACATTATTGAGAACAATAACGCAAAACATCATTCATTCATTCATAAACATGTCTCTCTCTTCGCATATTAATAAGGGATTTTAACTTGTACCTTAGGGCACAAGTTAAGCACACCAAAAATACCACGGGATCTATGAAAAATGACTCAGGGACCCACACAAAAATACATTTTTTTGTACTTTTCTTTAGGTCCCTGAGTACTTTTATGTACTTTTTGGTGTGCATAACTTGTGCTCCTATGGCACAAGTTAGAAAAATCCTATAAATAATATTGTCATGGAGATTGTTTATACACATTTGCATCAAATTAATTTTTTAGGGCGTGTTTGGTTCATGGTATAATGAACTTGAAATTAAATTTTCATGTCAATCATATCTGGTTGTACATATTTTAAGGCACTTTAAATGCTTAAAATGACATATAAGAGGGATATTAGATATCCTTGGGTGGCTAAGAAATTTTAAATTCTATGAGGACAAGTCACAAAGTGGTAGGGACACAGAAATTTCAAGACTCATAAATTCTCAGGGCAATTGAGCATTTGTCCCATGAAATTCACCATGCTTTAAGCCTAGCCCCATGCGACTTCGAGTAGAGGGTTTTCCCCAATTCGACTTATGCATTTTATGCCATTATGCTCATATAGTCATTTTTGCCCCAAAATCAAGTACAGGTGTGTAAGTGTGTGTAAGACTCAAGTACACTTGTGTAAGTGTCCTTTTTTATGCAACCTGTACCTATGTGTAAGTGAACTATTATGCAACTTGTACAATTTTTTTTTTAAAAGTCAAACTTTTGAAAAATAAAATATACTTTATTTTTTATGCAAATTGTACTTTTTAATGAGATTAGATGTTTCAAATAGTATATGTACTTTGTTATGCGACTTGTACAAAATGTTATTTGATTTGATATGTTGAACGTTTATGTACTTAGTTATGCGACTTGTACTCATCCCGAACCTAAATTTTAAACTTCAAACTCCAAACCAAATACCTAACCAACATCCAAACCAAATACAAACCTTACAAACATCAATCTCCCACCACATTTACATTCATCTCCTTCTCAACTCTCCTATACACAACATAATCTCTCTCCCATCTCATACACCAACACCACCACGTCACAGCCACTGACACACCACCATGTCACAGCCATCGATCCTCCGCCATCGCATCAGCCTAAACCCATCAGCTCACCAAGACCCTGGTGTATTGTGTTGATGTAAGTTGGTGTATTTTGTTGTTAAAATTTGTTAGTAAACTTTGTAGTTATTTTAGCTGAAGTTTGTGACATTTGATAAATTTTGTATATTATGTTCACAGGCATGCTATATTACTAGAGCTTCAAATTTGAAAACTTTGAAACTATAGTAGTCCTTGACACTTTGAAAGTACAGTAGTCTTTGAAAAAAATTTGAAAGTATAGCAGTTTTTGAAATTTGAAACTTTGTAGTATAATAGTCTTTGAAATTTGAAAATTTTGAAAGTGTAAAGGTGTGTGTTGAGTAAAAGGCGTCAAGCAAGTTTGCGTCGTGCCACTGACAAGTCAAGGATTATCAAGAACCTCAGTATGTTTAAACGCTATGTAAGCATCTTTTGAAGGTAAATCGTCTTTTGTGGTAGTATTTGTGTTATAAACGCTATGTAAGTCAAGTGTGGTTCTGGGTTGTGGGTATGTCTAAGTAGTCTTGTTGATCGTGTATTTGGGTTGTATCCAGAATATCATGTATCAAAGTATGTCTATTTAATATATTCTTGCTTTAATTGTTATGTTGTTAAATTTTGACTAGTTCTAATAATTGTATAAAATGTAAAAGATATTAGTTAGATTTATATTAAATGCATTGACCATTGTTAAACATTAGTCACTCAACAGTCTATCATGGGATACCCAACAGGTGGTTCAATTACCAAAGTGTATCCATTTCCTGTGTTAATCATGCTTGTTGAACCCCACTTGCAACTTCATGAATGTAATGGATTTAGCTATTTATGGATGGACTTCAAATTCTTCAAACTATTTTTGATTAGGATGGTGTTACTTGCAATTTTGATGCTATAGTTGTGAAGTTGGAACAATCAAAAGAAAGGTTAGTGGGTACGTTATTTGAATCATTGAGTAGTTTATATCATCTTAGGCCGTTTACTTTATGTCGAAATTTGTTTGAAGGGAAAGTTCATGTTTTGATATTTCATTTGAAGTATTTGGAAGTTCTTCATTTGTGTAGTAATGAGTTTGTTTGGGGTTTTCGGATATCGTTGATCTGCCTATGGTTGAAGTTTTGGTGTTTGGGTTCTTAAGTTAGAGGAGAATTACTTTAGCTGCGAGATTCCGCCTGAATTTGAGAAATGTGGTTTGTTAGAACATATATCTTTAGTTGCAAATCTGGTTTCTAGGATCATACTGTAATATTTGTTAGAACATCTATCATTAGATGCAATTTATGATGTTGGAAATGGATTCCACATAATTAGCGCTCATAATGATTGAAGCCTGTTTCAATGGTAAGCCATCTTTCCTTTTTATTATATATTTATCTTCGATTGGTTTCACTGCTATAAATTGAGGTATGATGTGATATATATCTTTACTAAATTGAGGTATGGTGTATGAATATATGATTCATTCTAATCTTATATTTTTCTTGGTAGTGTATTTCTTTTAGTCATTTAGTGTGTGTTGAAACAAGTCTAGTTTGACATGGCTCTTACCCTCTCAAAACCCAACCTGATGCCCACTTAAGTTCCCTGTCCTAGTAGCAATTTTGATACGACCCAAATGTAGAGTATCATTAATAGGAAGGTTTTTGTCTTTTAGTTTATCAAAGCATCTAAGCTTGCATATCACAAAAGTAGTAAACTTCCTTAACAAGAAACATGTCTAAAAACAAGTCAAACACAATGGACAAGTTGAATGATACTGCAGATACATCATTACAAAATATATATATTGATAAGTTTAATTGTGATTTGACATGGCTCTTACCCTCTCAAAGCCCAACCTCCCCTGATGCACATTTAAGTTCCTTGTCCTATTAAGAACTTTGATATGACCCAACTGTAGAGTGTGTAGGTGTATGTTTAGATTGAGATTGTGTGTGTGTGTGTGTTTAATGTGTAATTTTTCTATGGTTATGATTGTTAATTTATGTTTCTATGTGACTTATAAGGGCAGTTGATTAGATTGCCACCCTTGAGCCACACGAATGAATAGTTATTCATCATTAATTTCCCTTCCTCATGCATTGTAGGACCGTAAAACAACCTAAATCACTATTGAATCAAGCTTAAACCTAGAGAGAGAAAGTAAGTAGAGAGAGAGAGTAGGAACTCTAGTGTGTGAAATAATGACCTTGTTATTACTAAGAGAACCACTAAGAGAACCAACCTCTCAAATGAGGTTTACAAGAGTATTTATACTAATAGTCTAGGGCATCTCTAATCTTTTACTTTATTACATTAATGGCCCTTAGACTTTTACAAAACATGAGTACTAAGCATAAACTTCATCATAATGATATTCTAAAGCAACCTATAACTACACATTAATGACCGACACTTTTTATAAATAAAAATACGATTCTAACAATCTCCCCCTAAGTGTTGGTCATTGAGGTTGTGCGACGTCATCATCTTTGTCTTAAACTTTATCATTCATAGCTCTTGACGTCTTTTAGAATCACTAGATGAATCATAGTTCCAGTTCATCATGCTTCATTGTTGTTGAAGTGATCCGATGATGTCATCTGCCTTTCGTCACTTCTGTGTTTGTGGTGGTTGTCTGCCATTCCAACATGCTCATACGTCTTAAGTCTTTGTCATACATACATTTGTTATTCCCGTTCTTTCACGTTGATCTTTGTCACTTTACTTTGTAGATTCTTCTTTTTGGCGTAGAATCTTTCTTTGACTGTTGCTATCCTTTGATCTTTGTGAGAACTTTCCTTTGACTTTGTTGATGCATGTATGAGCATGTGGAATCTTTCGCCATGGAGATGATGTATAGCTGCAGGTAAACAGTTAGCAATAAACAACCGGTACTTACAGATAAGGAATTAGAGATCGTCAACAGCATAGTGTGAAGACTACTTCTAACCCTTACCATGGCCGTTCCCATATCAGATACTCCCGAAAGAGCTTACGAGACCTACTAAGTAGCTCAATGACTGGGTGAGTCGCTGGGGATCACTCCACGACTGTAGACCGTTTGAAACCACCGCGAACACTAAGCGTAACCCATAAAGAATTACCGAAGTGACCTGCTGTCAGGGCTGCTTGATGTTGACCCTGGCAGGAATTTCCGTTCAATCATTGAGAATATACATAAGTAATTCCTCTCATAAACGTTCTCGGCAGATTGTTAATATCTGCGTAGGACTCTTAAGTTTACATCTGGCGTCCTTAATGATGAACAACCAGTGTAGAAATATCATGTGTTCCTATGAGATCTTTTGATGAATCTCGGGGCTCTAGACTCGATAAGTGCACATTTGGTTTCCTATGCGGAGATTAGGGAGAGGTCTCCTGCTTCAATATCAATCATCTCTAAGAGACAGATTGATAGATTACACCGGTTCCCCGTGAGAATGAAACAAGCTCTTTTAAGAGAACTTGAGTGCCTAGAAGGTTTAGTGCAGTGCGTCAATGGGTCCATGACGTCTTTATCTTCAATACCGGTGTCACCTTAGTAACAACCAGTAGCATATGAATTGAACCCGGTGTCTGCCCTAAGGTTGAACATATGGAGGGCTATTTCTTTTCACCCTTTTTCATAACTTTTCTTTTTAATTCTTCAACCCCTTCTTTCTCCTTTCTCATTTTCTCCTTTTTTCAATCATACCTAAGGACTTCTAATTCTAATCTATTGGAATTGTCCTTGGGTAGATCCCTCCGGCTCTGGCGGATCATAGGACGGTTTTCCCTAACCTTAGTCACCTTATAACTCCATGAATCCTATAATTGCCATGAAACCTTTGATTGAAAATCTCTCAAAGTGTTTATGAATATAAACACATTTTTGTTGACACTTTGAGAGTTTTTGTTTCTTATGAAGGACTCCCCCTTCACATGTGCTTATGAATTTTTAAGAAATTTGCACATGCGTGAGGAGTTTGCACTTTTTGAATTGATCCACTTTCAGTGAACATGACCGATTCGAGACACGCTTACATCACTAGTTAGACTAGCTTGAAGTTATTACCCGTCCTGGTCAAGTCCAAAAAAAGTCTCTCGATACGGTACATTCTACTCAGACAAGTCCTATTCGAGACACGCTTACATCACTAGTTAGACTAGCTTGAAATTATTACCCGTCCAGGACAAGTCTTTTCGATTACTAACATTTTAAGCTTCGTCAATTCATTGGTACATTCTGAGTCTAGCTCTTTTGAGATTCAGTAACAAGCTTTAAACATCTTTGATCACATTTTAATCATGTCTTCTCCCCCTCAAAAATAGCATATCGTGATATTTTTTATATCAACTGATTAAGAAAAAGCTTTTTGGAGAGATAGACAGATTTCATTTTGCATGAATTCGGAACATTTTGTTTTTGTACTCCCCCTTAATGATAGCACATTTTAAAATCAATTAAGGGTTTTGAGGGAGTTATCTTGAGCACTCATTTGAAAGATTTTGAAAAATCTTTTAATGAATCTTGAAAAAGTGCTCAAGATTACTATTTTGAAAACGAGTTTTTGTTTGAAGTCTTTTTCGTTTGTTTAGACTCGAACTTTTTGAAAAAGATTTCGTCCTTGAAAATATGAGTCCTTGATTTGAAAATAATCAGAAGTCATTGTTTAAGCCCGGGTTTCGTACTGAAGTATACGAAAGCCATTGTGAAGAAACTTTTGAGAAACGACATATTTTTAGAAAAACATTTTAAAGAACTCCCGTTCAAGCATCTGTACATGTCCGTATCATTGTTGAATGACATTTCTAGAAACGTACAGAATATTGATTTATACGAGAGATATGTCGTGAGAAGAATATTTTTGGATTTTTTGATTTTATATTGTTTTTGTATTTTCTGAAATTTTATATTTTTGTATTTTGTTGGTTTTTCAAATTTTGTATTTTTCTTTTTCAAAAATATTTACAGCGAAGTGATTTTGAAAACATTTTTCAAGAAGATTCGAGAAGACGTTCTAGCTCCTCAGGAGTTAGGCTTCGCATGCCAATTCGTCGAACTAAATAGTCAAACCTTTCTTTTGGAAGGGCTTTAGTAAATAGATCGGCGAGTTGGTAATCAGTCTTAACGAAAAATAATTCAACAGTACCCTCTTCCACATGTTCTTTGATGAAGTGATAGCGGACTTTGATATGCTTCGTCTTAGAGTGATGTACGGGATTGCACGAGATGGCTATGGCACTTTTTGAGTCACAATACATAGGTATTTTGTCAAAAGTAAAGCCATAATCTGTGAGCTGTGTCCTCATCCAAAGAACTTGGGCACAACACGCAGATAGAGACACATACTCGGCTTCGGCGGTTGATAGCGCAGTACAATCCTGTTTCTTTGACAACCAGCTTACTAGCTTTTCACCCAAAAATTGTGCTCCACCTGATGTACTTTTTGCTGTAACTTGATCTCCTACATGGTCGGCATCTGAAAAGGCTGTTAGATTAAACCCTGAATCCTTCGGATACCAAAGTCCCATGTTAATGGTTCTTCGTAGGTACCGAAAGATCCTTTTAACCTCTTTGAGGTGAAGTTCGGTAGGCTTTGCTTGAAACCGTGCTAACAAACAAACAGCAAATTGAATATCAGGTCGACTAGCAGTTAAGTACATGAGAGAACCTATCATGCTCCGATATTTTTTCGGATCGACGGGTTTCCCAAACAAATCAGCATCAATTTTTGGTGAAGTGACCATTGGAGTACCAACAGAATCACAATTTTCCATTCCATGTTTTTTCAAAATCTCTATTGTATATTTAGCTTGATTGATAAAAATACCACGAGGGGATTGATGTATTTGTAAACCAAGAAAGAATTTTAGTTCCCCCATCATGAACATTTCAAATTTGCTTTTCATGAGATTTTCAAAATGTTTTGAATGATTAGGATTGGTTGATCCAAAAATTATGTCGTCCACGTAAATTTGAACGATCAAAATGTCATCTTTGAATTTTTTGATAAACAAGGTGTCATCAACCGTTCCTTTTGTGAAATTGTTTTTTAGCAAGAAAGATGATAGTTCGTCATACCACGCTCTTGGAGCTTGTTTTAAACCATAGATGGCTTTCTTAAGCTTGTAGACGTAGTCTGGATGATCTTTGTCGATGAATCCCTCTGGCTGACTCACATACACTTCTTCTTTCAGAGTTCCATTCAAGAAAGTTGTCTTAATGTCCATCTGATAGACTGTGATGTTTTTGTGAGCTGCATAGGCTAAGAAAATCCGGACTGCTTCAAGTCTAGCTACAGGCGCGAATGATTCTTCGAAATCTATCCCTTCTTCTTGTGGATATCCTTTAGCCACGAGACGAGCTTTGTTACGAATTACAGTCATTTCCTCATCCAGTTTGTTCTTTCACAACCACTTGAGATCAAGAACGCGTTTATTAAGTGGTCGTTCAACAAGTTCCCAACTATCATGTAACAGGTATTGAAGAAGTTCATCCTGCATCGCTTCTATCCAAGGGTATTCTGCCATTGCTTCCCGAATGTTCTTTGGTTCTTTGAGGCTGATTGAGCAAATATAAATGCACAATTCGAGATCGGTGGCAAGTTGTCTCCTCGTCTGAACTGGCTTTGAAGGTTCACCAATAACATGTTCTATTGGATGGTCTTTTGTCCATTGAAACGTAGAAGGGTACCTTGGGTGTAACGAATGTGTGTCAGATGGTTCTTGTAACCTTGAAGAAGATTCAGCAGAGTCTGTTGCAAACGGGTTTTCAAATACTTCTTCTCCTTCTTCTAACGCAACATCGTTTGAATTATTTGTTGGTTATTCTTGAAAATTTGTATTTTGATTTTGTTCATCAACTCTTGGTAGTTCAGTTTCAAGTACTGGAGTGGCTTGAGTAGATGTAGATGATGTTGAGGTAGTTGGTGCTTCAGCTTCGATTGTTGTAGATGCATCCAGTGGTGGTGGTGGTGGTTGATTTTGAGCGGGTGCAGCGGAATGTTGTTGCGATGCATTTGTCGAAGTTCCACCATAAAATTCATCAAACATTAACTCGAAGAAATTTTCCAGTTCTTGTTCTGAAGGTTTGTCCGTGTTTGTTGAATGAGCTCCATTAGGCACGAGTCCTGAACTGATGTGTCCAGAAGTCTGACTGTTTGGTGCGGGTCCTAATCTGGTTTGATTAGAAGCCATTGGATTAAGCGCGGGTTCTAGAGCGTATCTCTCAGAAGCCATTTGTGAAATCTCGTCAAACTTCACATTCATCGTCTCCATTATCCTTTTCGTTCTTCTATTATACACCCTGAATGCCCTCGAGTTTTCTGAATATCCAATGAAGATTCCAATATCACCCGTAGCTTTTAACTTTCCTAGATCTTCTATGTCATTCGTTGGATAGCACAAAGCGCCAAATACGTGAAGGTAAGAGATGTCAAGTTTACGGTTGTTCACTAGCTCATATGGGGTTTTATTGAATCTTGGATGGACTAGGGATCGGTTTTGAGTAAAACAAGCAGTGGCTACAGCATCAGCCCATAAGAATAGTGGTGCACTAGAAAAAATCAGCATTGTGCGAGCAGCTTCCACAAGAGTTCGGTTTCTTCTTTCAACTACCCCATTCTGCTGTGGAGTTCTAACAACTGATGTTTGGTGAGTGATTCCAACATTTCAAAATAGGTTCTTAACTCCTGATTTGTGAATTCTGTGCCATTATCTGTTCTTACAAACCTTACTAGAGCTTGAAGTAGAACTTGAATACGCTTCAGAAAGGTGATGATGATACCTGGTGCTTCGTCTTTTGATCTCAAAAACTTTACCCAAGTATATCTTGAATAATCATCAACAATAACGAGAATATGCTTCTTCCCATTAATGCTTTCAACTCTCATTGGGCCACATAAGTCCATGTGCAACATATGTAACCTTGCTTCCGAACTAGGTACGGTTTTGGGTTTATATGATGCTCTTTTACTTTTTCCTTGTTCGCATGATGGACAAAGGTGTTCCTTGGTGTATTTGAACTTAGGAAGTCCGGTGACGATGTTGTCTTTGGCTAACTTGTTGATCGTGTTGAAATTGAGATGGGATAATCTTCTATGCCACAGCCAGGACTTAGTTTCGGTTGCCCTTGTCATAAGACAAATTGGTGATGTAGAAGCCATTTGGTTGATGTCGATAGCATACAAGTTTGTACCACGATTACCAATTAAGAGATCATCACCAACCAAATTTCTAATAAAAACCGTGTTTCTCCTGAATGCAACTTCTAAATCTGCATCACAAAACTGCCCAACTGAAAACAAGTTTTAAAAAATTCCCAAACTGAAGATCTCCATAACCCTGAATAGCTGCTACATGATCATTTCCAAAGCGTACAATTCCCATGAATTTCCAGATGAAATTGATCAGCAGCTTTAAATTCCCGGTCATGTGCTTGGAGCAACCCGAGTCGACGATCCAAAGACATATTTCGATAACCTGCCAATAACAGAAGAATTTGTATTTGGACACCGTTTTGAATTGGGTTCCATGGGGTTAGGGGTACATTCTAAATCACACTCATAGATAGTTGCTACTTGTTTAGCTTGAACTATTTCTAATTTGCCATCCTTGAGTATAAATTCTCTACCCGTTGGAATCCAAACACAATGCTTAAGATAGTTCCTAGGTATGCGACTATTAGTGGTGTTCCTAATTCTTTTAATTAGGTTTCCAACAAATCTAGATTTTGCACTAGGACCTTTCAAAACGCTCTACTGTTCAGGCGTAACATTCACAGTCTTAGAAACACATTCATCATGAACATCATTAATTAAACATTTCTTGCATATTAAACAAACAGTGTCATTACATGCATTAGAACCAGTACTCTCGACATTACATTCAGATGAAATATGTCTCTTATTAGAAAGCGATAAATTCCTAGGGTGTTCTTCTACTTCTTCAACTTTATTCTTGCAACTACTCTTAGAGACAGGCGAGACTCTATTGTTCCTTGTATTGCTCCTAGGCTTTAGTCTGCTGCTCCTAGAGGTGCTTTCTAATCCTGTAGAAGATAAGGCACACACATTAGGATTTATATTGTTGTCCTTTTTAGCATCCCTAGATTCTTTAGAATTAACCTTTATGCACTTGTCATTTGTCTTAGATGTTGAGGCAGACGCACTAGTCGGACTAATCCTAAAAAGGCCAGGTGTTATCACTTTTGGTGTTTCGACAACCACTTTTCCTTTATCAACAATCTTTTCATTTTCACTTTTCTTAGGCAAGAGTGTTGGAGTGACTGGTTTTGTCAAATCCTTTTTCTCATCGACTTTTGGAGCAAACCGTGAAATTGACATTTTCGGTTTTTGAACCGTGTTTGAAACAGTTGGTTTCTCCGAAGTCAATGGTTTTTCAAACTTGGTTTCCTCACCCTTTCCTTTTTGATTTTTAAGCTGAGCCCTCAAAAGATCATTATTCTCTTTCATGTTCTTTAAGGCACGCTCATACGACAATTTGTCATACTTGCATTCTTCCTTTTTTCGATCAAGTTGTTTACAATATGACACATTTTCTTTTTCAAGCTTTATAAGAGCATTTTCATATTTTGAAACAATTGTGGAGGTCTCAGCTCTTAGTCTTTCATCGTCTTCAACAGAATATGTTTGTAAAATGATGGACATAATATCAGTGGTCATAACAGCTTCGAAAAGAGAATCATTTAGGTTTTCCAAAACATTCATGTTTTCACGAGTATCATTAGCTTCGTTTACCAGGGATTTGTGGTCCTTGACAAATTCGGCCGTTTCTTTTAAGAAAGGTTGTTCAAAATGGATTACCCTCGCACTGATGTTATTCAGTGGGATAGTAATTTCGTTTTCAAAAACTTTTTTCTGCTCAATATGAAAACTGGAATGCCAGTTGTTAATATTGATTGTAGTTTTAGAAGCAACAATATTTTGAAGTTCTTGAATTCTCTTTTTAACGTCATCCAGAATGTTTCTAGCCCACTTGTATAAAAAGTGTTGTTAGAAGACATTTGTACCATTTTTGAAAGAGATTTGGAAACAATTACTTTCTTAGAAAACATTTTTGAGAATGGTCGTTTTATGGAAAACACAGATGGTTCTTTTTGTGGAACAAAAGTAATTCCCGAAAGTTTGTTCAATTTGTTGTAATCAATGGGTTTCAAATCCTTTTGTTTCATTTTAATTATGCTCTCTTCGACATGTTCTATCGTTTGCACAGAATCCCGAACGACGGGAGGATCATGTTTGGTGTAAATCACATTACCATTATACAAAACATTCTGTTCTTGCTGAGCTTTCTTGAGATTACTGGGGGTGTTGTTACCCAGAGCCACTTTATGTTTCGTATGGTAAATCGGATTAGTTTGATTTGAAATCATTTTCATTGTTTGACTTGACTGACCCGACTTAACCACTAATTCTTCTAAATGTGCAATCATGTGTTCTGACTCTACGATTTCGGCCAAAAGTTTGTCTTCTTTCTTTGCAAAGTCCTTTTTCAACTCATCCCTTTCTTTTTCAAGATTGGTATAAGCTGTTTTTTGTTTAGAAAGTTGGTTTTGTAAATCAGAAATTTCCGCGTTTAAAGCTTTTATCTTCTTGAAAGAATTAACATCAAGTGTATCAAACTTGAGTTGTAATTGTTTTTCCCTTGAAACGGAATTTTGATAACCAGTTTCTAATTCAGACACTCTTTTGTTATGAAATTCAAAAGCTTTAACGTTTTCTTTGTAACTCTCAAGCTCAGCGGTCAATTTAACATTCGCGGCCTTAACATCGCGATTGACCTTTTTCACATTCTCAATTTCAATACGACAACTATTCAATAATGATTCAAACAAAGCAAGTGTTTCCTCATCATTCTCAGCATGCTGTGAAACGAAGCCTCCATTATGATTCACATCTGGAGTCGCTGAAGGAGTATTGCTACTACTTGGCGTGTCCAGGAATGTATCATAAGCAATGTTGCAAAAATCGTGAATCGGTCCCGAGGCGGTCGAGGGCCGTGTAGCGATTTTTGGCCGATTAATCACCGATTCCAAGGTCCAAGGCCGATTAATCGGCCGATTACCTTGTAATTCGCTCCAAGGTCCAAGGCCGTTCAGCTTGTAATCGCCGATTAATCGGCCTTGTAGGCCGATTTTTGCAACACTGATCATAAGTGGATGCTTGCTTCTCAAAATGCTGTTCCTCATGAGGAGACATATCAAATATATCATTATTGTGACATGTGTTGAAATTGGATACCTCAGATGGTGCATTGGTGTCATAAACAGGAAGTGTATCAGAATCCGTGTCATACTTAGCTTCCTGAAGATTCGCCATGAATATGCAGTTCGCATCGATATCCTCTCTATCTTCCATGTCATCCATAAGAGCCATAAAATCATTCTCCTCTGCGTTCAACTGAAACCCAGCATCATTCTTTTGTGCCAACAGCAATGCTTTCTGCAAGTACGCTGTGTCTCTTTTGTTCGGCTTAGTAGGACAGTTCCTTGCCATATGACCTACACACTGGCAGTTGAAACACTTTACCGGATTACCCTGATTCATATTTCCCAAATACCCAACTACTGGAGCTGCAACATTTCTATTCTGATTACCCATTGCCTGATTACCAACATTCTGACCCCTCTGATTTCCAACAAACTGACCCATCTGATTCCCTGCATATTGACCATACTGATTCCCTGCAAACTGACCTGCATTCTGATTCCCTGCATACTGACCTGCATTTTGCATATTCTTATATCCTTGCTGATTCCCATAAACTCCAACCATTTGGCCTTCATTGCCCATATTGAAACTCGGCAGAGCAAACTGCTTGTTGCGAGTGTTCGATGAGATCCTTTGGTTGTTGTTTGTTGGTGTAGAATAACGTCCTTGGAATGCCTTTGACAGAAAAGCAAACGCTTGGGACAATGCTGGAGTAGCTTCATCATTGTCAGTGAATTCCGGTTCTTGGAATTGTGGGTGTTGCTGTTGTGGAATAACTTGTTGTTGTTGTGGGTAGAACTGTTGTTGGTAGACCGGTGTTGGTTGTAGAATGCATGATGGTTGCATGTAGTTGTGAGTAGAAGATGATGATGGTTGTTAAGTGTTCACTGGTAATGGTGTTGGTGTATTAGCAATTAATGCAAGAGGATCATGATTCTTTGCCAATCTTTCTTTCCTTACTTCATTAGCCTCAGCTTGGTTTTGCTTCAAAAAGTCATAGAGTTGATCATAATTCACCTTATGTAAATCCTTTGTTTGATTGACAATTGTAACATAACGACCCCATTCTTCTGAGAGGTTATTGATGAATTTGATGTTTGTTGCAATTGTTCGAGGTGTCAACTTGTTTCTGATTAACTCATTCATCAAAGTGCAAAACCTTGTGTAGTAGGATTCAATCTGTTCACCTTTAGTGGATGTGAAATTCTCCCATTCAGTAAGAAGTTTGTTCTCAACGTCTTGTTGTCCAATCTCTGTTCCATGACATATCCTTCGAACACGTTCCCACATAGCATAAGCAGTTTCACAGCTGTCGACCGCAGCAAAGATCTCCCGTGGTAATCCAAGTTGGATTAAATGCATTGCCATATCATCTGCAGCGATCTGCTTCTTGTCATCCTCTGTGTAATCTGCTTCTGTTTGTTCACGCACGAATGGTTGAGTAGGAGGTGTTGTATTTGGATTGCCTTCAATTTGAACTTGTCTTGGCTTGAATGGACCATTTGTAATGGAGTTGATCATTAATTTACCATCAGGCTTTGTTTTGATGTAACGAAGCATGCGGCTTGTCCATGGGAGATATCCACCTATTTCAAGCATTGGAGGTCGATTTTCCGCACCGGCTGCATGAATATCTTGTTGAGTTGCCATGATTTGAATTCAAAGTGAAACGTTGTTCTGAGGATCTTTTGAAAGATAACAAAGGTTGTTGTTGTAGATTAGATGGTTTGGTGAAGTTGAAAGACGTTCTCGGTAATTATTTTAGTGATTTCGAATTTCCCTCCAAAAATAAAATTTGAAAATTTTTCTCGCCCAAATTTGAAAATCACTAACAAATGGAATTCTAATGTTACTAGAAAGATTTGAGTTTTAAAAATTTTGACGCCAAATTTTACCCAAAAAAATTTGAATTTTGGCCTAAATATTTGAATTTCGGGCCAAAATTTTCAACCTTATACCAAAATTTGAATCTCGCGTAAAAATTGAACATTAAGTCTCGTGTAAAAATTAAATTTTACTCAAATTTTCCCGCCAAAAAACTTTTTTTTTTTTTTTTTTTTTTTTTTTTTTATTTTTTTTAACTCGGTAAGGTTTGTGATTGTCTAACTCGGTAAGTCTGTAAACTGTCTAACTCGATATGTCTTAAAACTCCAAACTCGGTATTGCCTAAAAGTTTGTCAAACTCGGTAAGTGCTGAAGGTTCTCAAACTCGATAAGTTCTCAAACTCGATAAGATCTCAAACTCGGTAAAGTTATCAAACTCGGTAAGGTAAAGAAAATTTGGGCAGAGTTTCGCTTCATAAGTAACCATAAATATCCTTACTCGATGAACAATAAGGCAAAAAGGCTAACTCGCCAAGTAAATCCTAACTCGCAAGGATTCCCAAACTCGGTAAGGATCAAACTCAAACTCGACAGAAACTTCAAACTCGCAAGAAATTGACCCTAACTCGCTAGACAGAAATACCCAAACTCGGTAACAAATTTCTAACTCGCCAAGTATTTCGTAACTCGCAGAAAACTTTCCTAAGTCGAAAAAAAATTTCTAACTCGAATATATTTGGCGATGAACAGTAACCTAAATCACGAAAATCACCTTTATACCAAGTTTTTTCAACCAAATCAAACCTAAAACAACCTATATTATCCCTAGGCGATTGATACCACTTGTAGGACCGTAGAACAACCTAAATCACTATTGAATCAAGCTTAAACCTAGAGAGAGAAAGTAAGTAGAGAGAGAGAGAGAGGGAACTCTAGTGTGTGAAATAATGACCTTGTTATTACTAAGAGAACCAACCTCTCAAATGAGGTTTACAAGAGTATTTATACTAATAGTCTAGGGCATCTCTAATCTTTTACTTTATTACATTAATGGCCCTTAGACTTTTACAAAACATGAGTACTAAGCATAAACTTCATCATAATGATATTCTAAAGCAACCTATAACTACACATTAATGACCGACACTTTTTATAAATAAAAATACGATTCTAACATGCATGAACACACAATAACTACCTATCATTTTACATCCAATAGCAGTTTGACCAAAACTAATCCAACATAACTATATTTATATCAAAGGTAACACACAACACATATGTCACAACACAAATGTCATAAAAAAAGTTTTGTAACATAACTTATCATATCATCCATGGCTTCTTCTTCTTCCAACAATTTGGCAAAAGCAGTCAAGAGGCATTTCAAGAAAGAGTTGACTCAAGAGAGGGGCTGTTTGAAGCGATTTGTGAAAGAACTTAATCAACTACAAAAGAAAGTTAAAGACCGTCAAGTTCCACTCAATGAGACTCATCATCTGGGCCCATTGAACCAAAATTCAGATACTATTCTACGTTGTCTAATTGAAAGGATTATTTTGTTGACTGCTCTAATTAATGATATCAGTGATGGAATTCGAGAGAAGGAACGCCAAGCTAAGCTTATGGAGGTCCATGAAGAAGTCTCATCTGCACCAAAAAAAATATAAAAAAAAGTCTCATCTGATGAAGATTAGAGTATGATCATGATGATTGTCTTTTGGGGTTATATTATGGCAGTTATTTTCTATGTTTATGTTGAATAACTTTGAATGAAATGGCTTTAAGCCTGATGTTGTAATGACTTTGGTAAAGGATTAATATTAAGTTTGTAGTTATCTTTCCTATTCTAACTGAGGTCTGCATATAATATTACCTGTTCGTGATGCGCAGTAGTATGTTAGAAACAGGTGAAGAAAATGTTGGTAGATTAAATGATACCGCAAAAAACATAGTAACTCATCACCAGGTTCAACATCAAACAACAACAAACTTGAATGCAAGATTGTTCAAACTATAATCCAAATCAACTAAATCTAAACACCAAATCAGTACGAAATCTTACAATGGCCCATAATAACAACAGTACGAATTCATGATCTTTGATCAAAATATAAAATGTCAACAAGTAAACAAATTTACATTTCAAGAGTAAACAAAGTGATTAGATTGATGAAAGATACATAATACAACCATTGTTAATAATTATGATAACATACACACACACAAAGTAAGTGAAACATTAAGAAATAAACAAATTATCTTCAATCCTTTTGTAGACATCAACAATTTGTTTGCGTATTTCCGCTATTGTTGTATTGCGTTCTTCAATCATCTTCTGGCGTTCCTGTATGATCTCCTCATCCCTCTTGATTTGTTTTTCATGAAATTTTATACGCTTGTTATAAAGATCAATCAACGTTTTTCAGTTCCATAAGCGCCAGAATGGCATTTATCCCATATATCTTGGGGTATGTCGAAACTCTTGTACTTCTCAGGCATAGGAGGAATAGAATCATCTCTTGGTTGTTTATTTTTCCTGGAATCAGCGTTTGATGATGAAGATGCCATTAGGGTGAATGATTGACAAAAATGGGTGAGATAGTTTGTTATTTATACTAAAAGAAAATCCAACTGAAAAGTCACTAACCACCAATCGGTGTGTTTAAAAAATAACTGAAAGTCACTAACCGTTAGTAATAAATTACAACGGTAGTCCCTATACACCTTTAGTCAATGAATCACTAAACCGTGTGTCTTTTCCAAAGCTTAAAAACCGTTCAGTTGCCTTTGTCAATGGTTATAAATTGGAACATCTATTCACAACTAAATCATTCAAAATAACTTAAATATTTACACAAACCAAAAATGGCATCAAGCTCAAAAGAGAATGTTCAAGAGACACAAGCAAATGCTCCAATTACAGACAATGCAGGAAGACAACAATCACGAGCAAATGAACCCACGTAAGTTTCTCATTTATTGTGACTTACTATATGTACTGTTTATCTAATTATTTTTGTACGTTATGAATTGTTACAGCAAACAGATACTCGAAGACATTGAGGATACTACCACTGAAGAAAGTGAGGAGAAATAAGCTTTGAAGAAGCTGTGCAATGGTATTATGAAGAAAAGGAAAAAAACGGCAAATTAAATTGATACACTTTGAAAAAAAAAAAAAAAAAAAAAAAAAAAACTGCTCAACCAAAGGCAAAGAAGAGTAAACATAAAAACTCTTGGAAGTAGATGTGGGCTAACAAAAAAATGAACCTTGTGTTTGAGGAACAGGAACAATCATCCGACGATGAGTATGTAGATTATGACAACTTACATAAAGCATTTGATCCTGAAAAATCGCCCAAGTTTAATGTGTAATTGTATAAGATAATATTGTTTTTTGTTTATTGTGTTATTTTTTAATGAAATTTATATTTTTGTTTTTTTTTTACTTGACTTAAAGTGTTTATTTTGTGTATATATGCAGAAGAAGTAATGTACAAATTATGCTCCCAAATGCTTTGTGCTAAACATACCCACAAAACCATCACCCAATTTACATGTATACAAATAAGATTCTATACACATGTCTTACAACAACTATAAATATATAACTAAGTTTCACACCTTCTTTGAGTCCCTCCTTGACATCTTCATCTTGGTTGACTGTGAGGTCTGTTGCCTGCACTATCTTTGATTCCTGGATTGTATTTGGTAGCACAAGCCGAGTACTTCTTCATTATGACTACCAGACACCTCCCTAGACTGGTAACACAGACTCCAATAATATAGGATGATAAGAAGGAAAAAGAGGATATGGCAAAAGAATGTATTTGCACCAAATACACTTGTACGACATCCTCTCTTCCCTAGTTGTCACTCTATATTATTTGATTATGATTAATCAATTTCAGCTGTCATTGCTTCGATCATGGTATAACAGGATGCACTCATAAGGTAGTCTTATATAGCGAGACATGAGAAAGAAAAAGAGGATGTGGCAAAATGAATTTGCACCAAATACACTTGAACGTCATCCTCTTTTTTTCTTTCCCACATCTAGCTATTAAGAAAACTTTATGAACAATGCTGTTATTTAAAAGTGCTGATGAGTGTGTAAATACTCATCATTTTTGGTCAATCTGAACTGCAAAAACATTTAAAAACACTCAATAATGCATCAAAATACTGAAAATATCCCAAAGATTGTGTTTTATATGTTTCAGATGCAAAATGAGTAAAAACAGATGAAAATCGAACAAAGTTTGCATATTTGGCAGTTTGAGTCCCACAACTTTCAAAACTTGTCAAAATTAGTCCCTAGGCATTTATTTTGAAAGAAAAGTCAACCTAAGTCCTTTAAAAGTCAAAAGTTATCAAAAATGATCCTTGGGTAAAAAGTTTTGAGAATTTACAAGTTTAGTCCCCGAAGTTTTAGAATTGGCATGTTTGGTCCCGGAAAATTCAAAAAGTAGAAAATCTCAAATATGGTCCTTGTATTATTCAGGTTTGGCAAGTTTCATCCTTTTAAGAACTTTGGGATATTTACATTTTCAGCCCCTCAAATTTCTGGAATTACACCATTGGTCCTTGGACTTAAAATTTACTACAACTAAAAGGACTTAACTTTTATACCAATAATCCAATCCAAATAGCCAATCCATAATCCCAGCCCACCATTTCACTACACCCAGGCCCAAACTCACACCCGTATGTAATATTTCCCTGGTCAAACATGACCTTCTCCCCCACTTCCTTCCAAACACTACCACCCCCACTTGGACCTGCAATCCTACACCTCTGCTACCACCTCCCTCCCTTATCCCTTCCAAATACCACACCCCAAGGAGCATTAAATGCCCTTCCCCTCTATACAAGTTATCAGAGCCCCAACTGCTGAAATTAATTTTGGCGCCAAAATCAACCTATGGTCAAGATTGAATTCTACTAATCTAACGGCTCAAAACAGAAGTGGGAAAGCACCAGGGCTCTGTTCTAAAGGTTATAAATGAAAGAAGAGAGAAGGAGGGAAGTCAGACAGTTAGTTGTAGTTCTAGGTATAATTTAGGATCGGATTTTAGTTTAAATTAATGTAATATTTCACAATTAAGCTTTGTAATCTTTTGGTTCAGTAATATAATCACTTTCAAATTAATACAATTCAGTCTTTTTATATGTATGATCCTTCACAGTTAAAATATTAAAAGTTTAAGATTGCATGTATGTTGGATTAGACTTCATGAGCTGTCATAAGCTTGATTTCTGTAACACAGCTTATCTTAGCTTCTCATAGCTATTGGTGAGTTGTACATATCATTGGTACTGCTTTGTTCTCAATTGCTCAAAATTCCACAAAAGTCAATGAAAGTCAAAGGAAACTCTTCATGGTAAAATTCCAATTCAGATGGGTTCTAGATGATTATCATGGGTTGAGTAGCTTGATGATAAGCTCAAATGAGCTTTAGGTCACTGACTTGAGGTAAACTCACCATATCTCAGTTTAATTTCCACTTCAGCTTTGAAAATGCTTTTGTGAATTGCTTCTGTTTGATTACTTTTTAGTTATTACTTCTTGTTGTTTAGGATTTAATGTAGCATGTTTTAGAACCTTGATTTAGTTTCTCAGCTTTAATAAGCATTTGGTAGTATAAAATTCCTCACAGTTACTACATTAAGGGGTGTTTGGATTAGTTAAGTTCACTGAGCTCTTATGATTGTTAGTGTATAAAACTTGTGTAGACAACTCACTTAGGGATAAAATAAACTATTACAAGCTTAAATTGAGTAGTGATAAGCAAGGAAAGTCAAAACTTATCTCAAAATATTCCACACAGTTAACTGTTGTGATTTGGTGAAACTAAATCAATATTTTTGGTTGTAAACTTGTTAAACTTGCTTAGTTTAGTCTCCTTTAGTAATAATAAATCATTTTCAGTCATTTAGATCCAATCAAAGTTAAGAAAAGTCAAACATCATTCAAGTTTTCAAAAGTCAAAATTGTGCTCTTTGACAGAAATCCAAAAGTTGTGGGAATGTTTATGATTTTTGTGTTTAAAGTTAGACCTTGTGCTTTTTATCAATTGAAGCTCCCCACCTCAACTGTGAAATCCCACAGTCATTATATTTTTGTGATTTTTCTAGTGGGCCCCACATCCCCTCAAACACAGCTGCAGGGGGTATCACCTCCCCTGCTGCAGCAGCACCACCCCCACTGCCACCACTTTGGTGGGTCCCACAGGCCACCTCAGTGGGCCCCAGTGGGTGTTCTTGGATCCATTGTGTTCCCAAGCTTGCTGTCTCACCATTCCATCCAAGCTTTTGAGCTTAAGCTCTGTGGACCCCTCCCTAGATCAGCTGAAAGTTTGTCTCATTTTCTGTGTGAAATCAAGGAACTCAAGTGCTTATTTTGGCTTATTGGCTTATTCAGTGGTACCATTTTGTTGTTTTGGCTTCATATCAGTCCATCTCACTTGTGTGCACTTAAATCCACCCCTGTGGACCTCACATAAGCTTATTTCCATCTAAAGTCAACAAAAGTAAACTGTTTTTGCTTTTTGTGTCCATTTTGCTTATTTTTAAGCTAGAAAAAAGTTGTATTCACAAAAGTTTCTTATTTTCAGTAGTTAAATAGATTTCCAAAGAAAAACCAGAAAAATCCAAAATAATATTAAGTGATAGTTTCTATTTAATATAATTTATCTTTTTAATTTCCCTTTTTAGCTTTTTATTAAGTAATTTGCATTTTTATATTTTTCTTAATTTTCTTTTATATTAAAGTATCTTTAGTAATTTTTCCAGAAATTTATATTGTCATTTAGTACATATTAGATTTAATATTAGTTTTATTAATTAATATTTAAATATTAAATAGCATAATTAGTTTTTATCAAGTAATACTTAGTTTTTATATTTTTCCTAGCTTTTATATGTTATAAAATAAGTTTTGGAATTTCTCATAATTTTTACTGTTCATCTTCTATTTTTTATAATTTAATTAGTTTAAGTAGTAATTAATTAATAATTAAGATAACAATTAGTAAAATAATTTAAAAATAACTTTTATAAAATTTTTATAATTTTTTAGGATTCCTGTGATGGTTAATTAGTTTTACAAATTTTCTCATAATTTTCTACGTCATTTAGGTATTTCTAGTAATTAAAAAGTAGATTTAAAATAGTTTTTATAAATTATTAAATAGTTAAATTAGTTTTTAATTAATAATAAATAATAAAATAATCAAAAAATTAATTTTCTTTTTAATTAAATTTCTTTTAATATTAAGTCTGTAAACGTTTCATTTCGACCCCCTGTAGTTTATATTTGCTTAAAACTCACCTTTTTCTCAGCATGCAATCGTGTCTGATTTTATATTGATTTACGTTTATGTACATCTGTTTCCCACAACTATTAATGCTATTATTCCTAATCATTCCAGTAGTGTAAAACAATTTCAAATCATTATCTGGTTACTTCCCATTCAAATTCACCCGATCACAAACCCGTTTTTATACCATCACACCTCGTTGGGACATAACGACCCGGAGAAACACTGTATTCCGCGGAGAATTGAGCCTAAGGAGTTTGACTATATTGACCACATTCGTGGTTGACTTTAGTTGACTGCTTTTGCCTCAATCAAGTGCAAATAGTACATAATAAATATCATTGACACGGGCAATGCATAGGTTAAGAAAAGAAGTTTATAACTAAAAGGTTGTTTCGCTGTTTAACATGATGCACTCATAAGGTGTTCTTATATAGCTAGAGATGAGAGAAAGAAGAAGAGGATATGGCAAAATGCAATTGCACCATATGCACTTGTACGACATCCTCTTTTATCTTTCCCACCTCTCGCTATTAAGAAAACTTTATGAGCTGTAAAGGAGTTGATTAAAAAAGTTATAAGGTTAGAGTGGTAGGAAACGTGTCGAACGGGATAAAAAAGGAGTGTGTTTTCTCGTAAAGAAACGGACTACAACTTTATCGCAGACAACACGGTTCTTACCACTCAGAACTGTGTACATATGCAAGTGGACACACTTTGGTACTTTGAGCCTCAACTCAAAATCTCATTGCCATGTCGACGAAATTTGTGCAAGGGTTTGCGCCAAATCGATTGCAATGACACTGACATAGGAATGGGTTTTCGAGGGGAAGCTCAAAGTACCAAGGTGTGCCCAATAAAAAAGTTATCGATTCTAGAAAAGCATATGAGTGACTCGTGTTGAATGGGATAATGAAGGATGGTGGATTGCCATGAACAATACACGATATATCATTATCACAATCAACACGCCTCGATTATCAAGGCCTATCTATCTGACGATGTATATGGGTTCCATTGCTTAATTTGACCGAGTTACCTAAGGTCATTGGAGTGTCTCCGTGTCAATATCAAGCACTTCAATGTCCTTAGGTAAATCGGTCACTTTAAGAAATGGAACCCATCTACAACATTAGATAGGTGGGCCTTGATAATTGAGTTTTCCAAGGTGAAGTTGAATGTAGCAAGATGTGTATTGTCGCATTACTTTGTGGATGGGTGGTTTTATATCATAAAAAAAAATGGAATGAAATAAACCAACATACTTATCCCTCCCAAGTACCCCAAGAGTTCCTTTTGTCGTTTAAACTCCCTTTGAACAAAGGTCTGCACCAGGCGAATTGCTAGATTGTTGAAAAAACAAAAAGAACTATAAACGAACTCAGAATGGGTAACTATATTTAAATTCCAGTCTCATTTATAAAGTTAAACCATTCATCCACAAAGTAATGCGGCCACCAAATACATAGCATGTTACATTAAACTTCTCTTTGAATCACTTTTTCTAGAATCTGTAGAACCGTAGAGGGGGGGGGGGGGGTGAATACGGTTTCTTAGGCTTTTAAGAAGTTTAAAAACTTTAAGCCTCAAAGAAACCAAGTGGTTGTGTAATCAATCCAAACAACCACAAACACAAACAAAGTATATAAAGCAAGTAAAGAAAGACTCCATGATATATACTGGTTCGGGATGGGGGTTTATACCATCCATACGTCCAGTTGCGAATCCGCGACTCCGATACTATTCACTAGTATAATCCTTTCGGTGGACTACAAACCGTTACAATTCACTCCACCGATATTCACCAATATCGATGCTCACAAAGAAGGAGTTACTCATCAATGGTATTCCGCCCTCGGAAACCACCCAAAAGAATCTCACGATTCGACTTCACCTAAGGATCACAAAGATCACTACTAAGACTTCCACCCGGAAGTATCAAACCCCAACTAGATCCCCAATGATCTAGGCTTGGTCACCAAGACACAAGACTTCCCTTACAAACAATTGAATGAATAAAAGTTTGTTTTATCAACCAAGTCCTAACCTAACCTAGAGACTCGATTGTAATAGAAAGGGTATAAGAAAGAAGACCCTCGATACAATCACAAGAGTGGATTAGGTTCTTGTGATTATTCTCTTGCAAAGATATGTGTTCTTCCAAAGATGTTAGTGTAAAAATCAAGAACACAAGATTAGAGATAGAGAGATTGAGAGCTTTGAGAGTGTTTAGAGAGAAAGAATAATGGCAAGAGGTGAGGAATACAAGAGGCAAGGGTGGTATTTATAGGCCAAGAAACCAAACTTGGGAAATTTTACTGAGGCCGGCGCGTCACCCGCGCGTCAGCGCGCCAGGCTTCTGTAAACTTTCTCAAGTTTTGGGTGTTTGGATCTTATAAATACCAATCCTTGCTAAACCCCCAATTGTACTTCACACAAAACCTTAACATTAATCATTCTAAGGTTTGCCAACTCAAATAGCCAATTTGGAAAATGTTTTGTGAAGTGTTTAAAGAGAAACCAAATTACCAAAGGTTTAAAGTGTAGATAAGGTAATTTGGAAGGGGTAGAAGTGTATCTCCTCACATGGCATAGAAAAGAGAGAAAGGATATGCCAAGGAATATTCTAATGCTTGGGGGGAAGAATGTGATGAAGGGTTGAGATCAAATGGTTTGAATTGGATGGATAGGATCAAAGGGAGCCTCTCTTGGTTTTCAAATAATTTTGCATGTGGGGAATATGGATGTATGAGATGATCTCATTTGAAATGGATGGATAGGATCACACATGTCTAGGTTAGGGTTAAGAAAGGATATTCCAAAGGAATATGCTTTGCTTGGGGGAAAAGAGAAATGGAGGGTTGAGATGGTTTTGGTTTGAATTCAATGGCTAAGATCAAACACATGTGGTGGTATAGGGAAGAGGGATTGGATGGATGGTTGAGATGTGTTTGATTTGAATTCAATGGCTAGGATCAAGCCCATGTGGTGATATAGAGATGAGATTGGATGGATGGTTGAGATGAGTTTAGTTTGAATTCAATGGATAGGATGGGAGGAGCCTCATTAGGGTTTTAAACAATTCCCCATGTGTTAAAAATGAAGGGTTGGGATGTGTTGTAAGGGAATGGATGGTTAGGATGTAGTGTGTAAGGGAATATGTAAGGGTGTAAGAGATTGTGTAAGAAAATATTTAATTTGGATATGATTGGTTTTGTCTTTTGTACAAATGGGATTAAGAGAGGATTAAGGCATAATCTAATTGTCATTAAGAATAAAATGTTTAGACAATTAAGATTATAAGTTGAGAAAATCATAGGTTACTTATAAGTTCAAGTAACACAACATCGAGAATCCATAGTTTCATATCTTGTGACTTTCCATGACTCGACGTTCTCACCTAATACATTGGTTCAAACAAGTTAAGTGCTTTGCCTTGATGTAAAGCATAACCCAAGTGGGAAAGGATGCGTTTACGCAAAGTGACCTTTGACTTAGTTTGACCAATAAGGGAGTAAACCCGTTACGTAATTAGAGAAGACGTAAGCACGGGATATGAGCATATGGATGCTTCAACATGATGTTACGTGAAATATACAAGCTCCCTAAGTTTAGAAAAGCCTTGGCTAGAGGCGATAGTTAGAAAACATGAGTTGGCGTTTTCCCGTAAATGGGTGTTTTAAAAGTAGGATCTCTCAAGTCTCAAAACTCGTTTCGAGTGTTCTCAATTAAGCACATAACATATTCATACCTGTATTGAAAGATCCACATTTGTCGGGTAAGGGGAAAGTCGACTTTCAAAATTCGCCCGGAACCATACAGACTCCTGGCGCGTCACCCGCGCATTGACGCGCGGGCAGCGCGCCAGGAGCAGACATTGGCTCCGGCGATTTTGAGCTAACATTTGTTATTTTATGTGTTTCCATGGTTTGTTTGTCATCATTAAAACATAAAGAGATCTTGATCATGTTGCCTCAACAATCTCCCCCTTTTTGATAATGACAAACAAAAACCGAAAGCAAATAAAATTACCAAACTTAGCGAAGACAAAGCGCCCCTTTGGTGTAGCTTGTGTCTTGACCTTTGTCTTGTAATTTGATGAAGTCTTTAACATTACTTGAATGGTCTTCACACTTCTTGCTTTCTTTCTCCCCCTTTTGTCGAATCAAAAAGGCGGGACCGAATGTGCTCCCCCTTGAACATAACTCCCCCTATATCGTTGCTCCCCCTTATTTTAAGGCGGAGATCCATGGGTCAAGAGCCTCACCTTTGCGGTGGCCAAGCTACACATAGAAATCACAAAATACAAACCAACAAAGAAATCCTCACATGTGAAAGTTCCAAGATGGGTTAGGTTACCATTTGGAGACTTGCAACATGGGTTAGTCCACAATGTTATATATATGTATTAGTCCCATATATGTGTCCTAGCTGACTCCACTATCCAAATGTTGAGCACAATATAAAAACGGAGATGAACTAAACATGATTTTCACATATAATTCATAATACATTTTATATCACATAGAAGAGCATAAAGCATACAACAAAGACAATTCCTAATACAAGCTTAGAGACACATTCTACAATCACCTTATTCAAGCACAATATTATATGGTGACTAACTATATTACACATAACCTACAACAAAAGTTGCCCAAGTGGCCTTATTTCTTGCGCTTTTGAGCCGCAACTTTTGCAAGACCTTTCACAATATTTGTTAACATCATGAAATTTTTCTTGTAGGCAAGATGCAACTCCCCCATCTCCTCTTGAAGATCCTTAACATCATTCTCAATCTTGATTGTTTTCTCACAACATTTACACCTACGTGCATGGTCATGAGTTGAAGCATCAAGTTTGGGAGGGAGAGGGTACCCCGTTTTGTACCATATGGGATCACTCCACAAACATTTCATCACATAAGTCCTAAGTATTTGATTATCCATACATGATAGATTTTTCCATTCATCATTTGGTTCTTCATTAATCACAATGGACTTACCCTTGTAGTCATTGTTTGAAGCATAACTCATTTTAGAGAGGAGAATTTTCTAGATGATTTAAGTTTTGAAAGAAGAACAAGAAGTATGTGAAGATGCAAGAAATAATGTGATATATATAGGATAGAAGAAGGGTGGTAGGTATGAGTAAAGAGACTAGTCTTTCATGTTCATGATGAGTTCAACTACAAAGATGCTTGAGGAGATGGCTAAGACATCTAAATCATGTACCAATATTTCATTAGTCATGTGATCAAGAACCTAGCTTTTCACATTGAAACGCTACTAAAACGTGTGTACAAGAGCGAAGATCTAACATACGTTTGTTAGCTTATTTTCCCTATTCGACTTGTCCTAAAGTCGATTGCTATAAACCCTAGTTAGGGTTTTACTCGTTCTTGTTATTTGATTTCTTGTTTGGCTAGAAATCACCAAGGTACACATATCATTTAAATTCGGTTAATTAATACAAGTATTATGATTCTTTACTTCCGCTGCATGCTTTGATGTTTACTTGTTTATTTTATAATTGTTATGATTACTAAACTCCAACAGCCGCCCCTGTTAATTGGAGTAAGCCATAAATATGGGTTTGATAGCCAATTTTGAGACCCATTTATGTTAACCAAATAATCATATAATAATCATATTGATAGCCAATCTTGAGTTTAAGGCGTTGCTGCAAATACATTTGAGATAGCAAGTATGTTTGTCTGCAACTGTTTTAGATGGTAATTTGCATATATAATGATGTGTCAAGTATTGTGTCCAATTGGTGTCTTTTTGGATGGGTATGCTCTATTTATTTAGGGTGCGTTTGGATTTGGATTCGGATGGATTTGGATTTGGATTTAGGTTCAGGTTTTGAAAAAAATAATAAATTAAAATATATGATAAATTAAATTATTTTTTATTGTAAAAGTTGATATAATATTTTAAAATAATAGTTTAGTAATAAAAAATGAAGCATCAAAGTATATTATGTAGTGGACATTAATGTGAGACCCACATGTAATAGAAAAAAACAAAACTATTGATGGTAATTTTTGTAATACTGTCAATTGAGTAGGGAATTCTAGATGGCGGATAATAAGGCTTGAGTCCCAATATTTGGGCCCACTAATATGAACCAAACACATGATTTTTACCATGAGTCCTTGGACCCACGTCAAAACCTAAGAACCAAACGGCCCCTTAATTGCTTGGCATTTAAATAGTGGCACATGACTTTCCATTTAGTTATTTAGTGTCTGGTCTTAGTGTGGCATGCTTTGAAGCCTTTGAGTATTTGTTTTTTCGGGTATGTTGTGCACTATGGGTGTAGGTCTTGTACTGTTCTCTTGGGTCTTAGCCTCTTTAATTGTCTTGTTAGAGAGGTTTGATGCCTTTAGTTTGTAATTTGGTTTGTGGTATTTATAAATTTAGCCGTTCTATTATAATAATAATAATAATAATAATAATAATAATAATAATCCAAAACCATAGTCCTATTCCCATAAACCAACACGGCTACTTTAGTCTTTAGACTTGCCTTATCAAAATATTGATTAAATGGTTACAATCTATAGACATTAAATATTCAGTAAAAACTTAAATCAAAATATTTATAAAACTCATATCAATGATCACCTCACTCACATTACCATAGCATACCGTCAAATTACCATTAAGTAGATGTAGTGGTAACCATCAAACTCATTCTTTTTAAACGAAATTGAAAAGTTTAAGACTATTTATAAACAAATAAAATAATTTAATTTAAAACAAATTTTATTTTTTAGAAATACCCCGACGTCTATTTTTGAATGTTGGGTGGGCTGGAAGGGGGTTCTTATTTGCACCATGTTCGATCATCACTAAACCAAAGCCAAAAACCAATCCACGCGTAGTGACACATTAGTTTAGGGATCACACGTGATGAAAGGTAACTACGAGTGAGTGGTTACGCCATGTCTAACTTTCGTTAACTGTCCGTAATTTAAAAACATGAGTATGAAAGCTCGATTAGGGATGAGCAATAGAACCAGAGAACCGCATCGGAACTGAGAAAATCGAACCGGATCCAGGCTCGATGGTTCCAGTTCCGGTTCTTGAGTTTGAAAATTTTCTATTCTTGGATTGGTTCGGTTTAGGGCCACTAGTTCTTGATTCCGGAACCGAATATCCAATAATTCAAAAAACATGTCATTTTCTTTACTTCCCATACTTAATACCAATTGTGGAAGCTTTGGTTTGCACACAAAATTGGGTGAGAAAGTCGATAAAGCAAATTAATTGGGATGATTAAAGATGATGAGATTGTGAAAAATGTGAAAAAAACAATTAGATAAACTAATCGAAATAGATTAAGGTAAATAAACGGTGGAACCATAAATGGTTATGGTTATTTGGTGTGGTAAAGTTTATTTATTTATTATTATTATTATTTTTTTATGCATTACTTGTTTGTTAAAAATTTGAGCAATGTGAAACATTATAATGATTGACTTTTTGAGTTTATGCTTTATTTGTTAAAAGTTATTGGTTTAAACGTAAACGGTTGTAAACGAGTAAAAAATTCATTTTTTTGCGCTTTTTATTTGCTTAATTCATTAGTTCATGAGGATTTGGAAAATCGGTTCCTAGAGGGTAGACCCGAAGAATCAAAACCGGAACCGGAACCAAAACTGGAGCCAAAAACTATATTCGGTTCGATTCTCGGTTCCTACACAAAATTCGGTTATCGAACCAATGGGGTCTGACTCGGTTCTAATGCTGAACACAATGGCGACCCAAGGCGACATGTGTTTTGTCTGCCACATCAGTTTTCTCTTTCCGACGATCTGCATACGACCAAATTGCCATAGTGGCAACCGAGTTATTTTTTTTTTTATTTTTTTTAAATAAAACAACAAAGTATTATGTAATTTAAATAAAACAAAGTATTTCATATAAATTAATTTTTATACATTCTCTATCTTTAAAAGATGAGTTTTTGTTTTTTTCATAAAACACTCATTCGGCTACACGACCTTCTTTTCCAAAATATTGTCTAACGACCGACGAAGACCACACTCCCACAATAGGGCGACCGACACTAGACCGACGAAGACCATGGGGCGACCGAACCATTGTGTTCAGCCTAACCGGTTCCGACCTGTTCTCATCCCTAAGCTCGATTAACAATTAAAAACAAAACTGAACTGCTATAAATCAACAAAATAAATGCACCGAAGTCCCAAAGACGTGCCACATTTCAAACCATACTCTCTACACTTTTCATACTCCTTGACTCAAAGCCCATCCACGACAACCAACTCACCAACCCATAAATCCTTCCTTCCTTATAAAACCCAACACCAACACAAACTCAAATCCTTGTACCAACCAAAAAAACAAACAATGGTAGGAGTTGTAAACGATGAAAATGATCCAATGGTGGTAATAAATAAACTAAAATTCACATACCCAGGAATCGATGGTCACCCTCCACCTGGGTCAGTCCCTTTGATAGAAGATTTTAGTCTTAGTCTTAAGGGTGGTGAAAGATGTCTTTTGGTTGGGTCTAATGGAGCTGGGAAGACTACTATATTGAAGATATTGGGAGGGAAGCATATGGTGGAGCCTGATATGGTTAGGGTGCTTGGGCGATCTGTTTTTCATGATACGTCGTTGACGTCTTCTGGTGATCTTGCTTATCTCGGTGGTGAGGTAATTTTGTCTGCTTGTCTAGTTATTTGCTAAAATGTTATTGGATTATTATCATAGTTATGTGTTTTGTTTGGCTGAAATGTTGCGATTAATGGCGAATTAGAAATTTAGAATGAATGTCGGACTCTCATTGGGTGTATGGATGTAAGTTTTGAAATGGACATGATGGTTTCATTTGTTGTTCAGATTGTGATTTTCTGGTTGAAATACTCTAATTCGATTTTGAAAAGCAGGGAGAACGACAAGTTGCTATAGTGAAACTAGATAGATTCTTACTTTTAATTGCCTATAGACAACACTCATCCCGATACCCATGTTTTTTATGTCTTGTTTGATTATTTATGTTATTAGAGATCAATCGGGGATGTTTAGATGTACTTGTTCAATTCAAGATTAAGAACTTTCTGATAAGATAATACTTTAATGTTTATGTAATGTATCATTACGGAAATTTTCTTTTACCAAAGAGCAGTTTTGTCGCATCTACACCTTACTTAGCAATTACTTAACTACTTCTCAATATCTGTTTATAGATAGAAATAAAAAACCAATATCATGATCATATTTGTTGAACGATGCAACAAGTGGTGTTCCAACTGCCCTAACAGTAAATCCTAAGGAAGTAAGCTGAAATTTTGCTTGTTCTGCCCCACATTGAAACATAACTTCTGTTTCTGATGCTTTATCATTGTCCTTTGTTCTTATAAATGATACCAGTGTGCTAACCTTACATACTTTACCAATTTCTTTTAATTGCGCATTGTCGCAAGCGTGTAGTATTTGCTGGGAAACCTCATGATATGGGATAACAAAACAATCATTCTCACAGATGTCTGTTTGGTTCATCCAATATGGTTATGTCCATAAGGCGTAAGCAAGTTTGATAAGTTTTCATTATATAAAAAGAAAACAATATAGAGTAGAGAATTTATAAGTACACAATGTGACCAACCGTAAAGCTAGTGGACTATCTATAGGATCCAATCAATGACTGATCTAGAAATTTCCACCAGGGTAAGCATACACGTTTTGTGCATTTTCATCTCTTTAAGACGTTGTAAACCAACTAATTTGAATTTATAGGTGGATTAATAGGAATTAACAAATATGCAAGGCGTACCTTGTTGTTACTTATTAGGTTTTGTTAGTTTAGGCTTGGGCTATATCAATGTTCTGTCAGCTGAGAATTGGAAAATAGCACTTGAGAGCTCAATATGGCTAAATTGAGTTTTACATTTCAAAATGTTCATTCAATAGTATTTAAAGTATGTTTTGGATCCTTCTAGTTAGAAATGGTTGAATGTTGAAAATCTAAGGGTCCTTCTCCTACAAAATAATCTATTAAACTTAGTACTTTCTTTACTTTGTAGTGTTTACTCTATGGTGCACCACTGCCCCCAGTATAGTTGCTTAGAGCTCTGAAAATGGCATGTAAGTCAAGATTACAGAATCCCCGTTTAAGAAGTTCTAGTAGTAGTTATGTTCACAGAGTCGCAAATAGTATCTTGATATAAAAAAAATTCACATTCTATCAAGTCATACGCATCTAAATTGCATCAATTATTGTTTTGATCCCATATAGAGAGTCAAATGCTGCAAATGTGTGGAACCAATTTGCTTTTCCCTTGTTCTTCCTTTAAAATGTATGGACTCATTCACATTGCTGATAATTAGTAGATTGAACTTTTGATTTGTTGAACTGGTAAAAAGTCCTGAAAAGCTGGAGTCTTTCACAGTAAATACAGACATTAGATACGGGCTTCTTCGGTAGTTTATTGGTTGCTGTTGATAATAATGTACATGCTAGAAATAACATCCCAATTGTCTCCATTGCTCTGTATTGATAGTAATTGCTTTTTATCCACAAGACTCCATATTTTTGTTTTTAGAAAGGGGTATTTTGATGATTAGATTATTGATTGAGCCAAAAAGTTAAACTTTTTTGTGAGACAGTGAGAGTTTGTGTTTTTTTGGGTTCTAATAGTTGTTTGAATGAACAGTGGAGAAGGGAAGTTGCTTTTGCTGGCTTTGATGTTGCTATTCAAATGGATATTTCTGCTGAGAAAATGTTATTCGGCGTTGCAGGGGTTGATCCTCAACGAAGAGCTGAGCTAATTAAGGTATGTTAAAAAGACATTTTACATCGTTTCTTTCATTTCTCATACACTTTTTTGTGGGACCAACAGTATGAAAAACTAACATGTTGACTCAACCATCTTTAATTTACTCAGACTTGGAAATTTGTCTGTTAGACCTTAAAAAGGTCAAAGTGAATCTCAGTTTTGTGACTAAGTACATAAAAAATTACAGAAAATCGAATTCTAAAACTATTCTCTCGGTTGAATACTTGAATGTATCCATTTGACATTTATCTAAATTTTAAAAAATTCATCTCTATATTGATATTGTAGATTAGTCAGTAGGAAATGTATTGAAGTATTTGAACTTCTCAGGTTTTAGATGTTGATCTGTCATGGAGGATGCACAAGGTATCTGATGGTCAACGAAGAAGAGTACAAATATGTATGGGCCTTCTAAAGGAATTCAAGGTATTAGCTTAATTATATAAGTTGATGATATTGATTTGGGTCCTGGTTCCATCCTACATTGTCCTTCTGTTTTGACTAAACTGTAATTTAGATAAGTTTGACGATTGTTTTAAATGATGTTTCAAGAGACGAAGTGTTAGATTCTCATATTCCTTTTTTGAAACATTGACCTTTAGCTCGAGTAAGATTTGATACTTGTGTTAAGTTAATCTTCTGCGGCCAATATGTGTGTAGGTTCTTCTTCTTGATGAAATTACGGTTGATCTAGATGTTCTTGCTAGAGCTGATCTTTTGACATTTCTAAAAAAGGAGTGTGAAGTGCGCGGTGCTACTATCATATATGCTACACATATTTTTGATGGTCTTGAGAATTGGCCTTCACACATCGTAAGCTTTTAGCCATATAAACATTTATGTGAAGCTATGTTTGGGTATTGTCGTTGTTGTGGTAACAAAAGTATTGTCATTGTTTAGGTTTACGTTGCTAATGGGAAGTTGCAGTTAGCATCAACTATGGAAGATGTTAGAAAGATGAGCAATCTGTCTCTGATGGTGAGTTGCCCTTCATTTTGAATTTATAATTTAATATGCACGTGCACAGTGCATTCATGTACAATTAAAAAGAAAGTATTTCTTTTTATTGATATTCCTAAGTAAATGGTAGGGTTAACTTTTTAGCTAAGTTCTATTTCATAAATATATGCTAAATTAAAAGCAATTATACCTTTGTAGCTATTAAGGGGCAGTTACATGTTACACCTACCGTTTGACTTTTAAGGTCAAATGTACCGACTTTGAACTTCAAAGTTGTTTCAAGTTGTTTACACATAGGAAATGGTTTTAGGTTTCTGATAAATGCATGTTAGTTTCAAATTTGGAAAGCGATAGATTTGACCTGAAAACTCAACGTGACTGTACCAATCAATAAATAATTTGTTTGTGGTTACAGAGAACAGTAGAGCAATGGCTGAGGAAAGAACGAGATGAGGAGAGAAAGAGAAGGAAAGAGAGAAAAGCAAATGGACTTCCAGAATTTGATAGGCGTGTTGATGGCACTCGGGTAACTGGGGATCCGGTCCGCGTGGTCAACAATGGATGGGCTGCTGGAAGGCTGAATTCAACACTTGCTGGTGAAGAGAACTTTGTCTATAGTTCAAACAGGGTTATGAGACAATAGTCAAACTTGAAACCCACAACAACAGTCAAAACTTATACCCACTACAATAGTCAAACTTGAAACCCACAACAACAGTCAAAACTTATACCCACTACAATAGTCAAAATGTAAACTCATGATAGTCAAAATGAATCCCTATCCAATTGTGTTAATTTTTTCTCCCCAAACTATACACAATCCTCTCTAGGTGCTAAAAGCAAATTTGTAACTAATGCACAAAAGGGCAGCTGGTGTTTCTCTTACTTGTGTTAAATGTACCAGCTGTATCTTATAGAGTCAAGTGTGTGAGTAATTTGTATTTTTGATTTCCTTAAAGCCATGAAAGCCTTGTTTGAAATAAATTATGTGTTACTCACTGTCTCAAAGGTTTAACATTTATTACTTATTTATTCAATCAATTGCCTTAAACTTAGATCTCTGTTTCAATATCCCCATAAGTTAATACAGTCAGATGAGTGATTCCAAGTTATACCAGCTGCCTATCATATGCTATACAGGAATATACTTTCTTCTCGCTTTAGCAAATTCTGATAATCTATGCATGCATCCTTTCTACTAATCTTAGAGGTATAGTCGTATAAGTTCTCACAGTATTATTCTTGCAATCCAATATCGAGCACCCCCAATCTCTGTGTTCACCCATGTTTGGTTAGTAGTGGTTACTATCTTTTCTTTCTGTTACCTGTATGTAGCAGATAGCAATCCTCAAATCTTGTATTTTCCATGAAGCAATGCATCTCATAAGTCATAACTATCATTTTACCTTTTTCATATGAAGTTTTCATCTTTTACTTTTCCCTCATCTAGCAGACTTAGCTATATATTATGTCAAGATGATTTCTGTAAATGCCATACCTGGCCATGTCATGATTCATGTTAACAATTCGTAAGAGGGCAGGCAAAGGGACTGATTATCTAATATAGTTTTTACTGATAAATATGAGTAGCCATTTTAGGCTTTTACATCATGAACTGTTTTTCAAAAGTTTGTGTATACAAACTGATAAACTCAACTGGTGGCGGACCCAGATTAATAGTTATCAGGTGCATACGGAAGACTTTTGGTTCAATGGTATGTGAGTAACTCGTCAACCAAGAGATTTTGGGTTTAATTATCGTTGAAGATATTTGTGAGATATTATGTGTAAGATAGGTGATATATTCGTGTAATAAATTGTCGTTAAAGAAAACATATCGGGTGCATTTCACTAAAACTATAAAAGACACAAAATTTTGGACAATGTACATTTCTCAAAATGTAAATTGTTGACTAATTTGACACTAAGGAAAAAAAAAAAAAAAAAAAAAAAAAGAACCGTAACTCAAATGCATCTCGGAAAACCCTCTCGGTTCTCTCCGAATTCATCCAAAAGGCTTTAGTCTCAACGTCATGTGAGTGTCACATCGACCACAACGTTATAAGTTTCACTATTTAAGTCTAGACGGACGAGACATAAGTGAAATACTATAAGAAGATAAAAAAACAAACTAATAAATACGTAACTCATACTCAGCTTAAAATGCAGCCTCAAAAACACAACCAAAGAAAGAGATTACCAATATCCAAAAGAAGAAAAAATATGTCTATGAAGTCAATATGAAAAAGCGGGGCTGGGTGTAGTGAGAAAAAAAAGTTTAAAATTATTCCGTGTAAATTAATAGTCTGATTATTTATTTATTTTTTTTAAAGAAATAAACAAATAGTTGATGTTTACTTTTTTTAATGTTTCAATTTATTTGTACACATTAAAGGGTGAGTTACCACACCAATCATTAGATGCATCACCAACTTGTACAGTGTGCATCGCGAGTTGTATGATTTGACTAAATCTCTCTATATGTAACAGGGTAACTACGTAATACGGCGGCGGGTACCCTGTGACTATATTTTGCGACGTTCAAATGTTATTCGGTTACAAAACGTCCCTCCAATATTTCATACTGAATTAACTATCATTAATAATAAAAAAAAACCGTTACATAATAATTCAAATACATTTAAAATCATTACAAATAAAACTTCAAAATCGTGGGATTATCATCACGATGTTGCTCCTCTTAATTATCGAAACTCAATCAAAACCGTAGTCCAAAAATTATACCGAGTTTTTTTTTTTTTTTTCCCCTTAATTCACTTAAAACCAAGTACCACTTTTCGCAATTAAAACATTTATATGTCACACTTATAATAATCAACAAAAAATTTGTTCCCACTATTGTAAGTCCAACGAATTGCAGCTCAGGGTGTGTCTAATGAAATTTAGCTCAAGTCCAATAAATAAAACCCAAATCAAATGAACTAAAAAGCATTTGCACTCCATCTTGAGAGAGAGAAAATGAACTATGTGAGAGAGAAAAATAGGCACGACGGGAATAGAGGGCAATACAATGGCAAGCATTTTGGGACTAACTACACCGGTGGGAAACGTAACTTGGCGATTTCGTTCATGTTTTTCAATTTCCCGGACGAGTGGGGGATGGGAAAACTATGGATGATCTTTAAGAATTACGGTACGGTGTTCGATATGTTTATGGCACAAAAGAGGCTCAGGAATGGATTGAGATACGGTTTCGTGCGTTTCAAGTTCGTTAATGACGCGGAGAGCTTATTGAGACAATTACAAAGGATAAAGATCAGGGGTGAGTGTTTAAGAGTTTATGTGGCGTTTGACAGAAAAGGGATTGGTAACAATGAAGGGAGGGCAGGTAGTGATGAAAGAGAAAGACATCATTTCAGTGGTGACAACAGTGGAAGATATAGCAAGTTTACAACAATGGAGAAAAAGGATGAGAGGAGCTTTGCTGATGTACTAAATGGGGAGAAAAAAATTGGTCAGGAAGCCAATAAGGATAAGAGAGGTGTCGGGGTAGGTGGACAACCAACGATGAGTGAAACACCCAACTTTGGTACTGTAAAACATGGCATGGGAAGGACCATTGTAGCCGATGGTAGCGACATAAATGGTGAGGTATTAGAGAGAAGCGTGGTAGGGGAGGTTAAAGCTATGTGTTTCTTATCGAAGTTACCGGCTTTTTGTGAAGAGTTGGGCCTTGGCAAGATCGAAGTTAAACTGTTGGGGGGGTTTAGAGGCCATGGTAGTGATGGAGAATAAAAACACGGCGCGTAATGTATTAAAAAACAACGAGAATGGGCTACGAAGATGGATGCACAAACTTAGGAGTGGCGAAAACTTTCATCAGTCGGCTGGTAGAATTACGTGGTTAAATATCTTGGGGATGCCGGTATCATGCTGGGGGGAAAACATGTTCAAAAAAATCGCAGCGATGCATGGATCTATCCTTGGGTTACATAATGTAAGACTAGAGGGTAACCAAAACTTGATTTATGGTAGGGTGCAAATCCACACGACTAACAAAATATTGATTCGCGAAGTCTTAAAGGTGGTCGTGAATGGAAAAACTCATGAAGTAAGTGTGGTGGAAGAGATTAAAGACATTACAACATTGGCGTTTCAAGATGTTATGTCACGTGGACAGGACCTGGAGGGGGATGACGAGAACCAAAAGGAGGGTGGTAACAATATGGAAATGGACGATGAAGAAGGTGAGGGGGACGGCGTGTCTAGCAACGAGGAAGAGGAACACAGTGACGAGGAAGGGATGGCAAAACAGGGTGACGAGGACGGTGGGTATGATGGAACGGTCAAGGATTCCGGTAGCCGGAATATGGGGGAAGATGAGAAATCTAGATTCACGGGTGAGACAAGGATATGTGATACGTTCGAGGAGGATAATGGGAGTTCCAAGGAGAAGTCGGCTGTGGCAGAAAAAAAAGCTCATGGGGAAAGTAATGATAAAGACTTTGCATGCTTTACTAACAAAGTTAACGTGTATAACGATAAAGAAGATTTAAACGTTCATTTGTCACATGGGGAATTGAATAAGGGTGCAGGAAAGAATAGTGGGCTTTATTCAGATGTTGGGCCTGATGAGGGATTCAAGACTGTAATTAACGAGGAGTTGTGCCCAAATGGTGACAAAGGTATTGGGCTGATGGAAGGAAATATATTTATATCAGGAAACAACAATAAGCCTAATTTAAACGTAGGAAAAGTAGAAAAAAATGATGGACAGTATGGATACAGAGCAGGTAAGCGAAAATTTTAGAAGAGAAAAAAGGGAGGTGTCTCCTACTAGCTCGGTGGGAAGTGGAGGCGCTATATCGAAGAAAAAGAGGAAGGCTGATGGAGTGATGAATTTTAAAGGTAATGAGGCTGTGATGGATTTTAATCAAGGAAAATATAATGGTGAAGAGTCGGTGGTAAAAACAAAGAGTGGTAGGAGGAACATTGCAAAAGCTATGGATGTGGCGAGGAAAACGGGAGGTGATGGCTTATGTGAAAACAAAAAAGGGGTTTCAGATGTGTATAAGGAATTCTACGACGAAGGGAGTGAATGCAACGGGGTATTCCATTTTGGATGTGGGAATGAAGGTGAAGTGGTTAGTAGCAAATGTAACGTGACCATGGAACAGGTGAAGGAGATAGGAGAAATGGTTGGGGTATCATGGAAATTAGCCGAAGAAGAGGAGAAGGTGGGGGCACAGATTCAGGGAGGATGCGGTGGGGAAGGGAACGAGGTTCAACATCCTCAATAGTATGGTATTGTTTTTGATTTTTCGTTTTAGTTTCTTTCATATGAAGATGATTTCTATAAATGTGAGGGGTATTGGGGATAGTGGGAAAAAGGGTGGATTAGATCAATTATTAGAGAAGAACAACCGGATGTGATTGGGCTTCAAGAATCAAAAAGCGGGATGGTTGATGATCTTTGGATTGAAGATTTATGGGGGGGTAAAGGTTACGGATATTCCCAATTGCCTGCGGTTGGGAATTCAGGGGGTATAATATTAATTTGGGATACGACAGTTTTTAATTGCAAAGAGGCGATAGGGGACGAGAGATTTATAGCGGTTAAGGGTGCTTGGAAAGGGAAGGTAGATGAGGTATTCTTAGTGTGTATTTATGGACCGCATGTGAGTACACAAAAGACGTCACTTTGGGATAGATTAACAAGGTTGATGAATAGGTGGAATGGTGCATGGTGTATTTTCGGAGATTTAAATGTTGTTAGAAGCAATGATGATAGACTCAACTCTCAGGTGAATGTCAAGGAAACAAATGAATTCAACGAGTTTATTAACGAAACGAGGTTGGTTGAGATTCCTATGGGGGGGGAGGAGATTCACTAGAATTAGTGATGATGGAGTGAAGTTTAGTAAGTTAGATCGGTTCCTTTTAAACGACGAGTTTAACAACTTGTGGGGTAACCTTTCGGTTATTGCATTAGATAGAAAATTATCGGATCATTGCCCGATTGTGTTAAAAGATGTGGATCTTGACTATGGTCCAAAACCATTCTGTGTGTTTAATGTATGGTTGGAGGAACCAGACTTTTATCATGTTGTCAAGGAAGCTTGGAAGACAGAGGTGAGGAGTTATCGGCCGGACTGTATTTTTCGAGATAGGCTAAAGAACGTCAAAGCTAGACTTAAGGAGTGGAGTAAGGAGAGGTTTGGCGGGATTAAAGACAATATTGAAACATTAAGAAGTGAAGCAATGAGATGGGAGCTAGAAGCGGAAAGTAGGAATCTTAACGATCATGAGAGATTTGAATGGCTAGAGTCGAGGAAGAGGTGGGAAGAAAAAGAAAGAGAATATTGCAATATGCTCCGGCAAAAAACTCGAATTAAGTGGGATGCGGAAGGTGACGAAAATTCCAAATTTTTTCATTCCTTTGTCAAGAGGAGGAGTAATAAAAGTAATCTTAGAGGCCTAATGGTTGATGGAGTTTGGTGTGAAGACCCAAAGGTAATCAAAGTGGAGATGGCGAGACATTATAAAAAGTTGTTTTCCGAATGTGGGGTAACTCGACCGATCTTTTGTAGTTCTAGACTGGAGAAAATATCCGGGGAAGATGCTAGAATGCTTGAAAAACCTTTTGATGAGAAAGAGGTGTGGGAGGCTATCCGGGGATGTGATGGAGATAAAGCTCCAGGGCCCGATGGATTTAATTTCAAGTTCATTCGAAAGGTTTGGGAGATTATTAAACCGGAGTTATTGGGTGCGATTGGGGGGTTTTGGGATAAAATGGAGATTTCTAGGGGATGTAACGCATCTTTTGTCACTATTATCCCTAAAGTGGCGGATCCGATTATGCTTGGAGACTTTCGGCCTATTAGCCTTATCGGGTGTTATTATAAAATTATTGCAAAAATGTTAGCGGAAAGAGTGAAACGTGTGGTGGGGATTGTAGTGGGGGAAGCTCAAAATGCTTTTATTAAAGGAAGATTCATTCTTGACGGGGTCCTTATAGCGAATGAGACGATGGAATTCTTAAAGAAAAAGAAAAAAAAGAGCTTGATTTTCAAAGTTGATTTTGAGAAGGCGTACGATTGCATCAATTGGAGATTTTTACTGGATATCATGAAGAAAATGGGTTTCGGGGGTAAGTGGTGTAATTGGGTGGATTCATGTCTTAGATCTTCTTCTATTTCAATTCTTGTAAATGGCTCACCATTGGAAGAATTTGGGTTAGAGAGGGGCGTTAGACAAGGCGACCCGTTATCACCTTTTTTATTTATATTGGCGACGGAGGGTTTAAATGCAATTATTAATGAAGCGGTGGATAAAGGCATATTCAGAGGTGTGACGGTAGGTGCAAATAACGTCACGGTTTCTCATCTACAATACGCGGATGACACCATTTTCTTCGGAGAATGGAATAAAGAGAATGCTAAATCTCTTATGTGCATCCTTAAATGCTTTGAAGAAGTTTCCGGTCTAAAGGTCAATTATAAAAAAAGTAAGTTATACGGCATTGGTGTAATTGAGGAGGAAATGGCGGATATGGCGAGGTGGATGGGGTGTGATATAGGGGAATTTCCGTTTACTTATTTGGGGTTGCCAATTGGGGATAACATGAGGCGGGTAAATGCGTGGAACCCCGTGGTGGAAAAATTCAAAAAGAAATTGGGCGATTGGAAAGCTAAAACGTTATCGATCGGGGGTCGTCTAACACTGGTTAAATCGGTTCTTGGTAGCTTGCCTTTGTATTATTTCTCGATGTTCCGCGTGCCTATGAGTGTCATAAAAAATCTTGAGAGAATTAGAAAGAATTTTTTTTGGGGAGGGTTGGGGGAGGGTAAAAAGATTTCTTGGGTCAAATGGGGTTCAGTAATGTCTTCATTTGGGGAAGGGGGGCTTAATGTTGGGTCTTTACGGGCGAAAAATTTGGCTTTATTAGGTAAATGGTGGTGGAGGTTTAGAAAAGAAGGTGAGAGTTTGTGGGTTAGGGTGATAAAAAGTATTCATGGGGCGAGTGGGGGTTTGGGGGATGTTAGGGCAATGGATGGGGGGGTGAAGGGGGGTAGGGTTTGGTGCGATATTGTGAAGATTGGAGAGGAGATTGATGGGTTAGGGGTAGAGTTCACGTCTTCTTGTGTTGGGTTGGTCGGTGATGGGAGGGATATTAGGTTTTGGGTTGATCGTTGGGTGGACAATCGGAGACTTTGTGATAGATTTCCAAGATTATATCATTTGGATAGAAGGAAGGAGAGTAGTGCGATGGAGAGAGGGGCGTGGGTAGATAATAGGTGGGTTTGGGTTTGGGATTGGGTTAGAAGTATTAGAGGGAGGGTTAGTAGGGAGTTTGAGGTTTTTCTTGACGCTTTGCAACATGTTGTTATGGCTCGTAATTGTAGGGATCGATGGAAGTGGGCGCTTGGAGATGATGGTGAGTTCACGGTTAAAGAGTTGTCAAGATTGATCGAGGAAAAGAGTCTATTGCCGAATAATGGAGGTCGTGAAACACTTTGGAATAAGTTAGTGCCTAAGAAAGTCAACATATTCGTGTGGAGGGCGTTAAGAGGAAGACTACCGGTGCGCGAGGAGCTTGATAGAAGAGGCGTCGACTTGGACTCGGTTCTTTGTCCAAGTTGTAACAATACCATGGAAACGTGTACTCATTGTTTGATCACTTGTGATTTAGCCATGGGTGTTTGGGAGAAGATCTATAATTGGTGGAAGGTGGGGGTCGTTTTTTCTCTCTTGATGAACTCTTCTCATCAAATGGAAACGTTAATGTCCCTATCTATTACTCTTGTGTTTGGCAAGCGGTTATTTGGACTACCGGGTACTTCATATGGAAAGAAAGAAATGCTCGTGTATTCGGTAGCAAGGTTTCAAGTACTAACAAAATTGTTCAAGACATTCAACTAAAAAGTTACGAGTGGATTACGCGAAGATCAAATAAATATAAAGAGTTAGATTGGCAACAATGGTTTCGGGACCCCACAAAGAGTCGATTTCAGTAAGCATTTTTCAGTTTTGGGATCGTGTTCAGGAGCAAGTTTTCTATGATCTTTCTGTTGCAAGTGGGCATCTGCACATGATTAAAGTTCCGTCCGCAACTGTGATAGTGATATATGATTGGCTCCAGTTATATTTGATGATGCTTCTGGTCGCGTTTCAGGTGCTACTGTAAATTCAGTTTGCCGTTTAGATTGTATGACAGCAATAGAGTCTGCTTCTGTTCGAGTTTCAGTGCACAGGTCCACTGATTTTTGTGATATTTGGCTGTTTGGCACTTCGTGGTCTGCACTGATTCAAGTGTCTGCTACATTGGCATGCCAAATCTGCAGTGGGTCAGATGTTTTTTTTCTGGGTTGTCTTTGAGATTCAAGCCTGCAAGTGGCATTTTTTTTGGTCTGCAAGTTCAGTTATTTTGGTCAAAAGCTTTACATGAGATTGTTGTTTTGTCTCTTGGCTGCTAGTGGCATTGGTGGTTATGGTTTCATTTGGGATTCATTTATTCCCACATGGGCATTTTGCTTATAAAAGTCAGTATGTGGTCTCAAGTTTTTGGTAAAGAGTTTGTTATAGTGTGACACTTCATATTAGTTTTCGGTAGAGTAATGGTTTCTTTTTTGTTTCTTGATTTTTTTTCTTTTGGGTCCTCTCCTCTTTTAATTAGCTTGTTGATAGAGGAGGGATGCCTTATTTTGTATCTTGTTTTTGTGGTTTTATTTTAAGGTTGCCATTCTAAAAAAAAAAAAAAAAAAAAAAAAAACCCAAATCAATCCGTATAACAAGACTTCCCTAATTTCGCTCCCATAACTTACCCTAATTTCACACCACCACTTTCACGCAACCACAAACTCTTCCTACATATCTTTTCCTTTTTACAAGAGATCAGTTCTAATCTTTCTTGTATTTTTCTTCTAAAACTGAATCACAAATACAATCAACACATGAGACCCTTATATGATTTTTGTTATGCTTAACCCTAACCTGCTTATCTTGTTTTGTTCTTCGAAGCAGACAAGACCATGGCTTCAAGATCTCTACTTGAGGCATGAGATGACAATGATTTTATGATAAAGACTATTCAAACGGTACATTTTTTTTGGAGTGAGTTGTCGGTCGAGACCATGAACGGTTCGTGAGTTTTGGAGTCGACCGACCGTTTGGGACCTTTGGCTGGCAGTGGCGTCCACTCGGTCGGCAGTGGGGTGACCGGGCTAAGCAACACACAACACGCAAGAGATAATCTATATCTCATTTCTCTTTCACTCCTGTTATTATGTCCGGTAAAGATCGATGATGGGATTCACTCCTTTTTTATGTGTGTGGGGATGTAACGAGAGTGAGGAAGTGAGGAGGTTTATATATGATCTCTTAATTTTGTTTTAAATGTGCTGGAGGCTGTTACTATAAGTTTTGAATTAGTGTTTGCTGTTACAATGTTTTGAATTGGTGTTTGCTATTACAATGTATTGTATTTAATTTTCAAGAAGATTGCTGAATTTTTAAGTCTTATGTGTATGTATTGAATTAATTGCAAAACTAATACAGATATTTCCATTATAAGTAACATGTTGAATCTAAATTTTTAAGCCTTTTATTAATAGCATGTCTCAAATTCATTACTACTATAGATTAAGGGTTTTGCTAACAATAACTCTATGAGTATTATTTAAGCTTTTCTCAATTAAAAATGTTTTCAAATATGAACTAATTATTTCTATAAATACATGATTTAAACATATATTATTAAGGCAAGTGAGTTTCAATAAATATGTATTAATATCAAGTAAGTTATTAGAAATGTTTTTAATTAAGAAAACTTTACAACACCCATGGCGTGGTTGTTATCAAACCTCATTTATTAATTACAAAATTAAATAAAATCATTAATTAATTGTCAAAAGTTAAAACTAGTACGGAGTAAGGATGCTCACGGTCCAAAACTGGCTCGGACCGAGACCAAATCCGGCAAAAAACCTAGACCGAGACCGAACCGAATGTGGTCCAGTCCGGTCTTGGTCCAAATAGGCTAAATGTTCGGTTTTTAGCCGGACCGGACCGAGACCGAAATTATGAAAAACCCTAGACCGAGATCGGACCGTATGTGGTCGGAACGGTCTGGTCGGTTTTGTCGATCGGTCCAGTCCATCCGTTCCGTTTGCTCACCCCTAGTACGGAGCATCATTTTATTGCTTTTGCAAAATTTAGAACAATAATAAATGTATTTTTCTTAAACTATTTATCTTTCGTAAGTAAACAATAATTTTAAGACGAAAACGAAGAAAATATCATTTACCAAAATTATTATTACATATTTTAAAGTAATTAAACAGTAAGGGGGAGGGAGTGCATCACTCACCTTCCTTCCCTTCACTCACTCCCAACCAATCCTCTTGCGCCACATCATTTCTCACTTTTTTCATCACTCACTTCTTTTTTGGAGGCGGCACTTCACTCACCCTTCACTCATTTTTTTTTTCCTTTTTTCTTTTTTAAATTCTATTAAAATTATAAAAAAAACTAAAATTTCATTAAAATTAAAAAAAAATAATAATAATAATAATTACATAAAGTCTTCTTCTTCCTTGTGCTTTCCACCATCACTATAGTTAAAAAAAAATAAATAAATAAAAAAAAAACATCTTTCTTGGCTGCTGCTGCAAACACCCACACAAACACACACAAAGTCTTCTTCTTCCTTGTGCTTTCCACCATCAACAACAAGCAGCCTTTTGCTTCCAACGTTCGAATATTTCACCCACACAAACAGTCACATTTTGCACCATCAACAAGCTGCTGCAAACACCCACACAAACGGTCACATTTTGCTTCCAACGTTCGAATATTTCACTCTTCCCGTGCGTGAGATGCTCACTCAAAATGGCTCCCCGTGCGGTATGTAAGTCGCGGCGGCGGTGCTCCCGTGCGGTAAGCCACCCCGCACCGCATGCTCACGCACCCACTCCTACCACCCTAATTAATTAATTAATTATGGTAAAAAATATTATACAAAAAGTAAGAAAAGGAAATGGAGAGCACACTAATAAAATATGTTTTTTATTACATTTTAGAACGCAGAAGCAAAAATAAAGATAGAAATGGTACTGTGGCAGTATCTATATTTAGGAGAGATATATCTCTTTCTTCCATCATATAAATTTCTTGAGTTTTCTCTCTCATCAATCTCAATCCTAATCTTCTCTCTCTCCAGAAAAGAAACCAAAAGAAACCCTAAAAACAGCCGTTTCTTTGTTTACCCTCCCCCTAGTAAGTTTTCTCTCTCTTATCACAATTTTAACAAATTTTTTCTCTTTCTCTTTCCATTTTGTTATAAAAAGAATGTTTGCTCTTTTACATCTTCTTTATTACTACTTTATATAAATAAACCACCGACACATTTTTTGTTTTTTTATAAAACTTATTATCATTTCATATCAGGATCTGTTCTTTTTTTACATTTTTGTTAGGCATTGGTTTTGGAATTTGGATTTAGATATGGATCTGTTTGTTTTGTTATTGTTTATGTTAGATCTGGGTTTGTAATGATTAAATTGGGCCTTTTTGTTCTACATTTTTAGCTTTTTAATTTTTAATTTGTAAAGTTAGGGTTTTTTTGCTATAAATTTGTGTTTAAATTGAAATTTTGATAAATTTAGGGCTTTATATATCGGTTTAATTGATAAAATTAGGGCTTTTGTTGAACACATTTGGGGGTTTTTTGCTGCAATATTTTGGTTTGTAATATATGCTGAAATTAGGGCTTTTTATTGTTTAATTCGACCATTTGATTGGGTTTAGTTGCACAATTATGTCAAGTAGCTGAAATTAGGGCTTTTTATTGTAAATTTGGGTTTAAATCGAACATTTACGGGGTGTTTGTTTAAGCTTATATGCGGGCTTATGAGCTTATTTGATTTTGGCTTATATTTCATAAGCCACAATTGTCCAGCTTGTTTGGGGATTATGGGCTTGTATAAGTTTATCATATCATAATAAACGTATATATGTCTACAAGTCTTAAAATAAGCCGAAAATTTAGAGCTTATGAAATGTAAGCCGAAAACCAATTAAGCTCATAAGCCACATATAAGCTTAAACAAACACCCTTAGTTGTTCAATTGCTAAGGTTAAGGCTTTTTTGGTGTAAATTTTTATTATTGAATCAGTGAAGTTACGGTTTTTTTGTTATACATTGTGGTTTAATTCCAAGTTTTGGTTGTTCAAATGCTAAAATGGGGGTATTTTATTGTGCATTTTTGTGTAGTTTGAAAATCTGATTGTTTCAATTGCAAATCAGGTCATTTATTGTAAATTTGATATTTTTATTCTATTGACAATTTGACATGCCGAATCTTTGTTAGGTTTCAATTGCAAAGGTTTATTTGTTTATTATTTAGAGATTGAAAACCTTCTGTTGATATATTTGTTTTTTTGTTTTTCCGGCTTTATTTGTATTTCAGATGGACGACGATGGATTGAATATACGGAACTGGGGCTACTATGAACCACCTCCATTCAAGGAACACCTTGGTTTGCAACTAATGTCTCCTATGGTCGACCACAGAGACACGAAACCTTTCTTATCTCCACGTGAACATCCGATCATGGTGAACCCGAATGGGGTAATGCCTTACCACCATAACCACCTTCGCAATTCTGTTGTTAACGAATCACCTTTACCTATGCAATATATGAGGGATGGTTGGATACAAAGGGAGCGGCACCATCATATGCATCCTGGAAACAATAATTATCCGCTTATTCACGATTCTTCGGGATCACAGTCGATGCACATGATGCATCAGCTTGATTCGTCGAATAATCATGGGATGATGATGGAAGATAGTGTAGCGTCTGGTGGTGGGGACAGTGGGAGTGGTGGATCCGGTAGTGGTGTTCAGTTGAAAAGAAGATCTGGGTCGGCTGTTGCTAATCCCAAACAGCCGAGAGCTAAGAAGCCAAGGAAAGCGTCTTCTCTACCGAAAGAAAATGGGAATCCTTCTGGTCGTTCAAAAACCGTGAAGAGAAGTATGGATGTGGTGATAAACGGGATTGATATGGATATTTCTGGTATACCGATACCTGTTTGTTCATGTACAGGGGTCCAACAGCAGTGTTATCGATGGGGGTCTGGCGGGTGGCAATCTGCTTGTTGTACTACTACCATATCAATGTATCCGCTTCCGATGAGTACCAAACGTCGTGGAGCAAGGATTGCTGGGAGGAAGATGAGTCAAGGTGCGTTTAAGAAGGTGTTGGAGAAACTTGCTTCTGAAAGTTACAACTTTGCTAATGCAATCGACCTGAGGCTTCACTGGGCTAAACATGGTACTAACAAGTTTGTCACCATCAGGTAGAATATGGCCTTGTTTGGTTTAAACTTGTATATATGTCTGTGGCCCTTTGCAGAGGTTTACATGGTACCTCTGTGTTAATCCATGAGTTTTCAGAGTCAGTGATACCCGGTTTTTTCAGAGCATTTAGACATTCGGGTTTCCGTAACATTATGTTGTTCTCTCTTGAAATTATGCTAAAAATGCCATATTTTTGGCCCCTATAAATGGTAGAGTTATCATTTTCTAATTACATTACTTGCTGCTGTTTCTTTATATGGTTGACATGATCTTACTATAATCGTTGCGTTTGAGAGTAATTGTTTCTTATGCTTGATCTTAGGCTAAAATGCATGCTTATAATGATAAAAATCGTTGCGTTTGAGAGTAATTGTTTCTTATGCTTGATCTTAGGCTAAAATGCATGCTTATAATGGTAAAAACGGATTCTGAAGTTTGCTGTACTTGGGGTTGTGGAAATATTTTGGCCATGTACCCCAGTTTTGACTCAGCAAGTGAAACTTGATTTACTTGCTGATTGCAGCAAATTATATTTAGATATTTTCTTACAGTAAAAGAACAGCTTCAATAAAAAAAAGTAAAAACAGGGATGTTATGAAGGAACAAGTACTTCGTTTTGGATTTGCTTATTCTTCTGCACTATGATTTACTGGTTTTTTGTTGATTTATATGGTTGATAGAAGTATCAAAAGACATGGTAGCCAATGCTTTTCGAATGTGCTCTGTATTTTGCAACCATTTTTTTCTGTCTCATTCTTATGGTTTTTTTGGCTTATGATGCCTTTTACTAGCTTATCTTTTTCTCTAAATTACGACCATTACTGGCTTTACTTTCAGCTGTATCTTGTTGGTATGTTCTGAAGTGTTAAGACTTACCTTTCTTGTTTTTCGCATGATACACTTCTAGCTATATACCCCTCTAGCTTTCACTTGTTTTTTGGATGGTGATGATCTTGTTGGATTATACATAGCAATCAACCCGAATTTTGTTTTGCTTTCAGTCCTTAAAATGCAACTGATGTTTGATTTGCTTAAGTTTTCATTGACATCCAGTTTTACTTCTTCTAGGAACCCGAATTTTGTTTTGCTTTCAGTTCTTAAAATGCAACTGATGTTTGATTTGATTTGAGTTCTAGGAACCATAAAGACCCGTGCTTTCTAGATTGAGGGTTTGCGGAGTGTTGTTTTTTTATAACTGCCGAGCCATTCATAAATTTGATATTCTTTTAACTATTCATTGCCATTCGGCTTTCTTTCTATACTGGTCGTCTATTAAGTTTACATATGTGTTTGTTGTACTATACGTCATGTCTATAAAGTGTATTATTAGCACTTTTTTGAATGTCTCGTTATGATACGTGTAGTAAAATAATAATAATAATAATAATAATAATAATAATAATAATAATAATACTTGTATAATACTTGAACTTTCAGATTCATGCTAATATAAGACATGAAAATTTGTTATACCGGCAAAAGTTAATGAATTAGACGTGACACTTATGTGGCATTATATATAGTAGTTTAAGTCATACAAAAAACACATACTTTTTCAAATGTCTCATTATGACACGTGTATTAAAAAAGATTAGATATCTTTGCCATAACGACAATGACCATCAATAACAATAACGGCATAACCACCACGTACTACCAACATGGCCATCATCCTGTAACCTCCCACCATTGTCTTTGTCATCACCACCACCTGTTAACCCATAATCCTACAACCATTTTTGAAGATTATGCACAATTTATTAAAAAGGGTGTTGATGGGGGTGTGGGGTGATGGTGGCGAACGTGTGTGTGTGGTGGTGGTGGTGTGTGTGTACGGTGGTGGCGAGGGTGTGGGGTGGTGGTGGGTGTGTAGGGTGGTGATGTGGCGATGGTGGCAGAAATAGCAAATATCGAAGCAAAACTCATGTGAAGTCGAAATAGCAAAAGCCCAACTTGAAGGCTCGTAAACAAGCACCCAGATATTGACCGTGTCATTCATGATAAAAACACATAGATAATGCCATGGTAGTAAAAGTACTTACGTAAGAAATCGTGTTAGTGGGTAATTGGGTATCCAAATATATAAACCAAACAATTAGAGATGGCAAAAAAATCCGTACCCGACGGGGACCCGATCCCCAAATCTGATTTGACTGGGGAATCCCCGAGTTGACCGGGGATGAGGATGGGGATAGGGAATCCCCGAATTATAAAACCGGGGATGGGGGCGGGGATGGGGATAACAAAAATCCCCGACCCCGAACCCGAACCCGAACCCGAACTTTTAATGTATAAGTATACACTGTATAAGTTTTATGTATATTAATACTCAATATACTTGTATAAGTATATATTAGTGAATAGTGGCAAGTATTATACTTGAAGTATATATGTATGTATATATGATATTTAGTGGATCAAATACTTTAAAAATGTTAAGTACTAACTACATATTATTCTACCAATATTTTGTTCGAATACACACATTCGATACAGTTTATTTTTGTATTATATGTGATGTTTCAGTATTTACGATATTTTAAAGTTGAATGACATTTTAATTAATCCAACTATGTATGATATATGCTTTTTAAGACATTTATAGATCAGTTCTTTATAATTTCAATTACTTATGTAATTTTTGTGCTCAATTTATAAGGCCGAAAAATCCCCGAATCCCCGTGGGGATCCCCAATTCCCATTGGGGATGGGGATGGGGATGTAAAAGGATTCCTCGATGGGGATGGAGGGGGGATGGGGAAGGGGAGTGAGAAACGGGGATGAGGATGGTAAATACAATCCCCGATAATCCCCGCCCTGTTGCCATCCCTACAAACAATTCCCTGTAGGCTTTTGACATAATATTTCAATCTATGTCAAATAGGTCTTACTTTGAACTCATAATTATATCTCAAAGTTAGAAGTGATTGAAAGTATGTCGTTCGAACTATCATGACTTATAGATATGTAGAAGAACTATAAAATTTTAATATCTTTTATATAATAAAATAAAACCCATATTGGAATTTTGCATTTCAAAAAAATCAATTCATACCTGATTTAGTAATAATTTTATTAAAAAAAAGATTATTAATATTTTATATTTATCCATAACACAAGTACAAGATAAATACAAAAATATAGATAAGATATTTAAAAAAAATATTATTTATTTTATATTTATCCACAACACAAGTAAAAGATAAATACAAATAATATAGATAAAATGCAATTAATAATAGGATTAAAAATTTTAAATAATTATTTCAAAAAATTTTAAAAAAAACCGCGCGTGCGCGGGTATTATAACTAGTAAAAAAATAAAATAAATAAATAAATAAAAAGAAAAAAGAAGAAAGATATATAGAGTAGCTTTTTCCGATGGGTATTGAACTTGCGACATATGGTGTGAAAGATGAGCACATAACCATCAAACCAAACTACTCACACAATAGTAAATAACAATAGTTTTTATTTAAATTAAAAAACTTTTGAAAGATGCTTTTTGGTTTGTTACTTTTGTGGTATTATTTTGCAGAGGTTTACGTGGTTGACATGATTTAGTCGAGATTGTGGTCTTTGAGAATTATTGATCTAAGGCTAAAACACATGGCATTGTGGAAATCTTTTGGCCATATATCCGACTTATGACTTAACAAGTCAACTTGATTTACTTGCTGATTGCAGCAGATTCTTTATGTATTCTACAGTAAAAGAACAGCTTAAGTAAAAAAATAAATAAATAAATAAACTAGGAACATTAGGAAGGAACCAGTAATTCGTATTGGATTTTCTTATTCTCCTGCGCACGAGATTTACTGGTTTTGTTGGTTTCTATGATTTATAGAAATATTATATATAGACATGGTAACCGATGATTTTCAAATGTGTAAGTTTTGTGTCTATTTCTTTTGGTTTCTTTGGTTATGAACTTATGATGCCTTTTAGTAGCTCATCTTTTTGTTCAGATTTCAACCATTAATGGGTTAACTCTCAGCTATCTTGTTTGTTTAGTTCGCAAGCGTTAGACTTCCCTTTACATGTTTTCTAATGATACCATTGTGGAGTTGTGGTGTATGTCTTTGTTGTATTTTCCTTAGCTTTTTAGTTGTACCAAGTGATCGTACATAGCAATGAACTCGAATAGTTTTGCTTTTAGTTCTTTAAATGCAACTAATGGTTGATTTTCTTATGTTTTTATTGACATCCAACATGTTACCTTCCCTAATTAGAACACCTTTTGCTGCATCTTTTAGATTGGGTGTTAATGACTCATGCTTTCTAATTTGATCGATCTGTATAATTAGGTCTATAGTGTCTGGAACACATGTATTGAGTCGTCTGAAATCTGTGCAACTGTGTGCATCAGTGTGCACTTGATATGTTGTGTTTATTGAGGAGATACTGTTTGGTTAAGCAGTTTCTTTATATGCTTCAAAACAAGCTCCACGAGTTTGGTTCCAGGAACTTAAAAGGCTTTCTTCTTCAGTCCGAATTTTCCAACTTCATAGCTGATTCTCGCTCTTTATGTGCAAGAAGAATGTTGTTTGTCTCTACTTCTTAGTTTATGTCGACGACATTGTTACTACGGGAACAGCAACAATTCCTAGACTCTTTCATTCTCCAACTTAGTTGCAGGTTTCCGTTTAAAGATCTTGGAAACTTGCATAAGTTTTTGGGCGTTGAAGTCATGCCCACAGCAGGTGGTCTATTTATATCTCAACATAGACATGTTGTTGATCTTCTTGAATCCTTCTCAATGGTTGGAGCTAAAGTGTTATGATGCGTAAGAATTGCACCAGGCTTTACCTCTCAAGGGATCTCGAGAAGCTTACAGGCAGTGTACCTGATCGTTGTAGTATAGTATAGTGACAAGTACCGGGGGATTGATCGTTCAACTCAGGAATAGTGTCGTTAGGATTGAAAATTAATCTAACTAGGTCTAAAGGTGAAGGATGATTCTTTTTATGTTTTTATATTTTATGAAAAGCAAGTAAAATTCTCGGGTATTGGAAGGAAGGGCGGAATTAGTTGCTAATCAACTAACCCAAAAGCTACTAATTAAAGTAATTAACAATAAAAGTAAACTAGGGTTCTACAAGGTAAGTGAAGCATGTCTACCCATGATATGTTACTCCTTGCTAGCTATCCAATTCTACCTATTGAATTGTCACACCTTGTTTTAATTGACGGGTTGTATTCCTTAATACCATTCATGGGGTGGCGTACTTACTTCCCCAATTCTATAAGCTCCTACTTCACTCCTATGTCGAGCCGGCTAAGAAGCTCCTAACATGGGATCACTAGAATTCACTCATGCATTAAATACAACCATAAATGTAACACCCCCAAAATATCACAGCGGAAGACTGTGTCATTGGGGTGCTACTTCATAATACAAAGTACAAGGTATAGAAAACGAACTCTAAATGAGACATTTTGAAAAGTTACCATTCGATTAATAAGTTCCGAGTTACAAACTTGATTTCCATAATACAATACATAATAGTTTTAAGACATATCGAATGGTAAAGATAAAAGCATAAGTCTTCAAAACATGCCAAGCGACTCTATGCTCCATGCAACAGCTATCACCTTACAGACCTGAGACAAACATGCTAAAGTGTCAACACAATGGTTGGTGAGTTCATAGAGTTTGTCTTAAAATAGTTGAAAAGCCTTAAAGAATGTTCACACAGCAAAGGCATTGTGAATCCACTCAGTTGCAAGTCCCGCCCATAACAACACTTGCAACCTGTGTGTTCACAACCCACTGCTAAATATATAGTATGATTAAGACATGTATAAGTTCATCACAACAATTAAGCAATTAGTCGTGAGTCTCTACTTCATCTCCGAAGACCTCACTTGGGAGCCAATTCCCAAAGACAACTGGGAGCCAATTCCCAAAGACAACTACTAGCCACTAAATAGAATAATGCAATTAAGTATAACACAGTCATGTATGTATGCAATCAAGTATAACACAGTCAAGTATAAACGTTTTGAGTATTTGTACAAGTAAGCAAGTAGTTGAGCATGTGTCTCCCCCAAAGAGTTAAAACAAGTATGAAAAGAGTAGGGGCTATGACTCACCTTAAGCTTATGTAATGAGAAACGATAGTGGTAGTCGAATCGCAAAAGTCTCTAAGAGCAGCCTATAATAGAACGTTGCGACTTAGGTTTGGAGTAACGTCTAAGAATACGAAGAATTGCCTATATATGTCTTGCATAATGTTCATGATGTAGTACTTAGTATATAGTGTAAGTCTTTGAATATAAATAGTTTATGAAACATGTATAGGTTGTATATCTCTTACTACCGTTCGGGCCGACATAATTCAGAAGTCATGGAGTAAACGTTCGAGGAGCCAGGACACTTTAATTCGTAAATCCACAACTCATCTCGACGGCTTACTTAATGAACTCCTCACATGAGGCTCCCTACTATTGTAGTATTTGATAACATAAATATAAGTTTTGATCCAAAAGTTACATGTCCAATATTTGAATAAACTTAGGAAAGTTTATTTTTACATGAAGATTGTTATTAGGGTAAGTTTCTTAAGTCTTGTATAACAATTACTTGTAAGATCTCATGGTTCTTTAGATGAAGTAGATCCAAATTGTATGTTTATGTTATCGCTATCTCTTTAGTTCATGTTTTCGCCTAGGTAAGTTTATATGGATTTTAGTCATGGCTTCGCCGTGACCTTGGTCATTTTTCTATGGTCTTGAGACTCAACCTTGGCTTTAGCCATGGTTGTGGTCTTGGCTTTAGGTCATTAGACCTCTTGGTCTTTTTAAACAATAACAATTTATATAGTGACTTATATATATATAAAATAGCTGTTAAGAAACTGAAGAAAATCTCATTCGTTATTGGTTTTCTGGAGACGTGCTCCTGTGTTTTTGAAGAAAACGTGATTCCGGAAAACTTTTGTGTTTTAACTTTTTCATGAAACGGACCAGAAGGGCCTCTTTTTGCGTGTTTTATGTTCTGTCACAGAAACATTTGGCAGATTTGCCGCAAAGTTTTGGTAATTTCAAATGGTCATAACTTTTGACTCGGGTACTTGTTTTGGGTGATTCAAATTGCTATGTTTTCTTTGTTAAGTCCTCTTTAACAGTAGGTAAGTTTCAAATATCATAGTTATACTATTTTGGTCGTGGTTCTCCATAAAAGTCACTAGTTTACTTGTTTTACCAATTTTTATATATATCATGAACATAATAACAAGACAATATATAGTAAGAATGAAATATAAATAGCATGAAAATGATATTTAGCAAGAAAGTATGTTAGGGCTTTGCTTACAACTTGAGGCTTTCTAAAAGAAAGGTAAGTAACTAGTAAGGTACGGACTTTGATAGACTTAAGCTTCACCCTACTTCACTTCAAGCAATCTTTCTACCCTTGTATTCTTGAAAGAGAGATGATGAAAGTTGAGGTGTCTTGAGTAGATTCAAACTCAAGAGAAATCACTAAAGTTTCTTGGGTTTGGAAGTAGTTTGATTATCTAAAACCAAGCTAGGGTTTCTATGTTGTTGAAGCACTTGTATCTTGCATAAAACTAGGATTGAATTAGCTAAGTGTGAAGGTGTTTTGGTGTGTGATATGGGACGTACAAAGGAGGGGAGGGGGGGGCTTTTATAGGGTCTTGAGGAGGTTAGTTTCATCGACTTGTCAAACCTTGGAGACCAAGTTGTACACATGCATGCAATCTAAGGCCTCCTAGCATGAGATCAAGCCACATATGGGATGACTCCCCCCCCCCCCCCCCTAAGTCGGTTCACAATACTTGGGGAGGAAGTGTTGGCTTTTGATGGTATTATCTTACTTATGTAGCTAGTTTTGACTTCGTAAATTGCTAACCATAAGTTGTTAAGTCACGAAACGTAAAACCGGGTATCCTAAAAATATGAAACTTGAAAGAATGACTAAACTTGTCAATATACTTCATAATAAAATATAAAATGAGTGGTAGGTTCTATTGGGGTGCTTAAACCCTGCTAAAACTGAAAACACAGGTCTAAAACGCGTAATACGTAAAACGTACGAAAGTTGCGTAAAATTGAGAAAAGTAAAATGTAACTTTTCTAATAGGATAATAATGACTTAAAATGACCTATAATGTCTAGACTAGGCTCAGTCTAGTGTCGATTGGTATTTAATGTCTTTAAACTTAAAACCGTAAGCCTAAAAATCAAGGAATGATTTATAAAATCAAGGAATGATTTTTGGTCAAAGGAGGAGGGAAAAATATGTTGACTCTCTCCAAAAATGTGAAAACTCAAATCGTCTTAGAAACACGGTGCAGGTATAGGCTAAGGTTACGGCTGAGTAAAAATGCTTAAAAACGAAAATTCCTGTTTTTCACGGCCGAGGTTTATTTGGTCATGTTTTTCTCAGTCATGATTTATTCTCAAATAAATCATGAGTGTATCAAACATTTTTCTGATACGGGAAAAATTAACGCGGTCGAGTTTCATTGTGCGTGGAATTTTTGAATGACATTTTACCCTAAAACGTGTAATTCCTTAATAACTTTCGCGAAAATGATCTGATGAGTGTCAAACTTTTAATTTGCCATGGAAATAATTTATCACTCGAGGCAAAGAAACAAAAATCAAATTTCGGGAAAATTTCGGGAAAAATGAATAGTAAAAGTGAATAGTGAAATTTTCCAGGAATAGTAATTAATCTGAAAATGCGAATTGTTACAGTCTCTACCCCTTATGGAAACTTCGTCCCGAAGTTTAGTGTGTCTAGGTCTCTTATCTTAATAGCGGCATAATAAAGCTAGATTTAGAATAGAATAGAATAATATGGTAGGATAAGGTACGTACCCGTTACGCATTGCGGGCTTCCTTAGTACCCAAATAATATGCTCGACCCCGAGGTGGACTAACATTGTATCCACGGTTTGGGTTATTTTCTTCAAGCATTACAGCTAGAGTCTAGTTATCCAGCACTTGTCTCTGTGCCCTATTCAACTTAGGACAAGTATTTCGGAAGTGGTTTGGGCTGTTGCACTCATGGCATGTCTTTTGATTGTTTCCTATATTGTCCGCATTCGCCTGCCTTGTAACTGATTTACACTGACTTGCAAAATGGCCAGACCGCTTGTAATTAAAACACACAGGGCATGGCTCAGTCATCTGATGATGATAAGCACATTTAGTACACTTAGGATGTGGACCCTCATACTTTCTCTGATTAGAAACAGTTGCCGCAAATCCTCTTGCTTTCTTATTATCAACCATTGTACCCATTTGCTCGCCCGATTCACCCGCTCCCTTCCTTTTGTCACTATTCTTCAAAGTTCCATTCCTAACCATCTCATCTGTTAGGGTCCCTGCTCTCAATATTGCACTTTGAATTGTGGGAGGTTCGGTTGTTTTCACTGTCCCATGAATCTCAGGAACAAGGCCATAGATGTACCTCTCAATCCTTTTGGATTCAAGGGTAACCAGATGAGGAACTAGTTTAGCTAGTTCATGAAACCGATCTGTGTAGGTTGCATGACCAGCCCCTACCATAGAGTGATGCCAAAACTCGTCCTCTAGTTTTTGCATTTCATTACCCGGGCAGTACTCTTCCTTCAGTAGTCCCTTAAAGTCGTCCCATGTCATGCCTACAGCTGCTTCTCTACTCCTTGCTTGAATCTGCATGTTCCACCATGTCAATGCCTTCTCTGATAGCAAGCATGCAGAATATTTCACTCTCTAGTGGATTGCACAGTTACTGATAACGATCACTGACTCCATCTTCTCGACCCATCGTGTATATGTCAATGCACCTCCTTTACCATTAAACTCAATTGGCTTGCATGACGTAAATTCCTTATACGTACATCCAGTCCTATGGTTGTTGTTGTTGTTGTTGTTGTTGTTGTTGTTGTTGTTGTTACCATTCCTTCCTCCATCATTTGTAGCGTCATTTATGCTTCCGTGGTTTCCCGAATTGTTCATGTGATTGCCAACTTGTGTGACTATAGTGGGAAGTAGGTTTTGTAGTTGTTGGGCAATAATGGTGGAGACATCTGGATTTCCACCATCGTTACTAGGGTTACTAGTGTCGTGAGCATCTCCTCTACCTCCACGTCCACCAGTTCTTCCACTATCATTACTAGGGTTACCAGTGTCGTGAGCAGCTCCTCTACCTCCACGTCCACCAGTTCTTCCACCCTTTGGTGTTGCACCACCTCGGCTAGTGCTACGAGTTACTCTCTTTGGTGCCATGATATCTACAAGGAGGGACATTTTGTCGACGTCAGATATGAGGTGATATTCCTAGACTACTTAGTCTTAAATCTTGTCAATTTGAGTCAACGTTGATTAATGTAAGCATGGTCACATATGTCTACGTGAGTCGTGACGCATTTATAATTATGTTGGCCATCATAATTATAATTGCTTCCTTTCACACGTATACATATTACCAGGCACACATATCTCAACAATTGATATTACATAATTGGGTAGACTTTCTATCATCCGCTCTTAAGTTGTGAAAGGGTAACGTAGTGTAGGTATCTAGAGAAGGTGATATGACGAAAAGGACTAGTCGCGCTTATAGAAAGGTTTGAGTGTCGTACTAGGACATATGAAGTAAGTATAAGGCAAATCATCAAATCTCTACAGGAAACTAATAACCTTTATTTAACTTAATCTTATGTCTTATCAAACAAGAACTGTCACAAGATTAAGTTAAATAAATAATTATTACTTAACTCTAAATTTTTGATGACTTGACTATCGTCTGGGGTTTCTCCTAAACAAACAATTAGCAATAAGCATATGCGCATGAAGTGTGTGTAAGGCAAAATAAAGAGGAGAGTCTTAATGTTTATAGCAGTTATAGTCTAGGTAGTATATGCAACCTAGTTCTCTATAACCAAGGCTCTGGTACCAATCTGTAACACCCCCAAAATATCGCAGCGGAAGACTGTGTCATTGGGGTGCTACTTCATAATACAAAGTATAAGGTATAGAAAACGAACTCTAAATGAGACGTTTTGAAAAGTTACCATTCGATTAATAAGTTCCGAGTTACAAACTTGAGTTCCATAATACAATACATAATAGTTTTAAGACATATCGAATGGTAAAGATAAAAGCATAAGTCTTCAAAACATGCCAAGCGACTCTATGCTCCATGCAACAGCTATCACCTTACAGACCTGAGACAAACATGCTAAAGTGTCAACACAATGGTTGGTGAGTTCATAGAGTTTGTCTTAAAAAAGTTGAAAAGCCTTAAAAGAATGTTCACACAGCAAAGGCATTGTGAATCCACTCAGTTGCAAGTCCCGCCCATAACAACACTTGCAACCTGTGTGTTCACAACCCACTGCTAAATATATAGTATGATTAAGACATGTATAAGTTCATCACAACAATTAAGCAATTAGTCGTGAGTCTCTACTTCATCTCCGAAGACCTCACTTGGGAGCCAATTCCCAAAGACAACTACTAGCCACTAAATAGAATAACGCAATTAAGTATAACACAGTCATGTATGTATGCAATCAAGTATAACACAGTCAAGTATAAACGTTTTGAGTATTTGTACAAGTAAGCAAGTAGTTGAGCATGTGTCTCCCCCAAAGAGTTAAAACAAGTATGAAAAGAGTAGGGGCTATGACTCACCTTAAGCTTATGTAATGAGAAACGATAGTGGTAGTCGAATCGCGAAAGTCTCTAAGAGCAGCCTATAATAGAACATTGCGACTTAGGTTTGGAGTAACGTCTAAGAATATGAAGAATTGCCTATATATGTCTTGCATAATGTTCATGATGTAGTACTTAGTGTATAGTGTAAGTCTTTGAATATAAATGGTTTATGAAACATGTATAGGTTGTATATCTTTTACTACCGTTCGGGCCGACATAATTCAGAAGTCATGGAGTAAACGTTCGAGGAGCCAGGACACTTTAATTCGTAAATTCACAACTCATCTCGACGGCTTACTTAATGAACTCCTCACATGAGGCTCCATACTATTGTAGTATTTGATAACATAAATATAAGTTTTGATCCAAAAAGTTACATGTCCAATATTTGAATAAACTTAGGAAAATTTATTTTTATATGAAGATTATTATTAGGGTAAGTTTCTTAAGTCTTGGATGACAATTACTTGTAAGATCTCATGGTTCTTTAGATGAAGTAGATCCAAATTGTATGTTTAAGTTATCGCTAACTCTTTGGTTCATGTTTTCGCCTAGGTAAGTTTATATGGTTTTTAGTCATGGCTTCGCCGTGACGTTGGTCATTTTTCCATGGTCTTGAGACTCAACCTTGGCTTTAGCCATGGTTGTGGTCTTGGCTTTAAGTCAAGAGGTCTTTTTAAACAATAACAATTTATATAGTGACTTATATATATAAAATAGTTGTTAAGAAACTGAAGAAAATCTCATTCGTTATTGGTTTTCTAGAGACGTGCCCCGGTGTTTTTGAAGAAAACGTGATTCCGGACAACTTTTGTGTTTTAACTTTTTCATGAAACGGACCAGAAGGGCCTCTTTTTGCGTGTTTTATGTTCTGTCACAGAAACATTTGGCAGATTTGCCGCAAAGTTTTGGTAATTTCAAATGGTCATAACTTTTGACTCGGGTACTCATTTTGGGTGATTCAAATTGCTATGTTTTCCTTGTTAAGTCCTCTTTAACAGTAGGTAAGTTTCAAATATCATAGTTATACTATTTTGGTCGTGGTTCTCCATAAAAGTCACTAGTTTACTTGTTTAAATATCATAAGTTAACATATATATATCTTAACTTGTTTTACCAATTTTTATATATCATGAACATAATAACAAGACAATATATAGTAAGAATGAAATATAAATAGCATGAAAATGATATTTAGCAAGAAAGTATGTTAGGGCTTTGCTTACAACTTGAGGCTTTCTAAAAGAAAGGTAAGTAACTAGTAAGGTACGGACTTTGATAGACTTAAGCTTCACCCTACTTCACTTCAAGCAATCTTTCTACCCTTGTATTCTTGAAAGAGAGATGATGAAAGTTGAGGTGACTTGAGTAGATTCAAACTCAAGAGAAATCACCAAAGTTTCTAGGGTTTAGAAGTAGTTTGATTACCTAAAACCAAGCTAGGGTTTCTATGTTGTTGAAGCACTTGTATCTTGCACAAAACTAGGATTGAATTAGCTAAGTGTGAAGGTGTTTTGGTGTGTGATATGGGACATACAAAGGAGGGGAGGGGGGGGGGGCTTTTATAGGGTCTTGAGGAGGTTAGTTTCATTGACTTGTCAAACCTTGGAGACCAAGTTGTACACATACATGCAATCTAAGGCCTCCTAGCATGAGATCAAGCCACATATGGGATGACTCCCCCCCCCCCCCTAAGTCGGTTCACAATACTTGGGGAGGAAGTGTTGGCTTTTGATGGTATTATCCTACTTATGTAGCTAGTTTTGACTCCGTAAATTGCTAACCGTAAGTTGTTAAGTCACGAAACGTAAAACCGGGTATCCTAAAAATATGAAACTTGAAAGAATGACTAAACTTGTCAATATACTCCATAATAAAATATAAAATGAGTGGTAGGTTCTATTGGGGTGCTTAAACCCTGCTAAAACTGGAAACATGGGTCTAAAACGCGTAATACGTAAAACGTATGAAAGTTGCGTAAAATTGAGAAAAATAAAATGTAACTTTTCTAATAGGATAATAATGACTTAAAATGACCTATAATGTCTAGGCTGAGCTCAGTCTAGTGTCGGTTGGTATTTAATGTCTTTAAACTTAAAACCGTAAGCCTAAAAATCAAGGAATGATTTATAAAATCAAGGAATGATTTTTGGTCAAAGGAGGAGGGAAAAATATGTTGACTCTCTCCAAAAATGTGAAAACTCAAATCGTCTTAGAAACACGGTGCAGGTATAGGCTAAGGTTACGGCTGAGTAAAAATGCTTAAAAACAAAAATTCCTGTTTTTCACGGCCGAGGTTTATTTGGTCATGTTTTTCTCAGTCATGATTTATTCTCAAATAAATCATGAGTGTATCAAACATTTTTCTGATACGGGGAAAATTAACGTGGTCGAGTTTCATTGTGCGTGGAATTTTTGAATGACGTTTTACCCTAAAACGTGTAATTCCTTAATAACTTTCGCGAAAATGATCTGATGAATGTCAAACTTTTAATTTGCCATGGAAATGATTTATCACTCGAGGCCAAGAAACAAAAATCAAATTTTGGGAAAAATGAATAGTAAAATTTTCCGGGAATAGTAATTAATCTGAAAATGCGAATTGTTACAATAAAAACCTAGTCCACATCGGTTCATGTTTCTTAAGACGTTCAAGCAAGTTACACAATAGAGATCTGCCAGTTTTCTTAAGCCTAACATCGAATTCATTCAATTAAACAAGAGACAATAGGAAACAAGAATTATAAGCTAAACCAATTAGACCTATCGAAGTGTCACACCCTAATTGATGAAGATAGACACAAACATCAACACGGAATCAATAAGATCTAATCAATTATATACAAGTTTCACACAATCATAAGTAGACACAAGGTGAATTAGCAAAACATAATCAATGAAGAGCAAACAACAATAATAATGAAAGACATAATTGAGATAGAATCATCAAACCAATACATGATGTTTATGGAGTGATTGAAACCCTCTAAGTTGCTGGAAAAACACCTACCTAAACCCAGGAATCGACCTTAAGGTTTAGGGCTTACAAAAAGTGATGTTATGATGTTATATTTATAGGCTGATTTTCTGTCGGCCCGATCTTGAGGGCGTCAAGAACAATTTTTCTTCACCAAATTGTAGATCTCTTCGTCCTCTTCGCGTGGGCTTTTGAATCACCTAAATTCGAGTTCGTATGCAAAAGTTATGACCAAAACAATATCAGCTACTCCGCGTACAAGTTTTGACAAGTTAACACGTGACGGCCTAGAGTGACGCCGTCACGTTTCTTCTGGACCGTCACCACTTTTACTCTTGACGCCGTCATAAAAAGCCTCTTGATGCCGTCAGGTACTGTTCCCAGCAAGGAAAATTAAGTCTTTGCCGTTTTCTTCACTTTTATGCTCCAAAAACGTCCAAAATGCTTCCTTTTCCAGAATTCACTCCAAAAGTACCTAAAATCACAAAAGAAACGATTTAGGGCAATATTTGATCAAATAAATTCAATTACGGGCTTAAATGACCCCTAAAAACGGCTCATTTTTCGCCTTATCATATATCCCTGCACTTGGGATTTGCTTGTCCTCAAGCAAATGAGCTTTTCCACCAATAAAAATACAAGTTATGGGTCATCTAACACTAATATAAAAGAAATTACAATAAATGATCGTTCCACCTTAATCAAAACAAGCACGGAAATTATACACTAGCACCTCACATTAAGTATTTGGATACTCTCATCTCTCGGGTGTTGTAAATTTATATGTCATAATTGGAAATGGAGAAATATCACTCTCTACCTGCCATAGCAAATAGATTACCATAGGCTTGGGAAAGGATCAAACCTCCACCACTTTGGCGTAAGCACCTAGGATAAACTATCAAAGAGGTCTTTTAAAGGGTTATAACGTTAGGTGTACGGGATATGGAAGACACGGTTTTGTTGGATAAACGGATATTTTACTGGTGGCAAGTCAATTGTCTTAGTTAACTACATGTACAATGAGGCGTTGCTAAGCTAAGACTCAACTCAACTTAAACTAACCACAACTCTTTTTTGATTTTCAAGACACTATTTGACTTAAACATAAATAAAAGAAACGGATGGTAGCCCGTATGTTTTTCTCTTTTCTTTTTCTATTTTTTTTTTCGTACACTTTTACTCTACCATCCAAAATAATACATCAAAGGGAGCTCGTTTCCTCCCTACACTTGAGCTTTTACATACTTCACAATCACTATTCTAATGACTCGAATTAAGATAATCAAAACACTTGGAGTACTTCTAAATATTAATGCACATATGGGGGTAATAATTGACGTCATCCCCATTACTCCATTACAATAGTACTTTATCCATGAGTCCCGATCGTCCCAAAACAATATGTACAAGATATGACTTGACTTAGCAACCATGTAATCAATTAGACAACTAACTAAAGGTTTAAACAAGTAACAATAATGCACTAAAGATGAGTGCATACAAGGAAGGCTAAGGCGATTTGGTTGCACATTTGGGGTGGATTGTAAACAAATTCTTCCTTTAAGTAAAATGCTTAAAGTTAGAAACGAAAAGATAGGCTCGGAGGGGTGTACTAGGGGTATCGTGTACTAAAAATGAGTACAACGCAAAGGTGTGGGAGAATTACTTGACCCATGAAGTCAATGTAATTATATTACAGGTGTAGAACAAGGGTTATCCTAATGCCTCTTATCATGTAGTAAATCCTAACTACACGAATGTAGTCTCACTAGCGGTCTCGGGATGCATCGCTATCACAAGTTCTAGAATCTAAATACTACCGATACACTCATAAGCATCAACAATGAATGTTTTTTCCTAAAGATCTAAGGGCGAACCTCACATATTTGGGGTGGAAATTTTTGAGTGGTATGGTTTTTGTGCTAGTCATACAACTCCTATCCATGAGACGCTTATTAAGACTAAAGTTTCACTCCTACATGTTGCAAAAAATTTTAAATTTGGTGCTAAAATTGCCCTAACAAATATTTCTCTCAGTTTTATTACACATTCACTATCAAACAAAACAAAAACCAAGTGGAGTAATAGTTTCTAATATACCCTCCCTACACCTAAACAGAACATTGTCCCCAATGTTCTAGATAAAAGATGTAAAAGTTAAAATAAATAAGAATGAAAGAAACTAATACTCCCATGATTCGTTCACCGTGGATAATGTGACAACATGGTTAAATCTTCCTCCAAGAAAATGAACGTTGAAAGCTTCCCTCCAGAAATATAAATAATCTTCTTGTCCTGTAATCAACAAACACAAAAACCAAAGCATCAAACCGAACAAAAATCACAACTAGATGTAATTCCAGACTTAGAAACAGAAACAAGATAAAGCAACAAAAGGATATGATACTTGTGGAATGAATTACAAATAGGAACTCATAAAACATATCCACAATTATTGACACACAAACAAGATAGAATGTATGCTAATCATGAATTGTGAAGTTTTCATGTTCGAATTTAGTTCTTTTTAACAAAATATAAATTTCCCTACACTTATCTTTTTGTAAAATACCTTTATATGCAATTAAGACGAGGTTAAAAACAAAATAAAGCATTTTCACAAATTATTCAAAACATGAAAATTAATCAACTATGATTAAGCATATATGACACAAACAAACAAATAAAATAAAAACATCAAACAATTAAAAACATGGGTTGGGTTGCCTCCCAACAAGCGCTTGTTTTTGTTCGAGTCACGAGCCTGACTCTACCCTTATTTAACGGAAATAGGGGAGGTTTTCCCTACACTTAGGATTAAGTGTGGGTGGAAGTAGCGATACACACCCTTAGGGTGGAAATATGCCACGTGAGGTGAAGGGGGTGAGTGAATGGCTTCCTTCATCCTAAAACTACCCGGATAATATGGTTGATGGGTGGGTCGGTTCCTCTTTTGTCTCCTAGATGTATATCTAAGGATGGAAAGTTGTGTAAAGGTTGAGTTTTCGGTTCATCAACATTAGGAAATTCCCTAGAACTAGGAGTAAGGTTATCACTACAAGTATTCAAACCTATATCCTCTAGTGGTGCTTGGTCTAAGGGCTCTACCTCTATTGGGATTCCTAAAGTCTCTTCTACTTCTTCCGGGTAAGTCACGGGCGGTGTATGTGCCTCAAATGATGGTAGGACTTGTGGAGTACTTTGTGGGCTTGGATTGTCCACCTAATCCTCCATTATACCTAGATTACCTATATGTTTCTTTTGTACTACGATATTAGGTGCCATCCAACTAGGTATCTCAACATGAGTATATTCATCCCCCAACAAACTTGTTTCATGATCCTTCAAATTTGTTGTCAATTGATTTGTTATGTTGTTTGTCGGGTTGTCTACTCTATAATAATATTGGGCACAATCTTCTATGGCATCCCATGCTTCTTCAGCATTTAATTCCCTAAGGTCCCCGTTGGCAAAATCATCAATGTACCTTTGGTAATACGGGTGGACACTATAGTAAAAGATTTTGAGTTAGGTACCATAGATCGAAACCATGATGAGGGACTATTCGTAGTAAAATTTTAAAACGAGTCATGCATCATAAATAGGTTAATATCGATATTGTTTGAACATCAAGATGTCATTAGGAGTGAATGGGTTTCGTGGTCGGTAGTATGGTGGATTCGCATTCTCCATAATGGTGAACGGAAGAGTCAATAGAAAGGTTTCTACGAACAAATACACAAAGAAAAGATAGACTACGAGAAAGCTAATAAAAAGAAAATAAAAATCTCACTAAAAAGGAATCTAATGAGTAGACCTAATCAAAATAAATTCCAACCTAAGCAATAACTATTCCCCGGGCTGCGGCGCCAAAAACTTGATGCGTGGGAATTGCACCAGGCTTTACCTCTCAAGGGATCTCGAGAAGCTTACAACCCCCACCAGGCAGTGTACCTGATCGTTGTAGTATAGTATAGTGACAAGTACCAGGGGATTGATCGTTCAACTCAGGAATAGTGTCGTTAGGATTGAAAATTAATCTAACTAGGTCTAAAGGTGAAGGATGATTCTTTTTATGTTTTTATATTTTATGAAAAGCAAGTAAAATTCTCGGGTATTGGAAGGAAGGGCGGAATTAGTTGCTAATCAACTAACCCAAAAGCTACTAATTAAACTAATTAACAATAAAAGTAAACTAGGGTTCTACAAGGTAAGTGAAGCATGTCTACCCATGATATGTTACTCCTTGCTAGCTATCCAATTCTACCTATTGAATTGTCAGACCTTGTTTTAATTGACATGTTGTATTCCTTAATACCATTCATGGGGTGGCGTACTTACTTCCCCAATTCTATAAGCTCCTACTTCACTCCTATGTCGAGCCGGCTAAGAAGCTCCTAACATGGGATCACTAGAATTCGCTCATGCATTAAATACAACCATAAAAACCTAGTACACATCGGTTCATGTTTCTTAAGACGTTCAAGCAAGTTACACAATGGAGATCTGCCAGTTTTCTTAAGCCTAACATCGAATTCATTCAATTAAACAAGAGACAATAGGAAACAAGAATTATAAGCTAAACCAATTAGACCTATCGAAGTGTCACACCCTAATTGATGAAGATAGACACAATATCAATTATATACAAGTTTCACACAATCATAAGTAGACACAAGGTGAATTAGCAAAACAAAATCAATGAAGAGCAAACAACAATAATAATGAAAGACATAATTGAGATAGAATCATCAAACCAATACATGATGTTTATGGAGTGATTGAAACCCTCTAAGTTGCTGGAAAAACACCTACCTAAACCCAGGAATCGACCTTAGGGTTTAGGGCTTACAAAAAGTGAAGTTATGATGTTATATTTATAGGCTGATTTTCTGTCGGCCCGATCTTGACGGCGTTAGCCAAACCATGACAGTGTCAAGAACAATTTTTCTTCACCAAATTGTAGATCTCTTCATCCTCTTCGTGTGGGCTTTTGAATCACCTAAATCTGAGTTCGTATGCAAAAGTTATGACCAAAACAATATCAGCTACTCCGCGCACAAGTTTTGACAAGTTAACACGTGACGGCCTAGAGTGACGTCGTCACGTTTCTTTTGGACTGTCACCACTTTTACTCTTGACGCCGTCATAAAAAGCCTCTTGATGCCGTCAGATACTGTTCCCAGCAAGAAAAATTAAGACTTTGCCGTTTTCTTCACTTTTATTTTCCAAAAACGTCCAAAATGCTTCCTTTTCCAGAATTCTCTCCAAAAGTACCTAAAATCACAAAAGGAACGATTTAGGGCAATATTTGATCAAATAAATTCAATTCCGGGCTTAAATGACCCTCTAAAAACGGCTCATTTTTCGCCTTATCATGTTAACACTCCCAAGTGTCACAGGACTTCTTTGCTTCTCAAAGATGGCTATGCTCTTATTGATCCAACCCCTTACAGGAAACTCGGTGGTGATCTTCACTCTTCAATACGTATCTCTGACATATTCTGATGTCTTTTGCACTGTGAATCGCCTCTCCCAATTTTTGCATTCACCTACTGAATTACATTGGACCGTAGTGAAACCTGCACTCCGCTATTTATAGATAACTTTTGGGATTAGGTCGTACAATAGCTACGTACTTTCACTAATGTACCGTTTTGGTACGTGAACTTATTTCTGTTCTACTTAATGTTGTCTACTTTTTTGTTTTGTTCCATTTTGCACAAATTTTACTTGCAACCGGATAAACTTTTGAAAAACCGGCTAAAGTCCAATGTGAAATATAATACTTTTGGAATTAGGCCGTACAATAACTACGTACTTTCATTAATGTATCGTTTTGGTACGTGAACTTATTTCTGTTCCAACCAATTTTAAAAAGTTTATAAAAATTCTCGTAATGTAAAAGTTTATAAAATTTTCGTAATTTTTAAAAAAGTTTATAATAATTTTTGTAATATAAAAGTTTATAAAATTTTTGTAATTTAATAAAAAGTTTATAAAAATTCTCGTAATGTAAAACTTTTTAAAATTTTTGTAATTTTTAAAAAAGTTTATAATAATTTTTGTAATTTAAAAGTTTATAAAATTTTCTTAAAAAAGTTTATAGTAATTTTTGTAATTTAAAAGTTTATACAATTTTCGTAATCTAATAAAAAGTTTATAAAAATTCTCGTAATGTAAAACTTTATAAAATTTTTGTAATTTTTAAAAAAGTTTATAATAATTTTTGTAATATAAAAGTTTATAAATTTTTTGTAATTTAATAAAAAGTTTATAAAAATTCTCGTAATGTAAAACTTTATAAAATTTTCGTAATTTTTAAAAAAGTTTATAGTATTTTTTGTAATTTAAAAGTTTATAAAATTTTCTTAAAAAAGTTTATAATAATTTTTGTAATTTAAAAGTTTATACAATATTCGTAATCTAATAAGAAGTTTATAAAAATTCTCGTAATGTAAAACTTTATAAAATTTTAGTAATTTTTTAAAAAGTTTATACTAATTATTTCTAAAAAAGTTTATAAATGACCAGTTTCGGTAAAACAAGTTTAGCAGTGCAAAATGGAACAAAACAAAAAAGTAGACAACATTAAGTGGAACGAAAATAAGTTCAAGTACCAAAATGATACATTAGTGAAAATACGTAGCTATTGTACGGCCTAATCCCATAACTTTTTATCATGGCTATTTTCTTCGAAAGGGCAGCCCCGTTAAAACTGACAGCATTTAGTGACAGGAAATCGCTTGGAAGTCTGCTCGTCAAAAGTCTTGGTCGTTTTCTTCAAAAGGGCAGCCTATTAAAACCATCTCTTGGAAGTCTGCAGGTAAAAAATCAACTTCTTAATCATCAACAGAAGCTGAGTATAAAGATATTTCCGACACCACCGCTGACCTTATGTGGATCAAAAGCTACTCCTTGAATTGGGAATCAAGCTGCCTCAGCCACCGTCCCTATTTTGTGACAACACGGGCTACCTAACTTTGTGCAAATCCGGCCTATTTTTAGGCGCGCATGAAGCATACTCGGAAGAATATATCTACTAATTAAGACCATTTGGTGGACATTCTTACAAAGGCTCTAAGTGAAAATCGGTTCATTTTTACAAGATCCAAGATCGGTTTCTCAAATGATGAACGTGTGATTTTAGTGGGTATCGAACTTGTGACCTCATTATATAAGGTGGTACCCATACATAAGTATGTAACCACTAAACCAAACCCCCACCTGCTTATGAAATGGCAATATCTTTTATTTAATGAGTGTTTAACTAAGCTTATTAAAGATGCTTATTGGTGAGAGTACTTTTTCTAACAACTACATCTCCCGTGGTAGAATATTTCTCTCAATATAAATTATTGTCCTTTATCAAATTCTTTTTATTCAACTATCTTTTTCAACTTTAAGATAGTCACGTTTTGCCCTTTTTCTGTCTCATACAACAAAGATTGAACCAAACCTCATGTGGTGTGACAAAAAGCCTAACTTCACGCCTCGTTATATAGTTAAATAGGTACACAAATATTGACGGTATCATGTTGAAGTAAAAGTTTGTTTCTACTTCGAACAAGCGAGGAGAATCCTTCGGACTGGAGTAAGTCCTTCGGATTAAAGGTGACTCTTAATTACGGTATGTTCCTTCGGGTATCTGCAAAACAAATACGTCCGTTAGACTCGCCCCGGGAATGTATCCCAGGACCAACCTCCGGCGTGAGAGTAAGTATATGTTCTTAGTGAGAGAAAGTATGAATAAAACTAGAGAGTAGGTGAGAATTAGTTAACCTTAAATGAAGATTTCCTCTCTATTTATAGACTCTCTACATGAAATGCCAGGCTGGTTCGTACTTAGCCCTTAATGTTCGCTAGTTTAGACTCCATTATCATATACTTTGGTGTACTTGTTTGTACTTTGGTCTAGGTACTTGTTGGTTTATCCGAAGGGTTTGTGATCTCCGGACGGTTGAGATCATGCGGACATTCGTAACCCTTCGGATATCGGTCCGTATTGTTCGAACACATATGAGTACATTTTACCTGATACGGATCCGGAGGGTATACCTTTGTACGGCATGTATCCGGAGGGTACATACGTCAACATGTCCTCCCCCCCCCCCCCCAGTATCATAGTATTGGTTGTGCCAATGGTGTGATACTAAGTTTATTTTTTTTGCGATTTTCCGGAGGGTAAGTCACAGCTTTGTTCTTTTGCTAGTCACGCAAAACGCCAAAGGTAATTAAGGTGTCGTTTAAGGTGTGCCGTCGTTTTTTACCGTGTCGTTTGGATTGGAACACGTATGCACTTTCTGAGGGACACGGTGTGGATGGCTGACACGTTAGCCCTACGGGTGACGTGTCCCTTTCCCGCCTATTTTTGACCGCCTATAAATAGTCCCATTTCTTTTTATTTACAACACCGTAATTTTATTTCACACACATACTTCTGACACATCTCATCTTCTCCGTATTCCGAACGATTATTCTCGTCGTCTTTGAGGTACGTCTCAGCCCGTTTAGTTTTTTGTTGCTTGGCTATTCTCTTCTCCTTCTTGTCCATTATGTCGGAATCTACCGCATCGTTTGAGTATGAAGGTGCGTCCAATCCGGAGGGTTCGCATGTTAAGAAAGACATGCATTTAAGAGCGTCCGCGATGGACGAGTCTGATGTAATTGCTGTGGTGAAAGCGTTCGGATTACCGGAGGATTTACATCCAAGGGTACCTCCAACGGGTATGACGATGAACCAGTTACCTGAGGATGCCATCGGTTTGTACGCGGAGTACTTTTTTGAGGGCGGTCTCGTTATCCCTTTTTCTACTTTTCTTTTAGATGTCATTAGGTATTTTAAAGTTCACATTTCTCAACTAGTTCCGTTGGGTATGCATCGTGCTACCCTTTTTGAGGTGTATTGCCGTAGCATACACATTCCTCCTACTACTCCCCTATTCCGTGTCTTCTATAAACTTAGCAAGCAAGGTGATTGGTTTTCTTTCGAGAAGCGCATTCATAAGGATAGGAAGGTTTGCTTTGGGGAATTTCCCTCCTGTCTGAAGGGTTGGAAGTACAATTTTTTCTTTATCGATAGGCGAGCTATTCCGTTTGCCATGCCGTGGAGGCATTCAGATTCGGACGTATCGGATCCGTTTCCAAAGGCAAATGAGTATGATGTTACTCATGCCGAAAGGCTTTCCGAGACGATCGTTGAACCCTTTCAAGTTCCGCAAGCGTTCTTGTATGCCCTGGGTTTATCGGATCACTGGGAGTTTCCTGGTTACCGTCCGGCGTTGAGGGATGAGCAGGGGAGGGGTATAGCCTTTGTTATAATGTGTGTTTTTATATTGTGCATCTCTTTTCTTTTTTAACGTTGGGTTTTGTTTGTCCGCAGGTGTAACCATGTCGAGTTATCTAAAGAAGCCTCTGCTACGAAAGAATACGAAGATTGTTCAGGGTACTCCGTTTCCGGAAGGGCATACTCGTGAGGTGCATGTTACTCCTCCCTTGGCCTCCAATACTGAGGTACCGGAAAAGACGGAGGATTTGAAGAGTGTTGAAGTTGCTGATGATAAGGTGATAGCTGCTAAGGATAAAAAGAAGGAGCAGGCTACGAAGACGGGGCTGAAGAAACCTCCGTTGAAGAGAACTGGAGCAGGAAGTGTCTCTTCTCGCCTTCATAAGAGAAGCAAGATTTCTGTTGGTGATACTGTTATTGATTTGGACTCCGGAGAGGCCGTGGAGAGGCCAGAGCCTATCCGTTCTGTTCATCCGGAAGATTTGGCATCGGGTATGTTCGGATGATTTTTTATGGCTGCTCCTTCCATCTCTTTTTTATTTATTATTATTATTATTATTATTATTATTATTATTATTATTATTATTATTATTATTATTATTATTATTATTATTATTATTATTATTATTATTATTTTATTATTATTATTATTATTATTATTTGTTGACGGAGGTTCTTTCGTTGTCAGGGGGTTCAGGAGGTGCATCCCGGCGTCCGGGGAAAGAAACATTTGTGGATGATGATGATACGGAGGTTGATATAGAGGGGGATAGTGAGGATGATGCCCCCTACGTACCTGCGTGGACTGTGACGAAAGGAACTCTTCTGAACACTGCCACTGCTTGCCGAGATATGTTGATAAATTTTGCCACTCCCAAGGAGGAGAAATATCTGGACGATCAGGATGATGAAGAGGCTGTCCGCAGGTCGTGGCTATTGTTGGGTAAATGTGTCATGGCTCAAACGGATATGATTTTCCGTTTCGAGTCTCTTTCGAAGGAGTACAAAAAATTGTTTGACACCCACCAGATCTGTGATAAGACCCTTGATGACAACTGGAAGACTTTCCAGCAGATGTCCGGAGAGTTACATGAGTTGAAGAAGGTTCATGCAGAGTGTTCCGAGGTGAATCCGGAGGGGCTGAGAAAACTTCGCGCAGAGAATGCGAGTCTGGAGGAGAGGGTTGGTAATCTTGAGTTAGAGAAGAATGAGTGGAGGAAAGTTTCCGGCGAGCAGGCCGAGAAGATCAGGTCGTTGGAGGGGCAGTTGGCTGATGCCCGGTCAAAGCTGAATGATGAAGAAAAAGCCTTCAAAGAGCTTTATCAGGAGAAGGTGGACATTGCTGTGGCCGCTGGGAATGCTGAGGTAGAAAGGAACCGAATCATCAATGAGTTCATTCCCGAGGCTATCCACCGTTTTCTCGGGAGCCACGAATTCCGGACAGCATTGGCAGAACCATTCAACTTATTTTATCTTTCGGGGCTGATTGACGGGGCAGGTTTGTTCGAAGAGCCGGAGAAAGCGGCTAAGTTGTTGGGAGAGGTTGAGGGAATGGATATGGAAGCCGGGGCTAAATATGGTCCGTTGTATGACAAGGCCCTATCTCAGGATTATCCTTATATTCAGAAGATCCGGGAAACCATTTACCGGAAATTTGATGAACTCAGTGCCTTAGTTCCTGACCCTGCTCCGGCTGAAGAACCGACTACTGAGGGTCCGGAGGTTGAATCTCACATCGAGAATCCTTCCGAGACCCAGAATGCTTCGGTTTTTGCTTGAAGTTGTTTATCCATGTTTAAGAGATGTATGTTGGGGTCCGGATACCTCCATTTTGACTATGGATTCAGGTATCCCGAATTCCCTGTGAAGCTTATCAATTGATGTAGTAGAATAGGTTTGAAATTCATCTTTTGTTATTCCGTTATTTCGGAATGTTTGATGTAACCGATTTTTGATCATATGAATATATCACTTTCTTTTGTTATTTGTATTGTCTTTAAGCTACATGTGTGTTTTTCCGAACAGTACGTGACTTATGGAACTTGGCTTGTAATTATATACTCGTGGGGTTCCACTTTATCGGACAATATATGCCTTACGGATCTTGGCCTTAAATTATACCCGTTTGGGGTTTTAGTCTTCCGGACAACTTGTGTCCTACGGCTCTTGGCCTAAGTAATACCCACTTGGGGTTTTCTTTGACGGGGTAACCTGTACCCTTCGGCTCTTGGCCTTAGTAATACCCACTTGGGGTTTTCTTTGACGGGGTAACCTGTACCCTTCGGCTCTTGGCCTTAGTAATACCCACTTGGGGTTTTAGTTGACGGGGTAACCTGTACCCTTCGGCTCTTGGCCTTAGTAATACCCACTTGGGGTTTTATTTGACGGGGTAACCTGTACCCTTTGGCTCTTGGCCTTAGTAATACCCACTTGGGGTTTTCTTTGACGGGGTAACCTGTACCCTTTGGCTCTTGGCCTTAGTAATACCCACTTGGGGTTTTCTTTGACGGGGTAACCTGTACGCTTCGGCTCTTGGCCTTAGTAATACCCACTTGGGGTTTTATTTGACGGGGTAACCTGTACCCTTCGGCTCTTGGCCTTAGTAATACCCACTTGGGGTTTTCTTTGACGGGGTAACCTGTACCCTTCGGCTCTTGGCCTTAGTAATACCCACTTGGGGTTTTATTCACTGGACAACTTGTGTCTTGCGGAAAATAACTCTATATATGGTCAAAATGCATCGGATTTTTCATTGATGCGAAAGTGGCTTATGCCTTACAATAGATCCTGAAAAATCAAAGTATATAATAGGTTACATAAAACATTTTTTTAAGTTAATTGCATGCCAGGTTCGAGGTACTTCCACGTCTTCCATGATTTGGAGCTTGTATGTGCCGTGCTGATAAGCCTCCGTTATCCGGTAGGGGCCTTCCCAATTAGGTCCCAATTTTCCTTGATCTTCCACCCTGCTGGCTTCATTTTTCTGGTACACGAAATCTCCCACTTTGAATGCTTCGAATCTAACTCTTCGGTTGTAATACTGCTCCACTTTCTTTTTGTACTTCGCCTCCCTTATGGCCGCCATTTCCCTTCGTTCTTCTAGTAAGTTTAGATTTAGATTTATCTCATCGTCATTGTTTTCAACGTTTGCCATCATGGTCCGGAAGGTAGGCATACCGATCTCTGCCGGAATGACTGCCTCACTTCCGTAAGTTAGACTGAAAGGGGTTTCTCCGTTGCTAGTTTTCAGGGTGGTTCGGAAAGCCCACAGTACGTTTGGTAACTCGTCTACCCATCCGGCTCTTTCTCTTCCTAGCCGGGACTTAAATCCCTTCATTAGGCTTTTGTTGGCTCTTTCGACCAATCCGTTGGCTTGAGGGTGAGCCACGGCCATGTTGATTTGTGTGATATTTAACCTCTCGCACCAATTTTTGAACGGATCTCCCACAAAGTTGCTTCCGTTGTCCGTGACAATTATCTTGGGTAGTCCGAACCTGCAGACGATGTTGTCCCATACAAACTTTTTGACCTCTTTTCCGGTTGTCTTGGCCAACGGTTTTGCTTCCATCCACTTTGTGAAATAGTCTATTGCCACAATAACATACTTAACTTTTCCTGGAGCTTCGGGCAAAGGCCCCAAAATGTCAATTGCCCATTGGAAGAAGGGCCATGGTGCCATGACGAAGGTTAGCACCGTTTTGGGCAACTTGGGGACCGGAGCATGTATCTGACAGGCATCGCATTTTCGGATAACTTCCCTAGCGTCCCAGTGCATGGTTGGCCAATAGTAGCCTTGTCGCATGAGTTTAGCTACCACAGTCCGGGGTCCGGAGTGCATGCCACATGCTCCTTCGTGCACCTCTCGGATTATGTAATTGGCTTGGAGAGGTCCGACACATCGTAACATCGGTCCTAGGTAGGATTTTTTGAATAGCACGTTGTCAATTAATGTGTAGTGGCTTATTTTCATACGGAGGTTTCGAGCTTCATTTTGATCTTCCGGCCATATACCTTCGTTTAAACATCGGAATATGGGGGACATCCAATTTTCCTCCTCTTCTTCGACTATTGCGTTGACTATTTCTTCTTCGGTGGACGGCTTCTCCAACACTTCAACCAGGACCTCTTTCGTTAAGTGGTCAAATGCTACGGACGCTAGCTTGCTGAGCACATCTGCTTTTTGGTTCTGAGCTCTTGGGATGTTCTTTATTCTGAAGCGTTTGAAACAAGTGATGTATTCTTTGGCTTTCGCGAGGTATTTTGCCATGCTCTCCTTGTATGCAGTAAACTCTCCATTGATTTGACTTGCCACTAAGTTAGAGTCCACTCGTACGTCCAACGCCTCTATATGCATCTCCTTTGCAATTCTCAATCCGGCCAGGAGTGCTTCATATTCTGCTCCGTTATTGGTGGTTTCGAAATTTAAACGGAGAGCATATGTGTATTCTTCTTTTTCCGGACTAATTAACACTAATCCTGCTCCAGCACCTTTCCTGCTGGAGGCCCCATCAGTATATAGGATCCACTCTTCCGGTTGAGAAACGTTGCATATCTCTTTGCTTCTCTTCTTCGGATCCGGGGAGGCTGTGCTGATGGGTATTTCATTAATGAAGTCAGCTAGCACTTGTCCTTTGACAGCATTTCTGGGCACGTAGGTAATGTTGTAGGCCCCCAATTCTACTGTGTATTTGGCTAATCGTCCGGACGATTCTGCCCGGTTCAGCACTTGTTTGATGGGATGGTCCGTTATGACTTTGATGGGATGGGCTTCGAAATACCGCCTCAAACTTCTTGATAAATGCAGGAGGGTTAGAGCCAACTTTTCGACCGGAGCGTACCTCTTTTCGGCTTCGTGCAAGGTGCGACTTACATAATAGATTGGGATCTGCCGCCCCTCTCTTTCGACCATAAGCACTCCACTTATTGCTTCTGCTGCAGCTGATAGGTATAGATACAAATCTTCTTTAGATTTCGGAGTCGTTAGGCAGGGAAGCTCCAGAATCATTTTCTTCATTTCTTGGAAGGCTTTTTCAGCCGCTTCCGTCCATTGATATCTTTCCTTGTTGTCCTTAGTGATGTTTTTTAAAGTTTCAAAGAAAGGGAGAGACCTTTCGGCTGATTTTGATAAGAAACGATTGAGTGCTGCGAGTTTGCCACTTAAGCTTTGCATTTCCTTTAGTGATTTTGGTGATTGCATATCGGCGATTGCTCTGGTTTTCTTGGGGTTAGCCCTAATCCCCTCGGACGTTACCATATATCCGAGGAATTTTCCCTCTTCCACTCTGAAAGAACATTTTTTAGGGTTTAACTTCATGTTTATTCCCCGAAGATTGTCGAACGTTTCAGCAATATCGGCCAATAGCTCTTTTTCCGTTTGACTCTTTATCACCATATCGTCTACATACACTTCCAAGTTCCGGCCGATTTGCTTCCGGAAGACAGAGTCTACCAACTTCTGATAGGTTGCCCCGGCATTCTTCAAACCAAACGGCATTTTTACATAACAGTATGTTCCCCGATCCGTATAGAAGGCCGTTTTCTCTTCGTCTTCCTTTGCCATTTGTACTTGATGATATCCTTTGTAAGCGTCCAAGAAACACTTGTATCGGAATCCTATCACCGACTCGATCTTCCAGTCTATTTCAGGCAACGGATAGTAGTCCTTGCGGCACGATGAGTTCAGGTTCTTAAAATCAATGCACATCCTCCAGGTATTGTCCGGCTTCTTCACCAATACCGGATTAGAGATCCAGGTCGGATAGCGGACATGTCTGATTATTCCGGCCTTTAGCCACTCTTCTACGTCTTGATTTATAGCTTGGTTCTTCTCTTCCGAGAAGAATCTCTTTTTCTGTGCTACCGGTTTGTCCTGGACGTTTACGTTGAGCTTATGTTCAGCTACCCATCGGGGAATGCCAGTCATATCCGAGGGTTCCCATGCGAAAATGTTTCGGCTATTTTTGAGTAAAGTTATCAATTGCCTTCGCCCCTCTTTTGAGAAATTCCTTCCTATTGTCACTAGTTGCTCCGGATATGCCGGATGAACCAGCACATCTTCGGTTCCATTAGTTTCTTCAATGGGTGTTTCCGAGGAGGTCTCTGTTGGGGTCTCCCTTTCCATTAAGAATTTTTCTTCCACCTTTCTGCATTCTGAGATGATGACCGATCGGGTTACTAGGGTGGCGATGCCTCTCGGTGTCGGGAATTTCATCATGGAGTGTATAGTTGACGGGATGGCTCTTAGTTTTTTAATTCCGGACCGACCAAGTATCACATTGTACGGAGAGGGAGATCTAACCACCGCGAACTTCATGATAGTTCGGCGGTATAGCCCTTCACTCCCGAAACATACTTCTAGTTCTATTTTCCCCAATGGATTTATGCTTTCTCCTGAGAATCCCACCAGTGGTGTGTTTGTCTTGGATAGACGTGATCGGATGGAAGAGTCCAGATTTAGGAAGCAGTGCTCGTACATTACTTTCACCGATGCGCCTTGGTCGACATATACTCTCCGTACAGTATATCCCTCAATCTCTGCCTCCACTATAAGTGGCTCATCGGAAGCGTCCCCCGGAAGGATCGGAGGAAAGCTTATGGGGGCTCTCATCCACTCTTCTTCCTGATCTATCGTCTTACGCTTCGGATTTCTTTCTAGATGTCGGACCATATTGATGATTCGACCTTGGTTGTTTTGATGGTTATTTCTGGGTGATGCTCTGTCTCTTTGTCGGACGTCCTTGATCAGGTGGTCAAGCTTGCCGGTATCCAGCGCTATCTTGAGTTGCTCCTTCAGATTGTGACAGTCATTGGTGAGATGGCCTTTCTCTCCATGATAATCACAGTATTTATCCATGTTTTCTCTTGATGGCCTTCCTCTTAGTGGCGGGGGTGCCGGTAGCCTGAGTTGATGCTCCGTTGATAGGATCTCTTTAGGGGCCTTTGTGAGCATGTGTAAGTCTAGTGGTCTGGTATCTCTTCTGTTCCCGTCGTCACGCCGATAATCCCTCCGGTAGGTATTATTGTCATTTCGTCTGGACACGTATGGTGCGAAATTATCATTTCATCTGGGTCTAAAGTCCTGAACATCTTTCCTGTGGTTTCCTCTAAAGGAGGACCGTTGTGTGTTATGGTCATTTCGGCTGTATGGATTAGGTTGATAATCTCTGCGAGAATTATCCACCCTTTCTCCCTTCGGTACTGCTGTCAGTCGATACACTCTTTCGGAACGGACGAAATCATCAACCCGTATCATCATCTCGGTTACGCTCTGGGGAACCTTCTCGGAGAATCTCTTCGCTAGCTCCGGACTTTTACAACCATCAATAAAAGAGGATATCTGTATCAGCTCTGGTACTCCCGAAATGCGACTAGCCTCATCTGTCCATCGTTCCTTGAATTCCGAGAGGGCCTCGTTAGCTCTACGGATGATCTTGGTAATTTCCATCGGATCTCTGATGCACTTTCTACGAAGGGCGAACCTCTGAATGAATTGCTCACTTAACTCATCCCAATTATCAATACTACCTCGCGGAAGACGATCAAACCACGCTCTAGCAGCATCATCCAGGGTCTGCTGGAACATCATGCACCAAATTGGCATGGGCCACGCACCTTGATTGGCCGCCCCTTCGAATCTGGTGATATGATCGTCCAGATCTGTAGATCCGTTGTATAACTTCAAGTGAGAAGGCATCAGATACTTTGAACCCTTCGGTCCGGAGAAATCAATGATCCTTCGGGTAAAAGGACTCTTGGACGCCGCCTTGAAAGGTTTTGATAAGTCGTCCGTCCTATCCTCTTCGGCCTTTTGGGCTTCGACATCATGAGATCCGGCAACCTCAAAGTCGAGTTGGATGGGGTCAATCGGTGTTTCTCCTGAGACATTGTATTGTTGGATGAGAGATTTTAGAGTAGCAAAGTGGCTCTGGATTTGTTCAAGGTTGACAGGATTGGTGTTATTATCCGGACGACTTCCGGATCCTTCGGGTGTTGCTGGGGAAGGACCTGTCATTTCTTAGCTTCGGTAGAGTGAATGACGGGTCCCACGGATGGCGCCAATTTGTTGAAGTAAAAGTTTGTTTCTACTTCGAACAAGCGAGGAGAATCCTTCGGACTGGAGTAAGTCCTTCGGATTAAAGGTGACTCTTAATTACGGTATGTTCCTTCGGGTATCTGCAAAACAAATACGTCCGTTAGACTCGCCCCGGGAATGTATCCCAGGACCAACCTCTGGCGTGAGAGTAAGTATATGTTCTTAGTGAGAGAAAGTATGAATAAAACTAGAGAGTAGGTGAGAATTAGTTAACCTTAAATGAAGATTTCCTCTCTATTTATAGACTCTCTACATGAAATGCCAGGCTGGTTCGTACTTAGCCCTTAATGTTCGCTAGTTTAGACTCCATTATCATATACTTTGGTGTACTTGTTTGTACTTTGGTCTAGGTACTTGTTGGCTTATCCGAAGGGTTTGTGATCTCCGGACGGTTGAGATCATGCGGACATTTGTAACCCTTCGGATATCGGTCCGTATTGTTCGAACACATCTGAGTACATTTTACCTGATACGGATCCGGAGGGTATACCTTTGTACGGCATGTATCCGGAGGGTACATACGTCAACATATCATTCATTAAAAAACACATAAATAATACGCATAGTGATCAAAAGATTGTGTTAATTTGAGATGTGTAGCTTATATTCAAATCCATACCCTTTAGGCCTTTAACATGATCCTCCATAAGAAAGTTGGCCTCGTAGTTTAAAGTTCACACAGTATGTAAAATCTCAATTTTCTATGTGTATGAAAGTGTGTCGATATAGGAATTAAGCATTGGTCGTATGCCATAATTGTTGTGAGGTTAGGCGACATATTAAATTAAATATGAAAATTACAAAAAAGTCAGAAAGCATATTTGATGGGTGTTGAACTTGTGACCTATTGTGTTATAGGTGCACATTCAACCATCAAGACATTCTCCAACTCATTTTTAAATTGGCACTAGCTTTTATTTAAGGGTTTGTTTGGCTAAGTTTATCAAAGATGCTTTGTTATTTTGTTGCATTATCATAATACAACAAGCTTACCCCATACACTATCTGAAAAATACTTGAAGCTAATTGCTAAACCATACCTCATCAGATATAGTGTGGTTGTTCTATCACATTTTGGTTTATGATGTTAGTTTTTGTATTCTCTAGCGCGCGCAAAAAAAAAAAAAAAAAAAAAAAAAAAAAAAAAAAAAAAAAAAAAAAATCTAAAACAAACAATTCCCTTAACGCAATTTTGACATAATATTTCAATCCATGTCAAATTAATAAGCTTACACTAAAAAAAATCTAAGAAGGGTGCTCTCATGGGTATTGAACTTGCAACCTATAGTGTAAAAGATGCACACACAACCGTCAGACAAAAACTCCCTATACATTCATAAATGACAATAGCTTTTATTTAAATCACAAAACTTTTGAAAATGCCTTTTGATTTGTTTGTTGCATTTTTTTTATAGAGGTTTACATGGTGCTGCCTCTTTTAATATATATTCCGAGTCTGTGATAGCCTGGTTTTTGGAGCGTTTGGACAATTGGTCTCCATAATGTTATGTTATTTACTCTTGAAATTATGCTAAAAGTGCTATTTTTTTGGCCCGTTTCAACGGTAGAATTTTGGTTTTTTAACCACATTACTTGTAACTGCTTCTTTCCTACGTATTAAACATAGAATTTGCGGTTAACGTGATTTCATCGAGATTGTGGTCTTTGAGAATTATTGATCTAAGGCTAAAATACATGGCATTTGTGGAAACCTTTTGGCAATATATCCGACTTTTGACTTAACAAGTCAACTTAACTTAGTTGCTGATTGCAGCAGAATCTTTTCATATTCTTACAGTAAAAACTAAACTAGGAATTTTAGGAAGGGACCAATACTTTGTATTGGATTTGCTTATTCTCCTGCGCTCGAGTGTTACTGGTTTTGTTGATTTTTATGGTTTATAGAAATGTTATCTACCAACCTGGTAACGGACAATTTTCAAATGTGTTGTGTATGTTTCAACCAGTTTTATGTCTCATTCTTTTGGTTTCTTTGGCTTATGATGCCTTTTTTTTTTTAACCATTAATGGCTTAACTCTCAGCTATCTCGTTTGTTAAGTTCGGAAGCGTTAGACTTCCCTTTACTTGTTTTCGCATAATAGCCTTGTGGTGTATGTTTTTGTTGTATTTACTTTAGCTTTTTAGTTGTACCAAGTGATCGTACATAGCAATGAACTCGAATTTGTTTTCCTTTCAGTTCTTTAAATGCAAATAATGCTTGTTATTCTTATGAAATTATATTTTTATTGACATCCAATATGCTGCCTTCCCTAAGAACACCTTTTGCCGCATCTTTATATAGGGTGTTAAAGACTCGTGATTTCTAATTTGAGGATCTGTGTAATATGGTCCATAGTTTCTGGAACAAATACATCGAGTTGTCTGAACTGTGTGCATCATTACACACTTAAAAGCTGATTCTTCACTCTTTATATGCAACAAGAATGGTGTTTGTCTCTACTTCTTAGTTTATATCGACGAAATTGTTACTACGGGCAACTACAACTAGTTCATAGACTCTTTCATTCTCCAACTTAATTAGTTGTAGGTTTCCATTAAAAGATCTTTGAAATCTGCATAAGTTTTTGGGCATTAAAGTCATGCCCACATCAGGTGGTCCTTTTATATCTCATCATAGACATATTGTTGATCTTCTTCAATCCCCTTCCCAAGTGTCACAGGACTCCTTTGCTTCTCAAAGATGGCTATGCTCTTATTGATCCAACCCCTTACAGGAAACTCATTGGTGGTCTTCACTCTTCAATACGTATCTCTGACATATTCTGATGTCTTTTGCACTGTGAATCGCCTCTCCCAATTTTTGCATTCACCTACTGAATTACATTGGACTGTAGTGAAACCTGCACTCCGCTATTTATAGATAACTATTTATCATGGCTATTTTCTTCTAAAGGGCAGCCCGTTAAAACTGACAGCATTTAGTGACAGGAAATCGCTTGGAAGTCTGCTCATAAAAAATCATGGTCTTTTTCTTCAAAAGGGCAGCCTGTTAAAACCATCTCTTGGAAGTCTGCTGGTAAAAAATCAGCTTCTTGATCATCAACAGAACAAAGCTGAGTATAAAGATGTTTCCAACACCACCGCTGACCTTATGTGGATCAAAAGCTACTCCTTGAATTGGGAATCAAGCTGCCTCAGCCACCATCCCTATTTTGTGACAACACGGGCTACATACCTTTGTGCAAATCCGGCCTATTTTTAGGCCCGCATGAAGCATAGTCGGAAGCATATATCTACTAATTAAGACAAGTTGATGGACATTCTTACAAAGGCTCTAAGTCAAAATCGGTTCACTTTTACATGATCCAAGATCGGTTTCTCCAATGGAGCCTCAATCTTGCGTGAGCGTATTAACCATACCTCGTCAGTTACAACTATATAAGATATTATCATTCTGTTATTGTCTTATATACGTTGTGTATCTCCTACTTTCTAAATTACTTGTATTTAAACGTTAACATAAATACATTTTCTTTGCTCAAGAAAAAAAGATCAAGGGTTGATTCGAGTGGGTATCGAACTTGTGACCTTATTATATAAGTCGCTATCCATATATAAGTATATAACCACTAAACCAAACCCGACCTGCTTATAAAATGGCAATATCTTTTATTTAATGAGTGTTTAACTAAGCTTATTAAAGATGCTTATTGGTGAGAGTACTTTTTCTACAACTACATCTCCCGTGGTAGAATATTTCTTTCTCAATATAAATTATTGTCCTTTATCAAATTCTTTTTATTCAACTATCTTTTTCAACTACTACCTCCGTCTCAAAATAATTGTCAGGAGACAAGAATTACAAAGTTTAATAAAAGTGGAGCCACTTTAGTTTTTAACCACCCAAAGAGAATATTTCCCTATTATATTCCCTAGTTTTTGCTTAAAATAGAAAGTGGACAATAATTTTGAGACAACTCAAAGAATAAGGATATGTTAAAGCTGGACAAAGAATTTGTATAAGGTTAAAGCTGGAGATCAGAGTGGTGTGTTGTAAAAGCTGGATAGAGTGATGGGTACTAAGCAGTTTATTGGTAAGTATCCTCAAGCTCATGTCATTTTTCTTCCATATATAATCTCAGATCATTGCCCTGTTCTTTTGGTAATGCCAAATATAATGCAGTCTAGGAAAAAAGCTTTTAAGTTTGCAAATTATGTGGCTGAGAAAAAAGAATTTATTGAAGTGATTAAAGATAATTGGGTTGAGAGGGTGCCTGGTTGTTATATGTTTTCTTTGGTTAAAAAGTTAAGAATGTTAAAGAAGCCTTTGAAGAATCTTGCATGGAAAGATAGGGATATATTTGATAAATGTAAAAAAGCTAAGAAGTGAATTGGAAGAGGTTCAAACTTTGATTGATAAAGCACCTGAAGATAAGAAGCTTAGAGAAGTTGAGAGTAGCATCTTGATGAAATATAGTGAAGCTATGAAAACAGAGGAGCAATTTCTGTATCAAAAAGCTAAAATTCAGTGGTTAAGATTGGGTGACAAAAATAATGCTTTCTTCCATAAAACTTTGAAAAGCAAAAATCATAAAAGGAGAATTAATGCAGTCCAAGATGAGCAGGGGAATAGATTTGAAGGTGAAGATGTTCCTAAACAATTTGTGAAGCATTTCAAACAGTTTTTGAGACAACAAACTAGTGTGGTTAATGTACCTGATCCAGATAATTTGTTCATTAATAAACTGACTGAGAGTGAAGCAGAATATATGGTAAGGGATGTTAGTGATGCAGAGATAAAGAAAGCTATGTTCTTAATTGAAAACAATAAGGCTCCTGGGCCAGATGGGTTCTCATCTTTGTTTTACAAGAAAGCTTGGGATGTGATTGGAAGAGATGTCTGTTTAGCTGTGAGAGAATTCTTTGAGAAAGGTAAGATTTTGAATGAGATCAACTCTACTCTTATTGCATTGGTTCCTAAAACACAAACAGCAGCTAAAGTGTCTGATTATAGACCTATAGCTTGCTGTAATGTCATCTACAAATGCATAAGTAAAATAATCACTGAGAGAATGAAGAAGAAGTTGGGTAAATTGGTGAGCAATAACCAAAGTGCATTTATTCCTAGTAGACAGATTCAAGACAATATACTGATTTCACAAGAATTATTGAAAGGGTATGGGAGGAAAGATGGTCCTAAAAGGGTTGCTATGAAAATAGATCTATAAAAAGCCTGTGATACAGTGAATTGGAGTTTCTTAGGAAACATTCTGAAGGGATTTGGGTTCCATGAGAAGATGATACAGTGGATTATGAATTGTGTTACTACTACAGCCTTTGCAATTAGTATTAATGGGGAAATTTGTGGATATTTTAAAGGTGGTAGAGGATTAAGACAAGGAGATCCTATGTCTCCTTATCTTTTCACTCTAGTAATGGAGATTCTCAATTTGCTCATGATCAGGAAGGTTGAAGGGAATAGACTGTTTCAATACCACTTTGGTTGTAAGAAGTTGAAGATCACTCATATTTGTTTTGCAGATGATTTGTTGATGTTCTGTCATGGTGATAAACATTCTGTGCAGATTATTAAGGAAGTTATAGAAGAGTTTGGAAGTGTTTCTGGTTTGCTACCAAACTACAATAAAAATACAGTTATCTTTGGGAGTGTGAAATTAGAAGAGCAACAAGAGCTGTTAAGTGTGGTTCCATTTAGAGTGGAGCAATTGCCAGTGAAGTATCTTGGGGTACCTTTGATTACAAAACGAATTGGTGTAAAAGAATGCAAAAGATTAATAGATAAGGTGAGGAGTAGGGTGTTAAATTGGAAAAATAAGTGTTTGTCATATGCAGGAAGATTACAATTGGTAGCATCAGTTTTAGAATCTATTCATGTGTACTGGGCTACAATTTTTCTTCTCCCTAAAGCTGTAATTGAAGATATTAACAGCATTCTCAAAGGTTTCCTTTGGAATCAAGATGATAAAGCAAATGGCAGAGCTAGAATTGCATGGAAGAAACTGTGTAGATCTAAAAGCAAAGGAGGTCTTGGTCTGAAAGATTTACTAATATGGAATAAGGCTATGATTGTTAAGCATCTATGGCATGTGGCTATTGATAAAAATTCTCTATGGGTGAAATGGATCAATACATATAAGCTTAAAGGAAGGAGTATTTGGGAAATTAATGAAGAATCTAATGATAGTTGTGGTTGGAAGAATATTATTAGAATGAGAAATGAGGTTAGAGAACATATGATTTTTAAGATTGGAGATGGGTGTAAAACATCTATGTGGTTTGATTCTTGGTCGAATGAAGGTGCTCTGATTAATTTCATTACATATAGAGATCTTTATAATGTTAGATTCAAGGCTGAGATGACTGTGAAAGAATTTTTTATGGGTACAAATGGGCAGTGGCCTCTAGAGTGGCTAGCTAAATACCATGTGTTCAATCAGACACAACATATTGAGCTTAATCCTGACACTAATGAAAAATTAATGTGGAAAAGGAATGATGGTTCTGTTTGCAAATTCTCAATAAGGCAAACTTATAGAGATATGCATGAGGATGGTGAAATGGTTAGTTGGCATAAAGTGGTATGGTTTTCACAGAACATTCCCAAACATGCATTTATTCTATGGTTAGCAATTCAAATGAAATTACCAACTCAAGATAAGATCAAGAAATGGGGAAGTTATGATTTAATGATATGCATTCTTTGTAATAATAGTGAAGACTCTCATGATCATTTGTTTTTCAATTGTCCTTTTGCAAAAGAATTATGGGCAAATGTTATGTTGAAGATCAAGATGGCTGATAATTGCAATAATTGGGAAGGGGTGATTGGAAAGTTCAGTGAGTGCTATAATGGTAGTTCAATTGGAAGTGTTATTAGAAGATTGTGCTTGGCTGCTTGTGTGTATCTTGTGTGGCAAGAAAGAAATAACAGAATCTTTAGAGATGAAAGAAGAAAGGTGAATGAGTTATTCAAAATTCTGTGTGACACTGTGAAAATAAGATTGGCAAGTTTGAAAGTGAAAAAGTCAAAAGCTGTGTGTGATGCTGAGAAGGAATGGGGTGTGAATTTTCAAAGTGATTGAATTCAATAAAGTGGAGAAGTAGTATGTAATGATGTGATGAATGGAATGAAAGTATAAGTGGTGGTTAGTATAGTTTGAAGCCTATGGGGTGTTTGGTTAAAGGTTTTCTGCTGCAACAACAAAAAGAGAAAAATGTGCAGAATGTGATTTGATGATCTGCACAGTATTGGTCTTCTACCAAATAATACCTGTATGCTGAAACAATAGCAGCTTGAGGTATTCTTTTAGCTCCTCAAATAGATGGCCTTGTATCTTGATAATTGATTCTCATTATTATGATATGACATACTGTTTCTGGTATTTGGCCTGGGGAGGAATACATTGACAGTTTGTTGTATTGTGATGATGTGTGAATTCAATTATCATAAAGTAGGTTTCCTATTTGGAAGGGTATGTGAGCTAAGGAGGGGTAATGTATGAAGTATGGAATAGTGAGGAGTGAAAGATGAACCTACTTGGTCCATACTATACATTGCCCACAGGAGGAAAGGTTGGTACTCACTGCAAGGTATGTGTTCCCATCTATGTGAAGCCATTGTTATTGCTCCCAAACTAGTTATATTTTTATTTCTCAACCACTTGTGAATGGTCAATAGTAAAAGTCAAACAGCCTGGGAGGAATGCTTCCGTGGAATACAGTGTTTCCCCGGGTCGTAATGTCCCAACGAGGTTGTGATGGTATTAAAAACGAATCTGTGATCGAGTGAATATGAACAGGAAAGGTATAAGTGTGTGTGTGTGTGAGTGATTACACTAGAGTTTTATAAAATAAAATAACTCGGATAAACTATTTTAACGATTACGTAAAAGCTAGGTATTTAAAACGTATAAATGTAAACCAAATTAAAAATCAGACGCGATTGCGTGCTGAGAAAAAGGTGAGTTTTAAGAAAAATAAACTACAGGGGTTAAAAATAAAAATTCTATAAACTTAAACTTAAAAGAAAATTAAATTAAAAAGAAAATTATTTTTTAGATTATTTTATTATTTATTATTAATTATTTAATTAAAAACTATTTAACTATTTAATTAAAACTAATTTAAATCAATTATGAATTGATAAACACTACAAATTAAACTAAAAACTTGTAAAAATAATTTCTAAAACTTAAAATGAACTTGAAAAAAGTATAAAAATTAAAAATAAATATTTTTGTCTTTTTATGGATTTTCTATTAATTAAAAACTAATTATTTTAATTAAATTATTTAAATTAATTTAAATTACAAATAATACTAAATTAACTTAGAAAATTATGAAAAAATTTATAAAAATATTTTATAACATCTAAAAGCTATAAAAAATATAAAAACTAGGTGTTGCTTTATAAAAACTAATTATGCTATTTAAAACTTAATTATTAACTAATTATTAATTAAACTAAAATTAAATCTAATAAATACTAAATGATAATATAAAAATCTAATAAAATTACTAAAAATACTTTAATATAAGAGGAAATTAATAAAAATACAAAAAAACAACTTACTTAATAAAAATCTAAAAATAAAAATTAAAATTAAATTATATTAAATAGAAACTATCACTTATTTTTATATTGGTTTTTCTTGATTTTTCTTTTACAAAACTAAATTATATCTAAAAATAAACAACTTTTGCAAAAACAATTAATTTATAACTTAATAATAAGCTCTGTGGAAGCTTATTACTACCACAGTTGACTTTGGTTGACTGAAATTGGAATTAAGCTCACAAGAGCTTATGTGGGGTCCACCAGAGTAAAATCTAGTTCAGCTAAGTCAAGTGAACATGTATAAGCTAGAAAAAGAACATGTGGTACACTGAATAAGCAATTAAGCAATAAATAAGCACTTAGCCAAAACAAAACCAACTCAGAAAAGGGACAAACTTTAGGGACAATTCCAAGTGGGGTCCACAATGAATCAGGTCAAAATTTTGGTCAATTTAGGATCCCTGGTAGGAGGGGGGTTGGGAGAACCTAAGGTTATGGTGTGGGGCCCACTGAGGTGGCCAGAAAACACCACCAAAGTTGGTGGTGTGGGACTCTGGTGCTGATGCAGGGGAAGGAGTCTTCCCTGCAGGTGTGTTTGGCCAGATGTGGGGCCCAGTAGAAAAATCCTAAAAATGAAAGAACTATGGGATCATGGAGACTAACTGGGGGGCTACTAAACCTAAAAGGGGCTACTAAACCTAAAATGCTCAAGGCTTGAAACCTTACACAAAAATCACAAGAATTATTGGAGTTTTTGGTTTTTCTGCAAAGGTAGGTTTTGACTTTCTTGTATAAACTTGGAGTTTTGACTTTTTTCAACTTCCAATGAATCTAGTGAGCTTATGAAGTTATAATAAGCTGTAATAAAGCTATCCTAAGCTAAAGTTGTGAGTTATGAACTGATGTGAGGGGTTTGAGGTCCCAAATCCTCAACAGTCAACTGTTGGGGGCTTGGGGGTGTGATTTTGACTTTCTTACTAATGACTACTAATTTTTATTACTTAACTAACCTCAAATAACCTAATATGACATGACTCAGTAATAAATAACAATACAAACAACCTCAATAGTGGCTAGATCAGTCAATCCAAACACCCCTTAAAAACTGTCTCACATATGATTTTCACTACAAAAGATTAATTAAGACCATGTAATCAGTACATAACCAATTACAATAACATATTAAGCTAAAATGACAAGATAAACACCAATAATTATCACTAAGATTCATTTATCATGAGTATGCTTTTTAACAGTGAAACATGAAATTTTAGCAGCTATGATTATTAAAGAACAAACAGAGAATTAAAAGCTATATTATGACTAACATATTCCAACTAAACACAGATGAACAAAGATAAGCAATGATTAAGCTGTAATACAGTAAATGCAAAAATTAAAGATATTAGCTTACAAATAGGGTATGGACTGAGAACAAGGAACCATGAATCATGAACCACCCTAATAGCTTTCCAAAAGCTTCTAAACCAGAACCAACTTCACTGCTTCTCTTCTTCTTTTTCTTCTTTTTGCAATTTTTTATTTTTCTATTATTTTTTTGTATTTTTGATATTTTTTTTCTATTTTATGAACTAAATAAGTGTAAAGATATTGAAATCTTTTAAAAACTAATAAATAAGCTAAAAGGGACTTAGTTAAGCAGTTTAAACAACATTTAACAATAATCAAGTGAAATTGTCAATTTAACTTGAAAATGTCAATTTTGAATTATATTAGCTAATCTTGAAATTAACATTACAGGAAGATAAAATTACATTTAGAATACTTAATACAACCTTTTAACACTAAATTAAACAACTTGAAATAAAATTACACTGACTGTGATTTTATTAAACTAAAACTAAGCTAAATTAACTACTCTCCATCTCTACTGCTTCTTCTTTCTTTTATAGATACCCTTTAGGTTTCCTGGACCTCAGTACACAAATCCCACCACAATTGTGGACCATTGGATCACTTTTAAGTGATATAGACCCTTGATGATTTTGGTGGGAAAATCTGTTGGAACCAATTGGGATTGTAACGTGTAGTAGGGTGGGTTTTTAGTGTATTATTTGGTCTTGGGAAGTGGAATTAGGACAGGATAAGGGGTAGTGGGAGTTGCAGGGTGGGTTTGTAGGTGTAGGTGTTGGCAGAGGTGTAGGAGTGGTGATTGATGTAGGTTTGCCACGTGGCATCTCCTAGGGCAAACCTAGGAGGTGGGTTTTGTTGTGGGATTGACAGGGAGGGGAGTTGGTTTGCAAGTGGAGAGGTGGAGGTGGAGTGTGGAAGTGTTGCAGTGAGGTGGAGTTGGGAGGTGGAAGAAGGATACGGGTCAACGCAAGTCAACCCAGGTTTTATTATTTAAGGGAGTTGGGCCTTGGATTATTTTGGGCCTGGGTAAAGGATCAGGCTTTTAAAAATAGGTGGGTTTGTAGTTTGGTGTTGGATTTAAAAGGGTATAGTTTGGTTTGTATTTAAAATTAGCCCAAGGACCTATTGTGTATTTTCTGATTTTCCAGGGCCTAATATTGTAACTTTTCCAAACTTTTCATCCAGGGACTAATTATGATACTTTGTGAATTCCCAAGGACCCTTAATGATAATTTTCCCATTTTGAACACCCGGGGACTAATTATGCCAAATCTTCAAACTCCAGGGACCAATTATGCAATTTCACCAAACTTCACACCAAGGACCATTCCTGCAAAATATTAGTAATACAAGGACCAAAATTGATCTTCTCAAAGTTTTTAACATCCCAGGGACCAATTATGTCAATTTCCAAAGTATAGGGACTAAACTTGTAATTTTGTGAAACTTTGCACCAAAAGACTAAATATGTAACTTTATGATTAAAAAGGACCTTTGATGACTTTTTCATGTTTTTAGAATAACCAGGGACTAGTTTTGCCAATTTTTGAAACTTGAGGGACTGAAACTGCCAATTATGCAAACTTTGTACGTTTTTCATCTGTTTTTGATTATTTTGCATTTGAAACATATAAAACACACTTCTAAGATATTTTAAGTATTTTGATGCATATTTGAGTGTTTTTGGATGTTTTGGCAGTTCAGATTGGTATAAAATGATGAGTATTTAGACACTTATCACATTGTTATAGATGGAAATGTAGCATAGATGGTATAGCTCTTGCTCGTGGAGAGATTATGGGTGCCTAGTGAAGCCTTCCATCTATTCTGTCTTAGCTATTGTGGTGGCAGGATGAATGGCTTTGATGGGAAGATGAGAAGGAAATGTAACTAGATGGTATTTGGTGCTTAAATGGTGAATGAATAGAGAATGCAGGGGCTGTTACATACTGGTATAGTATGCCTGCAAATGAAGATGAAAGATTCATGGTATTGTTCTACAGAATGTATTGGTTCTGAATTGATAGTATAGTAAAATGGTATTCTGATGTACTAAGGATGTATTGATAAGAGTTTAGGCATGTCTAATCTCTTGAATGATGTAATGAGTTGTGTGATTAATAAAACTAGGTGGATAACCCGCGCTTCGCGGCGGGCTGTTTTGATGAAGATTTATACTAAGGCAATCAAATTCCAGCAAGTTATTACTTCAAATAGCTTAGCATTAAAAATGATAAATACATTCATAACCATAACTTCTCATTCATAGCGAAAGTTGCCATTCAGTATAGAAAAATATCTATAATCAAACACAGCAAGATTTGCATAATCAAACATAGCAAGATTCTGTCGCACCCAGGAATCTACGGTCGTAGCATCCAAAACATCGAAATCGTTTGGTTTCTGCTTAAGGAATTTCCCACAAACAACATGCTTGTACCTCTTTGTGTCTCTACAACTGAGCTGCCGACAAACCTGCACAACAAAAAGAATCGTGAAATATAAGAATGAGCTAATCTTAAAATGCAAATGACCAATAGTAATGAGCCAATCTTAAGATCCAACAAATGACGAATAGTACTGAGAAGTTGACATTATCCAAAACTGAGTTTTAGGCAATTATAAACTAAAGCCAAATTATTCAATATGTTTAAAAGTTGTCAACGATGCGTTAACATGTGTTTTGGGACTATTTGGTATACTCACACAAAAACTCTCATATAAATTACAACGCTTCGTATTGGCAAACACTAAGATCTGCACAATATCTTAAACGAAAGGGGCGTGTTTGATCATAATTTTTCTGAAAAGTTATAAGGGGTTGTTTGGACAGGGCCCGACCAAAAGGGACTGTTTGGAAGAGCCTTTTTGAGGGCCGGTTTGGACAGCCAAAAAGTGCAGATCGCCATTATAAAAATCTGTTTTACAGGCTGGTTGGACATAACCATTTTGAGAACATTATGTATTATGATACAATTACTTTACCTCAGATGATCTTTTCCCGATGGCTGCTTTAAGACACTGCAAGACTCGGTTATGGTCTACTACTGAGCTTACACGGTGTCCGTCAATAAGTTGTACATAATTTTCCTAGAGCAACCAAAAAAGATAATAGTATTTGTATTAGAACAACTTTAAAGAAAATCTCGTGTCCAACAACTATTCTTCGTTTCATTATCAATTTTCTCACTGTTGCGAAAATAGCATACCTGATAAGCTTCCTTCTACTCGACCTTTTCGTAATCCCTCTCAGCAAACATAAGCTGATGCAATATTCTCTTTTAGCAGTCTTTAAGTCATGTTTCCCTTAAAAAGATTGCGAAGACGTTCCTTAATGGTTAGGAGTCTTTCTTGATCTTCGGTCGCTCACCCCACTCTATCGTGCCGCTCTTACATTAGTGATGGAACATGAAAAGCGTTGCTTTCAAGTATCTGCCAAAAATCATATCAGGTACATGATAATCAACTTATTTATGAACACGAATTATTATTTTTAAAAAACAAACATAAAGCAAGGAAGTTGCTTACCTTTTTTATATAACCAATAAAGTCTTCATTTTTAATTTTGCTTCCATTGCGGTGTTTCACGTTAAAAACTGTAACATATGTCCAAATGAGTGTTTATGGGGGCGTTTGGGATTACAAATTAAAAATTATTATCTGCGTTTTATTTTTTTAATAAGTAGCTTGGAAAACATAACTCGAAAGAAATCAAAATTTGGTTTGTCAACTTCAAAAGGGGGATCACTTTAACTTCTTTAAACTTTTAGAAGTAACATTTCAAGAACTAACCTTATCAAATCAGCAAACCTCGAGTACGGCTATAGGTGGACCATATTTTCCAGTGATCAAGTTGCTTGAATGCAAAGCCAGGGCACTCAATGCATCAGCAGCCGCTTTTCGAGTTGCCCAATCAGTATTGTTGAGACAGTTGTGTAAACTTTGTAGCAGTGGCTTTAAGCCTTGTAGAGAAATTGCACCAGCTTGCAACATGTATATTAATATATTTTTAATTTATGTGAACATCAACTGATTACTTGAACGTATACCAAATCAATTACATATCATGATACAAAAAGGTCCACTATTTATTTGCATACCAATAAAATGAAAGTAAATAATTCAATTTTAAACTCATGAACTTATAGATGGGGCATTAGGAAAAGCTTATTTAGCTTGTTTGTGGGCTTATTTGAGTTTAGCAAAGCCGAAAAGGTCGCTCTTTGGACGCTATCAACTTCAATAAGACCTTATTGCCTTAAGTCAATAAGTTCATGGTAATAAGGGTCTTAAAAGTGAGCTTGTAAGCTGTTTTATAAAATAAAAATAAGGCCAAAAGCTGGCTAAATAAGCTACTAATCCAAAAAACTGAGCTTGTCAAACTAAGGTTATCGTTTATTTAAGAGCATAATTCATATGCCTAGAAAGGTGAGCTCATGAGCTTTCCAAATTAACTGAAAGTGCTTATGTTCATACATATGCTATTTCAAATAGCTTATTTGACTTGCAAATAAATCCTAAACAGTAAAGAACTGTTTATTTGTAACACCTTTATTTTTTACAAAATAAGAAAATGCAAACACTATTTCTCCAAGTGCTTATTTTAAGGGTGCATATTTGATTCCACTTGTAAGAAAAAAAAAACAAAAAATAAGCAAATCCTAAACAACTGAGCAACTTCTTGATTTGAAATTTAAGCTTAAAATAGTTTCATGCATTCATTTGGTGAAAATTGCACATAAACATAAGCCCTTTCAATTCATTTCTATCTCAGGGGACCTACTTCAAAGTGAACACTTAAGGCCTATGTTATAAGGCTACCACTAAATAAGATTATTATCGTATTGTAAACGTTAGGTCCCTTATATAAAAGCTGATTTTGATAGAAATGTTCCCAAATAATATGTTACAGTGTGTGAGCGAAAATCTCACGGTCTAACCTTGTGTAAATCTTTCTGGAGATCCAGAAAGTGCTGCTAATCCTCATGTCTATGAAACTCAACGGGTATTTACCTTTTATACCTGGCAGCATGAACAAATCGGCAAAATAAGCGTAACGATTGTTCCAAGATATCTAACCAAGCAGATGCTCTTCTTATATCTTTACACGCATATGTAAGAATACAAAGATCCCCGACTAAGCATATGTAATATTGTGCAACTACAGAGGTGAAACTTAATAGTAAATGTAAAATGGGAGACTATCTTGTGCAACTACATAAAGGCTGAAGCTTTTCCTAGATCAGGGGCAAATGGGTCGATTTGGGTTGTGTTTGATATCATATGCATCATTCCAAAAGGTTAACTAAATGGGGAACAGGTCAAACTTGTTACAAATTGCTCAAAGTTAAATTGCAATGCATACAACTCGAAAACCATTCTAGTCTAAATATTAGATTATTCTAGTTGTGATATTGCACCTGTTATCATTATTAATGCATTAACTATGTCTAAAATATAATAAAAGTGAGCAAAAAACAGGCCAACCTGATCTGGCCTTTTGGCAGCAACAGCAGTGGGCAGAAACTTCCGTTTCAGCTTAACGCGGCCCGCACCCTAGATCAACAACAACAGCAACAACTGTTGCAGTTTCAGTAACATTAACAGCTGAAAAAAATCAGTTCAAGAAAATAAGAGAAATCATTTTAGAAGTTGTTGCGAAAATCTGTCTAAAGGTATATCATCAAATGTGAGACGTGAATGGAAAAGCTGAATTCATTTAGTACATAATTCTATAAAAATTATACGTGAATGGAAAAGCCGGAATGTCAGCCTCTACACCCACTTTATATTTGCCAATCTGAATAAAATGCAGACATTAAGATTATATAACAATAAAGTGTTAGACCCTGTACCACTTTAGAAGCTGATGTTGCTTGTTCACACGGTGTATTTGCAAGTTACATAAAAAAAAAAAAAAAAAAAAAAAAAAAAAAAAAAAAAAAAAAAAAAAAAAAAAAAATCCTTTTACCAAACTTTCTCTAGTATCTTAATAAACACACTAACAAAAATATATATGCAGTTGTCGAGCCTATGGCTGTCTAATAAAAGGCCAAACCGTGTAACTGCATGTAACAAATCAATAATTATAATAAATCATTAAGATACATGTTCATAACAACATCTTATAATCAAAATTACCACTGTTTCCATTTGAGTTGTCGCAATCAAAAGAACACCACCAATTTGATATTCTTCATACGCTGATGAGTTGGCAAGTTTTGTGGGTTTGATCGAATATGGAAGGGGGTGGAGATGATGAGGCGGTGCAATTTATTTGTTATGGCAAAATGAAAGTTTTTTTTTTTTTAACTTAGCAAAATGAAAGATGGATTTAGGTTTATTTGTTCTGATTTTCGCCGATTCGCAAAAGATCGGGATGACTTTAGTGGTTGGGTTTTTGATATGGTTTGTGTGTATGAATGGGGAAGAAGGATCTAGCAAAAGGTGTGTGTGTGGAAGATTATAGAAGCCATTTGGGGGAAATATCAAGGGGATTAAACTTTAAAGTGGTTGGGATTACTGTAGTGCTACAGGTTTGTGCTACAGTGGTTGGATTTTACTGTAGTGCTACAGTAATTGGATTTTTAGCCCCCTTATTGTTATATAGATATAATATATTCACTTTTGGCATCAAAAATTTTTTGAGACAACTCAAAAAAGAAATATTGACAATATTTTTGAGACGGAGGGAGTATAAGATAGTCACATTTTGCCCTTTTTTGTCTCATACAACAAAGATTGAACCAAACCTCATGTGGTGTGACAAAAAGCCTAACTTCACGCCTCGTTATATAGTTAAATAGGTACACAAATATTGACCGTATCATTCATTAAAAAACACATAAAATGCATAATGATAAAAGTACATCAAAAGATTGTGTTAACTTTGAGATGTGTAGCTTATATTCAAATCCATACCCTACTCCCCTTTAACATGATCCTCCATTAGAAAGTTGGCCTCGTAGTTTAAAGTTTAGACGTTATGTAAAATCTCAATGTATGTGTTTGGAAATTATATACTAACTTCTATTGAGATATTATCAATATAGAACTCATATTTGACATAAAATCAATAAACCAATAATAGTCACCTCATTTTTTTATTTAAATTAATAAAAAAAATATTTTTCATATTTTTTTTTAAAACAACATATCTTAGAAACGGTAAATCTTGAAGCTAAAAAAAAAAATACTATCTCGACGAGAATTAAGTTATATTCATATAGACATGCATTGTTATATACTTTCGACTATTTTTTTTTTTTAATTTCCGCCCAGAAAAATCATATATGATTCGTAAAAATCACATATGATTTTTCTGGGCGGAAATTTTGAACGAATCATATATGATTTTTCTGGGCGGAAATTTTGAAAAGAAAAAAAAAGTGTCACGGATGGGTGTTGAACTTGTAACCTATTGTATACTAGGTGCGCATACAACCATCACGGCACCCTCCAATTCGTTTATAAAATGGAACTAGCTTTTATTTAACGCTTGTTTGATAAGCTTATTCAAACACTATCCGAAAAGTACTTAACAGCTTATTGGCAAAGCTATAAGCTTTTGCGGATAAACTTTTTTACTTCAATCATTTAAACAATCCATTATATAAACTAAACAATTCCCCCATAAGGCTATTTGACATAATATTTCGAGCATTGTCAAGTGGTGAAAGTTATAGTATTAAGCGTATACATCCATAACATAATTCATATTCCTTCACAACAGAATTGGCCAAGAAGTTTCATTGAAATGTATTACTTATCTCAGTTTTAAAACTGTTTGAAAGTAATGTGTCGTTCAAGCTAACTAGCATTACTTGAAGTCACTTATAACTTGGTTTTACGTGTTCGAGCATAAATAACTATGGTTGTGGGTTTTCAATGCATAAAAAAGGTTTAAACTTTGAAAGAATTAAATTTGTGGACTATACGATATTAACGATAATAGTAATAAATAAATAAATAAATATGGCATTGGTCATGGGCCAAAATGGTGGTGGGCTAAGGTGGTGATTTTTGAGTATCATAAAAATAATTAATTAATTAAAAAAAAAAAAAAAAAAAAAAAAAAAAAAAAAAGTTAGAAGATGGCAAGGGGGGTTGAACTTGTGACCTATTCTTTAAGGTAAATTGCAAAAATGGTCACTAACGTATCACGAAATCGCAAAAAAGCCACCGAGTTATAAAGGCGTTCAAAAAAGCTACTAACGTTACGTAAAAGTGCAAAATAGTTACCGAGAGCGTTTTTCCGTTAGTTTCCTCGTTAAGTGCCTAGTCATCGAGGGTATTATTGCCATTTCATTGCTTTAAGGATTAATATGTCCACGTGTCATAGCACTGTTACTTTAGAGACTAAATTTGCAATTTAAGTTTGATCTTTTATTTTCACAGCCACTCTCTACCACCACACAACCAACACCCTCTACCGCCACCACCACCACCGCCCTCTACCACCACACAACCATCACCACCACCCTTCAACTTCATCTTCTCCGATGCCAAACCCAGAATACCGCCACCTCCACCACCGCCCTCTACCACCACAAAACCATCACCACCACCATTCAACTTCATCTTCTCCGATGCTAAACCCAGAATCCGGTGACCAAACCCAGATTCCGATGAGCAAACCCATATTCCCCACTTTTTGATCTTTCAATTTCTTTTTGACTTTCTATCACCAGGATAAATTTAAAATTATTCAATATGGTAATGTTAAAATTATTCAAGACCAACCACTACGATAAATTTAAGAGATCAGGATTAACCACAAGCTTTACATTGTCGGCTTGTATCATAATGAAACTATGGCGGATCACCAACTCACAACCATGTTAGCTGTGGCACTCCCTTGGAAAACACAAACCTAAGGCCATAGCTCATACACACAAACAGAAACACAAACACATACAAGTACTTGTATTACTCTGTCCATAACTCATGTAACGTTCCATGTGAGCAAAATAGGAAATAATGTAATTTTCCTAGGTACATGCATAATGGAAATGGTAAACACAGTATCATGTTTCTGCAGGCCTAAAGTCAATTTCAAAATGTTCTGAACTCTCTGTCTTGAAGCTTGGAATATGCCTGAATATAATTGATGAGGGGCTTGTTTTTATTGGAAATGGATGCCGTAAACTTATGGAGCTCGATTTATACAAGTATATGCGTGTTTTCACAGAGATAATAAAAATGATAAATCGCCATAACAAATTTTGTAATATTGATGCTTCATCCATCATCCAGGACTAACTTGTGAATGTACTTTTCTTGTTTAGATCAATTGGAATAACATATATGGGCATATCTGCAGTTGCTGATGGTTGTACTACCCTTGAAATGATCAACGTCTCTTACTGTGAAAACATCACTAATAGCTCGTTGATCTCGTTATCAAGCTGTTCTAAATTGAACACACTTGATAGCCGTGGATGCCCTCTTATTACATATTTGGGGCTAAAAGCCATTGCCATTAGATGCAAGCAACTTACGAAGCTAGACATCAAGAAGTGTCATAATATAGATGACTCTGGAATGATTCCACTGGCTCATTTTTCACAGAACCTCAAACATGTAGCCATTAATTCTTGTGTTTTGTAATGAATTCTTGCATAACTGGTTTATTTATCTTATTTTTTAATTTATATATTATTTTTATTTATTTATTTATTATTTTTCTAGATTAATTTGTCATATAGTTCTGTGACGGATGTGGGGCTGTTATATCTTGCTAGCCTTGGGTGCTTGCAGAGTATGACGATTCTTCACGTGGATGGTTTTACTCCAACTGGACTTACAGCTGCATTGCTGGGATGTGGAGGTTTGGCATCGGAGAAGATGAAGTTGAAGGGTGGTGGTGATGGTTGTGTGGTGGTTGAGGGCGGTGGTGGTGGTGGCGATAGAGGGTGGCAGTGTTGGTTGTATGGTGGTAGAGAGTGGGTGTGAAAATAAAAGATCAAACTTAAATTGCAAATTTAGTCCCTAAAGTAACAGTGCTATGACAGGTGAACATATTAGTCCTTAAAGCAATGAAATGACGATAATACCCTCGATGACTAGGCACTTAACAAGAAAACTAATGGAAAAATGCTCTCGGTGGCTATTTTGCACTTTTACGTAACGTTAGTGACTTTTTTGCACGCCTTTATGACTCGGTGGCTTTTTTGCGATTTCGTGATATGTTAGTGACTATTTTTGCAATTTACCCTATTCTTTACTTGGTGAACATATAACCATCATGCCATCTTCCAAGGTATTCATAAAATGCCACTTAACATTTATTTAACAGGTGTTCGACTCATATTTTATCTCCATCTTATCATAATAGGGGGATTTACATACATCCTCACATACACATCAATAGTTACATATTTCTCTCAATCCAAGTTTTTAATTCATTATATACAATGCTATTAAAGCAAAGATTGAGAAAATATGTAAATAATGATGTGTATGTGACAATGTATGTAAATGCCTCATCATAATATTATAAGTTTACGTAAATACTTAAAAATAACATTTTTTAAACCTCTTAGCTTTTGTGAAAAGTTTAGCCAACCATCACTTAATATATACAGTTTAGCTTAAAAAAAAAAAAAAAAAAAAAAAAAAAACGTTAATCATTTTGTAGTGCTGAAACTAGTGGTTGTTATTTGATTATTTTCATACAGTTCGTTTACAAAATAATTACTACGTATCAAACAAATAATCATGTTGGTGACTTGTGAAACACCCACAATCAAGATTTTATTATTTTTTTAAATAGCGTACAGCCGTATGTTTCCAGGCATATGGCTTTATGGTCCTGTATCAAAATACACTGTTATAGCATACAGTCGTATGCTCCAAGGCATATGGCTTTATGCTGCTGTACCAGAATGCATTGTTATATCATACAGTCGTATGCTCCTAAGCATATAGCTTTATGCTCCTGCTGTTATAAAAGGACATTTTATATAGTTGCATATTTTTTTGGAAAATCGCTTTCCTTAAACATAAACTGAACAAAATCTGAACATAACATTTCTGGACATAATAATAACTGTACATAAGAGTAGTAACCACATTTAGACCCGTATGAAGTCAAAATGGGTAAAAATGGCATAATGCCAAACGCCCCTTTAACTTTTAAAACATGACATAACTAATTATAAACTTCATTATTTATGCATTTATACAAACCATGATATTAAAATATTTGTCCTAGGCGTTTCGTGGTATTAGAGAGGGTTTAGGATAAGCTCAAAATTCTTGGACAAATAAAGCCTTTATCTAGCATTTCTTGTAACTGCCTCATTAATTCTTGCATTTCTGACAAACAAGTGAGTAGAATTCTAACAGTATGGGCACTCCCAAGATAAAATCGATACCAAATTCTATTTCTCTGGAAATTCTTCCAGAATACTTATATCGGAAAATTCCTCGACAGTTAAAATGCATTAACTCTCTAAGAATCAACGACATGAACAAATTAGACTTAACAATCATGAATCAGGTATTTTTGAGCTCTAGTATTGATACCTATAGTCGGGGAGGCTTTCTTATACTAGGCATAAATGAACGTTTCTCCCCCACTTAGGGTTTATCCCAGATTAACTTATTCTGACATGAATAATAGCTTATTCTTATTGAGTTACTACATACAAATGACAATGTCAATTTCCCCCGACATAGGAAATTTGAATCAACCAGGAACTTTTCATCATGAAATTATAATTCACCCCTCTAAATAGGGTCATATATCAAATCTTATCGTTTATTGCCTCTTTATATCTAAGGAGGCCTATACTGACTCATCGAATAATAACTTTCGCTGGGATGACTTAATTATAGGGGACCGAATTATACAAGAATTAGTTGAACACACGAGCAAGTATAATATTCACGGAGGAGGCACCTGTCGTAATATCATGTGTCTCTATAAATTTCTTGAATATCGCTAGAAAGCACGATCTGAAAGTCCTAGCATCGAGCTATGAAATATGAGCATCTTCACACTCAACTGTTACAACATATACTGGAAATAATTTCCAAGACTCTATGATCATATACGTATATCATAACTGGATTCGGTCGTAGAAATCTTAATAAGCTAGTCTGTAAACTATTAAGAGGATCTGATATGTCGATAAAAACTTCCGACGTACTTCTTAATTTCCATTAATGAGATTTCTAGATATAGTCTCTCAGACTCATTATATAATTAATTACTAATTCTGAATCATTGCTTAAAATAAAATGCAGTGGTCTTATAATCTTATACGGACAACTACCATACAAGTTCAATCCTTAAGTATGACACAATTCTGGTAAGTACTCGTTATGTGATGTGATTATTACCGCGTTGGACTCGTAATAATTTTATCAAATAACTAAGTCCTCACCGTCATCATATTATACCAAATTCATGAACAAAACTATATATGCATAACATGCTAATAACATATACCATACTATAACTGAAACTACATGCATATGCGGAAACGTGTAACTCTATATGTCGCCTAGAGCCTAGGTTTAAGTCTAAGCACCCATCTACGGTGGATACTTAAATCCCTCAAACCACAAGCTCTGATACCAACTTGAAACGCCCACTATCAAGATTTTTTTTTAATAGCGTACAGCCGTATGCTTCCAGGCATATGGCTTTATGGTCCTGTATCAAAATACACTGTTATAGCATACAGTCATATGCTCCAAGGCATATGGCTTTATGCTGCTGTACCAGAATGCATTGTTATAGCATACAGTCGTATGCTCCTAAGCATATAGCTTTATGCTCCTGCTGTTATAAAAGGACATTTTATATGCTTGCATATTTTTTCGGAAAATCGTTTTCCTTAAACATAAACTTTACAAAATCTGAACATAATGTTTCTGGACATAATAATAACTGTACATAAGAGTAGTAACCACATTTAGACCCGTATGAAGTCAAAATGGGTAAAAATGGCATAATGCCAAACGCCCCTTTAACTTTTAAAACATGACATAACTAATTATAAACTTCATTAATTTTGCGTTTATACAAACCATGATATCAAAACATTTGTCTAAGGCGTTTCGTGGTATTAGAGAGGGTTTAGGATAAGCTCAATTACCCATGAGCTCCACCGATAGCTAAACCGCAACCTTATGCCTTAAACTTGATCTCACCTATAAGAAAAACATGAATGAAGCAACATAAGCATAAAGCTTAGTGAAATAACATATATAAAACTGAAAATAAACATATCAATGTTACTACATGTTGCTTCATAAGAACTTTCCCCCGTGTAGATATCTTGGTGCTTAACACCGCTAGTTCCTTACAGGAATATACTCTTGCATCGTAACATGCACTTGGGGGCTAGATGCTTCATCATAATGCCATAAAGCTCATGCTTGACATAAGTATACTAGTTGTCCACTTAGGACATCGTGAACCCGTATTTGGTTTAATACAGCATTATATGCTCTAATTGTCCACTTAGGACATCAAGTCCCGTTTTTTGAGACTTTTTATATCTAGTTGTGCTTTTCATAACTGACGAGCCATATTGACATACTAATCATCCACTTAGGATCTGTGAGTTCCGTTTTTGGAACTTCTGCTATTCTAAGGCTCGATTCTCCACTAAGGAGGTATAAGTTCCAACTTTGTCTGGAGCAACTGTATATGATCACATAATAGCACATGTCGTCACTTAGGACGCTAAACAAGTGAAAATAGGCAAATTTGACTAAGATCCCTTTACTAGGACCACATGGGTCATTATGGGCTGTTTTGACCCGTTAACTTTATTTCACATATATACTTATACCGTTAAATTCATTAAACTCATAATAAGCAATATAAATTCATATCACGAGCATAACACGTGAATATACAATAAAACTTATATATAAGTATCACGAAATATGCGACACTTCTAATGAGCTACTAAAGACCCGTTAAAATGAGCAATGATTCATCATGTATGCTAAAAACATGTTACTAAGACCACACGGGTCGTTATGGGCTGTCTTGACCCGTTTAAGTTATCTATATAATCTCATATCGTGAGATCCATTTCTACTCATGATACATATACTTCAACATAATTATGTGCTCACTTATCATAACTCGTAACATAAGTGTAATACATAAGCATACAACAAAACACGAACGTATTATCATAACACATATGATATATCTAACGGGCTCTTTTAGTCCTGTTTCTAATCTGATATATGTTACTCACTTGAATATAGCTTGTAACCTATCATGAGCTCTCGTAAGCATCCCCAGCTAACCTTAACAACCAAGGAACACGTAAATAACATGGGGCTTATTTAAAATAAGCCTTAGCTTGTCATAAACAAGCTTTAAAAGTATACTAGTCCATTAGGGAGTGTTTGGTTCGTGGCTTATATGACAACATAATCATACTTTCTGAAAATTAACACCACAAAATGGTGTTATGGCACCTTAACAAGATACCCAACACTATTCTAACACATACACATAATTAATATGAGTTCTTGATGATTATAGAAAATCACAACTTAGCATATTCTAGTAAAAATTCTACAAAACCCCATATATGGCATCAAGACATGATTTATAAACTTTAGCCACTATTGGGTAACTATAAAACACTAATTTAAGAATTAAGGTATAATCTTTACCTCAAATTAACTAGTGGGAAGGCTAAAATTTGGACCGTTAAACTTGAATATATCAATACCTTGTTGACGCGTGGGAATTGCACCAGGCTTTACCTCTCGAGTGATCTCGAGAAGCTTACAACCCCCACCAGGTCTAGAGGTGAGGAATGATCGTTCAACACAGGAATAGTGTCTCTAGGATTAGAAAGCCTAAAAACTAGGTCTAGAGGTAAGGAATGATTCTTTTTGTATTTTTATATTTTTATGAAAGCAAGTAAAAATCTCGGTTTTTGGAAGGAAGGGCGGAATTAGTTGCTAGTCAACTAACCCAATAACTAAAGATGCAATTAAAATTAAATAACAAAAATGAAAATAAAGCTAATTAAACTAGTGGTGTGAACAATATATGGGAGAATTGTGTTTACTTAGATTTCACTACTCCCTAGATATCTTTTACAGGTTAATTGTTTGTTACAGTTGCATGGATAACGGGTTATATTCCTTAATACCAATCATGGGGTGGCGTACTTACTTCCCCAATTCTATAAGCTCCTACTTCACTCCTATGTCGAGCCTGCAAGAAGCTCCTAACATGGGATCACTAGAATTCGCTCATGCATTAAATACAACCATAAAAACCTAGTACACATCGGTTCATGTTTCTTAAGACGTTCAAGCAAGTAACACAATGGAGATCTGCCAGTTTTCTTAAGCCTAACATTGAAATCATTCATCAATTACAACTATAAACAAGCAATCAACCTATAATCAACATCTAGGTTTCATTACATCTAAGCAAACACACAAGAGATCTAGCCTAGCATGTTAAAATCAAGACAAGCGTAAGATATATTCAAACAACACATAGACATATTGAATGATTTGAAAGGATATTTATCTCAATTGAACATGAAGGGTTTCAAGGGGTGAAAACCCTTGAAAATACTGTAAAAGTCGTGTTAGGGTTTATTAAGTTCGACCCTAAAATTCTCCTCTCTTTAGAATGAAAATTACAAAAACTATATATAGATTTACTAAGGTGACGGCGTCAAGAAGAAAGTTCTGACGCCGTCAACCCGCTGCCCATAATATTCTCAGACTGCCTAGATCCAGATCTGACACAGTCATGTGTATTTCTGCTCTGGGCCGTTGATTCGTGAGAAATCAAGTTATAGTATAGATATAAGCTCAAAGAAATCCGCAAAGAAATACGGATAACCCGAGGTCGTATTCCGTGTGAAGGGTGAATGGAATTCCGAATTATCGATTCGGAAAACGTGTCGTGAAAAGTGGTACAAAGTGATATATATGAGATTATACTAATGATATAGCAAATAAGGCACAAATAATCACTAAAACACGTATTTCAAATAAGGCAACTAAAAAAACGTTACGTAAAATCGAAACCGTACGCTGAAACGTTAATTAAACGTTAACGTACGAAATAAAACGCGACTTTTAAGCTACACGACTCCTACGAACTTGGAAATAATTTCTAAAAATCAAAAATGATAAAAGAAAATTTTAAGAAAAAGAAAAATATTTTTTTGACTTTTTTATAATTTTTTATGAATTAAAAACTAATTAAACTATTTAAAAATTAAAAGAAAATGAAAATAAAATGAGAAAAATGCAAAATTACTTTCTAAAATTCTAAAATAACTAAAAATAATTTTCTAAAATATTTTTGGATTTTTTCTTGGCTTTTTTTGATTTTTTGTATTTTTCAGCAATTAAAAAGTAATTAAAATTGATTAAAAAGGAAAATTAAATAAGAAAAATAGCAAATCAACTCAGAAAAGTCTGAAAATTTCAGGGAAAATCTAAAATTATGTTTTGAATCTTGGAAAAATATCAAAAGTGAAAAATAAGCACTGTAAGTGCTTAATGCTTTGGAAACAGCTTAATTTAGTGCTTATTAATAAGCACAGTTGACCAAAACTTAACCAAACTTTTACCAAATGATTTTAATACTTAAATAATCTTATAACAGCAACCTAGAAGTGATTAGAAACTCAGAAACACAAGTAGTGATGAAACAAGGCACCAATAATCACTTAGATGAGAAATAAGCTAAGGAGAATAAGCAGAACCCAAACAACACTTGAAACAGATGCACTATACTATATTAAGCTCAGAAAAATCAATAACTTCAATCAAAGATCACTAATAAGCAATTGCAGGCCTATTTTTGAAAACAAATTCAAGGGTGAACCACCAACTTTATGAGTAAAATAAGCTGAGAATAGCAAACTTATGGATTCAATTTATACTCTATCAACCCAAGAACACAAATCAACCACTAAATCAGATCCTAGGTTCCATTTACTACCCTAAAATTGCCCAAGAAAAGTGCTCAAAACTGTGGTGCAGGGCAAGTATTGTTCTGAGAAACCAACTTCAATGGCTTTTTCTAATAAGCAAAAGTGATTCAAAACCCAATCTTCTTTTTGAGAAATAAAGACTGAGTACTAAGCTTTCAAAAACAACAAGATTCAACAATTTCCAATCTAAAATGAAGCCTACACAGACCTCCAAACTTTATACCAAATATGAGTTTTGAAAACTTGTTGACTTTTTGATTGAAACAGAATGTTGACTAAAGTGAGATTTGATTACTCCTAATTAACCAATAAGATGTAAATAAGCTACTTAGTGAATACTATAAGCTACTATTAACTATTAAGCAAGCACCTTTAAAGATTTCTTAACCTAAATCCTACTTATACTAACTGTTAAGCTAATTAGACTAGGTGATTTTGACTTTTTAACTAAATGACTACCTGTTTTTATGTATTAACTTACTCTAATATTACCTAAGTTAACTACCCAAACCAATAATACCTTCTGAATCAAACCTTATGACAGCAAACAAACACAATCCAAACACCCCTTAAGGGTTTGTCTACAATAAGAAATCACCACAGATCCTTCAAAAACCTTTCAAACCAAATCACAAACACTTAATATGATCCAAAAACATGACATAAGCCAGAAACCAAGATCAATATCATCATACACTAACAAATCAGAGATCCACAGATTATAACAAGATGAGACAGTATACTAAGCAACTTATACCAAAGGACTTCAAATAAGGTGAAACAGTAACCAAATAGCAATATTAAGCTATATTAAGCAATATTCAACACCAAAAAGCTACTATGATCATATCTACACCACTGTACCAATAAGCTATAAAAGATAAGAGAAAATGAAATAGCACTCACAAGTTTAAGACCCCTCAGCTAGAACAGAGGGGTTTCACTATGCAAGCCTGTCTTTAGACAGGCCAATGGTCACCTTTTGGCTGTCTTTAACCACCACAAGCCTCAGCTTATTTGAAATAAGCTGAGGTTGACTTTCGTTGACTTTTTGCTACTTTGAACTTTTGGACAAGAAAAGAAGTATCAATGATCACAGTAAGCTATAGAAGCTTATATGATCTTGAAACAACAATAAAACAACAAAGAAAAGATCAAAAGAAGGAAAACAGTTATCACTATTTTTTTTTTGCTTTTTTGTAAGTTTTTGTATATATATATTTTTTTTTTGGTTTTTCTTTGATAAGTGAACAATAATAACAAGAAAAAGAAATGAAACAGAAGATGAATACTGAATGAATAACAATAAAAGACTTGCTTTAAAGTAAATAAGACAGTAAATAAGCTAAATAAGACAATAAGTAAATAAGTAAAAGCTGAAATGAAATAAGACAATAAAGATGATTTTCATTAATAATAAAAGGTTTACAAAAACATTTTGGCAGAGTAACACTAATTGAAACTCGGCACCTATTACAATGAGGGGGGGGGGGGGGGGGGTATTTATAAGCTAATAACTAGGGTTTGGATGATTCTGGATGATGATGAAGCATCTTCAATCTTGGCCCTTGATTTTAATCTTGGTCACAAAGCATAAATGATATCCATTGATTCCCTGATGTATGGAGGACGATTGCTCTTAGCCTCTCATATTGGTCCACGTACCCTCATAGTGTCCTTCTTCCCATCGTGCCTGAAAGATGCTCTAGGCATGTGATTGGTCCATGTGTATTACCCAATTGAGGTAATAAGGGGTAATTTAAGGGTTTAAGGGATTAGGGTTCTTATGCACAGTAAATTCTGGGGACGGGGTGTAATTTGGGGGGCGGTTATTTCAAACGGTAATAAATGTGTTGGGTCGGGTAAAGTAGAGTTGGGTCGGGTAGATGTATTAAGGTATGTTGGGCTTGTGGTTTAAAGGAGATGGTGGGCTTGGTGTATGCTTGGGCTGATCTATGGATCCGGTTGTATTAGTGTTTAGGATTAGTAGTAGTAATGAAGAGGACCAATTTTGTAATTATGAAAACTGTAGGGACCAATTCTGTAAACTTCTGAAATATTTTCCCAAGGGCCAATATTGAACTTTCTGAATCTCTGAGGACTTCAAATGATATTCTGAGCAATCTTTGATCATTTAGCTTCCCCGGCTACGGCTTTTGACCTTTTCCCAATCTCGTGCTCGTTTTTGTCGGTTTTGCTTCGTTTTCGTTCAGTTTTCACATATTCGTACCTGTACATACACAAATACAAAAACATGCATTCTCTTGGCATTTTAGGTTAGTATTTGGTATTTTTGGTCTGTTTTAAAGGTCTAAAAAGATGAGTGATTAGGCACTCATCAAAATCCCCCAGACTAAGGTATTGCCGTGACCTCACGCAATGTCATCACCTCACGCTTAAGAGATAAATAATTTCAAAACCTCTTTTTACTGACGTTGTAAAGTAGCAATGACTTTCAAAAGAGATAGTAAAATCATTTATTCCCAAAAACGCTCCGTTTTCCGATTTTCATAAATAATAACTACTACTACTCTTTTCATTTTTATATGTGACGGTTTATTTTGACTTTCATTATCAATTCATATCTGTTGATAATTTTCAGGGTCAACGAGTAGAAACACTTCAAGGAGAAGAGACCATACGGATAAAAATCGTCATCCTTGATTTTTCACAAGCTCCCAAACTAAGCGTAAAATCGAAATCATTGTTTAACTAGAAGTTAGATGCTAACACTGCCCACAAAAGTTACTTGTGTATTACCTCTTGTCCCCAGGTCCTAAGTTTTGTATCTAAAGATTTTAATTTGTGAGAAATGAATTGCTTCATATTTTCTCGTTTTGATATTTGTTAGTCTGATAAGAGCACAAAATTTGAACGCTAAGTAGTTTCCAAACTTTCCCTCGAAAATCTCTGCATACAAAAGTCGGGTCCACATGAAGGTCTCTGATTTAACACGATTTGTAGGGGCTCCCTTTTTATTTACGACCGAGACATACCATGTTTGATACCCGAAACGGAAGCTTTTTATTAGGGAAACCCCCGGAGTCGAAGCTTGGCATTTTTGCATAACTATAAGCACTTTAATAATATTTGGTCCTTAGTCCTTTATTTCAATTACAACAACGGTTTTAAGCCGTCAAGATGCAAGAGCTTTATTATGACTTTTGGATTATATCCTTTGCTTTTTATAGCTTTAGATTCCTCTGCCTTTTTATTTGGCTTTGGATTATTATTATTGATATTCATAATCATATGCCAAACCCCAAGTCCTACGGCCTTTACTAAGATCACAACATCGGCTGCGAACCGGCAAGATGCAATAGTTTATTTTACCGTAACACTGGCAGTACCCCTATGTGTACCAAACCCTCATATGCAGAAATTTTGTTGGGAACGAGAAAAAACTAAGTATTGCCCAAACCGTATACACTTAATTAATGCTAGACATCTATTTATATATTGGTGACGTTTCTGATGGGAACAAGGAGGCCACAAGTACCCCTCGTGGGTTTTTTAAATCCCAAGGTTGAGATCCGTGTATAGCACGAAACTTCTAAATAAACTCTATCATTCCTCGATCTCCGCAAATTTAAAATCCCAAGTAATGAGATCCGCGGATGCTTAGCCATAATCTTTTGATTATATTGGTTAAGGGAGACGAGCTAGGGCTCAACACGCCCGGTCAAGTCGAAACATTTATTTCTACTCTCGCCGGTAGGAAAATCAAAACAAGGTGTCAAATCTTATTATTCATAACATACCATTCATTTTTTTTTTTTTTTTTTTTTTTTTTTAAGACAATAAAGCGGTGACAAAAATTTAAAAATTTGGTGGAAAACGGAGTTGCGTAAGTTAAACAGCTCAGACGATGGTACAGGTCAAATCGAATCGAAGATTCACCCCCCCCCCCCCCCAGACTAAAGTGAAACATTGTCCTCAATGTTTTAAGGGTACGGGTAATCCTACGTAAAATCTAAGGCCGTTTATTAAGTATGCCAAAAGATAAACGTTAGTCAATAAGATTTTGGATATGGTGAATTTCCAAAAGAGCAGCGAAGAATGAGACTCGAGTGGAGAGAACGACAAACCACGAGCACGAGAGTCCTCAAACTTCGGGGAAATTCCTGAACATTCACAAACAACCACAAAAACACGAGTTTGGAAAGGGTCGCCCCCCTCACGTAACGTTATTCTTAGAAAATAGATATTAAAAAGCTGAGATGGATAAGCATGGGGTGCCTCCCACGAAGCGCTTGTTTTTGTTCACCGAGTCACATGAGCTTGACTCGATCCCCGAATTTAATCGTCCTTGGGGAAAGTTTGGAGATCCGGGACAACCATGGGTGGTATGTCCCCTCCAAAATAATGTTTAACACGATGACCATTCACCTTGAAATTGGGACCGTCATTTTGAGCAAGCTCAACGGTTCCATAAGGAAAAACTTGGGTAATGGTGAATGGTCCAGACCAACGGGTTTTTAACTTGCCCGAGAAAATCTTTAATCGAGAATTGAAAAGAAGGACCCGATCACCAACATTAAAGACACGATCTTTAATCTTAGCATCGTGAATCCTCTTTGTCTTCTCTTTGTAGATCAAAGAGTTCTCATAGGCTTGATCACGAAGTTCGACTAATTCATTCAATTGAACTTTACGGTGATCACCCGCGGTTTGAAGGTCAAAATTATCATGTTTCAAGGCCCAGTAGGCCTTGTGCTCAAGTTCAAGGGGCAAGTGGCAGGCCTTCCCGTAAACCAGCTTGTATGGAGTGCACCCGATGGGTGTTTTGTAAGCTGTACGGAAGGCCCAAAGTGCATTATCTAACTTGTCAGCCCATGAAGCACGGTTTTCACCTACGGTCCTTTCTAAGATACGTTTCAAGCCACGATTGGAGACCTCAACTTGTCCACTTGTCTGTGGATGATATGCTGTAGAAAGACGATGTGTGACACCATATTTGAGCATAACCTTAGCGAATTGGTCGTTACAGAAATGGGTCCCACGATCGCTTATAATAGCACGAGGTGCACCAAATCGGGCGAAGAGACTTTTGAGAAATTTCACAACAACTCGGGCGTCATTGGTGGGGAGCGCCTTCGCTTCCACCCATTTAGACAAATAATCGACGGCCACGAGTATATATTTGTTTCCACGAGAAGACGGGAATGGACCCATGAAATCGATACCCCAGACGTCAAAAATTTCACAGACTTGGATGGCATTTTGAGGCATCTCGTCCTTCTGAGTAATTTTTCCTTGACGCTGGCAAGAATCACATGATTTAACCAACTCATGAGCATCCCGGTAAATCGTCGGCCAATAGAAGCCGGAATCAAATACTTTCTTAGCGGTGAAGTTGGCACCATGATGTCCCCCCGTGGGTCCATTGTGGCATGCCATAAGAATGTCAGCGGCTTCTTTGCCGTGAACACACCACCGGATCACTTGATCCGCACAAATTTTGAACAAATAGGGGTCGTCCCAGAAATAATGCTTAACATCTTTAAAGAATTTCTTCTTTTGTTGGAACGACATCCCTTTACGGATAAAATTCCCCGCATAGTAATTCGCAAAGTCGGCGAACCATGGGGTACTAGAATCACCATGTGATAAACTCCCCAGTGTTTCGAGAGGAAATGATTCGTTAATTTCCTTTTTCTCGAAAGCACTTTGATGGGGATTTTCTAAACGTGAAAGATGATCGGCAGCAAGGTTCTCAGCTCCCTTTTTATCTCGAATTTCAATTTTGAATTCTTGAAGGAGGAGAACCCACCGCATCAAGCGTGGCTTGGCATCTTTCTTTGCCATTAGGTATTTAAGAGCCGAATGATCCGTATACACTATGCTTTTTTTCAAGAGCAAATAAGATCGAAATTTTTCAAAAGCGTAAATAACGGCTAACATTTCTTTTTCAGTAGTCGTGTAATGATATTGAGCGTCGGTCATAGTTTTACTAGCATAGTGTATCGGCTGAAAATGTTTTAGCTTACGTTGCCCTAGGACTGCACCAATAGCATAATCGCTCGCATCGCACATTATCTCAAAGGGCAAGTCCCAATCGGGGGCAATTAAGACCGGAGCCTCCGTTAACTTCTCTTTAAGTATATTAAATGCTTCGATGCATTCATTAGAGAAGATAAACGGAGCATCTTTTTAAAGTAAGTGGGTCAGGGGCCTGGCTATCTTAGAAAAATCTTGAATGAAACGTCGGTAAAAGCCGGCATGACCCAGAAAACTTCTAATTCCTTTAACGGTGGTGGGATGAGGTAATTTAGCAATCACATCGACTTTTGCTCTATCGACCTCAATCCCAGATTTTGATATCTTATGGCCGAGGACAATGCCCTCTTTGACCATGAAATGGCACTTCTCCCAATTTAGAACCAAGTTGGTGTCTTCACACCGTTTTAGCATACTTTCTAAATGGGAGAGGCAAGAAGTGAAAGAATCTCCATAAACCGAGAAATCATCCATGAAAACTTTCATGGTTTTCTCGATCATGTCCGAGAAAATAGACATCATGCACCTTTGGAACGTGCCTGGAGCATTGCATAAGCCAAAAGGCATACGACGATAGGCAAACGTACCATAAGGGCAAGTAAAGGTAGTCTTCTCCTGGTCCGAAGGGTCAATTGGTATTTGAAAATACCCGGAAAATCCATCAAGAAAACAATAGAACTCATTTCCCGCTAGGCGTTCTAGCATTTGATCCATAAATGGAAGTGGGAAATGGTCCTTACGAGTCGCATCATTTAATTTTCGATAGTCAATACAAACTCTCCATCCGGTAACAAGACGTGTCGGAATCAATTCATTGTTTTCATTAGTTACGACGGTCATTCCACCTTTTTTCGGAACGCAGTGGATCAGGCTAACCCAGGAACTATCTGAGATTGGATAAATCATTCCGGCATCGAGGAGTTTGATAACTTCCTTTTTGATAACCTCATGAATTTTTGGGTTAACCCGTCGTTGTTGCTGAACGGACGGTTTGTAATTATCTTCAAATAAGATTTTATGCGTGCAAAAACGAGGGTCGATACCCTTTATGTCGGAAATTTGCCAAGCGATGGCATTTTTGTGCTTCTTGAGCACATCTACGAGACGGTTCTTCTCCTCATCTTTTAGGTCTTTTGAGATTATGACGGGAAGTTTATCGGTTCCTTCCAAAAATGCGTATTCAAGATGAGGAGGTAAATCCTTGAGCTCGGGCTCCGGAGGATTCTCAATGGACGGCTTAACTTCTTTAAAATCGGCCATTTTTAGGTCCATCGGAGGGAGGGACGGGCTGGGATCTTCATTTAATAATTTTTCAATCAAAAGAACATCTCCCTCCGGGTCACAAACGGAATGATCAATTTCCGGTGAAATCGAATCATTAGCAAGAAAGGCCTCGATCTCTTCCAAGATGAAATCACTCCCCTCAAACGGAGTGAGGGAAGGGGAAGGATCGGAAATGATTGGTTCAGAAGAATGAGTGGGATTGCCACTCGAAGCATGTTCGGTAAAACCAAGTAACTCTTGAGCATACTCCTCCGTAACTTCGTCGATAACGTCGATTCGGTTAACGGAATATTTGTCATAATCGGAGGAGTACCTCGCGGTTTGATCCAAATTAAAAGTTATGGCTTCGTTACCCACGCGGAGGGTAATTTCTTCAACGAAAACATCAATTAAAGCACGGCCGGTCCTTAGGAAACCTCTTCCGAGAATGAGAGGAACCCGTGGATCGGCATCAAAATCAACCACGACAAAATCGGCCGGGAAATGAAATTTTCCCACATTAACAAAGACATCCTCGGCTATTCCCATCGGGCGGGAAGTAGTTCGGTCGGCTAGCTCGAGGGTCATGCAAGTCGGAGTCAAATTGGGTAAAGACAACTTTTTCCAAAGGGATAACGGCATAAGGTTAATGCTAGCACCAAGATCGGCCAAGGCGAAGCATTGAACCATCCCAGGAAAATTACATGGAATGAGAAATCGACCGGGGTCTTCAAGCTTTTCGGGAAGCTTTTTGAGGATAACCGCCGAACAATTCTCATTCATCTGGGTTCGTGATATCTCAAACAATTTTTCTTTGTTATTCAAAAGACCTTTTAGCATTGAGGCAAATTTAGGCATCAAAAGTATAGCATCCGCGAGATTTATATCAAAATGCAATTCTTGAAAATTTTGATAAAACTTTTCCGTCTGGTTTTTATCTTTCTCGCGGTGCTTTTGTTCATTCAATCGTGACGGATAAGGCAAATTTGTTTTGACGGGAGTTTCTTTCTCAGTTTCATAAACAATTTTATCTTTTCCTTTAGACGTTGGGACTACCGTAGGTTGGATGTTTTCGGTCCTTCCATTATTAATAGGAATTCTCGTATCCGTTGTCACCTCGGTTTCACGGGCGACTACCCTGGGAGGAAGAGAAGAAGAGGTAGTCGGAGCCGTCGGTTCATTGATTACAATACCACTCCTAGTCGTGATCGCCTTAGCATCGCTCCTCGGGTTAGCGATCGTGTTGCTTGGAAGAGTTCCCGAGCCCGAGGGTCGATCATTTAAAGACTTCTTCAATTCGGACATTTGATTAATTAACATTTTATTCATTTCCTCTTGACTTTTCATAAACTGCTTAAGTAACTCATCCGAAGAAGATTGATTTGATTTTGATTTTGATTCACAACTGGATTTTGAAAATTTTGACCACGATTGTTGTTGTTAAAACCTTGATTTTGATTTTGAAAATTTTGGTTTCCATGATAATAATTTCCATGATTAGCATAGTTTCCTTGAAAATTCCCTTGATTCGGGCCTTGATTATAATTTCCCCGATTTTGATTTTGAAAACCCTGACTTTGATTTTGAAATCCATTGTTAACCCGATTTTGATTAGCATTTTGATTAAATTGATGGTTTCGGTTTTGCACGTTTTGATTCACTTGATTAACTTGAGTCGGTTGATTGAAACCGGGTGGTCCAACATAATGGTTCGAACGGTAGCTAAGAAGATTTCGGTCACCCTGTGGTTGGTATCCATTACCGCCCACATTGTAGGTTCCCGAAGTAGCATACACATTCTCGTGAGTGAAGCCACCGATGGCTGGGCACTCAAAATACGAAAGAGGACCACCACAAGTCTCACAAACATGATTAACCATATTGACTTGATGGTTCTTGACTTGATTTGGACTATTAGACGTTTGGTGCATTCGTAAAACAGACGTCGAAAAATCATCGAGTTTCTTAGTGATGGCGGCTATTTCGGGATTAGACGTTGAAGAATTGTGAACAACGGTTGTTCTCGACTCATTCCTCTCGGCAGAGGAATCCCAGTAATTGTAATGAGCGGTCATATTCTCGATGAGTTCGTAACAATCTTCAGGACGTCGTTTCATAAAAGTACCACCCGCAGCTGCATTGATCGTGTCCCGATGTCACAGAGTCAAACAATTGTAAAACGTATCGATTATCGTAACAAGAAGCATGTTATGGTTTGGACACCGATCAATAGCAAGCTTATAGCGTTCCCAGGCTTCGAATAAAGATTCGTCGGGAAGCTGACGGAAATTGCTAATATCGTTTCGGAGCTTCGTCACCATCGATGGTGGAAAATATTTTGCCAAGAACTTCGATACCATTTCTTCGAAGTTATGAATCGAGTTCTTGGGAAGACGATCAAACCAAGCGGTGGCATGATGCGTCAAAGAATAGGGGAAGAGAGAAAGACGAAGGGCGTCATCGGAGACCCCGTGTTGTTTCATACTTTGGGTGACGGTTAAGAATTTATCGAGATGCTTGTTTGCATCGTCACCCGGTAAACCGTGAAATTGGCATGAATTCTGGACTTGTTGAATCATGTGGTGCTTAAGTCCAAAATCCGTAGCCTCGGTATTTAGAGGGGCAATTGGACCGCCTCTACCGTGCATTGTCGGTTGACATAGCTCCTCCATCGTTCGGAGATCGGGAGCTGGTGCATTTTCAATACCACCCACCGGAGGGTGTTGATTGTTGTGTTCCATTTCCATGATGTTCGGGAAACGAACTTTGTGTGTGTGACGTATCAAACTCTCGGGGTTTGATAATGGAGAAATAAGACGTTTAGAAGATGAGCGGGTGTTCATACACCACAAAAATCAAGTTTTCAAATTTGAAAAGGAAAATCTTTTTGTATTTTCTTGTAAAACCATTTTTTTTTTTTCAAATAAAACTTTTCTCTTTTGTTTTTCCTTCTCTACGTTACGTTAATTGAAACCGTTTCCCTCAAATCTACTCGCGACGGAACGGGAGAGAAGAATGGATCTCTCTTCAGCTTGCAATTTAATGTCAAAGCTTCCGTATTTTCCGCTTATCCGGTTGTAGAATTAAAGTAGTTCGATTAACAACTAATTTCACGCTTTTGTTATATTGTTAAGCTTATTTGGTTTACAACGCTCCCCCTTTCGGTCGAGTCGAGGCAATAACTTTATTATTTTTTTGGTATTTTTGTGAAAACACTTTAGGAAAAGTGTTTTTGATTTTTCAATATATATATATATATATATAATATATATACAAAATAGAGGAAGGCTTATCAAAACACAATTTTTCAAAAACGAATATTCAAAAATTCACTTCAAACCTTCCCCGGCAGCGGCGCCAAAATTGATTCGTGAGAAATCAAGTTATAGTATAGATATAAGCTCAAAGAAATCCGCAAAGAAATACGGATAACCCGAGGTCGTATTCCGTGTGAAGGGTGAATGGAATTCCGAATTATCGATTCGGAAAACGTGTCGTGAAAAGTGGTACAAATTGATATATATGAGATTATACTAATGATATAGCAAATAAGGCACAAATAATCACTAAAACACGTATTTCAAATAAGGCAACTAAAAAAACGTTACGTAAAATCGAAACCGTACGCTGAAACGTTAATTAAACGTTAACGTACGAAATAAAACGCGACTTTTAAGCTACACGACTCCTACGAACTTGGAAATAATTTCTAAAAATCAAAAATGATAAAAGAAAATTTTAAGAAAAAGAAAAATATTTTTTTGACTTTTTTATAATTTTTTATGAATTAAAAACTAATTAAACTATTTAAAAATTAAAAGAAAATGAAAATAAAGTGAGAAAAATGCAAAATTACTTTCTAAAATTCTAAAATAACTAAAAATAATTTTCTAAAATATTTTTGGATTTTTTCTTGGCTTTTTTTGATTTTTTGTATTTTCAGCAATTAAAAAGTAATTAAAATTGATTAAAAAGGAAAATTAAATAAGAAAAATAGCAAATCAACTCAGAAAAGTCTGAAAATTTCAGGGAAAATCTAAAATTATGTTCTGAATCTTGGAAAAATATCAAAAGTGAAAAATAAGCACTGTAAGTGCTTAATGCTTTGGAAACAACTTAATTTAGTGCTTATTAATAAGCACAGTTGACCAAAACTTAACCAAACTTTTACCAAATGATTTTAATACTTAAATAATCTTATAACAGCAACCTAGAAGTGATTAGAAACTCAGAAACACAAGTAGTGATGAAACAAGGCACCATTAAGCACTTAGATGAGAAATAAGCTAAGGAGAATAAGCAGAACCCAAACAACACTTGAAACAGATGCACTATACTATATTAAGCTCAGAAAAATCAATAACTTCAATCAAAGATCACTAATAAGCAATTGCAGGCCTATTTTTGAAAACAAATTCAAGGGTGAACCACCAACTTTACGAGTAAAATAAGCTGAGAATAGCAAACTTATGGATTCAATTTATACTCTATCAACCCAAGAACACAAATCAACCACTAAATCAGATCCTAGGTTCCATTTACTACCCTAAAATTGCCCAAGAAAAGTGCTCAAAACTGTGGTGCAGGGCAAGTATTGTTCTGAGAAACCAACTTCAATGGCTTTTTCTAATAAGCAAAAGTGATTCAAAACCCAATCTTCTTTTTGAGAAATAAAGACTGAGTACTAAGCTTTCAAAAACAACAAGATTCAACAATTTCCAATCTAAAATGAAGCCTACACAGACCTCCAAACTTTATACCAAATATGAGTTTTGAAAACTTGTTGACTTTTTGATTGAAACAGAATGTTGACTAAAGTGAGATTTGATTACTCCTAATTAACCAATAAGATGTAAATAAGCTACTTAGTGAATACTATAAGCTACTATTAACTATTAAGCAAGCACCTTTAAAGATTTCTTAACCTAAATCCTACTTATACTAACTGTTAAGCTAATTAGACTAGGTGATTTTGACTTTTTAACTAAATGACTACCTGTTTTTATGTATTAACTTACTCTAATATTACCTAAGTTAACTACCCAAACCAATAATACCTTCTGAATCAAACCTTATGACAGCAAACAAACACAATCCAAACACCCCTTAAGGGTTTGTCTACAATAAGAAATCACCACAGATCCTTCAAAAACCTTTCAAACCAAATCACAAACACTTAATATGATCCAAAAACATGACATAAGCCAGAAACCAAGATCAATATCATCATACACTAACAAATCAGAGATCCACAGATTATAACAAGATGAGACAGTATACTAAGCAACTTATACCAAAGGACTTCAAATAAGGTGAAACAGTAACCAAATAGCAATATTAAGCTATATTAAGCAATATTCAACACCAAAAAGCTACTATGATCATATCTACACCACTGTACCAATAAGCTATAAAAGATAAGAGAAAATGAAATAGCACTCACAAGTTTAAGACCCCTCAGCTAGAACAGAGGGGTTTCACTATGCAAGCCTGTCTTTAGACAGGCCAATGGTCACCTTTTGGCTGTCTTTAACCACCACAAGCCTCAGCTTATTTGAAATAAGCTGAGGTTGACTTTCGTTGACTTTTTGCTACTTTGAACTTTTGGACAAGAAAAGAAGTATCAATGATCACAGTAAGCTATAGAAGCTTATATGATCTTGAAACAACAATAAAACAACAAAGAAAAGATCAAAAGAAGGAAAACAGTTATCATTATTTATTTTTTTTGCTTTTTTGTAAGTTTTTGTATATATATTTTTTTTGGTTTTTCTTTGATAAGTGAACAATAATAACAAGAAAAAGAAATGAAACAGAAGATGAATACTGAATGAATAACAATAAAAGACTTGCTTTAAAGTAAATAAGACAGTAAATAAGCTGAGAAAGTAAATAAGCTAAATAAGACAATAAGTAAATAAGTAAAAGCTGAAATGAAATAAGACAATAAAGATGATTTTCATTAATAATAAAAGGTTTACAAAAACATTTTGGCAGAGTAACACTAATTGAAACTCGGCACCTATTACAATGAGAGGGGGGTATTTATAAGCTAATAACTAGGGTTTGGATGATTCTGGATGATGATGAAGCATCTTCAATCTTGGCCCTTGATTTTAATCTTGGTCACAAAGCATAAATGATATCCATTGATTCCCTGATGTATGGAGCACGATTGCTCTTAGCCTCTCATATTGGTCCACGTACCCTCATAGTGTCCTTCTTCCCATCGTGCCTGAGAGATGCTCTAGGCATGTGATTGGTCCATGTGTATTACCCAATTGAGGTAATAAGGGGTAATTTAAGGGTTTAAGGGATTAGGGTTCTTATGCACAGTAAATTCTGGGGACAGGGTGTAATTTGGGGGGCGGTTATTTCAAACGGTAATAAATGTGTTGGGTCGGGTAAAGTAGAGTTGGGGCGGGTAGATGTATTAAGGTATGTTGGGCTTGTGGTTTAAAGGAGATGGTGGGCTTGGTGTATGCTTGGGCTGATCTATGGATCCGGTTGTATTAGTGTTTAGGATTAGTAGTAGTAATGAAGAGGACCAATTTTGTAATTATGAAAACTGTAGGGACCAATTCTGTAAACTTCTGAAATATTTTCCCAAGGGCCAATATTGAACTTTCTGAATCTCTGAGGACTTCAAATGATATTCTGAGCAATCTTTGATCATTTAGCTTCCCCGGCTACGGCTTTTGACCTTTTCCCAATCTCGTGCTCATTTTTGTCGGTTTTGCTTCGTTTTCGTTCAGTTTTCACATATTCGTACCTGTACATACACAAATACAAAAACATGCATTCTCTTGGCATTTTAGGTTAGTATTTGGTATTTTTGGTCTATTTTAAAGGTCTAAAAAGATGAGTGATTAGGCACTTATCAGCCGTCACCACTTTTACTCTTGACGGCCTTGTCTTGACGCCGTCACGTTTTCTCTGGGCCGTCATCATTTTTTCCTCCTGACGCTGTTATAAAATTGCTCTTGACGCCGTCATGTACTGTTCCCAGCAAGGAAAATTAAGACTTTGCCGTTTTCTTCACTTTTATGCTTCAAAACGTCCAAAATGCTTCCTTTTCCAGAATTCACTCCCAAAGTACCTAAAATCACAAAAGGAACGATTTAGGGCAATATTTGATCAAATAAATTCCAATTCCGGCTTAAATGACCCCCTAAAAACGGATCATTTTTCGCCTCATCATATACCCTTACACTTGAGATTTGCTTGTCCTCAAGCAAATGCGCTTTTATTCTAGTCAAAATACAAGTTAGGGGTCATTTAAAACTAATATAAAAGTAATTACAACAAATAATCGTTCCACTAAAGACCAAAGACAAGCACGGAGGTCATATACTAACACCTCACAAATAGTGTTTAGATACTCACATCTCTCGGGTGTAATAAGTATATATCACAATATGGAAATGGAAAACATCTCTCACTACCTGTCATAGCAAAATAGATTACCATAGGCTTGGGAAAGGATCAAACCTCCACCACATGGCGTAAGCACCTAGGATAAACTATCAAAGAGGTCTTTTAAAGGGTTATAATGTTAGGTGTAGGGATATGGAATACACGGTTTTGTTGGATATAGGCAATCTTTACTGGTGGCGAGTTAATCATCTTGGTTAATTACATGTACAATATGGCATTGCTAAGCCAAGACTAGACTCGACTTAAGCTAATAAATGAAAAATAACAAAAACATAAAATAAACATAGAATGAAACGAGATGGTAGTCCGTATGTTTTTTCTACCTTTCTTTTTCTATTTTTTTTCTTTATTATTTTTTTTCAATTTTTTTTTTTTTTTTTTTTTGTCCATACACTCTTACCCTACCATCCAAAATAATACATCATAGGGAATGTACATTCCCCTTACACTTGAATTTTTACGTACTTTACAATAAACTAATCTAATGACTCGAATTAAGATAATCAAAACACTTGGAGTACTTTTAAGATTAACTCACATATGAGGGTAATAGTGTGATGTTCTTCCCCATTACTCCATAACACAAGTACTTTACCCATGAGTCCCAATCGTCCCAAAACAATATGTACAAGGATATGACTCGACTTAGCAACCATGTAATCAATTAGATAATTAACTAAGGGTTTAAACAAATAACAATAATGCACTAAAGCTGAGTGCATACACGGAAGGCTAAGGCGATTTGGGTGTACATTTAAGTGGGTTGTAACAAATTCTTCCTTTAAGTAAGATGCTTAAAGTTAGAAACGAAAATATAGGCTCGGAGGGGTGTACTAAGGGTTTCGTGTACTAACAATGAGTACAACGCTAAGGTGTGGGAAAAATTAATTGACTTTACTAGCCAAGTAATATGACTTAAATGGTCAAGTAATTATGATACGGGTTTAACACAAGGGTGATCCTAATGCCTCTTATCATGTAGTAAATCCTACTACACAAATGTAGTCTCACTAGCGATCTCGGGATGCATCACTAACGCAAGTTCTAGAATCCAAATGCTACCGGTACACTCATAAGCACTAATAGTAAATGCTTTTCCTATCAAATCTAAAGGCGAACCTCACATATTTAGGTGGAAAATTTTTCTGAATGATACGGTTTTGTGCTAGTCATACGACTCCTATCCATGAGACGCTTGCTAAGGCTAAAGTTTCACTCCTAAATGTTGTAAAAAAATTTAAATTTGGCGCTAAAATTACACTAACAAGTATTTCTCATAGTTTTATTACACACCTACCATCAAACAAACAAACTCAAGCGAAAGTTTATCCTATGAGATATCATCATTTTACCCTCCCCTTACACTTAGGATGAACATTGTCCCCAATGTTCAATTAAAGAATGTAAAAGTAAAACAGGTAAAAGAATGAAATCAAATACTCCCCTGATTCGCTCGGTATGGATAGTATGGTAACAAGGTTAGATCTTCCTCCAAGAAAATGAACAATCAAAGCTTCCCTTCCAGAAATATAAATCATCTTCTCGTCATACATAACCTGTTAAACCTGATAAAACAAACAAGGCAACCTCGCGTAAAATCGGCGGTAATCTATATATACTAACAAATCGTAGAAAACAATGTAAGATATAATGCTTGTGGAATGATGTTTGCAGATTCCCTGGAGATTATAAAACTAAAGATTCGACAAAAACTTTAAGACTCCGTTATAAAAACAAAACTAGCAAAATTTCCAGAATTTTACACGTGACGCCGTCAGGAGTTTCTTCCTGACGCCGTCAGAAGTGACATGCATAAATCTTTATGTTAAGTTTCCGGAAAATTTTTGAAAAAACTTTGTCCTACTTCCTGGAAAATCCTGCAAAACATCATTATGACTCGATACAAGCATTTGACTCTAACAAATACGAATACACATGTTCATTTAATATTGTGGAGAATCATGATCAATTTTGTTTCATAAAAACATAATTGGGGTTTTCCCTTACACTTATCTTTTGCGAAATACCCTTGGATGAAGTTAAGACTAAGCCAAACGACAAAATAAAGTATTCTCACCATTTTAGTTTTGAAACATGATCTACCAACAATAAAAATAAAGCATGCATACGGAAACAAATAACAATCAAACAAAATAAAAATCACACGAAGCATGGGTCTCCCAAGAAGCGCTTTTTTTTATTTACGAGTCTTGTAGCTAGACTCAAGGTCGTGGGTTACTACGTGACCTCATCGTTGGTTTCACTCTCTAGGTCATCTCCTATCTCGGTATCACTTTCATAGTGCAGGTATTTTGGGTCTTCGAACTCAAAGACATCTGTTCGATACTTGGAACCAAGTTTACTAACATCCTTAAAGAATCCACATGATAAATCAGAAGTGCTCTTACATCCTCTCCGAAGATCTTCATCACATAAGATAAGTTGAGAACTTAGCTTATCAAGCCCGTCACAATCGATTTATTTTAGATCTCTTCTCTTGTATGGCGTTTGGTATGACACCCTCCTAATTCTATTAGCGAAGGTCATGATTCCATTCCAGTCATCAACTATTAAATTAGTGATTTCACAAAAGGGTGCTCCGAAAACAACTTGTGACAACCTTGGGTCGACATAGTCTTCGATGTTGTCCACGATCGTAAATTCCATAGTGAATGCCATATTTCCTACGAATACCTGGATTTCATGATCTCTACCAACCACATTCTCTCCCTTATAAATCATTCCCCATCTGCAGATATTGTTATAGTGAAATAGGGACATAAAATTCTTAGGTAGGAATATGTTAATGTAGACACTATCGAAATACTTATGACCGATCATGCAGGGGATTTTGAGATTATTCGGATCACGTCGCCTTATCCTCCCCGATCCTCCATCCCTTGATCCATATAGATTCCCTTCCAGTGATGGACGGTACTCGTACACCTCCTCATTACCCCTACGAAAGATTACCTTCTTGATGCCATTGGTGAATAATGCACTACCATCCTTCTCATCAAGGATTACTCCCGATTCATTGACAAATGGTTTCCCGAGAACAAGGTTAGTTAATCTTAGATTAGTGATGGAGTCTATGTCATCGACCACAGTGAGGTCGATGTTGTAGACAAGTTCTCCAATCATAACTGACAAATCTTTTATTACCCCTGCGTTATTGATTCTTTCATACACCGTGCGTTCAGGGAAGGCTTCATGGTAAAGGGAAAGGGGGATTATGTTGACAGGGAGGCTAGGATCTATATGAGTATTGGTAAAGAGCCTTTTCCTAAGAGTGCAGGAAATCTTGAAAACTTTAGAGTTGCTTCCCTCAGTCCTATCACTACTCCCCTTAGTCATACCAACCAAATTTTTCTCGGGTTCCTCTATAACAGATTCACCCGAAATTGCTGGATTTCTCGCATGCTCTTTCGATCTCTTTTCATCCTTAACTTTATGACCTGTAGTTCCAGCTGGCTGTTGGCTCTGGTTAGGTGTAGAAGCAGATATTGTGGTGATAGTGTTTACGAAATGGATTGGTCCTAGGGGTTAACAGGGTCCCTTACATCATTTACCTTTGGTGACAGATGTTTAAAGAGTTTACTAGGACTTTTTATTTTCACAGGAGAGGTTGGCTGATTTATGACGGTAACAGATTTGATCTCTTCAGCTTGAATCGGTTTATTAACAGCGTGCTCTTTGATAGCATTTAACAGATTACAAATCTTGTTATTCATATCGGCTTGTTGTTGTTTAAATTTAGTCTCGAGCGTAGAGAGCTGCAATTCTTGAGATAGGATGAACTTCCGCAAGGCATCTTCATATCCTTGCCTAGGAGTGCTCTGTGAAGGAAAATGCTCGGACCATTCGAGTGGGGAGGAATCATTGAAGGATACGCTCCGAGTTTGGTATCCTCTGAAATTAGGTTTATCCTTCCATGCCTCACAGGCCTCGTCAAAGTTTCGAGGACCTCGACCAACGTGTGACGATGTGAATTCATTATAAGCACGTTTTGGAAGCTCCATGCAGTTATGAGTTTCGTGAGGGCCATTACACAATTTACATGAAGAACCGATTTTGCTCACTTGGCTTGAAGGCTTAGGAGCTTCGTAAGATTTCATGAGAAACTTGACTCGACCTTCAAGTTCCATGATCCTACTGTCGGGAGTGCTAGAATTGTTCGAAGGCAAAGATATTGCCTTGACCGTTTTGTTCAAATCACGGGGATCATTCCAACTTTCGTTGTCATAGAGAGCAAAGTCTTCTATGAGTTCCCATGATTCTTCCGCACTTAGATCACGTAGCTTGCCACCGGCCGATTGGTCAATGGTTCGCCTTGTGGAGAGATCGATATGGTCATAGAAGATTTGGACTTGGAGCCAAAGATCTATGCCATGATGAGGGACTTTTTGGAGTAAGTCCTTGAAACGAGTCCATGCTTCATATAAAGTTTCACCTTGACGTTGTTGGAACATCAAGATATCATTTCTAAGCTTGGTAGTTCTCCCCAGTAGGAAAAATTGAGCAAGGAAACGACTGGTGAGATCATCCCATGAGGTGATAGATCCCGCGGGTAAACGTTCAAGCCATTGACTAGCTTGATCACGTAGAGAGAATTGAAATAGGCGTAATCGGGTCGACTCTCTAGTTGTAACATCAAGGTCTATAGAATCTACGATTTTAAGGAAGTCCTTGAGATGTTGATTAGGATCTTCGGAACGAAGTCCATGGAATGCACATCCGCTTTGCACCAGCCGGATGGTGTCGGATCGCAAGGGAGACACATTGGCTCCTTGGGTGAGCTCAATAGTGTTTCGATAGCCTCAGTGGCTAGGTCGGGAATACTCTCCTAGGGTTCGGGGCCTAAGAGGTTGGTTTGCTAGTGGTGGGTTTTGTGGGTGGTCTTGTTGTGGTGGGTTGATGGGTTCAAAGATGTTACCACCTTCCATGATGTCGGATGGTAAAAAGTTACGAACAAAAACACGAAGAAATAAGATAGACTAAAGAAAACCTAAAAGTAAAAATAAAATCTTACTAGAATAGAATCTAGCAAGTAGACCTAATAAAAAGAAATCCTAACCTAGACAATAACTATTCCCCGGGTTGCGGCGCCAAAAACTTGATGCGTGGGAATTGCACCAGGCTTTACCTCTCGAGGGATCTCGAGAAGCTTACAACCCCCACCAGGCAGTGTACCTGATCGTTGTAGTATAATATAGTGACAAGTACCGGGGGATTGATCGTTCAACTTAGGAATAATGTCGCTAGGATTAGAAAGCCTAAAAACTAGGTCTAGAGGTGATGAATGATTCTTTTTGTATTTTTATATTTTTATGAAAGCAAGTAAAAATCTCGGTTTTTGGAAGGAAGGGCGGAATTAGTTGCTAGTCAACTAACCCAATAACTAAAGATGCAATTAAAATTAAATAACAAAAATGAAAATAAAGCTAATTAAACTAGTGGTGTGAACAATATATGGGAGAATTGTGTTTACTTAGATTTCATTACTCCCTAGATATCTTTTACAGGTTAATTGTTTGTTACAGTTGCGTGGATAACGGGTTATATTCTTTAATACCAATCATGGGGTGGCGTACTTACTTCCCCAATTCTATAAGCTCCTACTTCACTCCTATGTCGAGCCTGCAAGAAGCTCCTAACATGGGATCACTAGAATTCGCTCATGCATTAAATACAACCATAAAAACCTAGTACACATCGGTTCATGTTTCTTAAGACGTTCAAGCAAGTTACACAATGGAGATCTGCCAGTTTTCTTAAGCCTAACATTGAAATCATTCATCCATTACAACTATAAACAAGCAATCAACCTATAATCAACATCTAGGTTTCATTACATCTAAGCAAACACACAAGAGATCTAGCCTAGCATGTTAAAATCAAGACAAGCGTAAGATATATTCAAACAACACATAGACATATTGAATGATTTGAAAGGATATTTATCTCAATTGAACATGAAGGGTTTCAAGGGGTGAAAACCCTTGAAAATACTGTAAAAGTCGTGTTAGGGTTTATTAAGTTCGACCCTAAAATTCTCCTCTCTTTAGAATGAAAATTACAAAAACTATATATAGATTTACTAAGGTGACGGCGTCAAGAAGAAAGTTCTGACGCCGTCAACCCGCTGCCCATAATATTCTCAGACTGCCTAGATCCAGATCTGACACCGTCATGTGTATTTCTGCTCTGGGCCGTCACCACTTTTACTCTTGACGGCCTTGTCTTGACGTCGTCACGTTTTTTCTGGGCCGTCATCATTTTTTGCTCCTGACGCCGTCATAAAATTGCTCTTGACGCCGTCAGGTACTATTTCCAGCAAGGAAAATTAAGACTTTGCCGTTTTTTTCACTTTTATGCTCCAAAACGTCCAAAATGCTTCCTTTTTCAGAATTCACTCCCAAAGTAACTAAAATCACAAAAGGAACGATTTAGGGCAATATTTGATCAAATAAATTCCAATTCCGGCTTAAATGACCCTCTAAAAACGAATCATTTTTCGCCTCATCACTTGTCTTAAACTTGATAAGAATCAATTATATAACGAAACCCTAGTTTGTTCCTGTATGTGTGTTTGACGTGAAGGAGCAGGAGATAAGAACACCAAAATGAAGTATCCTGATACTTCTACAAATCTTAAGTACTACGTATATTTTTAGTTTAAGTTTCGCCAATTGGCAAGAGTAGTCCTTGGTAATAAAACTATTGCGTAGAAAGTCCTTATTCCTTTAAAACTAAGTTTGTAAGAGGTCCTTTGGCTAACAAAGATTTATGAGATAACTGAAAAGTCAACTGGACAGCTTTAATATATAATAAAGGTAATAATGTAAAAGTTTGGGTGTTACAACTTGTATTCTCAAAGAAATAATTATCCTACTTTCAAATTGTCGAACCACGTTAAAACACTATTCTTACAATCTACTCCCTCCGTGCTAAAATTATAGTCCCTTTTTGACTTTTTAGGTCTTTATTTTTTAACTTTGACCTTAAATATTTTTGTTTATATTACATAATACTTGATGCAAAATATATGAATAGATTGAGTTTTAATTGTATTTTTCATTGGTATAATTTTCATCAACTATTGTATAACAAAAACAAAAATATTTAAAGTCAAAGTTGAGAAAGAAAAACCGAAAAAGTCAAAAGGGGACTATAATTTTGGGACGAAGGTAGTAATTATTATAGCTAATCATGTGACGATTATTTTATGAATCGCTAGTATATCTTCCTACACTTTAATCCTACTCAAACACAAATATACTCGTAATATGTGTTTTCCACTTATTATTTCTCTTCGGTTAGGCTGGACACAGTAAGGGGATTCAATCTCCCTCTCTTTCCTTTCTCTAGCGACCTACAGGTGATTGGGTGCCCCAGTAAGGACAACCTACACTATAAAAAACATACCCCACAAAAATACCTTTTATATTTAATTAAACACACACGCAAAGAAAAAAAGAGGAGCGATTGTCGATCGTGTAGGTGACCAAGTAGGGAAAAAATCGTTGGGGCGATCGACTGTGATTATTTCCCACAGTAAGGGAATTGGGTGATGATCGATTGAGGACAAAAAAATAAATCGATCCCCCCTTCTTACTGTCACTAGCCTTAAATCGTCAGTTTTTTCACGTATTGTAAATATAAAGATATGTAACAATATTAAGTAGGAACAAATATCATCTCTATTTTATGTCATTTAAGCACTTCAAAAATCATGGCTAAACACTCTTTTTAATCCTAGTTTAGTTACTTTACTTTCAAATTCATTACTAAAACTAGTTTTTAGCAATTTTGACACGAAACGTGTAGTTGACACTTGACATGCTTTCATTACTTCATAAAAGTTTGTTAAACTTAAATAATTTATGTAACAGTAAAAACATAAAAGCACATTATTATGTATCACAAATTTCTCGTTTTGGAGATCAAATTTTAGAACAAATTCACTTGCAATCAATAAATATCAACCCATCTTAGACAATATTTTCTTATAACATATAACTTACAACCATTTTATTAAAATAATAACGATAAACTAGCAAGATGCTAAGTTACACCGACACTCTTATAACCATACCGAGTTACCGACCAACTAAATTTTAAGCTTACGACACTGACAAACCGACCCTACAACCTAACTACTACATATATGCTTTCAAAAATGTGGATAAGATAAATCCTCGATCGTCTTACCCACCAATCTTATTACAATTTACAAACAATATGTTGGGAAATAATTTGTGCATCATTTATTTTTGGCTATACACCACTAAATCACACCCAATAATGCATGCAATACAACACCAGTATGCATAATTTAGTGATGAATGACGAAAAAAAAAAAAATAATGTACAAATCACCTCCCAATTTATAACTATCCAAAATAAAACCTTAAATAAAATCATTACACATTTTACTTACATACAAAAAAGCGTATCACTAAACCAATTATAGTAACTTACCCTAAACAAAATTAGAAAAAAAAAATAGTAAATATAATAATTATAAAATTATTACATATATTCTAGATATAAAAAAGATCTTTGTCTAAAATAAAAAGCAAAAGTCTTCTAAGTCTAACATGCCACACACAAAAAGTGACCAATAAACGAACTTTTCCCCCCAATTGCATGAATCTTGGTCAATAATATAAATTAAAAAATAACATAAAAAGAAAAAAAGACAAACAAACCCCCATTTGCATCTTTTCTCACTGTCACACACTAAAAACACACTCATTCACACACACTTACAAGAAAACACAATCTTTAAGGTAAATGACATTGTTTTTTCACTTTCTTTTTTTAGTTCTTGCATTTATTGATTTATGTTTATTGTAACTAGCTGTTTTTTTTTTTTTTTTTTTTTTTTTTTTTTTTTTTTTTTTTTTTTTTAATGATGTTTAACATTAGTTTAGTTAAAACCCTTTTAGGAGATTTTGTTAATTTTGTTCAATGCCATATAATTAATGATCACTATAGGTTATTTTAGTTTTATGGATCTTGTACTGTTGGCATTGATGTTTGTACATTAGTAGTGTTTTCAAGAAACTGGTTTATTGGGCTAAAAGTATTGATCTTGATGTTTTTGCTTTTTGATTTGTTAAAAGGGGAAAAAGACATTTTGGGTATTGATTATTGGATTGGAATTGGGTCGTTTTCGGGGTAAAGGTAAGTTTTTGATAATTTTTAGTTGGTGAATTTTGGCATTAGATGACGGTGGTGGAGTAATGTGAATTGTGGAATGATTTTAGGTGTAGATGGGTCCCCAAGTGCATAATGCACCTTCGTATGGTGGCTCCACGCGTGCTAATCGTTCTTCCGGGAGTTTTGATGGAGGAAATCGAAGTTCTGATCCGTCTATAAAGTATGCACAGGATGTACTTGATACTTTGATGTTCGGTTTTTTATTTATAAAAGGAGTTTAAGAATTTGATGGTGTTTGTTACTGTTTCATAGGCAAGATGATGCATCTTCTATTCCTTTATCAGCTCGCCTTCCTGCATATCATGCAAGGTAGCTAACAGCTTTTGTGTTCTGATTAGTATTTGTAAACCCAATGTATATGATTATATGTGATATATGTAAATATGATTATGTTTGCCATGAACTGATTTCAGCGAGTTAGGACCGTGGCCAGCTGTAATTACATATGATGCTTGTGTGCGGTTGTGTTTGAAGAATTGGTCCATAGGCTGTCCTGAAGCTCGTGCCTTCTTAAAAAATGAATGCTCCCTCCTTCGAGATGCCTTTAGGTAAACATATTGCTCTTTTACTTTTCGGATTATTTGTGCCAGTTTTGTTTTGGTTAAATTATTGTTTTTTCGTAGCTTGGATAAAATTTTATTACAACCGGAAGAAGAGTTACTGAACAAAAAAACTTCAGAAGTAGTCGTTCTTGGAGTTACCAAGAAACAACGAAAAACATGTGGAAGGCTAAAAGTTCAAGGTATGATTTATAGTCATATATCAAAATTTAATTCACATTTCACGGTATTGATAACTGATTTCTAATTTTTCTTCTTATTTGTGATTTAGTACGAAAAGTTAAATTGGTCTCGGATCAACCTACCGGCTGCACTTTTCAATCAATAAAAAACCCTCCAGTGGAGAAGTTGCAAAAGTTGAATCGCCGTTTGTCATTCATGAAATCGAGAGTTTATTCAGAATGGGAGGCGTTAAGTAGAGTTCGGGTGGCACCAGTTATTTCTCCTAACGGATCACTTTCAGATAAGAGTTTGGCATATTTACATTTTGGCACACGGTATTTGAAAGATGTGTCAGGGCTCGTTAAAGTTGGTATAACAAGTTTGCATAATACTTCAACACCTCGTGAAGCAGTACAAGGTAAAAATATATCTTTTACTTTTTTAGTTTCATTTTTTCAGATTTCTGTTGTTAACTTAGTTTTTGAATGACAATGCAGAAACGTATATATGTTCATTGAAATTAAAAAGTTCGTCCGATGCTGATGTGGCAAGGATGCAAGCGGGATCTAGTGAAGACCATGTATTGTGTGTGCATCCTCCCTATACTTTCCATCTTGATTTAACAAAATATACATGATTAATATATAATATTATTTTATACAAATGCAGTTTGCCAGATGGCATGAGGGATGATTTGATGATTGAAGTTACTGATTCAAAAGGAAAATATTGTGGTAATGGCGTTGCTCAGCTGGTAGATATAGTGGATGATCTGGTATAGTTAATTACTATAATGAATTTAGTATTTATATGTTTAAGAAGTCTGATAAACACAAAATTATTATAGAGCGATAAGGTTCGTTGGTGGCCAATATACCATGAACCGGATCATGAGCTTGTCGGAAAAATACAACTGAGTATACATTATTCAAGCAGTGCAGATGAGAATAACAATGTTAAGGTAAAATAAATGTAACAATTTCCAATTTTTTGGCACATATCACGCGGTCACACCTATGAGAATTACTAATACTGTATGTTTAATTTGTTCATTTTATAGTGTGGTATTGTTGCTGAAACTACAGCTTATGACTCCGTTTTAGAGGCAGCAATGAAAGCCCAAAATTTTAAGCAAAAGAATTTGTTGCTTCATGGACAATGGAGGTGGTTGGTAACTAAATTTGCTTCTTACTATGGGGTATCTGATGCATATGCGAAGCTCAGGTGTGTTTCATCATTTCGAAATGTATATCCATACCAATATAATTAAGCATGGGCTATTTCATAATATAAATGTTTGTTGTTCAGATACTTATCATATGTCATGGATGTTGCGACACCAACAGCAGATTGTCTAAATGTGGTATATGACTTATTTTCACCAGTGATCATGAAAAGCAATGACACGTTGAGTTCACAAGAGGTAAGAATTTCTAAGGATATGATTTAGAGGTGGTAATTTTGACCATTCACTTATGATTGAGTTGATTCAGGTTAGGTCAAATAAAAAATAGTTAAAAAGGGAACAGGTCAAACATGTTGACTAGTGTACTCACAACACAAATTTCTAAGGATTTGATTTAGATGTTGAAATTCAACCAATTGACTTATGTATGAGCTGATTTGGGTTGGGTCAAATTAAGGAATGTAGCTGAAAAGGAACAGGTCAAATGGGTTGAGAGTCGCCCAATGAATATTTTCAATGTAAACAACCCCATCGTTATGTTTAAAGTTTTACAATTATTATTTTTATAACATATTGTTTTTGTAAATATAATTTATGCATTCTTTTTATGCAAGAAAAACGGACAGAAAGTGTTAGCATGCCAACTTGGCCTGGCCCTTTCACGGTTCGACCTGTGCCTAAAATGACCCGTTTCAACCCAAGCCCATTTTGAATTGTTTTCCCCTGCTTGACCCCCTCATCTTGCTACCTCTACTTTTTATTTAATTCTGTAAGAATGCCTCTTAAATAAGTTGTTAAGTCCTTAAAAACATTGATGTTTCTACTTATTAATAAGATTATGCCATTTTGCATAACGACATGGTGAAATAATTGCTGCTTCTTTCTTCCAGAATCGCATGCTGGGGTTGCTTTCCGATCAAATTGAAGAAACAATTGCATTAGTTTTTGAGAATTATAAATCACTTGATGAAAATTCACCCTCGGGATTAACAGATACACCTAAAAAATCTGGATCCATATCTCCTGCTTTAAAACCCGCATTAAAGTTATACTCTCTTTTGCACGACATCAAGTCTCCGGAAGCACAAATGCAATTATGCAAATATTTTCAGGTATTAAAGTGTATAAATTCTGAATTTTTAATTTCCTTCAACCTCTTGTTTGCATCTTCTAAAGATCATAATTCTTCCAGGCTGCAGTAAGAAAGATTTTAGGTAGACACTTGGCAGAAACCAATGAGTTTGTTTCCGGTAGCAGCGAGAAGTCAACAGTTGACCAGAGTTCTCATACAACTAGTTATCAAAAAATGAAGTCGCTTTGTATAAATATCAGAAACGAAATTGTTAGTGATACAGAAATACACAATAAGAATGTGCTTCCTACGTAAGTGATCTTTTTAGTCTAAATTCAGTTTGTATACTTAAGTTATTATTACTGATAAGTTATTACTAATCGACTTCCAACTTTTTGTTGCTTTTTTGTAGATTTGTAGACCTTCCAAATCTCTCTACAGCTCTATATAGTTTTGAGCTTTGCAATAGAATGCGTAGTTTTCTAGTTGCATGCCCACCTATTAGCCTCTCACCTCCTGTCACAGAGCTAATTGTCACAACTTGTGATTTTCAGAAGGATCTGGCTTACTGGAATATTAGGTAAATGCTCCTTCTTTCATATGTTAATAAATTTCTTAATGCTCTAAAAGTGCTTATTGTGAATACTATTTATAAAATGACGCAGTCCTGTCAAAGGTGGCGTTGATGCCAAAGCATTGTTCGACATGTACATAACAAAAAGGATTCACGCCAAGCACCTTGAATTGCTTGAATCCTGCAAGCTTTATAAGGTACATATTGCTATACTACGATATTAAATAAATGCATAAGTGTTGATCCAATTCTTTCCTAATCAATAATTAGAAAGTCCTTTATGATCATAAGAATTATACTCGTATGGTTTCTATAATAATTTAGCTATTTGAAATAAATGATGTAAGAGGTTTTAGGCGTTAAAAATAAATTTTGGGCAACTTTTGACCCGTTTGACCCATAGAGATACTTGAATTTACCCAATCATAAGCAAATGAGTTAAAACTGACATATAGTTTTAGATAACATGGCTTAGTTATATACTGTAGTACTTAAATCAAGTTTGCCGCTTTTCATATTTCGCTAACCGCTATTTTCACCTTGCCAAATGACTACTATGCCCTTCAGTTGAGGTTACAGAGTGGTGGACAACAACATTCTGCACCTGTTTTTGTTGATGATATGTACAAGCAGTTAAGGGAGACCTTGGGTGAATTTCAAGTCATCGTTTCTCATTGGCCTGAATATACTTTGGCATTGGAAAAGGTATTTATCATAAACAGGTTTCAGATTTGTGGAATTTTATATCTGGTTCTTATTGTTTTTTTTATTGCTTCTTATAGGTTATAGCAGACACCGAAAGGGTAATGATGGAAACTCTTGAGAAACAATATAGTGAATTCTTATCAACATTGAAGGAGAACACAATGCCGGTTAAGGCAGTACAATACGTTCAAAAAATTGCCAAAGGAAACTTAATACCTTACAGTTTTCCGGAGGAGGTTAGATGTTCTCCCATATAATCAAAAAAATAATTATCCTATGTAGGCTTATGTTCCTAGTGAATAATAGAATTTAATTTTTATATGCTATTTTATTTTTTTGTTCTTCAGTTAGGAACTCTTTTCAACCTGATGAAGAAGATGCTTGATGTGCTACAGCCTGACTTAGAAAGGCAGTTCAAGTCACACAACTTGTGTATTTCGGAGAGTGAAAATGCAGTTCCAGGAGAACTTCTTAGTGAAGTGACTGTAATGCTCAGAACTAAATTCCGAAATAATATGCAAGGAGCTGTAGAGAAATTTGCAGGAAATGTAAGTTCATTTAGAAAGTTCTATATAGAATATATCTACTTTTGCTATCAATAAAAAGTAATAATAGCTTTAAATTATATACAATCGGCGATTGGTGAGGTTTTAAGAGTTTTATATTCTGTATATAGACAAAGTTGCAAAACGCTACAAACTTAAAGAAGGTAATCCAAGAAGCAAAGGAGGGTGTTAGTGAATCCGATATAAGAAATAGGATGCAGCCTTTAAAGGATCTCCTGACAAAGATAATTGGTGATCTCCATGGTTCTCTTGAAGTTCAAGTGTTCATAAGCTTTTGTCGAGCTTTATGGGATCGAATGGGAAAGGTGACATACATAAACTACATGTTGTCTTATATTTTTTCCTCAGTTTTTCTAATATATACTTTTTGTATTATGAAACAGGATGTGCTGAAGGTGTTGGCAAATAGGAAAGAGAACTCGTCTTATAAATCGTCTCGACTTGCAGTCTCTGTATGTCACAACTCTTTCATATTACACTTGAAATCTTTATATTTATCAATTAATATCAGTAGAGGGGTTCTTTTGGATCCAGTTACTTACAAACTTGTCAATTTTGTGTTATACCAATCTCAAACGGGTCAAATAGGTCCAATATAACATACTAGTTTACAGGGCAACTAGCCAAACAGGTTGAAAGTTGACCAAAGTGAGTTTTGAATGCATATACTAAACTGCTTTATCCAAAGATATAGATTAGTATTGTAATATTATTTTTTAGTCATATTTAATTCAATGATTGTTTATTAAATTTAGGCATAACAGTGTTTTCATGTCAACCCACTGGTACTAAAATAACCCGCTTTGACTTGTTACTGAATTATCCACTTCTAAATGTTAGAAAAGAGCGGCTAACTTTTTGAACCTTCATTCTTGGCTAAAGTTTAATAAGCATTTGCTTGGCAGGTTTTAAACGAAACGTTTATATCCGAAATGCAAGCATTGGCTGGACGTAAACTAGAGGATAAAGACGTGGAGGCACCCATGTCAATTGTAGAGGTGCGGTCAATGCTGTGCAAATGAGAATGGATATAACTGGTCTCCACTTGTGGTTTTACACCCTCATACATCAAACAGAACAACAGAGGAAACCTCATTTTTTGGGATATGACTGTAACTCATTGATTGTGGTATAGAAGTCATGTTTTAGGCTGTAGAAATTAAGAGCTTAGTGTATATATAAATATTGAAGCATCTCTAGTTCAGAGGTGAGCTTCAAGTGGTTAGCGATGGGGTTGCAGCTGAATGAAATGATCATTTCATATTTTCGCTTGGATTCCGAGAATTGGACATAGGAAATCTAGACACTATCATTATTCATTAGTACTCCCTGAGTCCCTGGTACATAATTGAATATGTCCTCCTAACAATATTCTGCCAAGTATTGATTAAAAACAGTTTTAGATACTAAATATGAACCGTTGAGATGAACAGGATGTACAAAGGTAGTTCACCTGTTCACGTGAACAGTTTGGAAATGGAAGTGCACTTATAACATCAGTCGAAAGAGGTTGAAGGTATATACTTCTTATCTTTTTTTTTTTTTTTTTGAACGAAGATTAATTTCATTTCATTTCAAACCTCACAAAGGAGGAAGATACGACATAACAAATTACATCGAAACATAACCTCACAAACGGAGGAAGATAACAACATAACAAGTTACATCACAAGACATACACCATATAGCTGTAACAGCCTATAACATCACCCTTCAAAGGGTGGGGGGAATCACCCGAGTGAGCTTTGACTGAAAACAACCATATAAGGGTGTAGCTTGACAAAAGTACACTAAGTACAGAATACATACAAAGATGCTAAAACAAGGCATCCATAAAGGAGCCTTACAAAATCCTAACAGATCTAAACCAAATCCCTACGCAACAGCAAGCCGACGATGACGGACCACAACAGATCTGAGCAGAAGAGGCCGGAAGCCATCGGATCTGAGCAGAAGCAGTAGTGGCAGCAGCGACAAACAGCAGCATCGGAGGAAATGACAGATCTGTAGGCAAACATTTATTAAAAGAAAGGAAAGTGCAAAAGGGAAAGGTCCGGACGGCCGGCCATAGCCGACCGCCGGAGAAGGAGCAGATAGGGTGAGCTTTTTTTTTTAGTGAGAAGGAGGAGCAAATATTATTTAGAGAGAGAGAAATTTTTTTATCCTATATACTTCTTATCAAATACTTCAATTATTCTAGTTACAGTTATTAAGAAACAGTTGCTAAATGAAAGAATAAGTAACATGCTATAATATTTTCTAGAAATCCTTAAGCAACTTTCGGACTTGCTCAAGTGTGACAAAGAGCACAATAGTAAATGGTCCCTGTCTTGATATAGTCGGAATGAACCCCTTATAAAGTGCCATCGGTCCTTCTGCTTTTACCGTTCTCACAGCGCAATCTACTGCACCTGTGTATGGTGGAGGCTTTCCGGCCTCCACCTTCATATTCATAACACGTGTTTTAATCACATCTATAGGGTTTGTTACAATTGATGCAACAAACCCTGCACCAAAACTCGCGGTCACGTGTGTACCTAACCCATCTTTCATCAAACCCTTGTCTAATATCGTCTCCTTGAATTGGTCGTATGATGCAAGCTGCGACGCTGTAACCAGCATTGCACGGTTCACTGTAAGCATTGAGCCTCGCCATAGGCTACCAATCCCTTCATTTTTCGTCATTTGTGCTATAGCGTCCACCACACTCTTGTACTTACGTCGCTGTGCAGCCGGAACACGCCCATCGGCTTGCATGCGTACCATTGCCACGTCTGCAGGGTTACCCACAGCCGCACCTATCCCTCCCGCAATCAATCCAGCACTTATTTTTTGCCATAATGGAATGATCCCGGTGTTAGGATCGGTCCATTTTGTTTTCATCATGTCATATAGGCCCATGCGTGTCGTGGAATATAGTATTTGTCGTAACATAGTGGCAGACACGCCCGAGAAAAGGGCGTGAAAGCCATCATGTTTTATGATTTGCATCCCAACGGTAATGGGACCCACGCATGGAGGTTTGCCGATTGCAGCTCCTATCGGGTGATTCTCCCCTTGGAGCTGCATTCGAACCTTAATGAGATCAAGCGGGTGGGTGGAACATCCAGCTATTATCGATGCTATACCACCTTCGACGAATCCTTTCAATGCCATTGATTTGGATGAAATTTACGTATTGAGAAATATATTTTGTAGTTTTATGTGATCGTGATGTGAGGCAGTGCATGTGCTAAAATGCCAATACTCAATAAGATGAATGGAATCATGCTTTTTGGGAAAACAGTGAGTAATAGCAAAGTTTGGAATGTTAGCATCATTTAAAGAAATATTTCCTTTTGTATCACATACATGTACGTGTAAATTAAATATGGACGAAAAACATTAAGAAAATACTAAAAGTTTCCATACTTTTTTTATTGGATACTAATTATTGATATAATTCTTAACATGAAAATTGAAAAGTGGCCTATAGATTTCTTAGCTACTATAACATGCTTATTGAAATGTATGTCAATGAACGAAGGTAGCTTTAACCAAACTGTTTTGATATGCATTAGTTGTACATTGCTATCTTGTTTGTGACAATAAGGGCCCGTTTGGTTAGTGCTTTGAAAGAAAATATATGACTTTAAGTCTTTAACCATAAATACAAGTGTTTGGTTTGGAAAATGGTTTAAACCGGGCCCACCAAATTCCAAATATTTGGGCACCTTCGAAAGTGTAGTAAATGATGGGTTTTCTTATTTTTTTGTTCCCATTACACCTCTCTCTCTATCTCACTCTAATTTTAATTTCTCACTCATAATTTAAAACAATATTTTTAATTTATTAAATAACTAATAATTATTTATTTATTTTATAATATATTTTCTTTTTCATACATCAAATCCAAATCCAAATTTTAATCTTTAATTTTATATTTCAATCCTAATCCTAATCATAAACCCACCTATAAACCAAACGGGCCTAAGTTTAAGAGAATAAATAAATAATACTCTTTGTTTATATGATTCAAGGCAGACCTATTAAAATGATAATACATACGCCGTATAAGTTAAGAATCTCGATCATACGAAATCTATCAATATAATTTGATTTATTTAAGGGTGATATGTAAAATTAAAAGCGTGGGTAAAGTCATGATGCAAATGGAGGAAAATATTGATATGGATATGAATCAACGAATGTAAAATGTAAATAAATAATGCAATACGTGTATATATGTACTGGCTGTTAAAGTAAAAGTTTGTTTCTACTTCAGACAAGCGGGATGAATCCTTCGGACTAGAGTGAGTCCTTCGGATTCGGTGTGACTCTTGCTTATGGTATATTGCTTCGGATATCTGCAAAACAAACACGTCTGTTAGACTCGTCCCGGGAATGTATCCCAGGACTAACCTCCGGCGTGAGAGTAAGTATATGTTCTTAGTGAGAGAGTATGAATAAAACTAGAGAGTAGGAGAAACTTAGTTAACCTTAAATGAAGATTTCCTCTCTATTTATAGACTTTCTATATGGAGCGCCAGGCTGGTTTGTACTTACCCCTTAATGTTCGCTAGTTTGTGCTCCATTATCATATACTTAGTGTACTTGTTTGTACTTTGATTAATGTACTTACTGGATCATCCGAACGGTGAGGTGTTCCGGATGTCTGGGGTTCTTCGGCTTCTCGTTATACCTTTCGGATATTAATCTATTCTTTCCCGACACGTTCGGCCATGTTAAGCTTGATTTGGATCCGGGAGGTATGTTGTATATCCGGAGGGTACATACGCCAACATGTCCCCTAATGTGTACGGGTTTACACATAAATCAAATTTATTTTAAAATTTTAGTTTAGTATATGGACATGTAAGAATTTACTCGTAAAAATTATGATATAATTATAACTAATACTTGTTAAAGATTTTTTACTATATATTAATATCTATTAAAATAATATTTTGTAAATAAATTTGTTAGTCGAAAGATGTAACTTGTTTAACTGACATAGGTGTTGAGGTTAAGGTTGATGTTGTTGTTTAATTTTAACAATTCATATCATGTTGTACAAAATGTGCGTGTTAAGTAGCACATAATCAGCGTTGATGAAGTTAAAATATGCCCCGTAAAGTTTTTAAAAAATGTTTTTCTGAATATCTATATATAAACTTTAAATAAGAATTTCATGAGTCATTGTTATAAGTACAATAGCATTTATTTATTTTCATATCACAGTAATCCGTGCGTACATTTGATATTCATATTGCCGTTAACAACAGTTTAGCTATATTTAATATTCAAACCCGTGTACTCATTAATTAAACTTTAAAAAAAAATAGCATGAGTCCTTATGTAACGTATATAATAAAAAGAATATTTTAATAGATGAAAGTCTAAAATTAATATTAGTTTTAAAAAATATTTAACATATATTAAAACTAAGTCATATATTTACTTTGTAATTTTAATAGATGAAAACCTGAAAATAATACTAATACTCATTTAATTTTAAACAAAGTTCATATTATAAAGTATATGTGGTATAAAGTGCAAGGGATTATTTGTCTTTTCTCTAAAGTTATTGAAAAATATAGAACCTTGTAATTTTACACTTAGCTCTATGTAATTTATTTAAAATGCAGCCACTAAGATTTATTAATTACCTCCTTTTTCTTAAGGTTTTATTTTCATAAATTTGACATTAATATTTTTATGTATTTTTTTTCTCAATCAAAATTTCCACCAAATTTATTAAAGTTTGACCAAAATCAATTCAATTTTGACTTTTTATTAGCCAATTATATTGGTTGATTTCGCCTACGTGTCAAAATCAAGCTCTCTTATTGGTATAATTTTTTTTCTAGTGAGAAGGGCTTTGCAAAAATGCTCCGAAATGATGTAATTCTTTTATTATATAAAAGATGTAAATACACACATGTGTTAACAAACATATAAATAAGAGTAAAAGCATGCACCATTAGTCCTTTTTTACGTTATCTTCGTTTTTGTACTTTATCTAAGTTTTTTGTATGTTTTCTTCGTTTTTTGTACGTTTTTATCCATTTTTTGTACGTTTTTATCCGTTTTTTGTACATTTTATCCGTTTTTTATATTTTTTATACGTTTTATCCGTTTTCTTTAATTTTTTTATCCATTTGTTTTTACACTTTATCCGATTTTGTACATTTTTTACGTTTTTGCATGTTTTACCCAATTTTAACATTTTTTATCTGTCATTTTTATGTTTTATCCGTTTTTTTATATTTTATCCATTTTTTTACGTTTTATCCGTTTTTTCTATGTTTTATTTGCTTTTTTACATTTTTTGTACGTTTTATCTGTTTTATCCGGTTTTTAGCGTTTGTTTTTACGTTTTATCCATTTTTGTGCGTTATTATCTGATTTTTGGACGTTTTATCTATTTATTAACGTTTTTTTCTATGTTTTATCTGTTTTTATCCGTTTTTTTGTACGTTTTTATCATTTTTTTACGTTTTATCCGTTTTTGTACGTTTTTATCTATTATTTGTTCGTTTTGTTCGTATTATCCGTTATTTAAAGTTTTTATCCTTTTTTTACGTTTTATATGCTTTTGTACGTTTTAATTCATCTTTTGTAAGTTTTATCTATTTTATCCGTTTTTGTACCGTTTTATCCATTTTTTGTACATTTTTTTTTTTACTTTTTTTTTATATTTTTAACGGTTTTATCCAATTTTTTGTACGTTTTTTTACAAAAAATGGATAAGAACGTACAAAAATGGATAAAACGTAAAAAAAGATGATAAAAATGTAAAAACAATAAAATAAAATAAAAAATAAAAATAAAAAGAAAGTGAAACTTACAAAAATGGATAGAAACGGATAAAACATACAAAAAAAAAGACAAAAAGTACAAAACGTAAAAAAACGGATAAAACGTACAAAAAAATGGGTAAAATGGATTAAACGTACAAAAAACGTAAAAAAATAATAAGATGTACGAAAAATGGAAAAAAACGGATAAAACCTATAAAAAACGGATAAAATTGTACAAAAAAATGGATAGAAACGTACAAAAACGGATAAACGGATAAAAATAAAAACAGATAAAACTTAAAAAAAACGGATAAAACGTACAAAAAAACCTAAAAGAAAAAACGGATAAAACATATAAAAAACGGTTAAAAACGTACAAAAATGGATAAAACGTAAAAAAAAAAATGATAAAAAATACGTAAAATATGGGTAAAACATACAAAAAACGGATAGATACGGTTAAAAAGTACAAAAACATAAAAAAAAGAGGGATAAAACGTACGAAAAAAAGGGATAAAAACGTACAAAAACGGATCAAATGTACAAAAAAATGTAAAAAAAGGGATAATACGTATAAAAACGGAGAAAACTTAAAAAAAATGGAGTAACGTAAAAAAAGCGGAGATAATGTAAAAAAGGACTAACGATGCAAATACCGTTAGTCCTGAAGGCTAACGGTGTAATATATATCACATCCCGTGATTTTCTCTATAATTAAAAACGTTTAATTATATATTAATCTCTGTCATTACTTCTAATCACTATTTTTACAGGAAAATTTAAAATTTTCTTTATTATATAAATTTGTCGTTACAAACCCGTATCAGGATTTTTTTTTCAAATTTACTATTCATCGGTTACTATTCACCAAACACTATTCATCATTTCACTATTCATCATTTTTGGAGTCGGTTAGTGATATTGAGATGTTTTTCAAAAGTTTTACTATTCACGAAACACTATTCACTCCCGGAGAAAGTTTGTCATTCATGTGTGAGTTAGCATCATTTCAGTATACGTACGATTATCTATCAAATAAACGTTATCCTATGAGCTATTATTTTGAATAAATGATCCGAAAATCCCGACTATGGTTCTAACATATTATTTTTTTCACTCATTTTGATAATATAAAAATTATATTATTAATTTACCCGACGTTTTGAATTTTGGTATATGTATCTTTAAAAGTTTATAACTTCGACGGTTTTCGTAATTTCAATACGACAATTATTTATTCATCCGATACTTGCAAGTAATGTAATGTTATAATTTTTACGAGTTTATTATATTTCATTTTGTTTCGTTAAAATTGATTTCTAGCTAACCCAGTACCCAAAACTTATAACATAACACATTATATACGCTAAGTAACTAAAGATACAATTAAATCACTAGCAAACTACCATTTCCCTAACTCAATATACTAGTCGACATCTATATTAATTCACAAAACATATTCCTTATTTCATGCTCTCACACACCCTTATATGAGCATATTATATTTAAGATTCATCTCAATTTTCATGCATTCCCTGACAATATATAGTAACTTGTGTTTGAGAATTATTGAACCTTACGTGCTCTAAAAACATTTCTTTTCTTCTTCCTTGTCTTACGTGTATCGACATGCCACCCATATTTACCACACTCCTCCATCATGTCTCATAAATGCAAACTTGAACACTCCAAATCTAGTTATAAAAAGCCATTGAACCAGATTCATACACACAAACTTTCACATATCAAAATAATCTAAGTGTTTTACATGCCGCTCATCAGTCGAGTAGGATTGACTAGAATGCAGGGTGTTCGAGTCGTGCATTGGAGTGTTAAACACTTGCTCATGATTCCTTGTTGGGTCGTGATTTGAGTAGCACAGATCATCCATCAAACACCAACACATACTATCTTTCTTTACTGCTGACGTGAAGAAGAAAAGAAAGAAAAGCAAGCCTGGACTTTTGTTCTTCTTTTGTGACCCTCGTTCGACCCGTCGTTCATCCCTTACCACCTTTTGGTGTCGTAAGTATCCAAACTTCATTGTTAGGTTTCTTTAAAAACTTTCATGTCGCATGCATGCATACTTCGCGGTGGCTTGTTGTGTTTAAAAACTTGTGTGTCTAACTAATAAGAATCTATGCCGAACATATTCTCATTACTGCCTCGTACTACTCACGTTAAAACAAACAAATAAACACTTTGAGCGTATTCGACTTTAAATGGATTTTAAAAGCTTTTGAACGTATAAAAATGATATGGAAGTGAACATATGAAATTCATTTAAGTATTTGGCTCATTCTTGGAATAGACACATTTCGGTTTAGGTGACTTAGGCCCTTGTTTACTCGAGCCAAATCTTGTTCATCAAACTCATTTCATCTCATGATACTCGATCCATTTGTTAAGAACAAACCCAAACGCATATCAGCTAGGAAACCAACCCACGAAACACTAGACTCATTCGAAGGCTCGTTGATATAAACTACTCGACGACATAAGAAGCTATGTCATCCTACCCTTGTCGAAGCCCATGTAACCCAGCAAGGGTACGTTTTTGTTTCAGCTCATTTCGTAAATCAAATACAAACACAAACGTATAAATGATAAACGTGTAACAAAAAAATATAATACGAACTTGTAAGACTATATAAGCAAATCGTTGTGTAATGCAACAAAAAAGTAGTACTAGTCCAATTGGTGGTACGCTTGACCATTGTGCGAAGTGTCCCGAGTTCAAGCCTAGGCAGAGGCGGTTTCTGGTGTTCTGTTATTTTTGCTAAATTGCCTTTTGTACAGTCCCAGTCCCCCAACTTGGAGCAACTTATCACTTTTCTTAAAATCTTTATAAACATCAAAGATTATACTATTATAACAACTTCAGGCCCTCGACTTTACACCACTTGACATTTTTCTAAAATCCTTATTAACTTTGCAACTTATATGGCTTTTACAATTGCAACCCCCCAAAGTTGAACACTTCGACACTTTTCATCAAAACATTAATAAGTTAATAAATTTATATATTTTACCACTTTTCGTCTAAATAAATATATATTTAACGCATATTATTAGTTGACGACCAAAACAACTAAAATTATAAATAATATATTTTCCCAATTATATTATTGAATCAAGACTTCAACATATATTTACGAATCTAATAAATACAATTAGACCCATATTTATTCACTCATCAAAAATACTTAAGCCAATAATTGAGCCGGTGAGGATCGAAGTCATAATGATAGAAAACGGTTCGAAAGAGACGTTTTGAAAACATAAGTTCATTAATAAAGATTCAAATACAAGAGGTCACATCAGAGTATTATAAAACTAGAAGTCTTGATGTTTTGAACTGAATTAAACATCTTTATTTTACACCATTATTTAAATAAAGTAGATAAGTTTTGATATTTTCGCCCGTTCCATGCTTGCTTCCTCTGCTAAATACCTGAGATAACATGTTTAAAAGTCAACAAAAATGTTGAGTGATATCATAGAGTTTGAATTTGGTAATCATTTTGATACACAAGTAAGATTGTATTAGGAATACAATCAGTTAAAAATTGATATTGCAATATATATTGCTCTAAGTCTCATGACACGCAAAACGTTAACAAAGACCGTAAATACGGAGGTGTTATCAAATCAATGATAATATTGCCCTCATGTAATAGGTGATTTGCCAATTCCTATTTTTACTCAAATATAATATATCACGACTAATACGACTAGCCAAATGCATAATGGCATTCCGTCAAGTATTAATGAGATAGGCTGTCAAACCTTAAATAGATCTATTCATTATATTCGCGCTCACATAACATTGATTAATGGCTCATGATCAAGGGACTTTTGGCAATAAGTAACTTAGGCATATATCAAGTCAAGTAGCATACATAAAATTACTTGTGATCTGTTTATAACATGTATCCCCTCACGGACGGAGTTTGAAAATAAGTAAATGTGAGGCTATGACTCACCTTGATTGATACTGAAATGAAAAAAAGTAAATTCGGACGAAATTATGAATATGGCTCCAAAATACAACCTGATAAATAGATTTATCTGAGATTTTGACCAAATACCATTTGGTAAATACGAACGAATAACGAATAACAATTATTCGTCATGATGAATAGATGATATGCAAATGAAATTCTTTTGTTTATGAATGATATGACAAAATACGTTATTTAAATTATCCACCGAAGTTTTACCTTTTTAACCGTAAGTAATAATATTTAATTTGAAATATCGTTATATATATTATTAACGTTACGTTATATAATATATAAATAAAAATGAAAGTTTAAATGCATATGACGAGATAAATTTACGAAAATAGAAAATAACTAAGAATGTTAAATAGAATATGTTTATTCCTTGTCCTTTTCCAATTTTACCATTTTTACTCTAACGACGTATGCGTTACACCGTTAGTCCTTTTTGTATATAAATTACAATTATAGTCCTCTAATTGTCCAATAGTCAAACCTAGGCTTAGAATATTAAATATTATCAATTTTTACCCTTATGACTCCATTTTTACTGTTTTAGTCCTTATTTTTCAATATTGACAGTTCTAGTCCTTCTAGGTGTCGTCGCGTTACATTTTTAGTCCAAAGTTACAAAATTCATGAGAAAAATTATAGTAAATTTTTCGAGGCTTATTTAATAAATAATAAGCTTATCTCAACAGCTTATTTAGTAAAAAGTGCTTATTTTCAATAATTGGCTTTTAGCGAGTTGAAAAAGTGGCCCATTAACGTTTTAAAATCCGTACTTCGTGAGATGAGTTGAGCTCATCAAAAATATCATTTTTCATGTTCTATTTTCATATCAAAAAGATTTAGATAAGCTAGCTTATCAGAAGTGCTTATTTTCAGCTTATTGGACTTTTAGGCCCAACACGTTAAAAGATTAGTTTTCAAAGGGTGTTTATGCGATTCACTTTGGTGAATTTTAAGTGTCGAGACTAACTTATTTTTACAAGTTTTATACACGAAATTGTTAGCTAGTTAGGTGGTCTAATAGGTCGTGTAAAAATATAGTGTGCTTGTTACGTAATATTTAAAGATAATCGATGGTTCCTTGGGTCACATGGGACGTTTTTATATATATGTGTGTAAAGACTTGAATTTTATTTCTAAGTATATATATAGTTTTTATATGATTAAGCATGGTTCAAAATGAGTTCGTATGATGTATGTGAAGTAAAACTAACGTGAAATATGTGTGTGTCGTGACTCCTAGGCCTTCCAAGATAGAGGCTAGTCACTTGTCGTGTACTATATATAAATATATACGTAAGAAATATATATGAAGCTTATATACGTTCGACATAACATAAACATGATGCATGGAACATATTAAACGTGTAACTTGAATTCACAAGGGATCAAAATAACTTACAACACCTCTAGGGTGGTAGAGAAACGAGAATGGAAGAAGGAAATACTAGAAATGATCAAGTTCGACTATAACCCAAATAATAAACGTGTAACTTAAACTCGATAACTCCCTTCTTGCTTCCAAATGTTCACGTAACTTAAACTCGATAACTCTTAGAAACAATCAGGAATCAAAAAGGTTAAGTATTGAATTTATCATATGTCGATTTGGCTTGAGTTTTGTCGAACACTTTGCCTTCTAAAAACGTATCAAAAGTTGACATATGAATTTGAGATTCGACACACTAATAGTTGGCTAGGTGATGAATGAGATGGTGTAAAAATATATAGGTGTTGTGTATAAAAATCGAGAATACGAGAGGCATTTTTGGAGCTTGATACTAGTCGATTATATGAAATATTAAGGATTAGAAGTTGGGCTTGTATTTGGGCTGATGAATAGTAATCGAGGTGTTGGGCTGGAAATTAATTAAGGGCCCGTTTGGTATTAATGTGTAATTAGTAATTTTAATTTAGGATTAGCGAAATGTTTAGATTTCGAGTAACGTGTCGAGAATTGGTTCCGTCATTTCGTGAATTATATTATATCGTGATAACGACTAATTAATATAATAAGAAAAATTTCAAATTTTTCGGAAATAATGGGAATCAGTACGGTAACGAAAGATTATTTATTTATTAACGATATAATTACAAGGAATTTTTACAAGGTTCTACAGTACCCATTTGTCATTCTGAATTTCGTCCCGAAATTCAATTTTAAGAAATCTAACAAGTGTGATCTATGAAAATAAATGTGGATATTTCTCACGAAATCTATCTTCACGTTCCCATGTGTAAGTTGGTCCTAGCTTTGAGTCCTATCTAACCTTTACAATGGGGATACGATTCTGTTTGAGTTGTTTTACTTCTCTATCTATTATTTCCACAGGCTCTTCTATGAACACTAGATTGTCGTCCAATCTGATCTCCTTCAGTGGAATGACGAGAGTTTCGTCAGACAAACATTTCTTGAGTTGTGATACGTGAAACGTAGGATGTACCCTACTAAGTTCTTCCGGAAGTTCTAACTTATAAGCAACTGGACCAATTCTCTCCAGAATTTTGAAAGGTCCAATGTACCTTAGATTTAACTTTCCACGTCTTCCAAAATGGATCATTCCTTTCCAGGGAGAAAATTTTAACATGACTCTGTCTCCTACTTGAAATTCCATAGGCTTTCTCCTGACATCAGCATAACTCTTCTGTCTGTCACGAGCAGCTTGTAAGCGTTGCTTGATTTGGAATATTTTCTCGGTCGTGTCATGTATTAGCTCTGGTCCGGTGAGTTGCATATCACCAACTTCTGTCCAACAGACTGGTGATCTGCATTTTCTTCCGTAAAGTGCCTCGAAAGGTGCAACTTTTATGCTGGCATGATAGCTGTTATTGTAAGAGAATTCAACTAATGGCAAGTGTTTATCCCAACCTTTTCCGAAATCAATTACACATACTCGGAGCATATCTTCCAAGGTTTGGATTGTTCTTTCACTTTGTTCTTCGGTTTGCAGATGATAAGCGGTGCTCATATCTAAACGAGTACCAAGAGATTTCTGTAGAGATTCCCAAAATCTTGAGGTGAATCGGCTATCTCTATCAGAAATGATGGATATCGGAACTCCATGTCGAATCACAATTTCCTTAAAATACAACTGAGCGAGTGTTTCTATCTCATCAGTCTCCTTGATAGGTAGAAAATGTGCAGACTTGGTTAATCGATCGATGATAACCCAGATTGTGTCTAATCCGGTCTAAGTCCTTGGTAATTTGGTAATAAAATCCATGGTGATTCGTTCCCATTTCCAGACTGGTATTTCTGGTTGCACGAGTAATCCTGATGGTTTCTGAGTCTCTGCCTTTACTCTAGAACATGTTAAACATTTACCAACATACTCTGCGATATCAGCTTTCATATTTGGCCACCAATAAATCTTCTTAAGATCTTGATACATCTTATTGGAACCGGGATGAATAGAATATTTGGATTTATGGGATTCATGCATGATAAGGTCTCGAATACCTCCAAAGAAAGGAATCCAATATCTTTCCTTGAAACATAACATTCCATCATCTCTTCTTACAAATGCTTTTTCATTATTTGGCATTCTGTCAATTTGCTCTTCATTGTTTGACCTTCTGTTAATCTTCTCGTATTGCCGGTTTTCTTCTTGGAGAGCTCCTGTTTGAGCTTTGATGATTTGAGCTGGAAGTGGCGAATGAATTGTCATTCCTAGAGATCGAACTCTAAGAGGTTTAATTCTGTCTTTTCTGCTCAATGCGTCGGCTACGACATTCGCTTTACCAGGGTGGTAACGAATTTCACAGTCGTAGTCGTTGAGTAATTCCAACCATCTGCGTTGTCTCATGTTCAGCTCCTTCTGATCCAGTATATGTTGAAGACTCTTGTGATCGGTGAAAACCGTACACTTTGTACCGTATAGGTAATGTCTCCATATCTTAAGAGCAAAAACTACTGCTCCTAATTCTAGATCATGGGTGGTATAATTTTCTTCATTCTTTTTGAGCTGTCGTGAAGCATAAGCTATGACCTTGTCTCTTTGCATTAGTACCGCACCTAAACCATGATGAGATGCGTCACAATACACAATAAAGTCCTCATTTCCTTCCGGTAATGCTAATATTGGTGCTTCACAAAGCTTCTGTTTTAACAGTTGGAATGCTGACTCTTGCTTCTCTTCCCAGATATACTTCTTGTTTTTCTGGGTGAGTTCCGTCAAAGGTTTTGCAATCTTTGAGAAACCTTCTATAAACCTCCGATAGTAACCCGCGAGACCCAAAAATTGACGAATTTCGGTTGGAGTGGTGGGTGATGTCCAACCTTTAACTGCTTCTATCTTCGCGGGATCTACATGGATACCTTGGCTGTTGATGATATGGCCTAAAAAGTGAACGGTAGAAATCCAAAAATCACATTTGGAAAACCTGGCATACAACTTTTCTTTCTTAAGTAACTCCAAAATAATTCTTAAGTGTTCAGCATGCTCTTCTTTGTAGCGCGAGTAGATTAAGATGTCATCAATGAACACAATAACGAATTTATCCAAGTATGGCTTGCATACTCGGTTCATTAAATCCATGAACACTGATGGTGCGTTGGTAAGACCAAATGGCATTACTTGATGTTCATAATGTCCGTACCGTGTTCGAAAAGCTGTCTTGGGAATGTCTTCTTCCATCACTCTTAATTGATGATATCCTGATCTTAGATCGATTTTTGAGTAAACACTAGATCCTTGTAATTGGTCAAATAGATCATCGATCCTTGGTAATGGATATCGATTCTTTACCGTGAGTTTGTTCAACTCTCTGTAATCGATACACATTCGGAATGTTCCATCTTTCTTTTTGACGAATAGGATTGGTGCTCCCCAAGGGGATGAGCTTGGTTGGATGAATCCTTTATCTGATAGTTCTTTCAACTGTTCAGATAATTCTTTCATTTCTGAGGGTGCTAATCGATATGGTGCTTTTGCAACTGGTGCTGCTCCAGGCACGAAATCGATGCGAAATTCTACTTGTCGGGTTGGTGGAATTCCAGGCAAGTCTTCAGGAAATACTTCAGAAAATTCTTTTACAACTGGCACTTCATCAAGTTGTTTCTTCTTTTCTTTTGTTCTCCTCTCGTTACTTGAATTTGGAATACATGGCATCCTTTGCTTATGTATTTCATCGTCTTGGCGTACGAGATAATATTGAACGAGGTTTTAGGTTTATCACCTTGGATGATTAAAATTTCACCGTTGAGTGGAATTTGAATGACTTTCTCGTCACAAATTATTTTGGCACGGTGTTTAGATAACCAATCCATGCCAATGATGACATCAAAAGTTCCCAGTTGGATGGGCATGAGATCAATGGGGGAAAGATTTACTTAGAAAAGTTAAGGTGCAATTTTTGATTAGGGTATTGGTACTTAGGATGTTTCCATTTGCTATTTCTATTTCGTAGGTAGTCTCTAGTTCTATGGGAGTAATATTTAGATTTGAGGCAAATGAAGTAGACACAAAGCTTTTATCTGCTCTAGAATCAAATAATATCTTAGCATCTTGTTGATTTAATAGGAACATACTCGTAACAACATCAGGATTCTGAGTTGTGTTTCCATCACCGAGTACATATGCTCTTCCCTAGGCAACATTATTGGTGTTCTTCGGACAGTGAGTTCTGTAATGTCCAACTTCACCACAACCATAGCACTTTACTGCTATCGGTTGTGTGTTGGCTCCAGTTGCTCGACAGTCCTTAGTCATGTGTCCAATTCTTCGGCAGTTGCCACAAGTAGCCTTACATGATCCGGTATGATGCATGTTACATTTGTTACACGGGGGTAGAGTCCCACCATAACCTTTACTTTCTGTGGGCACTGCTGCATAAGCTCTGGCAGCCTCTTGTCGACGATTCTGCTGCTGGTGATGGTTATTGCGGTTCTGTTGTTGATCTCGGTTACGGTTGTTGCTTTGATTGTTGCTGTTGTAGCTCCTGTTACTATTGTTGTTTTTGTTGTTGTTGTAGTTTCGGTTGTTGCTATTGTTGTTTCCGCGGTTACCATCACTCTTTTTATGTTCATTGATTGTGGAGGTAGAACCTCTTTTGATCACTCGGGTCAACAATCTCTGTGCAAGTCCCATTGCTTCTTCTACCGTCTGTGGGTTCGATGCGGTAACATCCCCTTCAATAGTTTGTGGTAGTCCTTCCACATATTTCTCCAATGCTTTTTCAGTATCTGGTACTATTGTTGGGCATAACACCGACAATTCCAGAAACTTTCTGTCATATGTCCTCAGATCATTGTACTTCACTACTAGTTGATGAAATTCATCCTCTAGTTTTCTGATCTCGGTCCTGGGACAATACTTCTTAAGCATCTTATTCTTCAACTCATTCCAGGAGAGTTTAAAAGCTTCATCCTGACCCATAGCATTTGCGGTAGTATTCCACCACGATAGTGCTTCTCTTTGAAGAGCTCCTGTAGCAAATGTAACTTTGCTATCTTCAGAACAGCCGCTCCTCTTGAAGACTGTTTCAGTATGCTCAAACCAATGGGCCATTTCTGTAACTCCTTCTATTCCTTTGAAATTAGTTGGCTCGCAAGTCATGAAGTCTTTGTAAGTAAATTTACGATGAGTAGATGTATTAGCTTCATTGTTTGCTCCATTGATGTTATTCAAGCGATCAGCTTCACGAGCTGCAGTTATACCCTCGGCAATCATCCTTTGGACATCAGTAGGTGTCATGATCACTTCAGGGTTGGAATTTTCACTACTTGCATGCTCCATATTGCTATTGATAACACCAAAAATATAGTTTTAGAATTTAAATGATCTTGAGAAGTAGGGAAATGAATGGTTATGAGTTCTAACAATAATTGGGCACCATATGTAGTTTTTATTTCGATACAACAATCATAATTATTCCGATATGTTAGATGCATTATTAATACACATGAACAACCATAAGCATAAATTAACATTTGTATATAGTAATATCACAACCAACAACATAACATTAATAACTTGATCAGTTGAGTTTTCATAACAAAACGATACAAGATTCTTTATTAATTGCCACATACGGCAGGCTTAGATGCCTCATTACTTATACAAATACTAACTGCCTCTAATGGTTAGGTCCGTCCACATGTCCTCTCATCTCTAAAATGTGAGTTCGGAGATCCTGCATCTCGGTATGGTGTTGAATCTGCATATCTCCCACTAGGTTCTCCAATATATCTGCTCTTCGATGTGCTAGCTGGGCTTCCCAAGTACGGTTTTGTCCCTCTTTTCGCAATGATATCGCGAAAGAGCGTGTCTCGGAGATATCTGAATGTATCTGAGCCAAACCCTGCTGCAACTCTATCCTATTAGCTATAAGATTATGTAAGGTATTGCTGATAGTATCCGAATGGTCAAATGATGAATAGTCAATCATCTGAAGAAGCGTGTCTATCTGCTCTTCGTGATGCTCCAAACGCGTCACTACTACAGAAGGTGAAAGAGTAGGGATAATTTCCATCCTAGCACTCTCGCCAGTTTCATAGATATGAGCTGGGGGAGTGAAACCAGGAGGATATGGTAATGATGGTGAAAGTGGATGAGTAGAGTCGGAAATACGAAGTCGGCTAGATGCGGGTATATCTTCTTCAGGAATTTGTTCTCTATGGTGAAAAGTATATGGATAAGTTTGGCTAAAAAGATCAAATAGGTGATCGGGTGCTTGAGATGGTAAAGCATGATGGTGCGTCGGGGATATATCATCTGTAGGTAGGAACTGCTGGTTCTCCATATAGGCATCATCAATTGGTGGAATATAGACGGGTGCATATGAATCAAATTCATGATGCGGTAATGGTATATGTGCTGGTAAAGCCAATACATCGTGATTTTCAGGCATTGCTACAACTTCATCTTGCTCGAATGGTTCTGTTTCTTGGAATACAGTGTCAGGTACTAAGGTAGGACGAAAAACAGGTGACGTAACAGATGCGACAGAATTCTCAGAGTCTGCGTCTGATATACTCATATTGAAATAATACTGTAATGATTCGTAAATAGTGAAGAATAAGAATTTATTATCGTCAAAGAATGTAAAATTCTAATATACCAAGATTAAAGTATCATAAACTTAATGATTAACTTATTTACACCATCCTATTTTTCGCCCGCCGTGCCTGCTTGCTACCATACTCAGTAAGTTAATCATTAAGTTTATGATACTTTAATCTTGGTATATTAGAATTTTACATTCTTTGACGATAATAAATTATTATTCTTCACTATTTACGAATCATTACAGTATTATTTCAATATGAGTATATCAGACGCAGACTCTGAGAATTCCGTCGCATCTGTTACGTCGCCTGTTTTTCGTCCTACCTTAGTACCTGATGCTGTTTCCCAAGAAACAAAAGCATTCGAGCAAGATGAAGTTGTAGCAATGCCTGAAAATCCCGATGTATTGGCTTTACCAACACATATACCATTACCGCATCATGAATTTGATTCATATGCACCCGTCTATATTCCACCAATTGATGATGCCTATATGGAGAACCAGCAGTTCCTACCTACAGATGATATATCCCCGACGCACCATCATGCTTTACCATCTCAACTCTCAAGCACCCGATCACCTATTTGATCTTTTTAGCCAAACTTATCCATATACTTTTCACCATAGAGAACAAATTCCTGAAGAAGATATACCCGCATCCAGCCGACATCGTATTTCCGACTCTACTCATCCACTTTCACCATCATTACCATATCCTCCTGGTTTCACTCCCCCAGCTCATATCTATGAAACTGACGAGAGTGCTAGGATGGAAATTATCCCTACTCTTTCATCTTCTGTAGTAGTGACGCGTTTGGAGCATCACGAAGAGCAGATAGACATGCTTCTTCAGATGATTGACTATTCATCATTTGACCATTCAGATACTATCAGCAATACCTTACATAATCTTATAGCTAATAGGATAGAGTTGCAGCAGGGTTTGGCTCAGATACATTCAGATATCTCCGAGACACGCTCTTTCACGATATCATTGCGAAGAGAGGGACAAAACCGTACTTGGGAAGCCCAGCTAGCACATCGAAGAGCAGATATATTGGAGAACCTAGTGGGAGATATGCAGATTCAACACCATACCGAGATGCAGGATCTCCGAACTCAGATTTTAGAGATGAGAGGACATGTGGACGGACCTAACCATTAGAGGCAGTTAGTATTTGTATATGTAATGAGGCATCTAAGCCTCCCGCATGTGGCAATTAATAAAGAATCTTGTATCGTTTTGTTATGAAAACTCAACTGATCAAGTTATTAATGTTATGTTGTTGGTTGTGATATTACTATATACAAATGTTAATTTATGCTTATGGTTGTTCATGTGTATTAATAATGCATCTAACATATCGGAATAATTATGATTGTTGTATCGAAATAAAAACTACATATGGTGCCCAATTATTGTTAGAACTCATAACCATTCATTTCCCTACTTCTCAAGATCATTTAAATTCTAAAGCTATATTTTTGGTGTTATCAATAGCAATATGGAGCATGCAAGTAGTGAAAATTCCAACCCTGAAGTGATCATGACACCTACTGATGTCCAAAGGATGATTGCCGAGGGTATAACTGCAGCTCGTGAAGCTGATCGCTTGAATAACATCAATGGAGCAAACAATGAAGCTAATACATCTACTCATCGTAAATGTACTTACAAAGACTTCATGACTTGCGAGCCAACTAATTTCAAAGGAATAGAAGGAGTTACAGAAATGGCCCATTGGTTTGAGCATACTGAAACAGTCTTCAAGAGGAGCGGCTGTTCTGAAGATAACAAAGTTACATTTGCTACAGGAGCTCTTCAAGGAGAAGCACTATCGTGGTGGAATACTACCGCAAATGCTATGGGTCAGGATGAAGCTTTTAAACTCTCCTGGAATGAGTTGAAGAATAAGATGCTTAAGAAGTATTGTCCCAGGACCGAGATCAGAAAACTAGAGGATGAATTTCATCAACTAGTAGTGAAGTACAATGATCTGAGGACATATGACAGAAAGTTTCTAGAATTGTCGGTGTTATGCCCAACAATAGTACCAGATATTGAAAAAGCATTGGAGAAATATGTGGAAGGACTACCACAAACTATTGAAGGGGATGTTACCGCATCGAACCCACAGACGGTAGAAGAAGCAATGGGACTTGCACAGAGATTGTTGACCCGAGTGATCAAAAGAGGTTCTACCTCCACGATCAATGAACATAAAAAGAGTGCTGATAACCGCGGAAACAACAATAGCAACAACCGAAACTACAACAACAACAACAACAACAACAATAGTAACAGGAGCTACAACAGCAACAATCAAAGCAACAACCGTAACCGAGATCAACAACAGAACCGCAATAACCATCACCAGCAGCAGAATCGTCGACAAGAGGCTGCCAGAGCTTATGCAGCAGTGCCCACAGAAAGTAAAGGTTATGGTGGGACTCTACCCCCGTGTAACAAGTGTAACATGCATCATACCGGATCATGTAAGGCTACTTGTGGCAACTGCCGAAGAATTGGACACATGACTAAGGACTGTCGAGCAACTGGATCTAACACACAACCGATAGCAGTAAAGTGCTATGGTTGTGGTGAAGTTGGACATTACAGAACTCACTGTCCGAAGAACACCAATAATGTTGCCTAGGGAAGAGCATATGTACTCGGTGATGGAAACACAACTCAGAATCCTGATGTTGTTACGAGTATGTTCCTATTAAATCAACAAGATGCTAAGATATTATTTGATTCTGGAGCAGATAAAAGCTTTGTGTCTACTTCATTTGCCTCAAATCTAAATATTACTCCCATAGAACTAGATACTACCTACGAAATAGAAATAGCAAATGGAAACATCCTAAGTACCAATACCCTAATCAAAAATTGCACCTTAACTTTTCTAAGTAAATCTTTCCCCCGTTGATCTCATGCCCATCCAACTGGGAACTTTTGATGTCATCATTGGCATGGATTGGTTATCTAAACACCGTTCCAGAATAATTTGTGACAAGAAAGTCATTCAAATTCCACTCAACGGTGAAACCTTAATCATCCAAGGTGATAAACCTAAAACCTCGTTCAATATTATCTCGTACGCCAAGACGATGAAATACATAAGCAAAGGATGCCATGTATTCCAAATTCAAGTAACGAGAGGAGAAACAAAAGAAAAGAAGAAACAACTTGATGAAGTGCCAGTTGTAAAAGAATTTTCTGAAGTATTTCCTGAAGACTTGCCTGGAATTCGACCAACCCGACAAGTAGAATTTCGCATCGATTTAGTACCTGGAGCAGCACCAGTTGCAAAAGCACCATATCGATTAGCACCCTCAGAAATGAAAGAATTATCTGAACAGTTGAAAGAACTATCAGATAAAGGATTCATCCAACCAAGCTCATCCCCTTGGGGAGCACCAATCCTATTCGTCAAAAAGAAAGATGGAACATTCCGAATGTGTATCGATTACAGAGAGTTGAACAAACTTACGGTAAAGAATCGATATCCATTACCAAGGATCGATGATCTATTTGACCAATTACAAGGATCTAGATCTAAGATCAGGATATCATCAATTAAGAGTCAGGGAAGAAGACATTCCCAAGACAGCTTTTCGAACACGGTACGGACATTATGAACATCAAGTAATGCCATTTGGTCTTACCAACTCACCATCAGTGTTCATGGATTTAATGAACCAAGTATGCAAGCCATACTTGGATAAATTCGTTATTGTGTTCATTGATGACATCTTAATCTACTCGCGCTACAAAGAAGAGCATGCTGAACACTTAAGAATTATTTTGGAGTTACTTAAGAAAGAAAAGTTGTACGCCAGGTTTTCCAAATGTGATTTTTGGATTTCTACCGTTCACTTTTTAGGCCATATCATCAACAGCCAAGGTATCCATGTAGATCTCGCGAAGATAGAAGCAGTTAAAGGTTGCACATCACCCACCACTCCAACCGAAATTCGTCAATTTTTGGGTCTCGCGGGTTACTATCGGAGGTTTATAGAAGGTTTCTCAAAGATTGCAAAACCTTTGACGGAACTCACCCAGAAAAACAAGAAGTATATCTGGGAAGAGAAGCAAGAGTCAGCATTCCAACTATTAAAACAGAAGCTTTGTGAAGCACCAATATTAGCATTACCGGAAGGAAATGAGGACTTTGTTGTGTATTGTGACGCATCTCATCATGGTTTAGGTGCGGTACTAATGCAAAGAGACAAGGTCATAGCTTATGCTTCACGACAGTTCAAGAAGAATGAAGAAAATTATACCACCCATGATCTAGAATTAGGAGCAGTAGTTTTTGCTCTTAAGATATGGAGACATTACCTATACGGTACAAAGTGTACGGTTTTCACCAATCACAAGAGTCTTCAACATATACTGGATCATGTTCATATAAATAAATGTCTAAAAACGTTATTCATATCTTTCGATATCTCTATGTTTTGATAATCACAAAATGAAAACTCATCAAACCAAAGATCATGACATAAACAAGTATTTAGTAGTAAATACTCACCTTTACCATCTAATCACTTAAGGTATGAATAAACAAAGTGTCTAATGCATTATAAGATCAAAGGAACACTTTTGTTAATCACTAGATATTTATAAAATGTCACAAAACATTTTATATCTTTTATAAAACATTTTTGGCATTAAAAGAATATGTTTAATTCATTACAAATTTATGAATTCAAATTTTCAACCAAAAATGGCAAATATAATCCAGAAAAATTTCTCTCACAAAAGGACTAGAAAATCCAATGTTCAGGAGGGCGATCCCCTTAATTATACTAGGCGGCCCCCTTAATCATTAAGGGGACCGCCCCCTAATTAAGGGGACCGGCACGCTCCAGAACAGTATTTTCTGGCCCTTTAAATATGGGATCATTCCACATATTTTTCTCACCTTTTTGCACTAGAAACTTTCTGATCTAAACATCCATTTCCTTCCTCTAAAAATCCTTTGATCTTATATACTTTGATCTTTGTTTCAAAGTGATTCAAGCCTCAACACTCAAGTTCAAAGAGAAGAATACTTCTATTAGAAGTATTACAACTTAGTATCATCTTGCTATCTAAATGTAATGGATGTTCTCAACTAACCAACTCGGACCCATGAGAATCTGGGTACCAAGCTTTTTATCGTGTTTAGGTAATTAACGAACGAAGAGTCTATTACGTGTTGATTTGCTCATCTCGCTCTATTACCTTTGACGGCTATCGGTTCCTATCACTATATTTCACATTCTGCAAATGATTTGCCTATGACGTTGTTGCGGTCATTTATTGTCTCGGCATTTTGTTCTTCACTCTTGGAATATTGGTATCATGGTGTGTCCGTTACTATTTCAAGATGAAGGCTCCAAAGCACAATTATTCTTTGTCTTCATGACTTGTGATGATTGGTGTGATCGATTAAGCATTTCGGATAAAGCTCCCTTGATTTCTATTGCGTTGGAATGTCACTTTGCTACTTCGACATGTTTTGGACAAACTTTTAAGATATCTTCCATTTCCCTCATGCACTCTTAAAGAAAAGCTGGACCTGAGGTAAGTTTTCTTTTCAAAAACTTGCCAATATTACATTATATTAAAGAATGCTTTAATGAGTATGTGAATATGATTTAACTTATAAGTTGCCATGCTTCTAGATCATTGATACTAATATATGCATATATGATATTAGAATTATTACCCTTCTTGTTGTTTAGTCTATTATCATTTTTCTTAGTCTTCATTTATATTGAAGATCCTCTATGATCTATAATAGAATACTTTCCATTTAAGCTATATGATCTTACTAGTTACATTAATAGATGTATTATAATTGAGACTTGTTAGTAATTTGATATTATAATGTTCTTTGTACACACACACACACACACACACACATATATATATATATATATATATATATATATATATATATATATATATATATATATATATATATATATATATATATATATATATACACATGTCTATCTTGTATCCATAAATGATTTACTTTGTTCCTCTCTATCTCATTGCATTCAGATCATAAATATCTACCATCTCTCTTCCATATCTTTAGTTGTCATTAGAGATGATTATATGTGACAATGGGCTTAATTGATTCTCTTGAACATGATTAGTTTCCATTTCAAATCCTTCACTTGCAATTTCTTGTTATCATAATCAAAACATCATGTTCAAAACCTCTATCTCTTTGAATAAAAATCTTTCAAATATCTATATTGTTTTTTTTCTTCAAGCAATATGCTTAAATATAATTTTTCATAACTTTATTTTAATCAAAAACAAGATTGAAATTTTTTCATGATATGAAACAAAACTCAATTTATTTTATTGAAATGCACACTTTAATTTATTTCAAAATATTGTTGAATAAAACTAAAAGCGTTTTGCTTAAAACATATTTGATTATCTCATATGTGTCATACACTTCTATGGAAATGCCATTCACAATTTTATCAAATCGTTTCATGAGAATCATGGCTTGCCCATATGGATCTTGTTTGTAACAAGCCTTGAAGTCCATATAATCATCAATATGTTTGCACTAGACTACATGTTATCATCCTCATATAGTTACACATTTAACTAATTTGCTTTATTGCTTCCTTAGTTACATATCTTAATTGATAAATTAGTAGATAGCATGATTATTAGAAATTTATTGTCTACTTTACTTATTTCTATATCACTCTATACATTCATGAATAGCATGCCCTATATTGCCTCAAAGAGTTGAACTTATTTGAATCCAAATCGAAAAACACAACCTTTTTGAAAATTTTCTGCCAAAAACCCATTTCTGGCATTTTGGGAATCACCAGATGGGCGGCCCCCTTAATTATATAAGGCGGCCCCCTTAATTTTAAGGGGACCGGCCCCTAATTAAGGGGACCGGCCATCTGATGGTCGGGGATACTGTTTTCTTTATCACTTTTTGACCCATTTCACCCTATACTTCCCAAAATTCACAAACATATTTTGTCCCATACTATCCCTCAAAATTTACCTTCCTAAACCACATTTCTCATACACTATAAATACCCTCTTCCCATCATTAATGCCATCACACCCAAACATGTCATCTCCCAACAACCAAAATCCAAAGATTTCAAGAACCGCAAGGATCTCCATCAAACCCGTTTGGAGGAGGAAACTTGATTCTTGTCATAACTCAAGTGATGTTTTTCCAAGTCAACCAACTACTAAACCTCAAACCCACACTAATGACTCATCTCACAACCTATCATCCACTCATTCCCTCATTAATGCTTCTTCTTATGATGAGCATGCTCAATCCCAAAACAACAATCCCAATCTCTCAATCAATACTTCACATGTTGCTCATTCAACAAAAACGCCACTCACTCATGGAGAACCTCTTCCACCCATTTCATGTTTTCATGACTACCCAAGCTCAACCATGTCTCCACCACCAAGAGTACCACCACCACATCCTACAACTTCACATGCCATTCCTATGTTGCATGTTCAAACCTTCACCCAAGACAACCATCATGTTCCACCATCATCACCTTCATCCGAACACTTGAAGTTCGTTGAGGAGCTAAAAGAGGCTCATGAGCTTAGTGCTCTTTTAGCATTACATCTTGCTCAACGCAATTTGGATCCACCCCAATCAAGCTCACCATCATCACCACACAACATCAACCAAATTGAGAAGCATGTTAACAATTGCCCTTGTTGCATCTTCCTTCAACAACAAACCATTGCTTTGAATGAGCACTTCACTTGGATTGAGTATCATCTTACAAGATCTCAACAAACACCATCACTTGAACAACATCAAAACCAAAAATCAACAAATCCTACTTCAAATCCACTACCTACGACTTCCACATCTCCAAACTCACCAACATCCATGCAACAAAAAGTTTATCTCCACTAAACCACCAAGCATTTTATATGCTTATGTTTCTCATTTTCAAATAAAACTCTTCAACCATTTTGGGATTCAAGAAAGTTTGGTGACACTCCTTGTTAGCACATTAGGATGCTCTACTTAGTTTAGTATTCTATATTTATGGCTTTTGTAACAATGATTATGGGTTGACATAATCATTTTCTATTAATGAATGACTTAATATATGCTTCTAATTATCTTTTGCCATGCTTATTATTTGTTGGTATTATGATATATGTGTTTGCTTGTGCCATGCTTGTGCTTCTAATATTTTTCTTGCAAGAATTCCAATACTCGAACCCTTGGTGCCCTCAAACGAGGGGGAGCATACATCAAGGGGAGCTTCCTTCTTATTGGCTTAAACCTTTTTGATTCTACAAAAAGGGGGAGAAGTGAATATAAACTCACTAAATAGTAAATACTTTGTCTAAAAATTAATTTTTGGATTTAATGAGTTTAGGTTTTGTAATCATCAAAAAGGGGGAGATTGTTGATATAAATAAATGTCTAAAAACGTTATTCATATCTTTCAATATCTCTATGTTTTGATAATCACAAAACGAAAACTCATCAAACCAAAGATCATGACATAAACAAGTATTTAGTAGTAAATACTCACCTTTACCATCTAATCACTTAAGGTATGAATAAACAAAGTGTCTAATGCATTATAAGATCAAAGGAACACTTTTGTTAATCACTAGATATTTATAAAATGTCACAAAACATTTTATATCTTTTATAAAACATTTTTGGCATTAAAAGAATATGTTTAATTCATTACAAATTTATGAATTCAAATTTTCAACAAAAAATGGCAAATATAATCCAGAAAAATTTCCCTCACAAAAGGACAAGAAAATCCAATGTTCAGGAGGGCGATCCCCTTAATTATACTAGGCGGCCCCCTTAATCATTAAGGGGACCGCCCCTAATTAAGGGGACCGGCACGCTCCAGAACAGTATTTTCTGGCCCTTTAAATATGGGATCATTCCACATATTTTTCTCACCTTTTTGCACTAGAAACTTTCTGATCTAAACATCCATTTCCTTCCTCTAAAAATCCTTTGATCTTATATACTTTGATCTTTGTTTCAAAGTGATTCAAGCCTCAACACTCAAGTTCAAAGAGAAGAATACTTCTATTAGAAGTATTACAACTTAGTATCATCTTGCTATCTAAGTTGTTTGTTTATTTCATCTTGTTGATCTTTCATATTTTGGTGAATAAGGTGTATGTATTAGTTAGCTAGATTTAGTTATAAAATCTTGAATTGTTGTAAGTGTGAAGTGGAACTTGAAGTGAAGAAGTAGTGTTGGTTAGTAGTGGTGATAGGAGATAGTAGCAATAGTGATTAGTAGTGAAGTAATTGAAGATTCCAAGTAGAAAAGACTAGAAGACATTAGTGGCTTGAAGTTGTGAAGATATTATTGGCTTGAAGTTGTGAAGATGTTAGTGCCTTGAAGTTGTGAAGTTGCAAGACATTGAAGTCGTGAAGTATTTGTGAAGGCGTGAAGATACTTGTGGTGTGAAGAAGTATAAAAGAAGTGAAAAGGTGTGAAGAAGGTGTGGTGTGATATTTGTTGTGAGATTGGTTCTAGCTACGATTAGAACTCGACATCTTGCTTTGTGTCGTAAATTGGTGTAAGCTTTTGGTGTGTACGGTTTTCTCCGCCATAAGGGAGGTTATTGACTTAGTGAAGAAAACTCTCGAGTTCGGTGCTCGGGGAGTGGAGTAGGGCAAGGAAGGTGTCCTTGTAGCCGAACCACTATAAATCCTTTGTCTCTCGGTTTGATCTTTCCATCTCTCAATCTTTGCTTGCTTACTTATTAGCTTTTCGTACATTGTTATAATTGTGTGATGTGCATGTATTGATTTCACATAAAGATCAAACTAGGTTCCATTTAAAACATTAATTATACATTAGTAAAATATAAGTATATACAATTATTAAAACACATATACATATATAAATACAAACTTATAATTAAGTGAGATATATGAAATTATAATTTCTATTCAACACTTTAAATAAGTAGTGTCTATGTGATATATGTGAATTAATTTGTATCTATACTTTAGCTTCAAAGGTTTTTACAATTACCATCAATTCTTTGAAAGCAAACTTTTATTAAACGAAAAAGACGCAAAACTATTCAACCCTCCCCCCTTCTAGTTTTCCACAGATCAGAAGGAGCTGAACATGAGACAACGCAGATGGTTGGAATTACTCAACGACTACGACTGTGAAATTCATTACCACCCTGGTAAAGCGAATGTCGTAGCCGATGCATTGAGCAGAAAAGACAGAATTAAACCTCTTAGAGTTCGATCTCTAGGAATGACAATTCATTCGCCACTTCCAGCTCAAATCATCAAAGCTCAAACAAGAGCTCTCCAAGAAGAAAACCGGTAATACGAGAAGATTGACAGAAGGTCAAACAATGAAGAGCAGATTGACAGAATGCCAAATAATGAAAAAGCATTTGTAAGAAGAGATGATGGAATGTTATGTTTCAAGGAAAGATATTGGATTCCTCTCTTTGGAGGTATTCGAGACCTTATCATGCATGAATCCCATAAATCCAAATATTCTATTCATCCCTGTTCCAATAAGATGTATCAAGATCTTAAGAAGATTTATTGGTGGCCAAATATGAAAGGTGATATCGCAGAGTATGTTGGTAAATGTTTAACATGTTCTAGAGTAAAGGCAGAGACTCAGAAACCATCAGGATTACTCATGCAACCAAAAATACCAGTCTGGAAATGGGAACGAATCACCATGGATTTTATTACCAAATTACCAAGGACTTCAACCGGATTAGACACAATCTGGGTTATCAACGATCGATTAACCAAGTCTGCACATTTTCTACCTATCAAGGAGACTGACGAGATGGAAACACTCGCTCAGTTGTATTTTAAGGAAATTGTGATTCGACATGGAGTTCCGATATCCATCATTTCTAATAGAGATAGCCGATTCACCTCAAGATTTTGGGAATCTCTACAGAAATCTCTTGGTACTCGTTTAGATATGAGCACCGCTTATCATCCGCAAACCGATGGACAAAGTGAAAGAACAATCCAAACCTTGGAAGGTATGCTCCGAGCATGTGTAATTGATATCGGAAAAGGTTGGGATAAACACTTGCCATTAGTTCAATTCTTTTACAATAACAGCTATCATGCCAGCATAAAAGTTGCACCTTTCGAGGCACTTTACGGAAGAAAGTGCAGATCACCAGTCTGTTGGACAGAAGTTGGTGATATGCAACTCACCGGACCTGAGCTAATACATGACACGACCGAGAAGATATTCCAAATCAAGCAACGCTTACAAGCTGCTCGTGACAGACAGAAGAGTTATGCTGATGTCAGGAGAAAGCCTATGGAATTTCAAGTAAGAGACAGAGTCATGTTAAAAGTTTCTCCTTGGAAGGGAATGATCCGTTTTGGAAGACGTGGAAAGTTAAATCCAAGGTACATTGGACCTTTCAAAATTCTGGAGAGAATTGGTCCAGTTGCTTATAAGTTAGAACTTCCGGAAGAACTTAGTAGGGTACATCCTACGTTTCACGTATCACAACTCAAGAAATGTTTGTCTGACGAAACTCTCGTCATTCCACTGAAGGAGATCAGATTGGACGACAATCTAGTGTTCACAGAAGAGCCTGTGGAAATAATGGATAGAGAAGTAAAACAACTCAAACAGAATCGTATCCCCATTGTAAAGGTTAGATGGGACTCAAAGCGAGGACCAACTTACACATGGGAACGTGAAGATAGATTCCGTGAGAAATATCCACATTTATTTTCATACATCACACTTGCTAGATTTCTTAAAATCGAATTTCGGGATGAAATTCAGAATGACAAGTGGGTACTGTAGAACCTTGTAAAAATTCCTTGTAATTATATCGTTAATAAATAAATAATCTTTCGTTACCGTACTGATTCCCATTATTTCAGAAAAATTTGAAATTTTTCTTATCATATTAATTAGTCGTTATCATGATATAATATAATTCACGAAATGACGGAACCAATTCTCGACACGTTACTCGAAATCTAAACATTTCAGTAATCCTAAATTAAAATTACTAATTACACATTAATACCAAACGGGCCCTTGATTAATTTCCAGCCCAACACCTTGATTACTATTCACCAGCCCAAATACAAGCCCAACTTCTAATCCTTAATATTTCATATAATCGACTAGTATCAAGCTCCAAAAATGCCTCTCGTATTCTCGATTTTTATACAAAAAACACCTATATATTTTTACACCATCTCATTCATCACCTAGCCAACTATTAGTGTGTCGAGTCTCAAATTCATATGTCAACTTTTGATATGCTTTTAGAAGGCAAAGTGTTCGGACAAAACTCAAGCCAAATCGACATATGATAAATTCAATACTTAACCGTTTTGATTCCCGATTGTTTCTAAGAGTTCCTAGTAACATTTCTAACACGATTTCATGTTTTAATGTTAAGTATGATCAGCTATAACCAATAGATACACGATTTCTCAAATCGTATATGTATTATAGTAAAAGGTTAGTCGACATCTATGTGACTCACAAGAAACATGCTCCTTATTTCAAGCTCTCACAAGGTTATTATATGTGAAAATTCAGCCTAGAAACCTATAGTTACTGACATGTATAGTGTATTTGGTTTCTGATGAGTGTGTAAATACTCATCATTTTTACCATTTCTGAGCTTCCAAAACATCTAAAAAACACTCAATAATGAATCAAAATAGTGAAAATATCCCAGGAAAGTGTTTTACATGTTTCAAATGCAAAAATACCAAAAACAGATGAAAAACGCACAAAGTTTGCATAATTGGCAGTTTCAGTCCCCCAACTTTCAAAAGTTGTCAAATCTAGTCCCTGGTCATTCTAAAAACTTGAAAAAGTCACCAAAGGTCCTTATAAATCAAAAAGTTACATAATTAGTCCTTTGGTGAAAAGTTTCAGAAAATGTCAAGTTTAGTCCCTGAACTTTGAAAATTGTCAAAAATGGTCCCTGGGATATGAAAAACTTTGAGAAAAACAAATTTTGTCCTTGCACTAACCTTTTATGACAGGATTGGTCCTTGGTGGAAAATTTGGTGAAAATTACACAAATGGTCCCTGAAGTTTGAAAATTTGGCAAGATTAGTCCCTGGTGATAATTTAATGGAAAAAAGTCAACTATGGTCCATGTAATATTCACATATGGCAAAAATCACCCTTGGGAACACTTTGAAAAAATGCCAAAATCCAACCCTCAACTTTCGTTAATTGGCAAAAATGGTCCTTGTGTAATCATAAACCAAACCGGATCCAAATACAATACTACCACTCCTAATCCAGTCCAGCCCACCCATTCCATATTTCACTTGGGCCCAAGGATCACACAGCCCACCCAAACCCCAACTAATAAAACCCAGGGTCAAACCTTTGACTCTGGTCAAAACCAGTCAAACCCTTCCCTTTCCCCATTTTCCCTCTCACCCAGAAAACCACCAAACCACCATGGTATTGCAGCCACCACCCCAACTTGCCCATCTCTTCCACAATCAATGCTACCACACCTAACTAAGCCACCCACAATAAATGCCCCCCCAGTTGCACGCTATCAGAACCAATTTGCAAAGGCAAGCTTTCCCGCCAAAATACGTGGCAGCTTGTGAGTGGACCAAAGAAATCAGAGAGAGGTGGGAAATGATGAGAAAGATGCAAGAAACCCTAATATGTGGCTATAAAAGGAGAAGATGCATGGAATGAAGCTGGGTAGTCTTTTAGTTAATTTTTAGTGTCGTATTTTAAATTAAGTTCTTATCTCAGTGTAATTTTCAAATTCAAGCATTGTAGTAGTGTTAGCATTGTATCTTAAACCTTTTAAAGTTATAAAATCACAAGTTTCAGTTTTATCTTCTATAATTGCAATCTACTTATTTCTGAATTTTTCAAATAAGCTCAAGTATCATTGGTGTACTGAATTATGGACTGAAATAAGCTCATATAGGTTCCAATAAGCTTGTGGAAGCTTTAGAGACTTTAAAAAACCAGAGTTACTTGAAGATAACCAAAAATATAAAAATAGTCAACTATGGTCAACTGTTGTGTTAGTTTTTTATTTCAGGTGTTAAGAAGCTTTGGTGGGCAAGGTTTGAAGTGAAGGCAGCCTATCTAAAGATAGGCATCATAGGAAAACCCTTTGTTCATGATGAGGGTACCCTTGTAAGGATTTGCTCATTTGAAATTTTCAACTAAAATTCCTAGTTTAGCTTCTGATTGCTTGTTGTTTGCATTTCTGTGTTTGCTTATGTCTCTTGTTTGTTAGTTAAGTAATTTTAGTTTAAAAATTCATAGCTTGTTTGGTAGAATAATCAGTTACTTAAAATTCTAGGTTTAACTGTCTAATAGTAGTTTAAGTGGTATACTTGTGTTACTATAGTGGTAATCTGTTTTAAAGTGTTTAAACATAGTCACCTAGTCATAATCAGTAGTTAGGGATCAAATTTACACACCTTAGTACCCTTCTGCTTTGAAAAACTCAAATCAGTCCCACATTAAGAGGTGTTTGGATTTGCTGTCATCTCTGGGATCAGGGTTGTTTTTGTTGTTGCTCTTTGTTGAAACATATCATATTAGGTTCTAATAGGTTAAGTGAATCATAAAATCCAGTGTCCCTTTGTAAAAAAGTCAAGTTCACGTTTGATCTCACCATTAGTTGTTCACTGTTAAGATTTAACAATCAAGATCACCCCAAATCAGTCAAAAGGTTGTTAAACTTGTTAGATTTAGTCTCTTTATAGGTTAATACATCATTAATAATCATCTGAGCTTAAACAAATCTCACCAAAGTCAAACTTGGTGTGTTCTTAAAAAAGTCAAAAGTTCCATCTCAGTTTTTTGCAAAAATTCCAAGATTATTAGTGATTTATGTGTTTGGATTGAGAAGCTATAACTTGTTGTAGCTATAATCTACCATCTGATCTTTAGGTTCCAATACTTGTTTCATTTTTGTGAAATTTTGTGTGGACCCCACAGACCCCCAAAGTGACTTTCAGGGAAGAAGCCTTCCCCTGCACCAGCATACTCAGTTCATCACCACCACTTTGGTGGTGATTTGTGACCACCTCAGTGGGCCCCACTTGCCATAATTGGCACCATTGAACCCCCTCCTACCAGGGTATAAGTATTGACCCATTGGTTGACCTAGGAACAAGTGGACCCCACCTAGTTTAGTCCCTCAAGTTTGTCCCCATAACTGAGTGAAACTCAGTTTTGCTCAAGTGCTTATTTGCCTCCCATCTGCTTATTTGTGATCATTATTGGTTGTTTTCAGCTTATTCAAGTTTGTTGAACTTAATTGTACCCATTTTCACCATTGTGGGCCCCACCTTCACTCATTTGCCCTTATTTGTCTAAATAGTCAACATAAGTCAACTGCCTAGCCAAAGGGGGTGCTTATAGCTTATTTATAAGCTATTTTTCAAAGTGTTTTCATAAAAGTTTCTCATTTTCAGTGGTTAAGTAGGTTTGTAAAAGAAAAATCCAAAAAAGTCAAGTTTAAAATAAGTGATAGTTTCTATTTAATTCAATTAAATTTTAATTTTCATTTTTAGATTTTAATTAAGTATTTAGTATTTTTATATTTTTATTAATTACCTTATATAGTAAAGTATTTTTAGTAAATTCTCTAGATTTTTATTCTGTCATTTAGTACTTATTAGATTTAATTTTAGTTTTCTTATTTATTAATTAATATTAAGTATTAAATCTCATATTTAGTTTTTATAAAGCAAAACTTAGTTTTTATATTTTTCCTAGTTCTTATATAGTGTAATAGACTTTTAGAAAATATACTTTGAATTTTTACTATTCATTTTCTATTTTTCTTATTTTAACTATTTAAATTAGACTTAAGTTGATTAAAAGGTAATTAATTAGTGGAATAGTATTAAATATAATTTTTAGAGGTTTTTATAATTTTGTAGGATTCCTATGATGGTTAAGTAATTTTATAAATTTTCTTATAATTTTCTAAGTTAATTTAGTATTAATATTAATTAAAAGTAGTTTAACTAGTTTAATTAAGTTAAATAGTTTTTAATTTATAAAAAACCCATAAAAAGACAAAAATATTTATTTTTATTTTTTTATACTTTCTTCAAGTTCTAATTTAAGTTTATAAATTATTTTTGCAAATTCTTAGTTTAATTTGTAGTAGTTATAATTATTAGTTAATTTAAATTAGATTTTAATTTAGATTTTAAATAGTTTTAATAATTAAATAATATTTAAATAATATTTTAATCACTTTTATAATTTCATTTTCATTTTCAATTTCAATTTAATTTTAAGTTTCAAAAAGTGTCAAAAGCACCCCCTGTAGTTTGTTAAATACCAAAATCCCACTTTTTCAGTCCGATTGCGTAAATCTGAATTGTGAATACATGCATATATCTGATATCTGATTTTTGTGAATATTATATCTGTGTATAAATACCAAAATAACAGTAGCAATATCAATTCCACATCATCTGGGCTACTGTCCTCAGTGCCACTCTCTCATAAACGATTCCCAAAGCACCATTTCAATCTCGCTGGGACTTTAACGACCCGGGGAAACATTGTACTATCCACGGAGTATTGATTCTAAGCTGTTTTTGACTTGTTGACCTTGGTCAATAATATCTGACGGTTTAGACCCAATCAGTTTCCTTGAAAATTATTACACTTACGTGTTACAAAATATCACTATATGTACTCCTTATTCATTCATACGTTTCTCTCATTCACCATACGCATAATAAACTTCATTTCTTCCTAAAACTCATCTCTAATCGACCAGGAGCTGTTGCGTGAACATTTGGAAGCAAGAAAGGAGTTATCGAGTTTAAGTTACACGTTTATTATTTGGGTTATAGTCGAACTTGATCATTTCTAATATTTCCTTCTTCCATTCTCGTTTCTCTACCACCCTAGAGGTGTTGTAAGTTATTTTGATCCCTTGTGAATTCAAGTTACACGTTTAATATGTTTCATGCATCATGTTTATGTTATGTCGAACGTATATAAGCTTCATATATATTTCTTACGTATATATTTATATATAGTACACGACAAGTGACTAGCCTCTATCTTGGAAGGCCTAGGAGTCACGACACACACATATTTCACGTTAGTTTTACTTCACATACATCATACGAACTCATTTTGAACCATGCTTAATCATATAAAAACTATATATATACTTAGAAATAAAATTCAAGTCTTTACATATATATAAAAACGTCCCATGTGACCCAAGGAACCATCGATTATCTTTAAATATTACGTAACAAGCACACTATATTTTTACACGACCTATTAGACCACCTAGCTAGCTAACAATTTCGTGTATAAAACTTGTAAAAATAAGTTAGTCTCGACACTTAAAATTCACCAAAGTGAATTGCATAAACACCCTTTGAAAACTAATCTTTTAACGTGTTGGGCCTAAAAGCCCAATAAGCTGAAAATAAGCACTTCTGATAAGCTAGCTTATCTAAATCTTTTTTATATGAAAATAGAACATGAAAAATGATATTTTTGATGAGCTCAACTCGTCTCATGAAGTACGGATTTTAAAACGTTAATGGACCACTTTTTCAACTCGCTAAAAGCCCAATTATTGAAAATAAGCACTTTTTACTAAATAAGCTATTGAAATAAGCTTATTATTTATTAAATAAGCCTCAGAAAATTTACTATAATTTTTCTCATGAATTTTGTAACTTTGGACTAAAAATGTAACGCGACGACACCTAGAAGGACTAAAACTATCAATATTGAAAAATAAGGACTAAAACAGTAAAAACGGAGTCATAAGGGTAAAAATTGATAATATTTAATATTCTAAGCCTAGGTTTGACTATTGGAAAATTAGAGGACTATAATTGTAATTTATATACAAAAAGGACTAACGCTGTAACGCATACGTCGTTAAATATTATTACTTACGGTTAAAAAGGTAAAACTTCGGTGGATAATTTAAATAACTTATTTTGTCATATCATTCATAAACAAAAGAATTTCATTTGCATATCATCTATTCATCATGACGAATAATTATTATTCGTTATTCGTTCGTATTTACCAAATGGTATTTGGTCAAAATCTCAGATAAATCTATTTATCAGGTTGTATTTTGGAGTCGTATTCATAATTTCGTCCGACTTTACTTTTTTTCATTTCAGTATCAATCAAGGTGAGTCATAGCCTCACATTTACTTATTTTCAAACTCCGTGAGGGGGATACATGTTATAAACAGATCACAAGTAATTTTCTGTATGCTACCTAACTTGATATATGCCTAAGTTACCTATTGCCAAAAGACCCTTGATCATGAGCCATTAATCACTGTTATGTGAGCGCGAATATAATGAATAGATCTATTTAAGGTTTGACAGCCTATCCCATTAATACTTGATGGAATGCCATTATGCATGTGGTTAGTCGTATTAGTCGTGATATATTATATTTGAGTAAAAATAGGAATTGGCAAATCACCTATTACATGAGGGCAATATTATCATTGATTTGATAACACCTCCGTATTTACGGTATTTGTTAACGTTTTGCGTGTCATGAGACTTAGAGCAATACATACTGCAATATCAAATTTTAACTGATTGTATTCCTAATACAATCTTACTTGTGTATCAAAATGATTACCAAATTCAAACTCTATGATATCACTCAACATTTTTGTTGACTTTTAAACATGTTATCTCAGGTATTTAGCAGAGGAAGCAAGCATGGAATGGGCGAAAACATCAAAACTTATCTACTTTCTTTAAATAATGGTGTAAAATAAAGATGTTTAATTCAGTTTAAAACATCAAGACTTCTAGTTTTATAATACTCCGATGTGACCTCTTGTATTTGAATCTTTATTAATGAACTTATGTTTTCAAAACGTCTCTTTCGAGCCGTTTTCTATCATTATGACTTCAACTCTCATACGAATATATTTCCAAGAGCCACTACTTACAAACATTTTCACAACTACATTTTTTATATTATCGAAAATCAAATTAACTTATGAAACTCCACATAAGCAATAACGATACTTAATACATAACAGACAAGTTATATAGTATATAACTTTGTTCTTGAACTTTAAGCGTTTTGCCATGCAAGCCACTTCTGCTACAAAATCATTTTGTCATCTGACACTATTCAAATCACAATTCTCAATAAGTCGAACTTATCCCAAACTCCTATTATCCAGGTTATATTGTGAAGTCATTTCACTTCTGACATTACTTATTCTCTGTATGCCATAATCCTCAGGTGAGTCATAGCCCCTACGTTTACTGGTTTTATAATTGTTTATAAATATTTTGGGGGAGATACTTGCACAACTACGTGTTTTATACTTTATAAGTACTCGTTAAACTATTTACATATTACTGTGGGACCATAGCCCACCATTTTATACATTTAATATCTCATGGAGAGACAACTGCTATAAACATGATTACAAGTGACTTATCAACTGTATGCTATACATGATTTCTATTGCCTAAGTTTGCTATTGCTAAAAGTCCCTCGATCATGGACCTTAATCACTTGAAGGGTGAACGTAAATAATTGTGGATAGATCTATTAGGGACTGACAATCCCCGTTTGTGTATGTTAGGATAGGCCACCAAACGTGTTAAGAACGTTTTAGGCTTGACTAGGATGAACAATAACAAAGAACAATAGAATGCACAGCGGAATATTAAGAACAATCTTTGTTATTGCCTAACAAGGTTTCATCATCATCTTTATACAATGACTACTACAAGCCCCAATCTTACCTGATCAATGGTAAGACGGTTACATCAACAGGATTAAACTAATGATCTTGGGGCTAAAACAAACTCTAGGCGTCTAACACAAAGACCACGCCTAGGTTTACACACACACACCCCTTTACTAGGTTTACATCTTTTGTACGTACATTAATAATCAATCCCCTGTATCTCTTTATATAATAGAGATACTAACGTTACAAAGGATATTTTAGAATAATAAAAAGATATGCAGTAATCTTTTTCTTTCTTTACAAGTTTCTTCATTTGTCTCAATAAGTCCCTCATGTTTCACATGTTTTGTCTTATCAACTTAATTGTAATTCCCAACAGAAAGAAACTAGAGAAAAAAAAATAAATAAAAAATAAAAAATAAAAGTCAAGTAGTACTAGTGTTCCTTCCCCATGCAAATCTAAGAAAGATTTTGTGTCGCCAGTCGTACACTAGCACAGCCGTCAGTCGCACACTAAGTTCAAGTAGCACAACCGCCAGTCGCACACTAGTTCGGATAAAACAAAATAGTAGTGGGGTTACCTCATGATTGGTAAATAGTTGGTAAATAGTTAAAATGAAAGGTGTGTTGTGCCACGTGTCAATAAATGTATGGAGTAGCACAGTCGCACATGTAGCACATGGCCAAAATTGGAAGTTGGATGATTTGTGACTCAATCATGGTTGTAAATCCAATTTTAGGCACAATTTTGGAATTATCCCAAACGCCTAACCTATATAAAAGTAATATTTTTGCACTTTTTCTATATTTTTATTTAAGCTTTTCTACTTTTTCCTTCGCTTTTCTTGAACAATACTGCGACTAAACACACTTTTTAAAACTTGTAATATCTTTTAAAAAGAAAATATCTCTCTCATTATTCCTTGCAAAATCTATATTAACTAGTAAACTTTTTCCATCAAGTAAACGCAACAAATAAATGCAGTCTAACCGTTTTTCTCACTTTGCAGTCTTAAATTAAACAAAGACAAGAGTGAGGCTACATTGTGCTCAGCCCCCTCCAACAATCCACTAGACCAGCCTAATTAATGTAAATTAGTCGGCCCATTTTAAATTTTTGTATGAAAAATTGCAGTTCACCTCCTCCATTACCTTTTTCAGTTCAAAACAACACAACACAGTTTATACTTTATATGTTACTAAGAGCATTCACAGTGGTAACTCAAGTTATTCTTTAACTCAGTGTCACGTCAGCTTTAACACATTAACTTTAATTCAGGAAAAAACACCCACATCAATAACTCAGCTTTAACTCAGATTTAACTCAACTATTTTCAAATTCACCCCCTAAACTAAAACCAACAATTCATTTAATAAACCACATAACATTAAAACTTAAACATTACAATACGAAATATAAAATAACAAGAACAACGATTAAGGAAAAAAACCAAACATAGAAAATTAAAACACACGAATTACAACTACTTATTCATCATCTTCGGAATATTCTTCTTCATGTTGTTGTTGGCGTTGAAGATGTTTCTGCCAAACATGCTCAATAAGGTCTCGTTGGAGTTGAGTATGCATTCATGCGTCGCGAATTTCCCTTGTCTTGCGCCTCTGCGTATCACACCTGTCGATCCACCTTTGTTGACTCAAATTTGGTGCCGGATCCACCCACATTCTGCCATACTCACAGAGTGTAAATTTTTGATCTTTTAGAATCATGTTATGCAAAATAATGCAGGTATACATGATTCGTCGTATCTTGACAATTTCCCATGCTCGTGCCGGTTGTTGTAGTATACCCCAACGGCCCTGTAGCACACCAAAAGCACGTTCGATATCTTTGCGTGCACCTTCTTGCTTTCTTTTAAAATAACTATGTTTCTTGTTAGTCGTTGCCGAGAAGGATTTGACGAAAGTTGACCACTGCGGGTAAATTCCGTCAGCTAAGTAATACCCTTGTTCATACCTTCTTACATTTACCATGTAGGGTGCCCTTGGGGATTCGTTAGCAAGAATGTTGTCGAACAAGTTAGAGTTATCTAAAACATTAATATCATTATTTGCCCCTGCCATACCAAAAAATGCATGTCAAATCCACAAATCTTGTAAAGCAATAGCTTCAAGCATTAACGTTGGGTATCTTTTATCACCCCTACCAAATTGCCCCTGCCAATCCACCGGACAATTTTTCCACGCCCAATGCATGCAATCAATACTACCAAGCATACCCGAAAAACCATGTTGACGTTCATGCAATTCGTAAATACGTTGAATGTCGGACCATGTTGGTGTTCTTAAAAACTCATGCATATACAAATCCATAACACACATGTTAAAATTATCAAGACAAAGACGTGAAGTTGTCTCACCCATTTGCAGATACTCATCGAACGCATCTGGGGTGGTGTCGTACGCCATTTGGCGTATTGCAGACGTACACTTCATAAGTGCACTAATACTCCCTCGACCCGTACAATCGGGTCCTAACTTAAAGTATTTAAAGTGATATGGAATATCATCATATTCGTAAGATTCAATACCTTTGACTATTTGTAGAAATAGTTTCCGGCTCATACGAAACCTCCTACGGAATTTACCGTGCGCATACTTGCAACCTTTAACGAAATAGTCATTTTGCAAACGTTCCTCAGCAAGCTCACGTTCACGATATATGTGGGCACGGGGCAAATAACGATGAGCTTCTTCTTCTTCTTCTTCTTCTTCTTCTTCTTCTTCTTCTTCTTCTTCTTCTTGTAAGCGCTGTTGTAACTCGAACGCATTAACCATAAACTATATGTCTTCTTCGTCATCAATGTCTGACCAACTCGGACCAAATTCGTTATTTTGATTTGGATCCATTATGAGTGAAGAATGTTTTTTTTTTCTTATATAGGAAGTATAAAGAGTGGAGAATTAGTAGTAGATGTATGAAAAATATGTATGTGTTTAGTTGGTATTCATAGTTGTGATTATATGATTTGATTTTTTTTTTTTTTTTTTTTTTTTTTTTTTTTGAAAATACAAAACTAGCCGTTTGAATTAATGTAGGGGGTGCAAATGAAATTTTTTTTGTGAAACCCAAACAGATCTATTTATACACGTTAGAGGGGGTAAAAGGATTTTTTTTTTTTTTTTTTTTTTACACAATGTAGCTTTAACGTGGCGTTAGTGTATTAACGTGCCACCTTAATGCAACACAATACAACACATCGCCTAACGCTAGTTAACGTGCGTTAAAATGGGCTTAACGCCTCCTAGGACGTTACCACTGCTGCTGCTCTAAATGCTGTTATATATTATTATTATTATTATTGTTGTTGTTGTTATTATTATTATTATTATTATTATTATTATTATTATTATTATTATTATTATTATTGTAACACCCCGCCTTACTCAGACCACAATATTGTCCGCTTTGCCCGCAGGCTCACGGCTTTGTTTTTGTGGCCTCATTTGAAGACTTCCCCGCAGGTCACCCAAGCCAGTACTACTCTCACATGAGCACGCTTAACTGCCAGTTCCTAAGAACCCCACTCGCAGTAGACCACAAAACGCGTTGTGTCATTGTAAGGCGAATGTTATCTTATGAGCACAGCATCTCTCCAGGCCACAGCCGATGTGGGATTTGCCTAGGGTGTTACAATCACCCCCCCCCCTAGGGACTCATCGTCCTCGATGAGGTTTGCCCTACCATCCCGAACGACTCTGGAGTGGCTCTGATACCACTTGTAACACCCCGCCTTACTCAGACCACAATATTGTCCGCTTTGCCCGCAGGCTCACGACTTTGTTTTTGTGGCCTCATTTGAAGACTTCCCCGCAGGTCACCCAAGCCAGTACTACTCTCACATGAGCACACTTAACTGCCAGTTCCTAAGAACCCCACTCGCAGTAGACCACAAAACGCGTTGTGTTATTGTAAGGCGAATGTTATCTTATGAGCCCAGCATCTCTCCAGGCCACAGCCGATGTGGGATTTGCCTAGGGTGTTACAATTCCTCAAATAAGCACTTATTGAAACTACCTAGTCCAAACAGACCAAGTCAAAGACTTTTGGACCTCTATGGGGTCCACAGAAGTCAAGGAGGGTTCAAAACTATGTTATTGATTGTATTGGTGGTGATTAATGGATCTTATATAGTTGTTGTAGTGTATTAGTAGAATAAGGTAGTGTTTGGATTAGATAATTGATGTACTGCATAGTAGTTGTTTTACTGATTTTGCTTCACATATAGTTCTTATCAGTAGAGAATATTGTAACACCCTAGGCAAATCCCACATCGGCTGTGGCCTGGAGAGATGTTGGGCTCATAAGATAACATTCGCCTTACAATGACACAACGCATTTTGTGGTCTACTGCGAGTGGGGTTCTTAGGAACTGGCAGTTAAGCGTGCTCATATGAAAGTAGTACTGGCTTGGGTGACTTGCCGGGAAGTCTTCAAATGAGGCCACAAAAGCAAAGTCGTGAGCCTGCGGGCAAAGCAGACAATATTGTGGTCTGAGTAAGGCGGGGTGTTACAAGTGGTATCAGAGCCACTCCTGAGCCGTTCGGGATGGTGGGGCAAACCTCATCAAGGACGATGAGTCCCTAGGGGGGGGGTGATTGTAACACCCTAGGAAAATCCCACATCGGCTGTGGCCTGGAGAGATGCTGGGCTCATAAGATAACATTCGCCTTACAATGACACAACGCGTTTTGTGGTCTACTGCGAGTGGGGTTCTTAGGAACTGGCAGTTAAGCGTGCTCATGTGAAAGTAGTACTGGCTTGGGTGACCTGCCGGGAAGTCTTCAAATGAGGCCACAAAAACAAAGCCGTTAACCTGCGGGCAAAGCGGACAATATTGTGGTCTGCGTAAGGCGGGGTGTTACAATTATTATTATTATTATTATTATTATTATTGTTATTATTATTATTATTATTATTATTATTATTATTATTATTATTATTATTATTATTTATTTATTATTTATTTATTATTTTTTTTATTATAACACCACTTTCATTAGAAACAAAACTATAGGATTACAAAAAATTAGTGGGGAGCCTCAAAACTATCTGGGCCCCACACCTTTAGCGATAGCAAAGCTAATCCTACTGAAGATATGAATAGCAGCACGCGCTCCAATGTCTTAAGTAATGGAGAACTTCCGGATCCGTTTTAGTAAGGTCACCACATCGGTTTTAAGTTCACTCAGAGAGGAAAATGAGAAGGGGAGGAACCCATATCCAATCTCCGTACACTTAGCCCTATACTTGACACATTTACGTTGTGTGGCGTCCGACACCACACGACTTGGGACAAAATCAATCATACTAGTTTGCGTCAAGGGAGATGACCCCGTCAAATCGACGCAAACGTCCTTCCCCTCGTCCCAAGAATAAAGCAATATATCAGCTGGACGTAAGGTTTGCTCCCCTTCCCCATAAAGCCTGATGTCAACCTCTCTACGAGCCTAGACCCCGGAACGAGAGCAAACATCAAATAGGGCATCACACACCATGTTGTGTCGATGTTTAATGCCAATGATGCCAGCGCACGATACCGCATGGTCCCCGTAAATATCCCCTGAAAAAACCTTGGAACAAGCTGAGCACGACCTCTAAACAGAAAACAGGGGAACACCTAGCCTATAACATAATACACATCGGTAAGTTCTGGCGTTCATATTCTGTCCCAACCCAGTGATCGGAACCACCCGTAACCAATCTGAAGTATAGTCTTCCCTTTGCGATCTCCAGAGCGCCATCTGTCGCGTAGATAGGCAAAAGGTATTATTATTATTATTATTATTATTATTATTATTATTATTATTATTACTATTATTATTATTATTATTATTATTATTATTATTATTATTATGCTTGCTTGGTTGTTGCGGATCATTCTTAAATAAGTTGTTCCGGGTAATGAGGCAATGGACTATTATTACCAAAGTTATAAATGGTGTGAGGCGTGGAGTGGCGGCATGGTCATGCCTCATGTCTTACGAGTCATGGCGTTCTTTAAGGTGTGACATAGGCGGCAAAAAAATATTTATAGTTTTATCATTTATGTTATAGTAACATATTTCATATACATTTATACTACTATAACAAACATTTAGACTAATACTTATTATATATTTACCAGACCCAAATACGAAATAGCCCAAATTCCAAATAATGGTTTCAAAATAGTTATTAAAAAATAAATAAATAAATAAATAAATAAAAATGGTTCAAAAAGGCTCGTCATGCCTTACCAAAAGACGCGCCTTTTATCGCATTTTTCCACGCCACGCCTAGAGCAGCCGCCATGGTCCATTTCGTGGCGGCGAGGCCACGCCTCGCGCCTTGGCACGCCTTTTAGAACACTAATTATTGCTTTAAATAGTATAATATGCACAACATTTGTCCTATACATTATTTTTGGGCAAATTGCATAAAAAGGTACTCATCTTAGGTACAATTTCAATTAAAGTTGTTTTTTTCTTTTTTTATTTTTTTTTTCAATTTAAGGTACCGACTTTTTTTTGGGCCGATTTAGGTTTTTTTCTAACTTCCGTTAACTATTTTGTTAGTAAATTACATGTTTGGTCCTTGAGTTTGTATAGGCATTTCATGTTTGGTCCATTTTCATTCGTTTGCATACGTTTTCATCTGTTTTTATATGTTTTTGTTCATTTTTACACATTTTCATCCGTTTTTCACGTTTTCATCCATTTTTGCACGTTTTCGTCTGTTTTTACACCTTTCCGCCTGTTTTTGCACGTTTCCATCAATTTTTACACATTTTCGTCCGTTTTTACATCTTTCCATTCGTTTTTACACGTTTCCCTCTGTTTACGCTCGTTTTCATATCTTTTTTTCGCGTTTCCGCCCGTTTTTACACATTTCCGTATTTTTTGCACGTTTTCGTCCGTTTTTACACTTTTTCGTCCTTTTTTCACGTTTTCGTCCGTTTTTACACGTTTCCGCCTGTTCTTGCACGTTTCCATCCGTTTTTATACATTTTCGTCCGTTTTACACGCTTTAGTCCGTTTTTACATGTTTTCGTCCGTTTTTGCACGTATTCGTCTGTTTTTGCACGTTTTCGTTCGTTTTTACACATTTCCGTCCGTTTTTGCACGTTTCCATCTATATATACATGTTTTCATCCGTTTTTACACGTTTTCGTCTGTAATTGCACATTTCCTTCTTTTTTACATGTTTTCGTTCATTTTTGCATGTTCCGTCCATTTTTACACATGCAAAGACAGACGGAAAGGTGTAAAAATGGACAAAAACGTGTAAAAACAGACGGAAACATACAAAAACAGAATAAAACATGTAAAAGCGGACCAAAACATGTAAAAACAAGTCAAAAACGTGTAAAAACAGATGAAAACATGCAAAAACATACATAAACGTGTAAAAACGGACGAAAATGTGTAAAAACAAATGGAAACGGGCAAAAAAGGACGGAAAGGTGCAAAAACGGACGAAAACGTGCAAAAACAGATGAAAACATGCAAAAATGGACAAAAACGTGTAAAAACAGACGAATACGTGTAAAAAAGACGAAAACGTGCAAAAACATAAGGAAATGTGTAAAACGGACAAAAAAATGTGAAACGGACGAAAACGTGTATAAACAGACAGAAACGGGCAAAAACGGACGGAAACGCGTAAAAACAGACGAAAACGTGCAAAAACGGACAGAAACGTGCAAAAACAGATGGAAAGGTGTAAAAGCGGACAAAAGCATGTAAAAGCGGACGAAAACATGTATAAATAGACAGAAACGTGCAAAAACGGACGGAAAGGCGTAAAAATGGACGAAAACGTGCAAAAACGGACGAAAACGTGTAAAAAAGACGGAAACGTGTAAAAACGGACGGAAAGGTGTAAAAACGGACGAAAACGTGTACAAACAGACAGAAATGGGCAAAAACGGACGGTAAGGCGTAAAAACAGACGAAAACATGCAAAAACGGACGAAAATGTGTAAAAATGGACAAAAACGCGCAAAAACGTGCAAACCCATACGAAAACGTGTAAAAACAGACGAAAACGTGAAAAAATAGATGAAAACGTGTTAAAACAGACAAAACATGTAAAAGCGGACGAAAACGTATGAAAACGGACGAAAATGAACCAAACTTGAAATGCATATACAAACTCAAGGACCAAACATGTAATTTACTAACGAAATAATTAACGGAAGTTAGAAAAAAACCTAAATCGGCAAAAAAAAAAAAGTCAAGTACCTTAAATTGAGAAAAAAAAAATTGTACTTTTAATTGAAACTGGACGTATGATGGATACCTTTTTATGCAATTTGTCTTTTATGATGTACTTTACATGAATTTTGATACCCTTTAAATATCAATTTTCCAAAGCTGTTATTTAAAAATGCAGATGACAAATCTTTAAAAGAAAATTACCACCCCTTTCAACTCGAAATCCTGATTCTGTTCCTAAAAATAAGTATCCACATTTTGAATATATTTTCCTAAAAGAAGTGTTTACATCACATTTTAAGCAATTAACAAAAGCTTAAGTAACTACAAATCTTATTTGATTGAGTTTTTTACCAACTTATCGTCTTTATAAAACTTATTTACCATTCTATAGTGTATTTAAAAATATTAACCAGTATATCTAGATATGCTTTAGGAGATATTGTAACTTCTGTGGTCGATGGCCTTGTTCATCACGAGTCAAGTATTTGTGATCTCAGTGATGGTTCTTGATTTTGTCTGTATATTTTGTTCTTATATCAAAAAAAAAAAAAAAAAAATATTAACCATTGTAAAGTAAATACCTTTTACATTAATTTATTATTCTCTTTTTAATTTTTCCGGTTACACTAGAGATCAGATCAGAGTGTCATGCCATTGTTTAAAGAACATTGTTTGTGTAATTCTTAACTTCGATTATGAATGCCACCTTTCACACATATAATATTGTCTCAACAGTTTTCAACAACCACCGTGTGTAATACTTTTTTTTTTTTTTTTTCTTCTTCTTTCTTCAATTGTTTAATATACATTTAAGTAAATGAAAAAAAAAATGCTACTATATAAAATATTGCAATAACGAAAATTATTTGACAAAAAAGTAAGTTCAACGACCTCGGGTGTGTTTAGTAAAACTAGCAGTAGCGGTGTAAGCGGTAGCTATTAGCAGTAGTTGTAAAAAAATAACCACAACTCACCGCACTTTGTCAAACGACCATCAAAAATAAAAATGCTCATTGCACACACACTGCTCCACGCCAAACATACCTCTTTGTAGTTTGGCAAAAGAGCGGTGAGTTGTGGCTATTTTTAAAGAATGTTAATTCTTCGGTGTTTGTTTAATAAGCGGTGAGTTGTGGCTATTTTTTATGGTTATTGCTTGTACATACTACTCATCGATACTGCTACTTTTAACAAACAAACTTGAAGTCGTTGAACCTACTTTTTTGTTAAATAAATTTTCGTTTGTGCAAATATTTTATCAAGCTGCTATAATAGTGTTTTTTTCCTTATTTTTCATTTACTTAAATGTATATTAAACAATTAAAAAAAGTAGAGTAACACACAATCGTTGTCGAATGCTGTTGACACTTGACAATAATATCTGTGTGAAAGGCATGGTTTTGATTTTAAAAAAATGTAAGAATTAGACAAATAATGCTCTTTAATGCAACGACAAAAGTAAAAAATAATAATAAATTATTATAAAAGGGATTTACTATACAATGGTTAATATTTTTAAATACACTATAAAATGGTAAATAAATTTTGTAAAGACCCTAAGTTGGTCAAAAACTCTTATTTGATTGATAGAAAAATACTACACACGTCTATAAAGAATACCGTCTCAATCTCTTGACCCGACCCGCATACACCAAAATCCGTTCAAAAAACAAACACAAGGCGGGAATATAAAAGGCGCCACAGATATTTTTCAATTCATTCACAAACACCAACAAACCATCACACACACACACAAACTCTCTCAATTAAACTCAATGGCACACATCTGCGTGTGCACAAGGTTCAGACCTCTAAATTCAAAAGAAGACGATGAATCTATCTGCATTTCACGCTCAGATTCACAATCATTCTCTCTCAAGGTTCATTTCATTTCCTTCTCACTTACGTCTTTTTCGCATCGTAAATTACGCAATTATTAATTAATTAACTCTCATTTTTTTATAACAGGATGAGAAAGATGAACAGTACGTGTTTAGTTTCGATAAGGTGTTTTACGAAGATTCTGAACAAGCTGACGTTTACGAGTTTCTAGCGCGTCCGATTGTTAGAGGTATAATCAGCTCGTTCGCCTGTTTTAGTCATCAATTTTGACCTAATTTTACCGTTAATATCAGGTTTTAGGTTAATTATGTTGATCGCTGATCTGTTTTGACCTAATTATATTGTAAATTGTAGAATTATTGATTAATTTACTGTAAACGTCATGTTTTAGGTTCGATGTGCTGATTTGTGTAGTTTAGTGATCTATTTTTACTAGTTTTAGTCTGTTTTTGGATAATTATTGCGGTGAATATCATGTTTAGGTTAACGTGTTGATTTGTGTGTTTTCGTGATCTGTTATGAACTCATTTCACTGTTGTTTGTGTTATTATTGCTTAATTTGCGGCGAATATCACATTTTTGGTCTGTGTGTTTTACTGATCTATTTTGCCCTAATTTTACTGTGTTTTTGTTTAGTTGTGATTTAAGTTACGTAAAATATCATATTCAGGATAATGCGTTGATTTATGTGTATTGGTGAGATATTTTGACTTAATTTTAGTGTATTCTTGTTTACTTATGGTTTAGTTACTGTAAAAATCACATTATAGGTCAAATGTGTTGACTACTGTTAGATATGGCGCTAATTTTATTGTATTTATGTTTAGTTATTGTTTAATTTTTGGTGAATATCGTTATTCAGGTTAATGTGATGTTTTGTGTGTTTTACTGATCTATTTTGCGTTAATTTTACTGTTTTTTGTGTGTAACTAAGCTTTAATTTAGTGCGAATATCGTGTTTTAGGTTAGTATGTTGATCTGTGTGTTTCAGTGATCGATTTTGCTTATTTTACTGTATTTTTGTAGAAATGCTTAATTTACAGTAAACGTCATGTGTTTAGGTTATGATGTGCTGGTTTGTGTGATTTAGAGAACTAATTTGCCTTAATATTACTGTAATTCTGTAGAATTATTGTGCAATTTACGGTAAATGGCGTATATTAGGTAGAGTGGTAGACTGTTGATCTGTGTGTTTAAGTGATCTGTTTTGCCTTATTTTAGCGTATACATGTTGATAGTCTTTAAGCTTGTGTAAATTGGAGCTTAATGAAGATGTTACTTATAGAAGATATCTGATATTGTGGAATGTAACTTGTCGTTTGAATGTGTAGGAGTGATATTGAGTTTTAATTCTCGATTTGAATGTTGATTTGTATGTGACAGATGCTGTTAATTCGATTAATGGCACGATCATCACATATGGACAGGTATGTAAAGGAACTATTATTTTTTATGTACACACAATTGTGTTTTGTGAGAGACGGATGATATTTACAAATCAGAACCTGGAGTATCGACAGTTTGAGATTTATGATAATTTTGATGTGATTTGTTTTTGCTATTATTGTTGGCGAGAGACTGATATGTAGATTCTTTATAACTAGTGTTATATGTTTGGGCATCCCCTTTCGCTAGTTATGATTAGCTGAAAATGTGTATGCTCTTGAATAATAACATGTCTCCGTCGTTCAAGTAGCTTTGAAAGAGATCTCAATAGTTGTAGGATCTAACTGATGATTTCTCATATGTACTTTGACAGACGGGAGCAGGGAAGACCTATACAATGGAGGTGATGCACGTTATAGTAATATACAGTTTTAAAAAACGCTTGTCTCAAACGAAGTCCTTAATTGACTTATTTGACCAGGGAGGCAACATTCTGGAAACTGACGATCGCAAGAAAGGATTACTACCTAGAGTAGTAGATGAACTCTTTGAGGCTATAAACCTGTGTGCTGACACGACAACTTACAAAATCAAACTGTCTATGGTATATAACTTCAATTGATGCCACATGAATTAGAATTTGTGTGAAGTATTTTCAAGGAATTTACTAATCGACCTGCATTTTGTGATATCAGGTCGAGATTTACATGGAGAGAGTAAGGTCAGTGATTGCCAACTTATAGTGAAACACACAAGTCCTAGTTAAATTGCACATGTGTTTTGGAATCGAAGAACATCACTTATGTTTAACTGTATATTGTTATCACAATTCGGAGCGTTTCTTGCAGGGACCTTTTTGATTTATCAAAGGACAATATACAGATCAAAGAGCAAAAAGGACACGGGATCTTGTTGTCAGGAGTAACAGAAGTAAGTTTAAGTTTCTTTCATATGGATTCCTTTCAGTATACTCAATTTTTCATATCTGAGCTAAAAAGTCTGCTAAGAAATCCTAGTTTTCTTAACAAGCTTGTAGAATAGAATGTGCCTCTTATGCATAATAGAATATGGTTTGAGCTTTCCACTCTAATGTATATTCCAAATCGAGAGTATTCTGATTATGGAAACAGTAATGGACTTATTTTTCTATAGTTTGCATTCTCATACTTCTCACTGATACATTTTCATTTGTTCGACTTTAATGTTCCTAACATCTAGTAACACATATTATCACCATTTGGAACTGAAACCCTTTTTCCTGGAAATACATGCACTCAGTAGTCAGTACTTTGCTCAAAAAAAGTAGTCAGTACTTATATAAACATGTATTTCTCTTTTAAACAGAATTTATCTTTTTAGTGCTAAAACTGTCGGATTAGAACGGTTAAGGTTAAAAGTGGTACCTCAAGAGATGGAAACCTGTAGTATGCACTTTAAAACCTAACAAAGAAGAATTAAAGGTATATTCAACCAATAACACCCAACCTCAAAGTAGAATAGAAGACCAGGGGTTTAAACCACCCCAAACTTGCAAACTTATAGAACCTTTTTAGATCAGTTTCACTTTTAAAACGTGAATCTGCAATACTGTTAAATGACAAGGCTGTTGAGCATTTCAAGTAGAGGAAATACCCCAGATGAAAATTATAGAACTGATCCATAGAAGAGTCCATTGAGAATAGTGTTTCAAGATGCAACTGTTTAGATGATAACTGACCTACCATTTTACAGATGTTGATATTGAATGGTGAAGAAGCTTTAAAGTTCCTATCAGTAAGATCAGAATCGTTTATAATTTCTCTGGTTTCAATATTACCCTACGTATGAAAACTAATTGTTTATATTCTGCTTCTTAAAATTGGTAACACAGAGCGGGATAGCAAACAGAGCAGTTGGAGAGACTCGTATTTCTCTATCTCTCTCTCTGTCACTCCCAGTCCAAGTTCATGTATTATGTTGCATTATAAATCATACTTGTTTGATGGACTTGCTTCATGTAGAAATGAACATGGCAAGCAGTAGAAGTCATTGCATTTACATATTTACTGTTCAGAAAGAGTTAACAAATGAGAAGAGGTATCATATTTCCATCGGTTATTTACAGTTTACTAGAATTATATATATGTCTGAAATTACTACAATGTAACTATGAACAGGGTGAGCACTGGAAAGCTTGTTCTTGTAGACTTGGCAGGATCTGAGAAGGTTGAGAAGACAGGTGCTGAGGGGAGAGTTCTTGAAGAAGCCAAAACCATTAACAAATCACTTTCTGCACTTGGAAATGTGATTAATGCTCTGACTTCCAGTCCACATGGAAAAGCAAATCACATCCCCTATCGTGATTCGAAGCTTACTCGGATCCTACAGGATGCTCTTGTTAGTACAATTCTTTGAGCTTCATCCCATTATGCTTAAAAACCTTAATGACTATTTCGGTTGAATTGCCACATTCGACTCATTACTAATGAATGGGTCGATTTCAGTTATATTAAATCTGTACTGAGTGGCGGATAAATGAAAAAGATTAACTTGTAAAGGAAGCTGATCAGATGTGTCAAACGGGTTTAAAGTCGACCAAAGTATACTTTTTAATGCATCAAACCTCTTTATTATTTTATGAAATAAAATTGGTTTATTATTGAAACAATATAATTTACTGTAATCTTATTTGACACACTGAGTTCATGACTTTCAGGCAGAAAACACGTTTCGACCGGTGCAAAAATTACTGGGTTTGACCCGTTATACTGCCTCCCTGACCAGCAGATTTTTCCACCTCTAATTTCTTTCCTTTTTCCCATACAGGGAGGAAGCTCCCACACTGCATTACTTTGCTGTTGCTCCCCAAGTCTTTGTAATTCATCAGAGTCTCTATCCACCCTACGCTTTGGAGCAAGGTTTATTTTAAACTTTGTGATTATATTCATCTAGATTTGCGTATGAAGATAATGAATTGGTTTGCTCAACTTTTGATATTTGGCAGAGCTAAGCATATAAAGGCATCATTGCGTGTTAATTGCAAGGAAGACATGATTGACAAGAACCAGGAGACATCATTATCTCCGAATGATATGAAGCTGAAAGTTGTTGACCCGCACCAGAGAATCCTAAAAAAGGTTTGGGATTAATTACTGATCTATATATCGTTTTTAGTAATGAGTTACCAAGCTGTACATGTGGATTTGTGCAGTTAAAAGAGAAGCTGGATGCTGAGACGTTGAATCTGATTGAGGAGGAGTTTGTTGTGGATGGACTTTTATCTGACCCCGGTTTAAGCGAAGAGGTGAAGTCAAACCATGAAGGTGTTTGTATGGCTCCAGAAACAATATCTGCGTGGAAGGAAGTATCAAACAAGCTTGTCGAGACTATTGTTGAGGTAAGCAGTTTTGACTTTATGTCATGTATACTTGTGAAAGTACCTCTTTGATATATAAAAAGTCAAAAATAGACTGCTTTTATGGAATTTAAATTGAAAAGGAAAATGTAAACTATTGTATCTATAATCAATTATAGCAAAAGAAAACATAATACCAAGAATTCTAAGCAGCGAACAGCAATTTAGATAACAGGCAGTTTGATTCTTTAAACACTAAAGGACCAGTCTTTTATATAGTAATGCTAAAGTTAGATAAAAGACAACATAGAATTGCAATATTGACTTTTGTTTCGGGATGGTGATAGCTAGAGAAAGATAACCGGACTTTGAAGGATGAATGTGAAGTGATGAAGGTGGAGTATGATACGATGAGAAATGTTAACAGGTTTTTGAAGGCCAAGTTAAGAAAAGCATACGCTTTTTTGCTCATGGGATGGGGCTTCTGTTTATTGGGTTTCATGTGCTTATATTTGTGTGTGATAGTTTCTTGTATATTGTAATTCATGTAAAATCTGCCAACACTTGAGAGATTGAACCTTGATCTGACCACCATTAAATGGTATCAATGAATAAGTAATACGTATTGGTAAGTATTCACACATATTAGATACTGACATTAGCCATGCGGCTTGATGAAATTGTGTTTACTGTTTAGTGTACAAACATACCACATGCTCACAGTTTGAGAAATATACAAGTATATGTGCTTATGAGATGGATTCTAGATTGAATGTATTGCTTATACTCCTTCATTCTCTACTTGCATTGTCTAGTGTCGTGTTACAAAATTAACCAGGGAATTACCTGTGACAAAAATCTGTTGCTAACTTTGTAGTATTGCTTTAGTTGACCAAATTGTTTTGGCATGTGCTCCCCTTGTAGATCTGCTCCTGTGTCAAGGAAGCTTGACACAATTCAAGCTAGTTGGGAATTCAATCCCGAAGTTTATGCAATTGTTTGATGTTCATTTATAATGAAATGTCATCTTCTCAGCTAGCTTTTTTTTGCAAATGAGAATCCTATTGTGTGAGTGGTGATACTTTCTAGATGGTTGATTTACCGGCAAGCCCAGTTAACCCATCATAGGTGGTGATATTCAAGATAACATCTTCATAAACGACCCTTTAGATACGCTAAACCAAACTAGTCTTTGCAAATCAAACCTTCTTCCCCATGGCCAAAAACAAACTTTGTCTGCCAACCAGGTCCCCTAGAACTAATAGCATCTACAAATATTTAAAAGTCAAACATTATGCTTTAAGAGACACCGAGTGACCGACCTTAAGATTTGATCATTTACAAATTACTAGTACACGTGTTGGAACTCCACGTCTACTTGACATAACATAATATAAAAACAGAGCGATCAAAAGGCTGACTATGTCATTAAGAAGAAAATATATCATTTTGTACAAAACCCTTGTAGTTTTACAAAATTCTCTCCAAGAAACAACAGGGTGTTACAAAATCCTAGAATTAAAAAAACTTGTACAAAAACTGATCAGTTTCCTGCTAAAACTTCAAGAGAAAAGAATTAAACCTACATTAACTTCACCAAAGGTATTTTTCTTCACTCGTAAACTTATGATATTGAATCCTTGTGTTGATGTCTTACTAGATAAACTGCTATACATATAGTATAAGTCACTGTTGAAGCAACGATAAGCACCCCGACAAGGACACAAGCAGTAGTGACTACAACATAGATGTACCTGAGGTAAAAAATAACATAAATCAGCTTCTTTCAATGGGTAATATTATGTTGAAGTGTTGAACTGTTGATTTTTAATGGTGAAAGCATAATGACCGAATTGTCTAAACAGAGTGTGCTATCAGTAAGACTTACTTCGGTGAAAAGACGGTCCATATAAATAAATGGTTCCTCATTAGCAAAAGTATGATGGTGTATGCAACCAAAAGTACAGAATTTATCCCCAGTGGAACCAAACAAGGGAAACCAAGAGTCATTTTCAGAAGTTGACCCGTATTTACTTCACGGGTCTTTATAAGGGTGTTTATGTCTTTCATAGAGATCGACATCACCAAGCTAAGGAGAGATAACATGGGAGATGCAAATGTTATCACAAACATAATAAGTCCACTGAGAACTGTTGAATGACTAGCTATTCCCTGGCAATTTGACGAGCTATATTAGAAAGAAGAAAGAAAGAAGTATAATCTTGAATTTGTGCTTAATAAGAAAAACAATGGTGAGTGATTAAATGAAGGAAGATAGCATACAGTGAAAGCTCCAGCAACATCAATGGTAGCTAAAGTGTTGGTGTTTCCAAGACTGAAATGGCCTGCCATTCCCAAATAATATATAGCAGCAATCTGTAGAGATGCAATTATTTTGTTTTAATAATTGAAGAATTTGCAAACACAATTAAATCGTCTGAAATATGACTAATCCAATAATACTTCAGTGAACTGACCTCAACCCACTGCTTAACATCTGAACCACCAAGAGAAACATAATAGATGGCAGCAATGATTTGCACAAGTAGCAGTGCAATGGGCATGGAATTGACAGGTTGTTGCAGTAAAAGTTGCAGAAGACACCACCCAAATATATACGTCATCCCACTAACATACAAACAATCTTTAATTACCAAAACCAGATCCTTGCTTCGAAAAGACATAATCCATGGTGATGCAATTATCGTTACTGTTGAGAATGTAACAAGAAAACCATAAATAAACTGTACGGCTAAGATTGCATCATTACCGGATGCTGCAACTCCAGTACCCTGATACTTTATTATATACTTCAGAACCAGCAATCCGCCACATAAGTAGCTCAGTCCAATCATAATGATGATATACCTCTTTGACTTTGACCACAGGGAGGAAAGAGTATACAAACATAAGCTGATTACAAGCACCAAGGAAACGAGTTGGAAGGATTTTAAGTAATCATTCCCAGCCATTTCAAGTGATTCAGAAATATCAGGAAGGTGAGTCCAGTTAACACCACCTTGATGCCATCCTCTTAATAGCCTTCCACAAAATAAAATTACTGCAATGAGACATAGTTGACTGCAGGTTCTATTGCGGTTCCCTGTCGTTGACTTTATAGTTTCGCGGAGTAATACGAGAAAGAAGGTTGAGGTCATAAAATGCCATAGATACTGTTCTTCTTCCACCAGAGAGCTTGATCCCATGCTCAAAACAATAACTACGATAATACTCCCGACCAAAGCTTCAGCCAACTGGAACTTGTGTATTTGCACTTTTGGGTAAATTTCTTGGCCCAGTTTGTAAAGGAGGCTCAAGAACATGACACATGATAGGAGCATTGCCATTATCCCTGAGGTAAGTAGGCCACTGGGTTTCTGCAGCGGGTAAAAAATATAATAGAATGAAACAGAATTATAGACACCTATAAATGGCTAAAGCAGGTATCTATAACTAGTCAACAGTAAGGCCTAATTTGGAAATTTCAACCCATTTAGTTATTATGGGTCAATCAAAGTTGCGTTTTACCTCTGATGGGTCAAAAATGTAATACTGCAAAAATTCACAAACAAATATTTAAGACATAAAACCTCATAAATCAATTGATTAAAAAACCAAATTATTGTTGAAAATAATATGAGTTTTGTAATCATTGTATTTGACACGCATATGTTGAGAAAATAAACGTTAGGACTAAAAGTGATTCGGCCCAGTGTCCCTAGGAAATACCACTGCATCCCACCCCCTTTATCCATGTCAAACAAAAACCTAGATCCGTTGGAACATGGAATGCTTACATCTGTTGCTGTGTGTGACAACTGCTCGCTTGCTGTTCTTAAGAACTGATTGTATGCCAAGACAGTGCTCTTAAAGTCATCATCATTAGCAGACCTACGCAGAGTTTATGACAATAATGATCAGAGTTATCAATAAGTACTCATAATATGTGCTATTTTATGTGCCACAAGCCCACAACCCACCTAAAATCATTCTTAGACTTCCAAGATCTATGACGAGAAGCAGCATCAAAAAATAAGCAAGAAGGTGTGTCCTTTAAACTTCCACAAGTAGAATAAGTTGATTGGGCTTGAAGTAGTCTTAGCAATTGCCAAGAATTCAGTTCCAGTAGCCTCAGTAGCTGGTGATCTGAAATATTCAGAGCGAAATGAAGGACATTTTCAATACAAAAAGACACAACAAGTAGATAATTTTATGTACAGAGTTACTATCGTCTAAAATTATTGTAAAATGTAAATAATTATATGTACATAGTTATATGTTACTCGTGTCATCATTCGTATTTTTTATATTCAAATGTTTATGCACCCTTATATGTAACTAAAGTCAAAAGTCAAACCTTCTATTGGATTAAATAGGTCAGTGATCAGATAGCCAGCATTATTTTTTGGAATAGGTACACCAAAAAGGAGAGCCAATGTTGGAGCAATGTCAACCTGAATCAACAAAATAAGAGGTATACTATAAGACAGTCATGTTTTTAGTATTCTATCACCATGAAGCTCTATAATCACATTGAGTTCTCGTATGTTAATAAATTCGGCTATGCCTTCGGAGGGCATAAGCTTTTAGTAAAATGATTATGGCTTAATGTAGCAAGAATTCTGAACTTTCAAGAGTGAAATGTATATAATACCTGATTAATAGTATCATCTGTGGCTGAAACACGACTGCTTCTTGGGCCAATAAAAAGTGCCAGGGAGTCTGTTTCTTCATACGAAGATCCCCCATGATTTCCATTTTCTTGCATTCCATGATCGCTAACCACCACCTACAAATGATATTGAAGTTAAGTATAGATTTTCATACATACACATGCAATTTGAGTCAAGAAATTGAATTTTATACATATACAAACCAAGAGAGTTCTTGTATGATCACTTTCTTGAGACTGGATAGCACTCTCGTGAATCGTTTTTATAACTTCATCCATTTCCTGGAGTTTGGGTCCCATCAAGGTACTGAAACACAGAACCAGCAGCAACCATGAATTACTTTTTTTAAGACATACGAAGTTGAGTAGAGTTAAGAAACCTACCTACGGCGCCCGCCAAGATGCCCAACATGATCCAAACCAAGATAATGAAGAATCTGAAATGAAATTGCAGAGAATTCTAGTGTTGATGCGATATAAAGTTGTCTGGCTGTAATAAATAGTTGAAAATACGTTTTAGATGTCTGTTAGGGTACTTACGAGTTTACGAATTAAATATATATTTGCACTAGACAGAGATATGTGGGCACAATATTAATAAGACTTAAGAATAGAATTAAGCCATATGTAAACCGAAAATACGTAGCTATCAAGATTAATACGTAACTATACAGAAACCACACATAGAAATTAAAATTTCTTTATAACTGAGAATCGTTGCCAACTAATTTAGAGAACTATTCAAACGAGGAAAAAGAGATAATTGGGGTTGTAATCAGTTAGAAGTTTCCTTATCCCGGATATATTCTTTCCTACAAGAAGATTCTAAGAAAACTATAAACTAAAGAAAAAAACATATACAGCATTTTTCTCCCAATTCTGCTACTTACGTTACTTTTATACAGAAGGCTTTAAAGACTGAGTTGTACAGGAATGCTAATAATCCATACAAGGATGCAGAGAATTGAAACATAAAAAAGCCTTGTAAAGTTAAAACTCAAAGTAACACTGGCAGAAAGTCAAAAACTACATGTGCTTCTTCCAAAGTTACAATGAATACCACTACTCATTAACTCTCACCAAGGTTGGAGAACAGCAAAAAAGGACAGAAGTTATATATGTAATTGTGTAGTCAGGTAGCTAACAAACAATTACCAATGCAACAGCTCTAAGATTGAAACCATGGATCAAAGCTGCCATAGAAGCATTGGCATTATAATCAAATTTAACAAAAGAAAATATTACCAGAAGATTCCAGTCATTTTTGTAAAGTTCAGAACTGAGATGCCGCGAAACATTGTGATCCACTTGCACGGTATCTTTAACCTATAGCAAGAACAATAAAACAAATTTTCAAGAGACGTAAAACTAAGCAACATAAATAGAATTTCCTGGGAATTTTAGACAACTAGGTAGCATAGAAACGAAAAGTGTAAAAGAATTAATATATGGCCAATTCACCACAAAGATATACATTTGAGACTACAGTGCCAAGAAAGATTATGTCATTATATGTAGAACAAGTTAAATGAATCTTTGAGCATAAAAAAACTTGAGTAAAATAAACCAGCAAGTGCAGAAGTCATACAAAAAAGCTGCTAACTCCGTCATGCCTTGTAAACAATCCTGGAAACAGCTTAAGCCATGTCTCATCACCAAGCATAACCATTTTCCAACCTATTTTAAAAAATTGACCTGCAAAAAACTAGTTAATACGTAATACATCAGGCTGGCCAACACCAGAACAACAACTAGCATATGATGTACAAATTGAATAAGAATTTGCCAACTCGCCTATAATATTGTCTTCCAAAAGAGCTTGAGTGTTGAAATTAAACAAAACATCCAAGAATCCCCCAATTGACCCAGTAGTCATAGCCTGCATATATTGTCACAAATGAGATAAAAACACATATTCACGAACAAAATTAACTTTAGTACCTTCAAACGTGGCAGCGTAACGGTTGGAGGTGCAGCTTTTGCATGGTAACCCAATGCCATATTATTGGCTAACAAAGACTGGGTATACGGCATTGCGTCTTTAAAGATCTTTGATGGAGGCTGACCATCTCTTCCGAGAACAAATTCTGCTGGAAGACCATCAATAACCTACACACCACATAATAATATTTGAATAGTGAATTTTTCCGATCTCTATATGAGAGAGGGAACATATATTTGGTAAATGATATTGCATTGGTCCATACCATTAGTATCAGCCGGTCATAAGAAGGTTGGATCTCAGAAAGTTCCTGCATTATATGAGTTTACTCACTTAAATGGCAGTTTACTGCTTGCCATAAGCAATAAGTAATTATAACCAGTTTAAACACAAATAGGCCAATGATGATTCCCAAAATACAGGAAAGAAGGTAGCAAATTGTAACACCTATACATTACAAGATTGTTTCGGTTACAAGCAAGTCACTAAACTAGTGCATCCTTCGATACCCTTTACGTATTTGCAGTAGTTTCGCACTTAACAAAACCAAAATTGATATTAAACGATCACCCCTCATTTTTAATAATTCCAATCACCCAATTGCTTAAACAATTTATTGAAAACCTTAAAATCACTAAGTTCATATATCTAGAGTAAATGAACATAGTAATATAGAATCCGAAAAACCGACCGAAGCTTGGATAAAGGTAGTGACTTTGTTATTATTAGTGTTTAAACCTTAACTACTTTTGGTAAGGGCTTAGCCTCTTAGGACGAAAGTGCCAAGAGGTCTTGGGTTCGAACCCTGGGGAGAAAATTAATCCCCCATTGGCCACGGAGGTTCACCCGCGACGACTCCGGACTATTAGTCGGCTCGCAATGTCGAGAACGAACCATGTATACCAAAAAAAAAAAAAAAAAAAACTTAACTACTTAATAATATCAAAAGTAAACAATAGTTACCTGATATAAGGATTTAAGTTGAGCAGGATGAAGAGTTGTATGGTTTTCATCATAAGATGATGACGGATGCAGGAAACTATCTGGTCCGCTGAATAAGAAATTATTATTATATAAAATAAGATGATTTGTTTTTTATATATAAAAAAATGTATGTATGAAATGAAAGTACCTGATGCCAGAGAGAGCTGGTTTGATAGGGAAGAATCCTGAGATGAAAAGTGAGAGACCTGTGATTTGTATAAGGATTGCTGCTCCGGTCACGAGTGTTAATGTTGTGCAGGTTAATGTTTTATAACAAGACATTGTTGTTGTGTGTGTGAGTTTTAGAGTAGTGATGATTTATGTAACATTGCCATTTTCAACTCCTCACAGATCCAGTCATCCATATTCCTTCGTCTCCAACAAGTTTTAATGTTAGCCTTTTTTTTTTTTTTTTTTTTCCTCTCTCTCTCTCTCACATTTTTTTTTATATCATGTAAAATGACTATTTTAACGTTCAAAATATGAAAAAAAAAAAAATAAATAAAAAAAAAAATAAAAAAAAGAGTAAAATTGTCACAAAATACAAACAATGATCAAAATTTGAAAGTTAAGTACACACGAAAAATCAATACACTTAATAACAAAAATTGATAAATATGATACATTTTCAAACCATTAACTTTTTTTAATAGAAACTATGGGTAAATAAGAGTAAGAGTAAATTACACAAATCCTCTTGTATTTGTCCAAAATTGAATCTACAATCCACGAACATTTTAAGATGCATAGGTAGTCCTTAATTCGGAAAAGAATAACACCGTCGATCTGTTAAATCCCTCATGTGCCTTGCATATGAGGGTATGATTGTCATTTTACCTTATCTTTTGTTTGAATGTATATTACGTAGTAATATTAAACAAACAAATAATAAATTACATAAATAAAATACAAAACCCACCATCCCCTCGACCAATCCCATCTTTCTGCCTCTCTTCCAAGAACCTTCAATCAAAAACAGTCAGTCATAGTCGATACACACGCTCTGCACGCCAGAATATCTACAAACAAATAATCTACAAATATCGTGTGTTGATGAAGGGTTGTCATGAAGGAACGATAATGATGTGGCCAATATGTGTAGCAACGAGATGATGGTATTGTGGTCGAGGGTGGTCATGAAGAGGTTTGTGTAGTTTTCCAATCTTGGTGATGATTGTAGGTATTCCAATCTTCGTCATGTGGCCATATGGCGAAGATGATGAAATATGTATTAAAAAATCAAATCATTATTATCTCCCATTTTTGTAAGCAACCACTTTCATCTTGACTCAAACCCTTATCTCGCTTTTTATTTTTCTACAAATCCATACAGTTCTGTTTCTGTGTTGGGGATTTTCTCAAATATGTATATTTGTTCGTTTTTGTGTGTGTGCAGGTGGTGTGGTGGCTACCACAAACAATTTGTTACATTTGAAGTGTGGGTGGTTGGATTAAAAAAGAAAATTATGTTGAAGAAGATGATTAAAATAAAGTGTAGGTATAAAGAAGGGGCATGACAAATTAGAAAGAAATTGAGGTATAAAGACAATTCTACCCTCATGTGCAATGCACATCAGAGATTTAACATAACACATATAGATGTTAAACTAACAAATTTTGGGTGTTATTTCTTGCAAAGTTAAGGACTCTCAATGCAAAATAAAACTATCAAGGACGGTAGATGTAATTTTAGACAAACTACAAAGACTATCCATGTAATTTACTCTAAGAGTAAAGAAAATAATTGGAAAGAAAAAAAGTTGCATTTATATTTCATGTTATCTAGTTGAAAGAAAATGAAAGGAACTGGAAAGAAAATAAACAAAGTTTACTGTTTTCGAATTAAGAAAAAAATTATAGTTATAAAAAAATTTTCATCAAAAAAGATATATGTTAATACAAATATCGCTTAAAAACGTTATTTATATTTTACGATCTTCGCTAAGTTTTGTTAACGACAAAACGTAAACTTTAGTTTTAAGCAAAACATATTCTTAGTTTTTAAGACTTGCATAAACAAGACTTTTGCTACATTTTACATTTCATAAAACATAACACAAGTTTATTTCTTAAATTAGAAATAGTCACATCACATTTATGGCAAGTTTTGTCATTATGTATTTATGGCAAGTTATGTGTTTGACTTGCTTTCATGTTGCTTGCAAGTATCATGTTTGACTTACTTTATGTGATGTGACATTGTTTGGTTGATAGAAGTTATGTGACAAGACCTTGTTTGGTTTGAAGAGTAATTGCAAAAACCTACTGCAGACCCGGCGGTACCCTGGGGGTACACGGGCGGAACCCATTTGAGGGTTCCGCCTGATCCGCCGAGCACATAGTTTGTTGTGCTATAAATACCAAGCCATAACTTGATTTTTGGCTAACCTCTTGAGATCATTTTTACACACACACTCATCTTTCTTTCTAACATCTTAACATTGTAAATGTGAAGTTTCCTTTTGTAGCAAAGAAGCTCACAAGGTCGTCTAAAGTTACAAGTTTCCAACACAACGTTGCAAGACTTGGTAGCTTAGTATTGTGTAAACTCGTGTTGTTTACGCGTCATTTGTTTGTGTATATTCTAAAGTGAGTGGTTAGTATTTTAGTCCTCAAAATACAAAGAGTGTTGGGAGTTGTTGTACCCTAGTAAAAGAACTAAACGGGAGTGGTTGTGCCCTTGTAAAAGAACTCGACATTTAGCTTTGTGTCGGTAAAAGTATAAGCAACGTGTAAGGTTTTCTCCGCCGGTGAAAGGAGCTTATTGACTAGTGAAAGAAAATCTCGAGTTGGATACTCGGGGCGTGGACGTAGGGCAAGGAAAAAGAGTCCTTGTAGCCGAACCACGATAAATACTCGTGTTGTGGTTTGATCGTTTCTTTCCTTTACTTGCATGTTATATATATTGTGTTTGTGCATATATCTTTGATCAAACGGAAAGTTTCAAAGCTAACTAAACAAGTTAAAAAGATTTTAAAACGCTAAAACTATTCAACCCCCCTTCTAGTTTTCCACAATTGGCATCAAGAGCTACGTTACTCAAGCTTTTAAAATATATTGTGTTTTAAAACTTGAAACGATCCATGGATTTTGAAAATTACAAAGAAGGGCAATCTATGCAAAGACCACCACTCTTTGAAGCAAATGGTTTTATATATTGGAAAAACCGTTTTGAAACTTACGTGAAATCTAAAGATATAGATTTATGGTATATAATTGTTGATGGTGATAATATAGTTACTAACATTAAAGATGATGATCAAAAGAAATTGATAGGTAAAAATAATGAAGCTAAAATGATGCTTTACAACGCTTTGCCTAAGAAAGAATATGAAAGAGTCTTTTTGTGTAAAACCGCCAAAGATATTTGGCAATCTTTAATTGTCACTCATCAAGGGAACTCACAAGTTAAAGATAACAAAATTGATCTTCTTGTTCAACAATATGAACAATTTGTTATTTCCGAAGATGAGATTATTGATAATGCTTTTGCTAGGTTTAACACTATTATTACTTCACTTAAAGCACTTGATGAATCTTTTTGTAGTAAGAACTTTGTCAGGAAATTTCTTAGAGCACTCCATCCGAAGTGGAGAGCAAAAGTGACGGCAATTGAAGAATCCAAAGATCTTTCAAGCATGTCACTTGATGAGCTAATTGGAAACCTCAAAGTTCATGAAATGGTGATGGAAAAATATTCGGAACTAGTTAGAGGCAAGAAAGAAAAAGTTAAGTCCATTGCCTTGAAAGCTAGAGTCCAATCAAGTGATGATGAAGAATCTACTTCGGATAGTGATGATGAGGAATATGCTATGGCCGTGAGAGACTTCAAGAAGTTCTTTCGTAGGCGAGGGAAGTTTGTAAAACAACCTAAAGATGACAAGAAAACCTTCCGAAAAGATCGTGATGATCGAAAAGGAAAAGTTGAACGAAAATGTTATAGGTGTGGAGACACAAGTCATCTTGTAGGAGAATGTCCAAAACCACCCAAGAGCAAGCCTCAACAAGCTTTTGTGGGAGGTGCTTGGAGTGACTATGAAGGAGATGATGATGAGCCAAAGAACGATGATATTGCTCTCATGGCTCACAACTCAAATGAGGTGTGCCTCAAAGTTTGTTTGGATCCGGATGAATGGATCAAGGATAGCGGTTGTTCAAGGCACATGACGGGTAATAAAAGCCTCTTCTCAACATATCACAAATGTGATGGAGGTAATGTTACGTTTGGTAGTAATGCTAGGAGCAAAATCATCGGAAAAGGTACAATCTCTCATGACTCCCTTTCTATAGATGATGTTGCTCATGTTGATAACTTAGGATTTAATCTCCTTAGTATTAGTCAACTTTGTCGTAATAAGTATAATGTTCTTTTTAGTGAGAACGGTAGTAAAATACTTAAAGATGGTATAACCATAGCCAAAGGTGTCCTTAAGAACAACGTATACGTCATGAAGTTGGATTCTACATCTAGAGACAAACTTTGTCTTACCTCATTAGATGAATCTTCAACTTTATGGCATAGACGTTTAGGACATGCTAACATGAGACTTATCCAAAACCTCTCCTCCAAATACTTAGTTCGAAACCTACCCAAGTTGAAATATGACCAACACTTTTGTGATGCTTGCAAAGTCGGTAAACAAGTCCATAGTAGCCATAAGGCTAAAAACTTGGTGTCTACGTCTAGATGTCTAGAACTTTTACATATGGACTTATTTGGTCCATCCGCTATACAAAGTTATGGAGGCAACTTCTATACTTTGGTCATAGTTGATGATTACTCACGTTATACTTGGACTAAGTTTTTGAAAAGTAAAAATGAAGCTTTTGATAAATTTGAGATTCTAAGTAAGAAAATTCAAAATCAAGTAGGATCTAATATTGTGTCTATTAGAACGGATCACGGTCGTGAATTTGATAATGAATTTCAATTTGGAAAATTTTGTGATAATAATGGAATTACTCATAACTTTTCGGCTCCACGTACTCCTCAATCTAATGGTGTAGTAGAACGTAAAAACCGGACATTACAAGAGATGAGTAGAACAATGCTTAATGAACAAACTATTCCACAAAAGTTTTGGTGTAATGTCGTTGACACATCAACGTACATTTTAAATCGAGTCCTAATTAGACGATTTTTGAATAAAACACCTTATGAACTTTATAGAGGTAAAAAGCCTACATTAGGATACTTTAGAGTGTTTGGGAGTAAATGCTTCATTCTTAACACCAAGGATTATCTCACCAAATTTGACCCAAAGTCTTATGAAGGTGTATTCCTTGGATATTCACAAAATAGTAAAGCTTACATTGTTTTAAACAAGGAAACCTTAAGAGTCGAGGAATCGTTGAACGTAATATTTGACGAAAGTCCACCTCCCTCTAAGACATCACCTTTGGTAGATGATGACTTAGTTGAAAGCCAAGCAATTGAAAGTCAAGAAATCTTAGATAATGACAAAGAAGATGATCTATTAAACAAAGAACTTGTTAATGTCAAAGAATCTAAAAGTCATCCATTAGATAGTGTCATAGGCAACATTAACGAAAGAACACTTAGATCAAAAGTCCAAAATGAAAGCAACTACTTTTGTTTCGTGTCAACCATTGAACCTAAAAATGTTAATGAAGCCATTAAAGATGAATCTTGGGTAATTGCAATGCAAGAAGAATTAAACCAATTTGTTAGGAATGATGTATGGACATTAGTTCCTCAACCAAAGAGTCAAACAATAATTGGAACGAAATGGGTCTTTCGTAATAAAATGGATGAAAATGGAATTGTGTCTAGAAACAAAGCTAGGCTAGTAGCACAAGGATATAATCAACAAGAAGGCATTGACTACGATGAAACTTTTGCTCCGGTAGCTAGGCTCGAGTCAATTAGGATATTACTTGCTTATGCGTGTGCACATAATTTTAAACTTTTTCAAATGGACATCAAAAGTGCATTTCTAAACGGAGTCATTAATGAAGAAGTATATGTTGCTCAACCACCGGGCTTCATCGATTTTGAAAAACCTAATTATGTTTACAAACTTAAAAAGGCTCTTTACGGACTTAAGCAAGCTCCAAAAGCATGGTATGATCGACTTAAAACCTTCTTAGTTGACCATAAGTACACCATGGGCTTAGTTGATAATACTCTCTTCACTAAGAAGAAAGATTCCCATATTATCATAGTCCAAATCTATGTTGATGACATTATATTCGGATCAACTTGTCAAGAACTATGTGTGAATTTCTCAAAAATCATGCATGACGAGTTTGAAATGAGTATGATGGGAGAACTCAACTTTTTCTTAGGACTCCAAATTAAACAACTTGAAGATGGTATCTTCTTTAACCAATATAAATACATTAAGGACATGCTTAAGAAATTTGGATTAGAAGATTCAAAACCTATCAAAACTCCCATGTCCACGGAAACTAAACTTACCAAGGATGAGGAAAGTGAATCCGTAGATAGCACTAAATATAGAGGTATGATTGGTAGTCTACTTTACCTTACGGCTAGTAGACCCGACATTATGTTTAGTGTTTGTCTATGTGCTCGTTTTCAAGAAGATCCTAAAACTACCCATCTTGAAGCCGTTAAAAGGATATTTAGGTATATTAAGGGCACTACACATTTAAGTTTATGGTATCCCAAAGGAACGGGAATAGACACCATAGTGTATGCCGACTCGGATCATGCCGGTGACTATGTCGATAGAAAAAGCACAAGTGGTATTTGTACTTTTGTTGGACATTGTCTCACCTCATGGTTCTCGAAGAAGCAAACGGCTCTTGCTATCTCAACAACGGAAGCCGAGTATGTTTCGGCCGGAAAGGCATGTCAACAAGCTCTTTGGATGAAGCAAGCTCTTGTCGACTACGGAATTCAACTCAACGACATCACAATTCTTTGTGACAACAAAGGTGCCATTGATCTCAGCAAAAACCCGGTTCAACATGCTCGTACCAAACATATTAAAATCCGTCATCATTTCCTTCGCGACAACGTTCAAAAAGGAAATATCTCAATTGAGAAAGTTTCTTCCGAAGACAACATAGCCGACATTCTCACCAAACCTCTTAAACGTGAACCTTTTAACCTTCTTAGGCTAGGCTTAGGACTCATGGAACCTACATTGTAGTTCTGGACATTAGACAAAAAATCACAAAAATCAAAACAAATCCATAATATTTTTTCTCAGCAGGGTCGGCGGAACCTTGAGCCATAACGGACGGAACCCAAATTTGGGATCCGCCGTGTCCGTCGACCTGCAGAATCAATCCTTTAGTTTATATTAAACCAAACACCCATTATTTCACACCACCACTTCCAAAACTGTTACTATTCACCATTCCTCTCAACCATACCCACGAAATTCTGGTTTTCCATTCAATCACATTACTAATCCATCATCATTGTAAGTATTCTAACTTGATTACAATCCTGATCTGAGTCTAGGAATTCTATTTTTGCACAAAAACAAAAACTTGGGGTTATGCATTAAACTTGTAAAATTCATGCATAAAATTAGGTGTTTAACAAAACTAATCATGTTCCCCATAGTTAGGAATTGCATTCTTACTTAGTGTAAACATGTTTGCTAAACCACCCCATGTCAAATTCTTGCAAAAATTTCTCACAAGTAGGACAAATACTTTTTCGTCTCACATTGAGAATACAAAATCAAAACGTTATGTTCAAAACATCACTTGCATAATGTCTCTTGAATGTTAAAGGGAATACATAACCAATATGTATTTTCGGGTACATTCAAACGAAGCTACATTGACCTAGGAGTGTTTGGGTTATCTTTTGTTTTTATAACAAAACTTGCATTATAAAACACTTTTGATGCATCAAAATGAGTCAAGATAACCGCACCTCCACATTGTTTTCATATAGACACACACTAGAACATCCACATTAAAATAGTAGTTTACTTAAACTAAAATGTGAAATTTTTGTTGTTCTAGGGATCATCATGCCTACTCTAACCCATTACGACCATAAGGACACAATTAAGTACCTCCCAAAACACCACAAAACCAAAGGCCTTACCCCAAACCAAGTCAACATTTTCAAAGCCCTAGAAAAACGCTATGTCCATGAGGGTAGAACCATTGACCCGTCTTTCCTAGAAGGCACAAACCTTTATGCCGAATTTGCCACAATCAACTTTGAGTGTCTTTTGACTTTAGACGAGCCTATTTGTCCTAGATTCATTCTTGAGTTCTATGCATCCGTCACTCTATCCACGGGTGATTATGATTATTTATCCGTCAACTTTAGGGTTAGTGGCAATCTATACTCCTTCACTCTTGAGGAGTTTGCTCAAATCCTAGGAATTCCAAACCAAGGTACTTGTATCTACTCCGATTTGCACTCCCTCTCAACCCTTGACACCCTAGATGACCGTTTCTATCCTTATGATACCCCACTTGTGTCAAAAGATGTACTCCGTAACCACCTCTTTGTTAGGACAACCACTACTAGGAGAACCCGAACGGGTAATGAGGTTGATAAAGATCCATATGGAATGGAACTTAATGAACTCTTGCCCCAATTCAAGAAATGGGAGGAAGTCCTTAGAGCCAATGTTATAAGCACCATAGGAAACCGAGACCATATCAACCTTTGCCTATGCTACATGCTCTACTCTTTGTCCACTAGGCAACCTTTCAATCTTGCTTACTACATGGCCAAGAGAATGGCCGACATTCCCGTGCATGGCACAACGGCTATGCCATATGGAATGTTCTTGACCCGTTTCTTTAGGTTCATTGCACCCATTCCTCCAACTCCTAACCGTCTTCAACTTGACTACTCTCTCATTCCACATACATTTGTCCCTCTAAGTGATAAGAGAATGTATAGAGCCCAAGGAAAACGTCCTCATCCTCCTACCTCATCATCTTCTTCCTCAATGAGTGAAGATGACAATTTGCCAAACTCTAGGCTCCCACCTCTAGAATACCTTTCCCAACTTCCGGATATTCCAAATGAGTCGTAGGAGTTCAAGCAAACAAAAGGGATGTTCAAAAACATCGGGAGATTCCTCGGGAAGATGAAGAAGAAGATGGATCGTCAATGAGTGCGGGTGTGTTAGGAGTGTTTGGCACAAGGTGCTATTGGAACGATTTGGTAGTTTAAACAATCTTTGTGATGTATTTGTGTGTTAGTACAATGTTTGATACACTATGGAACATGTTTTAACTAACAATGTTGCAGGAAGACAACTTTTGGCAAGTTGTCAAATTTTCATGATTATCAATTTTTCACTAAGTTTAGTGAATTTCGCTAGCCCCCGGTCAAAGTCTTATGATATGAGTCTCTACATGTCTAATTTTTGCATTTCCTAACCAGGTATGAATTATATTTTTAGTTCCAAGAGTTTTCGAAAATTTTGAAAATCATTTCGCGGGTCAAAATCGCGGACTGTGAACTTTTTCAGTACTGGCGGATCAGGCGGATCCCAAAATTGGGTTCCGCCAGTGCAAAATCTGGGTAACCCAGGTTTGGCCCAACGGACCAGACGACACCCTATTTTGGGTTCCGTCTGTGTACTTCCAGGGTGCCGCCAGTGAACTGCAGAATTTTTATTTTTCTTTTCAACATTTCAACATCCAAACACCAAAATCCAATCCTCTTAGCTAGAAATCCATTACTTGCAATGTGTTTAGCTTACTAAGGTACTTAGCATTCCTTAGAACTCACCCAAACCCATTTCCCGCCAAAATTCAAAAAAATAGCCATAACCACCTCAAGTCTCCTTCACACATAAAGGAAGGATCCCTTTTAAAGGCTCCTTGAAATCCCTGAGATTTTTCCATCAAACAAATTCACCAAAACCACTAAGCATTTAGTGCAAAACTTGTCTTCTTACTTCACCATTTTCATTGGATTGACTCCCATGACTTGACAACCCACAATTAAGTTTTCCAAATCATTAGGAACCACCATTTTTGTATGGACTAACATCAAATCCAAACACTCCTTCCCACAAATCTTCATCACTATAAATTAAACCATCCTAAACACTCTCAAACCACACCTTCTTCATCACAAATTCTGAAACTTTAAACCATATTAAACAATGACCAAGTCAACAAACACCTCTCAACCATCACGACCCATCCGTAGAACCGCCCGGATTAGTGTAAAACCACTATGGTCAAACCAATCCATCAACATTAGCTCCTCATCTTCGGATGAATTCACTTCACCCATCAAAAATGAACATTTTTTGAATCTTGCCTCTCCATCTCCATCACCCAAACAACCAAATGAGCACACTCCACCACCTACTAAATCACCTATTGACCCAACTCCACCTAGTGCTCCAACTCAACCATCAAAGACTTCATCACCATCAACATTACCAAAAATTGAACCGATGGAACTTTTTGGGTCTCCTCCAACATCACCACACCCATATGTCCAAGATTTAAATGATCTTCCACCAAGACATACCCAACCACCACCTTTTGCAAACCAATCACCAAGGTCAATTCTTGATCTTGATGATGATCTTGAACTTAACCAACCACCACAACAAGTGTACCAACCACCCAAACCGTTGTTGTTTCACCCAATTTACCATGAAATCCATGGTCCTCTTTATGGAGAACCAAATTTTGAACACCATGATCACCCAACTTCACCACCTTCTCAACCCCAAACCTATGAGTCTTTCTTTCCTTCTTATGAGGAAATACAAAGCATGGTTGAAAACCAACTCCATCAAGCAATGGAATTTCAAACCATATTGCTTGAATCAATACCAAATCCATCCTCCACCCAAGAACAAAAACCAAACCAACCCCTAAACCAAGAAACCAAAACCAACCCATGTTCACCCAACCATCCCCATGTTTGCTCAAATTGTGAGCAAATGGGTGAAAGCATAAAAACCTTGCTTCACCAATTCCAAAATGAAACCCGGTTTGCATTCCAACATGTCATTGAACGTTTGGATGTACTTTCCCACCCCAACAAATCCTAAACAACCCTTGGAGGCCGTTTGCCCCAACTTAGGAATGTAGGATTTTTTTTTATTTTCTTGGTTATTATTATTTTTTTTGTTTTTGGTCACTAAGTAGAAGAATAGTTAGCATTTCTTGTCTTTTGACTTTTATAAGTCAAAATTTTACTTGGAATGAAATTTCTTTCTACTTATTTTTGTGCATTGTTGGTTGATCAATGTTGTGTTGTCATTGTGGTTGCAATGTGTGTGGTAACTACAAGCTTGACTATATATCACCAACTAACTATTTTTTTGTAGGGTCCAAAATCCATGTTTCCCATATTGGTACTCCATTTAGGGGGAGTATCGACCAAGGTGGAGCATGGCGATTATTCCGCTTCGCTAACTCTACTTTTTGTTTCGACAAAAAGGGGGAGAAATATATTAAACCTTCAATACTTGATGTGCTTTTCATCTCTTAAGTAAAACAAGGTTAATATAATTTTTTTTAAGTCTTAAAAACCAAGATTTTGTGTGTTACTTAAAAACAAAGTTTATGTTTTGTCATCAACAAAAAGGGGGAGATTGTTAATACAAATATCGCCTAAAAACGTTATTTATATTTTACGATCTTCGCTAAGTTTTGTTAACGACAAAACGTAAACTTTAGTTTTAAGCAAAACATATTCTTAGTTTTTAAGACTTGCATAAACAAGACTTTTGCTACATTTTACATTTCATAAAACATAACACAAGTTTATTTCTTAAATTAGAAATAGTCACATCACATTTATGGCAAGTTTTGTCATTATGTATTTATGGCAAGTTATGTGTTTGACTTGCTTTCATGTTGCTTGCAAGTATCATGTTTGACTTACTTTATGTGATGTGACATTGTTTGGTTGATAGAAGTTATGTGACAAGACCTTGTTTGGTTTGAAGAGTAATTGCAAAAACCTACTGCAGACCCGGCGGTACCCTGGGGGTACACGGGCGGAACCCATTTGAGGGTTCCGCCTGATCCGCCGAGCACACAGTTTGTTGTGCTATAAATACCAAGCCATAACTTGATTTTTGGCTAACCTCTTGAGATCATTTTTACACACACACTCATCTTTCTTTCTAACATCTTAACATTGTAAATGTGAAGTTTCCTTTTGTAGCAAAGAAGCTCACAAGGTCGTCTAAAGTTACAAGTTTCCAACACAACGTTGCAAGACTTGGTAGCTTAGTATTGTGTAAACTCGTGTTGTTTACGCGTCATTTGTTTGTGTATATTCTAAAGTGAGTGGTTAGTATTTTAGTCCTCAAAATACAAAGAGTGTTGGGAGTTGTTGTATCCTAGTAAAAGAACTAAACGGGAGTGGTTGTGCCCTTGTAAAAGAACTCGACATTTAGCTTTGTGTCGGTAAAAGTATAAGCGACGTGTAAGGTTTTCTCCGCCGGTGAAAGGAGCTTGTTGACTAGTGAAAGAAAATCTCGAGTTGGATACTCGGGGCGTGGACGTAGGGCAAGGAAAAAGAGTCCTTGTAGCCGAACCACGATAAATACTCGTGTTGTGGTTTGATCGTTTCTTTCCTTTACTTGCATGTTATATATATTGTGTTTGTGCATATATCTTTGATCAAACGGAAAGTTTCAAAGCTAACTAAACAAGTTAAAAAGATTTTAAAACGCTAAAACTATTCAACCCCCCTTCTAGTTTTCCACAATATATATAACAAAAAATATATAAAATAATAAGTGTTACATTGGTTATTTTATAACAAATAATTTATTTGTAAATTTGATTTCGTCCAAAATCCGCTCACGTTTGAGCTAAAAATTTTGAAGAAAAAATTTATTAGTTTTCTTATCAAATCCTCTTTCTTGAGAAAAACTCGTGAACAAATAATTCTTTATTTTATTTTTTTCTTTTCTTTCTTTCTCTTCCAAAAAAATACATAAGAGTGTATTGGTGTTTGTCTTCTCATTTTATCTATTTCTGTATATAATTAAACTAACTGAAGAGAAAAATGCTAAACATTACTCAAATTTATTGATTTGTGTTTTTTAGTAGTTTTAGTTAATTTCTATAACTTGTGTACCTAAGTTTTTATCATTAGTTTAACATAAAATTAGCAATGATAAAGATTTTTTTTTTTTTTTTTTTTTTTTTAAACAAAGTATTTGCGAAATTTGATAAAATGTGAGTCACGAAACATAATGCACTTTTGTCAGAGCGATGCTCGTAAACCTGATATTGTGGATGTTATAATGATTGTTATTTATATTTACTCTTAGGGTGCATTTGTTTGAGGGTTTTGATATGGAGAAATAGATTTAAAGATAAATATAATTGTTTGTTCGTGGATTAAGGATTAGATTTATGAGAAAAGTTCAATGCAGAACAAGATTTGTTTAAAGATCAAACCATCCAATCCTAGCCATTGATTTAGTTTTCATCAGATGGTTAGAATTAACCGGATCCCGCAGTTTTAAAATAGCTGGAGTGTAGCTTTGTAACTTTATTCAACCTTCTTTTATAAACATCTATCATCTTTTCATTTCTTCATATTACTGGATCAACCGGAAATTAACGACAACTCAACGGCGGAAGAAATCGTCCTCCGATGAGACACGTCATCATCATGTTCATTTTCCGACGAATCTTCTAGAACAACTCGTAAGCTCTTCGATTCCGATAACCGTCACGACATCCATCAGTACCTAAACGCAATCGATCATCTCAACAACCAAAACCAAAACGACAACGTTCCATCAGTACCTAAAAAGTTCGCCATGGCGCATCTCGAAGACGAGTTCCGCCACCTCCTCATCTCACGCGCCTCTCCTATCAACACCGACTCACTTTCCCCCACTACACGCACCTCCACGCGCCACTCCTTCTCCGAACTTGACGACCTCACCGATGACGTCACCACTCCATCGTTTTCATTATTTATATGTTACAGCAACAAATACATTGATGTGTGTTTGGATGTGGGCATTGAAATTTGAAAGTGGTAATCTAAAAATTAGTTTCTAAAGTGTTACTGACATGCTTCTTCTATTTGCTTTTTGGTGAATTTGGAAGATAATGATTATTAGTGTGAGTGTGAGTTTTAGGATGCGTGCGAATGAGGTTTTCAAGATGAGTATACTATTTGAAAACATGAGTGTACTATAAAGGTATTATGCTTTACACACCACTTGTCTGGCATCAACACACCATCCATTTACATTGAATTAAATATTCACTAGTTACTTCTATTTTTTTTTTCTTTTTTCAGTCACAAAACAACAATACAACACTAAAAACACATATAATTCTTTCTCATTCTTTATCTCCTGCAAAATTTTATTTTCTCTCTCTTGATTGAACAAGTAACTTTTACCTCACCATATTATCTTCTTCAACCTCTAAAAATATTGTCACCATCTATATCTTTTTTTCTTTTAACTCACAAATATAAAGTTGAGACCAAATTAAGATCTTTAAGATCCTTGAATCACATCCACAAAACAAACTTAAAGTCCAGATCTGAAAACTATAAATCCTTATTAAAAACAAAATCTTGAATTAAAAATTCCAAAAAAATCATAACTTAAAATGGAGGTGACTATCCGGCGGTTGGCGATGGTGGTTACCCAGTGGCGATGGTGGTTACCCATTTAAAAATGACGGCGGAACTCATACAGATGGTTCGCGATGGTGGATACGCAGTGGCGTTAACGGAGTTCACTATCCAACAAGGAGGTTTGACCGGTGGTGGCGATGGTTGTGGCAGGCGGTGGCGGTTGTGGTTTAAAAACTACATGTACAAAATCTATCATCTATTGTGATTCGGGTTATCTACAAAACCTGTTAATGGGGTGTATTAGTAATGGTGATTTTGAGGAAGAAGATATAAAATATGTGTATAGTGTGTATGTGGGAGAAAGTTGTTTTAAAGGAAAATAGTACGTAATATTTTGTGTTATTGAAAAAGTTAAAAGAAAAAAGTGCAGCAGTATTTGTCAGAGAAATAGAAATATAGTTAATATTAAAAAGTACAATGGGTTAAAGAGATGGTGTGTGAAGGATAGGACTCACTATAAAAGATGAGTGTACTATCGAAGTGTTAATAATTCATTTCCCTTTTTACAATATGTTTATTTTTGTACTAACTTTTAACTTTTTTCAGTGTGGCTTAACAAAAAATGTGTAAATATAACATGTGATTTTTACCTCAAATTATTTTTTAAAATACTGAATCCCATGAGATTCACCTTTAGGTTCATACAAAATCTCATAGGATTTATAAAGAATTCTATGGGATTCACAATGAATCCCATGGGATGCATACACAAATCACATGTGATTTAAATACGAATCACATGTGATTCAGCAAGTGGTCCACCTATAGTCTAATGAACAAGACAATGAGGGACCTTAGAGATGCCAAACAATGATATTGGACTCGATTCTTATCTACTTCATTATTGACATGGACTATATATATTTTGGCTCTATACAAATGGTCACTTCAACTTTTTCGGTACTTCGTATTATTTAGAGTTCTAAGTATTATGTTGATGAGATTATGAAGTGGCAGTGGCAACCTCATCATTGTGCTTTTTTGGTTTTCAATCCGGTTCGGTTTTTAGAAATGTATCGCGATGTTAATATTGGTTTTGCTCCTGTATCATTTTGTGTGTTATGTATGGAGCTTGTTGACCAAAGAATTAGTTACTAGAATCACACATGATTCACCACAGAATCACATGTGATTGATGTATAAGAATCTCAAAACTAATAAATAGTACACTTTAATACTTTTATGAGAGAATCATATGTGATCCACCAAAAAATCACATGAGATTTTGTACAAATCACATGTGATTTCAGTAAAAAAAAATAAGAAAAAAATTTTCAAAACTAATAAAGAGTGTAAAAAATTTTCAAAACTAATAAAGAGTATATTTTAATATTAACTATTTTGATGCTCTAAAAAATCCCATGTGATCAACCAAAGATCACATGTGATTTGTAGAAATCACATGTGATTACTTTAAAGTAATCTCGAAACTAATAAATAGTGTATACTTTCAATTTTTATGAGAGAATCACGTGATCCACCAAAGAATCACATGAGATTTTTGTACAAATCACATGTGACTATTGTCAAAGAATCTTAAAACTAATAAAGAGTTTATACTAAAATTTCTATAAGAGAATCACACGTGATTCATCAAAGAATCACATTGGGATTTTGTAGAAATCACAAGTGATTGTTATAGAAATCACAAGTATAGAATGATAGGGGAAAAAAAGAAAAGAAAAGAAAAAACAGTACACAAACTCATTTTACAAAAAATGAACCAAAAACCAAATTTTTTCCAATTGAGACTTCACCCACGTGCATCTGACACCCCTTTATTTTAATTGACCTCCCCATAAAGATAGAGAAATGTGCTGACACCACTTTATTTTAATTCACCTCCTCCCCTAAAAAGAGAGAAATCTGCACATACTTGAGTACTTGACTACTTTTTTATATCATTTCATTTGATCAAACCATTCATATCACAACACACACACACAGAAAAATAATTATAAAAAAAAAAAAAAAAAAAAAAAAAAAAAAAACAAACAAACAAACTTTCATCCTCTTCCTTCATTCTCTCATGTTCATCTTCAATCATGTTTTTGAAACCTTTTGAGCTTTGTCGTCTTTTTTCATAAATAAAAGAACCATTTTTTAATCATCTACCACCTTCACAAAGAAAGATAAATACGATTAGATAGATAACCGTCCACCAGTGCTCAACTTTTTTGAATAATAGATCTTAATTACGGTTAACGACGGTGAATTTGTTTGATTTTTCCGATGATCGACCGTGATTTGTGTATTTATATTGTGATCTAGAAGGTTAAACGGAAGTTTTTCGGTGATTTAGAAGGATTCTGGTTAACCGGAAGTTTTGGTTGGAGAAGACGGCTTACAATAAAAACAGATCGAATGAGATATTTGTCTGCTTTTATTGAATGAGTTGGAATGACCTTTCTCCCCCTGCTTTTATGATTGTTGTTTCGATCTTTGTCGTTGGATGAAAGCAGAATGGAGGGCTACGATTCTCTGCTTTGTTCTTTAGATATTTGTTGTTTGTGGGGGATCTCACCTCTTTATATTAGATTTAATTTGGCTCCTTGTGTTTACACACCATTAATTTGGTCTTGGCACACCATCGGTACTTTCATTTTCAACCATATTTTATTTCTCATAAAACGTTGAATTAAATATTCACTTAGTACTTTTGTTTTTTTCTTTTTACAGTGACAGAAACAAAAATATCACCGAAAGCACAAATAATTCTCTCCTGCAACTTTCATTTCTCTCTTAGTTGTAACTTTTAACTCACCGTATCATCTTCTTCAACCTCTTAAAATATTGCCACCATGTCTATCTTTTTTTTTTTTTTTTTTTTTTTTTTTTTTTTTTTTTTTTTAAATCACCAATAAAAAATTGAGACCAAATTCAGACCTTCAAAATTTAACTATAAATAATCTTCAAACTACCAAAAAATTAAATCTTGAATCACATCCACAAAACAAACTTAAAAAACCAGATCTGAAAACTAAAAATCCATATTAAAAACGAGAGCTTGAATTAAAAATTCCAAAAAGTCATAACTAAAAAATGGTGGTGACTATCCGGCGGTTAAAAACAGAAATATATAACGGTGGCTATCTTCGCTTGGTGGCGTGTGACATCGACGCTGCTGATACTTTTATCGTAGATGGGGTTCTGTGATGACGGATTTTTGTGGTGGTCCGGGATGGCAGTTGTTGTGATGGTGGTTGTGGTGCTGGAGGAGAAGGAGGATAAGGTGGTGTTGAAATGATGTGTAGAGTGGTGAATAATGAGAAAAAGTAGATAGAGAGAGAAAAAGAAAGAACGAATGAGTTAAAAAGAGGAAGGGGGGACCAATCTAGATACTTCATATTTTATGTCTGATGGTGTGTAAAAGATACATCCCTTTAATTTTGATACGGATAGATTCATTCCTCATAAAAATGGTACTAGTAGGTATTATTTTATTTGTGGGCCTTTTTCATTTCTCTTTATCTCTCTCATCTACAGTATTTAATTTTATATACTTCATTTAATTATTATTTTGTTATATAAAATTAAAAGCTGATTACCTAAATAATCCTTATAGGAAGTGACTTTACCGGAGTGAACTTTTTTAAGATGCTTTACGAAAATGATCAAAATTTGTTACTATCAAAGTTTTCATTTAACGGGACCAATTATTACTATCTTGCAAAAAGAGACTAACTGCACATTGAATTATCTTTTTCGACAATGGGCTCTCTTATGACGTCCATTGTCACATTAGTTTCGGTTTTTAATTGTATCTGCTGTATTGTATTATCTTTTTCGACATTTCAACTTTTGATGAAATGATATTTATATAATTCAGTTTTTCAACAAAAAAAAAAAAAGAAAAAGAAAAAGAAAAAAAAAAAAAAAAAAAAAAAAAAAAAAAAAAAAAAAAACCTGCACATCAGTGCGACAAAAGCATGCCTTCCACCAAAACTTATTTAAAAATAATAATAAAAAAAAATTAACTATACTATAGTACTTGTTTAAAAATATCCCATACAAAAACTTGTCTTATTTTACTTGTACTGGTACCTTTTTACTTTTGCTTGTACTACGTACCATTTTTTTACTATTAAGGGTCCGTTTGATTTGTAGATGGTTTATCCTTCACATTTTTCTCTCATCCTCATCATACACAACAATGACTATCAACCCTGAGTAGCACTCGCACAAAAATAAGAGTGTTACTCGCCCATGACTCGCCCCACATATGTATTCGTCCATTAATTCTGCAAAAGCTCGCCTAGCAATCGCCTAGACCTTGCCCTAGCTTCACAGCTCGCCTAGGCCTCACCCACCACTAGCCTAGCCCTCGCCCTGCTTCATAGCTCGCCCAACAATTGCCTAGACCTCGCCCTGGCTCAAGACTCGCCCACAACTCGCGTAGCAATCCTTTTATCCACGTGTATGGTTATAAACTAATTTAGTGACGAATCTAACGGATAATATTAAATTTTCATTTTGAAAATTTTGTGTGCGATCTAACGGATAATACATTAATTATATAATTTTATTTTTCTCTCTCCTACTTTTCATTTAAACCATTCCAAATCCAAATCTTAATCCACACCCTTCCACAAACCAAACGCACCCTAGTGTTACGACATTCTTTGGTCAGACATTCACATGTACCTATATAAGCCAACTTGTAGGATCATACCTTTGCCTATCACCACCATCACCTGTCACCACATTCTCACTATCATCGAACAAAAAGCGAACACCATGCTAATATCCATTATGTAACTGATGAACGATTAGAAGTTAAAAAGTATGCATATATGTATCATATTTTGGCCATTTCACCTCTTATAATAATTAAACACCCCTAGAAAAGGAAGTAAACAAGGCAAAAAGTTAAAAAGTCCGATTCCCCTTGTGCAAGATTTATTTCACATCCTGAATGTATATTTGGTGTTGTAAATTGCACCGATTACAATCAGAAACAAAACTGTAATTGTCTAATGATGTATGAATTGATTATCAATGATGATAAACAAACTAGACAAAAACTTCACAGTTGATCGAATTTGAGATGATGAAGACGTATATGAATAAAAGCTTAAAATGAGATTGTGGGTCATTTAATGAGGAAAAAAAATAGCATTTGTCTCAACACACCCATGCACATCAAAATGATATAACTTTCAAGTATCAGACGAAAGGGTTGAAATTTCTCGATTGAAGTATAGCCGTTGCAGTAAATTACAGCCTAACTTTGCCACACGTACATACAGTATTATATAAACATAGGCACACAAAAAATTAAGGGGAATTTGCCGAATTTCTTTCATACACACCCATCATCATCTGCTTTCATGACTTGACATCTTTAAGCCCACCACCTTTCTCAAGCTCACCAACAAGCTCCCTGAGTGCTGGAACCTTCATGGCTAAAGTCCTGTATAATCTGGAATATCTGGCCCTAGTTCCATCCGCAGTTCTAGCCAGTGCGAGAAGGCTTAAAGCCTCTGGGAGTTTACTAAACACCTCTTTTATCTCCTCCAAGCTCATGGACTCTAGAACCGTAGGCCTTGGAACAACCCTAAGAATCTCACCACCTTTTGGTTCTTGAACCCGATCATCTGCTTTGATGACCAGTTCAGAATGTGAATTTGCTCCACATTTGATGATGAATGGGGTTGTGGAGCCCGTATTGAACTGCAGAACATTCCATTGTGTCACATCAGTTTCAGCACTTGAAAAATCATCAGAAGCAGCCCTTAATGTCCCTTGCGGCTTGTCGTCCTCCTCAACGATTGACTGCAAAATTATTGAAACAGTTGAATAGGGGTAAATACACTTGGTGTATATGTGGTTCGGTCAATGGCGGATTACTTTTGAATAGAGATGGCAACTATAGCCCATTTACTAATTAATGGATCAGTGGGTAGTATATTATCTCAAACAAATCAATTCAATAAAAGAGTGTGATCATATCTCTAAGAAAGTACAATAAAAGAGGTTAGTCCGTTCCCACTCATATATACTGAGACCCGTTCGGCCCCGTACCCAATCCACCCATAGAGCCACCTCTACAAAATAACATGACATTTTTACCTCTACAACACGGCGAGCGTCTGCAATGTGCCTCTGCGCACATGGATGGTCAACCTCAAGCAAGGAAGACATTTGTGCAGAAAGATCATCTAAGGCTGAAACCAATGCTCTCTTCTTACTTCTACTCATTATATTTACTGAAGATTGCCTCATGATTTCCTGTCAAATTGAAGAGTTTATAAAAATGTGATAAACTTTATAACCAAAGAGAAATAAAAGTTATATCTCGGAGGTAAGAACCTTAATTTGCTTCAAAATGCCATCAAGAGCAATTAAAGATGCAAGACGGGCATCCTCAGCAGCAGAAGAGGGATTGCGGATAGGTGAACCACCGTCTTCTAATGTTAATAATGCATTATCACCTTTCATTTGTTGCAGAATCTAATCACAACGTTAAACAACTGATTAGTGAAAGGACACACAATATGCCATAAGCAACACTAGATGGCAATTTTAATCCGTTTACTTAAGAATGAGTCGATTTGGGTTGTCTTGCAGCTCAAACGTCTCAAAATCAAAAATCAAAAAACAGAATCGCCAGAAGGGCAACGGGTCATAGTGGTCAAACAGATTGAAAGTTCCTATTTTTTTATTGAAATATTTACAGTATTAGTATGATAATATAGATTTATTAGCAAATCAGCACACCCGGCCCATTTTGACCCTAACCATCCATCTTCCAACTCTAGTTAAAAGGCTACCTTTCTTCTCTTGTGGTCAACTGACTCAAGGGCAGAACGCAGTTTTGCTACTTGTGATGAGTCTTCTGCCGCCTCAGTTGCTAATGTACCTGCAATATCCTGATAACCACACATGTAAGTTCAGAGAATGTCAAAGATATTGTTACAAGAAGTTTAACAATTATTAAATTACAAATCCATAAATGAATTAAAAGTAAGACTCAAGTGTTTACCTTGAGGTGCTGCAGTTGAGAATTATAAACTCGTTTTGCATACTCTGCTAGCAGTTGACCAAGAGCATCGGTATTAGGAGGCATTGCAGCACCAAGACCAGCCATCCAACCATCCATTATTGCAGTAGAGAGAAGCTCCAACTGACCCGTCACCCCACCTACAGCATCCCCACCAGTGACTGAGAGAAAGTCAAAGTTCATTGCAAGCCATGATCTGATTTGGCGTTGCAGCTCTCCAGCTGGTGTATGAACAAAGAGTGCAGCAAGAGCCCTGTTCCCAGTTGCAAATGCTTTGGCATCATCAGTTATTTCTCTAAGCTTAGCACCTGTAACATGCTGTCTCCATGATTCCTGTTACAAATAAGAATACATCCTTCAGATTCAAAGTATCAGGTGTTGCATTTTGTCATATAAATTAGGTGCTATCTGTTTAGACTATTTTGCCATTGTGCGGAATAATGAAAATGTGATCATGTTCTCGTTTACTTGTGGGGGTAGAACTGCAATGAGGTCCCACAAATGTGTAATAGAGGTAGATGTAGAAAATGTATAGGTCAAGTGTCTCCTAGTATGATGTGACGAATGCATCTACCACCTCAAAAAGAAGAGCAGTTCAAGGAATGGGCTAATAGCCAAAAATACTTAGGGTATTTGGAAAACAGATTCTGCTTCTGATAATCTGATTTTAAGAGTCATATAATCAGTTTTAGAAAATCAATATCATATCAGCTGCAATGAAACTGATTACTTAAGGTTAAAATAATTTACCTATTCGCCCATATCTTAAACTAATCAATGAAACTATTACTCCCCTTTCACTAAATTTCGTTTTTTTGCACAAAAAAATCTTGCTTGGTCAAATTTTAATTTAATCTTGCAATCCTTAAACAAAGAGAAATTTTCAAATATTTGGTGGCTCAATTATCTGATTATCCAATTGTTACAACTCTAACAGCAGAAGCACATCCAAGCACCCCCTTATACGTGAGACCGAATCACCACACCAGCTGCTAAAAAGAAAAGACATGAGAGTTTATAACATACCTGATCAATTCCACGTATCTTCAGAACAACAGCTGATAGTTTTGACTTCTTTTCTGGCTTTAGATTTACTCTAAAACCATGCATCTGGCCTTCAACTACTAGAGCATTCTTGATGGTGGGATCATAACGAACAGGAGATCTTCCAGGGCTACTACCTCTGCTGGAGCTTCTACTGTGTCCAGCGGTAGGCTTCTCAAGAAATCTCTCAACAGGCGCAACCTAAAACATCAACAATTACTTCCACGATCTGAGGGCACAAACGACAGTGCTTCAATAAAGAGAAAAAAGTATATTGTTTACCTTAATAGACTGCAGCTCAGGTGACCTGGCAAGCAATGATCTTATATACAAAATTCTAACACGAGAAACAAGCATCGTGTCCATCACTCTATGTGGCTCCATTTTACGTATAAACGCAAAAACAGCATCTCTTATTTCAGCAAGTATTTCATGTTCTCGAGAAGCACCGGCTTTAATGACAGCAGCCAAAACCTGCACCATCAAAATCAAGTTCACCTCAAAGTTAAATTAAAAATCTAAAATGCCAAAATGGTAAAGGAAATAGCAAACTCTTAACAAAAAAATATCTTAAGTTATTCAGAACTAAGAAATAGCACCACTCATACCAGCATAAGAAGCTTGTTTGCTCCATCAGAAATAGCAGCAAGACCATCATACTGTTCCAGGTCAAAGTCATTGAGAGCAGATGTAAGATACTCTCCTGCTGGGGTTGACTTTATCTTGTCTTGACCTGGCTTGACCAAAGCAAGAGTGCCATCGGTCTTTTTTTCGGCGGAAAAAGGTGCAACATCCAATGCACGTTCTTTATTATTACTGTCAAGCCAGTAAAATAATGTTCAGATTAATTGCAGAAACAGCATATTTTGAATAAATCTCAAACTAATATAATGATTTCACCTTCCAATGTCAGGGGACTGATTTAGATTTTTGGGTGGTGCTCCTAATGCCTGAGAAAAGAAAACAACAAATGAAAAATCCATCACACACTGATGGAAGGCTTGAGAATAACAAAAGTCACTGGACATTATTTATGGGATATTAATATACTGTTGCAAGAAAAAACCTGCTGGCTTCCCATTGAAGAGGCCTTCTCTGTCAATCGCTCAAAAAGCTTCTCATTTTCTTCATGCAACCTCTGAAAATGTGTTTAACCACAGATCAGTAATAGCTTTCACGTTATTCAGTAATGTGGTTTTGTGTTCTCAAAACCACAAAAGTAGCATACCTCAATGAGGGCATCACGTTTCTGGAGTTCTTCTTCAAGTTTCTTGGTAACAGCAGCAGACTCTGTGCTTTCTCCTGTCGAGTCTGAGCTGATTTTGGATGTGTTCTCACTGGACTGATTTAGCTGTGCCTCAATGCTTTTCAGTTTTGCCTGCAGCATATGATTGCATATAGCCTCATAAGCAGATCCACTATGCTTAAAGTTATTTGTTAAATAACGAAATTTTATGAATTTTCAAGAATGTAGTATTTTAAATCTTTAAGGTACTTTAAGATATTCAGATCTATAAGTGACCAGCGGTTCAAAAAAAAAAAAAAAAAAAAAAAAAAAAAAAAAAAAAAAAAAAAAAAAAACTATAAGTGACCAACCTGTAGAGGCTCGATAGTTGAATCACGTTGTTGTAACTGCAATTTCTGGTCTTGTACTTGCTGCAGTAGTGAAGCTACTTGAGTTCTCTGATCATTGTTCTGATCCTGCTCTATCTTATGCTTTTCTGCAAGCATAATGTTTTCTGCCTGTACCAAATCGTTAATAGATGAGCCTTAGCAGCATGTATAATCATTTTAAAAAGCTTCAAAGACGTAGCTAGAATAATATAACATCAAATGTGAATTTAAAAACCTTTAAATCAGATTGCAACGTGAAAGAAACTTTCCAGGCCTTTTGAACTTCATTAAATAGTAGTACACATTGATCATTTGCAACTTTAAGCTCTTGTTTTAGTCCCACAACCTCCTGCTTCAGATCAAGAGTTTCTTTTTCTTTTTCATAAAATTCTTTGCGAGCATCATTTGCCTACATAATGAATGGTAAATTAGCCGGTCACAAATAAATGTACATTTTCAGAGGAAGACTTCATCAACTTACTACATCTTTCCACTTTTTAATCGTATCGCGGTTTCCAAGACTCAGCATGGAATTTCCAGCTCTAGCAGCGAAATTGAGAGATGACAATGTCTCGGACAGATTTGAGACATCTGGACATATGTTTACAATCAGCAAGGTTTTTGAGCTTCCACCTACAGATAGAACATATTAGTGATGTGGTCGGCAACCAAAATCCTCATCAAATAGGAAAAAACATTTAGTTTTAAAAAGTACCTAGTGAATCCGCAAGAGCTTTCGTAAGCACAGAATTTCCGTAAGGAACATCTTCCTTCTTCGATGTCAAGGAAGCTAATACATCTCCTAACCTACATTCATAGATTAGACAGTAAGATATACAGGTGCACTGAGTAAATTAACTGATATCTAAAAAACCAATTCATTTTGTGTATCCATCCAGCAAGGAAAGACACAATTATGTAAGTTGTGAAACAGAAGTCACTAGTTGCCCCCATATATAAAGGTAAAGTGCAGAATGATAAAATCATTATAAAGAAATTATAGAAGTTACATACGCAGAAAGTGATTTCATGACATGTAGCAAATCTGTTGTCTGATCCCCATTGTTATCTTCCAGGCCTAGGCTCTGACTTCCAGCCAAGTCAACAAGAGAAAGCTTGCTATATAAGTTATCGCCAGTGATCAAATTGTCATAATATATATGTATGGTGATTATCCTGTGGAATAAACAAAACAAAACTTTTTAGGTTCTTTGAAAAGAGCATATAGAGATGAGTATAAAGAATTAGAAAAAATGAAATAAATACAAGAGGGAACAAGTACATGTATGATACTGCATGAAATTTTAAAACTCGATACTTAAAAGCGAACTGATGAAAAAAAAAAGTCAACAATTTGAACACATACAGATGAGAAACTTTAAGCTTGGTTTGGTCGCCACTTCTACTTAAAAGCGCCTTTTTGATGACTTTGGAGAAGTCTAGTGGATTGTCAACCTTTTCCTGTACAAGATCTATGAAAGAATCCAGTGAACCCATCTGAACCTTTGGCAAACCAGTCTCCGATCCCGAAAGCAAGTCATGCATCTATAAAACACAAGATAATTATCAATACCAAAACAGTCTAAACTCAAGTATTGAAATGGTTAGGTTTGGGTTGATGTGTTTCTTTCAAATGATCAAAGAAGCAACTATATTAAAGAATGACCTGTTCATTATGGAGCTCAACAATCGTTACGAAAAAATTAAATCGAGAAGTCGAAGTTGTATCTGAGTTGGACACATCAAACAACTCTTCAAAGCATCTGGCATATAAACCACGATCATGGCTAGAACCTTCCTGCATGGGGTAAGTTGCATTAATAGAGATAACCAACATTTAAAATGTATATCTATTAAGTTCGAACAAGGATCATGCAGTCAGTTTACTACATTTGATCAAATCTTAAGTTCTGATAAGATACATTTGCAGTACATTTATCGAACTTTGGTGTTGAAGGCATGAATAGCTTTACAGCCACATCAATCGCATATCCATGTTAAAATATTGAATATAAAACAAGAAAACATGAATAGCCAAAAAAAAGAAGAAACTAACCATCGTATATGTCTTTCCCGAGCATGTTTGCCCATAGGCAAATATTGATACATTATGTCCATCCAAAGCTGACTGAACAAATGGTTGGACATCTGTGAATACATCAGCTGCCACGCCATAGATGTCATGTGTTATTGAAGCAACAAAAACCAAAGACCTTACAGGAGTTACAGGCTAAGAGAGAGTGTGGCATACCTTGTCCAATATGTGGTCCATAAACCCTGTCAAATTCGTAATCTTTCTTCGGGTTGGATACAGTATCATCACCAGTATTGACTCGAATTGTAAAATCATCAGGAAATTCAACAACTGATGGGCCTTCATCCTCAAATAGTGGTCTTGTTCGACAAAAGACCTTTATGTTCCCTGAAATTATAGATGGAAGTTATCAGATAAAGAAATTTACAACTAAAAACACCAGGATGAAGCTGCCAATAAAACAAAAATGCTCCATTTATTATATTTTTCCTCTTTTTCTTGCTTGAACCTAATTGGAATATTATACCCTCATTGGGTAAATCCAAACCTCCTTTCTAGCACAATTTGACAACTGGCCAGTCTCTTCCCAGCATTTACATTGTGCCACAGAAAGATTGCTTAAAATGAAGGGATATATTAGAAAATAGGTGACAACGTGTGCAAGTTTCTTAGTAGTTTGAACTCAAGTATTAAGATAATCTAGTGATAAGTGGATTTGAATAGCTGTGCTTATCAAATTTTGCACAAAACTGTTTACACGAGAATGCGTTAAGAAGAGATAGTGCCAGCGTGAACAAATCATGATTACCTTTGGCAGTCAATAACTCGTCATATAACCTTTTCTTCTCATTTATAAGTGGGGCAACTTTAGCTTCAGCTTCAAGAGCAGCCTGATCTGAAATAAATGAGATTGTCGGTGAGTTACATAAATCACTTAGAGTGAAAACTAACCAAAAAACTGTGTGAACTTCAACTAGACTCAAGCCATCAGCATTAAGAAGTAAAAGTGTAAAACTATTCAGAGCAAATGATAAAAGTGACATTTGAGCTCATAACTTTTGAGAGCAGTTAACTGCTATTTGGCTTAACATCCCGATATAATGACTAGGAGAGACAGAAAAATCACTTGTCCTGGGTTCCAAAATGAGCATTTACAGTACCATGAGAATTCACAGTTTCACACATTCAACCACATCCAAGTATCTGCCCAATCTTAAGGCTAAGGCTTGAGAAAGCAGTTGAAGTTAAATATCATACAAGACTCGTGATTCATACGAAAACGGAAAATTTGAAGTCCATATTTGTAGGGTACTTATCTCATAAAATAAAAATAGAAAGTGAAGCAAGACGTAATCATACCTAGCTTACGGGTCTTATCAGCAAGAACACCTAGATATCGTGTTACTCGATCAAGTTTTGCATTAGAGTACTCCTGAAGATCAATGGCTTCTTGTCTCAATTCTGCAAAATCTTCTCTTGCATGCTGTCAATGTAGTATAATAACTCAGTCGATGTGAAAAGAACGTATAAAAACTCAATTAAAACAATACTACTTAACAATAGCAAAATACAGCCAACTACAGAGCATATAACTTGCAAATCTGACATGACTTATAATAAATTGCTACCACCTCTCCAGGCATATACTATGTTCAAAAGCTATATTGCCTGAATTCTTTAAGAATAAATGGGAGGCGCAATTGTCATCTATTGATTCTGTTAATATATCCACCACTTCTTATAATCCCTCTCAGAACAACTTTAATCAAGTTCACAGGTTAGTGTTGAGGTAAATGCCTCAAATGTGTTGAAAAGAACATCCATTCGACAATGGATCTACCAAATGTTAATATTTCCACACTTCGTGTAATCCCTTTCAAAATGACTATAATTGAGATTTTATTTTGGGGTACTGGGCTCAAATGTGTTCAAAAGAACATCTTTTGACCATGGATGCATCAAATGTGTTGACTGATGAGCAGTTGATGCCATGAAGCCATATGTACTATCCATGCCATAAATTTCTCTACCACCAAGACGCTTAGTATCATATTTTGTTATTCCATCCCACAAGATTCTTTTTCCCATAAAATTATTAGCATATGCAAACAAGGGAAACTCTGGGTTCATATAAAACTGTTTATGTTATAAAATGTTGACTGAAAAATCGCCACCTCCAGGAAATTGACCTATGAATACAAATGAGTTTTCTAATGAAGCTTCATCCAAAGAGCACCATTTTGTCACCACCCTGAAAGTCCATCTTAATGTTAATCGCCATCCCCATGCTATTGGATTTACCTTTAGGGGATCCACTCTCTTGTTGCCAAAATGGTTTCTAGCATCTGTACTGTTCTCGTTTTATGAACAGTTGGATCTCCATGAACTACTGTCAAGAACGAATACTTTTAAACTCTCAATGCATCTTCCAGCAATGAAAGTTTAGATGGGTTCACTTTTCATCATATGGTATTGTCATATTGTGGGCACGTTTGAGTTACCCTTGTGCAGAGTAATTGTTCTAGTGACTAGTGTAAATAACACATTAACATTACAAACATAAGGAAACATGCTCACAAATAACTGACACGTCTTGTGGCTAATTCAAATCACAGATTATGTGGCAATTTGGGTTGAAAACTTAATACGAGCTAACATTTCCTTGAGAAATCCAAAATCCACACTTGAATTTTGTTACTGTCAGGTAATTCACTTAAACTGACACTGCCTGCTGGTATCGCCTATACACCAAAGAATAAATGTCTACGCTTTACACCTTACAACGAACAATTTATTTAATTTTTTCACAAGTCAGCCCACATACCATATTCAAAGAGTGTTTGAAATTGCTTCTTTTTTTATGCGTATTTTAAGCAGATAACCCGTTTAGAGAATCCAATCTTGTGTTAATTTGAGCAAAATGTGCTTTTTTGAAATAATATTTAAAATGACATTTAGGCTATGTTTGGCAAAAGTAGCTGTGTCCATGCTCACCGCTCACAGCTTTTTAAAGAAGCATTAGAAAAATAGCTTTCCTAGAAAATAGGAAAGCTCACCGCTCTTTTGCGAAACGAATACTAAAAATCAAAAAGCTCATTGCTCACCGCTCATCGCCCCAAAAAGCTCTGCGCCAAACATAGCCTTAGACCTAACCTAAAACATTGAATATCTATATTTGCATCTTTTATTTACAGAAGATGCACCTTTCTTTCTGAAGTGCTTATTTTAAATCTGTCTATGCGCATAAGAAGAATTAAATATATATAAAACTAAAATGATAAAAGTAAACAGTTAACAGCATATATATACCTGAACCTTATCCTTTAAAGAATGGAGCTTGGTGGCAACGGATTGTTTGGAAATGAGCTGAGAATGCGGAACGACAGACGGGGTAGATATCGAGTATCTTCGAGTTAAGGGAGGAGCTGATGCTGTTGTTGTTGATGGTGACTGGTCTTTCCTCGGTTCAAAACCACCCACTTCCCAGTTCCATCCACCTTTACTATTATTATTATTATTATTAGACATTTAATCAATTAAACCCTAATAATTAGTTTTATAAAAAAGATGATATAATTTGAAGGGGGAGAAATGTTGGGGATATGGAAATGGAGGACGAGCATCCAACACACACTCTCTTTTCTTTCAACTCTTTCTCTCTCTCACACACACTTGTTACACACACTATTCTTAACTCAAATCCTTTTACTTTCCCTCTTTTTAGTCTTTTCCTTATTTCAGGTTCTCTATTTCGAATTTCAACTTCATATGAATGGCTCGGTAAAGTATCTTTTTATTATTTTTTATTTATTAATTAAACGAACATAAGCGTAATTTGTTTGTGTAAATATGGACAAAAATTTTTTGTTCATTTGAATGTCCGTGATCGTTTATTTATCTGGTTAAACTTAAACAAAGAAAAACTAATAAGTGTTTGTTCATGTTCGTGTATAACCCTACAAATGTTTCTATGTTAAAAGTAAAATAACGATTCATTTCTAGTGTAAAATTAAGAAATCTGTAAAGTTTGAAAACAGTAATAAAAAAATTAAAAATATTTGCTAAGTCACATACAACTAAGTTAAAAATTTGCTCTCTTCTACTTAAACTAAGCATAAAAATAAATCAATGTTTTACCAACTCAACTCGAAAACATATTTTTGAATCAGGCAAAATAGTTTAAACTTTTAACTAATTTCACATAGCAAGCACCTTACTTTCATGATTAATTTTATATATACTCAAAATACAAGTATATAATGCATAATGTATAATATTTTTAATACATCTTTGAGTATATATAAAATTTATAATTAAAATAAAGTAACATATGAAATTAACCCTTTAACTTGGTATCCCCAAAAAAACAAAACCTTATATAAATATTTTATAAGGTCACAAGGCATACCTAATAAAATATTTTCATGAATAGAACCGGGCGGACCTATATATAGATACGGGGTGGCGACGCCCTTCATAACTAGCCAAAAAGGTTGCGATGTCAGTGTAATTCTTTTTTAATTTTGACATTTATATGAAAGTGCACCCTACTCAAAACATAAATTGCCCTCACCAACATACTAAAACACAAAATTGAACACTTTAAAACTTTATAAATCCTCAATCTCTAAGCAATAAGCCGTTCAAAAAAAATCTCTAAGTAATAATACTCGATTTATCATTTTAAATCTAATTTTTTCATCCGCATTTTGCTGCTATCGAAAAAAAATAAATAAATAAATAAAGAAAAAAAGAAAAAAAAAAAAAAAAAAAAAGCCCCCCACATCGGATTTTTCTGGGTCCATCACTCAATAGAACTGTATTATGAGCTAGTTTCCTATCGTGTTTTGCGCATCTTTTTCACATCCTTTTTGAGATGCAACATATAGGCTATGTTTAGCATAAAGCTTTTTGGAGCTTTTTTGGGCAATGAGCGGTGAACAATGAGCTTTTTGATTTTTAGTGTTCGTTTGCCATGAGAGCTGTGGACTTTGCTATTTTTTAGAAAAGTTCATTTTCTCAATGCTTCTTTTTGAAGCTGTGAGCTTTTTTGCCTACAGCTCACAGCTCACTGCTACTACTCACTGCTACTGCTCACAGCTACTTTTGCCAAACATGAAAACCGTTCAACAGGGGCGGTGCTGAGAATGTCAAAAAATAGGCCCGGCACGAAAAAATAAAAAAAGTGCCCCTATATTATAATATCCACAGACCGCCCATGGTTCCGATTGAATTTTCCCTTCATGTTGGGCCTAGTATATATAATGGGTATATAAAATTTTAGTGCCCCTTAGTAGGTTGGGCCCGGCTCGGTTGCTGATGGTGCGCCTGTTAGATTATGGACATTATTTTAGTAGTCGTATGTTAGGATTGAACTCGAGATCACGGGATTGCACACTTTACGTGTGAGAGTTAAAGTTTAATAATTAAATGTAAAAGTTTATATTTAATTATTTATTACACAAATATATAATGATTATTTAGTATTTAAGATAAATGACTAATGATCATTAGACGAATAAAAGGAAAGTAATGTGTATGATTTATTGGAAGGTCAAGAAAGTTCTAGAAGGAGTTCCACCTCCTTTGTAACTTGAGCTCCAAGTAAACTATATTATATAAACAAGGTTAGGGATTCATTGTTTGTATCTCTTGTGCACACACACAAACCCTAAACTTGTTTTTCTCTCCTTCTTTTCTAGTAATCGATCAAACAAACACCCTTAAAGGGTTGATCGATTTTCTTCATTAAACAAAAGGTTTTGGTTTAATTTTGTGTTCTAAACCTAGCATTACTTTAACTTGTTTTAGTACGTGTATACAAGAACGTGATACAATCACACTATTGATTGATTCTTGGATTGAATTACAAAAGAGGTAAGGGGTAATTCTTATAATCCACATAAACCCTAATTAGGGTTCATAAGTTGAAGATTGCAATTGATTCTTGTTCGGGCTAGAATCACAAAGGTATGTTTACTATTTATATTTGATTAATTAATTACATGCTATATGATCTTGTTATAATTGCTTCCGCTATGCTCACTTGATGTGTTTGGTTTATTTTATATGATTGTCATGATATTATTATTCCAACAGTGGCATCTAGAGCCGTTATAATGTGTAATTAATTATCGAAACGCATAAAAATTGGATCTTGATTCGTTTAGTTACATGTTTTTAGGGTTTGTTAGATTCCTAACCCTAATTTTATTTTTTGGGTCGATTTGACCCTTAAGGGTTTTAGGGTTTTTGGTTTTTGATTTTTTAATATGATTAGAAACCCTAGGATGTCATGTAATTGTTATGCGTTTTAGTAAACGATCTTGATGCAATATGTTAATTGTTAAGCTAAATCCATGAAAAGTGCATATTTGCATGGATTTTATTGTGTGATAATTTAAATGGTTTAAATTGGATATATATAAATATAAATTAATTGTTAAGTTATATCGAAACATGTAAATTTATTAATAGATGTCGAATTGGAGAAGACTCCAACATTAAGTAATCAATTATGTGCTATGTGGTATTTGTTTAGTTTTGGCTTACGCAATCGATTTATCGATGTATGTGGCTCTTTTTCCTAGAAGAAGAAAGCCTTAATTGAATAAATACGTTATACACCTAGATTTGATTATTAATAGGACTATTGAATAAGATTTGCATGTGGCTACGTGTTTTATACATATTTAATTGTTATGATTATGTATATGTTTATTTAGTTGTTTTATTTTTTATTTTATATTACTTGTTTTTGTTTATTATTATGTTAGACATGTTTATAAACGAAAAGGGTAATTTTTTGAATAGAAAAATAATACGGACTAAATAAATGGCAAAATTGTTTTGGTTTTTAAGAGTTTAAATTTAAAAGAATTGGTTGATTGATGTTTTTGTACGTAATGGTTAACTAGGCCCGACCGAAGTTTACACACTATAAGATGGGTATAAGGATGGATTCGCATTAAATTTTGGCCTTAGAGAGACAACATTCTGTCTTAACGCTCGTTTGTGTGTAAATTAGACTTACCGAACAACCATTACATGTACACTGTCATCTTAAGGGTGAATTAACTACAATTCCACAATGATTATCCGAAACACTAAGCTTTCGGGCTTATGCAAAAGTACGATATAGTGGACGATAATTGATGGTAATTTTTTAATTGGTGAACCCGATACCTCAATCAAAACTTTATTGTTTTACTCTTAGCAAATTGGTAATAAAAATATTTTGTAAAACCAATGTTATGAAGTTGTATGCATGCTTCTTCATACATTATTTTGATCACGTCAAAATATTAATACCCTTATAAAATTAAGTCGAATGCCATCTAATTAAGAACACTTGAAGTTGTAATTTACGTCATGTGAGAACTTGGCGAGATTGCAATGGAGAGGTAAATTTCATAAATTCAGTGCTAGCAGATCAACTGATGTGATGGATTTGTGAGTTTGCAGTTTTTAAGTTAGACGACTTAAATTGAGTAAGAAGTGAGATCTTGGACTCAAGGCATTAAGATGGGGATCAAACATGCTTACATTACAAAAGTTTTGTGATTGTAAATCCCATAAATCTAGGAATTCAATATGATATTGGCAATTATTGTTCGACAATTACCTTGTTGAATACTATCATTACTAGCAGATCAACTGATGTAATGGTACTATGTCAATTAGGATCCTAGCTTTAAGGAAATACTATGGTTTATATGAATATTTACCAATGGGTATTTTATTTTCTTAAAGATCTAATTATCGAAAATACTGAAATTGAATTTTGTAATTCATTTTAATGTATTAATGCAACGTTCAAACCGTAAACGCACTTTGGGCTTTGGTAAATTGATCTAGTTCTGTTTTCAAACAAATGTTTGATTAAGAAATATTTACTTAAAAGACAAAAGAAGTCTCCTTTCTATGAAGAAAGAGTGAGACACAATCCTATTCATTTTCATGAATGAGAAATGATAATAGGAATATTAGATGTGTCTAAATTCTAATATAACTCATAGCAAATTTTTAATAGTTAAGAAAATTGCGTACATTTTTCATAGGGATTTCATCATCCTCATTCGGTGATTAAATTCTTAGTAACAAATATGATATTTGGTTAAAAGAAAATTATGTATGACATTTTACGAGTTATTATAATTAGAATCTAGACTAATTACCGCAAAATGTTTAAAGACAAACTAGTTGTTTTAACTATTTTAAAGGTGCTACATACATTGTAGGATGGTAGACCTATTAAGGAAGAAATTGCATGCCCAATTTTCAAGTTAATATCATTTGGTGGATAGTCCATCATTTACGTAATAGAATACACTTATAGTACATAAGTAATTGTTACATATGAACATTCAAAGGTGTAGGAAAGTTAAAAGCACGCTATTTTCTTTCACTGGATAGGAAACATTTACAATGTTGTCAAATTCAGTGGGAGTCTTGTGTACTTATCACTGAATAAGGAATTATTGTAATGATCTTTAATTCAGTGGGAGTTACAAGCTTTGGCATCTTGGTAGCTAAAGATAATTACTTTCCAAGTGTAGACACTCATACTTTTAAGGATAGTCTTGTACGTTTCCTTACTAGACATTGTTGTTTTACATATACTTGTTATGCTAAAATCTATGACACAATCATATTGAACACATAAACAAATGCATGGCATGTTGTTTATCAACTATATGAGGTTGTTTCATGCACAAGTGGGAGAAATGTTATCTTTAATGTGTGCAAGAAACAACTTATAAAGATATAATTTAATGGATTCTCTTGACTACAAGGTAAGAGAATAATGTTCTAATATTAATTCTAGAAACACTTGGTGTTACAATTTATGTTATGTGAGAGCTTAGCTAGATTGCAACAACAAGGTGAATTTCATATTTTCATTACTAGCACATCAACTGATGTAATTGAACTATGAGAATTTGCAGTTTCTAAATTAGAATAATGTTCTGATATGAATTATACTAGGCTAATTCAAGAAACACTTGGTGTTACAATTTATGTTATGTGAGAACTTAACTAGATTGCAACAACAAGGTGAATTTCATATTTTCATTACTAGCAGATCAACTGATGTAATTGAACTATGAGAATTTGCAGTTTCTAAATTAGATACCTATTAGAACATGTGTCAATATGATATCAAGACTACTTTAATTTATAGATTTATGAATTCATGGAATGACATAAATTAATTAAGTAATCTAATGCTACTTCAATCTGAATATTTATGTGTTCTTGGAATGACATAAATAAATGAATAAATAATGTTGTTTACATTATTGTGAAGTAATATATTAACTTGAAATTACTATTGAAACCAAAAGATGGTGTTCATAATTACTTTAGATAAACATGTTTATGTTTCATTGTAAAGATATAAACATAAAGTCTTTTAATTGTTACAAGACTTATAATAAAGTAAGACGTTATCTTGTTGTGTTTTTTTAATTAAGACATATACATGAAGTTATTAAACTGTTAAATGACTTATAACGTATAGTGGGATTATAACAGTTTATGTTTTCTTGTAAAGACATGTACATGAAGTGACTTTGTAAAAAGTACTTGTGTTATAAAGCATGTAATTGGCTTGAATATTATTATACCATTAAAATGAATTAATTGGTAAATAAACAAGTCAAAACGAATATGGTTATCTTTAATATTGATAGATTGTCTTACAATATTAATACTAATGAAATATCAAATGTTTATGGTATGTTCAGTTAGGAAAATCAAACTCTTGTTATATTGTTTGATTAAAGATAACTATGACTTCTTTTCTTCCAAAAGTTATCAAGGTTAGAATGTTGAGTATGACTTGGACATATTTAATAAAACTCCAACATAGAATATTAATAAGACATTATCATATGATGGAATGTGATGAATGTGATGAATCACATTAAGTCTTAAATTGAAGTTCTAAATTTGTTTAACTGCTTATGAAGAGGTTATTAACAAAGTTAAGTCAGGAACTATCAATAAGTATTTGTAATATCCCAAAAGAGAACATTGTATTGTTTCTTTATTTGCTAAGTATTTAAAGATAGTCTTTAAATTACTAAAAGCAAGTGGGAGTTTTGATCTTTAAAAGATAAAATTATAAGATACATAATCTTCTAAAATACACTAGTAAATATCATGATTAAGTTTGACATTTGAATGTTAAATCTCAACATGATAATAAAGTTTGACATTTAAATGTTAAATGTTAAATCTCAAAATGATGGAATTATCATTCATAGAATAGTAATATATCTCAGATATTTGATTAATATTCTGAGGACTATGATTTACAGGTTTATTGTAAACCTGATAATCATTATGATACATTACCAAATATGAAATTGGGTAAAATATACATGATATGAATGATTAAGATGATGTCCATAAAGATAATCAATTTTAGAAACTTGGTTTATCTTAATAGTAAGACTAGAAAATGAAGATGAGTTTCTTCAAAGATTAGGTAACCCTTGTGGTTTAAATCTTTGTATAGAAATCATATGGACAAAATTGTGCACATATTTAATGCACGTCTTATGACAAGATTATTAATCACACTTAAGCAATTATCTGTGATTGAATATTCTTTTCTAAACACATTAAATACATAAAGATTATGATTGTCATATTTATGAAATTGACAATAGAATATCAAAACTCTTTCTTGAGTGATTACTTGAGCGAGGACGATAAGTAATCAAAAAGAGTTTATGAATTCAAATAAATCTTTGGAAGTGTACAAAGTGCAATAATCCATGGATGGATAAATGCATGCATCTAGAAGATTACTCTTATGTTTAATTATTAAATTCATGTTTTGATTTATAATTGAAATAAGATAATTTCTAAGTATTCCTAAAAGCTAGTGGGAGTATTATGTTTAATTTCTAAATCATATATGTTGTAGAACATATGAAAAGTAATATTCCATATAAGTAAATGTTAAGTCTTAGAATGGAATGAAATTTTACTTGTAAGATTTAGGAAATAAGACATATAACCTTGGAATGAAGTTTATTGTTGAAACATGTGTGGTAAATGAATCTAATATAACATGATATATTATTTAGAAAATCTAAATGGATATGAATGACATGAATAAAATCTAAGTATGACTCAAAGATCTTTCATGAACATCATGTTTTGTTTTATCATGCTTGATTACAAGATGATTTAGCAATATTAATATCTAATTAAAAAGTTATTAGATAACTTGTGTAATATTCTAAATGAATATGTTTGATTATAGAATTACATCCTAAATCTGGAACAGCTTCCAAATTCTATAGATGAACAATTTTTCAATTGTTGTGAAAATTGTCATAGCTAACAAACTTGAAAGTTTGAAGGGCATCAAACATTACACAATAGATATTAAGGTTAACGGGAAGTTTTAATAACATATTGTTGTTGAATACAATGATGTTATTGAAATTGAGAGGACACTCAATACTAGTTATGGTAAGGATTTCGTTCTTTGCTATATGTACTAGTTGTGCTTACTACAAGCATAAGTTACATTATACATTAAAAGAATAAGAATACTTTAAACTTTAAAATGTTTGGAAGTTTAATTATCATAAATTGGTGGTTAAGGATGTTTCACATTTTTATGAAATATGGCATTATCAAAATAGTTGACTATGCACATATAAGAATTTCAATAGTTGAATTCTTGAAATAAGTATTCTTAAAATTCCGATAGATCAAAGTTGGATGATTTATGTCTTGTCAACAAGTATGAATGTCATTGCTTGAGACATAATTCATCAACAAGAGTGATCATGCATTGATCTATTTAGTATTTGGATAAAGGATGTTAAACAATTATTATGATAAATTGAAATACATGGTATGTTTAATTTATAATATATTGTATCATATATTTGTATGTTTAATCCATGAATAAATGTTATTCTAAATTGTCCGTTGTCAGTTAATAATATGAGAATATTATTAAATCAAGACAAATCTGAATGTTGGTATAATATACTTAAAGTATATTGATGCGTAGACATGGCATTTCAGATGATATTCAATGATACCGAATATAGGACTTATCCCAACTACATGATGTTACTTTATGGATTTTGTTATTAAGTAAATCATGAGAAGTTATCCTCAGACTTGAGATGCAAGATAAGTGTCATGAATGTAGTACATTTTTGTGAAACAACTTAACGCTATACGTAACTGGTAGTCATAAGGGTTGTTTTCGAAAGTGTTACAAAGTTTGTGGGTTTTGCTTGTAGTCAAGATAGAATTTGTTCCTTCAAATTTATTTTTGAAGTTTAATACTGTTGGGCCCCTCGTAGGGTTGTCAAGATGTTTGCATGGCCGTGCCCAAGATCTTCCCTGAATATGTTCAGAAGATTTGGTAATCTTGATCAATCACAAACAACAAGAAACAGAATGGTTAATTAAGGAATGACTTTGATCCATATTCTTATTAACGTGGTATTAGAAACAAAAAGATAATAATAATGAGAAATCATTAAAAGGTTTTTCCAGGAGCCTTACTCGATTTGTACTAGAGGCATCGAAGTGTTGCTAGACGCTAACCGATGTGATTACACTATTAAAATATGTCCAAGTGGGAGCTGTTAGATTATGGACATTATTTTAGTAGTCGTATGTTAGGATCGAACTCGAGATCACGGGATTGCACACTTTACGTATGAGAGTTAAAGTTTAATAATTAAATGTAAAAGTTTATATTTAATTATTTATTACACAAATATATAATGATTATTTAGTATTTAAGAAAAATGACTAATAATCATTAGACGAATAAAAGGAAAGTAATGTGTATGATTTATTGGAAGGTCAAGAAAGTTCTAGAAGGAGTTCCACCTCCCTTGTAACTTGAGCTCCAAGTAAACTATACTATATAAACAAGGTTAGAGATTCATTGTTTGTATCTCTTGTGCACACACACAAACCCTAAACTTGTTTTTCTCTCCTTCTTTTCTAGTAATCGATCAAACAAACACCCTTAAAGGGTTGATCGATTTTCTTTATTAAACAAAATGTTTTGGTTTAATTTTGTGTTCCAAAACTAGCATTACTTTAACTTGTTTTAGTACGTGTGTACAAGAACGTGATACAATCACACTATTGATTGATTCTTGGATTGAATTACATAAGAGGTAAGGGGTAATTCTTATAATCCACATAAACCCTAATTAGGGTTCATAAGTTGAAGATTGCAATTGATTCTTGTTCGGGCTAGAATCACAAAGGTATGTTTACTATTTATATTTGATTAATTAATTACATGCTATATGATCTTGTTATAATTGCTTCCGCTATGCTCACTTGATGTGTTTGGTTTATTTTATATGATTGTCATGATATTATTATTCCAACAGCGCCGACCCAAAACCGCCCATGCCGTTCAAAATTAGCAATTATCATCGTTTTTCGAATAACATATAAAATTGTAGATTATTAACGTGTGAGAGGTTGGTATTATCTTCCAAATAACATGACACAAATTACGAAATACGTAGTAACATTTAAACGATGTTAGTCGACAAATTGGTAATCAAAGATCAAAACCATATATATTTATCTTTTTTGTAAAGTTCTTAGGAGCAAGTCAATTGTCATATGATTATTATCATCCCATTACTTGTTGAATTGGCAATTGTATATCTATATTTCTATTAAATAAGAAAAAAGAATAGTGACCAACTGAAAGGATGTGTTTTGGGGTAGGAAAAATGGGTGATTCGTAATTCAAACACCTTACACCAATTTCGAACGCAAAAGAGTTTGCGCTTCACTATTACCTAAAAGTCGCTTTCTAATATTTATGGTCTTGTGGGGTTTGGTGACATAGATTTTTGGATTATGTTGGAGTGAAAATAGAGAGAAGATGTGAGTTTTCACGTGAAATAATTTCCACAAAATTCAATTTGGGCCGGACTTTCCAAGCATTAAATACTACTATATGGAATTGGGTTGGTTTAGGTATATACCTTTGGTTTCAAAGCCTTTGAATTTCATTTATTATTTCCCTTCTTTTAGGTAAAGAATAAAGAGGATGTTTGTTCTTTTTTAGCTTCGCTTTTGGTATCAAACAACTTGTTTTTCTTTTGGGATTTGCTATTTAAGGGACAAAGTTAAGAGAGATAAACATGTATTATTAGTTGTATATTCGGTTGGTTGCGGGTAGTTATTTGCATAGAGTAGGCGGCTATTTTTTATGATACAATAACATTATGTATGTTCTAATAAGTTAAATGTAACATGTACGAAAGAAATTTTGCATTTTTCTTTTCTTTTTAATGTTTTTAATTTTCTCTTTATCTGCATGTTTCTTATTTTTAAAACACCTTAACTTTAAATAAACCTTTGAGCATGTGACATACACATTTCCTTACTCTCCATCAATTTTATTCGATTTGTCATATGTGATCATTACATTTTTAAACTTGTTATTAGGTACAAGTCATTTTCCATTTCATGGAGATTACGTTACAATATAATTACCCGATTTCATAGATAAGGTTGAAAGAACTGACATGTAAGTTTGTATGTTTAATTAAGCGGTTAAAAACTAGGTATTGTATGAAAAATAAACTTTTCTACATTAAACACCAAAACGGCAAAACCCTTTGACTTTGTTTTCATCTTAGCATGTTTTAGTGCTATGGTTTGTGTGGTGTTGATTTAGATATACAAGCAGGGTACCCGCTCGTTGCGGCGGTTGATACCATGTAAATAAAATTTTATACGAGTAATGTATTATATATTATTCATGACGAATGATAATAATATTATGGAGTTAAGAGGTATACAACCAATGTTTTGATAACCGGATTGGCCGGTTCATCCGGCAACCAGTTGGTCCAGAACTGACCAGCTGAACCGGACAAAACCACAAAAAACCACCAAAAATCGAGAACCGTTTGGGAAAGTGGTTCGTTGTACGGTCCAGTTTTAAAGACCATGTATACAATATAAAATGTAAAGTTATATTAATTGTATGAAGATTTATATGTTTAATTAGCTTGTACAATAAGCATATTAACAAGTATTTTTTTATGTAGGGGGTGTTTTTTTTTTATAACATTAAATGGAGAATTGAAAAGTCATATGGGTTAAAATTTATTGTATTAGATAGTTGTACTAATAGCTTAACTAATTGTATTTATTTAAATTTTATTTAAGAAATCTTAAAATTTATTAGGAGAGATGGTGCTAAATGCTTTATAAGTAGTATAGACAAATGGAGAATTGAAAAGTCATATGGGTTAAAATTTATTGTATTAGATAGTTGTACTAATAGTTTAACTAATTGTATTTACTTAAATTTTATTTTAGGAAATCTTAAAATTTATTAGGAGATAGGGTGCTAAATGTTTTATAAGTAGTATAGACTAGACGAATACTCATGCAAAACGACGGTGTATAGTGACAAATAATTATACTTAAGAATTTGTGGTTTTTCTATCTTTTAATGCAACTCTAAACTCTTATGTGTTCAATTTGAGGCCCCACACCCACACATATTCATGTTCCTATGATATGCCGACAGAGGCGGAGATAGGGAGGGGGCACGGTGGGCACGCGCCCCTCCTCTCCAAAAACTTGCAGTGTAAAATTTTTAGATGTTTGAGGTTTTTTCATCATTTGCCCCCCCAAAAATCTTTGCCTTTCATGAAAAGACAGTCCAAATCAGTGAGTGCACAACTTGTAGATTCTAAAAAAGATAAAATGAAGAAGAAAAAAAAGTTGATTGCTGTGTCTGAGTGGCTGCAAGTTGAAGAAGAAAGAAGAAGACAGCTAATACATACGGAATAGGTTTTTTAATTAGAAGCTGTTATTGTTATTGTAAAAGTAAGGTAGAACTTTTATTGTATTTTGAGCCCACCAATTTCCCTTCCAAAGCCCAACCACTTAAAAGACAAAACTATAACTTTACGGTTTACACTTACACACATTAACTTTATCCGTTATTAATTTTGGCAAGTGTTTTAGTACTAGTCTAACAATTTATGATTAAAAAAAATAATAATAAATAAATAAAAAAATGTCATTCTATTTCTACTACTTGTTTTAGTACTTTTATTTTTTCTTTCAGTCACAAATTTTTTTTCAATAAGGTGTTTAAGGTCTAATTTTATTTTCATATACGCGTTTTCATATTTTTAGCTTGATGTAAAAAAAAAAAATTTTTTTTTGCCCCCCCTCAATTTTTTTTCTGGCTCCGCCCCTGTATGCCGAAACACATATATACTTAAAGCATTAGAACTCGAAGTAAGGCATATAACCAAAAGTTTGAGGGCGCACACCCACATATATACACATCTGCTTGTGAACTAAGCTCGTGGACCTAACACACACACACACACAAAAAAAATAAAAATAAAAATAAATAAATAAATAAATAAATAAAAAAAAAAAAAAAAAAAATCAACCTTAATCTCAACCGAAACCAACTTATGCTGGACTGCTAGCTTATAATTACGTATGGACTAGGGTGTCTTTAGTGATTGAAAGAAAGATACCGCTACTTGTCTTTTTATTGGATTTGATTTGATAATACCCATGTTGGGTCACAGGTAGGAATACAACACAGTCTTCCTTTAATTTTTAACAATTGCTAGTGACGACATTTAATAAGTGAGACCTCTCAACTTGCCGTCATGCAAGGCTGAGAGGTAGCCCGCCTTACTCGCTTTATATAAACCATCATCACCTATTCACCTGGAACTCAACCTCCGATTATACCTGTATGCATCTCATTCTCATGTATGATGACCACCATATGAAGAACTCTTTCATCTTGAGCCTCATTTCGGAACCAGGCTCATATTAACTTGGCTTTGAGGGGTGTTATAATGGGCTCCAATTCATGGACCACGCTAATCAGGCTTGTATCCTATTGTCCACTACAGTATCGCTACCGGATCAACCCAACTAACCAACCCGATCTTTAGGTTCTGCCGATATTTAGATCGGGTAAATATAGAATTATCCCTAACAAATATTATAGTCGAAGACAACCTCAAAAGACAAAATCATCAAATTTAATTGACTGATCAAGTGATCATCCTCATCCAATATATATATATATATATATATATATATATATATATATATATATATATATATATATATATATATATATATATATATATATATATATATAATCTATTTACATTATGACATACTAGTATATTATATATATACTAAAAGGTAAGAGTTTACTGTAACAAGCACTGTGCTTGCTACAGTTGTATCTACAGTAACTTTTTTTTTTTTTTTTTTTTTTTTTTTTAGTATTAACGGTCGTTAGTTATTTAACGGCTGTTAACTAACGACCATTATCTTTAACATTTAAAAAAAAAATTATACGCACTTTGTCCTTTATCTCAGTGGTTCATTGTATTTTAGCCCTCAAATAATTTACATAAATGGTCCTTCATGTTATACATCAATTGCAAATTCAGTCCTAGGTAACTAACTTCATGTTAAGTAGCTAACGGCAACAAAAGAATTCCGCAGCAACGCGCGGGTACCAAACTCGTTGTATACTATAAATATTGTCGTCAATAAACTCTAAAGCAAATCTTTTGAAGGAAATTTTTTTAGCTAGAAATGTATCTCAAAATCAACTGAGTTACTTTACCAGATTTTAAATTTAGTTATTTACTTGATTATAAATGTAAATGTATTAATACAATCAACCTTAATCTGTAAATATAATACTCATAAATAATCAAATACTCTCAATATCTTTTCAGGAAAAAGCCAAACGCATAAAATAAAATTTGAGATAGTCAAAGACTCAAAGTGACGAAGTCATATCACGCCAACATAAAAATGGCCAGTTTTGGTTAAGTTTAAAGAGTTTATCTGGAAATATATGGTGTAAATTTAGTAATTCCCATAAATCTTGGGATCCTAGTAAAAAAATTTACGAATATCTAACGGGTAAACATTCTGTCCTTTTTGTCACTTTTCATGCAACGGTACTACATACTACATTATTTTATTCGTACCAGTACTGAATAATTAGGCTAGATGAAGAACGCATTAACTCAGCATAATATCAATTTTTTCTTTTTATAACCAACTTTACTTGTATCAACTTAGGTTGAGTGTAATAAGGTGACTGCATTCATCACAGTCATTTCAGCACCGTATCAGTTTTCTCTCTCTACTATCAACTTCACTACCAACTTATTGTAATAAAATAACCAACTTCAAACTACGTTGATCTTAGTAAAAGGTGCGCTAGACGCACGTGGTTCGAAGTTAATGCCAGATAGAAAGGATTCCGGTTATAGTTTTCCGTGCGATGGCTGATGGCCCAGGACGAGGCGGTACTTGTGATATTTCGGCTTGGGACGGATCTCCCTCTACACAAGCAAATAGTTGATAAAACTCCAAAATAGCATTTTCTTTTGATTTTTTTTTTCATCATTCAAAAAAGACAAAATTAGTTCAGGATAGCAAACATTTTCTAGAATTTCTCGTATATTCAACCCCATAGTTGATAATAGAACTAGGTATCACACTTAAACACATTTATACCCCACTAAAACACACACGCGCACAAAAAACACACACCCATGACTCGATCTTGGCCAAGACCGCAAATTTGCTATGGAAGACGCATCCTTCATGTGCCAACAAGGACGAAGACTCGATTTTCGTTTTGTTATTACGGGTGGTCTTAGTGTAATAACACAACAAACTTTATCACCAAAACATATCTCACTTAAATACAAATATACCATACAAAAACTATGTAATAAACTCATACTCAAAACAAACCTTCCACAACTCGATCGTCTACACGACAAAGTCTTCGTTTTTTTATCATCCAAGACACATGCTGTAAGGCGACTGAAACAAGAAAGACACGTCTTTACTGAGAGAAGACTCAGTCTTGTGTCCCATATTATGCAGGATCTTACCACTTTCCAATTTCTCGTAATCCTATTTCATACTCCATGAATTACCTTTCAAAGAATACTATATTATATTTAAAAAAAATGAGATTCAGGGCACGATTGGTAGGGTGAAATTCAGAGAAATGAAATGAAGTGCAGAAATCAAATCACAAAAATGAATTCTCACAGAAATTCAATATAAATTCCAGTGTTTGGTAACACTAGATAATTAAATCAAAAAATTATTATTATTATTATTATTATTATTATTATTATTATTATTATTATTATTATTATTATTATTATTATTATTATTATTATTATTATTATTATAAACATCACTTTATTAGAAATTCAAAAGATTTACAAGAAGTTAGTGGGAAACCGAGATACCAACTGGGCTCCCACACCTCTAACTATCGAAAAACTAATCCTACTAAAGATATGAGCAGCATCACGTGCTCCAAAGTCTTGGGTCATCGAGAACTTTCGTATTCGCTTTAGTAAGGTCACTATATCCTTCTCAAGTTCCCCAAAATAAGAGAAAGAGAAAGGGAGGAACCTATATCCAATATCAACGCACTTAGCCTCATACTTGACACGTTTTTGTTGTGCAGCCTCAATCACCGCACGACCTGACACAAAATCAACCATACCAGTTTACGTCAAGGGAGATGACCCAGTCAAATCAACACATACATCAAGCCCTCCGTCCCACGAGTAGAGCAACATATCAGCTGGACGTAAGGGTTTGTCCATTTCCCCACAAAGCCCAATATCAACCTCTTTACGAGCCGAAATCCCCGACCGAGAACATATGTCAACAAGTACATCGCGTACCATGTTATGCCGATGTTTAATGCCAATAATACCAGCACAAGATAGAGCATGGTCCTCATAAATATCCCCATCAAAGATCCTGGAACAAGCTGAGCACGGCATCTGAATAGAGAAAATGGGGACACCTAGTCGATAACATAAAACGCACCGATAGGTCCTAGCATTCATAGTTTGTCCCAACGCAGAAATCGGAACCACCCTAAGCTAGTCCGAAGTGTAATCCTCCATTTATTATTATTATTATTATTATTATTATTATTATTATTATTATTATTATTATTATTATTATTATTATTATTATTATTATTATTATTATTATTATTATTATTATTATTATTATTATTATAGAAGAATTCATTTCCATCACTTTGTGAGTGGAAATCGATTCTTCACTTTTCACAAAAGATCCATTTTCAAAGATTTCAAATTCTCCACTTTATTTTTTCATAGATGTAGCAAACGTTGGAAATGATTTCATTTCCATTTCTCTCATCTCAATTTCTTGTACCAAACATGCCCTCAAAGTTTTCGACTCGGTTTCTTGGGATTTCATCTTCCAAATATTGCAATTTATGGGATTCGGACAACCTTGGATTTCATCGATCTGAGGTTTGCCTTCTTTTTGTTAGAACTTCTGTTTCAGTTAATGGAAGCCCCTCGCGTGAATTCACTCTTCATCGGGGGTTAAGACAAGGAGATCCTTTTTTCTCAATTTCTTTTCATTTTGGTGATGGAAGGGATAAATGTGGCTATTAAAGACGCCATTTATGCGGGTCTTTTCATGGAGCTAGAATCGGTTATCTCCAGATCTCACACTTACTATTCGCAAATGACGTTCTTATTCTAGGTAAGTGGCTCGCTCAAACATCCAAGGTATGGTCCAATTGTTACAATGCTTCCATAAGTTATCGTGTCTCAAGTTAAATTTGCATAAATCTAATTTTTACGGAGTATGAGTTAATTCTGATGAGGTGAGGAACTTAGCTACGTTAACGGGCTACAAATCTCAATCTTTGCCTTTTGTATACTTGGGGCTCCCGGTAGGCATGAACATGTCTAGGCTTAAAGGTTGGGATCCTATTTTAGCTAAGTTCAAAAATTGCTTATCTAAATGGAAAGCTTCTATGCTTTCAATAGGCGGTAGATCTACTCTCATTTCTTTGGTTCTTGGAGCCTTGGGAACATATTATGTATCACTATTCCCTATGCCGGTTAACATTGCAAAATAGTCTCGAGGCCACGAGGGCTAAATTCTTTTGGGGGTCTACTGTTGATGAAAGAAAGATGCATTGTATTGAATGGAAATCTGTTTTCGCCTCTAAGAAATATGGAGGTCTTGGGATTGGAAGTTTACAAGCTTTAAACCTTTCTCTCATCCAAAAATGGAGATGGAGATATGTCCATAATCATAATGCTCTTTAGGTTAAAGCGTTTCTTCGATTCATGGCCCTTTTTAGTGTAATGGGTCATTCATTGTAATGATTATTACATTGTATGATTATAAACAAATAAGATTTTTTCAATTCATCTTAATAATTCTTTCCATTTCCACTTTGTGTACAACATACAAAACACTACGTAAGGGTGTTGTTATGGATTCCTCTTGTCATATTTGATGCGTGGTTTTGCGCCCTCGCAAAAGGTTTTACCTCTCAAGGGATCTTGAGAAGCTTGCAATCCCCACCAGGCAGTGTACCTGACCGATGTAGTATAGTGTAGTGGCAAGTACCGGGGGATTGATCGTTCTCTCGGGGAATAGTATCGTTAGGATCAAAACTTAATTAAACTAGGTCTAGAGGTAAGGGATGATTCTTTTTGTATTTTTATAGTTTTTTAGAAAGCAAGTAAAAATCTCTGGTTTTGGAAGAGTGGGCGGAATTAGTTGCTAGTCAACTAACCCAAATATCTACTAATGCAATGAAATAAAATAACAAGAAAGTAAATTTGGAGAAAAACAATAATAAGAGAAACGTGTTTAATTAGATTTCACTACTCCCTAGCTATCTTTTACTAGTTGATTAGTTTGTTACAATTGCGTGGATGACGGGTTATATTCCTTAATACCATTCGTAGGGTCGTGTACGATCTTCCCTAACTTTATAAGCTTCTACTTCTTCCTATGTCGAGCCGATTACTAGCTCCTAACATGGCCTCCTTAGTAGTTACTCATGCATTAAATATAACCAATTAATCGTAGTATACATCCGATTCATGTTTCTTAAGACATTCAAGCATGTTACCAATTGGAAGTCTGCTAGTTTTTTAAGCCTAACATCGAAATCATTCATCCAATACAATTAATAACAAACAACCAACCAATAATCAATAGCTAGGTTTCATTACATCTAAGCAAACACAAAGAAAACCTAGCCTAGCATGTTAAAGTAAAGACAAGCATAAGATATAATCAAACAACACATAGACATATTGAATGATTATTGGAAGACTTATCTTTATTAAAACATGGATGATAAAAGGGTGAAAAACCATGTAAAATTCGACATAGGGTTTCTCCACAAGTTCTCCCAAAAGTCTCTCTAAAATTCTCCCCTTAATACACGAAAATTAGAAAACTATATACAGATTTTGTGGTCTGACTGCATCACGTGTTGATTCTGATGCCGTCAACTCGCCGCCAAAGAAATCCTCATATTGCCTAGATCCAGATCTGATGCCGTCACGTGTAATCTCCCAAAAACTTTCTGGCACGTCTCGTTATACTTTTTATCCACTTCTTTGCCATAACGTGACGTCGTCACATGCAATATGTGACGCCGTCAGGTACTATTCCCAGCTTGATTTGGAGACTTTGCCGTTTTCTTCACTTTTCGCTCCAAAAACGTCCAAAATGCTTCCTTTTTCCAGATTTCTTCTCCAAAGTACCTAAAATGACAAAAGGAACGATTAAGGGCAATATTTGATCAAATAATCTCGACTTAGGGCTTAAATGACCCCCTAAAAGCTGTACACTTTTCATCTCATCAATATTTTATCTCTTCTGGTCATATTTTACACTATTAATAGTAGACTTAGGATCAAATAAGAAGAAACCTTAAAATGAGAAGGATGAGAAATAATTATAAATACACAGTAGAGATGCATCGACTTGAATTAGATGCATCTCTAATCTTTTAGATGCACCATAATATATTTTATAGCTAAAAATTAGATGCATATACATATATTAGATGCATTTTATCAAGTTATACAAATTTTATGTATTTTTCGCCCTCTGCGAGTCAAATTTGTTGCTAGTACTATTTTACATCGTTTTCACTTCAAAATCACTTTCGATACTAAGTGAGATGCATCTAAATGAATAGAGATGCATCTAATTCAAGTCGATGCATCTCAAATATGTGATTATAGTTATTTCTCATTCTTCTCATTTTAAGTTTTCTTCTCTCTGTATCCTTACCCATTAATAGTATAAGATAGTTTTTTATTTTTATTTTTTTGAACAGCAAGTTAATACAATATGCATCTGAGTAGGTAGAGCCCAACACAGATTATTACCTAGAAGGAAAACCAAGTGAGGCTCGAACTTGAGACCTCATGGAAACAACCTCCCCCAAAGCTTCTTAGGAGACCTCAAGTGGCCAACTGAGCTAATCCCAATCGGTTAAGATAGTTTCTTTTATTAGTATATGTTTTATATTTTTTTTGTTTTGTATTGGTTTTCGTTACATATTTTTTTGTCAAACTTTATATTTTATGTTATGTAATTTTGGGTTTTTAGTCTTATAGTAAAAATAAGACTAAAAAACCAAAATTACATAACATAAAATATAAAGTTTGACAAAAAATATGAAACGAAAACCAATACAAAACAAAGAAAATATAAAACATATACTAATAAAAGAAAAAGGTGATCTTTAAAAAAACCTCCTACCTCCCTCTAAAAAATAAAACCTCCTACCTCTCTCTAAAAAAACTCAATCCGAACCTCAAACAAATCTCTACTTTCTCCGGCGGTCGGTCTTAGCCGGCTGTCTGGACCTCCTTCTCCCATTCCTTTCTTGTACTTTTCCTCTTCCTTCAATAAAAGCCTTCTCACTGATCTGTCATCTCCCATCTTCGCCGCTGCCGCTGTTGTTGCTGCCGCCACCGCTGTCTTCTGCTCAGATCCGTTACCATCCTTTCTCTTCTGCTCAGATCTGTTGTGGTCCGTCATCGATGGCTTGCTGCTGCCTTGGGTTTTGACTTTAGATCTGTTTGGTTTAGGTGTGGCTCCTTTAAATATGCTCAGTTTTATCTTCTATGTATGTTTTATGTACTTTGTGTACTTTTGTCAAGCTACATCTTCATATGGTTGTGTCTACCAAAAGCTCACTTTGGTGATTCCCCCACCCTTGTATGATGTTGCTGTAGTCTGTCACAACTATTATAGTGTATGTCTTGTTTTTTTTGGACGGCAACTTTTATTAGAAACCACTAGCAAGGAGCTAGAGCAAAATTACAAAGAAATCAAATAAGGATGCTGAAGCCAGCTATTCCAACTAAAAGTGCGATTACATCTAGCTCGGCACCAAGAAAAAGAACGCGAAACAATGTCGTCAAAAATAACATCTTTTCGAGGAATTTGAGCCGTAAAAAGCAGTTGGTTCCTGTAATTCCATAAACACCACCACGTTACGTAGAAAACCCCTTCCAGCAACCCTTTAGTTGTAGAACATAACCTTAATGAATTGAACCAAGAAATCCAATCCGAATACGAACCAAGAGGCGACCACGTTAAGTTCCACCATCGACATACAAGACGAACAACTTCATTGGCCAAACTACAACTAAATAACAAGTGTGATGTATCTTCAAGATCTGCATTACAAACCGGGCATAGTAAAGAAGGAACCTGAATACCTCGCTTCGTCAGGTTCAATCGAGTGGGTAGTCGATCAAGATAGACCTTCCAAGCAAACATGTTAATTTTTATCGGGATGGATTTAACCCATCTCGTGGCAGTAGAGTCTTTTGGGAGAAAACACTCATCGAGAAGCATGCAAGCATCTTTGACACGAAAGACCCCTTCCCCATTCAAGTCCCAAACCCATCTATCCTCCAAATTTGTCAAAATTTTCGTCTCAATTAACTTTTGAAGAAGGTCTAACTAGTGAGCTTCGACACCTCCTCTAACAGTGCGCCGAAGAGAAAGAGCAACCGAATTCTGCAACTTATCAGCCACTGTACAAATTTTGATGCCCTCCAAAGTGTAAATACGCGGAAACATATGACGAAGTTGAGTATCTCCGGTCCAGATATCATTCTAGAACTGCGTGCTCGTACAATTAGCCACTCGAATTCTACTGTGAGAAATCATGTCAATGCCTTGCGCTTTAAGGACATTAATTTCCCGGATAATAGTGTTCCAAATCGAAGAGCGAAAAGGGGACACATTTAGTAACTTTGAACCATGCATAGATGTGATGAAACGACACCATAAAGAGTTATCCTGAGAGATGAACCTCCACACCCACTTGAAAAGAAGCGCCCTATTTAACGCATAAAAACTTGAAACACCTAAGCCTCCATATTTTTTTGACGCAAGAACCTTAGACCATTTGACCCACGTAATTTTCCTCTCGTCGCCTTGAGTTCCATTGAAAAAATTCCTGCAAATGGATTCCATTGAGTGCAACACCGACTTAGGCACCTTGTAAAGGGACATGTGATAAATAGGAGTGGATCCTAAGACCGATTTAAGAAGCGTAAGCCTTCCTCCGACTGATAAAGTTTTAAGCTTCGAATTCGATAAACGAGCCTTAAGTTTGCCAAGCGTATCATCCCACGCCTTTATAGTCGAACTATTACCTCCCACCGTCACCCCTAAATATTTAAAATGGGTTTTCATAACCGAGCACCCAAGTTTGAAAGCTGCTGCAGTAATAGAATCATTTGACAAGCCCACTCCAAGAAGTTGGTTTTTTTTTTTAGATTAATCTTAAGGCCTGATGACAACGAAAAGCAATGAAGAATATGCGTAATACCAGAAAGATTAGCATTAGACCACTCACCAATGAACACCGTGTCATCCGCATAAAAAAGGTGAGATATCGTAAAAGAAGAATCAATCTTGATACCCGTAAAAATCCCCGCATCAACAGCCCTAGAAAACGACAAATGAAGAGATTCCATTATAAGAATAAACAGGTATGGAGCCAATGGATCCCCTTGTTTCAACCCACAATGAAATTGAAATTCGGAGGTCGGACTTCCATTAATAAGAACTGAAGCCATTCCCGATTTTAAACTGCCACTAATTTAAGAACACCATTTGGACCCGAAACCAAAAGATCTTAGGACGTTATCTAAGTAGTCCCACCTTATAGAGTCATAGGCTTTAGCGAAGTCTACTTTGAACACAATGGCCTTCTGTTTTTTATGTTTACACCAAGATAACAATTCGTTAATGATAAAAGGACCATCAAGGATTTGTCTATTTGGAAGAAACGCGGTTTGGACGTCCGAAACAAGATCAGAAATGACCATCGAAAGATGAGTGGCTAAGACTTTTGTGACAGCCTTGTAAAGGCTCCCAATCAAGCTAATGGGCCGATAATCACTAACGAACTTTGGATCATGAATTTTCGGGATAAGAGCAACAAAAGAAGAATTACAGCCCTTAGTGAACGAGCTATGCTCAAAAAACCATTCAACCGCCACACATAAATCTGGTCCAATAATATCCCAAAACTTACGAAAGAATTCAAAAGTAAATCCGTCCGGCCCAGGTGATTTGTTCTCTCCACAATCCCACACCGCATTACATATTTCATCTCTAGTTATCGGATTCTCCAACTCAGCAACCTGATCAGAGTTCAATTGATTAGGAAAGCTAAAGTTAAGCCTACAACGATTGTTAGTCGGAGCTTGAAATCGAGTAGCAAAATGCGAACGAAATTCTTCTTTGACACGACAAGGGTCGTCCATCCATTCACCATCAACCATTACTCCCTTAATCGCCAGATTAGCACGTTTTCGATTGATAATACCATGGAAAAACTTAGAATTTTCATCTCCCTCTATAGCCCACTGAATCTTTGCCTTTTGCATAAAGTCTCGAGCGTCAGCTGATTTGATATCTTGCATTTGCTTCAGCAGATCCAAACGAGACAGGAGAATCTCTTCGTTAACACCTCGTTGGTCTAAAACTTTATCAATGTCGCTCAACTTGGAACTAATATCTTTGATACGACCCAACTGTTTTTGTTTTTGATTAGTAACCCATATCCGAGTCTCCTTTTTCAAGATTTGCAACTTCTTCTTGAAGCCGACCATCTTGTTTCTATCATCAAGGGCAATAACATTCCATGTTTGCGACACCAACTGATCAAAACCATGTAAACTAAACCAAGAATGATACATCCGAAACGGAGTAGCTCCATAGTCGGTAACCACCTCCCGAAGCAAGATTGGTCGGTGATCTGAAAGATGTCGGTCAAGGCATATGCCTGTAATATGAGGGAATAAAAAGACTAGCCCTTCTGTCACAAGGAAGCGATCTAATTTACTCATTTTAGTAGCCGACGGATGAGACCAAGTAAAAGAGAATCCTTCCAGCTGAATTTCAACTAAGCCCGAGTTCGATATGAAATAATTGAACTCATTAGCCCCTTGTACGTTGAATACCGATCCTATACGTTCTTCCACGCATCTGACTTCATTAAAATCGCCCATGATCATACAATCTCCTTTCCAACGAGTGATAAGAGATGAGATGTAGCTCCACAAGGAACGCTTGCCAATAGTAGATTGAGGAGCATAAATGGAAATCATTAATAACTTCGCCTAATTAGGAGTCCAAGTTCCATATAAAGCAACAAAGTTGTCCGAGATAATGTGCTGCTCTTTATGAAAAACATTTAGATCCCATGTACATAAAATGCCACCTGAATTACCGACAGCTTCACTAATAATATGATCGAATTTGTAGTTACCCCATCACAATTTGACATCCATATCAGAAATATAATCCATCTTGGTTTCTTGAAGCGTTAAGAAATTCACCTTATGTTTGATATTTAACTCCCTGATCCAATCTTTCTTAGCCTTGGATCCTAGGCCTTGAATATTTAACGACAAACAATTCATTGGAAAACGTTGTGAACTCCTTGTGATCCAATAATGCTCTCCATATCTTTCATACACCCTTCCATTGAAAACCCCATGGTTTGACCAACCTTGATCATGTTGTCTAGAACCTCTAAAATAGAGCCGCCTTTTTTGTGTTCATGCCCAATATCACGAGTTTCAGAAGAAAGATGCTCATCTAATGACTATGCATCCTCCACAATACGTGAGCTTAAACCTTCAGATCGACCGTGTGACTTAGCTTGATATGTACCTTTCACCTCCTGTTCGTCTATATTCACATTTACTTTCTCGGGTGTAAAACCTGGGGGGTAAGGAATACTCATATCCAACCCGGAGTTTGCCTCGCCTTTTTCATTTTTCTTAAGCAAATCATAAATAAGGATCACTAGAAATCTCCTTTTCATTTGGTGAATGTATCGGATCTTGCTCATTACCCAAATTATCATCATGTTCTCCAAAATAAGTATCTGAAACCCTTTCATCATCACTTTCAACTTCCAAGTTCACTTGTTTACTAGTATTGACGTTATTCACATCAGCACCCTTAACGGACTCATCATCAGAACAGTACACAACATCGGTAATATCTTTGAACACCGGAGACCATACAAATAGTTCTTTAACTCTTAACACAAAAAAATTTCCTTTGATAATAACCTTAAAATTTTCAAGAATATTATCCTCATGTTTTGTCTTAATACAGATACGTTTACGAGCAAAACTATCATCCTTGCATTCTTCTAGATCCATTACCTCTCCCCATCTAGACCCGATCTTATTAAAAGTAGCGTGTGACCAAGAGTGTAAAGGTACACCCTCAATGTCAACCCAAACGATCCGTTCCTTAGAAACGAAGTCCGATTGGGCATTGCATAAGTGACTAAACCAAGATGCAATACCAACATGCTGCATGAATTTCGATTTAGTCTTAGCCGATTCTAATTCAATCGTAACCCACAAGCCACCTAAGTACACAAGTTTCACTTTTTGAAACCCCTAACTGGATAATAAAACATGTAAATTGTTGATGGAAGAGAAATGCTTAACTTCCCCCATAACATAATTATATAGGTTGCGTTTCACCACACATGAATCATCCAGTACCATGGCAGGTGATGAAGGTAAAGGCAAGGAAATATTTGGTTTACCTTTCAAGGCCGATACAAAAGAAGGAGCACCAGTATTAACATAACTGATTGGATGATTGGCCGGGAAGAGTGAAATGGAGAACGTTCAAACCGAGCAACATTAGCGTGCAAATGCATTCGCCCAATCCATAAGGTGCAAAGATTTCCAACCAGCCTATCAACATCAACAACCTTAATAAAATGAACGAAAGCAAACCGTTTCCCTGCTTTCGATTTACGATTGGGGATGAAAACATCAACCACAGTCCCATAACCCTGACATACCTCCCACAGTTCTTTAGACGTAGTATTATCAGGGAAATTCGTCACAAAAAAAGATTTGGAGATCAAACGTGTATGATCTGCGTTACTACGAAGCCTAGCCGCCATGAATGAAAAAAGAAATTCTTAAAAAATTCCTTTTTAAGAATGAAGGTTTTTGGATTGAAGGGAGATGATTGGTGTGATTAAGGTGAGGTAATTGAATTGGAGGTGAGATAATTGAATTGATTGGTTTGATTAAGGTGAGATAATCGATTAGTTTGATTGAGATGATGGGATCAGGAAGAGCCAAGATCCAGGTTGATGATAGCCATGGGAGGAGCGTGTATATCTTGTTTTGGCCTAACTTGTTACCTTGTGTATTTTGTCTGGCAAGTCGGTTTCGATTTTGTCCTTTATATTTTCATTTATGAGGAGTGAAATGCTATCTCTGTTAAAAAAAAATAAAAATAAAAAATCTTATAGTAAAAAAAATAAAAAAAAAATAAAGGTATGAATATGGTACAGTAACACATAAATTAATCAATGCAATCAATCACAACGTTCATTATATAAAGCTGAAATTTTCTTTTATAGTTTTATCTTTATCAACAGTAGTCAGTGTTAAAGTAATGGATTTATTTTCAGGGAGGGATAACCGGACCCTCCTTAGGGAGGGTTTGTTGACTTGACCAAGCTGCCGTCGCTTGTACTGTCTGCTTTAAAATTTGTACATTCTGGCTAAAGTAGATGGACCCCCCATGGTAGGGAGGGTCCGGTAGACTTGCATGGTTTTGCTATCCCGAGTTCCAGATCAAAACCCTTTACCACTTTAATCATACAAAAACTCAGAAGCAGTTTCCTCCACTGTCTTTTCATCTTTCGCATTTCTATATTACTTATGTTTAGACCTTCGTGTTTTACTCGGTGGCTAATATACATTTTGTAAAACAGTATCTAATGTGTTTTATGTAAAAATAATTCTATGATATCAACTTACGTGAAAGTAGCATCTTAAAAATTATAAGTGAAACTAAGATATGAATAAATAACGGGTTATTAACTCTTCCCCGAAAGTAAAAGGGGTTAAAAATGAAATACTGTTGCAACTGTATATACAGAGTTTGATCTATATCATCTAAGAATGACTTGGTAAATAAATCTACACGTAAAATTACAAAACTATAGACGATGCCATTCGAATGAATCTACTTTTAATCTATAGGAAAATCATAAACTTTACAATATGGGACACCATGTCAATTTTGTTTTCTATTGGACTTCTAGTAGGAGGAAAGAATTTAAAGCTATAATGGTTTAATCTGAATGGTTTTGTAGCTTAGGGCTAGAGGTAATAAGCCATCCAAGGACGCGTCTTATGCCTTGGTGGCACCTTTAAAAACGCGTCATAACTAAAAAGCATTAGCTCGTTCAATGAGTGAGTCGTGAGTTTTTGAGAGAACTCGATGGTTTGGACAACATACTTGTGTAAAGAGAAGAATTCGGGTGTGTGAGTATATTGGAGTATATTTCGATGGTAATATGATACGACCCGGTTAGGGGTTGTATCGGGATAAGGCACCACTTCAAGCGTGTGCTGGCTCCGTCAGAAAATAGAAGAGAAGAACTAGAGATTTGTTTATTAACTTTTGATTGATTGATTATAATTAATGATTACAAAAGTATTTATAAGACAAAGTAAACCCTAAGACCTAAATAAGCCATGGGCTCGGGCCCAGGCGTATCATTCCCAACTCCTTCAAAACCACCTTGCCCTCAAGGTGTTTTCTTAAAACATTCTTAATCGACTTTCCTAAAGAAACATGAAAATAATCTTAAACAAAGACATGTAAATAAAGATAGATTATATGACATAATCTTTATGCCATACGTTTGGACTTCTTGAGTTGTTTGGGCAGTCCGTCCTCCTGCAACATTGGCGTAATCCGAGATCCCATAATCTTCTTTAAATTGCAGCCTTCACCTTTTTCTTCTTTCGTATTCCTTTGCCTTGGACATAACACAACATCATTCTTCCGTCTCCCGCTACACATGCCATAACACTCCCCACTCCTTCAAAAATCACCTTGCTCTCAAGGTGATACGAAAAATATGCAGATTGAGAGTCCGCTAATTCCTCGCTTAAATTCAAATTTATTTCATCCAAACCACTATCAAATTCACCACCTCCATCCTTAAGTGTCGATATCACTCTACTCAACTCATCCTCGACAACCTTAAGCACTTCGCCACCACCCACAACCTCTTCAACTCCAATATACTCATCAGCATTGAATGACTCTTCAGCCGCTTTAAGTGAAGCAAATTCACCCTCTAATGGTAGAATGACATCTATTTTCTTTTCAACGATATGCTCGTTCTCTTCCCTTGCAATTGTCTCAAAACGAACCTCGGTGATACGAGCTTTGAAGAAGTCTTCTCCCAAAGTTAAAGGATTGGACCTCAAAATTTCCCAAATATCTAGGTTCGCGAAGCGTGTTTCCGCCGCACGGGTCAATGAAAAAGCTTCGTCTAACATTTTGGGATTTGACCGTAAGAGTAAACATTGTAGATCCAGTTTAAGTCCAGAGATATAAAACGATATAAGTAAAGATTCAGATATCCCTGTTACTCGATTTGCAAGTACCATAAACTCACTCTGATATTCAGCCACGTTACCCAATTGCAAGAGCTTAGATAGTGCGTCCCGATCGCTGTTGCCCGATGCCATGGACAATATCTCGAAGAAGAAATTTTTTTTTCTGATGAACAGTAACTCGTGAACAGTAGCCGTGAATAGCGATCGATGAACAGTACTCCTGAATGAATAGTGCTGGTAAACAGTGTTCGTAGAACAGTTTTTTTTTTTTTTTTTTTTTTTTTTTTTTTTTTTTTTTTTTTTTTTAATTGGAAACCCTAATCAAAAACCCTCTCAACGAGAGCTCTCAATGAAAGCACCAATTGATACGACCCGGTTAGGGGTTGTATCGGGATAAGGCACCACTTCAAGCGTGTGCTGGCTCCGTCAGAAAATAGAAGAGAAGAACTAGAGATTTGTTTATTAACTTTTGATTGATTGATTATAATTAATGATTACAAAAGTATTTATAAGACAAAGTAAACCCTAAGACCTAAATAAGCCATGGGCTCGGGCCCAGGCGTATCATAATATTGGTTTGTTACTACAATATGTTTGTGGTGATGTTAGTTTAGGAGAAAGAAATTAACATAATGCTGAATTATGTTTGCGGTCTTTTTACCACCAGCCTAAGAGCATGACTTACTTTTTGGTTGACTTACATTTTTGTGCCGCTACACGTCATTTTTTGTGTCATAGGACAACCCTTTCACTCACACCACAAAAAATAACTCCCCTCGTAACATGTCATCACATGCTATTTGGGCCTCAAATTTTTTATTTATTTAAACTAACATAATTTTTCATTAATTAAACAATTAACATCAAACTTAAAATAAAATCTTTGAAAAATAAAACTAATAATGTTTATTTAAACTAAATAAAATATTTGTTAGGGTCACCTTTGATTTAAAAAATAATAATAAAATAAATAAATAAATAGTACACAAGGAGTAAACTTGTAATATTGTTTACAAGTTATCAGAAAAAAATACATTGTCTATTTGGTTCTTCCCCTTCTTTGTTGCACACACACTTCACACACACACACATACACATTAAACACCAAACGCACACAACAAAGAAAAAACATATACACCAAACACAAGCATGAACACAACAATAATACAATGTGAACACATACATTTTGATCAAAAAAAGAAAAGAAAACCACCACCTTTCGCCATAATGCACGCTACTGGGCTGGCGTACTTGGCCGCGCGACACCTTTGGCATGGTGGCCGGTGTCATGGCGCACAGCCATGGTGCACACCAATGGCCCTTGGCACCCCCTCCCCCACCATGACACCCAATGCTCTAACTTTATGCCAATTTTTATTGAGTTTAATAGCCTTTACAGAAGAATCTGAGGGTGTAAACGAGCCAAAGCGTTCATGATATATTCAGGAATGGGTTGGTGAAAGCTTAAACGAGTTAAGTTGAAACTAGTTTGCGCCTTGTTTGAGGCTCATTTGTTAAAAGAGCATGAGCCTCATGCCTAAAGCTCGAATATGGTCATGAGCTTAAAAGAACCTTAGCAATACCTTGTACACATATAATTGTGCCTATACTTATGTATATCATACACGCGATCTCAAAATACATAAATGGTCCGAGCTTTATACCTAAAGCTCGATTAGACTCCCGAGCCTAAATAAACCATAGAAATATAAATAGATATGTGTAATTGTATATGTACTTGTGTATATTATATAGATGAGCTATATAAATAAACAAGTTCGAGCCTAGTGTGTTAAACAAGCCATCGAGCATTTGTTCGTTTAGGTCAATAATATAAACGAGTCAAGCCTGAGTTTGTAGAATAATTACAAGGTGAGTCAAGCTCGAGCTTCATGAATTTTAAACGATCGAAAATCACACTCTGACATTCTAGGGTTTAGCTCGGCTCGTTTTCACGCCTACATTAGAGCACCACTTGAAATTACGAAAGATGCGAGAACACTATCATGATTTTAATGTGTCCCACCGCACGGAACATCACCCGATGCCCTCCTCGTCCTGCAACAAAAATACAAATGAGGCTTGAACCATACATCACCCTGAATGCTTGTATGTGTTGTGTTAATAAAAATAATGTCAAAAACGTTATTTGCATTGTTCGGTCTCTATACGTTTTGATAATCACAAAATATAAAAACATGATACTTAAAGTTACGTTTAATAAGTTTTTAATCGAGAAAACTCGTTCGTCAATGTATCTACTACAACGTCACTTCAGGTATGAACAAACACGATACCGACATTAGTAAAGTGATCAAAGATTTTATTTTCTCAAAACTTCGCATTTTTATGTGACAAAACATTTTTACAAAAGTATTTTTGTAATAAAGAAGAAATGTTTTATTAAAGAAAGTAAATTTGAATTTCAAATCTTCCAACAACCATTTTCCCCGCCTAAATCAAATAAGTTTTTCACCATATAAACTTTCACCACATCAGGACAAAAATGGAAGCGTCTGTCGGGACGGTCCCCTAAATGGGACGACGCTCCCTTAGTGATAAAGGATCGTCCGCCTTTAAGGGACCGTCCTGTTACACCCCTTGCCCGCTATGACCAAAAACATTGACTTTTACGCGGAAATGACCCAACTTTAAGAGACATTATGTTACTCTTTTGTCCATTGACAAAAATCTATAAACATTCAGACCTTTAAACTATTTTTAAATGAAACTAGAATCAATTACCTTTAAAACGACAGGTGACATGACCTTTAACGAGTCACGGATGATTTTATACGAAATAAACCAAATGACCAAAAACTGGAGCATATGGCTTTATGCTTTTGGGCATACAGCCATATGGTCTACTCAGAAAACATGTCAAACCCAACTATAACATACGGCTTTACGCTTAAAAGCGTACAACCATATGGTCTACTCAGAATCATATTCACATAGCGTACAACCATATGCTCATATGCATATGACTTTATGCCCTTGTATCAGAAAATGTCCCAAAATATACTTTATACATTTTACAAACCCCCCTATAGTTTCTATAATTGGTATCAGAGCTACGTCACTAAAGATATTTAAAGTATAATGGACTTTAAAGCTTGAATCGATCTATTGAGTCTGAAATATATCTAGAAGGGCGTTCCTTAAATGAATCACCATTTTTAAAAAATACTAATTTTATTGAATGGAAAAATAGATTTGAAAGTTATGTGAAATCAATAGATCATGATCTTTGGCATGTCATTTCAATTGGTGATTTTCAACCAATGGATACAAATTTTGAAAATTAAACTGAAGTTTTCAAAAGAAAGTTTTGTAAAAATATTGAAGCAAAGATAATGATTTATAAAACTTTGTCGAGAGTTGAATACGAAAGAATATTCTTTTGTCAAATAAAAAATGATACATGGAAAAATCTTTTAAACTTTTATCAAGGAAATTGTCAAGCCAAAGATGATGATATTAATCTTGAACTATTCTTCACTTTTGAGGAAAAATTAGTAGAGAGACATTTGGTTAAGTTAAATACATGTGCTACTAGTTCAAATATTTTTAGTGAAGGTCATGATGTCGACAAGGACTTCATAAGTAACCTATAACTATAACTCATCAAAGAGTCTTGTAGTGATACGGAAGAAGAAGACAGCATACCATTCAAATGCGATATATGCCAAAAGGTTGAAACTTCAAGTGAGGTACACTCTAAAATTGAACATTTTTGTTATGATCCATTTATTCTAGAGTTTTCAAAATCAGAAAATGAACTTAAAAATCTATGCAACTTAAGTCGAAAATCATTTTCAAAAAGTGAATCTTTAGAGTCATACGAAATTAATTTTGAAAAAGAAATCCTTTTAGATGATAAAATGTCTAGACTTGAAAGTGGTATAGAAATTGATCTAGAATGTAAAGTGTGTCAAGATTACAAAAGTAAAATTAAGAATGCTAATGAAATGGCTAACATACTAGCTAAATTTGAGAAGAGTTCTAAGTCTCTTAAAGAGTTGATAAATAGTCAAAAGGCATTTGGAGATAAAAATGGGTTAGGCTATAATTCGTGTGAGTCTTCATTAAGCGAGTCAAAGCAAATTAAATTTGTAAAACCTCTTATACAAATCTAAAACTAGTTATCTTGGCAACTAAGTATCTTTGAAGTAATGGTCTCTACAAATGAAAGTCAAGAAAACCATCACTGGTTAAAATTCTCTAGAAATCAAGATAATGTGTAAATGAATAATTTTGTTCCTCGTTGACATCCTCACTATGTGCATATAAATGCAATAAATGTCTTTGACTAACCATCTCGGACCCATGAGAAACTGGGTACCAAGTTTTCTTGCAAGTTATGTCTTTAGATGAACGAGGGAAGCTACTCAAGGATATGAATGCACGTCTATACTATCGTCGCACATGTGAAGACTTCTCAATAATCCAATCGTGTATCACGTACAAAACATCTCACGGTAACGTGCCATTAGGGATAGCTAGCGGCTAAGGTACTATTTTTTCAAACCTTAACTATCATGCTTGCTATGTGCTATTTGCTATGTGCGTATATGATCATCTGCTTGTTTGCTGAATGCTTATGTGTTATGTGTCATTTTAGAGATTATTGTTATGATAGATGATCTTAAAATTAGACGTTTTGTCTAAATGTTTATCCTTCTTTGGATTCAAGCAAATATTTAGAAACAATGGTCTTACCACCACCATTATTAATATCGACTTCTAACGTCTATTAATCACTATGGATGATGCACACTTTTAACTTCCTCTACACCTCTTCTCTTCTCTTTTTCTCGTCTATGACTCTTCTCGGCATCGACATGATTGACTTCTAGCCTACCTGTTGCAAGTCTAGTATTTGAATCTCGCCTCGTTCGCATTTCTTCTATTTATTCTATCTCGACTCTATTCCCACTCCTAATTCAGTGTGTCGTAAATCTCAAGTCTCTTCTACTTCTTCTGTCTCGATTATACTCAATACCCATTCCTCAGCCTACTCGTATGTATCATGTATATTCCATGTCTAGAACTCCTAAGTTCATGTTTTTAAGAGTCCAAACAAAACGCTTTTCAATTTCAAAAACCAGTCAAAACTTCTAACCCTTTCTGCCGACGGCCCCAACCTAATGGCGATCCTTTATGTATAAAGGACCGTCTGGCTTTTTGCATTGGTTCCCCATTTTCCCTCTTTCTTAGTCTCAGTAAAAAAAACCAAACACCCCATAATACTGCAGCAGTGGCGAAAATTAATCCAACGTATCTAAATCCTTAATTACTTAACTAAAACAAAAATCAAAGGTTTGGAATTCAAGATTATCCATCACTCCTACATACTAATAATATATTGTAAGTCAATTTAATCTAATCATTTCTTAATTCGAATTTAGGGTTCTTAAGAATATAATATTAAAAATTGGGGATCTTCGATTCTTTAAGAAATTAAGTGCAATGAATACTAAATCCTAACAATGTATCACTAACAACACTTGTATTAATGTATGAATTGGTCAAATAAGTGAATTTTTAAAAGTGTCAAAAATATGATTATCCCCAATCCGAATGTGATATTGTTAATCATGTTTAGAAATGTAACAAAAAATGTAATTATGCATTGTTAATACAAGTCAAAAACGTTTTCATAACCATGCAACAAAATGGATCAAGATTTTCGAAATTAATATTATTTTTTGGAACTTAAGGAGTGTTTGATATAAGCTTGTAACATTGAACTAGCTAATCATAAGTTAATGAATATTACTGATTACGTATCTTCTTATAGGAAAATCATGCCTAAACCAATCGGTATAGATCATCAACGAACCCGAAAATACATTCCCATACTTTGCACTCAATACACTTCTCTACTTTCTCAAAACTCACAAATAATAGAAAGTCGTTGTACTCATGAGGGCCGTGTTGTGTTCCCGGACTTTGAGGACATCAATTACCTCAATGCCATGCTTGGTCTTGCAAAACTTGATTGTCTTTTCAAAATTAATGAACAAATTGTTCCTCGTTTTATTATTGAGTTTTATAGTCAATTTAGTTTAAGTGTCGATTCCGAATTTGAACTTCATGTTCAATTCATAATTAAATAAAGACTTTTCGCCTACACTCTTCCTGAATTTGGTCGTATTCTCGGAGTTTCCACCGTAGGGCATTGCTTGTTCACTGATAAATGGAGCCTTGATGCTCTCGCCAAGAGCACCCCTAAGCGTGGAAATTACTCCAATACTCCTCCTACTCCATGAGAAATAAAAACTCTTATTCAAAACCCACGAACCTCACCTCTCACTCAAACCCACAAAGGAGTCAAAACCCTTGTTGAAGAAAATCAAATTCTTACCAAAGAAATAGTTGATCATTTGAAAACATTGGAAGAAATTGTCCGTGAAAATGCCTTTTGTCTTGGTGGCAACCGGGATCATCTTCCCGCTTGTCTTGGTCATATGCTTTATTGTATTCTCACTTCGACGCCATGCAATTTAGCATTCTATATCGTTAGGAGAATGGAGTTTGTCATCAAAAAGGCAAAAATGAACTTCCCCTGTGGCATGTTATTTACTCGCCTTTATAATCATGTCATGGATAATTTTCCCGACCTTAAGTCAGAAGATTATCGAGTCTATGATCGCGTCATGTTTTCGCTCACTAAACACATCGAGTGTAAAACAAGGTCGGATTATGGGTCTAAAAGATCCTTATTTCTTGAGTCGTCCTCCGGTGTCTCATCCTCTCATCACATAGATGATGATGAAAACATTGGTAGTTCAAATGCTAGTGCTTCCTCTCCATTCTCCCAACTCCAAACTTTAACCAATACTTGTTGGAAAATTGGTTGGCAAAAGTTATTTTTGACCAACTTTGGACACAATTATTTATATTTATGTGTCATATATATAATTAATAGTTTGTAGGTTTGCGTTCTCCTCGAAGAGAGCTTTACAATGAGCCTTTATGTGTCCAAAATAGAGTTGATGTGAATGAGATATCAGGCCTCAAAGTTAGTCATTCGGTACCATGACTAAAGTGGAAAAATAGTTTACTTTCTATCCCACATAGGTAGGAGGAGTAAACTAGGGCGGAGTCTATTGTGTATAAATAGATGCCCTAATTCCATAGGTTTTGACACATCAAATTAATAAGTATCATTGATTTCTAACATAAGGAATACGCATCTCCTAAGATGAAATTCCTGGCAGTTTAGTTAAGTCCGTCAATACAACTTACTATTTTGGTTGTTGTACCCTGGGAAACAGACGGCGAATCTGTTTTAATGGAAACGTGTCAAACACGTGCCTCGGCTTTTAGTGCTTCGTTGTTGATCTCTATTTGGTGATCTAGTAAGTCTTTTTATTAGTTATTGTTTTATGTAATTATCGTTTATCTACTTACATTCTGTTTGTATTTAATTTTCTGTTATTTATATACTGTTAATTTATTTATTGTAATTTAGATTTTATTAATAAAAGTGTAGCCATTTCCCTACAATACTCTTCCTCAAATCCCTCAAAACCTTGATTCACAAGACCCATCTGTGATAACTCTTCTTACTCAAATACGAGACGAGCAATGAAAGGGATTGAAGTCCATCAAGAATCTCTTGAAGAAAAAGAAGAAGTAAATGACTTGCACTGTAATTTGGATTATCTTTTGCTAATGTATTATGAACATTTATGCTTATCTATTAAGTGAATTAATTTGTGATTTTTAGACTTACTTGATTTAGTTTACGTTTAGTTTAAACTTTTGTATGAATTGGTCTTGTATTTGATTGATAACTATCATGGTTAAGTTACTTTTCTGCAGTTATGTGATCAGTTAGGAAGAGCTCTGGGTACAGGTTGCAATAATGAAAAACTGGGAAAAAGCTATAAACTCACTGTCGGCGGTCCCTTTATCGGTTTGGCGGTCCCCTATCAATAAAGGACCGTCCAACATTTAAAGGACCGTCCGCCTTAGGTCACGGATTTTTTGCATTGTTTCTCATTTTTAGTAAACCTGGAACCTATTGCATGTTTATCACCACCATTGCCATGTTTAGTTAAAAAAATTTGTGTGTTAAAATCTTCCTAATGCATGCATTGCCCAAACCATAATCATCCTTGATTATTTAAAAACTGATAACGCTCAAATTATACATATTTATGTATGCGTTATCCATGATTTTATGAATATATTTTGGTAAATTATATGAACTTTTGATATTTAATAAACTATATTTGATATTGTAGGGTGTCGTGGAAAAAACGGAAGAAAACACGAAGAAATGAAGCTTAAACGAAGAAACAAACTTAAGTTAAAGATCTCCCGACACCTGTCCACTGTTTTGGCCATAAGTTGAGCATACAAACTCGAATTTAGTTTATTCAAGCGGCCACGGAAAGCTAAGAAATAGAGCTACAACCCCCAGTTAGTGCCAATATCTGTAAATGACCACAAGTACACCGTACTTAGCAATAAGCACGGTGCACTTTTCTGTCAGCGACTTAATACCTCATTTATGGAGTTTATAATTCATTGCACTTAATGAGTCTGATCATATACTTCACCACCCTTCCTCTCCACGCTTTTGGGCACCCCTAGAGCTTATAAAATAGATCCCATTCCATTTGTAACAAAGAGATTGCTAGAGAGAAGATCACTACCTAAAAGGGTGAATTAACACCAAGTTCACCCCTTTATCACTATCACATTTAATCACAGCCATATGGGACAAATTAGCCACTTGTTTCTCATCTCCAAGAGGGTAGTGACAGTACCTAAAGGGTTCGGGACAATAGGACTTTGATATTTTGGGTTTTGATTTGTTTCTCGGCTTGTAAGCTTGTTAATTTCGCCATATTCGATCTTGTAAACTTTGGTATACTTCTATTTATCTTTTGATATGAAAGTATCTAAATTTTACATGTTTGATATGTGTTCTACTTCTGTGATTATGGGGTAGTGGCTTAATGTTTGTTCAGGCGAAATGTAATCTTGGATATGGTGTGTTTGGAATAGTGGTTATCATTGGATATATGAATTGGTGAAACATAATATTTGATCATATTATGATTTGGCTTGTTTACTACTTTGATTGATCATGTTTTATTATATAGGTCGAAAGGATAATCGGATTGTGATTAATTTCAAGTCATTAGTCGACGAATGATTTGATTTTACACTTGTAAAATTGTGTAATAAAATTGGTAAACAAACAAGGAATATTTGATATAAGATTCTATAGGTCGAAAGGGTTCTTTTGAATATATGTTATATCATTTAATATAATGTATTGGTTATGACAATGTTTATAGGTCGAAAAGATTCGCTGTTATTAATTGATATAAACACTTGTTGCATCTTTGACTAGCGTTATTTGTGACTTGTGATAACTTGAATTATAAAGTGGTAATCATTTTTCCAACACACTCATGGCTTAGTGATTACGCCTAAGCAAGTATACTTTTAATCCTTTGATTTAATCTCTATATTTCATTGCTCTCGTTACAATCTTGGTTTAATTACACGTTTGGTTAATTTGATACGTGACAATCATATTGACCTTAGCACCTTAGTAATAATCTGAGAAAACTACAATTCTCTTGGGACGACCTGGACTTGCCTAGACTTTACTACATTCGAAAGGGTATACTTTCCCGTGTGTTTTAGTCGTTTGATTGGCATTTCTAGTATTACAAATTTAAAGCTTTTGAAACAGATCAAACACCTTTTCTTCATCTTCATCACCTTTCACTTCTTTCTCATCTCATACAATGGGTTCTCCCTCAACCTCATTGTCTCTCAAAGAAAAGGCCTAAAATCACTCTCACACCACCACAATCAACCTTCATTGACCATAATCTTGATAATACCACTTTCTATAAAAATTCTCAACCTTCATCTTCTCAAGTACCTAGCGTACCTCTCAAAACATCCTCAATTAAAGGAACCTCATCATCTTCATCAAGGCCCAACTCATCTCCTTTTTCATCATTCATCATAAATTCATCACTCCTACTCACCCATTCTAGCTCGGGGGCTTACACACCATTTGGGAGTGACTCGTCACCTTCTTTTACCACCTCAAATTCTCCAAGTACACCAAATACCACAACTTCTCAATTCTCAACCTTCATTGGAGATCTCTCACCATTTCTTGGAAACATGTCACCTCCTCCAAGAAGCTCACATCCACCTCCACCAAATGCTTCTCTATCTCTCTCACCAAATAGGCCTTTGAATCATACTCAATCCACTCCACCATCATCTCCAATCATGGGACATCCTCTTCAATACAACTTTGTGAACAACCACACCATCGGTTGTGTATGTTGTTATCATAACTTCCATCTCATCTCATCCCTAAGAGATAATCTCCACTACATGTTTGGTCACATTGAGTATCTCCTTTCTCAACCTATTATGCAACCAACTCTTCTTGTATCTATGCCACCTTCGACTCCACCATCTTCTCTACCTTCTTACTCTCCACCTTCAAACTAAGCATCTCTATATGTTTAGATGAATAATTGGGAGGATTATCTTTTGGGCCAATCATGTTCAAGGAAGTTAGGATATTCTATGAATAGCTTGTAGTATTAGGTGATGAAGCATTGATGCTAGATGATGCTTGTTGTAATCTTGTATGCTTGTTATGTTACGAATGAATAGATCATGTCTATATGTTGTGATAGGCGTAATGGTTGTCTTTTAAATGTTTTAAATTTGACCAAAGAAATAACTAAAATCACAACACAACTGCCCTGAAAAACCCTCTGGTGGCGGTCCCTTATCCAAAGACGGCCCCTCATATTTAAAGGACTGCACCTGAATTTACAGGACCGTCCCCAGTGTGGCTTAAAAATAAGTTTTCTTCTGCATGCTATGTATCTTCTGATCTATCTTATTTCAAATCCTTTCTTTTCTTCTGATATTCTTCTATCTATCTTCTCTTCTCCACCCCTCTTATTCTTCTATATATATGTGAATGTGCTTTGTATTCTAACTTGTTTTTGTAGCGCAACACCATAGCTCAATTCCCTGGTGCCCTCATCTAGGGGGATCACTAAGCTAGGGGAGCTTTAATACCGTCGATTTCTTTCCTTTCTACATATCGACGAAGCCTTTTTGATTCTACAAAAAGGGGGAGAAGTAAATGAAAAACTCAATTAAAATTTATTAGCACATAAATTTACCTAACACGAGTTTATATTTTGTAATCATAAAAAAGGGGGAGATTGTTAATACAAATAATATCAAAAACGTTATTTGCATTATTCGGTCTCTATACATTTTAGCTGCAGCGGATGGATTCGCAGGGGTCCACGGAGGGTTATGGCTATGGAGTAAGGAATGATGAATGTCGCTCGATATTAGAGTTTGCAATGGCCCACGACTTAGTCGTTGTAAACTCCTTCTTCAAGAAGAGAGATGTCCACCTAATTACCTTCTAGAGTGGAGGGCATTGCACCTAGATTGACTATTTGATGGTGTGCAGAGGGGACCTTAAAGCATGCAAGGACTGCATGGTCTTCCCAGGCGAGACATGCTCATCCCAACACAGATTCTTAGCCATGGATGTACTTTTTGAAAGGCATTGACGCGGGAGGAGGGCGACTGGGTTGCCGAGGATTTTGTGGAAGAATTTGAAAGGTCAGGCGGTGGAGGAGTTTACAGTGAAAATCTCAGAGGGACTTTCTACACGGTCGGAGGACTTACATGTTATGGAAGCGGATCAGATGTGGAACTGTTGGGATCATAGTTTTCACTATTTTATGAAGTCTCGGTCATTTGTAAATTATAGGTTGCTTAAGTTATTTACTTACAATATTGTTTAAGTTACAAGTTTACTAGGCTTTAGACAAAAGGTCCATGGGCTTTAAAGCCCACACGATTTGGATAGTGGAAGGAGAGGGAGTGTTGCCCTAGCTCCTTCCCTATAAATAGAAGCCTTAGTATCATGTAATAGTTGGTTGGTTATTTTGATTTCTTAAGGAAACTATTGCACTTATATTTCTCTTTATCATATAATTAGAGCTGGCAAATTGGGTACCTGTTAGGACCTGTTAAGACCTGTTAAGGGAAAAAATGTACTATGCAAATTTTTTATTTTTTAAAATAATTGTTTTTAGTATTCTAGGGTTTAATATTTAACTTTTTTGATACATAAAACGTATATCTGTCATACTCAAACCACCAAAACCAAGCGTTAAACGAGTCGTTTTCATGTTTGAAACTTATGTTATTCGCGCGCTCAAAACCTGTTAAGACCTGTTAAGACACGATTTGCCAGCTCTACATATAATCACCCAATCTCTTCTCTCATCTCATTTCTATCATTATTATGCTTGTGTTTACAAAATAGTGACCTAACAAGTGGTATCATTCGCCATATGAAGGTGTAGCTTTTGTTTTTCATTGATTTTGTTCTTAAACTTGTTCTTTAATTCGAATTTTTGTGAAATTTTAGTACTTTCTTGCTTGTTTCTTGGTTTTTATCACATATTTGCTTACAAACTTATGCTACAAATCAAAACAAACAAAAAAGTTCCAATTTTTTCTTAAAAATTCGATTAGGGATTTTTGTACTATTTTTCGCAATTTTTAGAAATTTTGAAAAAGTTCTTAAACTTTTCAACTTTTTTAAAGATCTCATCATTTTATACCTAAAAGTATAAGAATCTTGAAATAAAAACGAGTTTTTGGATAGCTTTCATTGAAAACAAATTCTGCCAAAGTTTCGAAATCTACCACTAGACCCAGTTTCGCAATCTTGTCTCTTCGCTTCTTTTGGACTTACGGATCGGGTACTCAGTCTTTTCTATTTTGTATAAAATAGAAAAGTACTTCGACTTTTGGTTTATTCTCGAAATTGTATAATTTCGAAAATTGTGCTCGCAACTTTGTATTTTTTCGAAAACATTCATTTTTTCGAAAACACATATTTTTTCGCAAAACTTGTATAAAGTTTCGAAAACTTACAATTTCGCGATAACTTAAGTTTCGCAAACCTAAAGTTTCGCAAACCTTAGTTTCGAAATTTACAAAAGTTTTGAAATCTTAGTTGTAGCACACTTTCGCAATCAAAGCTGAGAAAAGTTTCACAATCCCAGGAAGAGCAAAGTTTCGAAATTGTGCTAAGTTGTTCTCGAAATTTGGCTAATTCTATACCTTCTACAAGATCCATTATTACACAAGTGTTCTAAGATGTCTCAACCACCTAATCACTATTTCCCTCATACTCAGCAACATCAACATCAGCAGTATCAGCAACAACAATACCATCAGCAACCACTGTATCTACAACCTTCTAAAAAACAAACGTATAATCCACTACATCATTACCTAATGATGCAACAACATCAGATCATTCCTCAACAACAACCATATCAAGTGCCACAACAAAACACTCAGTTTTCCTCCAAACAACCTCACTGGTTTGACAGAATGTGTGAAGTTATTACAACTCAACAATCCCGACATGAGGCAGGATCACTTGAGACACCTCCAATGCTAACACCTGGGAACTATGTTCAATGGTCAAGTCGATTCTTACGATTTCTTGAATTAAAGAAACCTCATGGGAAATTCTTGAAGCAAGTGATACTTGAAGGACCATTTGAGTGGCCAACAAGATTTGAAGCTGGTGATCCACATGCTGATCCCCCACGTCCTCCTGGTGATAGACCTCTTCCAGAATCTTCACTCACTGAAGAACAGAAACTACATCATGAAGCTGATGAGTATGCAATGGCTTACATACTTCAAGGTATACCTAATCCTATCTATCGAAGTGTCGATGCTCAGAAAACGGCTAAAGCTATGTGGGAACACGTTCATCTCCTTATGGAAGGCACCCAATTGAACAAAAATGACATGGAATCCAAACTATACATGGAATACACTAACATCACAATTGAACCTGGAGAGTCACTTGAATCCTACTATCATCGTTTCACAAATGTGGTTAATGATCTGGAACGTCACAAAATCACAGTACCAAGGATCGCTGTGAACTCCAAATTTGTTGGTAGTCTTGGCCCTGATTGGCATAAATATGTGACATTTGTCCGTCAAACAAAGAATCTTCATGATGCCCCATATGGTTTGTTGTATGATTTTCTGAAACACCATGAACCTGAAGTGGAAAAAGATCGAGCTCTACGAGGAGGATACACACCAACTTCTACACCAAATTCTTTGGCTCTCGTAGCTCAGTCTCCCTATGCTCCACCACCAATGTCAAATCATGCATATGCTCAAGAGCAGAACTACTTCAGTTATCCACAATCTTCTACCTCGAACCAAATGGTCCCTTATGATTCATCTCCACAGAATGCCTCTACTCAACTGGTTCCATTAAACAACAATGATGTTGTGTACTACTCAAACTCCAATGACGATGACGATGATGACTTTAACACGTTGAATCAGGGACTTGCTCTTATTGCTCGTGCTTTTAGCAAATTCTCCAACAAGACAAACAACCGTCAATGCTCATCTTCTAACACAAGGAATCAAGCTGTTGTCAATGATGGAAGAGTGGAAATTCAGAATCGTAACTATGGACGATCTGGTTCAGGAAGCTCTTCAGGAAATTATGGGAATGATCAGAGGTTTAGTAACAATACGGGGTTCAGGAACAACTCAGGATCTTCTCAACAAAGGTCTGACTCAGTTGCAACAAGGAACTCCAACTCAGGGAATGCAATTTGGTGCTACAATTGTAATGAACAAGGTCATATAGCTACAACATGTCCCAAATCGAGAACTCGGGGTAGTAAGTTTCACAAGCAAGGATTACTCATGGCTCTTCAAGATGAAAAAGACGGACATTTCCCTGAACAAGATAACAACTTCATGGCAAATGTGAACAATGATGATGACATGGAAGATCTGGAAGCCAATGCAGCTGTGATGCTTATGGCCAACATGCAGGAACTTAAGCTCAATGATTCAGGCCCAGTGTATGACACTGACGGCTTATCTCAGGTACATGACCTCAATACATGCTTTATTAATGAAATAGTCTCATCTTTTGCTTATGAATCAGATATGGCGCAAGTTGTTCCATCTAAATCATCTTCATCGTCTCAAACAGATGAACAAATAAGCACAGTTGTCATATTTGATAATGACACAGTTGTTTCATTTGATGATCCTATTGAGAATGATAAACATGATCATTTAGAACAACATGAACCATCATTTGATCCAGACCCTGACCTAATATTATTATCTAAACAACTGGATGCTCAACAATTGCAAATCATAAAATGCAACGAGAAAAACAAAGTTTTGAAAGAACAAAATGCGTCACTTGCAAGAGATATTGAGTGTTATAAAATTCAGCTTTCAAATCAGGAAGACAAGATTAAAAATGCAAAAAGTTTTGAAAAAGCTTTTCAAGATTCTTATAACAAAGAACAAGATCTTCAACGCAAAATGCAAGATTTAATTGAGTCAAATGGAAAGTTGATTTCAAAACTTGAAAGTGAAAAATGTGAATTGAAAATGCAAGTTGAACGTCTTCAAACAGTACTTTCAAAAACAGAAACTGAATTGTCAAGTTGTAAAAAGGATTTTTGTGAACATAAAATACGCAAAAGGAAGTATATAGATGACTTACTCGGTGATATTGTTGATCTTGAAAAACAACTCAAAGAATTTCGTCACATTGTTTACAAACACGGGAACTCTGTCACAACAATTCAGAAATTTGCTTTAAAACCGAGACCCGATAAAGGATTTGCACTTTGCGATTTCAAATCAATGTTTCTTCACACAGCATTTAAAGAAAATCCTAAGATTTACAGTATTGATCACATGTTTGATAATACAATTGTGCGTGCTGTTGTTTTTGATACTGAGGAAGAAGAAGAACTTGAAGACGAGAGTCGATCAAAAATGAGTTATGTTCAATATTGGACACCATATGACTATTCAAAAGCTCCACCTCTTTCTAAATCTTTTGTTACTCAAAAGGACTTACCTGAGAAATCATGGTTTGTCGAAGAGTCATATGTTTCATCTTCTAATGCAGCTCCTGTCCAAACTGTAGCACAAATAAATGGTCCTTTACCATCATCCGGTGAACTTACACCTTTACCAAAAACTTGTCGTGTCTTAAACTATTTCAAAACCTTTATGGAAGACATCGAAATTTTGGAGGAAACAATTGAACGCAATTCTGAAATAAATATTGAAACTTTTCAATCCGCTTACGAGCGAGAAAAGAGAGATATTTTTCAAAAACAAATGAAGCCAATTGTTCAACACCTCCGTCTATGTGCTACACGTTGGGATCAGGAACTTCAAAAGGAGGTAAAAAATATGATAAACGTTTTCAATGCAACTGAAAATGACATTTTGGTTCAAAAGCAAAGAAATAGAGTTTTAAAAAATGATGCTGATCGACTCTTGGAACAAGTTCTCAATGCTGATATTTTGTCTGTTATCATGAATGATCTCTATAAATCTGGTACCTCTATGCTTATGGATGATCTTTGTGTTGATAATAACTTGTTGAATGAGGAAATTGAGACACTTAAACAGGAAAATGATAAGTTGAGAATTAAAAATGATGATGTGACAAAACAATTTTCAAAAGAAATTTGTCAACTCAATCAAAGGCTTGAATGGTGTCAAGCTAAAAGTCTTGAAAGGGAATTGAAGTTTCAAAGTCAAAATGTTTCAAACTCTTGTCAGATTTGCAAAAACAACGAGTCTTTAAAAGGTCTGTGTCTCCGATACGAGAAAGAAATTGCGGATTTAAAAATTGAAAACGCCGAATGGCAACAAAACCGCTATGACATCAAATATTGTAATGGTTTACTTGAGTCTGAAATTCAGGACAAAAATCACATCATCATTGATTTGAAAGAGAAAATCAAGCTAATTCAAAAAGGAAAGTTTGTTGACACCACGGTAATAGCACCAGGAATGTATCATGTAGACAAAACTGATAAAGGAAAGGTTGTTCAAAACACTAATGTTGATAACTCCACTTCTACAGGACTAGTCTCCACTTCTAGCATTAGCAGACCCAAGCGAAAAAGTAAAAAGAAGAATAGGATCTTGCAACGTAAGAGAGGACACCTAGAAGCTCAAGAAGTAGAAGACCAACTTAGGAATTTGAATAAAACTCATGTTGCATCAGATTTAGATTCTAATCTGGCAAATTGTAATCAAAATCTAAATGTAACGAATGATGAACCTTTGAATGTTTTGAATATTAATGCATCTTGTGTGTTTTGTCGTAAAAGCGTATCATCTGGTGATCATACAAAATGTTTAGCTAATTCTCTTCTCAATCGTCATAAGAAACGTAGGACACGCATTCCTTCTAGGCCCATTCTTGCCTCTAAGTCTAACTTAGGAAAGCCGTCTACTACGGTTTCTAATGAAGTAGAAGTTACCCCCATAGGTGCCGAGAACAAATCTAGGAATGAGCCAACTACTAGTGCATTTAACATTAAGAAAGCAAAAACTAGTTGGAACTGGCAACGTTGGTTACAATACAAACCAGACTTTAAATGGATTCCTAAATTATTGAATACCTGTGTTTCTAACCAACAGGAACCCGCACTATCTTTGGGTTCCACCCTTACTTCTGTTCCATCCGTGTCTTCTTCTGGTGATGCAGGTGGTACAGATTGTTCTCTGGATTGTTGACAACGGATGCACCCGACATATGACAGGCAATCTCAAACTGTTACAAAACTTTGTCTCAAAGTTTATTGGTACTGTCAGATTCGGGAATGATCATTACGCTCTAATCATGGGATATGGTGACTATATCAGCGGGAACATTGAAATCAGTCGTGTTTACTATGTGGAAGGCCTTGGACACAACCTTTTCTCTGTTGGTCAATTCTGTGATGGGGATCTAGAAGTGGCATTTCGTGAGAAAACCTGCTTTGTTCGTGACTTACAAGGAAACGATCTAATGTCTGGCTCACGTGGCTCCAATCTTTATATAATCTCAATGCCAGATATGATTGCAACATCTCCGATATGTCTTCTCTCCAAAGCAGAATCGACTAAATCTTGGTTATGGCACAAACGTCTTTCGCACTTGAATTTCAAAACCATGACTGACCTTGCTCGTTATAAACTTGTTGATGGATTTCCAAGATTCCGTTTTACCAAAGATCACTTATGTCCAGCCTGTGAACAAGGAAAAAGTACTCGTGCTCATTTTCCATAAAACCTGAGCAAAGTACGAATCATGTTTTACAACTGCTTCATATGGATCTATGTGGACCGATGCGTGTTCAAAGTATCAACGGTAAACGCTACATACTAGTAATTGTAGATGACTTCTCCATATGGACTTGGGTTTATTTCTTACGAAGTAAAGATCAGGCTCCTTCAATGATCATCACCTTTCTCACTAAAATTCAAGTTCAGTTACGCAACACGGTACGAATAGTCAGAACTGACAATGGAACTGAATTTAAGAATCAGACACTTTGGTCTTATTATGAGAAAGTGGGAATTGAACATCAAACATCTATTCCTAGAAACCCAGAACAGAATGGAGTTGTTAAAAGACGCAACAGGACGTTAGTGGAAGCTGCTAGAACTATGTTGATTAATGTTCAATTACCAGATTACTTGTGGGCAAAAGCTGTTTCAACCACATGTTATACTCAAAACCGTTGCATGATCACAAAACGCCATCGCAAAACACCATATCAAATTGTTCACAAAAGAAAACCGAACATCGATTACTTTCATGTATTTGGAGCACTTTGTTATCCGAAAAATGATCGTGATGATTTAGGTAAACTTAAAGCAAAGGCTGACATTGGAGTGTTCGTTGGATACTGTGAAAATTCCAAAGGTTTTCGGATATGGAATCGTCGTACAAGAGAAATTCAAGAAACCATTCACGCTAATTTTGATGAACTCACACAAATGGCTTCTGAGCAACACAGCTTAGGACCCGAATTCAACCGTATTAACTCTCCGGCATCTTCGGCTGAATCCTTGCCACTCAACCGCAAAGAATTAGAAACCTTGTTTGCTCCATTATTTGATGACACAATTGAATACCGTCCCATTGAGGTCTCACCTAATTCTGCTGCTCAACCTGATAACATTCCAGTACCAGACTCACCTCAACAAACTACTACAAGTGTTGAGAGAGACGGTCCTCCAATTGTATCACCATCTACAGCCGAACAAACTGGTTCTAACTCCCGCCATCCAGCTGAAGATCCAACACCACAATCAGTTCCCCAACCAGCAGAGCATGATCCTGATGCGTTCTTTAATCCGTTTGCACCGACTCCTATTGTTCCTGATATAGCTGAGTCGTCAACACGCAATTTGGATCCTGCTAACATGCGAGATACCTATCAACTACACCCTTCCACACACAAATGGACTCGAGACCATCCACTAGTTCATATTATTGGCCATCCAGATGCACCTGTTATGACAAGACAACGACTTCACACGGATGGAGAAACTTGTATCTATGCACTCACAGTTTGTCACGAAGAACTTAAGAACATTAAAGATGCAATGACTTATGACAACTGGATTGAATCTATGCAAGAGGAATTTCAGCAATTCATAAGATTAGAAGTCTGGGAATTAGTTGAAAGACCTGACGGAGTCTTTGTCATCGGGTTAAAATGGATTTGGAAGAATAAGCTTGATGCTGAAGGAACTGTCATACGTAACAAATCACGCCTGGTAGCGAAAGGATACTCTCAACTAGAAGGACTTGATTTTGCTGAATCCTTTGCTCCAGTGGCTAGACATGAAGCTGTTCGGATCTTTTTGGCCTATGCTGCACACAGGAATATGGTGGTTTACCAAATGGATGTGAAAACAACATTTCTTAATGGAGAACTCCGTGAAGAAGTTTATGTTAGTCAACCTGAAGGCTTCGTTGATCCTGAGCGTCCTAATCACATTTACCGACTCAAAAAGGCACTCTACGGACTTAAGCAAGCCCCACGGGCGTGGTATGACAAACTGTCCACTTTCTTACTGGCCAATAAATTTTCTAAAGGATCGGTGGATCCAACACTATTTACAAAAACCTACGGGGAGGACTTACTTGTTGTTCAAATATATGTCGATGACATCATTTTTGCCTCAACAAAAAGAAGTTACTCTAATGATTTTGCAAAATTAATGAAAGATAATTTTGAAATGTCCATGATGGGTGAACTTTCGTTCTTTCTAGGACTACAAGTTCATCAATCACCCCGTGTAATTTTTATAAATCAGTCCAAATATGCTCTTGAAATTTTAAAGAAACATGGAATGATGACCAGTGATACTTACAATACACCAATGGGCTATACCACAAAACTAGATGCTGACTTACATGGGACTCCAGTTGACCCTACCAAATACCGAAGTATGATTGGGTCCCTCGTGTATCTCACAGCTAGTAGACCTGATATAGTATTTGCTGTCTACATGTGCTCTCGTTATCAGTATAAATCAACTGAAAAACACCTCTGCGAGGTCAAAAGAATCCTTCGATACATAAAGGGAACCATTAACTTGGGAATCTGGTATCCGAAGGATTCTGGTTTTGAACTAATTGCTTTTTCAGATGCTGACCATGCAGGATGTTTAGACACACGCAAAAGTACATCTGGTGGATTACAATTTCTCGGAGACAAACTTGTGTCATGGCAATCAAAGAAGCAGGACTGCACATCACTGTCGTCAACAGAATCTGAATATGTAGCCATGTCCGCTTGTTGTGCTCAAGTCATCTGGATGAGATCACAACTTAAGGATTATGGCTACCTATTCAACAAGATTCCTATCTACTGTGATTCTAAGAGTGCAATTGCTATCTCCTGCAACACAGTACATCATTGCAAATCCAAACACATCGATCTCCGATATCACTTCATCAAAGAGCATGTGGAAAAGGGTACCGTTGAACTTTATTTTGTTGGAACTGAATACCAATTGGCGGACTTACTTACCAAATCTTTAGCACCATCAAGGTTTGCTAGTCTAGTTCACCAAATTGGTATGCGATGTTTGACTCCAGAGGATCTGGAAAAGTTTTTAAAACACAACTGATCGTCAAACATCAAAACTATCTTTGTAAAAATATTTTCTTTACTATAAACCAATCAAAACACAAAAAGATTTTTCATTTCTTTTCTCACTTAAAAAAATAAAAAAAATAAAAAAATAAAAATAAAATGCAAGTATATCGCTTCACTTCAACACTTTGTTTAAATTTTACAAGTGTTGAGGGGGAGTCACGCTTAAATTTTTACCAATTTTAATTGGTATACTTGCATGTTTTCTTTTTGTATTTTACGGTACTTCGGAGTGTGTGGACGTTCTTTAAACATCCCTTTGTCTCATCCCGTAGTAAGGACTTCATAAGTTAGGTTAACGGAAGTATATCTTGATGTTACACATGTTTGCCATTTAACTTTAGGACTCAAGTATGTATGTCTAAAAGTTAAGGGACCAAAAGTGACTAAACTCAAAGTTTCAAAAATAACAAAACAAACAAACCGTTTTTCACAAACCTCACATAACTCAAAACCCCTAAAACCCTTTTCTAAACCTACGGTTCAAATTCAATCAAGAAATCCACGCTTGTGATCATCAATCTGTAAGTTCCTAAATAATCTCTAGGGTATTACAAACATAGGATCTTGTTTAATTGTAAATCCAACGGCTCGATCTCATGATTTATTGATTTCGAGAACTAGGGCTTGAGATTTCGAAAACTGCTATAATCATGTTTAGGTGTGTGATTCTTGATAGGGTTTTGTTATAAAGCTTGTTTCTAACATATCCTCATCATTTTTTCACGCATTCCTTCATGATTACTTCGATTTAGAAATCTAGGTTTTGGGTCGATTTGAGATTGCTTGATACTGTGTTTGTTTGTTGTGTTTCATTGGTGGGATATGCTTCTATGGTAACTTGTATACATGTTATATATATTTTGTTGATCTACACCATTGATTCTTGGCACTCGTTATACTTGTACGCCTCGGTCTAAGTTGTTCTCTATCTATCTGAGTCCTAATGTGTTGATTACAGTCATATTGTGCTTGCTTCATGTACTTGCGACATGCTAAAACCATAGATACTCATTAGACTCAAAAGTGATATACTTTTCGAGAAATTGATCTTGACATTTATCGAGATCTTAGTTTAACGTGAACATGATTGTATATAATTGGTGTTTATCAAATCTTTGTGACAGGCCTGAATCATTGGAATAAGTAATTCGCAAAACAAACGTACGTTTGACGTCAAATTCGAATGATTCTTGTATAAGAATTTTTTCGAGAAACTCAAGTTTTTCGCAATCTATGAAAAACTTATCGAGAAACTCATGATTTCGATAATTTTGTTCAACCTCAGTTTTTTTCGAAATTATTATTTTTTCGAAATTACTCTTTGAACAATACATTTCGAAATCACTAGGTTCGCGAAAATATTTATCGTAAATTGATGTTTTCGAAAACTTGAAAACTTTCGCAATTCTTGGATAAAGGAATGATCTCGATAAATTTACAGATAAGGATTTTCTCGATAATTAACTTTCTCGATAAAATTATCTGTAACATTTTTTCGAAATCTTTTCTCAACACAAGTTTGCGATAAAAAGCATTTTATATTTTTTTCGAAATCTCATTTAGGCCTTGTCATTTTGTATACATGTTACTTTGTTGTGACTCATTGTTGTTGTGTAATGTGATGTAACAATGAATTGTGTATATCAATTGTGCTTATTTGTGAGACATTGCATTGTATAATTGATTTCATGATTCTAAATGATCTATGATTCTTCTAGTATGCATTATATGACACTTCACACATAACATTATGAAACATTCGTGCTTAATTGTCTTAAGTAGATATCAATAACCAAACTCAAAACTGTGCTAACACGTAACGAATTTGGATGTTTGGTTTATGGTGATGCTTTTCAGATTAACATGGCTGAACACAATGAGAACGTCACTGAACAAAGTCTTCCACTACTCACCATGGAGGACATCACTCCCGAAAACTATGATGTCACGATTGGCAATAACAATCCCCGAGTTGATTTCGACAAATTGAATATTAAAGAGAACTCGTGCATGATTGTGAAAGATATTCTACTTGCACATCCTTGCAAACATCTGCTCATCTGTTCTACTTCAGTTCCTTTGTTCTACCTTCATCAGTTCTGGCTTACTGCTAAGGCTAACTTGGATGATGAGTCTTTCACTGTTACATTGGATCGCCAAGACTACACTGTAGATCATGACGTTCTTCGTACAGCCCTTCTCCTGCCTCAAACTGACAACGAATTTGCTCCTATACTACCTGAACTGGATCTTCTTGACTTCTTCATTGAATTAGGATATGAGGTTGATCATAACGTACCGCTAGTCAAGCTCTCCCGATTTAATGCCAAGAATATCCCTCAGCCTTGGAGAACATTCTGTCTGTTGGTTGTAAGATCAATATCAGGAAGAAAAAGTGGTCATGAACATCCTAGGCTCGAACATTTGCAAACGTTCTGGGGAATGGTGACTCTGACACCTATTGACTTCGCAGTTCCTATCATGAGTGATATCGTTCACAGCATTCAAACCGAACGTGTGAAGACTATGATACCATTCACAAGATTCACCAAGATTCTCATAGAACATCTCTGCAAAGATTCTCCTGAATTCATCAAGAGGATGGCTGATCCTAATGAGCCTAAGCACCTCTTCGAGGACGACTTCACCACCTCATTCATCAAGACGACCACTTCCTCAACCAAGATCAAAGGAATGAGGCTTCCCGAATACCTTCTTGATGACAAAATAAAGAAAAGTCTGAACTACAAGCTGTATGATAATGCTTACAAAGGGGTACAGGAAGAAACCACAATACAGACTCGAAGCAAAGGTGGTGTGAAGTCTGGGAGCACTACAAGCACTACTGGCTCACTTCAGACTAAGTCTAAGGCTGCTCCCAAGACTAAACCAAAGACTTCCACCAAACCTATACCTACATCCAAACCCAAACCTGCTACCAAGCCAAAGAAGAAGGTAACTCCTGAATACATTCTTCATGATGAACCAACACCTCCACCTTCTGACACCGAATCCGAGTTCGACACAGAATCAGAAGAAGAAGAACCAGATTATGAACTGAGGGTAAGAGCACCTGAAGAAAGATTCCCTGCAACTGAGATTGCCATACAACAAAGTCTTGAAACTTATGAAGAAGAGACAAGGAAAAGAAAATGAGTCACTATTAATGAGCCTAATGATGATGAAGACGAACCAATCGTTGAACCATTGGTCGATAAACGCAAACTTAAAAGTATTGTTGTTGACACACGAGCTGAAGAAAAGCGACTTCGAAAAGAACAAAGTAAAGCTAGTCTCGAAAGCCGACTCATGTCTCAACCTCCAACACCACCACCTATCGATCAGTCAGAACATGAAGGAGCTGCTAGCAGCATGATTCCTCCCGTTGTATCCACTACGTTAGAATCAGCTCCACAGCCTGATGACACCGTTAAAGATACAGACAAAACAGGAGATGTCAACATGACAGAAACTGTTAATATTGAAGAGAATGTTGGTGGACAAGAGAACATAGCTACGGATCAGGAACATGAATACCTCATTACTCCAGAGTTTCTTGCACGAGAAGCAGAGGAAGCAGAGGAACGTCGTAGAAAGGAAAACGAAGAGAAGAACGCGTTCGACACCAACATATTTCTCAAGTCATCTTCTCAGCAGACTTCCTCAGCACAACCTCCACCTCCTCAAGACTCTCCACCAAAGGATCCGACTCCTCCTGCTTCTTCTTCATACTCTCACAACGAGTCATCGTCCGAATCATCACCTGAGCATTCATCTCCCACACCTTCTGAAACCGCATCAAAACAGCATTCAATCAATGAACCGAAACCACCAGTTGATCTTCAGGAGCAAGTCAACAAACTCACCGACATGGTTACAAGTCTTACCAAACAAGTTGAGGATTTTCAGGAGTCAAAGCAGCTGATCGATAAATTCTTGCACTCTGACTACACAGGATTTATCAGGACGGCAACACATGATTTTCTCACTGATAATCTTGTTGAGATGATCACTCCTGAAGTAGCAAAACTTCTTGAACCAATCAATGATAACTTGGATCACAGAATCAGAAGTGTCACGAGAAAAATGCTGTCAACTACACCATTCACGCTTCACACAGTGAAAGCTTCTTCTGTTGCTACTACCGTCCCTGAATTATCCTTCAATGAAATGCTTGCCAAACTCTTCGACAATATTGCCTCCAAAACCACACAGACCGCTGAAGAAAAAGCACTTTATGAGGTTATGGCAGCTTACATTACTAAAGAGTCATGCAAAGATGCAGCTGGAGCCCGGAAAAGGACAAGAAAAGATGACGATCCTGACCCAAACTCTAAAGGCAAGAAACCTAAGTCTGGAACAGGTCCTTCATCCTCTCTACAACCACAAAAGGACTCCACCACTCCTGGAAATCAACAACATACCTCAGCTACGGGTCAAGGTCAAACTGACGAAGAGGAAACATTCATGGAACCTACAGATAACTACCAGGGTCAACCTGACACCGATTACCGTGCTCCGCCTATTCCTGATTCTCATGCTGGACCATCGTCACCATCCAAGGCTAAAGACAAAGATGCTACATCTAAGTCCAAGAAATCAAAGAAGAAACAACGTCATTCATGGCTTGACAATGATGACACTCCTCAGAATGATTGGCTGACAGAAATGGTCCAAGCTCAACCTCCTCTCGAAGAAGAAGAACCCCTTCCTGGTAACACTCTACAGTTTACCCAAGTCATTATGAAGGATCTTCAGATCAACAAACTCACAAAGGCGGAGCTCAGAAGAATCAATAGGGATGCACAAGAATTCCTCAAGAAAAGATCTGGAAACAAAGTCGAATACGAGTATCATATGCAGAATATAGCTAGTGCAATGTCTGCCGACTTTGACTGGCTAAATCCAGAAGTGAATATCGATCTCAGTTCCAAGAATCATGAAAAACCTTACTTCACTTACTGGACCAAACCATTACATTTGAAAGGATTTCCAGACAAACCTAAGATACCTTACAGCTTCTTCTTCAACAAAGATCTTCGTAACATCCAGCTCACCCAGGAGACATCCAAGAAGAAATATGCTTCCTCACTCACAATCTCAGTACCTGCCGCAAGATACGAAATTCCTGCCATTGAAGAAACCACTCGTATTTTCAGCAACTCCATCGTAGCCTACGACAGAGATGCCCTACATGGAATTCAACACTGGCCTGAACGTCGTCGTCTCGGTTATACCAGCAGATTAGGAGAGACATCATTGGAAAATGTGAAGCAGAAATCTAAGATCATCGCTATCTTGGAGATTCAACAGTCAAAACGGTTTAACTACATATTCATGCGTGAAATTGTTGTTAAACGACAAGATGAAAAGAGGTACAAGTTCTCCGAAGCAGACTTTCCCGACCTTAATCTCAATGACATCGAAGACATGTATCTCGAAAAGGTTCAAAGCAGAATGCGTGGATTTGATAGAGATGTACAGTACAACTTCATGGCATCACTACTTCTTTACATCCGACGTTTGATTGTTCAAGAAAGAGTGGAAGATCTTCAGCTTGGAGTGGAAAGTTACCAACAGAAGATCAATTTGACAAAGCCACAATTCTACTTTGATGGTATCTATCAAACACCACAGTTTACTCTCAACCAAGAACCTTTAGGCTTCACCTACATCAACAGCAAAAAGCTACAAAGTTTCATGAGGTTCGATGAGGTACACAAATTCTGTGATGTTACACTCAAATCTGTTCGTGATGGGCTTGTCAAAAGGTTGAATGATGATCGCCGAAAGATAGCTAAGGGGGAACAACCTAGATGGAAATCCAGCATAAGAAGACAAGTTCGTAACTTTGTCTTAAAGATTGAAGAAAGGTTATTTCGACGGGAACAGATCAGACGACTGGAAAGCTATATCGGTGCCAGACCATCGTTTCCTGTCAGAAACTTCGAAAGACCAGAACCCAAGTTCACTGACTTTGATGCTCCACTTCCTGACGAAGATTAACTTGGTACATTTGGTTATTCTTGTCAATATCATTTGTTTCATTTGATTGAATTTCACAATGGCTTATGCACGCATTACAGTGCACAACCCGAACTTGTAAAGAAAGGACCCTGAGGTACACTTCAGTGCCTCAATCCTTACATAAGGAGCGAAGGCTTCTTACTTTTGAGTAGAATTAATCAAACATTTATGATTTTTCATAATTCTGCTCAAAAGGACAAGTATTTCACCTCAATAAGACCTAATCACTTGTTGAGGGGGAGCACTTGTCAAAAACAAAATACTTTGCTCTTAATCAAAAGCTCTTGGTGAATCTTCCCGTAAGACTCAAAAGGTATATTTTAATCTAAAAGTTTGTCAAAAACATCATTTTATATGCTATTTTTGAGGGGGAGAAAATGAAAAAGTGATTAAAATATACGAAGTAAAAGCTCAAAAGGTGTATCATGTGCGAGCTAGACTCAGTATTGACCCAGGAATTGACGAGACAATAAAAGTCAGTAATATCGAAAGGACTTATCCTCGACGGGTAATAACATCAAGTTAGTTACTAGAGCTAGTTGTCACCTAAAAGCTGACAATGTATCTCTTTAACTAGCCACGTAAGCGTGTCTCGAAAAGGATATGTCCTAGTAGAAATGTACCGTCTCGAGAAACTTTCTATGAACTTGATCAGGCCGGGTAATAACTTCAAGCTAGTTTAACTAGTGATGTAAGCGTGTCTCGAATCGGTCTTGTTCACGGAAAGTGGATCAATTCAAAAGTGCTTGCTCCTCCCACATGTGCAAATTTATTAAATACTTATGAGCACATGTGCAGGGGGAGCCCTTCAAAAGTGTACACAAAACTCTCAAAGTGTTAAACAAAATATTTGATTAACATAAACACTTTGAGAGATTTTCAATCAAAAGGTTTCTTGGCTACTGTCGGAGTTATAAGGTGATTAAGATAGGAATATCCGTCCTATGATCCGCCAGAGCCGGAGGGATCTACCCAAGGACATCTCCCATAGTTAGAATTAGAAGTCCTTAGGTATGATACGAAAAAAAGGAGAAAAGAATGAAAGGGAAAGAAGGAGTTGAAGAATTAAAAAAGAAATGTAAAGAAAAGGGTGAAAAGAAATAGCCCTCCATATGATTCAACCTTAGGGCAGACACCGGGTTCAATACGTATGCTACTGGTTGTTGCAAAAGACAACACCGGTATTGAAGATAAAGTCGTCATGGACCCAATGACGCAATGCACTAAACCTTCTTAACCACTCAAGTTCTCTTAAAAGGACTTGTTTCAATCTCACGGGGAACCCGCGTAACCTATCGACCTATCTCTTAGAGACGGTTGATATTGAAGCAGGAGACTCCTCCCCAGTCTCCGCATAAGAAACCTAGGTTTGCACTTATAGAGTCTAGAGCCTTGAGATACATCAAAGATCTCTTAGGAACACTTAGTATTTCTACAGCTGGTGTTCTACATCAATGGGCATCAGTTGTAAATTATCGAGTCCTTCGCAGATCTTAGCAATCTGCCGAGAACGTTTATGAGAGGATTACGGAAGTATTTCTCAATGATTGAACGGAAATCCTGCCAGGGTCAACATCAAACAGCCCTGACAGCAGGTCACTTCGGTAACCTCACAAGGGTTACGCTTAGTGTTTGCGGTGGTTCCATTACGGTCTACAGTCGTGGAGTGATCCCCAGCGACTCACCCAGTCATTGAGCTACTCAGTAGGTCTCGTAAGCTCCTTCGGGAGTATCTGATATGGGAACGGCCTGGATAAGGATTAGAAGGAGTCTTCACAATATGCTGTTGATGAGATCTAATTCCTTATCTGTAAGTACCGGATGTTTTATTGCTAACTGTTTACATGCAGGGTTATATCATCTCCATGGCGACAGATTCCACATGCTCATACATGCATCTTGAAGTCATCAAAAGCTCCCTCAAAAATCAAAGCAACACAAAGTTCAAAGAAAGATTCTACGCCAAAAAGGAAGAATCTACAAAGTTTAAAGACTAAAGATCTTAAGTGAAAGAAAGGGACAACGTGCATGTATAAGTCAGAATTCAAAGATGTATGAGCATGTTGGAATGGCGGACAACCACCACAGACGCAGGAGTGACGAACGGCAGATTACTTCATAACACAATCACTACATCATCACCAAAAAACAAAGACAAAGAGCAAAGTACATTCATTATCATTCAAATCATTTTTGAAGACGTCTAGAGATTTACATGTCACAAGTCAAACGACAAAGATGAAGACGTCAAGCAACCATGATGACCGACCCTTAGGGGGAGATTGTTGGGATCATAGTTTTCACTATTTTATGAAGTCTCGGTCATTTGTAAATTATAGGTTGCTTAAGTTATTTACTTACAATATTGTTTAAGTTACAAGTTTACTAGGCTTTAGACAAAAGGTCCATGGGCTTTAAAGCCCACACGATTTGGATAGTGGAAGGAGAGGGAGTGTTGCCCTAGCTCCTTCCCTATAAATAGAAGCCTTAGTATCATGTAATAGTTGGTTGGTTATTTTGATTTCTTAAGGAAACTATTGCACTTATATTTCTCTTTATCATATAATCACCCAATCTCTTCTCTCATCTCATTTCTATCATTATTATGCTTGTGTTTACAAGATGGTGACCTAACAGGAACACCATTGCCTGCATCATTAAAGACGCTGCTAAGGAGTCCCTAGGGATAGGTAGTTGGACTGTGAGAACCCAGACTAGCCGCAGGGAATCCTGGTGGTTTTGTTAGGAGGTGCAAACCAAGGTCGCGGCTAAACAGTCTAGCTTCAGAGAGCTCCTTTTGAGTAGAGGGGGTAATCTTGCGGATAGGGTCGCTGCAAAGGAGAAGTATAAAGTAGCCAAAAGATAAGCGAAGAAAGCAGTAGCCCAGGAAAAGGACAAAGCGTACAAAGCTCTGTATAAGAACTTAGACTCCAAAAAAGGGTAAATGATATCTTCAGGATTGCTAAAGCCCGAGAAAGGAGAAGTAAGGATTTTGGAAACATAAGATTCATCAAAGATAAAGATGGACGAAGCATTGTCAACGAGGAGGACATTAGGAAGAGATGGGGAGAATATTTCTCCTCTCTTTTCAACGAGAGGGGTACGGAAGAAAGCGGAGAGAGAGAGACCCCTAGCCAAGATTTGCTTCCCGAGTGCGACTACTTGGATATCTGTCAAGGTAAAGTGAAAGTCGCATTACAAAAGATGGGAAGAAACAAAGCTGTAGGCCTAGACCAAATACCTATTGAAGCCTGGAGGTGCTTAGGTGATGAGGGGTTAAGATGGTTGACTTACCTCTTCAACAAGTTCTTCTCTATTGCTAAGATGCCAGAGGAATGGAGGTTCAGTGAAGTCATCCCTATCTATAAGAACAAGGGCGATGTACAAGTGTGTAGCAACTACAAGGGTATTAAGCTCCTTAGTCACACTATGAAGCTCTGGGAGAGGGTTATCGAGAGAAGGTTACGAAGGGAGACGAGGGTGTTAGAGAACCAGTTTGTTTTTATGCCAGGAAGGTCCTCGATCGAGGCTATTCACCTCCTCAGAAGCCTCATGGAGAAGTATCAAGAAAGGCAAAGAGACTTGCATATTGCCTTCCTCGACCTAGAAAAGGCCTATGACAGTGTCCCGCGTGAGTTGATTTGGAGAACTCTGATAGATAGTGTTAGCCTCGCTTTTTTATAAAGATAACGTCACACAAGTGAAATGGACTAGATATGTAGCATGTTGTGTCCTTAGGAACTACTTATGTAGATTAGGCAAACATGTAGTGTGATGAGCCTATAAATACCCCTCATGACTCTCCATGAGGAGTGTGGGAAATTATTGTGTAAGATTCATTTGTTTCAATCTAATAAACACATAGTATTCTCCACCTTTCTCTCTCTACTTTCTCTCTCTAGAACTATCATGTATTTCGATCAACCGCGACCTCCGGAACGTGTTTCTTGGTCATAACAAGTGGCATCAAAGCTAATCAGGGGCGAATCGTGGTGTTTTGTGGTGAAAAATTGTGTTTTTTGGTGTTTTTTCTCGGAAAAAGTACGTGTTTAGCGAGTTAGCATTGAAGATTAGAGAGTTAGGATTGCATTTCAGCGAGTTAGCTTGAAGACCTGCGAGTTAGGAACATTCTAGCAAGTTTGGTCTGCGAGTTAAGGTTTTTATTTTGGCGAGTTAGCCTTGAAATTCCTTATAGATTATCTAGTAAGGATTTTTACTCTCTACTTCAAGGGGAAACTTTACTTCGCTTAAATTAATCCTTGCGAGTAAGCCTTAGTTCCAGCGAGTTACAAGTTCTAGCGAGTTACAAGTTCTAGCGAGTTACAAGTTCCAGCGAATAAGGGTTGCGAGTTAAGTTCATGCGAGTAAGTGTTTCTGCGAGTAAGAATTGTCAGCGAGTTAGTGGTCTGCGAGTTAGGATTCTGCGAGTTAGAATTCTGTGAGTTAGGGTGTAACACCCCCAAAATACCGCAGCGGAAGACTGTGTCATAGGGGTGCTACTTCATAATACAAAGTACAAGGTATAGAAAACGAACTCTAAATGAGACGTTTTGAAAAGTTACTATTCGATTAATGAATTCAAAGTTACAAACATGAGATTCCAAAGTATGATACATAAATGTATACAAAATGTTTTGAATGGTAAATGATAAAAGCGTAAGTCTTCAGAATATGCAGCTTGACTCTAAGTTCCACGCACTAGCTATCGCCTTACTAACCTGAGATAAACATGCTAAAGTGTCAACACAATGGTTGGTGAGTTCATAGAGTTTGTCTTAAAATAGTTGAAAAGCCTTAAAGAATGATCACACAGCAAAGGCATTGAGAATCCACTCAGTTACAAGTCCCGCCATAAGAGACTTGTAACCTGTGTGTTCACAACCCACTGCTAACATATAGTATAATAAAGACATGTATAAGTTCATCAAGACAATTAAGCAATTAGTAGTGAGTCTCTACTTCATCTCCGAAGACCTCACTTTTATGATGTATCCAACATTCGCAAATGTTAGGATGTATCAAAGACAACTGGGAGTCAATTCCCAAAGACAACTGGGAGCCACTTCCCAAAGATAAAAGACAGTCATGTATGTATTAAATCAAGTATAATGCCATCAAGTATAAGACAATCAAGTATAACACAGTCACGTATAAACGTTTTGAGTATTTGTACAAGTAAACAAGTAGTCGAGCATGTGTCTCCCCCAAAGAGTTATGACAAGTATGAAAAGAGTAGGGGCTATGACTCACCTTAAGTCTATGTAGTGAGTAATGAAAATGGTAGTCGAATCGCGAAAGTCTCTAAGAGCAGCCTATAATAGAACGTTGCGACTTAGGTTTGGAGTAACGTCTAAGTATACGAAGAATTGCCAATATATGTCTTGCATAATGTTCATGATGTAGTACTTTAGTATAATGTGTAAGTCTTTGAATATAATTGGCTATGAAACATGTATAGGTTGTAAATCTCTTACTACCGTTCGGGCCGACATAATTCAGAAGTCATGGATTAAACTTTCGAGGAGCCAGGACACTTTAACTCGTAAATCCACAACTCGTCTCGACGGCTTACTCAATGAACTCCTCACATGAGGCTCCCTACTATTGTAGTATTTGATAACATATATATAAGTTTTGATCTTTAAAAGTTATATGGTCTTTAGCCGTGGCTTTGCCGTGACCTTGGTCATTGTTACCATGGTCTTGAGACTCAACCTTGGCTTTAGCCATGGTTGTGGTCTTGGCTTTAGGTCATTAGACCTCTTGGTCTCATCTAATTATAACAATTATATAGTTACTTTGGTCTAAAAATGAGCTGTTAAGAATTTGAAGAAAATTTATCACTCAGAAAGCGTTTTCAGGTCTCGAGCTTCTTTATTCCTGAACGAAAACGTCGTTCCGGACAACTTTCGTGTTTTAACTTTTTGATGAATCGGACCAGAAGTGGGACTTTCAAAATCATAATTTGATCAGAATGCAATTTAGGCAGTTTTGCCGTTTTGGTTTCGCTAACTTCAAACGGTCATAACTTTTGACTCGTATACTCGTTTTGGGTGATTCAAATTGCTATGTTTTCCTTGTTAAGTCCTCTTTAACAGTAAGTAAGTGTCAAATATCAAAGTTATACTATTGTGGTCGTGGTTTTCCATAAAAATCACTAGTTTGCTTGTTTGCTTGTCATAAGTTAACATATGTATACCAATACTTGTTTTATCCATTTTTGAACATCATGAACACAATACAAAGACCATATATAGCATGAAAGAAACATAATAAGCATGAAATGATATTGAGCAAGAAAGTGTATAAGGGTTTGCTTACAACTTTTGGCTTTCTAAAGAAAGGAAGTCAAGTTTAGAACTAGGACACTAAACCTAAGCTTGTAAACCCTTCACCATAACGCTTGTAACCCTTGCTAGCCTTGATCTAACCCTTGATAAAACCCATTAACTTCAGCCCCTAATCACCTTGTGTAGCTCCTAATTCAACCATGGAATCACCAAACAAACTTAAGAACTAGGTAGAGAATACTAAGACCTTGAACTTTGTAGTGTAACTTGTATATTGAAGATCAAAGGATCATGGTGCTAGGTATTTATGTTGTGGCATTTTTGTGGTGAAGAAAGGAAGGAGATGAGCTTGTATTTATAGCATGAAGAGGAGGTGCAAGGAAGGTTCCTAGGAAGGTTCATTAAGGAGGTTAGTTTTTAGGATATTTAGGAAGCTTACTTAGGAAGTTTTACACATGTTTGCTACCTAAAGTCCTCAAGACTTATCACAAGCCAACAAGGCTTGTGATACACGTTCATATGGGATAAGGGGGGAGTGACTAGGTTTTTGATGGTATTATCCTAAGTATGTAGCTAGTTTTGACTCCGGGAAATGCTAACCGTAAGTTTTTAAGTCACGAAACGTAAAACCGGGTATCCTAAAAATATGAAACTTATAAATATGCTAGAACTTATCAATATACTCCATAATAAAATATAAAATGAGTGGTAGGTTCTATCGGGTGCGAAAACCCTGCTAAAAACTGGAAACACGGGTCTAAAACGCGCAATTCGCGTAAAACGCTGAACTGAAAAACGTAAAATTCCGAAACTTTTGGAATTGTCCTAAAATGAGAGAAAATCATATTTCTATTGTTTATAATGTTTTATGGACATATCGGGATGCTAGAAGGACGTTTAAACCTAAAAGTAAATCTCGGACACGGCTTTGTGATTTTTGCAGAAATGATCCGACGAGTGTGAAATTCTCGGATTATCATTAAAATAGTTTAACTTACGAGAATATGAAATAAAAATTTCTGAGATGAATAGTGAAAAGTGAATAGTAAAAGTGAATAGTAAAAAGTGAATAGTGAAATTTTCGGGAATAAAAGTTAACCTGAAATTGCGAATTGTTACAGTCTGTACCCCTTAAGGAGAACTTCGTCCCGAAGTTCAGTTGATGTTAACTACTTACGATGTGTCTAAGAGAATTCGGGATCTCTAATATAGTGGTGTTCACTCTGATTTGTCTAAGGTTCTGGTTAAGGAGTTGTATCGGCTACAATTAAGCCCACTTATTTATAACACATTACTTACATAAAGAAGCGTCCAAATTTATGTAAGTAAGGGATCATAAACTCATGGTTCGGTGATTTACAATTTCTTTATTTAACTGAAGAGGCGTCCCAATCCATTTAAATAAGGAGATTCTAAAACATCCTACTTAAGAATTTCCGACACAAAATCCGCCTTCTGAGGCAGATGGTAAGATAATCCAGTCATCAAATCCCTAAAGCTAAGCAATAATATTATTTAACTCAAATCTTGTGTCTCATCAAACAAGAATTGTCACAAGATCAAGTTAACTAATTAGTTATTACTGAGCTCTATGTTTTTAATGACTCGACGAATCTCTGGGGCTCCTTATAATACTAAAGTCACATCATCTAACAGCGTGGAACTAAGCAAACGTCTAACCAAAAAGCACATGTGTATGTATTGTGTGAAAGACAAATAAAGAGGAAGGTCCCAACGTATATAGCAGTTATAGTCTAGGTACTAAATGCAACCTAGTTCTCTATAACCAAGGCTCTGGTACCAATCTGTAACACCCCCAAAATACCGCAGCGGAAGACTGTGTCATAGGGGTGCTACTTCATAATACAAAGTACAAGGTATAGAAAACGAACTCTAAATGAGACGTTTTGAAAAGTTACTATTCGATTAATGAATTCAAAGTTACAAACATGAGATTCCAAAGTATGATACATAAATGTATACAAAATGTTTTGAATGGTAAATGATAAAAGCGTAAGTCTTCAGAATATGTAGCTTGACTCTAAGTTCCACGCACTAGCTATCGCCTTACTAACCTGAGATAAACATGCTAAAGTGTCAACACAATGGTTGGTGAGTTCATAGAGTTTGTCTTAAAATAGTTGAAAAGCCTTAAAGAATGATCACACAGCAAAGGCATTGAGAATCCACTCAGTTACAAGTCCCGCCATAAGAGACTTGTAACCTGTGTGTTCACAACCCACTGCTAACATATAGTATAATAAAGACATGTATAAGTTCATCAAGACAATTAAGCAATTAGTAGTGAGTCTCTACTTCATCTCCGAAGACCTCACTTTTATGATGTATCCAACATTCGCAAATGTTAGGATGTATCAAAGACAACTGGGAGTCAATTCCCAAAGACAACTGGGAGCCACTTCCCAAAGATAAAAGACAGTCATGTATGTATTAAATCAAGTATAATGCCATCAAGTATAAGACAATCAAGTATAACACAGTCACGTATAAACGTTTTGAGTATTTGTACAAGTAAACAAGTAGTCGAGCATGTGTCTCCCCCAAAGAGTTATGACAAGTATGAAAAGAGTAGGGGCTATGACTCACCTTAAGTCTATGTAGTGAGTAATGAAAATGGTAGTCGAATCGCGAAAGTCTCTAAGAGCAGCCTATAATAGAACGTTGCGACTTAGGTTTGGAGTAACGTCTAAGTATACGAAGAATTGCCAATATATGTCTTGCATAATGTTCATGATGTAGTACTTTAGTATAATGTGTAAGTCTTTGAATATAATTGGCTATGAAACATGTATAGGTTGTAAATCTCTTACTACCGTTCGGGCCGACATAATTCAGAAGTCATGGATTAAACTTTCGAGGAGCCAGGACACTTTAACTCGTAAATCCACAACTCGTCTCGACGGCTTACTCAATGAACTCCTCACATGAGGCTCCCTACTATTGTAGTATTTGATAACATATATATAAGTTTTGATCTTTAAAAGTTATATGGTCTTTAGCCGTGGCTTTGCCGTGACCTTGGTCATTGTTACCATGGTCTTGAGACTCAACCTTGGCTTTAGCCATGGTTGTGGTCTTGGCTTTAGGTCATTAGACCTCTTGGTCTCATCTAATTATAACAATTATATAGTTACTTTGGTCTAAAAATGAGCTGTTAAGAATTTGAAGAAAATTTATCACTCAGAAAGCGTTTTCAGGTCTCGAGCTTCTTTATTCCTGAACGAAAACATCGTTCCGGACAACTTTCGTGTTTTAACTTTTTGATGAATCGGACCAGAAGTGGGACTTTCAAAATCATAATTTGATCAGAATGCAATTTAGGCAGTTTTGCCGTTTTGGTTTCGCTAACTTCAAACGGTCATAACTTTTGACTCGTATACTCGTTTTGGGTGATTCAAATTGCTATGTTTTCCTTGTTAAGTCCTCTTTAACAGTAAGTAAGTGTCAAATATCAAAGTTATACTATTGTGGTCGTGGTTTTCCATAAAAATCACTAGTTTGCTTGTTTGCTTGTCATAAGTTAACATATGTATACCAATACTTGTTTTATCCATTTTTGAACATCATGAACACAATACAAAGACCATATATAGCATGAAAGAAACATAATAAGCATGAAATGATATTGAGCAAGAAAGTGTATAAGGGTTTGCTTACAACTTTTGGCTTTCTAAAGAAAGGAAGTCAAGTTTAGAACTAGGACACTAAACCTAAGCTTGTAAACCCTTCACCATAACGCTTGTAACCCTTGCTAGCCTTGATCTAACCCTTGATAAAACCCATTAACTTCAGCCCCTAATCACCTTGTGTAGCTCCTAATTCAACCATGGAATCACCAAACAAACTTAAGAACTAGGTAGAGAATACTAAGACCTTGAACTTTGTAGTGTAACTTGTATATTGAAGATCAAAGGATCATGGTGCTAGGTATTTATGTTGTGGCATTTTTGTGGTGAAGAAAGGAAGGAGATGAGCTTGTATTTATAGCATGAAGAGGAGGTGCAAGGAAGGTTCCTAGGAAGGTTCATTAAGGAGGTTAGTTTTTAGGATATTTAGGAAGCTTACTTAGGAAGTTTTACACATGTTTGCTACCTAAAGTCCTCAAGACTTATCACAAGCCAACAAGGCTTGTGATACACGTTCATATGGGATAAGGGGGGAGTGACTAGGTTTTTGATGGTATTATCCTAAGTATGTAGCTAGTTTTGACTCCGGGAAATGCTAACCGTAAGTTTTTAAGTCACGAAACGTAAAACCGGGTATCCTAAAAATATGAAACTTATAAATATGCTAGAACTTATCAATATACTCCATAATAAAATATAAAATGAGTGGTAGGTTCTATCGGGTGCGAAAACCCTGCTAAAAACTGGAAACACGGGTCTAAAACGCGCAATTCGCGTAAAACGCTGAACTGAAAAACGTAAAATTCCGAAACTTTTGGAATTGTCCTAAAATGAGAGAAAATCATATTTCTATTGTTTATAATGTTTTATGGACATATCGGGATGCTAGAAGGACGTTTAAACCTAAAAGTAAATCTCGGACACGGCTTTGTGATTTTTGCAGAAATGATCCGACGAGTGTGAAATTCTCGGATTATCATTAAAATAGTTTAACTTACGAGAATATGAAATAAAAATTTCTGAGATGAATAGTGAAAAGTGAATAGTAAAAAGTGAATAGTGAAATTTTCGGGAATAAAAGTTAACCTGAAATTGCGAATTGTTACATAGGGTTTCTTGCGAGTTAGGTTTTATGCGAGTAAGGAACTAGCGAGTTAGCAACTTTCACAAGTCTTCTGCGAGTTAGCAAGGTTTACAAGTTTCAGCGAGTTAGCCAAATTCATAAAATTTCTGCGAGTAAGCCATGCTTTCTGCGAGTAAGAAATATTTTCCGAGTATGGAGTGATGTCTCAGAATTTCTAGGGTTTATTTACCGAGCATCAGGGTGTGAAATTCTTTTGAGTTTCTTAAGGTTTCGTTGAATACCTAACATACAAAACCCTAGTTTTCAAACCCTAATTTACCGAAAACAAGGGGTATATAAAGAATTAGGGAATATAACAAACTCACCCATCTCACCAAAAACATATCTGATATAATTGGTAACCATTTTATAGAACATGATTCATTTCCTTGTTTCATTATCTTAATACCAAAATATATCACATCAAAAACACACCACGTATTGCTTAAAAGATCCTGATCAAGAATCACAATCAAATGACAACAGCTAGTATCAGATTTTGTGATTATGGGGATAATTCTTTATCACTTTTCTGGGTTTAAAGTTCATATCAAGGGCATGTGTACTTATTTATCTCAAAGTCTAGGGGTGGATGGATGCATGACTTTCAAAGATACTTGTTTGGGCATACACTAGTGATTAAGACTTGGATTATCTAGTTATACCCGATGTAAGGAGTTACATTGTAGTGCTCACGGGTTATAGCTATCACTTTAAGGAGTTACATTGTAGTACTCAGTGTCACACGAAGTTGTGGATAGTTCAAGAGGCGGATATTTCATATATTGTTTGCACGTTTGAGTATATGGATCTACCTATGCTTAAAGGAGTTACGTTGTAGTGCCCAGTATAGGCTTAAAGGAGTTACGTTGTAGTGCCCAGTATAGGTTCTTAGTCACACCATCGTACAAGATTAAGTCACATATCTAAGGGATGTTTACTTCAATTTCAGATTGGTTATATTGGGTTGTTTCTCTAGTCATTGGTCATTTACTAACTGGTTGGAATTTGAAGAGGTCGATTGTAGGTTGAAGGGAAGAGATGAGATTGTAGGAAAAGAGAGTCATATCTTAGCGACATATACTCACAGAATGTGCTTCAAAAAGCTATTATGGCTTCTAAATTGCATCAAGTACAAGGTGATTATACGACATGTACACTACATTATGATGATTCCGATACCTCGCAACCATCAGGAGGGAGAAGAACATGCCAAAAGAAGTAGTGTTTTGTCTTCAGCGATTGGATTGACCGAGAGAATTGTGCTTAACATCGTGAATGGAGAAGTAGTGTGTGTACATCAGGGCTTATTACCAACTTGGATGCAATGTTATGTGAGTTATATTGTTGTGTTGCTCCCTGAACGAAAACCATGTTCCTACACTTTTGAATCTACTTTATCCGCTGCGTAATGAAAAGAGAGTTGTCGGTTCAGGAGGGAGCATGAAAAAGAAATAAAGGCTCACTAGTTAGGAGGGAGTAATAACCTAACTAGACCATTATAGTTGAAGTTCAGAGCTACAAAGACCTTTGCCGTCAGTACGTCGAGATCATCGGAAGAGAGAACTTCAAGTCCGCCTCAGTATCTAGACTACAGAGACTCTGCGCTTCAACAACGTCAACATAGTTTACTGTTGTTGTAATTTACATTGTTTATGTATTTATAGGTCTCATTGTAACCATTCACGTGTGACGATATCTTGGAGGGAGATTGTTAGCCTCTCTTTTTTATAAAGATAACGTCACACAAGTGAAATGGACTAGATATGTAGCATGTTGTGTCCTTAGGGACTACTTATGTAGATTAGGCAAACATGTAGTGTGATGAGCCTATAAATACCCCTCATGACTCTCCATGAGGGGTGTGGGAAATCATTGTGTATGCTTCATTTGTTTCAATCTAATATACACATCTTTTCTTCACCTTTCTCTCTCTACTTTCTCTCTCTAGAATAATCATGTATTTCCATCAACCGCGACCTCCCGAAGGTGTTTCTTGGTCATAACAGATAGGAACTCCAAAGAGATACTTATGAGTCATAAAGGATATGTACGAGGGGGCGAAGACCCGTGTACGCTCCACTGTGGGAACCTCAGAGTTTTTCCCAGTGAAAGTTGGACTACACCAAGGATCAGCCATTAGACCTTATCTACTCGCATTTATTCTTGATGAGCTATCACGAGGGATCCAAGAGGGTATCCATTGGAGCATGATATTCGCAAACGATATTTTGTTGGTGGCAGAGTCGGCAGACGGGTTAAATAACAGACTTGAGCATTGGAGGGAGGCCCTCGAAGACAATGGCCTTCGAGTAAGCACGGAGAAGACTGAATACTTGAGATGTAATTTCGGTAGGACCGAGATCGGTCACATCGAAGATACCGAAGTTTGTATCGAAAACCAGATCCTCTCACCTAAGGAGTCCTTTAGATATTTGGGTTCGGTGATTCACAACTCAGGGAGGATAGACGACCACGTAACCCACCGTATTAGGAGAGGCTGGGCGAAATAGAGAGTGGCGTCAGGAGTTCTATGTGATAGGAAAGTACCCTTTAAGTTAAAGGGTAAATTTTATAGGGTGGAAATTAGACCTGCTTTACTGTACGGGTCAGAGTGCTGGCCTATCACAAAAGCCCAAGCAAACAGGGTGGAAGTAGCAGAACTAAGAATGCTTAGGTGGACTTGTGGTAAAACCATGTCTGACATGATTCCGAACGGGGTGTTTAGATCTGTACTTGAAGTGGAATCTATTATCTCAAAGATAAGAGAAGGAAGGTTGAGGTGGTTCGGTCATGTCAGGAGAAGATCACAAACTGCACCAGTAAGGAGAGTATAGATGCTTGTAGTCGACGGTCTGAGAAGGAGAGGTAGACCTAAACTTACGTGGGAGGATATACTTAAGCTCAACATGGAGGAGCTTCACTTGTCCGAGGACATGACCTCAGATAGGAAGGAGTGGAGAGATAGGATTAGAATTTGTGGTTAGTTTTGGGCTAGGTTTGCTGTTGTTATGGCCCCTTAGCTTGTTATCCTTTAGGCTCTAGGTGCTTTGTTGTGCCTTCTGCTTGTTCTTTTGTTTTTCCTTTGCTTTGCCTTTTAGCTTTAGACCCCTTTGCGTGTTCCTTTTGCTTGCCTTTTTGCTTTGCCATTGCTTTAGGCCCTTAGCGTTGCCTTTCTTTGGCCTTGGTCTTGCGTCCCTCCCCTCGCCCCCTTATAGGCTTGCGTTTGTCTTGTTGGTTTTGCTCGGTTGGCGTTTTTTTCCTTTTTTTGGGCGTTGGTTTTGGTCTATGTTGTTTTGGCTTTTGCTTTGTTTGCTTACTTGTTGCTTCGTTTTTGCTTTTTTTGTTTCTTTCCCTTTGTATGCTTTTTTCTTGTTTGTTTTCTTTTGTTTGGCTCCATTTTTATCTTCTACTTTCTTTTGGTTCGCCACTACATACACCAGCCGGAGGTCTTTCTAGAAGCAGTCTCTTTACCTTCAGGTTTATCCTGGGCTAGAGGTAGGATCTGTCTACATCTCACTTCCCCATACCCCGCCCTGGCGGGATTGGGTATGTTGTTGTTGTGGTGGTCTCTATACGTTTTGATAATCACAAAATATAAAAACATGATACGTAAAGTTACATTTAATAAGTTTTTAATCGAGAAAACTCGTTTTGTCAACGTATCTACTACAACGTCACTTCAGGTATGAACAAACACGATACCGACATTAGTAAAGTGATCAAAGATTTTAGTTTCTCAAAACTTCGCATGTTTATGTGACAAAACATTTTTATAAAAGTATTTTTGTATTTAAAAAGAAATGTTTTATTAAAGAAAATAAATTTGAATTTCAAATCTTTCAACAGCCATTTTTCCAGCCTAAATCAGATAAGTTTTTCACCACATCAGGACAAAAATGGGAGTGTATGTCGGGATGGTCCCTTAGTGATAAAGGACCGTCCCCCGCTCCTCCTGATAGCTATAAATATTGGACTGTTTCATTCAGAAAAACAACCCTCTTTGCACGAAAACTTTCTGTTCTTTTCTCCTTCCTTCTTTGATCACTATAACATGTCGGTTAGTGTTTATAAGTGATTCTCTCATCCTCTACATCAAAGTGCAAGAGAAGAACACTCGAATTCATCAACAATCGATGTGTTATTCAGTCCACACACAAACGTAACAAGTGTTACGATTCTTTTCTTGCTCCATGGTATGTGTTAATTCACATATCATTTCATGGCCAAATACCGACCCAAATAGACTATTTATACTAACAAATTTCAAAGAAATGTGTGTTTTTATGTTGTGAACATGCAGGTACGGATTTATCACAAAAAGACAAATAATCAAGCAAAAATCGGAAATACAGGCACAAGAGTGGGAGATGGTCAAAAAGTCAAAGCCTGGGATCCAAAAGTCAACACAAGTCCTTTATGTATTCAAGATTGGCAGAATAAATCCTTGGAAGTTACTTTGCAAAAGTGGCATTTTCAGTCCTTGAAGTTTTGGCAAATTACACAATTGGTCCTTGGATTTTATTTTCATAAAATCTGAAATTATACACAATATTTGGTCCAAGATTGTAATCCATTGCATAATCCAAAAACCAAAAGCCCAATATCAAATCCATAATACCCAAGCCCATTCATAAACCAGGGTCAAAATATTATAACTTGGTCTAAGGGTCAATCGGTCAACCATATAACTCAAACGCAACCCCAATTCCCCCCAATTCCCAGAACACTAAATCATCTCATGAACCCTAGTTCATCATTATGGTCAATTGGTTCACTATATTCCAATTAACCATGATTAGTTACTCATTTGAGTCATCTAGAAGCATACTCATGTGCAAAGAATGTGGCAGATAGAGTATATGGAACTGAGTAAGGGAATTTGATTACTTGGCAGCATAGGATTGGTAGATACACATCATATTTTGTGCTTTGGATACTATTTCTAGAAGGATCTGAGCACATGGCAGAGATTATGCATGAATGGGACACTTGGCGGTTTGCTATTGGATTTTACACCTCATCAAACTCAATCTAAGGGCTAGCATTTGATCAAAGAAGCACAAAAGGATCTAAGGGATATGAGCAGCTCAGAGAAAGCACAATTCTCACCAGGATTGCCAGCGTGGATTCTTTCACCCTCACTCTCTCCTCATCTATATAAGCCTTATATTTTAGCAAATTAGGTGTAGTTAGTTTTAGTGTAGGGTTACTCTGTCAAATTGGTTACTCAGTTTATTAGTTTTATTTTTCACTTTGTAATTCAGTTTTATTTCTAATAAAATTCTTATATTGTTCAATCAATTGCTTTACTGTTACATTGTTATCTCTCATTAGTGTAGCTTATTGTTTTACTTAAAGTTTAAAATCTGTTTTCATAAGCTTTCAAAAGTATTTCTTTCAATTCATAGTTAAACTTTTACTTCATCATTAGATTTCTAAGAAAATATAGAAAATATACAAAAATCAGAAAAAAATAATTAAAAAAATAAAAAATGTTTCAAATCAGCTTAAATAGTTTTTAAATAAGTTGAACTAGCTTAAATTCAGTCTTTACAAGCTTTCTAGCTTGATATAAACTGTTTTCATATCATTTTCTCAAATAATAGTGTGGTATATTAAAGTAAAGAGTTGAATCAGAGGTTGCTGAGGTGGTGAATTGAGACAGAAAGGGAAGGTCTCAACCTGTCTAAAAGACAGGCTTGCATAGTGAGCCCCCTCTGTTCTAGCTGAGGGGGATTGCTTTGGTAATTTCTGTTTTTAAATTCTGTAATAATAGTATCTGTTTTGAATTCTGTAGTTGCAATAGTATTTACTGTTTCATTGTTTTGGTTTGATGATATAGTTGTGGTAATTGTTGAATTTAAGCTTGAAATATCATTTGTTTACCTGTTAGTTTGAATTATTGTTGTTTAGTCTTATTAGAATATCTGTGATACTGTGCTTTTATTGTTCATTGTTGTTGATTGCTGTAACTTTAGCTTCTAATGTTGTTAGTATAACTGTTTTGATCATTGTTTTGGAGTTTGTTTGTTTAAATCTGCATATCATAGTTAAATCTGTCACATTAATAGTGTTTGGATTAAGCTTTATTTCTGCATCCTAGTTGATTAGTTAAGGTAATTTTAGTCTAAGCTCATCATAGTAGGTGCACTTAAGTAAAGTAGAACATAAAAACAGTAGGTATAATGAAGAAAGTCAAAGTCAACTTGTTGATCAATTTTTGCCTGCACTTTAGTATTCTGTTCTTACTTGTCCTACTAATTTGATGCATTCTGTGTTTATGATTAAGAATTTCATGCTTAAATTTGTTCAACAAACATCTAGTAATAAGTTTAGGTCAGTTAAATTGGATTTAGTCAAAGCTTTGGTGCAATTAATAAGTCAAAGAGTGCTTGCATACCTGTTTCAAGAGGCCTGATCTCAGGTCCAAATTGAGGGTCACTTAGGTGTTTAAACTAGAGTTTTGTTGGATTTCTAGGTTCCCAGTGTTGTAGGCTGGGTTTTGCCCCGATTAGCTTCCACTGTTCAGCTTATTAATACAGCTTATTTGTCCTATCCAGTTGTATAGTTTGAGTTGATTCTGTTTTCAGATTTAAGGCCTGCAATTTAGTTTTAGTGTTTAAAATCTTGAAATCTATTGTTCATCACAGTTCTTTTATGCTTTAAGTTGAGTTTCTCATTGAGATTGTGCTTGTTGTTTCATCTGCTTATCTACTGCTTGTTCAATAGCTTATGCTTAATTGCTTATTGCTTGTACTTACTGATTCTGTGCTTATATCTGTTTATTTCTTAGTATATTTGAGCTTAGTATTTCATATTACATCTGTATTTCAAGTTTGGTTTAGTTTTGTGGCAAGTGCTTATAAATAAGCACTTGCCATAAGCTGTTTTCTGTCCAAAAAGCACTTCTGCTTATTGTTTTCTTTTCAAAATTTTTCTGCAATCTTTCCATATTATTTTAGATTTTCTGTGAATTTTTCAGAAATTTTCAAGTTGATTTACTATTTTTCTTAATTTTTCTTCATTATTAATCATTTTTAAATCATTTTTAATAAACAAAAATCCATAAAAAATCAGAAATAGCTTTTAAAAATACAAAAATATTTTAGATAATTCTTTTATAATATTTTAGATTTTTCAGATTAGATTTTATTATTTTCCCATTATTTTTCACATTTTCTTTTATTTTTAATTACTTTTTAATTCAATAAATAGAAAATAAATCATAGAAAATAAATAAAAAGTAAAAAAAAATATTTTTCTTTTTCTCAAAATTCTTTTTAATAGTTTAAGATTTTTAGAAATTTGTTTCAAGTTTGTAGGATCATTTTTAGTATACAAGTCGCGTTTTATTTCGTACGTTACGTTTAAAAATTGCGTTTGAATTTCTGTTTTCTAATTTTAGACTCTTGTACATTTATAGCTTGTATTTTCTGCTTAATTCATCATTTCTTTTCATAATTTGATTTTCACCATCACAAATTTTCACTATTGACTTTTCACGATACGTTTTTACGATTCGATTATTCGAGATTCCATTCATACCTTCACGGGACTACGACCCGGGGAAATACTTTTCTAAGTATTTATTCGGAAAATAAATATATACTATAACTGAGCACAAATCAATTTTTGGCGCCGTTGTCGGGGAAGGTCGAAGTGAGTTTTTGAATATCGTTTTGAAAAATCGTGTTTTGTTAAGTCTTCCTCTATTTTGTATATATTTCTATAAAAATACAAAAATTCAAAAATTCAAAACACTTTTCCTAAAGTGTTTACAAAAATACAAAAAAAATAATAAAGTTACAGCCTCGACTCTGCCGTGGAAGGGAGGGCGTTTTAAACCAAATAAGTCTCACAATATAACAAAAACGTGAAATTAGTTATTTATCAGATTATTTCAATTACTACAACCGATTAAGCGGGAAATACAGAGGCTAAGACATTAAATTGCTAGCTGAAGAGAGATCCATTCTTCTCTCCCGTTCCGTCGCGAGTGGTTTTTGAAGGAAACGGTTTTCAATTAACGTTACGTTTTATAAAAAGAAAAACAAAAGAAATAAAAAGTTTTTGGGATAAAAAAAATAAAAACAAAAAGATTTTCCTTTTTCTTTTCTTTTTCATTTTCTTTTTGAATTTGCTTGTGGTGTATGCACACCCGTTCTTCTTTTGAGAGTCTTACGTCTCCATTTTCAAACCCCGAGCGGGTTTTACGACATACTAGTCGGGTTCATTTCCTTGACGACGAGGAGATGAACCAAAACGAACAACACAACGGACCGCCGCCGATGGGTGGTCCGCAGCACAATGTTATCCCGCCGATGGGACAACAACCGGCATTTGATCCACGTCCAATGGAGGAACAACTCCAATCACCATTCAATGGTGTAAGGAGAGCTATTGTGATTCCGGACATCATTGCCAATTTTGAGATCAATCACGGATTACTCAATTTGATCACGGGTATATCCTTTCACAGGTTTGATCACGAAGACCCCTATGCTCACATCAGAAATTTCACCGACATCGCTGAGACCATAAGAATGAACCAAGTTCCTCACGATGTGGTGAAATTGAAGTTATTTCCTTTCTCCTTAAAAGGAGCAGCCCGGACTTGGCTGGAAAAGGAACCGCCTAATTCGATTCACACTTGAAATGATCTTTCTTCCAAGTTCGTGAATTATTTCTATCCTCCCTCTAAAACTTCTAACCTACGATCCCAAATCTTTCGGTTCCAACAAGCTTTTGATGAATCATTTAGTGAAGCTTGGGATCGATTCAAAGATTTGAATGAAAAATGTCCTAACCATGGGTTCACCGACCTTCAGCAGATTGACACTTTCTATAATGGGTTATGTCATGTTGACCAAGACTCACTCAACTCTGCTGCGGGTGGGAACTTATTGGATCGAAACACGAATGATGCTTTCATGATAATTGAGAATAAGGCTCGTGTAAGAATTTCTAGGAATAAACCTCAAGTGTCGAATAATGGTAAAAATAATGATGAAATGATGAGTATGCTATTGGCTCTTACAAAGAAAGTTGATGCAATTTCAATTGAAAAATCAAACCATCAAGTCAATGTGGTTAGTCATGGTTGTGAGACTTGTGGTGGTCCACATTTGTATTTTGAATGTCCGGCCACCGGTGCCTTTTCTCGAGAAAACGCGTATCCTGCAAACACGGGTAACAACGGTTACCCAAACCTCAAGGAGACCGTAATCTCCTCAGCTACCGTTCTTCTCATTATCTTGGACAACCCGTTCTCGAACAACCAAACCAAGTTAACCAGAATCATAATGTTGTGAATCGTAATAATCAAGGAAATCAAAATCAGAGTCGAGCTAATAACGGTTTTCAAAATCATAATCAAGGGTTTAATCAAAACCGGGGTTTTCAAGGTAATTACAATCAAGGCCCGCCTCAAGGGAATTTTCAAAACCAACAAAACTATGGAAACCCTGGAAATTTTCAGAACGCTAATCATGGAAATCAGAATAATGGTAATTTCCAAAATCGTGGGCAAAATTTCAACAATAATCAAAATCAAGGTGTTATTCAAAATCCGTCGCCCACGGATGATTTGATTAAGCAATTGCTTCAAAACCAACAATCTTTTATGGCAAAATATGAAGAATTAACACGGTTGTTTGCTAATCAAATCAGTGATATTAACAAGCGTTTAAATGATCGACCCTCGGGTTCGGGTACTACTTCTTTGCCAAGCAACACGATCGCAAACCCGAGGGGCGAAGTTAAGGCAATCACGACTTGTAGTGGTGCTAAATATGATGGACCCACAACTCCTACTACCTCTTCTTCTTCGTCTCCGCCTAAGGTAGTGGACTGTGAGACCGAGGCGACAAAGGACCCGGTTCCTCCTATTAATAATGGAGGAGCTGAAAACGTCCAACCTCCGGTTGTCCAAAAGTCAAAAGATAAAGAAAAAGTCATTTTTTAAAACAATGTGAAATACAAGTCTAAACTGCCATATCCATCACGATTTAATGATGAAGAGCTCCGTGCAAAATCTAAAAAACAAATGGAAAAATTTCTGGATATTTTTCAAAAATTGCACTTTGATATAAGTTTTATGGATGCTCTCGTGTACATGCCAAAATTTGCTTCGACGTTCAAAAACCTCATAAGTAATAAAGAGAAATTGCTTGAATTAGCCGAAACGCCGATAAATGCTCAATGTTCCGCGATTCTTCTCAAGAAGCTTCCCGAAAAGCTTGGTGACTCGGGAAAGTTTCTCATTCCTTGTTCATTGAAAGATCAAGAAGTTTGCAATGCCTTGGCCGATTCAGGTGCAAGTATTAACCTTATGCCATTATCGATCTATGAACAACTTGGAATGGGGGAACTTAAACAGACGAGAATGACTTTAGAGCTTGCTAATCGATCGATAACTCATCCGGTTGGAATTGCTGAAGACGTTTTTGTTCGTGTGAATTCGTGTACTTTTCCGGCAGATTTTGTTGTTGTTAATTTCGAGGCTGATCCGAGAGTTCCTCTTATACTAGGGCGACCGTTTTTACGAACCGCAAAAGCCCTAGTAGATCATTTTGAGGATACTCTAACTTTACGACATGATGATGACATAATGATTTTTAAAGCCGATGCTTCGAAATCAAAGAAGTATTCCGTCAAATGCGTTGATGTTTGTGATTATTCCTTTGATGATTTTGTGAAAACTTTCGTCTCCGACTCTTCCCCATCATTTTCTCCGACTAAGGAATATGATTATTTTTGGGAAGAGGTCGATGAATTTCTTACTATTGAAACGATTCCATTTTCTGAGATTGACGAATCTTACTTTGATTCGGAGGGAGACATTATTTTTCTTGACAATTTGTTGAACGATGAACCGTTAATCCCTCCGGATAAAGTTAAGAAAAATATTGAGCTTATAATTGACGATCCTCTGGAGCCCGAGCTCGAGGAATTTTTACCCGACTTTGAGAGTTTTTCCTTTGATACGACTGAGGAGATGAGTGGCAATCCCACTTATCGTCCTGATTTTTCCTATCCGACTTATGAAGCTTTTCATTTTGATATCGATCATACGGAAGAGACGAGTCGTGGCAGTACCACTTCTCATGCTTTTATCTCTCTTCCGAAGTATGAGTCATTTTGTTTTAATAAAATTGAAAGTAAAATTGAAAAGATTTCTAATCCAGAATATGAAAGTTTCAGTTTTGATCTTGACATTGATCATGATCCGGGTGGTGTTCTTAAAAATGAGAGTTTTAATGACAATTTTATCCCATCCCTCCCACCCGGGAAAGTTTTTAAAATGAGCTTGAATGATAAGATTCATAATACCACAATTATGAAGTTTTCTTTTGATGATGATGAGTTTTTCAAGATTGTTATCATGACCTTCTTGCCATTTGTAACATTTGGTGTGATTTCTCTTATCCTTCATTCCGTTGGGAGTGAGGATGTTGTTTTTGACCCTGGTATCGTTTCTAATAGTTTTCACTTTTAGAATACCATCGGTTATCTCTTCGGGGTGGAACTTTCAACTAATTCATATGTTTATCCAAATATTTTGAATGGAAGCCCTAAGTGAGATTATTTTTCCACGGATTTTTCCTCAAGGACGAATTAATCCGGGGATCGAGTCAAGCTCATGTGACTCGGTGAACAAAAACAAGCGCTTCGTGGGTGGCAATCCATGCTTATCCAATTTCATCTTCTTATTTTCTATTTTCTAACAAATAACGTGAGGAGGGGGTGCCTCTTCTACTCTTGTGTTCCATGGTTGTTTGTGATGTTTGTTTAGGATTGTCCGCGATTTATGATGACTCTCGTGCTCGTTATCTTCTCTCCACTCGAGTTTCATTCATCGGTGCTTATTGGAAATCCTATATCCGTGAATCTTATCGACTAACATTTTCTTTGGCATAATTAATAAACGGCCCTAGAATTTTGTTAGGATTCCCTTAACCCGTAAAACATTGAGGACAATGTTTCATTCTAGTCTGGGGGAGAGTGAATCTTCGATTCGATTTTGACCTTGCATTTTTCACAATGTCGTGCACTCTTGCAACTCCGTTTTTCCACCAAAAATGAAAAAATTGAAAAAATTGAAAATTTTCAAAAATTTTAATGAAAAAGTCATGAAAAAGCACAAAAAAATGAAAAAAGTTGAAAAGTTGTGCAAAAATATAATAAAGTTTGAATAAGTGTTTTGACACCTTGTTGACTTTCTTGCTAGCGAGAGTAGGAATAAATATTTTGACTTGACCGGGCGTGTTGAGCCCTAGCTTGTTCCCTTAACCAATGATTATCACATAAGCTTGTGCTAGTCTTGTACACCAGGAGCTATAAAATGCGAATTTTTTCTTAAGAATCTGGAAGTTCCCGTACTTGACTTTATACATGCATAGCTTAAAAGCTTTCGCTAGTCTTTTACATAAGGAGCTAGAAAACGCGAATTCTTCTTCTAGAATTTGCAAGTTTCCGTAACTGACTTTATATATGCGTGGCTGATTATCGGCTAAGTATTCGCTGGTTTCATTATTTGGAATCTTAAATTGCGAAGAGCGAGAAATGATAGAGTTTATTTAGAATTTAGATGCTAAACGTGGAGTAGTGGTTCTCTTTAGAGCTCATGAGAGGTACTTGTGGCTTTTCACTCCCATAAAATACGTCACCAATATATAATAGATGTTCTTGATTAATTAGTGGTATTTCGGTTTGAATAATATTTAGTTCTTTGTTTTTTTAAGAGAATTTTTGCTTTAAAAGTTGGGTACATATCAAGGAATATAAAAAATAAGAGCAAAAAGTAAAAAAAATCAAAAGTCAAAAGTTGATTATTTATGTGGTTTTGGAGCTACCAGATAAGCTTCCATTGATGTTATGAGAAAAGTCAAGAAAGAAAAAAGTGAAAAGTATGAAAAATATGAGAAAAGTGAAAAAAAGTAAAAAAATGAAAAAAGTGAAAGTTGAAAGTTATGATGAATAAGAGTTTGAATGTAAATAAGTTATTTGCGCGTGAGGTGCATGTGTATAATTCTGAATTGGACACATGAGGTACACGTGTAGTACTCCGCAACTTATATTTATGATATTGTATGTACCAAAATTCCTTGATGTGGACCGAATTTCTATTGCAGTGGTTCTTAAGAGAAAATGAATAACTACTTATCATTTAAACTTAGGTGTCACTATCGGACTTAAAAAGTATTGAAACGAGAAAATATGAAGAAATTCATTTCTCAAAAAAAAATAAAATATTGAGATACAAAAACTTAGGACATGGGAGTAAGAAGTTTCCACAAGTAACTATTATGAGTAGTGTTAGCATCTAATTTGTAGATAAGCTGTGATCTCGTTTGTACGCTTAGTTTGGGGACTTGTGAAAAATCAAGGATGACAATTTTTATCCGTATGGTCACTTCTTAATAAGAAGTGTTTCTACTCGTTGACCCTAAAAATTATTGTATAATAATGAAAGTTCAATAAACCGTCACAAGTATGAAGTATGAAAAGTACAAAAATATAAGTGAAAGTGGAATAAATGAATAAAGGAATTTTTTTGGAAAACGGAGCGTTTTCGGGAATAAATGATTTTATAACTTCTTTCGAACCTCCTTGCTACTTTACAAAGATAGTAGGAAGAGTTGTGAAATTATTTATCCCATAAGCGTGAATTGATCACATTGCGTGAGGACACGACAATACCTTAGTCTGGGGGATTTTGGTATGTGTTAATTCACATACCATTTCATGGCCAAATATCGACCCAAATAGACTATTTATACTAACAAATGCCAAAGAAATGTGTGTTTTTATGTTGTGAACATGCATGTACGGATTTATCACAAAATGACAAATAATCAAGCAAAAATCAGAAATACGGGCACGAGAGTGGGAGATGGTAAAAAAATCAAAGCCTGGGATCCAAAAGTCAACACAAGTCCTTTATGTATTCAAGATTGGCAGAATAAATCCTTGGAAGTTACTTTGCAAAAGTGGCATTTTCAGTCCTTGAAGTTTTGGCAAATTACACAATTGGTCCTTGGATTTTATTTTCATAAAATCTGAAATTATACACAATATTTGGTCCAAGATTGTAATCCATTGCATAATCCAAAAACCAAAAGCCCGATATCAAATCCATAATACCCAAGCCCATTCATAAACCAGAGTCAAAATATTATAACTTGGTCTAAGGGTCAATCGGTCAACCATATAACTCAAACGCAACCCCAATTCCCCCAATTCCCAGAACACTAAATCATCTCATGAACCCTAGTTCATCATTATGGTCAATTGGTTCACTATATTCCAATTAACCATGATTAGTTACTCATTTGAGTCATCTAGAAGCATACTCACGTGCAAAGAATGTGGCAGATAAAGTATATGGAGCCGAGTCAGAGAATTTGATTACTTGGCAGCATAGGATTGGTAGATACACATCATATTTTGTGCCTTGGATACTCTTTCTAGAAGGCTCTGAGCACATGGCAGAGATTATGCACGAATGGGACACTTGGCGGTTTGCTATTGGATTTTACACCTCATCAAACTCAATCTAAGGGCTAGCATTTGATCAAAGAAGCACAAAAGGATCTAAAGGATATGAGCAGCTCAAAGAAAGCACAATTCTCACCAGGATTGCTAGCGTTGATTCTTTCACCCTCACTCTCTCCTCATCTATATAAGCCTTACATTTTAGCTCATTAGGTGTAGTTAGTTTTAGTGTAGGGTTACTCTGTCACATTGGTTACTCAGTTTATTAGTTTTATTTTTCACTTTATAATTTAGTTTTATTTCTAATAAAATTCTTATATTGTTCAATCAATTGCTTTACTGTTACATTGTTATCTCTCATTAGTGTAGCTTATTGTTTTACTTAAAGTTTAAAATCTGTTTTCATAAGCTTTCAAAAGTATTTCTTTCAATTCATAGTTAAACTTTTACTTCATCATTAGATTTCTAAGAAAATATAGAAAATACACAAAAATCAGAAAAAAATAATTAAAAAAATAAAAAATGTTTCAAATCAGCTTAAATAGTTTTTAAATAAGTTGAACTAGTTTAAATTTAGTCTTTACAAGCTTTCTAGCTTGATATAAACTGTTTTCATATCATTTTCTCAAATAATAGTGTGGTATCAGAGGTTGCTGAGGTGGTGAATTGAGATAGATTGAGACAGAAAGGGAAGGTCTCAGCCTGTCTAAAAGACAGGCTTGCATAGTGAGCCCCCTCTGTTCTAGCTGAGGGGGATTGCTTTGGTAATTTCTGTTTTTAAATTCTGTAATAATAGTATCTGTTTTGAATTCTGTAGTTGCAAAAGTATTTATTGTTTCATTGTTTTGGTTTGATGATATAGTTGTGGTAATTGTTGAATTTAAGCTTGAAATATCATTTGTTTACCTGTTAGTTTGAATTATTGTTGTTTAGTCTTATTAGAATATCTGTGATACTGTGCTTTTATTGTTCATTGTTGTTGATTGCTGTAACTTTAGCTTCTAATGTTGTTAGTATAACTGTTTTGATCATTGTTTTGGAGTTTGTTTGTTTAAATCTGCATATCATAGTTAAATCTGTCACATTAATAGTGTTTGGATTAAGCTTTATTTCTGCATCCTAGTTGATTAGTTAAGGTAATTTCAGTCTAAGCTCATCATAGTAGGTGCACTTAAGTAAAGTAGAACATAAAAACAGTAGGTATAATGAAGAAAGTCAAAGTCAGCTTGTTGATCAATTTTTGCCTGCACTTTAGTATTCTGTTCTTACTTGTCCTGCTAATTTGATGCATTCTGTGTTTATGATTGAGAATTTCATGCTTAAATTTGTTCAACAAACATCTAGTAATAAGTTTAGGTCAGTTAAATTGGATTTACTCAAAGCTTTGGTGCAATTAATAAGTCAAAGAGTGCTTGCATACCTGTTTCAAGAGGCCTGATCTCAGGTCCAAATTGAGGGTCACTTAGGTGTTTAAACTAGAGTTTTGTTGGATTTCTAGGTTCCCAGTATTGTAGGCTAGGTTTTGCCCCCATTAGCTTCCACTGTTCAGCTTATTAATACAACTTATTTGTCCTATCCAGTTGTATAGTTTGAGATGATTCTGTTTTCAGATTTAAGGCCAGCAATTTAGTTTTAGGGTTTAAAATCTTGAAATCTATTGTTCATCACAGTTCTTTTATGCTTTAAGTTGAGTTTCTCATTGAGATTGTGCTTGTTGTTTCATCTGCTTATCTACTGCTTGTTCAATAGCTTATGCTTAATTAGTTATTGCTTGTACTTACTGATTCTGTGCTTATATCTGTTTATTTCTTAGTATATTTGAGCTTAGTATTTCATATTACATCTGTATTTCAAGTTTGGTTTAGTTTTGTGGCAAGTGCTTATAAATAAGCATTTGCCATAAGCTGCTTTCTGTCCAAAAAGCACTTCTGCTTATTATTTTCTTTTCGAAATTTTTCTGCAATCTTCCATATTATTTTAGATTTTCTGTGAATTTTTCAGAATTTTTCAAGTTGATTTACTATTTTTCTTAATTTTTCTTCATTATTAATCATTTTTAAATCATTTTTAATAAACAAAAATACATAAAAAATCAGAAATAGCTTTTAAAAATACAAAAATATTTTAGATAATTCTTTTATAATATTTTAGATTTTTCATATTAGATTTTATAATTTTCCCATTATTTTTCACATTTTCTTTTATTTTTAATTACTTTTTAACTCAATAAATAGAAAATAAATCATAGAAAATAAATAAAAAGTAAAAAAAAAATATTTTTCTTTTTCTCAAAATTCTTTTTAATAGTTTAAGATTTTTAGAAATTTGTTTCAAGTTTGTAGGATCATTTTTAGTATACAAGTCGCGTTTTATTTCGTACGTTACGTTTAAAAATTGCGTTTGAATTTCCGTTTTCTAATTTTAGACTCTTGTACATTTATAGCTTGTATTTTCTGCTTAATTCATCATTTATTTTCATAATTTGATTTTCACCATCACAAATTTTCACTATTCACTTTTCACGACACGTTTTTACGATTCGATTATTCGAGATTCCATTCATACCTTCACGGGACTACGACCCGGGGAAATACTTTCCTAAGTATTTCTTCGGAAAATAAATATATATTATAATTGAGCACAAATCACTCCAACTCTCTCATTTGTATCTTTTGTATCCGACTTGTGTATGAGTTGTGAATAGATGTGTTAGGGTGTATCTGGACAAATGTGTATGTCCGTGAAGTGTTGTATCTAGATTAGGACTTGTAATAGTGCGTGTGTTGTGGTGTGAAGGCTAGGACTTAGTGTAGTTCTAGTGTGAAAATTGGGACTTCATGAAGTCCGTGTTTGAAGGCTTGAATCGAGTGAAGATTCAAGTGAACGGGAGTGCTCTTTCATATGAAGATTTGGACGGGGTGGTTGTCCGTGTGAAGGCTTAGATTGTGTGTCGATCTAAGTGGACAAGAGTGCTTATTCGTGAAGCCACTTGGGCTTGGTGTAGAATGGTTCTAGCTAGGATTAGGACTCGACATTCCACTTAGTGTCGTTAAACTTGGTGTAAGCTTGTGTACGGTTTGCTCTGCCTGAAGGGAGTGTGTTGACATAGTAGGACGACGAGTGAGCTTCGTGCCGAACCACTATAAATCTCGGTGCATTGGTTTGGTTGTGTTCTTTCCTTTCTCATTTACTTCATTATTTGTAGTCATAGAATTCCTAGATATCACATAACAATCAAATCTAACGGTTTTGCAACTAGAACATAAAAGTGGTAAAAGTTTTAAAACGTAATTATAAACGGTGAAACTATTCAACCCCCTCCTTCTAGTTTCTACATGTTGTATGTATATGTCGTATATGTGTTGTACGTGTTTTCTGTTTTCCGTTGACCTTCCTGCAATACCATTTCACGTTCACATTCACCCTTGCAATAAAACTTCTCACATTTATCATCCCACCCATGTAGTCTCACTGCTCTAACCTTTTCATTATCGGACATTGCTTTGCGCAAATACCTATAAACTTGTCACTTGTCTAGTTCTATGAGTTACGGTTTCATCTAATTGACCTTTTATTAATCTTCTTTTTAGGGTAAATGATTTCCCCAGTAAAATATATTACTTCAAAAAACAATTAAGTACATAGGATGAGGGTGAACCCCATATCTCAGCCGATTACAAGCAAACAAACGCACCTATTGTGCTTCAAATAAAATCTATCATAAGAGAGCAAGCCAATCTTATAAACCTACCAAAATAAAATGACAACAACAAAATTATAACTACTTCCTAACTCTACCACGGATATGGATGTCCCACGCGTCATAGAAAGCAAGTTTTTCTTCAGTTTAGTCATTAACATCATACTCATAACCATAATAACCATCATAATCTTCATACTCAAGGAGACTTGCATCATTTGCTCCTCCACTAGCACAATTCTGGTTAGCCATGTATCGTGTAACACCCCCATCCAAAAATGTGTCAAATGTCACACTTATGGAGTTAACATAACATACGCAAGCGAAAGACTTTAACTAATATTAAGGTTACATAAGTTCTCTAAGGAAAATATTAAATAAAAAACATGATGACTTCCAAACTAAAATACAAATCTAAACCAAGTTTAAAAGAAAGGTAACTCAAAACTAAGTCTAATCTATATCAATAGCAATTAGGAAAAACTATCTTTAGGGTGGTCCACTAATGGCTCCTATGCACTCTTCACTCAAATCCCAACTTCCCCCTATAACCTGCCAGTTATGCCCCGTGCCCGATTTAACTAAGGGTCCGCTTGGTTCAAAGTGGGGAAAGGGAAAGGGAAAAGGAAAGGGAAAGGAATGCAAAGGGATAAATGAGGTGGGTAATCAATACCTTACCCCCCAATTTAGTCTATAATGGTTGATTACCCACTACGGGGTAATCAATACCTTTCCCCTTACTAACCAAGCACAAACATTGTTTGATGTGGGCCCATCATTATTCCTTTACCCATTCCCCACCCCCACTTAACCCCTCACCAAGCACTCCCTAAAATTTGAACTTTACGTGGAAACGCTTTGACTACAATGGACCTCCTGTTACTCTTTTGACCATCGAAAAATATCTATAACATCAAACCCTTGAAAGTATTTTTAAATGAAACTAGACTCAAATACCTTCAAAACGACGGGTGGCACGACCCGTGGTGACTTACGGTTCATTTTCTACACCCTTTACAAGAACAAAAAAAACCGACCACCTTCCTGATGCACTTAGCCGCCGGCTAGGGATGGCAAAAACACCTGAAACCGCCGGGGAAAACCGAAACCCGAACCGGTTGGGTCGGGTTTGGGGGCGGGTTGGCGGGTTTGGATGCGAGTTTGGGTATTGATATAATTTTTTAACTGGGTACGGGTTCTGGTGATACCCGCCCAATTACCCGTACCCGTACCCGTACCCGTATCCGTTTACCCGAATCTACATCCGCTTTATTGATATTATATTTAACTAGAATATATATACATTATATATAATTTCTTCCAGTATATTTTTTATATATGTATCTCTATTACATAATATATTTTATTTTGTACATGCATTATTTAAAAGCATTAAATCGTTTGATACGATATTCATCTTCTTTAACTTTAACAGAAAAATGAATATATTAGGGTGTTTTCCTTTGTTTTTCGGTGGATTTTATTGTGTGACTTAATCTTAATACCGTCATTTTTTCCATATATTATTCAATTGGCGATAACCGAAACCCGAAAAACCGATGAATAATATTAATCGGGTACCCGACGGTTAATGGGGCGGATACGGGTATGGATATTATAAACGGGTACGGGTACGCGTACGGGTACGGGTACGGGTACACTAAAACCCGCCCCGAACCTGACCCGTTGCCATCCCTACCGCCGGCTGAGAGTGCCCATCCGCCGGCTAAAGTCCTTATGTGGCCTTTAGCCGCTGGCTAAGGTCCCCAGTCGCAGGCTAAATGCCTTTGACATGCACATTACATTCCGACTTGCATATTTGACCCAAACTTCAACTTCAAAAACCCGAAACTTCATCAAAACTTCCAAGATACATTATTTCATCATAATATATCATTTTCATAGCAATAATTGGTCTAAACGACCCGATAACATATGCTTTACAAAGCTACGGGCATTTTTCCAAACCACCCTTTTTGACCCACTTTACAAACAACACACATGGATACTTGTGTTGTGGTTGTGTTTCTCTAACTCTATCTCGTAGTTTAGTTTATATGCTTTTATTTCTATCAATATCCAACACGTTAAAACTAGATTGACATAAGTCGATCTATAAGTTTTAATAAGAGATTTTAGTCGGTAAAACTATTCAACCCCCCTTCTCGTTTTCTACACATCACATGAGTTACATATTCTATTTGAATGATTAAAGCTTAAGAACACGGAATTAAAGAATAATACTAACCGAACTTTCTTGAATACTCACCCTAGATCAACTCTTCTCCCCCCCCCCCCCCCCCCCGCCCTTTTTTTTTGTTCTAGGGATTAGGGGGAGGAAATTGTTCATAGGGTTTATTATGGAGATAATGGGCTAGTTTGGGTTGGACTTGGATTTGGTAAATAACAAAATTAGCCTTATTTTATTTATTTATTTTATATATATTTTTTTGAATACAAACCGATCGGCCCATTATTAGATATATATTGTTTCATCTTCAAAATGTGTAGATAAAAATAGGAATGCATGAGGCGTTTATTTATTTTTGGTTAAGATTAGAAAAAAAGAAACGTGTAGTTTACATTAGCTAAGTATTGTTTAGGATAATTATTAATAATGTGTATTCATTTCATAACATAAATTATTTACTTTACTTATTCATTATTTAAACTTAGGTTAAAAATCAGAATAAATAATTAAATGTTAATCTAAACTTTAGGGTGTTATATATCGAACAATGTCATCATCAATATCCTCTTCTTTATTACTATCCGAATCTTCCCCTTATTTCTTCATAGTAGTACTAGGTTCACATACCGATGCACAGTAGCCTCCTTTTTCATAGTACTAGTTTTTAGCGGTTTCCCATCATCACCCAATAACACAAGCTTCTCATAAAGCATTTTTCTTTCTATTTCATTAATCCTTGCAGCCATATGCAGTAGTTGGACTACTAAATGCCGAAGCTTTACGACATCCACATCCAGGATAGAGCTTAATACATCAAACGAGTTTAAAGTGGAAGGAACCGTAGTATCATTTTTATCATTAGTTACCTTCAATTTCCTTTGTGCCTTAGGTTGATAAGTGAACTTAGTCTTTGAACCAATCTGAACCTCATGTATAGCTTGCCTTGGCGCTTTCTTAATAACATTCATGACAAGTTCCTTAGGACATTCATTAAGAACGTGACAAAATATCTTACAACTTAAGCATCTTGGAGGTTTCCACTCGTACTCAATACTAATAGTGTGCATAGTATACCCCTCACCCTCAAACTTTGGTACTGTCATGACGAGGGTATACATACATAACTCGACCTACCCCACGACTTCATGCACATAGTGGACGTGTAAGAATCAAGCATCAATGGGGTGCCTAGTTTGGTTGCAATAGCACTCAAACCATCTTTCGTGAAAGCCGTAATAGGAATATTATGAAGCTTAACCCAAACCGGAACATTACACACATTGTCCTTCATAATATTAGCATCTGGTGACCATTTTTCAGAATTAATGACACATTGCAAATTAACCATAGACCGTTTACAAGCATTGTGTCCATTTTGTCTTGAGAATTAAACTTGAAGAATAATACGCCTTTAGAATTTATAATTGATTTACCTAGACTAAACTAACTACGGGTATTCTTTACATAGTTCTCGACTACTGGGTACATGATACGATTGCGCAAAAAGAAACCATACATAGTGTTACGAAACCTTTTATGAACAATGTTGAAAGAGTCCATTGAAACAACTAAATCGGCTCCATTGCTAGCCGGTGCTAACAACTTCTGAAGATTGGCACTTTCCCACTAGATTCCCCTTTAAAGAACCTTGCATACGATCTAATATCTTTAGTGCTTTCGTTCAAAACATGTGATGCATTATTTCATCCTGTTTTAAATTTATAAAGTTGGAGATATTAGGACTAACGCATACTCACGGGCAATGTACCCGGTCATGTGAAGTATAGTCTTAGATAAATCCGAGTGTCGTCCCAAGAGCTGTTGTTCTGGCGAAACAAGGTAAATACTAAAATGGTATATGAGATAAAAGATATTGAAAACATAATTAAACATAATTAAACAGAATTAGAACTAAATACAAGATAACCAAAAAGGATAACTAATTAAGATAAAAAGGTTTAGTAATTCCTATGTTTATTAGCTCTATATAGTGGGTAAAAATCAACTAGACTCATTTGTCAATTCGTCTAGTCCTATTTCCCATAGACCCCTACTCCGATATCTAAGGATTTAATCTTAGTGATTAACGGAGGTCTCCAGTAGACTATGTTGAGTCATTACGTGCCATGTTTAATAGACTTGTTTAGGTGAAACCCGGCCGGTCGGAACTTAGGTTTCCTTTCACTTCTTAAGCATATTCAATTGATAGGTGATCCTATGGTCAATTCTCACACTAGGAATGGTAGTACTATGGCCAATTCTTACCAATCCACGCAACCTACTCGTCTAGGGTCCTATGGTCAATTCTCCCAACTAATAGGTACTATCTAGCTTCAATACTACCAAAACAAAAGGATCTCAAACAAGCAAAGAAAACTTCTATATAGATAAACATAGTAAACCAAACCAAATATTAATTAACAAAGTGAATTCGTCTAAAACTAAACATAAAATGTAATAGAATTCAAACTTTGATTAGACTAGGATTCCTCCTAGCTAATGTTGGCCCTTCGATCTTCTTAGGTCTTCATTCTTCTTCTGAGTCGTTCTCCCCAAACCCTAATGAGGTTTTGGGAAAAGGGAGATATCTTCTAAATGAAATTCGCCTGGTATTTATAATACCAGTCTAGACTACGGCGTAGTTTTTATGTGTGTCTACGCCGTAGTCTTTGTTTAACACAACTACGTCGTAGCTTCTCCAGTGGCTACGCCGTAGCTTTCATAAAAATTCATCTACGCTGTAGTTGAATGACATGTCATGGTCGTAGAGTTCCAGCTGGCACATCTACGTCGTAGCCTTTTGCTTGCTACGGCGTAGCTTTCTTCAAATAGATATTTCTTTTGGAATAATAGTAGCCTCAGTATCCAACTAAGTTGCGGTCTTTGTATCTTCAGAATGAGTAGAATACAATTATCAGTAGAATAAATCCAAATAATCATCAAAAACATTCATTTGCTCCTTCTCTCGTCCTGAAATGGAATATAAAGAAATAAGAGCATAAATGAAGGTAATTAAACACAAAATGATGTCATAACGAGGGAAATTGATACTAAGAATATCAGGAGAATTTGATGTTATCAACATGTCCACTTGTTTTAGTTGATGCAGTAGTACTTTTAGAAAAAGTACCTGACGCCAAATCATCACCTTCACTATTAGGTTTTCCATATGAACTATCATATATGTTCAACGAACTAAGTTCCATGTTCTTGTTCACAGCAGAAGAAATACAAGACGCCTCATTTAGACGATTATTCTCCTTGGTTGTATTCACAACAACTTCATTACCGCTCATATTCATAGTTGTATTCACAACATCCGTCTTCACCAATGAACTGACACTAGGTTCCTCATTAACATGGTTTTTGTCGCTGGCAACTTCATGAACCAAGGAACTTTGCTTCTCCATTACACCATTACCACTCCCCCTCCCTTTAGAATTCAAAAACACTTTCTCCTTACCATATCATACAACCACGCGTAGCATAGACCAATCAGTTAATAAAAAGCGATCGAAACCTAATTATATTAGAGGATAAATAGGCCCGGCCAGTCTTGTGAGCTCAAGGTCCTGTAGGGTTTCATTATGCTTTGTACTCTATAAATATCGTATGAATAAAGCATATCTCCTGCAGGGAATTATGTAGTCTAACATGGTATTAGAGCGGGTCTGATCCTCAGACCTAGGTAGCTATGTTGAGCCTCCTCCCTAGACCACCCCGTCAAACCCTAATCATAAAAAATAGCCATCACTTTTCAACAAAAAAAAATTTCTCCTCATTTTTCACTGATTCACATAAGCTATATCATAAAGATTCCCCATACAATAATAAAATACCATATCACTGTTAGTTTGTTTTTAACCATACATATTGTTTTCTTTTACCCAACATAAACACAAACTAATCAAGTGATAGAGAGCTTGAATTGAAGAACGTGAGACAATGATGCTGAACAAGCCAATGAAGTGATTTATATGTTTTTTGTTTTATTGTTGAAAAAAAAGCCAACCGTTTCTACGGAGATCGATATAAACATGATAGAAATTGTTAGAGAGATAGATCTGTGATGTAAGGTGTCGAGTTGTTCAACGTTTTTCTTCAGCAGTGACCTTGGGTTTCTTGCCTTTGTCAGCCACCATTCTTAGAAGCCTTAAAATTATTTTTTATGGTTCAAAGAAGAAGACAGGATAGGAAGTGGGTTGTGTTTGTGATGTTTGCTAAAAGTCATTGCCGTTTTGGTGAGGCGTGTCAGTATCTTCACAATGGCGTTTATGGCAAGTCTACACTACTTCCTCGTGGTTCCGGTTCGACTTCTTCTATGTCAAGTTCTTCATCCGTGGATATGGATACTTTGCAACAATTATTGGCTAAATTGGGATTTACCACTCCAAATAATAAATGTTCTGTTGCGTCCCTTGCTACTCCCTTTCCTGTTGCTTATCATTCGTCGGCCCAACTTCCTTACAACTTTTCCCAGCCGGCCCAAATGTATCAAGGCCCACAGGTGTTCCAAGGTATACCTTGGGGGTCCAATTCGTATGGCCTGTTACCATCCGAGGTTCACACTATGACATGTCCACAAACACAGGGGGTTCAGTTCATTGCAGGTTCATAGCCACAGGGCTGCTGAATTTGTTGCAAGTTCACCACAGTGGTTCACTATTGCGCCTGTTCACAACACCGGTTCACCACTGCCAGGGCTTCAATTCAATGCCAGTTCACAGCAGCCAGCGGTTCCGCAAGGGTCTTCGGCAAGTCCAACTACAGGTCCGGTTCTTGGCTCCATGTTTAACCCAGCTTAGCTTCTAGCGTCGGGTCAACCAGGTTTAGGTCAGGCTACTCTTTTACCGAATGCGTTTCCTACTACCACTCTTCAGGAACCGGCTGCTGGCAATTAGAATATGGATACAGGTGCGAGCTCTCACATTAATGATTCTGTGCATTATCTTAGTGATATTCTTAATGAGTGCATTTATCCGTCTGTCGCGGTTGGTGATGGGCGTTTCATTCCCGTCACTAACTCTGGTCATAGTATTTTATCCACTCCTTTTCGTCCTCTATGTTAAAATAATGTTTTAATTACTCCACATATTGTAAAAAATCTTATTTCTGTGCGTCAATTTGTTTGTGATAACTATGGCACTCTTGAATTTGATCCTTTTAGTTTTTCTGTGAAGGACTACCTAACTCGACGGGTACTCCTCCGTTGTGATAGCACGGGTGATTACGAAGCCTTCTCCCATTCCTCAAGTATACCTTACCAGGCAGTATACGTGGCATCAACGACTTGGACATCCAGGGAGTGAAGTGTTGCGGCGTCTTGTGTCTAGTGATTCCATTTCTTGTAATAAAGAGAAGCTTCCCGTTCTTTGCCATGCTTGTCAGCTTAGTAAACATGTGAAGCTTCCGTTTGTTAGTTCGTCTAGTTCTGTTACTTCTTATTTTGACATTATTCACTCGGATTTGTGGACATCCCCAATTCCGAGTCTTTCCGGTTTTAAGTATTATGTTTTGTTTCTGGATCATAATTCTCAGTATGTTTGGGTTTATCTGTTAATGAATAAATCTGATATTTTGTCTAAATTTCATTTTTTCGTAGTTATGTTCATACTCAGTTTAAATGTGAAATTAAATCGTTTCAGTGTGATCATGGTGGTGAGTTTGATAATACTGCATTTCATAAATTATTTTCAACCTATGGCATCCAGTTTCGATTTTCTTGCCCTCGCACCTCTCAACAAAATGGAAAATCTGAACGCATGATTCGTACCATAAATAATCTTATACGTACTTTATTGTTTCAAGCACATTTACCACCAAACTATTGGACTGAGGCTCTTAATATGGCTGGTTCTTTATTGAATATATTACCTTCCCGTGTCATTAATAATGAAATACCCTTTACCAGACTTTTTGGAGCTACACCTGATTATAGTGTTCTTCGTGTTTTTGGGTGCCTTTGTTACCCACATATCGATACCAACCACAAATTAGGACCCCGTGCCACACCGACATTATTTCTGGGACATGCAGCCAATCATTTTGGCTATCGTTGTCTTGATCTTAACACCAACAAAATTATTATCTCTCGTCATGTTACCTTTGATGAAACGGTTTTTCCGTTTCACTCCAATACCTCCAAGCCCACGCCCTCATATGATTTTTTGGAAGATTCTTCCAATCTCATTTCCACCATTATCAGTACCACACCCATTGGTCCAGTTTCACCCCCGGTTACTACTACACCTAACGCTCATGTTCCTGAACCAACACAAATTGACATACCTGCACTGCCTACACCTCCACCCTCTCCACAAAATGATCCTCTTCCTGAACCCAAACCTACACCTACACCTACACCAACACCTGTCATCTCTACTCATCCCATGATCATAGGTTCTCGTGTCGGGACTACTCGTCCTAATCCTAAATATGATGGTCATGTGTCTACTATTTCTCCTTCACACAAGTCCTATAAAGATGTTTTTAATGATCCCAACTGGTGCAATGCTATGTATGATGAGTATAATGCACTTATTAAGAATAAAACTTGGACTTGTGTACCTCGACTTGAGGGTGTCAATGTTGTTAGTTGTATGTGGTTATTTCGCCATAAATATTTAGCTGATGGCACTCTTAGTCGGTACAAGGCACGTCTTGTTGCGAATGGTAGTACACAGATTGAGGGAGTTAATGTTGATGAGACTTTCAGTCCGGTTGTTAAGCCGGGCACCATTCAGACTGTTCTTAGCTTAGCTATTTCTCGACATTGGTCTATTCACCAGCTTGATGTCAAGAATGCATTTTTACATGGTGATTTAGCTGAGACTGTTTATATGCATCAACCTCTTGGTTTTCGGGATCCAGAGCATCCGGATTATGTTTGTTTGTTACAACGGTCTCTTTATGGTCTTAAACAGGCATCTAGGGCTTGGTTTCAGCGGTTTGCTACTTACATTACTATTGTTGGGTTTACTTCCAGTCGGTGTGACTCTTCTTTATTTATTTACAAACACGGTGCTGATACTGCTTTTCTGTTATTATATGTGGATGATATTGTGCTCACTGCTTCCTCTAATAGTTTATTACAGCGGATTATTGCTTCTTTACATAAGGCGTTCTCTATGACTGATTTGGGTGCTCTTAACTATTTTTTGGGTGTGTCAGTTACACGTGAATCTTCTGGGATGTTTTTGTACAGCGTAAGTATGTTATGGAGATTTTGGACCGAGCTCATATGGTTGGTTGTAACCCTTCTCGGACTCCTATTGACACTGAGTCTAAATTGGGTGATGATGGTGACCCGGTGTTTGATCCTAAGTCATATCGGAGTCTTGCAGGTTCTCTTCAGTATCTTACCTTCACTCGACCTGATATTACATATGCTGTGCAGCAGGTTTTCCTATATATGCATGATCCTCGAGAGCCTCATTTCAATGCTCTCAAGCGTATTTTACGGTATGTTCAGGGGACTCTGGATTATGGTTTACAGTTATTTTCTTCTACTACTGAGTCCTTGGTTGCTTATTCGGATGCTGATTGGGCTGGTTGCCCTACTACTCGCCGGTCTACATCAGGTTATTGTGTTTTTCTTGGTAATAACTTACTATCCTGGTGCTCTAAGCGTTATCCAACGCTTTCTCGTTCTAGTACTGAGGCTGAGTATCGTGGTGTTGCCAACGCTGTAGCTGAGACATGTTGGCTTCGGAATTTACTTCGTGAACTTCATACACCTTTGTCCTCAGCTACTATTGTTTATTGTGATAATGTAAGTGCAGTGTACTTGTCCTCTAATCCTGTTCAACATCAGCGGACAAAGCACATTGAGATTGATATTCATTTTGTTCGTGATTTAGTTGCTACTGGTCAAGTTCGAGTTCTACATATTCCTTCTCGGTTTCAGTATGCTGATATTTTTACTAAAGGGTTGCCGTATGTCTTGTTTGCTGAGTTTCGTGACAGCTTGAGTGTTCGGTCTCCTCTTGCTCAAACTGCGGGGGAGTGTTAGACGATTAGGCTTAGGGTATTTAGGCCCATGTGTATTTAGGCCCGTATGTCTTGTATCCTATATATATTGTCATTGTACCGAACTTATGTCAGTTAATAATACGATTATCAAATACTTACAAATTAGACAACCACAAAAAAAAAAAAAAAAAAAAAAAGATCCAGATAAACATGTGCACGTTCAATCAGTTAACAAAAAACCCTAGATACCTAGGGTTTAGACGATAACGAACATGAACTCTGTCACCTTCTATGATGATAATAAATGCAAAGATTAAAGCAGTTAAGAATAAAACCAAAAACCTTTAGCGATCAACAAGAAAAGATAATGAAACCCTACTTAGCTTTAAAAACCCTAATTGCAGACCGCCAGTAACGATAACAAACTTAAGACGTTAATGATAGGATGAAAGAAAAGATTAAGATAAAAAAATGGAATTAGGGATACTTGGGGTGCGTTTAATTGGAGGAAACCACCCTTATTTTCTACAAAATATTTTGTGGAAAAAAAAGGAAAACAAAAATCGCGTTCAAATGAGCGTTTTCCAACAAAATATTTTGCAAAACATAAAATCTCCTATTTCTAAGCCTAACAAGGAAAATTACAAAACAAATTTTAGTTGTTTTCCTTTGTAACCCCCCCCCCCCCCCCCCCCCTTTTTTTTTTTTCAAATTAGAAAATGGAAACATCAACTAAACGTATTTTCTATATTTTCAAGTTTTTTGTGGAGATAAATTTCCCTTCAAAATTTTTACAAAACTGGAGATAGGAAAAAAGAGAATTTTTTTTCTCCAACTAAATGAACTCTTGGTATTCGCACAATTGCCAAAGGCAGGGAAAAGTTCTTTTGGTTTTCTTTTATTAATCCTCTTAACGAAGATAATTCAATTTATCATTGAATACATCCACAAAAGGTGTGAATTTTTCGGGTACTTTTTGGCATAAGCTATTATCCACCCTATAAGGAATAGTTGCGGCAACTCTTCTGGCTCAGTGGGGCATCAACCGGAGTGAACACGAGCCAAGATTCGAATCTTTGACTTTTTATCTATAAAATCTCTCTGATGGCCCATAGTTTTTTCAGAGGTGAGTATCAACTGAGCCAAAACCCTTTGAGTATCAACATTATATTTTATTGATACACTTTTTAGGATTAAAAAAAAAAAAAAAAAAAAAAAAAAAAAAAAAAAAAAAAAAATCACAAATTTTCACATTAGGTTAACACATCAAGTTCAAAATAATAATAATAATAATAATAATAATAATAATAATAATAATAAATAAATAAATTAACACACGCACACTGTATTTTATTGTTACATTTTTAGGATAAAAAACAAGAAAACATTTCACACATCACTCATGGTCATCCCAAGAGACAAGAGTCAAGCGTTTGCACCAAATTCCTTTCAATCTTATTTATAAAACTTACTTGAGATAGTAAAAGGGGAGATGTATCACACCAAGCAATACAATTGTTTCACCATAAAAAGAATCTTTTCCTTTAAAACTGCAAGTGAATAAAATATAATTCAAAAAGTAAATATTAAAAAACAGACACAAAATCCACTCTTTCTGCCAAGTTAGTTATTACACAGTAGTTTTTACCCAAAATACAACCATTTCAATTTGCCCCAATTCACCTATCACCAGTGACATCAACTCAAACCCCATAAATTTATTTAGAATCTATTCCAATCTGTAAAATATCACTGCATTGTTAATGGGCTTTTTATTTACTTTCTGAAAGTTCATTTTTTTAATAAAAAAGTTTCATCACCTTCATAAATTTTTAATCATCAAATAATCATACACATCATGATGTTCTTGTTAACTTCTTGATCTGGTTAAAAGAGTGAATTGGGTAAATGGGTGTTGCTGTCTGCTTTTAATCTCTTTAGGGTTACTAATTTAAGTATTTTTTTTGCCACCAAATTTGGCAAAAAAATAATGCAATCTTTTTGTTTCTTATACCAACAAAGATAAAATATTTCCATTTATAAGAGGACCCTCTATTTGTATCTTGGTTTATTCCTTTTTTTCTTGAAATTTGATCATAGTAATCAGTGAGTGTGATTTTGGTTCTCTTTTTTTTTTCTTCACAAACACATAGTTAAGGTGTTTGTGTGTGTAACAGAGGACTTACTATGATGGCTAGGGAAAAAATACAGATTAAAAAGATTGATAATGCTACTGCTAGACAGGTTACCTTCTCAAAGAGAAGAAGAGGGTTGTTTAAGAAAGCTGAAGAGCTGTCTGTGCTTTGTGATGCTGATGTTGCTCTTATTATCTTCTCATCAACTGGCAAACTTTTTCATTATTCTAGCTCAAGGTAGATATTTCAAGATTTGTTTCCTTTTTAAGTAATAAAGCTTTAGGGTTCATTTTTAATTTTTTTCTGATTGAGTTTTGTTTTTAGATGAGAAATCAATCCTGAAAATGTATATGTGAAAGAGTAGACAAAAAACCCACTGTTTTATTGCTTATGAATCTTTAAGGTGTAATGTTTTTTTAGTTCCTATGGTTTTAGTTTGTACTAAATGCTTGTTTGGTTTGTACAATGAAAATATGATCTTGCTATGGATACATACTGTAGCTATATGATGTTTTTCTAGCATGTACCCCCTTGATTCTCTAATAAAGGTCACTTTTGATTTTCAAACATTAATTAAGCACTAATCAAATTCAAAATTTGAATCAAGTTTTGTGGGTTATTAATTGTATTTATGTTTCTTCTAAAGACAGATGTAACATAATTGACAAATATTTTGCTTGGACTACAACTTATTTTGCATTGATTGAACTTTTGAAATTCTTCAGATGGATAGAGCAAATTAAAATTTCCACCAAAATCCTTTTTTTTTTTTTTTTTTTTTTTTTTTTTTTTTTTTTTGTCAACTAAGAAGATCACAGTTTTGATAGACAAGCGACACAATGTGCAAGCTGCTTAGGCTTTAGTTATCATGAGATCCTTTTACTGCATTTTTCCACTTGATCGAGATCATGCATACACCTGTAATTAGGCAAATAAGGCCTGTATTATTTTGGGTAGCTCATTATTTTTCAACAAGTTTTTGGGTGGTAGTTGGTGATTTTCATGCTATGGATCGTTTGGAGGGAAAATTCGGACAGTGTTACATACATTATTAATAGGATTTCAGAAAATTCGGACTGTGTTAGTATCAGGTCGAAATCTGGATATCGTTCACTTTGTATTTCTTAATGATATATTAGGATTGAACTATTTGAATGGTTTGTCACGTTTTTTAATGATCATCTAGCATAGTCACACTGAACTTTCATAGGAAAATGAAGTTTTAAATTCATAATTTTGACTGTTTGTTGCTTCATTTTTCATTCAAATGGAGTACTAGCTAATTGCCATGCCGTGCAACATTTTACATCCTCAGTTGGCCTTGAGGGTCTAGACTTAATAAAACACTGATAATTTAAACGAAACACAAGACATCTTTAAACACATCACTGGAACACATTTTGTATGCTAAACACAAATCCGCTTGTTTTCACAGGGAGATTTGGAAGCAGCCTTTTCTAATTCCACAAATCTAACTTAAGTACACAAAGATCAAACTCAATTAGTACTAGCTCTTGAAAAGTGTCTACCTTTGACTCTTGACCTCAAAGAGTCAAAGTTGACAAATATATATAGGGGTATTATAGTAGTAGGTTCAGTATTCATATTTTTATCAATCGCGGAGTGTAATATTAGGATAACCAAAGTATTTTGGTTCATGTCACTCCATCTTTGCTAAAATATAGTAGTACTTTGATCTAAATGATTTGATTTGAAAAACGCTATTACTTATTAAATTGCACATCCTAGGGAATAATGTCCTTTTTTCTCCACTAATTTGTCTTTTTATTTATTTTACTATCTTGGATTTTTTTTTTTTTTTTTTTTTTTTTCAGTATGAAAGAAATACTTGAACGGCATAGCCTACATTCAAAAAATCTTGAGAAGCTTGACCAACCATCACTTGAATTGCAGGTCAGCTTATTTTATTTTTTTTTTAAATTCAATACTTGTTAGTGGGGCAAGCTTCAAATGGCTATGGTTACTCTTTAAACCTATGGAATGAAAATTGTAAATGACCAAATAAATGGACTCAATTTTGCAATCGAAAACTATCTTCAAATATGATTTTTTTCTGTTACAATAATGAAAATTTTGTTATGCAGCTAGTTGAAGATGCCAACTATGCCATATTAAGCAAAGAAGTTTCTGAGAGAACTCTTCAATTAAGGTCCATTCTCATGGTCAACTATTTATGTTCGTAGCAGATAGTGATTACTTCAAGTATTTGAATCTGACATGATCCTTATATAAACAAAACAGGCAGTTGAGGGGGGAGGAGCTTCATAATTTAGGTATCGAAGAGCTGCACCAGCTCGAGAAGTCCCTTGAAGCCGGTTTGGGGCGTGTCGTTACAAAAAAGGTCCCTTTAATTTGCTTATTAGCATGATAGCATCTCTTGTTTCTACCTTCTCATTAAATTATGAAGTTTCATTTAATACTTATTATTAGTCACATTTCTAAAACACCATGAAAGATGGGATCTTGTAGCCCAAAACGATCAGTGTACTATACAGTCTAAGTCATTTGTCAATCAAGGGTAAATTATATAAGGTCAATGTATTAGCCCTTTGTCAAATTTGATGAACTTAAAGCTTTATTACCCGATTTCAGAAATTCCTATTGCCAGGTTTATAAGATTGCAGTGAAGGATTGTTTAAGTATAGTAGAATGCATGGAACTCCTACATGGCATCTATGCACATGTGGCATGCCACATGGATTATTTATTTATTTATTTATTTTTATTTTTTTGGCTTCATGTTAAAGATGTTATGATAAAAAGTCATGGATTATTTTTTTGCTTCATATTAAAGATGTTACCATAAAAAGCCACTTGGAGTGACACATGACAATCTCTCATGTTTTTTTAGTAATGAACCCTATTCTAGTTCCCTAGTAGTCTGCTTTACATTAATTCCGGTTTTTAATTGATTAGACGTTTATGTCTTCCAGGGTGAGGTTATTATGAGCGAGATTAATCGTCTTCAAGAAAAGGTCAGAACTACAATCTTACTTGTACTATCAATTTTTGTGACTCCATAAGATCGAATATTGAGGAATAATCTTGAAACAAAATGCTTTCGGATATCCGAGTTTGTAACACTGTTGTTACAACAATGCAGGGAGTACAACTAATGGAAGAGAACAATCGTCTTAGACAAGAAGTATGAGTCTTTTCTTAGCTTTTATTCTTTTCCACCCACCATTATTTGTGTGAACTCCATGTTTCCTCTTGCTTAAACAGATTATTAGTTGTCACAAGTTGTTTTCTAAATTTTTTAGTGCAGACAAGTTTTATAGCTTCTGCACATATAATTTGCAAACTCTAATTTTCTATAACTTGAAATGTAAAATCTCTAATAAGTAATAACTTAATATATATGGTCACGTTGTTGTAAAAGATAGATTGTACACGTTAATTAGTGTGATAAACTTTATAATATTGCACTTCTTTATAAACCATGAAGAAAAAAGGCATGTGTAAATTGCATATTTTTGTAGTGTATTGTTTTGTTAACTTTTCTTGTGAATGGTGGGTGAAGATGTCGGAGATATCTAATGCTCGAAAACAAATTCATACCGACACCGAGAATGTTATTGTTGAGGAAAGTGAATCATCCGAATCAGTTGACATCTGCAACTCTGCTGGTCCTTCACAAGACTATGAAAACTCCTACACATCCCTTAAGTTGGGGTTAGTACATCTTTTGGCTTAAAATTAAACCTTTATAACTTGGTATTCCCATAAAGGCTTGAAAAAAATCTCAATGATCAATGTGCTTTCTTAGTTTGTTCAGCTTAGAAAATGAAAATTTTGAAGTAATAATGACACCGAAATAAGTAGTATTGAAGTTTTTTTTTTTTTTTTTTTTTTTTTTTTTTTTTTTTTTTTTTTAATTATTATTATTATTTTCAATTTTCAATTTAAACTGTAGATGCATCGTATTTGAATCTTCTAAATAATTTGGAAATGGTTTTTGTATTCTCTTGTTTCTTGATATATTTTATATGAAAATGTTAAATATGTAACCTGACCACAATGAAACCATAATCAAATGCATATATGGCTAACCGTTTGTCTGGATTATGGTGCAGGCTACCTTACACAGGCTGATTGGAAGCGCTAGTAGGATTTATGTATTATGAAGCATGTAAATGAAAATTAAGACGGTGTTGCTGCTGCTGCAGCTTCTATGGATTTGGGTTATGTAGTTGACCATTTGCGATTATATATCTTGATTTACCCCGATATCTATATGGGGATTATTTATACGTTCTTGTTAGCAATTAAGTATCTGTAATCTGTAATATGAATTTAGTAGGGAAAATCCCTTTGTACCATTCTTGTTAGGCAAGGATGTATGCTGAGTTGCTGACTCCCACTAAACCCATTATAAAATTATTACGTACTTTTTATCTTAGATTGTCTACAACTATATAATGCTCTTTTAACTTTTCATTGTTAATTATTTTTAACCAGTGAGTAATTGATGTTATAAATTAGTTTAGACAGTTGACACTAAGTTTTGTTTTGGTTTTACCAAGGACATTAGAAGGATTAGGTTCATATTTGTTTTTAGAGTAATGATACTTGTGACTTGTGAGTAAACTAACAATTCAACCTAAAGGACATTTGACATGCATTAATACATAAAAAATGAAGTAAAATGGAGTAATATTTGTATCTATACTTATGTCCATAAATCAACCTGATAGGCAATTTGAATAATTCAATAAAAACAAATAACCGAATGTCTCAAAATAGTATATTTTTCTTTTAAAATTCATTAATGAAAATATCGTAAACTTATTGATAATGCCATAGTGGGAGCAAGAAGGCCCACATTTGATATTGACTAAGGGTCTAACAAGTACAACCCAGGTCAATTTGCCAAACAGGCCCACAGGTGATTTTAAAGCCTTAAGCCGCATGGTTTTTTGGGTATAGTATATGCCTTTTTCTTTTTCTTTCTGTACCACCAAACATAAATAATCATTTTTTCAGAACAAAACTTCGTATCAAATCTTAAACTCTAGTTTCAAGCTTCAAAGCATTCTAGTAACTTTTATCAATTTAGTAAGATGATTCTAGTAACTTTTATCAATTTAGGGATGTGCATGGGTTCGTAATCAAAGACTCGATGGATCTGAGAAACGAATTTTGTGAAAACTAGGAATTGAGAACTGAACTTTTCGGTTCTTGTTGCGGTTCTGGTTTCGATTTCAGTTTTTCGGGTCTACCCGGCCAGGAACCGATATTCTAAAAAAAAAAAAAAAAAAAAAAAAAAAAAAAAAAACCTATGCACTAATTCCTTAAGCCAATAAAAAGACCAAAACATTTGATTTTTTTTTAAACTTTTGCAACAATTTACATTCAAACTAATAACGTTTAATAATTAAAACATAAACTCAAACAAACAATCACTCTATAGTTTCACATTGTTCAGATTTTTAACAAAAAAATAATGCGTAACAATCCGGGAAAAAAAATCAAATATAAAACTTAATTCCATTGTTTTGATAGTGATGATAGTTGTTTAGCTTTGAATGTTGAATGATCTTTGAATGTTATTAGGGATCAATTATTGATATGTGGATGTTTCAATGGATTAAAGATTAAGGTTTATAGCATTTGACTTGATTTTTTTGAAACAAGTGTAGAGAAATAAAGAAAATTACATGTTTTTAGAATTATTGGATATTCAGTTCCGGAACCGAGAACTAGTGGACCGGAACCGAACCGACCCAAGAAAAAAAAATTCAAACTAAGACCGAGACCATCGAGTCTGAATCCAGTTCGGTTCTTCTCGGTTTCGGTCCGGTTCTATGTTTTTTTTTCTCTCCGTATATCAATTTGGAAATTACAAGCATATGCTCTCCTACCAAATTCGTAAAGTTCATGCGATGTGATTGTTACTCGACTAGTTTGCATATTCCCCACATTACAGTTTTAGTCTCATGAAACCGTAACACGATATATTTTTTTTTTCTTTTTTATATTATAATCTTTTCTTAAATTACACCGTTGGTGTTGACGTGAAATCATGGAATCTGAACTCATTTAACTCGGATCTCGACATTTAACTCGAAAAATGATCTTATAACCTTGATTTATTAATGTTCTTGCAAAAATCTGCGCTTCTCACGTTAGTATATTTTCATAGGATCATAGAAAATTTGAAAATATTTCATGTATTGTGGTGCATTACAATATTATGACATAAGAACATGAGGCATCAACCTAACCAGATATAGGCCCATTTTCTGTGTGTTAAAATAAGCCTAGACATATATTCAGGCCTGGTCTTGTGTTTGATATCCAGATACCCCTTTTGTCGTAATGTTTTAACTTTTGTAACATTTTTTTTGTGTAATATTTGTTAGTAAACATGAACTTTACCTTGATAATGTGTTATCTGACGTGTTTATACACATTTCAAGATTAACATACATCAGTTAACAAAAGAAAAAAAGATTGACCTTATACATTTATTTTGTGTAATGTTTGTTAGTTGTCTTTGTTTTTGTAGGTGAAATGTATTTATTGTAATTGAATATATACATTTATTTTTTGTTAGATAACGTTTCTTAAATGTAAGTGCCATACGTTTTACATCATACATCAACTTTCTCACCGTCAAAATTTAATTCAATAAAATCCATTTCATTATTACGCTTATTCATTCTATTATGTTGTCATGCAATTTCAAATTACCAAACGTAGCATAGTACGACCAACAAACTTTTAAGGTATGTGTTTCTAGTATGACCTAGAGACGTTGGGTTAAAATATTTATCAGTCTTCATATAATAAATTCTTAATAGTCCAAATTATCCGTCAAGTTATAGGCCGCGTCATGTTAGCTTTTACCCTTATAACATTCTTATAGCACAAAACCTCGTAAAGACATTGATGTTGCTTCTCTTCTATGCCCCGTTTGCAACGAGCATGTTGGAAATGCGAATCATTTATTCTTCTCTTGTGGGATGGTTCGGGATCTTTGGGCTCGTTTGGCTAGATGGTGTGATTTGAATATTTTGGAGGTCTGTCGGAAGGGATGTCTTGGTTAGATGTTTGTCATATCTCGAAGAAAGCTAGGCTTATTCTCGAAGGGATTGCTGCTTTGATGTTGTGGTTGATATGGAAGTTTCGAAATGATTCGATTTTTTCGGTTTCTAAACCACGAAGGCGCATATATGGGATAGTATTGTAAATCAAATTTTTTTTTTTTTTCTTTTTTTGGATTTCATCTAGAAATCCTAAATTTCCTATTTCTTGGATAGGTTGGTTAGGAAATCCCATAGACGATATGATGACGGATCGATACGATTAAATGGCCATACACAAACAAACGAATTCAAAGAACGATAAATTGAATCCCAAATGGGTATTCCTGTTTATTCATAAACATAATGTCATAACTAACTTCTAAAAGCCTCTACAATGTCTAATACTTATAGTTTCTTAATCCTTAACATAGACATTGATTAAGAATATATTTCCTAAACAAAGGTAAGTTCTAATAAAAAGGAAACAAATCAAAACAAATATTATCTTAAAAACTAACAGTAATGAAACACATTTTGAAGCTCTAAAATCAGACACCAAAAATAAGTATATGTTGAATCTGTAGAATTTGAAAAACCGAGCTTTTCTGATTTATAATTCCCTGCATCACGATAGCACTCCTTTGTAATTGTTTTGTTGTCTAGCGTTTGCTAGCTTAATATAAAGCCGTTGTTAAAAAAAAAAAAAAAAAAAAAAAAAAAAAAAAAAAAAAAAAAACCTCCCATTAACCACGTGATTTCTATTTCTTTCTTTTTTTTTTTTTTTTCTTTTTTAAAAAAAAAAACACATTTTATTAAACTAAAAATAAAATTACACAATATCAAAATACAAAAGCATAAAAAATACCACAATTCATATAAAACTCAAAACCTTACAAACCTCAAGAACCTGACTATAAATTTGTTACTCCCTCCGTCCAATATTAAATTTCCAGTTTAACTTTTTGAATTCTTTCTTTCTCAACTTTTACTTTAAATATTTTTTTTCTTTCTATGTAATATAATACTTGATACAAAATATATGTGTATGTCAATATCATCTCGACTCGTCCATTTAACATCTCATGTATCTCAATATCATCTAGACTCATCCGTTTAACCTCTAATATATGTCAATATCATCTTAACTCATCTGTTTAAGATCTTATGTATGTCAATATCATCTCAACTCATCCGTTTAACAACTCATGTATATCAATATCATCTCGACTCATCCATTTAACATCTCATGTATGTAAATATCATCTCGACTCATTTGTTTAACATCTCATATATGTCAATATCATCTAGACTCATCTGTTTAACATCTAATTTATGTTTATATCATCTCGATTCATACGTTTAACTTCTCATGTATGTCAATATCATATCGACTCATCCGTTTAACATCTCATGTATGTCAATATTATTTCGACTAATCCGTTTAACATCTTATGTATGTGAATATCATATTGACTAATCCTTTTAACATTTTATGTATATCAATATCATATAGACTCATCCGTTTAACATCTCATGTATGTCAATATCATCTCGAGTCATCCGTTTAACATCTCATGTATGTCAATATCATCTCGACTCATCCTTTTAATATCTCATGTATGTCAATCTCATCTCGACACATCCGTTTAAAAACTCATGTATGTCAATATTATCTCAACGGATTGAGTTTTAAATGTACTTTCATTGCGTATAATTTTTATCAAATACTATAAAACACAAGCAAAAGATATTTAAAATCAAAGTTAATAATGAAAGACCTAAAAAGTCAAACATGGACATTTAATATGGGACGGAGGGAGTATTTACTTACAAAATTAAAAAGAAAAAGAAAAAGATGAGATTGCTCTTTCTTCCTCCTTTGCATACCTACAAGGCAAAACAAAAACAAGAAAGTACAAGTTTCACTTACACACGTACAAACACAAAAACATTTCCACAAAACACAAACATAACACAAATGCAAACCCAAAAAAAGAACGAAAAACACACACACGAAATATAGCCGTTATAAGCACAACGTGGTACCTATAACGCACCCAACGGTGCAATATGGTGGCCTTATAGGTACAAAATGAGGCTTATAAGGTGTTGCACCGAGCACTCTAACAATTATAGTGTAAGTTAATGATAGGTGATGACATCAAATAAGTACATATTATTTCCATCATTTATCCTGTGTATTTGACTTGTTTTATATTATTATGTATGAGAATTGAAACTTAATCGTTTACTTTTGTAATTCTCAGTTATAAACAAGCATTTGGTGAAAGTTAGCTATTTTGGACATAAAACGGAGCAAAATAGATCAAGTTAGAAAAGTCTACTGAACTGAAGGAAGATACGCCGTATCATTCTAGAATGATAAGCCGTACGACCATACTTAGACGAATTCGAAGACCATTGTCTGACTTTGAAGAATGCGCCGCATGTATTTATCTCATGCGCCGCATACGAAACCTTGGTCAACGAAGAAGATCTGACTTATCTACTCCAGATACGCCATATTGCTTTCCTGACATACGACATATCAATCTCAAGACTTCACCAAAGATATTCGAGACGTTGAAGGACATGTGCCGCATAAGAATGAAGATACGCCGCAACTCAAGGCGGTGTACGAATATTCCAGAATATAATAATCTTGGACCCCATGCGAAGTTATCTAGATACACCGCATCAACTTAGTTGATGCGCCACATCGTGCCTTCAGACAGAAACTATAAATACCCCATTCGACAGTCGAATTTTGGGTGCAATTAAACACTAAGGAGAAGAATACAGACGAATAGGCAACACAAGACACCACCCAAATGAAGATGTCAGAGCAGTAAGAAGGTCCTGCTAGTGTTAAATTCATTAAGTAGTTTTGTTTTTATTGTATTAATACGCTTTAATCCATCAGGATTGTTGGGCTTGTCTATGCCATAGGACTCCCCTTTATATTGTTCTCCCATCGATTAAAGTTTATCTAATGTTTATTTGGTTCTTTATGCATGTGCTTTGATTACCTCTGTGTCTAGTTGTGGCTTGCTTGCGGTGCCATACGCCTCCCACGATTAATTCACTAGCATTGTAAGTTAGTGTAAGCCCTTAAAAAAGGTTAAATAATATAGACATAAGTAATCATTAAGAGTTTACTCGCCTGTAACTAAGATACCAACGAGAGAGAATAGATTTTTGTACTCATCTTATAAAACTAGCAATTAAACAAGTGACAAGCTACTTAATCATCGGTAAGGCCTCTTATATGTATCTGTTATCTATCTGTGTACGTGTTTTCCATCCGCTTATTAGACTCATTAGTTGATTACTTTTATAATCAACTCAATCATGCCACTTTCTCAAGCTGAACCCCCCCCCCCTTTTTGCGTTAGATTATGTTTTAGAACTAACTTAGGAATTAAAATATTGATAGACATTCTAGGTGTTAACGTTTCACTCTTAGTGATCGACACTCCACTTACCAACTAGTTACATTGATCGGGTACATTGCTCGTTAGTGTGTGTGTTATAAGTTAATTCGGCTAAATATAAATTTAAAACTTGATAAGAATAATCTATACCTACAACGATAAACATACGCAATCAAGTTTTTTGCGACGATGCCGGGAAGTGAATTGTTTAATATTTGAATATCTGTTAGTATTTTAATTAGGTTTTTAACTTAATTTTTAGTTTTTTAATTGCTAACATTGTTGTGTATTAGTATAATTGCATTCATTGTATTTTTCTGCATATTTACTGTTTGTTTGTTTATTTTATTTATGTATTTTTTGTGTTCTTCATTTTTTTCTTATTTTCTGCATTGTTTGCTATCTGCTGTAATTTGCTGATCTAAACGATACGGCGCATCTGCTCTTACAGATACATCGTATTGCATTTTTATTTTTAATACAACGAACTTATTTAATAATTCCAGTACGACGCATCTATCCCATAGATACGGCATACTATGTTTTTAATCAGAAAGTTTTCAAAACCCTAAACGCCATACAGCGCATGAGTTTTTCTCATACGACGTATTATTAATTATTAAAAACATTTTCTAATTAATTAAATAATCAGAAGCAGCGCATTGATTTCTGTCGATACGGTGCACTGATATAAAAAAAGCTTGTAGTTGAGACGTGATGAAAGTACAGCGTATTAGCTTCTGCTCATACGTCGAATTTATTTTTATAATTTTAAGTAATTTTGATAATTTTAACATACGGCGTATTGATTTCTTTTAATACTACGTATTGCTTTTCTGAAATAAAAGTCTGGTTATTTTTAACGAATTAACATACGGTGTATCCTGTTAATTGGATACGGCGTATCGCCTGCAGATATCAGCAACTTTTATTTTTTGTATTCTATTTTCGTTATTAGTTTTCTGATATTTTACTTTATCAAACTTATCCTACTGATACTTTTGTGTTGATTTCAGGTTGTGCATGACCAGGAGTTCTACTAAGGACTTAATCAAACCTTTCGAAGAACCTAAAAAAGCTTTCCATTTGCATAAGAACCTTTTCAACGCAACAAGCCTTGATTGTTCGAGTTCGGTAGAGCTCGATTACTTTTCTGATCAAGAATCTCAGAGTGAAGAAGAAGTAACAGAAACAATGACGGATCCAACTATGGAGGAATACATGAACAAGACCAGAGAAGACTATGGTTCGGGTGTTGCTAGGCCTAAGTTCGATAAAGTGGCCAAGTTTGAATTAAATGGTCAATTTCTCAAGGAGCTGCGAGAGAATGCTTTCAATGGATCGAAGCATGAAGATGCTAATTAACATGTGGAAAAGATCCTTGAAATAGCAAATTTGTTCACAACTGAGAAAGTTACTATTGACCAACTAATGCTTCGTGTTTTCCCTATCTCACTTACAGGAGCTGCTAACAGGTGGCTAAAGAATGAACCAGCTGGTTCAATTAAGGAATGGGAAGATTTGAATAAAAATTTCTGAGGAGATATTGCCCACCTGCTCGAACCGCTAAAAAGATGGAGGCTACCAATAACTTCAAGCTAGAGCCCGATGAGACTCTTTATCAGGCTTGAGAGCGATTTAAAGATTTATTATTGAAATGTCCTCAACACTATTTGACTGCTATGCAGGAGGTGATATTGTTTTATCAAGGATTGGAAGTGCCTACTCGACAGATCTTGGATTCTAAGGGAGTTATACCTTAGATGAGTGCAGTAAATGCTAGGAAAGCCATCCAATAGATGGTTGATCATTCTCAGAAATGGCACGATGGAACCTCTACTAGATCTAAGAGCAACGATACTTCTGATGGGTGTGTTACCATTCAAGCTCAATTAAATAAACTTAGTGGAGATCTGAAGAAGATGGATGAAAAAGCTTATGCTGCTCAAGTTGGTTGTGAATTATGCAATGGACCTCACAACACTAAAGATTACCCATCCAAGAAAGAAGAGAGACATTTGAAGAAGCATACTAGACCCAATTTGGCCAACCATTTCAACCATCAGGAAGGTATAGGGAAATCCGTCGTATCAAGAAAGGAGGCAAACTTTAGATGAAACCTTGAAGCAAATAATGGCTGATGCTGCTAAAAGACATGAACTGTAACAATTTGCATTTTCAAGTTAACTTCTATTCCCGAAAATTTTATTATTCATTTTTACTATTCACTTTCACTATTCACACCCAAAATTTTTATTTCGTATTCTCGTAAGTTAAACTATTTTAATGATAATCCGAGAGTTTGACACTCGTCGGATCATTTCTACAAAAATCACAAAACCGTGTCCGAGATTTACTTTTAGCTTTAAACGTCATTCTAGCGTCCCGATATGTCCATAAAACACTATAAACAATAGAAATATGAATTTCTCTCATTTTACGACAATTCCAAAAGTTTTGAAATTTTACGTTTTCCAGTTCAGCGTTTTACACGAATTACGCGTTTTAAACCTACGTTTCCAGCGTTATCAGCATTTTTTGCGATCCATTAAACTTATCACTCATTTTTATAAGATAATAATGAGTATATTGATGAGTTTAATCATTCCTATAAATTTTGTATTTTTACGATACCCGGTTTTACGTTTCATGAATTAAATACTTACTGTTAGTAATTTACGGGACTAAAATGACTCCGTAAAGGCAAGATAAAAATACAAAACTCTTAACCTCCTTACTATTGCCCTAGGTGGCGTTTTTGGCTAGTCACCATGAAAGATGGCTTAATCTTAAACATTGATCTCTAGGATGTTTACAAGTGTAAACTTAACCATGGTTAAATTCTAACCCAATATATGGTTAACTGTTTTTCTCATCCTATAAATAGCCAACTAAACATACATAATTCTTTGCACCCTCCTCTCTTTATCTATCAAAGTCCTAAAACCCTAAGGCACTTTTCTTATATTTTGTAAGAAAGTTAACTAGTTTTTGAAAGAAAACTAGTGTTTGATCTTCAATCTTGGAAATTTTCTAAGAAAAGTTGTTATAACTTTAAAGTCTCCAAAAAGACGTAGTTATAATCTTCAAGAGCTTCGGACTTTCAAGAAGGCGTCGTTATAATCTTCAAATAACTTCGGTTTATCAAAGATTGCAAATCCTACATCAAATCCTCATAAAGTTTAGGTGATTCTCATGAGTTTAGATCCACTCAAGTCACCTAAAACCTCATCACAAATCCTTCAAGAATACAAGGGTAGAAGGATTGCTAAAGTAAAGAGAAGTTTGTCAATCAAAGTCCTTTCCTTACTAATTACTTTCCTTTCTCTTAGAAAGCCTAAAGTTGTAAGAAACCCTAACATACTTTCTTACTCAATATCATTTTCATGCTATTTATATTTCATGCATGCTATATATGGTCTTGTTATTATGTTCATGATGTATGAAAATTGGTAAAACAAGTTATGTAAACTATATGTTAACTTATGTTAAGTAAACAAGAAAACTAGTGACTTATATGGAGAAATTCGACCAAAATGGTATAATCATGATATTGGAAAATTACATATTGTAGTAGGGGACTTAACAAGAAAAACATAGCAATTTGAATCACCTAAAACGAGTACACGAGTCAAAAGTTATGGCCAAAAGAAGTTAGCAAACCTAAAGACCCAAAACTGCCTAATAGCATTCTGTTTGAAATCTATATTTTTTCGAGGTCCTTCTGGTCCATTTCATCAAAAAGTTAAAACAAGAAAGTTGTCCGAAACGATGTTTTCATTCAGGTTTAAAGAAGCTCGAGCCCTGAAAACGCTTTACGAGTGTTATTTTTCTTCAAATTCTTAACAGCCCCTTTTTAAGACCAATTGACCATATAATGGTTAGGGTTAGTTATAACCAAGAGGTCTAATGACCTAAAGCCAATACCACAACCATGGCTAAGGCCAAGGATGAGTCTCAAGACCATGGTAGCAATGACCAAAGGCACGGTAAAGCCATGACTAAAGACCATATAAACTTACCTAGGCGAAAACATGAACTAAAGAGTTAATGGCAATATAAACATCCAATTTGGATCACTAAGTACCATCCTTGCCAATCCAAGATCCCTTATTATGAACCATTTAATCACTTGCGAGGGTTATTTGCGAGTGAGCGCGAATATTGTGAATAGGCCTATTGGGATTGACGAATCCCATTTGTGTTGACTAAGTTCAAACAAATGCATTAATATTTGAAACATAGGTATGTCGGCAAAGTACCTACCGGGATAACTCCGCCGATTGATATTGGTACACGTTAACGTTTTGGTGTCATAAGCTTAGTGAAATAATAACGGTTTTGTTTTCTAACTATGATTATGAGTCTATAGCTCACACTACGATTATTGTGTTCAACGATTTAACTACAAACTCTACGAATTTCACTCAACCTTTGTGTTGACCTCTTAAGCATGTATTTCAGGTCCATGATGATCAGGATGGCACGGATATTCAAGAGGGATATAAATTTTATTATCATTCAAAAACTCATCTAATGTAATTTGTAAACATGGAACCATCTGGGACCTCATTTTGTAATCTCTGATATTTATGTAATTTGAATGATAAATCTTTTAAAACGACTCAATTAGAGTTCGTTTTCTATTATTGTGACTATTGTGCCGTCGAGTAACACCCAGTTTGAATTCCGCTGCATCCACGAATTGGGGTGTTAAAGATTGGTATCAGTGCCATGGTTATAGAGAAACGGGTCTAATTGAGACCTAAATTATAACCACAATTACAAGCAAAAACATTTTTATAGCCTTCCGCTCTTCGTGCCTTCCATCCTCCAGATGATTATGGGACATTTAGGCATTTTTTTTACTACAGAAACATGTTAGTATATTGATATATGTACCCTTAGCACATTTGAGCATTTTCCCATAAGCATGTTATGCTACACAAACATATCAGTATATTGATATATACCCCCTTTTATATTTTGAGCATTTCCCCATAGACATTTTTATGCTACACAACACATAATTGCATATTGATATATGTACTCTTAACATAATTGAGCATTTCCCCATAAGCATTTTATGCTAAATGAACATATAAGTATATTGATATATACACACTAGGCATTTTACACTGCACGAACATATATAAGTATATTGATATATACACAAGATTTATTTTCAATCATTTTATCTAAACAATGGACTAAACATATCTGCACATGCCTATTCTAGGGCATTTCGGCACAACCACATTCTTCTAATCATGTTCCTACTCCAACATTTTATGTCCAAGACATTGTAACTAATTGCAATGGTCTTTCCTATTTCCCGGACATTGTATGATACAATGGTCTTAATCATTCTCAAATTTTTTGAGTCACACAATGGTCTAGTCTACTTCCCAAACATTGTGAACTACACAATAGTCTCTCCCATTTCTCAGACATTCTATAGTCTCTAGAAATTATCTTATAAACCTTACATGATATTGTTTTACATAAAACCCGTCACAGTCTATCAATTTTCCTAATGGAAACAAAAGATATGAGATTTCTAAAGGGCAAACTAATCCATCATCTACAAAAGCTGAAGTTTCTCTACATTCATCAAAGTTTTCTTCTGAAACCTTCATTGTTAAAAGTTCGTGATCCTGGCCAAGTATGGACTGTTTTAGAATTACTTAAAACTTCCTTTCCACACGTATCTACCCGTACTATCTTCTATGCAATGGAATGTGAAAACATAGGTTACAAGTCTTGTATGGGCGGGACTTGCAACGGACATATCACAAGTATACCTAATTTAGGTATTTGAAAATTTTATCGAACCTTGGCTAAATATAGACTAGTCAGCTATATTTAACCTAGGGACAGTTGAACATAGTCTGACTAACTATATTCGACTTAAAATTTTCAAATACTGGGAATAGTTCTACAAGGGTTATGTTCAGATTAATTTCCTACATGAACTCGATAAACCACCAGAATTCATTAAAACAATCTAGAGACACGATAGTGTCTTACCACTCAGCGAAATCTTAACACCTTATTTGTACTACCTAATTTCATTCTTGAAAGTTTTCATTTATGAGATAATCTGAACTACTTTCTTGGGATAGTTATCAATTCTTCTCATCATCCCGTAGAAGTACTATCATGTTGAGGTCCTAAGGATACCATTCCGTCATAAACCTTTAAAATCTCTTAAAATTTTAAAGCAAACTTGACATCTCTACCAATATTAATATTAAGCATACACTACACACTTATGTTCATCAACATATCACATCATTATCTTCACAACCGTTGCAACCACAAGCTCATTGACAGATCTTGATGCACTTTTAAAGCTCAAATCATCCTTAGTTACACCACAAGCACCCTCATTAGCTTTACAAGATTGAATATTCATTTTGTACTTTTGGAACACCAGTATCATCTCGTAATACACTACCTTGTAGCTCACCGGCTAAGTATGAAGTCAATAAACACTAGGTACAACAACAAATTACCTACTAGGCTATGATTGCAACTACTATACCAATTTCCATTGATATTCGACTACTATATCAAATTCCATTTATTCGATTCCTATGTCAATTGCTATTGTTGTTCAACTACTATATCAATTATTATTGATACTTAACAACTATATCAATTTCTATTTGATATTCAACTATATCAATTTCTGTACAACTACTATATCAATTTCTATTAATATTCGACTGCTATATCAATTTCCTTTGATATTCGACTATTATATGGATCTCTACTGATATTCAACTATGTTATCAATTTCTATTGACACACCGTATTCTGAGACAAATCAAACTACATCACTGGTAATCCCAGACTCTAGTCCTCATAAGTAACCACACCTCTTCATCGACACCACTCCAATATATAACACACACAGAACTTCGGAACGAAGTTCCTTTAAGGGGTAGAGACTGTAACAATTCACATTTTCAGGTTAATTTCTATTCCTGAAAAATTTTTACTATTCACTTTCACTATTCACTATTCACTCCCAAAATTTTTATTTCATATTCTCGTAAGTTAAACTATTTTAATGATAATCCGAGAGTTTGACACTCGTCGGATCATTTCTGCAAAAATCACAAAACCGTGTCCGAGATTTACTTTTAACTTTCAACGTCATTGCAGCGTCCCGATATGTACATAAAACACTATAAACAATAGAAATATGAATTTCTCTCATTTTACGACAATTCCAAAAGTTTTAGAATTTTACGTTTTCCAGTTCAGCGTTTTACGCGAATTATGCGTTTTAAACCTACGTTTCCAGCGTTATCAGCATTTTTGCGATCCATTAAACTTATCACTAATTTTTATAAGATAATAATAAGTATATTGATGAGTTTAATCATTCCTATAAATTTCGTATTTTTACGATACCCGGTTTTACGTTTCATCAATTAAATGCTTACTGTTAGTAATTTACGGGACTAAAATGACTCCGTAAAGGCAAGATAAAAATACAAAACTCTTAACCTCCTTACTATTTCCCTAGGTGGCGTTTTTGGCTAGTCACCATGAAAGATGGCTTAATCTTAACCATTGATCTCTAGGATGTTTACAAGTGTAAACTTAACCATGGTTAAATTCTAACCCAATATATGGTTAACTATTTTTCTCATCCTATAAATAGCCAACTAAACATACATAATTCCTTGCACCCTCCTCTCTTTATCTATCAAACTCCTAAAACCCTAAGGCACTTTTCTTATATTTTGTAAGAAAGTTAACTAGTTTTTGAAAGAAAACTAGTGTTTGATCTTCAATCTTGGAAATTTTCTAAGAAAAGTTGTTATAACTTTAAAGTCTCCAAAAAGACGTAGTTATAATCTTCAAATAGCTTCGGACTTTCAAGAAGGCGTCGTTATAATCTTCAAATAACTTCGGTTTATCAAAGATTGCAAATCCTACATCAAATACTTAGAAAGTTTAGGTGATTTTCTTGAGTTTAGATCCACTCAAGTCACCTAAAACCTCATCACAAATCCTTCAAGAATACAAGGGTAGAAGAATTGCTAAAGTGAAGAGAAGCTTGTCAATCAAAGTCCTTTCCTTACTAATTACTTTCCTTTCTCTTAGAAAGCCTAAAGTTGTAAGAAACCCTAACATACTTTCTTACTCAATATCATTTTCATGCTATTTATATTTCATTCATGCTATATATGGTCTTTTTATTATGTTCATGATGTATGAAAATTGGTAAAACAAGTTATGGAAACTATATGTTAACTTATGTTAAGTAAACAAGAAAACTAGTGACTTATATGGAGAAATTCGACCAAAATGGTATAATCATGATATTGGAAAATTACATATTGTAGTAGGGGACTTAACAAGAAAAACATAACAATTTGAATCACGTAAAACGAGTACACGAGTCAAAAGTTATGGCCAAAAGAAGTTAGCAAACCTAAAGACCCAAAACTGCCTAATAGCATTCTGTTTGAAATCTATATTTTTTCGAGGCCCTTCTGGTCCATTTCATCAAAAAGTTAAAACACGAAAGTTGTCCAAAACGGTGTTTTCGTTCAGGTTTGAAGAAGCTTGAGCCCTGAAAATGCTTTACGAGTGATATTTTTCTTCAAATTCTTAACAGCCCTTTTTTAAGACCAAATGACCATATAATGGTTATGGTTAGTTATAACCAAGAGGTCTAATGACCTAAAGCCAAGACCACAACCATGGCTAAGGCCAAGGATGAGTCTCAAGACCATGGTAGCAATGACCAAAGTCACGGCAAAGCCATGACTAAAGACCATATAAACTTACCTAGGCGAAAACATGAACTAAAGAGTTAATGGCAATATAAACATCCAATTTGGATCTACTCCATCAAAATAACCATGAGACTAATTGTAATAACAATCTTCATTTAAAAGTAAACTTTCCTAAGTTTATTCAATTATTTGGACATGTAACTTTTCGGATCAAAAACTTATATATTTTTATCAAATACTACAACACTAGGGAGCTTCATGTGAGGGGTTCATTAAAGTAAACCGTCGAGATGAGTTATGGATTTATGAATTAAAGTGTCATGGCTCCTCGAACATTTACTACATGGCCTATGAATTATGTCGGCTCGAACAGTAGTAAGCGATATACAAACTATATATGTTTCATAAACCATTTTTATTCAACGACTTTCACTATATACTAAGTACTACATCATGAACAATATGCAAGACATATATAGGAAATTCTTCATATTCTTAGACATTATTCCAAACCTAAGTTGCAACAATTACTCTAGGTTGCTCGTAGAAGTTCTCACAGCATATCCATCATTCTCATTATACATCATCCAACTCACGGTGAGTTCATAGCCCCACTTTCCATTACTTAATTGTTTTACAAACCCTTGGGGGGAATACATGCTATTATTTTTCAACCGAACACAATGCTTTTCAATTGTATGCTTGCCTAATTGTTTTATTATCACTAAGTACCATCCTTGCCAATCCAAGATCCCTTATTATGAACCATTTAATCACTTGCGAGTGAGCGCGAATATTGTGAATAGGCCTATTGGGATTGACGAATCCCATTTGTGTTGACTAAGTTCAAACAAGCATTAGTATTTGAAACATAGGTATGTCGGCAAAGTACCTACCGGGATAACTCCGCCGATTGATATTGGTACACGTTAACGTTTTGGTGTCATAAGCTTAGTGAAATAATAATGGTTTTGTTTTCTAACTATGAGTGTGAGTCTATAGCTCACACTACGATTATTGTGTTCAACGATTTAACTACAAACTCTACGAATTTCACTCAACCTTTGTGTTGACCTCTTAAGCATGTATTTCAGGTCCATGATGATCAGGATGGCACGGAAAGGCACGGATATTCAAGAGGGCTATAAATTTTATTATCATTCAAAAACTCATCTAATGTAATTTATAAACATGGAACCATCTGGGACCTCATTTTGTAATCTCTGATATTTATATAATTTGAATGATAAATCTTTTAAAATGACTCAATTAGAGTTCGTTTTCTATTATTGTGACTATTGTGCCGTCGAGTAACACCCAGTTTGAATTCCGCTGCATCCGTGAATTGGGGGTGTTACAAAGAAACAATGCTTTGATCAAAGAAATCCGATCTTTAACCGATGCTTCTATCATAAATTAATGAGTTTCGACGAAGGCATTGGAACTACAAATCGGTTAGATAAGCAAGGTACTTTAAGAAAGGGAATCTGGAAGTCTACCAAGCTTGTAACAAATCCAAGGGATCATGTCAAGGCAATCACCACTACTGAAGTAGTTTCGCCTAATGTGCCTTTTAATGGAAGACTACTGGATGTTGTTGATGCTGAAAAGCCCAAAATTTTCTTCAGCTCTTCAATCAGTTTAAGAAGATTACTCAAAGAGAAGTCAAGGATTGAAGATGAGATTAAGGCTACAATGAAAAAAGAGTGCTCTGCAACCGATCACAAAGCCTTGCCTCACAAAGAGAAAGACCTAAGGAGAATGTTCATTCCCTATGATGTATTAATTCGAGTCATTAGATTAGTTTATTGTAAAGTATGTAAAAATTCAAGTGTAAGGGGAATGTTCATTCCCTATGATGTATTATTTGGATGGTAGGGTAAGAGTGTATGCAAAAAAAATGAAAAAATTAATATATATATACATATATATATATATATATATATATATATATATATATATATATATATATATATATATATATATATATATATATATATATATATAGAAAAAGAAAAGAGAAAAAAATATACGGACTACCATCCCGTCTCATTCTATGTTTATTTTATGTTTTCGTTATTTTTGGTTTATTAGCTTAAGTCGAGTCTAGTCTTGGCTTAGTAACGCCATATTGTACATGTAATAAACCAAGATGATTAACTCGCCACCAGTAAAGATTGCCTATATCCAACAAAACCGTGTATTCCATATCCTACACCTAACGTTATAACCCTTTAAAAGACCTCTTTGATAGTTTATCCTAGGTGCTTACGCCATGTGGTGGAGGTTTGATCCTTTCCCAAGCCTATGGTAATCTATTTTGCTATGACAGGTAGTGAAAGATATTTTCCATTTCCATATTGTGATATATACTTTATTACACCCGAGAGATGTGAGTATCTAAACACTATTTGTGAGGTGCTAGTATATGACCTCCGTGCTTGTCTTTGGTCTTTAGTGGAACAATTATTTGTTGTAATTACTTTTATATTAGTGTTAAATGACCCCTAACTTGTATTTTGATTCGAATAAAAGCGCATTTGCTTGAGGACAAGCAAATCTCAAGTGTAAGGGTATATGATGAGGCGAAAAATGATCCGTTTTTAGGGGGTCATTTAAGCCCGGAATTGAATTTATTTGATCAAATATTGCCCTAAATCGTTCCTTTTGTGATTTTAGGTACTTTTGGAGTGAATTCTGGAAAAGGAAGCATTTTGGACGTTTTTGGAGCATAAAAGTGAAGAAAACGGCAAAGTCTTAATTTTCCTTGCTGGGAACAGTACCTGACGGCGTCAAGAGCATTTTGATGATGGTGTCAAGAGCAAAAGTGGTGACGGTCCAGTAGAAATGTGAAGGCATCAAAGCATGGCCGTTTTGGAGCAAAAGTGGTGATGGCCCAGAACAACATTACACATGACGGCGTCAGATTTGGATCTTGGCAATCCGATTTTATTTTGGGTGGCGGGTTGACGACGTCAGAACTTTCTTCTTGACTCCGTCACCTTAGAAAATCTATATATAGTCTTTGTAATTTTCATTCAAAAGAGAGGAAAATTTGAGGGACGAGTTGAATAAACCCTAGCCTGACTTTTACAGTATTTTCAAGGGTTTTCACCCCTCAAACCTTTCATGTTCAATTAAGATAAGTATCATTTCAATTCATTCAATATGTCTATGTGTTATTTGAATATATCTTACGCTTGTCTTAATTTTAACATGCTAGGCTAGATCTCTTGTGTGTTTGCTTAGATGTAGTGAAACCTAGATGTTGATTATAGGTTGATTGCTTGTTTATAGTTGTAATGGATGAATGATTTCGATGTTAGGCTTATGAAAACTGGCAGACTTCTATAGTGTAACTTGCTTGAACGTCTTAAGAAACATGAACCAATGTGTACTAAGGTTTTTATGGTTGTATTTAATGCATGAGCGAATTCTAGTGATCCCATGTTAGGAGCTTCTTGCAAGCTCGACATAGGAGTGAAGTAGGAGCTTATAGAGATGGGGAAGTACGTACGCCATCCCACGATTGGTATTAAGGAATATAACCCATCATCCACACAACTATAACAAACTATCAACCTGTAAAAGATATCTAGGGAGTAATGAAATCTAAGTAAACACATTTTTCCCATTTATTGTTCACTCCAAATTAGTAATTAGCTTAATTTACATTTTTGTTATTTTATTTTAATTGCATCTTAGTTATTGGGTTAGTTGATTAGCAACTAATTCCGCCCACTCCTCTAAAACCCGAGATTTTTACTTACTTTTTTATAAAATATAAAAATACAAAAAGAATCATCCCTCACCTCTAGACTTAATTTTTAGGCTTTCTAATCCTAGCGACATTATTCCTGAGTTGAACGATCAATCCCCCGGTACTTGTCACTATACTATACTACAACGATCAGGTACATTGCCATGTGGGGGTTGTAAGCTTCTCGAGATCTCTCGAGAGGTAAAGCCTGGTGCAATTCCCACGCATCAACATGCGACCATACTCATCCGTGGAGAGGGTGACGGATGCATATAATTCTAAAATAAACCTAGGACAAATAGGCTCGTCGATTTCTAGGAGACAATAAAAGTTGATGGTTGCTAGTTCATTAGGTAGGTTTGTACCTTCTATGAAGATGGGTCAATGGTTCTACCCTCATGGACATATCGTTTTTCTAAGGCTTTGAAAACGTCGATTTGAGTTTGAGTAAGACCTTTGGTTTTGTGGTGTTTGGGTAGGTACTTAATGGTGTCTTTGTGGTCGTAGTGGGTTAGAGGAGGCATGATGATTCCTAGAAAAACAAAATTTCACATTTTAGTCTAAGTAAACGACTATTGTAATGTGGGTGTTCTAGTGTGTGCCTATATGAAAACAATGTGGATGTGCGGTTATCTTGACTCATTTTGATGCTTCAAAAACGTTTTATAATGCAAGTTTTGTTATAAAACAAAAGATAACCCAAGCGCTCCTAGTTCAATGTAGCTTCGTTTGAATGTACCCGAAAATACATATTGGTTATGTATTCCCTTTAGCATTCAAGAGACATTATGCAAGTGATGTTTTAAACATAACGTTTTGATTTTGTATTCACAATGTGAGACGAAAAAATATTGGTCCTATTTGTGAAATTTTTGCAAAAATTTGACATGGGGTGTTTTAGCAAATATGTTTACAATTAGTAAGAATGCAATTCCTAACTATGGGGAACATGATTAGTTTTGTTAAACACCTAATTTCATACATGAGTTTCTCAAGTTGATGCATAACCCCAAGTTTTTGTTTTTGTGCAAAAATAGAATTCCTAGACTCAGATCAGGAGTGTAATCATGTTTAAAATACTTACAATGATGATTGATGAGCAATGTAAATGAAGGGAAGACCAAATTTTCATGGTTGTGGATAAATGGTAAAGTGAATAGTAGCAGTTTGGAAGTGGTGGTATGAGATAATGTGTGTTTGGTTTAATATAAACAAAGAAAATGGTTCTGCAGGTCGGCGGATACGGCGGAACCTAAAAGTGGGTTCCGTCTGTTGTGTCTGAGGGTTCTGCCGACCCTGCTGAGAAAAAGAGTTATTGATTTGTTTTGATTTTTATGATTTTTGTCTAATGTCTAGAACTACAATGTAGGTTCCATGAGTCCTAATCCTAGCCTAAGAAGGTTAAAAGGTTCTCGTTTAAGAGGTTTTGTGAGAATGTCGGCTATGTTGTCTTCGAAAGAAACTTTCTCAATTGAGATATTCCCTTTTTGAACGTTATCACGAAGGAAATGATGACGGATTTCAATATGTTTGGTACGAGCATGTTGAACAGGATTTTTGCTAAGATCAATAGCTCCTTTGTTGTCACAAAGAATGGTGATGTCGTTAAGTTGAATTCCGTAGTCGACAAGAGTTTGCTTCATCCAAAGAGTTTGTTGACATGCCTTTCCAGCCGAATGTACTCGGCTTCCGTTGTTGAGATAGCAAGAGCCGTTTGCTTCTTAGAGAACCATGAGGTGAGACAATGTCCAATCAAAAGTACAAATACCACTTGTGCTTTTTCTATCAACATAGTCATCGGCATGATCCGAGTCGGCATACACTATGGTGTCTATTCCCGTTCCTTTGGGATACCATAAACCTAAATGTGTAGTGCCCTTAATATATCTAAAAATCATTTTAACGGCTTCGAGATGAGTTGTCTTAGGATCTTCTTGAAAGTGAGCACATAGACAAACACTAAACACAATGTCGGGTCTACTAGCCGTTAGGTAAAGTAAACTTCCAATCATACCTCTATATTTAGTGCTATCTATGGATTCACTTTCCTCATCCTTGGTGAGTTTAGTTTCCGTGGACATGGGCGTTTTGATTGGTTTCGAATCCTCTAATCCAAATTTCTCAAGCATGTCCTTAATATATTTAGATTGGTTAAAGAAGATACCATCTTCTAGTTGTTTAATTTGGAGTCCTGGGAAAAAGTTGAGTTCTCCCATCATACTTATTTCAAATTCGTCATGCATGATTTTTGAGAAATCCACGCATAATTCTTGACAAGTTGATCCGAATATAATGTCATCAACATAGATTTGGACTATGATAATATGTGAATCCTTCTTCTTAGTAAAGAGAGTATTATCAACTAAGCCCATGGTATACTTATGGTCAACTAGGAAGGTTTTAAGTCGATCATACCATGCTTTTGGAGCTTGCTTAAGTCCGTAAAGAGCCTTTTTAAGTTTGTAAACATGATTGGGTTTTTCAAAATCGATGAAGCCCGGTGGTTGAGCAACGAACACTTTCATTAATGACCCCGTTTAGAAATGCACTTTTGACGTCCATTTGAAAGAGTTTAAAATTGTGTGCACATGCATATGCAAGTAAGATTCTAATTGACTCGAGCCTAGCAACCGGAGCAAAAGTTTCATCGTAGTCAATGCCTTCTTGTTGATTATATCCTTGTGCTACTTGCCTAGCTTTGTTTCTAGTCACAATTCCATTTTCATCCATTTTATTACGAAAGACCCATTTTATTCTAATTATTGTTTGACTTTTTGGTGAGGAACTAATATCCATACATCATTTCTAACAAATTGGTTTAACTCTTCTTGCATTGCAATTACCCAAGACTCATCTTTAATGGCTTCATTAATGTTTTTTGGTTAAATGGTTGACACGAAACAAAAGAAGTTGCTTTCATTTTGAACTTTTGATCTTAGTGTTCTTTCGTTAATGTTTCCTATGACACCATCTAATGGATGACTTTTAGATTCTTTGACATTGACAAATTCTTTGTTTAATAGTTCATCTTCCTTGTTATTACCTAAGATCTCTTGACTTTCTATTGCTTGTCTTTCAACTAAGTCATCATCTACCAAAGGTGATGTCTTAGAGGGAGGTGGACTCTCGTCGAATGTTACGTTCAACGATTCCTCGACTCTTAAGGTTTCGTTGTTTAAAACAATGTAAGCTTTACTATTTTGTGAATATCCAAGAAACACACCTTCATAAGACTTTGGGTCAAATTTGGTGAGATAATCCTTGGTGTTAAGAATAAAGCATTTACTCCCAAACACTCTAAAGTATCCTAATGTAGGCTTTTTACCTTTATATAGTTCATAAGGAGTTTTATTCAAAAATGGTCTAATTAAGACTCGATTTAAAATCTATGTTGATGTGTCAACGGCGTTACACCAAAACTTTTGTGGAATATTTTGTTCATTAAGCATTGTTCTACTCATCTCTTGTAAAGTCTGGTTTTTACGTTCTACTACACCATTAGATTGAGGAGTTCGTGGAGCCGAAAAGTTATGAGTAATTCCATTTTTATCACAAAAGTTTCCAAATTGAAATTCATTATCAAATTCACGACCGTGATCTGTTCTAATAGACACAATACTAGACCCTACTTGATTTTGAATTTTCTTACTTAGAATCTCAAATTTATCAAAAGCTTCATTTTTACTTTTCAAAAATTTTGTCCAAGTATATCTTGAGTAATTATCTACTATGACCAAAGTATAGAAGTTACCTCCATAACTTTGTATAGCGGATGGACCAAATAAATCCATATGCAAAAGTTCTAGACACCTAGATGTAGAAACCAAGTTTTTAGCCTTATGGCTACTATGAACTTGTTTACCGACTTTGCAAGCGTCACAAAAGTGTTGGTCATATTTCAACTTAGGTAGGTTTCGAACTAGGTCTTTGGAGGAGATGTTTTGAATTAGTCTCATGTTAGCATGTCCTAAACGTCTATGCCATAAAGTTGAAGATTCATCTAATGAAGTAAGACAAAGTTTGTCTCTAGATGTTCGATCCATCTTCATGACGTATACGTTGTTCTTAAGAACACCTTTGGCTATGGTTATACCGTCTTTAAGTATTTTACTTTCATTTTCACTAAAAAGGACATTATACTTATTGCGGAAAAGTTTACTAATACTAAGGAGATTAAAACCTAAGTTATCAGCATGAGCTACATCATCTATAAAAAGGGAGTCATGAGAGATTGTACCTTTTTCCGATGATTTTGCTCTTAGCTTTACTACCAAAATTAACATTACCTCCATCACATTTGTGATAAGTTGAGAAGAGGCTTTTGTTACCCGTCATGTGCCTTGAACAACCGCTATCTTTAATCCATTCATCCGGTTCCAAACATACTATGAGGCACACCTCATTTGAGTCGTGAGCCATGAGAGCAATATCATCATTCTTTGGCTCATCGTCATCTCCTTCATAGTCACTCCAAGCACCACCTACAAAGGCTTGTTGAGACTTGCTTTTGGGTGGTTTTGGACATTCTCCTACGAGATGACTTGTGTCTCCACACCTATAGCATTTCCTTTCAACATTTCCTTTGCTATCATCACGATCTTTTCGGAAGGTTTTCTTGTCATCTTTAGGTTGCCTTACAAACTTCCCTCGTCTACGAAAGAACTTCTTAAAGTCTCTAACGGCCATAGCATATTCTTCATCATCACTATCCGAAGTAGATTCTTCATCATCACTTGATTGGACTCTAGCTTTCAAGGCAATGGACTTAACCTTTTCTTTCTTGCCTTTAACTATTTCCGAATCTTTTTCCATTACCATTTCATGAACTTTGAGGTTTCCAATTAGCTCGTCAAGTGACATGCTTGAAAGATCCTTGGATTCTTCAATTGCCGTCACTTTTGCTCTCCACTTCGGATGGAGTGCTCTAAGGAATTTCCTGACAAAATTCTTGCTACAAAAAGATTCATCAAGTGCTTTAAGTGAAGTAATAATAGTGTTAAACCTAGCAAATACACTATCAATTATCTCATCTTCGGGAATAACAAATTGTTCATATTGTTGAACAAGAAGATCAATTTTGTTATCCTTAACTTGTGAGTTTCCTTGATGAGTGACTATTAAAGATTGCCAAATATCTTTGGCGGTTTTACACATAAAGACTCTTTCATATTCTTTCTTAGGCAAATCATTGTAAAGCATCATTTTAGCTTCATTATTTTTAGCAATCAATTTCTTTTGATCATCATCTTTACTATTAGTAGCTATATTATCACCATCAATGATTATATACCATAAATCTATATCTTTAGATTTCACGTAAGTTTCAAAACGGTTTTTCCAATATATAAAACCATTTGCTTCAAAAGCTGGTGGTCTTTGCATAGATTGCCCTTCTTTGTAATTTTCAAAATCCATGGATCGTTTCACGTTTTAAAACATAATAAATTTTAAAAGCTTGAGTAACGTATCTCTTGATGCCAATTGTGGAAAACTAGAAGGGGGTTGAATAGTTTACCGTTTAAAAACTTTAAATTTGTTTGATTATCTTTTGAAACTTTCCGTTTAATCAAAGATATGAACACAAACACAATATATAACATGCAAGTATAAAGAAAGAAACGATCAAACCACAACACGAGTATTTATCGTGGTTCGGCTACAAGGACTCTTTTTCCTTGCCCTACGTCCACGGCCCGAGTATCCAACTCGAGAGTTTCTTTCACTAGTCAACAAGCTCCTTTCACCGGCGCAGAAAACCTTACACGTCGCTTATACACGTTTATCGACACTAAGCTAGATGTCGAGTTCTTTTACAAGGGTACAACCACTCCCGTTAGTTCTTTTACAAGGGTACAACAACTCCCGTCACACTTTGTATTTTGAGGACTAAAATACTAACCGATCACTACTGAAAATACACAATCAAATGAAGTGTAAACTACACAAAGTCTACACGATGCTAAGCTAACAAGTCTTGCAACGTTGTGTTGAATACTTGTAACTTTATATGAACTTGTGAACTTCTTTGCTACAAAAGAAACTTCACATAGAAATGAAATGTTAAAGGGTTAGATGAAATAATGAATGTATGTGTGTGTGAAAATCTAATGTGGAGTGATAAAGCCGAAATTCAAACATATGGCTTGGTATTTATAGCAATACCTTCTGCAGGTCTTGCGGATACGGCGGAACCCTCAGATGGGTTCCGCCCGTGTACCCCAGGGTTCCGCCAGGCTTGCAGTTGGTTTGGCAATAAATCATTCAAACCAACCAAAGTCACATCAACTAAATACTAGTCAAACACAAACTTGTGCAAGAAGACTTATGGTTAGTCAAAGACACAATCTTTCCTTAAATGTATATTGACAAACTTACCATAAATGTGATGTGACATTTCTATTTTAAGAAATAAAAAGTGTTGTGTTTTATGTGAAATGTAAAATGTAGCAAATGTCTAATTATGCAAGTCTTTAAACTAAAATTAAGTTTTACTTAGAAACTAAAGTTTACATTTTGTCGTTAACAAAACTTAGCAAAGATCGTAAAATATAAATAACGTTTTTAGGCGATATTTGTATTAAAAGAACCCATCAACCCACCACAACAAAACCACCCACAAAACCTACCACAACCAAACCAACCTTCTAGACCCCGAACTTTAGGAGAGTATTCCCGTCCTAGCTACCACGGCTATCGGAACACCATTGAGCTCACTCAAGGAGCCAATGTGTCTCCCTTGCGATCCGACACCATCCGGTTGGTGCAAAGCGGATGTGCATTCCATGGACTTCGTTCCGAAGATCCTAATCAACATCTCAAGGATTTCCTAAAAATCATAGATTCCATAGACCTTGATGTTGCAACTAGAGAGACGACCCGATTACGTCTATTCTAATTCTCTCTATGTGACCAAGCTAGTCAATGGCTTGAACGTTTACCCGTGGGATCCATCACCTCTTGGGATGATCTCACTTCTCGTTTCCTTGCTCAATTATTCCCACCTAGGAGAACTACTAAGCTTAGAAATGATATCTTGATGTTCCAACAACGTCAAGGTGAAACTCTCTATGAAGCATGGACTTGTTTCAAGGACTTACTCCAAAAAGTCCCTCATCATGGCATAGATCTTTGGCTCCAAGTCCAAATCTTCTATGACCATATCGATCTCTCCACAAGGCGAACCATTGACCAATCGGGCGGTGGCAAGCTACGTGATCTAAGTGCGGAAGAATCATTGGAACTCATAGAAGATCTTGCTCTCTATGACAATGAAAGTTAGAATGATCCCCGTGATTTGAACAAAACGGTCAAGGCAGTATCTTTGCCTTCGAACAATTCCAGCACTCCTGACCGTAGGATCATGGAACTTGAGGACCAAGTCAAGTTTCTCATGAAATCCTATGAAGCTCCTAAGCCTTCAAGCCAAGTGAACAAAGTCACTTCCTCATGCAATTCATTCCGCGGTTCGCATGAAACTCATAATTGCATGGACCTTCCCAAATGAGCTTTTAAGGAATTCACGTACTCATGTTCTAAGGAAGCGGAGAATAGGTAGCTTACCGCTGATCAAGGGCCTCAGAATTTTGGCGAAGCCTATGAAGCATGGAAGGATAAGTCAAATTTCAAAGGGTACCAAACTCGGAGTGTATCCTTTAATGATTCTCCCCCACTCGCGTGGCCCCGCCACAAAACACTCCTAAGCAAAGCTATGAAGATGTATTGCGGAAGTTCATCCTCTGTCAAGAGTTACAGCTTTCCATGCTGGAGACTCGGTTCAGACAACATCAAGCCGATATGAATGACAAGGTTAGTAACCTGTTGAACGCTATCAATGAGCGCATTGCTAGTAAATCGGCTAAGGCTGGAGTGGTCAAATCTGTTGATGTCATTAATCAGCCAACCTCCCAAGTAAAAATAAAGAGTCCTTGTAAACTCTTCAAACATATGTCACCAGAGGGGAAGAACAGTAAGGACCATGTTGACCCCCTAGGACCAATCCACTTCATGAACACCGTTACCGCAATAACTCCTTCTAAGCCTGGTCTGAGTCAACAACCAACTAAGGGTGAGAGTCACGAAGTTGAAAGTAAATTCCCCCAGAAAGACCATGATATGGCTGAAAGCCCTGTAGACTCACCCGTGAACTCTACCACACAAGGGACGAATGAGTGGAAAGTATCCGAGGGGCTTAAGGAAAATTCGAGGGCTCTGGACAAATCTATTATGGAGGAACTCGATGGGGACATGGTAGGGACCTCTATGAGTAAGATTGAGGAAGGTGACTCTAAAGTATTTAAAATTTCGTGCACCACTAGGAAAAAGCTCATAACCGCTACTTACTTAGATCCTAACCACTCTATAAATGTGATCCCTCTCTCCCTTTACAATGAAGCCTTCCCTGAACAAATTATTTGTAATAGACTCGATAGCGTTAGGATAATGAAATGGGTTTCTGTTGTGATTGGAGGATTCATCTATAACATTAATCTAACTGTGATCGATGACATCAACTCACTTATTAGGCCGGCATTGACTAACCTCGTCCTCGGAAAACAATTTGTAAATGAAACAGGAGTGATCCTTGATGAGAATGATGGTAGTGCACTACTCACCAATGGTGTCAAGAAAGTGATTTTCCGAAAGGGTAATGAGGAAGTATATGAGTACCGTCCATCACTGGATTGTAATGTATATGGATCACAGGATGGAAGGTCGGAAAGGATAAAGCGGCGTGATCCGAATAACCTCAAAATCCCTTGTATGATAGGTTACAAGTATTTCGATAATGTCTACATTAACGTGTTCTTACCTAAGAATTTTATGTCCTTATTCCATTACAACAATATTTGCAGATGGGGGATGATTTATAAAGGAGAAAATGTTGTTGGTGGAGATCATGAAGTTCAGGTATTCATAGGAAATATGACATTCACAATGGACTTTACGATCGTAGACAACATTGAGGATTATATCGATCCAAGGTTATCACAAGTTGTTTTTGGAGCACCCTTTTGTGAAATCACTAGCTTAATGGTTGAAAACCGGAATGGAATTATGACTTTCACAGACGGAATTAGGAGGGCGTCATACCAAACGCCGTATAAGATGAAAGATTTCGATGGAATTGATTGCGACGGACTTGATAAGCTAGGTTCCCAACTTATATTATGTGATTGATGATGTTCGGAGAGGGTATAAAGACATCTTTGACTTATCATGTGGGTTCTTTAAGGATGTGAGTAAGCTTGGTTCCAAATATCGGGAAGATGTCTTCGAATTCGAGGACCCAAAAATACCTGCATTACGAAAGTAATCCCGATAGAAATCTGGAGGATGACCTAGAGAATGTGACCAATGATGAGGTCACGTAATTGCCCGTGACCTTGAGTCTAGCAACAAGACTCGTAAATGAAGAAAAGCGCTTCTTGGGAGGCAACCCATGTTTTGTGTGTTTTTATTTGTTTCCGTATGCGTTTTTTATTTTTATTGTTGGTAGATCATGTTTCAAAGTAAATTGTAAAAGTGTTTTATTTTGTTTTTAACTTCGTCTAAATTACATATAAAGGTATGTTGCAAAAGCTAAGTGTAAGAGAAATCCAAATTTGTTTATAAGAACGAAAATGAGCATGATTCACTACAATATTAAATGACCATGTATATTAGTATTTGTTAGAGTCAAATGCTTGTATCGAGTCATAATGATGTTTTGCAGGATTTTCCAGGAAATAAGGCATAAGTTTTTCCAGAAATTTTCCGAAAACTTAACATAAGATTTTTCCAGGAACATTCTGACGGCGGCAGGAGTTACAAGATGACGACGTCAGGTACTAAAATTCTGAAAATTTTTGCGAATTTTGTTTAAACCGGAGTCTTAAAGTTTTTGTTGATTCTTTAGTTTTATAAACTCCAGGAAATCTGCAAACATTCATTCCACAAGTATTATATCTTAATTTGTTTTCTAGGATTTTTTAGTATATATAGATTGCCGCCGATTTTACGCGAGGTTTGCCTTGATTGTTTTCTCAGGTTTAACAGGTTATATATGACAAGAAGATGATTTATATTTCTGGAGGGAAGCTTTCAAAGTTCATTTTCTCTGAGGAAGATCTAACCTTGTTGACACACTATCCACACCGAACGAATCAGGAGAGTATTTGTATTCATTCTTTTACCTGCTTTACTTTTACATCCTTTAATTGAACATTGGGGACAATGTTCATCATAAGTGTAAGGGGAGGGTAAATGATGATACATTATAGGATATAATTGCACTTGAGTTTGTTTGTTCGATAGTAGGTGTGTACTAAAACTAAGAGAAATACTTGCTAGGGCAATTTTATCGCCAAATTTAAAATTTTTTACAACATTTAGGAGTGAAACTTTAGCCTTAACAAGCGTCTCATGGATAGGAGTTGTATGACTAGCACAAAACCGTACCACTTAAAAAAAATTTCCACCCAAATATGTGAGGTTCGCCTTTAGATTTGATAGGAAAAACATTCATTATTAGTGCTTATGAGTGTACCAATAGTATTTAGATTCTAGAACTTGCGTTAGTGATGCATCCCGAGACCGCTAGTGAGACTACATTCGTGTGGTTAGGATTTACTACATGATAAGAGGCATTAGGATCACCCTTGTGTTAAACCCGTATCATAATTACTTGACCATTTAAGTCATATTACTTGACTAGCGAAGTCAATTAATTTTCTCACACATTTGCGTTGTACTCATTTTTAGTACACGATACCCCTAATATACCCCTCCGAGCCTATCTTTTCGTTTCTAACTTTAAGCATTTTACTTAAAGGAAGAATTTGTTAACAATCCACCCCAAATGTGCACCCAAATCGCCTTAGCCTTCCTTGTATGCACTCATCTTTAGTGCATTATTGTTATTTGTTTAAACCCTTAGTTAATTATCTAATTGATTCATAGTTGCTAAGTCGAGTCATATCTTGTACATTTTGTTTTGGGACGATTGGGACTCATGGATAAAGTACTAGTGTTATGAAGTAATGGGGAAGAACATCATATATTACCCCCATATGTGCGTTAATATTTAAAAAGTACTCCAAGTGTTTTGATTATCTTGATTCAAGTCATTAGAGTGGTTTATTGTAAAGTATGTAAAAGTTCAAGTGTAAGGGGAATGCAAATCCCCTATGATGTATTATTTTGGATGGTAGGGTAAAAGTGTATGCACAAAAAAAAAACGAAAAAATCGAAAAAATGGAAAAAATCAAGAAAAAGAAAAAAAAAATAGAAAAAGAACAAGAGAAAAACATACGGACTACCATCCCGTTTCATTCTATGTTTGTTTTATGTTTTTTGTTATTTTTGATTTAATTGCTTAAGTCGAGTCGAGTCTTGGCTTAGCAACGCCATATTGTACATGTAATTAACCAAGATGATTAACTCGCCACCAGTAAATATTGCCTTTATCCAAAAACAACCGTGCTTTCCATATCCCTACACCTAACGTTATAACCCTTTAAAAGACCTCTTTGATAGTTTATCCTAGGTTCTTACGCCAAGTGGTGGAGGTTTGATCCTTTCCCAAGCCTATGGTAATCTATTTGCTTTGACAGGTAGTAAGAGATGTTTTCCATTTCCATATTGTGATATATACTTTATTACACCCGAGAGATGTGAGTATCTAAACACTATTTGTGAGGTATGACCTCCGTGCTTGTTTTTGGTTTTTAGTAGAACGATTATTTGTTTTAATTACTTTTATATTAGTGTTAAATGACCCCTAACTTGTATTTTGATTAGAATAAAAGCGCATTTGCTTGAGGACAAGCAAATCTCAAGTGTAAGGGTATTTGATAAGGCGAAAAGTGTACCGCTTTTAAGGGGTCATTTAAGCCCGAATTTGTGATTATTTGATCAATTACTGCCCTAAATCGTTCTTTTTGTCATTTTAGGTACTTTTGAGAAGAAATATGAAAAATGAAGCATTTTGGACGTTTTTGGAGCATAAAAGTGAAGAAAATGGTAAAGTCTCAAAATCCTTGCTGGGAACAGTACTTGACGACGTCAAGACTTCTCACATGACGGCGTCAAGCTTGGCAAAAGAGGTGTAAGTGGAAAATACACATGACAGCCCAGAACATTTTTAGTGCAATTGACCTGAAGGCGTCACCAAGGCCGCCAGGGTCAAAATGTATGTGACGGCCCAGAGCATAATTCCTTCTTGATAGCGTCAGGATTGGATCTAGGCAATACGATCCTTAATTTGGCGGCGAGTTGACGACGTCAGAAGCTACAACGTGACGCCGTCAGGATGTATTATCTATATATATTTTTCCAATTTTTCATTGTAAAGGGTGGAACATTAGGAGAACTTTGGAGAGCTTAAACCCTAGACAAATTTTCTGTAAAAATAAGGGTTTCAATCGTTGTTCCATCCATGCTTAATTGAAGATAAGTTTTCCAATAATCATACGATATGTCTATGTGTTGTGTGATTCTATCTTATGCTTGTATTTCTTTTATCATGCTAGGCTAGGTTTTTATTGTGTTTGCTTAGATTTAGTGAAACCTAGATGTTGATTATTGGTTGATGGTTTGTTTATAATTGTTGTGGATGATTGTATTCGATGTTAGGCTTAAGAAAACTGGTAGACTTCCATTGGTAACTTGCTTGAACGTCTTAAGAAACATGATCGGAGGTGTACTACGATTTTTGGTTGTATTTAATGCATAAGTGAATTCTAGTGATCCCATGTTAGGAGCTTTTAGTCGGCTCGACATAGGAGTGAAGTTGGAGCTTATAGAGTTAGGGAATATTGTACACGACCCTACGACTAGTATTAAGGAATATAACCCGTCATCCATGCAATTGTAACAAGCTAATCAACCGGTAAAAGATATCTAGGGAGTAATGAAATCTAAGTAAACACATCTTTTCTTATTATTGTTTCCACCACATAATTATATTAGTTTATTTTTATTTCTTTTTATTTTATCTTGATTGCATCTTTAGTTAATTGGGTTAGTTGACTAGCAACTAATTCCGCACACTCCTTCAAAACCCGAGATTTTACTTGCTTTCATAAAATATAAAAAAATACAAAAAGAATCATCCCTCACCTCTAGACCTAGTTTAGTAGGCTTTTTAATCCTAGCGAACACTATTCCTGAGTTGAACAATCAATTAATCCCCCGGTACTTGTCACTATACTATACTATAACGATCAGGTACACTGCCTGGTGGGGATTGCAAGCTTCTCAAAATCCCTTGAGAGGTAAAACCTTTTGCGAGAGCGCAATCCCGCGTATCATATCCCTCACATGAAGCTCCCTAGTATTGTGTTATGCTTCTAATTAAAATAGGTTTTTATATTTATATGAAAATACATTCATTTTATACCCTTATAGTTTATATATTTACAAAATCTACCCTAAACTTATAAACTTATGTTATTAATTATCTAGAATTGACACATTTAGTTCCTATGCTTATATATTTTAGGAAAAGGGCAGAAATGGCCCTTAGAATTATAAGTTTTCAAAATTTACCATTGACGAGTGTGTAAATACTCATCATTTTTATCGTATCTGAACTGCCAAAACATCCAAAAGCACTCAGAAATGCATCAAAATACATAAATTATTCTAGGAATTGTGTTTTATATGTTTTAGATGCAAAATATTTATAAACAAATGAAAAACGAACAAAGTTTGCGTAATTGGCAGTTTCAGTCCCTCAAGTTTCATAAATTGACAAAATTAGTCCCTGAAGGTTTAAAATAAAAGAAAAGTCAACCCAAGTCCTTTGGAATTCAAAAGTTGTCAAAATAAGCCCTTGGGTGAAAAGTTTGAGAAAATTACCCAACTGGTCCCTCAGGTTTCAAAATTGGCAAATGTAGTCCCCGGGTATTTAAAAAATGGAAAATATCAAAAATTGCCCTTGTACTATTCACATATATCAAAAATAGTCCTTGATGCAAATTTGGAATATTGGTAGTTTGGGTCCTCAAGTTTCAGAAAAAGGCAAATTTGGTCCTTGCGTTTTACAATTACAAAACCCAACGGACCAAGTTATTATCATAAACCCCAAGCCAAACACAAGCCCAAACATAAAAAAACATCCCTAGCCCACAAACCAGGCCCAACATCTAAACCAAACCCACCCCGTTTTAATATTAACCCCCTAGTCAACCCTCCATCTTCGACCATCTCCTCCACCTCATTTCCCACTCCCTGCAATACTCCAAACCTCCATCATCACCCCTAAGCCTGCTACCCTTCCTGCAATACTCAACCCCCCTTGCCACACCAAACAAACACTCCAGTCCAAGATTACACCACTGGCTCCAAATATCAAAAGAAAATGCCAAATACCAATTGGGCGCAAAAAATTTGAACGGCCAAGATTGAAGCTTTGTGATCCTGTGGTCAAGTATTGAGCTGGGAAAAGACAAAAAGGGCTCGGAAACCCTAATTTGGGAGTATTAATAGAAGAAGAGGAGCAGTGAACAAGTAGAGTAGTTTTTAGCTTATTTCAATTGATGTCAAATTAGTTGTAATTTGTAATTTCCAATCAAACTTTATGCTGTAATATGTTTTTTTAGTTAATATAAGCTTTTTAGTTCTTATTACAAGGTCTTGTCTCATTTCAGTTTCATCAGAAAAAGAAAGAAAAAAAATACAAGTTAAGGCTAAAACATGGTTTAAGCTTTCCAGTCATCACATAGGATTCACAAGCTCATTTAAACTCCTAAATACATAAGAAAAACAAAAAAAACAAGGAAAGAAAATGACAAAATAAGCAGGGTACCTTATCAATGGACTGTGGAGGCTTTTGGAAGTGCCAAGTCATGGAATTGGCAGAAGGACTATACCTAGCTTGTTTTATAACAAGCTAGGAGCTTGTTGCAGCCTAAAGAAACTCTAGTTAAGCTAGTGTCAAGGTTTTACATTTTAAGTTTTTAATTTTCAAATTCTAGTGTAACCTCTGCATAATTGGTAATCTGTAGTTTTCACTGCTATTTGTTATTTAGTTGAGCTTATTTTGATTTGTTATAGCTTATTAGTTAAGTCTCAGTTCATGTTTCATAGTCTTGTTAACATTTCATTGCATTCATACTTTTAACTGTCAAAATCTAATCTTTGTCAATTGTGGGTAAAAATAGTTAGAGTATGCAACTTTGTGCTCAAATAAGTCTCTTGAATCATATTGTACCTCTGTGAAGTGGAATCAGGGATTGAATCACTGAAGAGTTTTGAAAATCTCATTTAAATAATTTTAAGAGGGTGTTTGGGTCAAGATCTGTCTGTGTGTTTGTCCATATTTCGGTCATTGGTGTTAATTCAGTTAAGTCACAATAGGTATATACAGAGTAGTCATGCAATAAAATAAAAAGTATATTAGTCTAAAAGTAAAAATTGGGTCATATCTAGGACTGCATGCACAAGGGGTTTTCTTATGACCAAAAATATTAGGAGTAAGCATATTAGTGTCATCTTAAGCTAGATTAGGTTGCATATCATCATTTTATAACATCCACAATCAGTTTTAGCCAAACAAATCTCAATAAAGTCAACCGAGGTGCTGAATTACCAATGTCAAGCTTGCATTTTCTATCAGAATTTCATTTTTTGTGAGAATTTTCTAGGTTTTTGTGCCTGGATTTAGAACTTGAAACTTTCAGGGGTTAGACTATTTCACCTAAGCTACTAGAATCTACAAACATTTGATTTTTGTGATTTTTTATGAGTAAGGTGCATCTATTTCTTTGAGGCTGCAGGGAAAGCCATCTCCCCTGCACCAGGCTTTTGGCCAAAGTTCTTGGGCTCACTGAGACCTGTTCTGTGAACCCCACACCCCACACTTTGGTTTAATTTGTAGCTTATCTGTCTCATTTCTCAAACCTAAGCTCATTCTAGGTTCTAGCTTATAAGAATTTTAGCTTATTTGGCCTTGTTTGTGTACCCTGTCCACCTCCATACACTGACTCATCAGTGTAGGGAGTCAACTTCACAAGCCCCCCATTTGCTCAATATTGAACCCCAGGGACTGATCCCTGGCTTATTAGGAAGCTTCTCAGGAGAACTTGTTGGTTCTAACCTTGTTTTGGACCCTGGATCCTCCTTGTGGACCCCACCTTGGGCTGCAGTTGCCACTTTGAACCTGTTGGGTTTTAAGTAGTTTGAAACTACTTATTGAGCTTATCAGCTCAGTGAGGGTGTTGTTTCAGTAGTTTAAGCTTAAGTTGAGTACCCTTAAATTATTAGAAGCCTGTATCACCTTTGGATCTATTTGTGCAACTTTTAAAATAGCTTTTCTCATCAATCCAAGCTCAAAAAGCTCACTGTTTAGCTTATTTGAATGCACTGTGCTTATTTCTGAGTTCCAAGGAAGTTGCTTTTACAAAAGTTGCCTATTTTCAGTAGCTTAATAGTTGTGTAAAAGAAATTTTAGAAAAAACCAAAAATAAATAAAGTGATAGCTTTTATTTAAGCCATTTGGCTTATTTTTCTGCTTATTTATAAGCATTCCTCATTTTTAAATTTTTCTTAGGTTTCTTATAACTTAAAATAATTTTAGAAACTTTTTAAGATTTTTCTTGTGTCATTTAGTACTTTTTATAATTTAATTTAGTTTAAATTAATTAAATAATTAGTTTAATTAATATTAAATAATTTTAAAATATATACCCTTAACTTTATAACTTTTGCAAAAGTAGTCCTTATAAGTTTATAATTATTTATCTTTTTATCCTAAGGTTATAGAATTTTACAAAAAGGGTCCTTATACTTATAACTTCTAAGAAATGTCAAAAATAGTCCCTAGACTTAATATTTTCAGAAAGTTACCGTATATACCCCTATGCATGGAAAACTTTGCAAAACTAGTCCTAATTCCATGCAAACTATATTTTTATGAAACAAAAAGGTTTCCTAGCTTATGACTAACTAATATTAGCTTAACTAAGTTGTCTAAACTAGCTTATAGCTTATGATAAGGGTTTATAGCATAAAATTAGCATTTAGTCTATAGCGAGCGGGGTAACCCGCGCGTTGCCACGGGAGCATTGGGTTCAAAGTGCAATTATCCCACAGTGACCAAGTCTATACCAAATGCAATTAAAACAAAGGTGCAATATACATAGCTGAAAAGAGTATGTAAGGATTTCTAGGATGACAGACATTGTAACCTTGAATGTCGCTAGTAGATAGATGTTTTGCAAAGTGTTTCCTTATCTAACCATTCACATATTGTGGCGGGGCTTTTTGTTTTTGAAACAAATAACAGCAGATATACACATAGTAACAATGCTTTTCAATAAAGATCAAGGCAATAAGAATTCATACCATCAGGCCATAGGACCACAACCAAAACTTATAGTAAAAACTCGCAAAACTCATTTTAAACTCATAGCTTACCATTAACTAACATAAAATACTGTGGCAAAATAAAGATGGACATTAAGTTCCATGAGGCTGAAGTACAATGTGGAGACTTAATTAACATACTACATGCCGCTAGTGATATATCGCACCTGCAAATCCAAAGATAAACAAAAGTTTTATCATCAAAAGTTGGAGGAGTTGAGACTTGGGGTGTTAATCATTAAGCATTGCGTGTACTACTATTACAAAATCATAATTCATACCCGTATTACTATTACTGTTTAGTGTAAAGATAAGTTTTGGTAATTTGTTTATACGCTACAAAAAAGTTACAAATTTGTTAAGGGGTATGCAAGGGTATACTCTAAACTTCTTATAGATCTATATCCCTGCTTACTAATGTTTTAAAAAATAATGCTCACGATAGTGTCCATAAACATAAAATACGTATTGAATACTATGTCTATGATGCCAAAATACTTCTCAAGCACAGAACCTAGAATAATCACTATTTCTTAATTGTAAAAGTTGTCAATTTCTAGTTGTGAGATCGATTTAGGAGATACAACACAAAGGCCAATTCATTATCATCCAAATTCGCACATTTTCACAATTGTGAAGCGGTGAAAAGTCTAATGTATATTCACCGGGTATAAAACCCTTTACCCTAAAAAAAAGTCAAATGTATAAAAACACATACCGAGAAATTATCTCGAATGGTTTGGCGATATAGAGATGCTTCAATGGTGGTGGTGAATTTATAAAGTATAAGTTCAATAACTCCAGCAGATAAACCTCCGAGCAACACCTGAAGAGCCGATGGTGGAGCATTTTTATCAACAGGGGTCATTGCTTTCAAACTCTCAAGTGCTTCTTCCTTCAACGTCTTTTTAGCTCATGTTGACCTAAATTGCTGATTCAATACACAAAATTCCCAGTTCAATCATTGTGCTAATAGTTGCACATAAGTTATAGGGAGAAATTCCATTAAATACCATATTAGTCTCACATTTTACTTAATCATGTCCCAAGTGAGGCATTAAAAAGATGGTTTTGTATTTTATGTTAGTCATTGTGATAAGGGAGTGTTCCACTAATCTTATTAAAACTGCTTGTACAAAAAGCACTTTCACGCTAGCTTTTTGAGGAAGTAGATTCTAACCTAAAAATAATGTAATAAGCAACTTCTATCCAAATAACCCGACACTGTAAAAACAGTAGCACAAAAGTTGCAATTGAAGGGAAAGTCCAAATGGATCAAACCACTGAGCCTAGTGCTTCGTTGTAAAACAAAAATGAATGAAATTTAAATTTTTCACCATTATGATCATAATCAAAATTAGAATCATAAGTGTCATTGTAATTGGATCCAATATTCTATGATTAAATAAGAAACAAATGCAAAATTTATACAAAGAAATTTACCAAAGTTTCAATTTCTAACTGAATAAACTCTCTTAGATGGTTTTAGTTCAATACTAATCATCATTCTTGTTAAATTCCAAAAACACAATAATTTACTCATTAATTTGTAAAAATACCAACCATTGTCTTTTTATAAACGAATTTGAGTTTTTATTATTAACATATTTTTTTCAATTTATAAGAGTTTTGTATTGGTTGTTGAGGTTTCTGATATAATACTTACTTGGGTAACATTTAGTTCACGCTGAATGAGGTCATATGGGAACAGTTGTTCCAATCGAAAAATTGCAGTATGGTTGCTACTTTGCAGATCCCCATAAAACACGTTGGAGCTACAAAAAACATATACATAACCCGCTTGTAAAGAGGACATAATGGAAGGAAATAACAAAAGAGCTACTGATTGTGTAACAAAAGAACATACATATCAGTAACATGCATCGGTATATTGCCTAGTTTTGCAACAGACCAGATTTGAATATTGATAGCTTATAATTTGAAGGAAACGCTATAAGAAGTTGGAGCGAGAATAACCTGCTATTGATTGTACCATAGCCTCCATGTCTTAGTTATATTGAGTTGTTTCTGTCGACATTAGTTATATTGGGTTGTTTCTGTCGACATTATCTTGAATCCACCAATCCGGACTTTACTCTTCGCCCTCATTATTTTCACTTTAACAGCTGCTATGTTCCATACTTCCTTTAGTGTGGCCTTTGTTGCAAATGTGTAAGCCAGATTAGATGTTCCCTATTCAGGCGCTTAAATTTATATGTGGCCTTTGTAGCAAAAGAACTGCGAAAATTTTTATTAAAAAAGGTTTACTAGTCACAGCAGTAGAAGTTAGAGTTACTAACGGTAACATCAGAATTGACAGCGACAATCAGATATGCGATTCCAGCTCCAATAGCTTCTGTACCGTTGAAAGCAGTAGCAATCAGATTGATGTGAGATGATTTGTGTTCACTAAATTTCTAACATACTTGCTCTTTAGTTCTGAATCATGAAAAAATTAACTCACCAAGATGATTTGTGGGTTTATCGAGCATCAAGATGGTTGGATTAATAAACAGAGCACTCGCTAAACGCAATCTCCAACCACCAGAGAAGTCTCTGATCTTGTTTCTTTGCATCTGCTTGTTACAACCGAGACATTCAAAATTCAGTTGCACGTTTTTCACCTTGCTATCTGTTTGAGTGACCTGCATAGTTAAAGCATGTTAGTTGCCGAAAATTAACACAGGTAACATTTTAACAAATCCATACCTCATTAGTATAATACATCTCCCTAACACTAAAGGCTTTCACGGGTATAAAATTGGCGGCACCTCTCAAATTCCTATGCCAAATAATCAGATGCCTATACAAATAACAAAACTCAAATCAATCAACAACATCTAACCAACACAAAATAATCAAAAATAATAATAAAGCAAAATAAGAAACTAATCCTTCTTTGATGACTTTGATATCACGTAACTGAGTAGTATGCATAGGTTTAGAAACAAAGGCTCCGATAAATGCATAAACGCAATAGCATGAAAATTATCATCATCGCCTATAGAAAGAGAAAAGCTTCAACCTAATGTGTACAACAGCGTCGCTAGTCAACATACAGGGTCCCCAAGAATTGAAGAATATGTCGAAAGTTGGCTCAGAGTAATTCGTGCCTTGGCGCAAACGTGAAGGTTGCTGAGGCGAGTCTTTCTCGCACTCTTCCATCCGTCCACATTGTGCAATAAGACATCATATTCGAAAAGACCGTTAGACAACTGACTACTTCTATAGTGAACCAGGAAACTGTAACAACAACGTACATAAGACACTGATTAGTCACAGTGACCAAACACAATAGTAACTTAAACAACGACACGTTGTATATCATCTGAGTTATACTTACCAATATCCTCACTGTGAGCTCTTCGGCATCACGCACGACGACAGTCCTCCCATAAACCACTCTCTCATTATCATAATCCAGGGATAACTTGTGTTTTTTTTTAATCATAAAAAAGATATTTTTCAAATTCAACATAAAAACTAATTCATTTAAACGTAGAAAAAATTAATGTATATAAGAATTTTAATGAAAATTATGGTTTTTTTTACGTTAATTTATCAGTACAAAAAAGTGTTGCTAAACCTCCATCTGTATTTTCAGCAATGTAGAAATAGACAGGAGTCGATTCTGAAAGGGTTCCATCTGCAAGATCCGCAATCCCAAACGGTCCCAAACTTCCCTTTGGGTTGCACCCAAGCTCGTAGTGCAGCCGTATTCATTGTTGACTTCAGTTGTTAGTTGTTCCTTTAAAGGCATCTTGATCTACTTCAAATGTTGCAACTATGTCCAACTCCAATAGCCGTATGTTATGTTACATTTCATTGATGGTTCTAATAGATGAAAAAGTTGACTCGAGTTATGTGTACCTGTGTAGCTGACCCTATGTCAAGTGGAACTATTGAACCTGGCTCAAGCTTGAACTCTTTAAATTTCTAACCGTGGGATCTTAAACTTTAAATGTCCTTGACTAGCCAATGAGGTAGAGGATTTCCAGTCTTTCTATCTAGTACCACCAAATTTACATATAACATAGAAAAAAAAAATAGCCCATCCTCTAGGGAGGTCTTGATCAACAGTAGCACTATCCGATTCACCAACATAACCCAAGTGACCTTCCTTTTCTTCATCCATCTGTTCACATATGATAAAACCCATATCTAAATCATATAAAAAACATCATGTTTGGTGTAATTCATATAAAACATATCATCAAAACCCATATCTAATTCAAAACCCAAAACACATCATCAAAACCCATATCTAATTCACATAAAGAAAACATCATGTTTGGCGTAATAATTAACATATTTTCCAAATTAAGGAAAAAAAGATCAGAACAGCTTCCATAATAAAAAACCCATTTTCAAAATCAATAAACAATCACAAAATTAACAAACTTAGCATGAAGATTCATTTTTTTTTACACCAAAATAAAATAAAACCCATCTCACAAAAGCTTAAATAAAAATCCTATATCCAAATTCATTGCTTTATAAACAAATTAAAAGGTACCTTCCTTTAAGACTTGCTGATTTGTTGTGTTTGCTGTTAATCAAATTTTTCACTTTATGAAGGTTTATAAACCTGCTAAGAAGCTGTTGATGATCCGGTTCGGCATTCAAAACTGAAATTCGTTGATGGTGGTTTGGATTTGTGTGTGTTTTTTGGTGATGAAATTAGTTTGTGGCTTTGATGATATAAAGTGGAAATAGAGATATGGGAGAAAGTTCTAGCGTTGTGGAGATGGGGTTTAGTGGTGATTAATCATGAACAATGGTTAAAACAGTAGCTTCCCATCTTATTTTCTCATGAACAGTGCTTAAAACAGTAACTCCACATTTTAGACCATATATTCTGTAATTAAGGCTCTGTAATCATGTTTTTAATTACCCCAGGTTTGCAGCCCACATTCCTAGGTTTTATATATATTATATAATTTTAAAATTAAAAGTCCTAAAGGAAAATGATCAAGGCTTAGGCAAAGGTTCTAAGGCATCCTAATACTATCCTAGTAATGTAATATAACTATTAGGATCAAAATTAAAAGCTTAATTGACCAGTATAGGGTTAACGTTGTCACAACTCGTAATTTCAGGCCATTTTCCAAACTTCGACAATTTACTATTCATAAATCACTATTCATCAAAACACTATTCATCATTTTACTATTCATCGTTTTTGAGGTCAATTAGATATTCTGATAAGCGTTTAAAAATTTTACTATTCATTTACGGAAAGAAAACACTATTCACGTGCATTGCTCATTTCATCGTAAATTTAGTTTACGAGTACTAAAATTCGCGTAACCGTATTGGTTCAGGTGCGAATTCATGCATTATCATTTGGGACACTTCAAACGGACTAGAAATAGTCTACATATCATCATAATAACATTTGCATACTATACCACTCGTAGAATATTCATATTATTATTTTTAGTACGTTTAACATTTTACGTTTATTTATTTTAACTAAACGTTAAACCGCGATAAATAAATATAACTAACATATCTAAAAATCCCCACGATGGTTCCGATATATTTTTAAACTCCTTACAACGTCAAAAAAATTATAAAATTCATTTACCCGGTATTTTGGGAATTTTTTAAATTTATAACGTAAGTTTAATATAATTACGACGGTTTTCATGAAAACTAAACAATAATTATCCAAACGCTCAAATTTTGTACCCAACATATTTTTAACATTTTTATCACTTTATTATGTCCCGATTAACTTGTTAAAATTTATTTCTCGCAAACCCAGTACTCAATTATAACTAAAAACTAACTACAAATACCTAAATTTAACACCTAAAATCTATACTTATACAACACTACTCTCCACCAATCCTTCTAATTAAATCACAAACTTATTTTCCCTTTTACACCCCTTGAAAAACCGACCAAGCCCCCCCCCCCCCCCCCATTTTAATCTTAAGCATTAACTTGTTTTTAACTTTCCCAAAATCATACAAAATATCTACAAACCTCAAACTTCACTTCATACTTATCATTTTAGATCAAAACTTCACTTTTCTCACCTTTTTCTCTCCAAAACCCACGGCCCCAAAACCAAATCCACCAAGATCCATCATATTTTCCAAGATCAAGCTTAAATCAAGTCTATTTTGTTGTCCTTGTTAAGTTTTTGAAATATAAACTCAAAGATTCTTAGGGTTTTAATCATTCAAGCTTCATAATCATTCAAGTGAGTTTACAAAAATTTATTTTCTTCATTTCCTCAAGTATTTGTTATGATTATATAGTTTTCATACAATATTTCATGCATATGTTAGCTCTTACCACTCATAATATACACTTATGTCTTTGAAGCCCTAGAAATAGAAACCTTTGTTAGATCCACTAGATTGATGATGTTTAAGAACCCATGACACCCTAAGATGGTGTATGGTAGGATTAGACTAGATTGGTGGTGATTGGAAGTGATTTGGGTGGAGTAGAAACAAGTTTAGAACACTAGAAATGGATTTGGAACACACACACACACACACACACACACACACACATATATATATATATATATATATATATATATATATATATATATATATATATATATATATATATATATATATATATATATACCTACTGTCCCAAATTTGAAAACCTGGAAAACTCAGTAACTCAGGAGAACTTTTCAACCAAAGATTTAGAAAATACTTTCAAAAACGAAGCCGTAGGCGAAAGAACGGGTTAAAACGAGTTTATAACGAAGGGGATATGATTTTTGCAAGTTTATTGACGAAAACTATTTTTCTGAAAATTGTTTGCTGTTGGACGATTTTTGGTGGACAAACCGAGGTGTTAGACGTAACCTAGAGAATCCGAGTTATCAAAAATATATTAGTACATACTAAGACGAATCCGTGGATATAAAGAACGAAGGAAATGAACTTAAAACGACCAAGTTATTCACGTTTCAATATCGGCAAAAACTCTATATAATTGACAGCTTTTACTAGAAATAATAATAATACTACTTCTACGTACTAAATCCTAGATTTTCTAGAAATACTACTAAATTGCCAAATTCATAACTAATACTACTTTACGACTATTAAACATTACTTCAAGGTTTTCAAGGTGAAGCTTGTAACACCAATTTTCTATATACGATATACTACGACAAGTTTTACAAGTCTAGTTAAGACTTATTTTTCTCAAGTATGGAATATATTTTACTATGACTATAACTAGTATATTTTCAAGTTATGAGTGGTATAGGTATCATGTGCATGCATATTCACTACATCATTTCATGATCTAAAGTAGATCATTTTCACTCATCTTAGGTTGCGGCTAGTGTTCGCTCCTTATTGTCCCGATCATTTTACCATCATTGTACCATCGCACCAGGTGAGTCATAGCCCTACTTTTACTTGTTTAATGACTTTATAAACTCTTTGGGGGAGATACATGCTTCAATACTTGTTCTATGTTTTTTTACGATTTGAATTACTTATGGAGAAGAATACGCTGCTTGAATTATTTTTGTACAATGCCAAAGTATTAAATTCCATACATTGCTTAAGTTGCCTTACTACCAAGTTAAGTCCCCTTTATTATAATGGACCGTTAATTATAATGCCAAGCGAGAGTGAGTGAATAGATCTATTGAGGGTGACGCCTCCATTCGTGTTTGGGTTGCTCCAACGGAATTACGAATGCATTTCATGTCTAAACAATTTGAGTGCCTGGTAACCACTCCTTTGGGGCCAATACTATGTCTAGCTTCGGGGTCATGAGCTTAAGAGACAATGTAGCATTTTTGACATATTGTCACCTTACTTTATACTTATGGCTATTGTACATATGATATTACTTATACAGTCACGATACTTTTCCACTACTATTACTACTGATTTACGATGCCTTTGCATCAATCTTATTACTTTTGTTTACACAAACCAAACTTATTACTTTTGGCAGTGGTTTGTAAACACACAGGTTACAAGTCTCTTATGGCGGGACTTGTAACTGAGTGGATTTATGATGCCTTTGCTGAGAAATCTTCATTCAAATGCAATGTACTTCATTTTACACTAGACTCTATGAACTCACCAACCTCGTGTTGACACTTTAGCATGTATTTTCAGGTATTAAGCAATGGCACGCTACTGGAGGTTTTGGCAGGGCATGACATGGTCATAGAAGACTCTGAAATTCATTTGGGGACCGTTTTAAACTATTTTAAGGGCCTACTTTCGCACTACTTTTAACAATGTAAATCCAACATTTTTGATTAGATGATTTATTCTAAATGATTGAAGTGAAAACCATTTTGTACTTGTGTCGTGGTACCAATTGAGTTACACTCCGGCTACATATATGCTTCCGCTGGACCCGATTCTGGGGGTGTGATAGATTGGCATCAGAGCTTTGGCTATAGCGAATGGAGTATTTTTAAAGCCTAGACTATAGCTACTTTTATGAAAACTTAACCCTATGACCGTCATGTGCCTGCCTGCCAAGCTGAAGCCTCATTTGTGGTTAGTTGCTGACATAGGTGATGAGATTTATGTCTCATTATCTGATATATTATATTCATTTATTATAGTTGTTTACTATAATTGTCTTTCATATAAGCATGTTCACGTATCATATATGTCACCGCATTATGTTTTTCCTTGCATAGTTTCATCATTTGACCTCGAGTTTGGTCACCTGCTTTAGTCTTTCAGAACGTCTTGGTATTTGTGAAGGACATAGTCTTAGTATAACTGAGCTGAGTATTTCAAAATTCATGGAACCTCGATAGAATATAGACTGGTCATTTATATTCGACCCGGGATAGTAGGACATAGGCTGACCACCTATATCCGACTCAAAAATGAATTTTGCAACACTGAGAATAGTTATAATAAAATTTTGTCTGGATTAAATCCTTTACTCGATTTCCAAATGTTTAATTCATGTGTGTGTGCATACTCTCGTTGTCAGAACATTCATACTTTTCATCACTTCGTGAACCGTCGCTTAGAAGCACGTCAACTGGTTATTTCATTTCATGAACATTTACGTCTATGCACAATACACTTACATCACAGTATTTTCTTTTATCACAATCTCATTTTGTCGCAGTTGTCACAGTCCTTTCCCTTCTCACCATCACTATCATTTCCTTTCCCCGTCCCTATATATAAGGAATTAGGTGACACTCTATAGATTCCTATGCCACTCATCACTCGCTACTACCTATATTGATAAGTGGATATTATCCATGACATCCCTAGGAAAGACTTTCCATACCATATATAAGGAGGATCCCTAGGTACATTAAGATCACTCAAAACTCAACAGAAATCCTAAGATATCGCAAAACTATTCAAACCACTATCACTGGCCTGATCACCAAAATTCTATCATCTGGAAAGTATTGGCTTGACTGAATTATAAGATTCGTTTAGATACGAGTGCTCACTAAGCAACACCATAGAGATAAATCCAACCTCTTAACCAAGACTATAGATTGAACATGTCCTCACCAATAGACTTTATTCAAACATGTTAGACACCTATGCATTTGTGCAGACATACATATCTGGCTATTTTATCCTCTTAATACTTTCAATTTTAAATGGATTTTTCTCCAAACTACCGTTATACAAAACATATATCTTGTAAGAAATACTTTTTTGAGGCACTTATTTTGATAAGCAAATTTTTTTTGGTTAATCTTTTACAAAACTATTGAATGTTAGTAAATTTTAAACATCGATCTTTGGTAAACCATATTATCCACCTTATGTTGAAAACTGTCCTATCTTGCATAACTATTAAATTTTGAAACATCAAGAAAAATGTTACATGGAAAGCCGTTTGCTTAAAGTTGTAAATTCATTTATTCATGGAAGGTTTATGAACAAAACACACAATCTCAAAACAAACTTTGAAAATCAATCACTATATTACATCACTTATACATTTAGGGTTTTGTGGTTTGATGACATAGAGCTTGGGAAAATCTTAGTAATGGAGACTAAGCATCGTAGGTGGAGAAAGACTTGATTCATGACATTCCTGCGGAGGAATCACAACCTTATCCTAATCTATTATTTTCAACAACACCCTTTGACGGGTTTAACCTTGTAAGTTTTTCCACAAGATTCATGATATCCATTTCAATTATTCTTAATTGAGGAATTTGATTCACCTCAAACTCCTAGCGATTACATTAATATTCCTTTGGAACTACACCACCTATCATTTGCAGACCAATGGTCAGAATTAGAGAACGATTCAAACATAGGGAGATATGCTCAAAGCATGAGTGATTGACTCTAGAAATGATTGGACTAACCATTTACCATAAACCAAATTCAGCTGCAACGATAGTTACCACTCGAACTTAGAGACTACATCATTTGAAGCACTCTATGGTCGAAGTGCCAACATCCATTGACAGAGTGAAATTTGGAAAAGCCCAACTCACTAGTCCCGTAAGCATTCATGAAATAACCTGGAAGTTCCTACAAATCAAGAATCAGTTACAAGTTCGATAAATTGTAAACCCTGAGAATTTCAAGTTGGTGGCAGGGTTATGTTGAAAGATTCTGCCTAGGAAAGGCATGTTACAATTCAGAAAAATTCAGAAAGTTAAACCCGATATACACTGGACTATTTAATATTTCAGACAAAGTAGGCCTAGCGGCCGTCAGACTTGAACCTTGAAGGAGAACCAGTAGAAATCATGGACTGTAAGGTCGAATAGTTGCAGCGAAGTCAAATTCCTATCGTGAAAGTTCACTGGAATTCCCGAATATCATCACCCTTTCACTAATACCACTCCAGAAACCAACTCAAACTAAACTTCGGGACGAAGTTCCTTTTAGAGAGGAAGACTGTTACAACTCGTAATTTCAGGCCATTTTCCAAACTTCGACAATTTACTATTCATCAAAACACTATTCATCATTTTACTATTCATCATTTTTTAGGTCAATTTGATATTCTAAGAAGCGTTTAAAAATTTTACTATTCATTTAACACTATTCATTTCCGGAAAGAAAACACTATTCACGTGCATTGCTCATTTCATCGTAAATTTAGTTTACGAGTACTAAAATTCGCGTAACCGTATTGGTTCAGGTGCGAATTCATGCATTATCATTTGGGACACTTCATACGGACTAGAAATAGTCTACATATCATCATAATAGCATTTGCATACTATACCACTCGTAGAATATTCATATTATTATTTTTAGTACGTTTAACGTTTTACGTTTATTTATTTTAACTAAACGTTAAACCGTGATAAATAAATATAACTAACATCTCTAAAAATCCCCACAATGGTTCCGATATATTTTTAAACTCCTTACAACGTCATAAAAATTATAAAATTCATTTACCCGGTATTTTGGGAATTTATTAAATTTATAACGTAAGTTTAATATAATTACGACGGTTTTCATGAAAACTAAACAATAATTATCCAAACGCTCAAATTTTGTACCCAACATATTTTTAACATTTTAATGACTTTATTATGTCCCGGTTAACTTGTTAAAATTTATTTCTCGCAAACCCGGTACTCAATTATAACTAAAAACTAACTACAAATACCTAAATTTAACACCTAAAATATATACTTATACAACACTACTCTCCACCAATCCTTCTAATTAAATCACAAACTTATTTTCCCTTTTACACCCCTTGAAAAACAGGCCAAGCCCCCCCCCCCCCCCCCCATTTTAACCTTAAGCATTAACTTGTTTTTAACTTTCCCAAAATCATACAAAATATCTACAAACCTCAAACTTCACTTCATACTTATCATTTTAGATCAAAACTTCACTTTTCTCTCCTTTTTCTCTCCACAACCCATGGCCCCAAAACCAAATCCACCAAGATCCATCATATTTTCCAAGATCAAGCTTAAATCAAGTCTATTTTGTTGTCCTTGTTAGGGTTTTGAAATATAAACTCAAGGATTCTTAGGGTTTGAATCATTTAGGCTTCATAATCATTCAAGTGAGTTTACAAAAATTTATTTTCTTCATTTCTTCAAGTATTTGTTATGATTATATAGTTTTTATACAATATTTCATGTATATGTTAGCTCTTATCACTCATAATATACACTTATGTCTTTAAAACCCTAGAAATGGAAACCTTTGTTAGATCCACTAGATTGATGATGTTTAAGAACCCATGACACCCTAAGAAGGTGTATGGTACGATTAGACTAGATTTGTGGTGATTGGAAGTGATTTTGGTGGAGTAGAAACAAGTTTAGAACACTAGAAATGGATTTGGAACACATATATATACCTACTGTCCCAAATTTGAAAACCTGGAAAACTCAGTAACTCAGGGGAACTTTTCAACCAAAGATTTAGAAAATACTTTCAAAAACGAAGCCGTAGGCGAAAGAACGGGTTAAAACGAGTTTATAACGAAGGAGATATGATTTTTGCAAGTTTATTGACGAAAACTATTTTTCTGAAAATTGTTTGTTGTTGGACGATTTTTGGTGGACAAACCGAGGCGTTAGACGTAACCTAGAGAAGCTGAGTTATCAAAAATATATTAGTACATACTAAGACGAATCCGTGGATATAAAGAACGAAGGAAATGAACTTAAAACGACCAAGTTATTCACGTTTCAATATTGGCAAAAACTCTATATAATTGACAGCTTTTACTAGAAATAATAATAATACTACTTCTACGTACTAAATCCTAGATTTTCTAGAAATACTACTAAATTGCCAAATTCATAACTAATGAAGTACTTATGATTACGAGTTTATTTTTACGACTATTAAACATTACTTCAAGGTTTTCAAGGCGAAGCTTGTAACACCAATTTTCTATATACGATATACTACGACAAGTTTTACAAGTCTAGTTAAGACTTATTTTTCTCAAGTATAGAATATATTTTACTATGACTATAACTAGTATATTTTCAAGTTATGAGTGGTATAGGTATCATGTGCATGCATATTCATTACATCATTTCATGATCTAAAGTAGATCATTTTCACTCATCTTAGGTTGCGGCTAGTGTTCGCTCCTTGTTGTCCCGATCATTTTACCATCATTGTACCATCGCACTAGGTGAGTCATAGCCCCACTTTTACTTGTTTAATGACTTTATAAACTCTTTGGGGGAGATACATGCTTCAATACTTGTTCTATGCTTTTATACGATTTGAATTACTTATGGGGAAGAATACGCTGCTTGAATTATTTTTGTACAATGCCAAAGTATTAAATTCCATACATTGCTTAAGTTGCCTTACTACCAAGTTAAGTCTCATTTATTATCATGGACCGTTAATTATAATGCCAAGTGAGAATGAGTGAATAGATCTATTGAGGGTGATGCCTCCATTCATGTTTGGGTTGCTCCAATGGAATTACGAATGCATTTCATGTCTAAACAATTTGAATGCCTGGTAACCACTCCTTTGGGGCCAATACTATATCTAGCTTCGGGGTCATGAGCTTAAGAGACAATGTAGCATTTTTGACATATTGTCACCTTACTTTATACTTATGGCTATTGTACATACGAGATTACTTATAAAGTCACGATACTTTTCCACCACTATTACTACTGATTTACGATGCCTTTGCATCAATCTTATTACTTTTGTTTACACAAACCAAATTTATTACTTTTGGCAGTGGGTTGTAAACACACAGGTTACAAGTCTCTTATGGCGGGACTTGTAACTGAGTGGATTTATGATGCCTTTGCTAGGAAATCTTCAGTCACGATACTTTTCCACCACTATTACTACTGATTTACGATGCCTTTGCATCAATCTTATTACTTTTGTTTACACAAACCAAACTTATTACTTTTGGCAGTGGGTTGTAAACACACAGGTTACAAGTCTCTTATGGCGGGACTTGTAACTGAGTGGATTTATGATGCCTTTGCTGGGAAATCTTCATTCAAATGCAATGTACTTCATTTTACACTAGACTCTATGAACTCACCAACCTCGTGTTGGCACTTTAGCATGTATTTTCAGGTATTAAGCAATGGCACGCTACTGGAGGTTTTGGCAGGGCATGGCATGGTCATAGAAGACTCTGAAATTCATTTGGGGACCGTTTTAAACAATTTTAAGGGCCTACTTCCGCACTACTTTTAACAATGTAAATCCAACATTTTTGATTAGATGATTTATTCTAAATGATTAAAGTGAAAACCATTTTGTACTTGTGTCGTGGTACCAATTGAGTTACACCCCATCTACATATATGCTTCCGCTGGACCCGATTCTGGGGGTGTGACAAACGTGGGAAAACTAGGGTTTTAGGGTTTCTCAATGGCAAAACGACTCAACAATGGTGCAAGGCCTATCTAGCTCGGCTCCCCGGGCTTCTAAGGCTTCTATACTACTGAGTTTTTAAGGTGGAAAGAAAGAATGGGATGGTTTGAAGTGAATGGGGGTGTAAGGGTATTTATACCCTCGTTATACTTGGAAAAGAAGAAAGGGGAGGCTAGGTGGCGAGAGGGGGGGTGACTCATGGAAGCTATACATGACTAACACAAGCTATAATGGTGACTCATGATGGCTATAGGGTGGTGTAGAGTTCTTATGGTGGTGGTTTGGCTGACTTATGAAGGTGGTGACAAGTAGGTGATGCACCTACTTGTGTGCTAGTTAGGGAGGTGCTAGGGTGTGTGCTTAGGGTGACTAAGGTGCTAGGCTAGGTGCTTGAGGTGCTTAAGGTACCTAGTTTTAGTATTTAGGTTAACTTTGGTTTAGTTTTGACCTAATTTGGCTTAGTGGGAGATTAGGGTTTAGCTTAGGGTTTAGTGCCTAGATTAGGGTCCTATGAGTGTTTAGTGACTAATCTTAGGTCCTAAGAAGCTTATACTAAGTGATGGTAGCTTATGGTAAATATTTGGGATATTTTAGACCTAGTTCCGAGAAGTTATGACCTAGTTATGGTTTTGTGCTTAAGTTTAACACCCCCAAAATTTTACAACGCAGCGGAATACCAATTTGGGTGTCACTTCATAGTTCATAAAAACAAGTTACATAAAACTACCTTAAAAGAGACGTTTAATAAAATGTCACATTCGATTTGATAATTCAGAGTACAAAGGTCCCAACAATTTTTATTTAAAACTTAAGTTACAAGAGTTAAAAAGTTTGAAACATTATCGAATGAATTATTTTTATTAAACATGAGCCATCAAGTAAATATCCATTTCTTGCGCCGCCCATCCAAGTCGAAAGTCACTTACGGACCTGAGATAAAACATGCTAAAAGTCAACACAAAGGTTGAGTGAATTCATAGAGTTTAATAAGTAATCAGTTGAATACAAGATGAATCAGTTTAAAATACGATGGGCTACGTTGTTATACGCCCATAATTAAGTTGACATGTAACAAATACAAGTCGGGAAATAAGATTTATAGTATTGAGCTCATGAAACCGAACCTTGACCTAGTTTAAATGCCCCTCACAAGGTATTCAATTGCCTTTTACCTCAATTCTCAATATTATATGTCCGTTTGACCCACAATTGTCAAATGAGCGCTACTCACCCGGACAGGCCCGCCAGGCCAAATATGCATATCTATAATACTAGCGTTTACGCACGTAATTAACGGTTCATGAAATTAGGGACTTGTTGGCAAGGTACTCAATGTCTATAATCAGGTAATCGGGTCAAACATACCAAAAAGTACTTGTATTCAGATTGTAAAACTAGCATGTATCCCCCTCGCGAGGTTTATAAAACATTAAATGAGTAAAGGCGAGGCTATAAACTCACCGAGAGCAAATGAAGTAATATGGAATGAGCAAGTGATGAAAAGTAGCCGCAAAGCTCTACGAAGAACCTAAACATATATACGTTGTCTTAGGTTTTTGAAAATAAACATTGATGCAACTTAGCTATATATAAATTATTATCTTACTTATGCTTGGTACTAATTCTTATTCTTTTTATGTGTCCAATTTAGTCCTAAGGTTCAAATTTAATTCAAAGGTTCCATTTAAGCCAAAGGGTCCAAAATAACTTAAGTAGATCAAAATATATTTAAAGTTCAAAAGTTTATAAAACTTAAGCATTTTTATACTTTTAATTCCAAAGCTGTCAAAAATGTTTATAACTTATTAACTTTCAAAAATCCGTTACTCACAAACTGTAAGTCCACAAATCCCGTTCTTTATATCCCCAGAAAGGTATACATCTGTACTAACAAGTTTTGTGGGTCCCACCGAGTCAAAAATTTGATTACATTAGTAAAACTATTTATTTGTCCATAATATTCAGTCCATCAGTTTTTAGATTTACAACTTTCCCGCGAAAAGTGAGATATATAGAGTTTTACTAACCCGATTAATTCTCCGCTTTCGGCCACGTTTAAGTTAAGATGTTATCTAAAACTTTTATGTTTTGAGTAACAGTGGGTTATTCACAAAAAAAATGACTTATACACGTTTCAAATCTGTTACTCAGAATGTGACATGTTTCACGAAAATAATTGTAGTTTAATCATCGTAATGAGTTATTTGATGAAATACCCGTCAAAATGACCACAAGACATAGGGCTACAACTACATATTTTTAGTTTAGTTCCAATGTTTACTGATTAAATCAGTTTATTCCGTTTTTACCCCTGAATCAGATTCACAGTTTGCATGTCTAGTCCTTTAGGGTTTTCTAGTGATTAAACTTATGTACCAAGCCTAACCAAGCATTATAATTTATACAAGGCTCAAATACATCAAGTAATATAACATTTACAGTAGTGAAAATAAAAATAAAATGAAAAGTTAGTGAAGAGTTTCCTTACAAAAGATGAAGAACAAGAAAAATACAAGACCAAAGAACACTAATCCTATATTAACCAACAACACTTGCACCTTTTCTTTAACCTATATCAACCAAGTTTTTAACCACCAAAACACTTTGTAAGAACTTGAAAATCATAGCCTCTTGACCTTTGAAAATCTTTAGAAAAAAATCACCAATAGAAACCCTTTGAGGATGAAGACTTTGAGGAAGAAAAGAACCAAGAATTAACTAGAACACATAGACCTTCAATCTTGCACCAACTCTTTAATAAAGATCAAAATACAAATGGGTGTTTTTGTTGTTGAAACTCACGACCAAGAGGGAAAGAAAACAGATTTTTGAGTGAAATATAGTTGGTGATACAAACAAGGATTAGTTTTTGAGTTTATATATGGTAGGAACAAAAGTGGAAGACATGTGGTGTCACCAATTTAAAAGATATAATTTAGCCAAGACACTTGGTGTCTTGGTTGCTCAAAATCTGTCACAAGGGGTGGAGCAAAAGGGTGAGTGGAGCTTATTTGATTTAATTTGAGTATTGAGTGTTATAGATGTAGTTTTGATCCCCGGTAGTTAAAACGTGGAGTTTTTAAGACGCGTAATGTAAAACCGGGTAGTAATAATTTATAAAACTTTCAAATATATTAAAACTTGTTTTCACAATGTATTTTAGTAATTTAGATGAGTGGTAAATTCTTTAGAGGGTTTAAACATCGTTAAAACCGAAACCGTGAGTTAAAAACGCGTTTGGTGAAACCGGATCTTGATAAAAGTGATGTAGACTATAAAAAAAGATGAAACGACAAGTATAACACTCACTTGTAATCATAAAAATAGGTTAAAATGCACAAAATATATAAAATCATAATAGTCTAGGGTTGGTCCATGTTGTTAAAACCATAAAACGTAAATTTAAATCGCGTAAAACTTAAAAGGTGCAAGGTTTTCGTATAAATGGAAAAATTGAAAATTTGACTTTTAAAATAGGATTGTAAGGAAACAAAAATGCATAAAAAAAATGTAGAGTAGACATAGTATAGTAGTGGTTGAATAAATTGAACGAATCATGACGTACGCGGATAACTTCCGACGAAGTTAATTATAAAAAAAAAATAGTTAAATAATAAAATATTAAAATTAGTGACATGAAATTTTTACGAAATGTCACAGCACGTACCCCTTAAGAGAGCGACGTCCCGGCGCTCAACTCGCTTAATCACTGAATGGTTCACTTGCGAAAATATGAGGATACTCGTTAGGAATGAAGTCTAGAATAACTAATGATGAGGTTCGATTCTCGTCGTCCAGAAATACGGTGCGGAGTAAGGTTGACTATATGTGATAAAGATGGGTGAGGATTTGTTTAGTTGTTTTGCTCGATCGTATAAATACCGCTGAATTGTTATACTCACACAAGAATTTTGTGACTCTGGAAAACCAAGTCAAAACATAGTCCTAAAATAACTATTTCCAGTATCTTAAAATTCATTTTTAAGTCGAACATAGGTGGTCAGTCTATGTTCCACCGTCCCTAGGTTAAATATAAGTGACCAGCCTATATTTAACCAAGGCTTGATGAATTTTTGAAATATTCAACTTAGTTATACCTGTAATATGTCTGTTGTCTACACCGAGCCAGAATCACGGAACTTTAACAATGAAGGTTTCTGAAGAGGACTTGATCAAATGCAGAGAAAGTTACTGAACTTCAGCTTTTGTATGATGATGAATTAGTTTATAAGAATTATAGGAGAATGAAGAATGATAACATAATAAAAAAATAGTTATGATTTGCATGAAAATATCTAAATGATTTATAGGGTGGTGAAAATTTTGGTATAAGGTAAATGATAGAGCGATCTGTAAGATGATAACAAATTGTCCTTTCGGAACTAGTCAAAACAGTTTATGTAACGGTAGTACATTAGTGATTTAGTTTATAAGATGGCGGTGATGTAGTTTGTAAGGGAGTGACAAAATGATTGATGGATAGTGACAAACATTGCAAAATATTTTAACGAAATGATTTATAAAGCGATAGTATAATAGTTAAGTTAATGGCAAAATTGTTTGTAAGGTGCTTACAAAATAGTTTATATGAGACTAACAAAGGTGTTCATAAGTAGATAGTAAGTATGGTTATTCGCTTTACAAGGTATTAGTAAGGTAGTTCTTTGAAGAGTAGTAAATACATTGATAATATTGTGAAAGAAAGTTTATATAGTAATAATGGAGTTGTTTATAAAATGGTAGTGAAATTTCCAAGGTAAATAAATAGAATATGATGGGTTTCATATAAAATACCGTTGTGTAAGGTCATGAAAAAATTTTAAAGCTCATAGCATTACTCACAATTTTTGGGAAAATAAATGGGACACCACATTGTTTGGAAAAAAAATTTTTTTTAGGATCATCAAAATGAATAAATATGTATTACAGCTTAGTAGTTTTGGTGAAATAGACACATAATTTTGAAGAAATAGGGTTTGACATGATGCTCTGGAGACTGAGTACATAAAAGATAAGAATTGGTAAAACATTTATAAGGATAAGTAGTCGAGAGTAAATCAAGTACATATAAATAGTCTTTATATATGTAGTATCAATAGTGATGCTTAAGAAAGTAAGCGGAAATGCTCGAAAAACATGTGTTCACGGGGAGTAAGACATCCAATAGAAATTTATAAAGTGTAATAGGTTTCGATGTTATATGAAATGATGTAACATACGGTGATGAAAGAGTTTAGAGACCATTGTAATCACATACAATGTCAGATAAATAAGATAGACCATTGTAATCGCATACAATGTCTGATAAATAAGATAGACCATTGTAATCGCATACAATGTCAGATAAATAAGATAGACCATTGTAATCGCATATAATGTCAGATAAATAAGATTTTAGTATTCACTTGGAGAAACCTTATATAGAAATATATTGATGTTTCAGGAAAAGCAAGATAGTCGAGAAATATTACAAGTGCAAGTGATAATATTTATTATGTGCATACGTATAACGATGGTGCAATCAAAGAGATGTGTATAAATTTTTGACAAAAATTTATAATTATAATTATGTTTATAAATGATAATAACAAATCTTGTGCATAAAAATTTTATATTTATATGTGATATTTCGCGGATTATCGAATGAATTAGGAATAATTATAGTGCATAATTATTTCTAATATAGCATGATTAAGATATATATATATATATATATATATATATATATATATATATATATATATATATATATATATATATATACAAGGGAGAAGTAGGAAGCTCGGGAGTAGGCGCGCATGGATATCGGACAAGATGATGGAAGCTCATGATTTTGAAAAAAATAAAAATAAATGATTATAGTCTAGGTTTTTAAAAACAAAAAGACCTAGTTCACTATAATTTGTGCTCTGGTACCATTCTTTAACACCCCCAAAATTTTACAACGCAGCGGAATACCAATTTGGGTGTCACTTCATATTTCATAAAAACAAGTTACATAAAACGACCTTAAAAGAGACGTTTAATAAAATGTCACATTCGATTTGATAAATCAGAGTACAAAGGTCCCAACAATTTTTATTTAAAACTTAAGTTACAAGAGTTAAAAAGTTTGAAACATTATCGAATGAATTATTTTTATTAAACATGAGCCATCAAGTAAATATCCATTTCTTGCGCCGCCCATCCAAGTCGAAAGTCACTTACGGACCTGCGATAAAATATGCTAAAAGTCAACACAAAGGTTGAGTGAATTCATATAGTTTAATAAGTAATCAGTTGAATACAAGATGAATCAGTTTAAAATACGATCGGCTACGTTGTTATACGCCCATAATTAAGTTGACATGTAACAAATACAAGTCGGGAAATAAGATTTATAGCATTGAGCTCATGAAACCGAACCTTGACCTAGTTTAAATGCCCCTCACAAGGTATTCAATTGCCTTTTACCTCAATTCTCAATATTATATGTCCGTTTGACCCACAATTGTCAAATGAGCGCTACTCACCCGGACAGGCCCGCCAGGCCAAATATGCATATCTATAATACTAGCGTTTACGCACGTAATTAACGGTTCATGAAATTAGGGACTTGTTGGCAAGGTACTCAATGTCTATAATCAGGTAATCGGGTCAAACATACCAAAAAGTACCTGTATTCAGATTGTAAAACTAGCATGTATCCCCCTCGCGAGGTTTATAAAACATTAAATGAGTAAAGGCGAGGCTATAAACTCACCGAGAGCAAATGAAGTAATATGGAATGAGCAAGTGATGAAAAGTAGCCGCAAAGCTCTACGAAGAACCTAAACATATATACGTTGTCTTAGGTTTTTGAAAATAAACATTGATGCAACTTAGCAATATATAAATTATTATCTTACTTATGCTTGGTACTAATTCTTATTCTTTTTATGTGTCCAATTTAGTCCTAAGGTTCAAATTTAATTCAACTGTTCCATTTAAGCCAAAGGGTCCAAAATAACTTAAGTGGATCAAAATATATTTAAAGTTCAAAAGTTTATAAAACTTAAGCATTTTTATACTTTTAATTCCAAAGCTGTCAAAAATGTTTATAACTTATTAACTTTCAAAAATCCGTTACTCACAAACCGTAAGTCCACAAATCCCGTTCTTTATATCCCCAGAAAGGTATACATCTGTACTAACAAGTTTTGTGGGTCCCACCGAGTCAAAAATTTGATTACATTAGTAAAACTATTTATTTGTCCATAATATTCAATCCATCAGTTTTCAGATTTACAACTTTCCCGCGAAAAGTGTGATATATAGAGTTTTACTAACCCGATTAATTCTCCGCTTTCGGCCACGTTTAAGTTAAGATGTTATCTAAAACTTTTATGTTTTGAGCAATAGTGGGTTATTCACAAAAAAAATGACTTATACACGTTTCAAATCTGTTACTCAGAATGTGACATGTTTCACGAAAATAATTCTAGTTTAATCATCGTAATGAGTTATTTGATGAAATACCCGTCAAAATGACCACAAGACATAGGGCTACAACTACATATTTTTAGTTTAGTTCCAATGTTTACTGATTAAATCAGTTTATTCCGTTTTTACCCCTGAATCAGATTCACAGTTTGCATGTCTAGTCCTTTAGGGTTTTCTAGTGATTAAACTTATGTACCAAGCCTAACCAAGCATTATAATTTATATAAGGCTCAAATACATCAAGTAATATAACATTTACAGTAGTGAAAATAAAAATAAAATGAAAAGTTAGTGGAGAGTTTCCTTACAAAAGATGAAGAACAAGAAAAATACAAGACCAAGGAACACTAATCCTATATTAACCAACAACACTTGCACCTTTTCTTTTCTTTAACCTATATCAACCAAGTTTTTAACCACCAAAACCCTTTGTAAGAACTTGAAAATCACAGCCTCTTGACCCTTGAAAATCTTTAGAAAAAAATCACCAATAGAAACCCTTTGAGGATGAAGACTTTGAGGAGGAAAAGAACCAAGAATTAACTAGAACACATGGACCTTCAATCTTGCACCAACTCTTTAATAAAGATCAAAACACAAATGGGTGTTTTTGTTGTTGAAACTCACGACCAAGAGGGAAAGAAAACAGATTTTTGAGTGAAATATAGTTGGTGATACAAACAAGGATTAGTTTTTGAGTTTATATATGGTAGGAACAAAAGTGGAAGACATGTGGTGTCACCAATTTAAAAGATATAATTTAGCCAAGACACTTGGTGTCTTGGTTGCTCAAAATCTGTCACAAGGGGTGGAGCAAAAGGGTGAGTGGAGCTTATTTGATTTAATTTGAGTATTGAGTGTTATAGATGTAGTTTTGATCCCCGGTAGTTAAAACGTGGAGTTTTTAAGACGCGTAATGTAAAACCGGGTAGTAATAATTTATAAAACTTTCAAATATATTAAAACTTGTTTTCACAATGTATTTTAGTAATTTAGATGAGTGGTAAATTCTTTGGAGGGTTTAAACATCGTTAAAACCGAAACCGTGAGTTAAAAACGCATTTAGTGAAACCGGATCTTGATAAAAGTGATGTAGACTATAAAAAAAGATGAAACGACAAGTATAACACTCACTTGTAATCATAAAAATAGGTTAAAATGCATAAAATATATAAAATCATAATAGTCTAGGGTTGGTCCATGTTGTTAAAACCATAAAACGTAAATTTAAATCGCGTAAAACTTAAAAGGTGCAAGGTTTTCGTATAAATGGAAAAATTGAAAATTTGACTTTTAAAATAGGATTGTAAGGAAACAAAAATGCATAAAAAAAATGTAGAGTAGACATAGTATAGTAGTGGTTGAATAAATTGAACGAATCATGACGTACGCGGATAACTTCCGACGAAGTTAATTATTAAAAAAATAGTTAAATAATAAAATATTAAAATTAGTGGCATGAAATTTTTACGAAATGTCACATTAAGAGACTTGTATCTAAGCTCTAAGGGGTTGTACTAGAGTCTAAGGGTGCTAAGATATCCTATTGTTCCTAAGGTAACTCATACATATGCCTTGAACACTTTAAACTAGTTTAGATAAGCAATTAGGGTTTTGTAAACACATAGGCCTAATTAGGGCTTAATTAGGGTTTATTAGGGTTTTATGATGAGTTTAGTGTGTTAGATTGATAGAGTACTTATTTTGGTAGTGTTGCGATCTTATGCTTGACATACCGGGAGTAAGTGTGAAGATATGTGGCTTGAGTGGATACGTGAACAAGTCTAGAGAGTCATGCAAGTAGTGAAATGCATATAAAAGTAAAAATTTGCATGTGAAATACCTGACATAGGTATTTGTAGTGGGAATGATAGTGGTGAGATTTTACAGGTGGTTACAGTCTTACCCCCTAAGAAGAAATCTCGTCCCGAGATTTAGTTGAACGTAGGGTAAAAGATGAACAAGTTGACGATTCGAGAAAGGAGAGGTGATAGAATAAGATAGGAATTGTACAAACGGAGTAGAAAATGTTTGTACATGTGCCAGATACTTAGGCTCATTTATTTATATCTCATTACTCACAAGTAGAGGCGTCCCAATTCTTGTAAGCAAGAGCTTATAAATTCATGATCCGTTTGATTTATAACTTTCTCATTAAAATGAAAGAGCATCCTAGTTCATTTTAATAGGATAGTCATCATAAATCATCCTTAAGTAGTATCGGCGAAAAATGGAGAGAGTTTACCACACTTAAGGAAGTGTGATACAGCAATGTTTTGGAGACAAGTTCCAGCCATGGTGAAGACAAGTTCTAGCCATGGTGAAGACAAGTTCTAGCCATAGTGACTAGTTCTACAGTCTCCCTGTTTAGCAACTAGTCACCTAGTAGCATCCCATGTTATGGCTAGAGTGACGAACGCTAAAGATCTCATTCTTGCAACTTTTGCAAGGCGAGATAGTATAATATCACAGTCGAACATAATGAGGATTATGGTTCGACATAGATATTCTTACAAGATCTAACTAATAGAATCTTGTGATATGACGAGAAGTACAAGTTCTAACTCTTAGAACATTGTAGGATGAGGTAGGGAGAGAGTTTAGAGTAAGGAAAAACAGAGTGAAAAATGACGGAGGAATGAAAGGATGGGAGGAAGTGGAAAGATGGATTTTATAAGAAGGAGTGAAGAGGAAGGAGGGAAGGCAAGGGATGAAATAGGAAAGTATAAAGGAGTGGGAGATAACGAAAGGGTGGAAGAGTAGGAATAGGTGGAGTGGGAAAAGGACGGGAGTATATGATTAAACGGTAGAGTGAGGAAGGCGGGAGAAAAAATTTGAATAGGAGAACGGAAAAAAGGCGGGAGAGTGAGATTTAAACGGGAGAATGAGAAAAAGCGGGAGAATAGAATTAAACGGAAGAGTAAGAGTATAGGATACCTGAAAAGATGGTATCCTAATGGGATTAAGATTTACTAGATTCTTTCAAAGTTTGTTTTCCCCTTAAGGTTCTTCTAGTTTTCATAACTAGATTTAGAATCTAAGGGTGATATATTGGTCTTAATTGATGAAGAAGATCCTATAATAGGAGATGGGCTAGGTGATTCCTTATCTAGGGGTTTACTAGGAGTATCACTATTCCTAGGTAAAGTTTCGTGTTTAGTCTTTTGACCTAAGTTGTCTATCTTACGTCCTAGATACTTGAAACCGGGTAGAGTAATATCCATAGTATCCTCTACGTAGAATTCCTAATGTGTAACATATGAAACGTCAAATCCTAAGAACTAAACCTGTTTGAATTGGTTGTATACATATTGGGTTTTGATGATGTTGACTATATTTGTTGAATGGAGTATATGAATCTGTGCTGAATTTTAGTGGATTTTTAGCAATTTTTGATGATGTAATGCTTATTTGAATTTGTTGTACATGCATTGAAGTTGTTGTTGTTGTTATCATTGGATTGGTTTGCAACAATTTTGAATTGTTTAGCATGAATGGAATTTGTGAATATGGAATCAAGTTCACTTTAGCAATATTGGTTTTTGATGTTAGGATAGACTTAGGGGGCGTTTCTTTTTCTGTTAAATTGTCTTTGTGCTAACAGGAGTGGGCCCAAATAATATATTAATGTTTTCTTTTGTGTTGGGGTCCACTAAAATCTGTTAAATGGTTTATATCCACAAGCCAAAAAAAACCTACTAGTCCCCATTCAGATGCATTAAGTGAGAGAGGACCCACTTGCTTTTAAATCCACTCTTATCTAAAAGAAAAAGAAAATTTGTTGGCAATACAAAGGCCATAAGCCCATAAATCCAATAATATCAATGTAGTTACTTTTTTTGGATTCACAAATGTGCAATTTAAATTCAAGAAACTACTTTCAATAACTATAAGAACTTAATTGATCTTATGCATAACATTGACTCATTCAGTTTTATGTATTCAATAACTATAAAAACTTAATATATATAGGAGCAACACTTAACAAAGGATTTAATCATGCGTCGGGGACATTTACCGCTTCCGGACTTGAATTACCTTTTGCCCAACTATCTGTATGGGCAAGAGAATAGCAAAAGATTATGATACTTTGCATTGCAGCATACTTATACAAGTAAGCTATTCCTCATTCCTTATGGCTTAACTAATTAAAAGCATTATGTATATTGAGGTACGTAAAATATTAAACTGAGATATTGATACTGTGACCAAGTATAGCTAAAATATTTGTTTCTTGCAGTATATTAAAGCGAATATGGACATGGTCAAGATACAACTTGGATGTTCTTTTTTGTACTTCTATAGTTATGTGGACTATTCTCATATATATCTGAATACTTGATGTATGCTATATGTCGGAATTACAAATTTTGTAGTCATGGAAACATACGTCAAATTATGTAGTTGTCTAATGTAATTTAGAACTATATAAATAAAAAATGCTCACAAATAAAAGTATAATGTTACTATCAAGTAATTGGAAAATGATAGCATACTGTACTATCAAAGTATGCTTTTTGTTTCTTTTGCAGTATGCAATATGATCGCCAAATTTTATTTTATATGCAATTTATAACGGACTAAATGAATTATAATGACAAACTTTGTTGCAATTTACAATCTTAATCTATTATCAAACTATTGTACTATTTATTTTTATCTTAAAAATAAAATTTTAAAAATAGCCGCCCAACGGGCGGGCCTTGAAGCTAGTATTGGGATAATATGAACTTTTTGCTGTATGTTGCGCGCATTGGTTTTAGATCCGCGAAACAAGTTGTATTATCTTAAATATTGTTTGAGGTTGATTTATGGTGAACCTGAAGAAAGCGAGGAGGAAATGTTTGAAAGTGATGATGAGGACCTTTCTAAAAGAGGGCAAGTTGTGAAATGTGTGAAATCTACTTTAAACGAGCTGTATAAACATTACACGATGAAAGCAGACAAGGAAAAAGCTCAAAACACACCCGTTGCTTCATCTTCTACTCCTACTTGTGTTGCTAGTTGCTTGAAAGTGGACATTGAGAGTGGTTTTGGAAAGTACATGGAAAAACGAGAAGGGATCAAGAATACTGAAGTTGATATCTATTTACGTGATGGGACTCAAAGAAGGGATGAGAAATTTGATGTCTTAGGTTGGTGGAAACAAAATTCAGAGAAATTTCCTATACTATCTCAAGTAGCTAGGCATGTTTTAGCAATGCCAATCTCTACGGTTGCCTCAGAGTCGGCATTTAGTACCGGTGGTAGGGTTATTGATAAGTTTAGAAGTTCTCTTACCCCAAAAACCGCGGAAGGTTTAATTTGCATTCAAGATTGGTTACGGTCCACACCGGCTGATGTGGAAGATATGCAACTTAACGGCCAACAACTCGAAGACCTCGTGGAGAATTTGGCTAAAATTGAACTTGGTAAGAAAATTATATCCTTCCAATTTCTTTTGCTTTTGAATGCGAACACACTTAATATAAAAGTTTCTTGTTGCATATATTTCGTATTGATTTAAGTCTAATAATCTATTTATTGTACGATTGAAGTATGGGTATATATGAAAATTAACTAATGTTGTATGTTACATTTATGTAGAGATGTTTTCAACCCGCAAAAAAACATATAATGAGTCTTCGATGAATGAAGATTTGAACTGATGCAAGAAGGCAAGAAGGCAAGCAGCAAGTTATGAAATGTTATGTCTTCAAACTTTTGATTATATTGATTACGAAATAATGCATGTAATTTTGAACTATGTCCTTTCACAGTTACATGTAACTTATAAACTAGTAATCATTTGCTTTTAGTCTTTGAATCTTTAATCAAGTACGCAACTTATCATCATCTTATTTGTTTTAGTTACAGTTGATTATATGCAATTATGCATTGTTATAATAGGGCAAAATATCTATTAATGTACTATGCTTGTCACAAATGTTATTTTTGTGTATTGAACAATTTTTTTCCTTACATGGGTACTGAACTTTCATTTTTTGGTCTTTTTTTATATACTTTGTGACATTTTTGCCCCTGGATTTTTAATAATTTGAGGGGCAAAAACGTCACAAAATACATCAAAAAGATCAAAAAATGAAAGTTTAGTACCCATATAAGGAAAAAAAAAAATTGTTCAGTACACGGAAGTAACGTTTGTGGCAAATATAATGCATTTTGAAGAAATTTGCCCGTTATAATAATGTGTTCAAAATTACTGTTGGGTTCAAGCCCAAATTACTATTGGGTTCAAGCCCAAAATTACAAGATGGCTAAATGTGGTGTGGTGCGGTTAAAACCGAAAAACCCAATAACGAAAACCGAAACCCACAAAATCCGAAACTGCAAAATCCGTATGGTTTCGGTTTCTACTTTTATAGAAACCACAATTGCGGTTGTGGATCGGTTTTAGTCAAAACCCGCACCGAACCGCCCTATGCTCACCGGCCCCTAGTTCAAGCTACAAGATAGGGAGAAGATATGTTCAAATTAAGTTGAAGCAGAAAATCGGCCGAACAACTTCATGATACCGATTAATTAATAAACTGTGTTAGTTTTAGTTTTCAAGGGGTTTGTGCGTCAATCAAGTTCTCCTTGTCTTCCTTCAAATGTACCATGATCAGACTTCTTAAACATCATTCCAATGCAATATCTTAGTTATCAAACAATTAGAAAATATTATTCATCTATTATACTTCACGAGTTAGGCAAAATGCAATACTTAAATAAGGAAAACCAGTAAGGAATCAAAGAGATACACTTGTATTAAACTTGGTTACTTATCACTAGCTGATTGACATATGTTCACGGCAAGAAGATATATTACACAAATCATGAAAATTTAAGTATTACTCCGTATGTATATAACCTTAAAAAGTCTTATAACCTCTAAACCCTACGAATTCAAATGTAACGCATATACATACATAATACATTATTGGGACGCACCATACATAAACAAGATATTTCACGATAACCGTTTATAGATCCATAAACGTACTTATACCCGTCGAAACCAACCTCCGGGCTTTCTTCCAATTTTCCTAGTCGGGTCCATAGATACATTCTTCGGAATTCAACGTTACATCCAAGCATTTTATTTCTTCTTTTCCTTTTGATAAAAAAATGAACTTTGATGAATGAATGATTTTATAGGCTCAAGCTGAGCCGCTGAGGTAGATCCTAACGAGACAAAACCAAAGGCATTGAAATGCAAATACTACCATTGATGACATTGAAAAATTAATTTTCATTCTTGGTCTCTCAAGGCAAAATTTTCAAAATAGCCAACATATGTAAGGTGCATAGACAAGTTCTCTGGGAATTTTAAGCTTGGTCTAGTATTTTTTGCAAAGGTCTCCCGTAATGGTTAGGAAAAAAAATATTACTATATGTTCTTGTATACGAAAGTATTATATCACGTACATTTGACAGTTCATCAGCATTGAATTCACAATTGCATGAGTGAAATGGTGGTACAGGTGGGTCGTTATAAATGCAGACTTGACCCATTTATAGATCGGTCAACTTAAATTTGTCGTCCTACTAGATTCAAGGTTAAGGGTTCGAGTTGATCTACTAGGTTATAGAACCCACAGAAAGTAACGGTGATACTACGTATATAGTTTAAGGTAAATTCAGTTTTTTTGGCAGTTTTAGAAGGTGTTTATGGCTGGGTTTAGGCAGTGGCCTATTCAAAGGTGCCAGTTTTGCATTTGTTAAAGAAATACAAGAGAAAAAATGGTACTGTTTTTATGTGTGTTTTGTACCTTGATATAAGAGCATCCGCTTAAGTTAAACTGTCATCTCAGCTAGGGTTGAGCATGGAAGGTTCAAAATAGAATTGGACTGACCGAATCAACAAAAACCAACCCGACCCAGCAGCCCTTCGGTTCGGTCTCGGTTTTTCACAACTTTCGGTTTTGGGTCGGTTCGGTTCAGCCCAAAACCGACAAAAACACACATAAACCAAACCGAACCGACGGACCCGACACAAAACCGAACTGAACCAACCATATTCGGTTCGGTTTCGGTTTGGGTTTTTCACGATTTTCGGTTTTTGGTTTTGTCGTTTCGGTTCGGGTCGGGTCAGTTTTAGATCGATGCTCCGCACTAATCTCAGCACCACTTCAGCTTTTTCCCTTTGCACTCACACTCCGAAAAACACTCCCTATTAACCCATCCAAAATCCTCACTTTTAGAATCCACCATATCCAATTAAAATACAAAACCCAATTTAACAAAAACAAAATACTGACATTTTACGCAAGCCAAAATATTGGCGAGGGACTTGGCGAAGGCACCTTCCGGTGCAACAGAGCTCAGATTGGCGAGGGTGCCTTGCCTGTTTACCCCATGCTAGAAAAGAATGTGGAATGTGTAATTTTCAAGTTGAGAGTTAATTTTAATTTATTTTTTTATTTAATATTTATGTTAAAGATTCATTCATGATGAAGGAGCCGTTTGTTTAGATAGATGATTGGGAGGCCTAAAAAATGTGTCATAATTCATGCCTAAACCACTGTGGCATCATCTTGTTGGCTGCAGTTAATAAACACACTTTTTTCACAAACAAACATGATCATGTCATATAAGTTTAAAAATAAAATTAGGTATATATTTAGGTTTCTCCATCTTTTTCCGTTTGTTTAATCTAGTTTATTATATTCGTAAGCTACTTTTTTAGGCTTATTTTCATATTACTATTAAAGTTTTTGAACTTGCTTCTCATCTTTAGTTAATTATAAATTCACAAGTCAAAATATATATATATATATATATATACATATTTTTGTTGGGTTTTCGACTCGACATTACGAGAATACGAGCCGACTAATCGCACGGCGACTACATTTTTTGATAGCACAAAGTCAACGCAAGTGAACCTCTGTAGCCCACAAGGGGATTAATTTTCTCCACGTTAGATTCAAACTCTTGCCCTCCTCTTTGAAAGGCTCGTGTTCTTACCGTTGGGTCACACCTTGCGGTTACAAGTCGAGAAATATTACAGTAACTTTTACCCAAAAACCTTCTATACTTTCAACTCCAGCTAGGTGCTCAATATGAATTGAGATTTATTAACTTCCAAGTTTGAACGCATGGGACAACACAAAATTAAATAAGTGATTGTTATACATACGGAGCACGAGCAAAAAATTTCATTAGTATAAATTACAGTATAGAACTAAATATTTATACATACATAACATGAGCATAAAATCTCAACAGTGTATTTTACACTATACCTTACGTATCGATGTTCCCGTAGCACATACAGCTACAATAACCCACTAACTCCTATTGACACAAAACCGATGTGGGAATAATACAGTATAACCAAAACTCTACCCATGACACACCTTATTTCAAGTAATGACAACCCGCAACCAATATTTGTGGGATGCAAAACTACACAAATTTAAGGAACAACAATGGTGTTACCTTAACGTTGTTGACACACGCAATCTGGAACCGGGTATGTATATATTGACTGTTTTGGTTTTCGTTCCTTGATTTCCCCTAACCTGTTCCGTTGACCGTCCGCGACTGCATCTTGGAAATCTGACCAAGTCATGCTCTTGTTCATGAATATTTGACCCAACAAAGCCATGTTTGGTCTTATTGTCTTCATGTTGAGGTACGTTCTATGTCCCAACTGTGAATTTAGTGATCAATATTAGTGTTCGAATGCAGTTCTGTTGCTTGAAGTTGTAGCAATTATATAGTCAGATGTTAGAATGTTTGACATATTCAGATTGTTTAAGGAATTGACTGATAAGTAATGATCGGAAATGACATTTATGTAACAGAGACATTTTTGGAAATTGTAGTAAAAATCTCTCAAAATTGGTTAACAGAAAGGGATAAATACGTAATATTATCGTATCCATTAATAATTAGTTTTGTTGCAGCTGCAAGTAACTTTTATGTAATCCGATAATACGTTTCAAGATGCAAATAAGAACAATGCCAAAGATGCTTACCATTGCATTGTGCATATTTCCAGGGGAAGCAGAAATGAAGATGTCACTATGCATGCTAACATAATAATCAACCGCAGCCGACAAAGAAGCTTTTCCTTTTATGTGTGCCCTTTCCTCTGAGGAAGCGAGGCTCTTTTTGTCTTCCATATATGGAAACAGTCGCCGTAAGGCTGCAATCCTAGCTTCTCCACCGTAAACCTGTTTACATATATACAAGTCAGATGTCTAAAATACCCTTCAATAGCGATCAAAATATATTATACAAAGTACAAACCTTGTGTGAAGCAAGATACAATCGGGTAGTATTGTCAAAACCCAAAGCAACTAACAATAATCCAATTTCTTCAGGTGTCATTGGGCAACGTCCCTGGTTCCTCAACTCTTCGTCTGTGAACCGTGAGTTCATGACTCTTCCTTGCCAAATAGTTTGCCGGTATTTAGCCAGAGCCACTTTCTCGGCTTTTCCTCCACCAAAATCACAAGCTGAATGTGCAGCCATATCCTGAAAATTTCAATCATAATTAACCAAAATTTCAGGATGAATGTATATCAAAGGGCAAATTGCCAAATTGCATGTAAAAGGATGCTACTTTTAGTCAATATCTCTCAACGTCTAAGGGCCTATGTAACTATTACAGATTTTAATTACCAGAATGAGGTAACAAGTTAACGCTACTTACTGCCTCCAAAAATAATTGTTCATAAGACAACAATAAAATCTAAGAAAGTAATTACTACACTACAATTTTTATTTACCAGAATGACAATTTTACCCTTTGAATAATTAGTAGATCTGTAATTTGTTATTTGAATTGTGTGATATTAACTAGCGATAATATGGAACTCAACTAACCAAAACTAATCTTTTTTGGAAGTGGACAATAATTTTGGGATATATCAAAATAGTAGGTGGATAATAGTTTTGTAACGGATGGAGCATTCGATTATGCACTGATAAAATCGGCCCTTAAGGTAGGTTCCTTTTACTTGCAATGTGTTTTCTATTAACGAGTGAATCATTATGAGACTAGTTATATATGTACCTTGTCAAACCGGAGGTGTAGGGAAACAAACTTGCCCGCTCCATGGCCGTCTTTAGTGTCAATAACTTGTCGAAGGTACTTGGTCCCAACTGCATCGATACTTTCAACAATTGGGTACCGGAGACGACTAACGAGTGCTTCACCCAGACTTCTAACATGAGGAACAAAAACTAATGCTTCAAAGTTGACTTTACAACGTAAGCGTTGGATCTCAATTGGCATGTTGTCAAATGCTAGTCTGTGGGAAAATGGTGAAATCGCAGCAATCCCGTAGCTGAAAATCACAATTCAGATGTTTAAACATTGTTCAGTGGACATTGATTCTAAATCCTGATACTTATATTTTCAGAACTGTTATCGCCATGTACCAACCTCTCAAGAACGGGAGCAACGTTATCGAGATACCAACTTGCTGAAGCATGGAGAGGTGCATTTTTCACTCGCGTAGATCTAATAGCTGAAGCATAATATTCCCGTGTACTCCATGCATATTCATCAGGTAACTCCCTAATTATCGATATATCATCCTTCAATATATTCATAAAATGATCCACGTCAAAAATATCCGTGAAGGAGCTGCAGAAGCAGAAAAGACCACTTATTAATTTCCAACTTAAACAAAAAAGTAAATATACAATTTTACCAGGGTAAGAAAACCCTGGTATTTACCCAAAAAAAAAAGTAAATATACAGAAATGTTGACGGATATGTTTACTGACCTTGTGTCTTGCCATACAGGATTCACTTCAAGATACGGTATCATGAGTGTTGCATTGAGGATTTTAGCAATAGCTACTGCATCACAGATCTAACAAAAAATATCAAAAATAAGTAAAAAGGGGCATAAAGCAAGAATATGAGACACATGCTATTGATGTATCATGAAAATTGCACCTTTACTTTTTTCAAGAAAATATTCACGTAAACATTTCATATATGTCGATTATATGTATTCTGGTTTATGCAGGGTCCCTCACGAATAGTTTCTTAGAAGCCAAGTCATATATTGCAATTTTCAGTGACTAGAAGTACTCGAAAACATTTGTTATAGATTTCCAACTTCAACCCATTTAACAAAAAACGGTTGACTCAGGTAATATTTTATCTTTATCAGAGGAAAACAGTTATCAAGGATACAGGCCAAATGGTTACCAATGATCAAAAGTCATACCAAGTGTATTCAGCCGCTTGAAATAAATACAAATAATGAATGAACAAGTGTTTGCAGATCAAGTGAACCGTTTTGACCAAGGCTAAAAGATTACCCGTTTTGACTACTTACCCCTACCCCAAAGTTTGCCAACTCTAATTGTTAAGATGCTACTATTTTAAATGTAAAAAACATACCCCCATTCGCTGCTGGTTCAATCCTCCGTCAAGGAACACCTGGATGTATCCAGAAGACTCCGGTAACGATGCTTCAATCACAAATCAATCAGTCAGATATTACGAATGTAGAATCACTACTATTCATGACCCTAAATTGTCTCAAAATTCATCACTTACAAAAAGTGGAGGCAGGTGCAACATAAGGTTTCCATCCTTGGTTGGACAACGGCGTCCAGAGATCAGATAGTTGTTCGTTAGACTAAACAAAGAAACAAATTCAACAACAAATTAATCTAAAAAGTAAAAACATCAAAGATATAATATGTCAATCAAATGAAACTCACTGCTTTGTGTTGTAACGCGCTTTTGAATAGACGTGAGTGCCGAAGCTTTGAAGCATTATTTATATCCTGAAAATTTTCATCTTATAAATTCATAAAAAAAAAAAAAAAAAAAAAAAATCTGCAGCACAATGGTGCCCTATGTTTAAAGGGGTATTTTGCAGTGATTCATATGGACTACTAATAAATAAGAAATTAATCAAATTATGAATAATTATTCTATAATTAGTTAAACAAGTTTCCCTAATAATAACTATTATCCTAAATATTATCTGCTACTATTTCCATACAATCCTAATAATATACACATTGTAACATACTAATTATTACATATAATCCTAATCTAAACATTTCATCAAATAAAACAAAAAGTGTAAAACCAAATAAAAATAATATAAAAAAAAAAAGAATGAAAGGCTGTAAAAGGGAATTTAACAAATCATTTTTAACAACATTAAAAAAAACACCAAATCTACCTAAACACACAATACTAAAAACATAAACACATTAACATCACCAAATCCAAAACTCACCGACAAAGATTGTGTAGAGGCAAGAACAAAAGGACCAGAAAAAGACAAAAGCATAAGCAGTAGCAAAAGAATAATAATAAATGACACACCACCATTAAGGTGGCGGTTAAGGTACATGATATAATATTTAGCGGTGGTGTTACTGTGGTTATGAAGATGAATAATAAGGAGTAGAGTACAAGCAGAAAAGAGGTCAATGAGTTGAGTTTTAAGAGGAAAATGCAAAGAGAAAGAGAGAAGGGATGTTCACATGGGGTCACATCTGCTTGTCATAGTACAACATTATAATATATAATCTTTTTTCTACTTTATCTTTAAATTATTATGTTGGTGTGACTGTGATAACAAATACTGGTGTCATTTAATGATTTGTGCTTTTATATATACCGAGAAAATGTGATATACTATCACCGTCTCATATCTCTCCATCAAAGTTTATCGCTACGTACTTAAGTTTTTATTTTAAGTGAAAAGTGAAAGAAATTGGGGGAAAAAAAATTAAAATGTGTTGCTCAGTATTAAGTATTTTTAGGGTGAAAGTAAAATATAAAAAGGGAAGGAAGGTTTTTTTTTTCTTTTTTTTTTTTTTTTAATTAAAAAAATGATCCTAAAGTAGCCCAAATGCGCAAGAAATACATTGAGATAGAATTTGTTGCAAAAACGATATTAATGTTTCATTTTTCTAGCAGAACAGCCAGACGAAACCTATTTTTTGCTAACACCCATTATTTTTCTCGTTAAATGCATCGTCACTAAGGGTATTGTTGTCATTTCATTGTTCATTTTGCCGTTTCTCCCTCCTTGTTGTCATTTCATTGTTTATATTGCCGTTTCTCCCTCCTATTATACTTCAAGGACTATATTTGCAAATATAACTTAATTTCATTAAAGCAACAAGATTACTAGAGTAGACTTTTTTCAGAAAACATTAAGTGCCAAACAACCCATTTAAGTTTATTTCAAATCGATAATCACCAGTCAAACCCTAGCTTTAAAAAACAAAAAATCGAAACAACCAAACCCAGCTATGGCAAATAATGATAAGGGAAAGTCTTTTTTGATTGGGGGGGGGGGGGGGGGGGGGATCATCGGAAAAGTCGTGGGGGAAAGTTTATTAAATGATAAAGTCTTTGAGGAAGTTTTGGATACATTTGGTGGTCAAATAATTGCAAAGTATGGTTCGTATAAGAGCGTAGGGAAAGAGATGAAAGAAGTTATTTTTCAATGGATGTGAAACAAAACTTTCAACGAACCAAATATGGGTGGTAGTGATGCGATATATATTCCTACCCTTGGAAGTGGTAGTGGAACCGACAATGAGGTAGTTGCAGAGACAAAAAGAGGGAGGGGAAGACCCAGAAAAAAAAGTAACTTTTTCGGTACCAATCCATAATCCGAGTACAATGTCACCAAAAAGGAAGAAGGGAAGGCCTGTTGGAAGTGGGAGGAAGAGGTGGGGGATGAGGAAGGAAGAGCATGTGAATCTTGGTATGTTAATGTATTATACTTCATTTATGTGTCATTTTTAATTTGCTTATTTTGGATGCTATGATCTTTTTTATAGACTTTTATATGTTGATATTGAGTGGCATGATTGAGTGCCCTGATTGGTAAGTTAAAAATAAACAGAGTATTATGGTTTTAAGTAGGTCGTTAGAATGGAGGTGTTTTTGGCATAGCAGCTGTATTGCTATACTAACTAAGTTGTCACATTAACTTATTAGCTAAACTACAACTATACAAGATACATAATCAATAGGTTTGCATCTTGAGTAAGTAGGATTGATGTCTTGTACAATATGGTGAGATATAGAACACTGCATTACATTGCTTCACCTAAGCCTGCATAATTGTTTCATTGATTGTTGCTGCATTGAGTTTAGCATTGTAGTAGCTTGGACTTTGTCGGCATAACTGTTTCATTGAGTGGCATGACTATTGACGTTTGAATTTAAACGGTTGCAGGTTTAATTGCTTATCAGGATGAAATTGTGTTCAGCATGCAAAATAATGGATTATTTGAATTTGGTCCATTGAGGTATGTACAAATGTCTGTATCTAAAGTTTATGCCTTTGTCCGTGACAAACATATCTTTACTACTAGTATGGATCATATGTTAGCACGCATTATGAAAGAAAAATGGGCATTGTTCTTTTGTTTGCTTGGCAAATCATTAGAAGAAGGTTAAGTTGATTCACACAGACAATGAAGTGCATACATTGTTGGAACTAGGTTGTCGGAATGGTTTGGTAGATTTTGTTAGTGCAAATACTACGATATTTAATCTATACAGTCTCGTTTGTTTTGATTGATGACAAACCATGTAACTTGTAATACATAACATAAAATGTACAAGTTACTCGTAATCATATTTTGTCTCAACATACTTTCAACGACTCCGACGCCTCAAGTCCTTGTATGTTACAACACAGGTTCGTACATGTTTGTTAGTTGTGTTATGATCAAAACCTCTAATAAACCATTAGACACATCTAGTAAAATAGTTTACATAAAGCTAAAAGCATTTTTATAAAACACTTATAAGTAACTTTTGTTACTTATATTATTGTAAAAAATATATAGTTAAATAACATTTTTTACAGTTATGGTCCTTGTGTGTTTAGTCTTTTTTTTTTAATTTTTTTTTAAGTAACTAACATTTTTTATATTTAGTTATTAGTATTTGTTTGAATGAAATAAATTTAATTTGATTGAAAAATGGATAAAATTTTTTTTGTTGTAAGTGGTGGACCTCAAATAAGTAAGTTGAAGTTAATTATTAGTAAAGGAGGTTAGTTGTTGAGGTTTGTTAAAGTGATGTGGCAGCCCGTGAGCCCCAAATAACGAACTTTGCTTCATCACTAAACCTTAAGCTCTTACCATTGTATATATTATGTTGTTTGGTATTCATTGAGATTTGGGTATGTTCATTCTCTTACTGATTTGATGTATAAGGTGGTTATTAATATATATTCACTACTTAAAAAAAAAAAAAAAAAAAAAAAAGTACTTTAACTTTCAATAAGGTGAGACTGTTTATATACTACAGTACGTTTTTGTATTTTGCTTGACAAAATTGGATATTGTTTTGGTTTTCAATCACTTAACAGTGAATCATACTGTAAGATGTCAATTATATAACGATGAACTATAAAACGAATTTTTTTACTGATCCATTGATGACGAGCCGTAGAAGAATGAGCAGCATTTACCTTTCTCATATAATAAAGTTGAAAAAGAACAGCTGCTAGCTAGCAATAATAAATTTGCTTATTTATTTATGTCGCTTTCTTGGAGTATGATATCATTGAAGGCGGAGAAAGTCACCGTATAAGTAAACCTTACGTGTCCTTATTTAGCAACAACAATAGAATGTGTTATTATACTTTTTTTTAACTTTTGTCTCTAAACAAATTATACGGAGTACTACTTATTTTATTGATGAAAGAACAAATGAACAATTATATAAAATAAAATGATTGACTGAAGGTCGTTTTCTTTCTTTTGATAAAGTTGATTAGACATTTAGACAATAACATAAAAGGTTGAGTATACAACGTGATTCACAACCTTAAATCTACATTGAGCTTAAAAGATGTTGTAACAAATGGGAAATTAATGCGATGACTAAAGAACGTAACTAGAGCAGAAACCATGTGACATTCAAGTAAAATCATTTTGTTGAAATTAATGACATTAGATGTTGTATAACAAGTTGTAGGAGTAACTACAAAATGTAAGATAAATAAATGATATGGAAAGCTAAATGTCGGAAACTAGACGTTTTTTAGTCATCATTTGATTAAGGACACTTTAAAAAATATCAAAAAAGCTGAAAAGATTGATACCAAACGTTTTTTTTTTTTTAGAGTTTTTGTCTTTGGACAAATATGAGTTAGTGCCTTTTCAATATTTTAATGATGAAAGACAGAAGTATATTAAAATGAACGTTTCTTTTAATAAAGTCGAAGAAGAATAGAACATAAAAGTTTGAGCATACAACGTGAATACCATCTTTACGACGGCTTTCAGCTGAAATGATGCTCCTAAGATAATATGGTCGACAAAGCGCGTAACTAGAGCAGAAATCATGTGACTGTAACTAACTTAACATAAAAATAGATAAAGAGTTATGAGTTATCTAATAGAGTAAAATGCAGAAATCGTCCTTGTGGTTTGCAAAAATTGCACGTATCCTCCCTGGTCTTCCATAAGTGCAGGCGGCCTCCCTGTTCTTCATACTTTTGGTTCATTTTGGTCCCTGGCACTAACAACCGTTAGTCCATCTCAGTTAGTTGATATATAAATGGTCCCTGTCCCTACGCTAAATTGCGTCTAACGTCCCTATTTTTTTGAAAATTTCTTTTTCCAACCATTTTTTCCGAAATTTTTTTTTTCGGAATTATTTTTTTCTCAAATTAATTTTTTAGAATTTTTTTTTCGTGAAATCATTTTTTTTCTTAATTAATTTTTTTAGAAAAATTATTTTTTTATTTTCGAAATTAATTTTTTTAGAAAAATTATTTTTTTTCCATTTATTTTTTCTGAAATAATTTTTTAAGAAACTTTTTTCCAAAAAAAAATTTAAAAAATTTTGTTTAGAATTTTTTTCCCTAAAATTTTTTTAAGAAAAATTAATATTTTATTCAAAAATTTTTTCCGAATTTTTTTTTTCATAAATAATTTTTTTAGAAACTTTTTTCCAAAAAAAAATTAGAAATTTTTTTCCTGAATTTTTTTTTAGAAATATAATTTTCAAAAAAAAAACTAATTTTTCTAAAAAAAACAATTTCAAAAATAAATTTAAGAAATAGAAATGATTTCACGAAAAAAAAATCTAAAAAAATTAATTTGAGAAAAAAATAATTCCGAAAAAAAATTTCGGAAAAAAAAATTTCGAAAAAAAAAGTTGGAAAAAGAAAATTTCAAAAAAATAAGGACGTTGAACGCAATTTAGCGTAGGGACATGGACCATTTATGTATTAACTAACTGAGATGGACTAACGGTTGTTAGTGTCAGGACCAAAACGAACCAAAAGTTTGAAGACCAGGGAGACCGCCTGCACTTATGGAAGACCAGGGAAGATACATGCAATTTTTGCAAACCACAAGGACGATTTCTGCATTTTACTATGTATGGTTTTTGTCGAATTAAATATATTCGTTTTTTTATTAATGACCGCCAAAATGTTCGTCAACTCAGCGTTACGTTATTTTTTTTCTTTTTAATCAACATCATCACTGATATAGTGTTATAATACAAACCAACATCATCATCAAAACATATCTAACTTAAACACGAATATACCTTACAAAAACAAAAATCACACACAACAACAAAATACTCAATCCCGCAAAAGCGAGGTATGGGGGAGGTAGACATGTAGACAGATCCTACTCCTACCTCAGGTAAAACCTGAGAGTAGAGAGACTGCTTCCAAGGAGACCTCCGGCAAATCACACAACAACAACAATAATTTTCACAACTCAGTCGTCTGAACGACCGAGTTCTCTCAAGACCGCAACTTCAACGCGCCATATGAGGTGAGTGTATTAAGAAGAGACGCGTCACATGATGCCAAGGATGATGCAGACGCTTTGTTGAAGCATCTATTACCACAAGTCTAACATATCACTCCCCCTCCTCATTTTTATTGTCTAAAAATATAAATTCTTGTATGTGCAGCACTACTAACCAAATGCCAATACTAGTTTTGGCATTCTATTCGTTCCCGTCTTGCTTCGTGGAAGGCTAAAACGATGTCAAAGGGTGGAAGGTTGACACTTATTAAGTCCGTTCTTGCTAGCTTGCCTATTTATTACTTGTCTATCTACAAGGCCCCGGTCAAAGTGCTCAATCAATTAGAAGGCTTGATGAAGGCGTTTTTGTGGGCGAGTTCTAAAGATGTAAAGAAGATTCATTGGGTTTCCTGGGCGGTGGTCACAACGCAAAAAGATGATGGAGGTCTCGGCATTTCTAAACTAGTTGATGTGAACACCGCTTTACTATCAAAATGGGCTTGGAGGTTTTACACAGCGAAGAATTCTCTGTGGCGAAGGGTGATTGAATCTATTCATGGGGGTCGAGATAGATGGGGGTTTCTTCCAATCTCTAAAGCGATTGGGGGTTCTTGGAAGGCGATTGTTTCGTTTCTGTCAAAGTTGAGGCTGCAAGGAACTTCGCTGCACAGTTGCATCAGAGGGAAAGTTGGTAATGGGTCGGTTATCAGATTCTGGACAGATCACTGGTTTGGGTCTTCCATCCTGAAGGATCGGTGGCCTGCGATGTATCGGCTGGAACAGAATAAAAACTGCACTATAGGAGAACGATTTGTCTCTGCTTCTGGGAGAATGTTGTTTAATCCGAAGTGGAAGAGATGGCCGCAAACTGTTGTTGAGTTGTCTGAGATGCAGGAACTTTCGGGAATTTTATCTAACTTCTCTTATGCAGAACATGAAGATCGATGGCAATGGGTCGATGCGGATCTTGAAGAGTTTTCGGTTGCGCAAGTGAAGAGGCTGATTCGCAAGGGCAGGGATATAAACAGGCCTCATGTTATGTCGTGGGATTCGTGGGTACCGGTCAAAGTGAACCTTCTAATGTGGAGAGCGGAGATGGATCGTCTCCCTACAAGGATTGCTCTTAAAAGACGAGGAGTCGATATTCAAGATTTTGGATGTGTTTTATGTAATGCAGCAGCCGAAAGCATGGAACACATCTTTACAGGGTGCGGATTCTCATTCGGTGTTTGGTCGATGATCGGATCATGGTGTAAGATCGGTCCAGTTTATGCTTTCGATTTCTCAGATATCTTACGTCTACATGAAATTGCTTCTACTTCAAAATGGGGAAAACGGATTATCAAGTGCATTGTAATGATTGCTTGTTGGGCCATATGGAGATCTCGTAATACTACGGTTTTCGAAGGAGGAACGTCTAAAGTTATAGAAGTTGTATCTAATACAAAATCTTTGGCTTTTCTATGGTTATCGAGTAGGTCTAGATTTAGAGCTCTTCGTTGGAAGGATTGGGTAGTTAACCCTTTGTATATGTTGTAAAGGTTTCCCCCAATCGGTCCTTGTTTTGAGGACGCGTTTGTGTTTTAATGAAAGTTGCTATTCAAAAAAAAAGTTTTGGCATTCTATTTAAAGCTATGTTGACTTTTCAAACAAGGTTATTAAAATTTTAAATAATTACTTAAGGGTAAAATACGGGATACATCTAAAGTGTTATCGTTGGAATTGTCGTGAAAAATAGTTAATGTATAAGGCTAGGATACATTTCAGATATCCTATCTATAAGAAAACGAATATCCTTTATAGTAAGTAACTCCAAAGGATTTGTTAAAAACAGATATAGACAGATGTTATCGGATTCTTTTCCTAGAAAGAGGTCCTTATTTTTAAGTTATTATCTATAAGCTCAATTTATATTTGGCGTATATGGTATAGCAATTTCGTTGGATCATTCACTCATTCATAGCAAATTTAGGGCAGAAAATAAACCAAAAAATACTATTTTCGTAGTCATGTACTTATATTTTGTAGCAACAAAAATTCACCAGAATCACCACCAACACATTTATACTTGTAATGAACATAATTTAGTCAAGTTACATGATCTTATTAATGAATACTGGTAAACGATATAGACATGCACTCTCATTCAGCAAGCATGAATGCTTTTCACCCATCGTTATCAGTTATCACTCACATGTTTCTTCTTAACTTACGAAACGGGTTAATTAATATCCTATGTCGACTGTCGTATACAATATGTCATGTGTAACGTTATGTTGCGGTCATCCATAAATTCGCCCATGCGGGTAATTAAACCCACAGTAGAAAATAAGTTTGTTGGCAAAAAAGCAATTATATATACGTTTGATGCATCTTGCAAACGTTTATAACCAAAAGTTATAACAAACGAATTACAGGTTTGCATACAGATTGTTGATCAAGAAAGTGTCATGCATGAATTATTTATCTATGAAAAGCATATACTAGCCACAACTCCTCAAGCCAACGGATCAGTATATATATCCGTGACAAGCATTCTAATAAATAAAATGTTAGCATATTAACCAACCACTACTGTACGTCTCAAGTAATGAATCAAATAAAAATCGTGTTTATAATTATAAATCTAATGCAAGTCTGCAAGATGCCCCCTTTACATTACTAATACAAAATCATTTTTACCCCAAAATATAATACTTACGTGTCATCAAGGAACAATATTTTGGTGTTGTTCGATATCTGTTATGTACGTTTACGTGTCATCAAGGAACAATATTTTGGTGTTGTTCGATATCTGTTATGTACGTATACCTTTTTTTAACTTTTTGTCTTTAAATAAATATTTGCCTCTTTTGTATTTTATAGCATAGGTTTTATTTAATAAAGTTGACGAAGACTAGAACATAAAAAGGTGAAGTACAACATGAATCTCAACCTTAAAACAACTTTGAGCTTAAATAATGTATCAAATGGATATCAATGTGATGGCTACTAATGCAGAAATCATGTGATCGTAACCAAATTATGTTGTAAGTGGTTGTCGACTATATTGAAATAATTGTGATGTGGGGGCAGTGGGGTTGATAAATATGATTATAACATGTATAACTATTTTGACATTTTTAGTTAATCTATAAGGTGTTTAGATTCACTTAAGATACATTTGTTGAATCGTTAATCTGTGTAGATAATTAATTCAGTTTTGAAGTGTAATATGCATACCTAGGAAGCTAAGGTTTATAAACCGATACTTATATATTCTATAAATTTCTGAAAAGGCTCTATTATACTATCTCCGTTCCGAAAAAGTGTCCACAAACAATTTTGTGTATGTTTTATATAGGTGTAAATTCAAGTTAATAAATGTCATTTGTACTATCAGCAGTGGCGACACATGCTATTTCGCCCATCTTGCAAGTTTTTCTTCACATGAAAAACCAACAATTACTATACTTTCACGGATAAACTATGTTGCTATGCCGTATATATGTACCCACAAATCATGTCTTTTTAGTTTTTACAACGTAATGGTTCTATGTCAATAAACAACTAGTACGTATTGACGTCGGTTCGATTTTATGTACCATTTGTCATGAAGATGTTGAAACGGTTAAACATATTTTCTTTACATGTGAGATGGCTAAGGACTTGTGGGCTTTGTTGGCTAGATGTGGGAGCTAGACATTCCTTTTTGTGCGAACATCTCGGAATGGTTCACGTGGCTAGATTCATTGCATCTTTCGAATAATATAAGGCGAGGTTGTTTCTTGAAGGAGTGGGAGGGACGCTTTTATTGTCTATATGGAGTTTCCGTAATCAATTGGTTTTTTCAATTCCTTCTCTTAAAAAGGCGTTGTTTTGGGACATTATTGTTTCTCAATCGTTCTTGTGGATTTCATCTAGAAATCATAAGTTTAAATTCAATTGGGTATTTTGGTTGCAAAATCCTTTAGCTACTATAGCTTTCTTGTAATTTTGCCTAGCTTTTTGCTAATTATTATTTTTATTTTATTTATTTTTAAAAGCCGTTGTTCGAAAAAAAAACTAGTACGTACATCTGTTGGCATTACAAATATAATTTTACGAAACAAATATATATATCACTTAGCATTAGCATCGATCCAACATAATTTTACGAAACAAGTATAACTGGACGGCTATACAATTAATGTGTAAAATATATCCCCATGAAAGTAGTATACTACTATACCATATATATCATGCACAATGGAAAGTGATATTACGTACACTATTACCGTATTAGGTACAACATGTTAAATGTGCGTGTAACAGCGTATATGCATGTATCTCAACTTCGAAGTGGAGGAATAAAAGACACAAAATATATATAATATGCTACGGGACCACGTTCCACTGATTAAAGATGAGATCTAAATAGCTTATATAGTGCACTAGCCACCGGCCAATGAATCATTGTCCGTGATAAGCATTTTAACACATGGAATAACATTAGCATATCAACTCAAAGCGAGCTAGACCAACCTCAACTACTGTCCTCCTAACAGAGGGTAAGACCATGGAACCAGGGCAAATTTTTGTCTCGTACTTTTGTTAAAAAAAAGAAAACTCTATTTTTTTTTTATAAATGCACCCGGTTTCAAAAAGTTGTGCATGTAGTCTTGTTTAATTTCTCATAAATGCACCTGGTGACTTTGTCTTCTGGTTCCATCCCTGCTCGCGGGGTGCATAAGTTTCGGACGTTTCTTTTGATGGGATTATTAACATTTTAAGTAGGAGCGTTTAATCAATATACGGAAGCTAAATGTTCGTTTCCAAACAAGCATATAACATTTTAAACGCTGAAAGTTAAAAGCTAAACACTGCATACATGTAAAAGTTTCAAAGAACTCAGTAGCCAAACACAGTTAAAAAAATTGCTCATAAATCTGATACGAAATCAGTTTTTTGGATGAAAAATGCATTGGTTATAAGTTCTGGTTGCAAACCACACAAACACAACCACTTTAGAAAAAAGTCAAGGGTTCGAGTCTTGTTTCTTGCTCACTTTAGTTGGCTTTCCATCGGGCTAGGAGAGTTGTCAGGGCTTTGTGGAATGGACAATGGCTGGTATTAAAAAACACATAAAGTCGGGGTGTTCCCGCTAATTCACATCTATTATACAATAGTATAAAGACCGTTTACTTTTCATCATAGCTTAGTATGCAACCACTTTATTCTTTTTACCCGAAAACCCAAACTGATACCCAAAAGTTACTCGTTTATATAGATATTGAGATAATTACTGACATACCCCTGCACGGAGGGGTATGTCACAAAATAACCCTTGTACCCGCCGTTTTCAAAAATACCCCACCATTCCCCTTACAACCCTACGCGACATCCGGGGACTACACGTGTCAAGTAGCTAGCTCGGGCCAAAAAAAATATATATATATATATATGTGCATGTCGCGTACACGTGTACGCGACACCCCTAATCCATACGCGACATCATCAAATAGCTAGCTCGGGCCAAAAAAAAAATATATATATATGTGCATGTCGCGTACACGTGTACGCGACACCCCTAATCCATACGCGACATCATCAAAATTTTGCATGGGGAATGGGAAAAGTATGTTACGTTTAATTATTAGGGTTTAGGGTTTAGGTTTTCAGTTTTAGGGTTTAGTAGGTGTGTTTCATTTTTTTTTTTGTCTATAAATAGGTATTCTTTTATGGTGAAAACACACACAATTTACATACTAACTGAGTTTTCTTCCTCAAACACAATGTCAAACCATGCATCACCAAATGATTCGTTTCATACACCACCTGGCACTCCACCACCGTATCTGTTTCCGTTTTACCACGTAAATGACAACCCACCACAGCATCTACCACCTGCGTTTACACCACAAGAACTGTGGCAGTACTTCCAAGTACATGACAACCCACCACCTCCCACTCCACCCCAAGATTTGTTTCCGATTTTCCAAGTGCAAGACAACCCAGCACCTGCCATTGCACCAGAAGTAATGTTTCCAGAGATAAACCGACCCATGATTCGTCAATTGACTGAGGACGAACAGTATGAGCTTGATATGGAAATGCTACAGGAGCATGAAGCTGAGCAAGCCCGTCAGAATATGGAGCGTGAGGCGTACCTCAAAGAAAAACGGGATCGGAGGAACAGAAGAGCCGAAAGGCGTTGGGCTCGGGGTCTTCCACCTGTGCCATCGAGTGAGGACGACTCAAGTGCCTCCTACTCTAGTCACGAGGGATGTGTGTCGGATGATTCATTTAATTGAATCATAGTTTTATGTTTATTTATCGTATTGTTCTAATGTTGTTTGAATTTCTGTTTCTTAGTTATCGTATCGTATGTTATTGTTATAGTTGTTGTTTCAAGTAATATAAATGTTATGGTTATTATACTTGCATTGACTACAATTTCACATTACATAAAAAATGGAACTGGTAGAATTAAAGAAGGTACTATTACAATCAAGGAGTAAAAAGTAGCTACCATACGATACATTAAATAAAAACCAGGTTACAACATACTAAAATATTACAAACACCATAATCATCAAACTTTCACCCCAACCGGCTAGAACCAGAGCTCTCTTCCCTGCTTGCATCCCTTTTCGTCTCATCCTTTGTTTCTTTCAATAGTTCATAGTAAATGTTAAGAGCCCTAATCCTACTTGCGAAATTCAACATTTCATGCCGCTCTAGAGGCTTTGAGACTTGTTCCTCCACCAAGCTATCCAAAAACCTTTTTCGCTGCTCCTCCGACATGTTATTTTGCTGCTCAACCAAGTTTTGCTGATGCACCACGTGATTTTTATCATCCCCCTTGTTACCTGGTGAATTGTTGTGTGACATTGTTTCGTTTTAATTTTTAGAGAAACCTGTTTGGTTTATGTGTGGAATGTTGGTGATTAATTTATAGTGGTATCACTACAAAATACCTGAAAAAGACTTTAGAAGCAAATGGAAAAGCTTACTCATATTTCGTACACGACATTGTCAGTGACTTATCATTTCAAAGTGTCATATTTCGTGTAAACTTTTAAGCGTACACGACATTGTCAGGGACTTGTCATTTCAATGTGTCATATTTCGTGTAAACTTTTAAGCGTACACGACATTGTCAGGGACTTGTCATTTCAATGTGTCATATTTCGTGTAAACTTTTAAGCGTACACGACATTGTCAGTGACTTGTCATTTCAATGTGTCATATTTCGTGTAAACTTTTAAGCGTACACGACATTGTCAGTGACTTGTCATTTCAATGTGTCATAACCTTTAAAAAATTGTCTGACCTCAATTGCTTTATAATGTAGCTATGATTTGGTATATACACATAATTGTTACTTCTCTTTACAGTATCCATGGATTTGAACATTATGAAGTTTAAATGTGTGTTACATTATGATGATCAGCATCGAGGTGTCATTATGTATAGTGATTTGACGTACTCAGGGTTAGTTGGGTTGGTGTTGAAGAAATTCAATTTAGATCCAAATATTCCGATTAATTTGTCCTGTAAGTTGGCTTCGTTTAATTATCGTATTGACATTACTGAGGATGATGAGGTAATGTTTTTTGTTGAATGTGCTTGTGATGCTACTGCTGGGGTGGCACAATTGTATGTTGTTCAACCCAACAAATAAGACGATTGAGCTTATCTAGTTTTATGTTAAATGGTTTGTATTTTGTTAATGAACGTTTGTACTCTTATTTGAATAAATTTTTTAATTTTGATACTTATGGCAATGTTTATTGAATCATTGATAAAACAGATCATATATAGATGACATTCTTAAGGCATACAACACACTTATTGATTGATATTCTTAATAATTGAAACGATTCTTCCATAGGGCTTTATGACGTTCATCTGCTTTAGCTTCCTCATTCTCAAAGTGTTCTTGTTCTGCCCATTCAACCATTTGATCTAAAGTGTAATCTGATTGTTGTATGGTTTTTCTTCCGTCTTCGTTTTCATTTGGGTAGTCTGTTATCACATGATCCATCATTTTTGCTAAAATAGCATTTGGGCATACATATTTTTCAATAATAAAATTGACACCGCAATGGTCAACGTAAACTTCTAACTGGCCGCCTTGTGATGCTGAAATATCAAACATCACATGCATATCATAGTTGTTTCTTAGCTTGACGGTGATTGAATACCCAGTGTGCGGAACTTCATAATAAAGAGCATGAATCTTCGTATCGAGAATGTTAGACAAGTATTGTTTCAGCTCATCTACCTTCATTCTTGGAATGTTGATGTTCATCTTCCAACCATTTACATACTCTACATTCCCTTCATTGCAAACCAGATGACCATTATTGTGAACAATAAAATTGAAAATGGTTTGTGAATACGGCGACGTAGGTTTTTTTTTTTCTGTCGTTCAATGTTAAACCGGACACGCTCTTCACGTTTGTTTTTTTTCTCTACCATTTCATGTAGATATCGGACACGCTCTTCACGTTTAAATTTTGTTTCTTCTGAAATGAGAAATGCAAATGATTCTTCCAAACAACCATCATCTGGAATCAATATTGTTGTTAGATCTTCGCGATTTCCGGAAACAAAAATTTGGATCTTTCCTGCAACTTTTGCGAAGTCGTACATAACATCGATATCATAATCGCCCTTAATTGCTTTCATACCATTTAATGTGTCGTTTTGTGGCAACGCGTAATATAGATTCTGGACCGTGGATGGTAATTTTCTCTTCAGATATGTAACCATATCTTGAAAACCAAACTGTGGGACAACAATATTCATGTGTGAACCACCTTCATATGTTAGTGGGTTAAGTATAAATTTTCCGTTGTAGTTGATATTGAATTCAAATGTATGGTGATTAGAAGTTGACATTGGTGAATGAAAGAAGACACAATTGGTTTTGATAACTTGAAACCACATACCACAAGTATATATATATATATATATACATATATTTAGATACCAGCAAAGATATGTAGTCATTTATTTGTCAGTGGTGGAGATACCATAAAGGTGAGTAGTCATATCTGTGTCAGAAGTGTTTTAAGCTTAATCAATTTAATATTATTTTGTACATCCTTATTATGGAAATAAATGCTATAATTAAAAAAGAAATTTATTACAAGCTTTGTAACAAATGTTACAAAATTACTACAATTACATTGGAATACAAAAGTAACAAGTACAAACTAGTTATTAACCAAAGAAATTAAACCAACTATTATTAGACTGTTGAGTGTTATGATCATTTAAATGTTGTGACTGGTATGGTTGAGAGGGGTATTGTTGGGAGTTATATTGGTCATAGCCGTGTGCCAGGTTATCATGACCATGTTGTTCATGACTTGCTTGCCCTTGGACATATTGTCCTGTTGTGTAAAAATTTTGATTAAATGGTTGTGTTGGGAATGTATCATAAGTAGGAACGGTGTGATGATCTGTTTGAGTTGGTTGTGAGTCGAATAACGGAGGTGTTTGTTGTTGATCGTTAACGGGTTTTTTCTTTCTGGGATACTGTTTTCTTTTGGTTAACATTTCCTCAGGGACGAATGGTTGCCTGCATTGGCCACGATTGTGTCCAGCTTCACCGCACCTACCACAATGTCTTAACTTTGGTTCCTCACCCTGGGATCGTATACGGTTGGTATTTTTTGGCCTGCCGGGTTGTGGGTTGTCCATTCGTGGAGGTTTGATTGGTTGTATATTTGATGGATACTCCCATTCATGAAACTCTCCAACAAAATTCACCGCCTCTGCATATGTGGCTTGGTATTTAGCTTTTTTGAACCAATCCTGAACGTACTGGACACAAGTGTTTTGACCCAAATATCTACTCACAGCAATAACATGACCGCAAGGTATACCAGAATGCTGCCATTTGCGGCAATCACATGTCCTAGACCCTAAGTTCACTTCCCGATTGTATCTCCCATCAAAAACCTGGAACCGATATTGGTTAACCCCGTATACCTTCCAGGTTGCGCTTTTCATTATTCTCTTTTCCAGCTTATGGGATGCCCAATCAGTTATTTCATGCTTCATATTTGCTACATAAACAAATAGGCTCTAAGAAGTGACTTTATGTTAAAGATAATTAGTAAAAATATAATTACACGAATCGAGACAATACATACCAGCCACTTGTCGCCGTTTAAAATACCAGGCTTGCACCATTTTTCGATATTGCTCGGTCAGCATTGTTATAGGCAGCTTCCTTGATTTTATGGTACAAGCATTAACAGACTCGACACTGTTAGAAGTACAGTAATTGTAGCGAGTTAGTGGGCAGTATGCTCTCGACCATCTGTGAACACCCGCCTCTATTAGCTTGTGGAACGCCTCGGGCTGAATGGACAGGAGTATTTGCATCTTGCTATCAAATTCGTCAGGTGTATACGCTTTGCATATCCTCCAAAATAGCGCCTTTGTTGAGTCCCTTTTTAAAGAAAGATTCATCATTAGATGACGACAGCATATACCATGAAACGCCAATGGGTATTCATTTTGTACAGCTAATCTGATAGAAGGATGTCTATCAGATATGATAACCAAACCCTGTCTATCGGCTATGCATTCTTTAAGGCATGAAAACTACCATGACCAACATTCACCAGTTTCCCCTCTGCATATACCGTAAGCAATAGGCACAATTTGGTTGTTTCCATCCATGCCGACTGCTAACAAATTTGTACCTTTGTAGACACCCTTCAGATGTGCCCCGTCAACTATAAGTAGTGGGCGAAGACAATGTAAGAAAGTTCGAATCTGAATAACAAAATTGAATACACATTAAACATCATTCATGAAAATTATGAAACCAATCATGAAAATTAATATCACTTACAGAAACACCAATGGCAACGAATAACATCTCGAAAACGCCTTCTTCATTTGTCTTGATACGTGTGATAGTGCCTGGGTTTTTTTTTACTAGGTTGTGACAATAATACGGCAACATTTCAAATGATTCCGTAGGTGAACCCCTAATCATTTGTAACCCATACTCCTTTCCTCTCCATGCTTGTTGGTAAGATATACTAGCTTTAAATTGCGATAACATATCTCTTTGCATATCGTTTGGTTTTAAATCTCGTCTAGCATCTTTCAACTTTTCACTAAAAATGTGACCAATAACTTTTTTATTTGCATTTCGATGGTTAGGATATGTTATTGTTTTATCACACGTGTGATTATCATTCAAACTTGTAACTTCAAACACCGGTGTATCTCCCACGCGTCTAGAGTTAATTCTCCATTTGCATGAGTTAAAATGATAGCACTTAACATAATATCTTATAGGTTCTGCCCTTTCTACTAAAAACTGAAAACCTTATTCTAAAGATTTCATCCTAATTGTTCTGTCTAATAAATCGAAAGCACCGGATTTATCGAAAGCATGGACACATAACCATTCACGCTCGGGGAAAGAGATGCCGTCCATGATCTAGCCACTGTCCATAGTTGGTTGTTGTCCCATTTCCTCATTAATATCTCCATCCAACAATTCATATGCTGATTCAAAAGTTTAAACCTAACCATTTAATGTTCTTGAAACTTAAATAATCTAAACTTCAAACAATTTAAAAGAATACACTTACATCGTCAGACAACCAACCACGTTTGTCCAATGGACCCGGATCACTACCCAGCTTGTATAAATCCGGAAGTAGGTGTTGCCAGAACTGTATATCCAGCACCCAACCTTTTGGATGACAATCAAGATATATCTCGTATGGCTCCAAAAGGAATGCCTCCAAAATTTCATAGTTAGGGAACCGCCGTACCTAAACAAATAAATAAATAAATTATATACAATATGGTTACAAGTTCATTAATTATATAAAAAATGTTAATAAATAAAAAACATTTTTTGTAGTACCTTTGTAGGATCAACATTATAAAATACCAAAGGTGAGCTAGAAGCTGTACCAACAACCTGAATATCCTGATCAGCATCATCTACCGGTAATTCTTCTAGGTTAAATCGCGGAATGGTCGTCGTACTCTTTTTTAGTTTAGCCTTAGCTCCACGTTTCTTAGGGAGGATTGTAGTGGGTCCCTGTTGGGTATACGGAAATTGCTGAAATTTACCTGGACGACAATCCCTCCTTGGTCGGTCGATCGGATGCTAAAAAAAGATTAACAAAAAAAAACAAAAAAAAAACAATCATTAATCAATTACAAATAATGACGAATTCTAAAAATAATAATCGTAAAATAATATGTTACCTGGATGTCAGCAGCATCGTTAGGGCGGGAAGATGGACCAGCCTGGTGATCAATGGGAGTGGCAAACGCGCCGAAACCCATTGGTGTACGGGTAGCAGCATGTCCGGTTGATGGAAACGGGGATGGAAACCTAGACACAACGGGCGGTGTAGGAAGGTCTTCAAAGAAAGACTCATGTGGTGGACCAGTAAATGGATGGTGGGATTGGGGGAATCCCTATATATTAAATCATAACGTAATGTTAGTATATAACCATTTCGTCATTAAAAATTACTAAACACAAGAAAAAAAAACCTGTGTGTTTTGACCCACACTATAGTCACTAAAACCAATATTTTCATCTGCAACAAAACTTGCTCCTCTATGTACTCCTTGTTTATTGCGGAGTTGGTTTTGCTGCATTAAAAATGTTAATGAAACACTTAACAACCTTTCAATAATATTTATACATAAACTCAAAAGAAATTGATGTCAAACTGTTTATCATTTTTTCAATCTCGTCTAGCTTTAGCTGATATTCTTTAATCTTCTCATCATAATAATCAAACTTTTGTGCCACAGCCGGAGGTATTTCATAATCCATGTTTGCTTGTGGCTGTATAACCGGGGGTGCGACCGGATGCCCTTGGAAATACGCGTTACTATCACGCCACCACTCGGATAATTCCTCGTACTCATCCGGTGTAAGCCTAGGCAACGGTGTTCTTACCTTTAATAAAACATAGGAAATACACATGACATTACAAAAATAAAACAATATTAAATTCATAATAGTTGAAAAAAATTGAATATCTCAAACTCACCCTCAATTGGTCGTCCAAAAACTTGTCAATACTTTCTCTAACGACCCCTTTATTATAACTCCATGCAACGGACCGGGGATGCAACACTTGATGATGACGGAAAAAATAAGGGCTAGCACCCCTGGGGAACATCTCCAATAGCCAAATCTAAAATAAAAAAATTAAAAAAAAGTTAATTCGTTAAAATAACCACAATTATATGTATACATGAACTGTATAAATAGATTAATGGCATACCTTAAAAGACCATAGAAATCCATTCAGCGTGTACTTAGGAGGTTTAGTAGGGTCCCTGTCGGCGGAAAAGTGCTTATCCCGACGCTTAAATACTGCATCCCGGAGATGAGTGTACAATGTTGGCCATACAAACGACCCCCACGGAAAGAGATTCCACATATTTAAATCCTCAACTAGCCTAAACAAAAATCCCTCTACTTTATTCCCATGCTCAGTACCTTCTAACACCAACTTTAAAACAGCTAACAAACAAAGTCGAACCCCATCTTTGTCGCTCAACTTTTTAAACACGTTTTTGTTTATCATATCTAACAAGTCTCTAACGTATATAGATCTAGAATCAATAGTAGAAGGGAACACACGTCTCCTAAATAAGTTAGGACCTTCCATATATGACTCCCTAAAATCAACCCCGAATCTTAAACCCGTGACAAGACAAAATTCCTCCCTACCAAACCGAATTTCAACCTCACCTAAACGATCAAGAGTACGTACACGATATCTTAGTGGAACTGTGTTTGTGTCTCCCTCTTGGCAAGCAACTTGGTGGCATAAAAAATAGTGTACTAACACCCCGCTCTCTTGCATATTCGGAATGTCCAACATCCAACCAAAACATGTTTCTCTAAACATTTTTTCCTTAGGGGTTTTCAATATCAGTTTTCTAATTTCCTGAATTAAAGACATTCTACTCCTACATGTAACTTGCGCAGGATAATCCTAAAATAACCAAAAAAACATAACAAATATATATGTCAAAAAAAATTATATTGAATTAACAAACATATATATATGTCCTAAATTAACAAACATATACATTATGACAAACTACATAACAAATATACATGTCAAAAAAAAAATTGTATTGAATTAACAAACATATATATATGTCCTAAATTAACAAACATATACATTATGACAAACTACATAACAAATATACATGTCAAAAAAAATTGTATTGAATTAACAAACATATATATATGTCCTAAATTAACAAACATATACATTATGACAAACTACATAACAAATATACATGTCAAAAAAAAAATTGTATTGAATTAACAAACATATATATATGTCCTAAATTAACAAACATATACATTATGACAAACTACATAACAAATATACATGTCAAAAAAAATTGTATTGAATTAACAAACATATATATATGTCCTAAATTAACAAACATATACATTATGACAAACTACATAACAAATATACATGTCAAAAAAAAAAATTGTATTGAACTAACAAACATATATATATGTCCTAAATTAACAAACATATACATTATGACAAACTACATAACAAATATATATGTCCTGTATGTCATAAATTAACAAAAATATATGTCATAAATTAACAAACATGTATATGTTCTGAATAACCAACAAAAATATACGTAACAAATATATATGTCCTAAATTAACAAACATATACATAACAAATATATATGTCTTGAATTAACAAACAAATACGTAACAAATAAACAATAATTATAATGACAAAAAAAAATTTATATTTCAGAATTACCGGATATTCCGCCATTATGACAAACTACTCAACGACAACAGCCACTAACACAAGAAGACCACCAGCAACAACCACACCACCACCACAGACCACTACCAAAAGAACACCACTGCACCAGCAACAAATGTTAAACCACAACTCCACACCACCAACAATACTGCACCACCACTGAACCACCACTGAACCACCACTGCACCACCACTGAACCACCACTGAACCACCAACAAAACAACACCAAAACAACAAAACAACACCGGAAGTTTTTTTTTTTTTACGTATGTGTGCATTTCTACACGACATGCCTCCATTTTATGCACAATATACACTAGTTCCGTCCCATCCTTCCACTATTCCGGTCAAAATAACAATTTCCCATGCAAAATATCAATTTCCCATGCACATGCTCCTTCCCCATGCAAAATTTTGATGATGTCGCGTATGGATTAGGGGTGTCGCGTACACGTGTACGCGACATGCACATATATATTTTTTTTTTTTTGGCCCGAGCTAGCTATTTGATGATGTCGCGTATGGATTAGGGGTGTCGCGTACACGTGTACGCGACATGCACATATATATATATTTATTTTTTTTTGGCCCGAGCTAGCTACTTGACACGTGTAGTCCCCGGATGTCGCGTAGGGTTGTAAGGGGAATGGTGGGGTATTTTTGAAAACGGCGGGTACAAGGGTTATTTTGTGACATACCCCTCCGTGCAGGGGTATGTCAGTAATTATAGACTTTTTCACTGTGGTAGGTAAATGTGGTTATGAAATGTTGCTGCTCAAGTAAAAAGGAAAATAATTTTTTATTACAGAAATAATGAAAAGAGAATAAAAGTTGGTTGAGATGTTGAAGTGAAGGGTTCATAGTGTATCTAAAAGAACAATGAATATGAGCCAACCAGGCACCGACACTCAATGTGGAGCTAAATAATGCCATGTGTCACACCTCAACATTCTTTTTTAGCTTCGTCAACCTTTTATTTATTTGTTTTTTTTCTTTTTAAAGAAAAAGCTGTGATTGAGAAAAGAAAGCGACATCAAAGTAGGTTAATTTTGTTTTACATTGTTAGTTTTTGACACGAGTAAATATCACAAAAGTCGATCACATGAAGAATAAGTCACTATTGTTTCACATAAGAGTAATATTACATCATTCTAGTGTGAAGCCATAGTGATGTAAAATTTTTGTTGAAGATATATAAGATCGAATTTATGAATAATTGATGTAGGTAGTAAAAATTGCCGCTCTAAAAAAATAGTGAAATGTCGGTCTTATAAAAGCATACTATTTTTTGCAAAATTGTTTCAACTAGTACACTGCAGTTTTTAAAATTGATCTTAAAGCTGCTTTATTTGACTATCGTAATAACTCATCTTAAAATTTTCAACAGTAGAATTAATTAGATCACATGGACGAGAAGAGGAAAGAGTGGATGAATGACAAGTATTATCATCCTATTATAAAACTATTTAAAATAAAAAAGTCTTACCTCGTATTATAGGGAGGGTTTGTGAAAGACAGTGTTGTCGCCGCATGTACTATCTACATTAAAACTTGTATATTTTGACTAAAGTATGTGGACCCCTCATGATAGGGAGGGTTCGGTTAACACATCCCTATACATGTAAGATGTGCAGGATATTTTGAATTGTTTATATTAAAAAGTTTAGATGATGATTAGTAATAATCATTTTTGCAACTATATAAATAGACTGGCATGTCGACTGAATAATTTGAACAGAACGTGTGACCGGCACAAATAATCTGACTAGGGTCCATAACATTTTACCATCTATCGTACTCTACAAATGAATATACTTCCAAAAATCATAAATACAATATACACAAAAGATATCTTTGCTATCGACATTATTTATTATTTATAGTTCATATGTTCATATTGATGTCAATCAAACGATGTTTAAGTTTTAGATACCAAATATCTTTCTATGCCACTTATCGCTTAGATTCTCTTTATTTTATGCTACAACACCCTAGGAGTTTATATCAAATAATAGTTTAAGTTATAAGAGCAAACAGTATGGTCATGCCCCCTTGCGCAATTTATGACGTGCCATCCACAATGGCACTACCGTTCAAGCGCCACTGCACCGCCCTTCAAAGGCTGAGTCAGGATTTTTAGTTAAAAAAAGCCGGTTGTGTTTAATGCAAAAAGTCATAGTGATAGACATTGCTTCAAAAATTAATCAATAGTGTTATATTTTATTGTTTAAGTTATTTATTTATAAATTTTGTAAATATGACTATAAAATAAGAGGGACTGAATGTAAAAAAATTAATAGAAAAACTACTTGTAGACTAAATGGTCAAAAATGTGTAAATACAGACGCCGTGCCATTTCTTTGGAATAAACAAATGGTCAAAATTTAATTTTTTTAATCCCGCTTTAAGAAAATACTACCCGAGTTAACTATTTTTCACACAACAATCTTAATTTCTCTACCAAAAATGAGTTCGGATGATGAAAATGTTATTAACATTCTCGACGTTGATGATTAAACTGATACTTTCTTTATTATGCAAGCTTATCAGTATCACCAATCGTTCGTAATCCGATATACCGTGTACGTGATGTTGCTGAAGAACGTTTGTTGGACGACTATTTTGGTGATAATCCAAAATATCTGTCACACCCCCAAAATACCTGAATGGCAGCGGAATGGAATACATGGGGGTGACTGTCATTGCACCACAGTTACAGTTATATTGAACGACCTAAAGTGTCGTTTTGAACATATATCGTTTGATTCATTCAAAATATTCAGAGTTATAAAACATAGGTCCCAAAAGTCTTGGAAAGTTTAAGGAAACAAGTTTAGTACAATCAAACGATAATTCATAAGTGCATGAAAATCCAAAATGAGACGCGTCATCCTTGATATTCAATGAAATGACTCCATGCATGTCATGAGGAATATGTCTTAGTTACCTGAAAATACATTGCGAAAACGGTCAACAATAATGTTGGTGAATAATCATAGGTTTGTAAGTTAAATCGTATGTACATAAGCCACAAGTATAAAGTAAACCGACAAAATGTCAAAATGCTACATTGGCTCTTAAGCTCATGACCCCGAAGCTAGACGTTACTTGGCCTCAAATGAGTGTTTACCAGACACTCTAATATATTAGACATAAAATGCATCCGTTTACCCCTTGGAGCAACCCAAACACGGATGGAGGAGTCACCCTCAATAGATCTATTCACTCACTCTCGCTTGTAGATTAATTAACGGTCCATGATAATAAAGGAGACTTGTCATGACGTGGTAATAAGGCAACTTAAGCAATGTAAGAAATTTAATACTTTGGCATGTACAGAAAAATAAGTGATGCAATGTATTCTCTCCCGTGGGATTTGAAATCAAATAAGTAATTGAAAACGGGGCTATAAAAACTCACCTGAAGTGATAGTACAATGAGATGAAATGATCAGGACAACAAGGCACGAACACTAGCCGCAACCTAAATGAATGAATATGATCTAATTTAGATCATGAAGTGATGTAATGAATATTCATGCGCATGATACCTATACCACTCGTAACTTGAAAATACTTGTTATCGTCAATGTAGGTAATTTCCATACTTAGGAAAAATAAGTCCAATTAGAAGTATAAAAACTTGTCGTAATATATCGTATATAAAATGTTAGTGTTATATTCCTCGTTTTGAAAACCTTAAAATAATGTCTAGTAGTCGCATAAATAAATCTTGGGTCGTACGTACTTCGTTAGTTAAGAATATAATTCTTGAACAAGAAATCTAGAAAATATAGTATTTAGTACGTAGTTATATTATTTCTATTAGTGACTATAATTATATATATAGTTTTGACGATTTTTAAAACGTGTATAACTTGGTCGTTTTAAGTTCATTTTCCTCGTTCTTTATATCCACGGATTCGTCTTAGTATGTATTAATATATTTTTGATAGCTCGGCTCCTCTAGGTTACGTCTAACGCCTCTATTTGTCCGTCGAAAATCGTCCAACAGCATGTAATTTTCAGAAAAATAGTTTTCGTCAATGAACTTGCAAAAATCATAACTCCTTCGTTATAAGCTCGTTTTAATCCGTTCTTTCGCCCACGGCTTTGTTTTTGAAAGTATTTTCTAAATCTTTGGTCAAAAATTACCCATCATCTACTGATTTTCCCACATTATAAAAATATGGACAGTAGGTATATATATTATTTCAAAAACCATTTATAGGGTTCCAATCTAGTTCCAACTTCAACCAAATCACTTTCAATCACCACAAATCTAGTCTAATCTTACCATACACCTTCTTAGAGTGTCATGGGTTCCTAAACATCATAAATCAAGTGGATCTAACAAGGATCTAACTATAATCTATTTCTAGGGCTCAAAAGTTAGATATGTATAAAATGGAGTGGTATAAATAACATATGCATGTAGATCTAGTATATATATCATATGAATCTTGTAAAAACTTGGTAAAATTATAAAGATGAGTTTCATACACTTACTTGAAAGATTAATGGGATTTTGATGATGAAAACCTATGTAAACCTTGAGTTTGTATTACAAAACCCTAAAAGGAGTACAAACTACACTTGATAATTACTAGATCTTGGAAAATTAATGTTTTTGCTTGTTCTTCTTGTTTAGGCCGAGCACCACCCCAAAGAGAGAAAAGAAAAGTTGTCTTGCTTTTTGATCTTGAAAATGAGATGAAATGATGTTTTTTTAGTATATATATTATATAAATTGAACAATTATTTGATACATTAATGATAAGGTAAAAATTTCAAGATGTGTAAGAAATGAGAATGGGGGGGGGGGGGGGGGGGGGGGCGGCATTTAGTGAAAAAAAAAAAGGAAAAGTGGTATTTTGTGTAAGATAGTTGGTGGTTTTAGGTATTATTATTATTATGTATATATTAATAGTTTTAGTGAATACCGGGTACCGAGCTAATTAAAAATAAATTTTAACGGAGTTAACCGGAACATAATAAAGTCGTAAAAATTGTAAAAATATGTTGGGTATAAATATTGAGTGTTTGGATAATTATTGTTTGATTTCTACGAAAACCGTCGTAATTATATTAAACTTACGATATTAATTAAATAAATTTTTAAAACACCGGGTAAATTAATATTATAATTTTTATATTATTAAAATGAATATAAAAATATATTGGGATCATAGTTGGGAGTGTCGGACGTGTTAGTCACATTATTGATCGCGTGTTAACGTTTATTTAGAAATAAATATACGTAAAAAGTCAATTATACCAAAAGTATTAATTTAAATATTTTACGAGTGGAATAGTATGCAAGTGTCATAATGATGATATGCAGACTATTTCTAGTCCGTATGAAATGTCCCTGATGATAATGCATGAATTCGCTCATGAACCAATTCGGTTACGCGAATTTGAATACCCTTAAACTAAATTTACGATGAAATGAGTAATGCACATGAATAGTGGTTTTCTCTTAGAATGAATAGTGTCATGTGAATAGTGAAACTTTTTGAATGTTTCTCGGAATATCAAATTGACCTCAAAAATGATGAATAGTAAAATGATGAATAGTGATCGATGAATAGTAATTGGTGAATAGTAATATGTTGAGGTTTGGAAAAATTACCTGAAATTGTGGGGTGTGATAGTCGCCCACCCAAAAAGGAATTCAGTCCCTGAATTCAGCTAGTGTTGGTCTCAGAAATTGACTTGGTGAAAAGATGTGGATACTTTAGTCGCATTTGGTCTTCCCGTTCCCAAGTAAACTCGGGTCCTCTTTGAGAATTCCAGCGAACTTTCACGATCGGAATTCGACTCTGCTTCAACTGTTTGATCTCGCGGTCCATAATTTCAACTGGTTCTTACACAAAGTTAAGCTTGTCATCGAGTTGGATTTCTTCTAATGGTATTACGGAAGACTCGTCCGAAAGACATTTCTTGAGGTTCGAAACATGAAACGTGTTGTATACGTTGCTGAGTTCTGACGGAAGTTCAAGTTTGTAAGCTACCGGACCAATCTTTTCCAGTATCTTAAATGGACCAATGTATCTCGGGTTCAACTTCCGGCGTTTCCCAAATCGTATCACGCCCTTCCAAGGCGAGACTTTCAACATGACTTTGTCTCTGACTTGAAATTCCAATGGTTTGCGTCGAACATCTGCGTAGCTTTTCTGTCGACTTCTAGCAGTTTCGAGTCTTTCTCGAATCTGAATTATCTTTTCTGTTGTTTCTTGAACCATCTCCGGGCCAGTACATTGTACATCACCGACTTCGGCCCAACAAACTGGAGATCGACACTTACGACCATAAAGTGCCTCGAATGGTGCTGCTTTAATGCTTGAATGGTAACTGTTGTTATAGGAAAATTCGATCAACGACAAATGGTTAGCCCAACCATTTCCAAAGTCAATCACACATGCCCTAAGCATGTCCTCAAGTGTCTGAATAGTTCTCTCGCTCTGACCATCGGTCTGAGGATGGTAAGCAGTGCTCATGTCTAACTTGGATCCAAAAGAATCTTGTAATGACCGCCAAAAGTTTGAAGTAAAGCAACTATCTCTGTCGGAAATGATGGAAACTGGTGCACCGTGTCTTGAGACTATTTCCTTGACATAAAGTCTGGCAAGTTGTTCCATGGAATAAGTCTCTCTAATGGGTATGAAATGAGCTGATTTGGTAAGACGATCAACAATTACCCAAATAGCATCGTAACCTCCTGACGTCTTGGGAAGTTTAGTGACAAAGTCCATCGTAATACGTTCCCACTTCCATTATGGAATCTCTGGTTGTTGAAGTAATCCTGACGGTTTCTGGTACTCGACTTTCACTTTAGCACAAGTAAGGCATTTGCTGACGTACATAGCTATTTCTGCTTTCATGTTCGGCCACCAATAAAGCTTTTTGAGATCCTGATACATCTTATCAGAACCGGGATGAATAGAGTACTTCGACTTATGTGATTCATGCATAATCAATTCTCGTATCCCACCATAGAGTGGTATCCAACTTCGGTCCTTAAAGCATAACACTCCATCTGATCTCTTTACAAAGCCATTTTTGTTTTCTGGCATACCATAAAGTTTCTCATGTGGTCGATTTTCTTCTTTGAGAGCCTCAATCTGAGCTTCTAATATTTTTGATGGTAATGGCGAAATGATTGTCATTCCCAATGACCTAACTCTCAAAGGTTTGAGTCGTTCTTTTCGGCTAAGTGCATCTGCTACAACATTCGCTTTTCCCGGGTGATATCGGATTTCACAATCGTAATCACTCAACAATTCTAGCCAACGACGTTGTCTCATATTGAGTTCCTTCTGATCAAGTATATGCTGTAAGCTCTTGTGGTCGGTAAAAATTACGCACTTGGTACCATAAAGGTAGTGTCTCCAAATCTTGAGTGCAAAAACTACAGCAACCAACTCCAAGTCGTGAGTAGTGTAATTCTTCTCGTGTGTCTTAAGCTGTCTAGATGCATACGCTATCACCTTCTCGTTTTGCATTAGCACAGTTCCAAGTCCTTTATGCGAAGCATCGCAATATACCACAAAGTTTTCAATCCCTTCTGGTAGTGACAAAATCGGTGCGCTACAAAGCTTTTGTTTCAATAACTGAAATGCGGACTCTTGTTTCTCTCCCCACTCGTACTTTTGATTCTTTTGTGTCAGCTTCGTCAACGACTTCGCTATCTTAGAAAACCCTTCAATAAACCTTCTGTAATATCCGGCAAGTCCTAGGAATTGACGAATTTCCGTAGGAGACTTGGGCGTAGCCCAATCCTTAACTGCCTCGATCTTTGCTGGGTCGACTTGTAATCCCTGGCTATCAATGACATGGCCAAGAAATTGAACTCTTCGTATCCAAAAATCACACTTTGAAAATTTGGCATACAATTGCTCCTTCTCGAGTAGTTCCAGGATTGTTCTGAGATGTTCTTCGTGCTCTTCCTTACTCTTGGAATAAATCAAGATATCGTCAATGAATACGATCACAAACTTATCAAGATACGGTTTGCACACCCTATTCATGAGATCCATAAATACCGCAGGTGCGTTGGTTAATCCAAAAGGCATTACTTGAAACTCATAATGACCATAACGTGTTCTAAATGCCGTCTTCGGGATATCCTCTTCCCGAACTCTAAGTTGATGGTAACCGGATCTTAAATCAATCTTGGAATAAAAACTGGAACCTTGTAACTGGTCGAACAAGTCGTCGATTCTGGGGAGTGGATAACGGTTCTTCACCGTTAACTTGTTCAACTCACGATAGTCGATGCACATTCTGAAAGTTCCATCCTTCTTCTTCACAAACAAAACCGGCGCTCCCCAAGGCGAGGAACTCGGTCTAATGAATCCATTGTCCAAAAGTTCTTGTAATTGATTTGACAATTCCTGCATTTCCGAAGGTGCAAGTTGATACGGTGCTCGCGCAATTGGTGCAGCTCCTGGCACTAATTCAATTTGAAACTCAACTTGGCGTGTAGGCGGAAGTCCTGGCAATTCTTCCGAAAAAACTTCTGGATATTCCTTAACAATTGGCACATCTTCAAGTCGTTTCTCATCCGACTTCTTCTCCGTGATGTGAGCCAAGAATGCATAACAACCCTTCTTTATGTACTTCTCGGTTTTAATGCATGATATAATACTGAGTCTAGTTCCACTTCGCTCTCCACGAACAACCAAAGTTTCACCGTTATAAGGAAGGTGAACAACTTTCTCATCACAAATAATTCTCGCTCGATGTCGGGATAACCAATCCATACCGATAACAACATCGAAACTTCCAAGTTCTACGGGCATGAGGTCTATATTGAATGGATGGTTTAGGAAATTTATAGTGCAACCACGGACAATGGTGTTGGTGTTAACTAAAGACCCATCGGCTAGTTCAACGATATAGGAAATGTCTAATGGGTTTGGTTCTATGTTAAGTAAAGGTGCAAATGCAATAGAAACAAAACTTCTATCCGCTCATGAATCAAATAAAATGGATGCATAACGATTATTAACGAGGAACGTACCCGTAACAACATTCGGGTCCTCTTTGACATCTTCTCCTCCCATAACATAAGCTCTTCCTCGAGCCATTCCACCTTGATTTCCAGCTCCTTGATTATTCTTCTTTGGGCACTCATTCCTGAAGTGTCCAATTTCTCCACAGCCAAAACATGTTACTGGTGGTTTCTGATTGTCACCCAAGTTTGGAAGTTTGCAATCTTTGGTGTGGTGACCAATCTTCTTGCAGTTACCACATAGATTTGGGCAACGTCCTGGGTTATGATGTTTCTGAAACCTTTCACACTTGGGTAGATTACCCTCATATCCTTTCCTTTCGGTTGGCCCTGCAGCATAGGCCCTTGCCACTTCTTGCCTCTTAGGTGGTGGCTGAATAGCATTTCCACCTTGGTTGTAGTCAAACCTCCTCTTGTTGTTGTTGTTGTTGTTGTTGTTATTGTTTGGGTTGTTGTTTCAGTTATTGGGATAGTTGCGGTTTCGATTGTTGTTATAGTTGTTGTTGTTTTGAGTGTTGTTGTAATTGGTGTTGTTTGAACGGTTATTGTTGTTGACAGCAGATTTTCCTTTTACCACTTGGACCATGAGTTTCTGAGTTATTCAGATAGCTTCTTCCATTGTTTGAGGATCAAAAGAAATCACATCCCCTCGAATACTTTCAGGCAGTCCACCAAGGAAGTTTTCCATCTTTTTCTCATCGTCGGGAACCATAGTTGGACATAGTACAACCAACTCTTGAAACCTCCTGATGTAGGTCTCGATGTCATCGCCTTTAGTTACCAGCTCATAGAATTCTGTTTCCAACTTTTGCACCTCAGTACGAAGGCAAAACTTCTTTGTCATCAATTTCTTGAATTGATCCCAGGTGAGCTTGTAGGCATTTTCCATACCAATCGGCTGAGCATAAGAATTCCACCAAGACATAGCTTCATCAAAAAGCATACCTGTAGCAAATTTTACCTTGCTGACGTTCGGGCAACCGCACATGAGGAATACATTCTCAGTCTTTTCAAACCAGCGGATCAAAGCAACCGCTCCTTCAGTGCCCTTAAACTTGATAGGATCACTAATCTTGAAATCCTTCCAAGTACATTCACGCTTATTATTGGGTGGTTCAACCGTCCATGTATTAGAAGCAGTCTCAGCAGCCCTTGCAGCAACCTCGGCTCTCTCAACCTCTAGAGCTTCTGCTATACTATCCCTGACCAACTTGCGGATAGCGGCTTGAGTCATAGCTGGTGTTTCTGGTACAGCCTTACCTTTTCTTGGTGCCATACTTCTAATAAATCATAATGGACAACAACCATGAGAAAAATCATAATAGAAATAGTCATCGTACCAAAGGTATACACCCGCAACATGTATATATACAACCACAACAAGTATAACACAACCACGACATGTACGAGTACAACCACAACCTGTATAAATACAACCACGACATGTATAGATACAACCACAACATGTATAAATACAACCACGACATGTATAGATACAACCACAACATGTATAAATACAACCACAACCTGTATAAATACGATAATAATAAAGAGCAACCACGAAACATCATAAATATAATCACAACACATGAATATAATACATGAAAATTTCGGCCTACATGGACCGATATAATATATAGCACAACATTTCCAACATAGTAGAGTCATACTTGATATATTTGTTTGTACAACAACCAAAAGACTACAAGTTCTTGAACTATGTCCCACACCTCGGGACTAGGAAAATAGTAAAAGCTAATACAATACAAGTCTATGTCTAGGCTCCTCCAGGTGCTCTAGATGGTCCAGGTGCTCCAGGTCCTCTAGGTCCTCTCCTAAGGCGGCGAATCTCACGATCCATCGCAACAAAAATCTCCTCCAAGTGCTCCACTCGAAGCTGGAGGGCAGCCTCCCTGGTCTATGCAGCTGTCATCCTCTCCTGAGCTACTGCCAACTGGTGTGCCTGCTTTCCCTGAGTCTCCTGTGTCATCTGGGCTCTATCCCGTATCTCAGGCAGCTCATCCCTAAGCTGATCAATCAGCTCCTGGTGCTCCTCCTGTCATGCCTCAAGTCCATGATAAGACACGTCAATGCTAACCCTGCCTAAGATCAATCCCTCAACCTGCTCCTCGACCTCCTCAAGTCGAGTAGTGATAATCTCATCTACCCTATAACCCAACCTATCAACCTGCTCCAGTAGAGCCCCTAACTGATCATCTGAAGTAAAAGCTGTAGGCTCTCTAGCAGCAGCTGCTCTCGAACTCTCACCTATATGGTATACTGGTGGTGGTGGAAGGTCATAAGTCTCAGTAGTAGGTGAAGCTGGGATAGTAAACCTTGCACGCTTCCTGAGCGGCAAAAGTGATGTAGATATAGAAGTAGTAATGGGCATAGTTGGTGGTGTAGGTAATGTAGGAACAGCAGGAATCCTAAAAGTAGAGGTAGCAGGGCGAACACTCTTTCTAGCACCTATGGTTGTCATGCTACGAGGGAACATAAGTCTTGGTTCTGAGGGAATAGAAGTAGCAGGGGATGATATATCAGTAGGTACACGGGTAACATCAAGTGGTGCAATGGGAGAGATATGAGGAGTAGGAGCAGTCTCTTCCTCCTCGAAAGGCTCGGTATCCTCACCTGATGCCAAAAGTGGCAACACATGTACTGGAGGAATGGGTGGTGAAAAAGCAGTGGAAGACATAGAGCCCTCAACATCAGAGTCTGAGACAGAGTAAAGTATGACAATTTCCGGGTCTGAAGACATGTCTCTGTGATAATCAAGGTGAAATAAAATAAATAACTCGTATAATGGAATCACCTAAAAAAAATATGCACTTATGATGAAATGATGAGATGCTATGATGATGTGGTTATAGTCTAGGGTCCATGATGAATCCTAGTTCGCTATAACCTTAGCTCAGATGCCAATCTGTCACACCCCAAAAATACCTGAATGGCAGCGGAATGGAATACCTGGGGTGACTGTCATAGCACCACAGTTACAGTTATATTGAACGACCTAAAGTGTCGTTTTGAAAATACATCGTTTGATTCATTCAAAATATTCAGAGTTATAAAACATAGGTCCCAAAATTCTTGGAAAGTTTAAGGAAACAAGTTTAGTACAATCAAACGATAATTCATAAGTGCATGAAAATCCAAAATGAGACGCGTCATCCTTGATACTCAATGAAATGACTCCATGCATGTCATGAGGAATATGTCTTAGTTACCTGAAAATACATTGCGAAAACGGTCAACAATAATGTTGGTGAATAATCATAGGTTTGTAAGTTAAATCGTATGTACATAAGCCACAAGTATAAAGTAAACCGACAAAATGTCAAAATGCTACATTGGCTCTTAAGCTCATGACCCCGAAGCTAGACGTTACTTGGCCTCAAATGAGTGTTTACCAGACACTCTAATATATTAGACATAAAATGCATCCGTTTACCCCTTGGAGCAACCTAAACACGGATGGAGGAGTCACCCTCAATAGATCTATTCACTCACTCTCGCTTGTAGATTAATTAACGGTCCATGATAATAAAGGGGACTTGTCATGACGTGGTAATAAGGCAACTTAAGCAATGTAAGGAATTTAATACTTTGACATGTACAGAAAAATAAGTGATGCAATGTATTCTCCCCCGTGGGATTTGAAATCAAATAAGTAATTAAAAACGGGGCTATGAAAACTCACCTGAAGTGATAGTACAATGAGATGAAATGATCGGGACAACAAGACACGAATACTAGCCGCAACCTAAATGAATGAATATGATCTAATTTAGATCATGAAATGATGTAATGAATATTCATGCGCATGATACCTATACCACTCGTAACTTGAAAATACTTGTTATCGTCAAAGTAGGTGATTTCCATACTTAGAAAAAATAAGTCCAATTAGAAGTATAAAAACTTGTCGTAATATATCGTATATAAATGTTAGTGTTATATTCCTCGTTTTGAAAACCTTAAAATAATGTCTAGTAGTCGCATAAATAAACCTTGGGTCGTACGTACTTCGTTAGTTAAGAATATAATTTTTGAACAAGAAATCTAGAAAATATAGTATTTAGTACGTAGTTATATTATTTCTATTAGTGCCTATAATTATATATATAGTTTTGACGATTTTTAAAACGTTTATAACTTGGTCGTTTTAAGTTCATTTTCCTCGTTATTTATATCCACGGATTCGTCTTAGTATGTATTAATATATTTTTGATAGCTCGGCTCCTCTAGGTTATGTCTAACGCCTCTATTTGTCCGTCGACAATCGTCCAACAGCATGTAATTTTCAGAAAAATAGTTTTCGTCAATGAACTTGCAAAAATCATAACTCCTTCGTTATAAGCTCGTTTTAATCCGTTCTTTCGCCCACGGCTTCGTTTTTGAAAGTATTTTATAAATCTTTGGTCAAAAATTACCCATCATCTACTGATTTTCCCACATTATAAAAATATGGACAGTAGGTATATATATTGTTTCAAAAACCATTTGTAGGGTTCCAATCTAGTTCCAACTTCAACCAAATCACTTTCAATCACCACAAATCTAGTCTATTCTTACCATAAACCTTCTCAGGGTGTCATGGGTTTCTAAACATCATAAATCAAGTGGATCTAACAAGGATCTAACTATAATCTATTTCTAGGGCTTAAAAGTTAGATATGTATAAAATGGAGTGGTATAAATAACATATGCATGTAGATCTAGTATATATATCATATGAATCTTGTAAAAACTTGGTAAAATTATAAAGATGAGTTTCATACACTTACTTGAAAGATTAATGGGATTTTGATGATGAAAACCTATGTAAACCTTGAGTTTGTATTACAAAACCCTAAAAGGAGTACAAACTACACTTGATAATTACTAGATCTTGGAAAATTAATGTTTTTGCTTGTTCTTCTTGTTTAGGCCGAGCACCACCCCAAAGAGAGAAAAGAAAAGTTGTCTTGCTTTTTGATCTTGAAAATGAGATGAAATGAGGTGTTTTTAGTATATATATTATATAAATTAGACAATTATTTGATACATTAATGATAAGGTAAAAATTTCAAGATGTGTAAGAAATGAGAATGGGGGGGGGGGGGGGCATTTAGTGAAAAAAAAAAGAAAAGTGGTATTTTGTGTAAGATAGTTGGTGGTTTTAGGTATTATTATGTATATATTAATAGTTTTAGGGAATACCGGGTACCGAGTTAACAAAAAATAAATTTTAACGGAGTTAACTGAGACATAATAAAGTCGTAAAAATTGTAAAAATATGTTGGGTATAAATATTGAGTGTTTGGATAATTATTGTTAGATTTCTACGAAAACCGTCGTAATTATATTAAACTTACGATATTAATTAAATAAATTTCCAAAACACCGGGTAAATTAATATTATAATTTTTATATTATTAAAATGAATATAAAAATATATTGGGATCATAGTCGGGAGTGTTGGACGTGTTAGTCACATTATTGGTCGCGTGTTAACGTTTATTTAGAAATAAATATACGTAAAAAGTCAATTATACCAAAAGTATTAATTTAAATATCTTACGAGTGGAATAGTATGCAAGTGCCATAATGATGATATGCAGACTATTTCTAGTCCATATGAATTGTCCCTGATGATAATGCATGAATTCGCTCCTGAACCAATTCGGTTACGCGAATTTGAATACCCATAAACTAAATTTACGATGAAATGAGTAATGCACATGAATAGTGGTTTTCTCTCGGAAATGAATAGTGTCATGTGAATAGTGAAATTTTTTGAATGTTTCTCGAAATATTAAATTGACCTAAAAAATGATGAATAGTAAAATGATGAATAGTGATCGATGAATAGTAATTGGTGAATAGTAATATGTTGAGGTTTGGAAAAATGACCTGAAATTGTGGAGTGTGATAATATCCAGAGTACTATTTTAGGCGCCGCTATTGTATGAGCAAGAAACTATTTTAGAAATAGTCTAAGGTATTGAAACTAACGATTCTCTTCCCGAACAATTTGAATTCTTTAAAGTCACACCCGATTGAACAGGTCTAATGGGCTTTAGTGTTATTCTGTAATGCACTTCTCCGCCGTACGCCAATTGGCATACGACACAACACATGATGCATTTGATGAATATTTTGCAAATTGCTGAACATTATACACGTGATTGTCTTAATTTTTATTTTATTATTGTTATTGTTATTATTTTACTATGTGCATCATTGATTTGTTCATGCCTGAGTTTTTAAGAAAACTTGACTTTAATAACATTCAAAATCTATACGCATCACATAAGAGGGTTCATGGGTTTCCGGGTACGCTTGAAAGCATTGATTGTACGTATTGGGAATGGGCTAACTGTCCAAGTGATTTGTAAAATATGGGGAAGTTGGAAGCAAGCGGTTCGATCGAAAATGTGTATATATGTTGAACATGTGTATTTGAATGGCAAAAATATAAAATTGCAAAACTTGGTTGCAAAAGATGTCCCTCAACACAAAGGTAGGTGTGCAAGTGGGGTGTCAGGTGAATAAAATGGCGGGAAAAGTGAAAAGATGAAAATACCCTCACGCGAAACGCACGTGAGGACTTACTAACGGGATTTTGTAACACTCGTTAGCCAAAATACGCGAATTGCAACTAAGTGGAGACCACAAGGACATTGTTCATAAAAAGGGCAAACGACCGGGACATTTTTCTTAATTAAGTTTGTTCAAGGACATTTTTCGCAAAAATGGCAAGCCACAGTGACATTTTTTGCAATTTGCCCTATTTATTAAGTAATTTGACTAACTATAAAACCGTAAGCCTTTTCTAGGCTTGGTTTTATGAAGATTTATGGCTTATAAAAGCTTTCATAAATTATGTTACAAACAAAACTTATTTTATAAGCTAAATTATTTTATGAATTCAAGCTCTAAAGTCTCTATAAACCTTATGCCAAACACAACCTATATGTTACATTACCCTACGTGTTTATATCAAACAATAGTTTAAGTTTTAAGTATGAAAAGTCTATACGCTTAGCTTTATTTTAAAGGCGATAGATTATTGAGCATCAATGTTTGAAGCTAGCAAGATGTTATACGTAACTGGTACAAGCTTTTCGACCAAACGACTTTAAGATAACACCTAATCAAACGGCAAAACCACAACCACAACAAAAACGAACCTTAAGTTACAAAGGACCCTAATATCTCTAGCTTTGAAAATCTACCATCAAAAGTACAAACTCCAGCAACCAAACCCAAGTATAACGCATAACCACTCTAGACAATTACCTGACATAATGTATGGAACGGGTGAAAACCCGACCATGACCCTAACAACTGAGACGAAACCCGCCAAAATCTCAAAATAAAAAATTTCGACCATAGGATCTAAGTGAATGGTGGAAAAGTGAGATATAAAGATCGTTGATGAAGAAAATATCCAAAACCGTTAAACAAAAAAATGCTAGAAATACCATGGGGCTTTACTGACCTTTATGGTTGATTGCTAATTATTTATATTTTTTCATCTTTAGTCTCATAGAAAAATAAATAAATAAATAAAAAAAAAAAAAAAAAAAAAAAAAAAAAAGTTCATTAATTTAATTTCTAGTTGCATCCTAGCTAAGTTCTCAACCTTATCGACTCATAGAATAACAAAAAATATAAACTAAACAACACCAAGATGATCAGCAGTTTTTAGCTTTATTACTCAACATAGACACGCTAGTTTTGCTTATAACACAACCACAACAATGATGCATGCTCCCCCTTTTATGTTAGAAGTCGGTTGTGTACAAGACCGTTTTGGATGTTGGTTGCGTGTGTGATGTTGGTTTTCATGGGTATATTTGTATATTAGTGGAACATATTTGTGTATAAGTGATGTATTTATGTGTGATGAAGTTGGAGTCTTATTACATGTAGAACTCAAGAATCACCTTCTGGAGGACGAGGTTGATCAAAATATGCCATGTTTTTAGAGAGAGAAAGTAGAGAGAAGGTGAGGTGAAACAAAGATGTTTTTATTATTATAAATTATGTTGCACACCCACACCCCTCAAGTGAAGCCTTGAAAGGTATTTATAGTCCTTACATAAGACAACTTTTACAATATTACATTAGTAGACCATGCACTTTATGCATTCTAGTTGTCTACTCCAATTCACGTAAATATCGCTCAGCTTCATTTCTAATAATCTCCCTCCAGCTGGAGATATACGTGAATCGGTTACAATGATTCCTAACAAGTAAAATAAAATAATCAAAGTAAGCGCAACAATGCTGAGGAAGACTTCATAGCTCTTTTTTTCATAAATATCCCCAGCAATCTTTGTTTACTTGTAGACGAATCACTTGCTAATCTAATTGGGTTATTACTCCCTCCCAATTAGTAAACAATTTTCTTTTACATGTTCCCTCCCAAATGGACAACCCGTTTGATATAACCTTGACGCTTGTTGAGGAAGTATCTTTGAATTCTGCCCATATAATCTTCAGTCTCATACACAGCGGAAAATGAATCTTAGACTGATAATATGTAACTTCTTCACAGGTTTGTTTGGGGAGCATCGTATCGTCATCTTCAACTCACTTAGAATACTTTCAGTTCTTCAATAAAAGCCCCGATGTACACATTTCTCCCTCCTGGATGATGACGATTTCTCGGAATCATCATAAATATGTGTACATAAACATATCAACTGGAAGCAACATACAAATCAATACCCCATGAGTGAAATGGCAATAACTATTCTCTCTACAATTCATCTCAGATCAACCTCTTTTCACTTCCATTGGCTAATAGTAAGTGACCACGTGTGGAGACAACCCGATATGACAAACTTGAGTGTGAAGTAAAATTCTCCAGACTTGTGACTTACGCTTGTACTATCCTGATTAAGAACCTATACTGAGCACAACAACGTTACTCCTTATAATATAGGTAGTGGCATATACCCAACCATCCATCCTTTATTGTATATCCGTCTCTTGAACAATCCACAACCTTGTGTGACACTGAGCACTACAACGTAACTCCTTAAAGTGATGGCTATTGTGAGCATTAAGAACCAACTTATGCGTTTATAGATCTCACACATAGCTAGATGTCCAAGTCTTAATCACTATCCCATGAATGCTCAAACAAGGATCTTCAAAAGTCTTCATCCAACCAACCCCTAGACCTTGAGATACTAAGTACACGCACATGTGAAACGTCACTTCAAGCTCAAATAAGTAATAAACAAATTATCCCCGTAGTCACCTTTTGATAACGTTCAAAATTTAGCCATTGATCTTTGGTGAATCTTGATCAGGATCTTTTAAACAATTCGTGGTGTGTTTTTGGTGAAGTATGAAATTCAATCTCGTTGGTTCTCTAGTGATTTCAGATTTTCCCTCCAAAAATATAATTGGAAAAATTTCTCCCTCAAAATTTGGAAATCACTAAGAAATACAATGCTAAGGTTACAAGAAAAATTTGAGTATTAAAAATTTTTACGCAAAATTTTACCGAAAAAATTTGAATTTTGGCCTAAAAATTTGAATTTCGGGCCAAAATTTTCAACGTTATACCAAACTTTGAATTTCGCGTAAAAATTGAATGTTTAGTCTCCTCTCAAAAATAAATTTTACTCAAATTTTCCCGCAAAAAAAAAACTTTTTTGTTTTTTGTTTTTTGTTTTTTTTTTTTTTTTAACTCGGTAACCTTGGTATACTCGATAATCTCCCTAACTCGGTAACCTTGCTAACTCGATAACCATTCCCTAACTCGCAACTTTCTCCTTCTTCAAACTCGGTAACCTTTCAAACTCGGTAAGATATGTCAAACTCGGTAACCATTTCAAACTCGGTAACCCTATTGAAACTCGGTAAGATCTTGAAACTCGATAAGATCTTTTGTAACTCGATAAGCTCAGAAAAATTTGGCAGAGTTTCGTTTAGGTATAAGCCACAAAGAACCTTACTCGATAAACGATAAGGTGTTTAGCTAACTTGCTAAAAATGGCTAACTCGCCAACAATCCTGACTCGCAAAAGTTATCGTGACTCGATAAGAAATTTCTAACTCGCCAAAATATCAACCCAAACTCGGTAAGAATAAATCCTAACTCGCTAAAACTGGTTCGTAACTCGCCAAATCCTAACTCGCTAAAAACCAATCTTAACTCGATAAGAAAAATCCTAACTCGCTGAAATCCAGTGTTAACTCGATAAAATTTTTCTAACTCGAAAATTTTTTCAAACTCGACAAAATGGCGATGAACAGTACCAGATCCGCTTTTTTCACCCAAAAACACGATTTTTCACCACAAAACACCACGATTCGCCCCCGGTTAGCTCTGATGCCAATTGTAGAACCCAAGAATCACCTTCTGGAGGACGAGGTTGATCAAAATATGCCATGTTTCTAGAGAGAGAAAGTAGAGAGAAGGTGAGGTGAAACAAAGATGTTTTTATTATTATAAATTATGTTGCACACCCACACCCCTCAAGTGAAGCCTTGAGAGGTATTTATAGTCCTTACATAAGACAACTTTTACAATATTACATTAGTAGACCCTGCACTTTATGCATTCTAGTTGTCTACTCCAATTCACGTAAATATCGCTCAGCTTCATTTCTAACATTACACATGTTTGGTAATGTTGATGTAAAATAGTTAAAGAATATTATTATTAAGGGTGTTGTCAATTACGTAAGATTGCATGCCTATTTATAATATAACGTAGCTCAGGGAAATTAGCAAAAGAGTCGCATTCAGGAGTTCCATTTCAAAGAGAGTAAATTTTTTCCAAAAAAAAAATAAAAAAAAAATACTCAATTTAGGGTGTAGCACCTCGTCTATGAGATCATGTTCGTGCGACCACTTTATCTAATAAAAACGCGACATGTGTACATCATTTTTGTTTATTTATTTGGTCATACCTCGTCTGTGCGACATGGGTCAAACGACCAATTTTGTTTTTTCTAAAAAAAGTGACTTCTTTTTAACTGAAATAATCGAATACGATTGTTTTGATATTTTTTTCTACTTGAATAGAATGCTTTTTATTTATTTATTTTTCAAAAGCACGTAAACTAAGGACATGCGATTTTAAATAGAGTGATTCTATATAAACACACCCTTTCTTCTATATAAACATAACTTATTTATTACTCCATCCGTCTCAAAATTATTGTCAAGAGACAAAAGTCATATAGTTTAATAAAAGTGTCGCCACTTTAATTTTCAACCACTCAAATAAAATATTACTCTACTAAATTCTTTAGTTTTTACTTAAAAAGAAAATCGAACAATTATTTAGAGACATTCCGAAAAGAAAATATTGACTATAATTTTGAGACGGAAAGAGTATAAAAGTTGAGTCGCACAAAATGTGAGTTGTCACTTACATACCCGTCACGCAAAAATACTAAAATAATATTAAAATTTTGCTAATTGAAGTGTTTGTATAGAAGATTTTTTACTTGAGGGTTTTTGCTATAAAAACACCATTATCTTGGTCATGACAATCATATCTTAGGCTAAGCATGTCACACCTTCTCACTCGTGACACCTACTGTGTCACCCTTGGGCTATGCACCAACATTGGAAAAACGTGAGAGAAACGATGAGAGTGCTAATCACGGAGTTTTTTTTTTTTTTTTTTAGTGTGTGAGGTATTTTGTAAGCTATGTTCGTATAAAGTGATATTTTTTGGAGTTGACGGGAGTAGTGATCATTGTGCTGAAAGTTTAAGGGAGTGATAATGTATTACAGTAAATGATAATGTGATGCTACTGTGATAGTGAGGGTAGTGATGACAATTGTTGGTCTATAGAGCATCCGGTGTGGAGGGAGGATCGCCGTCGCCGTCCTACTTGGCACCTTCGCCGTGCTCGCCGCCACACCAAGGCAGCTCGCCGTTGGTCGTCGTCCAGGTTGTAATCGTGGCCACAACGAGCATATTATCTGACAAAAGCTGTGAAAATGGAACGTTGGGTGGGGTATTTGAGGATCGGTAATATTTCTATCCGCTTTTTTTAACGTTAGGTTTTTTTTTTTTTTTTTTTTTTTTTTTTTTTTTTTTTTTTTTTTCTACATACTAAAACACTATAAATACTAAACACAATTTCACTTCTCCTCACTACATCTAAACCTAAAATAAAAACTTCTATATCTCTTCTTCAATTAAACACAAAAATGTCTCAAAACCCGAACGACGGAGGATATTTCACGAATCTCCTAACGTCCATACGGGGGAGCATCAAACTCTTCTAGTCCCTCGTCGCAAAATCCAAACCCCTCACCGCCATACGGTTCACAACCATTCAATCCGAATGAAATTTACCGTAACCAACAATACGCATTTCAACAAGGATTTGCCAATAAATCCCAATTTAATCCGAGTCCACAATTTTATAACCCGAATCAACAATCCACGTTTCCTACTCCTCCATCACAACCAATCGAAGGACAACCATCTCAACAAGGTTTTAAAGTACCCAAGACACCTTGGTTTAAAAATGCGTGCATCATTGCGCAAATTGCACGCATCGTTGCATTGTATTTGAAATTTCGCATTATGGGGCCTAATGCAAGGGCATCTCAAATTGCATTCGTATTTGACCGCAATTTACCGCATTTGTGTAATGCTAGCAATGGCCGCATTTCTCGCAATCTAGAATTTAGGTCATTTTTGTAAAAAAAGATACCATATAAAAGATATCCAAGTATTTAAATGGGATTTTAAAGATATAACTTGTTAAAAGACTTACAAAAAAAACATAATAACAAAAATACAGTATTTTGCGTTTTGCTAAGTGTTTTACATCAAGCTGTTCTTTCAAATTATTTATTTTACAAATGAATTATTGGCCTAATTTCAATATCCTAGTAACTTATTTCGTAAGTTTATACTTTATTGCATTTACTTGGTACTTGAAAGAATATACTACGTATAAATAATTTCGTACTTTTTTTTAATACTAAACGCAACGCGTCTAAATTGCGCTCGCATTCGCATCGTGCATCAAGCAATGGCTTTTTGGACCTTTAGCGCATCGGATCGCAAAACGCAATTTTAAACCAAGCAAGACACGATCACCGGCAAAAGGTAGGGGAAAAAAAACCAAAGCCCAAAGAGCAAAAAAAGTCGTAAATTTAGACGCTGACGATGAAGATGAAGATGACTTGGAAGACGTGGGTCAAATGCGTAGTAGGAAAATGTGGAGCAAGGATGAAGAAAAGCTTCTTGCGGAAACGTGGATTGAAATTTCCCAAGACCAGGAAATGGGAAATGACAAAGGTAACGACTACTTTTGGAACGAAATTTATGAATCGTTCAACGAGGGGAGTACCGGTGACCCTCGCACCAAAAATATGCTAACCGGTAAATGGACGAGGCTTAATAGCGACTGTCAAAAATTCCACGCTATTTATAAGCATATTGGCCGTTGCAGTGGTGAAAATGAGCATGATCAAATCAAGAATGCGGAGGCAAACTTCGAAGAACGCTTTGGTACGAGGGATTTCAATTTGCTTCACGTTTGGGAGATCCTGAAACGCTACCTGAAATGGGATGGTGAAGAACCTCTAGACATTACATGTCTTGAGGATATATTCGGGCCGGACAAACGACCTCGTCCCGAAAGAACCACTAAACGAGCTGGAAAGAAGCAAAAGTCGACTGAAACGTCCAGTGCGGCGAGCTCAGGTGGGAGTCAAACGAGTACTTTTTCGGGACATTTATCCGAAAAGTATTTGCAAGCAAAAGACGCCCAGATGTCTATGTATGAGGTGAAGAAGGCGAGGGAACAAAAGGCGTTGGAGGCACAAGAGAGGTTGTTGGAGATGCAGGAAATGCAAATGCTCATGTTAGATCCCGACTTGGTTACTGACCCGGTAAGAGCCGAGATTATTCGCCAAAGACAAGCATTGATAACCAAGAAATACCAACAACTTAACCCTCCCCTGGTGACGACAACGAATAAAATGTTTATTTTTCATATTAGTATGTGTTGTATTTTTTTTTTCGTATCGTATTTTTTTTCATATTGTATTTTTTTTATTTTTTTATTATTATTATTATTTTTTGTATTGTAACTTTTTTATTTTAATGAAATAAAATTATTAAGTTGTATTATTTTTTATAATTAGTGAAATGAATTTAATTTATTTAATGAAATGAATGAAAAAATAAAGGTGTAAGTGGTGGGATTCAAATGAAGAGGTTGAGGTTAGTTGTTTAGTGAGGGGAGGTTAGTTGTGAAGAGGTGTTGAGTGATGTGACACACGTGAGGCCCGAATAAAGAAGAAGAAATGATAGCCATAGATTTAATGAACTTTTTAAATTAAATTTGTAAGCAAAATCAACCAATCTCTTTGGTTATTATCAGCTTTTTGGTACAATTGGATGATGTTATATTGTTTGGACCAATTAAAACATGAGTAGCTTACCTGGCTCACGGGAATTTTACCGTTGAAGTTTGACTGTATCCGTGACACCACAAAAAACAGAAACAGCTATTCCGTGCTCCAATCACTATCACCCCTCCATGCCTTCCCAAAAATCATTGGATTTGGATACTAGTTTTTTTTTTTGTTTTTTAGTGTTTCCTTTCTGGCAAAAGAAAAAGATGAAAGTTGATTTAAATTTTTTTTTTTTTTTTTTATAATGTTTTTGTACTAAACAATTAAAATTAACTCGTAAAGTTTGTTTAAGTGATGATTATAAAGTTATAAAATAGCGCTTTGAGTAAATTGCATAAATCGTCCCTAAACTTTGGCCAGATTGCAAGTTTCGTCCCAACCATTTCGAAAATGCAGAAATCGTCCCTGTGGAAAACCTTTGAGTAAATTTTCGTCCCTGATTGGGACGAAACATGCAATTTAGTTGGGACGAAATATGCAATCTTGCCAAAGTTTAGGGACGAAAATTTGCTCAAAGGTTTTCCACAAGGACGATTTCTGCACTTTCGTAATGGTTGGGACGAAACATGCAATCTGGCCAAAGTTTAGGGACGATTTATGCCATTTACTCTAGCGCTTTACTTTAGTCAATTAACTACAGTATATGCCTGTTAGTTAAATGGCCTTAAAAAATGTTTTCCACTATCTTTTATTAAATGTTTCGATATCCATTATGCTCAGCGTGTTTGTTATATAAATCTAAAAGTTATGAAACCGTTTATTGAAACATCAACAATGTATTATACGAGTAAGGATCCAGTGAGAAGAAAACTTATAATGAGAAGGATGAGAAATAACTATAACTACATATTTGAGATGCGTCGATTTGAATTAGATGTATCTCTATTCATTTAGATGCATCCAAATTAGTTTCGAAAGTAATTTTGAAGTGAAAATAATGCGAAGTAGTACTTGCAAAAAATTTGACTCGCAGAGGACGAAAAATACATAGTATTTTTCTAACTTGCTAAAATGCATCTAATATATGTATATGCATCTAATTTTTAGCAAGAAAATATATTATGGTGCATCTAAAAGATTAGGGATACATCTAATTCAAGTCGATGCATCTCTAATATATAGTTATAGTTATTTCTCATTTTTCTCATTTTAAGAATTCTTCTTATTTGATCCTAAGTATGTATTATACTCGATAACTTTTTGAAAGACACTGGTATATAGTGAAATGACTTAAAATTGGGAAGTTGATATGTAAACCATCAAAATTGATATGGACAACACAAAATCACATTTGTAATACCCGCAATAAGGGTAGCAACCGATTGGGTTGTCTCGTTCGGCAATCGGTTGGCTTGTTGTAGGGTTGTGGGTTGATGGGGAAGAGGGTCGACTTCTCGACCGATTGAGACACTCGGTCATGCGGTTGTTTGTGTGTGTTTAATTAATTAAAATGCATTTTTGTGGGGTATGTTTTTTGTAGTGTAGGTCGGCTTATTGTGTTTAAAAGGTTGGTTGTAGGTCGCAAGAGAGAAAAAGCTGATGTGACAGAAAGAATGAGGGTTGATCAGGGTTGTTATTAGGGTAGCCTAATATCACACAACATATTCATGTTTATGTTGTGCACGTCATTTTTTATAATGTACAAATCAGCTCGCAAAATTGAGGCACCTAGTAAGTACACTTATAAAAGGTGCATTGTTAACTTAACTTGAAACGAGTTATAAACACTTTGTTTTTTAGTAAGCTATAAAAATAAAACTTCGGATTTATTCTAACAAAGTTGAACTTTTTACTCACCAGAAGTGTGGAATATAACTTTTATTCTTGCTTTTAGATTCTCATTCTGTTTTTGCTCAAAAATATTATGTTCGTGAATAAGACTTACACCTTTAAATATCTTGAACGTGAATACATGATGCCTAATTAGTTAATTCAAAACTGTGGTTATTTATAACCTTTAGACATTTTAATCAAGGCATTATGGACATCCATGAAACTCCTATGAAGTGAAGATGTCTTTCACAACCATGAAACTCCAATGGACAACAAAGTTAAATGCTTAATCCTTAAAAGTTAAAACAGTGTTATGCTCGGAAGTGCAAAATCTACTATCAATGCAAACGTCGCTAGCATCCTTTTGTGGCGTTACAAGAAAATTGTTATTAGTGATTGCCATGTTTTAGTCATTAACAGCTAGAACGTGAGCACAACATCTGTGGTCACGATTTGGATGATCACTCAAGGCTGTCTCGCTCATCATACGAAAAGCTTGTCACTGACTACTTGACTAGTAACCAAGTCAATATTACAGGTTGTAAAGTTTGAAAAACTTTCATTTAAGGGTCAAAACTCTGCATAAATCCATCTGTTGTGGGGCTAAATCTTGTTTTGTTCTACGAAAGTACCATCGGATACGAAATCCTATGCTAAAACCATCGCTAAATACAGTTTTATAACGTACTCACGAGTCAAACATCGGAGAGTATGATTTGCCCTAAAGATGATCATTGATAACTTCCCACACATGTTCTCATATGTCTACACAGGTCTTACTTTTAAGTCTTGGCTAGCAGCTTAAATTTGTATATGTTGTTCAAAACTTGTATTTTAATTTCTCTAACATGTTATTGAGCATGTATCTGCAAGTCATTTTGGCATTACTAATAGACTTGGAAAATCAGTAATAACTTATCACTGCAAGAACCTGAATTTGGTCATAACTGCTCTCATCTACCAATTTTTACCATTGACCAAAAAAAAAAAAAAAATCGCGTGCTACTACTTCACCTTCTTTGAATCGGTTTATAGAGTTTAACTGTTCTGTTCTTGGCTCAAAACTGATGTGAGAGCCCAAGTGCCACAAGTGACCTTGGGGCTTCTTGGTTTTTGATGTAAAGATAGTTCAGAACCACATGTTGAGGGTTGGGTAGGGGTCCATCAGTGTAGACATTGTTGGGATAGCTCAATACTGTGTGCTGCAAGTGTTGCTACGGGAGGGTCCCGAGCTTCGTCTTCATTAGCTGTATAGATATTGCTGTAACTTGCATCTGGTGATCTGGGAATTCCAAAACCATGTACAACTGGTGTTTCCTGCAGAATTAAGAGATGATTATACACTTGTGAATAGACTAGAGGTTGCAAAATGAATGGGTTGTGTAATGGGTATAGTTTTTGAACCTTTAACTAAAAACGGAATAGATTAAGATTAAATGGGTCAAAAGTCGCCCAAAATGTTCTCAAATGTTAAAGCAGCCTCTTATATCGTTTTCTTGGCATAAGTAGATTATTATCTGCAAAACTATATCAAGCTTTAAGGTCTTTCTTACAAGAGATTTTATAGCTAAGTACTAAGACTTAATCCAAGCCGTCCGATACGATTTTGATCATGTCCATTTATTCTAGGTTGCCTAATGCTATTAACATGATACAATTATATATGGAAACTGAAGCAAAACAGAAATAGAACTATCTGAGTATTTGTTTCAATAAGTCCAATACAAATTAATAAAGGCTTTGTTGCTTACTTGATCTTGTCCAAACAGATTGTTCATTGCTTGATGGATATAAACTTGGAGTTGCAGTTAGAAGTGTTTAACCTGCAAAACAACACTTGCCAAGTCAAATTTGGTATACTGCAGATATAAGGAAGAAACACTTTGTATATTAGTGCCTTTTAACATGTAATGGCGAACTGAAGCGATACCACGAGGTTTTGTCAGTGACTAATTTTTATATACACGCAACATGTCAGTCACGAGTCTTCGCATTCTTATTCTGTCCTATACCGACTAAACAAAAAACTGGCATATATACAGATAACCTGCAATGGTGCTTCTTAATAAAAAGGATGAGCTTGTCAAATTAACTTGAGTTTCTGTGTTAGAAATATTTAGTCAACAATAAAAAACTACACTGGTAGAATAATCTTGGTGTCCCTGAATCCTTATAGCCTTTTCAGTTTTTTTTGTTTACAACACTTGACTCTCACATCATAAACTGACAATCATTCTAAATTTCAATCAAAGTCTCTCCAAAAATATGATGATCAATTAGGGGTCTCCTACTATTTCTTCGTAATTTGGCACATGCAGATGGCCATACAAAAGTTTTTGACAGTAAGAGAATACATGCAACATTTTCAAGTTCTTTTGCTTCAGAATATATAGGTTGCGTTTAGTTAGAGATCGTGTTCAAATCCCTAGCCTTTATTTCCAAAAAATTCTCCAGAACACACAAATCCCCTATTTACAAGGAAAATTACAAAACAAATTGTTGTTGTGTCCTTGTTTTCCTTTGTAATGGAAGACCCTCCCTTCCCTTCTTCAAAACAAAAAAAATACAAACATCAAATAAAAGCGTTTTTTTTTTTTTTTTTTTTTTTTTTTTTTTTTTTCTTTTTTTTTTTTTCAATTGTTTTTTGAAGATAAAATTTCCTTCCAAATTTCTATAAAATAAGAGATAGAAAACATGATAACTTTTTCTCAAACTAAACGCACCCAAATTTCTAAAAAATACGCATTTTTTAGGAAAATTATTGAAATTTAAGAAACATAGCTAAGGCCTCCTTTATTAACATTATTGGAACAAAACCAGACCTCGACTAATTAAGGTTTAAATGGTTATATGGGGTTGGAACAAGAGTGGCTTCTTGGTGAACACTATGTCACAGAAAAGAGATTTGGATCCCATAAGGATCATATACCAATAATTTTGGCCATTCACTTTACGAACCTAGTCTCTTTCTGGGAGGGGACTAATCTTATACCTACTCGCATTTGTGAATAACATAAAATGCTAACACTTGCCTGAAGTTGACAACCTCATTATTTCGATACACATATTCCCCTTCTTTCCATTCCCTTTAATGCTTTTTTCACGGCAATGCTTTCATTTATACGCCTCAAGGAATGATATCCAACAAGAACAGCATCGCGTCTTCCCATCCACTGAGTCAAAATGTTACTCCGTAGACCGTAATTCATTTCCTTCCAAATCATGTAAACTATAGGATGACAATTACAAACTTCGACCATCATTTTAATACTATCGCAAGAACGCAAACCTATGTATATATAGTCACTACGTTTTACGTGCCTAACAATTGTATTGCTAGTATATGCATGAACGCTACAGAAGAAAAGGGATATTGTTAAAGATGTTAGATCAAGAAGGATAACAAGTGACAACAACAACAACAACAACAACAACAACAACAACAACACAATTCAGATGATATTCAAAAACATACTGTAACGCTAATTTAAATTCCACACCGAAGATATCCAATAAAGATAAAAGACTAAACAGAAAACTCACTTTGATGATCCATTTTCTTCCCTGATGTGGCCAGAAGATGTACCTGCTAAATAAATTATGCAAAAAAAAAAAATAATAATAATAAATAATAAAAATAAAACTAACAATAGTATGTCACCTATTAATAGAAATGATCAAGATACATATAAAAACATTACGAGTAAAATAGTTCGTAATTAGGAAACGAATCAAATCTCGTATATAATACACGAAAACAAAGCTTTTGTGTTATAAATAGGCGAATCGTGGCGTGCCGTCACGATCAAGCCTCGCGTTTTAGCGGCCAAACAAAGCTTTTACGTTTTTAAAACGTGACCAAAGGCGGCATAAAATATGAAAATATTTATATATTTATATCATATTTCATTTATATCGAGTTACAAAAAAACGTTGTACATAATGAATAAGGTTAAAAAAACTATTCTTACATATAATATTCTTCATTTTAAAAAAAAAAATTATCGAAGTTGAATAAAAAAACTCGTCACGTCTCACGCCGTAGCGCGCCTTCTCTTGCCACATCTCATGCCACATCTAGAGTCGATGTCTTAGTCTATTTCGTAACGTGAAGGTCATGCCTCACGCTTTATCGACACCAAAGCACGCCTTTTAGAGCCATGGATCAGGCCATTCTATTGCTTAATTAAAAAGTCAAATTTAAACTAATTGGTCTAACACTTATTAAAATTTTAATAAATTTAATAAATATTCTTAGACTTTGTGCCTTCTAAACTTTATTTTCTTTTAAAACTCATTTATGTTGTTGCTATCTTATATACTAAAAGCTTAAGTAATCTTATAAATGTAAGTGGTCATAATAAATGGCTCATGAATTGAAAGTGAAATATGGATGCTTCATGTGTTAGTACATTGATTTAATAGTCATGCATAAGCATAAGTACATAGGAGATGAAGTGTTTGGTGCCATGAATGCATAAATTAAACACACCAATTAGTGGTTAGTCTTTTTACCTTCCCATCCATGAGTTACAAATATTTTATCAACTATATAATGTGTCAAAAATCACACACAACAAACCACAACTTCCTCCACACCGCATGCACATTGGGCTACACCTTATTATGGTGGTAAAGTAAGCATCATATCGTCTTACTTATTTAGCATATTGATTTATATTGTTTCATGTAAATTTCACGTGTGTTTTGTGTGTGTAACAATGTAGGACATAAAGATGGCGCTTAGGAGGTTTGGTAGTAACATCATCTTCTCTAATGGTTTAAGAGATCCTACACATCGTTGTCTTATCAATTAAGTGAAACATGCACGGACATTTTTACTTTGATCGAAAATGCAATATATTGATTAATTGTATTTAAGTTACTAACGATCAACTATATCTAATTGTTTTTTGTAGCACGTCAAGAATCATTAAAGAAAGAGATCGAGAAGTCACAAAAATTGTATCAAGAACAAAACATGCAAAAGGCCAACGAACAACAACGACAAAGACAACAAGAACAAGAACAACAACAAAAACAAGATCAACGCCACGGCCATCGGTCAAATGAATACTTAGCATTCATATTAATTGTACGTTACAAATTAAACATACAATATTTTACTTCATGTAATACTAATCGGCTAATACTATTGATTCGTTAACAAGTAAGTTTCTTGAAAATAATGTGACGAGCATTCAATTTTTAATCAATAATTATTACTACACTTTGTTGGTGCATTTTAATATTTTTGCTCTTAATGTAGTTTTTTGTCTTGCGGTGTCTTAATATCACTATGGAGATTAATTGATTATCTTAATATGATTTTAGTTTCATTTGTAGAATGACAAACAAATTTGGCAAAATGAAATTGTCATATTAGTTATTAAGAGTAGAAAAATTATATGTTGAGATTGATGTCTTCAAATATATTTATATATGCAATATGCTACAAATTAAATATACTGACAATATTGGACCTGTTTTCGCAACAATAAAAAAATATTGAAACTTAAATGATTTTTGTGGATAAAATAAAGTTCGAGTAACTAAGCATAGTAATTTGGAGTTACCGTATTTGATATGAAAAACCAAAAGGATAATTCATTGTCACAAGTTAGATCTCAAAATATAGAGAATATCACTTTGTTATCATTTTATATAAGGGTTACATTTATTTTGAAAGAACCGTATGCGTTTAACCTCCCTTTGACATTTAGCATGTAACTTATACATATTAAAAAATTACATGTGAAGAGACTCTTTTAAATGTAGCATCTTGAAAAAAGTCTCTTCACATATACTATTTTAATGTCAATAAACTATTTAAATGTGTGTTTTTTTTTGTAGCACGTCAAGAATCATTAAAGAAAGAGATCGAGAAGTCACAAAAATTGTATCAAGAATAAAACATGGAAAAGGCCAACGAACAACAACGTCAAAGACAACAACAACAAGAACAACAACAAAAACAAGAACAACGCCACGGCCATCAGTGGAATGAATACTGAGCATTCATATTAGTTGTACGTTATAAATTAAACATACAATATTTTACTTCATGTAATACTAACGGGCTAATACTATTGATTCCTTAACAAATAAGTTTCTTGAAAATAATGTGACGAGCATTCAATTTTTAATCAATAATTATTACTACACTTTGTTGGTGCATTTTAATATTTTTGCTCTTAATGTAGTTTTTTTGTCTTGCGGTTTGTTAATATCACTATGGAGATTAATTGATTATCTTAATATGATTTTAGTTTCATTTGTAGAATGACAAAAAAATTTGACAAAATGAAATTGTTATATTAGTTATTAAGAGTAGAAAAATTATATGTTGAGATTGATGTCTTCAAATATATTTATATATGTAATATGCTACATATTAAATATGCTAACAATATTGGACTGATTTTCACAACAATAAAAAAATATTGAAACTTAAATGGTTTTTGTAGATAAAATAAAGTTAGAGTAACTAGGCATAGTAATTTGGAGTTACCGTATTTGATATGATAAATCAAAAGAATAATTCATTGTCACAAGTTAGATCTCAAAATATAGAGAATATCAATTTGTTATCATTTTATATAAGGGTTACATTTATTTTGAAAGAACCGTATGCATTTAACCTCCCTTTGATATTTAGCATGTAACTTATACATATTAAAAAATTACATGTGAAGAGACTCTTTTAAATGTAGCATCTTGAAAAAAGTCTCTTCACATATACTATTTTAATGTTAATAAACTATTTAAATGTGTGTCATGCTTAGAAAAGGTGTGATAACATTACAACTTGGATATATAATGACGAAAATAAGCCAAATATTACGCTATGAACACTTATATACAACACATGTAATGGCGAAAATTAGTGTTGAACAATACACTAATAAACATTTAGATTAAGCCCGTGTGCATCACACGGGTATGAATGACTCGGTCTAAATATAAAAGTCACCAAACAACTAATTAAACTCATTCATAAACTCATGCAATGCTTACAAAAGTTGTGATACCATCACAACTTACAAACCTAATGACGAAAATAAATACCACACATTACACTATTACCAATTAGATAGAGCCCGTGTGCAACGCACGGGGTCTGAATGACTAGTTTGTTATAATCATTGTATGTTAAATAAATATATATACACAGAATTATAAATATCAAAATGAAAGTACAAGTAAATGTGATATATAAATGAATACATATGATTGTATATGTACCAACGAATCATGTTATTCCTCAAAATTAAGTAAAGATGTCTCGAAAAATATTTTTTACTATTCACATTCAATAACAACTCGCATTATTTATCTTTATAACTTTAACCGCTGAGATAAATTAAATTAACTTTTATATTAAAAACTTATGTACACACAACACACAATTACATATACACATTGTATGTCCAAATTCTGATAATACGACTAATGTTAAAGTCACATGCGAGCGTACGCGTCTACAACTATTACAAAAATAAGGAATCAAATATGGTAAAAGACACAATATCGTATCAATTGCCCGACAAAAGAATCATAAACGGATTTTCTTTTTAGTTTTTATTTTTTATTTCAAATAAAATGAATGAACGTAAAATGTTTATATTACCCCTTTTTATCAAAATATTTGAGTTATTGACGAGTAATACTACCCATGGCACATATGTTTGCGATTTTTTTTTGTTAAAACTTGTGGGTATAGCATTTCTTCAATGTGTCAAAAAGAATTTAGAGAACCAACTCATAGATGAACAAATTCAGTATATAATGGCAAATCATCACGCTATAAACCTACTGAATTTATAAAATTATTTTCAGCTTGTATAAACGTGTATAATTTATTATTTTATTAAATTAAATTGTCCTAATTGTTGAGGCCCTTAAACAATGATAGGATTTGTAAGCTTAAAAGAGATGAGTAAAGTACTTTAATCTTTGTTCACAGATTTCGAATGGAAAAAATTAGCTAATGGCAACCACATTTAGATTAATTAAATCGTTGTTATATCTTTTGTTACGTACTACGTATATTATACTTAAACCGTCAAATTTTACAATTTACTTTTGTTTACTGTTCAGGAATTTGAAGACAATAGCTTAATCTAAAAACAAAATATAGTCTCATAGATACTAAAAGCAATGTTCAATGCATGAGATTATTATAATTAACTGCTTAAGCCGCCTATTAGCATAAACAAATTTGCGACATGTAACAAAATCTCTAAGAAATTCCATTGTTATACAGAAAATACTCAAATAGACAATTGTAAGAGTTGTTATAAGCTAATATGAATTCCTAAAATGTTTCTTTTATTTATTTATTTGTAATCTATCGTAGAGTAAGTGGGACAATTCATTGTATATTTGTATCCATACTAATCTAATACACGGCCTACTTTTATATAGCAAATTAGCAAACTCATCTTAGCCCAAAAACTATGCTTACTAGTTACTACTTACCACTATTTTTATTGAGCACCTACGAGGCCTTGTTTGTTTTTTCAAAATAAGCTCTTATTGCCTCTTTTCACTTCTTTCTTCTGCGGGCGCGCAGAGGAACATGTTTATTTTTTTTTAAGACAAAATAGCTTCTTTTCTCTTCTAAAATTCAGACATCTCCTTCCTCTTATTACCTCTTCTTTCACTTCTTACATCTTCATTCACAAACCCTACATCTCTTTCTGAATATCCTTTTTTTTTTTTTTTACGTTTTCATTTGTTTTTTACGTTCTCGTCTGTTTTTTTACGTTCTCGTCTGTTTTTTACGTTTTCGTCCGTTTCTTACGTTTTCGTCTATTTTTTTTACGTTTTCGCCCGTTTTTTACGTTTTCGACCATTTTTTACATTTTCGTTTACTTCTTTTACGTTTTCGTCTTTTTTTTTTTACGTTTTTGTCTGTTTTTTTCATTTTCGTCCGATTTTTTACATTTCCGTCCGTTTTTTTATGTTTTCGCCCTTTTTTTTTTTACGTTTTTGCCCTTTTTTTTAATGTTTTTGTCTCTTTTTTTATGTTTTCATCCATTTTTATGTTTTCGTCTGTTTTTTACGTTTTCGTCTGTTTTTTTATATTTTCGCTCGTTTTTTTAGGTTTTCGTCCATTTTTATTTACGTTTTCTTCTGTTTACACGTTTTCGCCTGTTTTTTACGTTTTTGTCTATTTTTTATGTTTTCGTCCGTTTTTTTTACGTTTTCGTCTTTCTTTTACGTTTTCATCTGTTTTTTTACGTTTTCAACCGTTTTTTACTTTTTTGTTTGTTTTTTTTTTTTTTATGTTTTTGTCTGTTTTTTAACATAAAAAATAGGAGAAAACATAAAAAAAAAAAAAAAAAAAAAAAAAAAAAAAAAAAAGGGACAAAAATGTAAAAACCAGACGAAAACCTAAAAAAAACGGTTGAAAACATAAAAAAAGGACGAATACGTAACAAAACAGACGAAAACATAAAAAAGAAAACGAAAACGTAAAAAAAGAAAAAAAATGGACGAAAACGTAAAAAAATTTAACGAAAACATAAAAAAAATTGACGAAAACGTAAAAAAATGACAAAAACGTAAAAAAAAAATGGACAAAAACGTAAAAAAATAATGATGGAAACGTAAAAAAACGGATGAAAGCTTAAAAAACGGTCAAAAACGAAAAAAAAAAAAAGACGAAACGTAAAAAATGGTCGAAAACGTAACAAAACAGTAACAAGCGAACAAAAACGTAAAAAAACTTGTGAAAAAGGAAAAGGAAAAGAAAAAAAAAATACTTCAATAGCACAAAAAATAGTTTTGAAGAAAAAAAGGAATTAAGTACTTCAATAGCACAAAAAACAAACGGTCTTCTTTTTGCAGATGAAGAGCTTATATGTACCTCTTCTTCTGCAGACATGATTTACAGAGAAGAGGTAAAAGCTCTGAAAAAACAAACAACACCGTGACTAGAATAGAGCGTCATATTAATCTCTTTCCCTGAATAATTTGCATAGCCTAAATTGGTAGGGGGCTTTTTTCTTAAAAAAAAAATAATACTCCGTAATGAAGAAATGTGAAATATAAATTAGAAATCGACCAAAAACCTGTGTTCAGGTTTCGAATGAAACATGTAATGATATTGTTTGTGAACAATTTATACTTCAAAAATATTTTGAATTGAAAATCGTTATTTAATGCTTCAACTATGGCATTTAATATTTTAGCCTTTTAGGTACAACAGTAATAAGCTAGGTGAGCTTCAGGCCTTTGTAGATCACTAGTTTGTACTCCTATTCAAGTTGACACTCTAAGGATGGTGGCAATGGCAGCGGTATGGTCAGCGGTTTGGGTCATACCGCCGGTGAACACCGCTGCCACCTAGGCAGTATAGCCAGCGGTTTGGGTCATACCGTCGGTGAACACCGCTGCCACTCGGAGGTATGAAGCGGTATGGATCAAAATAGAGACGTTGGAGTATTAAATTTTCAACCGTTGTTCCTTTTTGTTACCGTTGGCTTGGCTGGGCTTCAAAAAAAAAACTAAAACTTTTTTGCCTTGTGTGTGTGCAGGTAGAGTAGAAGGCATGGTTGTATAATTTATGTAGTTGACTATTTTTAGTTTGTAGTTGACTGTTTTTTAGTTTGCCTTGTCTTTACCTACTAGCATTTTTGTAGTTGACAGTTTTTTAGTTTGTATTTTTTTAAATGTTATGTTTGTATAATTTATGAAAATAAAAAATAAAAAAATAAAATTAGTTGGGAGGTATGAAAAAGGCATGGTTGTCACTAAAAAGGGGTTGAGAGGTATGAAAAAAGTATGAATGAGGTGGAATGATATTATTAGTGGATTTAGGAGGTATGGGTGATTTCGAAAGCATGACTGCCACCCTTCTTAAGACCGGAAGTAACAATGTCGTGTGGTTGTTGTGTAATTGTGTGCTATATCATCGTCATATCAATATACACTCCTACCACCAAACCCTCCACCAAAACCCATAATGGTTACACCTTCATTAACCCACTTAAAAACATGCCCCAAGAAAATCTTGTTCGTCACCTTTTAACCCAAAAATTTAACCAACCACGCGCGGTGTTGGTGTATGCTTACTAGGGCCAGTCTTATATCAACAACTAGTTGTGTTATGGCCTAAAGAGAACTTCATTAGATTCACCATCTAGAGTTAGCCTATACGGTGCCATTTAGAAAAATATAATCCTATACATTGTTCAAACATCACATGAATGTCTTCATAAGAATCGCCATTTAAATCAAAACATATTAAACAATACAGCTTTCTCTGCATTAGAGTGAAATTCACTACCTCTAAGCCCAAAACTATACCTTATATAATGCCAGTCATGACATATATTTATAAGAGTTTACATATTTGATATTCCGAGATACTAATAACATCACCATTTTTCGCTTTTGTGTGGATGATCAAAAAACTGAACCAATATCTGTTGACAATGAGCAAAAACCACAATGCATTAGTAATGGTTCGAGTACAGTATAATAATAGTAGTAACAAATAACAGCGATAATAGATTAGGTTGGGAAGCAAGAAAGTGAAAAACACTTACAGCGATGTAGAGACATATTCCCAGTAGATTATATTCAATACTATATAAGATAAAGGCCCCGTAACTGATGACTCTAACGTAAAATCTCAGTTCTTGATTTTGGGAAATTATGAATTCCCTTTTCGTGTCACGTTTGTTGACATCAATTTGTCAAAAACTGGCGGTCTTATTCTCTGAAGAGGGGCTCGAAAGCATCTGATCCATCATACGATCACTATCAGAAAAATCATGAAAGACAAACGGGTCATCGTTTTCTCTCACTGGTGAACCACACATAAAATCCATATTCTCTATAAGATCTTTAACTTCATCAGAAGTAAGATCCATTTCCAGTGAATCTTCAGAAGTTGAGCCGTGCTCTACAAACGGTGGCTGATATTTCACAATCGCACCCTCACAAGGTTTAACCACCGGTTCACTATCTTTCTTAAAAGGGTTCAATATGGTATTGCAATTAAGTTCAGACTCGCGCCAGTTACTCTCTAATGACCGCATGGCTACGACTATAAATGACAGCATTTGTTGCTGGTTTTGTTCCATACCTTTTAGTTGGTCTCGAAGAACCAACATTTTATTTTGTGAAGTTGTCTGGTGTTGCCTTTGTTTTATGAGCTCATGCATCAGCGCATTTTTATCAGTTTTGAGACTCTCGACTTCTTTCCATAGCACAGCATATTGGTTTCCTTCGTTTGGAGTGGCGGTTATCATCTTTGGTTTAGTAGCTTTCTGCTGAGGCATGACTTGTGACGGTTTCTTTCTGTTGATTGACATCAGCAAATGCTTTTGGTCTTTTATAAATCCCTCATTTGCAAATTCCCATCTATCTGTATCATTCTTTTTAAACCCCTGAAGCAATTTTTTAGTCGAAGATCATTAGGCTGAAATTTTAGTTTCTTTTTCCAACAAGGACATGTAAGACAAATATATTAGCTAAAAGTCATGGTACCGATAACAAATATTAAACATAGCAACATATAGCAAAATAATTGTGTCTAATCATAACTTATCAAATAAAACTGTTTCTTAGCATTGTCACAAACCCTCAAATCATATCTAAATCACGAGTTTCATTGATAGATTGTTCATAAATACATGTACATAAGTAACATAACCACACAAAGAAAAAACTTGGTTTTAATCAACAAAGGACCATTGGCGGTTGGCCTAGCAGTATGTGAGTGGCCCACCAACCAATAGGTTGTGAATTCAAGTCTCGGCTGAGACATGTGTGAGCTAATTATGTGGGTATGATAGGTTTGTGAATATTGCCTTTCTTAAAATAAGGACTTTGTTTTAACCCCAGTTAATCGAAGACCAGTAACATTTGTACTACAAATCAAAACACAAATTCAACATTAACAAGCCTTTCAAGGGCTTTTTTAAGTTCCTGATATACTTATCGGTTTCACAGACGATAAGCAGTTTTGCAGGGTGACTGGCCAAGATTGCTTATCCAAATTGTTAATCTCATTACTATGCATTAAAGAGTGAACCAACTTAGTTTTTGTAACCTGGGTAAGGATGTGAGAAAAAAACTTAAAATGAGAAGAATGAAAAATAACCGTAACCGCATATTATCGACTTGAATTAGATGCGTCTGTGTTCATTTAGATGCATCACAATTAGTTTCGAAAGTGATTTTAAATTGAAAATGATGCAAAGCAGTACTAGCAACAAATTTGAATTGTTAATCTCTAATGTGCAGTTATAGTTATTTTTCATCGAGCTGTTTAAAGTTGCTTAATGGATTTTTAAATTTCTAATTTAAAGTGCTTATCTACATTAAAATTAAGCACTTTAAAAGAATTACAGAAGTGATAGAAAAAATAAGAACTTACATAGATATTGAGTTGGCGTTGGAAGCTAGAGAAAGTATTATGCTTAAAATATTTAGGAAGCAATTGAGAAGTAAACAAAGATTCATTCCAAACAATGAAACTATCATTAGCAAGACTCCATGATATCATATAATCAGTTGTTGGGTCATCCACCATCTCATAACATTTCAATATAAACGGTGCTATATTATTATTATTCTTCACCATACTGTAATTCTTCTCTAAAACAATTTTGAGATCTATTCTTGCAGAGTATTTGAAATTTCAAACTGGAACTGAAACCTTAATATTTTATTTAATGGTACGAGAATCGAGGAGACTTTGACTCGGGGTCACCGCTATCAAATATATCTTCTTTCTTTTTGTTTGCCTTTTCAGTGGGAAATATCTTGGTCATTCAGAAACTAATCCTTTTTTTTTTCTTTCTTTTTTTCTTCTTGTTTAAATCTAGGGGTGATCATCGGGCTGGAACCGACCCGTGTTGACCTGAAATTGACATAGCCCGAAACCGATTAATTGGAAAACCAAAACCGAGTCCTGACAATCCCAAAAACCGTTTAGTCATGGTCTGTTCGGTCGGTTTAGTCGGTATACTAGTTTATTTTTTCGGTTATTGTCCCGTCCTGACAGTCCCAAAAATCGATTAGCTGAAAAAACCAAAACCGAGTCTCAACCCGAGTAGCTCAGTTTCAAGACGGGTTTTTCAAGATTTTGGGATTCGGTCGCCCCTATTTAAATCTATTAATCAAAAATTCAAAATAGTCACGTGTTTTATATTAGTTTTGAATAAATTTTTTCTCAAAAATCTTTGATGTAATGAAAATAAAGCTAAATATAACATACACTTAAATAACAAAAAAAAGTACTAAAATGTAAAATATCAATTTTAGCGATTTTATAAGTGCAACTTTATTTAGTCGAAAATGACTTACGATAATTTAACTAATGTTTTACAAGTTATATCAAAGTTCGTCTCATGGTTTTTGAGACATTTTCGTCAATAAGTTATTGTTGTTAATTTAAATAATTTGAGAAACTTATCAATAACTAGTGTAGAACTCAAGAATCACCTTCTGGAGGACGAGGTTGACCAAAATATGCCATTATTCTAGAGAGAGAAAGTAGAGAGAAGGTGAGGTGAAACAAAGATACTTTTATTATGATAAATTATGTTGCACACCCACACCCCTCAAGTGAAGCCTTGAGAGGTATTTATAGGCCTTACATAAGACAACTTTTACAATATTACATTAGTAGTCCCTGCACTTTATGCATTCTAGTTGTCTACTCCAATTCACGTAAATATCGCTCAGCTTCATTTCTAACAATCTCCCTCCAGCTAGAGATATACGTGAATTGGTTACAGTGATTCCTAACAAGTAAAATAAAACAATCAAAGTAAGCGCATCAATGCTGAGGAAGACTTCATAGCTCTTTTCTTCATAAATATCCCCAGCAATCTTTGTTTACTTGTAGACGAATCACTTGCTAATCTAATTGGGTTATTACTCCCTCCCAATTAGTAAACCATTTTCTTTTACATGCTCCCTCCCAAATGGACAACCCGTTTGATATAACCTTGATGCTTGTCGAAGAAGTATCTTTGAATTCTGCCCATATAATCTTCAGTCTCATGCACAGCGGAAAATGAATCTTAGACTGATAATATGTAACTTCTTCACAGGTTTGTTTGGGGAGCATCATATCGTCATCTTCAACTCACTTAGAATGCTTTCAGTTCTTCAATAAAAGCCCCGATGTACACATTTCTCCCTCCTGGATGATGACGATCTCTAGGAATCATCATAAATATGTGTACATAAACATATCAACTGGAAGCAACATACAAATCAATACCCCATGAGTGAAATGGCAATAACTATTCTCTTTACAATTCATCTCAGATCAACCTCTTTTTACTTCCATTGGCTAATAGTAAGTGACCACGTGTGGAGACAACCCGATATGACAAACTTGAGTGTGAAGTAAAATTCTCCAGACTTGTGACTTACGCTTGTACTATCCTGCTGATTAAGAACCTATACTGAGCACAACAACATTACTCCTTACAATATAGGTAGTGGCATATACCCAACCATCCATCCTTTATTGTATATCCGTCTCTTGAACAATCCACAACCTTTTGTGACAGTGAGCACTACAACGTAACTCCTTAAAGTGATAGCTATTGTGAGCATTAAGAACCAACTTATGCGTTTATAGATCTCACACATAGCTAGATGTCCAAGTCTTAATCACTATCCCATGAATGCTCAAACAAGGATCTTCAAAAGTCTTGCATCCAACCAACCCCTAGACCTTGAGATACTAAGTACACGCACCCGTGAAACGTCACTTCAAGCTCAAATAAGTAATAAACAAATTATCCCCGTAGTTACCTTTTGATAACGTTCAAAATTTAGCCATCGATCTTTGGCGAATCTTGATCAGGATCTTTTAAGCAATTCGTGGCGTGTTTTTGGTGAAGCTTGACATTCAATCTCGTTGATTCGTAGTGATTTCGGATTTTCCCTCCAAAAATATAATTGGAAAATTTTCTCCCTCAAAATTTGGAAATCACTAAGAAATACAATGCTGAGGTTACCAGAAAAATTTGAGTATTAAAAATTTCTACGCAAAATTTCACCTAAAAAATTTGAATTTTGGCCTAAAAAATTGAATTTCAGGCCAAAATTTTCAACGTTATATCAAAATTTGAATTTCGCGTAAAAATTGAACGTTTAGTCTCCTCTCAAAAATAAATTTTACTCAAATTTTCCCGCCATTTTTTTTTTCTTTTTTTTTTTTGTTTCTTTTTTTTTTTTTTTTTTTTGCTCGATAAGAATTCCTAACTCGGTAACCCCTTTGTAACTCGATAGAGCTAGAGAAATTTTGGCAGAGTTTCGTTTAGTGTTAACCAAATAAAAAACCTTACTCGATAAATGATAAGGTGAATGCCTAACTCGGCAGAAATGGCTAACTCGCAAGAAGTTTTCTAACTCGCTAGATTCCTAACTCATCAATATCCTAACTCGCCAAAATCCTAACTCGCCAGAATCCTAACTCGCCAAAATCCTAACTCGCCAGAATTCTAACTCGCCAAAATCCAAACTCGCAAGAATCCTAACTCGCCAAAATCCAAACTCGCAAGGAACCCTAACTCGCCAGAAATTTTTCTAACTCGCTAGAATGTAATCCTAACTCGATAAAAACACTTCTAACTCGAAAGAATGGCGATGAACAGTACCAGATCCGCTTATTTCACCCAAAACACGATTTTTCACCCAAAAACACCACGATTCGCCCCCGGTTAGCTCTGATGCCAATTGTAGAACTCAAGAATCACCTTCTGGAGGACGAGGTTGATCAAAATATGCAATTATTCTAGAGAGAGAAAGTAGAGAGAAGGTGAGGTGAAACAAATATACTTTTATTATGATAAATTATGTTGCACACCCACACCCCTCAAGTGAAGCCTTGAGAGGTATTTATAGGCCTTACATAAGACAATACAATATTACATTAGTAGTCCCTGCACTTTATGCATTCTAGTTGTTTACTCCAATTCACGTAAATATCGCTCTGCTTCATTTCTAACAACTAGTTATATCACAAATTTGTATATATATATATATATATATATATATATATATATATATATATATATATATATATATATATATATACATATATTTATACATACATATATATATATATATATACATATGTATATATATATATGTATACATATATGTATATATATATGTATATATATATATATGTGTGTGTGTATATATATATATATATATATATATATATATATATATATAGGGGAAGGTTAATGTGAGAACTTTCTTAAAGTTGTAAAAATGAGAACTATTCTAAAATACCATTAAAACATTGATACATAACCATTTTAGCAAAGATGCACCAAAATATTATACATTAATACAAGTTAACATTAAATCGACTAATAACCAACTCATACATGAGAAACGGATTACTGATACACAATTAAAATTTTGATACATATACATTAAAATCTCAAAAAACTAATTTCTTACACATAAATTGATACACCTAATACACAACAACCACTAAAAACTTGATACACAATACTAAACCTTGATACACATTACACGTTCAATCAAAGTGTATCACTTAGTTTACGTCAATTTCATAAGAAAACCCATCAAATCTTTAACAATTTTAGTTGTAATTAATTATGTTTTTATTTTCTTTTTAGTTGAGTGTCTTTTGCGAGATTTTGGTTGGTTCTCATTTTTACAACTTTAAAAAAGTTCTCATTTGATCTCAATACTATATGCCACTTGGCCAAAAGAATGCCACGTTAAAGCCAGCTCATCAAAACACGCGCCTTGCACACATCTCGCTCTTATCTTCTGATTCAAAACACACACATCTTCAAAATTTCAACCCAGTCAAACCTATAATCACGCCTCCAATCACGCAATATAAATTCAAATCCATAAACACAGACGTCTGATCAATCAATTCAAGCGTGATGTGTGTTTTAAACGGCACATATACGTACCCTAATTTCACCCAGTTGAGATCGACTCATCAGTTAATGAAGAACCCTAATTTCAGAAAATACGTAATCGATGGCTTGACTGATAACCAAGGTACAAATTGTTGATTCAATATCTTTTGGCATTAGTCATATTTGCAGTTTTAATTAAAATAACTATGTCTTACATGATAAAACCTGTGGTAAATTCTTTATACATGAAAGGTGTTTGATGAAATGTTTTAGAAGAATTTTGGTTCTTATTTGATCTATTGACATGCTATATTATCATATGATATGTTTATTTTAATAGGTAACAAGCATGTTTTCCTGTTTGGTATCCATAGATGCAACAAGACGAATAATAACAAGGGTAATAAGAAGTTTTTGTTGCCGTATAGGTTTTAAGTGTTGAGGGGAATGGGTGACAAATAGCTAGACAACTATACGAACGGTAAACGAAGCCAAGAGATAGTCTTAAATTTCAAAATGTCAATATGACCAAGAGAAAGTATTGTATTGTTTAATTGTTAAAATCGGTGCTTACATTATAGGAACTAAATAACTACTAATAATGTTTATACAAAGGACTAAATAAAGAAATTTTGGAATGTAAGTCATATGGAAGATGATAAATCCATAATTATTTCAAACATGTTTTGTATTGTTAGATTTTGTCTAAAATTTTGTTCTTTTTTTTTAGCAGATTCATCAATGGAAGCCACGTCTTACAACCCCCAAGACACCCCACTACAAACATTGTTGAGAGCACGACACCAATGATGAAAAGTACAAAAGAACTTGAAAAAAAAAGAGCTGGAGAAAGCTCCTAAAGTTAAAGGCTAGACCTTTGAACAAGAAGGTAATACAAATGAAAGTTTACTTATTTTATTTAGTTCTGAGTGTTTAGGATTGCTTATTTACAAGTTGAAAAAGTGAAAACAAAATTTTTTCAAGTAAAGAAATAGATTTTATAAGCGGATAATGATAAGCTCATTTCATGTTACTTGCTTTTCAATTCCACAATTTCTCTAAGTGAAAAACAAAATTTTTGAGCACCGTTATGATCTTTGTGTCATTCAAGGGATATACTTTTACAATGCAGTGACAGAGGTCCATCTAAGTTTGGATGATGCAACTAGCGTATAGTCTAAAAGCCTAAGCAAGTTTGGATGATCCAAATATTCATATAGATTCAAACGAAATAATTTTGTTCTATCTTCCGTATACTATTCTTCTTTTCTTTGTGCAGTAGCCAAGTCAAGTCCTAGTATGAATTAGTGAAGAGCACAAGCAAGTGGACTACAACAACGAGTAGGATAACTAAGACAAGTTGTTGTAAGGCCGACTCCAATTTATAATTTGTCTTAGTATATAGCTTACACTATATGTTTTCACGGGGTCATTTAATGAATCTTATGATCTGCTTAATGCAGAGTCGCAACAAATGGTTCAAAAAGGGGCCCCGGGCATGTGCCACAACACATTCACGGTCGTATATTTGACTGCTCAATTATCAGTTACTTCACATGTAAGTCAATGTTATTGAAATGAGTACGCAAATAAACTTTCATTTTGCGATTGTATTGATATCTTAATGTAGACTTTACTGCTACATAAAGTCACTATTGATTCATCCACTCCGAGTCAATGTTCAGAATGTTATTCCTCTGGTCATACCATTAAATAATACATGTGTGTTATGGGTATTCCTTTCACTTGGATGATGACATGCCTATATGCGTTAGAAATAAGTAAGTTAGAACATGCTTATCATTAAGTCATTTTTTTACTCTAGAATGAGCGTATACACAGTTTCATTCAAATACTCAAACATGCTTTTCCACTTTAACAATAGGTAATCCCAAACACCCCTGAGCAGTTTTTATTATTACGATGAACAAGGATCACTTTGAAAACAATTTGCTAGTTTCTAACGCAGATAAACAATGACGAGAATTTTATTGTTACAATTTTGGAAAAGCTTAAAGAGATTGATGAATATGAATGAGCACTTAGGAAGGAAGTGTTTGCTAGAGAGTATGCTTTGAAAGTTCCGCTACAATTTAGTAAAATTTGACCCTCTGTGTATGCATACAACTATACAAGATGAGTGTTCTATAAAATATTTTGTTACAATCCGAAGTTAGTGCATATGAACAGAGCCAACTCATACTTATGCCCTTTATTAGCTATAGATATATTGGGCCTTTATGAGCCAAACCAAAACTCAAGTTTATACGAGCCTAAATATGCAAAAGGTCAGTCCTAACTCGGATTTCACTATTTCAGTCTTGAAACGAGGATTTCAAGATCCATACTGTTTTTAAGCTTCGGCTTAGCCTGCCTGAACCAGGAACTCAGGCTGTGATGGTTGATCATCGCCGTGTTTAGGACATTTAGGCTGGGCTTTAGCCTCGCTATGCACCTATGCACATATGAGTTAAGCCAATACAAGCATATATTTATAAATGCAAACCAATTAGTCCTAAATCTGTCTGTAAGCTATATAAAAGCCATTAACAAAAGACATAAATATAGGAATTTGAACTATGAATTTTTTCTACAAGCTTTATACTAACAGGTTCCCTACTACAGAATCTCAATCCCGGAATTGGATAAATATCTCTTTCATGTATAAAAACTTGAAGAGAGCATTGACGTGAATAACTTAACACATTGTATTTCAGTAGACAACCAAATTGTTTTGCTTTTATAGAAATTATGTTTGTTTAAATGAAAAAAATTATGACCGTAGATAAGATTATGATAGTTAGAAATTCAAGTTGAAAGGTTATTAGATTTTGTGTCTATTAATGTTTGCATTTTTTGATCTTACATAATTCACGTCTAATACATGTTTAGTATATAAGAAGTAATATCTAAACTTTATGTTGAAAAGTCTTTCTCTTAATAATAATTACAGGCAAGAAGATCATATGAAAAAGTTGATATGTGCAAATATCAATTACATCCGTGTATAATGGTCTTATTTACCATTTTTTTTGGAAAAGCATTTCTTATAAAATAACTACCGTAATTGATTAAAAAAAAAGGTTTTGCTCTAAAACTGTATGCTACATAATATATTTGATTTCAATAGTTGGAAAGGAGGGAGGAAGAGGTTGGCAAAGTTTTATGGGTCAAGTTCTTGAAATATTTGAGGAAACTGGTGGAAAATTTTGGGGTTGCTACTTTTCAGAAACTTGCTAATTGTATATTTAGTGTGTAAACAGGAAGCTCAGAGTGAAGCTATACTATCTTGGTCACTCCTTTTGAGTACCACCAATGGAAAATAAGGTAATCCAAACGCCCCCTAAATATGCCACGTAATATCCTTGCTATATGATCATAAATGACCTAATTCTTACGTAGTCATCATTTTCACCTGTTCGTCTTTGACATGTGTTCGATATTTTACTGTCATGAACTCATGATGTTCATACATATATGTGACATTGCAGTTGTGGCGGTGGGCCATTATGCTGGCACGCGAGGAAAGGAGAAGGCGAATGTGGCAACATGAGGTTCCTTTTAAAGCAGCAAAACTGGTGAGCAATATCAACACTTTCAATCTAACATGTACAAAATTAAGTCGGTTTGTGTGGCGGAAGATCAATAACATTTCTGGTTTGATGAAATGATTGATATCTATTCGAATACAAGAAAATGGAAATTTTTTTAAAAAGGTTGGTATCAGTTGTGTTTTATGACAAATGGTTTAGAAAATATCAAATTCTAATGCATGTGGCTGATTGTGAGTTTTGTATGAAACATATGATACACATGGGAGAATAATCATTAGTGATTTAATGTGTCACATTAATAATCGTCTACATGAGTGAATGAATGCACTTTTAGGAGAGTTATCAGGTTCTCTTCATATGAAGTCCACACCGCAATAATAGAATGTGATAAGCGTGCATGGTCATATTTGCTTCTGAAATAAAATTTTATGGAGCTGGAAAAGGATATCTCTATACTTTTTTATGGATTTAGTTGGGAAAAATGTTTTCTTGAAGCGATTGAGTTGTTATTTCACTATTATTTAACATCAGGTTTGGGTTAATTCTAACATTAATAAGTTGTTTTGTTACAACGATGTATCTAGATCTCGATCTTTTTGGAACTAAAAGCGCCTGCAAGGTATGCACCTATTTCTTTTAAGTAAAATTGCTACATTTCCTACTTTATGTGACAAATTTCAAGACAAATTTACTGAACAATCATGTTGGTATGTAAGCATTTTATGAGTTAAATCAAAATGAATCAGCTCCAAGCTTGGCTCCAACGGATCAGTTTTCTTCTAATTCGGAGACATTGTTACTTGAAAACAATTCATGTACAACTGGTCTTGACAACTTTAGCGCCTAATGAAACATCTCACATAGATAGAAAAATCTATACTCATATGGAGTGGGATATGGAAGAATTCACAACAAAGTGCATGGGATTGGAATTGAGACCAACACTTAAACATGGCAAAGTCAGTGTCTTTCTTTTGTCATGTAACGGTTATTTTTTTACTGTATTATCCATGGTGACTAATGATTTGTTGGATCATATTGATGCGTAGGGATTGCACCAAGCTTTACCTCTCGAGGGATCTCGAGAAGCTTACAACCCCCACCAGGCAGTGTACCTGATCGATGTAGTATAGTATAATGACAAGTACCGGGGGATTGATCGTTCAGCTAGGAATAGTGTCGCTAGGATTAGAAAACCTAAATATTAGATCTAGAGATGAGGGATGATTCTTTTTGTATTTTTATGAAAGCAAATTAAAATCTCGGGTTTTGAAGGATTTGGGCGGAATTAGTTGCTAGTCAACTAACCCAATACTAAAAATGCAATCAAAATAAAATACTAAAAATGAAAATAAACTATATTAAACTAAAGTTGTGAGCAATATGTGGGAAAAATGTGTTTACTTAGATTTCACTACTCCCTAGATATCTTTTACACGTTAATTACTTGTTATAGTTGCGTGGATGATGGATTGTATTCCTTAATACCATTCATGGGGTGGCGTACTTACTTCCCCAATCCTATGAGTGCCTACTTCACTCCTATGTCGAGCCTGCAAGAAGCTCCTAACATGGGATCATTAGAATTTACTCATGCATTAAATACAACCAATAAAACCTGGTACACATCGGTTCATGTTTCCTAAGACGTTCAAGCATGTTACACAATGGAGATCTGTCAGTTTTCTTAAGCCTAACATTGAAATCATTCATCCAATACAATCATAAACAAGTAATCAACACATAATCAACATCTAGGTTTCATTAGATCTAAGCAAACACAAGATAGATCTAGCCTAGCATGTTGAAATCAAGACAAGCACAAGATATAGACAACCAACACATAGACATATTGATTGAATGAAGAAAAGACTTATCTCAATAGCACATGTAAGGATTCAAGGGTTGAAAACCCTTGAAAAACTGTAAAATTCGTACAAGGTTTGGCCTTAGGGTTTCTCCACACTTGTTCCTTTTAATGAATGAAAATTAGAAAACTATATATAGATATTAGGAGGTGACGGCGTCAAGAACAAACTTGTGACGCCGTCATCTCGCCGCCAAATAAATCCTCGGACTGCCTTGATCTATATCTGACGCTGTCATGTAGTCCACTTTTGCAGGCCGTCACACATTTAACTCTTGACGCTCTACTTGTGACGCCTTCATGTTTGTACTGGGTCGTCATGGTTTTTACTCTTGACGCCATCAAATACCTCCTCTTGACGCCGTCAAACACTGTTCCAGCATGAAAAATTAAGTCTTTGGCGTTTTCTTCACTTTTATGCTCCAAAAACGTCCGAATTGCTTCCTTTTCCAGATTTCACTCCCAAAGTACCTAAAATCACAAAAGGAACGATTTAGGGTAATATTTGATCAAATAAATTCAATTCCGGGCTTAAATGACCCCCTAAAAACGGATCATTTTTCGCCTCATCACATATTAACAGGGTTTAGTGTCATTTGCGCTATACTTAATATTAAGTGTTGGGAACATACTTTCGTATTTTTTCAAGTCTCGGTCATTACCTTTTGTAATAGGTTGCTTAGTTATTTATTTCTTTATGTTTATGTTACAAGGCTTATGTATTAAAGTCCAATGGGCCTTGAAGCCCACGTTTTAGATGAATGAGGGAGGAAGGGAGTGTTGCCCTACTCCTCCCCTATATATACTAAGCTTATGTAACCTTGAATATTGTTGGTTATTTGAATATCTTAATGAAACTCTTGTTCTTTCACTCTTCATAATCTTATAATCAACCATCTCTTATTCTCACCTTATTTCTTATAATTGTGTTTACAAAATGGTGACCTAACAAGTGGTATCATTCGCCTAATAGAGATTGAAGTATTTTTCTTGGTTTTAACGTGGGTTTAAGGGTGTCTTTCATCATATTTTTGCTTTTTTCTTTGTTTCTTACACTCAAATCTTGAAGCTTGGACAAGTTTTAAGGTTGATATAGTGTTTAGAAGCTTAGATTTTGCATAAAGTATTGATCTTTTATAGTTTTTAGTACTTTTTCACCTAGTTTATTGAGTTTGGTAGCTTCTTTGTTATTGGAAAACTAGTTTTTGGTAGCAAAATCTTTCATATTTAGTGTTTTCTATGTATTGGTGAAGTTACTTGATCAAAAGAACCTTATTTCTACGCATTTTTCTTCAAAAAATTTGAGTTTTTTCAACTTTCTGGTCATCCTACGCGTAAGATTTGGTGAATAGTATGATTTCAAAGCTGTCAACAGTACTTTCTGTCCTTTCTACGCATAACTTTGGCCAAAACCCCTTTCCTACGCATGACTTTGGCCAAAACCCTCTTTCTACGCATAAGTTGTTATTCTACGCTTAAATCCTACGCGAAAGCTTTATTCCTACGCCAAAGTTCTACGCTGAAGTTTCATCCTACGCAGAAGTTGACTTTCTACGCAGAAGTTTGATCTTACGCATAAGATTTAATCTTACGCGTAAGTTACTGATATCTACGCTTAAGTTTCATCTAAGGTCTTCTCCTCGTGTTACGGTGACTCAGTACTTCCCTAGCTTGGATAAGTTAGTGGAATACTTCGACTACGGATAAGCTTAAAACTTACGCATAAGGAAAATCTTACGCATAACTCTCAAGTTTACGCATAAATCAACCTTACGCGTAACTTTGAAGTCTACGCATAAGTTAAGTTTTACGCGTAAGATTTCAACTTACCCCAAGGATTTTTTATCTTAACCAAAGGAACGTGCATTTCAATCTTCTACAAAGATCCATTATTACACAAGTGTTCTAAAATGTCTCAACCACCACATTACTACTTCTCTAATCCTCAGCAACAACAACATCAGCAGTATCCGCAACAACAATACCATCAACAACAATCATATCAATAACCGTCACAATCACACTTTCATCAACAAACGTTTAATCCACAACCACAATATCTCATGATGCAAGAACATCAAATCATTCCTCAACAACAACCATATCAAATGTCACAACAAAACACTCAGTTTTCCAACAAACAACCTCACTGGTTTGATAGAATGTGCGAAGTTATTACAACTCAACAATCCAGACATGAGGTAGGATCACTTGAAACACCTCCAATGCTAACACCTGGGAACTATGTTCAATGGTCAAGTCGATTCTTACGATTTCTTGAACTAAAGAAACCTCATGGGAAATTCTTGAAACAAGTGATACTTGAAGGACCATTTGAGTGGCCAACAAGACTTGAAATTGGTGATCCAACTGCCGATCCTCCACGTGCTCCTGCAGAGAAACCTGTTCCAGAATCTCAACTCACAGAAGAACAGAAATTACATCGTGAAGCTGATGAGTATGCGATGGCCTATATACTTCAAGGAATACCTAATCCTATTTATCGAAGTGTCGATGCTCAGAAAACAGCCAAAGCTATGTGGGAACATGTTCATCTCCTTATGGAAGGCACTTAATTGAACAAAGATGATATGTCCAAACTCTACATGGAATACACTGACATCACAATTGAACCAGGAGAGTCACTTGAATCCTACTATCATCGTTTCACTAATGTGGTTAATGATTTGGAACGACACAAAATTACAGTACCAAGGATAGCAGTGAACTCCAAATTCTTCGGTAGTCTTGGTCCGGATTGGCATAAATATGTGACATTCGTTCGACAAACCAAAAATCTTCATGATGCACCATATGGATTGTTGTATGATTTTCTGAAACACCATGAACCTGAAGTGGAAAAAGATCGAGCTCTTCGAGGAGGATACTTACCATCACCAACACCAAATTCTTTGGCACTCGTAGCTCAATCTAACTATGCTCCACCACCAATGTCAAATCATGCATATGTTCAAGAGCAAAACTACTTCAGTTATCCACAATCTTCTACCTCAAACCAAATGGTTCCTTATGATTCATCTCAACAGAATACTTCTACTCAACTTGTTCCATACAACAACAATGATGCAGTGTACTACTCGAACTCCAATGAAGATGACGATGAGGAGTTTAATACGTTGAATCAGGGACTTGCTCTTATTGATCGTGCTTTTAGCAAATTCTCCAACAAAACAAACAACCGTCAACATTCATCTTCTAAAACAAGGAATCAAGCTATTGTACATGATGGAAGGGTAGAAATTCAGAATCGTAACTCGGGAAGATCTGGTTCAGGAAGTTCTTCAGGAAATTTTGGGAATGGTCAGAGGTTTAACAACAATGGAGGGTTCAGGAACAACTCAGGTCCTTCTCAGCAAAGGTCTGAACCAGTTGAAACTAGGAACTCAAACTCTGGGAATGCAGTGTGGTGTTATAACTATAATGAAAAAGGTCTTATAGCGACTGCATGTCCTAAACCAAGAACTCGGGGTAGTAAGTTTCACAAGCAGGCATTAATTATGGCTCTCCAAGATGAAAAAGATGGACATTTCACTGAGCAGGAGAACAATTTCATGGAAAATGTGAACAATGACGATGACATGGAAGATCTGGAAGCTAATGCAGCTGTGATGCTTATGGCCAACATGCAGGAACTTCAGTTTAATGATTCAGGTCCAGTGTATGACACTGACGGCTTGTCTCAGGTACATGACCTTAATGCATGCCTAATACATGACATAGCCTCACCTTCTGCTTCTGAATCAGATATGGCGCAAGTTGCTCCATCTGACTCATCTTCATCTTCTCAAGCAGATGAACAAATAAGCACAGTTGTCATATTTGATGATGACACAGTTGTTTCATTTGATGATCCTATTGAGAATGATAAAAATGATCATATAGAACAACATGAACCATCGTTTGATCCAGACCCTGATCTCATATTGTTATCCAAACAACTGAACGCTCAACAATTGTAAATCATAAAATGCAACGAGAAAAACAAAGCCTTAAAAGAAACAAATGCGTCACTTGCAAGAGATATTGAGTGTTATAAAATACAACTTTCAAATCAGGAAAACAAGGTTAAACACGCAAAAAGTTTTGAAAAAGCTTTTCAAGAATCTTACAACAAAGAGCAAGATCTTCAATGTAAAATGCAAGATTTAATTGAGTCAAACGGAAAGTTGGTTTCAAAACTTGAAAGTGAAAAGTGTGAACTGAAAATAAAAGTTGAACAACTTCAAAAAGTACTTTCAAAAACAGAAACAGAATTGTCAATTTGCAAAAAGGATTTTTGTGAACATAAAATACGAAAAAGGAAGTATATAGATAACTTAATCGGTGAGATTGTTGATCTTGAAAAATAACTCAAATAATTTCGTAATATTGTTTACAAAACCGGGGGCTCTGTCACAACAATTCAGAAATTTACTTTAAAACCGAGACCCGATAAAGGATTTGCACTTGGTGATTTCAGATCTATGTTTCTTCACACAGCATTCAAAGAAATTCCTAAAATTTACAGTATGGACCATTTGCTTGATAATACGATTGTGCGTACTGTTGTTTATGATACTGAGGAAGAGGAAGAACTTGAAGATGATAGTCGATCAAAAATGAGTCAAGTTGAATATTGGACACCATATGATTATTCAAAAGCTCCTCATATTTCTAAATCTTTTGTTACTCAAAAGGACTTACCTGAGAAATCATGGTATGTCACTGAGTCATATGTTTCATCGTCTAATGCGGCCCCTGTCCAAACTGTAGCACAAATAAATGGTCCTTTACCATCCTCTGGTGAAGTTACACCTTTACCAAAAAGTTGTCGTGTCTTAAATTATTACAAAACTTTTATGGAAGACATCGAAATTTTGGAGGAAACAATTGAACGTAATTCTGAAATAAAAATTGAAACTTTTCAATCTGCTTACGAGCAAGAAAAGAGAGATATTTTTCAAAAACAAATCTTGCCAATTGTCAAACACCTCCGTCTCTGTGCTACACGTTGGGAACAGGAACTTCAAAACAAGGTCAAAACAATGATACACGTTTTCAACTCAACTGAAAATGCGATTTTGGTTCAAAAGCAAAGAAATATAATTTTAAAAGATGATGCTGATCGACTCTTGGAACAAGTTCTCAATGCTGATATTTTGTCTGTTATCATGAATGATCTTTATAAATCTGGTACTTCTATGCTTATGGATGATCTTTGTGTTGATAAAAATTTGTTGAATGTGGAAATAGAGACACTTAAACATGAAAATGACATATTGAGAATTAAGAATGATGATGTGACAAAACAATTTTCAAAAGAAATTTGTCTACTCACACAAAGGCTTGAATGGTGTCAAGCTCAAAGTATTGAAATGGAGTTGAAACTTCAAAGTCAAAATAATTCAAACTCTTGTCAGCTTTGCAAAAACAATGAGTCTTTAAAAAGTCTGTGTCTCAAATACGAGAAAGAAATTGCGGATTTAAAAATTGAAAATGTCGAATGGCAACAAAACCGCGATGACATTAATTATTGCAACGTGAAACTTGAGTCTGAAATTCAGGATAAAAATCACATCATCATTGAGTTAAAAGAGAAAATTAAGCTACTTCAAAAAGGAAAGTTTGTTGACACTACGGTGATAGCACCAGGATTGTATCAATTAGAAAAAACTGCTAAAGGAAATTTTGTTCAAAACACTAATGTTGATAACTCCACTTCCACAGGACTAGTCTCCACTAATAGCGTTAGCAGACCCAAGCAAAAAAGTAACAAGAAGATTAGGATCTTGCAACGTAAAAGAGGACTACTAGAAGCTCAAGAAGTAGAAGATCAACTTAGGACTTTGAATAAAACTCATGTTGCATCAGATTTAGATTCTAATCTGGCAAATTGTAATCAAAATCTAAATGTAACGAATGATGAACCTTTGAATGTTTTGAATATTAATGCATCTTGTGTGTTTTGTCGTAAAAGCGTATCATCTGGTGATCATACAAAATGTATAGCTAATTCTCTTCTTAATCGTCATAAGAAATGTAGGACAAGCATTCCTTCTAGGCCCACTACTGCCTCTAAGTCTATATTAGGAAAACCGCCTTCTACGGTTTCTAATGAAGTTGAAGTTACCCCCATAAGTGAAGAGAACAAATCTAGGAACAAGCCCATTACTAGTGAATTCACCAAAAAGAAAGCAAGAACTAGTTGGAATTGGCAATGTTGATTACAATATAAAACAGACTTTAAATGGATTCCCAAATTGTTGAATACATGTGCTTCTAACCAACAGGAACCCGAACTTTCTTTGGGTTCCACCCTTACTTCTGTTCCATCCTTGTCGTCTTCTTGTGATGCAGGTGGTACATATTGTTCTCTGGATTGTTGGTAGCGGATGCACCCGACATATGACAGGCAATCTCAAACTGTTAAACAACTTTGTTTCAAAGTTCATTGGTACTGTCAGATTCGGGAATGATCATTACGCCTTAATCATGGGATATGGTGACTATGTCAGTGGGAACATTGAAATCAGTCGTGTTTATTATGTGGAAGGCCTTGGACACAACCTTTTCTTTGTTGGTCAATTTTGTGATGGGGATCTAGAAGTTGCATTTCGTGAGAAAACTTGTTTCGTTCGTGACTTACAAGGAAACGATCTAATGTCTGGCTCACGTGGTTCTAATCTTTATACAATATCAATGTCAGATATGATTGCTACATCTCCGATATGTCTTCTCTCCAAAGTGGAATCGACTAAATCTTGGTTATGGCATAAACGTCTTTCGCACTTGAATTTCAAAACTATGATTGAACTTGCTCGTCACAAACTTGTTGATGGATTTCCAAGATTCCGTTTTACCAAAGATCACTTATGTTCAGCCTGTGAACAAGGAAAAAGTACTCGGGCTCATTTTCCTTCTAAATCTGAGCACAGTACGAATCATGTTTTACAATTGCTTCATATGGATTTGTGTGGACCGATGCGTGTTCAAAGTATCAACGGTAAACGCTACATACTTGTAATTATGGATGATTACTCCAGATGGACTTGGGTTTATTTTCTACGAAGTAAAGATCAAGCACCTTCAATGATCATCACCTTTCTCACTAAAATTCAAGTTCAGTTACGCAAAAGGGTACGAATGGTCAGAACTGACAATGGAACATAATTTAAAAATCAGACACTTCGGTCATATTATGAGAAAGTGGGAATTGAACATCAAACATCTATTCCTAGAAGCCCAAAACAGAATGGAGTTGTCGAAAGACGAAACAGGACGTTAGTGGAAGCTGCTAGAACCATGTTGATTAATGCTCAATTACCAAATTACTTATGGGCGGAAGCTGTTTCAACCGCATGTTATACCCAAAACCGTTGCATGATCACAAAACGCCATCGCAAAACACCTTATCAAATTGTTCACAAAAGAAAACCAAACATCGATTACTTTCAAGTATTTGGAGCACTTTGTTATCCGAAAAATGACCGTGATGATTTAGGTAAACTTAAAGCAAAGGCTGACATCAGAGTGTTCGTTGGATACTGTGAACATTCTAAAGGTTTTCGGATATGGAATCGTCGAACAAGAGAAATTCAAGAAACCATTCACGCTAATTTTGATGAACTCACACAAATGGCTTCTGAGCAACACAGCTTAGGACCCGAATTCAACCGTCTTAACTCTCCGGACTCTTCGGCTGAACCATTGCCCCTCAACCGCAAAGAATTGGAAACCTTGTTTGCTCCACTGTTTGATGATACAATTGAATTCCGTTCTACAGAGGTCTCACCCAATTCCGCTGCTCAACTTGAAAATATTCAAGTACCTGACTCACCTCAACAAACTACTACAACTGTTGAGAAAGACGGTCCTCCAATTGCATCTCCATTAACAGCAGAACAAACTACTTCCAACTCACGACAATCAGCTGAAGATCCTACACCACAATCAGTTCCACAACCCGCATAGTATGATCCAATTGCGTTTTTTAATCCGTTTGCACCGGCACCAACATTTCCTGAAGTAGCTGAGTCATCCACACGCAATCTGGATCCTGCTAACATGCGAGATAATTATCAATTACACCCTTCGACACACAAATGGACTCGAGATCATCCCCTAGTTCATATTATTGGCCATCCAGATGCACCTGTAATGACAAGACAACGACTTCACACTGATGGATAAACTTGTATCTATGCACTCACAGTTTGTCAAGAAGAACCTAAGAACATTAAAGAAGCAATGACTTATGACAACTGGATTGAATCTATGCAAGAGGAATTTCAGCAATTCATACGATTAGAAGTCTGGAAATTAGTTGAAAGACCTGACGGAGTCTATGTCATCGGGTTAAAATGGATTTGGAAAAATAAGCTAGATGCAGAAGGCACAGTCATACGGAACAAATCGCGCCTGGTAGCAAAAGGATACTCCCAACTAGAAGGAATTGATTTTGCTGAATCCTTTGATCCAGTGGCTAGACATGAAGCTGTTAGGATCTTTCTGGCTTATGCAGCACATCAGAACATGGTTGTTTATCAAATGGATGTGAAAACAGCATTTCTTAATGGAGAACTCCGTGAAGAAGTGATGAGTGTGTAAATACTCATCATTTTTACCTTTTCTGAACTGCCAAAATATCTAAAAACACTCAATATTGAATCAAAATAGTGAAAATATCCCAGGAAAGTGTTTTACATGTTTCAAATGCAAAAATATCAAAAACAGATGAAAAACGCACAAAGTTTGCAAAATTGGCAGTTTCAGTCCCTCAACTTTCAAAAGTTGTCAAATTAGTCCCTAGTTGTTCTAAAAACTTGAAAAAGTCACCAAAGGTCCTTTTAAATCAAAAAGTTACACAATTAGTCCTTTGGTGCAAAGTTTCACAAAATGCCAAGTTTAGTCCCTGAACTTTGAAAATTGTCAAAAATGGTCCCTGGGATATTAAAAACTTTGAGAAAAACAAAATTTGTCCTTGCACTAACCTTTTATGGTAGGATTGGTCCTTGGTGGAAAAGTTTGGTAAAATTACACAAATGGTCCCTGAAGTTTGGAAGTTTGGCAGTTTTAGTCCCTGGTGCATTTAAAATGGAAAAATCATTCCAGGGCCTCATACTATTCATCATTGGTATATTACACCCCTTGTGAACAATTTTGAAGATTGCTAATTCACACCCTCCAACTTTTAAATAATTACAAAATTAGTCCTTGTGAAACAACAAAACCAAACCGGACCTTAAATGATATTACTACTCCAAATCCAGTCCATAAACCAATCCCAAGCCCACCCTTTTTGGCCCACTCCACAAACAACCCATCAACACCACCCTTTTAATAAAAACGGGGTCAAACCCGTTTGACCAAACCACCACCTTCACCTTCCCTCCCAAACTAGAATACCAGGGTGGTATTTCCCCCCCCCCCCCCTCTTGCACCACTTGCCCATCCACCATCCATCTTATCCCTCTAATTACACTCCCCAATGAACCAATCACATCCCACCCCCTAGGGCCTATAACAGTGCAAATTGCAGGTTTGATCTTTTCCCGCCAAAAATTGGAGAGAGGGCAAAGGTGATCCAAAAGTCAATCAAAGTGGTGGGATATGACCAGTGGGACCCACAAGACTCAATTGGATGCTATAAAGAGAAGAAGGAGCAGGGGAGAAGAAGTATTAGAGTAGTTTTAATTTAATGTAATCGTAGGTAGTGTGTTTTCTTTTTCAAATGTAATTTTTAGTTTCAAAGCTTGTACTCAGTCTTTTTAGTGCAATTTAAGTTTATTTAAACCTTAATTTCATGTTCTTAACACTTATTTCAGTGTTTCACTCTTAAATGCTCAATTTCCTATTTTACCTTAGAGTGTGTTGAAAGTGTAGTTAACTGATTTAAAAGTTTGTTTATGCCTATTGTTAAAGTTCCACAAGCTCATGTGAACTCTTGAATTAGTTTCACAAAAAGAAAAAAAAAAAACAGAAAAATACAAATGAAAAATAAATTTTTAGTGATCATGAAAGAAGAAGGGAAGCAGGAAAATAAAAATTGGATGGAACATGGTTTAGAGTCCTAGGGGGACATTAGGTTGTGGTTTTGTTTCTGGTCTCATCAGCTTCCACACTTGGGACCTCTTGTAAGAATTTCATTTTTTTTAATGATTTGCCATACTGAGTTATAGTTGTTGTTTGTTGATTGATTGTGTTTATATATGTTTACTTACTGCTAGTATGATTAGACCTAGTGTTTTCTTGGATTAAACCTTGTAGTTGTTTAGTAATCTTATCATAACTGTTAGTTATAGGGGTGTTTGGATCTGCCTATTTAAATGTGTCCTTGTGAGTTTCATTGAAAAAATCTGTGTAAACATCTATAGTAGGTTCAAACTAGCGAAATCTAACTGTCACTTTGTTAACTTCGTAATGAAAAAGTCAAATTCACTTTAAGATTCCACAACAGCTTAACTGTTGTGGATTGTGGATGCACAAACTGCAAAATTCACTTTAGTTATTGTTAAGTTAATCTGTTTTAGCTTCAATTTATCTTTAATCATCACATTAAGTTAACTAGGATCAGCAGAAGTTCATATTAGTCAACATAGGTGTATTTCTTAAAAAGTCAAAATTGTAAGCTCTCAGATTTTTCTAAAAGTTGTAGGAATATTTGTGAATTTTGTGGTGAGAATTAGAGTTTGAGATTTTTAGGATTTGAAGTCCACCACCTCACCTATTGAATCCCACTTGAGTTTCATTTTTGTGATTTTTTCCCTGGGCCCCACAACCCCCCAAAGTAGGCTGCAGGGCTGGGAGTTGCCCTGCATCAGCAGACAGTCCACCACACCACCACCTTTGGTGGTGGTTTGTGGCTACCACAGTGGTCCCCACACCTTAGTTTTAGGTTTTCTCAACCCCTTCCTAGTAGGCTTCCTAATTTGACCATAAGTTTGACCCTAGGACTTGTGGACCCCACTTGAATTCAGCCCAAAGTTCTGTCCCATTTTCAGTAAAGTACCAAGTTTCATTGAGCTTATTTGTTCGCTTATTTGCTTATTCTGTGGTCCCAAGTGGCTTTTTCCAGCTTAATTATGTTCAAGTAACTTAGTTAGACTAGATTCAACCATTGTGGGTCCCACTTAAGCCTATTTTAACTGATTTCTTGTCTTGGTCAAACAAAGTCAACTGTCCCACCTTTTAAGCTCCATAGTGCTTATTTTTAACTTATAAAAAAGTTGTTTTCATTAAAGTTGTTAGTTTTTAGTTGTAAAATAGTTTTGTAAAAGAAAAATCCAGAAAAAACAAATTTAAATTAAGTGATAGTTTCTATTTAATTCAATTTATCTTTTAATTTTCATTTTTAGATTTTTACTAAGCACTTTGTATTTTTATATTTTTATTAATTACCTTTTATATTAAAGTAATTTTATTAATTTTCTTAGATTTTAATTTTGTCATTTAGTATTTAATGACAAATTCGATAAAGTCATGCAAAAGTACGGTGTAACTCACCGTCTTTCTACTGCGTACCACCCACAAACAAGTGGGCAAGTTGAAGTTTCCAATAGAGGAATTAAGAGAATTTTGGAAAGAATTGTAGGTGAAAATCGTGCATCGTGGTCGGACAAATTAGATGATGCACTTTGGGCTTTCCGTACGGCTTACAAAACACCCATTGGGTGTACGCCTTACAAACTTGTGTACGGGAAAGCGTGCCATCTTCCGATCGAGCTTGAGCACAAAGCCTATTGGGCTCTCAAGCATGCCAGTTTCGACCTCAAAACTGCGGGTGATCATAGAAAAGTTCAACTAAATGAATTAAATGAACTTCGTGATCAAGCTTACGAGAACTCTTTGATCTACAAAGAAAAGACAAAGAAGATTCATGACTCAAAAATCAAAAACCACATTTTTAACGTTGGTGATCGAGTCCTTCTTTTCAACTCTAGACTCAAGATCTTCTCGGGAAAGCTTAAAACCCGATGGACTGGTCCATTCACTATCGCTAAGGTTTATCCTTATGGCACCGTCGAATTATCTCAAAATGACGGTCCTAATTTCAAAGTGAATGGACATCGTTTAAAGCACTACTTTGGAGAGGACATACCATCCATGGTTGTCCCGGATCTCCAAACTTTCCCCAAGCAAAAAAAAAAATGTGTATATATAGAAATAAAGTGAAATATGGTATTTCCACAGTTAGATTCGAATATTATCTTTTTACGTTCATAGATTCGGCATAATAGCCGGGTCTTTGAATATTGATGACAATATTCATTTCTAAGTGTGGGGGAAAAATTCTAGCGAATTTTGTCGCAAAATACTTTCAAATACCCCCGTTTTTGGCCAAAATTTTCAAAAATTTTTCACTTTATTTCAAAATTTTTGTGGTAATCAGTCTACCGTGTCTAAACGACAAAAAGGATTGGCTAATCCAGGAGCAAATGGCTCTTGGTAAAGATAACTCAAATCCGTTTACGGCTTGCAATTTGCCCAAAATTGTATGGTTCCTCAACTCCCCATATCCTCAAAAGCAAATGAGTTGGCTAGCCCGCAAGATTATGGCTTGTGGTAAAGGCCGTGGAAAAACCATAATTGGTAATCAGCTCACCAAGATGTTGACTATTCCATCAAGAGCTGGCTAGTCCAGGAGCAAACGGCTCCTGGTAAAGACAAATCAAATCCGTTGACAGCAGGTGGTTTGCTCAAAATCACACGGTTATCAGGTGTGCCACAGTTCTTACACCTGGCTACTCCAGAAGTGATGGCTTTTGGTAAAGAGTTTTAAATCCATCAAGTTTTCCAAAAAAATATTGCTAGGGACTAGCAATAGTTTAGTGTGGGGGATTGATGAGTGCGCAAACACTCATCATTTTTATCGTATTTAAACTGCCAAAACATACAAAAACAATCGAAAAGTAATCAAAATACTTAAATTATCCCAGGGATTGTGTTTTATGTGTTTTAAATGCAAAACGAGCAAAAACAAATGAAAAACGATCAAAGTTTGCAATATTGGCAGTTTCAGTCCCCCAAGTTTTAAAATTTGTCAGAAATAGTCCCTATGCATTTATTTTGAAATAAAGGTTAACCCAAGTCCCTAAAAAATCAAAAGTTATCAAAAACGAACTTTGGGTGATAAATTTGGAAAAGTTACATGTTTGGTCCCTGGAGTTTGGAAATTTGCAAGTTTAGTCCCTGGGAATTTTTGAAAATTAAAAAATTGCAAAAATTGGTTTGTGGAATACTGATCTTGGCAACAATAGTCCTTGGTTATACTTTTGGAAACTTACACTTTCAATCCCTTGGGTTTGTCAAATTGCAAAAATGGTCCCTATGTTTATAAACTACACCAACCGGGCCCCTTTTGTTATTATAACCCAAAACCAACCAAACCCAACACCAATCCAGCCCACTCCACCTTATAACTCCAGCCCACCAACACCCAGCCCACCACACAAATAATAAAAACAAACACCCCGTTTTACCTCCCTTTCCCAGTCAAAGCAAGTCAAATCTCCACCTCCCCCCTCCAACTTGCAAACCTGCTCCCCCCCCCCCCCCTCTTCCACCTCAGCAACCATACCTCCCCCATTGACTAATAACAAGACTCCAAAGGGTTTTAATTACCCATTTTTTCCCACACTCCACCTCAGTCTGACAAGTGAAGAAAATGGCGCCAAAATCGGTTTTAAGGGCTGAGATCATTCCCACCCAATCCAATGGGTGGGATTTGCTCAGAAAAGTGAGAGGAAGCTAAAGGCATCTATATAAAGTAAGGAGAAGCAGTGGAGAAGAGTATGTAGTATAACTTATCATAAAATAGGTCGAATTGTAATTTTTAGGTTTATTATTGTATTCTCAAACTTTATGGTATTAATTCTAGTGAATTCAGTGTATGTTAAGTCTTTTTAAGCAATGAAATCTAGTATCAAAGTTTGAATTTCAATTTGTGCAAATTTTCTCTTAAAATTTAATTTCTGTGTAATAATGGTTTATGTTGTTATAATGGACTAGATTAGAAAATATAGGCTCCTAGGAAGCTCTTATAAGCTTCTAGTAACTTATAATTCAGAATAGTTAAAAAACTCCACAAAAACACCATTGGTCAACAAAAGTCAAACTGAGGAGATTTGGGTTTGGATTCTGATTCAGAGGTGATTTGGGAAGGGAAGCAGCTTTGGAATGTGGGTTAGTGGCTTATGGAAGCCTTTAGGATGGATCTTGGTACTTGGTTCTGTGGTTTTAGCAGGATTGCACAATGTGAGTTTGGTTCTAGTTTTTTCATTTTCTGATTGATTCATAGTTGCTAAGCTGCTTTTAGTTGTTGTTTTGTTAAGTTTATTTCAAGTTTGTTAGTGATAATTTAGACTAAAATTAGTTAGTAGTTGATTAGATCTCTTGTGCTTTAAACTTTTGGTTTGACTGTCATTTTAGTATAAATTGGTACATTGGGAATTGGTAGGTGTAACTCTTGTTTCTGTGTTAACACAAGCTCAGTAAAACCTAAATAGTTGATTAGAATAATATCTTAGCTCATTAGTGTTTGTTTACTTAAAAAACTCACCAATTCTGCCATTAAAGGGGTGTTTGGAATAAGTAGGTTGCATGTAATCTAGAGTGTGTTTGCTGTTAATTGCTATCTATGCATGTTACACTAGGTTGATATCAGTCACTCAAGTCATAAAAATCATCTCTTGTTTTATAAAAAGTCAAAAACTCAATCTACGTACCCTCACAGTTAACTGTGAGGGTTTTTGCATCCAAAACTTTGAAATTTGGCTCATTAGTGGTGCTCATTACCAATTTTAGTTCCATAACAGTTCATAATATCATAATCAGTGAGTAGGTTTAATCCAAAAGTGACCATAGTCAACATACCAAGTTTTTCCATAAACGTCAAAATTGTTGATCTCAGATTTTTACCAAAATGGCATGAATTAAATTGATTTTTGTGTTTGGACTTAAGGTTTGAAATTGCTTGGGTAAGTAGACTATCAGCTGAACTTTTGAATTTCATGTTTGGTACATTTTTGTGATTTTTTCTTTGTGACCAAAACACCCTTGGAACACAGCTGCAGGGCAAGTTTGTGCCCTGCTTCAGCAGACCTAACTCACCCACCCAACTTTGGTGGTCATTTGTAGTTACCCCAGTGGGTCTCACACCCCATAGTTAGCTTTGCCCAACCCCCCTCCTACCAGGTTTTGATAATTGACCATTGGTTTGACCATTTGACTGCTGGACCCCACCTGAATTTGATCCCAAACTCTGTCCCATTCTGTCTCAGAAATGCAATAAGCAAACTGCTTATTTGTGTTTTGTAGCTTATTGAAGCTGCTTATTTGTGCTAATCTAGCTTAATATTTTTCATGTAACTCAGAGAAACCAGTTTTAACCATTGTGGACCCCACCTTCTTCCATTTGAGCTTAAATCTCCCCACAGTCAACAAAAGTCAACTGAGTGGATCAATAAGCTCTCAAGTGCTTATTAGTGGGTTACAGTAAAAGTGTTTTCATAAAAAGTGTTTGTTTTTAGTGTATAATTAGTTTGGAAAAAGAAAAAACACCAAAAAAACCAACTTTAATTATAGTGATAGCTTCTATTTAATAGGATTTATCATTTTAATTTTCTTTTTAGCTTATTTATAAGCAATATATCATTTTTATATTTTTATTAATTCTCTTTTAGGTTAAAATAATTCTAGAAATTTTTCCAGATTTTTATTTCGTCTTGTAGTGGTTTTTAGAATTAATTTTAGTTTAATTAATTATTAATTAATATTAAGTAATTAAATAGCATAATTAGATTTTATAAAGTATAACCTAGTTTTTATAATTTTTCTAACTTTTATTTAAGTTAAAACATTTTTATAAATTTTTCTAGAATTTGTACTGTTCATTTTCTATTTTTTATAATTTAATTAGTTTAATTAGATATTAATAATTAATTAGATTAATAATTAGTAAATTAGTTTAAAAATACATAAAATAAACTTTTTATAATTTTTTAGGATTCCTGTGATGGTTAATTAGATTTATAAAATTTCTCTTAATTTTCTAAGTCTTTTTAGTATTTTTAATAATTCTAGTTAGTTTAATTAGTTAATAAATAGATAATTAGTAATTAATTAATAATTAATAATTAAATAGTGTAAAAATAGTTTTTCTTTTTCTTAAAATTTTCTTTTTTTGTTAGGATTGTAAAAATAATAATTTTACACTTGTAACCTTTTCCGTCCATCAGTTGTACTTTTTGTTTCGTTCGTTTGCGTACGTTTTTAATTAAAACGTACGTTTTTAGGTTTTAGCTCAAATCTTCTTAATTTCAAAACCAGTAATCAATCACATAGCTTTCCTAAGCTATTTAATTTAATAATTCTCAAATAATTCTTATCACAACCCTTTTCTGTGAATAATCACCCGATCACAAGTACGCTAAAGCACAATCCACACTTCGTCAGGACATAACGACCTGGTGATACCCTTTATTACCCGGAAGCATTGGTCTAGGCTTTTTGACTTTGTTGACCATTATTTGGTCAATATAAGTTGACGCTTTAGCATCAATCATTCATACAGATATTGTAGGTATGAGTTATTACAATTATTCGGTGTATCAGACTTAACAATATATGTTTTAGAATTTGCCGCAAACTAATACAAGTGGTAAATCAATATTTTGCAGCCTATGAAAAGGTTTGGTAAAAATTTTAAAAGTGTCACTTAGATTAAAATATGATTACAAGAGCCGCAATTAAATTGATATAGTTTTGTCTGTTTTTATATTAAAAAAAAAAAAAAAAAAAAAAAAAATCATAAGCCGAATCAACCCATTTTAAAATAAATGGGTCGAAACTCGCCACCAATATTAGTATAACTAACCGAATAAACTTTTTTTGCAGGCTATTAATTGAAGTCATACCCTCTACAGCTCTCACTTACAACTCTTATTTGCGACTACGATCTATGGTTTAAGATATCTATATAACATGGATGCTTATTTATCAAAGGCACTCATATTGAGTCCATAACTACAATTGTTGAAATAGTTAAGGCTGCTAAACTTGCAAAAGTCCCTGTACGGAAGCTAACTAATCGAATACGAAGGTTTTTCGTTCATGTGGTGAGTAATTTGTCTCTAAACTCATTCCAAATTTGGTTACCACTTTTGCCGTTGATTTTTGGCTAAATTTTATCCTTCACAAATTAGTACACTAACATGACTATTACTAATCATTCACACGTTTTATTTTGTTTTTAGAAGTAAAATCATAAACTGAAGACCGATAATGTCAAAACCACCGGTCGCCACACCAAAGCCAACTACTCTCAATTAACTGAAGCTACTCCACTAAACAAGACAAAGTCATTACAGGTATCTTGAAAAGTTGGAACATCAGGTGTCATTTCAAAACATAAGGGCAAAAACACCTTATTTGTTCGAAACCAACTGATTTGCTACTTTTACTTGCTTGATATCCAAATTCGGAATAACCATTGGCCATAAGCTGTGAATGTAGCTTTATATATATAATTATTGAGTCATTGCTCATTACGCGTTTTTTTTTTGCAGATTGATGCTTTGCGTCGTTCTTTTGGGCAGATTGATGCTTTGGTTACTTTTCGTACAATGATATTGCAGCAGAGAATTCCAAAAAGTAATCAAGTTCCAACACTTATTCACGCCATAAAGGTTATTGGCGAACAACTTAGTGCTTCCAACCCTGTTGCTTAATTGCTTACTCTTCTTTATGAACTGATATCATCTCAAATTTGGTTACTTGTATGGCCTTTGAATTTTGCATAAATTTTATCCTTCACAAATTAGTTCACTGCCAAATACCATGTAATAATCAAGGACATAAAATGTTGCCCCACCGCAACACGGCGGACTGTAGCCCATCTCGTTTATATTGGAAAAAAATGTGTAATACTATTCATATAACGGTTTAACATTGTTTTCATGACTACATTTAATTTGAACTGATACACATATATAAGCATATAAGATTGAGTCCTAAAATTTAATGTGGAGGCGTCAAGATTGCATAGAGTACAAGTTACCTAATGCTCGGAATTAAATGCAGAAAATAGAGTTTCATTATGCGGGGGCTTCATATGTAAGTACCTTGATTTAATGTTCATGCTTAAATGGTAAGTACATATGAGCTATATTTAGTGTTTCAAATGTAAATGATTGAAACCATACAAAGTGTTGCTAGCCTTTATTTTCATTTAATCATTTGCTCCTTTCATTTGCCTTCAAATAAATGTACAAACTCTTCAACCACCATCATTGAATACTATAAATAACACCATTTGGTATTTGTTAATGATGTGCGTGTGTGTGTGAAACTTTAATTTGTGAGTAGTTTGATGATTTTATATGAATCACATGTTTGCTGTTAGTTTATTATTGTTTGTGTGTAAATTCAGTGCAACACCAACTAACCAATTTCCTTTTGATCTCTACTTTTTGTTTCTAGGCACATGATGAGAATGAAATGGATCGCATGCTAGCAATTGATGGCATTGAACTCATTAGCATCAATAACCGTAACCTTGGTATGTACCCCATCTATTTTTATGGCTCAAGATCTGTGAATTAACAAGCTTGCTAATTAGATAAATAGTTTTGAAATAGATATTGACATGATCATTTTTTTCAGTCAATAGTTTTTCATATTTTTCCTTATAGTGTGATAAAGTTCTTTTTGGTGTAGCTTCTCACCTATGGAATTGAATTTAGTTGGTTAATGTAAAATTTCTCCGTCCAATGAAAGTGTACTATGCATATTAATGTTACGTATAATGGTTCATGTAGAAATATTGACTTGATTAACACAAGGGGGTATACGTGCAAAGGTAAGCAAATGGTTAACTTTCTTGCATGTGAAGTCGGTTGATAGTCCAGCTTTGAAGTTTATGGAAGACAAATGGATGTGTTGTTGCCTGAGAAGGAACCGAGGGTTAGATCTGCTAACCTATTTTAAAATTTTGAGTTGGTTAGTAGTTTATTAATGTTATTCTTGCAGGTATTGATAAGTGGTTAGTGACGCTAACGGGGTATATCAAGATGTTGATAACAAAACAAAGTGGAAGATGGAGATAGAGTGGATAATATCTCCAAATTTATGAAAGAACTGTCAAAAATTAGGTATGCAAGAAAATGAAAATCATATGTAAACAAGGTTTATAATTAGTGTGACAAACTTTTGATGAATATTAATGGTGGCTTGAATCTTGCTTTTATTTTTTTTCCTTCCACTTAAGCAGTTTAAGAGGTTGCAATATATCCACCCCGTGACATTAGAAATAATACAAAATCAAAGTTGAATTGATGGAAAGTATAACTAGACAAAATTAATATTTTGAGAATTTATTTTAATCTATGTTTTTTATAGAGATTTGAGGGTTTCTTTACCAATGGTTACTATATGGTATTAATTGAAGTTCACAAATTATTTGTTTTAATTTTGATCTTACAAATATGTATAAAATTTGATGTTGTTATTCATGAAAAGATGAGTTTTGGTATGTTGGTAGGGACATGAAAGTGAGAATGTGTCGTAATTAGTGGGAAAGGGTAATCTTAGGCTCCATTTTTTGTGTCTAATTCATTTTAATGTGGAGTAATCAAGATACTCAAGATGGAGTCCCATTGCATATAGTACAAGATAGCTAATACTCAAAATTCAATGCAGCCTCATTATAACTATACAATCATGAAAGGAGATGAAGTTCAAGGGTTGCCCGAATTGATCACATGGCATTTAGTATAGAATTAAAGTCGGTTAGATGAAGTCAAAGGGTTGCGAAAGGTTGCAAGAATAATTAATGATATAACCTAATTCATGTCTATATAAACCGGCCAAAATCATATTTAGTATGTACAGATCCACACATCTTTAAGATCTTTGATTGTTGGTAGCGGTATGTAAATTCTCTTTTGCAACATTTTGGAGATGATTCACACATCTTTTAGATCTTTGTAATTAACTCGGCCTTCTTTTTTTCATAATTTAGTTATCATACATAGGTACCATGAAACTCACACAAGATAATGCATGCTCAGATAAATGGAACCAAAGACTAGGATACCAACTATTTTCTTTGTTTCATACATATTTAGGTGATTGTTATAGATAAACATATATATAGATATATGTATTATCTTAATGCATTTTCGTATACAAGTAATTTATGTGCGTTTTCTATGGATGTAGCTCACATGTGCGAATTGATTTAAGAAAATGTGCACAAGCATGTATGTAAAGTAACATTTAAATGATTAAATGATACTTTTTAGCGTGATTAGTTTATGTTAGTAGTTGCTTTTGAATGCTCTTTGAGAAATATTAGAATGAATTTATTGTGTGCAATTGAATTATTATTGAAAAGAAGAAGGTCTGCGCATCGCAAAGTGTTTTCTTTTTTTATATGTAGAATCATTAGTAAGAAACCCATATTTATGCCCATTAAATGAGTTTGCCATAATAGCAAAATACAACATATTAAAAATATCACATAGAGTAACGAATAGAAAGAAAAAAATACATAATTTTGACTTAAAGCCATTTGTAAATTATAATATCAAATAAAATAGTTGAGTTTTAAATATAAGCAAAAGTTCAAACTTTTATAGAAAAACAAAACCGGTGCATTTAATGTGAAGTATATACAACATCGAGATGGAAGTGCAAGGCTTGCCGGAATTGATCACATGATATTTAATTAGTAGAGAATTAAAAGTCGGTTATGGATTGAGATGAAGTTGAAAATGTTGCAAGAATAATTGATGATTTAACGTAATGCAATATATATAGATATATGTATTATGTTAATGCATTTTCATATACAAGTAATTTATGTGTGTTTTCTATTGATTTAGCTCACATGTGCGAATTGATTCAAGAAAATGTGCATGAGCATATATGTAAAGCAACATTTAAATGGTTAAATGATACTTTTTAGCTTGATTAGTATATGTAAGCATGCATCTTGAATAATGAATATAAAAGGGAAAGTACATAATTTTTGTTCGAACCCATTTGTAAATTAAAAAAAAAAATAAGTTTAAGACATAATAGTGGAGTCCAAAAGATTTTAGGAATTATTAATAGTGTGTTAATTAATATTCATTTGGTTAGCTATTTGGAATTGAGTTTATTGATTAAATTTATTATTATTAGTTAGACTTCAATGTTAATTTTCAATGAAATTAGGTGTACAATAAAATGAGATGAAGCTAACTATAGTTTTTAATTATAAACTTTATAAATAAATACTAATATGTTATAAAAAGATTAAATATAAAAATCATCAAACAACTAATGGCATACTTACAACAGATGTAATACAATCACAACTTACGAACCTAATAACAAAAATAATTAACGCAAATTACGCTATAACAAATAAGAAAAAGACAGTGTGCTTCGTATTACCATGCAAAAACCATATAATGCAAAATTATTGTTGGGTTACGTAATAGGCCAAAACAATCAAAGAAAATTACATCAAGCGTATGATAATTTAATAATGACAACCCCATTTAGAAAACATAAAGACCAAAAAACCAAAACAATATCAACCATTTTTATATTTTTAAACAGCAAACTAAAAACGTTTCATACAACATACTAAACTAAAAATACAAATCTACTCGACAATACACAAAAACAATACGCGCGATTAATAATTAGATTAAAACATGTGCGTAGCACGGGTTCTGCATGCCTCGTCAGTTCATACACTTGACAATTATGCTATACATACATCTTGCTTTTTCTCTTTCCACACTAATGTGTTGGGAATTCATGGTTGTTCTCTCTTGTTAAAAAGATAGTTGTTCTCTCACCCGTATCTTTATTTTGAAAAATGAGGCAAAAGTTTGGCAAAAAGGAACTACTACCCTTTGACGAAGATCTGTATGCACTAAATAATTACTACCTCCATCTCAAAACAATTGTTCATATTTACTTTTAGAGATGTCTCAAATTAATTGTTTATTTTCACTTTTAATTAAAAACCAGAGAATAAAGTAAAAAAATATTCTCTTTGAGTTGTTAAAAATTAAATTGGCACCACTTTTATTAAACTAAACGATTCTTGTCTCCTGACAATTATTTTGAGACAGAGGGAGTACAACTTAATATTGCCTTTCAAAAAAATACAAATGACACCCCCTGTTTTTTCTGGTTTTTTTCGGTCATTTGTAAAAAAAGAGGGTACTTATAACCTTACCAATTTTTAATGTCATGCCATGTCATATCAGCTTTAACATCACATTTACATCCACTATTTTATTTTCTTGTCATCTTTCTAAACTAAATAATTTTTCATTCATTAAAAAAAATACGAATTATATTAAAAAAAATCACAAAAAAAAAAAAAAAAAAAAAAAAAAAAAAAAAAAAACTTTTAACGTTTATATTTTTGTCGGGTTTCCACTTTAAGAAAGTAGATGATTTATGTATCATTATCCGACAACACCGCGGTGCTTGTGACGAGAAACTTCAATTCTTCCAACCTCATGATAGCCTTTGTTTTAGTCATTTCCTACATTTCTTGAGTAACCTCCCATTTGAATCTAAGTTTCTCTGGCATCCATCCCAAAATCTTGCGTGTTACTCTCCCAGTCTTGGACTTTGTCTCCGATTTACTATTTTTTTTTTCACTTTTGGTGGTTTGCTGGTGGGACATGTTTTCGGATCATCTCGGAATAGCTCGATGAATTGAATAGCTTGATGAATTCTGGATCTTCATTTGGATTAACGGGTTCAACGACATCACATATGGAGTGAGTCCTCAAGAAATTTCATGGCGCTTCTTGGGTAAATGATTTTCCTTTCCTCTCGTCACAACATTGTATCTTAGAACGTTGCAATAGATCTAGATCATTTTCACCACTTCTATTCAAACGTTTTAGGCGTTTGTAAATGGCGTTTAAATTTTGGCAACTAGAGTGCAACGTCAACCACATCCCTATTACCATATCCTTTGTATGTTCATTTAGAGAACTTTTGTTGAACTCCAATTAAGCCTTTTGCCAAAATGATAGGCCTTCTTGGTCATTTACGATATTGTTGTCCTCGGAAATAGCAATAATCCATTGGGCTGATGATGCATGGGAATTGCACCAGGCTTTACATCTCGATGGATCTCTAGAAGCTTACAACCCCCATCAGGCAGTGTACCTGATCGATGTAGCATAGTATAATGACAAGTACCGAGAGATTGATCGTTCAGCTAGGAATAGTGTCGCTAGGATTAGAAAACCTAAAGACTAGGTCTAGAGATGAGGGATGATTCTTTTTGTATTTTTTTATATTTTTTAGAAAGCAAGTAAAAATCTCAGTCTTGAAGGAGTTGGGCGGAATTAGTTGCTAGTCAACTAACCCAATACTAAGATGCAATCAAAATAAAATACTAGAAATGGAAATAAAACTAAATTAAACTAAGGTTGTGAGCAATATGTGGGAGAAATGTGTTTACTTAGATTTCACTACTCCCTAGATATCTTTTACACGTTAATTACTTGTTATAGTTGCGTGGATGACGGATTGTATTCCTTAATACCATTCATGGGGTGGCGTACTTACTTCCCCAATCCTATTAGCGCCTACTTAACTCCTATATCGAGCCGGCTAAGAAGCTCCTAACATGGGATCATTAGAATTTACTCATGCATTAAGAAGCTCCTAGTACACATCGGTTCATGTTTCCTAAGACGTTCAAGCATGTTACACAATGGAGATCTGCCAGTTTTCTTAAGCCTAACATTGAAATCATTCATCCAATACAACCATAAACAAGTAATCAACACATAATTAACATCTAGGTTTCATTAGATCTAAGCAAACACAAGATAAATCTAGCCTAGCATGTTGAAATCAAGACAAGTAAAAGATATAATCAACCAACACATAGACATATTGATTGAATTAAAGAGAAGACTTATCTTAATAGCACATGAAAGGATTCAAGGGGTGAAAACCCTTGAAAGTACTGTAAAATCTGAGCTAGGGTTTACAAAGTTCGGCCCTAGGGTTCTCCACACAAGTTCCTCCCACAAGTTCCTCTTTAATGAATGAAAAATAGAAAACTATATATATAGTTTAGAAGGTGACGGCGTCAAGAACAAATGTCTGACGCCGTCATCTCGCCGCCAAATAGTTCCTCGGACAGCCTAGATCTGGATCTGACGCCGTCATGTGTACACCTTATGCAGGCCGTCACCAACTTAACTCTTGACGCCCTTGTTGTGACGCCGTCAGGTTTGCACTGGGTCGTCACCACTTTTACTCTTGACGCCGTCAGGATATTCCTCTTGACGCCGTCAGGATATTCCTCTTGACGCCATCAGGTACTGTTCTCAGCATGGAAAATTAAGTCTTTGGCGTTTTCTTCACTTTTATGCTCCAAAAACGTCCGAATTGCTTCCTTTTCCAGATTTCACTCCCAAAGTACCTAAAATTACAAAAGGAACGATTTAGGGTAATATTTGATCAAATAAATTCAATTTCGGGCTTAAATGACCCCTTAAAAGTCGTTCATTTTTCGCCTCATCATATACCCTTACACTTGAGATTTGCTTGTCCTCAAGTAAATGCGCTTTTATTCTAATCAAAATACAAGTTAGGGGTCATTTAACACTAATATAAAAGTAATTACAACAAATAATTGTTCCACTAAAGACCAAAGACAAGCACGGAGGTCATACACTAGCACCTCACAAATAGTGTTTAGATATTCACATCTCTCGGGTGTAATAAAATATATATCACAATATGGAAATGGAAAACATCTCTCACTACCTGTCATAGCAAAATAGATTACCATAGGCTTGAGAAAGGATCAAACCTCCACCACATGGCGTAAGCACCTAGGATAAACTATCAAAGAGGTCTTTTAAAGGGTTGTAACGTTAGGTGTAGGGATATGGAATACACGGTTTTGTTGGATATAGACAGTCTTTACTGGTGGCGAGTTAATAATCTTGGTTAATTACATGTACAATATGGCGTTGCTAAGCCAAGACTAGACTCGACTTAAGCTAATACATGAAAAATAATCAAAAACATAAAATGAACATAGAATGAAAAGGGATGGTAGTCCGTATGTTTTTTTTTCTTTTCTTTTTCTTTTTTTTCTTGATTTTTCGATTTTTTTTTTTTTTTTTTTTTTTTTTTTTTTGCATACACTCTTATCCTACCATCCAAAATAATACATCATAGGGAATGAACATTTCCCTTACACTTGAATTTTTACATACTTTCAATAAACTAATCTAACTACTCAAATTAAGATAATCAAAACACTTGGAGTACTTTTAAGATTAACGCACATATGGGGGTAATAATATTATGTTCTTCCCCATTACTCCATAACATAAGTACTTTACCCATGAGTCTCAATCGTCCCAAAACAATATGTACAAGGATATGACTCGACTTAGTAAACATGTAATCAATTAGATAATTAACTTAGAGTTTAACAAATAACAATAATGCACTAAAGATGAGTGCATACACGGAAGGCTAAGGCGATTTGGTTGTACATTTAAGTGGGGTGTAACAAATACTTCCTTTAAGTAAAATGCTTAAAGTTAGAAACGAAAAGATAGGCTCGGAGGGGTGTACTAGGGGTTTCGTGTACTAAAAATGAGTACAACGCTAAGGTGTGGGAAAATTAATTGAATTAACTAGCCAAGTAATATGACTTAAATGGTCAAGTAATTATGATACGGGTTAAACACAAGGGTGATCCTAATGCCTCTTATCATGTAGTAAATCCTACTACACGAATGTAGTCTCACTAGCGGTCTCGGGATGCATCACTAACGCAAGTTCTAGAATCTAAATGCTACCGGTACACTCATAAGCACTAATAGTAAATGTTTTTCCTATCAAATCTAAAGGCGAACCTCACATATTTAGGTGGAAAATTTTTTTGAATGATACAGTTTTGTGCTAGTCATACAATCTCATATCCATTAGACGCTTGCTATGGCTAAAGTTTCACTCCTAAATATTGTAAAAAATTTTAAATTTGGCGCTAAAATTGCACTAACAAGTATTTCTCATAGTTTTATTACACATCTACTATCAAACAAACAAACTCAAGCGAAAGTGTATCTGTAAGGTATCATCATTTTACCCTTCCCTTACACTTAGGATGAACATTGTCCCCAATGTTCAAGTAAAGAATGTAAAAGTGAAATAAGTAAAACGAATGAAATCAAATACTCCTCTGATTCGCTCGGTATGGATAATAAGGTGGCCAGGTTAGATCTTCCTCCAAGAAAATGAACAATCAAAGCTTCCCTTCCAGAATATAAATCATCTTATTGTCAAATATAACCTGTTAAACCTCAGAAAACAAACACAAAAACCCAAAGCATCAAACCGAACAAAGAAAACTCACAACTAGATGTAATTCCAGACTTAGGAATAAAAATAAAACAATTAAAGATACAATGCTTGTGGAATGAATGTTTGTAGATTTCCTGGAGTTTATAAAACTAATAATTCAACAAAAACTTTAAGACTCCGTTAGAAAAACAAAACTGGTAAAATTTCCAGATTTTTACACGTGACGCCGTCAAGAGTAAACTCGTGACGCCGTCAGAAGTGACTTGCAGAAATTCTTATGTTAAATTTCCGGAAAATTTCTGGAAAAACTTGGTCATACTTCCTGGAAAATCCTGCAAAACTTCATTATGACTCGATACAAGCATTTGACTCTAACAAATACGAATATACATGTTCATTTAATATTGTGAAGAATCATGATCGGTTTTTGTTTCTTAAAAACATATTTGGGGTTTCCCTTACACTTATCCTTTGCAAAAATACCTTTGGGTGAAGTTAAGACTAAGCCAAACAACAAAATAAAGTATTTCCACTATTTAGTTTTGAAACATGATTTACCAACAATAAAAATAAAGCATGCATACGGAAGCAAATAACAAACAAACAAAATAAAAATCAATCAAAACATGGGTTGCCTCCCAAGAAGCGCTTTTCTTTATTTACGAGTCTTGTAGCTAGACTCAAGGTCATGGGTTACTACGTGATATGGGTGAGTTCCTCATTGAGGACATCTTTGGGATCAAACTTAGGTTTTAGCTTCCTATCTGTTAATACAAATATCGTCTAAAAACGTTATTTATATTTTACGATCTTCTCTAAGTTTTGTTAATGACAAATGTAAACTTTAGTTTCTAAGTAAAACATAATCTTAGTTTTAAAGACTTGCATAAACTAGACTTTTGCTACATTTTACATTTCATAAAACACAACACTTCTTATTTTCTAAAAATAGAATTGTCACATCACATTTATGGCAAGTTTTGTCATTATACATTTATGGAAAGAAATGTGTTTGACTTACTTAGATGTTGCTTGCAAGTTTAGTGTTTGACTTGATATTATGTGATGTGACATTGTTTGGTTTACAAGAGTAATGAGATGAGACTTTTTTTGGTTTGCAAGATTTATTGCAAAACCAACTGCAAGCCCGGCGGTACCCTGGACGTACATGGGCGGAACCCTTCTCAGGGGTCCGCCTGATCCGCCAGACCTGCAGAAGGTTTTGGCTATAAATATTGAGCCACAAGTTGAATTTTGGCTCATCACTTGACATTATATTTTTACACACACATTCATTCTTTCATCTAACCTCTTAACATTTCATATGTGAAGTTTATTTTTGTAGCAAAGAGATTCACAAGCTTACTAAAAGTAACAAGTATTCAACACAACGTTGCAAGACTTGTTAGCTTAGCATTGTGTAGACTTGTGTAGTTTACACTTCATTTGATTGTGTATTTTCAGTAGTGATCGGTTAGTATTTTAGTCCTCAAAATACAAAGTGTATAGGGAGTAGTTGTACCCTTGTAAAGAACTAACGGGAGTGGTTGTACCCTTGGTAAAGAACTCGACATCTAGCTTTGTGTCGGTAAAAGTATAAGCGACGTGTAAGGTTTTCTCCGCCGGTGAAAGGAGCTTGTTGACTAGTGAAAGAAACTCTCGAGTTGAATACTCGGGGCGTGGACGTAGGGCAAGGAAAAAGAGTCCTTGTAGCTGAACCACGATAAATAATCGTGTTGTGGTTTGATCGTTTCTTTCATTTACTTGCATGTTATATATTGTGTTTGTGTACATATCTTTGATCAAACGGAAAGTTTCAAAGCTAACTTAACAAGTTAAAAAGATTTTAAACGGTAAACTATTCAACCCCCCTTCTAGTTTTCCACACTATCGGTTTTCTTAGTACGGTATGACCTTTCAAACTTTTCTCCATCCGGATCATACAAAGTCATCTTCATATGCCATGATCCGTCACCTTCTTTAGGTGGCTTATCCCACCGCCATTTACACTTATCTCCCTCTCTTTTCCACTTATTCATCTCTATATTAATAGGCATTACGCTTAAGAACTCAATCATCTTCCTAAAGACTAAGGGGTCCTCAAAAGGATCTAGCTCTTCATCTCTAGCTATGAATTGTTCCACCGAATGTGTCTTTTCGATGAAATCTTTTTCTAGATAGAATGGGCGTTGAGGTCCTATAAAGTTCCTTTCTATCCAAGGTCCATATCTAGATGGTCTCCTATTCATCTCTACCCAATGTGGTGTCGGTTCATCATCACAATCATAACTATGTTTCTTAACATCGTATACCGACCAAGTGTCGCCCTCACCTACCGCTATCTTAGACTCCTTACAATCTATCATGGCGCTAGCGGTTGCTAAAAATCCTCTTCCTACTAACAATGGGCATGTAGTGTCACTAACCATGTCTAGGACGTGAAAATCCGCTAAGATAGTTAACTTTCCTACGCGAACAACTACATCCTTAATCATTCCAACTGGGTGGGCAATACTTCCATCCGCTAGACCTATCAATACCTCCGTCTCCTCTAACTTTCCTAGCTTGAGAGTGGTGAAAAGGGATAAGGGAATCAAGTTAAGGCTTGAACCTAAATCGGCTAGTGTGTCGAAAGCTTCGGATCTTCCTATCTTACAAGGCAAAACAAATATACCCGGATCATCAAGCTTTTTAGGCAACTTGTTTTGAACGAAGGCGGTCCCATTTTTACCTAGTTTAAACTTCTCATACTTTTCTAGGAGGGCACTATAGTAGGGAGCACGGGCTAATACATCAATAACGGGTCGTTCAAGGTGAAGTTCCTTGAATTCATCATCAAGGTCTTACGTGGGAGGTGTTTCAACTATGCTTTTGACCGGTTTTATATCGGGTGTTTTATTCGATTGGTCCTTTTGAAGAATTTGGTTTTGTTTGAAACACGTGCTCGTTGATTTAACCGAGTAGTATTGCGGACAAGAAGTGGGTGACGAAACTGATGATATGGAATTAACGTTTAGTTTCGGATTCTTGACCGTGTCACTTGGGAGTGCTCCCATTTCTCGGTCATTGAGAACTTTCAACAATGCGTCAATTTTGGTGGTCATCTCGCTTTGCTTTTGTTTGAAATCAGCTTCAAATTTAGATTTGCGAGCTTCTTGAGATGCCATGAACTTAGACATCAATCCTTCAAGATTGTTGGTACTACCATAGTTGTTAGAAGGATTTTTGTTGAAAGTACGGTTGGAGGGTGGACCGTTTGGTTGGTAACGATTAGGCAGATTGGAAGAATTAGCTTGATTTTGTTTCCACCTAAGGTTTGGGTGATTTTTCCAAGAGGGGTTATAGGAATCACCGTAAGGGTTTGGCTCGGGTTTGAAAGTGTACCACTTATCTCTCGCTTCGTCGGTACGCGAGGATGCGTAGTCCGCAAAAGCTATTCCGGGGAGTTCCACACAATCACGAGTGTCATGGGGACTACTACATAATTCGCATGAAGAAGTGATTTTGTTCACTTGGCTTGAAGGCTTAGGAGCTTCGTAAGATTTCATGAAAAACTTGACTTGGTCCTCAAGTTCCCTGATCCTACGGTCGGGAGTGCTAGAGTTGTTCGAAGGCAAAGATATTGCCTTGACCGTTTTGTTCAAATCACGGGGATCATTCCAACTTTCGTTGTCATAGAGAGCAAGATCTTCTATGAGTTCCCTTGATTGTTCCGCACTTAGATCACGTAGCTTACCACCGGCCGATTGGTCAATGGCTCGCCTTGTGTAGAGATCGATATGGTCATAGAAGATTTGGACTTGGAGCCAAAGATCTATGCCATGATGAGGGACTTTTTGGAGTAAGTCCTTGAATCGAGTCCATGCTTCGTATAGAGTTTCATTTTGACGTTGTTGGAACATCAAGATGTCATTTCTAAGCTTGGTAGTTCTCCCCAGTGGGAAAAATTGAGCAAGGAAACGAGTGGTGAGATCATCCCATGTGGTGATGGATCCCGCGGGTAAACGTTCAAGCCATTGACTAGCTTGATCACGTAGAGAGAATTGGAATAGGCGTAATCGGGTTATCTCTCTAGTTGCAACATCTAGGTCTATGGAATCTACGATTTTAAGGAAGTCCTTGAGATGTTGGTTTGGATCTTCGGAACAAAGTCCATGGAATGCACATCCGCTTTGCACCAACCGGATGGTGTCGGATCGCAAGGGGGTCACATTGGCTCCGGTGAGCTCAATGGTGTTTCGGTAGCCTTGGTGGCTAGGTCGGGAATACTCTCCTAAGGTTCAGGGCCTAAGAGGTTCTAGTGGTGGGTTTTGATGTGGTGGGATGACGGGTTCAAAGATGTTCCCATCGTCCATGATGTCGGGTGGTGAAGAGTTACGAACAAAAACACGAAGAAATAAGATAGACTAAAGAGAACCTAAAAATAAAAATAAAATCTTACTAGAAAGGAATCTAGCAAGTAGACCTAATAAAAAGAGATTCTAACCTAGACAATAACTATTCTCCGGGCTGCGGCGCCAAAAACTTGATGCGTGGGAATTGCACCAGGCTTTACCTCTCGAGGGATCTCGAGAATCTTACAACCCCCACCAGGCAGTGTACCTGATCGATGTAGTATAGTATAATGACAAGTACCGGGGGATTGATAGTTCAGCTAGGAATAGTGTTGCTAGGATTAGAAAACCTAAAAACTAGGTCTAGAGATGAGGGATGATTCTTTTTGTATTTTTTTATATTTTTTAGAAAGCAAGTAAAAATCTCGGTTTTGAAGGAGTTGGGCGGAATTAGTTGCTAGTCAACTAACCCAATACTAAGATTCAATCAAAATAAAATACTAGAAATGGAAATAAAACTAAATTAAACTAAGGTTGTGAGCAATATGTGGGAGAAATATGTTTACTTAGATTTCACTACTCCCTAGATATCTTTTACACGTTAATTACTTGTTATAGTTGTGTGGATGACGGATTGTATTCCTTAATACCATTCATGGGGTGGCGTACTTACTTCCCCAATCCTATGAGCGCCTACTTCAATCCTATGTCGAGCCAGCTAAGAAGCTCCTAACACGGGATTATTAGAATTTACTCATGCATTAAATACAACCAATAAAACCTAGTACACATCGGTTCATGTTTCCTAAGACATTCAAGCATGTTACACAATGGAGATCTGCCAGTTTTCTTAAGCCTAACATTGAAATCATTCATCCAATACAACCATAAACAAGTAATCAACACATAATTAACATCTAGGTTTCATTAGATCTAAGCAAACACAAGATAAATCTAGCCTAGCATGTTGAAATCAAGACAAGTAAAAGATATAATCAACCAACACATAGACATATTGATTGAATTAAAGAGAAGACTTATCTTAATAGCACATGAAAGGATTCAAGGGGTGAAAACCTTTGAAAGTACTGTAAAATATGAGCTAGGGTTTACAAAGTTCGGCCCTAGGGTTCTCCACACAAGTTCCTCCCACAAGTTCCTCTTTAATAATGAAAAATAGAAAACTATATATAGAGTTTAGAAGGTGACGGCGTCAAGAACAAATGCCTGACGCCGTCATCTCGCCGCCAAATAGTTCCTCGGACTGCCTAGATCTTGATCTGACGCCGTCATGTGTACACCTTATGCAGGCCGTCACCAAATTAACTCTTGACGCCCTTGTTGTGACGCCGTCAGGTTTGCACTGGGTCGTCACCACTTTTACTTTTGATGCCGTCAGGATATTCCTCTTGACGCCGTCAGGTACTGTTCTCAGCATGGAAAATTAAGTCTTTGGCGTTTTCTTCACTTTTATGCTCCAAAAACGTCCGAATTGCTTCCTTTTCCAGATTTCACTTCCAAAGTACCTAAAATCACAAAAGGAACGATTTAGGGTAATATTTGATCAAATAAATTCAATTCCAGGCTTAAATGACCCCTTAAAAGTGGTTAATTTTTCGCCTCATCAGCTGATAATAGTTTTTATTCTTGCAACCAACGGGTGGATGTTTTTTATGTGGCCTAGGTTATGGTTTGGTGGTGGTTGTTATACTTGATGTTGTGTTTGGCCGATTTTTCGTTTTTTCTTAGTCACCTTTCGGCTTTTTGTCTTTATTGTTGTGGTGTTTGTGTTTGTTGTATGTTGTTGTTGTTGTAAGAATTGCGGTGATTGTTATTAAAATTGTTGTTGAAGTAATTGTTATTGAACGAACTTGTGTTGCATGATTTAGGCTATGTTTGGCGCAGAGCTTTTTGGGGCGATGAGCGGTGAGCAATGAGCTTTTTTATTTTTAGTGTTCGTTTGGCACAAGAGCACTGAGCTTTGCTATTTTTTAAGAAAGCTCATTTTTTCAATGCTTCTTTAAGAAGCGGTGAGCAGTGAGCTGTGAGCTGTAGCCACAGCTCACTGCTCACAGCTTATTGCTACTGCTCACTGCTACTGTTCACAACTACTTTTGCCAAACATAGCCTTAATATTGTTTGGGTGTATATTGTTGTAGATTGTATTGGCTATCAAAAGGAGGAAATTTGGGTTGTTGTCACGATATTCAATATACGGATGAAGGTGTAGCAGGATTTGACGAAGATGATGAACTTGGAGTTTGGGATATTTTGAGAATTTTATTGTATAAAAAAAAATCATTTGGTATACTCATTTTGGTAATATGTAAAGAAATTAAAGTGTAACGGAGAATTAGGGTCAAATGAGAAGGAAAATTAAAATGAGAAAAGGTACGAAGAAATCACAACCACACATTTTAGATGCACCTATAAAAATAGATGCAACTTCCTTAAATTTCTCTTTAATTTAAAATCTATGGCTACAAATCCTTCTTATTTTTCTCATTTTATTTGTTTTTTTACCGGATCCTTTCTTGTGAAAAGTTAAGTTGTATGTAAGATGATCATGTTTTAAGGTAGTAATGTGATGTTAAATTTTGAAAAAAGTAAAAAGTTATAAAGAAATGAATCGTCGACGTCCATTTTTTACAAAAAAAATGGTCTCTTCGTTATGGCACACACCACCGGTATAGCGCCCGTTATAACGTGGGTGGTTACCACTGTTAGTCGGTGTCATGCCACGGCATTGACGTTGTCCACCTCAACGTTGGTGTCAGTGCAATATATATTATGGCACCGTGTGCTCTTAAAGTTTTAACTTCATTGACTAATTACATAGAGTCAATTATATAGACTGTTAGCAACGCAAATTAACAAGTCTCGTAGTCCAACATATAAGCCCGCACAAGGCATCATTATACACAGATTTGCAATAGTAAAAGTTAGGGTTGAGCAATGGGTCAAACCCGACCTGAACCGACCAAAGTCGACTCGACCTGAAAATTGAATAAGGATAAAACGTGAATCGAGAACCAAACTGAGTAAAAGTTATCAAAACCGAAACCGAACCGAACAAGGTCGGTTTAGCTATTCCGAACCGAATAAGTGTGTTTTGACCTGAATCGAACCGAATCGAGTAAATCCGAAATAATTGTATACAAAACCAAAAATCGAACCGAATAACGAACCAGTTTCGGTAAGGGTCAGCCCTTTTACGGTCGGTTTGTCGGTTCAGGTCAGTTTTCGAATGATTTTGCTCGGCCCTAGTACAGTTTTCGAATGATTTTGCTCGGCCCTAGTAAAATTACTCCATTAAACTTAGTCAGCATTGAGATAAGCGTGACAAGACGAACCATTAGCTTTTAAATTCTTAAACCTTGATTAAATGCATCAAATAACTACAACTTATAGTGATCGATGATTTAAAACTAAACATCAACCTTATAATTTAGTTTTTGAGCTTGTATTAACAAACCGAACATTTTACGTGCAAATAGTGAGCTATCAACTCAACTCATATTCTTCACAACATTATAGAGGCCCAATTTAGCCAAAACTTTGAACCTTGATGTGAGACGTATATGCAGGGACGGAGCCAGGGGGTGTCCCGCGGGTGCCCGGGACACCTATGGATTTTTTCGATGTAATGTTAATTTTTAGAAAAAACATTGATTTTTCCCAAATAAATCTTAAATGACCCCGGTCAATCGAAATGTATTTTTAGTCTTATTTAGTTAGCATCTTAAACTCTATTATAGTATGGTTAAAAAAAATTGTGCACCCGGTCATATTTGCTCCTGGCTCCGTCTCTGCGTATATGAACAAACTTGAATGTGCTAAACATCAATAAATGGTTGCAAATCATACATGTGTAACTACACTGAGAAATAACTTTAGGTACTCAAGTAGATTGAGATTGAATGGCTTTTATTTTTTCGACAACTTCTTTAAAAGCATCAACAGTTAAGTCCTTCTCAATATACTCTATATTAGAGGGATCAAACGGGCCTTTAACTCGATCAATGCATTTTATAACTGCTCGTGCTGGAAGAATACTCCTTGTTGGATCGGGAGGAGTCCCCGAGCTCAAGCTAGATGAAAATCCCTACACCAGATACCAAAAGTTTAATACAATAATAGTTATAGTTCAAAAAATAAATTTTAGACATAAAACAAGGATAGCATTGTGTATCTCCAAAAAGTGACAACCTTAAAGATGAGAACTTCAACTTCTTGGTCATCCACAAGTGCTTTAACCAAAAGTGCTTCTTGTGTAATTTGACTATAGAATTCCAACATTGCTATCTCTTCATTGTGTCCATATTCTTGGTCATTTTCATCATCATCTTCATCGTATCTAATTTGTCGCCTGGCCCAAATCCGGGTGCTAGAAACTCGCGTGCATTGGTTTGCGAATTTTGGTATTTTGGTAGAATGAAAATTAGTGTGGCCAAGGGTGAAGCTTGAAGTTGTGATGAAATTTTGAGAAAGGGGAGGAAAAAGAGAAGGGAAGGATAACGTAGCATACATGGGTGGTGGTGACTCAAGAAATGTAGTTACACAAGACTAGAGATAATTTGATAAGATGTTCACATGAAATTTGGCTTTATTTGGGCAAAAATTACTTTGCTGGACAAAATTAATACTCTAGATACCCGATGCTATAGATGAATTATCTATAATATAATTTCTTACTTCTACTATATACAAGTTGTTCAGATTATTTTAAAATCATGCTAATGTACGTTAATCAGTTCTGTATCTATATGTTGTCATGATCAAAAGAACACTCCATAAACCCGTAATTGCATAGCCGTATTTGACGGTGAGCAAGGAGTGCAATCAACTAGCTAGATTCATACTCTCTCCGTCCAAAAATATATATCCACTTTAGAAATGCAAAAAGTTTAAGAAACTCCCAGTAACAACACTCTTCACCGATTAGATTTTATCACCCAACAAATTCTCTTTTGATTGATTAAAATGTGAAATGAAAATTTGTTCTAAAACATCTCAAAATGGAAACGTGAATATCTAATTTGGGACGGAGAGATTAGCAGTAATGAATTTCTAATCGCTAATGATACTTTAGTTACAAAAACTAAGTTGCCATCTTCTATTTATTTTGTTAATATATTAGAGTTAGATTTTTATTTGTATTTATATTGCTTAAGCCCAAACCCAGGGATATGTTTAGTCATGAGTATAAATAATGAAAAATATTATCTGAAACTGTTTATATGCATCAACCACATGGTTTTCGAGATATACAGCGTGTTATTGCTTCTATTCATCAGGAGTTTTCTTCCAAAATGCAGAGAGACTTGCGAGGACAGATTCAGGTTGGTTGGTCCGGAAAGTCATGGGAGATATGATTGATCTTGGCCCACTTAATTATTTTCCCGAGATTTCTTTTCATTCTTCTGCAGGAATGTTCTTGTCTCAGGAGAAATATGCTTATGAGGTTCTTAAGCGTGCACATATGCTCAACTGTAATCCTTGTACTACTCCGGTTAACACTGATGCTAAGTTGGGTGCCGGTTGTGACCCAGTTGTGGATCCTACTTTGTATCACAGTCTAGCAGGTGATCTTCAGTATCTTATGTATACTCGTCCCGATATTTCTTATGCGGTCCAGCAGGTGTATTTATTTATGCATGATCCACGGGAGCCTCATTTTTCGGCTCTGAAGCGCATTTTACGCTATGTTCGAGGCACTATTGGTTATGGTTTACAGTTGTTTTCTCCTTCGACATCTTTTTTGGTTGCCTATTCTATGCTAATTGGGCTAGTTGCCCTACTGCTCAACAATCTACTTCTAAGTATTGTGTGTTTCTTGGTAACAACCTTCTCTCCTGGCCCTCTAAACATTAGGTTACACTTTCTCATTCCAGTGCTAAGGCTGAATATCATGGTGTTGCAAATGTTGTTGCTGAGACTTGTTGGCTGCGTAATCTTTTACGTGAGCTTCACATGTCGTTGTCTTCTAATGCGCTTGTCTATTGTGATAATGTTAATGCAGTTTATTTGTCTTTTAATCCGTGCAACATCAACACACGAAGCATATTTAGCTTGACATTCATTTTGTTCGTTATTTGGTTGCTGTTGGACATGTGCGTGTTTTGCATGTTCCATCGTGTTATCAATTTGCTGACATCTTCACCAAGGGTCTTCCATCTGCTTTGTTTTTTGAGTTTGGAGACAGTTTGAGTGTTCGTGCTACTCCCGCTCCAACCACAAGGTCGTTGGTGGACTTCTATTAGAGTTAGACTTGTATTTGTATTGCTTAAGCCCAAAGCCCAAAAGATAAGTTTAGTCTTGTGTTAACATCTTCATGTTGTGTTGCAACTTTACAAGGTACTCGTGTTTGATAAACAATGAAGAGAAAAGAGGTCCAAGTTCCTCTATCAATCCATAAATAATAAGAACATCCCCGATGCAAGTATTATGAACGAATTTTTTTTGAGGTAAAAAGTATTTCAAAAACTTTTTTGCGTTGCACTGTAAAGCTTTTGTTCTTTTTTTCCTCAAAGTCTTTGAAAAAAAATACTTGATCAAGTTTCTCCTCCATACAACTCAATATTTAACTAATAAGTACACACACACCAAAAAAATAAATAAATAAATAATAAATAAATAAATAGAAATAATATGATTTTTGTTTGTATTGGAGTCTATTTTGATGAAAAGCCATATTTATGAAAAATGTTCAATTATATGACGAAGGCTTTTTAAGAAGTTCTAAAAAGTTTTTTTGCCATTGTACATGCTAATGGAGATCATAAATGAATGTATGATTGACATAACTATCTAGTAAGACTATAAATATTATAACTAAATCAAAAGTTACCTAAGCTCTAGGTGTAGATGGGGAAGAGAGGCTCGCCGTCCGACTTGGCAATGCCAACGGCGAGCCGTTCCTCTTCACCACACCAAGAGGGGCTTGCCGTTCTTCCCCGTTGGCTACCTCCCCGTGGTGACGGCGAGCTGAGATTCTGACATTCCATTTTCTTTTTCTTTTTTTTCTTTTTTTTTTCCCCTTTGAATATTAGGTGTATAATTTGAAGTGGGCCCTAATGAGAAAGTTTAGGTTTGTTGTTTGGTGAAGGGGGGTTTGTTGTGGTTAGTTGAAGTTGAGGTGTTTGGTGATGTGGCAGGGGTGGGGCCCGAATGAAGAGGCTAAGCCTCAACTTTGCACCTAGAGCTCTAATGTGGAGAGCAAAAACATGCATGACAAGTGACATACGTGCATTGAATTGATTAGTCATTAGTCATAAGATTAGTCGAACCCATTTGAGCATGCTATTCATTTTCCATCTTATTTAGCTCAATCAGTTCATATATTTGAGCCCGGGAATAAAAACATGATTACTTGTCAATTAGCACATTAATTACTAAACTAGTGCTTATAATATATAAATATCTAGACCAAGCAGAGAGAGTATCAGATTAAAATGAAATACAGCATACAAGATAATCTTTGTACAAGGTGAAATATGTGGTTTGAAAGTTTGAACTCACCATATATCAAGTACACAAAATAAGGCTGCTTGCCTGGGATATTGATTAGTTGCTCAACAATGAAAAGTCTGACTCTGGAGCTCCATGATCATTGCTACTTGTAGAAGCTTCCTCACATTCCTCAGGATATAGCACTTCCATGACCATTTTCTGGCCAATCTCCAGCTTTGACATATTTAGAAATATGGCATTTTCATACGCGGACCTTGGGAAATCGTTTGTAAAACTCACCATAACGAGAGGATCATCTATCTCTTTACAGGAAATGGCTACAGCATCGACTAAGCGGTCTTCCTTTATACCCTTAATTAGTGTCTCACGGAATGTAGATGGCAGTAACGAAACAAGATGAGTGCGTCTCAACACTTCAAGCAGATTATAATAATGTCGTCCCGAGTTTGCACATACTAAGGATAGAAGAACGGTTAATCTCAATACCAATATGGGGTACGATGACTCCATCTCTTTTGATCTTCTAAGCCATTCCATTAATTCATCTTGTGAATTCAGCATCTCACTAATCATTGAAGCTATAGAATGATGGATGTTCTTCATTGTCTCCAAGCGCTTAACACAGCCACGGTTTGAACACACATCCCATTCTTCAAAAGTAAGCCATTCAACACAAGATGACCGTGCTGTGAAAGCATAATCACACAAGTAAAACGACAAGATAACAAGTCTCTCCATGAGGTATAAGAAGCAAGCTGGCGACACACAGTCATCGACTCTCCGCCAACCTGAAGAAAATGTCTCTTTCAGTACATTATGTAACGTAATAGCTAGATCCCCATTTCTTGAACTTGATCTATAGCCGTTGAGTTTATCAAATAGATCTCTCCAGTTCCGAGAAGTACAGCTACTAACTTTCTTCTTGGTATCATCATTGAAGCCAGTTATTTTGGATCCTAGAAAGATCATCGCCATTCTCCCCATCTGCCCACATGTTAGACCATTACAGAAAGATTTTCTGTTTATATTGATTGCTTCTTTGAGCATGTTCAGAAATGTTTCCTTTCCCCTCAGAAAAATCATTTCCTTCGACTGCGCATTTTTCCAGTTGATATGAAAGACGTTGCAGAAGAGATGATCCACACACAGCTTAAAATACTGATCTGCAAGGGAACTAGCACGGAACCGATTATACGGAAACTTGCAGTTCTGTAGAGATTTTGTAACTTTAAATAAGCTTGTAAGAATTTTCGTCTGTTGATGCATGGGGAAGTTTTTAACGGTTGAGTAGGCATGAAGAGAATGAAGCTTTTTCAAGACTTTCTCAGAAACAGAGAGTATTTCTGAACACCAATATCGTGTAGCCATAGACGAAAATTCATGAGCACCTATGATGTACAAATATCCGTTCTTGGTTAGTGAAGACAAGCGCATCTCTTTTACCCACTGGGCTTCAGCATTGAGCACAACATAGCTGTCATTTTTATCCCCATCATACTTTCTCACTCCAAAATAATTAAAAAGGAAATCCTCATATATTTTACTACTTTCAACACCCTGATGCTGTGTATAGCTCCAGTTGATTAGTTCCCACGCCAGTTCATTCCAATAACTCCAAAAGTAAACCAAGCCTTCAGCAGAAACAATGTTTTCCGAGAACACACCTTCTAAGTCCTTAAGCGTTCCATCTTCAAACATTGTTTCGATACTAGAATGATGTGAGAGGAGATGCACATCCAGAATTCTACGGGAAATCAGAAAACGCATTCTAAGGCTTCTTCCTCTTGGTGCTTCTCTCAAATACCTCCACATCTGGGATAAGCTAATTTCTGCACCTGATAATATACTTATCTCTATGTGCATCAATGCTGAATCACGTGAATCAGAATTATATGTCACGTATGAGTTCAAATCATTCAGGAGCTTGTCTTTTTGCTTAAAACTTTTCAGTGGCCAAGCTCTTCTCCCATGAGCCCAAAGAGATCCAAAGAAGACGTACCAAAGTCTTCTCAATGCTGCTTCTGTTGAATGATCATTTTCATTACTAATCTTCGCTGCTTGTACAAACTTTCCACGTGTTTCTAGCAGTAACAAAAACTCAGGAAGAAGGTCTAGAGACTTGAAAGAAGAATGCATCAGGTGAAGGACATCATTTTCGATATTCTCTATCTCATACACCGTCTTCACCATTTTCAAACCCATAGCTACCGCATTTTCTTTATAGCAAAATATGAACTCAGCGGCTTTCTTTAATATCTCTTCCTCAGACTTTCCTTCAGACAAAATTTTAGCCTCGTTGCACACAAACTGATAGAAGACATCAGAGTCGCTTTTCGCGATTGAAACAGCCTTCCTTAGTAACTTTTCCTTCTGTTTGAAAGGCTCATCTGTGCTGTGAAAAATTGTAGAGTTTAAAAATATATGCCACAAGATTTTCAGTGATGACTCTTTATGAAGTCCACCCATGTGAAGAAGGTCAGCTTGGAGCACAGGATCTGGTTGCAGCCTTGCGACCTCTGCAACTTCTTGGAAGTTTCCCCATTCTTTTTCAAGCAATACAAGTTCATCAAGGCACCACTTTTCACGTAAGAATCTCCGCATCTCATCCTTAGAGCGAAAAGAACGAACAAAGTTCATCATACGTTTGAAATTGTTCTTAGAAAAATAGTATACAGCGCCTTCGTGTGTCGCTTTTGCAGCCTTTTCAAAGTTACCCCATTCCTTTTCCACCAATATAAGCTCATCAAAACAACTCCTATCAGCTAAGAATTTCGGAATTTCACCCTTGGATGGAAAAGCACGAACAAACTTCATCATACTTTTCATATCCTCTTTAGAAAAATAGTAATGAGCACCTTTTTGCAAAAACTCTAGCTCACCAGCCACAGATCCTCCCCAGCGACCTAATAACTCAAAACCAATTTCAAATAATTTCCCAGCTGAGCAAGCAGAAAGACACTTGGTAAAAGCTCCGGCTTTCTCGTATTCTTTCACTGCACGCTCGTAACATTTTGCTTGATAAAAACAGTTTCCTGCTTTCACCGACATCGATTCACTCAAGTATATTTCACCTGTACATTATATTGTGAATGTTTCATTTAAATGTGAATATCAAACAACACCAAATACTAACAACATTCCGTAAAGGATATATCACTTGACTTTCTAGCTAAAAAATGTTCATAATATGCAAACCATATACTCGTTAAAGACTTAGATCATCCAAGTCAATCTGATTTCGTTGAAAACTAGCTTCTTCACCTCAAAAGTCAGAATGGCTTGTGAATGGAACAAATACAGTTGACAAGTATACATTTTTATTTTTATTTTAACGGCAATTTTATATTAAAAATTTTAGCAAGGAGCTAGACGATACAAACCAAACAATAACAAAAGATAAACCTACCTAATTACCTAAAAAACGCCCGGTTACAACCACAACAAAACTACCTAAAGTACACCACGCTTTCAATAAAACCAAACATTAGTAAAAGGACACCGAAAAACGACAACTCCTTGAACAAACAAATAAAGACGCCGTTTGACGAAGCAATTTGTTTTATACATTTTTATAAAACAAATGACCTGATAAAAACAAAATAAATCCTGGTCATCTTAGAGAGATTGGTTGTCTATAATGACATGGTTTGAAGACATAAGTAGCTCTTTGGATGCCCTGTGTATTTGGACTATTACTCTGATACAGGAAGTCAATTAAGAACCACATAACGGAAATTCCAGGGACGGAGCCAATTAAGGCTTGGGGTTGGCCATGGCCCATCCAAAGCACATGCTAGATACTAATGACATGTATATATTGTAATGTCTTAAATCCATTTAGTAGTTTTGGGCCAACCCAAAGATAAATTAATTTGCTCATCCAACATTTTTTTTTTTTTTTTTTTAAAGGCAGCTCATCTAACAAAATACATATAAGTTAAATATTTTAGATGTGGACTGTTTGAAATTACTGAAGTTTTAATTGTGAATGGCTAACAAAAAACATACCCGGACCACTTGATCATGTCATCCTTTAACTATTTAACTTGCGAGTTGGTTTTAAACATGTAAGATTGTTATTTATTTTTCATATTTTACTTCTTATGAATAGTGAAGTTTAGAATTGGCAATGATATTGTTTATGGTGATTTTGTTTCGGCCTACCCGGATAAAAAATCCTGGCTCTGTCACTCGGAAATTCTAGGGTCACATATGTGACCAATAAAATATAGGGGTCACACTCACTGACTAACACATGTATATTATACGGTCACACAACAAAGCGGGCATCTGGCAGCCAAATATGTAAGCGCCAACCGGATGCCAAGTCAGCACTAGTTAAAACATCAAGTCACAAATTTGTCCTGCCTTCATAATAGTAAAGAACCCAGATTGGTCATAACAGGACTTTTGGATAACTTTGTTGCTAATATATAAGCTTTAACTCTATAAATAGCAATAACATCATGGTATAATTAAAGTAAAATATTACCTGCTGTTATATAATCCCCCATTTCAAAAAAGCACTCAGCAGCCAATTCCTTTTTGTTAACAGAACTAAATAACTTTGCAGCATCCTTAAAAAACTTGTTTCTTTCAAGCTGTGAAAACCCGGCCTTGTCAGCAGTTACACGAAGATAATATGCCTCCGCCAATGTTTCATAATGTTTATCACCAGCCTTCAAGAAGCACATCTGTGCCATCCTAAAGTTATTTTCATAAAATAGCTGCAATAAATAAAAATATACATTATTAGAGATGTCTCAAAGAACCAACTTTCTGATTCCCAGATTTTTTTAAGGATTCAATTGGATCAAACCTTCACGCCTCGTGTTCGCCACTCGGTTTCACTGCTTGGAATTTGCATTTTCTCAGCAGACAAATCACTCAGATGTTTTACTTCAACAAGGCTTAACTTTTTCCAGTAATCATATACTGGTTGAGAGAAGCCTGTGCTTTCACAAAGCCATAATCTTTGCCTTGTTCGAGTGATCGCCACATACAGCTGCTTCAATTCACTGCATAATACAGCGTGCTTTTCCATATCGAAACATGCAGACAGTGAAGTAGGCGAGTTGAGCAGGTCATTTTCATTCATGTATTCATATATGATTCGCCACTCATTTGAGAAAGGAGATGTAGTAAAAAAGTCATACAATAACACATCCTACAAAACATCCAATATGGTTAAAACACTTGACCATCCAGTTCAACATCTGATAAAACACAATGATTTTCATCATAAGATTTACCTGAAACTCTAACCCTTTGGCCTCCATGATTGTTAGTACCAGGGCATTCTTCCCTATGATGCCAACAATCTTCTCTTTCAAAGATTCGTCACGAACTAAAACAACTTGCTCAGCACCAAATCCAGTGATGTGATGAGAACTATCTCCTTTCTTTTCGAATATGATCTCGATAGCGTTGTTATTTGAATCAGTTTCAAGCAGAACTGGCAGTTCCCCACAAATTCGACTAGTCTCTCGGCTCAATACATCAACAAACAAAGGAAAATAGTGGCAAAGAACGTCAATAACACTTTGTGCCAAATTCAAAACTCCAGCATGTGTGCGAAAATTCTGGCTTAATTGAAAAATCTGTGACATCTTTCCCTTTTCAGAACCCAAAAGAAACTTTCTGAAAAACATACACCGTATATCTTCGAATCTAAACCCAATACCCTTTGCTATAGCCTGAGCTGTATCGCCAGAAAAAACATAGCCCTCGTGAACATTTGTGCATATGTATTTAAAAAGCATAATCTGTCGCATCGAAAGGTCTTGGACCTCGTCAATATATACATAATCCATCAGATCTCCCTTGTACCCTTCGAACTGAAGCCTTTGATGAAGATCATTCACTAAATCAGCCAAATCAAAATGTCCATTTTCCAGTTTTTTCTTCTCATACTGACAGTAAATTGCATAAACGATTTCTCTCTTTGGAGCATCTAAAATGGAAATTCGACCATCACAAAGTGAAACATAATCGTCTCTTGATAGGATTTCATAGGGATCCTTGCCTGCTATAAAACCACCCTTGATAACAGACATTATTTCAGTGTAAATTGTGGAGGGATCAAGATTTTTTGTTAGCTTATGGTTGAAGCAGGGCCAATAAGATGAACAAAATCTTTCAAATGGGACACCCTTGAACCTCATATATTGTTCCAAGACAGCGAGCCTTGAAGTACTGGTTTCGTTGACACAAACAAGCTGCCTAAAACTAGGAAATCTTTCAAAGTATGAAGTGCCCACTGTTCCATCAAGCATCAACAGGAATCTGTGGAATGTTATGATAAGTGGATATGCGCCATTTGGAAGATGAGTAAAATGATCGGGAATATCTTCAGACAACATCACTTTTTCGATATCATCAATGCACACAGAGTGGTTTTGGGAAGACGAACTTCCACCACATGTTGATCTGGAAATTTTATGAATTCAAAATCAGATATACAATACTTAATTATCAAGATTTGTTGTGGATAAATATGTTGAAGACTATGCATATGAACACACTTTGAACATAATAATGGTATATTCGACTCATAGGCGTATTTATGCTAATGGTAAAATTTATCTCTTCCATCATGTTAATTAGAAACACTGTAAAACAAAGTTAATACAACAGGAGTGATATATACATAAACGATGGTTGCTATAACATTTCACTAACCGTTTCCATTCACTGACATGTTGTTTCACAGCATAACAAAGTTTTGAACTTAAAGTGACAAATAGTTGATGCAAGACGTCATGCTTCTCCTCCTCATTTCTCTCCATTACCTCATGAAATCCTTCACATGCTATGTGGTGGAGCTGTTCATTTTGGAATAATTTCATAGTTAATACCGTTGTTTTTCCTGTCCCAGATCTTCCAAGAATGAAGCTGCTTTTGTCAAATAAAACAACATCCTTCTCTTGTTCGGTTAACTCAAAGGGAAGCCCAAGATCCCCACCATCACATCCAGAAATCATAATATTGACAGAGTTAGTTGACAATGAATAAAATTTCATTAGCATTAAACTCTCATGCACCTTCACATTTTCAACGAAGCCCTTTCCATTGGCACCATCCACAAACATTTCATCACAATGGTTTACTTGTGTTTTATATTGAACAATTTCAGAGGTCGCAGACCAATTCATCGGAAACTCAGAACCCCTGGGAATGAAAAAATAATTAGGAAAACTTCTGCTATCATAGCATATACATAAATATATGTCAAGATAGCAACAGCAAAATTAAACGTACCTTTGAACACACCTTGTGGTGCAATGATCAATATACTCCAGAGTATACATCCCAATTATTACTTCTAAACGTTTTACCAAGTCTGCAATCTCATGAAAGGGTAATATATCCCAAACCTTTAAGACTTGGGTATAATGTGTTTCCTTTAGTACTATGTCTATTGTACATATGATGTGCAGCCCTTTAACCTTAAATTCTTTCATCAGGTCATGATAAGGACTTTCACTAACAGCAGCTGCAGTATAACTCCTTTTCGGTCGCCAACCGGATGAAAGTTTTAAAAGCATAAAAAGTACAAGCTTCTTGGTATCCCATGACTCGATTTTTGAATATGATGATATAAACATGCTGCTAAACAAGACCTGGAGAAGAAAAGTTGAAAACATGCATGATGAAATAAATGTAGAAACTGAATAGTTAAGATCTCTAAAAGCCAAAGCTTCTGTTCGTTTTGTGCCATATTTTTCTCCATTTGACTATTGAAATGTTCCAATAATATACCTTCTTCTTTTTTTTTTTTTTTTTTTTTTTTTTTTTTTGGAAAAACTGTAAGAAATCTAATGGCATTTTTTCCAAGTTAAGGGATTTTGCAGGAACAAATAGATACTTTTAAGCTGCAAAAAAATTAAAGTCTACTTAATTACCTTCCAAGTGGTACTTCGGAATAATGTAGTCTCCCCGCTAAGTAACTCATCAAGCTGATGAAGATCTTTCTTTACTTCGATAATGACCTTGGCCAGCTCCTTTTGTTCATCAGCCTGATAGAAACATTTACGAGCCTTTGCATCAAGAAGCATGGATTCCCAAACAGACCCTTTCTTCAAATGCACTCTTTCATCTCCTAAAATCCATAAATTCTGTCTGCAAAAGCGTTAGCGAGCAAATGTTCAGTCAGTGTATATATTTCAATTGCCATTAGAACACTAACAAATTAAATCTACACGGTTCACCCGAAAGCGTGAATATAATAGATTATTGTCATATTTCCATGTTCCGTGAACTGTGTAGATTTTAAATCGATTTCCGGATAATATATAATATACCAGATGATTCAAGTGTCACACTACATGGAAATAATTATATTAAACACTTCACACTTATAACTTTAGAAGTAAGGCTAGTGCTAAGAATTAAAGTATAGTTGCAACAAGTGTCTAATAGTGTGTTGCTATATATGCACAAAAAGTAAGTGAAACAGAGTGATTTAATTTGTTGTAGCAGAAGATCAAGTTATAAAAAGGATATATATACCTAGCCCAAGTGAAATAGACATCAGTGTTGTTTGGACTTGTTTTAAGCTCAATGAATTCATCTGCATGGGCTCCTACTGTTGATATTATCACAACATCTACCTTTTCACCTTGATAATCATCAACTAACCCAACTTCCACCTTGAAAAACTCACTATTTTTATAGTGAATTTCAAGTTTCTGGTGCAAGCACTGAACTTGTGCACGAAATGGAGATAGAACAGCTATACTGATCTTATGATTTGATGATGCACATTCTGTAAAAGGATATATAATTATAGAACAATTACAATTAGTACTTGCATGCGATATTTTAAAAAATCTAATTAGAAATTTTATGTATCTATGGTTAAGTACCTTTATGAAGTAACTGCACTATCCTTACAGCAACTGCTACTTCGACCATATTTTGCATGCCATTTTCAGCATCCATAACTTCTTTTCCAGAAAAAACATTGATGAAAGAAAATGAACCAAACATTTCACCAAGAATGTTATGATGCCATTTTCTTCTAGTATTATCTTTGGAAATCATTGATGATCTCATATTCCTAATGCATGTGTCACTATTACTATGCTTTTTAAGTTTTATATGAGTGTAGAAGAACTGAAGAAGGAGAAGATCAGATGGAAAAAAGGAAGTTAATCGGTTGCTAAATAATTTTGTACTAAATGGTTAAGAAACTTAACCTTCCATCATTTTAATTTAAAAACAAAAAATGAACCGTTTTCTTGGTTTTCAGAAGTAATCAACCCCTATAAGTCTATGACATAGTGTCACTTTATAGATCACTATAATTACATGTTGGAAATGACAAATATAATTCAAGTTGGCTATCACCCGCAGTGGTATATCCATTTTGGTACCGTATTTGATTTAAAAGTAGGAAAAAAAAAAAAAAAAAAAAAAAAAAAAAAGACTGAGTTTGACAAATATTATTGTATCTAGCCAACTTTTTTTTTTTTTTTTTTTTTTTTTTTTTTTATTGTAACACAAAATTTTTGATTTTTTGTCATTGTATATACTATTTTCACCATGTCCACTGCCACGTATCCCTTTGTTACACGTAAGCTTCCAGCGTGTCAAGTAGTATATTTTTTATACCATGACCACATTACCCTAAGTCAACCCACTTACACTTTACACATACATCTCTCTTTCTCACCCTAATTTAATATACCACCAAATCATTGTACAGTGTTTTTTTTAAATTGATGTGGGCAAAAGATAACATACAGTATATTCTCTTGGTCCCCTACACTAATTTGTTTTTTTATTTGTGTTTTCATATGCATAGTGTTTAGAGTTTCAATTATTGAATATATATTTATTAAAAAAAAATTATTGTTACAGGATGGCTATTCTTCCCAATGCTTATGTGCATTTTGACGGAGTGTTTTACTTCTCACTATTAAGGTATGAAAATAATATTGTTTATCACTTGAGGATTGGAAAAGATAAGATGTTTGACTATGATGGTTTGCGTAAGTATTTAGAAGAAAAGCTTGAAGTAACTTTTTATGCCAAATTGTGAGTTAGAAGTTAGATTGAAAATAATTGGAGATGATGTCGAATTGGAATCAATGTATGGATTTGTTGAAACTTATGGGAAATTAAACATGTATTTGGCACACATTCCTCAAAAGTTGGAGGATTATTACATTCCAAACTTGTGTTTTGATGATTCTTGTGATGAGGCCACATCTAAACTTAGGATTAATGGGATTAGGAAAAAGGATGCTGGGAATATGTCATGGGAAGAACTAGTTGGATGGGCTGAGGAAGAAACACAACACCTACATTCACCACTTAAGCCTAGAACAGTTAGGAGAGAACATGTCACTAAAACACAAGTTACTAATGAAATGGTTGTTGATCATTCTGATGCACCACAAGTTAATGATGAAACACAAGTTAATATTGATGAAGTGGTTGCTGAGCATTTTGATGCACAAGAAGTTAATGATGAAACACAAGTTAATGTTGATGAAGTGGTTGTTGAGCATTCTGATGCACAAGTTAAGAAGGTAGTAGATAAGGGTAAGGGTATAATGATTGATAAATGTAAAGTACTGAAAAGAAAGTCGGTGGTTAGAAAGGCTAAGGGTATTGTGATTCAAGAAAATGTGAACCCAAGTGTTATGGATCATGATTCTAGTGACAGTGAAAGTGAATTAGTATAAAGAAGGAAACACACAATGGATCATGATTCTAGTGATAGTGACATTGAATACTCTAATAAGTCTGTAGATTACTTGTCAGAAGGTGAAGTTGAATTAATTGAACTTAGGAAGAGAAAATCTATTGCAAAGAGGGCCCCCAAGACATCTAAGCAGAGAGCAGGTTCTGATAAATATGGTTGTGAGAGCAGTTCTAGACAGAAGAGAAGTTATGATGATGGTGATAGTGCAACAATCATGGAACATAAGGAATTCATGGAAGATTTGATGAGGAACTTGAGGCAAGATGATGTTGATCTTACATATCCATTTACATTAGTGGAAGCAAAGCTGGACAAGTATCCTATTCATGATGTGGATATGCATTGGAGAATGAGGAAACCAAAGGCAATGTGTTTGAGTATTAATGTTTATGCACTCTATCATTGATTCCAAGTAACAAATTGTTTTGATTTCAGGTTGGTGAAAAGTATGTTAATGCCGATCAATTGAGGGAATGCCTAATTTTTTATTCTTTGGCAAATGGATTTTCTCTATGGTTTTACAGAAGCTAAAATACCCAGATAATAGCTAGGTGTGGGTTAAGGCCAGAGAGGGTCAAGGATCCAGAAAATGGGAAGACAAGTAAGTGGAAAAGATACCCTAGTGCGAAGAAAGGTGAAGGCAATCAATGCCCATGGAGGTGTTACGGAAAACAAATGACAGGTGAGAAATCATTTCAAGTAATGTCTCTTGTAGATAACCATACTTGCATTAGAGATTTTAAGTTTGGAACTTTAGTGAGCTACAAGTGGCACAACCATCAGCTCACATGCCATAACCACAACCTCCCATGCCACAAGCACTAGCTCCCATGCCACAACCACCAATTCCAAGAGGAAGGGCAAACTTTGTGATACCAAGAGAAAGAAGTGAAAGAATCCTCAATAAGAAACTCGCAAAGAATCACCCAGGAATTGGTAGCTCAAGTTCCAGTCCTCACACTTTGGGTTGAAATGAATTATCAATCAGTCCACTTCTTTTGTATCTATATGTTGTGGACTTAAACAATTAGAATTTGTGTATGTAATTAAGGTTTTAACTCTGTGCACTTCTTTTGTACCTATATGCTGTGCACTTAGATGTAATTCTGTATTTGGGTAACTGTCATATCCACTTTGCAACTAAAAACTAGTAAGTGATGCAGTTTGATGTCACTTTAATGCCGAGTTTTGTACATTTATGGGCATTAGGATGTATTGACATTCTTCCTTTCGGAAATGATGAATGTCAAGTGTAGTTTGTATCTTATTTTACATGTTTTTTTTGCATCTGAATTCGGTATGTTTTTAACAACTTTAAACAAACATTGTAAACACAATAAACCATTGCATTGAATACTACAATGCTACATAATATAGTTGTAGGATGTTACATTGATTCAAGAAGTCATACAATACCAAAACACATCCTATCAAAACAACACAGCCTAACCACAATCATAATTGTCAATACACAATCCTAGTTGCAACAACAAAACCCAACAAAAGAACAAAGACACTTGAGACAACCACAACTTTGTCATACACTCCAACTTTTGACTTTATCACAGTCAATTCTTCCTTCATCTGACCCATTTCCAAACTTGAACCTTCACTGTAGTTTCTTCACTTAAGCATGTTCTTCAACCTTTTGTTTTCTTCATGTAAGTTGAAAAACAAATATCTATAGTAGTCATTTGGTAACTCGGGATCTAAAACTTGAACCTTCACTGTAGTTTCTTACACTTTTCATGTTCATCCTGTCACAAATACAACAAAAATCAACATGTATCCAAACTAAAATAAAACCAATCTATTTAAACCATAAAATGAAAAGGACAATTCTTACATAAATCAGGCAAGCCTTAAATCTTCTTCCCGGGTTATTAATTGTCCAAGCAACTTGTTCTTCGACAGGAACATGACACTTACAATGAGTAGCATCCATGACTTCTTGCAAGGTCATACGATTGGATCTTGCAAAAGATGATCTTGAAAAAGATGATGAAGATCTCATAATTGGTTGTGTGGATAGGGTGAAAATGGAATTAGAGTTTGTGTTATGGAATGTATGGTTAGGATATGTGAGGTATAAAAGGACGAAATAAAACGGTCAAAAAAATACTACTTGATACGCTGGAAGCTTACGTGTAACAAAGAGACAGGCTGGCAGTGGACAGGGTGAAAATAGTACATACAATGACAAAAAATCAAAAGTTTTATGTTACAATGAAAAGAAAAATAGTTGGCTACATATAATGAGAAAAAATGTCAAGTTCGATACATTTTTTTGTTATTTTCCCTTAAAAGTAAACTGATGTTGGCATATATGTTGCCCTCTACGTTTATTTATTTTATAGAAATGTTAAATAACGAGTAAAATTTTGAGTCATGTTGCGTCGGCTTTCTAATACCTCAAATTTGCAATTGTTACACAACTTTTTGAAACTTACGATTTACATCGGCTTTCAAAAATATACACTTCTCAGAGGTGTTGGTATGTTATATTGTCAAGTTGTAAAATTCTCAAACATTTTAGATAACTTATCACTTTAAGTAATCTTTTATATAATAAAAAATTACATTATTTCGTAGTGTTTTTTGCAAAATATTTTTTATTGAAAAAAAATTAAACCAATAGGAGAGTTTGATTCTGTCACATAAGCAAAATCAAGCAATATAATTGGTCAATAAAAAGTCAAAATTGAATTGATTTTGTTCAAATTTTAAGAAATTTAGTGGAGAAATTTGGTTGAGAAAAAAACACATAAAAATATTTGTGTCAAATTTATGAAAATAAAAACTTACAAAAATAGAAAGTAATTAATAAAACTTTAGTTGTTGAATTTTACATAAATTATATAGAGTTAAGTGTAAAATTACAAGTTTTCATTATTTTTAATAACATAAAAAAAAAAAAAAAAAAAAAAAAAAAAAAAAACCTTACACTTTATACTCCTATAATTTATAAGGTGAACTTTGATTAAAATTATATGATTTTTTTTAACATGTTTAAACTTATATGATTATTAATATTATTTTCATACTTTCATCTGTTGAAATTACTACATTTTGTAAATATACAAATTATTTTACGTTAAATATTTTTTTAAACTAATATTTGTTTTAGACTTTTATCCATTAAAATATTTTTTTTACTATATATGTTAAATAATGACTCATGCTATTTTATTTTAAAAGTTTAATTTATGCGCACACGGGCTTAAATATTAAATACGGCCAACTATTGTTAACGAGAATATGAATATCAAATGTAAGCACGGATTACTGTGATATGAAAATAAATATACGATATTCTACTTATAACAACGACTCATGAAATTCTTATTTAAACTTTATATATGGATATCGAGAAAAACATTTTTAAAAAACTTTACGGAGCCTATTTTAACTCCATCAAGAGGACTTCCCTCACTACGAAAAGTATCCCGTGGATGGCATACTGATACATCTCCTATTCGTGCTGATTATGTTCTACTAAACTTGTACATTTTGTATAATATTTTTTTTACAAAATATGAATAGATAAAGTTAAACAACAACATAAACCTCAACCTCAACATTTATGTCAGTTAAACAAAGTTAAATCTTTCAACCAACAAATTTTTTTACAAAATATTATTGTAATAGATATTAATACATAATAAAAAATCCTGAACAAGTATTAGTTGTACTTATATCACAATTTTCACCGGTAAATTCGTATATGTCAATGGAAAAAGATTGAGAGACCTAAAAAATATTACTACCCCCATCTCAAAATTATTGTCCATATTTCCCATTTAGGTTGTCTCAAAATAATTGTCCACTTTCCTTATTAAGTAAAAACTAGAGAATTTAATAGGGGGAATATTCTATTTTAGTGGTTGAAAATTAAAGTGCCCTCACTTTTATTAAACTTTATGTTTTCTCTCTTATGACAATAATTTTGAGACGGAAGGAGTACTAATTTTGTGCCTAAAATGTGTGTCATTATCTTAATGGGCTGTGAAAGAGTGGACCCGGTTGCTACTACCAATAAATGATTGCCATATAAATTTAGGCATACAATTAGACATAAGTTTTAGGTCTCCCAATCACTCCTCTATGTCAATATACTAAACTAAAATTCTAAAATAAATTTGATTTATGTGTAAACCTCGTGCTGCACGGGACTTATAGCTAGTTAAATCGAAACAAGTATGCTAATTAGAGTTAAAAATATAAATTATAAATGTTTATTGATTTAAAATTAAAAATAAAATAAAATAAAAGGTCAGGGAGTATAAATGTTAAAGGGTTAAAATGTAAATTAATAAAAAGCAAATAGGATAATGGCCGAGATTAAGATTGAACTTGTGAACTTACCTTTTGATGAAAAATAAAATAAAAAAAAATGTTTTAACAACTAAGTTAAGAATGTCTCCAACGGAGACTTGATCAGTAAACCATTTTTCTTTCAAATTAGTCATTATAAAGTTTGTTATCATAGAGTTAATATATTAGAGATGCCTTAACATTTTCAAGACAAATGACGCATCGATTTAAACTCGGTTAGGTATACCGTATGTGATGAAACAACTCGAAACAGAATATCACATTTTTAATGTTCATGTGCTAGCTAAAAAGGTTTGGACGAACATTCTTCTTTAGTGGAACATTATAGAATATAATGTTTGCCTCGAGGATGCAATCAACCCATTCAGATTCTTCAACATGGTTGTTGAAACCACACTTTGGCTTCTTTAGTTACAGCACTTACATCAATAACTTGAGTTAAAGTTTAAAACAGCGCCACGTCAGCGTCTCAGCTTTAACACTTTCACTTTAACTCACAAAAAAACACCGTCAACAATAACTCAGCTTTAGAAGGGCCAAAAGTGTCCAAAAAAAAATTTTTTTTTTACACAAATACCTCCTTAACGCCGTGTTAAGGAGTTAACACGGCCCGTTAACGCGGCTTTAACGCAATATGGTGCAATGGTTAACTTGATATTAACGCACGTTAAAAGGAGCTTTAACACACCCTTTACGTGACTGATGCAAGTGCTCTTATAGAAAAGAATTCACTTTTTCTTTGAAAAGGTCATAAACCGAGTTGCTATTAATGTAGTAAAGTTATTTCCTTTAATTGGTTATGCAATAGGCATAAGAAATTCTCTCGAGATCGGATTGCAATGAGTATTTTAATTTTTAATTGTCGTTTGGCAAAGAAACGGTGAGTATTTTGATTTTTATTGATCGTTTAGCAAAAGAGTGGTGAACATTTTGATTTTTAGTAGTCGTTTGGCAAAAGAGTGGTGAATTGTAGCTATATTTTAAGAAGGCTAATCCGATGCTTGTTTAAGGGTATGTTGGCGCGGAGTGGTGTACAGCTTTTTGGCGGCGATGAGCAGTAAGCAATGAGCATATTGAATTTTAATGATAGTTTGACAAAAGAGTGGCAAGCTTGGCTAAATTTTTTATGAAGGCTAAGTTTTCAATACTTTTTTAAAAAACAGTGAGTTGTGGCTACTGCTCACTACTAATTTTAACAAACACACCCTAAGAAGCTGTGGCAAAAGAGTGGCGAGTTGTGACAGTTTAGTCTGTGTTTCTGTGTTATCTTGCTATGGATGCATATATCGTAGTTATTTGACCACAAACGTAGGTTGAATATAACCATGTTGTTGTCTTGTACGTAAGTAACACTCGACCATTTTACACATATAACCATGTTCTATTTAAACATGTATATATCATTTTACGTCATCTTACTCATTTATAATTATAGTACGCTACGTATGTTACCAAACATTTTTATTAAAAAAAATAATAAAAAAAATAAAAAATAAAACACAAACAAACAATTACTGCTCACTACTACTTTAACAAACATACCCTTAGTTTGATGTACCTAAAGCTTTACAGGGCAACGAGCTTCTTAGGGGCTTTTGGCCGATTGACCCAAATGATTAAGAAGTGGTGATATAATGAAATCGACACATAATTTTTGTTGAATGGCCATGCGCGATAATAGCTTAATATCATGTAATATACCATCTAAACATTATTTCGTCCAAAAATAACAAAATAAAAATAATTGATCCAAGGCTGCGGTGAAATTTAGTTTTCAAACAAAAATATATGTATGAAAAGTGTATGGCCACCGGACTTAAAACAAGAGCATTTGACACGTGTTATTTTATCTTAAGCTTAACAGTTCAAGGCTTGATGATTAACGGAGTTTGGATTTCAGATCTGTGTCAAGTTAAATAGGCATTTTTAACTTCTTCAAGGAGAAATTTCAATCTCACGACCAGGCAGTTATTCTTCCCCCTCGAACAACACTTCAGTTCTCTCTGATGCCGATCATTTTCTTTAGAAGATTCGGTGACTAGAGAAGAAATTCGGGTTGCAGTTTGGGCTTGTGGTAGCGATAAAGCTTTGGGCTCGGATGGTTTTTCATTTTCTTTTGTGAAGCATTTTTTGGGAGCTTATCAATGAAGATGTTGAGGACTTTGTGCAGAGTATTTTTCACACATGTTCCCTTCCTTGAGGTGCAAATTCCGCTTTTATTACTCTCATTCCAAAGGTTTCTAATTCGCTTCACATTAAGAATTATCGTCCTATTTCTCTTATCGGGGTTCAATACAAATTTATAGCTAAATTTTAGCTAATCTCCTAGCAAAAGTTATTGATAAAGTGGTAAGTAATGAACAATCTACTTTTATTTCGGGTCATCAAATTCTTGGCGACCCCCTTATGCTAAGTGAAGTCATCGAGTGGTACAAGAAGAAGCACAAGAAACTTATGGTCTTCAAAGTCGACTTTGAGAAAGCATTTGATTCGGTAAGCTGGAAATACTTAGACTTTATTCGGGTATCCCTCGGTTTTGGTTCCAAATGGCGCAAGTGGATCAATATATGCTTACAGTCAGCTAGGACGTCCATTCTTGTTAATGGAAGCCCTACCTCCGAATTTTCTATTATGAGAGGTCTCAGACAAGAGGACCCGCTCTCTCCATTTCTTTTCATACTTGTAATGAAAGGTTTACATCTTGCTTTAAAAGATGCGGTTCATGCAAACCTATTTCATGGAGCTAAGGTTGGTGATTATGGTTTTCGTGTCTCGCATTTCTTTTACGCAAATGACGTGGTTATTATTTCAGATTGGAGCTCTAATGATATGGACAACATCATTCGCATCCTTTATGTTTTGTACTTAGCATCAGGTCTCAAAATCAATATCCATAAATCAAACGTGTTCAGTATTGGCATGTCTTCTGAGGAAGTGTCAGATTTGACTAGAGGAACGGGTTGTACAACGGGTAATTTTCCTTTCACATATCTTAGGTTACCCATTGGCTCTCAAATGAATCGTATTGCAAGTTGGAATAAACTAGTTGACCTTTTCAATTCTAAGCTAACGACATGTAAAGCTAATCTTCTTTCAATTAGGGGTCGGCTTACATTAATAAAAGCGGTATTGAGGAGTATTGGTGATGCGTGGTTTTGCAACCTGGCAAAAGGTTTTACCTCTCAAGGGATCTTAAGAAGCTTGCAATCCCCACCAGGCAGTGTACCTGACTGATGTAGTATAGTGTAGTGGCAAGTACCGGGGGATTGATCGTTCAACTCAAAGAACAGTATTCGCTAAGGTTAAACTCAATTAAACTAGGTCTAGAGGTGAGGGATGATTCTTTTGTATTTTTATATTTTATAGAAAGCAAGTAAAAATCTCGGTTTTTGGAAGAATATGCGGAATTAGTTGCTAGTCAACTAACCCAAATGACTACAAATGCAAAACAAAATAAAATAAAATGACACTAAAGTAAATGTGGAGAAAACAATAATAAGAGAAAATGTGTTTACTTAAATTTCACTACTCCCTAGCTATCTTTTACCGGTTGATTAATTTGTTACAATTGCATGGATGATGGATTATATTCCTTAATACCATTCGTAGGGCCATGTACGATCTTCCCTAACTTTATAAGTTTCTATCTCTTCCTATGTCGAACCGACTACTAGCTCCTAACATGGCCTCATTAGTAGTTACATATGCATTAAATATAACTAATTTATCGTAGTACACATCCGATCATGTTTCTTAAGACGTTCAAGCAAGTTACCAATTGGAAGTCTGCCATTTTTCTTAAGCCTAACATCGAAATCATTCATCCACAACAATTATAAACAAACAACCAACCAATAATCAATATATAAGTTTCATTACATCTAAAACACAGAGAAAACCTAGCCTAGCATGTTAAAGTGAAGACAAGCGTAAGATAGAATCAAACAACACATAGACATACTGAATGATTATTGGAAAACTTATCTTCAATTAAGCATGGATGAAACAAGGGTTTGAAACCCTTAAAAATAAGGTAAAATTCGTCTAGGGTTTCTCCTCTCAAAGTTGCACACTAATGAATGAAAAATCAAAAACTATATATAGAGTATTGGGTCTGACGGAGTCAAGAGTAAGTTCTTACGCCGTCAACTCGCCGCCATAATTATCATCGTATTGCCTAGATCCAATTCTGACGCCGTCATGTGTAAACTTGGTCTTGGCCGTCTCTTGTATTTTGTACGTGACGGCCTTGGTGACGCCGTCATGAGTAATTCCTCCAAAAACATTCTGGCGCGTCACGTGTAACTTGATTATCCAGCTCTTTATCAAAGAGTGACGGTGTCATAAGCAAATCCTGATGCCGTCAGGTACTATTTTCAGCATGAATTGAAGACTTTGTCGTTTTCTTCACTTTTTTGCTCCAAAAAAGTCCAAAATGCTTCATTTTCATCTCATCAAATACCCTTACACTTGAGATATCCTTATCCTCAAGCAAATGCGCTTTTATTCTAATCAAAATATGTTGATAACAAGAAACACGTTCCAGAGGTCGAGGTTGATCGAAATACATGTTTATTCTAGAGAGAGAAAGCAGAGAGAGAAAGGTGGAGAAATGGGTTTATATTAAAATGACAATATGATGTTTACACACACAATTTCTCACACCCCTCATGGAGAGTCATGAGGGGTATTTATAGGCTCATCACGCTTCATGTTTGCCTAATCTACACAAGTAGTCCCTATGGACACAACATGCTACATATCTAGTCTATTTCACTTGTGTGACGTTATCTTTATAAAATAGCGAGGCTAACAATCTCCCTCCAAGATATCGTCACACGTGAATGGTTACAATGAGACCTATAAATACATAAAGAATGTAAATTACAACAATAGTAAACTATGTTGACGTTGTTGAAGCGCAGAGTCTCAGTAGTCTAGATACTAAGGCAGACTTGAAGTTCTCTCTTCCGATGATCTCGACGTACTTACGGAAAAGTTCTTTGTAGCTCTGAACTTCAACTGTAATGGTCTAGTTAGGTTATTACTCCCTCCTAACTAGTGAGCCTTTATTCTTTTTCCTTCTCCTTCCTGAACCGACAACTCTTCTTTCATCTCGCAGCGGATAAAGTAGATTCAAAAGTGTAGGAACATGGTTGTCGTTCGGGGAGCAATATAACAACATAACTCACATAACATTGCATCCAAGTTGGTGATAAGCCCTGATGTACACACATTACTTCTCCATTCATGATGTTAAGCACAATTCTCTCGGTCAATCCAATCACTGAAGACGAAACACTACTTCTTTTGGCATGTTCTTCTCCCTCCTGATGGTTGCGAGGTATCAGAATCATCATAATGTATTGTACATGCCGTATAATCACCTTGTACTTGATGCAATTTAGAAGCCATAACAGCTTTTTGAAGCACTTTCTGTGAGTATATGTCACTAAGATATGACTCTCTTTTTCTCCAATCTCATCTCTTCTCTTCAACCTATAAGCGACCTCTTAAAATTCCAACCAGCTAGTAACTGACCGTTGACTAATCTGAAAATGAAGTAAACATCCCTTAGATATGTGACTTAATCTTGTACGATGGTGTGACTAAGAACCTATACTGAGCACTACAACGTAACTCCTTTAAGCATAGGTTGATCCATATACTCAAACGTGCAAACAGTATATGAAATCTCCGCCTCTTGAACTATCCACAACTTCGTGCGACACTGAGTACTACAATGTAACTCCTTAAAGTGATAGCTATAACCCGTGAGCACTACAATGTAACTCCTTACAGCGGGTTTAACTAGATAATCCAAGTCTTAATCACTAGTGTATGCCCAAACAAGTATCTTCGAAAGTCATGCATCCATCCACCCCTAGACTTTGAGATAAATTAGTACGCATGCCCTTGAAATGAACTTTAAACCCAGAAAAGTGATAAAGAATTATCCCCATAGTCACAAAAATCCGATACTAGCCGTTGTCATTTGATTGTGATTCTTGATCAGGATCTTTTAAGCTATACGTGGTGTGTTTTTTGGTGAAGTTTGAAATTCTATCTCGTTGATCTTAGTGATTTCGTATTTTTCCTCCAAAAATAGAATTTGAAAATTTTCTCTCCCAAAATTTGGAAATCACTATGAAATGTTTAACACTAATATAAAAGTAATTGCAACAAATAATCGTTCCACTTCGATCAAAACAAGCACGGAAATTATACACTAGCACCTCACAAATAGTGTTTAGATACTCACATCTCTCGGGTATAATAAAGTATATATCATAATATGGAAATGGAAAACATCTCTCACTACCTGTTATAGAAAATAGATTACCATAGGCTTGGGAAAGGATCAAACCTCCACCACTTGGCGTAAGCACCTAGGATAAACTATCAAAGAAGTCTTTTAAAGGGTTATAACGTGAGGTGTAGGGATATGATAAATACGGTTTTGTTGGATAAAGGCAATATTTACTGGTGGCGAGATAATCATCTTGGTCAATTACATGTACAAAGTGGTGTTGCTAAGCCAAGAATCGACTCGACTTAAGCTAATGATAAACTAATAAAAAACATAAAACAAAGATAAAATGAAATGGGATGGTAGTCCGTATGTTTTTTCTCTTTTTTTCTTTTTTTATTATTTTTTTTCGACTTTTTTTTTTTTTTTTTTTTTTTTTTTTTTTTTTGCATACACTCTTGCCCTATCATCCAAAATAATACATCATAGGGGATATCCATTCCCCTTACACATGAACTTTTACATACTTTACAATCAACTATTCTAATGACTCGAATTAAGATAATCAAAACACTTTGAGTACTTGTTTTAAGATTAACGCACATATGAGGGTAATATATTATGTTCTTCACCATTACTCCATAATACTAGTACTTTACCCATGAGTTCCAATCGTCCAAAACATATGTACAAGATATGACTCGACTTAGCAACCATGTAATCAATTAGACAATTAACTAAGGGTTTAAACATGTAACAATAATGCACTAAAGATGAGTGCATACAAGGAAGGCTAAGGCGATTTGGTTGCACATTTGGGGTGGATTGTAAACAAATTCCATCTTTAAGTAAAATGCTTAAATTCTATCTTAAAGTTATTGTTGTGGTTCCTGTTCAATTTCGTTCTTAGAAACAAATTTAGATTTCCCTTACACTTATCTTTTGTGAAATAACTTTATATGAAGTTAAAACAAAGTTAAACAATAAGGTAAAGCATTTTCACAATTTATTTTTGAAACATGAGCCACAAACAATGAAAATAAAACATGCATACAGAAACAAATAAAATCAAACAAACAAACAATCAAACAAATAAAGCAGATAAAACTTGGGTTGCCTCCCAAGAAGCGCTTTTCTTTATTAACGAGTCTTGTAGCTAGACTCAAGGTCACGGGCTATTACGTGACCTCGTCATTAGTCACGGTTTCTAGGTCATCTTCAATCTTGGTTTTATATTCCGGACCTATTTGCAAGCATTCCTTGTAGAAACCAAATATTCTATTCATAACATAGTCTACTCCATTACGTCTATCCTCCTCATTCCTATAGTAGACCGCTTGCTTGTGTTCCTTTTCGATGTTTGATAAAAGACGAAATTGTTCAATCTTATAGGGCATTTGGTAAGCTATCTCATCGTTTTCATCCTTGAACCTAACTATCACTAGAGACAGGTCATAATTCATCTTAGAGGTCTCAACAAATGGCTTTCTGAACACTACTTGATTTAGGCAACCATCGATTACCAGACGAATATCCTCTACAATCACAAAGTCGGTAACGTAAGTGAAGTTTCCTACAAAGACGTGCAATCCTTTCACTCTTCCCACAAAGTTACTCATCCAACCTGTGTTGGGAATCATCCTAGGTCCTAGTTTCCTCTTCATTACCCAATTGTAATGGGTCCTAGTCATAATGTTTATGGGAGATCTAAGATCAATGTAGGCTTTCCACACATGCACATGCCCAATGTTGCATGGTATGTTGATGTTAGAGGGATCACCCGCTTTAATGATTGGTGAACCACGGACGTATGGTGTTACGGGGTCATCGAATAAATCCTTATGGTATTCCCGTTCTTCCTTGGTAGGTAACCTATCAAAGCATTCCTCTACATTTTCAACTTCCTCAACTTTCTCCTCCTTTTTATCCTCAACTTCCTTAATCTCATCCATATCACTTTCTTCCCTATTATTATCGACTGGCTTAATAGTGACTACGTTGACAAGGTGGACGTGTTTGGATGATGAGGGGTCCTTAATTTGGGTTCCACTACTAGTGTCCATAGTGTCCTTCTTTGGTGTAGTCAGCACTTGGTTGTTGAGGGCTTTCAACAAGTTGTCAGTTTTATTGGTCATCTATGCTTGTTGTTGATTGAATTCGGATAACTTAGATATACGAGCTTCTTGAGATGGCATAAATTTGGACATCAATCCTTCAAGATTATTGGTATTACCATAGTTGTTGAAAGTACGGTTAGGGGTGGACCGTTTGGTTGATAACGATTAGGTGGAGTGGTAGAATTGTTTTGGGGCATGTTTTGGTTTTGTTTCCACCTAAGGTTCGGATGATTTTTTCAAGAGGGGTTGTATGAATCACCGTAAAGGTTTGGCTCGGGTTTGAAAGTGTACCACTTGTCTCCCGCTTCGTCATTACGCGAGGATGTGTAATCCGCAAAAGTTTGTTCGGGGAGTTCCATGCAATCACGAGTATCATGGGACCACTACATAATTCGCATGAAGAAGTGATTTTGTTCACTTGGCTTGAAGGTTTAGGAGCTTCGTAGGATTTCATAAGAAACTTGACTTGGTCTTCAAGTTCCATGATCCTACGGTCGGGAGTGCTTGAATTGTTTAAAGGCAAAGATATTGCCTTGACCGTTTTATTCAAATCATGGGGATCATTCCAACTTTCGTTGTCATAGAGAGCAAGATCTTCTATGAGTTCCCATGATTCTTCCGCACTTAGATCACGTCGCTTGCCACCGGCCGCTTGGTCAATGGTTCGCCTTGTGGAGAGATCGACATGGTCATAGAAAATTTGGACTTGGAGCCAAAGATCTATTCCATGATTAGGGACTTTTTGGAGTAAGTCCTTGAAATGAGTCCATGCTTCATAGAGAGTTTCACCTTGATGTTGTTGGAACATCAAGATGTCATTTCTAAGCTTAGTAGTTCTTCCCGATGGGAAGAATTGAGCAAGGAAACGAGTGGTGAGATCATCCCAAGAGGTGATGGATCCCGCGGGTAAACGCTCAAGCCATTGACTAGCTTGGTCACGTAGAGAGATTTGGAAGAGACGTGATTCGTTGTCTTTTTGTGCAAAACAATTTATATCAAAATATCAACAAATGTGATGTCAATGTTATCGTGAGACAACAAGACGTGGAGAAATACGAGTAAACCTTTTAGGAAAAAGATTATCTCGTAAACTCATGGAAGTGATATTAAATTGTGAGACCGGGAAGTGATTTCCCGGGTCATATCCCCAGAGGTGTGAATGGAAAGCTTCATGAAAAGATCGAGATTAAAACCTTGTATGTTTTGTTGGAAAAGATTGTTTGGTTTTGTTTGTACGTTAAATTAACGAAAATTGAAAATTAACGAACGAGAATGAAAATAAAACAACCTAAAGGGAACAGAAGGCAAATGGAAAAAACTAGGGAAGTCCTAAAACACTACGGGAATCATGATTAGGTATCAGGAAATCTTAAAACACAATATAACATATAAACGTGACGTTTATTCTAAATAAATGTCAACGCACACACAAAAACGTGAAATTAAATCTACACTAGTCCTACGGGCATGAAGTTAATTTTTTCTACTTTCTAACGTTAAAAGAAAATTTTTGAAAAAAGAAAAATATTTTTTTGGACTTATATATATATATATATATATATATATATATATATATATATATATATATATATATATATATATATATATATATATATTGATTTAAAAACTAAAATAATTAAATAAATGCTAGAAAAATAGTAAAACAATGTGAAAAATTATGAAATTTTTTAGAAAAGCTTATTATACTATAGAGAAGCAAGGAAAAATAGGAAAATAAAATAAGCAGTTCTAAATAAGCAAATAGAAAGCTACTAGTTAAATAAGCAAAACAAACAACTACCTAAAGCATTTAAGAAAACAAATACTAATAATAATAAAGCGTAGCAGAGATGGGAAGTGAGTCGTGTGTTGATGTCTGTTTGGTGTCAAGTGACCACGGTTCGAATCCCACAACTCATTTTTTTACTAAGCTATTTTTTATTTATTTTTCTTTTTGGAAATCACTTTAACAACTAAATTAAGCAACTTTTGAAAAACAATCTTTATTGAAAAGCTTAAATCAATCTTTTACAACTTCAAAAATCCAACAGAGGGTATGTTTAAGCAAAAGTTAGATTATGAAAAAGAGTAGCAAGCTTAAAGTGGTACAAGCTAAAACCAAATACAAGCCAAAATAAGCATATACTAACACACTCAACTGAAAACTAACAATTGACACCTAGGTAAAACAGAAATTAGAATCAATAGGCTCAAGTAACCAATAACAAGATATCATTAATAATCAACAAGCTAACATTGGATTGCAGTTGCATAAGCATAAGCAAACAACCAATAAGTGGCGCAAACAATCTAACAAAAGCTACTAGGGGAGAAATACACAAGGGAATCTAGGGGGAGCCTTAAATAAGCACTAAGGGACATGAAATAAGCAAGTGGATAAGCTTAAAGGCACTGAATAAGCTAAGGGTTCCCACAGGCCTGCTGAGGTACAACAGCCTAGGGGGCTACTTCAAAGGCATGCACAGGCTTCCAAAAAAAATTCTAAAATTATTCTAAAAATATACGCATGTTCTCAAGCTGGTAGATAAGCTAAATATTGAATTTCGGGTCATGAGGACCAACAATGAATCAATGAAAAATACCACACCTAAGGGCTGTAGGGTGGTTTTGCGACAGCAAAACATGAACTAAAATGGGTTGGTTTGGGCAAATACAACAGTTTGTAGCTCAAATTTAAGCAATGAAAAGAACTAAAAAGCTACAAAGAGAATTCAAAAAGACAATCTCTACACTACTATCTTTATGAAAAGCTAAGCGGGAAATCTTAAATCCTAACTGCCCTATCCTAAATTTGATATACAAAATGGTGGTTTGGTACAGCAGGGCTGTTGGGTGAATGGGTCAAAATGGGGAGTTTTTGACTACCAAAGTAAGCTAGTTTTAACAAGCAATTCTAAAAACAAAACTTAAACACATAATGATATAAATCCAGCATCACAAATTCATGAACCAATTTTAAGCTTAAGTGTGCTTATGAGGCAAGCTGGTCAGGTGTGATGTGAAGGTTTGCATCAAATGATTTGCAAACTGACTTAATGCTACCAATAACCACTTAACCCAAACACCCCTAGATAATAGTTTTGCAATATAAGAATGAATTAAACTTTCTAATGCCAAGATTATGAACAAAACCACTTAAACAAACATGAATGATGATTTAAAAGCAATAATTAAAATTCAAATAAGTAGTTTAATTGATAATGGTAAATAAAGGACGATGAAAGCTGACATTAAAATTAAAACTAAAATTAACTAAGATTGTGAACTTTTGAAATTCATTACACTGAGATTGTGAATTTAAAAGAAAACTGACATTAAAATTAAAACAAAAATTAACTAAAACTCTACTAAGACTCCCTACTGCCTTTTAATGGCATACATCATCTCAATTTATACTTGAACACTAGGGTTTCTTGATCCTGCTAACGTGCTTTCTTTCTGAGTGGGAGAGCCTTGTTGTCCACCTTGTGCTTTCTTAAACCCATCTCAACCCTTTGATTAAAGTAAAACAATCTCAGCCTTTAGTTTTGGCGCCCAAAAAGTGTTGTGGATTGATGAGGTGGCAGTGGGTAGGTATAGGATTGTGAGGGGTTGGGGAAGGTGTGAGTGGAGTATACTTTTGAGGTTCTTGGGGTTAGGGTGGAGTGTGGCAGAGGTGGTGCAATGGTGGTGGTGGTTTAACTAGGTAAAGGAGGGAGTGGGGGAGAAGGGTACGTTTGACAAGGAAAAGGGGTGAGGGGGCGTATTTTATTAGTAATGTTCAAAGGGTTGGGATGTTGGGCTTGGGAGGAGAATTGGGCTGATGGGGAGTATGGATCAGGTAGTATTTTAGGTGTTGGGTTTATTTGGTATTGGGTAAATGGTTTTTTAAGTTTGACAAATATAAGGACCCAAGATGTAATTTGCTGAAAAGTCGAGGGGTCATTTCTGCCATATTTCAAATTTAATCCAATGGACCTTTCCTGCCAAGCTGTGATTCCACAAGAGTCTTTGAAGTTTATTTTCCAATTTTAAACATACGGGGACCAAACTTGCCAAATTTTAAACTTGAGGGACTAAATTCACCAATTCTTCAAAATTGCACTCTGAGGACCAAATTTGTCATTTGATGATTCTAGGAGGGTGATTGTTGACTTTTCTTCATAAAATCTCTCCGGGGACCATTTTTGAAAATTTCTGAAAGTACATGGACCATTTTTGCCAAATGTGAAATTCAAGGGACTAAACTTGTACACTTTTCAAACTTTTCACCCAAAGACCATTTTTGATAGCTTTTGACTTTTAAAGAACTTGGGTTGAATTTTCTTTCAAAACAAATGCTCAGGGACTGATTTTGACAACTTTTGAAAGTTGGGGGACTGAAACTGTCAATTATGCAAACTTTGTTCGATTTTTATCTGTTTTCAATCATTTTGCATCTGAAACATATAAAACACGATCTTTGGGATATTTTATGTATTTTGGTGTATTTTCTGGGTGTCTTTAAACGTTTTTGCAGTTAAGATTGACAAAAAATGATGAGTATTTACACACTCATCAAGATGCAATCGGGTCGTCTCTCGAGTTTCAACATCAATGTCTATGGAATCTACGATTTTGAGGAAATAGATGTTGATTAGGATCTTCGGAACGAAGTCCATGGAATACACATTCGCTTTGCACCAACCGGATGGTGTCGGATCGCAAGGGAGACACATTGGCTCCTTGAGTGAGCTCAATTGTATTTCGATAGCCTTGGTGGCTAGGACGGGAGTACTCTCCTAAAGTTCGGGGTCTACGAGGTTGGTTTGGTTGTGGTGGGTTTTGTGCATGGTTTTGTTGTGGTGGGTTGATGGGGTCAAAGAGATTACCACCTTCCATGATGGCGGATGGCAAATGTTACGAACAAAGGAAACAAAGAAAAAGATAGACTAAAGAAGACCTATAAAAATAAAAATAAAAATCTTATTTGAAAGGAATCTAGCAAGTAGACCTAAAAAGGAGATTTCAACCTAGACAATAACTATTCCCCGGGCTTCTGCGCCAAAAACTTGATGCGTCGTTTTGCAACCTTGCAAAAGGTTTTACCTCCCAAAGGATCTTGAGAAGCTTGCAATCCCCACCAGCAGTGTACCTGACCGATGTAGTATAGTGTAGTGGCAAGTACCGGGGGATTGATCGTTCAACTCAAAGAATAGTGTTCGCTAGGGTTAAAACTCAATTAAATTAGGTCTAGAGGTGAGGGATGATTCTTTTTGTATTTTTATATTTTATGGAAAGCAAGTAAAAATCTCGGTTTTTTGAAGAATGGGCGGAATTAGTTGCTAGTCAACTAACCCAAATGTCTACAAATGCAAAACAAAATAAAATAAAATGACACTAAAGTAAATGTGGAGAAAACAATAATAAGGGAAAATGTGTTTACTTAGATTTCACTACTCCCTAGCTATCTTTTACCGGTTGATTAATTTGTTACAATTGCATGTATGACGGGTTATATTACTTAATACCATTCGTAGGGCCGTGTACGATCTTCCCTAACTCTATAAGCTTCTACCTCTTCCTATGTCGAGCCGACTACTAGCTCCTAACATGGCCTCATTAGTAGTTACCTATGCATTAAATATAACCAATTTATCGTAGTACACATCCGATCATGTTTCTTAAGACGTTCAAGCAAATTACCAATTGGATATCTGCCAGTTTTCTTAAGCCTAACATCGAAATCATTCATCCACAACAATTATAAACAAACAACCAACCAATAATCAATATCTAAGTTTCATTACATCTAAGCAAAGACAAAGAAAACCTAGCCTAGCATGTTAAAGTAAAGACAAGCGTAAGATAGAATCAAACAACACATAGACATATTGAATGATTATTGGAAAACTTATCTTCAATTAAGCATGGATGAAACAAGGGTTTGAAACCCTTAAAAATAAGGTAAAATTCGTCTAGGGTTTCTCCTCTCAAAGTTGCACACTAATGAATGAAAAATCAAAAACTATATATAGAGTATTGGGTCTGACGGCGTCAAGAGTAAGTTCTGACGCCGTCAACTAGCCGCCATAATTATCATCGTATTGCCTAGATTCAATTCTGATGTCGTCATATGTAAACTTGGTCTTGGCCTTTCTTGCATTTTGTACGTGACGGCCTTGGTTACGCCGTCACGTGTAATTCCTCTAAAAACATTCTGGCGCATCACATGTAACTTGATTATCCACCTCTTTGTCAAAGGGTGACGATGTCATAAGCAAATCCTGATGCCCTCAGTTACTATTTTCAGCATGAATTGGAGACTTTGTAGTTTTATTCACTTTTTCGCTCCAAAAACGTCCAAAATGCTTCCTTTTCCAGATTTCTTCTCAAAAGTACCTAAAATGACAAAAGGAACGATTTAGGGCGATATTTGATCAAATAATCTCGACTTTGGGGTTAAATGACCCCCTAAAAGCGGTACACTTTTCGTCTCATCAATTGGCATATATTTTATGTCTATTTTTAAAATGTCGGAGACTATTCTTAAACTTCATGAACGGATTCGGGTTGGATTGTTTTGGGGCGGAACTGAATGCATAAGGAAATTAGCTTAGATTAAATGGAATAATGTGTTAGCTCCGTTAGATATAGGTGGTTTAGGTATCGGGAGTTTGAAAGCGTTTAACCTCGCGCTTATTCAAAAATGGTGTTAGCGTTTGATGCAAAACCCGAATGCTATTTGGGTTCGCCTGATTAAGGCTATTCATGGTCCAGATACCGGTTTTGATCTTCACGGCCGCAACACGTAAGGTTTGTGGGCAAAGATTGTTGTGTCCATAAACCATCTTCATTCAAGCGGAATTATTCCTCTCCAAACATTAAGATTCAAAGTGGATTGTGGTTCTAAGATTCGTTTTTGGAAAGATATGTGGATAGGAGATGGACCCCTATAACATATGATTTTATCTTGACAGTAGTGGAGATTGTTTTATTAGAGACCATATTTCAAATGGCAATTGGGAGTGGAGTTGGAGTAGACAAAACTTGGTTAGTCGCCACTTTGAAGCTTTAAACATGCTGCTTTTCGAGCTCGCAAATGTCGAAGTAGAAGCAGGTTTGGATGCGCATCAGTGGTATATATCCAATGATGGGGAATTTTCTGTGGGATCAACTCGAAAACGTATTGACAATTTTCTACTTCCTTCAATGTCTTTCGGTACTCGATGGAAAAGTCTTTGCCAAGGAAGGTAAATATTTTTATTTGTCGTTTTCTCTTGGATCGGCTTCCCCATCGGTTAAATCTCTCATTACGTGGGTTGGAAATCCCTTCGATTATTTGTCCATTTTGCAGTTTGAGCGGGGAGTCTTTTGATAATCTCTTCTTTTCTTGCACAACAACGGCAAATATCTGGCATTAAATCCGCATTTGGACTGATGTTTCATTACCGGGTTTTAGTTCCAATAGGGAATGGATCGAGTGGATTGACAATTGGAGATCTACTTCTTCAAGAATATCTGTTTGTATGTTATTATTGCTACTACTCTTTGGTTTTATGGCAATTTAGGAATAGTATTGCTTTTAGCTCTCACTTCATGAGGTAAAGCGGTCTTTTTGATAACATTCGATTAGTCTCTTTTTCTTGGCTAAAGTCTAGAGGTGATAAATCTTGTAATTGGTTAGATTGGGTTAAGCTTCCTTTGTAATTTCTCTAGTTTATTACTAGAGTTTTCTTCTTATAATATCTCGCCGTTAAAAAAAATAAAAAATAAAATAACACGTGTTATACTTAAAACTTCGACTGAAAATTCATCAACCATCTATCATTTGTGCATACATTTATAAAGGCGTGTTTGGCCCAACAGATTATAAAAAATTATAAGAGCTTAAAATTATTTTGTTAAAAAAAATGTCACTTAAAAAAATAACCTTTGTGTGAGTGAAAGATTTTTGATGATTTTATAAAAATAGGTTCTAAAAAAATAAGTTGCGTAAACTAGCTTTTAAAAACATACTGGAAATTATATTTTATAAAATTACTGAGTTGCCTTTTTATTTATTATTCCTTTTAATATTTGGTTTGTTATTTGTATGTCCAGTTATATCAGTTTATACTTTATTCTACAATTATAGCTAGTTTGCAAAACACAACTGTAAAATAAAAAGCTATGATTTTAATCTTTTTCAGAATCAAATACAACAACAACACCACCAACTAGCAACAACACCAGCTAAGACTCAAGAACACAGTCTAAATACAAAACTCATGTACCTTTCTTTTCTTTAAAATACAAAACTCAAGAACACAGTGTAAGTACAAAACTCGTGTACCTTATTTTCTTTAAAATACAAAACTCAAGAACACAGTGTAAGTACAAAACTCGTGTACAATGTAAATGAACGGAGACATAAAGATAACATATAATAAGACTAGGGGTGGGCATCGGGTCAAAACCGCCCCGAATCAATAAAAACTGACCCGACCCAAAAACTGACAAAGGAAAAAAGGCCAAGAACGGAATCGAGAAATAAATATCAAAACCGAAACCGAACAGAATAACTCGGTTCAGGTTGGTTTAGCTATTTCAAACCGAGAAAACTGACAAAAACCGATTCAAACCAAAACCTAAAAATATACAAAACCGAAATCAAACCGAAGAAGATCGGTTTGGTTCGGTCCGGTTTAAGTCAGTTTGTCAATTCGGGTGAGTTTTCGGGTGAATTTGCTCTGCCCTAATATGACAATCATGTTAATAAAACTTCAAATACAAAAACGCAAAAACTTAAACTTTATGGACCAAAACTGGAAAAACCACAAAACACAAGGCCCAAACCGACATTTAACATTAACCCTTAATAAAGTGGTGACACTATAAAAACATACATTTGTATGTAACACACCATTAAACCTGAACCTTCCAGAAAAAAAAGTTAAAAAACAAAATGTCGAACGCCCAAATTCCGACGAGCTTCGGTCACGAGCTCCGAGCATGTCTTCGCTGTCGCCTTGTGAAAACCTTTGACCAGGTATTGTTTCCCCCAAATCTAGTCTACCTTAAAATTTTGTTTTTCTTAAACCTAATAAATATTTGTGTCTCGATATGTCACAGTTTAGGGATACAGGATGTGAGAACTGTCCTTTCTTTAAGATGGATGAAGATTCTGAGCGTGTTGGTGATTGTACTACTCCTAATTTCACTGGGTAATCTTTTTTTAATTGATTATTAGGGTTTATGTTTTATTTAATAATATAAAGAGGGTTGTTTTTCTTTTCAGTAGAAAAGATACATTTGTTCCAAAAAATTAATGATTGATTGATGAGGTGTTAAGTTTATTTTTAAAAAGATCTAATGGTGTGTGATTAAAATGTGAGATGTTGTCTTTTTTATTATAGGCTTAGAGGGTGTTTTCGACTTTTCGTTGTGTTTTGTAGATTATTTGTTTTTCGCAATGTCGCGTTTGTGAGACAAATAATCTGCAAATGCATAATTCTTGAAAACTCAACCCCAAACGCCGATTTGAGAGTTATGTTTTAGCTAAAAATTTTCAAATGTTCTGTGTTTTTAGATAGAAGCATGAAGTAATAATCTATGATACTGGTTTCTGTTTAACCTTTTCTTTGGTTTTGCTATTATCTGAAGTTTATGACTTTGTGCTCCCTGCTAATTGTGCTTTTTGTTTTGCTATAGGATAATCTCGGTTATGGATCCTACTCGAAGCTGGGCTGCTAGGTGGCTAAGAATTGGTATGACTAATTTCTTAATCCTGCTTATAGTCTATGTATAATAACTGATAGATACTTGATGATATACCTGCATATGTTGGTGAACACTGACATATGTTAGAAATTAGGCTTTTTGTCAGAGTATGGAAATATAGTGCGAGTGTGTGACTGTTGGAAATTACTTAAAGATTTAGTTGGTTTTGGATAGAGATATAGCTGAGTTGGCAATTAAGCTCTTTAAACTTCTCTTTGTTTATCTTACCAAACCCTGCAATGCTGTTAGCTTGTGTGTTGGGTATGCTCTAGGTATTTTAGATATTCATGTTTAGCTGTTAACTTTGATTTTACCTTTATTTGTGTACATGAAAGTTTCGTATATGTAATAAGAGACTTCTAATGGAGATTGAAGACCTGGAGTCCGATGTGTCATACAATTTCGTGTTTTTAGTTGTAAATAGTACTAGTGGTAATATTGGAATAAGTCTCAAGGTCATGTTATGAGGAATTCATTACAATTTATACTATAGTATATTAGTATGTGCATTGTGGTATATGCGAGGTGTTTCATTGTACATCATGACTTTACTTCTATTTTATAGTGGCAGTTGCCATCTCTAAATTGATTTTGTGCTTAAGACTGGCGTTTCAGTCCTCATTTTGAACTCTCAGCAAGTTCTCTCTAATTCCGTCTTCCTATTTCATTTCAACTACATAAATCACTTTGTGCTATATGTTTCGTGTCGACTCTGCTTCTTTAGTACATACTCCCAGTGTCGATATTCTGTAATCTCAGAGGGGCATGCATCTTTTTACCATTCTTGTTAACATTTATATATCTCGCACTGATAACATATACTAATAGTAGTTTTTCTTGGTAAAAACTAGCAAGTAATTTTATATTCCTGTATTTTTGGAAAATAGACGTGTCTTTCCTATTGTCGTTTATGTATTCACGTGTCACATATATTGATATATTCTCGTGTTCATGTTCTTATTGTTGATATATCTATGAATTGTTTTATAAGTGGTTACAACTGGTTGAGACCTCTTGTCTTGAATCATATTTGTTTAATTTTGAAATCACCTAATGACTTAAATTTCAAGTATAATAAAGGTTCCATTGAGAACCATTCACTTCTGAGATTGCGCATCCTTTCTTTTCATTATCTGATCAACTCAAATTGTGACATGTTCCAGTTTCCTGATTATGTTTTACCTAGCCATTACTAGTGCAGTACACTAAATTTTCAGTTAATTATGACTAGACATGATATTGTAGCAAACAGTTTTCACTCATAAAGTCATGAACTATCTAGTCATTTGTGAGAAACCCTCGAAAGTAGTTTCCATTTACTGCTATTTTACGAACAAACAATGTTTTATTACTTTCTGGCTTCTACTTACTGGAAACATTTTGCAGCCAAATTTGCTCCCGGTTGCTACACGCTCGCAGTCTCAGAAGTACTACCGGAGGATCTGCAGGTTCCGCCATTAGTCTGATTTATCTTTGATTTTGGAGTTTACCAAAACCTTATGCACCTTGTATATAAATGTTTACTTATTTTTTTGGTGCAGGTTATTTGTGAGGAAGAACGGGTGCCATATATTCCACCAAAACGCGTATGAGTGCGTGTAAATGCACATTGATGTAAGCTGGTTTAGTAGCTGTAATTGCTGGTGTCAAGACTTAAAACTTGGGTTTAATGTTTGCTTTGGTTGACTAGTACCTTTTGTTGTAGGGGAGCTTTCCTTTTGTTGATGTTTCATGTTCTCTATATCTGTGTTCATTTTTTCTATATATTTTTTCTTCATATAATGTCTAAATGAATCTGGTAGAGAGAAGTCCTAAGGCGGATTTCAGACACGAATTGGTATTATGAACGCTCTAATAGCAAAACGAGATGTTTTAGTGTCTCCGTGTCCACCACAAACTAGAAACGTTTCATCACTTGTGATGCTTATCAAGTACCTGTATGTGTTGACCATGGCATTCTCATATACATTTTGCATAACGCGCAACAATCATGATGAAGAATGGTGCAACCATTCTGCTACTAATGCAATGTACCCGGTTGGCGGGCGCAAGACTGATAGATTCATTACACTTCTGTATTATGAGATTTTAAGGCAAGAACTTGAATATTGTGAGTAAATGTCATCCATCTCAGTTCAGAATTTGCTTATAAAACATAAAACTGATGAAAATGAACCCAGTGATGATGCAAAACACATGAAGGCTAATGTATATGAAAATCTAAAAATCATCAAATATTTCCAGCACCTCTGTGGTCTCTGATTCTTTGATACATTTTCGTTCTACCACAGCATCCGGAGTACAAAAGCTAATGCTTGCGAAGTAACGTGAATTTTCATCAATGATAATTTGAAATCGAATTTTTGGTTAATATAGTCTAAGAGCAAGCAATCTGATTTCGTTGTAGCGCATATGATATCTTATACGGAGTATATTTTTGCAGGTGCTACTTATATCCAAGAATATGCAATGAGTAGTTAAAACGAACAATGCTAGGCAACCCAAATATATGAACAATATGCAACTTGTGTTTGGCGCAAAGGGATAATAACCAGTCGAACAATGCACTTGTAACCAAATCTTGGTAATTTGGTACCGAACTCAACAGCGTAGCCATACCCTGCACATTCAAATTCCTTCACACAAATGATCAATTTTTTCATCCCTCTGTATGTCTTAATTGCTACTTTGGATCTCATCTGTTCAAAGTCCAACCAGTAAGGCCCAGAATCATGCAATTCACCTCCATTTCACACAATTCTATAAAAGATCAACAATTCTCCACCAAAAACCAGTAAGTTATCGCTTTTTACTGTTGCGCTGCTATAAATTCTTGATCAAATAATTCAGAGTTAACATATCTCTTTGGTCTAATTTTGTAATCTTGTTCTAGTTCACATGTATATCACACCTGACTGTAAACGCTATTGATGCTCAATATGTAACACCAAAGTAAATAACTAGCCAAAACTGCAAACCAAACAACGCGATGTACATATTAACTATAAGATGTAACAAATGTAGCTTATATTAGTCTACCGTCAAATTTACAACTAAACAAACCTAAACAAACAGTCTGTAATTTATAATTACCGGTCACTGCGAACCAACGTTGAAAGATTGTTCGGATACATAAGCCAATCCCTGCATCATTCTAGCGATCTCGACAGTATCATCGAGATAATACTTAGCCTTGCTAGGTTTGTTCCCCACCGTGCATGCAAACACTTCTGCATTTGGAGCGATGCATTCGTTAGAAGCTACAGAAGTAGTAATTACCTCAAACATATCTTCATCTGATCTATCGTCTCCTATACACAACACGAAATCTGGTGTTATTCCTTTTTCTTGCATTGTGATGAGTAGTCGTTTTGCAACCATTCCCTTGCTTACAGCCTGATATAAATATAAATATAATCATGAAAACCAATCTTTATAAAGAGTAGTAAAATGATGGAAAGTTTATGGAAATAGCCAATTTACAAATAACTAACTGTTATTACAAACTCTCTTTTTCTGCAAAATACGTTTGTAAAAGAGTCCAAGTACACAGAAAAAACTTTGCTGAAGAAAGTCAAAATTTGCAAAAAAAGCTCATTTCACAAAAGTTTCATGTTGAAAAACCATTTGTAATGTAGCTATTTTGGTGAATTTCCCTAAACTATATGGGTACAACTAGTTAATATCATACCTGCGGTTTAACCTCGACACAACTTTGCCCTCTTTTGACTGTAACTGGTTCATTGGTGAGCACGCTCTCGAGATGATCAAGAAGTTCTTTAGCTTGACAAGATCCAAAATCAGGATCTGCATCTTCATAACACCACACCATGGATGTATCTTTCTGTTCAATAAATGATCCATCAGTAGTCTCGGTGTAAAGTTTCATAATTGGATGAGCGTTCTGCTGCCATCCGGAGCCTTCCACCTGTACACATGTCTCCCATTCATCATCTCGTTTCAACCTGAAAATAACAAAAAAAAAATCATATACCATCTGATATATGTACATCTATCGAAAGTAAAGTCTTTTTTTGGCTTATGATACCATTGTAACTTTTCATTTATCGCGTTCTAGGCATTGTATTTATTTTTGTCATCGAGTTACTGACAGATAGCTTTATGTCCCATTTTTGGTCATTTGGCAACGATTTCTTTGCATCTTTTGTTCTGTGAAACTTACAGTTATATATAAATCCAACAGTTTTCAAACATATATTCAAATTGATTTAGAAAATACCATGCTTTAACAACCCCTATGTTCCAAAAGAAGCAAAATGATGAAAAAAAAAGTAAAGGTACACATACCTTAGGAAACACCCGTGCTCTGCTGCGAGTCCAAGTTTCTCACAAGAAGCAAACCATTCTCCTAACGTGCTTCGACTTCTTGCACTCACAATGAAAACCATATTATTCTTATCCCTACATAAGGTGTTGAGCATTTCTATGGTTTTAGAACTCGGGCTTTTATCAATGGAAGATTGAGGCATTAAAGTACCATCATAATCCAAAAGAATTGCACGTGTTGTGGTTCGCTTATAAGCCGAAACTATATGCTCCATCGATAGCTTCCTAAAGTTTGGATCTAATGCAACAACTCTAAAACTCAATCCAAACCCGATCCCCCAACACCTTTTTCTCACATGATCTTTACAGGTCCTATCCAGATCTTGTAAAAAGCTACGAGCCCAATACCCGACATCATGAGTACTCACATATCTATAATGTTTCTCGTGTCTCATCTGCTTCTCAGGCTCACTCATTTCCAAAGCGCTGTCCATTGCATCTGCAACTGAGTCAATATTCCATGGGTTAACCCGTATAGCTCCACTTAAAGACGGGGAGCATCCTATGAACTCAGAAACAACCAACATGCTTTTCTTCAACCTAGACGAATCCAAACCTAAGATCTTATCAAGCCTATCATTTCCTTGACGACTGATAACGTATTCATAAGGTATAAGATTCATCCCATCTCTAACAGCCGTCACTAAACAACACTCTGCAACAACATAATAGGCTACACGTTCATAAAACGTAACGGGCTTATCAATTAAGATAATGGGTTCATACCCGGGCTTCCCAAAAGTCTCATTGATTCGTTTGACTGTTGAATATGTCTCAGCCTTAACTTCCTTAACATCATTCCCAGTTCCCCTAGCAGGATTTGCTATCTGTACTAAAACAATCTTCCCTTGCCACTCGGGATGCTGAATCAAGAGCTGTTCCATAGCTAATAACTTCAAGCTAATACCTTTAAATATATCCATATCGTCGACCCCTAACAACATAGTTTTCCCTTGATCTTTAAACTGCTTGATGAGGTCAGAAACCTTAGATTCTGTTTCGGGTAAGTTTAACACAGACTGCAGTCGTTTCATATGAATCCCAACTGGCAGAATCTTGATACTAACCGTTCGCCCATAATACTCCAAACTAATATACCCTCGTTTGGATTCATACGAAATCCCCAACATTCGACTACAACAAGACATAAAATGACGTGCATAATCAAACGTATGGAACCCAATCAAATCCGAATTCAACAGCGCTCTAAGAATCTCATCTCTAACAGGCAAAGTTTTGTAAATTTCAGACGAAGGAAAAGGACTATGCAAGAAAAACCCGAGTTTCACCCTATTAAACCTTTTCCTCAAAAACGTCGGTAAAACCATAAGATGATAATCATGAATCCAAACAAAATCCTCCTCAGGATTAATCACTTCCATAATCCTATCAGCAAATATCTTATTAACCGACACATACGCCTGCCATAACGACCTACTAAACCGACCACCTAAATCTGGTGACAACGGCAACATATAATGAAACAAAGGCCATAATTGTTGCTTACAAAACCCGTGATAAAACCTAGTATACAATCCTGGTGGGAAAAAAGTCGGGACACATTTAAAATTCTCCAACAAAGTTTGTGACACTTCATCTTGTTCACTAGGACTTATATCTACACTAAGACAACCTACGTAAATAACATCGATATCCTCATCCCCTAAACCATTTTTTAGCTGAATTACTAATGAGTTCTCATCTAAAGTGAAGTCCCATCCTTTATCACCATCCTTTTTTCGACTAGCCCGAATGGGTAGTTGGTTTGCTACAATGATCAAACGGTCATGTTGGTCTGATGATGGTGAAGGGCTATGATCATATGTTGTGTCTGTGTCGGATACTTTGTCGGCAAAGGTCATGATACGAGGTAGTTGTTGTCGTGTCATACGTGTGAAAGAAGGTGATGGAAGGTCACCTGAGACAAGATCTAACAAGTTTGAATATGACTTAGATACCATTTTGGATAATAAATATTAACGGGTGTGATCATACCAGCACTAATGCACCGTATCCTATCAGAACTAGTTACTTAAAACACGTATACTATAGTTATCAACTTATGAAAATATACATGTACAATAACTAACTGAATATATATAAACTTATATGAAAATTTTAAATAAAGTTTAGGAGATTATACCAGGTGATCAAGAGGAAGTGTAAAGGGAAGAGGGTGGGAGACAAAAATGGTCAGTCTGTCTGTGAGTTTTAAGGAGCTTGTTATATATACAAAAATGTTTTTGCTAAGTGGATTTTGATGAAACTATATTTAATGATTTAAAGGAGCTTGTTGTAGACAAAATGTTCTAAAGAAAGATAATGGTTTATTTAAAGAATTGTACATTGTTTTTTCATACTTGTGCAATGGTTTGAAGTTGGTTGTGGCAAGAGTGTAGGAAGAAAAGTTATCCATTAGCGAAATAAATAGACTTTATTTTTATTTCAAATTTAGTATGATTTCTGTTGAATTTTACATTTTTTAATATAAAAATAGAGATAATTCTGTATATATTATATATATACTAAAAGTCAATAGGTTTACTGTAGCAAATACTGTAGCTGCTACAATATTTTTTTTTACAGTCCTAACGGTCGTTAGTTATTTAAAGACTGTTAACTAACGACCGTTATCTTTAACATTTAAAAAAATTGTACGCACTTTGTCCTTCATCTCAACGGTTCATTGCAAATTTAGTCCTCACGTAATTTACATAAATGATCCTTCATGTTATACATCAATTGCAAAGTCAGTCCTAGGTAACTAACTTCACGTTAAGTAGCTAACGACAAAAAAAAATGCTTTTAATCCAATTACCATAACCCAAAGCCCTTAAATATCTGTAACCGCAAACAAAACTTAACATACACCCAATAACTACTTATAAAAATATATAAACTATTTCTCTCTTTTTTTACAACCAATGCACAATACCAAACTATTATCTGAAAACACCCGCCGCAACGCGCGGGTTACCAAACTCGTTTAATCCAAATATTAAAATGCTATACTCAAAATATAAAATTTAAATAATGTTTAATTTGAGAAAATATGAAATTGATGCATGATATTATTTCATTACATAGTGCATTAATATAATTTCAACTTAAAAAGTTTTAGTTGGTTAAAGTAAACATTGTATTTGACTATTTGTAATGAAAAAAAGAATATGCTGTGTTACTCTCTTTTATAATGTTTTGTATTGGAAACTGATTAAAGTATGAGTTAGGATAAGATTTTTTATTTGTTTTCTAATTTCCAGAAAGAAAACAAACTTTTTTTCTTGTAAAGGTTAAAAACAATATTAGCTGATTAATATGATCATGTGATCTGTCATCTTGAATTTGGACAGCATGAGAGAAAAGTTTATCTTTACTTGTTTTTTTATATTATATAGCATGCTGAATTGATATCATATAAAAATGCGGTGTATTTTTTTTTATAAAAAGTATTCACATAGTAATAAGATCACAAACAATTGCTTGATTAGTTGTGGAGATGCCTTGTATTATTTTTTATTTTTACATTTTTTGTTTTTATAAATTGTTGCCTAAAAAAAAAAAAAAAAAAAAAAAAAAAAAAAAAAAAAAAACAACTCGTTAAATCAGTGCAAATTCAGCTTTCTGTCTCCTATATCAAACACAAACCAAATACTCGTAATAACAGAACTGCAATCACAACAAAAAACAACCTCATAAAAATAAATAAATTACTCACACACCCAAAATCATCTCAATTCTTTCGGTCTACTGACAGATCAAAATAGGGTGACGAGAAGGGGGTGTTCGGTGGTATGGTCCATTCAGAGTAGGGAGAGGGGGCGCGTTCATTGGAAGAAATTAGGGATGGAGGAACGCATTTTGTTACGTTCAGTCTAAGATATTAAATAATAAATATAGATTTTTAATGTTGGTTTTTATTTTGTCATGTTAAATCAATAAGATAAAATTTAATAAAATATTAAGATCATTTTTAATAAAATATGAGATCCATTTTTTTTTTTTTTTTTACTTTTTCACAACATATGAACATAAAAAAAATGGTATTTGAAAATGGATACTTATTGATGGACGGAGTGAGTATCATTTCTACAAACACAAACAATTATTTTAACGTGGAATACATATGCACATTCATATACCTAGTATGATGTATTTTATTTTAGTTTTAAAAGTATATAAATATATTTAATATTAAATTTAGACGTTTGGTAGGTAGATTTTTTATATTCATTTAATTTGGAACTTAAAGCATATATTTGTAACAAGAAATATACTTGTGGACTAGGCAATCGGTTTGTAACCAGAATAGAGCTGGTTCTATTTGGACTATAAATATGGTTAGGAAACAAGTAGTTGCATGTGATGACACGTAGCAAGTTTCATATAATAAAGTTTACAAAATTTTCAGTACTTTACGACGTCCCAACCGCATATCCAATTTGTCTTGTACCTCTTCAATGAAATCTCGTTCTAATCCAACTAATTTTGTCTGCCGTATCTATGTATATATACTTTTAAAGATTTATACGTATGTTCTGGTCTTGTCGAATTTTGTATTTGTATTTTCAGTCGCAAATGATTTATTCTTAGCCAATAGGGTCACTGTATATGTATTTCGTTCGGTCAAAAATATTAGATAATCAATAAGGATCTTTTGATGTTGGTCTATTATTTATTTATTTTTTCATGCTAAACCAATAAGATAAAAATTAATAAAATATTAAGATTATTTTCAAGTAAAATATAAGGCACATTAATTTTCTTTGTTTCACAACATATGAAGTTATGAACATAAAAAGAATGAAAATGGATACTTATAGACTTGTGTCATTGTGTCAATCATTTAATTTTTTCTTTTTTCGAAAAGAAAATTACAACCATTAAATAATTGTCAAAAACTAAAATTGTTTTTCTACTCACTCTACGATACAAAATTAAATAAGTACACTTCTTTTTAACTTGGATTAGTTATCTTACTATATTATAAAGGAGGAATACCTTCTAATTTTAGCATGCTTAATTTTAAGCCTTACAAATTAATAAGCTTAAAGTACAAGTGATGAAAATATAATTAGACATTTACAAGTTAATAAGCTTAAAGTACACACCAATTTTTCCCTCATTTAATTCTAACATACCATTAATACTAACATTAAATATAATAAATAAAACATTATGTACATTAAATACAATTAATTAACCGGTCAATAAATATAATGCACTTATTAAAACACCCGTTACATAAGAAATACAAATTATCAAACATATTGTACAACCAACTTAAACACAATTCCTGCATTAAATGTCACTAATACAAATAATAAAGCACATTATACAAATATTCAAGTCCGAACGGGCAACGGGTCAAATAGGCTCGAGCCCGAACGGGCATGGGCCAAACGGGCTCGAGCCTGAACGGACACGAGCCAACGGGCTCGAGCCCGAACGGACACGAGCTAAACGAAATTTTGATATCCGTAAATTTATTGTCAAAAAAAACATAATAAACTAAAATTACACGATTCACCGGAAAATTTTAATTTAAGGTACCCGCCGCTGCAACGCGCGGGTACCCTGCTAGTAAAACGTTAAACATGGATTATTTTTTGTATACCATATTCATATTTCACGAGAATATAGATTTGATAACCCAGTGTGTCTTTCGCTCTGCAGCATTATCATTTGAAATGGACAAAATGTTATACTAAAATATGAGATCCATGGACTTGTGTTGAGACTATATACCACATATCGACTTCCTATTCAAATATCTCGATTTCTACACTAATCATACTCATTGGGATTTGGATATCACCCGTCGACAAATGCATATGATTATCTAGCCACATGTTGGGAAAATTAAATCCTTGCCATAAAACAAAATTGGAATCGTTGGATATAAACTCATACAGAAGTACATGAATCATTTTTGGTATACCCTATTCATATTTCACGAGAATATAGATTTGATAACCCAACGTGTCTTTTGCTATACAACATTATCATTTGAAATGGACAAAATGTTTTACTAAAACCAAAAAAGATAGAAGCAAAAGAGAGGCGGGCCCATGTGGCCATGGACTTGCATTTTATGGTAAGGATTTATATTTCTCACGATTGCTAAAAGTGATTAGAGAATCATATGCATTTGTCGACGGGTGATGTCAAATCCTAATGAGTATAATTAGTGTAGAAATCGAGATATCTGAATAGAAGGTGGATATGTGGTATATAATCTAAATGCAAGTCCATGGCCACATGGGCCGCCTCTCTTTTGCTTCTATCTTTTTTGGTTTTAGTAAAAATATCCACCTCCTATTCAGATATCTCGATTTCTACACTAATCATACTCATTAGGATTTGACATCACCCGTCGACAAATGCATATGATTATCTAGCCACTTTTAGCAAACGTGAGAAATATATATCCTTACCATAAAACAAATTTGCAATCATTGGATATAAAACTCATACAAAAGTACACGATTCTAATTAAGACAAAATATTCTAAAGTTTCACATAAGGTTTTATAACTAATACAACTTAAATAATACAATGTTACATATATACGAAATTACCAATACAACCTACTCAACCATAACATTCATTAGTGATATTGTTTTTAGGCGTATGAACACTTTATATATGCATACATGTACATGTAAAAGCAAGTAAATGTAAAGTCTTATCCACATACCCATTAGACGTATGAACACTTCATATATGCATATACTCCATCCGTCCCAAATTTATTGTCTACTATTGACTCTTTTAATATTTCTTTTTCAACTTTGACCTTAAATATTTTGGTGAGTGTTATATAATATCTGATGAAAAATATATAAATGAATTGGGTTTTAAGTATACTTTTCAATGGTATAATTTTTCATCAAGTATTATATAATAAAAAATATATATTTATGGTCAAAGTTAAACTAGTTTGACTTTGAAAATTCAAACTGGACATTAATTTTGAGACGGGGGGAGTATATGTAAATGATATCATACCCATATCACCATTTGAAGTCTCATTCACAATATACATCAAAGGCTTAAAGAACCACCACCAAACCAGAAGTTACAACTTTAGGATCACTTGTTACACAATCTAGGTTTGACCAAATTGACACCCTCAAGCACTGAGGTATTTATAGAAGCTAGGTCTCAACTATGCACAAAAGCTTCGTGCACCAAGTCTTCAATGAAGTTGCTCTTGACGTCCAAATGTTTAGTTAAGAGAGGTGTTGATGTGTTGTGTCGAGCTTTAAATTTATAGTATCCCGAATCCTTTAGACAATCACTAACACTTGTGAGCGGTGTACTCGATCAGTGTAATATAGTGAGTCAGCAAGACCAAGTCGTTCGCAGGTAGTGAAGAGATCCTAGATGTCTAGTTGTTTTTAAGGGTTATCACCTACGTTTAAAATCTGCCTATTATGTTTTTTGTATTAATTAATCTAATGAACAGAAAATAAATAAATTAATAGATTGGTTCCGATAAACAGAAGATCAAAAGATAAAGACATGCTTGCCTTGCTAATTCCCTAATCATTAATGATCAAGTTCTAGTGCAATGTTCATCTAGTGTGATTTTGTCAAATCAAATGTGTAGGGAGTCAATTGGTTATCGATTTTCTCCCTACCTTCTTACTAAAAGTCGGGCACGCCTACCAAGTTCTGCTACCCAAACTAATATTCCAAGCATTTAATTCATTCAACTAATTTATGTAACCTACGTTTTTGTGTGGTTTGCTGATGACATCAAATAAGTACATATTATTGTCATCATTTGTCCTATGTATTTGACTTATTTTATTATACTATTTATGAGAATTGATATTTAATCACTTACTTTTGTAATTCTCAGTTATAAACAAGCATTTGGTGAAATTTAGTGATTTTGGACGTAAAATGGAGCTGAATGGATCAAGTTGAAAAAGTCTACTGAATTGAAGGAGATACGCCATATCATTCTAGAAAATACGCCGTATGATCATACTTAGATGAATTCGAAGACTATTATCTGACTTTGAAAAATGCGCCGCATGTAATTATCTCATGCGCCGCATATGAAACCTTGGTCAATGAAGAAGATCTGACTTATCTACACAAGATACGCCGCATGACATTCCTAACATATGGCGCATCACTCTCAAGACTTCACCAAAGATTATCCAAGATATTGAATGACATGCGCCGCATAGAGATTCAGGTTACGCCACATCTGAAGACGGTGTACGAATATTCTAGAATATAATAATTTTGGACCCCAAGCGAAGTTATCTACAGATGCCGCATCAACTAAGTTGATGCGCCGCATCGTGCCCTCAGACAGAAAGTATAAGTACCCCCATTAGACAACCGAATTTCGTGTGCAAAAAGTTACAGAAGCTGCAACATAAACCCTAAGGAGAAGAGTACATACGAAAAGGCAACATAAGACACACCCAATTTGAAGATTTCAGAGCAGTAAGAAGGTCCTGCTAGTGTTTCAAATTCATTAAGTAGTTTTTTTTTTTTTTTTTTTTTTTTTTTTTTTTTTTTTTTTTTTGTTAAGCTTTAATCCATTAGGATTGATGGGCTTGTGACCGCCATATTGCTCCTCTTAAAATTGTTTTCCCTTCGATTAAAGTTTATATGATGTTTATTTAGTTCTTTTTATATGTGCATTGATAACCTCTGTGTCTAGCTGTGGAATGCTTGGGCTGCCATACCCCTCCCACAATTTCTTCACTAGCATTATAAGTTAGCGTAAACCCTTAAAAAAGGTTAAATAATATAGACATAATTAATCATTAAGAGTTTACTCGCCTATAATTTAGATTTCAATGAGAGAGAGAAGATTTTTTAGCACTCATCATATAAAACTAACAATAAAACAAGTGACAAGCTACTTAATCATCCATCAGGCCTCTTATATGTATCTGTTATCTATCTGTGTACGTGTTCGCTATTCGTTGTATTATATCTCATTAGTTTTATTCTAATAATCAACTCAAATCGTGCCAGTATCTCAGACTGAAAAGCCCACCGCCTTAGATTAGGTTGTAAAACTAACTTAGGAATTAAAATGCTAATAGACATTCTAGGTGTTAACGTTCCACTCTTAGTGATCGACACTCTACTTACCAACGAGCTATATTGATCGGGTACACTGCTCCTTAGGGTGTGTTATATTTTAAGTCGGCTAAATATAAATTTAAAACTTGATAAAGAATAATCTATACCTACAACGATAAACGCACGCATCATTTTCCAGACTACTTAGTTTTCTTGACAAAGGGTAAAAAGCATGGGTTATCGATTAATCAACAGTGTCACTACTAAATCTTAAACCTTATACTTTGCCACTTTAAATAAGGTGAGCGCCTATCGGTCCTGCCTCACCACTAAAACCACGTGCCAATAGTGTTAATAATGAATCCTATTATTGCCGACCACCCAGTTTGTACACCAGCCGATGTAAGATTGCAAGTTACCATGGTAGACACAAAGACATAAGTCTATAACAGTACATAAATCATCAAAAGTACACTGTAACCACCCGTAATATTCCCTTATGAATAGTAAATGCTAACTTATGATTTACAAATCATTATGATAATTAAAACCGTTTTTACCGATAACAAAAAAAAAAAAATGTTTGTTAGTCGAGTTACACTTTTATGATCACAACGACGTTTGTGATTACCGTTTACCTTGGAACGCGCTTAACATAGATAGTCTAAGTATCGTGAATTAATTTTTATAATTAAAGTTTATTAAATACGTTCTAATAAACTCCCAAGCTCACGAAAATTTCCACGAATGCTCAGTAACTATTTCTAACTCCAACACGATTTTCGAGACGAGCCATTTGGGCCTACACACCCATTGGGCCTCGGCCCAATTCTGCCACAAACCAAACACAGCCAAACGGACCCTTTTAATTTTTATTTCTTTTCTTTTGGGCCTAGTCCACGCCATAAGCCCAAAGCCAAATTCCAAGCCCAAATCCTTTATAATATTTTCGAAACCATGCTCCATGACTCGTTACTTTGCCTCGTGTACTCGCGATTTTTCCAAACAACGTATATATATTTTTATACCACTCATTTCTCCTCCTACCCAAGAATCATACGTGACAAATATTTTTCCCTATCATGTACGTTTGGTCACTGAAAATCAATCAAAGCTTACCCCGTTTTTACACGTCGACAAAAGAACCAAAAATTCGTTTTGATGTCACATTGTCTCGTGTTCCACTAAACTTGGTACCAAAGTCTCATAAACTCTTCTTGACACGTTTTTATGGTGCCTTGACCTTCTACAAACTCACAAATGAGTCAAAACAAAATTTAATGATGTTTTCTTGTGTTTTTTCTCGTTAACATGCCACAAGGACGAATACGTGCGTCCTCTCCCATATTTCACACGTTTTGAACTTGAAAGGCAGCCATGAGATTTCTAATTGTGTCACATATAGTTTAAAAGGAATTGACCTTCCTTTAAACTATTTTTCCATGTTTCCTTTTTGTTTTCTTCTCGGCGAACACCTTCACAAGGACGAAAGTTTGCACCAACTTCACTATGCTCATGAAATTCATCACCACTCCTTGTTGACCAGCTATTTCCAAGTCCAAACGCATACATGAATCTCTTTTGGCTTCTTTCCTTTGCTCGTATACCCACAAGGACGATTCATGAAACTATACACAATCATGACCTCACTATTTATGTTACAATACTTCGTACCCCTACCCCTTGATCACTACGTTTCATGTTTCCCACGTTCTTAAATCTCTCGTATATATATACATGCATTCATGCATGCACACGAGCCCTACACCACACCTTAATTCTTTTTCCACTCACAAACTCACTAATAAGTCTTTGGAGAAACGTATAACTTTGGAAAGCTTTGGGAGTCTCGTACCAAGCTAGATCAAGCAATTGGTGGCTTGTGTGTACGTAGGAGTCAAGTTCAAACCTTCCTTATTCGTTTCTAAGCCTCCACGTCTCGTTTTCTACTCCACCATTTGGTGAGGTGAGCAAACCCACTCTTTCTAATATTTCCTTCGTGTTTCATTTTTTACTACACATTTACTTTGCCTACTTTCTCGTTAATAATAATATATAACGTGCACGTATTTATAGCTAAACTAGAAGTTTATCACGATATAAACCAAAGTTACTAAGGTATATTTCACTAATAACTACTTATAAGTATGATATATAACACGTTCCTAAATCCCCTTGACCCATACGTTTTAACCTCTAAAACACTTAGAAAAATTTTGAGTTACAAAACTGTTTTGGCTTTGATTAAAGTCGATATACTTTGGCCACGTATTTTCGAATTCACATATACGACACCTCATTTTTATGGCTTAAACTAATAGACCACTTGGTAAACTAACAATCTATGCTTTAAAATCACTCTTACAAACCCATTCGAATCCTCGTTAAACCCTAAAGCATGTCACGTTTTTCTTAAATTCAAAACTACGTTTGGGCCTAAAACACTACAAGAAAAAAGCCATTTAACGACTTTCTTAGCGACGTATTTTATGATTGCGACTTTTAGGTGATGGGTCGCTGTAAACGAGTCGCAAATTTTTTGCGACTCGTGACCTGTGTCGCTAAGAAAGTCGATAAAGGGCTTTTTTTTCTTGTAGTGAAAGCCCATTAAGCTGAAATTAAGCTATTGGGATAAACTGATAGTATAAGCAGATGCCTAAACTTTTTAGTGTCTAAATACAAGCCCAATGCAAGGCCCAAAAGTTTCCTAAGCCCAATGATACTAAAAACCTTAACGAGCCTTGAGTTAAGCTCGTTAAAGGCCCATTAAGTGTAAAATAAGCCATTTTTGAGAAATAAGCTGTTTTAGAACTTAAATAAGCTGTTTTAAACTTATTTTGAAAATAAAAATGTTAAGTCTTGAAGTTGGTAAGTTTTGGACTAAATTTGCAAAAGTTTTGTAGTCGAGGGACTAAAACTGTCAAAATGGAAATTTAGTGAAAACTGTCATTTTGACGTCTTGTGATGAAAACTGTAAATCTAGAAAAGTTTTGGGTAGAAATTTTAAATATAAAATAGTTTTGGACTATAAATGAAAATAAATAACATTTTGGACTAACGGTGTAAAGATATGCAATTAAGGGGTTAAAATGGAAACTTTTCAAAACTTAAAGGTTTTAATAAAATATAAATGTTATAATTTATATATATATATATATATATATATATATATATATATATATATATATATAAGTATTTTAGTTAAAACCGATTCGATCAAGCACTTTTCGTTAATTAAATAATATATATATATATATATATATATATATATATATATATATATATATATATATATATATATATATATATATATATATATATATATATATATATATATATATATATATGTGTGTGTGTGTGTGTGTGTGTGTGTGTGTGTGTGTGTGTGTGTGTACTAACGAAAATAATAAATATATTACTTTTAACAATTAACACATTCTCTCGAATCTATTCCACTCTTCGACACCCATCTACCGTTGAACCACCGATCTCGTTTTCTTTCTTAAAATCTCTACACTACGTCAACAAGAACTTGCTCACAAGTTATATTTTTAAATATAACTTTTGTTCTTGAACTTCAGGCATTTAAACACGCACGTTTAAATTGCTACGAGTCAAACTAACAAAACAATATAGTGAACAACTTTCGCGATAAACTGAACTTAGACTATCAAACACTGAAAAATTGCCATATATTTTACCTAGGTTGTGTGTTAAATCCATTTCCACCTATCGTTTGAGTAACGATACTAGTACTATCGAGCTATCCAGGTGTGTGTTCATAGCCCACTCTTTAAACTTTTAAACTCTTTTGTGGGGAGATACATGCTTCAAACCCAAACACAAGCTTTTTAGTATGCTATGCCTGATGTTTTTATTGCTTAAGTAGCTATTGCCAAAAGCCCCTCGATCATGAACCTTAATCACTTGCGAGTGAACGTGAATACCTGGGAATAGATCTATTTGGGACTGACAATCTCCGTTTAGTTTAGCTAGGATGAGCGACTAGGCGCACAGTATTTAACAACTCATATGTTACTGGCAAAGATCTATCTTGAGGGCACCCCTATTATATTAGTTTACATCACACATTGATGCTTGTCTAATCGTTGCGTGTCATGAGCTTAATGCAATAACAAACTTGATTTTTAAACTTGTTAATTGTTTATCGATGCAGTTAACACACTTACTTGTGTTCAAACTTTAAACTTAAACCTATGAACATCACTCAACTTTTGTTGACTTTTAGCATGTTATCTCAGGTAACTAAGGCATGGATTATCAAGGCACGGAGAAGGGCATCAACCCGGGCACGGGTTTTCTAAAATAAACGTTTTCTTATCATTCAACTAAATAAAACATATCTGCGAAGATATGACTTGTCTTTCTAAAACTATTTCTGTACTCAAATATTTTTAATGAATGATAAAATGTGTTTTCAAAACGTTTACTAAGATTGTGACAAAGATCCACTACGTAATACCCCGTTAAGTCTTCCACTGTCGTTAATCGATTTTAGGGGGTGTTACATACACATAGAATTAACTAAGGAACTTCAATCATTAAATTAATTAAGTTCATAACAAGACAAGTATAAAATGGCTTAGCCTTCCCTGACATTCCCTGACATAAGATAAACAAATATTATTCAAAGTAGACATGATAATCGAAATTATAATTAAGAATTGATAATTTAAGATTTATGATGAGTTAAACCTTCACTTTTGGTGTTTTCTAGGGTTCTTTAAACCTTGTGGAACTTTAAAACCTTGCAACTCTTCCAAACTCCAGAACTCTTCAATTGTGTAAAATAGGGTTGTATTTATAAGTCAAAATTAGGGTTTGGGTTGTCCATTAATATGGCGTAAGCACCTTTGGGGTGATACGTCGTATCTTCGTTAATTAGCTCAATTGAACCTTCTAGAATCCTTTCATACGGCGTGTCAGTAGATGTTGAATACGGTGTATAGGTCTTCACACTTGGGTAAATAAATGCATGAGGAGAGCTCACACGCCGTATGACTTGGGATGTCATACGAAGTATCCATCTTATAACTTGGATAATTCTTGATGAGAAGGCACACAATGTATGGCTATAGAGGGTCATACGCCATATGCAACTGCTCAAAAGGTGCCCTTCATCACACTTTGACAATTTAGCTTGATTTCCATTGTTTTCCGCGAGAATTCTCCGTTTGATCCAAATACGGAGTAATTCTTAAAACACAAAATTAGAGTAATTAAGCATGACATTCAATAAAAATAAGGCAAAAAGGAGTAATTATCGGGAGAATTTGATAGCTAAAGCATGTTAATTAATACCCATCTGTCTCAAAATAATAGTCTATACTTCCTTTTCGCGGTGTCTTAAAATAATTGATCACTTTCTTTTTTTAAGTAAAAACTAGAGAATTTTGTGGATGAGTATTTTATTTAAGTGGTTGAAAATTAAAGTGGCCTCGGTTTTATTAAATTATATGATTTTTGTCTTCTGAAAATAATTTTAAAACGGATGGAGTAATATAATTGAAATGTGGAGCTAGTTACCTCGATCCCAATCTTCCAACCATTGAAAAGTTGTCCACTATCGACGACACACACACGGAGCATAAATGGAAGATTAATTCATGGAACCCACACTCTCAATCAGGGTTCTAAAAGGTGCGCCATGGCGCCGCTAAGGCGTGAGACATGACCTTCACGTTACGAAATAGACTAAGACGCCGGCTCTAGGTGTGGCTTGAGATAAGGCGCGAGGCGTGCCGCCTTTTTTAAATTCAACTCTGATGAAGAATGTTTTTTGAAAGAAATGAAGAAGATTACATGCAAGGATAATTTATTGACTTTATTCCTTATGTATTTCATAGATGTTTCTAACGAGATTTGAACTAACGACTTTTTAATCTAACGATTAGTCACATAACATTAAATCAAAAACCTCGGTTTAGACTGTATATTATTATTTTGCAGTTAATAGTTTTAGGATAAGTGAAATATATAAGTAGATATTTCACTAGTGGATTACTTTTCGCGGAAATTTCAAGAATAAATATTTTGAAAAGGGTTACGAATTTCGATCATTGATTTTCGGGTTAAAAAATAACATAACGAGTAAATGAAATTTGCTCGACAATTTATTTGCTTGTATATGGTGTAGACACGTGATTTTGGCTAGCTAAACGCTTTGCATGTCGTCACATTTGCTCGCTATGAATTAGTTTTTAAGCTATGTGTGTGTTGACAAGTGGATGTAGCAAGCAAAATTATTTGCTTTTATCAAGCAAAATTGTTTGCTCTCCATCTCATTTGCTCATTTAAAACTGGATGTAGCAAGCAAAATTGTTTGCTCTCCATTTCATTTGCTCGCCAAAAATGTAGCAAGCAAAATTGTTTGTTCTCTATCCCATTTGCTTGTCATGTACCTTTTCTTTTATTATTAAATAACATTCTTTTAAACAAAGTGTGAGGAATTCTGCTAAGTAAGAATTCTGCTGATGGTTACTGCTGAAGAGCTGGTTCCTGCTGAAGCAGTGTATCTGCTGAAATCTAGTTTCAGCATTATTAGTTTCTGCGGATATAGATATTCCGTATTTTATGTAATATAGTTTGGATATGCATGAGTTTATTTAGGAAGTGATAATGCATATCTTTTAGTAGTTTTAGAATATACGTTTCCTGAGAAACGGTTTAGGGTTCCTTGTGTATAAAAGGAACACACGATTATGTATTGAATTACGTTTTTAGAAAACACTTTCATTGTTATTAAAAGATCCATAGAGGATCAACAGTTCTTAGTATTAAACTTGTGTTTGTTTCCGCTTTAAAGTACAAGTTACAGAGATTATCTATTAGTGTGTTGGTGATTACATTAACATAACTAACGATTCTAGAGTGCTCAGAAGATCTATCAAGGTCTTATATTCAACAAGTGGTATCAGAGCCTCAGGAGAGTCTCTGTGATACTGAGAAACACAAATCTTACACCATCTAAATCCAAACCAATCAAGGAAAATGCCTGGATCAGACGATGAAGTTGATACAACCTAGAACCTAAACACCACTTCTCTCCAACAACTCAACCTCTCCAACAGTAATGCTAAATTTCCATACTTGAAGAATGCTGAAGACTATGATTTGTGGTCCATGAAGATGCAGAACTGGATCACAAACATAGACTGGAACCTTTGGGAGGTTGTCCGAAAGGGGAACAGCCTGAAGAAGCATGTTTAAGATGCTGATGGGATAGTTACAATTGTAGGTCCCAAAACTGCTGAAGAGGTTCTAGCCGTGCAAAGGGAGAATAAAGTAAGAACAATTCTGCTCTAAGCTATACCAGATGACCACATGGGTGACTTCCACTTCATGGAGGATGCCAAGGACATTTGGATGGCAATAAAGGCTAGATTTGGTGGGAATGATGGATCAAGAAGTTTGAAGAAGTCAATGCTGAAGCAGCAGTTTCAAGAGTTTCAGATATCTGAGGAAGAAGGAATCCACAAAGGCTATGACAGGTTCCACAGAATCTTAAGTCAGCTTAATCAGCTGAAGGCTAGGCCAGATAATGAGGCCTGCAATGCTAAGTTTCTGAGATCTTTGCCACCATCTTGGTTGCAAGTCAGCATTGCTCTCAAAACAAAGGGTGGATTGGACTTGATTTCCTTTGATGACCTCTACAACAAGCTTAAATCTCTTGAGCATGATGTTAGAAGTCCCATTCGACCATCCACTCACTCAGCCTTTGTCAGCACCACCACAAGACCTGTGCACAATGCCTCAAGTTCTTACACCTCAGGAGCATCTTCTCAAACTCAGACAAAATCAGCTCCTAAATCAAAATCCAGTAGTGTAATGGATGATATTGTTCATTCATTTGTGGCTGAATATGAACATCAGCAGTTTCTTGCTTATGAGGATTTTGAACAGGTGGATCCATTGGAGATGGAGGAGATGCACTTGAAATGGCAGCTAGCAATGATTTCAATGAACATTAAGAGGTTTGAGACTAAGTCTGGAAGAAAGTTTGGTTTTAATGGAAGAGAGGCAGCAAGGTTTGACAGAAGGAAGGTTAAATGCTACACTTGTGGTCAAGTGGGCCATTTTTCAAGAGAATGCAAGGAAAGGAAGTCTGGTGATGAAGTTAGATATGGCTCATATCCATTGGAATCAGGGACTTCTAAGGCTACACCTTCAAAAGCTTTGGTGACTCTGGATCACCAAATTGATTGGGCTGAACATGAACTTACTGAAGAGGAAGCTTCTACTTCTACACAAGTAAATCTGCTGGCATACTCACCATCAGAGGACAAGAAGGAACAAGTCTCCTTGATGGGGATCTCTCAGGTACACAACTGTGTGTTTGGATGTAGTGTAAGATACAATGAACTTAAACAAGAATATGATGATTTGAAACCTAAGTACAATGAGTGTTATATAGAAGTTGAGGCTTATAAAAAGGCTTTAAAAACTTTAGAAAAAAAAAAATCTGGTTTCAAAAGAATCAAGTTAAATATGATGAAAAGATAAGAGTTCTAGAAAGTGATTTAGAATGTGCTAAGATAGATTTAAGACGTACTGAAAAGGAAAAATCTGATATAGAAAAGGAAAAACAAGAATTACAAGTTAAGTTAGATAAAGAGATAGCTGGTCGTATGAAATGGCAGGAAGGAGCATCTAATTTAAATAAATTGATTGATGGTCATCAATCTGTTAGGTCTAGAAAAGCATTAGGACATGAGAAATATATAGATCCTGAAGAGTTAACTTATCCTGATATGTCTAGTGTTTTTGACCCTGAACCAGCCTTAGCATATTAAACACTTGTTAAATTTGTTAAGGAAGGGGGAATGAATGCTGTCCCTGGACCTATAAGAGGGGAACATATGCCTATAGACCTGTCCATACCTGTTGACTTTGATGGATCACACCATCTCTATGGCAAAAACTCAAGTGACTTGCCAGACCCTATTATTAAATCTACTGACTTTGTCTCTTGTTGTGACAGTGACAAGTCTTCTGATGAAGGGTCTACTTCCTTTGCTAGTTGTGATTCAAGTGAGAAGTCAGACCTGCCCAAGACCACTTTCAAGACCACACCCAAGACATCACCCAAGACTCCCCACAAGCTTTCTAGAGTTACTACTGATACCAAGACAGTTTCTTCTGAAGACTTGTTTTTTAATTCTTTGCAAAACAATATTTCTAGTTCTGTTAAAAACAATTCTGTTAATCATTGTGGTTTGAATGCTTTTTCATGTTATGGAACTTCCTTCAGTTTGAATAAATCTTCTAAAAAGAAGAAATGTTTTGTGTGGAGAAGTAAATCTCATTTGATTAAGGATTGTACTTTTCATGAGCAAAGAATGGGTGTATGTTCTAGTCAAAGGAAACCTAGGCAAATGTGGAAGAATGTTAGTGAAATACCATCTTTTATTCCATATCAGCAGAAATCCAATTCTGCTGAACCACATTCTTCATGGAGAAGAACCATTAATAGACCTTATGTTCGACCCACTAGTTTTTTCTTTTCTAATGGTTATTGGCCTAGTCACTTTGACTCAATGTATTATGGTGGAGGGTATTGGGATACTGCTGTGAAGCCCTCAGCAGGTTGTTCTTGGACAAAGAAGGGACCAAATTTGCATTACAGGCCCAAGAACAATGGTGGATCTAAAACATCTACATGGCCTATCTCAAATGTGGAATAATGTTAGTGAAATACCATCTTTTATTCCACATCAGCAGAAATCCAATTCTGCTGAGCCACATTCTTCATGGAGAAGAACCAGTAATAGACCTTATGTTCGACCAACTAGTTCTTTCTTTTCTAATGGTTATTGGCCTTGTCACTTTGACTCAATGTATTATGGTGGAGGGTATTGGGATACTGCTGTGAAGCCCTCAGCAGGTTGTTATTGGACAAAGAAGGGACCAAATTTGCATTACAGGCCCAAGAACAATGGTGGATCTAAAACATCTACAATGACTTGAGTCACCAATGTGTACTAACTATTGTATATTTTTGTTGTTGTTGTAGGATCATCCTTTAAAAAGTACTAAAGTAGGTATAGTTGACAGTGGTTGTTCAAGAAGTATGTCAGGTAACAAGGACAAGATGCATGACTTTGTGCCTATAGAAGGAGGAGGCAGTGTAACCTTTGGTGGAGGAGATGGCAAAATTACTAGGAAAGGAACTATTAAGACACCCCTGTTAGATTTTGAGAATGTGTATTATGTAAAGGAACTGGAGCATTTTAATATGTTCACTGTATCACAAATTTGTGACACTAAGAATAAGGTTTTCTTCTCTGAGGAAGAATGTCTTGTGCTCTCCAAGGACTTCAAACTTCCAGAAGACACAACTGTTTTGCTGAGAGTTCCTAGAACCTTCAACTTGTACACATTCAATCTAAATGATGTAAAGCCAGAAGGTGATCTAACATGTAAACAACCTTGATGCCACAATTGATGTTAACCCTACAGCAACAAAGAGGATTCATAATGATCATCCCCTTTCTAAGATTATTGGTGATCCTCAAGCACCTGTTAGAACAAGAAGCACTGTCAAGAATACTAAATATGGTGAAGTTGCTTTCATTCTTATGTCTACAATCAAAAGAGGGACAATCACACAGACTTCAAACATTGTCTGTTTGCATGCTTTCTTTCTCAGATAGAGCCAACTAGTGTTCCTCAAGCACTGGCTGATTCAAGTTGGCTTGAAGCAATGCAAGAAGAAATACTGCAATTTGAGAATCAGCAGGTTTGGATATTGGTTCCTCTTCCTGATGGTAAATATGCCATTGGGACAAAATGGATTTTGAAGAATAAAAGAGATGCAAGAGGGATTGTGGTGAAAAACAAAGCAAGACTAGTGGCTCAAGGGTTTAGGCAACAGGAAGGCATTGACTATGATGAAGTCTTTGCACCAGTGGCCAGAGTTGAAGCAATTAGGATATTTTTGGCCTATGCCTCATATATGGGATTTATGGTTTATCAGATGGATGTTAAAGGTGCTTTCTTATATGGTGAGATTGAAGAGGAGGTTTATGTGACTCAACCCAAGGGATTTGAAGACCCTGATCATCCTGAGTATGTGTACAAAGTTGTCAAAGCTCTCTATGGACTTCATCAGGCTCCCAGAGCTTGGTATGCTAGACTTTCCACATTTCTGCTGAAGCATGGCTACAGAAGAGGTGCCATTGACAAGACTCCATTCCTAAAGAAGGATTCTAGGGATATTATTCTTGTGCAGGTCTATGTGGATGATATTATCTTTGGTTCCACCAAAGAAGCATGGTGTAGAGAGTTTGAGGATTTGATGAAGGGAGAATTTTAAATGAGTGCCATGGGTGAACTCACTTTCTTTCTGGGTTTACAGGTTCAGCAGAAACCTGATGGCATTTTTATTCATCAGGAGAAGTATGTAAAAGATATGTTGTCTAAGTTTGATATGGAGAATGTCAAGACTGCCACTACTCCCTATGAAGCTCCCAAACCAAAGAACAATCTTGATCCTGATCTTCCTGTGAATGTTCATTTATACAGGTCAATGATTGGTTCTTTGATGTATTTGACTGCTTCTAGACCTGATATTACATTTGCTGTGAGTGCATGTTCAAGGCACCAAGTCACTCCACTTACCTCTCACTTGAATGCTGTCAAAAAGATTTTGAAGTACCTGAAAGGCCAACCCAAATTAGGTCTTTGGTATCCCAAAGAATCTCCATTTCAGCTAGCAGCTTATAGTGATAGTGACTATGCTGGTGTCAATATGGATAGAAGATCCACAACTGGAGGTTGCCAATTCCTTGGAAGGAGACTGATTTCTTGGCAATGCAAGAAACAGACCATTATTGCTACCTCTACTACAGAAGCAGAGTATGTTGTTGCTGCCAATTGTTATGGACAGGTTCTATGGATTCAGAATCAATTGTTGGATTATGGGTATAACTTCATGAATACTACTATTTTCATTGACAATCAAAGTACCATTTGCATTGTTAAAAATCCAGTTTTTCCTAATAGAACCAAACATATTGAAATCAGGAACCACTTTATCAGGGATGCTTATGAGAAACATTTAATTAAAGTGGTAAAAATTCACACAGATGAGAATGTGGCAGATTTGTTAACCAAAGCATTTGATGGACCAAGGTTTCAATATTCGGTGGTCCATATTGGTATGATTAACCCTTAAATGCAAAGTTTAAGGGGAGGCATAAGCCTCAGGGGAGGCATATGCCTCAGGGGAGGATTGTAAGTGTAAACTTTGTAGAATTTGTAAAACTTGTATACTTTTTGAGTTTTTAACACTAACCCACTAATGTTTCTGCAAGTTTGTTTGGTGTATTTGCATGTTTTATGTCTGTTTTGCAGAAGTTCTGATGTTGTAAGTTATATATTAAAAGTCATCAAGAGCTGGAGTCAAGGGAATGTGGTCAAGTATGCTGAACATGGTTTCTTCTGATTAGTTGATTATACTGAAGGTCATACAAAGTTGATTAATGAAGAAGAACTTTTCATTCATTCAAAAGAAACAAGTTACAGCTTACATTCAAAGTTCCAACTGGATTACAAAGACCATTCCTATACATTTGCCTAATCGAGTTCTACTAGCTTCTATCATTTATTACAAAATACTTGAGGCTATGACAAGTACAATGATGAAGCTGAAGATGAAAATGGAAAAAGAAGAGAAGGAAGATGATGAAGATGCTCAAGTACCAAAGGCAAGAAAATACTCAAGAACTTTGGTCCATGGCAACATTCCTCAATCATCTACTTCATTTTCCCTTTTCCCTTTTCCCTTACGTACAACCTCTGCCTCCTTGCTCTGTCCGTTGTGTTCTTGATAAGAAAGACCAGGTCCTGGAGCAAGAAGATCCAACACCATATTTCGTGATGTTGGAAGAGATGTATCTCTCTTACTTGACCTTGGCTGGGATCTCTCTAGTGTAGAAGGAGGAAGAAATGTTGGATCTTCATTTTCCTCCTCTGAAGAGTCTTCATCAGAGGTACATATGAAGGGAGAGACAAGTTCTCTCTCAGCAGGAACGGGAACATGGCTAGGTTCACCACTTTTATGTGCATTCCATCGTCTTTCATGTGCTTCCCATCGACTCTCCATTTCTCTTTCATAGTCTGAATCAGAAAGCTCCCAAGGATATGGTGGTAAATCTTCTTCTTCTGATGAAGAAGAGTGAGAAGAGGAAGTTTGATCTAAAGTTTCTGGTTTTGATGACATGATTTTGGTGATGAATTGAGTTTAATGGGAAATTAGGGTTGTGAGATAATTTGGGGTAATTTGATGATTGAGAAGTGTTATTTGGGGGTGATTAAATAAGCCAAGTTTAGGCGTTATGATAATTAATGAGAGTTGGGTGGCACAGTAAAAATCAAGATATTCACCGAAGATATTTTTACATTTGCTTGGTTTCTGCTGATGTTGACCATTCCTCAGTAGATTTGACTTTCATTTCTGCTGAAGGGTAATTTTGAATTTGGAAGTTTTTAAATTACACGTCAGACTTGGTCAATAATTAGTTCCGATAATTTTGACCACGATTGGGGAACTTCCAAATATAACCCACTTCGCATATCTCTTCCTAAACAAAATTATTTGCTTGTTACTCCATTTAAACCCATAATTCTTTGAGTGATTCATCACCGTCTCACACAAATTTGTTCAAATGGCGCAACTAGAATTGAAGAGAGATCATAACAAGTATGCTATTCTGAAAAAGGCTAAGGGACATGAAGAATTTGATTTAATGGTGGAGTTTCTACAAAGATCAAAGATTCATTATGCTTTGACACATAGTCCCAATCTGATTTGTGAATCAATGGTGAAGCAATTTTGGGCATCTGCTGCAAAGAGATCTAACACAGAGATTGTAGCTGTAATTGAAGGTGTAGAGTATGTGGTGACAGAAGGTTTGATCAGGACAAAGCTTCAGCTGGATGATGAGAATGGTGTATTTCACTCCAACACTGCAGAGATTCTTGCTGGACTAAGGGAAGCTGGATATCAAAGTACTGATACGACTAAGTGGCACAAGAATCAATTTTGTCCTAAGTAGAGGTACTTGGTGCATTTGCTGCTCCAATGTATAAGCAACAAGTGTGGTGGATGGGACCAATTCTCTCTATAATTGGGTTGTGGTATTGTTTGTCTCTCTAAGGGTCTAACTTATAATTTTTCAAAGTTTATTTTTAAAAATATGCTGGAAAATATTGATAAGCAATAGCATAAGTTCTTAATGTACCCTATAACACCCCCAATTCATGGATGCAGCGGAATTCAAACTGGGTGTTACTCGACGACACAATAGTCACAATAATAGAAAACGAACTCCAATTGAGTCGTTTTAAAAGATGTATCATTCAAATTATATAAATATCAGAGATTTCAAAATGAGGTCCCAATTGGTTCCATGTTTACAATGTATAATAAATGAGTTTTGAATGATAATAAAATTTATAGCCTTCTTGAGTATCTGTGTCCTTCCGTGCCATCCTTGATCGTCATGAACCTGAAATACATGCTTGAGAGGTCAACACAAAGGTTGAGTGATATTCATAGAGTTTGTTAAATCGATTGAACACAATATGTTGGTAGTGTGAGTTATAGGCTCACACCAATGTTTGGAAAAAAAAACAGGTAGGCTACGTTATTATACGCCCGGAACATGTATTATACACTAAGCTTATGACACCATAACGTTAACGTGTACCAATATCGATCGGCAGATTTATCCCGGTAGGTACTTTGCTAACATACCTAAATCTCAAATATTATTTCATTTGTTTGAACTTAGTCAATACAAATGGGATTCGTCAATCCCAATAGGCCTATTAATAATATTCGCGCTCACTATTGCTAGTGACTAAATGGTTCATAATAAAGGATCTCGGTTTAGCAAGGTTGGTACTTAGTGATAATAAAACAATCAGGTAAGCATACAATTTAAAAACATTGTGCTCGGTTATAAATAGCATGTATTCCCCCCAAGGGTTTGTAAAACAATTAAGTAATCGAAAGTGGGGCTATGAACTCACCTTAAGTAAGATAGCAAGTAATGAATGTAACGGTTGAATCGTGAAGGTTCTATGAGCAACCTATAATAGAATGTCGCGACTTAGGATTGGAGTAAAGAATATGAAGTAGTGCCTATATATATATCTTGCATTTAGTCCATGATGTGGTATGATGTATATTGTAAGTCTTTAAAAGTAATGATTCATGAAACATGTATGTTTTGTATATCGTTTACTACCGTTCGGGCCGACATAATTCAGAAGTCATGTTAGTAAGCGTTCGAGGAGCCAGGACACTTTAACTCGTAAATCCACAACTCATCTCGACGGCTTACATAATGAACTCCTCACATGAGGCTCCCTACTATCGTAGTAGTTGATGAAATATATAGATATAAGTTTTGATCCGAAAGGTTACATGTCCGATATTTGAATAAACTTAGGAAAGTTTATTTGTACATGAAGATTGTTATTAGGGGTAGTTTCATAAGTCTTGAATGACCATTTTCTCTTGGTAAAATCTCATGGTTTCCTTTTAAGTGAAGTAGATCCAAATTGCTTGTTCATGTTATCGCCTAATTCATTGTTTCATGTTTACGCCTATGTAAGTTGTTATGGTCATTTCGTCATGGCCTAGCCATGACCTTTGGTCCTTGTTCCAAGGTCATGAGACTCAACCTTGGCTCTAGCCATGGTTGTGGTCTTGATTATAGGTCATAAGACCTCTTGTTCCTTTCAAAGTATAACCATAATCTTGTGACTTTCGCCTAAAAATGGGCTGTTTAGAATTTGAAGAATTTTATCACTCGGAAAGTGTTTTTAGGTCTCGAGCTTCTTTGTTCCTGAACGAAAACGTCGTTCCGGACAACTTTCGTGTTTTAACTTTTTGATGAATCGGAGCAGAAGTGGGACTTTCAAAACCCAAATTTGATCAGAATGGTATTTGGCAGTTTGCCGAAAAGTTTTGGTAACTTCAAATGGGCGTAACTTTTGACTCGTATACTCGTTTTAGGTGGTTCAAATTGCTATGGTTTCCTTGTTAAGTCCTCTACTGTAATATGTAATGATCCAATATCATAATTTTACCATTTTGGTCGTGGTCTTACCAAGAAAGTCATTAGTTTACTTGTTTTAGTAACTTGTTGTGACAATCAATAACAATAACTTGTTTTGCTCACTTTTATACATCATGGACATGCATACAAGACATAATATAGCACAAATAATATGTAAATAACATGAATATGATTATTTAACAAGAAGCAAGTTAGGGTTTGCTTACAACTTTTGGCTTTCTACAAGAAAGGAAGTCAAGTATGGAACTAGGACACTAAACCTAAGCTTGTAAACCCTTTACCCCAACTCTTGTAACCCTTGCTAGCCTTGATCTAACCCTTGTGAAAATCATTTAACTTCAGCCCTAGTAACCTTGTGTAGCTCCTAAATCAACCATGGAATCACCAAACAAACTTAAGATTCATGTAGAGAATAACTAAGCCATGAACTTTGATATGTAACTTGTAGCTTAAAGATCAAAGGATCATGGAGCTATGATTTGTGTTGGCTCGTTTTTATGGATGAAAAGATGAAGAAGAAGGTGTTCTTGAGTGGCTATTTATAGTATGAGAAAGTTAGCTAGCCATACATGGGTTAGATATTAACCATGGTTAAGTTTAGGTGAAACTTTGTGCCCAAGTTAAGATGAATGGTCAAGATTGAATCACATGGTGACTAATCCCCCCCCTAAGTCGGTTGGGGCTGTGTGGTGGCCAAGTTGGTGACTTTTGGATGATATCTAAGAGTTTAAGCTAAGTTTTGACTCCGTAAAATGCTAACCGTAAGCTGTTAAGCCACGAAACTTAAAACCGGGTATCGTAAAAATACGAAACTTGGAAGAATGGTTAAACATGTCATAATACTCCATAATAAAATATAAAATGAGTGGTAGGTTCTATCGGGTGCTAAAACCCTGCTAAAAACTGGAAACACGGGTCTAAAACGCGTAATACGTAAAATGTACGAATATTGCGTAAAATTGAGAAAAGTAAAATGTTACTTTTCTAATGTGATAAAAATGATTTAAAATGACTTATAATGTCTAGACTGGGCTCAGTCTAGTGTCGGTTGGTATTAAATGTCTTTTAGACATCAAACCGTAAGCCTAAAAATCACGAAATGACTTATAACATCAAGGGATGATTTTTGGTCAATGGAGGAGGGAAAAATATGTTGACTTTTTCTAATAAGTTGAAAACTTAAATCGTCTTAGAAATGCGGTGCAGGTATAGGCTAAGGTTACGGCTGAGTAAAAACGCTTAAAACTGAAAATTCCAGTTTTTCACGGCCGAGGCTTATTTTGGTCATGTTTTTCTCAGTCATGATTTATTCTCAAATAAATCATGAGTGTGTCAAACATTTTTCTGATACGGGGAAAATTAACGCGACCGAATTTCGTTGTACGTAGAATTTCTGAATGACGTTTTACCCTAAAACGTGTAATTCCGTGTAATTCCTTAATAACTTTCACGAAAATGAGCTTATGAATGTCAAACTTTTAATTTGTCATGGAAATGATTTATCACTTCAGCCCAAGAAATAAAAATCAAGTTTCGGGAAAATTTTCGGGAAAAATGAATAGTAAAAGTGAATAGTGAATTTTCCGGAAATAGTAATTAACCTGAAATTGTGAATTGTTACATACCCTAGGTTCTTACAAATTATTTTAGACATAACCACTGAAGATAGAACCCATGTGCCTATTAAAAGTCTTGGTTCTAAGTTGTTTGCCTCAATGAAAACAAATTATACTGGGGAACATCGCCCTATGTTAGCTGCTATGTTGCCACATGGCAATGATAATGTAGTTGAGGGTGATGATGCTGTTAATGTGCCTACTCAAAATGCTGCTGATGATGGTAATCCATCATCTTCTGGCGTTGCTGCTGATGGTAATCCTTCAGTGGTAATTGAGGAAGAGCCAACTATAACTGCTGAACCATTACCTATTTCTTCTGACCTACCACCACCTTCCCCTGCAGATATGTCACCTAGTCCTACCATTTCACCATCTCAGGATGCTCCTGTTGAGCAAACTCATGAGTTTGAAGCTACATTTCAGTCTCTTGAGCCTGAGATCACTAGACTACCTACACCTAGCCCTATGAGAGAGCCATTTGATGAAGGCTTTCCTAATGTTGTACATGAGTCTGTTTTTCCTGCTGGGTTCAATGAAGCTCCACTTACCACTGAGCAATCAGCTGGTAGAGCAGAGGACCCTATTACTCTTACTTCTGTATATGATTCACTTTGCAGGTATATGAAAAAGACAGATGATCTCCAAAAAGAGCTTGCTGATACCAAGTCTACTCTTGGCAATGAAATTGAAAGGCTGAAAAGTAAGGTTAAGGATTTGGAGGCACAGTTGAATCAGCAGAAGAAAAGTAAGGGTGGAATGGATACTACTGAAGTGCCTCAGGAGGAAAATTTGGATTCTCTTGAAATTCTAGCTGAAGTTGCTAGACAGTCTCATGTTGCTCCTCCTAAAGCTGCTGAAGTACTTCCATCTAAGCCAACAATTCATTTCAGCAGAAGAAGAAGTATAAGACAATACTTGGCAAAGAAAGCTGCTGAATCTTCCAAGGTATCTAGTGGTGATGATATTCTTATGGCTGAAGCTACTGATATTCTTCAGGAGCAACAATCACCCAATGATATTGTTGCTGACAAATCTGCTGATAAAGCTCATGCATCAGGAGATACATTCTTTGTACCAGGGAAAGAGTATTTTAATTCCCCTGTTCATAATTCTTCTGGGATTAAGCAAGTTTCTCCTGATGATATCACTGACACCCTCAAGCCTCAAGGATCTACTGATAACATACTTCATTCAGATGTTCAAGAATTAAATGATGATCCTATGGAAGATTTGGAAGTTCCTCATGATGATTTTACTGAAGGAACTGAAGTGGCTGAGGATGAGATTGTTACAGCTGAAGAAAGAGATGCACAAGAAACACTCTTTAAAGAATGGGAAGATTATAAGAAGAGTTCTGATATGGCTGAGGCACAGCAAGCCAAGTTTGATTCAGCATACCAGTCTGCCACTCAAAGATATATTTCTACTTTGCCTATTGAAAGACAGAAAGAATTAGATGCTGCTGCTCAAGATTTTGAGGAGTCAGATTGGCAGTATATTGGAGAACAAGTGATTGCTAATCCTGATTTAGCTGCAGACATTATTGGTAATAGGGTGGAGAAAAAGGATCGGGCTTCTGAAATTGTGAAAGTGATGAAGTTGAGGAAGAAAGTAGCAGATGAACAAAAAGCCAAAGCTAAAAGAGACAAACCCATGACTCAAGCACAGCAGAGGGATTACATGAGAACATATGTGAAAAGTCAAAGCAGTGCTTTATATAACAATGCTTGGACTAGGAAACAAGTGTGGGCACTTACAGATGACCAATTGGTTCAGATGTATAATAGAATCAAGTCTAGATGTGACAAAGATGGAATGGGTGCTTCTAAGAATGTTCCTATTACTCTTGGCACTGCTGGTTCATCTGTTAACATGGATATTCCTGTTGCTGCTGAAAAAGTATCTTTACCTGCTACTTCTGCTGATGTACCACATGTTGCTTCTTCATCTTATGTGGATAAAGGTAAAGCTCAAGTGATAGCTGAAGATCCTCCATCTAGAAAGAGAACCAAGAAACAAATGGAGGAGGAAAGGTTGGGTGAAGAGGCTGCTCAAAGGTTAGATGCTGAACAACAAGCTGAAATGGCAAGATTTCATGAGATTAAGGAAAGAGAGGTTGAACTTCAAGCTGCTAGAGCCAAACAGATGAGGAAGGCTATGGATGAACAATATGCATCTGCTGCCCTTGAATCTTCTCAGGATTCTACTAATGAACAATTGGATAATCCATCAGTGGAAACTGATGTTACAGAGGGTGAATCTACTGAAGCTGAAGTTCCTGATGCACCTTCTCTACCTCATGATGCTATTTATGTTCCTGGAAGAAGAGCTAAGAGAATGGCTAGAGTCAGAACTTCACATTCCTCACAAAGACTAGTAGATGTGAATGCTTCTGATGATTCATTTATCAGAGAAGGATCCCCTGATGATTGGCCTGAGGCAACTAGAGATGTTTTGGTTCACTGGGAGTTAACTGAAGATGGACAGTTTAATACTATCTATAGATTGGATAAAACTTCCATATCCTTTACATTTCTCCAACAAATACTACATCTTGTTGATCATCAGGATTTGGTCACTCTAAATGATTTGGTTCACAAATTTTATGCAAATCATACTCCTACAGGGTTTGAATTGTATTTATTGGGTGATCTAAGAGTGTTGTTTGATTCTTCTACTCCCACTGGTGCTGGTTATGACATATGGAAAAACAATCAGAGATGGAAGGTTCAGAGTTGGAAGTTTTATCCTATGCCATATGTTCATGTGTTGGAAACTACAACTGGTCTAAGGCTTATTATGGATCTTGGCAAAAGATATCCTCTGAAAGTGTCTCTGATGGAGAAAATGCTTCAACAAAAGTTGGAGATTCCTCCTAATCCAGTTGTGAATGCAAGATTGTTTGCTGAATCTTTGGTGAAAGTCTTCAAACAAAGAATTAAGACTTCCAGAGCAGCTTCTGTCTGATGGTATAATGTTGTATATCTGTTTTTCTTATTTTTTTCTTAGTAAAAAAAAAAGAAAAAAAAAGAAAAAAAAAACTAACATTTTTGTATAGTATTGTGTATATTGTTTGCAGGTTTGGTGTTCCTCACACTATTCTTTGGTCATCAACTTATCTGATGTTGACTATTCCATCAAAAAGTTGGCTAGTCCAAAGGGTACAGCTTTGGTAAAGGCACATCAAATCTGTTGATAGCTGTAATGGTTTGCTCAAAACCATAGGGTAATCAACTCACCCATGCTTCATTGCTGAGAGTTGAAATGGTTGTCAATTGACCAAGGATTTTTCCTTTATGGATTCCAAATAATTGGCTAGCCCACATGTATATGGCTTGTGGTAAAGGCAGTGGAAAACCATATTTGGTAATCAGTTAACCAAGATGATTTTTCATCAAAATAATTGGCTAGTCCTGAGCTAACGGCTACAGGTAAAGACATCTCAAATCCGTTTATAGCTGATGATTTGCTAAAAATCATGTGGTTATCAGTGTACCTGAAAACATTTGGCTACTCCAGTAGTGATGGCTATTGGTAAAGAGACATCAAATTCATTATTTTCAATGATTCACCTCTCACAGGAGTTAACACACCTGGATGCGATGAGAATAGTCTGAAACTAATTTGTTTTGATGTACATTTAGTCATTTGTTGCTGCAAAGAATGGAGTTTTCAAGTATGTGCTGATCATAGAGATCCAGCTGATGATGATTCTTTGTTGGTGCTGTATCATTTCAATCCTCTTGGTCTATAACTTCAAAGATCAATCAAGAATCTTGAACTTAATCATGTCAAATTCAAGATTAGGGGAGGATTGTTGGGAATTCTGCTAAGTAAGAATTCTGCTGATGGTTACTGCTGAAGGTTACTGCTGAAGAGCTGGTTCCTACTGAAGCAGTGTATCTGCTGAAGTCTAGTTTCAACATTATTAGTTTATGCGGATATAGATAATCCGTATTTTATGTAATATAGTTTGGATATGCATGAGTTTATTTAGGAAGTGATAATGCATATATTTTAGTAGTTTTAGAATATACGTTTCTTGAGAAACGGTTTAGGGTTCCTTGTGTATAAAAGGAACACACGATTATGTATTGAATTACGTTTTTAGAAAACACTTTCATTGTTATTAAAAGATCCATAGAGGATCAACAGTTCTTAGTATTAAACTTGTGTTTGTTTCCGCTTTAAAATACAAGTTACAGAGATTATCTATTAGTGTGTTGGTGATTACATTAACATAACTAACGATTCTAGAGTGCTCAGAAGATCTATCAAGGTCTTATATTCAACACAAAGTGACAAGCTAAATGTATAAGTAGCGAGCAAATGATGGCGGCAGGCAAATGTATTTTTTTGCCATGTCGATTCTGATAATGTGAAAAAATAATATTGATTTTCATTATTTACATTATTGAGTTTAGTAAGTAGATTTTGGTAATTGATTTTTACTTTTCCATATGCACTCTTGCCGCAACCAAACCTCAAACCATATCTTGTTTTGCAGTTTAAGAGCACAAGGTGCAGGCAACCAGCTTCATCTCCTCATTTGGGTTCCACGTGTACCACATCACCCAACACCTCTTCACAACAAACCCCTCATCACCAAACAACAAACATCAACTTCTTCATTAGAGCCCCACACCTTACACAATTATTTTTTATTCATTTCAAAACAAATTAAAGAATTACAAAAGAAAAGAAAAGAAAAGAAAAAAAAGGACGAATTGTGAGTGATGAATCTCGCCGTGCCCATGAAGAGAAGCCCAACGAAGAAGAACAAAGAGGGGTGGCTGGTGTGGCAAAGAAGAACGGCTAGCCGTAGGTGCTGCCACATGAGAACGGCGAAGGGCAAATTTCAACTGCACCTTGTACTCTAATAACTATACAGCCACACACACCTATATAAGGTTAGCAATAAAGGTAAATAGTTGTATGTTAATGCAATATTGGTTTTGAATATAAAAGTAATCAACAAAAGCCTTTCAAAAAATAAAAATATAATAATAATAATAAAAATAATAATCAACAAAAAGAAAAAGCTTAATAATCTACTGTAAAAATTATTGCAAACTTCAACGGGTGAGTTTTCATTCTTTACATTCTTGTTGTAAACTATTTGTTAAAATTATACATTGATGATCATGCTTCGTGAAAATGGTGTTCTGGAACCATGAATTTAAAATCAATCGATACTTGAAGAGAAAAGTTCATTTAGGACTAGTTTTTTTTTACATACCAAGGGACAAATCCCCACCATCCATTTAGTTTGATCTAATAGTGGGGATTAACCTAAAATTAAACATGAAAACCTAAGTCCATGTCTTTTTCTTTCCTTTTTCTTTATCTTTTTTATTATTCACTTTATTTATTTATTTATTTCTTTTTTTTTTTTCTTTTTTTTTTGGCTCTTTTTTCCAATTAACGTTACAATTTTTTTTTTTCCTCCAATTCATGTTTTTTTTTTCTTTTTTTTTAAAAAATAAGTCAAGCTTTTTTCTTAAATAAATTCACGATTTTTTCTCATTTTATTACGTTTTCGTCCGTTTTTGTCTGTTTTCACATGATTATATACGTTTTCAGACGTTTTTGTCCGTTTTCAGACCTTTTTTTACCGTTTTTATACGTTTTCGTCCGTTTTTTTACGTTTTCGTCTATTTCAGACGTTTTTGTTCATTATTATACGTTTTCGTCTGTTTTCAGACGTTTTTATCCGTTTTCGCCAGTTTTTATATGTTTGCAGACATTTTTGTCCATTTTCATACGTTTTCGTCCGTTTTATACGTTTTTGTCCGTTTTCAGACGTTTTCGTCCGTTTCTATACGTTTTTGTCCGTTTTCATACGTTTATATACGTTTTCGTCCGTTTTCATATGTTTTCATCCGTTTTTACACGATTTCATCCGTTTTTATACGTTTTCGTCCCGTTTCATATGTTTACATATGTTTCCGTCTGATTTCATACGTTTTCCTCTATTATTTTATGTTTTCGTCCTTTTTCCTACATATTCGTCTGTTTTCTTACATTTTCGTTCATTTTCATAGGTTTTCGTCCGTTTTTCAAATTTTTTGGCCAATTTTAGACGTTTTCATACGTTTCTGAATATCACAAGTGATATTCGGTGATACTCATACGTTTTTGTCTGTTTTCATCCATTTTTGTACATTTTTGTCTGTTTTCAAATGTTTTCGTCTATTTTCATACGTTTCGGCAGTATTTATATGTTTTCAGACGTTTTTATCTGCTTTCAAACGTTTTCATCAATTTTTTACATTATCGTCTGTTTTCAGACGTTTTCGTCTGTTTTTATATGCTTTCATCCATTTTTATCTGTTTTCATACGTTTATAAACATTTTCTTCCGTTTTTATGTATTTTTGTCTGTTTTCAGACGCTTTCGTCTATTTTCATACTTTTCAGCAGTTTTTATACGTTTTCGTCCGTTTTCATCAATTTTTCATACGTTTTTGTCCCTTTCCAGGCGTGTTTTTACGCTTTCATACGTATTCGTTCGTTTTCATACGTTTTCGTCCGTTTTCATACGTTTCTGAATATCACAATTGATATTCTTAATATCACAAGTGATTTCTTTGATATTCAAAATATCACTTGTGATATTAATAATATCAATTGTGATATTCAGAAACGTATGAAAACGAAAGAAAACGTATGAAAACGAACAAAAACAGAAGAAAACGTAAGAAAGTGAAAAAAATGTGAATTAAAAAAATGTGAAAATCACTTATAATATTCTGAATAACACTTGTAATTATCTGAATATCACTTTTGATATTCAGAATATCACTTGTGATTTTCATGTTATAAAACATTTGTTGAACATCACTTGTGATATTCGGAATATCACTTGTGATTTTCTGAATATCACTTGTGATTTTCTGAATATCACTTGTGATTTTCTGAATATCACAAGTGATTTTTAACTAATATTTGTAACATGAAAATCACAAGTGATAATCTAAATATCACAAGTGATATTCAGAAAATTACAAGTGATATTCATGTTACAAAACGTTAGTTGAAAATCACGTGTGATATTTAGAATATCACTTGTGATTTTCATGTTACAAAATATTAGTTGAAAATCACTTGTGATATTCGGAATATCACTTGTAATATTTAGAATATCACTTGTGATTTTCTGAATATCACTTGTGAATTTCATGTTACAGAACAATTGTTGAAAATCACTTGTGATATTCAGAATATCACTTGTGATATTCAGAGTGATATTCAAAATATCACTTTTGAAAAAACGTGAATTAAAAAAAGCGTGAAATCACTTGTAATATTCTGAATATCACTTGTGATTTATATTCAGAATATCACTTTTGATATTCAGAATATCACTTGCGATATTCTGAATATCACTTGCGATTTTCATGTCACAGAACATTTGTTGAAAATCACTTGTGATATTCAGAATATCACTTGCGATATTCAGATATCACTTGCAATATTTTGAATATCACTTGCGATATTCTGAATATCACTTGTAATTTTCATGTTACAAAATTTTAAAAATCACTTGTGATATTCAGAATATCGCGAGTGATATTCAATATCACTCACAATATTCTGAATATCACAAGTGATATTCTGATAATCACAGTATATCACTTGTGATATTCAGAAAGGTATGAAAACGTTTGAAAACATTTAAAAACGAACTAAAATGAATGAAAACAGGCGAAAACGTATAAAAACGGACGAAAATGAATGAAAACAGATTGAAACCATATGAAAACGTATAAAAATGGACGAAAACGTATAAAAATGGACGAAAACGTATGAAAACAGATGAAAACATATGAAAATGGACGAAAACGTATAAAAATAGACAAAAACGTAAGAAAACGGACGAATATATATGAAAACGGACGAAAACGTATGAAAACGGGCGAAAACGCATGAAAAAAATCAAAAACAGATGAAACGTAAGAAAATGGACGAATATATATATATGAAAACGGACGAAAACGTATGAAAACGGGCGAAAATGTAAGAAAACAGACGAAAACGTATGATAAAAATTCGAAAACAGATGAAAACGTAAGAAAACGGACGAAAACGTATAAAAACGGATGAAAACGTATTAAAATGGACGAAACGTATGAAAACGGGTGAGAACGTAAAAAAATAGACGAAAATGTATGAAAACGAGCGAAAACGTAAGAAAACAGACGAAAACGTATGAAAACGGACGAAAATGTATGAAAACGAACGAAAACGTAAGAAAACAGACGAAAACGTAAAAAACCGACGAATATGTATGAAAAACGAAAAAACGTAGAAAAAACGCAAAAAAAAAAAAAAAAAAAAAGAATTATAGAAAGAACGTGAAGTTAGAAAAAAAAGAAAAGAAAAAAAAGAATAAAAAAAGAAAGAAAAGAAAAAAGGAAAAAAAAAAGAATAAATAAAATAGACAAAAAGGACAAGAAAAAAAAATGGACTTAGGTTGTCTTATTAAATCTTAGGTTAATCCCCACCATTAGATCAAACTAGATGGATGGTGGGGATTTGTCCCTTAGTTTGTAACAAAAAGGGGCCGCTTGGTTCAAAGTGGGGAAAGGGAAAGGTAAAGGGAAAGGGAAAGGGAATGCAAAGGAATGAGTGGGTGGGTAATCAATCCCTTACCCCCCAATTTACTCTATAATGGTTGATTACCCACTACGGGGTAATCAATACCATTGCACTCCTTAACCAAGCACTATAATTTGTGTGAAGTGGGCCCATTTGAATTCCTTACCCATTCCCCAACCCCCTTCACCCCCTACCAAGCACCCCTAATTAGTATGTAAACTAAATCACCTCGATACTTGAAATAGACCATAACAATTATTATAAGCAAATATCATAAATGGAAATCTATAAGCAAATAAATTATGTTTGTTTTGCCATCATTTTTTATGGAAATTTCTATAAGCATGTGATGTCTTAAAAAATTAAATTTTATAGCTTTGACAGTAGAGTCTCGATTAGTGTCTATTGTATTAATGGTAAATATAAACAAATTTTATCATCAACTATCGAATATTCGTCTATGGTATAATATCCTTGCTAGAAGGCTCTTATAAGATCAAGAGTCGTGGTTCTAAAGATGCCATGTATGAGTATAGTACTGGTAGGTAATTGCAAAGACTAACGTCCTATTCTGTATATCTCTTTAATTTTGAAGGACACCTACTAAATTTTATACTAGTAAATGTTAAAAAAATTTGTCGACCATCTTTTACAAACGATCAACAAATTTCCTTTTAGATTCTAAAATATAACTTATAAAAATGTTGCATTTGCAAAAGAAGTACACGAAATTTTTTATAAAACTAACGGCAATCCCTCATTTTTTTATATTTTTTTTTCCCTTTGTCTACTTGGTACGTACAAAACCATTAGCCGGCTTCTTATTTTATACTAATATAAGTGCTTACAGTTAATCAACCAATATCCTTTCCTTAATTAATTAGATAAGAGTAAATATTTAACTAGACGTATAACCTTATCAACTTTGATTCTTGTCTAATTCTTATTGGACGATGCAATACATTATTTGCTTGATAATGCAAATATACCTTTTCAAGTAATTTTGTGTTCGAAGTTTTGTTTTCTTCTTTTTCAGACTATATTCCACAAAAAGGGATAAGGTGTTCAACTTCAAATTTTCTTTTACTTGAAGATAAATCTTTGATTAGACGGTCAACACTTGTTTTAACCAATCCTTTAACATGTTCGTGAAAATGATGTAAATGTCTAGATTATTATTGGGTTTTTTAGATAGTTAAGTCGTATAAATGTAGTCAACTTTTAATAGGCAATCTAAATTAGCGTAGCACATGAGTCGAAGTGTCAAACTTGTACATCTTTGGGCTCAAACTAATTTGTAGCAGATTTGAATTTATGCACAAAACAAGTTTACATTATATCACGTGTATCAACCTATTCGAGTCCTTTTGATACGAGTATACGAAATAGGATAATTTTCCTTGACAAACTAACTAATTTTGATATATGGCACGAACGGATTTTATAAAAAGAAAACATGAATTCTCCTAAAACGGACATATTAACTAACGAATTTGCTTTGGTACCATCGTTTAGATTGATCGATACTTATTTTTTGTGATGTGTCATGATGGCATTTTTTTCACGCTCTAATATTCAAGTATTACTTGTTAGTAACAAAGTGTATGTTGTTTGAGTGCCTGGTGCAATGGTGCTATGACATGTTATAGGAATTTCTTTGCCTTATGGCATAGCCAAACTGCACTGTCTATAATGGCATAGACATTTTTTTTTTTTTTTTTTTTTCTCTCTTTTTTGGAGTGAGTGAGGTATTTTTGGTGGTGTGTTATAGGAATTTTATTGAAGAAGATGTTTATAACTTTATATTATAGTGATGTTATAAGGTATGTGATGAAATGACGGTGAACGACACACTTATAACTTGCAACTGCGCCTAGCTTTATTAGACCATAAAGTTGTCATTTGTTGTGTTTTAAACGTATCTTTCAAGTTGATTCCCTTTTAGTTTGAAAATTTTGATAAAAAGCTTAGATGTTTGCATACTCAAAGATGTGTACTTTGTTTGGTTAGTTAACTTCAATTTCCATAATATGATAAAGATGACGAGTGAGCATTTTGTTCCTTAGCGACGTTGTGGTTTATTCTCCTATAATTCAGCCAAAACATAAAACAAAGTAAGTCAAAACCAAGTATGGATAAACCGGCATCTTGTTATATACCTTTTGCAAGGTTTTGTGTGATGACTTGGTTAGTTTAGATTAGATCAAGAGAGTACAACTGCATTTTAAAACTTCTTTTCTCAACAACAACAACAAAACAAAACACAACAAAAAAAGAAAAAAAGTTGACAAGATGATGTATTGACGTGAAGAAGTTTTACATACATCTCATGTATTAGGGACAACGTTTTTATTGATATATTCACCACACACACACAATTAAAACTGATGTGAATCCAGAAAAACAACGTGACGGTTGAAGTTTATATCATATGTTGCTATAGTTGCAGTACTAATGTGTGCTACGATGCGTATTTGTCGTAAAGTTACATTAGGACTTACTTTGTTGATATCAACGATCGACTACTCATAATTTTGAATCGAAAACCAGCTAAAATTATATATGAGATATTTTATAAGATGGCACCAAATATACGTACACTTTTTCAGGGGAAAGTGTATATTTTTATGAATAATTGTAATTTGACTTAATTTTGTTGCATAGCAAAAAAAATACGACATACAAAATCAACAAGCATCGGTGCTTTTCTTGTGTTTGGACCTTAGAAAGTTTCTAGTATAGTTTGTGTGAATTTGGTTCAAGCCCAACAATACTGCAGCCCAATAGCACCACGTAATTAGAGTTAGACAATTAGTTGAATGGAATTGGGGTTCTAGGCCAAAATTTCATTTTAGAATCCTGCTTTCAAAATTCAGAGGGAAATGATTAATGATGTTTAACTTAGATAATAATGTGTCAACTGTCAATCACCCCAACTAATTTGTCAAGTATTTTTTGGTCCAAATGCTCTAGGCTGTGTGTAATGGTTCGTTTCACCACTTGTTGTGTCACTGACGTGAGAGAGGTCGAGGTCGATCTGTTAACCATTACGCGCAATGTTAGGAGGTGTTGTGTTATGTAAATTCAGAAATAACTTTTTCACATCTTATCAACTCAAGAAAAAGAAACGTTTCTAAATTACCATAAACGCAAGACAACCCAATAATAAGAGAATAAATAGACCCTATTAGCTATTGCAATGCTCTAATAATAACCAACATGCCATAGTAAAAGATACAAAATAATAAGTGTTAATAATTCATGAGCATTAAAAAAAGAAAAAAAAGTTGAAGTCTATACGTCGACCCCTATCTATATTCCCATAGAGTTAAACTAATTTATCTTCCAACTTAAATGTAGAGAACAAAATTTGACACTTGCCCTTTCATATTTCATATTAAGGGTGCGTTTGGTATCCACTGGGAATGAGGCTATCACTGTGAAAGTGATTAAATATGTTTGTTTAATATGAGAGGCCTCACCATTATGGTAATAAATGATAGATATAATTCATACTCTATATACATCAAGAGACCTAGGTATACATCTTTCACAGGTGAGAGACCCACCACTACTATCAAACTCATACCCATTGTCATTCATGGCGGCATACCAAACGCACCCTTAAGAGATTATGCATTCTGATAACTTTAACTATTAAAACTTTTATTTTTTATTTTCAAGCCACTCATTTATCTAAACTAACTCATGAGCTATTTAAATATGTGTTTATTTTTATTTGTATCAAGTTTGTTTAATTTTTTATTGAAAATTTGTACAATTCCAAGAATAAAGTTATCTTTAACATAAAGGAGAGCAACAAAACCAAAAAATCGGACAAAAGACTGAAAAACCGAAAAGCCGCCCAAAATAACTTAATCAATTTTAAAACCGATGGTGAGATTTTGGTTTTTAAAAAACCAAAAGTTTTGGTTCAATTTTGGTTTTATATGAAAACCAAAAAAAAAAAAAAAAAAAACTAATATTCATAAAACTTATAAAAAATATACATGTTAGTTTTGATGGAAGTAATTACCAAAATCCAAAAAACTAAAAGACACGTGTATTAGATATTCGTTACAGATGTTTATTTAACTAATACTACAATAAATACATACACCTTTATTTTATTTTATTTTTTGAGAAAATTACCAAAATGGCCCGTTGTCCTGCGGTCTAGGCATATAGTTTTTAGGACTCCCCTTATTTCCCCTTTGCATGTTTCCCACTAGTTTGTTTGTTTTCGCTTAGTTTTAGTCCCAAGTCAGCCCCTCCCCAAGCTGTTTATTTCAAAGTTTTCATTAGATGATTTTCTGGTAGAGTTAACTGGGTATTCCCTTAGCTCAGTTATCGTTCAAAATACTCAACACTGCTTGTATAGGTAGTACCCTAGGTCTAGTTTTATAGTTTTAACTTGTCGTAGCATTAGTTTATTTCTGTACAGCTTATTTGCTCCACCAAATAGCTCCCTAGAACCTGCTACATCAGCAGCCTCTTATGCGTGTTTGGTTGTAGACTTTTGATCGCTTGTTTAGTTTATTTTCCATGCTGAGCTTGTCCCTTAATCATCACCTAGTTGCTTAGGACGTTGACTGCCTTCATATCATTGCTCATTTTAGCACCTTACTACTTTCAAATCTGGTAAACTAGTGCTAATTAGAGGGCCTTTTGCAGCTTTTAAATCATATTGTTGTTAGTGATTGATGTAGCCTACATTACAGTTGCTTGATTATTGTATTTGCTTGACCTAGCTTGCACTTCTATTGATAATAATTGACTTGTGTCATGTTAGTTAACCCTTGCTCCTTTCTGTTGCTCATTTGTTTTGTTTGGATGAGTGTTTTGTAGCATGATCTCATTCCTTGACCTGTTGAGATTTCATATTTATGTTGGTTAGTTTTTAGATTTCCAGCAATAGAAGTTTTGTTAAAATTGGGTGTTTTTGTTGTTTAAATAGTTTGCAAAAGGAAAAATTGAAAAAGAAATAGTTGTAAAAAAATTGGTTTTGGTGGGAATCGAACCTGGGTCTCTTTTGTCACAAACTCAGCAAACAAACACCACAACCATTTGTGCTACTCTTTGTTATTATTAATAATTATTCTCTTAAATGCTTTAAGTAGTTGTTTTTTTTTAGCTTATTAAATAGTCTAGCTTCTGTGTTGCTTATTAACTACTTATTTAAACTGTTTTTTTATTTTTCAATTTTTCCTAGCTTCTTTATTAGATAATAAACTTTCCAAAAAATTTTCGTAATTTTTCAAATTGTTTTACTATTTTTCTAGGGCTTGTTTAATTATTTTAGTTTTAATTCATTATAAAAAATTTAAAAAGTAAAAAAAATATTTTTCTTTTTCAAAAATTTTCTTTTACTTTTAGAATCGTAGGAAAACAATTTTTATACTCGTAGGACCTTTATAGCCAAAATCCGCGTTTTATTTTGCGCTCTCGCGTAATTTTTAAATAACTTTCGCGTTTTTAATTTAGCTAACGTTTTAGTATTCCCGATACCTGATTATGATTTCCAGTAGTGTTTTAGGTTTTTTCTAGTTTATTAGTTGCCTTAGGTTAATTTATTTTTACCTTCGTTCGTTAATTTAACGTATCGTAAAACCAAATAACCTTTCCAATCATACAAGATTTTAATCCCAATCTCATTCGAAACTTTCCATTCACACCTCGTTGGGGTACAACCCGGGAAATCACTTCCCGGTCTCACAATTTGAATATCACTTTCACAAGTTTTGCGAGGTAATCGTTTTCCTAAACGGTTTACTCGTATTACTTCACGTCTAGTTTTCTCACGATAACTTAGACCTCACGTTTGTTGATATTTTGATAATTGTTGTTTGCACACACCAAAACACAACGAATCAAATGACGCCGCTGCCGGGGAGGCTGTGTGTCGAAAGTCTCGATAAGATTTAGATGATTAGTTTTGTAGAACCTTCGCAAGAAGTTACATTTTCATAAAACTTATAAAAAACCAAAAATATTTTTCCTTTGTTTCTATATATGTATTATATCTATATAAGATAAGAAAAACACAAAAAGATTTTCCCGTTTCCTTGTTTAATAATAACAACATTAAAATCTTACCACCGCAAACCAAGGCAGAACACCTATCAACTGAGGGTGTGACCATAATAAGTTCCCAAACAAAAGATCAAAACTTGCCTTTGTATCACTTGCGTTTTGGAAAACTTTTAAACGAGAAACACACTCTAAGAGGAGTCGAAACGATATGTGGCGATCCAACGAACTTCGCCCAGTGAGAGATCTATTCTTCTCTCCCGCTCCTTTGTGCGTTTTTCTTTAGAAGTCGACCTTGTGTTTGTGATTATTGGTTTAAGTTCCCCTGTCTTTATGTGTGGTCTTGTTTTAATTGTTGTGTTTTTCGAAAAACCCAAAAATAATCTTCGTCTCCTATACGTTTAATTCTCGTCTTCTTATCCTCTTAACCGTTTAATTCTTCCTTCTCATCCCTCGTTAATGTTTAATTCTTATGTCATCACTAGACTATAAATGTTTTCATTGTGAAGGTCCGGTGGATGACAATCTTCGTTGTTACAAGTGTGGGTGTGAGCGGTGTGGAAGTGATATTAGAGACGGATTTTGTAAATGGTGCAAAGCATATCCGAATGCTTTCAATGATTCTCAAAATTCTTCCGACTACTCCTCACATCCCGAAATACGTACTATTAATGGCAAACCGTCAAAAGTCGATCCACACCTCTCACGATTTACGATTCGAAGTTTATCAAGCAAACGTACTGAGGTTAAAACGGTGACTAAAATAAACGACTTGCCTGATCATCATGTTTATCAAGAACAAAAACTGGGGACCATAACGGAAGTGGTAGAAATTCCTAGCTCTCAGAGCATACCACTTGTCCCACCTCCGGATTTTTCAAAATGTTCTTCGGGACTTGATAATCATTCGAATTATTTTGTTGATTCTTTGAATGGCCCTATTACTTCTCTAAGGCAATCGTTTATTCCTTGCGTCGGTTGTGGTGAGCCACTTTTCGGTCTACCATGTCGTTGGTGCACGTGTGAACGATGTGGTAATGATATTCAAAATGGAAGTTGTTTGTTTTGTGGTTCGAGTAATTCATTCTCTTGCGATTCTAATCCGAGCTTTTGCAATGAGCCATAAAACAATTTCATTTCATATGAGCATAATCCGTGTTATCAAAATTTCAATACCGAATCATTTCAAGAGGCACCAACTTCACAACAATACGGTTGTGAGTATTGTGGAGGTCCTCATTTTAGCACCGATTGTCAAGCTAGGAATATTTTTCCTTGTGACAACAATTATCACGACCAACCTCCACAGTACCAAACTTTTGAAACACAACCTCAACCATTTCCTCAAGAACTTTTGCAAAATGTCTTAAATACTTCAAATGATCTTAAGGATTTGGTTAACAAACCTGCTCCGGAAGAACCTCGTCCGAAGTCTTATAAAGAAACTCTAGCCGAAGAAGCAGCTAGAGTAAGATTTCGAATGCGTAAAACTATCATCTACGATGATGATGACGATGACGATGACGATAGTGATGATGAAGATACCCTTGATATTCGTCAAGGCTCATCAAATTCATCAGTTGTTGTTCCTTCCAAGAAAAATCAGGGAGAAAATAATGTGACGGAGAAATTACTAACAGAAGATCAAATGGAACTTGTACAATCCATGAATGCTAGCTCCTCTCAACTCCCTCAGTCTATTGATATCACACCCGAAGTTCACACTCACTCTTTGAATATGGGGGATGAGCATCTTAGCACTGTTCCTGAAACGGAATCGGACGAATTCATAAAGTCTAGTGTTGAGAACCTTGTCCCAATCCCAGGAGAGTCACATGGAACTTTTGATCATATGTGTGATTCACCTTCCCCTCCTGAAAATCCAAAATATCATTTTGAAACTTTCTCCGACTTTGATAATGATTGTACATCTTATGGAGAAGTTGAGTATGTGGAGGCATCACTGCCTCAATCTGATGTTGACCTTCTCCTTGAGGAGTTCACAGATGAACTTACTCACATCAATCCACTTCCATTGGGAAGTGATGATGATCTGTTTGATTTCGATGCCGATTTAGGGGAAATTGAAAACCTTTTAAATCCTAATCCCAACATCGAGCTTAGTACTTCACATACTGATGAAAATTCTCTATCTTCTGGAAACATCAGTCATGTGGAAGGATTACCTTCTGAGCTAGTCATCTTAGAAGAAGAGAATGATGAAACTGACACTGAAATCAAAGATGAAGCCCTTCGTGCTACATTATTAAATGTCAGTCACCTCATCTCTAAAATTGAGGCTTTTAAAGAGAAACCCATTTCATCTCCTATCCCCATTAAGGATAGTGACATTTTCTCCGATGATCCTATTCCGGAGTTTGAAGCCTTTACTTTTGATCATATGGGAGAGAAGATTAGTGGCAGTACCACTTCTCATTCTCATAATTCTCTCCCCGATTATGAATCATTTACCTTCGATGAGTTCTCTTGTGAACTCACGCACACCAATTCAGAATATGATTCATTCACATTCGATGAGTTCTCCTGTGAACTCACTCATATCATATCTCCACCAGAGTATGATAACTTCTACTTTGATCTAGACACACCCGGGATATGTCTTGATCACATGAGCTTAAATGATGAGATTCATGATGATGAATCTATGAATTTTCCTGAGGATGAGAATGAGTTAGTCATGATGTTTATCATGACTTTCTTTCTCTTTTTCACCTACCGGGTGACCTCTCCTGTTCTTCATTCCTTCGGGAATGAAGACATTATCTTTGACCCCGGCATCACCGCTTATAGTTTATACTATTTCAAGCCGGGAATTTATCTCATCGGTGTGGAACTTTCACGTGCTTCAAATGTTTGTCCAAACATCTTGAATCAAAGTCCGATGGAGATTATCTCTTCCACATCATGTTTCCCCAAGAACCAATGAATTCGGGGTCGAGTCAAGCTAGCGACTCGGTAAACAAAAACAGTAGCATGCTTATAGGGTTTTCACCCTAAGTGTGGGGGAGTTACCCCTACTGTGGTTACCAAAAGTGAAGAATAAAAATTGTGTTTCCACATTTAGCTTGTAATGTTGCCCTTTTACGTTCAAAGAGTCGGCATAATAGCCGGGACTTTGAATAGTGAGGACAATATTCAATTCTAAGTGTGTGTGGGGGGGGGGGGGGGGGGGGAAATTCTAGCGAATTTTATCAAATTATACAGTCTAGTACCCCCGTTTTTGGCCAAAATTAAATTTTTTTTTTCACTTTATTTCAAAATTTTTTGTGGTTATCAATCCGCTGTGTCTAAACGACAAAAGGATTGGCTAATCCAGGAGCAAATGGCTCTTGGTAAAGATAGCTCAAACCCGTTGATGGCTTGCAATTTGCCCAAAATTGTATGGTACCTCAACTCCCCATGTCCTCAATAGTAAATGAGTTGGCTAGCCCGTAAGATTATTGCTTGTGGTAAAGGCAGTGGAAAAACCATAATTGGTAATCAACTCACCAAGATATTGACTGTTCCATCAAGAGTTGGCTAGTCCAGAAGCAAACGGCTTCTGGTAAAGACAAATCAAAACCGTTGATAGCTGGTGGTTTGCTAAAAATCACATGGTCATTGGATGGACCATAACTCTTACTTCAACCCAAAACATTCGGCTGCTCCAGAAGTGATGGCTTTTAGTAAAGAGACTTCAAATTCATTAATTTTTCTCAAAAATATTGCTAGGGACTAGCAATAGTTTAGTGTGGGGGATTGATGAGTGTGTAAATACTCATCATTTTTAGTCAAATCTGAACTGCAAAATGATTAAAAACACTCAAAAATGCACCAATATACGAAGAAAATCCCAAAGATCGTGTTTTATATGTTTCTGATGCAAAACGAGTGAAAACAAACGAAAAACGTACAAAATTTGCATATTTGTTAGTTTCAGTCCCCCAACTTTCAAAGTTTTACAAAACTAGTCCCTGGGCATTTATTTCAAAGAAAAGTCAACCCTTGCTCTTTAAAAGTCAAAATGAATCACAAATGATCTTTGGGTGAAAACTTTTGGAAAAATACACATTTGGTCCCTGTACTTTGGCAAATTGGCAGTTTTAGTCCCTGGTGCTTCAAATTTGGACAATTGCATTTTTGGTCCTATGGTTTATCTAACTTGACAGGTTTGGTCCTTTTGATGACTTGGGATATTTACAAAATCAGTCCTCAAAATTTCAGCAAGTTACAAGTTTGGTCCTTGGGTTCTATAAACTACAAACCAAACGTACACCATTAATATTGCTCCAAACTAAATCCAAAACAAAATCCCCATTATCCTAGCCCACCCATTAATATCCCAAGCCCACTCCCATGGCCCAAAACAATTCAACACCCCAAACCCTAACCGTATAATTAAAAGATATGCACATCTTCTTCTTCCTGATTGGTCAAAACTGAATAAATAATAATTCCCATCTCCATCACCAATTCCCCCCGTGACTGCAACCTTCCAAACACTCCCATCACCATCTCCCCCATCTCCCAATCCCACTAACTCCCCTCCAACTCGTACCTAACACCATAACCAATTACATGATGACAAGCTGGCAATCCACCTCTCCATTTGGGCGCCAAAGTTGAATCAAGGGGTGGTATTGATGGTATTTTAATCCAAGGGTGGTGAAGTGTTTTCAAAGGAATACAAAGGATGACGACTCAACAATTCTCTCAGTAATGAAACACATCAATAGAAGACAAAGAAGAGTACAAGAGGGAGAAAAGGAAACCCTAGATTAATGAGTATAAATAGGTCATGATGTTGTAGCCCAAGGCAGTAAGTCATTCTTAGTTTTTTAAATAGTTAGTCAATTTTTAAGTTTTGTTAGCAATCAAGTAATTAGGGTTCTTATTTAGCAGTCATGTATTAAAAGTTTTTAGTCTCCTTAATTTTTCAAAGTATCTTGTATTTTTCAATTCAATGAAAGTTAAAAAGTTCTTTTATCTTCCTGTCTTGATTTTTTTATTACTTATCATTGTCCTTAATTCTGTTTTGAGTTAGTTTAATTGTAGTCTGCAGTTAACTATTAAAGTATCAGCTTAAGTTTTTCTTTTGAAATCCTAACAGATAAGCTCAGAAGGAGTGTTTGGCTCGACTGACTTTTTTTTGAGTCAATCTAATTTATGGTTTTCTTGCTCAATTTAATTTTTCATAAGTTAGTGTGTTAAGCTGTTGTAAGTTTGAATTTAGTAGAAATGGGTAGTTTGTAAGGTTATACATCAGGTTTCAAAAAATTGGAGGTTCAAGTCCCTTTCAATCAATCAATAGTGAAGGCTTAGCTAATGGTCGTTTTGTGAGTAGTATTGAGTTTTAAGGTTTGATGTTTATTGTTGACTTTAGAAACTATTTGTCAACGTAATTTTAGCCTACAAGTCATCTCGTTTCAACTGCTACACCAGCTCTAAAACTGTCCCAAACATGCCTCATCAGTTTTTTTTGCAGCCATAGTTTAGGTTTAGTTAAGCTTGTTAAGTACTTTTCTAGTTAAGTTTCACTGCTTATTATCTGTTTCACTATAGTTTTTAGGACTCCCCTTATTTCCCCTTTGCATGTTTCCCACTAGTTTGTTTGTTTTCGCTTAGTTTTAGTCCCAAGTCAGCCCCTCCCCAAGCTGTTTATTTCAAAGTTTTCATTTGATGATTTTCTGGTAGAGTTAACTGGGTATTCCCTTAGCTCAGTTATCGTTCAAAATACTCAACACTGCTTGTATAGGTAGTACCCTAGGTCTAGTTTTATAGTTTTAACTTGTCGTAGCATTAGTTTATTTCTGTACAGCTTATTTGCTCCACCAAATAGCTCCCTAGAACCTGCTAAATCAGCAGCCTCTTATGCGTGTTTGGTTGTAGACTTTTGATCGCCTGTTTAGTTTATTTTCCATGCCGAGCTTGTCCCTTAATCATCGCCTAGTTGCTTAGGACGTTGACTGCCTTCATATCAGTGCTCATTTTAGCCCCTTACTAGTTTCTAATATGGTAAACTAGTGCTAATTAGAGGGCCTTTTGCAGCTTTTAAATCATATTGTTGTTAGTGATTGATGTAGCCTACATTACAGTTGCTTGATTATTGTATTTGCTTGACCTAGCTTGCACTTCTATTGATAATAATTGACTTGTGTCATGTTAGTTAACCCTTGCTCCTTTCTGTTGCTCATTTGTTTGTTTGGATGAGTGTTTTGTAGCATGATCTCATTCCTTGACCTGTTGAGATTTCATATTTATGTTGGTTAGTTTTTAGATTTCCAGCAATAGAAGTTTTGTTAAAATTGGGTGTTTTTGTTGTTTAAATAGTTTGCAAAAGGAAAAATTGAAAAAGAAATAGTTGTAGAAAAATTGGTTTTGGTGGGAATCGAACTTGGGTCTCTTTTGTCACAAACTCAGCAAACAAACACCACAGCCATTTGTGCTACTCTTTGTTATTATTAGTAATTATTCTCTTAAATGCTTTAAGTAATTGTTTTTTTAGCTTATTAAATAGTCTAGCTTCTGTGTCGCTTATTAACTACTTATTTAAATTGTTTTTTTTTCTTCAATTTTTCCTAGCTTCTTTATTAGATAATAAACTTTCCAAAAATTTTTTGTAATTTTCCACATTGTTTTACTATTTTTCTAGGGTTTGTTTAATTATTTTAGTTTTAATTCATTATAAAAAATTTAAAAAGTAAAAAAAATATTTTTCTTTTTCAAAAATTTTCTTTTACTTTTAGAATCGTAGGAAAACAATTTTTACACCCGTAGGACCTTTATAGCTCAAAATTCGCGTTTTATTTTGCGCTCTCGCGTAATTTTTAAATAACTTTCGCGTTTTTAATTTAGCTAACGTTTTAGGATTCCCGATACCTGATTATGATTTCCCGTAGTGTTTAAGGTTTTTCCTAGTTTATTAGTTGCCTTAGGTTAATTTATTTTTACCTTCGTTCGTTAATTTTTAATTTCGTCAATTTAACGTATCGTAAAACCAAATAACCTTTCCAATCATACAAGATTTTAATCCCAATCTCATTAGAAGCTTTCCATTCACGCCTCGTTGGGGTACGACCCGAGAAATCACTTCTCGGTCTCACAATTTGAATATCACTTTCACAAGTTTTGCGAGGTAATCGTTTTCCTAAACGGTTTACTCGTATTACTTCACGTCTAGTTTTCTCACGATAACTTAGACCTCACATTTGTTGATATTTTGATAATTGTTGTTTGCACACACCAAACCACAACGAATCACCAACCGAAAGATGACAAGTGTCCTGTAGTTTGCTATGCACTAGTTGCCCAGGGCAACCTGAGCTAAAACGGAAATTTTTCAAAAACGGGCTAAATATGCCTAGACTCGGGGCAACCGGGCTATTTTACTAATTATCCCTTATTTTTTTAACTAGTTATAATGCCAGTGCATGCACGGGTTTTTTTCTAAAAACTTTTTTATTAGAAATTATAAATTGAATTACAAACAAATTAACGTGTTCTAAACTCTTTTACGGCAAAAAAATTGGAATTCTTATGTATATAATATATATGTATTTTTTTATTAATTAGTTTTATATAATGATTTTACCGCGGTAATCTCCCCAGCCAAAATGAGACCCTAGATGATCATGAGGAACCTCAAAAACAGTCCTTGGGTCTTTCCCAACAGTCACGATCCGAAATAACATCCTCAACTAGAATATAAACCACACCGGTTGTTGCAGTAGCTTTTAATAAGAAATGTTACCCAACTTGAGTACCCAATTTGAGTGTTGTGACAACATTAGTTAACTCTAGTCCCATTATTCGTCAAAAGTGGTTACACTCATTGCTCTTATTATTTGTCAAGGCCTTGGGAAACTGAACTTCATTCGACAGAATTGGTTACACTCAATGATCTCATTGTCGTTATCAATGCCATTCGGAATCTAAGCTTGATGTTATCACCAACGTCATAGTAAAAATAGTAAAAGACATGGTGCATGTCAGTAAAAATTATTGGTTACCTTCATATTTTTACACATTTCATATAAATGAATACAGACTTTCAGTTCAGTCTAATAACTTGTAAATACGCAAATATTGTGGATCAAACAAATTATTGAACTTAAATAATACATTCGTAAAAATCACACAAATATGTAAGAAAAACTCTAAGGTCACTCACTTCTAACTTACCATATGCAAGATCTTGATTAAAGTTCTCCAAGATTCCATTATATTATGACTACTTATATAGTCATATCTACAATAGTCTTTGATATGTTATAAATGGATTAGGATCCTCTCAAGTTCACTTTCAACTTGATAGATCAAATTAGTGTTTTTGTGTGTAAGATTTGAATTAAAATAAGATACAAATCTCACTTTAGAGGGCTCACTTTTTTTCCCTACTCACAAAAACCTCAACTTGATCTATCAAGTTGAAAGCGAACTTGAGAGGATCTTCATCATTATTAATCATCTTCGCAAGATTATCAATAATGATTATCTTCTACTCATGATTCCATGTGTTACCCCCTTTGTGGTGATAAACCTGGATGAATTTAAAGTGATGTACCCTAAAAAAAGGAAATGGCCAAGTCACTTCAAGCAGGCTTCTTCTGGGCACGTCCTATAAATCGCTTGAACCATGAAGATGTGAGTGATTCTTTTAAATCGGCGACATCATTATGCATCCATTTTTGACATTTCAGAAATCCATCAACCACCAAACATAGTACGTTAGAGATCGCGAAAGAATGAAAACACGACAACAGAGCTAAACAATAGAATGTAAATAAAATAATACCAGATGTAAGCATCAACGTTCCACAACAACATTATTATCCAATTAATAAAGAGGAAGATATCCGATAAGATGAATAATTAAAATGAGAATGGTTATAAGTAATTCTATGCATACAATTCAAATGAGGAGGACACATTTGAAGTAAAATGCATTCATTTTTGTTGGTATATCTGAAATGTGTGGTTGCGGTTATTTCTGATTCTTCACATTTTAATTATTTTTCTCATTTGATCTTAACTGCAATGCCATAAGCAATGCAAGGAATAGGTGTAACTATTAGGCTAGAGTTTGTTCGTATGTTCATTTTCTTTGGATCCCATCCAACTTCCATAAAAAAGTAGATAGATGATCAATGAAAGTAAAGGAAAAACAACTACACCTCAAAATGGTTTAGCTTCTATTTGTATTTTTTTGATAAAAACGACGTTATATATTGTTTCTTTTGAAAGAGTACAAATTGTTATAGGCGCATAATGATATCAACTAAAATTGCCACATAAGGTGAGCACAGTGAGAGATCAGATACCGATGTTTTGATTGATAAAAAACAACAAAAGTTGCCCAGGTTGTAATACACAAAAAGGGGGGAAAATAAACATGAGTAAAATAATTAAAATGATTAATGCACAAAAAGCACAACATGAGTAGCAGCAAAGCACAAAAAGGGGGAAAATAAAAAATTCTCTTTTACATAAAATAAAATGAGCTTAAATAAGATCATCATCTTCCTTATGCTTCAACAACCATTTCACTCTCAACAAAAGAGTTGTCTTCGACTTGTCCTATGTAACAAAAATGCCAATAAAAAAAAGGATTCCAAATGTCAAATAGAAGGACATCAAGTAAGCACGAGCACTGATATTTTATTTTATTTTATTTTTTTAATGTTCATAAGTTAGATACAATATATACTAATCTTGATCGTAAAGTGTTGGGAGTTATTAAGTCTACTGGGCAAGCTAGGAAATTCAAATACATAGCAGGGTCAAGTATAACCAAAATCTCAGTTAGACGATAATAGAACTAGTATATTACGTTTTACCAGCTTAATCATGCTGTCAAATTCCTTGACAGCATCAGGCAACTTTGCAACATCTTCTTCATCCATAGGAGCCGCTAAAATCCTGCCATTGAGAAAGAGAGGATAATTTACTTAAAGCCAAAGTATATTCCATGCACTGAGATGCTTATAGAATATTACACAGTTTGTCCAAGAATAATGAGCATGATTTGTCCAAGAACAATGAACCAACAAAATATCAGTCAGGTGTAATGATTACAGTGAGTATTTATTTTCCTTGGTGGGTTTTCATGGATGCAGAAGTCATGATGTTGAGGAAACTCGATATGCTTGTCCATATGTGCATGCATACATGGGACGATGGAAAGTGTCCTCTTTTGTGCCATTCACTTTGTCACAATGATTAATACTTCAACAGTATAAAAGTTCAAAAATTAAAACGATGAGTTTTAATCACATACTGCCAGTAATTTATATTCACGTGTTCTTGAAAATGTCGGATACAGTTCCTGCACAGAGATATCACACTTTCAGTTGATACACCAAAACTTGAATAGTGTAAATGGTTGATGCATGACATCTAATTGGGTTTTAAGCATGAATCAATTTAGTATATGTTGACATAAATAATGTATGAAAACGTTATTTATATTTTTCGATATCTCTATATTTTGACGATCACAAAATGTAAACTCGTCAATCGTAAGATTACTACGTAAACAAGTATTAAGCTAGTTTATACAACTATATCCAACTTAATCACTTAAGGTATGGATAAACAAGTGCTTAATACATCTTATGATCAAATGGATATTTAATTAACTAATACTAAGTTTATTTAATTATATAAACATATTATATATTTTTGAAAAACACTTTTGGTAATAAAGAAAAATGTTTTAATCATACTAAATATATGATTTCAAATATTTAACCAAAATCAGTTAGTTTTTCACCAAATAAACTTTCTCCACTAAAAGACAAGTTTTGGCCGTTACAGTTGGGCGGCCCCCTTAATTATAAGGGGCGGTCCCCTTAATTTTAAGGGGGCCGGCCTTGATTTAAGGGGACCGGCCAGGCTCCCCTGTCAGAATTCTTCTCCTATAAATACCACCTTAATTCTGGAATTTTCCCCCACCTTTTGCACGAAATTTTCAGATCTATAACTCTCTAAACATTCTCTAAAACCCTTTGATCATTAGTATATTAATCCTTGTTTCAAGTGATTCAATCCCTAATCATCCATTCTCATTCAAAGTGCAAAAGAAGAACACTCTCTCTACAACCAAGCTCAAGAGGCGTTGAATAATAGTTGTGCATAGTGTATATACATATATATATATATATATATATATATATATATATATATATATATATATATATATATATATATATATATATATATATATATATATATATATATATACACATTTGTGAATATTTTGTTGTGCTTGTGATTAGTTATGTAGATAATAGAAGTTGATAAGTAGTGAAATAGGATAGTTGTGAAGATAGGTGTGAAGTAGAAGATTGGTGTGTAGAAGATAGTTGTGAAGAAGATTGGTGTGTAGTTTATTGGTGTGAAGAAGTTGTGTAGAAGGCGTGATCAAGTTGTGAAGTTGTGTGGTGTGTAAGGTTTTCTCCGCCAAAAGGGAGTTTGTTGACATAGTGAAGAAAACTCTCGAGTAGGTGACTCGGGGAGTGGAGTAGGAACAAGGAAGGTGTCCTTGTAGCTGAACCACTATAAATCCTTGTGTTGTCGTTTGATCTTTCTAACTCTTCTCATTACTTATTTATTTATCTTTACTATATTATTTTTGTTAGTTAGTTACCATACAATTGTTCATATAGTGCAAGTATTGAATTCACATAAACTAGAATCGAAGTTTTTAAAACAAACTTGTGTTTATAAATTTAAAAAGGACGTAAAACTATTCAACCCCCTTCTAGTTTTCCACAATTGGTATCAGGAGCCACGTCTAGCAAGATTTTTAAAATATATTGTATTTTAAAACTTGTAACGATCTATGGAATCTGAAAAATATTTAGAAGGGCAATCTATGCAAAGACCACCACTATTTGAAAGTGATGGATTTTTATATTGGAAATATCGATTCGAAACTTATGTGAAATCAAAAGATCTAGATCTTTGGCATATTATTACCAATGGTGATTTTTTACCTATTCAAAATAACCCTGAAACTAAGAAAGATGAAATCGTACCTTTGGAAAAACAAAATGATGATTTAAAAAGAAAACTTGCTAAAAATAATGAAGCAAAAATGGTTATTTACAATGCGCTACCACGTAAAGAGTATGAAAGGATCTTTATGTGTGAAACCGCAAAAGAAATTTGGAACTCTTTATTAATAACCCACCAAGGTAATAATCAAGTCAAAGATAACAAAATAGATCTACTTGTTCAACAATATGAGCAATTCACGATTCCGGAAGAGGAATCAATTGATAATGCTTTTGCTAGATTTAACACCATAATCACAAGTTCTAAAGCACTTGATGAGAATTTCTCTAGTAAGAATTTTGTTAGGAAGTTTCTTAGAGCTCTTCACCCAAAATGGCGAGCTAAAGTGACGGCTATTGAAGAATCGAAGAATTTGTCAACGCTACAACTTGATGAATTAATTGGTAATTTAAAAGTCTACGAAGCTATAATAAAGAAGGACTCCGAAATGGTTAAAGGGAAACGAGAGCAAAGCAAGTCAATCGCCTTGAAAGCTAGAAAGGAATCTAACAACGAAGATAGCTCATCTTCCGAAAGCGAAGACGAAGAATATGCCATGGCCGTAAGAAATTTCAAGAAATTCTTCAAAAGGCGAGGAAGATTCGTTAGACAACCACACGATGAAAGAAGAACATCTCAAAAGAATAATGATGACAAGTATAGTAAGAATGAAAGAAAATGTTTCAAGTGTGGTGATCCGAATCACCTTATTGGAAAATGTCCAATGATGACAAGAGATCAAAATCAAAGAGCATTTGTTGGAGGTGCCTGGAGTGATAGCGATGAAGATGAGAAAGAAACAACAAAGGAAGAAAAGTGTCTCATGGCTAAAACATCAAGTGAGGTACGTTCCGAAACCGAATATTTTAGTGATGAAAATTTATCATTAGATGAAAAAGACTTAGATAGTGAATACAATAGATTATGCAAACAAGGACAACAAGTTATGGCAAAAAACAAATCTCTAAAATACATAAATAACCAATTAGAAAATGAAGTACTTGAACTAAAAATTAAAATACATCAACTTGAGAAAGGTAAAGAAACTTTTGAAGAATGTAAATCATGTCAAGTACTTAGAAGTGAAAACAACAAACTTAAGGAAGAAATTTGTAAACTTGATAAATTTGAAAATAGTAGTAACTCACTTAGTAAAATTATAAGTTTTCAAAGAATATCCGGAGATAAAACCGGTCTAGGTTTCAACTCAACCGAAGCCTCAACAAGTGAAGTTAAAAATGTTAAATTTGAAAGCGAACTTAAGGAACTAAAACCTTCAAAACCTAATCCTGAGTATATACTCATAAATGATAAGAAAATACATCTAGCTAGTAATGAAGAAATAAAACCATTTTATAAACCATCTTTAAAAACCGAAGTAGGATCGTCCAAAACTAAAACAAGATCTAAAACACCACCACCTAGGAAACCAAATAATTCTTACCCTAGACCTAAAACACCTCAACCAAGAATAAACCAAAGTAGACAAAACTTTAACAATAATCAACAAATGTGGAACTTCAATCCATGGGGAATGTTTTCACCATATATGCACCCAAGTCAAATACATAACATGTTCGGGACAAGCAACTTTGGTCAAATAAGACCATGGGGACCAACGTGAAAACTTTCGCCATTCATACATGGAAATCTTTGATGTCACCTCGTGTTCGGACTTTCCTTTGAAGATTTTGAAGTTTAACGCATTGAAGAAGAAAGGTACACATTTCCTTTTATTTCCTTGTAAACAAATACATGCTTAGTTTAGTATCTAGCTTTTATATGATTTTAATTGGTTCATTATTCTCTCTAGTCTTTACTTCTATACATATATATAATTATTTACTTATACTATATCTATATATATATATATATATATACATATATATATATATATATATATATATATATATATATATATATATATATATATATATATATATATATATATATATATATATATATATATATACTTAGTTATATCTAGGATCTTATAACCTAGAAAACTCATTTGTTGATTTTCTAGAACTAGAATTTGTTCGTTTACGAATCTTTTCTTTTCCCCTCTTGCCTTATTGAACTTTATTGTTCAACAACACTCATGCTGATGAAGAGAGATGAGTCGAAAAATCTATGGATGAAACAAACTCCCGGCTTCCGTTGCATTCGTCTCCTCCCTTTATTCTCGTCTTATAAACCCATACTACATACATATATATTTATATATATACATATACTTATTAACCTTCCACAACGTTCTCGTATACTTGACAACTTGATAAATTTCATCCGAAACGATCAAGAAAATTTAATTGGCAAATTGTCGATTAAAAGTGTCAAGTAATTCCTTTCGTGCGAATACCCTCCAACGTATTTTAGATTAAATATAAATCTAATACATACATATGAATAATTTTCTGCTCTTTCCAGAACCCAAAATCACAAAAATCAAATTTTGGAGGGCGGCCCCCTTAATGTTTAAGGGGACCGGCAGCCAAATAAAGGGCGGCCCCCTTAATGTTTAAGGGGGCCGGCCATCTGATTGTTCAAATTCGTTTTTCTCCTTTTTCCTTTTGCCAAACACTCCACATTTTTAACCCCCCCTTCCACTGCTTCTGCTGTGACGAAAATATAAACCCAAAAACCTCTCAAATCACTTCCAAATCACACAATTCGGGCTAATTCGCAAAGGGCAAATTCATCTAACACATTCACCATTACTTATTGTAAGTTTTTCATAACACATTTCATCTAATTTCATCTTATTTGATCATACTCATGATTATGCATGTTTTATAAAATTCGTCAAATTTCATAATTTCTTTCGAATTAAGCCTTAAAACTCCATAACCAAATGCTTCCCCTAGGATTAGGATGATTAATCAACACTAGAAACTAGTTACTATAAACTATCATGTCAAAATTTTTTTTGAAAAATGTCATACACTCCTTTTCAAAATTTTTAGTAAACTCATTGTTGAATAATGATTTGAAAACGTGTTAAAACTAATCACATTATACTTTTGTAACTTGTAATACTTGAAATTACATTTTTCGAATAAGATAAATTATATTGGTTCACAGTATAGGGGTGTTTGGATTATGTCAAAATAATATCGAAACATAGTCATTATAATTTTTATAAAACTTTGTTATAATTATAAACCTAAAAATTACTAATCGGACTTGTCAAGATATATAATTCATATATATATATTGACATACTAGTGGTATAAGTCAATAGTTAAGGAAGCGTTTGGTTTATTACTAAAAATGATATTTTTAAGTAAAATTACAAACCATCTTTTTCAAAAACAAATCACATGCATAAGAAACTCGCAAGAAATAGCTAGTTTTACAAACTAATGTAAATCTAGTAAATTTCATGATATATTAAGATGTTTAAAGGGGCGTTTGGATTTGTCCATAACTACTTGTTAAACATCATAAAGTATATCTAGAACGAGTTAATAACAATATTAAGGAACATGGTAATCTACTTCTCAGGACTAGTAACGAAGTATGTTTACGTTCCAACATAAGCCATAACAATAAACATATACTTTTATCTTTCTTTATATTTATTTTGGTCTTTTTGTATTGTTGATGTGTTTAGGTGAAAATGCCCAAAGCAACTACCGAAGATCTTTCTCACACTAAAAACTACATTTCTAAAGTTTCCCAACTCCCTACCACATCTCCTTCCATTGGACTTATCTATCGTCAAATTGAAGATAGAAATGTTCATGAGGGACGTGTAGTAGATCTTGCTTTTGCTCAATCCGAGTACATAAATCGCTTGTTTTAAAGCATTAACTTCAATTGTCTTTATGAAATAAATGAACCTATCATTCCTCGCTTCATAATGGATTTCTATAGCCAAGTCATCGTCCAAGCCAATGATCTTGGTTTCATCACCATCTCTTTCATGATTCAAAATGAATTTATCACCCTAACTCTCGAACAATTTGGTCATATCCTCCAAATTCCATTTAGAGGTCAAGCCGTTTTCTCAAACGAGTGGGACCTCGAATCTCTTAATCGTTATCGACCAACCTTCGGTCCCTATCTCGACGAAATTCCTCATCCCTACAAAATTCGTCAAGTCCTTGGTATAGATCGTGCCACCACAAGTCGAAAAATAAAATCCAAAAACGTTCAAATCTCTCCATACCAACTTCTCCTCAAAGAATTAAGCCCTCACATGAAGCGTTGGGAAGAACTCATTCGTGAGAATGCGTTTGGTACTGGAGGTCACCGGGACCATCTCCCGGCTAGCCTTGCTCACATGTTGTATTGTATAGCTGTCGAAAAGCAGTACAATTTGGCCTACTTCTTTATCAAACGGATTGAGTGTGCTAGAAAAACTCCCAAAGCCAACCTTCCATATGGAATGTTCCTTACTCGTATCTATCGTCATGTTATCGAGTACAACCCCGATCTTGACAATAGTATTTATGAGTCCATCTACCCCACTCTACGTCTTCTCACTCTAAAACAAGCTCGACGAACTCGAAGTGACAAGGGTAAACCTCGTCGTCATAGCTTTCATGGATCATCCTCAAGGCAAGACGATGACGATGAGGAGGAAAACATCCATGATGCTAGTACCCATTCGTTTTCTGAGTTCGTTGACAATTTAGAGGATCTTGACTATCCCGAGTATTCTACCCCATCTCCTAGTGATCAAAACGAAGAAGTGCTTCATGAATGAACTACCGAGATGCTTAGAAGACAAAAGAGCTTGCACGAAGAAGTTAGAGGTGGCTTCAAGTCTATCGGAAAAACTTTGAAGGGCATCTTCGGGAAGAAAAAGTAATAATGTGCTTGGATTATGTTTGTTAAACAATACTTATTTTTATGTCTTGTATGCTATTTGTCCGAAGTACATTCGGAAGTACTTGTTATTTGAATATTTGCTTAGGATGCTAACTTGATGGTTTTTATATTTTTTAATGCATGCTTCTATTGAACTATTTATATATGTTTGCATGATTAGTTAATGTTTAAATAACTATATGACATGTATGCTTTCTAATAGACCAAAACAAATATGAAATGTCCAAATAGAGCTTGCTGCAAATACAAAACAGAACATAACATTTTTCCAGAAAATTTTTGAAAATTTTGGTTTCTGGGTCGTCAGATGGGCGGCCCCCTTAAATCATAAAGGGTGGCCCCCTTAAAATTAAGGGGACCGGCCTCCATTTAAGGGGACTGGCCATCTGGAATAGTTTTTACACTGTTTTCTTTTGCATCTTGTGATCCCTTTTGCTAGTCCCAGCTACCATTTCCCTTAAAAACTAAACTGATTTTGGAATATAACATTACAATTTCAAATTAATTCCACTTCTAAACATGTTTTCCCACTATATAATATCCATGCATGTTTAATTCACATTCCATCATCCTCAAACATTCATCAAACATCATCATGTCATCACCAAGAACCACCTATTCAAACAATGCCAAGAAACAACAACTTGTCATCATTCCACCCAAACAACTCTTCATTGATCTTACAAATGAAGACAACACCACTCCATCTCCACCACCTCAATGTTCATCTCCTAGTGCACCAAATGCACCCTCCAAAACACCTTCAACAAATGGAAATTCCACTTCCTCCATACCATCCACTTCATCCATAAATGACTACATCAACACCCACTTATCTCCTCCAACAATTGATCAACCATCACAACCTACCAATGAGAACACATCTCTTGCAATCACTCTCTCATTATCACCATTAACACCTCTTGATGCACATTTCTCATCATCTCCTATCAACCCACCAACCTATAACCCCGTCCCATGGAGCTTGCTTGAAGCTCATGGAGACGCTTGCCTTTGTTGCATTCACAACCGAACAATTGTGTTCGGATTAAGAAATGAGATCCAATACATGTTTTCTCTTATTGAAAACATGTTGCATCAACCACAAACAACAAACACAACACCTCCACCACCATCAACAAACACACCTCCACCACCATCATCTCCATGTTCACCATCCATTCCTCCCAATTAAACATGCTTGGTGGTTTACAAATAAAATTGTGTTAAATCTTTTTGGATGGCAAGCTCTAGAGAAGGACTCTCATGTTTGAGTCTTAGGTTTCTTTTTTTTAACTTAGTGATGGTTCTAAGCCTTTAAGGCTTTTGTTAGTTTCACTACTTGTTATGATGTTTAATGTAATGCTTGTTGTATTTTTTTATTATTATTAATGTTATGGTTATGTTTAATCTTTACTCTTGCATGCTATATACATATATATGTTGCTTGCCACTAAATATTTTTGCAAGATCTCCATATCTCGATTCCTTTTGGCCTCAAAACGAGGGGGAGTATACTTCGAGGGGGAGCATACATCAACGTGGGTAACCTTTTTGATGCTAACAAAAAGGGGGAGAAGTGATATAAACTCACTTAAATACTTGAATATATACTAATTTTCGATTAATGAGTTTAAATTTTGTAATCACCAAAAAGGGGGAGATTGTTGACATAAATAATGTATGAAAACGTTATTTATATTTTTTGATATCTCTATATTTTGACGATCACAAAATGTAAACTCGCCAATCGTAAGATTACTACGTAAACAAGTATTAAGCTAGTTTATACAACTATATCCAACTTAATCACTTAAGGTATGGATAAACAAGTGCTTAATACATCTTATGATCAAAGGGATATTTAATTAACTAATACTAAGTTTATTTAATTATATAAACATATTATATATTTTTGAAAAACACTTTTGGTAATAAAGAAAAATGTTTTAATCATACTAAATATATGATTTCAAATATTTAACCAAAATCAGTTAGTTTTTCAGCAAATAAACTTTCCCCACTAAAAGACAAGTTTTCTGGCCGTTACAGTTGGGCGGCCCCCTTAATTATAAGGGGCGGTCCTCTTAATTTTAAAGGGGCCGGCCTTGATTTAAGGGGACCGGCCAGGCTCCCCTGTCAGAATTCTTCTCCTATAAATACCACCTTAATTCTGGAATTTTTCCCACCTTTTGCACGAAATTTTCAGATCTATAACTCTCTAAACATTCTCTAAAACCCTTTGATCATTAGTATATTAATCCTTGTTTCAAGTGATTTAATCCCTAATCATCCATTCTCATTCAAAGTGCAAAAGAAGAACACTCTCTACAACCAAGCTCAAGAGGTGTTGAAGAATAGTTGTGCATAGTGTATATACACACACATATATATATATATATATATATATATATATATATATATATATATATATATATATATATATATATATATATATATACATTTGTGAATATTGTGTTGTGCTTGTGATTAGTTGTGTAGATAATAGAAGTTGATAAGTAGTGAAATAGGATAGTTGTGAAGATAGGTGTGAAGTAGAAGATTGGTGTGTAGAAGATAGTTGTGAAGAAGATTGGTGTGTAGTTTATTGGTGTGAAGAAGTTGTGTAGAAGGCGTGATCAAGTTGTGAAGTTGTGTGGTGTGTAAATTGGTGTGTAAGGTTTTCTTCGCCAAAAGGGAATTTGTTGACATAGTGAAGAAAACTCTCGAGTAGGTGACTCGGGGAGTGGAGTAGGAACAAAGAAGGTGTCCTTGTAGCCGAACCACTATAAATCCTTGTGTTGTGGTTTGATCTTTCTAACTCTTCTCATTACTTATTTATTTATCTTTACTATATTATTTTTGTTAGTTAGTTACCATACAATTGTTCATATAGTGCAAGTATTGAATTCACATAAACTAGAATCGAAGTTTTTAAAACAAACTTGTGTTTATAAATTTAAAAAGGACGTAAAACTATTCAACCCCCTTCTAGTTTTCCACAATTGGTATCAGGAGCCACGTCTAGCAAGATTTTTAAAATATATTGTATTTTAAAACTTGTAACGATCTATGGAATCTGAAAAATATTTAGAAGGGCAATCTATGCAAAGACCACCACTATTTGAAAGTGATGGATTTTTATATTGGAAATATCGATTCGAAACTTATGTGAAATCAAAAGATCTAGATCTTTGGCATATTATTACCAATGGTGATTTTTTACCTATTCAAAATAACCCTGAAACTAAGAAAGATGAAATCGTACCTTTGGAAAAATAAAATGATGATTTAAAAAGAAAACTTGCTAAAAATAATGAAGCAAAAATGGTTATTTACAATGCGCTACCACGTAAAGAGTACAAAAGGATCTTTATGTGTGAAACCGCAAAAGAAATTTGGAACTCTTTATTAATAACCCACCAAGGTAATAATCAAGTCAAAGATAACAAAATAGATCTACTTGTTCAACAATATGAGCAATTCACGATTCCGGAAGAGGAATCAATTGATAATGCTTTTGCTAGATTTAACACCATAATCACAAGTTTAAAAGCACTTGATGAGAATTTCTCTAGTAAGAATTTTGTTAGGAAGTTTCTTAGAGCTCTTCACCTAAAATAGCGAGCTAAAGTGACGGCTATTGAAGAATCGAAGAATTTGTCAACGCTACAACTTGATGAATTAATTGGTAATTTAAAAGTCTACGAAGCTATAATAAAGAAGGACTCCGAAATGGTTAAAGGGAAACGAGAGCAAAGCAAGTAAATCGCCTTGAAAGCTAGAAAGGAATCCAACAACGAAGATTCTTCATCTTCCGAAAGCGAAGACGAAGAATATGCCATGGCCGTAAGAAATTTCAAGAAATTCTTCAAAAGGCGAGGAAGATTCGTTAGACAACCACACGATGAAAGAAGAACATCTCAAAAGAATAATGATGACAAGTATAGTAAGAATGAAAGAAAATGTTTCAAGTGTGGTGATCCGAATCACCTTATTGGAAAATGTCCAATGATGACAAGAGATCAAAATCAAAGAGCATTTGTTGGAGGTGCCTGGAGTGATAGCGATGAAGATGAGAAAGAAACAACAAAGGAAGAAAAGTGTCTCATGGCTAAAACATCAAGTGAGGTACGTTCCGAAACCGAATATTTTAGTGATGAAAATTTATCATTAGATGAAAAAGACTTAGATAGTGAATACAATAGATTATGCAAACAAGGACAACAAGTTATGGCAAAAAACAAATCTCTAAAATACATAAATAACCAATTAGAAAATGAAGTACTTGAACTAAAAATTAAAATACATCAACTTGAGAAAGGTAAAGAAACTTTTGAAGAATGTAAATCATGTCAAGTACTTAGAAGTGAAAACAACAAACTTAAGGAAGAAATTTGTAAACTTGATAAATTTGAAAATAGTAGTAACTCACTTAGTAAAATTATAAGTTTTCAAAGAATATCCGGAGATAAAACCGGTCTAGGTTTCAACTCAACCGAAGCCTCAACAAGTGAAGTTAAAAATGTTAAATTTGAAAGCGAACTTAAGGAACTAAAACCTTCAAAACCTAATCCTGAGTATATACTCATAAATGATAAGAAAATACATCTAGCTAGTAATGAAGAAATAAAACCATTTTATAAACCATCTTTAAAAACCGAAGTAGGATCGTCCAAAACTAAAACAAGATCTAAAACACCACCACCTAGGAAACCAAATAATTCTTACCCTAGACCTAAAACACCTCAACCAAGAATAAACCAAAGTAGACAAAACTTTAACAATAATCAACAAATGTGGAACTTCAATCCATGGGGAATGTTTTCACCATATATGCACCCAAGTCAAATACATAACATGTTCGGGACAAGCAACTTTGGTCAAATAAGACCATGGGGACCAACGTGAAAACTTTCGCCATTCATACATGGAAATCTTTGATGTCACCTCGTGTTCGGACTTTCCTTTGAAGATTTTGAAGTTTAACGCATTGAAGAAGAAAGGTACACATTTCCTTTTATTTCCTTGTAAACAAATACATGCTTAGTTTAGTATCTAGCTTTTATATGATTTTAATTGGTTCATTATTCTCTCTAGTCTTTACTTCTATACATATATATAATTATTTACTTATACTATATCTATATATATATATATATATATATATACATATATATATATATATATATATATATATATATATATATATATATATATATATATATATATATATATATATATATATATATATATACTTAGTTATATCTAGGATCTTATAACCTAGAAAACTCATTTGTTGATTTTCTAGAACTAGAATTTGTTCGTTTACGAATCTTTTCTTTTCCCCTCTTGCCTTATTGAACTTTATTGTTCAACAACACTCATGCTGATGAAGAGAGATGAGTCGAAAAATCTATGGATGAAACAAACTCCCGGCTTCCGTTGCATTCGTCTCCTCCCTTTATTCTCGTCTTATAAACCCATACTACATACATATATATTTATATATATACATATACTTATTAACCTTCCACAACGTTCTCGTATACTTGACAACTTGATAAATTTCATCCGAAACGATCAAGAAAATTTAATTGGCAAATTGTCGATTAAAAGTGTCAAGTAATTCCTTTCGTGCGAATACCCTCCAACGTATTTTAGATTAAATATAAATCTAATACATACATATGAATAATTTTCTGCTCTTTCCAGAACCCAAAATCACAAAAATCAAATTTTGGAGGGCGGCCCCCTTAATGTTTAAGGGGACCGGCAGCCAAATAAAGGGCGGCCCCCTTAATGTTTAAGGGGGCCGGCCATCTGATTGTTCAAATTCGTTTTTCTCCTTTTTCCTTTTGCCAAACACTCCACATTTTTAACCCCCCCTTCCACTGCTTCTGCTGTGACGAAAATATAAACCCAAAAACCTCTCAAATCACTTCCAAATCACACAATTCGGGCTAATTCGCAAAGGGCAAATTCATCTAACACATTCACCATTACTTATTGTAAGTTTTTCATAACACATTTCATCTAATTTCATCTTATTTGATCATACTCATGATTATGCATGTTTTATAAAATTCGTCAAATTTCATAATTTCTTTCGAATTAAGCCTTAAAACTCCATAACCAAATGCTTCCCCTAGGATTAGGATGATTAATCAACACTAGAAACTAGTTACTATAAACTATCATGTCAAATTTTTTTTTGAAAAATGTCATACACTCCTTTTCAAAATTTTTAGTAAACTCATTGTTGAATAATGATTTGAAAACGTGTTAAAACTAATCACATTATACTTTTGTAACTTGTAATACTTGAAATTACATTTTTCGAATAAGATAAATTATATTGGTTCACAGTATAGGGGTGTTTGGATTATGTCAAAATAATATCGAAACATAGTCATTATAATTTTTAGAAAACTTTGTTATAATTATAAACCTAAAAATTACTAATCGGACTTGTCAAGATATATAATTCATATATATATATTGACATACTAGTGGTATAAGTCAATAGTTAAGGAAGCGTTTGGTTTATTACTAAAAATGATATTTTTAAGTAAAATTACAAACCATCTTTTTCAAAAACAAATCACATGCATAAGAAACTCGCAAGAAATAGCTAGTTTTACAAACTAATGTAAATCTAGTAAATTTCATGATATATTAAGATGTTTAAAGGGGCGTTTGGATTTGTCCATAACTACTTGTTAAACATCATAAAGTATATCTAGAACGAGTTAATAACAATATTAAGGAACATGGTAATCTACTTCTCAGGACTAGTAACGAAGTATGTTTACGTTCCAACATAAGCCATAACAATAAACATATACTTTTATCTTTCTTTATATTTATTTTGGTCTTTTTGTATTGTTGATGTGTTTAGGTGAAAATGCCCAAAGCAACTACCGAAGATCTTTCTCACACTAAAAACTACATTTCTAAAGTTTCCCAACTCCCTACCACATCTCCTTCCATTGGACTTATCTATCGTCAAATTGAAGATAGAAATGTTCATGAGGGACGTGTAGTAGATCTTGCTTTTGCTCAATCCGAGTACATAAATCGCTTGTTTTAAAGCATTAACTTCAATTGTCTTTATGAAATAAATGAACCTATCATTCCTCGCTTCATAATGGATTTCTATAGCCAAGTCATCGTCCAAGCCAATGATCTTGGTTTCATCACCATCTCTTTCATGATTCAAAATGAATTTATCACCCTAACTCTCGAACAATTTGGTCATATCCTCCAAATTCCATTTAGAGGTCAAGCCGTTTTCTCAAACGAGTGGGACCTCGAATCTCTTAATCGTTATCGACCAACCTTCGGTCCCTATCTCGACGAAATTCCTCATCCCTACGAAATTCGTCAAGTCCTTGGTATAGATCGTGCCACCACAAGTCGAAAAATAAAATCCAAAAACGTTCAAATCTCTCCATACCAACTTCTCCTCAAAGAATTAAGCCCTCACATGAAGCGTTGGGATGAACTCATTCGTGAGAATGCGTTTGGTACTGGAGGTCACCGGGACCATCTCCCGGCTAGCCTTGCTCACATGTTGTATTGTATAGCTGTCGAAAAGCAGTACAATTTGGCCTACTTCTTTATCAAACGGATTGAGTGTGCTAGAAAAACTCCCAAAGCCAACCTTCCATATGGAATGTTCCTTACTCGTATCTATCGTCATGTTATCGAGTACTACCCCGATCTTGACAATAGTATCTATGAGTCCATCTACCCCACTCTACGTCTTCTCGCTCTAAAACAAGCTCGACGAACTCGAAGTGACAAGGGTAAACCTCGTCGTCATAGCTTTCATGGATCATCCTCAAGGCAAGACGATGACGATGAGGAGGAAAACATCAATGATGCTAGTACCCATTCGTTTTCTGAGTTCGTTGACAATTTAGAGGATCTTGACTATCCCGAGTATTCTACCCCATCTCCTAGTGATCAAAACGAAGAAATGCTTCATGAACGAACTTCCGAGATGCTTAGAAGACAAAAGAGCTTGCACGAAGAAGTTAGAGGTGACTTCAAGTCTATCGGAAAAACTTTGAAGGGCATCTTCGGGAAGAAAAAGTAATAATGTGTTTGGATTATGTTTGTTAAACAATACTTATTTTTATGTCTTGTATGCTATTTGTCCGAAGTACATTCGGAAGTACTTGTTATTTGAATATTTGCTTAGGATGCTAACTTGATGGTTTTTATATTTTTTAATGCATGCTTCTATTGAACTATTTATATATGGTTTCTGGGTCGTCAGATGGGCGGCCCCCTTAAATCATAAAGGGCGCCCCCCTTAAAATTAAGGGGACCGGCCTCCATTTAAGGGGACCGGCCATCTGGAATAGCTTTTACACTGTTTTCTTTTGCATCTTGTGATCCCTTTTGCTAGTCCCAGCTACCATTTCCCTTAAAAACTAAACTGATTTTGGAATATAACATTACAATTTCAAATTAATTCCACTTCTAAACATGTTTTCCCACTATATAATCTCCTTGCATGTTTAATTCACATTCCATCATCCTCAAACATTCATCAAACATCATCATGTCATCACCAAGAACCACCTATTCAAAAAATGCCAAGAAACAAAAACTTGTCATCATTCCACCCAAACAACTCTTCATTGGTCTTACAAATGAAGACAACACCACTCCATCTCAACCACCTCAATGTTCATCTCCTAGTGCACCAAATGCACCCTCCAAAACACCTTCAACAAATGGAAATTCCACTTCCTCCATACCATCCACTTCATCCATAAATGACTACATCAACACCCACTTATCTCCTCCAACAATTGATCAACCATCACAACCTACGAATGAGAACACATCTGATGCATGGGAATCGCAACAGGCTTTACCTCTCGAGGGATCTTGAGAAGCTTACAACCCCCACCAGGCAGTGTACCTGATCGTTGTAGTATAGTATAGTGACAAGTACCGGGGGATTGATCGTTCAGCTTAGGAATAGTGTCGCTAGGATTAGAAAGCCTAATTACTAGTTCTAAAGATGAGGGATGATTATTTTTGTGTTTTTATATTTTATGGAAAGCTATTAAAATCTCGGGTTTTGGAAGAATTAGGGCGGAATTAGTTGCTATTCAACTAACCCAATACTAAGATGCAATCAAAATAAAATACAAAAAATGAAAATAAACTAATTATACTAAGGTTGAGAGCAGTAATTGGAGAAAATGTGTTTACTTAGATTTCACTACTCCCTAGATATCTTTTACACGTTAATTACTTGTTATAATTGCATGGATGACGGATTGTATTCCTTAATACCATTCATGGGGTGGCATACATAACTCCCCAATTCTATGAGCTCTTATCTCCTCCTACACCAAGCCCAGCACAACTATAGGGATTGTCAACAGTGGCTCATGCATTAAATACAACCAATAAAGACCTAGTACGCCTCGGTTCATGTTTCTTAAGACGTTCAAGCATGTTACCATTTGGAGATCTGCCAGTTTTCTTAAGCCTAACATATAAATCATTCATCCACAACAAGAATAAACAAGTAATCAACACATAATCAATATCTAGGTTTCATTAGATCTAAGCAAACACAAAAGAGATCTAGCCTAGCATGATAGAATTAAGACAAGAACAAGATATAGACAACCAACACATAGACATATTGATTGAATTAGAAGAACACTTATCTTGATTAATCATGCAAGGTATCAAGGGGTTGGAACCCTTGAAAAACCTGTAAAGTTACACCAAAATCGTCTTTAGGGTTTCTCCCAAAACTTCTCCCTTTTAATGTGAAAAACTAGAAAACTATATATAAGAAAATAGGGATGACGACGTCAAGAACAAAGGTGTGACGCCGTCATCTCGCCGCCAAATACTTCCTCAGACGGCCTTGATCTACTTCTGACGCCGTCAAGGCCTAGGCCGTCACACAAATTACTCTTGACGCCCTGTGTGTGACGCCGTCATCAACTACGGATTTTAATTCTTGGGGTTTTGACGCCGTCAGGAAAACTCTTGACGTCTTCATGAACTACGGATTTTAATTCTTGAGGTTTGACGCCGTCACCTACTGTTCCCAGCATGGAAAATTGAGACTTTACCGTTTTCTTCACTTTTATGCTCCAAAAACGTCCAAAATGGCTTCTTTTCCAGAATTCACTCTCCAAGCACCTAAAATCACAAAAGGTACGATTTAGGGCAATATTTGATCAAATAAATTCGGATTCGGGCTTAAATGACCCCCTAAAAACGGATCATTTTTCGCCTCATCATATACCCTTACACTTGAGATTTGCTTGTCCTCAAGAAAATGCGCTTTTATTCTACTCAAAAGATAAGTTAGGGGTCATTTAACACTAATATAAAAGTAATTACAACAAATAATTGTTCCACTAAAGACCAATAGACAAGCACGGAGGTCATATACAAGCACCTCACAAATAGTGTTTAGATACTCACATCTCTCGGGTGTAATAAAGTGAAAATTACAATATGGAAACGGAAGATATCTCTCACTACCTGTCATAGCAAAATAGATTACCATAGGCTTGGGAAAGGATCAAACCTCCACCACATGGCGTAAGCACCTAGGATAAACTATCAAAGAGGTCTTTTAAAGGGTTGTAACGTTAGGTATAGGGATATGAATTACACGGTTTTGTTGGATAAAGGAAGTTTTACTGGTGGCGAGTTAACAATCTTAGTTAATTACATGAACAATGTGGCGTTGCTAAGCCAAGACTAGACTCGACTTAAGCTAATAAATGAAAAATAACAAAAACACAAAATAAACATAGAATGAAACGGGATGGTAGTCCGTATGTTTTTTTATTTTTATTTATTTTTTTTCTCTCTTTTATTTTATTTTATTTTATTTTTATTTTATTTTTTTTTTTATTTTTTTTGTGCATACACTCTTACCCTACCATCCAAAATAATACATCATAGGGAATGAGAGTTCCCCTTACACTTGAATCTTTACATACTTTACATTAAACTAATCTAATGACTCGAATTAAGAAAATCAAAACACTTGGAGCACTTTTAAGATTAACGTACATATGGGGGTAATAAATGATGTTCTTCCCCATTACTCCATAAATAAGTACTTTATCCATGAGTCCTAATCGTCCCAAAACAATATGTACAAGGATATGACTCGACTTAGCAACCATGTAATCAATTAGACAGTTAACTTAGGGTTTAACAAATAACAATAATGCACTAAAAATGAGCGCATACACGGAAGGCTAAGGCGATTTGGGTGTACATTTAAGTGGGGTGTAACAAATTCTTCCTTTAAGTAAAATGCTTAAAGGTAGAAACGAAAAGATAGGCTCGGAGGGGTGTACTAGGGGTTTCGTGTACTAAAAATGAGTACAACGCTAAGGGTGTGGGAAAAATTAGTTGACTTAACTAGCCAAGCAATATGACTTAAATGGTCAAGTAATTATGATACGGGTTTAACACAAGGGTGATCCTAATGCCTCTTATCATGTAGTAAATCCTACTACACGAATGTAGTCTCACTAGCGGTCTCGGGATGCATCACTAACGCAAGTTCTAGAATCTAAATGCTACCGGTACACTCATAAGCACTAATAGTAAATGCTTTTTCTATCAAATCTAAAGGCGAACCTCACATATTTGGGTGGAAAATTTTTCTGAATATACGGTTATGTGCTAGTCATACAATCTCCTATCCATGAGACGCTTGCTATGGCTAAAGTTTCACTCCTAAATGTTGTAAAAAATTTTAAATTTGGCGCTAAAATTGCACTAACAAGTATTTCTTATAGTTTTATTACACATCTACCATTAAACAAAACAAACTCAAGCGAAAGTGCATATGTAAGGTATCATCTTTTTACCCTCCCCTTACACTTAAGATGAACATTGTCCCCAATGTTCAAGTAAAGAATGTAAAAGTGAAAAAGTAAAGAGAATGAAATCAAATACTCCCCTGATTCGCTCGGTATGGATTATAGGTTGGCCAGATTAGATCTTCCTCCAAGAAAATGAACAATCAAAGCTTCCCTTCCAGAATATAAATCATCTCCTTGTCGAACATAACCTGTAAATCTTGACAAAATAGACAAGACAACCTTGCGTAAAATCGGTGGCATCCTATATAAGTTTCTAAATCCTAGAAAACAAAGTAAGATATAATGCTTGTGGAATGAAGTTTGCAGATCTCCTTGAGATTATAAAACTTAATAATTCACAAAAACCATAGGACTCCGTTTGAAAAACAAAACCGGTAAAATTTCCAGATTTTAACTCCTGACGCTGTCAAGAGTAATCCTCTGACGCCGTCAGAATGGACCTGCGGAAATTCTTATGTTAAGTTTCCGGAAGATTTCTGAAAAAACTTGGTCCTACTTCCTGGAAAATCCTGCAAAACTTCATTATGACTCAATACAAGCATTTGACTCTAACAAATACGAATATACATGCTCATTTAATATCGTGTAGAATCATGATCGGTTTGTTTCTTAAAAACATATTTGGGGTTTCCCCTTACACTTATCTTTTGCAAAAATACTTCTAGGTGGAGTTAAGACTAGGCCAAACAACAAAGTAAAGTATTTCCACATTTTAATTGAGAAACATGATCAACCAACAATAAAAATAAAGCATGCATACGGAAGCAAATAACAATCAAACAAATAAAATCACACAAAACATGGGTTGCCTCCCAAGAAGCGCTTTTCTTTATTTACGAGTCTTGTAGCTAGACTCAAGGCTATGGGTTACTACGTGATTTCATCATTGGTTCCACTCTCTAGGTCGTCTTCTAAACCAGTTTTGTATTCCGGACCTAGTTGCAAGCACTCTTTGTAGAAACCAAGCATCCTATTCTTTACATATTCTACTCCCCTACTTCTATCCTCCTCATTCCTATAATAAGCCGCTTGCTTATGTTCCTTTTCGAAATTAGAGAGAAGGCGGTATTGTTCGATCTTGTAGGGCATTTGATAAGCAACCTCATCATTCTCTTTCTTGAATCTAACTATCCCTAAAGTCGGATCATAACTCATCCTAGTGGCCTCAACAAATGGTTTTCCGAATATTATTTGGCTTAGGCAAGCATCAATCACTGGACGAGTGTCCTCAACTATCATAAAATCGATCTCATAAGTGAGATTCCCTATAATCACATGCAGCCCCTTCACTCTTCCTGCAAAATTACTTATCAGATTCTTACCGGGCATCATCCTAAAATTGAGTTGCTTCTTTATCACCCAATTGTAATAAGTCCTAGTCATGATGTTCACGGGGGATCTAAGGTCGATGTAAGCTTTCCATATATTCATGTGCCCGATATTGCATGGGATGTTAATGTTAGAGGGGTCTCCCATTTTGATAAGGGGTGTGCCAAAGATATATGTTCTCTCGGGACTATCGAATAACTCCTTATGGTATTCCCATTCTTCCTTGGTTGGCAACTTATCAAAGTATTCTTCTATAGGTTCTACTTCCTCTAATTACTCATCCTTATTAACCTCAACTTCCCTACTCTCATCCTTACTATCGGCTTCTATTCTAACTTCATCCTTGTCATTTTCCTCTATCTCCTTATCTATCGGCTTAATGGTGACAACATTGACAAAGTGGACATGTTTGGATGATGAGGGATCCTTAATTTGGCTTCCACTATTGGTGTCCCTAGTGTCCTTCCTAGGTGTGATTAACGATTGGTTGTTGAGGGCTTTCAACTAGTTGTCAATCTTGTTGGCCATCTCCGTTTGTTGTTGGTTGAATTCGGTTTCAAACCTAGCTATGCGGGCTTCTTGAGATGCCATGAACTTTGACATCAATCCTTCAAGATTGTTGGTACTACCATAGTTGTTAGAAGGATTGTTGTTGAAAGTACCGTTGGATGGTGGACCGTTTGGTTGGTAGCGATTAGGCGGATTGGAAGAATTGGGTTGATTTTGTTTCCACCTAAGGCTTGGGTGATTTTTCCATGAGGGGTTGTATGAATCACCGTAAGGGTTTGGCTCGGGCTTGAAAGTGTACCACTTATCTCCCACTTCGTCGGTACGCGTGGATGCGTAGTTCGCAAAAGCTGTTCCGGGGAGTTCCACACAATCACGAGTGTCATGGGGACCACTACATAATTCGCATGAAGAAGTGATTTTGTTCACTTGGCTTGAAGGCTTAGGAGCATCGTAAGATTTCATGAGAAACTTGACTTGGTCCTCAAGTTCCATGATCCTACGGTCGGGAGTGCTAGAGTTGTTCGAAGGCAAAGATATTGCCTTGACCATTTTGTTCAAGTCACGGGGATCGTTCCAACTTTCGTTGTCATAGAGAGCAAGATCTTCTATGAGTTCCCATGATTGTTCCGCACTAAGATCACGTAGCTTACCACCGGCCGATTGGTCAATGGCTCGCCTTGTGGAGATGTCGATATGGTCATAAAAAATTTGGACTTGGAGCCAAAGATCTATGGCATGATGAGGGACTTTTTGGAGTAAGTCCTTGAAACGAGTCCATGCTTCATAAAGAGATTCATTTTGACGTTGTTGGAACATCAAGATGTCATTCCTAAGCTTAGTAGTTCTCCCCGGTGGGAAAAATTGAGCAAGGAAACGAGTGGTGAGATCATCCCATGTGGTGATGGATCCCGCGGGTAAACGCTCAAGCCATTGACTAGCTTGATCCCGTAGAGAGAATTGGAATAGGCGTAAATGGGTAGTCTCCCTAGTTTCAACACCTAGGTCTATGGAATCTACGATTTTGAGAAAGTCCTTAAGATGTTGGTTTGGATCTTCGGAACGAAGTCCATGGAATGCACATCCGCTTTGCACCAACCGGATGGTGTCGGATCGCAAGGGGGTCACATTGGCTTCGGTGAGCTCAATGGTGTTTCGGTAGCCTTGGTGGCTAGGTCGGGAATACTCTCCTAAGGTTCGGGGCCTAAGGGGTTCTAATGGTGGGTTTTGTTGTGGTGGGATGATGGGTTCAAAGATGTTACCACCTTCCATGATGTCGGATGGTAAAGAGTTACGAACAAAGGCACGAAGAAATAAGATAGACTAAAGAAGACCTAAAAATAAAAATAAAATCTTACTAGAAAGGAATCTAGCAAGTAGACCTAATAAAAAGAAATTCTAACCTAGACAATAACTATTCCCCGGCCTGCGGCGCAAAAAACTTGATGCATGGGAATCGCAACAGGCTTTACCTCTCGAGGGATCTCGAGAAGCTAACAACCCCCACCAGGCAGTGTACCTGATCGTTGTAGTATAGTATAGTGACAAGTACCGGGGGATTGATCGTTCAGCTTAGGAATAGTGTCGCTAGGATTAGAAAGCCTAATTACTAGTTCTAAAGATGAGGGATGATTATTTTTGTGTTTTTATATTTTATGGAAAGCTATTAAAATCTCGGGTTTTGGAAGAATTAGGGCGGAATTAGTTGCTATTCAACTAACCCAATACTAAGATGCAATCAAAATAAAATACAAAAAATGAAAATAAACTAATTATACTAAGGTTGAGAGCAGTAATTGGAGAAAATGTGTTTACTTAGATTTCACTACTCCCTAGATATCTTTTACACGTTAATTACTTGTTATAATTGCATGGATGACGGATTGTATTCCTTAATACCATTCATGGGGTGGCATACATAACTCCCCAATTCTATGAGCTCTTATCTCCTCCTACACCAAGCCCAGCACAACTATAGGGATTGTCAACAGTGGCTCATGCATTAAATACAACCAATAAAGACCTAGTACGCCTCGGTTCATGTTTCTTAAGACGTTCAAGCATGTTACCATTTGGAGATCTGCCAGTTTTCTTAAGCCTAACATATAAATCATTCATCCACAACAAGAATAAACAAGTAATCAACACATAATCAATATCTAGGTTTCATTAGATCTAAGCAAACACAAAAGAGATCTAGCCTAGCATGATAGAATTAAGACAAGAACAAGATATAGACAACCAACACATAGACATATTGATTGAATTAGAAGAACACTTATCTTGATTAATCATGCAAGGTATCAAGGGGTTGGAACCCTTGAAAAACCTGTAAAGTTACACCAAAATCGTCTTTAGGGTTTCTCCCAAAACTTCTCCCTTTTAATGTGAAAAACTAGAAAACTATATATAGGAAAATAGGGATGACGGCGTCAAGAACAAAGGTGTGACGCCGTCATCTCGCCGCCAAATACTTCCTCAGACGGCCTTGATCTACTTCTGACGCCGTCAAGGCCTAGGCCGTCACACAAATTACTCTTGACGCCCTGTGTGTGACGCCGTCATCAACTACGGATTTTAATTCTTGGGGTTTTGACGCCGTCAGGAAAACTCTTGACGCCTTCATGAACTACGGATTTTAATTCTTGAGGTTTGACGCCGTCAGGGAATTACTCTTGACGCCGTCACCTACTGTTCCCAGCATGGAAAATTGAGACTTTGCCGTTTTCTTCACTTTTATGCTCCAAAAACGTCCAAAATGGCTTCTTTTCCAGAATTCACTCTCCAAGTACCTAAAATCACAAAAGGAACGATTTAGGGCAATATTTGATCAAATAAATTCGGATTCGGGCTTAAATGACCCCCTAAAAACGGATCATTTTTCGCCTCATCAACATCTCTTGCAATCACTCTCTCATTATCACCATTAACACCTCTTGATGCACATTTCTCATCATCTCCTATCAACCCACCAACCTATAACCCCGTCCCATGGAGCTTGCTTGAAGCTCATGGAGACACTTGCCTTTGTTGCATTCACAACCGAACAATTGTGTTCGGATTAAGAAATGAGATCCAATACATGTTTTCTCTTATTGAAAACATGTTGCATCAACCACAAACAACAAACACAACACCTCCACCACCATCAACAAACACACCTCCACCACCATCATCTCCATGTTCACCATCCATTCCTCCCAATTAAACATGCTTGGTGGTTTACAAATAAAATTGTGTTAAATATTTTTGGATGGCAAGCTCTAGAGAAGGACTCTCATGTTTGAGTCTTGGGTTTCTTTTTTTATCTTAGTGATGATTCTAAGCCTTTAAGGCTTTTGTTAGTTGCACTACTTGTTATGATGTTTAATGTAATGCTTGTTGTATTTTTTATTATTATTAATGTTATGGTTATGTTTAATCTTTACTCTTGCATGCTATATACATATATATGTTGCTTGCCACTAAATATTTTTGCAAGATCTCCATATCTCGATTCCTTTTGGCCTCAAAACGAGGGGGAGTATCCTTCGAGGGGGAGCATACATCAACGTGGGTAACCTTTTTGATGCTAACAAAAAGGGGGAGAAGTGATATAAACTCACTTAAATACTTGAATATATACTAATTTTCGATTACTGAGTTTAAATTTTGTAATCATCAAAAAGGGGGAGATTGTTGACATAAATAATATATGAAAACGTTATTTATATTTTTCGATATTTCTATATTTTGACGATCACAAAATGTAAACTCGTCAATCGTAAGATTACTACGTAAACAAGTATTAAGCTAGTTTATACAACTATATCTAACTTAATCACTTAAGGTATGGATAAACAAGTGCTTAATACATCTTATGATCAAATGGATATTTAATTAACTAATACTAAGTTTATTTAATTATATAAACATATTATATATTTTTGAAAAACACTTTTGGTAATAAAGAAAAATGTTTTAATCATACTAAATTTATGATTTCAAATATTTAACCAAAATCAGTTAGTTTTTCACCAAATAAACTTTCCCCACTAAAAGACAAGTTTTCTGGCCGTTACAGTTGGGCGGCCCCCTTAATTATAAGGGGCGGTCCCCTTAATTTTAAGGGGTCCGGCCTTGATTTAAGGGGACCGGCCAGGCTCCCCTGTCAGAATTCTTCTCCTATAAATACCACCTTAATTCTGGAATTTTTCCCCACCTTTTGCACGAAATTTTCAGATCTATAACTCTCTAAACATTCTCTAAAACCCTTTGATCATTAGTATATTAATCCTTGTTTCAAGTGATTCAATCCCTAATCATCCATTCTCATTCAAAGTGCAAAAGAAGAACACTCTCTCTACAACCAAGCTCAAGAGGTGTTGAAGAATAGTTGTGCATAGTGTATATATATATATATATATATATATATATATATATATATATATATATATATATATATATATATATATATATATATATATTTGTGAATATTGTGTGATGCTTGTGATTAGTTGTGTAGATAATAGAAGTTGATAAGTAGTGAAATAGGATAGTTGTGAAGATAGGTGTGAAGTAGAAGATTGGTGTGTAGAAGATAGTTGTGAAGAAGATTGGTGTGTAGTTTATTGGTGTGAAGAAGTTGTGTAGAAGGCGTGATCAAGTTGTGAAGTTGTGTGGTGTGTAAATTGGTGTGTAAGGTTTTCTCCGCCAAAAGGGAGTTTGTTGACATAGTGAAGAAAACTCTCGAGTAGGTGACTCGGGGAGTGGAGTAGGAACAAGGAAGGTGTCCTTGTAGCCGAACCACTATAAATCCTTGTATTGTGGTTTGATCTTTCTAACTCTTCACATTACTTATTTATTTATCTTTACTATATTATTTGTGTTAGTTTGTTACCATACAATTGTTCATATAGTGCAAGTATTGAATTCACATAAACTAGAATCGAAGTTTTTAAAACAAACTTGTGTTTATAAATTTAAAAAGGACGTAAAACTATTCAACCCCCCCTTCTAGTTTTCCACAGTATAGATATTATTATCCATGTTTATTTAATAGTGTATATCAATAAGTAAATCGAAATACTATCGACATACATAAGGTATTATCAAGGCATAGTTGCCTTATATCTGACAATTCGCACACTGTCAATGTCTATAAATTTACAATACCTAATAACATGAAGTTGTTGCTTGCGAATTTCTTGCCTCAACCCCATCCATGTTCTTGCGGAAATGTATACCGTTACATTTTATTCATGGAGCACATGAATTGGTTTGCCTGCTTGTTTCCGTGACATCTATCCATTGCTTGTAAATCCATTTGAGGGATCTGTATTCCAAATACATGTAAGTTGTTAAAGCCCAAAAAATTATCAAATGACAACAATTAACATTAAATCCGATTGATTTTATTTACCCAATCACTATCATATAAAATGCAGGTATTTGATGCAGTGAGATTGATTCCCGGTTCACCAGCCTTTCTACTAAAAAAGGATACTATATAATCACTTTCTGGATCATTGAACTACTAAATCTATTTTCATTATAAGGTTGAACAATGTTAGCATTCAGTTCAATCATTCACAAATCGTTCATTCACTGAAGCTTGCTTTAACTAATTGTGAAACCTTAATAGCGACAATATGTGTTGCTTCTTTATTGCTCAATTCATATTATATCTAAATGGTTCCTAACATTCCATCACTAACGGTTTCTGGGGATTTTCTCCAATGATTTAAGGTCATGTGGCATTCATTTTCTAATAAGATAAAAATAAAAGAATCTACTTTTGGTGTCTAGAGACTAGTTGTAAATTACAAAAAATAGCAAAAGTGATAACAAAACGTGAAATATATGAACACCAAATATGCAGTTTCATTCCTTCCATAAAAGTACATGGTTTTTCCCGAGTTGTTTAGTCATGGAACTGGAGACCATACACGTAATAAAATCCTTATAAATGATTAGAAGTTATTTTGTTTAACTCAAACATTAATTTCTCCATTCAAGTGTTTGTGACTTGCTGCAGATTGACTAACCTCATTACTGTTGTCCATTTCTTTGTACGTGTTATGTTGACTATTTACTTTTACTATACATACGTTACATTTCAGGAAAAAGTGAAATTAAGGCCAATATACCCAATTGACCAAAAGGGCCTAAGCATATGTCACTTAGAGAACATAACTTACTTTTTGTTCAGGAACCTTGGTCTAGCTCTACATCGACATGCATGTGGTGGATCGATGGTGCAGACAACCTAACCAATGCAATCAAAACAAAAACACAGTATTATAATCCATAAACGAAAAAAACATGTTTAGTTTCAACTACTTTCTTAACCGGATAAGTTCCATCATCTTAATCATCATCTCATTATTGTTATTATCACCAAAACCACTAACATTTAAGTCTGGTAATTAATGATTGAGATTGGTTGTAAAATCAAACCCATCAATTATGGAAAATGATAACTTGTTTATTTAGTACCTCACATGGTCGCATGATAAATTGCAGATGGCTGATTCGAACAACAATAACTATAATAATCTCATACTCATTTATATTTGGTTTATAGAAAGTCATGTATTTATCCGAGAGACCGAGACAACCTTTGCAGATCTGCTTCATGTTATATATAAACCTTCATTAACAATTTGAATCTCAACAAATAAACAACTCATGTACATTATACATGTGATTGACATCATGTAACACATATTAAAGAAATTAGTTTTTGATCCCAAAAGAGTTAAATGAACCGTTATGAAAACCATAGCAAGACACACCTATGATAACTATATTGAAAACTAATCATGTTAACGACGCAGAAAACTCGACTAATCATATACTAATCCACATACGATGTTACTAACAAATTTAGTTTGCACCTTAAGCACGAATTAACTTCACAACAATAATGCAACAGAATCTTGAATCAAGATCCTATGGGCTTGAGATCCACCTCGTCACCGCCTTTTCAAAACTGTTTACAGCACCTACTTCCATGGTTCGACAAAATTCATTTACTGTGATCAGTACCTAATTCGATGAAAATACCCGTAACAATCATTAGATTATTCAAAAATGATACGAGAATGACAATTTTTCATTTGGGCACCTACAAAATAAACAAACAATTTTACAATATACATAAAAATGACAAAAAAAAAAAAAAAAAAAAAAACTTACCAATGATTTCACTAATCAAATAAGTTGGAGTTCTTGAACCCATCCGCTATCTATTGTGCCCAATTGTATAAACAACGCTAATAAAAAAACAAAGAACAAAAACATATTTAAAGTTATACATCTACAAATATCCTTTGATTGAGTTTTGGTCAAATTATTAATAAAACATTATTCTTTGACCTTCTAAATATTCCATAATTCTAAGGTTTTTTTTTTTTTTTTTTTTTTTTTTTTTTTTTTTTTTTTTTTTTTTTAAACTATTGACTTATAAGCAATTTCTTTTAAAAAGATATGTTGTTGCAAATCTGCCACTACTAATTCCTTTAACTTTTATGTGGTCATCTACAATTTGATTTTCTTCTATGTCCAGCATTGAGACTTTTCTTATAGAACCTTTTTTCAGTTAGACACGACATGCTACCTTCATTGACTTCGTTTTCATACACTGATCTACATTTACTTGTGGGTTCATGGCTGTGTTAATTTCATAACTTAATCTGGAGGAGCTGGAGTCCCCCACTGCCGCCTTTTGCCGTTCGACTCTTCCTTCCTCACATTCCATTATTTTTGTCACCGTTTCCTCCAATCTTTGAGACATCACAGTTACTTCCCTAATTTCATTTGATTGAGGGAAATTTCATATCCAAACACCCCTTAAAGTTGCATATTTGTAGCTAATCCAACAATTAAGTTAGTTTAATAATAACTTTTTAGTAGAATATACTGTAAACAAACAACATACGATAGCCAGAATTAATATAAATTTTTTAATAATTCTGAAACAATTGTGGTCAATTGATTGAAAGTTTTTTACTTATTGGTGAACATAATTAGCAATTGAATAACCAAAAGCCTTAATTCAACAGATACAACAACCAACCATTATCACATACATAACCCAACTAAATCAATAAAATCGTATTATCACATATATAACCCAAACAACTTAAAGCATATAAAATAATCTATTATAACAACAAACCAATAATATTTTTAGTTATTAAATGGATATAGAACATAATAAGCTATCAATGGCTATACAAAATACTTATCTAAGAGCACCTACTTATTTATAAGGATTGAATGTTGTTCTATTTTTAAGTCATCACTTTTTGGTATAGTTTTGGGTGCGGTGGAGCATGAAACTCGAAGAACTCCACTTTTGATTTGATGCCTAAATTTAAAAGTTTGGTTTTGGCCCTTATATTATTGTAGATTTACCCCACCTTTTTAAAGTTTTCTTTTTTTCATATTTTTGACACATACAATTTTGTACCCACTTTACACATAAAAATGAATTTTAGAGTTTCTTTTTGCCAAATCAAGAAAATTTTAAGATTTTTTAATTCAAAATCTTTTAAATAGAAAATAATAATAATTTAATTATTACAAAATAAGGTATGATTTGATTTTTTAGAAATAAAAAAGTCCCCACTTGAGGTTTTGTTTTATTATATAAAAGATTTCATATATGTAGAACATGTCATCTTTATATACGTGTTATGTAATCTAATTATTTGACAACAAAATTCAACTCACTTTATAGGAATTCTTGATTTAGGTTGGGTATTCAAAAAATCCATATTCAAATATCCTAAAATTTAATCATAATTTATTAAAATGTTAGGTTTAATGAAATGTTAGTTTTAGAACTCATATAAAACTTTCTAAAAAATTGTAGATATTTGGATATTCGTATATATAAAACTGTTACCCGTAATTTTGGATACCCGAATTCAAAAAACATAGCTAAAATAACGGGTATAACATAAAACCGTAATCGCAAATTCGGATATACAAATTTGTGATTTGTATAAACTGGTACATAGTTGATAGTAAATATTGTGGTTAATCTACCTAATTATGACAAATGAGGATTTTGTTAATTAAAACCTCATTTATGTGTTACTGTAAAATCAAACTTCACACAATTTTACAACAGAGTTTTCAATGTTTTATGTTGAAACCTTTGTTTTTATCTTTGTGGTCGTTCTAATATTGAGACCCTGGTGGTCAGCGGCTATTCTATGAGAATTTTGAGGGATAACGGTAGTGGTAGTTCCGTAGACCCTTGAACCATAGATGATATGTTTACTTAAATCGGTAGTTGGGCTCAGAACCATAGATGATCTGCTTACTTAACTCATTAGTGGAACCATACATGCTTTTTATCAAAATTTGTAGTTGGTTAAATTATTGAAAACATCAAGCTCATAACATAACTTGAATGATTGGAGGAAAACATATTTCAGAAGCTTGGTTGAGAGTAAAGAATAGAATAGGCTGTGATGCCGGGAGAGATATTTTTGATCTTAAGAGATATAGTGGTATGATAATTCACATAAATTTGGTTAACTGGTAGTTGCACCACTTATTAAACCCTTAGCACGTCTATTTTTTTTATTGTTCTTTTACATTTTAGTGAGTTCAAAATAATCTTTTACTATATAATAAAGGAAAACCCAACTTAGCAATTTGTGTTTTTGAAAAACTAAATCTTCCTTTATTTGATATATATATATATATATATATATATATATATATATATATATATATATATATATATATATATATATATATATATATATTTTTTTTTTAATTTTCATTACTCCTTCCATTCCTAAAAAAAAAAAAAAAAAAAAAAAAAAAAACCACATTACTATTTAGGTATGAACAATAATTATGTTTTCTTAACTTGGTAGTTCCGTAGGCCCTATAGAACCCATTTTGTTGCTTTAAAAATTCAAAAGCATGCCTTAAGATAAATTACATTTATTCAACTTATTAACCCAAAACGACCCATTTGTATTATATGTCAAAATTGCAAACTTCAATTGCATGTTTATAAAGGGGTTATGGTACACGGAAGTCATTAAAGTTACACTAAAATTTGTCCTAAGGAAACAAAGTTTCATTTTGTACTTCTAGGTTACTGAACTTTCGGTAAGCATACACTTCGAAAATTCAGTGTTAGTCCGAGTAATCTTGATGTATATTTTTTGATAAGTTCAGTAACCTGAGTGAACAAAATCCAAAGTTCAATAACTTGAACATTCACTTTTGTAAGTTCAGTTACCTGAGTGAACAAAGTTTCAAAGTTCAGTAACCTAGAAGTTCAAAATGAAACTTTGTTTTCTTAAAACAAATTTTGGTGAAACTTTAGTGACTTATGTGTACTATAACCCTTTATAAATTTTATACTTAGAGTCAAACATAAAGAGGTGCTTCTTGATTATCATACATGCATAAAACATCTTATTATGGTGCCCGTTTGATACTAACTCTTTAAAGAACCTACCTGTTGGGAACATACTTTTGTATTTTAGTCAAGTCTCGGTCATTACCTTTTGTAATAGGTTGTTTAGTTATTTATTTCACCATGTTTATGTTACTAGGCTTAAGTATGCATGTCCATGGGCCTTGAAAGCCCACGTTTAAGATGAAAGAGGGAGGAAGGGAGTGTTGCCCTACTCCTCCCCTATATATACTAAGCTCATGTAAACATTAATGTTGTTGGTTATTTGAATATCTTAAGGAAACTCTTGCAATTACTTTTCTCTCATTCTTATAATCAACCATCTCTTATTCTCATCTCATTTCTTATACTTGTGTTTACAAAATGGTGACCTAACAAGTGGTATCATTCGCCTAATAGAGATTGAAGTGCTTTTCTTGGTGTTAACATGGGATTTAGGGTGTTGTTTCATCATCTTTTTGCTTCTTTCTTTGTTTCTTACACTCAAATCTTGAAGCTTGGATAAGTTTTAAGGTTAATATAGTGTTTAGAAGCTTAGATTTTGCATAAAGTTTTGATTTTTAAGGTTTTTTCTACTCAAAATCTTCAATAGTTAGTGTTTTCTAAGTATTGGTGAAGTTATTTGATTAAAAGTACCTTATTTCTAAGCTTTTTTCTTCAAAAATTTGTGATTTTTCAAGTTTCTGACCATCTTACGCGTAACTTTGGTGAATAGTACGTTTTAAAAGCTGTCTACAGTACTTTTTTGTCCTTTCTACGCATAAGTTTTGCCTAAAACCCCTTTCCTACGCATAACTTTGGTCAAAACCCTCATTATACGCTTAACTTGGTCTTCTACTCTTAAATCCTACGCGTAAGCTCCATTCCTACGCTTAAGTTCTACGCTGAAGTTTCATCCTACGCAGAAGTTTCCTTTCTACGCATAAGTTTGATCTTACGCATAAGATTTAATCTTACGCGTAAGTTGCTGGAATCTACGCATAAGTTTCATCAAAGGTCTTCTCCTCATGTTACGGTGACTCAATACTTCCGTAGCTTGGATAAGTTAGTGGAATAATTCGACTACGGATATCTTTCAAGCTTGGATAAGTTTGAAAGATTTGTTTGGTCTTTGAACCTTACGCATAAGAATCTTACGCTTAAGCTTAAAACTTACGCATAAGGTATATCTTACGCCTAACTCTATAGTTTACGCATAAGATCAACCTTTACGCGTAACTTTGAAGTCTACGCATAAGTTTCAGTTTTTACGCGTAAGATTTCAACTTACCCCAGGGATTTTTGAACTTAACCAAAGGAACGTGCATTTCAATCTTCTACAAAGATCCATTACTACACAAGTGTTCTAAGATGTCTCAACCACCACATTACTACTTTTCTAATCCTCAGCAACAACAACATCAGCAGTATCAGCAACAACAATACCATCAGCAACAGTCATATCAACAACCTTCACAAGCACACTTTCATCAACAACCGTTTAATCAACAACCACAATATCTCATGATGCAACAACATCAAATCATTCCTCAACAACAACCACATCAAATGTCACAACAAAACACTCAGTTTTCCTCCAAACAACCTCACTGGTTTGATAGAATGTGTGAAGTTATTACAACTCAACAATCCAGACATGAGGCGGGATCACTTGAAACACCTCCAATGCTAACACCCGGGAACTATGTTCAATGGTCAAGTCGATTCTTACGATTTCTTGAACTAAAGAAACATCATGGGAAATTCTTGAAACAAGTGATACTTGAAGGACCATTTGAGTGGCCAACAAGATTTGACATTGGTGATCCAACTGCTGATCCTCCACGTGCTCCTGCAGATAGACCTCTTCCAGAATCTCAACTCACAGAAGAACAAAAATTACATCGTGAAGCTGATGAGTATGCAATGGCTTATATACTTCAAGGTATACCTAATCCAATTTATCGAAGTGTCGATGCTCAGAAAACAGCCAAAGCTATGTGGGAACATGTTCATCTCCTTATGGAAGGCACTCAATTGAACAAAGATGATATGGAATCCAAACTCTACATGGAATACACTGACATCACAATTGAACCAGGAGAGTCACTTGAATCCTACTATCATCGTTTCACAAATGTGGTCAATGATCTGGAACGTCACAAAATCACAGTACCAAGGATCGCAGTGAACTCCAAATTCGTTGGTAGTCTTGGCCCGGATTGGCATAAATATGTGACATTTGTTCGACAAACAAAAAATCTTCATGATGCACCATATGGATTGTTGTATGATTTTCTGAAACACCATGAACCTGAAGTGGAAAAAGATCGAGCTCTTCGAGGAGGATACTCACCATCACCAACACCAAATTCTTTGGCACTCGTAGCTCAATCTCCCTATGCTCCACAACCAATGTCAAATCATGCATATGTTCAAGAGAAAAACTACTTCAGTTATCCACAATCTTCTACCTCGAACCAAGTGGTCCCTTATGATTCATCTCCACAGAATACTTCTACTCAACTTGTTCCATTAAACAACAATGATGCAGTGTATTACTCCAACTCCAATGAAGATGACGATGATGACTTTAATACGTTAAATCAGGGACTTGCTCTTATTGCTCGTGCTTTTAGCAAATTCTCCAACAAACAAACAACCGTCAACGTTCATATTCTAACACAAGGAATCAAGCTGTTGTCAATGATGGAAGGGTGGAAATTCAGAATCGTAACTATGGTCGATCTGGTTCAGGAAGTTCTTCAGGAAATTTTGGGAATGGTCAGAGGTTTAATAACAATGGAGGGTTCAGGAACAACTCAGGCTCTTCTCAGCAAAGGTTAGAACCAGTTGCAACTAGGAACTCAAACTCAGGGAATGCAGTGTGGTGTTATAACTGTAATGAACAAGGTCATATAGCGACAGCATGTCCTAAACCGAGAACTCGGGGTAGTAAGTTTCACAAGCAGGCATTACTCATGTCTCATCAAGATGAAAAAGATGGACATTTCCCTAAACAGGATAACAACTTCATGGCAAATGTGAACAATGATGATGACATGGAAGATCTGGAAGCCAATGCTGTTGTGATGCTTATGGCCAACATGCAGGAACTTCAGTTTAATGATTCAGGTCCAGTGTATGACACTGACGGCTTGTCTCAGGTACATGACCTCAATGCATGCCTAATACATGATATAGCCTCACCTTCTGCTTCTGAATCAGATATGGCGCAAGTTGTTCCATCTGACTCATCTTTATCTTCTCAAACAGATGAACAAATAAGCACAGTTGTCATATTTGATGATGACACAGTTGTTACATTTGATGATCCTATTGAGAATGATAAACATGATCATATAGAACAACATGAACCATCGTTTGATCCAGACCCTGACCTCATACTGTTATCCAAACAACTGAATGCTCAACAATTGCAAATAATAAAATGCAACGAGAAAAATAAAGCTTTAAAAGAAACAAATGCGTCACTTGCAAGAGATATTGAGTGTTATAAAATTCAACTTTCAAATCAGGAAGACAAGATTAGACATGCAAAAAGTTTTGAAAAAGCTTTTCAAGAATCTTACAACAAAGAGCAAGATCTTCAACACAAAATGCAAGATTTAATTGAGTCAAACGGAAAGTTGATTTCTAAATTCGAAAGTGAAAAGTTTGAACTGAAAATGCAAGTTGAACGTCTTCAAACAGTACTTTCAAAAACAGAAACAGAATTGTCCAGTTGCAAAAAGGATTTTTGTGAACATAAAATACGAAAAATGAAGTATATAGATAACTTACTCGGTGAGATTGTTGATCTTGAAAAACAACTCAAAGAATTTCGTAATATTGTTTACAAAACCGGGGGCTCTGTCACAACAATTCAGAAATTTACTTTATAACGGAGACCCGATAAAGGATTTGCACTTGGCGATTTCAAGTCAATGTTTCTTCACACATCATTCAAAGAAAATCCTAAGATTTACAGTATGGACCATATGCTTGATAATACGATTGTGCGTACTGTTGTTTTTGATACTGAGGATGAGGAAGAACTTGAAGACAAGAGTCGATCAAAAATGAGTTATGTTCAATATTGGACACCATATGATTATTCACAAGCTCCTCATATTTCTAAATCTTTTGTTCCTCAAAAGGAATTACCTGAGAAATCATGGTATGTCACTGAGTCATATGTTTCATCCTCTAATGCGGCCCCTGTCCAAACTGTAGCACAAATAAATGGTCCTTTACCATCATCCGGTGAAGTTACACCTTTACCTAAAAATTGTCGTGTCTTAAATTATTACAAAAATTTTATGGAAGACATCGAAATTTTGGAGGACACAATTGAACGTAATTCTGAAATAAAAATTGAAACTTTTCAATTCGCTTACGAGCGAGAAAAGAGAGATGTTTTTCAAAAACAAATGTTGCCAATTGTCAAACACCTTCGTCTCTGTGCTACACGTTGGGAACAGGAACTTCAAAACGAGGTCAAAACAATGATAAACGTTTTCAACTCAAATGAAAATGCGATTTTGGTTCAAAAGCAAAGAAATCGAATTTTAAAAGATGATCTTGATCGACTCTTGGAACAAATTCTCAATGCTGATATTTTGTCTGTTATCATGAATGATCTCTATAAATCTGGTACTTCTATGCTTATGGATGATCTTTGTGTTGATAATAATTTGTTGAATGTGGAAATAGAGACACTCAAACATGAAAATGACATGCTGAAAACAAAGAATGATGATGTGACAAAACAATTTTCAAAAGAAATTTGTCTACTCAAACAAAGGCTTGAATGGTGTCAAGCTCAAAGTATTGAAATGGAATTGAAACTTCAAAGTCAAAACAATTCAAACTCTTGTCAGCTTTGCAAAAACAATGAGTCTTTAAAAAGTCTGTGTCTCAAATACGAGAAAGAAATTGCGGATTTAAAAATTGAAAATGTCGAATGGCAACAAAACCGCGATGACATTAATTATTGCAACGTGAAACTTGAGTCTAAAATTCAGGATAAAAATCACATCATCATTGAGTTAAAAGAGAAAATTAAGCTACTTCAAAAAGGAAAGTTTGTTGACACTACGCTGATAGCACCAGGATTGTATCAATTGGAAAAAACTGCTAAAGGAAATTTTGTTCAAAACACTAATGTTGATAACTCCACTTCCACAGGACTAGTCTCCACTAATAGCGTTAGCAGACCCAAGCAAAAAAGTAACAAGAAGAATAGGATCTTGCAACGTAAAAGAGGACCACTAGAAGCTCAAGAAGTAGAAGATCAACTTAGGACTTTGAATAATACTCATGTTGCATCTGATTTAGATTTTAATCTGGCAAATTGTAATCAAAATCTAAATGTAACGAATGATGAACCTTTGAATGTTTTGAATATTAATGCATCTTGTGTGTTTTATTGTAAAAGCGTATCATCTGGTGATCATACAAAATGTATTGCTAATTCTCTTTTTAATCGTCATAAGAAACGTAGGACACGCATTCCTTCTAGGCCCACTACTGCCTCTAAGTCTATATTAGGAAAGCCGCCTTCTACGGTTTCTAATGAAGTTGAAGTTACCCCCATAAGTGAAGAGAACAAATCTAGGAACAAGCCCATTACTAGTGAATTCACCAAAAAGAAAGCAAGAACTAGTTGGAATTGGCAACGTTGGTTACAATATAAACCATACTTTAAATGGATTCCTAAATTGTTGAATACATGTGCTTCTAACCAACAGGAACCCACACTTTCTTTGGGTTCCACCCTTACTTCTGTTCCATCCGTGTCGTCTTCTTGTGATGCAGGTGGTACAGATTGTTCTCTGGATTGTTGATAGCGGATGCACCCGACATATGACAGGCAATCTCAAACTGTTAAACAACTTTGTCTCAAAGTTCATTGGTACTGTCAGGAATGATCATTACGCTTTAATCATGGGATATGGTGACTATGTCAGTGGGAACATTGAAATCAGTCGTGTTTATTATGTGGAAGGCCTTGGACACAACCTTTTCTCTGTTGGTCAATTTTGTGATGGGGATCTAGAAGTTGCATTTCGTGAGAAAACTTGTTTCGTTCGTGAGTTACAAGGAAACGATCTAATGTCTGGCTCACGTGGTTCTAATCTTTATACAATATCAATGTCAGATATGATTGCTACATCTCTGATATGTCTTCTCTCCAAAGCGGAATCGACTAAATCTTGGTTATGGCACAAACGTCTTTCGCACTTGAATTTCAAAACTATGACTGAACTTGCCCATCACAAACTTGTTGATGGATTTCCAAGATTCCGTTTTACCAAAGATCACTTATGTTCAGCCTGTGAACAAGGAAAAAGTACTCGGGCTCATTTTCCTTCTAAATCGGAGAACAGTACGAATCATGTTTTACAATTACTTCATATGGATTTGTGTGGACCGATGCGTGTTCAAAGTATCAACGGTAAATGCTACATACTTGTAATTGTGGATGATTACTCCAGATGGACATGGGTTTAGTTTTTACGAAGTAAAGATCAGGCTCCTTCAATGATCATCACCTTTCTTACTAAAATTCAAGTTCAGTTACGCAACACGGTACGAATAGTCAGAACTGACAATGGAACATAATTTAAAAATCAGACACTTCGGTCATATTATGAGAAAGTGGGAATTGAACATCAAACATCTATTCCTAGAAGCCTAGAACAGAATGGAGTTGTTGAAAGATACAACAGGACGTTAGTGGAAGCTGCTAGAACTATGTTGATTAATGCTCAATTACCAGATTACTTATGGGCGGAAGCTGTTTCAACCGCATGTTATACCCAAAACCGTTGCATGATCACAAAACGCCATCGCAAAACACCTTATCAAATCGTTCACAAAAAAAACCGAACATCGATTACTTTCATGTATTTGGAGCACTTTGTTATCCGAAAAATGATCGTGATTATTTAGGTAAACTTAAAGCAAAGGCTGACATCGAAGTGTTCGTTGGATACTGTGAAATTTCTAAAGGTTTTCGGATATGGAATCGTAGAACAAGAGAAATTCAAGAAACTATTCACGCTAATTTTGATGAACTCACACAAATGGTTTCTGAGCAACACAGCTTAGGACCCGAATTCAACCGTCTTAACTCTCCGGACTCTTCAGCTGAACCATTGCCCCTCAACCGCAAAGAATTGGAAACCTTGTTTGCTCCACTGTTTGATGATACAATTGAATACCGTTCTACTGAGGTCTCACCCAATTCCGCTGCTCAACCTGAAAATATTCAAGTACCTGACTCACCTCAACAAACTACAAGAACTGTTGAGAAAGACGGTCCTCCAATTGCATCACCATTTACAGCAGAACAAATTGCTTCCAACTCACGACAATCAGCTGAAGCTCCTGCACCACAATCAGTTCCACAACCCGCAGAGCATGATCCTAATGCATTCTTTAACCCACTTGCACCGACTCCAACATTTCCTGAAGTAGCTGAGTCGTCAACACGCAATTTGGATCCTGCTAACATGCGAGATACTTATCAACTACACCCTTCAACACACAAATGGACTCGAGATCATCCCCTAGTTCATATTATTGGCCATCCAGATGCACCTGTTATGACAAGACAACGACTTCACACTGATGGAGAAACTTGTATCTACGCACTCACAGTTTGTCAAGAAGAACCTAAGAACATTAAAGAAGCAATGACTTATGACAACTGGAATGAATCTATGCAAGAGGAATTTCAATAATTCATACGATTAGAAGTCTGGGAATTAGTTGAAAGACCTGACGGAGTCTTTGTCATCGGGTTAAAATGGATTTGGAAAAATAAGCTAGATGCAGAAGGCACAATCATACGTAACAAATCACGCCTGGTAACAAAAGGATACTCCCAACTAGAAGGAATTGATTTTGCCGAATCCTTTGCTCCAGTGGCTAGACATGAAGCTGTCCGGATCTTTCTGGCTTATGCAGCACATCGGAACTTGGTTGTTTATCAAATGGATATGAAAACAACATTTCTTAATGGAGAACTCCGTGAAGAAGTTTATGTTAGCCAACCAGACGGCTTCGTTGATCCTGAGCGTCCCAATCACGTTTACCGACTGAAAAAGGCACTCTACGGACTTAAGCAAGCCCCAAGGGCGTGGTATGACAAATTGTCTACTTTCTTGCTGGCCAATAAATTTTCTAAAGGTTCAGTGGATCCAACACTATTTACAAAAACCTACGGGGTGGACTTACTTGTTGTTCAAATCTATGTCGATGATATTATTTTTGCTTCAACAAAAAGAAGTTACTCTAATGATTTTGCAAAATTAATGAAAGATAATTTTGAAATGTCCATGATGGGTGAACTTTCGTTCTTTCTAGGACTACAAGTTCATCAATCACCCCGTGGAATTTTCTTAAATCAGTCCAAATATGCTCTAGAAATTTTAAAGAAACATGGAATGATGAGTTGTGATACTTACAATACACCAATGGGCTATACCACAAAACTAGATGATGACTTACATGGGACACTGGTTGACCCTACCAAATACCGTAGTATGATTGGGTCACTCATGTATCTCACAGCTAGTAGACCTGATATAGTATTTGTTGTCTACATGTGCACTCGCTGTCAGTCTAAACCAACTGAGAAACACCTCAGTGAGGTTAAAAGAATCCTTCGATACATAAAGGGAACCATTAACTTGGGAATCTGGTATCCGAAGGATTCTGGTTTTGAACTAATTGCTTTTTATGCTGATCATGCAGGATGTTTAGACACACGAAAAAGTACATCTGGTGGATTACAGTTTCTCGGAGATAAACTTGTGTCATGGCAATCAAAGATGCAGGACTGCACATCACTGTCGTCAACAGAATCTGAATATGTAGCTATGTCTGCTTGTTGTGCTCAAGTCATCTGGATGAGATCACAACTTAAGGATTATGGCTACCTGTTTAACAAGATTCCGATCTACTGTGATTCCAAAAGTGCCATTGCTATCTCCTGCAACACAGTTCATCACTGCAAATCCAAACAGATTGATCTCCGATATCACTTCATCAAAGAGCATGTTGAAAAGGGTACTGTTGAATTATATTTTGTTGGAACTGAGTACCAATTGGCGGACTTACTTACCAAATCCTTAGCACCATCAAGGTTTGCTAGTCTAGTTCACCAAATTGGTATGCGATGTTTGACTACAGAAGATCTGAAAAAGTTTTTAAAACACAATTGATCGTCAAACATCAAAACTATCTTTGTAAATATCTTTTCAAAAACAAAATAAAAAAATATAAAACCAACAAAAACACCAAAAGATTTTTTGTTCTTTAAAAAAAAAAAAAAAAAAAAAAAAAGCAAGTACAACCGCTCTTTTCAACACTATTTTTTTTATAAACATCGTCAAATATGCTCAAAAACAAGTGTTGAGGGGGAGGTAAAGTATTTTTTTTCAAATTTTCGTAATACTTACTACGTACTTGCATTTTACCAAAAATATTACATTTTATCCAAAATATTTGTTGTTTTATCAAATGAGATGCTTTAAAGATTTTTCGGGATACTCTCCTTGACCATTATAATAATTTTTTTTTTTTTTTTTTTTTTTTTATTTTTTGTAAAACATTGGTCTAAGGTCGAGGGGGAATAAAATTCCACAAGTTGTTCTTATCTTAAGATATGGTGTAGTTAACAAAAGTTAATATGAGAGTTAGTTAGGCATTAGGATTGAATGTAACATAAGGTTAAGGGGCCAAAGGTGTCAATATGTGAAACTTTTTTTTAACCTTAGTCAAAACTCATTTTTGACCGATCATTCAGTTCACTGACACACACATTGAATACTTTCACCAAACCAATCCACGACTCTTAATCAATCTATTAATCCGATCATCAATCTTCAAATCTGTAAGTACCACAATGTTTTGATCATGTTTCTACACTAAGGTTTTTAATTTCATCTTAATCCAACGGCTTAATTTTCCTTAATCGTTAAAATTGCTCTAGGGTTTTGCGTAAAATTGAACCCAGAAATGTCACACCCCCAATTTACCTGACTTGCAGCGGAATGGAATGCCTGGGGGTGTAACTGTCATAGCACCATAACAAGGAAATATTGAACGACCTAAAGTGTCGTTTGGAAAATACATATCGTTTGATTTATTTAAAAGCATCCAGTGCTACAAAACATAGGTCCCCAAACGTTGAAACGTTTACAGAAAACAAGTTCAGGAAATGTCAAACGATAATTTACACAAGTGCATGAAAAATCCAAAATGTAGTGCGTCATCCCTGGCACATCCTAATGTGACTCCATGCATGTAATATGATAATGCCTTAGTTACCTGAAAATACATTGCGAAAACGGTCAACACGAATGTTGGTGAATAATCATAGGTTTGTAAGTTAAATCGTATGTACATAAGCCACAAGTATAAAGTAAACCGACAAAAATGTCAAAATGCTACATTGTCTCTTAAGCTCATGACCCCGAAGCTAGACTTTGTAATGCCCCAACAGAGTGTTTACCAGACACTCACTTGATAAGACATGAAATGCATTCGTCCCGTTGGAGCAACCCAAACACGAATGGAGGCGTCACCCTCAATAGATCTATTCACTCACTCTCGCTTAGTACTAAAATTAACGGTCCATGATATTGAAAAGGGGACTTGTTATGATATGGTATAAAGGCAACTTAAGCAATGTATGGAATTTGTAATACTTGGGCATGTACGAAAGTAATTGATGCAATGTATTCTCCCCCGTGGGATTTGAAATCAAATAAGTAATTGAAAACGGGGCTATGAAAACTCACCTTAAGTGATGATACTTGAAATGAAATGAAGTGAACAACAATGATCGGTTAACTGCCGCAACCTAATATGAATGATGAACGATCTAATTTAGATCACCAAATGATGTTATGAATGTCCATGCTCATGTTCCTATACCACTCTATTCTTTGGAAAAACACTTGTGTTATCAAAATATATAATCCAAGAATTTGGAAAAATATTGCTATTAGAAAAATAAAATAAGCTAGTAGCAATATATATACTTATATATATATCGTATGTTTCCATGTTAGTGTTGAAATCTTCGGGTTGAAATCCTTGAAATAACGCCTTGTAGTGATAAAAATATACTTGTAATAACTAATACTTCATTAGTTATAAAATTGGGTACTTGGTATTATTTTTATAAATCTAGTTACTACGTAGTTTTGGCGTTAATATTTCTAGAAAATCTAGAATTTAGTACGTAGTGACTATTTTTGTAAATGTATATATATATATATATAGTGTTAAGATTAGTGCTTGGTTTGACATTTTGAAAACCTTTGAAGTCGTCTCTTCGACGTGAAAGTAACTCATGCCATTACATGTCTCAGCGGTTAATGAAAACGGCCCTTCAATTGACGTTACTTGAAAATATATACTTAGTACGTACTAACTTTTCTAGATTTAAAAGCTGTCACATTATAGTGTATATATATAGTTTGAAATGTGAGTATCTCGGTCGTTATAAGCTCGTTTCCTTCGTATTTTATGTCCACGGTTTCGTAAAAAAATATACTTGTACATTTTTAATAGCACGGTTCATTTAGGTTTCGCCAAACGCCTCAAATAGGCTGATGAATGTTTCCATTCAGCAACTATTTTTCCGGAAAATCAATTTTTGTCGTTAAACTCATAAAAATCGTATCTCCTTCGTTATTAACTTGTTTTTATCCCCGTTTTCGGCCACGGCTTCGTCTCGGAGTGTATTTTCTAAATATTTGGCCAAAAATAACCCAAAAGTTACTGAGTTTCCCACGTTTTCATTTTTCTTACAGCGGGTTTGTATATGTTGTAAAAATCATTTTCCAATGTTTAAGACTAGTCCAAAACTTCACTAAACCACTTTCAATCACCACAAATACTAATCTAATCCTACCATATACCTTCTTAGGGTATCATGGCTTCCTAAACAACCTCAATCATGCTAATCTATCAAGGATTCACTTAAATAGATTTCTAGGGTTTGAAACTTTGAGAAAAAAAATATAAAGAGTGGTATATAGCAACAAATGCATGAAAACCTTGAAATAAATCATATGAGCATGAAAGAATCATGGTAAAATCATAAAAATAATTTTTGTAAACTTACTTGAAAGATTGGGAAGCTTGTAGAGATGAAAACTTAGTAACCTTTGTGGTTTTTACTTCAAAACCTTAATTAGACCAACAATAGGGATTGATTGCACTTGATCTTATGAAAAATGATGGAGTATTGCTTGATCCTTGTGGTTAACGAGCAAAATGAGAGGAAGAGGATAAGATGAAAACTTTTCTTGCTAGTTTCTTTGATATAATAAGATTAAAGGTGTAAAAATATCTTATAAGTCATGGTAAGTATCTCTTGGTCAAAGCTAGTCAAAATATAAAGAGATAGGAAGGGGAGGGGCGGCAAGTTGGATGAAATGTGGGAAAGTAGCTCATTAATGCCTCATCTTGTAATTTATATGAGTTTATGTTGTGTTTGATTAGTTTAATTTGTGTTTTGGGTGTTACCGGGTACCGAGTTTTCTAGAAATAAATGTTCACGAAGTTAACCGGGACAAAATAAAGTCATAATAATGATAAAAATATGTTGAAAATATGTTGGGTACAATTACTGAGTGATCGGGTGATTATTGTTTAGTTTTCACGAAAACCGTCGTTTTATTCATAAGCGTACGTTATAGATAAAATAAATCTCCAAAATACTGGGTAACTGAATGTTATAAGTTTTATGATGTTAAAATAGATATAAAAATATGTCGGGACCATTGTGGGAAAATTTAGATATATTCGTCGTGTATAAACCGGGTGTTAACGTTTACTATAAATACTTATACGTAAAAACGTTAAATGTATCAAATATATAAATTTGAAAATCCTGAGAGTGGTATAACATGAAAATGCTGTTATGATGATATGCAGACTATCTCCAGTCCGTATGCAGTGTCCTTAACACTGATGAAATGAATTCGCACCTAAACCAATCCGGTTACGCGAATTTGAATACCCGTAAACTAAATTTACGATGAAATGAGTAATGCAAGTGAATAGTGAAAACTTTTCCGGAAATGAATAGTGTTCAGTGAATAGTAAATTTCCCAAAAGTTTCTCAGAATATCAAATTGACCTCGAAAACGATGAATAGTAAAACGATGAATAGTGTTTTGATGAATAGTGATTTATGAATAGTAAAAAGTCGAAGTTTGGGAAAATGACCTGAAACGGTAAATGACCTGAAATGGTGAGTTGTGACATCCGCCCACCCAAATAGGAATTCAGTCCCTGAATTCAGCTAGTGTTGGTCTCGGTAATAGGTTTGGTGAAAAGGTGTGGATACTTGCGTTGCATTTGGTCCTCTCGTTCCTAAGTAAACTCGGGTCCTCTTCGAGAATTCCAGCGAACCTTAACGATCGGAATTCTACTCTGCTTTAACTGTTTGACCTCTCGGTCCATGGTTTCAACTGGTTCCTCCACAAAGTTAAGTTTGTCATCTAACTGAATCTCTTCTAATGGTATAACGGATGACTCATCTGAAAGGTATTTCTTAAGGTTTGAGACAACTAATCCATACCGATAACAACGTCAAAACTTCCAAGTTCTACGGGCATAAGGTCTATATTGTATGGGTGATTTAGGAAATTGATGGTGCAACCACGGATAACGGTGTTGGTGTTAACTAAAGACCTATCGGCTAATTCAACAATATAGGGAATGTCTAAAGTAGTTGGTTCTATGTTAAGTAAAGGTGCAAATGCAATAGAAACATTCGGGTCCTGAATCAAATAAAATGGATGCATAACGATTATTAACGAGGAACGTACCCGTAACAACATTCGGGTCCTCACGGGCATCTTCTCCTCCCATAACATAAGCCCTTCCTCGAGCTACTCCTCCTTGATTTCCAGCTCCTTGATTCTTCCTCTTTGGGCACTCACCCCTAAAGTGTCCAATTTCTCCGCAGCCAAAACATGTTACTGGTGGTTTCTGATTTCCACCCAAGTTTGGATTCCAGCAATCCGTTGTGTAGTGACCAACCTTCTTACAGTTGCCACATGTATCTGGGCAACGTCCTGGGTTATGGTGTTTCTGACACTTATCACACTTGGGTAGATTTCCAGCATACCCTTTCCCTTCAGTAGGTCCTGCAGCATAGGCCCTTGCCACTTCTTGCCTCTTAGGTGGTGGCTGAATAGCATTTCCACCTTGGTTACCGTCAAACCTCCTTTTGTTGTTGTTATTGTTGTTTCGGTTATTGTTGTTGTTTGCAGCAGATTTTCCTTTCAACACTTGGACCATAAGTTTCTGAGTTATACGAATGGCCTCTTCCATTGTTTGTGGGTCGAAAGACATCACATCCCCTCGGATGCTTTCGGGTAATCCCCCAGTAAAGTTCCCCATCTTTTTCTCAGCGTCCGGAACCATAGTTGGACATAGTGTAGCCAACTCCTGAAACTTCCTGATATAAGTCTCAATATCATCTCCTTTAGTTACTAGCTGATAGAATTCTGTTTCCAACTTTTGCACCTCTGTACGAGGGCAAAACTTCTTAGTCATCAGCTTTTTGAATTCAGCCCAAGTGAGTTTGTAGGCATTCTCCATACCAATAGGCTGAGCATACGAATTCCACCAAGACATGGCTTCATCCAGCAGCATACCTGTAGCAAACTTTACCTTGTTAACCTCCTGACAACCACACATGAGAAAAACGTTCTCAGTCTTCTCAAACCAGCGGATTAAAGCAACCGCTCCCTCAGTGCCCTTATACTTGATAGGATCACTAATCTTGAAATCCTTCCAAGTACATTCACGCCTAGTAGTGGGTTGAACCACTTCAGTAGTAGGTGGAACCACAGCAGCCCTAGCAGCAACTTCAGCTCTCTCAGTCTCCAGAGCTTCTGCTATACTATCCCTGACCAACTTGCGGATAGCTGCTTGTGTCATAGCGGGTGTTTCTGATGTAGCCTTTGCTTTCTTTGGCGCCATACTTCTGATAAATAATAATCGACAACAACCATGAGAAAACTATAATATAAATAGTCATCGTACAAAAATATACGCCCACAACATGTATATATACAACCAAAACAAGTATAAATACAACCACGACATGTACGAGTACAACCACAACCTGTAATAAATACGTTAACCATAAAGAGCAACCATGAAACATCATAAATATAATCACAACACATGAATATAATACATGAAAATTTCGGCCTACATGGACCGATATATATATAGCACAACATTTCCAACATAGTAGAGTCGCACTTGATATATTTATTTGTACAACAACCAAAAGACTACAAGTTCTTGAACTACGTCCCACACCTCGGGACTAGGAAATAGTAAAAGCTAATATAATACCAGTCTATGCCTAGGCTCCTCCAGGTGCTCTAGATGGTCCAGGCTCTCCCCTCAAGCGGCGAATCTCACGATCCATCGCAACCACGATCTCCTCAAGATGCTCAACTCGTAACTGAAAAGAAGCATCCCTGCGCTCCAAAATAACCAACCTCTCTCGAAGCAATGCCAACTGGTCTACCTACTCCCACTGAGTCTCCTGTGTCGCCTGAGCTCTATCTCGAATCTCAGGTAACTCATCCCTAAGTAGCTCAATCTCCTCCTGGTGCCTCAACTGTCGTGCCTCGAGTCCATGGTATGACACATCAATACCAACCCTGCCCTGAACCAAATCCTCAACCTGCTCCTCGACAGTCTCAAGTCGAGTAGTAATGATCTCATCAACTCTATACCCCAACCTATCGACTTGCTCCTGCTGAGCACCCATCTGATCCTCTAATGTGACGGCTGTAAGGCTCCTAGCTGCAGCCGCTCTAGAACTCTCACCTATGTGGTATACTGGTGGTGGTGAAAAGTCAGCAGTCTCAGTGGTAGGTGAATCTGGAGTGGTAAACCTTGCGCGCTTCCTGAGCGGCAAGAGTGAGGTGGATATAGGGGTAGCAGTGGGTATGGCTGGTGGTGGTGGTGTAGGCACAGTAGGACTAGGGAGGGTCCTATAAGTAGATGTAGCATAACGAACTCTCTTCCTAGCAGTCTGGATAGTCTTATCCCTAGGAAACATAAGTCTCGGCTCTGAATGGATAGTAGTAGTAGGAGATGATGTGTCTATGGGTACACGGGTGACATCAAGTGGTACAGTAGGATGGACATGAGGAGTAGGAGCCGTCTCCTCCTCCTCGAAAGGCTCGGTGTCATCATCTGATGCCAAAAGTGGCAACTCAGGTGTAGGAGAAACAAGTGGTGAAAAAGCAGTGGAGGACATAGAGCCCTCATCATCGGAATCTGATATGGTGTAAAGTATGACAGTGTTTGGATTCGAAGACATGACTCTGTGATAATCAAGGTGAAATAAAAATAAATAACTCGTAATGAAATCACCATAAACAATGAACATGCACTTCTGATGAAATGATGAGATGCTATGATAATGTGGTTATAGTCTAGGGTCAATGATACATCCTAGTTCTCTATAACCTTAGCTCTGGTACCAATCTGTCACACCCCCAATTTACCTGACTTGCAGCGGAATGGAATGCCTGGGGGTGTAACTGTCATAGCACCATAACAAGGAAATATTGAACGACCTAAAGTGTCGTTTGGAAAATACATATCGTTTGATTTATTTAAAAGCATCCAGTGCTACAAAACATAGGTCCCCAAACGTTGAAACGTTTACAGAAAACAAGTTCAGGAAATGTCAAACGATAATTTACACAAGTGCATGAAAAATCCAAAATGTAGTGCGTCATCCCTGGCACATCCTAATGTGACTCCATGCATGTAATATGATAATGCCTTAGTTACCTGAAAATACATTGCGAAAACGGTCAACACGAATGTTGGTGAATAATCATAGGTTTGTAAGTTAAATCGTATGTACATAAGCCACAAGTATAAAGTAAACCGACAAAAATGTCAAAATGCTACATTGTCTCTTAAGCTCATGACCCCGAAGCTAGACTTTGTAATGCCCCAACAGAGTGTTTACCAGACACTCACTTGATAAGACATGAAATGCATTCGTCCCGTTGGAGCAACCCAAACACGAATGGAGGCGTCACCCTCAATAGATCTATTCACTCACTCTCGCTTAGTACTAAAATTAACGGTCCATGATATTGAAAAGGGGACTTGTTATGATATGGTATAAAGGCAACTTAAGCAATGTATGGAATTTGTAATACTTGGGCATGTACGAAAGTAATTGATGCAATGTATTCTCCCCCGTGGGATTTGAAATCAAATAAGTAATTGAAAACGGGGCTATGAAAACTCACCTTAAGTGATGATACTTGAAATGAAATGAAGTGAACAACAATGATCGGTTAACTGCCGCAACCTAATATGAATGATGAACGATCTAATTTAGATCACCAAATGATGTTATGAATGTCCATGCTCATGTTCCTATACCACTCTATTCTTTGGAAAAACACTTGTGTTATCAAAATATATAATCCAAGAATTTGGAAAAATATTGCTATTAGAAAAATAAAATAAGCTAGTAGCAATATATATACTTATATATATATCGTATGTTTCCATGTTAGTGTTGAAATCTTCGGGTTGAAATCCTTGAAATAACGCCTTGTAGTGATAAAAATATACTTGTAATAACTAATACTTCATTAGTTATAAAATTGGGTACTTGGTATTATTTTTATAAATCTAGTTACTACGTAGTTTTGGCGTTAATATTTCTAGAAAATCTAGAATTTAGTACGTAGTGACTATTTTTGTAAATGTATATATATATATATATATATATATATATATATATATATATATATATATATATATATATATATATATAGTGTTAAGATTAGTGCTTGGTTTGACATTTTGAAAACCTTTGAAGTCGTCTCTTCGACGTGAAAGTAACTCATGACATTACATGTCTCAGCGGTTAATGAAAACGGCCCTTCAATTGACGTTACTTGAAAATATATACTTAGTACGTACTAACTTTTCTAGATTTAAAAGCTGTCACATTATAGTGTATATATATAGTTTGAAATGTGAGTATCTCGGTCGTTATAAGCTCGTTTCCTTCGTATTTTATGTCCACGGTTTCGTAAAAAAATATACTTGTACATTTTTAATAGCACGGTTTATTTAGGTTTCGCCAAACGCCTCAAATAGGCTGATGAATGTTTCCATTCAGCAACTATTTTTCCGGAAAATCAATTTTTGTCGTTAAACTCATAAAAATCGTATCTCCTTCGTTATTAACTTGTTTTTATCCCCGTTTTCGGCCACGGCTTCGTCTCGGAGTGTATTTTCTAAATATTTGGCCAAAAATAACCCAAAAGTTACTGAGTTTCCCACGTTTTCATTTTTCTTACAGCGGGTTTGTATATGTTGTAAAAATCATTTTCCAATGTTTAAGACTAGTCCAAAACTTCACTAAACCACTTTCAATCACCACAAATACTAATCTAATCCTACCATATACCTTCTTAGGGTATCATGGCTTCCTAAACAACCTCAATCATGCTAATCTATCAAGGATTCACTTAAATAGATTTCTAGGGTTTGAAACTTTGAGAAAAAAAATATAAAGAGTGGTATATAGCAACAAATGCATGAAAACCTTGAAATAAATCATATGAGCATGAAAGAATCATGGTAAAATCATAAAAATAATTTTTGTAAACTTACTTGAAAGATTGGGAAGCTTGTAGAGATGAAAACTTAGTAACCTTTGTGGTTTTTACTTCAAAACCTTAATTAGACCAACAATAGGGATTGATTGCACTTGATCTTATGAAAAATGATGGAGTATTGCTTGATCCTTGTGGTTAACGAGCAAAATGAGAGGAAGAGGATAAGATGAAAACTTTTCTTGCTAGTTTCTTTGATATAATAAGATTAAAGGTGTAAAAATATCTTATAAGTCATGGTAAGTATCTCTTGGTCAAAGCTAGTCAAAATATAAAGAGATAGGAAGGGGAGGGGCGGCAAGTTGGATGAAATGTGGGAAAGTAGCTCATTAATGCCTCATCTTGTAATTTATATGAGTTTATGTTGTGTTTGATTAGTTTAATTTGTGTTTTGGGTGTTACCGGGTACCGAGTTTTCTAGAAATAAATGTTCACGAAGTTAACCGGGACAAAATAAAGTCATAATAATGATAAAAATATGTTGAAAATATGTTGGGTACAATTACTGAGTGATCGGGTGATTATTGTTTAGTTTTCACGAAAACCGTCGTTTTATTCATAAGCGTACGTTATAGATAAAATAAATCTCCAAAATACTGGGTAACTGAATGTTATAAGTTTTATGATGTTAAAATAGATATAAAAATATGTCGGGACCATTGTGGGAAAATTTAGATATATTCGTCGTGTATAAACCGGGTGTTAACGTTTACTATAAATACTTATACGTAAAAACGTTAAATGTATCAAATATATAAATTTGAAAATCCTGAGAGTGGTATAACATGAAAATGCTGTTATGATGATATGCAGACTATCTCCAGTCCGTATGCAGTGTCCTTAACACTGATGAAATGAATTCGCACCTAAACCAATCCGGTTACGCGAATTTGAATACCCGTAAACTAAATTTACGATGAAATGAGTAATGCAAGTGAATAGTGAAAACTTTTCCGGAAATGAATAGTGTTCAGTGAATAGTAAATTTCCCAAAAGTTTCTCAGAATATCAAATTGACCTCGAAAACGATGAATAGTAAAACGATGAATAGTGTTTTGATGAATAGTGATTTATGAATAGTAAAAAGTCGAAGTTTGGGAAAATGACCTGAAACGGTAAATGACCTGAAATGGTGAGTTGTGACAAGAAAGTTGTTGAGTTTATGGTTAAATTTGTTAGTGGGAAATGTTCTTAGGATGATACTAAACACGTTTGTGAACTCCAATCATACCCAGAAACTCCAATTGATTGATTTCGAATCTAGGGTTCATGCGTGGATTTAGGGGTTCTTGATTTAGGATGTTTAGAGTCTAATTGTTGATGGGGATTGTGTTCATATATGCCTAGGAACTCAATTGTGTGGTTTAATTGCTTTAAAAACAACTCAGGATCTTGAATCGTGGATTTAGGGTTCGAACACACTAGCAGTTATGAACTCTTGATTTTGTGGATAATTGTTGTTATAAATTGGTCCACATGTCCCTTTGCATATGTATATCACTTCCCTATGTCCTAAATCTACCCAGTAACATGTTTGTATCAGATTATGATTAGTGGTTCATACGATCCTACGCGTAAGATAGGATAAAGGCATGTTTACGCGTAAAATTGTGTGTCTTAAGTGTGTTGGAATGAATTGAATGAAATATTGATCAGTGGTTGTGTTTAACACTTTCAGGAATTAAAAGACACAATTTTCAAAGGTGAATTTTCGATAAAGACGATTCTACGCATAAGTTACTCATCCTACGCGTAAGATTAAATCTTACGCGTAAGATTCGACACGTTTGAAAAACTTGTCTTGGATAAGACAATGTTTATGCAAAAGATATTATCTTACGCATAAGTTGTTTCTTACGCATAAGTTATAAACTTACGCATAAGTCAAAACTTACGCATAAGTTATATCTTACGCATAAGGTTTAATCCTTTGCATAAGCTCCAATCTTACGCTTAAGATTAATCCTACGCATAAGATTGAGCCTACGCATAAGATTAATCTTACGCGTAACATATAATGTTATGCGTAGATTTTGCTCTTACGCCTAAGTTCATTTCTTACGCATAAGTAATGTTATGCGTAGGATTTCCAACTTACGCGTAACATTGCCTAAATTCATGAAATTTGTCTAAGTGTTGTAAAATTTCAAAAGTGTAAACTCTTGTAATGATTAACTTATGTTTTGACTAGATTGTTATAAGTTTCTACTAAGTGTTAACTTCTAAAACACAAGTTTATAATATAACAACAGTTTTAACACAAAACACCCACTGATCAATTCAAAAAATCTGGATAATCATGTAATTGAATGTCTGAGCTAACAAAGTATATCATTGCTATGTTTGTGTTTGTTCATGATCAATTCAGATGGCACAACATAATGACATTCCATATGGACCAGAACCTGAACCAAAACTCTCATGGGAAGAAACCTTTCCTGAGTATTACTCCAGAAAGATAGGCAAGAACAACTTAAGAATCAATTTCAACAAAATCACGTGCAATGAATCTTCATGCATTGTAGCAGTGGATGCTCTCCTCTATCACCCGAACAAAATCCTGTTCACCAAGTCAGCATCAGTGGCTTGCTTCTACATACACCAATTTTGGCACACACTTCAGCTAGACCTTGGGGAAGAGTCCTTCACTTGCATGCTTGACAAGAGACAAGTTTCTGTGGACATAGACACTCTTTGTAATGTTCTTGGTTTACCCGAACTTGGCCAAGAAGAAGAATACGATCCAGTACCTAATGAGGAAGATCTCATAGAATGGTTACGGGATATTGGTTACGATGAATCAGAAGAAGTAGTGACAAGACACTCTAGGGTCAACATCAGATTTCTTCCACAACCATGGAGAACACTGTACATCCTGATTGCTAAGTCTCTATCTGGCAGAGACACTGGTCATGAACACCCCAAGCTCCAACACCTCAAACTCTTCTGGGCTATGGCAAACGTCAAAAAGGTGGATTATGCTAGTATCATTTGGGAAGTCCTTGTGTGGCACATACAACACAAGACTACCAATATTCCATTTGTTCGTTTCACCAAATTACTCATCGAAAGCTTCCTTCGTGAGTATGACGATATTCCATAAAGACTGGATGATGAAGCCAAGCACACTTTCAGAAATGAAGACACTCTCAGACAAATTAAGAGACTTGACACCAGCACTCGTAAACAAGGAAAACCTTTTCCCGCTTGTCTCTTGAATGATAAAGTGAAGCTGTGTAAGAATTACAAGTACTACGTTCAAGCTCTCAATGAAGACAAAGTTGGTTTCTTGGACGAAGTTATTCTACCGTCGTTCATGCAGAAGAAGGGGAAGAAAGGTAGCAAGTCTGGGAGCTCTGGTAGTTCTACCAAGTCTAAACAAAAGAGGGGTACACTCAAGTTCAAAATTCCAGTCAAGAAACCTGAATCCATTCCTAAACCCACACAACCACCTTCTCCAAAACCGTCTGACTCAGAAACTGAATCCGACGAAGGTCCAGTTTATAGGGAAGCCTATGCAAACATCGACAAGAAGGTTAATCTTGAAGATATTGATGATAGGGACATGACTTTCGAAGATTGGGACAAAGACATTGATGAATTTGCTGATAATGCTGAATACCCAACAAATCTCAATCAAAGACCGCTTACTGAAGCAGACACAAAATTGGAAGAAGAAAGGATCAGGAAAGAGAAGCTGAAGGAACCAATGACTACTGAACAAGAATCTACTCACTCAAACATAGGCCTTTCAGTAGAAGAAGAAAATGAAAGAGCTCTTAAGTTGGGTCTCCTCCACAGCAAGAGAGATGCATTCCAAGAAGATCAACCTCCACCTCATTTGTTTTCTCAAACAAACGAATCAGGCGGATCTAGCAGAATTCCTGAGTCTACTACAGGAACCAATGCTGCTTTGATTGTCTATGAAACCCCCACAGTATCACCTACAGAAGTAGATATGCTTAATGCTTCAGCAACTGGAGAAGAGGAAGAGGAGGACCCTATGGATACTGATGCTCCATATCTTTTGACCATGGAAGAAATGGAACTCAGAGAAAGGGCTCAAGAAGAAGAGTTAAAGAGAAAGCAAGAAGCTGAAGAGGCTAGGCTTGAGGAACTAGCACAAGCCAAATTGGAAGAAACTATTCATATGGAAGAAAGCAGAAAGGCTGAAGAGGCAGCCAAACTGGCAGAAGATAAGTTAAGAAAAGAAGAAGAAGCCAAGCTTGCTGAAGATCTTAGGCTTAAGGCAGATGCAGCCAAATTAACAGAAGAATTAAAGCTTAAGGCCGAAGCTGACAGACTGGGTGAAGAACAAAGATTGCAAGAGGAAGCAGCCAAAGTTAAGAATGTTGAACAACCCGAATCACAAAGAGGAGATGATAAGGACGTAACCACTCACATTGAATCTTCACAATCATCACCTCCAGCATCCGAATCTACCCATGACGAATCAATCAAGAAACCCGCAAGTACAAAAGCCTCTGCTGCATCCAAGTTGATTAAGAAAGCTTTTAGAAGAGTTCATGATAAGAAGAAAAGCAAATTGGAAGATCGAGTTGAATCACTTGCAAGTCAAGTTGCTGAATTGACAAAGCTTAACACAAATGTTCAGGAGCTGCAAGAAAAGGTTGACACCTTCTTAGCTAAGGATGTACAAGAAAACTTGGAAGCCACATTAGCGGCTCAAGCACATCAGTACATGGAACAACACTTAGTTGCTGAATTAAAAGAGTTGTTGGCACCTATGAGAGATGAACTCACCAAGTTTGTAGAACAAGCAGTCAAGAATGTGATCAGATCTACCTCATTTACTCTTCGAGCTGACAAATCAACTTTACCACAACCGGGGTTATCAATGGACGAATTAGAAACCCAGCTCTTAGACAAATTGGCAAGTAAGTTCACATTGTCACCTGAAGAAGCTAAAGTCCTGGAAGCTTTGAAAGCCAAGATGTCTAAAGAGACCTGCAGCACTGAGGCCGATAAACTGAAACGTCCAAGAGATGATGAAGATCAGGATCCTAACTCTCAGGCAAAGAAACAAAAGCAAGCTGAAGGACCCTCATCTCAACCAAAAGAACCGGTCATTCCTCCAACTACAACAACATCTACATAACAACCCGAGGCATCTGGTTCCGGTCCTAAAGCCCATGACCACTATGAATACACAGGCGGAGACGAGATTCCTCAGACCGATGAAATACCAGAACCGTCATCTACTAAGAAGAAAGAAAGGAAACGAAAACATCATCAGCACAAACCGGACACCTCTTCAAAAGGCACAGAACCCAAGAAACCGAAAACCATTCTCAAATGGCTTGACGAAGACGAAACTGCCGATTACTCCTGGTTTGACAAGATGATTAATTCGCAACCGCCACTTGCAGACGATCAAGAACCTCTCAATGGTCGAACAGTGGAATACGCTCAGTTGATTCAACATAAGTTTCATATGAAAAAGATGAACAAGAAAGAGCTACGAAGAATCAAGAATGATGCATTCAATCTTCTGAAAGATCGGTCTGCTAACTCCATCGAACTTGAGTATCATCTAGAAAATATTGCTCGAGCTATGTCAAGCAATATTGACTGGATCAATCCTGAATCTCATGTCGATCCGGTCACAAGGAAAACAGCACCATACATTACTGACTGGTCCAAACCACTGCCTATGATTGGGAAGCCAAAATAACCCAAGATCCCTTACAAGTTCTTCTTCAACAACGACTTGGAATTTCTATAACACGGCAGCAAGATTGAGAAGAAGTACGCCACATCACTTACCTTCCTCCCTGAAGCCAGATACCTCAACAATGCCATCGAAGAAGAAGCCTCTAACTTGCTCATCGATAAAGTTGTTGACTATGACCGGAACGCACTCTATGGCATACATCATTGGCCAGATAACCGGGCACAGTATTATCGAAGCAGCAGACTCAATCAGACGATGGGTAATGTGACAAGTGAGTTGAAGATAGTCTCAATTCAGTTCATTTCGATAGTCTCTCACTTTGGGTACCCCTTCCTCAGCAAAATTGTACTCAAAAGACTTGATGAAAAAGAGTACGAGATTTCCGAGTCAGACTTTCCATGACTACTCATAAACGACATAGAAGATATGTATCTTCTCATTCAAGGAAAGCTTTGCAATTTACCCAAACCTATGCAGCTTTCCTTCATCACAGCTCTCCTAATCTACATCAGACAAATAGTCATCAGAGAAAGAGTAGAAGATCTTCAACTGGGAGTGGAAAGTTATCAGAAGAAGCTGAATCTCACCAAACCTAATCTGTTCAACATCCCCAACCTTCAACACCTATCTCAATACTCCTTGATCAGGCATCCGGCATTTGGTTTCACATACCGCAGTGTAAACGGTCGTAACTACTTCATGGCCTATGAAGAAATCCACAAGTTCTATGATGAAACCCTGAAGTTCGTCAGAGACGGAATCAAAAGCAGATTAGATGACATTGCACAAGGTAAATCCAAAAGGTGGAATACCGATGAGGCCAGGGAAGCTCGCAGATTCATTACAAGGATTGAGAACCGGTTGAAGCGTAGGGATCAGTTCAGGAGATTAGAAAGCTGTGTTGGAGGCAGACCTGGATTTCCGTTGTTGACATTTCAGAGACCAGAATGGTAGCAAATTTGTAAGAAATTGATTTGACATGTCAAATTACTATTCTTCATAATGGCTTGTGCACGTATTATAGTGCACAACCCGAACTTGTAAAGAAAGGACCCTGAGGTACGCATCAGTGCCTCAATCCTAATATAAGGAGCGAAGGCTTCTTACTTTTGAGTAGAATTAATCTAATGTTTTATGATTTTTCATAATTCTGCTCAAAAGGACAAGTATTTCACCTCAATAAGACCTAATCACTTGTTGAGGGGGAGCACTTGTCAAAAACAAAATACTTTGTTCTAAAAAAAATCAAAAGTTCTTGGTGAATCTCCCCATAAGACTCAAAAAGGCATATTTTAATCTAAAAGGATTGTCGAAAACATCATGTTATATGCTCTTTTTGAGGGGGAGAAAATGAAAAAGTGATTAAAATATGGGTAGTCAAAAGGATAAAAGTTGTTTCATGTGCGAGCTAGACTCAGAATTGACCCAGGAATTGACGAGACAATAAAAGTTAGTAATATCGAAAAGACTTATCCTCGACGGGTAACAACATCAAGTTAGTTTCTAGAGCTAGTTGTCACCTAAAAGCTGACAATGGAACTCTTTAACTAGCCATGTAAGCGTGTCTCGAAAAGGATTTGTCTTAGTAGAAATGTACCGTCTCGAGAAACTTTTTGTGGACTTGACCAGGCCGGGTAATAACTTCAAGCTAGTTTAACTAGTGATGTAAGCGTGTCTCGAATCGGTCTTGTTCACTGAAAGTGGATCAATTCAAAATGCTTGCTCCTCCCTCATGTGCAAATTTATTAAATACTCATGAGCACATGTGAAGGGGGAGCCCTTCAATAAGTGTACACAAAACTCTCAAAGTGTTAACCAAAATATTTGATTATCACAAACACTTTGAGAGATTTTCAATCAAAGGTTTCCTGGCTACTGTCGGTTTATCAAGGAGTTATAAGGTGATTAAGATAGGAATAACCGTCCTATGATCCGCCAGAGCCAGAGGGATCTACCCAAGGACATCTCCCATAGTTAGAATTAGAAGTCCTTAGGTATGATACGAAAAAAAAGGAGAAAAGAATGAAAGAGAAAGAAGGGGTTGAAGAATTAAAAAGAAAAGTAAAGAAAAGGGTGAAAAGAAATAGCCCTCCATATTTTCACCCTTAGGGCAGACACCGGGTTCAATACGTATGCTACTGGTTGTTGCAAAAGACAACACCGGTATTGAAGATAAAGTCGTCATGGACCCAGTGACGCAATGCACTAAACCTTCTTAACCACTCAAGTTCTCTTAAAAGAGCTTGTTTCATTCTCATGGGGAACCAGTGTAATCTATCAACTTATCTCTTAGAGATGGTTGATATTGAAGCAGGAGACCCGTCCCTAGTCTCCGCATAGGAAACCTAAGTGTGCACTTATAGAGTCTAGAGCCTTGAGATACATCAATGATCTCTTAGGAACACTTAGTATTTCTACAACTGGTGTTCTACATCAATGGACACCAGCTGTAAATTATCGAGTCCTTCGCAGATCTTAGCAATCTGCCAAGAACGTTTATGAGAGGATTACATATGTATTTCTCAATGATTGAATGGAAACTCCTGCCAGGGTCAACATCAAACAGCCCTGACAGCAGGTCACTTCGGTAACCCCACAAGGGTTACGCTTAATGTTTGCTGTGGTTCCATAGCGGTCTACAGTCGTGGAGTGATCCCCAGCGACTAACCCAGTCATTGAGCTACTTAGTAGGTCTCGTAAGCTCCTTCGGGAGTATTTGATATGGGAACGGCCTTGATAAGGATTAGAAGGAGTCTTCACACTATGCTGTTGACGAACTCTAATTCCTTATCTGTAAGTACCGGTTATTTATTGCTAATTGTTTACTTGCAGGTACCTCACCTCCATGATGGTAGATTCCAACATACTCATACATACATCTTGAAGCAAATGATAGCTCCCCCAAAGATCTTAGCACCACAAAGTTCAAAGAAAGATTCTACGCCAATAAGAAGAATCTACAAAGTATAAAGACTAAAGATCTTAGAATATGGAAAGGAACTTCGTGCACATGAAAGTCTAAGTCCAAAAGATGTATGAGTATGTTGGAATGGCGGACAACCACCACAGACGCAGGAGTGACGAATCGCAGACTACTTCATAACACAATCACTACATCATCACCTAAGAACAAAGACATAGAGCAAAGTGCATTTATTATACAACATTTTTTGAAGACGTCTAAAGTTTTACATGTCACAAGTCAACGAAAAAGATGAAGACGTCAAGCAACCGTGATGACCGACCCTTAGGGGGAGATTGTTGGGAACATACTTTTGTATTTTAGTCAAGTCTCGGTCATTACCTTTTGTAATAGGTTGCTTAGTTATTTATTTCACTATGTTTATGTTACTAGGCTTAAGTATGCATGTCCATGGGCCTTGAAATCCCACGTTTAAGATGAAAGAGGGAGGAAGGGAGTGTTGCCCTACTCCTCCCCTATATATACTAAGCTCATGTAAACATTAATGTTGTTGGTTATTTGAATATCTTAAGGAAACTCTTGCAATTACTTTTCTCTCATTCTTATAATCAACCATCTCTTATTCTCATCTCATTTCTTATACTTGTGTTTACAAAATGGTGACCTAACACTACCTTTCTAGGATTTCTTAATTTAGATTGGCAATTTAAAAAGGGAGCTGATAAATTCACGACTCTATTTGATAAATCCACAGCAATTGAATATGCAATTACATTTATGCCCTCACACTTCATATATTCATATCCCCTGTTTCTCTCTACGCGTTTCCGTTCCCACCATTTTTAACGTCCTCGTGGCCATACTTTTATCACCTACTCTTATCTCGATCCAACTCTAATTGCGTCAAGAGTATATCTGTAGTCAAATACTCGAATTAATATGTATCTATACTACATATAAAGCATGAATGACTCTCTTTCTCCAAAATTTTAAGACTTACAAGAAATTAAGCATGGTTTACAACACTTTAATGCACCTAATTTTCAGAATTACAACAAAGTAAGCATATTGTACAACAAAATAAAGCATGGTGTCATTTTAAGACCAAAATTCTATCAAAAAACATTAATGCTATTAAAAACACCCCTTCACAAAAAATTACAACCATTTAAGCACAATGTACAATAGCTGCAACCAAATAAGCATAGTGTACAACAAAATAAACATGGTGTAATTTTCGGACTTACAACATTAATGCTATTAAAGTGGTCAATGTTATTAATGACAATAATGACAATACTTACAAAAAAAGAAACATAGTGTACAATACTTTAATGCACATAATTTTCATACGTACAAGACAAGAAGCATAGTGTACAACAAAACAGCACAGTAATGCTATTTACAGTTATTAAAACACCTCTTACATAAGAAATACAAATTATCAAGCATATTGTACAACCAAATTAAACACAATTCTTGCATTACATTTCACTACTACAAATAATAAAACATATTACGTATACAAATATTCAGGCCCGAATAGGCGCAATGAGCTTGAGCCCGAACGGGCACGGACCAAACGGGCTCGAGCCCAAACAGGCCAACGGGTTCGAGCCCGAATGGGCACGGGCTATACGAAAGTCAAAAAGAACATAATAAACCAAAATTCATTATTCATCGAAAATTTTTATTTCAGGGTACCCGCCGCTGCAACGCGCGGGTACCCTGCTATATTACACTTATATATGAAGTCTCACTTTCGTTCTTATTATTATTCAATTGTTTAATAATGAGAAAACTCTAGTCTATGAACGCTCATATCTTAAACTACCAATGACATTAGAAAGACGGTTTATAGATTCATAGGTGTGATCGAGATTGGTTAAGTTTCAATATGATAGGGTGACGAATATTGGTACCGAATTGAAGATATCGAAAATCAAACTATATCGGAACCGAAACAAGCCTGAAATCATCTTTTGTTTAAAACCGAACCAACCAAATGAATTGAGGGCACCGATGCACCGTAACCTAAATATTGAAGCAACCAAATGAATTGAGGAAACCATATGAATACCTGTACAATCTGATATGAGTTTGTTTATTAAACCGGCCCGTGACTAGTTATTCATGTATGTGTTACTATGAAATTAAACTACAAAGTTAGGATGAAACTAATCCGGGACTAGTTATAAATATTATTTATTCTGTTGATAAATGTTAATCTTTGTGATTACACATCATTTGGTACACTCTTTGCTCAAGAGGTTCTGTAAGATCTTATAGTCAAGAGGTGTTTAAAAGTTAAGATTCAAAGTACATTCTTAAGTCTTAATTATATCTGAAGAAAGACTAGCAAGGTTAGGATGAAACTAATGCAACGGTGATGTAAAAAATGGTGGGTATAAATATAACGAGAAAAATCGGGTATACAGTGGAAAAAAGAGTAGATGAAGTGGAAGGGTATGGATGTAATAGCACTTTCAATTGTCGTGGAATTATTAAATTATGCCGTAGATTTATCAGCTCCCATTTAAAAAGTATCTGTATTTAAATATCCAAAAATTTAATTAAAATTTATTAAAAGGTTAGGTTTATGAAATGTCAGAGCTCATATAAAACATTTTTTAAAATTATAAATATTTGGATATATATATATATATATATATATATATATATATATATATATATATATATATATATATACACACACACTAGCTTCATGACCCGCCCGATGGGCGGGCGAGCTTTATGTGATATTTTTTTATGATTCATAATTTAAATACTTAGATAGTTAAATCTAATAGGTTTTCGAACATAAATGGATTCATGTATTTAGGGCATCATGAATATATTGGCATATTATAAATAGATCCAAAAAATCAATCTAAATGAAAAGGCATATATTTGAAGAATAAAATGTGAGACATAACATAATACATAACTAATTATATATAATTCATTCATTATACCGAATTTTAAATTTCTTGATTTTTATGGTTCATAAACTTAAAAGGAAAAGGGTGAAATAACGTATTCGGTTTCAACAATACAAAAAAAATTTAATTTTCATCGTCACTAAAAAAGTCGACTACAGGCATGTAATCATCGGTTATGTCATGCCTAGCTTTACGTACTTGTTTCATTAGTGCATCGACATTTTATTTATCTTCGACATCAGCTTATTCCAAGTGCCGTTATAATATAAATAGGCATATCTTATTCAATTAATAAAAAAATATCCTTTTCAATAAATAATTAATTAAAAAAATGCTTTTCGAAATCCAAATATATTAAAAAAAAAAAGTTAATTAAAAATATGCAAAAATGAATATAATTTCATATTTGTTAACTTCATACATTCATAGCTTATGAAAAACTTATTTGTATACAACGTCGTTGGTGTAATTTTTAAGTTTACTATCTTCATCACAACCCAGTTGCACCAAAACTCGTATGCACCACAATGTTTTAGATATTTGTGCACGATAATCCATTTTGATACGACAAAAGATTGTGGATTGTGACTCAATATTTGTTTTATGAAGTTAAAAAGAGTAATTGAGCCATAACAATTTAAGACTATATTTGTTTTAATGAATAATGCAAGACAATTGGAAAGTTAACTTGTGAGATTGCCATCGAATTGAAAGAAGTGCCGTCACTCATCCTTTGGACATTTGCAATCAACTTGTGAGCTGTTTTCCATAATTAAATATAAATAAAACCAATAAAATGTAGCGCAAATGACACTAAAATTTATAAAAATATACAGCCTGACTTTCCTATGAATATTGTTGCTTTTTTCCTCTTTGATACTGTTGAATCTGTTATTTTTAGGCTAACACTCAAACTGCTTAAATACTTAATCTTAGGTCACCATTTTGTAAACACAAGTATAAGAAATAAGATGAGAATAAGAGATGGTTGATTATAAGATTATGAAGAGTGAAAGAACAAGAGTTTCATTAAGATATTCAAATAACCAACAATATTCAAGGTTACATAAGCTTAGTATATATAGGGGAGGAGTAGGGCAACACTCCCTTCCTCCCTCATTCATCTAAAATGTGGGCTTCAAGGCCCATTGGACATTAATACATAAGCCTTGTAACATAAACATAAAGAAATAAATAACTAAGCAACCTATTACAAAAGGTAATGACCGAGACTTGACAAAATACGAAAGTATATTCCCAACAATCTCCCCCTAAGGTTCGGTCATCACGGTTGCTTGACGTCTTCATCTTTGTTGTTGACTTGTGACATGTAAATCTTTAGACGTCTTAAAAAAAATGTTGTGTAATGAATGTACTTTGCTCTATGTCTTTGTTCATTTGTGATGATGTAGTGATCGTGTTATGAAGTAGTCTGCCGTTCGTCACTCCTGCGTCTGTGGTGGTTGTCCGCCATTCCAACATACTCATACATCTTTAGACTTTCATGTGCTGATGCGTGGGAATTGCACCAGGCTTTACCTCTCGAGGGATCTCGAGAAGCTTACAACCCCCACCAGGCAGTGTACCTGATCGTTGTAGTATAGTATAGTGACAAGTACTGGGGGATTGATCGTTCAGCTAGGAATAGTGTCGTTAGGATTGAAATTAATCTAACTAGGTCTAAAGGTGAAGGATGATTCTTTTTATGTTTTTATATTTTATGAAAAGCAAGTAAAAATCTCGGGTATTGTGAGAGTGGGCGGAGTTAGTTGCTAATCAACTAACCCAAAAGCTACTAGTTAATCTAATAAACAAGAAAATAAACTAAGGTTCTACAAGATAAGTGAAGCATGTCTACCCATGATATGTTACTCCTTGCTAGCTATCCAATTCTACCTATTGAATTTTCACACCTTGTTTTAATTGATGGGTTGTATTCCTTAATACCATTCATGGGGTGGCATACTTACTTCCCCAATCCTATGAGTGCCTACTTCACTTCTATGTCGAGCCTGCAAGAAGCTCCTAACATGGGATCATTAGAATTTACTCATGCATTAAATACAACCAATAAAACCTAGTACATATCGGTTCATATTTTCTAAGACGTTCAAGCATGTTACACAATGGAGATCTACCAGTTTCCTTAAGCCTAACATTGAATTCATTCAATCAAAACAAGAATCAATAGGAAACAAGAATTATAAACTAAACCAACTAGATCTATTGAAGTTGTCACGCCTTAATTGATGGAGATAGACACACACATCAACAAGCCCTCATTGATGGAGATAGACACAAACATCAACAAGAAATCAATGAGATCTAATTAATTATATACAAGTTTCACACAATCATAAGTAGACACAAGGTGAATTAGCAAAACATCATCAAAGAAGAGCAATCAACAATGATAATGGAAAACATAATTAAGATAGAATCAACAAACCAATACATGATGTTTATGGAGTGATTGAAACTCTCTAAGTTTCTGTAAAAACACCTACCTAAACCCAGGAATCGACCTTAGGGTTTAGGGCTTACAAAAAGTGAAGTTATGATGTTATATTTATAGGCATGTTTTCTGTCAGCCCATCTTGACGGCGTCAGCTCGTTTCTCTTGATGCCGTCATGACCATTTTTTCACCAAATTTTAGATCTCTTCGTCCTCTTCGCGTGGGCTTTTGAATCACCTAAATCCGAGTTCGTGTGCAGAAGTTATGACCAAAACAATATCAGCTACTCCGCGCGCAAGTTTTGACAAGTTAACACGTGACGACCTTGGGTGACGCCTTCACGTTTCTTCTGGGCCGTCACCACTTTTACTCTTGACGCCATCAAGATTTTCTTCTTGACGCCGTAATCCACTGTTCCCAGCAAGGAAAATTAAGTCTTTGCCGTTTTCTTCACTTTTATGCTCCAAAAACGTCCGAATTACTTCCTTTTCCAGATTTCACTCCCAAAGTACCTAAAATCACAAAAGGAACGATTTAGGGCAATATTTGATCAAATAAATTCAATTCCGGGCTTAAATGACCTCCTAAAAACGGATCATTTTTCGCCTCATCATATACCCTTACACTTGAGATTTGCTTGTCCTCAAGCAAATGCGCTTTTATTCTAATCAAAATGCAAGTTAGGGGTCATTTAACACTAATATAAAAGTAATTACAACAAATAATCGTTCCACTAAAGACCAAAGACAAGCACGGAGGTCATACGCTAGCACCTCACAAATAGTGTTTAGATACTCACATCTCTCGGGTGTAATAAAGTATAAATTACAATATGGAAACGGAAAATATCTCTCACTACCTGTCATAGCAAAATAGATTACCATAGGCTTGGGAAAGGATCAAACCTCCACCACATGGCGTAAGCACCTAGGATAAACTATCAAAGAGGTCTTTTAAAGGGTTGTAACGTTAGGTGTAGAGATATGAAATACACTGTTTTGTTGGATATAGGCAGGCTTTACTGATTGCGTGTTAACAATCTTGGTCAATTACATGTACAATGTGGCGTTGCTAAGCCAAGACTAGACTCGACTTAAGCTAATAAATCAAAAATAACAAAAACATAAAATAAACGTAGAATGAAACGGGATGATAGTCCGTATGTTTTTTTCTCTTTACTTTTTCTACATATATATTTCTTTTCTTCTTTTTCTTAATTTTTTCGATTTTTTTTTTTTTTTTTTTTTTTTTTTTTTTTTTTTTGCATACACTCTTACCCTACCATCCAAAATAATACATCATAGGGAATGTACATTCCCCTTACACTTGAATTTTTACATACTCTAAAATAAACTAATCTAATGACTCGAATTAAGAAAATCAAAACACTTGGAGCACTTTTAAGATTAACGCACCTATGGGGGTAATATATGATGTTCTTCCCCATTACTCCTTAAAATAAGTACTTTACCCACGAGTCCCAATCGTCCCAAAACAATATGTACAAGGATATGACTCGACTTAGCAACCATGTAATCAATTAGACAATTAACTTAGGGTTTAACAAATAAACAATAATGCACTAAAGATGAGTGCATACACGGAAGGCTAAGGCGATTTGGTTGTACATTTAAGTGGGGTGTAACAAATTCTTCCTTTAAGTAAGATACTTAAAGTTAGAAATGAAAAGATAGGCTCGGAGGGGTGTACTAGGGGTTTCGTATACTAAAAATGAGTACAACGCTAAGGTGTGGGAAAAATTAATTGACTTAACTAGCCAAGTAATATGACTTAAATGGTCAAGTAATTATGATACGGGTTTAACACAAGGGTGATCCTAATGCCTCTTATCAAGTAGTAAATCCTACTACACGAATGTAGTCTCACTAGCGGTCTCGGGATGCATCACTCACGCAAGTTTTAGAATCTAAATGCTACCGGTACACTCATAAGCACTAATAGTAAATGCTTTTCCAATCAAATCTAAAGGCGAACCTTACATATTTGGGTGGAAAATTTTTCTGAATGGTACGGTTATGTGCTAGTCATACAATCTCCTATCCATGAGACGCTTGCTATGGCTAAAGTTTCACTCCTAAATGTTGTAAAAAATTTTAAATTTGGCGCTAAAATTACACTAACAAGTATTTCTCATAGTTTTATTACACATCTACTATCAAACAAACAAACTCAAGCGAAAGTGTATCTGTAAGGTATCATCATTTTACCCTCCCCTTGCACTTAGGATGAACATTGTCCCCAATGTTCTAGTAAAGAATGTAAAAGTGAAATAAGTAAAAAGAATGAAATCAAATACTCCCATGATTCGCTCGGTATGGATAATAAGGTGGCCAGGTTAGATCTTCCTCCAAGAAAATGAACAATCAAAGCTTCCCTTCCAGAATATAAATCATCTTCTTGTCAAATATAACCTGTTAAACTTGAGAAAACAAACACAAAAACCCAAAGCATCAATTCGAACAAAGAAAACTCACAACTAGATGTAATTCCAGACTTAGGAATAGGAACAAAACAATTAAAGACATAATGCTTGTGGAATGAATGTTTGCAGATTTCCTGGAGTTTATAAAACTAAAGAATTAACAAAAACTTTAAGACTCTGGTATAAACAAAACTAGCAAAATTTCCAGAATTTTACACATGAAGCCGTCAAGAGTAAACTCATGACGCCGTCAGAAGTGACCTGCAAAAATCTTTATGTTAAGTTTTCGGAAAATTTCTGGAAAAACTTATGTCCTACTTCCTGGAAAATCCTGCAAAACATCATTATGACTCAATACAAGCATTTGGCTCTAACAATTACTAATATACATGTTCATTTAATATTGTTGTGGATCATGCTCAATTTCGTTTTTATAAACAAATTTGGGTCTCCCCTTACACTTAGCTTTTGCAAAATACCTTTATATGTAATTAAGACGAAGTTAAAAACAAAATAAAGCATTTTCACAATTTACTTTGAAACATGAGCCACAAACAACAAAAATAAAACATGCATACGGAAACAAATAAAATCAAATAAACAAACAAACAAACAAATAAATAAATAAAGCTTGGGTTGCCTCCCAATAAGCGCTTGTTTTTGTTCGAGTCACGAGCCTGACTCTACCCTTATTTAACGGAAATAGGGGAGGTTTTCTCTACACTTAGGATTAAGTGCGGGTGGAAGTAGCGATACACACCCTTAGGGTGGAAATATGCCACGTGAGGTGAAGGGGGTGAGTGAATGGCTTCCTTCATCCTAAAACTACCCAGATAGTATTGGTTGATGGTTGGGTCGGTTCCTCTTTTGTCTCCTAGAAATATATCTAAGGATGGAAAGTTGTGTAAAGGTTGAGGTTCCGGTTCATCAACATTAGGAAATTCCCTAGAACTAGGAGTAAGGTTATCACTATAAGTATTCAAACCTATATCCTCAAGTGGTGCCTGGTCCAAGGGTTCTACCTCCATCGGAATTCCTAAAGTTTCTTCTACTTTTTCCGGGTAAGTCACGGGCGGTGTGTGTGCCTCAAATGATGGTTGAGTATTTTGTGGACTTATGTTACTTACCTCATCATTCCACGTGTCACGATCACCTATATCCTTAGGTAGTGATAATAACAAACTTAGTGCTTCATCCAACTTATGGTTTATTGATACGGCTCTATCCATAATTCCTTGGCAAACTAGGTCACTTTTTCTATTAGCCTCACTAAAACGAGATCCTAAACATGGAGGTTGTTCATAAGAATCTATCCTAGGTGAAGGCTCATATGATTCATAGGTGTCTCTAAATGAGGTATTTTGCACTTCTTGGTGTTCTGGCCACTCAACCATATCTTGTAATCTTAGAAGTCTAAGTGAAGTGTCCATTTGAAGCAAATTACATACAAAATCACAAAGAAAAGATAGACTACGAGAAAGCTACAAAGTAAAAAGAAAAAATCTCACTTGATAGGAATCTAATGAGTAGACCTAATAAAAATCAAATTCAAGCTAAACAATAACTATTCCCCGGGCTGCGGCGCCAAAAACTTGATGCGTGGGAATTGCACCAGGCTTTACCTCTCGAGGGATCTCGAGAAGCTTACAACCCCCACCAGGCAGTGTACCTGATCGTTGTAGTATAGTATAGTGACAAGTACCGGAGGATTGATCGTTCAGCTAGGAATAGTGTCGTTTGGATTGAAATTAATCTAACTAGGTCTAAAGGTGAAGGATGATTCTTTTTATGTTTTTATATTTTATGAAAAACAAGTAAAAATCTTGGGTATTGGGAGAGTTGGCAGAATTAGTTGCTAATCAACTAACCCAAAAGCTACTAATTAATCTAATAAACAAGAAAATAAACTAAGGTTCTACAAGATAAGTGAAGCATGTCTACCCATGATATGTTACTCCTTGCTAGCTATCCAATTCTACCTATTGAATTTTCACACCTTGTTTTAATTGACGGGTTGTATTCCTTAATACCATTCATGGGGTGGCATACTTACTTCCCCAATCCTATGAGTGCCTACTTCACTCCTATGTCGAGCCTGCAAGAAGCTCCTAACATGGGATCATTAGAATTTACTCATGCATTAAATACAACCAATAAAACCTAGTACACATCGGTTCATGTTTCCTAAGACGTTCAAGCATGTTACACAATGTAGATCTGCCAGTTTTCTTAAGCCTAACATTGAATTCATTCAATCAAAACAAGAATCAATAGGAAACAAGAATTATAAACTAAACAAACTAGATCTATTGAAGTTGTCACGCCTTAATTGATGGAGATAAACACACACATCAACAAGCCCTCATTGATGGAGATAGACACAAACATCAACAAGAAATCAATGAGATCTAATTAATTATACACAAGTTTCACACAATAATAAGTAGACACAAGGTGAATTAGCAAAACATCATCAAAGAAGAGCAATCAACAATGATAATGGAAAACATAATTAATATAGAATCAACAAACCAATACATGATGTTTATGGAGTGATTTAAACCCTCTAAGTTGCTGGAAAAACACCTACCTAAACCCAGGAATCAACCTTAGGGTTTAGGGCTTACAAAAAGTGAAGTTATGATGTTATATTTATAAGCATGTTTTCTGTCGGCCCATCTTGATGGCGTCACCTCGTTTCTCTTGATGCTGTCACGACCATTTTTTCACCAAATTTTTGATCTCTTCGTCCTCTTTGCGTGGGCTTTTGAATCACCTAAATTCGAGTTCGTATGCAAAAGTTATGACCTAAACAATATCAGCTACTCCGCGCGCAAGTTTTGACAAGTTAACACGTGACGGCCTTGGGTGACGCCTTCACGTTTCTTCTGGGCCGTCACCACTTTTACTCTTGACACCATCAAGATTTTCTTCTTGACGCCGTCATCCACTGTTCCCAGCAAGGAAAATTAAGTCTTTGCCGTTTTCTTCACTTTTATGCTCCAAAAACGTCCGAATTGCTTCCTTTTCCAGATTTCACTCCCAAATACCTAAAATCACAAAAGGAATGATTTAGGGCAATATTTGATCAAATAAATTCAATTCCGGGCTTAAATGACCCCCTAAAAACGGATCATTTTTCGCCTCATCACGTGCTCGAAGTTTCTTTTCATACTTCTAAGATCTTTAGTCTTTATACTTTGTAGATTCTTCTTATTAGCGTAGAGTCTTTCTTTGAACTTTGTGGTGCTAAGATCTTTGGGGGAGCTATCATTTGCTTCAAGATGTATGTATGAGCATGTTGGAATCTACCATCATGGAGGTGATGTACCTGCAAGTAAACAGTTAGCAGTAAACAACCGGTACTTACAGATAAGGAATTAGAGTTCGTCAACAGCATAGTGTGAAGACTCCTTCTAATCCTTATCAAGGCCGTTCCCATATCAGATACTCCCGAAGGAGCTTACAAGACCTACTAAGTAGCTCAATGACTGGGAGAGTCATTGGGGATCACTCCACAACTGTAGACCACTATGGAACCACCGCGAACACTAAGCGTAACCCTTGTGGGGTTACCAAATTGACCTGCTGTCAGGGCTGTTTGACGTTGACCCTGGCAGGAATTTCCGTTCTATCATTGAGAAATACATTTGTAATTCTCTCATAAACGTTCTCAGCAGATTGCTAAGATCTGCGTAGGACTCGATAATTTATAGCTGGTGTCCATTGATGTAGAACACCTATTGTAGAAATACTAAGTGTTCCTAAGAGATCTTTGATGTATCTCAAGGCTCTAGACTCTATAAGTGCACACTTAGGTTCCTATGCGGAGACTAGGGAGGGGTCTCCTGCTTCAATATCAACTATCTCTAAGAGACAAGTTGATAGATTACACTGGTTCCCCGTGAGAATGAAACAAGTTCTTTTAAGAGAACTTGAGTGGTTAAGAAGGTTTAGTGCATTACGTCACTGGGTCCATGACGGCTTTGTCTTCAATACCGATGTTGCCTTAGCAACAACCAGTAGCATACGAGTTGAAACCGGTGTCTGCCCTAAGGTTGAACATATAGAGGGCTATTTCTTTTCACCCTTTTCTTTTACATTTCTTTTTAATTCTTCAACTCCTTCTTTTCCTTTCATTCTTTTCTCCTTTTTTTCGTATCATACCTAAGGACTTCTAATTCTAATTATGTGAGATGTCCTTAGGTAGATCCCTCCGGCTCTGGCGGATCGTAGGACGGTTTTTTTCCTATCTTATTCACCTTATAACTCCTTGATTAACCGATAGTAGCCAAGAAACCTTTGTTTGAAAAATCTCTCAAAGTGTTTGTGATAATCAAATAATTTGGTTAACACTTTGAGAGTTTTGTGTACACTTTTGAAGGGCTCCTCCTTCACATGTGCTCATAAGTATATAATAAATTTGCACATGCGGGAGGAGAAAGCATTTTGAATTGATCCACTTTCAGTGAACAAGACCGATTCGAGACACGCTTACATCACTAGTTAGACTAGCTTGAAGTTATTACCCGGCCTGGTCAAGTCCACAGAAAGTTTCTCGAGACGGTACTTTTCTACTAGGACAAATCCTTTTCGAGACACGCTTACGTGGCTAGTTAAAGAGTTCCATTGTCAGCTTTTAGGTGACAACTAGCTCTAGTAACTAACTTGATGTTATTACCCGTCGAGGATAAGTCTTTTCGAGATTACTAACTTATTGTCTCGTCAATTCCTGGGTCAATTCTGAGTCTAGCTCGCACATGATACAACTTTTAGCCCTTTTTTACTACTTATATTTTAATCACTTTTCCATTTTCTCCCCCTCAAAAATAGCATATAAAATGATGTTTTTGACAATCTTTTAGATTAAAATATGCCTTTTTGAGTCTTATGGGGAGATTTACCAAGAACTTTTGATTTTAGAACAAAGTAATATTAGGTTTTGATAAGTGATCCCTCTCAACAAGTGATTAGGTCTTATTGAGGTGAAATACTTGTCCTTTTGAGCAGAATTATGAAAATCATAAAGTATTTGATTAATTCTACTCAAAAGTAAGAAGCCTTCGCTCCTTATATTAGGATTGAGGCACTGATGCGTACCTTAGGGTCCTTTCTTTACAAGTTCGGTTTGTGCACTGTAATGCGTGCACAAGCCATTATGAAGAATTGTATTGAAAAATCAAATCAAGTTCTTACAAATTTCTACCATTCTGGTCTCTGAAACGTCAACACCGGAAATCCTGGTCTGCCTCTAACATAGCTTTCTAATCTCCTAATCTGATCCCTTCGCTTCAACCGGTTCTCAATCCTTGTAATGAATCTGCGAGCTTGTCTGGCCTCATCGGTATTCCACCTTTTGGATTTGTGCAGTGCTATGTCATCTAATCTGCTTTTGATTCCATCTCTGACGAACTTCAGGGTTTCATCACAGAACTTATGGATCTCGTCATAGGCCATGAAGCAGTTTCGACCGTTTACACTGCGGTATGTGAATCCAAATGCCGGATGCTTGATCAAGGTGTATTGAGATAGGTGTTCAAGGTTGGGGATGTTGAAAAGATTAGGTTTGGTGAGATTCAGCTTCTTCTGATAACTTTCCACTCCCAGTTGAAGATCTTCTACTCTTTCTCTGATGACTATTTGTACGATGAAGATTAGGAGAGCTGTGATAAAGGCAAGCTGCATAGGTTTGGGTAAGTTGCAAAGCTTTCCTTGAACTTTAAGCAGATACATATCTTCTATGTCGTTGAGGTGTAATCGTGGAAAGTCTTACTCGGAAATCTCGTACTCTTTTTCATCAAGTCTTTTGAGTACTATTTTGCTGAGGAAGGAGTACCCAAAGTGAGTGACTGTCGAAATGAACTGAATCGAGACTATCTTCAACTCACTTGTCACACTACCCATAGTCTGATTGAGTCTGCTGCTTCGATAATACTGTGCCCGGTTATCTGGCCAATGACGTATACCATAGAGTGCGTTCTGGTCATAGTCAACAACTTTATCGATGAATAAGTTAGAGGCTTCTTCTTCGATGGCATTGTTGAGGTATCTGGATGCAGGGATTAAGAAGGTAAGTGATGTGGCGTACTTCTTTTATATCTTGCTTCCGTGTTGTAGAAATTCCAAGTCATTGTTGAAGAAGAACTTGTAAGGGATTTTCTCTTGTTTCGGCTTTCCAACCAAGGGTAGCGGTTTAGTCCAGTCAGTGTAGTATGACCCTTTTGTCTTTGAGAAATAATCAATGTTGGACTCAGGATTTAGCCAGTCAATTTTGTTAGACATTGCACGAGCTATGTTTTCCAGGTGGTACTCGAGTTCAACAGAGTTGGTTGAGCGATCATTCAACAGGTTGAACGCAGCATTCTTAATCCTTCTCAACTCTTTCTTACTCATATTCTTAAGACCATAGTCTCTCTGCAGAAGTTGTGCGTACTCCACTGTGTGACCATCTTGTGGTGATTGATCTTCTGCAAGAGGAGGTTGAGCTTTAACCATTTCATCAAACCAAGAGTATTCAGCCGTTTTGTCTTCGTCCAGCCACTTAAGAACCCTTTTCGGTTTCGTTGGTTCGGTGCTTTTGGAAGAGGTTTCAGGTTTATGCTGATGATGTTTTCTTTTCTTCTCTTTCTTCTTTGGTGATGGTTTTGGTATGTCGTCTGGCTGAGAGAAGTCGTCTCCGCCAGTGTACTCAAAATGATCATGGGCTTTAGGACCGGAACCCGATGCCTTTGGTTGTTGAGTGTAAGTAGTGGTAGTGGGAGTTGTGACCGGTTGCTTGTGTTGAGATGAAGGTCCTTCAGTTTGTTTTTGTTTCTTAGCCTGTGAGTTCGGGTCTTGATCTTCATCATCTCTTGGACGTTTCAGTTTGTCGGCCTCAGTGCTGTAGGTCTCTTTAGACATCTTGGCTTTTAAAGCTTCCAGGACTTTAGCTTCTTCAGGTGACAATGTGAATTTACTTGCCAATTTTTCTATGAGTTGGGTTTCTAATTCGTCCATTGATAACCCTGGTTGTGGTAGAGTTGATTTGTTTGCTCGAAGAGTAAATGAGGTTGATCTGATCACTTTCTTGACAGCTTGTTCTACAAACTTGGTGAGTTCACCTCTCATTGGCGCCAGCAAATCTTTCAATTCAGAAACTAAGTGTTGTTCCATATACTGATGTGCTTGAGCTGCTAATGTAGCTTCCAAGTTTTCTTGTACATCCTTAGCTAAGAAGGTGTCAATCTTTTCTTGCAGCTCTTGGACATTCGTATTAAGTTTGTCAATTCAGCAACTTGACTTGCTAGTGATTCAACTTGATCTTCTAATTTACTTTTCTTCTTTTCATGAACTCTCCTAAAAGCCTTCTTAATCAACTTGGATGCAGCAGAGGCTTTTGTACTTGTGGGTTTCTTGATTGATTTGTCATGTGTAGATTCAGATGTTGGAGGTGATGATTGTGAAGATTCAATGTGGGTGGTTATGTCCTTATCATCTCCTCTTTGTGATTCGGGTTTATCCTTGGCATCAACTTTCTTTTCTTTGGCTGCCTCCTCCTGTAATCTTTGCTCTTCAGCCAGTCTGTCAGCTTCTGCCTTAAGCTTTAGTTCTTCTGCTAATTTGGCTGCTTCTGCCTTAAGCCTAAGATCTTCTGCAAGCTTGGCTTCTTCTTCTTTTCTTTTCTTATCTTCTGCAAGTTTGGCTACCTCTTTAGCTTTTCTGCTTTCTTCCATATGAATTGCTTCTTCCAATTTGGCTTGTTCTAACTCCTCAAGCCTAGCCTCTTCAGCTTCTTGTTTTCTTTTTAACTCTTCTTCTTGAGCCCTTTCTATGATCTCCATCTCTTCCATGGTCAAAAGATATGGAACATCAGTATCCATATGGTCCTCCTCTTCCTCTTCTCCTGTTGCTGAAGCATTAAGCATTTCTACATCTGTAGGTGAGACTGTGGGGGGTTTTGTAGACAATCATAGCAGCATTGGTTCCTGTAGTGGACTCAGGAATTCTGCTAGATCCACCTGCTTCGTTTGTTTGAGAAAACAAAGGAGGTGGAGGTTGATCAGCTTGGAAGGCGTCTATTTTGCAGTGGAGGAGACCCAAATTAAGAGCTCTTTCATTTTCTTCTTCCGCTGAGAGGCCTATGTTTGAGTGAGCAGCTTCTTGTTCAGCAGTCATTGGTTCCTTCAGCTTCTCTTTCCTTAACCTTTCTTCTTCCAATTTAGTGTCTGCTTCAGTTAATGGTCTTTGATTGAGCGTTGTTGGGTATTCAGCATTTTCAGCAAATTCATCAATGTTTTTGTCCCAATATTCGAAAGACATGTCCATATCATCAAGATCTTCAAGATTAACCTTCTTGTTGATGTTTGCATAGGCTTCCCTATAAACTGGACCTTCATCGGATTCGGTTTCTGAGTCAGACGGTTTTGGAGAAGGTGGCTGAGTGGGTTCAGGAATAGATTCAGGTTTCTTGACTGGAATGGTGAACTTAAGTGTTCCCATCTTTCGTGTAGACTTGGTAGAACTTCCAGAGCTCCCAGACTTGCTACCTTTCTTCCCCTTCTTCTGCATGAACGAAGGTAGAATGACTTCGTCTAAGAACCCAACTTTGTCTTCCTTAAGAGCTTGAACGTAGTACTTGTAATTCATACAGAGTTTCACTTTATCATTCAAGAGACAATCGGGAAATGGTTTTCCTTGTTTACGTGTGCTGGTGTCAAGTCTCTTAATCTGTCTCAGAGTGTCCTCATTTCTGAATGTGTTCTTAGCTTCATCATCCAGTCTTTGAGGAATATCGTCATGCTCATGAAGGAAGCTTTCGATGAGAAGTTTGGTGAAACGAACAAATGGAATATTAGTAGTTTTGTGTTGTATGTGCCACACTAAATCTTCCCAAATAATGCTAGCATAATCCACCTTTTTGACGTTTGCTAAAGCCCATAAAAGTTTGAGATGTTGGAGCTTGGGGTGTTCGTTACCAGTGTCTCTGCCAGATAAAGACTTAGCAATAAGGATATACAACGTTCTCCATGGTTGTGGAAGAAATCTGATGTTGACCTTAGAGTGTCTAGTCACTACTTCTTCTGATTCATCATAGCCAATATCCCGTAACCATTCTATTAGCTCTTCCTCATTGGGTACTGGATCGTATTGTTCATCTGGGCCAAGTTCGGGTAAACCAAGAACATTTCGAAGAGTGTCTATGTCCACATTAACTTGTCTCTTATGAAGCATACAAGTAAGGATTCTTCCCCAAGGTCTAGCTGAAGTGTGTGCCAAAATTGGTGTATGTAGAAGCAAGCAACAAATGCTGATTTGGTGAACAGGATTTTGTTCGGGTGATAGAGGAGAGCATCCACAACTACAATGCATGAAGATTCATTGCACGTGATTTTGTTGAAGTTGATCCTTAAGTTGTTCTTGCCTATCTTTCTGGAGTAATTCTCGGGAAAGGTTTCTTCCTAGGAGAGTTTTGGTTCAGGTTCTGGTCCATATGGAATGTCATTATGTTGTGCCATCTGAATTGAACATAAACAAACACAAACATAGCAATGATTTACTTTGTTAGCTCAGACATTCAGTTACATGACAATGCAGATTTTGGATTGATCAGTGGGTGTTTTTGTGTTCAATAAATGTTGTTTTATTATGAACTTGAATGTTAGTTGTTAAAACTAGGTGGAAACTCATAACAATCAAGTCACAATATGTATTAACACATACAAGAGATTACACATTTGAAAAATTACAACACTTAGACAAATTTTCATGAAATCAGACAATGTTACGCGTAAGATTGAAAAATCCTACGCATAACATTTCTTATGCATAAGAAATGATTTTACGCGTAAGATAACAAAAGCTACGCATAACTTCTATTTTACGCGTAAGTTCAACCTTTTGCGTAGGATTCATCTTATGCGTAGGAAAGAATCTTATGCGTAAGAATGAAGCTTAGGCAAAGGATTGAACCTTATGCGTAAGATATGACTTATGCGTAAATTTTGACTTATGCGTAAGATAATAACTTATGCGTAAGAAAAACTTACGCGTAAGAAATGATCTCATGCGTAAACATTGTCTTATCCAAGACAAGTTTTTCAATTTCGTCGAATCTTACGCGTAGGATGAGTAACTTTTGCGTAGAATCGTCTTTAACGAAAAATCACCTTTGAAAAATTGTGTCTTTTGATTCCTGAAAGTGTTAAACACAACCACTGATCAATATTTCATTCATACTCATTCCATAACACCTAAATCTCACAAACATATGCGTAAACATGCCAAAGACAAACTTATGCGTAGGAACGCATGAACTACTAATCACTAAGATATTCAAACATGTTTCTGGGTAGAAATTGGACAAAGGCGAGTGATATACATATGCTTAGGAACATGTGGACCAATTTATAACACAAGTTAACCATAAAATCACAATTTCATAACTGCTAGTGTACATGAACCCTAAATCAAAGATTTAAGATCCATATGTAGTTTCTAAAGCAATTCAACCACTAAATCTTGTTCCAAATCACATACAAACACTATCCCCATCATCAATTAGTAACTAAACATCCTAAATCAAAAACCCCTCAATCGTACGTATGAACCCTAGATTTCAGATTCATCAAAGAGAGTTACTGGGTGTGATTAAAGAGTAATAACATATTAAGATACATCTTAGGAACAAATCCCATCATCTCAATCACATCCTAACACCCTTAATCTCAAGGTCCTAATTTACGTAAAATCCTAAATCAAATAAGAGCGATTATTAAAGATTTAGCCATTTGATTTTGATGAAATTAAAAACCGATGTTCACAATCATAATCAAAAAGTTTTTGTACTTACAGATTAGATGTTAAACGATTGGATTAGCAGATTGAGCGTGAGTCGTTGATTGGTTTGGTGGGAGTAGTAAATGCTATAGCAGGTATAGTAAATGTGATGGGTCAAATTGGTTTTGACTAGGGTAATATGAGTTTCACATATTGTCACTTATAGTCCCTTTTCCTTATGTTACTTTCACTCCTAATGCCCAACTAACTCTCATATTAACTTTCGTTAACTACACCAAGTCTAAGACAAGAACAACTTGTGGAATTTTACTCCCCCTCGACCTTAGACCAATGTCTTTCAAAATAATAATTTATTTTAATGGTCAAGGAGAGTATCCCAAAAAATCTTTAAAGCATCACATTTGATAAAACAAAATATTTTATTTTTGGTAAAATGCAAGTACGTAGTAAATATTAAGAAAATAGAAAAAAATACTTTACCTCCCCCTCAACACTTGTTTTTGATCATGTTTGTAAAAAATAGTGTTGAAAAGAGTGGTTGTACTTGCATTTTTTTTTTTGAAAAAAAACAAAATAAAATCTTTTTGTGTTTTTGTTGGTTTTATATTTTTGTATTTTGTTTTTGGTAAAATATTTACAAAGATAGTTTTGATGTTTGACGATCAATTGTGTTTTAAAAACTTTTCCAGATCATCTGGAGTCAAATATCGCATACCAATTTGGTGAACTAGACTAGCAAACCTTGATGGTGCTAAGGCTTTGGTAAGTAAGTCCGCCAATTGGTACTCAGTTCCTACAAAATATAATTCGACGGTACCCTTTTCGACATGCTCTTTAATGAAATGATATCGGAGATCAATGTGCTTGGATTTGCAGTGATGAACGGTGTTGCAGGAGATAGCAATGGCACTTTTGGAATCACAGTAGATCGGAATCTTATTGAACAAGTAGCCATAATCATTAAGTTGTGATCTCATCCAGATGACTTGAGCACACCAAGCAAACATAGCTACATATTCAGATTCTGTTGATGACAGTGATGTGCAGTCCTGCTTCTTCGATTGCCATGACACAAGTTTATCTCCGAGAAACTGTAATCCACCAGATGTACTTTTGCGTGTGTCTAAACATCCTGCATGTCAGCGTCTAAAAAAGCAATTAGTTCAAAACCAAAATCCTTCGAATACCAGATTCCCAAGTTAATGGTTCCCTTTATGTATCGAAGGATTTTTTTAACCTCACTAAGGTGTTTTTCAGTTGGTTTGGACTGATAGCGAGAGCCCAATCATACTACGGTATTTGGTAGGGTCAACAGGTGTCCCATGTAAGTCAGCATCTAGTTTTGTGGTATAGCCCATTGGTGTATTGTAAGTATCACAACTCATCATTCCATGTTTCTTTAAAATTTCTAGAGCATATTTGGACTGATTTATAAAAATTCCACGGGGTGATTGATGAACTTGTAGTCCTAGAAAGAAGGAAAGTTCACCCATCATGGACATTTCAAAATTATCTTTCATTAATTTTGCAAAATCATTAGAGTAACTTCTTTTTGTTGAAGCAAAAATAATATCATCGACATAGATTTGAACAACAAGTAAGTCCTCCCCGTATGTTTTTGTAAATAGTGTTGGGTCCACTGAACCTTTAGAAAATTTATTGGCTAGCAAGAAAGTAGATAGTTTGTCATACCACACCCTTGGGGCTTGCTTAAGTCCGTAGAGTGCCTTTTTCAGTCGGTAAATGTGATTGGGACGCTCAGGATCAACGAAGCCGTCTGGTTGGCTTACATAAACTTCTTGATTGGTCCCGAAACGGTCAGATATTATTGACCAAGGTCAATAAGTCAAAGACAGCCTCGTCCCAATACTCCGTGGATAGTATAGTGTGTCCCCGGGTCGTTAAAGTCCCAGCGAGATTGAAATGGTGCTATTTGAAATCGTTTAGGAATGAGTGGCACTAAGGACAGTAGCCCAGATGATATGGAATTGATTTTGCTACTGTTATTTTGGTATTTGTACACATATATAATATTCAAAAAAATCAGATATAAAGGTATATGCACAAATTCACAATTAAGATTTTCGCAATCAGATAGAAAAGTGGGATTTGGTAAATTACAAACTACAGGGGGTGCTTTTGAAACTTTTGAAACTTTAAATTAAAAGAAAATTGAAAATGAAAATGAAATTATAAAAATGATTACTATAATATTTAAACATTATTTAATTAATTAAACTAATTTAAATCTAATTTTAATTAACTAAAAATTACAAGGATTACAAATTAAACTAAAAATTTGCAAAAACAATTTCTAAACTTAAAATTGAACTTGAAGAAAGTATAAAAAATAAAAATGAATATTTTTGTCTTTTTATGAGTTTTTATTAATTAAAAACTATTTAACTTAATTAAACTAATTAAACTAATTTAATTTACAATTAATACTAAATTAACTTCTAAAAATTATGTTTAAGGCTAATCCAATAATTAATTACCTTTTAATTAACTTAAATCTAATTTAGATATTTAAAATAAGAAAAATGGAAAATGAACAGTAGAAATTTAAAATATATTTTCTAAAAGTCTATTACATTATATAAGAGCTAGGAAAAATATAAAAACTAGGTTTTGCTTTATAAAACCTAATTATGCTATCTTAATATTAATTAATAATTAATAAAACTAATATTAAATCTAATAAATACTAAATGACAAAATAAAAATCTAAGAAAATTACCAAAATTACTTTAATATAGAAGGTAATTAATAAAAATATAAAAATACAAAGTGCTTAATAAAAATCTAAAAATGAAAATTAAAAGATAAATTGAAATAAATAGAAACTATCACTTAATTTAAATTTGTTTTTTCTGGATTTTTCTTTTACAAAACTATTTTACAACTAAAAACTAACAACTTTAATGAAAACAACTTTTTTATAAGTTAAAAATAAGTACTATGGAGCTTAAAAGGTGGGACAGTTGACTTTGTTTGACCAAGACAAGAAATAAGTTAAAATAGGCTTAAGTGGGACCCACAATGGTTGAATCTGGTCTAACTAAGTTACTTGAACATAATTAAGCTGGAAAAAGCCACTTGGGACAACAGAATTAGCAAATAAGCCAACAAATAAGCTCAATGAAACTTGGTACTTTACTGAAAATGGGACAGAACTTTGGGCTGAATTTAAGTGGGGTCCACAAGTCCTGGGGTCAAACTTATGGTCAAATTAGGAAGCCTACTAGGAGGGGGGTTGAGAAAACCTAAAACTAAGGTGTGGGGACCACTGTGGTGGCCACAACACACCACCAAAGGTGGTGGTGTGGTGGACTGTCTGCTGATGCAGGGCAACTCCCAGCCCTGCAGCTTACTTTGGGGGGTTGTGGGGCCCAGGGAAAAAATCACAAAAATGAAACTCAAGTGGGATTCAATAGGTGAGGTGGTGGACTTCAAATCCTAAAAATCTCAAACTCTAATTCTCACCACAAAATTCACAAATATTCCCACAACTTTTAGAAAAATCTGAGAGCTTACAATTTTGACTTTTTAAGAAATACACCTATGTTGACTAATATGAAATTCTACTAATCCTAGTTAACTTAATATGATGATTAAAGATAAATTGAAGCTAAAACAGATTAACTTAACAATAACTAAAGTGAATTTTGAAGTTTGTGCATCCACAATCCACAATAGTTAAGCTGTTGTGGAATCTGAAAGTGAATTTGACTTTTTCATTATGAAGTTACCAAAGTGACAGTTGGATAATTCTAGTTTGAACCTACTATAGATGTCTACACAGATTTTTTCAATGAAACTCACAAGGACACATTTAAATAGGCAGATCCAAACACCCCTATAACTAACAGTTATGATAAGATTACTAAACAACTACAAGGTTTAATCCAAGAAAACACTAGGTCTAATCATACTAACAGTAAGTAAACATATATAAACACAATCAATCAACAAACAACAACTATAACTCAGTATGGCAAATCATAAGAAAAAAAAATGAAATTCTTACAAGAGGTCCTAAGTGTGGAAGCTGATGAGACCAGAAACAAAACCACAACCTAATGTCCCCCTTAGGACTCTAAACCATGTTCCATCCAATTTTTTTTTCCTGCTTCCCTTCTTCTTTCATGATCACTAAAAATTTATATTTCATTTGTATTTTTCTATTTTTTTTTTCTTTTTATTTTTGTGAAACTAATTCAAGAGCTCACATGAGCTAGTGGAACTTTAACAATAGGCATAAACAAACTTTTAAATCAGTTAACTACACTTTCAACACACTCTAAGGTAAAATAGGAAATTGAGCATTTAAGAGTGAAACACTGAAATAAGTGTTAAGAACATGAAATTAAGGTTTAAATAAACTTAAATTGCATTAAAAAGACTGAGTAAAAGCTTTGAAACTAAAAATTACATTTGAAAAAGAAAACACACTACCTACGATTACATTAAATTAAAACTACTCTAATACTTCTTCTCCCCTGCTCCTTCTTCTCTTTATAGCATCCAATTGAGTCTTGTGGGTCCCACTGGTCATATCCCACCACTTTGATTGACTTTTGGATCACCTTTGCCCTCTCTCCAATTTTTGGCGGGAAAAGATCAAACCTGCAATTTGCACTGTTATAGGCCCTAGGGGGGGTGGGATGTGATTGGTTCATTAGGGAGTGTAAGTAGAGGGATAAGATGGATGGTGGATGGGCAAGTGGTGCAAGAGGGGGGTGGGGGAAATACCACTATGGTATTCTGGTTTGGGAGGGAAGGTGAAGGTGGTGGTTTGGTCAAACGGGTTTGACCCCGTTTTTATTAAAAGGGTGGTGTTGATGGGCTGTTTTTGGAGTGGGCCAAAAAGGGTGGGCTTGGGATTGGTTTATGGACTGGATTTGGAGTAGTATTATCATTTAAGGTCCGGTTTGGTTTTGTTGTTTCACAAGGACTAATTTTGTAATTATTTGAAAGTTAGAGGGTGTGAATTGGCAATCTTCCAAATTGTTTACAAGGGGTGTAATATGCCAATGATGAATAGTATGAGGCCCTGTGTTGATCCCAGTTGAGCTTAAACGATCTTATATAGAAGTTAACTTGAATAAATACTTAAGCAAATACGCGGAATATAAAAGCTTAACTTAAGAAGAATTATGATTCTCTTTCAACACTTCAATATTATTAATACGAGCACTCAACAATGCTAGGGTTTTACAACCTTGAAGTGAATAATAACACGTACATAAACTAACCCTAGGATCCTCCTTTTATAGACCAAGGAGTCCTACTAGGTTTACAATACCTTTCTCTACAAGATAAGTATATTCTAGATAAATATAATATTTACACAATCTATTCTATATTTATCTAAACCGTATTCATCCTTATCCCATTAGCAACAGATTCTGTCAGCAGTATTTATCCTCAGCAGCACTTTGACATTAGCAGCAGAATCATTACTACTAGCAGCAGTTTCACTTATAGCAGCAGTTTCACTTAGCAGCAGTTTCAGACCCAACAATCCTCCCCTAAACTTATTATTTATTTCTAAATAAGTAAGTTTCTTCTAAGCACAATTAATCACTTGGAGGATGCTTCCAAACTCTTCAACTCTTGAGGATTCAGTTGATCAAATATCCTTTTATACTTTGACAGTAAATGGAATGCTTGATCATCAGAATCATAATCTTTCTGCAACTTAAGTGATTTATCACCATTAACCATCTGATTAACAATTTTCCAGTATCTTACAACTGGGTAATCCACTTCAGCTAGCATATACAAAGTAATTGGTCCAATATCCAACACATGAACTCCAGAGTCTTGAAAAAGTCTCCATCTTCTTACTTTGTAATCTACTATCTCTGTCCATTCAGAATCATCTATTGAAGGTTCAAACATAAGTTTAAGAGCTCTCCACATAACATTATCAGAAGAAGTTATGATGTGATCAATTTGTTTTATCTTATACTTTTTACCATCAAACTTCTTAGCTCCAAACTTTGCCTTGTATAGCTTCCATAAATCTTCAACATCCTCTCTATCAAAGTAATGTAGCATCTGTTGAAATCTAAGAAACCTATGAATTTTACCATTAGATCTCTGGACATCATGAAATGTTCCAACATTAGTATCATATCCTGTAATTACTTTGATAATAGGATATTTGACACCAATTGATTTAGCATCAACCACTTCAGGATCTTCCATCTTGCCAACCATAGTGTAAACCTTCAATTGTTCTTTTAGATGCTCTGGAGGAATATGATCAAAATCATGTTTAAATTCATTACCTTCAGGCATAGAACTGCTTCCTTCTCCAATCTTTCTTTTTTTCTTTGCAACTGATTTATAAATAACACCTTTTCTCTTATCACCTTGCACAGAAGAAGTAGTCTTTGCTGCATCACTTTCAAGCTTTTCAACAACATTAACTTCTTGAATTTGCCCTGCTTCAGCTATCTTTTCAGGTACCAACTTCTTGTTCATTTGAGCAATTTGTTCCAAATCCTCAGCACATCCCATAGCATAAAAAGTATCTGTTCTCTTCTTTGTTTGTTGATACAAATCAAAAACTTCTTTATCAGAATAAGCTTTCAACTGCACCAATGTCCATCTACCCATATTCTTTAGATACCTTTCATACTCTTTCCTTTGCTGTTTAACAGTTGGACCTTTAAATATCTTAATCTTTCTTCTAGCAGCAGCATTCTCTTTTCTCTTCTTAGAAGTAAAGTCACTAAACCAAGATTGCACATTAAAAGTTGGAACTTCATTATCTTTAATCTTGATCAGCTTGTTTAGTTCAATATCAGCAGCAATTCTGATCTTTTCATCTGCCCATTCATCATAATTCTTTAAGCCTTCAGCCTCCTTCTCAGCTAGCTGTTGATCTTCCAAGTTAATCAACGCTTGTGCTTTAATAGCAGCAGCTTCATCATGTTCAACTTGCAATGGCTTAGGCCAAGAATCAAAAGGTACATCAGTAAAGTCAATCCCCATATACATTATCCTTGGGGTTTCAATTTGCTTGCTCTTTCCTTTATCAGTAGAAGATGCAATAATAGTCTTCTTTTGTTGAGCAGCAGGTTCTTTAATCACAATCCCTTTTTCAGGTTTTCTAGAGGCTGATGATTTGATTGTTGTTGTTGTGAGTTGTGATACTGAAGGAGTTGGTAATGGGGTAGTCTTCTTGCTCAGCAAAACCATAGCTTCAGCAGCAGCATTGTCACCAGACCCAGCAGCAGAATCTTGTGCATCAGATCCATTAGCAGCAGAGTTAGTGATTTCCTTAGCAGTAGGTTCTTGAGCAGCAGAGTCAAGATTATCTCCCATCTTCATCAAAGTTTCACCCATCAACCCTGTTGCCTTTACTAATTTCTCAGGCTCCAAAGTTGTGAGTTGTTCTATCACCTTGTCTTGTGTAGCAACCACCTCTTCCATAACAACCTCATTCCCTGATTTATCAACAACAAAGTTTTCAGCATCCTGAGGACTTTCAACATCCATATCACCAATCACTGGTGCCTCCCCTGAAACCATTCCATCATTTAAACCCAGAGCACTATCAGCCTTTTCCATATTTTCCTCCCCTGAACCCATTGCCTCTTCATTCCTCCCCTGTTTGGAAGCATCATCTGCCAAGTGAGTAGAGACATCAGGAGAACTCACAATCTGAGAAGTGCCCACTTTCTTCAATCTTTTCAATGAGGCTGAAGATTTTGATCTTTGTAATTTCTTTATCTGTTTTTGCAAACTGATGATGGTCTTGTTCTGATCAGTAACAACAGATGAAAGAGTAACAACTTTGTCCTCCAAGGTAGTACATTTCAGCCCCAAGTTTGTACAAGTAACCGTCAATTCCTGAATAAGTTGCATAATAGTCTCATCACTTCGACCTGTATTACCTGGTCCGAGAGGTGAATCATGGACATTGTCATCATGTACAAGATTTTCCATCAATTCATTGGTCACTGGTCTGTCCTCATCACTTCGACCTGTGTAACCTGGTCCGAGAGGTGAATCTTGGGACATAAACTCAGTATCAAACCTAGTTTGATCATCTGAGCCCCCTGTTTTTGCCATTTGGCTAGGGTTACCATCCTGAGAATTTGATTCAGAAGAATCATCATCTCTAGATGCTGCCTTGGTTTGGGTCTTATTTATGTTATCACTATCCTGCTCTGCTGCTAAGCTAGAAGCAGTAGTGACAGCCCTTGCCAACATGTCCTCTCCATCACCTAGGATAGCCTCATCTGGTACAGCCATACTAACACTATCCTGAGGAAGACCAGTGTTCTTTTTGGTATTCCTACGGGTATAGAGTATTTTTGGTTATGTAGCAGATGCAGAAAAGTTGGGTGTGTGATGGGAGTCAGTGGGATTTCCTGATCCTTCACCCTGATTGTTTTGAACAAGTTGCACCATGGAAGGTGTAAGATTTGTAGTTTTCCCTGAAAAACCTTTTCCATGTTTAACCAAGAAAGTAAAAGTTTTAGAAACCAATTTTGGAGCATCATAAGTAGCAACATGGCCTCTAAACTTTGTAAGTTGTTTTAGAACAAAGAGTTGGATAAACCATGGATAAATCAAATATGAACCAGACTCTTTAATAGTTTGAAACATCCCTTCCAAAATCATTCTTGAAAAAAATAAATGGATGACCTTTGCTTAAACATACCATGGCAGATGCAATAGTAGTACTAAACTCATGCCATCCAGAAGTTTTAGGACTCAAACAATGAAGAAGAAGATGTATCAAAAACTTGTATTGAGGACAGAGGAGAGATTTTTGAAATTTTAAATTTGTATGATTCCCCTCATATCCCAAATCTTTTAACCCAGCAAAAATAGCAGAATTAGCAAGGCAAGTGGTCTCTGTTTCATCATTTAAGAGAAGAGTTTCTCTTATTGATGATTCAGATACACGAACCTTTTGTCCATCTACTAAGGCACTAACATATTTTTCCCCATTCATAGTTTTGATTTTAGCGGTAAGCCAAAACTGTTTGATGTGGGAAGCAAATATAGTAGGATTCACAGTGAGTGCATACCTAAGAGAAGTAGCATTCAAAAACTTTACCATGTCTGTGAATTCTTCATTAACTGATTCAGCATCCAAAACGACCACACTATTATGTTGCTTTGCCCAGGTACGAACGCAATCCATGAATTAGGGTTTAGGGAAATTGGGAAGAATTGACTTTGAGAAAATTAGAGTGTTAGGGTTTGTGTGAACTTTAATTTGAAATATGAGAAAACCAATTATGAAGATCAATTAGGTTTTAAACTGATTGAAGAAGTTACACATCCCACCCTTACACTTTCAACCGTAGCAGCATAATAACACTAGCAGCAGAGTTGTATAACTAGCAGCAGAGTGAAATAATCCAGCAGCAGAGTTGACGAAACAAGCTTGGTCAAAAAGTCAAAGATCCTCAGCATTTAATGTGATGATAAACCATAATCCCTATAAATACGGACCAAATCTTTTCCCTAATTTATCATAATCAAACCCTAATCGCAATCAAAACGCCAATCAACCAAATCAAATCTTCACTTATCCCCAATCAAATCAAATAATCATGAAATCATCTCCCGAAATCATCAACATCTCTTCTGATTCATCATCCGAAGATGAGATCCCATTTGAAACGTATGTACCACCATTCCGTCCTCCTCATGATGGTTGTAGAACCAAGGAGCAAGCAATGAAGAGAAAACATGATCTTCCGGTGTTCAAGGATCTCCTCAACTTGAATCAAACCCCCAGCACTTCCAGGGGTAAAGCTGTGATGTCCCCACAATCTCCATCATCTTCAGAGTCTTCAGAAGATACAGCTTGGATCCCTATTCAGCAACCATCCCCAAAAGAGCTTATATCCCCTTTCATCTACACATCATCAGAGGAAGATGAACCTCCAAATGAACCTCCTTCAACTCCAGAGAGGCCTCAATCATCAAGGCCACGTCCAAGAAAGTCCACCAAGGCAAAGAGAACAAGAAAGACAAACTCTCCTCTTCCAAAAGAAAGAAAGATTGTTCTTGGACTGCCATGCCCTAAGAAATAGTGGGTGTAGTCATCTGATGTTCTTGCACACTTTTATAGTTTCAGAAGTTGTTTTTGTAATCCTCTTTTGATGTAAAAACTTCTGATTTGAATGAATGATAAGTGTGTTTTTTTTGTTGCCTGAATATTGTTGTTTGCAAATCATCATTTAGACTTGTTCCTGCACAATATTAGACAAAACACCACAAAACAAACAAATACATGTACTAGCAGTAGAGTTAGAGATAGCAGCATAGTACATTCCATCACAAACATATGCTGTAAGATAAGCAGCAGAGTAACAAGCAGCACAATGTCCTTACACACTTATACAAACACAAAGAGATAAGTTTTCCAAAGATTTATCATACCAATGTTTGCAATTAAAAATTGAAACCTCCCCACATCAAAGTGTTTAGTGAGAAGATCAGCAACATTGTTATCAGTATGAATTTTAACAATTTGAATCAACTTCTTTTCATAGCAATCCCTGATAAAGTGATGTCTTATCTCAATATGTTTTGTTTTAGAATGAAAAACAGGGTTTTTAATTATGCAAAGTGTGTTGTTGTTATCAATATGAATTTTGGTATTCATGAAATTGTACCCATAATCCAATAATTGATTTTGCATCCATAGAACTTATCCACAACAACTTGAAGCAGCCACATACTCAGCTTCAGTTGTAGAATTAGCCACCACTGTTTACTTTTTGCATTGCCATGACACCAATCTGCTTCCTAGAAATTGACAACCCCCTGTTGTAGACTTTCTATCCAAAGAAGCTCCAGCATAGTCACTATCTGAATAGGAGACCAAATCAAATGGTGAATCTTTAGGATACCAAAGGCCCAATTTTGGTTGATGCCTCAGATATCTGAAAATTCTCTTCACTGCATTGAGATGTGATTCTTTGGGACACACTTGAAATCTTGCACAGGCACATACAGCAAACATGATATCAGGCCTTGATGCTGTAAGATACATCAATGGGCCAATCATAGACCTGTACAAGTGTATATCCACTTCCTTTCCATATTCATCCTTCAGCAATGGTTTACTGGTGTCCATGGTAGTTTTGGCTGGCTTAGCATCATCAAAACCAAATTTCTTCAAAATATCATTGACATACTTATCCTGACTGATAAATATGCCATTTTCTTTCTGTGTAACTTGAAGACCTAAAAAGAAGGTGAGCTCTCCCATTGAACTCATAGCAAACTTGTCCTTCATAAGCTTCTCAAAACTAACACACATAGCTTTGTTTGTAGATCCAAAGATGATGTCATCAACATAGATTTGAACCAGCAAAATATCATCTTTTTGTCTTTTGAGGAACAAAGTTTTATCAATCTTTCCTCTACTAAACCCAGATTCTAGCAGATATGTGGACAAAGTATCATACCAAGCTCTAGGAGCTTGATGTAAGCCATACATTGCTCTATTCACCTTGTAAACTTTTTCAGGGTGATCAGGGTCTTCAAAGCCTGGTGGTTGAGACACATACACCTCTTCTGTAATGGTCCCATACAGAAAAGCACTTTTTACATCCATTTGATACACTACAAAATCTTTGTATGAAGCATAAGCCAAGAATATTCTGATTGCTTCTATTCTTGCCACTGGAGCAAATACCTCATCATAATCAAGACCTTCTTGTTGTGTGTATCCCTGTGCTACTAACCTTGCTTTATTCCTTATGACAATTCCTCTCTCATCTCTTTTACATCTGAAAACCCATTTTGTGCCAATCACTCTTTTTCCATTTGGCAGTTCAACCAAAGTCCAAACCTCTTGCAGCTTAAATTGTAGAAGCTCATCTTGCATTGCTTCCACCCAACTTGCTTCTTGTAAGGCTTTGTAAGTGTTTTTGGGTTCAATTTGAGAAAGAAAACATGCAAACAGGCAATTTTGAAGATCTTTATGACTATTTCTTTGATGCAGTGATCTGGCAAAGAAACTTTGATGTTGAAGATCTTTCAGTGCTTTAGTCATCTGCCTAGTTTGAATAGATGATTGTGGATCACTTAGAATTTGATCTTTTGGATGATCCTTGTGTATTCTTGTGGTAGTTGTAGGACTAACAGGAATATTGAGTTCCAAATTAGTAAAATCTGCAGAAGCTCCAAATAACTGACCATCAAGAACATCATCATCTGTGTCATAGTAAATATTCTCAAGAGGAGGCATATTTGGATCATCAGGATAGATAGATTCAGCAATAGGTCTACCCTGAGAGTCCAAATTAGGAAACATTGAAGTAGCAGTAGAGTTAGTAGGCTTGGAAGCAGAATGTGGTGGAGCAGTAGTTGTAACTTTTGGCCTAGCAGTAGAGTCTTCTGAGTCAGCAGCAGAGTCTTCTGGCTTTGTAGGAGAGACATCAACAACTACTTTGAGAGGCTCATTAGTTTCTTTTTCTGCTTCAATAGGTATTTCAATACCTTCTTCAGTTTCCTTAGGTTTTTCTTGAGTGTCCACATCTTCTTTAGGACTTGGAGCTGACTGAAAGGGAAATAAGGTAGGACCAACTTTTAACTTCTCTATCACAACAAATTCTTCTTGTGGTTTGTCAACACTAGCAATAACTGGTACATAGTTCATTGTTTTGGTGAGCATATCCACATTAAACAGCCATTCTGGTCCTTTCCCATCAGGATTTGATGTGTTCTCAGAAAACTTAATATGCAAAGTCTCCTCTACATGTTTGGTCCTCTTATTGTATACTCTTAAAGCTTTACTAATCACAGAGTATCCAACCAAGTTTCCTTCATCAGCTTTTTCATCAAATTTGCCTAGCTGATCCTTAGTGTTCAAAATAGTAACAGGACATCCAAAAGGTTTGAGAAAATCAATCAGTGGCTTCTTTCCATGAAATAACTCATATGGAGTCTTATTATGAGGCTTGACTACCTTACTTCTGTTCTGCACAAAGCATGCAGTGTTCACAGCTTCAGCCCAAAAAGGAATTGGTAGTTTTGAGTCAGATAACATTGTTCTTGCAGCCTCAATAAGTGTCTTGTTTCTTCTTTCTGCAACACCATTCTGTTGTGGAGTTCTTGCTACACTGTACTGTCTTAGAATTCCTTTCCCCACACAGAATTGATTCATAACACTATTCTTGAACTCAGTACCATTGTCACATCTGATAATCTTCACCTTGTGATTGTACAGATTTTCAACTCTTGTAATAAATGCCTTGAGTATTTCTGGAGTTTCATCTTTTGTAGCAAGAAAGAATACCCAAGTAAACCTGCTAAAGTCATCAGTGACAACAAGACAATATGACTTCTTGTTCAAGCTTTTGACAAAGACAGGCCCAAATAAGTCCATATGCAATAGATGTAATGGCTCAGTATTTGTGTTCACAGTCTTGGACTTGAATGAAACTCTGTGTTGTTTACCCTTTTGACATGCAACACAAATTTCAAAAGTCTTTGTAGGCATTCCTCTGACCAGATTTCCTTTTACCAATTTGTTCATGGTCTTGTAGTTCAGATGTCCCAATCTTCTGTGCCATAATTTGGACTCATCAACAGTGGCTTTTGCAATTAGACAAGTCAAAGTCCTCTTAGGAACAATGTTCTTAATATGGTCACTGTATATATTCTCTTTTCTAGGGACCTTCAAAAGTACAGATTTGTCATCTGGCAATTGATAGTCAGGAGAAAGGATCATACACTCAGTGTCTGTAAAAAGAACAAAGTTCTTTTTGTCACACATTTGTGAGACACTAAAAAGATTAAACTTAAGTCCTTTCACAAGAAACACCTTCTCAAAGTCCAAATTTCCAGTCTTTAGAGTTCCTATTCCAACAATCTTTCCACCTTTTGGATCATTCCCAAAAGCAACATAATCACCATCAAAAGCCTCAAAGTCTTCAAGTTGAGACTCATCTCCTGTCATGTGACCAGAACATCCACTGTCAACAATAACCATATCCTTAAGCTCATCCAGTAGATTGACCTGCACATGAAAAATAGAGACATTAGTTCCTCTTGACGACCCAAGCCATTACTGACTTGGATCTGCCCTGTGCATCAACATAATCAAATTTCTTTAAATCACTTGATGCACTACTATCCTTGGAAATAGAATTTGAACCATTTGTTTTTGGTTTCCAAGTCCAGCAAGCTGAGGCCTTAACAGCATAAAAGTGATTACCAACAACTGTATTTGTTAAAACTTTTGGCCCAGAAGTAGAAGGTTTTGTACTAGCAGCAAATTGCTTGCTAGCAGCAGAGTGCATACTGGCAGCAGAATGCTTACTAGCAGTAGAGCCAATAGAAGAACTAGTTGTTGATTTGAAAACACCATTTGATTTAGCAGTATAAATAGATCTAGTAGCACCAGATCTCAACAAAACAGCTCTTGGAACCATGTTTCTATTTGGATGTGGGTGAGTTTGTTTAGTTACATATTTATGATTCACCCTAGTGTATTGATTCCAAATAGGCTTTTGGTGTTCAGGACATCTAACAATCAAGTGGTCAAAGCTACCACACTTATAACAAGCCTTCTTTTGTAATTGAAACTGATTACCTAATCTGTTTGAAACTAGGTTGTTGAAGTTTCTCTGGTTACCCCTAGGCTTATTATTGAACCTTTCCATATGTTCTCTAGGTACCTCATTGTACTCTACCATTTTCCTAGAAAAGTTATTTCCTAACACAGGTTTGACAAACTTAACCTGTTCAATTTTAGGTTTAAGCTTTGTAGAAATTTCTTCCTTTTTTACACTTTGTTCTTGTTTAACCTGTTCCTCATCACTCTCACTATCAGTATACCAATCTTCTATAATAGGAGCTTCAGAAAATTTTCTAGCCTCAACCTTAGGTGTCTCATCAACACTTGTGCTACATTCACCTACAGGTTTTTCAATATTTAGCTCACTAATGAAGGATAGTTCTTTTCCTGGTGGAGCAAAAGCACTTTTGGCTGGAGGAGCCACTTCATTATACCCAATTCCACTACCTTTTCTCATCAAGTTATTCTCTATAGATTTATGAACCATATCAGAAGCAAATTTTTGTTTTTGAACTCTTACTACATGTTTATCTTTTTCAGCAAGAGCTTCCTCTTTTTCTTTTTCTGCTTCTACCAACTTATTTTTAAGAACTTCTACTTCAGTGTTTTTCTTAAAAATTTCTATATCTCTGAGATTAAGTTGATCTACATATTCCTTCTCACACTCTTTAAGATATTCTAATCTTCTTTCAACATTTTGAATACCTACTTTGTAACCTAAGTTATCAAGTTTTAGGTGTTCAATTTCTTTATTTAAGCTCTCATTCCTAGACTTAAGTTCTTCTATAGTGTCAGCACAAGATTTAAAAGAACACATAGATAAGTCTGAATCATTAGATACCTCAGAGTCAGAGCCTGATGATGAACCATAGGCCATAAATGCAAAGTTCTGCACCTTGGGTTGATCAATAGCTACCAAAGAGAAGTTTGGTTCTTCTTCAGCCATATCACTCCAATCATAATCTCCCAGTCCATCACAAGATACCAGTGCAGTAGTCTTTGATTCTTTAGTAACCTTCTTAGCAGCATCAGCATTCTTCTTTGGAGCACTACATTCTCTAGCAAAATGTCCCTTCCTGTTGCAGTTGTAGCATTCTATCTTTGATTTGTCAAAGCCTGGACTATCTTTAGCTTTATACTTGACTTCTTTTCCAGTCTTTTTCAAGAACTTTCTTGCCCTCAAAGTTAACATAGCCATTTTCCATTTAAGATCAATTTCTTCAAGATCATCAGGATCAATGTAATCCAAATCTTGATTTAAGACATGTGATCTTATAGTAGTTGTGAGCTCAGCCAAGAATGCACACAAAGCAATATCACTAGTAGAGATCTTATCATTTGAACTGGCAGCAGATCCATCAGCAGCAGAGACTCCATAAGCAGTATAATGAGCAGCAGAGTGAGGTTCTTTACCTGTAGAAGATACAAAGGCAAGATTTTGAGTACCAGAGGATGAAGTAGAAGAGGTAGACAATTCTGCTTCATAAACTCTTAAGTTGTTGTAGAGACTCTCCAACTTCATAGTTTCAAAATCAGGCTTATTTCTCCAAACAACTGTGTGCATACTCCATTCAGGTGCAAGACTTCTAAGAAATTTTAGATTTACATCTTCTTGTGGAACCACATAACCAACAAGTTTTAGATGGCTAACAAGTTGGTTCAGCCTGTTGTATGTGCCAATAATCTTTTCTCCACTTTCAGAAGTAAAATTCTCAAACTGATGCTTCAGCATGTTTTTCCTTGACTTCTTAGTAGCATCATTCCCTCCAAACCTGAATTCAACAGCATCCATCAATTCTTTTCCTGATTCACAGTCATCAAAGTCCATTTGAAATTCATTAGGTATTCCCATTAAGAGAATACTATGTGCTTTGATTTCCATCTTCCTTGCTGCATTAGCTTCAGCAGACTTGATTGGTATCTCCTTACCATCAGCACTCTTCTCATGCACAGAATCACCATTAACAATAACATTCCACATATTAAAATCAATCATGCGAATGTATTGTCTGATCCTTCTCTTCCAAAGCTCATACTCAGCAGGATTCAGCATGGGTACCCTTGAAGCAGTCACCATATGAGTTTCATCACCCATCGTAGCAGTAGATTTGGAACAGCAAACTTTTAAGAAACAAAATCTTCTTGTTAATAACTTCTAGATCACAAGCTCTGATACCACTTGTTGATCCCAGTTGAGCTTAAACGATCTTATATAGAAGTTAACTTGAATAAATACTTAAGCAAATACGCGGAATATAAAAGCTTAACTTAAGAAGAATTATGATTCTCTTTCAACACTTCAATATTATTAATACGAGCACTCAACAATGCTAGGGTTTTACAACCTTGAAGTGAATAATAACACGTACATAAACTAACCCTAGGATCCTCCTTTTATAGACCAAGGAGTCCTACTAGGTTTACAATACCTTTCTCTACAAGATAAGTATATTCTAGATAAATATAATATTTACACAATCTATTCTATATTTATCTAAACCGTATTCATCCTTATCCCATTAGCAGCAGATTCTGTCAGCAGCATTTATCCTCAGCAGCACTTTGACATTAGCAGCAGAATCATTACTACTAGCAGCAGTTTCACTTATAGCAGCAGTTTCACTTAGCAGCAGTTTCAGACCCAACACCCTGGAATGATTTTTCCATTTTAAATGCACCAGGGACTAAAACTGCCAAACTTCCAAACTTCAGGGACCATTTGTGTAATTTTACCAAACTTTTCCACCAAGGACCAATCCTACCATAAAAGGTTAGTACAAGGACAAAATTTGTTTTTCTCAAAGTTTTTAATATCCCAAGGACCATTTTTGACAATTTTCAAAGTTCAGGGACTAAACTTGACATTTTGTGAAACTTTGCACCAAAGGACTAATTGTGTAACTTTTTGATTTAAAAGGACCTTTGGTGACTTTTTCAAGTTTTTAGAACAACTAGGGACTAGATTTGACAACTTTTGAAAGTTGAGGGACTTAAACTGCCAATTTTGCAAACTTTGTACGTTTTTCATCTGTTTTTGATATTTTTGCATTTGAAACATGTAAAACACTTTCCTGGGATATTTTCACTATTTTGATTCAATATTGAGTGTTTTTAGATGTTTTGGCAGTTCAGAAAAGGTAAAAATGATGAGTATTTACACACTCATTAATCCCCCACACTAAAACATTGCTAGTCCCTAGCAATCTTTTGAGAAAAACCTGATGGATTTGAAAATCTCTTTACCAAAAGCCATCACTTCTGGAGTAGCCATGTGTAAGAATTGTGGCACACCTGATAACCGTGTGATTTTGAGCAAACCACCAGCTGTCAACAGATTTGATTAGTCTTTACCAAAAGTCGTTTGCTTCTGGACTAGCCAGCATCTTGATGGACTAAGTCAACATCTTGGTGAGCTGATTACCAATCATGGATTTTCCACGGCCTTTACCACAAGCCATAATCTTGTGGGCTAGCCAACTCATTTGCTTTATGGGATATGGGGAGTTGAGGAACCACACAATTTTTGGCAAATTGCAAGCCATCAACGGGTTTGAGATGTCTTTACCAAGAGCTGTTTGCTCCTGGACTAGCCAATCCATTTGTCATTTAGACTTTGGCAGACTGATAACCACAAAAATTTTGAAATAAAGTGAAAAATTTTTGAAATTTTTTTACAAAAAACGGGGGTATAAGATAGTAAAATGTCATAAAATTCGCTAGAATAGCGAAATTCCCCCCCCCCCCCCCCCCCACTTAGAATGAATATTGTCCTCAATATTCAAAATCCCGGCTATTATGCCAACTCTTTGAACGCAAAAGGGAAACATTACAAGCTAAGCGTGGAAAACACCATTTTGTTTTTCACTTTTGTAATCATAGCATAGGTGACTCCCCCACACTTAGGGTGAAAACCCTATAATCATGCTACTGTTTTTGTTTACCGAGTCGCTAGCTTGACTCGACCCCGAATTCATTTGTCCTTGGGGAAGCATGATGTGGAAGAAACAATCTCAATCGGACTTTCATTCAAGATGTTTGGACAAACATTTGAAGCACGTGAAAGTTCCACACCGATGAGATAAGTACCCAGCTCAAAAGAATGATACATGGAAATGCCGGGGTCAAATATAGTGTCTTCATTCCCGAAGGAGTGAAGAACAGGAGCAGTCACCCTGTAGGTGAAGAAAAGGAAGAAAACCATGATGAAAATCATGATTTGATCATCTTCCTCGAGAGGAGGCGCATTAGCCTGATTTTGGATTTCAAAGGTTAAGCTCGTTTGGTTTGAAAACATCCCGGGCGGGAGGGTGGGAATTTGTAAATTCTCATGATTGAGAGCATTTCCCCCTGGGCTATCATACTCCGGAGGAGTCATGATATGAGTGAGTTCACCAGAGAACTCCTCAAAGGTGAATGAATCATATTCTGAATTGATGTGCGTGAGTTCACAGGAGAACTCATCGAAGGTAAATGATTCATAATCGGGGAGAGAATTATGAGAATGAGAAGTGGTACTGCCACTAATCTTCTCTCCCATAGGATCAATGGTAAAGGCTTCAAACTCCGGAATGGGATCATCGGAGAAAATGTCACTATCCTTAATGGGGATAGGAGATGAAACAGGTTTCTTTTTGAAAGCCTCGATTTTAGAAATGAGGAGATTGACTTTCAATAATGTAGCACGAAGTGCTTCATCTTTGATTTCAGTGTCAATCTCATCATTCGCTTCTTCTAAGCTAACTAGCTGAGAAGGTAATTCTTCCACATAACTGATGTCTCCACAAGATAACGAATCGTCATCATTAGAATCGGAGAACATCTAAACATCATCATTCGGGAAGATAAGAGGAGGAGGGATATCACACATATGATCAAAAGTTCCTTGCGACTCTCCTGGGATTGGGACAAGGTTCTCAGCACTAGACTTTATTAATTCGTCCGATTCCTTATTAGGAATAGTGCTAAGATGCTTATCCCCCATGATCAGAGAGTGAGTGTGAACTTCGGTTGTGATAACAACAGACTGAGGGAGTTGAGAAAGACTAGCAGTCATGGTTTCTACAAGTTCCATGATTTCTACTGCTAGTGATTCAATCATATTCTTTTCTCCCTGTATTTCTACTGAAGCAGTTTCAACTGAGGTTGAATCAAAAGGTTTCTCAGATACCTTTGGGATTGGAACAAGGTCATCAATTTCCTCAAGAGGATTGATTTTGACTTCCTTGTCCCCCATTGGCAAGATATCTGAAGCTTCCTTAGGGTTTTCCTCTTCAAATGGTTCATCCTCATCACTTTCATCCTCAAGATAAAATGAGTTAACATGAGGCTTTTGTTTTCTAAGAATAAAATCCTCAAGACAGTTTATACTATCTTGAATGGTTTTGTTGACTTGATTTTGATTCATAATCATTTTAGTAATCAATTCAGCTCTAGCTAACTCGTCCTGAGGCGGTGGGTGAGGGTTTGTGTATTGTGAGGGCTGGTAAAAACCAAATTCATGATTGTTACAAGGAACCTGTTCATAGACAAACAGATTCCTAATTTGACAATCAGAGCTGTAGTGTGGGCCACCACAATACTCACAACAGAAAAACCGTTGAGTTTGACTTGGTGTATTTTGATACGAAGCATTGTTAAGATTTGGATAATATGATTCTTGCTCGTATGAATGTGATGGGTAGTTAGAAAAATTTGGGGAGTTGTTGAATGAGTTCTGGTTAGGATCATAAGCAAATGAATTCCTCGAACCACAAAACAAACAACTCCCGTCTCGAATATCGTTACCACATTGTACACATGTACACCAATGACATGGAAAACCGAAAAGCGGCTCACCACAACCGACACAAGGAACAAAATCTGGAGGTGGGACAAGTGGTGTGCTCTTAGAGCTAGGAATTTCCACCACTTCCGTTATGGTCTCGGGTTTTTGAATGTGAAGATTAGGCAAGTCGTTCTTTTCAGTCATAGCTCTAAGCTCTTGGTTTTTGCTTATAACCGTATATCGTGAAAGATTAGGAGCAATTGTGAGCTTAAATTTTTGGACAACCGTAGGTTGGACGTATTTAGCACTTCCATAGTCAGAGGAAAGTTGTTGGGATCATAGTTTTCACTATTTTATCAAGTTTCGGTCATTTGTAATAATAGGTTGCTTAAGTTATTACTTACTTACAATTTGTTTAAGTTACAAGTTTACTAGGCTTAAGTTAAATAGTCCATGGGCTTGAAGCCCACACGATTTTCATGAAAGGAAGGAGAGGGAGTGTTGCCCTAGCTCCTTCCCTATATATAGTAACCTTAGGTCTCATGTAAACTTGGTTGGCTATTTGATTTCTTAAGGAAACTCTTGCTTGTTTCTTAGTTTTTATCACATATTTTCTTATAAACTTGTGCTACAAATCAAAACAAACAAAAAAGCATAAATTTTTTCTCAAAAATTCGATTAGGGGTTATTGTACTTGTTTTCGAAATTTTTTAAAATTTTTGAAAAGTTCTTAAAGTTTTCAACTTTCTTAAAGATCTCTTCATTTTACATATAAAAGTACAAGAATCTTGCAATAAAAACGAGTTTTTGGATTGCTTTCTTTGAAAAACAAAATCTGCCAAGTTTTCGAAATCTTACATAAGAACCTATTTCGAGATCTACTCTACGTGCACTACCTCGACTTCGTTTTTGTGGACTCAGTATTTTCTTTCTTGTATAAGAAAGTAAAATACTTCGACTTTTGGTAAAGTTTTCGAAATTGTACAATTTCGAAAATTGGATCGTTGCCTTTGTGTTTTTTCGAAAACATCATTTTTTTCGAAATCACACTTATTTCGCAAACTTGTATAAGTTTCGAAATCACAGTTTCTCGAAAATTTCTTAAGTTTCGAAAACCTCCTTGTTTTTCGAAAACTTTCTAAAAGTATCGAAATCCCTTAATTTCGAGAACCTGTAATTTTCGCAATCCCTATCAAAAGTTTCGCAATCACTGATTTTCGAAATCACTGTTTTTTCGCAATCACAGTTGAAGAAAAATTTCGCAATCTGAAGTTGAGCAAAAGTTTTTCGATACTTGGCTAATTCTATACTTTCTACAAGATCCATTTCTACACAAGTGTTCTAAGATGTCTCAACCACCTAATCACTACTTCCCGCATATTCAGCAACATCAACATCAGCAGTATCAGCAACAACAATACCATCCGCAACAACTGTATCAACAACCTTCACAATCACACGTTCTAAAACAAACGTATAATCCACTACATCATTACCTAATGATGCAACAACATTAGATCATTCCTCAACAACAACCATATCAAGTGTCACAACAAAACACTCAGTTTTCCTCCAAACAACCTCACTGGTTTGACAGAATGTGTGAAGTTATTACAACTCAACAATCCCGACATGAGGCAGGATCACTTGAAACACCTCCAATGCTAACACCTGGGAACTATGTTCAATGGTCAAGTCGATTCTTACGATTTCTTGAATTAAAGAAACCTCATGGGAAATTCTTGAAGCAAGTGATACTTGAAGGACCATTTGAGTGGCCAACAAGATTTGAAGCTGGTGATCCACATGCTGATCCTCCACGTCCTCCTGGTGATAGACCCCTTCCAGAATCTGCACTCACTGAAGAACAGAAACTACATCGTGAAGCTGATGAGTATGCAATGGCTTATATACTTCAAGGCCTGCCTAATCCTATCTATCGAAGTGTCGATGCTCAGAAAACAGCCAAAGCTATGTGGGAACACGTTCATCTCCTTATGGAAGGCACTCAATTGAACAAAGATGATATGGAATCCAAACTATACATGGAATACACTGACATCACAATTGAACCAGGAGAGTCACTTGAATCCTACTATCATCGTTTCACAAATGTGGTTAATGATCTGGAACGTCAGCAAATCACAGTACGAAGGATCGCTGTGAACTCCAAATTTGTTGGTAGTCTTGGCCCTGATTGGCATAAATATGTGACATTTGTCCGTCAAACAAAGAATCTTCATGATGCTCCATATGGTTTGTTGTATGATTTTCTGAAACACCATGAACCTGAAGTGGAAAAAGATCGAGCTCTACGAGGAGGATACACACCAACTTCTACACCAAATTCTTTAGCTCTCGTAGCTCAGTCTCCCTATGCTCCACCACCAATGTCAAATCATGCATATGTTCAAGAGCAGAACTACTTCAGTTATCCACAATCTTCTACCTCGAACCAAATGGTCCCTTATGATTCATCTCCACATAATGCCTCTACTCAACTGGTTCCATTAAACAACAGTGATGCTATGTATTACTCAAATTCCAATGACGATGACGATGATGACTTCAACACGTTGAATCAGGGACTTGCTCTTGTTGCTCGTGCTTTTAGCAAATTCTCCAACAAAACAAACAACCGTCAACGTTCATCTTCTAACACAAGGAATCAAGCTGTTGTCAATGATGGAAGAGTGGAAATTCAGAATCGTAACTATGGTCGATCTGGTTCAGGAAGCTCTTCAGGAAATTATGGGAATGGTCAGAGGTTTAGTAACAATGCGGGGTTCATGAACAACTCAGGGTCTTCTCAGCAAAGGTCTGAACCAGTTGCAACACGGAACTCCAACTCAGGGAATGCAATATGGTGCTATAATTGTAATGAACAAGGTCATATAGCGACAGCATGTCCCAAACCAAGAACTCGGGGTAGTAAGTTTCACAAGCAGGCATTACTCATGGCTCTTCAAGATGAAAAAGATGGACATTTCCCTGAACAAGATAACAACTTCATGGCAAATGTGCACAATGATGATGACATGGAAGATCTGGAAGCTAATGCAGCTGTGATGCTTATGGCCAACATGCAGGAACTTCAGCTTAATGATTCAGGTCCAGTGTATGACACTGACGGCTTGTCTCAGGTACATGACCAAAAAGCAAGTTTAATACATGAAATAGCCTCACCCTCTGCTTCTGAATCAGATATGGCGCAAGTTGTTCCATCTAAATCATCTTCATCCTCTCAAACAGATGAACAAATAAGCACAGTTGTCATATTTGATGATGACACAGTTGTCTCATTTGATGATCCTATTGAGAATGATAAACATGATCATTTAGAACAACATGAACCATCATTTGATCCAGACCCTGACCTAATATTGTTATCTAAACAACTGGATGCTCAACAATTGCAAATCATAAAATGCAACGAGAAAAATAAAGTTTTAAAAGAACAAAATGCGTCACTTGCAAGAGATATTGAATGTTATAAAATTCAACTTTCAAATCAGGAAGACAAGATTAAAAATGCAAAAAGTTTTGAAAAAGCTTTTCAAGATTCTTACAACAAAGAACAAGATCTTCAACATAAAATACAAGATTTAATTGAGTCAAACAGAAAGTTGATTTCGAAACTCGAAAGTGAAAAGTGTGAATTGAAAATGCAAGCTGAACGTCTTCAAACAGCTCTTTCAAAAACAGAAACAGAATTGTCAAATTGCAAAAAGGAGTTTTGTGAACATAAAATACGAAAAAGGAAGTATATAGATGAATTACTCGGTGATATTGTTGATCTTGAAAAATAACTCAAAGAATTTCGTCACATTGTTTACAAACACGGGAACTCTGTCACAACAATTCAGAAATTTGCTTTAAAACCGAGACCCGATAAAGGATTTGCACTTTGCGACTTCAAATCAATGTTTCTTCACACAGCATTTAAAGAAAATCCTAAGATTTACAGTATAGATCACATGTTTGATAATACAATTGTGCGTGCTGTTGTTTTTGATACTGAGGAAGAAGAAGAACTTGAAGACGAGAGTCGATCAAAAATGAGTTATGTTCAATATTGGACACCATATGACTATTCAAAAGCTCCACCTCTAACTAAATCTTTTGTTACTCAAAAATAATTACCTGAGAAATCATGGTTTGTCGAAGAGTCATATGTTTCATCCTCTAATGCGGCCCCTGTCCAAACTGTAGCACAAATAAATGGTCCTTTACCATCATCCGGTGAACTTACACCTTTACCAAAAAGTTGTCGTGTCTTAAACTATTACAAAACTTTCATGGAAGACATCGAAATTTTGGAGGAAACAATTGCACGCAATTCTGAAATAAAAGTTTAAACTTTTCAATCCGCTTACGAGCGAGAAAAGAGAGATATTTTTCAAAAACAAATGCTGCCAATTGTCAAACACCTCCGTCTTTGTGCTACACGTTGGGATCAGGAACTTCAAAACGAGGTCACAAACATGATAAACGTTTTCAACTCAACTGAAAATGAAAATTTTGGCTCAAAAGCAAAGAAATCGAGTTTTACAAAAAGATGCTGATCGACTCTTGGAACAAGTTCTCAATGCTGATATTTTGTCTGTTATCATGAATGATCTCTATAAATCTGGTACTTCTATGCTTATGGATGATCTTTGTGTTGATAATAACTTGTTGAATGAGGAAATTGAGACACTGAAGCAGGAAAATGATAAGTTGAGAATTACCAATGATGATGTGACAAAACAATTTTCAAAAGAAATTTGTCTACTCAAACAGAGGATTGAATGGTGTCAAGCTCAAAGTCTTGAACGAGAATTGAAACTTCAAAATCAAAACATTTCAACCTCTTGTCAGCTTTGCAAAAACAATGAGTCTTTCAAAAGTTTGTGTCTCAAATACGAGCAAGAAATTGCCGATTTAAAAATTGAAAATGACGCATTTCTACAAAACCACATAGACATTAAATATTGCAATGGCATACTTGAGTCAAATATTCAGGATAAGAATCACATCATCATAGATTTGAAAGAGAAAATTAAGATACTCCAAAAAGGAAAGTTTGTTGACACCACGGTAATAGCACCAGGAATGTATCACGTAGACAAAACTGATAAAGGAAAGGTTGTTCAAAACACTAATGTTGATAACTCCACTTCTACAGGACTAGTCTCCACTACTAGCGTTAGCAGACCCAAGCGAAAAAGTAAAAAGAAGAATAGGATCTTGCAACGTAAGAAAGGACAACTAGAAGCTCAAGAAGTAGAAGATCAACTTAGGAACTTGAATAAGACTCATGTTGCATCAGATTTAGATTCTAATCTGGAAAATTGTAATCAAAATCTAAATGTAACGAATGATGAACCTTTGAATGTTTTCAATATTAATGCATCCTGTGTGTTTTGTCATAAAAGCGTTTCATCTGGTGATCATACAAAATGTATTGCTAATTCTCTACTTAATCGTCATAAGAAATGTAGGACACGCATTCCTTCTAGGCCCACTATTGCCTCCAAGTCTAATTTAGGAAAGCCGTCTACTACGATTTCTAATGAAGCTGTAGTTACCCCCATAGGTGCCGAGAACAAATCTAGGAATGAGCCAACTACTACTGCATTTAACATTAAGAAAGCAAAAACTAGTTGGAACTGGCAACGTTGGTTACAATACAACCAAACTTTAAATGGATTCCTAAATTATTGAATACCTGTGTTTCTAACCAACAGGAACCCGCACTGTCTTTGGGTTCCACCCATACTTCTGTTCCATCTGTGTCTTCTTCTTGTAATGCAGGTGGTACAGATCGTTCTCTGGATTGTTGATAGCGGATGCACCCGACATATGACAGGCAATCTCAAACTGTTACTCAACTTTGTCTCAAATTTTATTGGTACTTTCAGATTCGGGAATGATCATTACGCTCTAATCATGGGATATGGTGACTATATCAGCGGGAACATTGAAATCAGTCGTGTTTACTATGTGGAAGGCCTTGGACACAACCTTTTCTCTGTTGGTCAATTCTGTGATGGGGATCTAGAAGTTGCATTTCGTGAGAAAACCTGCTTTGTTCGTGACTTACAAGGAAATGATCTAATGTCTGGCTCACGTGGCTCCAATCTTTATACAATATCAATGTCAGATATGATAGCAACATCTCCGATATGTCTTCTCTCCAAAGCAGAATCAACTAAATCTTGGTTATGGCACAAACGTCTTTCGCACTTGAATTTCAAAACCATGACTGACCTTGCTCGTTATAAACTTGTTGATGGATTTCCAAGATTCTGTTTTACCAAAGATCACTTATGTCCAGCCTGTGAACAAGGAAAAAGTACTCGTGCTCATTTTCCTAATAAACCTGAGCATAGTACGAATCATGTTCTACAACTGCTTCATATGGACTTGTGTGGACCAATGCGTGTTCAAAGTATCAACGGTAAACGCTACATTCTTGTAATTGTAGATGATTATTCCAGATGGACTTGGGTTTATTTTCTACGAAGTAAAGATCAAGCTCCTTCAATGATCATCACCTTTCTCACTAAAATTCAAGTTCAGCTTCGCAACACGATACGAATCGTCAGAACTGACAATGGAACTGAATTTAAGAATCAGACACTTCGGTCATACTTCGAGAAAGTGGGAATTGAACATCAAACATCTATTCCTAGAAGCCCAGAACAAAATGGAGTTGTTGAAAGACGCAACAGGACGTTAGTGGAAGCTGCTAGAACTATGTTGATTAATGCTCAATTGCCAGATTACTTGTGGGCGGAAGCGGTCTCAACTGCATGTTATACCCAAAACCGTTGCATGATCACAAAACGTCATCGCAAAACACCGTATCAAATTGTTCACAAAAGGAAACCGAACATCGATTACTTTCATGTATTTGGAGCACTTTGTTATCCGAAGAATGATCGTGATGATTTAGGTAAACTTAAAGCAAAGGCTGACATCGGAGTGTTCGTTGGATACTGTGAAAATTCCAAAGGTTTTCGGATATGGAATCGTCGTACAAGAGAAATTCATGAAACCATTCACGCTAATTTTGATGAACTCACACAAATGGCTTCTGAGCAACACAGCTTAGGACCCGAATTCAACCGTCTTAACTCTCCAGAATCTTCGGCTGAACCTTTGCCACTAAACCGCAAAGAATTAGAAACCTTGTTTACTCCTCTCTTTGATGATACTATTGAATACCGTCCTACTGAGGTCTCACCAAATTCCGCTGCTCAACCTGAAAACATTCCAATACCAGATTCTCCTCAACAAACTACTACAAGTGTTGAGAGAGATGGTCCTCCAATTGCATCACCATCTACAGCAGAACAAACTGTTTCTAACTCCCGCCATTCAGCTGAAGATCCCACACCCCAATCAGTTCCACAACCCTCAGAGCATGATCCTGAAGCGTTCTTTAACCCGTTTGCACCGGCTCCTACAGTTCCTGATATAGCTGAGTCGTCAACACGCAATTTGGATCCTGCTAACATGCGAGATACTTATCAACTACACCCTTCGACACACAAATGGACTCGAGACCATCCACTAGTTCATATTATTGGCCATCCAGATGCACCTGTAATGATAAGACAACGACTTCACACTGATGGAGAAACTTGTATCTACGCACTCACAGTTTGTCATGAAGAACCAAAGAACATCAAAGAAGCAATGACTTATGACAACTGGATTGAATCTATGCAAGAGGAATTTCAGCAGTTCATACGATTAGAAGTCTGGGAATTAGTTGAAAGACCTAACGGAGTCTTTGTCATCGGGTTAAAATGGATTTGGAAAAATAAGCTAGATGCTGAAGGCACTGTCATACGTAACAAATCACGTCTGGTAGCGAAAGGATACTCCCAACTTGAAGGACTTGATTTTGCTGAATCCTTTGCTCCAGTGGCTAGACATGAAGCTGTTCAGATTTTTTTTGCTTATGCTGCACACAGGAACATGGTGGTTTACCAAATGGATGTGAAAACAGCATTTCTTAATGGAGAACTCCGTGAAGAAGTTTATGTTAGCCAACCTGAAGGCTTCGTTGATCTTGAACGTCCTAATCACGTTTACCGACTCAAAAAAGCACTCTACGGACTTAAGCAAGCCCCACGGGCGTGGTATGACAAACTGTCCACTTTCTTGCTGGCCAATAAATTTTCTAAAGGATCGGTGGATCCAACACTATTTACAAAAACCTACGGGGAGGACTTACTTGTTGTTTAAATATATGTCGATGACATTATTTTTGCCTCAATAAAACGAAGTTACTCTAATGATTTTGCAAAATTAATGAAAGATAATTTTGAAATGTCCATGATGGGTGAACTTTCGTTCTTTCTAGGACTACAAGTTCATCAATCACCCCGTGGTATTTTTATAAATCAGTCCAAATATGCTCTTGAAATTTTAAAGAAACATGGAATGATGTCTTGTGATACTTATAATACACCAATGGGCTATACCACAAAACTAGATGCTGATTTACATGGGATTCCAGTTGACCCTACTAAATACCGAAGTATGATTGGGTCCCTCATGTATCTCACAGCTAGTAGACCTGATATAGTATTTGTTGTCTATATGTGCTCTCGCTATCAGTCTAAACCAACTGAAAAACACCTCAGTGAGGTCAAAAGAATCCTTCGATACATAAAGGGAACCATTAACTTGGGAATCTGGTATCCGAAGGATTCTGGTTTTGAACTAATTGCTTTTTCAGATGCTGATCATGCAGGATGTTTAGACACACGCAAAAGTACATCTGGTGGATTACAATTTCTCAGAGACAAACTTGTGTCATGGCAATCTAAGAAGCAGGACTGCACATCACTGTCGTCTACAGAATCTGAATACATAGCCATGTCTGCTTGTTGTGCTCAAGTCATCTGGATGAGAACACAACTTAAGGATTTTGGCTACCTATTCAACAAGATTCCTATCTACTGTGATTCAAAGATTGCAATTGCTATCTCCTGCAACACAGTACATCATTGCAAATCCAAACACATCGATCTCCGATATCACTTCATCAAAGAGCATGTGGAAAAGGGTACCGTTGAACTTTATTTTGTTGGAACTGAGTACCAATTGGCGGACTTACTTACCAAATCTTTAGCGCCATCAAGGTTTGCTAGTCTAGTTCACCAAATTGGTATGCGATGTTTGACTCCAGAAGATCTGGAAAAGTTTTTAAAACACAATTGATCGTCAAACATCAAAATTATCTTTGTAAAATATTTTTCTTAAATATAAACCAATCAAAACACAAAAAGATTTTTCAAATTTTTTATATTCTTAAAAAATAAAATAAAATAAAATAAAAAAAATGCAAGTATATCATTTCACTTCAACACTTTGTTAAATTTTACAAGTGTTGAGGGGGAGTCACGCTTAAACTTTTACCAATTTTAATTGTTATACTTGCATGTTTTTCGTATTATACGGTACTTCGGAGTGTGTGGACGTTCTTTAAACATCCCATTGTCTCATCCCGTTAAAAGGACTTCATAAGTTAGGTTAACGTAAGAATGTCTTAAGCTTGTCTACCTTGTATATCAAATGTAGGACTCATGTTGCAATAGTTGTAGTTAGGGGACTTAATGTGTCAATATCTCAAAGTTAATAATATATAAGCAAACAAACACCCTTTTTTTCGAAATCCAGAAATTCAAAATTTATTCATCACTAGAAATCTATGGCCATTAATCAAACAAGAAATCCGTGCTACCAATCGACAAACCGTAAGTTTCTATATGATCTTTAGGGTATTACAAGCATAGGTTTTTGTTTAATTGCTAATCTAATGGTTAGATTTCAAGGTATACCGATTTCTAGTTCTAGGGTTTCACTAAATCGAAATCATCTAAAATGTTTGAGATTAGGTTGTTTATCATAGGGCTTTTGTAATATAACTTGTTGTAAACATACCTGCAACAACCTATCTTAATCCATTTCATGATTGCTTGATTTTCGAAACCTATGGTTTCAAGTCGATTTAGGTATTTTTGATTTAGGGTGTGTTTGATTAATGTTTTTGGTGGGATATGTCCATTATTGTGTTTAGAACATCATGAATGTGTTTAATTGAATCATTTGCTTATATGTGTGGAAATTTGTATAGTTTCGAAATCATGTTCTTGCTAAGTTTTTCGAAATCGTTCAATGAGTGGTGTTTACGTGATTCTAATTGTTGTTTCTCAATCTTTACAACAGGCATCAACCATTGGATTACATTAATTACATAAGAAACGTACGTATGGCTAATTTCGAAAAAAAATTCTTGTACAAGAAATTCTTTCGAAATCCCATTTTTTCGCAATCATGTTTTTTCGAAAACACTCTCATTGAGTGTTTGTGAAAGTTTCTTCAAATTGCTTTGTATTTTCGAAATATTTTTTTCGAGAACACATACTTTGGAAAAAAAAAAAAAAAAAAACTTTCGAGAACACTTAATCAAGGGCGTTGGCGAAAAGATTTTTTCGAGAACACATACTTTGAAAAACTTTCGAGAACACTTAATCAAGGGCGTTTGCGAAAAGATTGTTTTGAGAACACGTATGAAGAACATTTTTCGCAATCACACATGTTGAGTGTTTGCGAAAATATTTCACACAGGTATGTTCTCGATAAAATAATTATCGAGAACACACTTGGGAATATTTTCGAAAATCCTCCTTATGTATGTTTGCGAAATTATTCCTCTTATCCCTGATTTTCGAAATCATGCCTAAGTCATTTTTTTTCGTAATCAAGTTAATTCTTGTATTTGCGAAAAACTTTAAATTGCTCATTGTGTAATCTCGAAAACATGTAATTTGTGATTATGTGTATAATGTGATGTGACGATTCTGTGTGCATGTGTAATCACATTAATGTTTCATAGTTTCAAAATGTTATCTAAGTATTCGTCACTTATCACTATACATGTAACCATTCGTGCTTACTTGAATCTAAAAGCTTATCTTTAATCAACGTGCTAACAAGTAACAAATCGGAATGTTTGGTTTATGATTATGCTTTTCAGATTAACATGGCTGAACACAACGCGAATGCTCCTGAACAAACCCTTCCACTACTCACCATGGATGACATCACTCCCGATAACTACAATGTCACGATTGGCAACAACAATCCACGAGTTGATTTCGACAAATTGAGAATTACAGAGAACTCGTGTATGATTGTCAAAGATATTCTGCTGGCACATCCATGCAAACATCTGCTCATCTGTTCTACTTCAGTTCCTCTGTTCTACCTTCATCAGTTCTGGATAACGGCTAAGGCAAATTTGGATGACGAGTCTTTTACTGTTACGCTAGATCGCCAAGTCTACAATGCTAATCACGACGTTCTTCGTACAGTCCTTCACCTGTCTCAAGCTGACAACGAATTCGCTCCAATACTGCCTGAACTGGACCTTCTTGACTTCTTTATTGAATTAGGTTATGATGTAGATGACAACGTACCACTAGTCAAACATTCCCGATTCAATGCCAAGAATATCCCTCAGCCTTGGAGAACATTCTGTCTGTTGGTTGTAAGATCGATATCAGGAAGAAAGAGTGGTCATGAACATCCTAGGCTTGAACACTTGCAAACATTCTGGGGAATGGTGACTTTGACACCCATTGACTTTGCAGTACCAATTATGAATGATATGGTCTACAGCATTCAAACCGATCGTGTGAAGACTATGATACCATTCACAAGATTCACCAAGCTTCTCATAGAACATTTCTGTAAAGACACTCCAGAATTCATCAAGAGGATGGCTGATCCTAATGAGCCGAAGCACCTCTTCGAGGACGACTTCACCACCTCATTCATCAAGACGACCACTTCCTCAACCAAAATCAAAGGAATGAGGCTTCCCGAATACCTTCTTGATGACAAAATCAAGAAGAGTCTGAACTACAAGCTGTATGATAATGCTTACAAAGGGGTATAGGTAGAAGCCACTATAAAGAATCGAAGCAAAGGAGGTGTGAAGTCTGGGAGCACTACAAGCACCACTGGCTCACCTCAGACGAAGTCTAAGGCTGCACCCAAGACTAAACCATATGTTAAACCCAAGTCTTCTGCCAAACCTAAACCAACATCCAAGTCTACACCTGCCACCAAGCCTAAGAAGAAGGCAACTCCTGAGTACTTTATTCGGGATGAACCTACACCTCCACCTTCTGACACCGAATCCGAGTTCGATACGGAATCTGAAGAAGAAGAACCAGACTATGAACTGAGGGTAAGAGCACCTGAAGAAAGATTCCCTGCAACTGAGATTGCCATACAACAAAGTCTTGAAACTTATGAAGAAGAGACAAGGAAAAGAAAAGGAGTCACTATTAATGAGCCTAATGATGATGAAGACGAACCAATCATTGAACCATTGGTCGATAAACGAAAACTTAAAAGTATAGTTGTCGACACACGAGCTGAAGAAAAGCGACTTCGCAAAGAACAAAGGAAAACAAGTCTCGAAAGCCGACTTATGTCTCAACCTCCAACACCACCACCTATCGATCAGTCTGAACATGAAGGAGCTACAAGCAGCATGATACCTCCCATTGTGTCCACAACGTTAGAACCAGCTCCACAACCTGATGACACCATTAAAGATACAGACAAAACAGGAGATGTCAATATGACAGAGACTGCTAATATAGAGGAGAATATTGGTGGACAAGAGAACATAGCTACGGATCAGGAACATGAATACCTCATTACTCCATAGTTTCTTGCACGAGAAGCAGAGGAAGCAGAGGAACGTCGTAGAAAAGAAAACGAAGAGAAGAACGCGTTCGACACCAACATATTTCTTAAGTCATCTTCTCAGCAGACTTCCTCAGCACAACCTCCACCTCCTCAAGACTCTCCACCAAAGGATCCGACTCCTCCTGCTTCTTCTTCAAACTCTCACAACGAGTCATCGTCCGAATCATCACCTGAGCATTCATCTCCCACACCTTCAGAAACCGCATCAAAACAGCATTCAATCAATGAACCGAAACAACCAGTTGATCTTCAGGAGCTAGTCAACAATCTCACCAACATGGTTACCAGTCTTACCAAACAAGTTAAGGACTTCCAGGAGTCAAAGCAGCTGATCGACAAGTTCTTGAACTCTGATTACACAGGATTTATTAGAACTGCAACACATGATTTTCTCACTGAAAATCTGGTTGATATGATCACTCCTGAAGTAGCAAACCTTCTTGAACCAATCAATGAAAACTTGGATCACAGAATCAGAAGTGTTACGAGAAAAATGTTGTCAACTACACCATTCACGCTTCACACAGCAAAACCTTCTACTGTGGCTCCAACCGTCCCTGAACTGTCTTTCAATGACATGCTTGCCAAACTCTTCGACAACATTGCCTCCAAAACCACACAGACTGCTGAAGAAAAGGCACTTTATGATGCTATGGTGGCTTACATATCCAAAGAGTCATGCAAAGATGCAGCTGGAACCCGGAAAAGGTCATGAAAAGATGACGATCCTGACTCAAACTCTAAAGGCAAGAAACCTAAGTCTGGAACAGGTCCTTCATCCTCTCTACAACCACAAAAGGACTCCACTCCTCCTGGAAATCAACAACACCCCTCAGCTACTGGTCAAGGTCAAACTGAAGAGGAAGAAACTTTCATGGAACCTACAGATGACCACCAGAGTCAACCTGACACCGATTACCGTGCTTCGCCTATTCATGATTCTCATGCTGGACCATCGTCACCATCCAAGGCTAAAGACAAAGATGCTACATCTAAGTCCAAGAAATCAAAGAAGAAAAGACGTCATTCATGGGTCGACAATGATGACACTCCTCAGAATGATTGGCTGACAGAAATGGTCCAAGCTCAACCTCCTCTCGAAGAAGAAGAACCCCTTCCTGGTAACACTCTACAGTTTCCCCAAGTCATTATGAAGGATCTTCAGATCAACAAACTCACAAAGGCGGAGCTCAGAAGAATCAATAGGGATGCACAAGAAAAGATCTGGAAACAAAGTCGAATACGAGTATCATATGCAGAATATAGTTAGTGCAATGTCTGCCGACTTTGACTGGCTAAATCCAGAAGTGAATATCGATCTCGGTTCCAAGAATCATGAAAAACCTTACTTCACTGACTGGACCAAACCATTACCTTTGAAAGGATTTCCAGACAAACCTAAGATACCTTACAGCTTCTTCTTCAACAAAGATCTTCGTAACATCCAGCTCACTCAGGAGACATCCAAGAAGAAATATGCTTCCTCACTCACAATCTCAGTACCTGCCGCAAGATACGAAATTCCTGCCATTGAAGAAACCACTCGTATTTTCAGCAACTCCATCGTAGCTTACGACAGAGATGCACTACATGGAATTCAACACCGGCCAGAACGTCGTCGTCTAGGTTATACCAGCAGATTAGGAGAGAAATCATTGGAAAATGTGAAGCAAAAATCTAAGATCATCGCTATCTTGGAAATTCAAGAGTCGCAACGGTTTAACTACATATTCATGCGTGAAATTGTTGTTAAACGACAAGATGAAAAGAAGTACAAGTTCTCCGAAGCAGACTTTCCAGACCTTAATCTCAATGACATCGAAGACATGTATCTCGAAAAGGTTCAAGGAAGAATGCGTGGATTTGATAGAGATGTTCAGTACAACTTCATGGCATCACTACTTCTTTACATCCGACGCTTGATAGTTCAAGAAAGAGTGGAAGATCTTCAGCTTGGAGTGGAAAGTTACCAACAGAAGATCAATTTGACAAAGCCGCAATTCACATTTGATGGAATCTATCAAACGTCACAGTTTACTCTCAACCAAGATCCTTTTGGTTTCACCTACATCAACAGCAAAAATCTACAAAGTTTCATGAGGTTCGATGAGGTACACAAATTCTGTGATGTTACACTCAAATCTGTTCGTGATGGGCTTGTCAAAAGGTTGAATGATGATCGCCGAAAGATAGCTAAGGGGGAACAACCTAGATGGAAATCCAGCATAAGAAGACAAGTTCGTAACTTTGTCTTAAAGATTGAAGAAAGGTTATTTCAACGGGAACAGATCAGACGACTGGAAAGCTATATCGGTGCCAGACCATCGTTTCCTGTCAGATTCTTCGAAAGACCAGAACCAAAGTTCACTGAATTTGATGCTCCACTTCCTGACGAAGATTAACTTGGTACATTTGGTTATTCTTTTCAATATTAATTGTTTCATTTGATTGAATTTCACAATGGCTTGTGCACGCATTACAGTGCACAACCCGAACTTGTAAAGAAAGGACCCTGAGGTACGCTTCAGTGCCTCAATACTCATATAAGGAGCGAAGGCTTCTTACTTTTGAGTAAAATTAATCAAACATTTATGATTTTCATAATTCTGCTCAAAAGGACAAGTATTTCACCTCAATAAGACCTAATCACTTGTTGAGGGGGAGCACTTGTCAAAACAAAATACTTTGCTCTAAATCGAAAGTTCTTGGTGAATCTCCCCGTAAGACTCAAAAGGCATATTTTAATCTTAAAGTTTGTCAAAAACACCATTTTATATGCTATTTTTTAGGGGGAGAAAATGAAAAAGTGATTAAAATATACGAAGTCAAAGCTTTAAGTTGTATCATGTGCGAGCCAGACTCAGTATTGACCCAGGAATTGACGAAACAATAAAAGTTAGTAATATCGAAAGGACTTATCCTCGACGGGTAATAACATCAAGTTAGTTACTAGAGCTAGTTGTCACCTAAAAGCTGACAATGTATCTCTTTAACTAGCCACGTAAGTGTGTCTCGAAAAGCATATGTCTTAGTAGAAATGTACCGTCTCGAGAAACCTTCTGTGAACTTGATCAGGCCGGGTAATAACTTCAAGCTAGTTTAACTAGTGATGTAAGCGTGTCTCGAATCGGTCTCGTTCACGGAAAGTGGATCAATTCAAATGATTGCTCCTCCCGCATGTGCAAATTTATTAAAACACTTATGAGCACATGTGCAGGGGGAGCCCTTCAAAAGTGTACACAAAACTCTCAAAGTGTTAAACAAAATATTTGATTAATACAAACACTTTGAGAGATTTTCAATCAAAGGTTTCTTGGCTACTGTCGGAGTTATAAGGTGATTAAGATAGGAATATCCGTCCTATGATCCGCCAGAGCCGGAGGGATCTACCCAAGGATATCTCCCATAGTTAGAATTAGAAGTCCTTAGGTATGATACAAAAAAGGAGAAATGAATGAAAGGGAAAGAAGGAGTTGAAGAATTAAAAAGAAAAGTAAAGAAAAGGGTGAAAAGAAATAGCCCTCCATATGTTCAACCTTAGGGCAGACACCGGGTTCAATACATATGCTACTGGTTGTTGCAAAAGACAACACCGGTATTGAAGACAAAGTCGTCATGGACCCAGTGACGCAATGCACTAAACCTTCTTAACCACTCAAGTTCTCTTAAAAGGACTTGTTTCATTCTCACGGGGAACCCGCGTAACCTATCGACCTATCTCTTAGAGACGGTTGATATTGAAGCAGGAGACTCCTCCCCAGTCTCCGCATAGGAAACCTAGGTGTGCACTTATAGAGTCTAGAGCCTTGAGATACATCAAAGATCTCTTAGGAACACTTAGTATTTCTACAACTGGTGTTCTACATCAATGGGCATTAGTTGTAAATTATCGTGTCCTTCGTAGATCTTAGCAATCTACCAAGAACTTTTATGAGAGGATTACGTAAGTATTTCTCAATGATTGAACGGAAATCCTGCCAGGGTCAACATCAAACAGCCCTGACAGCAGGTCACTTCGGTAACCTCACAAGGGTTACGCTTAGTGTTTGCGGTGGTTCCATAGCGGTCTACAGTCGTGGAGTGATCCCCAGCGACTCACCCAGTCATTGAGCTGCTTAGTAGGTCTCGTAAGCTCCTTCGGGAGTATCTGATATGGGAACGGCCTGGATAAGGATTAGAAGGAGTCTTCACAATATGCTGTTGATGAGCTCTAATTCCTTATCTGTAAGTACCGGTTATTTATTGCTAACTGTTTACTCGCAGGTACCTCACTTCCATGATGGTAGATTCCAACATGCTCATACATACATCATGAAGTCAAAGTAAGCTCCCCCAAAGATCTTAACAACACTAAGTTCAAAGGAAGATTCTACACCAATAAGAAGAATCTACAAAGTATAAAGATGGATAGGGAATAGAAGTTTTGGATTTAGGGTTGTCCACTGGAGTTGCTGGTGGATCAAAGACAACTCCAGGCTTACATCTGGTTTCAGGAATAACCTGAGGTTGGACGTGTGCTGTACTTCGTGTGCTAGGAGTTGGCACCTTGTCCTTTGTCACCTCAGGTTCACGATCCACTACCTTTGGAGGAGATGAAGAAGAGGTAGTAGGAATCGCGGGTTCATCATATGAAGCACCACTTCGTGTTGTGATCGCCTTAGCATCACCCCTCGGGTTAGCGATCGTGTTGCTCGGTAAAGTAGTACCTGAGCCCGAGGGTCGATCATTTAAAGACTTCTTGATGTCAGAAATCTAGCTGACCAGCAACTTGTTCAATTCTTCTTGGGACTTCATGAATTGTTTCAACAACTCGTCAGATGAAGGCCCAGTTGGAACAATGGCTTGATTCGGATTAGGAATATTTGGAGCTCGATTGTTCGGATTGGGACCTTGATTTTGAAAATTACCATGATGAGGGTTGTTGTTTCCATGAAAATATCCCGGATTGAAATTACCCTGACCTTGGTTCCGATTAAAATTTCCTTGATTTTGATGTTGGAAACCTTGATTTTGGAACCCTTGGTTTTGATTGTGAAAACCGTGACCCTGATTGAAGTTACCTTGGTTTTGAAAACCTTGGTTCACTCTATTTTGATTTTGGCCACGGTTTTGGACATTTTTGTTTTGATTAAAACCAGGAGGTCCAGGATAATGATGATGAGGATGATAGCTAGGGTCCATAGGAGGGCGATATTGATTGCCTCCTTGATTTTGGGACCCGGCTACAACATGAGCTTCATATGGAGTGCCATCAGTAGCTGTGCAATTGTAGTAGGCATGCGGCCCACCACAAGTCACACAGACTTCCACTTTTTTAACCTCAGCAGGGGTCGGATTTTGTGGAAATGAAACTTTCTTTGTTTGGGCGAGAACCAAAGCTTGGATCGCTTCAGTGAGCTTGTCAATCTTAGCATCCGTGCTAGATTGACTCACAGAAGATGAAGTGGAAGGTCCCGCATTGATTTGAGAAACAATTGGTTTGCTTCGTGTAGAGCGGACCTTAGACTTGTTTTCTATGATTTGCAAAGCTTCTTTTGTGGTTCTACTCAATAAATTACCTCCCGCGGAGGCATTGAGAGAATCCTGATCAGCTTGGCTCACGCCATTGTAAAAAGTATCAAGTTGCATCAACTCAGAGAAACCATGATGTGGACACTTGCGAAGTAATTCTTTGAAACGATCCCACGCTTCACCAAAAGATTCATCATATTTTTGAGTGAACTTGGTGATTTCGTTCTTAATACTCGTGGTCTTGGAAGGTGGGAAGAATTCATTCACAAATTTTTTGACAAGATCTTCCCAAGTCTCAATAGATCGTGGAGGTTGTTTTTCAAGCCAAATCCGGGCTTGTCTCTCCAAGGATAATGGGAAGAGAAGAAGTTTTATTGCTTTACAAGGGACATTTTTGTACTTGATGGTTGAAGTGATTTTATTGAACCATCGAATGTGAGCATGAGGATCGTCCCTCTCAAACCGTAAAATTGACTTGAGGTTACTAGATTGAGTAACCCGGTTTTGAGCTCAAAATTATCAGCCACGATGGCTGGAACAACAATGGCATCTCCGTAACCCTCGATGGGTGCTTGGAGAAGCTCACACATGGGGCGGTCTTCCGCCATGGTGATAGTGGGTGTGGCAACAGTACGGATCTCAGATCCGACTGTTGGTGCTGAACGTCGACGAGGCCTTCTAGGTTTCCGAACAAGCTCACGTAATGGGCTCGTGGACCTTGAAGAACAAGTGCGCATGCACTAGAGATAAAAACCAATCAAAACAAAATCGAGGCAAATCAACAGTGAACTTAAACCAATAATCGCAAGTAAGTGGCTTCTTTAAGAAAGGCACACCACCTACAGGGATACAAAGGCAAGTTTTTATATTTCGTTTGGGAACTTATTATGTTCACACCCCCAGTTGGTAGGTGTTTTGTCTTGGTTTGCGACGGTTGGTTTTTATGTATTATTATTATTCACAAGAAAAGACGGATGTTTTTGTGTTTTGTGTATGGGTTTAAAAAATTTTGGACAATATTTTTGGTATCGTCTCGTAATCTAAAATCGTTTCTCTTTAAGAATCACCTCAAAGGAAAACCGATTCAGAAAACGTTACGATCTGTTTTGTTGTTTTTAATTTTTTTGGTGGTTTAACACTTTAGGAAAAGTGTTAATGACTTTTTTGTATTTTGATTTAAAATTTACAAAAGTGGTGATATTTGTACAGTGAATGAGGTGAAATAACACTAATCTCAATTGACGCTATAGAAACGCGCACACCTCCCTGGCAGCGGCGCCAAAAATAGATTGATGCTAAACCGTCAACTTATATTGACCAAATAATGGTCAATAAAGTCAAAAAGCGTAGACCAATGCTTCCGAGTAATAAAGGGTATCGCCAGGTCGTTATGTCCCGATGAGGTGTGGATTGTGCTTTAGCGTACTTGTGATCGGGTGATTATTCACAGAAAAGGGTTATGATAAGAATTATTTGAGAATTATAAAATTAAATAGCTTAGGAAAGCTATGTGATTGATTACTGGTATTGAAATTAAGAAGATTTGAGCTAAAACCTAAAAACGTACGTTTTAATTAAAAACGTACGCAGACGAACGAAACAAAAAGTACAACTGATAGACGGAAAAGGTTACAAGTGTAAAATTATTATTTTTACAATCCTAATAAATAAAAAAAAATTTAAGAAAAAGAAAAACTATTTTTACACTATTTAATTATTAATTATTAATTAATTACTAATTATCTATTTATTAACTAATTAAACTAATTAGAATTATTAAAAATACTAAAAAGACTTAGAAAATTAAGAGAAATTTTACAAATCTAATTAACCATCACAGGAATCCTAAAAAATTATAAAAAGTTTATTTTATGTATTTTTAAACTAATTTACTAATTATTAATCTAATTACTTATTAATTTCTAGTTAAACTAATTAAATTATAAAAAATAGAAACTGAACAGTACAAATTCTAGAAAAATTTATAAAAATGTTTTAACTTAAATAAAAGTTAGAAAAATTATAAAAACTAGATTATACTTTATAAAATCTAATTATGCTATTTAATTACTTAATATTAATTAATAATTAATTAAACTAAAATTAATTCTAAAAACCACTAAAAGATGAAATAAAAATCTGGAAAAATTTCTAGAATTATTTTAACCTAAAAGAGAATTAATAAAAATATAAAAATGATATATTGCTTATAAATAAGCTAAAAAGAAAATTAAAATGTTAAATCCTATTAAATAGAAGCTATCACTATAATTAAAGTTGGTTTTTTTTTGTGTTTTTTCTTTTTCCAAACTAATTATACACTAAAAACAAGCACTTTTTATGAAAACACTTTTACTGTAACCCACTAATAAGCACTTGAGAGCTTATTGATCCACTCAGTTGACTTTTGTTGACTGTGGGGAGATTTAAGCTCAAATGGAAGAAGGTGGGGTCCACAATGGTTAAAACTGGTTTCTCTGAGTTACATGAACAATATTAAGCTAGATTAGCACAAATAAGCAGCTTCAATAAGCTACAAAACACAAATAAGCAGTTTGCTTATTGCATTTCTGAGACAGAATGGGACAGAGTTTGGGATCAAATTCAGGTGGGGTCCAGTGGTCAAATGGTCAAACCAATGGTCAATTATCAAAACCTGGTAGGAGGGGGGTTGGGCAAAGCTAACTATGGGGTGTGAGACCCACTGGGGTAACCACAAATGACCACCAAAGTTGGGTGGGTGAGTTAGGTCTGCTGAAGCAGGGCACAAACTTGCCCTGCAGCTGTGTTCCAATGGTGTTTTGGTCACAAAGAAAAAATCACAAAAATGTACCAAACATGAAATTGAAAAGTTCAGCTGATAGTCTACTTACCTAAGCAATTTCAAACCTTAAGTCCAAACACAAAAATCAATTTAATTCATGCCATTTTGGTAAAAATCTGAGATCAACAACTTTGACGTTTATGGAAAAACTTGGTATGTTGACTATGGTCACTTTTGGATCAAACCTACTCACTGATTATGATATTATGAACTGTTATGGAACTAAAATTGGCAATGAGCACCACTAATGAGCCAAATTTCAAAGTTTTGGATGCAAAAACCCTCACAGTTAACTGTGAGGGTACGTAGATTGAGTTTTTGACTTTTTATAAAACAAGGGATGATTTTTATGACTTGAGTGACTGATATCAACCTAGTGTAACATGCATAGATAGCAATTAACAACAAACACACTCTAGATCACATGCAACCTACTTATTCCAAACACCCCTTTAATGGCAGAATTGGTGAGTTTTTTAAGTAAACAAACACTAATGAGCTAAGATATGATTCTAATCAACTATTTAGGTTTTACTGAGCTTGTGTTAACATAGAAACAAGAGTTACACCTACCAATTCCCAATGTACCAATTTATACTAAAATGACAGTCAAACCAAAAGTTTAAAGCACAAGAGATCTAATCAACTACTAACTAATTTTAGTCTAAATTATCACTAACAAACTTGAAATAAACTTAACAAACAACAACACAAAGCAGCTTAGCAACTATGAATCAATCAGAAAATGAAAAAGCTAGAAATAAACTCACATTGTGCAATCCTGCTCAAACCACAGAACCAAGTACCAAGATCTATCCTAAAGGCTTCCATAAGCCACTAACCCACATTCCAAAGCTGCTTCCCTTCCCAAATCACCTCTGAATCAGAATCCAAACCCAAATCTCCTCAGTTTGACTTTTGTTGACCAATGGTATTTTTGTGGAGTTTTTTAACTATTCTGAATTATAAGTTACTAGAAGCTTATAAGAGCTTCCTAGGAGCCTATATTTTCTAATCTAGTCCATTATAACAACATAAACCATTATTTCACAGAAATTAAATTTTAAGAGAAAATTTGCACAAATTGAAATTCAAACTTTGATACTAGATTTCATTGCTTAAAAAGACTTAACATACACTGAATTCACTAGAATTAATACCATAAAGTTTGAGAACACAATAATAAACCTAAAAATTACAATTCGACCTATTTTATGATAAGTTATACTACATACTCTTCTCCACTGCTTCTCCTTACTTTATATAGATGCCTTTAGCTTCCTCTCACTTTTCTGAGCAAATCCCACCCATTGGATTGGGTGGGAATGATCTCAGCCCTTAAAACCGATTTTGGCGCCATTTTCTTCACTTGTCAGACTGAGGTGGAGTGTGGGCAAAAATGGGTAAATTAAACCCTTTGGAGTCTTGTTATTAGTCAATGGGGGAGGTATGGTTGCTGATATGGAAGAGGGGGGGGGAGCAGGTTTGCAAGTTGGAGCGGGGAGGTGGATATTTGACTTGCTTTGACTGGGAAAGGGAGGTAAAACGGGGTGTTTGTTTTTATTATTTGTGTGGTGGGCTGGGTGTTGGTGGGCTGGAGTTATAAGGTGGAGTGGGCTGGATTGGTGTTGGGTTTGGTTGGTTTTGGGTTATAATAACAAAAGGGGTCCGGTTGGTGTAGTTTATAAACATAGGGACCATTTTTGCAATTTGACAAACCCAAGGGATTGAAAGTGTAAGTTTCCAAAAGTATCACCAAGGACTATTGTTGCCAAGATCAGTATTCCACAAACCAATTTTTGCAATTTTTTAATTTTCAAAAATTCCCAAGGACTAAACTTGCAAATTTCCAAACTCCAGGGACCAAACATGTAACTTTTCCAAATTTATCACCCAAAGTCCGTTTTTGATAACTTTTGATTTTTTAGGGACTTGGGTTGACTTTTATTTCAAAATAAATGCATAGGGACTATTTCTGACAAATTTTGAAACTTGGGGGACTGAAACTGCCAATATTGCAAACTTTGATCGTTTTTCATTTGTTTTTGCTCGTTTTGCATTTAAAACACATAAAACACAATCCCTGGGATAATTTAAATATTTTGATTACTTTTCGATTGCTTTTGTATGTTTTGGCAGTTTAAATACGATAAAAATGATGAGTGTTTGCGCACTCATCAATCCCCCACACTAAACTATTGCTAGTCCCTAGCAATATTTTTTTGGAAAACTTGATGGATTTAAAACTCTTTACCAAAAGCCATCACTTCTGGAGTAGCCAGGTGTAAGAACTGTGGCACACCTGATAACCGTGTGATTTTGAGCAAACCACCTGCTGTCAACGGATTTGATTTGTCTTTACCAGGAGCCGTTTGCTCCTGGACTAGCCAGCTCTTGATGGAATAGTCAACATCTTGGTGAGCTGATTACCAATTATGGTTTTTCCACGGCCTTTACCACAAGCCATAATCTTGCGGGCTAGCCAACTCATTTGCTTTTGAGGATATGGGGAGTTGAGGAACCATACAATTTTGGACAAATTGCAAGCCGTAAACGGATTTGAGTTATCTTTACCAAGAGCCGTTTGCTCCTGGATTAGCCAATCCTTTTTGTCGTTTAGACACGGTGGACTGATTACCACAAAAGTTTTGAAATAAAGTGAAAAATTTTTGAAAATTTTGGCCAAAAACGGGGGTATTTGAAAGTATTTTGCGACAAAATTCGCTAGAGTTTCCCCCCCACACTTAGAAATGAATATTGTCATCAATATTCAAAGTCCCGGCTATTATGTCGAATCTATGAACGTAAAAAGATAATATTCGAATCTAACTGTGGAAATACCATATTTCACTTTATTTCTATATATACACATTTTTTTTTGCTTATATACATATATACATTTTCAAATAGCGGGGGGTTGGCCATTCCCCCACACTGGGTGGTAGAAAGTAGAAAGAAATCAGAGATACGGGTGAAAACCCGTATTGTGCTATTGTTTTTGTTCATCGAGTCGCTAGCTTGACTCGATCCCCGAATTCAATTGTCCTTAGGGAAAGTTTGGAGATCCGGGACAACCATGGATGGTATATCCTCTCCAAAGTAGTGCTTTAAATGATGTCCATTCACTTTGAAATTAGGACCGTCATTTTGAGATAATTCGACGGTGCCATAAGGATAAACCTTAGCGATAGCGAATGGACCAGTCCATCGGGTTTTAAGCTTTCCCGAGAAGATCTTGAGTCTAGAGTTGAAAAGAAGGACTCAATCACCAACGTTAAAAACGTGGTTTTTGATTTTTGAGTCATGAATCTTCTTTGTCTTTTCTTTGTAGATCAAAGAGTTCTCGTAAGCTTGATCACGAAGTTCATTTAATTCATTTAGTTGAACTTTTCTATGATCACCCGCAGTTTTGAGGTCGAAACTGGCATGCTTGAGAGCCCAATAGGCTTTGTGCTCAAGCTCGATCGGAAGATGGCACGCTTTCCCGTACACAAGTTTGTAAGGCGTACACCCAATGGGTGTTTTGTAAGCCGTACGGAAAGCCCAAAGTGCATCATCTAATTTGTCCGACCACGATGCACGATTTTCACCTACAGTTCTTTCCAAAATTCTCTTAATTCCTCGATTGGAAACTTCAACTTGCCCACTTGTTTGTGGGTGGTACGCAGTAGAAAGACGGTGAGTTACACCGTACTTTTGCATGACTTTATTGAATTTGTCATTACAGAAATGCGTACCACGATCACTGATAATAGCACGTGGAGTTCCAAATCGAGCGAAAAGAGCTTTCAAGAATTTTACAACAACTCGGGCATCATTAGTGGGTAAAGCTTTCGCTTCAACCCATTTTTACAAGTAGTCAACAGCCACGAGTATATACTTAGTGCCATGAGAAGATGGAAATGGCCCAATAAAATCGATGCCCCAAACGTCAAAGATTTCACAAACTTGAATTGCATTCGGAGGCATTTCATTCTTTTGTGAAATATTCCCGTGACGTTGACAAGCGTCACAGGATTTGACTAATTCCTGGGCATCCTTGTAAATCTTGGGCCAAAAGAAACCGGAGTCAAACACCTTTTTGGCGGTGTAGTTTGGATTGTGGTGGCCCCCCGTGGGACCAGCATGGCAAACCTTAAGAATTTCAGAGGCTTCGTGGCCATAAACACACCGCTGGATGACTTGATCCGCACAGATTTTGAACAAGTAGGGGTCGTCCCAGAAGTAATGTTTTACATCTTTGAAGAATTTATTTTTTTGTTGGGACGACATCCCTTTCACCACAAAGTTACCCGCAAGGTAGTTTGCAAAGTCGGCAAACCACGGGGTAATAGAATCTCCACGAAAGGTAACCACATTGAGTGTCTCGAGAGGGAATTTTTCATTAATTTCTTTCCTCTCGAACACATCTTGGTGGGGGTTTTCCAATCGGGAGAGATGATCAGCAGCTAGGTTCTCAGCTCTTTTTTATCACGAATAATGATATCAAATTCCTGTAGGAGGAGAACCCAACGAAGAAGTCTCGGCTTTGCATCTTGTTTTGCAAAAAGGTACTTCAAAGCCGAGTGATCCGTATACACTATGCTCTGGGTCAGTATCAAGTATGGCCGGAATTTTTCAAAAGCATACACCACAGCTAATAATTCTTTTTCGGTTGTGGTGTAATGGCTTTGAGCCTCGGTCATAGTTTTGCTGGCATAGTGTATAGGCTAAAAATGTTTTGTTTTTCGTTGCCCCAAGACTGCCCCTATAGCATAATCACTAGCATTACACATGAGCTCGAAGGGCAAGTCCCAATCGGGGGCAACAAGAATCGGTGCCTCGGTAAGCTTTTTCTTAAGTGTTTCAAAAGCTTTGATGCACTCTGGGGAGAAGATAAAAGGAGCATCCTTTTCGAGGAGATGGGTCATGGGCCGGGCGATTTTAGAAAAATCTTGAATAAACCTACGATAGAAACCGGCGTGACCCAAAAAGCTCCTAACCCCTTTTACAGTTGTGGGATGAGGTAATTTTGCAATGACATCCACTTTGGCTTTGTCAACCTCAATCCCGTTTTTTGAAATTTTATGGCCGAGGACAATGCCCTCTTTGACCATAAAGTGACTCTTCTCCCAATTTAGACATAACTTTGTGTCTTCACAACGTTTTAGCATGTCGTCTAAATGGGAGAGGCATGATTGGAACGAATCCCCAATGACCGAAAAATCGTCCATGAAGACCTCCATAGTTTTCCCGATCATGTCAGAAAATATGGACATCATACATCTTTGAAACGTGCCCGGAGCATTACATAGGCCAAATGGCATACGTTTATAAGCAAAAGTTCCGTAGGGGCACGTAAACGTGGTCTTTTCCTGATCTTGCGGATCAATGGGAATCTGAAAGTAACCCGAGAAACCATCGAGGAAGCAATAATACTCATTCCCCGCTAATCTCTCGAGCATCTGATCCATAAAGGGCAGAGGAAAATGATCCTTATGGGCGGCGTCATTTAACTTGCGATAGTCAATGCAGAACGCCATCCCGTTACCAAACGAGTTGGAATTAACTCATTCTCCTCGTTTGTGACAACAGTAATGCCACCCTTTTTTGGAACGCAATGAATTGGGCTGACCCAAGGACTGTCCGAGATAGGGTAAATCAATCCGGCATCAAGAAGTTTTAAAACCTCCTGTTTGATAACCTCGTGAATTTTTGGATTCACCCTTCTTTGTTGTTGGACTGCAGGTTTGAAGTCGTCCTCCATTAAAATCTTATGAGTACAAAATTCAGGGTCAATGCCCTTGATGTCGGAGAGACGCCAAGCAATTACTTGACTTCAAGACCTTTATGAGAGCAGCCTTTTCCTCAACACTTAAGTCTTTAGCAATTATGACGGGTAATTTATCATCACCCTCCAGAAAAGCATATTCAAGATGAGGCGGCAAGTCCTTAACTTCAACCTCGGGAAAGTCATCAGTTTTCTCAACATTTTTGACTTCCTCCTTATGAAGTGTTTGTGGTAGAACAGGAAGAGGAGAGGGATCTTCGTTTAATAATTTTTCAAGTATGAGAATATCCCTCTCTAGGTCGATCTCTTGGTTATCGACTCCATCAGGAATCGAGTCACTTTTGAGAAACGCCTCCATTTCTTCTAAGATGAAGTCACTTCCCTCAAACGGAGTGAGGGAAGGAGAAGAATTGGAAATGATGGGGTGAGAAGACTGAGTGAGGTTTTCACTCGAAGAATCATCAATGAAACCTAAAATCTCTTAAGCATACTCCTCAGCAGCAACATCGATGACATAAATTTGATTCACCGATTCACAGTCATAATTGGAGGAGTATCTCGAAGTTTGATTTAGGTTGAGGGTTATGGCTTCCGTTCCAACACGTAATGTGATCTCATGCTCAAATACATCGATAAGAGCTCGCCCAGTTCTAAGGAATCCCCTTCCAAGAATGAGAGGGACCCTAGAATTGGCATCAAAGTCAATAATCACAAAATCTGCGGGAAAATGGAACTTCCCCACTTTAACGAATACGTCCTCGGCAATGCCAATGGGACGAGAAATCGAACGATCGGCAAGCTCTAAAGTCATGCACGTGGGGGTAAGTTCAGGAAGAGAGAGTTTCTTCCACACAGAATATGGCATCAGGTTAATGCTAGCACCTAGATCGGCCAAGGCGAAGCATTCAACCATACCCGGGAAAGTACAATGAATGAGGAATTTCCCGCGGTCTCCAAGCTTTTCAGGAAACTTTTTCAAAAGAACTGCTGAGCAATTCTCATTCAGAGGAGTTCTTGCCATCTCAAAGAGTTTCTCTTTATTACTCAACAAATTTTTGATTGTCGATGCAAACTTGGGCATCAAGAGAATAGCGTCCGCGAAGCTAATGTCAAAGTGCAAATCTTGGAAGATTTGGAAAAACTTATCCATTTGGTGATTAGCTTTTTCGCGGAGCTTTTGTTCACTGAGACGTGATGGATAGGGAATAGAAGTTTTGGATTTAGGGTTGTCCACTGGAGTTGCTGGTGGATCAAAGACAATTCCAGGCTTATATCTGGTTTCAGGAATAACCTGAGGTTGGACGTGTGCTGTACTTCGTGTGCTAGGAGTTTGTACCTTGTCCTTTGTCACCTCAGGTTCACGATCCACTACCTTTGGAGGAGAGGAAGAAGAGGTAGTAGGAATCGCGGGTTCATCATATTAAGTACCACTTCGTGTTGTGATCGCCTTAGCATCGCCCCTCGGGTTAGCGATCGTGTTGCTCGGTAAAGTAGTACCTGAGCCCGAGGGTCGATCATTTAAAGACTTCTTGATGTCAGAAATCTGGCTGACCAGCTGATGAGGCAAAAAATGATCCATTTTTAGGGGGTCATTTAAGCCCGAATTTGAATTTATTTGATCAAATATTGCCCTAAATCATTCCTTTTGTGATTTTAGGTACTTTGGGAGAGAAATCTGGAAAAGGAAGCAATTCGGACGTTTTTGGAGCATAAAAGTGAAGAAAACGCCAAAGTCTTAATTTTCCATGCTGGGAACAGTAGGTGACGGCGTCAAGAGCTAATCCTTGACGGCGTCAAGAGCAAATTTCATGAATTTCCATGACGACCCAGTAGAGTTTTGACGGCGTCACGTGGGAAGGGCGTCAAGAGTAAAAGATTCATGACGGCCTGGAAGTGTATAACTCTTGACGGCGTCAGAAGTAGATCTAGGCAGTCCGAGGAGAGTTTTGGTGGCGAGGTGACGGCGTCACAAGATTACTCTTGACGCCGTCAAACCTATTTTTCTATATATAGTTTTCTAATTTTTCACATTTAAGGAGAGAAGTTTTGGGAGAAACCCTAAGTACGATTTTGGTGTAACTTTACAGGTTTTTCAAGGGATCCAACCCCTTGATACCTTGCATGATTAATCAAGATAAGTGTTCTTCTAATTCAATCAATATGTCTATGTGTTGGTTGTCTATATCATGTTCTTGTCTTAATTCTATCATGCTAGGCTAGATCTCTTTTGTGTTTGCTTAGATCTAATGAAACCTAGATATTGATTATGTGTTGATTACTTGTTTATTCTTGTTGTGGATGAATGATTTATATGTTAGGCTTAAGAAAACTGGCAGATCTCCAATTGGTAACATGCTTGAACGTCTTAAGAAACATGAACCAACGCGCACTAGGTCTTTATTGGTTGTATTTAATGCATGAGCCACTGTTTACAATCCCTATAGTTGTGCTGGGCATGGTGTAGGAGGAGATAAGAGCTCATAGAATTGGGGAGTTATGTGTGCCACCCCATGAATGGTATTAAGGAATACGATCCGTCATCCATGCAATTATAACAAGTAATTAACGTGTAAAAGATATCTAGGGAGTAATGAAATCTAAGTAAACACATTTTCTCCAATTACTGCTCACAACCTTAGTATAAATTAGTTTATTTTCATTTTCTAGTATTTTATTTTGATTGCATCTTAGTATTGGGTTAGTTGAATAGCAACTAATTCCGCCCACTCTTCCAAAACCCGAGATTTTAACTTGCTTTCTAAAAAATATAAAAACACAAAAAGAATCATCCCTCACCTTTAGAACTAGTATTTAGGCTTTCTAATCCTAGCGACACTATTCATAAGCTGAACGATCAATCCCCCGGTACTTGTCACTATACTATACTACAACGATCAGGTACACTGTCTGGTGGGGGTTGTAAGCTTCTCGAGATCCCTCGAGAGGTAAAGCTTGTTGCGATTCCCACGCATCATGTTTTTGGCGCCGCTGCCGGGGAAATAGTTATTGTCTAGGTTAGAATTTATTTTTATTAGGTCTACTTGCTAGATTCCTTTCTAATAAGATTTTATTTTTATTTTTAGGCCTTCTTTAGTCTATCTTATTTCTTCGTGTTTTTGTTTGTACTAGTGTGGTCATTATGGAATCAGAGAGTCGCCATTTAGAAATTAGCAAGAGGCTTATTGTGCATAAAAGAAGAAAGAGAGAAGTTAACACATTTAAGAAATTCATTAAGCCTCTCCAAATGAAAATTGAGTTTACAGACTTCGCTCCAACACCGGATGAGTTGAGTTACCATAGGTTCCTCTTACAACATCCTTGTCCCTCAAAATATAGAAAAACACCATGGATTAGGAGGTGTAACTTCAGGAACATAAAAATTCCTTGCATGATTGGGTACATGTCTAGAGAACATACATACATTGACTTAAAAGCACCCATGAATATCATGTCTAGGCTCTATTAAAATTGGATTATGAATGAAAAGTTAAGCCCTAGAAAAGACCCTTACAATTCTAATAGGCTATGTAACTTTGTCAGGAGAGTTAAAGGGGTACACATCTTTATAGGAAATTTTACTTATCAATGCGACTTTGTAATCCTAGAAGATGTTAGAGGCATTATTGATCCACACCTTGGAGAAATAGTTTTAGGACAACCTTTTGTTGAGAAAACTAAGATGTATTACAACCATGAGAAGGGGATAGCTCAGTTTACTGATGGGATAGAGAAGGTCACTTTTATGATGCCTCACATGAAGGAAGAATTAAAGGGCATCAAGAATCTACAGATTGATGAAATTCGACCTTATGAGGTTAAGGAAGATGGAATCACGAATGAAGCCTATTATGAGAGGAGGAGAACATATTATTCGGGTTGCATGAATCTAGGCCCAGAATACAAGCGTGATGAGAATTGGGTTAGATGTTTTGAGTTAGCACAAAAGTGGGAAAGGAAAACATAACCCATGGCCTTGAGTCTAGCTACAAGACTCGTAAATAAAGAAAAGCGATTCTTGGGAGGCAACCCATGTTTTGTGTGATTTTATTTTGTTTGATTGTTATTTGCTTCCGTATGCATGCCTAATTTTTATTGTTGGTAGATCATGTTTCTAAACTAAAATGTGGAAATACTTTACTTTGTTGTTTTGGCCTAGTCTTAACTCCACCTAAAAGTATTTTTGCAAAAGATAAGTGTAAGGGGAAACCCCAAATATGTTTTTAAGAAACAAACCAATCATGATTCTCCACAATAATAAATGAGCATGTATATTCGTATTTGTTAGAGTCAAATGCTTGTATCGAGTCATAATGAAGTTTTGCAGGATTTCCAGGAAGTAGGACCAAGTTTTTCCAGAAATTTTCCGGAAACTTAACATAAGAATTTCTGCAGGTCCATTCTGACGGCGTCAGAGTTTTACTCTTGACGACGTCAGGAGTTAAAATCTAGAAATTTTACCGGTTTTGTTTTTCTAACGGAGTCTTACGGTTTTTGTGAATTATTAAGTTTTATAATCTCCAGGAGATCTACAAACTTCATTCCACAAGCATTATATCTTATCTTGTTTTCTAGGATTTAGAAACTTATATAGGATGCCGCCGATTTTACGCGAGGTTGTCTTGTCTATTTTGTCAGGTTTTACAGGTTATGTATGACAAGAAGATGATTTATATTCTGGAAGGGAAGCTTTGATTGTTCATTTTCTTGGAGGAATATTTAACCTGGCCATCCTATTATCCATACCGAGCGAATCAGGGGAGTATTTGATTTCATTCTCTTTACTTTTTCACTTTTACATTCTTTACTTGAACATTGGGGACAATATTCATCTTAAGTGTAAGGGGAGGGTAAAAAGATGATACCTTACATATGCACTTTCGCTTGAGTTTGTTTTGTTTAATAGTAGATGTGTAATAAAACTATGAGAAATACTTGTTAGTGCAATTTTAGCGCCAAATTTAATTTTTTTTACAACATTTAGGAGTGAAACTTTAGCCATAGCAAGCGTCTCATGGATAGGAGATTGTATGACTAGCACATAACCGTATATTCAGAAAAAATTTCCACCCAAATATGTGAGGTTCGCCTTTAGATTTGATAGGAAAAGCATTCATTATTAGTGTTTATGAGTGTACCGGTAGTATTTAGATTCTAGAACTTGCGTTAGTGATGCATCCCGAGACCGCTAGTGAGACTACATTCGTGTGGTAGGATTTACTACATGATAAGAGGCATTAGGATTACCCTTGTGTTAAACCCGTATTATAATTACTTGACCATTTAAGTCATATTATTTGGCTAGTTAAGTCAACTAATTTTTCCCACACCCTTAGCGTTGTACTCATTTTTAGTACCCCGAAACCCCTAGTACACCCCTCCGAGCCTATCTTTTCATTTCTAACTTTAAGCATTTTACTTAAAGGAAGAATTTGTTACACCCCACTTAAATGTACAACCAAATCGCCTTAGCCTTCCGTGTATGCACTCATTTTTAGTGCATTATTGTTATTTGTTAAACCCTAAGTTAACTATCTAACTGATTACATGGTTGCTAAGTCGAGTCATATCCTTGTACATATTGTTTTGGGACGATTGGGACTCATGGGTAAGTACTTATTTTATGGAGTAATGGGGAAGAACATCACTTATTACCCCCATATGTACGTTAATCTTAAAAGTGCTCCAAGTGTTTTAATTTTCTTAATTCGAGTCATTAGATTAGTTTAATTGTAAAGTATGTAAAGATTCAAGTGTAAGGGGAATTCTCATCCCCTATGATGTATTATTTTGGATGGTAGGGTAAGAGTGTATGCAAAAAAAAAAAAAAAAAAAAAAAAAAAAAAAAAAAAAAAAACATGCGGACGACCATCCCGTTTCATTCTATGTTTATTTTATGTTTTCGTTGTTTTTCATTTACTAGCTTAAGTTGAGTCTAGTCTTGGTTTAGCAACGTCATATTGTACATATAATTAACTAAGATTGTTAACTCGCCACTAGTAAAACTTCCTTTATCCAACAAAACCGTGTATTTCATATCCCTACACCAAACGTTACAACCCTTTAAAAGACCTCTTTGATAGTTTATCATAGGTGCTTACGCCATGTGGTGGAGGTTTGATCCTTTCCCAAGCCTATGGTAATCTATTTTGCTATGACAGGTAGTGAGAGATATCTTCCGTTTCCATATTGTAATTTACACTTTATTACACCCGAGAGATGTGAGTATCTAAACACTATTTGTGAGGTGCTTGTGTATGACCTCCGTGCTTGTCTATTGGTTTTTAGTGGAACGATTATTTGTTGTAATTACTTTTATATTAGTGTTAAATGACCCCTAACTTGTATTTTGAGTAGAATAAAAGCGCATTTGCTTGAGGACAAGCAAATCTCAAGTGTAAGGGTATATGATGAGGCGAAAAATGATCCGTTTTTAGGGGGTCATTTAAGCCCGAATTCGAATTTATTTGATCAAATATTGCTCTAAATCGTTCCTTTTGTGATTTTAGGTACTTTGGGAGAGAAATCTGGAAAAGGAAGCAATTCGGACGTTTTTGGAGCATAAAAGTGAAGAAAACGCCAAAGTCTTAATTTTCCATGCTGGGAACAGTAGGTGACGGCGTCAAGAGCAAATCCTTGACGGCGTCAACAGCAAATTTCATGAATTTCCATGACGACCCAGTAGAGTTTTGACGGCGTCACGTGGGAAGGGCGTCAAGAGTAAAAGATTCATGACGGCCTGGAAGTGTATAACTCTTGACGGCGTCAGAAGTAGATTTAGGCAGTCCGAGGAGAGTTTTGGCGGCGAGGTGACGGCGTCACAAGATTACTCTTGACGCCGTCAAACCTATTTTTCTATATATATTTTTCTAATTTTTCACATTTAAGGAGAGAAGTTTTGGGAGAAACCCTAAGTACGATTTTGGTGTAACTTTACAGGTTTTTCAAGGGTTCCAACCCCTTGATACCTTGCATGATTAATCAAGATAAGTGTTCTTCTAATTCAATCAATATGTCTATGTGTTGGTTGTGTATATCATGTTCTTGTCTTAATTCTATCATGCTAGGCTAGATCTCTTTTGTGTTTGCTTAGATCTAATGAAACCTAGATATTGATTATGTGTTGATTACTTGTTTATTCCTGTTGTGGATGAATGATTTATATGTTAGGCTTAAGAAAACTGGCAGATCTCCAATTGGTAACATGCTTGAACGTCTTAAGAAACATGAACCAACGCGCACTAGGTCTTTATTGGTTGTATTTAATGCATGAGCCACTGTTTACAATCCCTATAGTTGTGCTGGGCATGGTGTAGGAGGAGATAAGAGCTCATAGAATTGGGGAGTTATGTGTGCCACCCCATGAATGGTATTAAGGAATACGATCCGTCATCCATGCAATTATAACAAGTAATTAACGTGTAAAAGATATCAAGGGAGTAATGAAATCTAAGTAAACACATTTTCTCCAATTACTGCTCACAACCTTAGTATAAATTAGTTTATTTTCATTTTCTAGTATTTTATTTTGATTGCATCTTAGTATTGGGTTAGTTGAATAGCAACTAATTCCGCCCACTCTTCCAAAACCCGAGATTTTAACTTGCTTTCTAAAAAATATAAAAACACAAAAAGAATCATCCCTCACCTTTAGAACTAGTATTTAGGCTTTCTAATCCTAGCGACACTATTCATAAGCTGAACGATCAATCCCCCGGTACTTGTCACTATACTATACTACAACGATCAGGTACACTGCCTGGTGGGGGTTGTAAGCTTCTCGAGATCCCTCGAGAGGTAAAGCCTGTTGCGATTCCCACGCATCACCAGCAACTTGTTCAACTCTTCTTGGGACTTCATGAATTGTTTCAACAACTCGTCAGATGAAGGCCTAGTTGGAACAATGGCTTGATTCGGATTAGGAATATTTGGAGCTCGATTGTTCGGATTGGGACCTTGATTTTGAAAATTACCCTGATGAGGGTTGTTGTTTACATGAAAATATCCCGGATTGAAATTACCCTGACCTTGGTTCCGATTAAAATTTCCTTGATTTTGATGTTGGAAACCTTGATTTTGGAACCCTTGGTTTTGATTGTGAAAACCGTGACCCTGATTGAAGTTACCTTGGTTTTGAAAACCTTGGTTCACTCTATTTTGATTTTGGCCACAGTTTTGGACATTTTTTTTTTGATTAAAACCTGGAGGTCCAGGATAATGATGATGAGGACGATAGCTAGGGTCCATAGGAGGGCAATATTGATTGCCTCCTTGATTTTGGGACCCGGCTACAGCATGAGCTTCATATGGAAGTCTGCCAGTTTTCTTAAGACGTTCAAGCATGTTACCAATGGAAGTCTGCCAGTTTTCTTAAGTCTAACATCGAATACAATCATCCATAATAACTATAAACAAACAATCAACCCATAATTAACATCTAGGTTTCACTACATCTAAGCAAACACAAAAGAAATCTAGCCGAGCATGTTAAATAGAAGACAAGCGTAAGATATAATCAAGCAACACATAGACATATTGATTGATTTGAAAGGATACTTATCTCTTATTGAACATGAAAGATTCAAAGGGTTTGAACCCTTGAAAAAGCTGTAAAAATCGGCCTATGGTTTTTCCCTCAAAGTTGCACACTAATGAATGAAATTTGGAAAACTATATATAGATTCTACAGGGTGACGGCGTCAAGACGGAATTTGTGACGCCCTCAACTCGCCGCCTATAATGAAATTGTATTGCCTAGATCTGATTTTGATGCCGTCATGTAGGAATTTCTTCTGGGCCATCACTAACAAATGGACCATGACGGCCTAGGTGATGCCGTCATGTCCAATGCACAAAACACTCTGGACCGTCACGTGTATCTTCCACTTCCACCTCTTTTGTAACTCTTGACGCCGTCACTTGGAGACTCTTGACGCCGTCAGGTTCTGTTCCCAGCAAGGAAAATTGAGACTTTGCCGTTTTCTTCACTTTTATGCTCTAAAAACGTTCAAAATGCTTCCTTTTCCAGATTTCTCTCCAAAAGTACCTAAAATGACAAAAGGAACGATTTAGGGCAATATTTGATCAAAGAATCACGAATCCGGGCTTAAATGATCCCTTAAAAGTGGTTCATTTTTCGCCTCATCAAATACCCTTACACTTGAGATTTGCTTGTCCTCAAGCAAATGCGCTTTCATTCTAATCAAAATACAAGTTAGGGGTCATTTAACACTAATATAAAAGTAATTACAAGAAATAATCGTTCAACTAAAGACCAAAGAGAAGCACGGAGGTCATACACTAGCACCTCACAAATAGTGTTTAGATACTCACATCTCTCGGGTGTAATAAAGTATATATCACAATAAGGAAATGGAAAACATCTCTCACTACCTGTCATAGCAAAATAGATTACCATAGCCTTAGGGAAGGATCAAACCTCCACCACTTGGCGTAAGCACCTAGGATAAACTATCAAAGAGGTCTTTCAAAGGGTTATAACGTTAGGTGTAGGGATATGGAATAGACGGTTTTGTTGGATAAAGGCAATATTTACTGGTGGCGAGTTAATCATCTTGGTTAATTACATGTACAATATGGCGTTGCTAAGCCAAGACTACACTCGACTTAAGATAATAAATAAAAAATAACAAAAACATAAATATAAAATGAAACGGGATGGGAGTCCGTATGTTTTTCTCTTATCTTTTTCTTTTTTTTTTTTCTTTTTCTTTTTTTTTCGATTTTTTTTTTTTTTTCTTTTTGCATACACTCTTACCCTACCATCCAAAATAATACATCATAGGGAATGTACATTCCCCTTACACTTGAATTTTTACATACTTTACAATAAACTATTCTAATGACTCGAATCAAGATAATCAAAACACTTGGAGTACTTTTTAAGATTAACGCACATATGGGGGTAATATATGATGTTCTTACCCATTACTCCGTAACACAAGTACTTTACCCATGAGTCACAATCGTCCCAAAACAATATGTACAAGATATGACTCAACTTAGCAACCATGTAATCAATTAGATAATTAACTAAGGGTTTAAACATATAACAATAATGCACTAAAGATGAGTGCATACACGGAAGGCTAAGGAGATTTGGTTGCACATTTGGGTGGGTTGTAACAAATTCTTCCTTAAGTAAGATGCTTAAATTTAGAAACGAAAAGATAGACTCGGAGGGGTGTACTAGGAGTTTCGTGTACTAAAAATGAGTACAACGCTAAGGTGTGGGAAAAATTAATTGACTTTACTAGCCAAGTAATATGACTTAAATGGTCAAGTAATTATGATACGGGTTTAAACACAAGGGTGATTCTAATGCCTCTTATCATGTAGTAAATCCTACCACACGAATGTAGTCTCACTAGCGGTCTCGAGATGCATCACTAACGCAAGTTCTAGAATCTAAATGCTACCGGTACACTCATAAGCACTAATAATGAATGCTTTTCCTATCAAATCTAAAGGCGAACCTCACATATTTGGGTGGAAATTTTTTCAGAATAGTACGGTTTTGTGCTAGTCATACAACTCCTATCCATGAGACGCTTGCTAAGGCTAAAGTTTCACTCCTAAATGTTGTAAAAAAAATTAAATTTGGCGCTAAAATTACACTAACAAGTATTTCTCTTAGTTTTATTACACAACTACCATCAAACAAACAAATTCAAGTGCAATTGTATCCTATAAGGTATCATCATTTACCCTCCCCTTACACTTAGGATGAACATTGTCCTTAATGTTCAATTAAAGAATGTAAAAGTGAAATAGGTAAAAGAATGAAAGCAAATACTCCCCTGATTCGTTCGGTGTGGATAGTGTGGTAACAAGGTTAGATCTTCCTCCAAGAAAATAAACATTCAAAGCCTCCATTCCAGAAAAATAAATCATCTTCTTGTCATACATAACATGTTAAACCTGAGAAAACAAACAAGGCAACCTCGAATAAAATCGGCGGCAATCTATATATACTAACAAGTCCTAGAAAACAATTTAAGATATAATGCTTGTGGAATGAATGTTTGCATATTTTCTGGAGTTTATAAAACTAAAGAATTAACAAAAACTTTAAGACTCCGTTAGAAAAACAAAACTCGCAAACTTTCCAGAATTTTACACATGACGCCGTCAGGAATTAACTCCTGACGCCGTCAGAAGTGACCTGCAGAAATCTCTACGTTAAGTTTCCGGAAAATTTCTGGAAAAACTTATGTCCTACTTCCTGGAAAATCCTACAAAACATCATTATGACTCGATACAAGCATTTGACTCTAACAAATACTAATACACGTGTTCATTTAATATTGTGTTGAATCATGATCATTTTGTTCTTAAAAACAAATTTGGGGTTTCCCCCTACACTTAGCTTTTTCAAAATACCTTTATATGAAGTTAAGACGAAGTTAAACGACAAAATAAAGCATTTTCACAATTTTAGTATGAAACATGATCTACCAACAATAAAAATAAAACATGCATACGGTAGCAAATAACAATCAAACAAATAAAACTCACACAAAACATGGGTTGCCTCCCAAGAAGCGCTTTTCTTTATTTACGAGTCTTGTAGCTAGTCTCAAGGTCATGGGTAATTACGTGACCTCATCGTTGGTCTCATTCTCCAGGTCATCTCCAATCTTAGTTTTGTATTCCGGACCTAGTTGCAAACATTCCTTGTAGAAACCAAGTATTCTATTCATGACATAATCTACCCCTCTACGTCTATCCTCATCATTCCTGTAGTAAACCGCTTGCTTGTGTTCCTTTTCTATGTTTGATAGAAGGCGGTATTGTTCAATCTTATAGGGCATTTGGTAAGCAATCTCATCATTCTCTTCCTTGAATCTAACTATCCCTAAGGTCGGGTCTTAACTCATCTTATAAGCCTCAAAAAATGGTTTTCCTAACACTACTTGACTTAGGCAATCATCTATTACCGGACGAGTATCCTCGACTATCACAAAGTCGGTGACATAAGTGAAGTTTCCTACAAAGACATGCAATCCTTTCACTCTTCCTACAAAGTTACTCATCTTACTCCTGTTGGGCATCATCCTATATCCGAGTTGCTTCTTTATTACCCAATTATAATAGGTCATAGTCATGATGTTTATAGGAGACTTAGGATCGATGTTAGCTTTCCACACATGCATATGCCCAATTTTGCATGGTATGTTGATGTTAGAGGGATCACCTACTTTAATAAGGGGTGAACCAAGGACGTATGGTGTCTCGGGATCATCGAATAGATCCTTGTGATATTCTCGATCTTCCTTGGTAGGTAACTTATCAAAGTACTCTTCTACGTTTTCTACTTCCTTGATGAGGCGAAAAATGAACCGTTTTTAGTGGGTCATTTAAGCCCGGAATTGAATTTATTTGATCAAATATTGCCCTAAATCATTCCTTTTGTGATTTTAGGTACTTTGGGAGTGAATTATAGAAAAGGAAGCATTTTGGACGTTTTTGGAGCATAAAAGTGAAGAAAACGGCAAAGACTTAATTTTCCATGCTGAGAACAGTACCTGACGGCGTCAAGAAGGAAATTGTGACGGCGTCAGGAGTAAAATCCATGACGACCCAGAGAAAACCTGAAGGCGTCAAGAGTTAATATGATGACGGCCTGCAAAAGGAGTACACGTGACGGCGTCAAACCCAGATCTAGGCAGTACGAGAATTTATTTGGCGGCGAGATGACGGCGTCAGACATTTGCTCTTGACGCCGTCACCTTACAAAATCTATATATACTTTTCTATTTTTCATTCATTAAAAGAGGAACGTGTGTGGAGAATACTAGGGTCGAACCTAATAAACCCTAGGTCGTTTGTAACAGTATTTTCAAGGGTTTTCACCCCTTAAGACCTTTCATGTTCAATTAAGATAAGTCCTCTTTCAATTCATTCAATATGTCTATGTGTTGTTTGAATATATTTTATGCTTGTCTTGATTTTAACATGCTAGGCTAGATCTATCATGTGTTTGCTTAGATGTAATGAAACCTAGATGTTAATTATAGGCTGATTGTTTGTTTATAGTTGTAATGGATGAATGATTTTACTGTTAGGCTTAAGAAAACTGGCAGATCTCTATTGTGTAACATGCTTGAACGTCTTAAGAAACATGAACCGATGTGTACTAGGTTTTAATGGTTGTATTTAATGCATGAGCAAATTCTAGTGATCCCATGTTAGGAGCTTCTTAGCCGGCTCGACATAGGAGTGAAGTAGGCGCTTATAGGATTGGGGAAGTAAGTACGCCACCCCATGAATGGTATTAAGGAATACAATCCGTCATCCACGCAACTGTAACAAGTAATTAACCTGTAAAAGATATCTAGGGAGTAGTGAAATCTAAGTAAACACAATTCTCCCATATATTGTTCACACCTCTATCTTAATTTAGTTTATTTTTATTTTTAGTATTTTATTTTGATTGCATCTTAGTAATTGGGTTAGTTGACTAGCAACTAATTCCGCCCAACTCCTTCAAAACCGAGATTTTTACTTGCTTTTATAAAAATATAAAAATACAAAAAGAATCATCCCTCATCTCTAGACCTAGTTTTTAGGTTTTCTAATCCTAGCGACACTATTCCTAGCTGAACAATCAATCCCCCGGTACTTGTCACTATACTATACTACAACGATCAGGTACACTGCCTAGTGGGGGTTGTAAGCTTCTCGGGATCCCTCGAGAGGTAAAGCCTGGTGCAATCCCTGCGCATCATTCCTCTAACTTTTCTCCCTTATTATCCTTAACTTCCTTAATCTCATTCCTAGTCTCGGTTTCTATCTCAACTTCATCCTTGTCACTTTCTTCCATATTCTTATCTATCGGCTTAATGGTGAAAACATTGACAAAGTGGACGTGTTTGGATGATGAGGGGTCCTTAATTTGGATTCCACTATTAGTGTCCCTAGTGTCATTACTAGGTGTAGTTAGCACTTGGTTGTTGAGGGCTTTCAACAAGTTGCCAATCTTATTGGTCATCTCCATTTGTTGTTGATTAAATTCGGTTTGAAACCTAGCTATGCGAGCTTCTTGAGATGTCATAAACTTGGACATCAATCCTTCAAGATTATTGGTACTACCATAGATATTAGAAGGATTGTTGTTGAAAGTACGGTTAGCGGGTGGACCGTTTGTTTGGTAACGATTAGGTGGATTGGAAGAATTGTCTTGGTTTTGTTTCCACCTAAGATTCGGGTGATTTTTCCAAGAAGGATTGTAGGAATCACCGTAAGGGTTTGGCTCGGGTTTGAAAGTGTACCACTTGTCTCCCGCTTCATCGGTACGCTAGGATGCGTAGTTTGCAAAAGCTTGTCCGGGGAGTTCCACGCAATCACGAGTGTCATGGGGACCACTACATAATTCGTATGAAGAAGTGATTTTGTTCACTTGGCTTGAAGGCTTAGGAGCTTCGTAGGATTTCATGAGAAACTTGACTTAGTCCTCAAGTTTCATGATCCTACGGTCAGGAGTGCTAGAATTGTTCGAAGGCAAAGATATTGCCTTGACCGTTTTGTTCAAATCACGGGGATCATTCCAACTTTCGTTGTCATAGAGAGCAAGATCTTCTATGAGTTGCCAAGATTCTTCCGCACCTAGATCACGTAGCTTGCCACCGACCGATTGGTCAATGGTTCGCCTTGTGGAGAGATCGATATGGTTATAGAAGATTTGGACTTGGAGCCAAAGATCTATGCCATGATGAGGGACTTTTTGGAGTAAGTCCTTGAAATGAGTCCATGCTTCATATAGAATTTCACCTTGACGTTGTTGGAACATCAAGATATCATTTCTAAGCCTGGTAGTTCACCCCGGTGGGAAAAATTAAGCAAGGAAACGAGTGGTGAGATCATCCCATGAGGTGATGGATCCCGCGGGTAAACGTTTAAGCCATTGACTAGCTTGATCACGTAGAGAGAATTGGAATAGGGGTAATCGGGTCAACTCTCTAGTTGTAACATCAATGTCTATAGAATCTACGCTTTTAAGAAAATCCTTGAGATGTTGGTTAGGATCTTTGGAACGAAGTCCATGGAATGCACATCCGCTTTGCACCAACCGGATGGTGTCGGATCGCAAGGGGGACACATTGGCTCCTTGAGTGAGCTCAATAATGTTTCGATAGCCTTGGTGGCTAGGACGGGAATACTCTCCTAAGGTTCGAGGCCTAGGAGGTTGGTTTGGTAGTGGCGGATTTTGTGGGTGGTTTTGTTGTAGTGGGTTGATGGGTTCAAAGATGTTACCACCTTCCATGATGTCGGATGGTAAAGGTTACGAACAAAGACACGAAGAAATGAGATAGACTAAAGAAAAGCTAAAAATAAAAATAAAATCTTACTTGGAAGGAATTTAGCAAGTAGACCTAATAAAAAGAAATCATAACCTAGACAATAACTATTCCCCGGGCTGCGGCGTCAAAAACTTGATACGTGAGAATCGCACCAGGCTTTACCTATCGAGGGATCTCGAGAAGCTTACAGCCCCCACCAGGCAGTGTACCTGATCATTGTAGTATAGTATAGTGACAAGTACCGGGGGATTGATCGTTCAACTCAGGAATAGTGTCGCTAGGATTAGAAAGCCTAAAAACTAGGTCTAGAGGTGAGGGATGATTCTTTTTGTATTTTTATATTTTATAAAAGCAAGTAAAATCTCGGGTTTTGGAAGAGTGGGCGGAATTAGTTGCTAGCCAACTAACCCAATTTACTAAGATGCAATCAAAATAAAATAAAAGAAATGAAAACAAAACTAATGTGGTGGTGACAATAATGAGGAAAATAGTGTTTACTTAGATTTCATTACTCCCTAGATATCTTTTACAGGTTAATTACTTGTTACAATTGCATGGATGACGGGTCGTATTCCTTAATACTAGTCGTAGGGCCTTGTACAATATTCCCTAACTCTATAGGGTCCTACTTCACTCCTATGTCGAGCCGTTAGAAGCTCCTAACATGGGATCATTAGAATTCTCCTACGCATTAAATACAACCAAAAATCATAGTACACCTTTGATCATGTTTCTTAAGACGTTCAAACATGTTACCAATGGAAGTCTGCCAGTTTTCTTAAGTCTAACATCGAATACAATCATCCGTAACAACTATAAACAAACAATCAACCCATAATTAACATCTAGGTTTCACTACATCTAAGCAAACACAAAAGAAATCTAGCCGAGCACGTTAAATAGAAGACAAGCGTAAGATATAATCAAGCAACACATAGACATATTGATTGATTTGAAAGGATACTTATCTCTTATTGAACATGAAAGATTCAAAGGGTTGGAACCCTGAAAAAGCTGTAAAAATCGGCCTAGGGTTTTTCCCTCAAAGTTGCACACTAATGAATGAAATTTGGAAAACTATATATAGATTCTACAAGGTGACGGCGTCAAGATGGAATTTGTGACGCCGTCAACTCGCCGCCTATAATGAAATCGTATTGCCTAGATCTGATTTTGACGCCGTCATGTAGGAATTTCTTCTGGGCCGTCACTAACAAATGGACCATGACGGCCTAGGTGATGCCGTCATGTCCAATGCACAAAACACTCTGGACCATCACGTGTATCTTCCACTTCCACCTCTTTTGTAACTCTTGACGCTGTCACTTGGAGACTCTTGACGCCGTCAGGTTCTGTTCCCAGCAAGGAAAATTGAGACTTTGCCGTTTTCTTCACTTTTATGCTCCAAAAACGTCCAAAATGCTTTCTTTTCCAGATTTCTCTCCAAAAGTACCTAAATGACAAAAGGAATGATTTAGGGCAATATTTGATCAAATAATCACGAATCCAGGCTTAAATGATCCTTTAAAAGTGATTCATTTTTCGCCTCATCAAGACATCAAAACATGTAAAATGAAGATAAATCTAAAGACTCTCTATATCATCAGTGTGTTCGCAAAAGTGATTCTTAATCAAAAGCCCACATGTAAAGAATCACATTCTTAATCACATGTCTTAGCCGATGAAAATATTCTATAAGAATCACACATATATCCTGAATAAGCCATAAGCAAAATCAAAATAGGCTCATAAGCTGGGAAAATAAATTCATACAAACACCCATTAACAAAACAACGAAATTATCCTAAGCCATAAGCAAAATCAAATAAGCTAATAAGCTGGGATAATAACTTCATCCAAACACCCTCAACAAAATAACAAAAAGTACCCTAATTCAAAATCCTCATTCAAAAAATCAAACAGAAAGAGCTTACAAGTTTTATTATAACCCGCACTTTACGGCGACAGTTGACGAAATCATACGGGAGCTGATAAAATCACTGTCATTACTTGTGGTCCGGCTGTGGCGGAGGTGCGGCACCGACTGTGGTGCTAACCAAACACAAAAAAAAACCCAAATTAAACATAAATTAAACATAAACATAATCTAAAATTAACTAAAATTAAAAAAATTACAAAAATAAAAAACACCAACCTTAGTATGTTTTTGATTGTTGCCAACCCCATATAACCCGACTTCACTTGATTCCTCCCTATTAGGTTCTATGACACCATCAACCTTTTTTTTTTTTTTTTTGAAAGAACCGATGGTTTATGGTGTGTGTAGGTATAGATGAATCTGGAATGTCCGAAGGTATAATATCTCAATTATAGGCAGTGGAGGAAAAACATATGGGCCAATGAAACGGGCCTTGGTTACCAGGCCAAAAAAAAGAGGGAAGCCTACATTGCTAAGTGACGTCGTTTTAAATGCCATTTAGTATATATAGTAATGTCTAGTTCAGTAACATCAAAAGAACGCAAAAGGTTCTTTTATTTCAGAAATGACTTGTCGTTTGACAAAAATACACTGTTGGTCCCTAAACTTTTCACAAAACATCACCATACACCTTAAGTTTTGAAAATCGTCGTGGTGCGTCCAAACCTCAAGGTTTTGAGGCCGATTGCATCCTTTGACCTGGAATTCTAAGGTTAACGCCCATTTTTAGTTATATCATCAAGAGTATAATAGACCAAACACATTTTTCACCATATGTTAGTTAAATCTAACCTAAACAGAGTCAAGATTTAAGTGTTCTTGTGTGCATGTAACAGAGTCAAGAGCGGGTGCAATTACATTGCTTCAATGTTTGTAATTAGCTTATTATTAGAGTATCATCCTAAATTAGATAATTCTATCTTTGAAATAGTTGTACTCGATTTGTAAGTTTCACTGAATTTTCTCCAAACTTGAAGTTTCAATAGTTAGTAGGAATGTTGTTACATAAAGTTTTCTTTTGAGTGATTGGATAAACATGATGCCAAATCAAAACAGAACATATAAGAAAGAAAGATTTTTGAACACCATATAAGAAAGAAAGATAATGTCCAAAATATTGTAAGTTTGAATACAGTATATTATTGCGTTTCAACATATGTAATACAACACCAGATTATTGTTCAGTTAATGAGATTGTTGAATGATCATTTATTCTTCACATCTCAAAAGATCACAGCTCAAACTTTATTCAACATACACAAGATGTTATCGTAGACCCTTTGCTTCAAGCAGCCAACTTGATGCAAGATTCCTTCATGTCGGTCATGTCCCCGATTGTGGTCTTGTCAAAAGCTCAAAAAATACCCTCTGTTTCATATGCCCAAAAAACCCAAATGGAATTATCTCACCATTTGGATAAAAAAGGAGATGAAAATGGCAAATGAAGAGAGGTAAAGATGAACTAAACAAAACCAGCAGAAGAAGAAGAAGAAGAAGAAGAAGACAGATGTAGTGAGAGGACCAACAGCTTTTCGTTCAACCATTAGTGCCAAAAAGATGGAGATTAGCAGCACTTAATACTAATATACCAAAAATAGTTAAGCCAAACAAAAAAAAGGGACCAACCACATGATCAGTTGATGGGAAAAAGAGATGGAAAGAGAGTTTAGCATATGCATGAAGATGTTCTTGTGTCATAATCAAGGAACTACTCATCACCATGAATGTACCAGCATACAAGCGTGGTAGCACAACGACGAAGGATGTAGATACGAACACGTTGTTTCTTAACCAAAGAAGCACACTTGGTTGTAATGTTGTTGCCTTTTCTTAACCAAAGAAGCACACTAAGGCACAAAATGATGATGTTAAAGGAGTTTGGGTTAGATTTAACTTAGATATGGTTGAAAATGTGTTTGGTCTATTATATCCTTGATGATATAACTAAAAATGGACATTGACGTTAGAGTTCCAGGTCAAAGGACGCAATCGGCCTCAAAACCTTGAGGTTTGGACGCACCATGACGATTTTCAAAACTTAAAGTATAGGTGATGTATGGATATAAAAAATATAAGAATCAAATAAATGCAGCGGAACAACATCACCCACACGGATCCATATAGCCAATATGATTAATCAAAAATAAACACAACATGTTTATACCTTTATAGCGTGATCGGTTGCAACGAATGGAGACTATCACCAACGTAACGATTCACCAACAAAACCAAGTGATCTATAGAGATCAACTCTATGATATGTCCACACTACACCTCACCGTATACCCCTTGGATGCTAGTCCTTCTACCCGTAACCTTCAAATGGCCTTTGATTAAACAAGAATCAAAGGATTTGATTATGAAAACCAAAACCCTAGGTGGGTTTGTTTTGTTTGCCATCCCAAAAAGAGAGGAGGAGGGGGAGAGGGATTTGGTAATTTGTTATGATAATTATTAGGAGATAATTCCCTTAAATTAGCAAACCATGACCTCCCCTTTGACCCTTTAGGGGGCCGACTACATATGGGTCCAAAATGGGCTTCCCATTTTGTTTTCAAGTCCAATGGATTAAGTACTATACTTAAGCATTAGAAGCCCAATAGTGTTTCCGTGTTACGTTAGCTTATTTGCATGTCGTAAGTACAATAAATACAACATAAAGAGGTACCTAAGTGTATATGTGTGTGACCCCATAGGCTCACATATGTCTAGCCATATAATTAGTTATTATGACACGAGCATACTCCAACAGCTCCCACTTGCGACGACATAATAATCAAGTAATTATACAAGCAAAGGTTAGCGTCTAGCAACACGCCAATGCCCCTAGAAATATGTGAGGGTAGTTTCTTAAACATCTCAATTAAATGGTTTTAATGCCATCCTTCCTTTTGTTATAGATACTATGTGGAACACTAGACATGGATCAAAGTCATTCCATTTGTTCAATTATTATGTTTCTCGATCTAGATATTGAACAAGATTACCAAGTGAGTTAAGATTCATCTTAATCTCATTTGGGTACAAACATATGTTCAATTCATCGAGGGGCCCAATAGTATCTAACTCCATGATATGTGGAGGAACAAATCCTATTTTGACTACACGTGTCATTCATGTGTTTCAAATCACTCCTGAAAATAGTTTTTATAACTACCTTATTCAGGACAGTGTTTAACCATATCAAAGAATAAAATTACGCACATGCAAGACCTACTTGCATCTCAAGTCTAAGGATAAGAGACATAACCATTTACGAGATTCACTATTGACGCCGGTCCATCTCGAAGGTTGGGTCAGTCCAATGTTCATCACAATGAACAACATATGAGTTTGGCAAATAAATCACCAACACGCTCACATTTGCGTTAATTCGATGATACTCCCGTATCGTCAACTGACAATGGACAATTTTTGAATAATTAAATTATTCATGGATTAAACATGCAAAAATGGAATACATTTGATATGTATGAAAACGACTATAACCATTACATCAATTCAATAAAGATATAAACTGTTCAACATTCTAATTATTTAAAATACTAAAAACAGATTTACATGAGACTATTAGCAGGTCGCAGCCCAATGTTCCTAGCATGCTCCACATGTTTGGTACAAGACATTGGTTTAGTAAAAGGATCAACTAAATTGTCATCTGTGTGAACTTTGAGGAGACGAATATCACCACTTTCAATAACTTCTCGAATATAGTGAACTTTCCGACGAAAGTGTTTGTCACCCTTAAGAACACCTGGTTCATTAGCTATGATAATCACACCGGAATTATCGCAGTACATATCCATAGGTCGTTCATTGCTGGGAACAACGCCAAGCCCAGAAATGAATTTCCGTATCCAAATTGCCTTCATTGCAGCTTCAGAAGCAACTATATATTCAGCTTCTGTAGAGGACATTGCAAGTGTGCTTTGTTTGGCACTCTTCCAGTCAACAGCACCTCCATTCATGACGAAAACATATCCTGTTTGGGATTTGATGTCATCACGATCTGTCTCTCAGCTTACATCAGTATAACAAGTAACACTGAGCTCACGTTCGACATCACCACCATAAACAAGAAACATATCTTTAGTATTCCGTAGATACTTCAATATGTTCTTAACAGCAGTCCAGTGACATTCTCCTGGATTTTGTTGAAATCTACTCGTTAGGTTCTCAGAGAACGCTACATCAGGTCTAGTGCACCTAACCGCATACATGATGGATCCCACAGCAGAAGCATAAGGGACTCCCTTCATCCTCTTCACCTCAGCGGGTGTAAAGGGTCCTTGAGTCTTACTCAATTCCGTATATGATTGCATTGGTAGACTTCCACGTTTGGAATCTTGCATTTTAAATCTCTTCAGGATTTTTTCAATGTATGCACATTGACACAAGCCGATTAACCGCTTTGATCTATCTCGGTAGATCTTGACTCCAAGTATGTACGATGCTTCTCCTAAATCTTTCATATCAAAACACTTTCCAAGCCAGGATTTTACATCTTGTAGCATTGGAATGTTGCTTCCTATGAGTAATATGTCATTGACATATAAGATTAGGAATGCGACTATACTTCCACTAGTGTTTATATATACACATGGCTCATCGGGATTTTGAGTGAAACCAATCTTCTTGATTTCCTCATCAAATCTCTTGTTCCAGCTTCTAGATGCTTGCTTCAATCCATAAATGAATCTTGCATACTTTGCCAGGATATTTTGGATTCAAGAAGCCCTCGGGTTGCACCATATAAACGTCCTCGTTTAGGTGGCCGTTCAAGAAGGCAGTCTTGACATCCATTTTCCAAATCTCATAGTCATAATACACTGCTATGGCTATAAGAATCCTAATTACTTTAATGTCTGCAACAGGCGAGAAGGTTTCTTCATTGTCAATTCCGTAGATTTGAGTGAAACCTTCTGCTACAAGATGAGCTTCATAGGTATGTGCATTTCCATCCACGTCGGTCTTTATCTTGTAGAGCCATTTACTCCCAACGGTCTTAGCAATGGGAGGTAGGTCTACCTCGACCCAGACATCATTGTCTTTCATGGATTTCATTTCCACATTCATAGCTTCGTTCCACTTATCACGTTCAGGACTCGATATAGCTTCTCGATAGTTAGCGGGTTCACAATGATCCCCTAACTCATGTTCCTCAGCATCGATATAAAAACCATATCGTTCATGTGCTTGAGGTATCCTTTCGGATCTACGAATGGGAGCAACATCTCGAAGAGGCTCAACATTTTCATGCTCAGTCTCATTTTGATGTTCACTTGTGTTACTAGAAGGTTGCGCATCTTCGCTTTGAAGTTCATCAAAGTCTACTTTGCTCCCACTTGCTTCTTGTGAGATGAGACTGTTCTCAAAGAACTCATCATATCGAGCAACAAATATTTTGTTCTCGTGTGGGTAGTAGAAATAGTAACCCATCGTTTCCTTTGGGTATCCTACAAAGATACACTTGATAGCTCTAGGCTCAAGTTTGTTTGGCGTATCTCGTTTAACGAGAGCCTCACAACCCTAGACTTTCAAGTAAGACAGATTAGGGACCTTCCCATGCCATATTTCATATGGAGTCTTATGAACCTTCTTAGTTGGAACCATATTGAGTATGCGTACAGCAGACTCTAGAGCATAACCCCAAAAGGACATTGGCAACGTTGTTAGACTCATCATAGATCGAACCATGTCTAGCAAGGTTCGATTTCTCCTTTCAGACACACCATTATGTTGTGGTGTATATGTAGGAGTGAATTGTGAGACTATCCCACACCTTTTTAGATGATCTAAAAACTCTTGACTCATATATTCACCTCCTCGATCGGATCGAAGAGCCTTAATGGTCTTGCCAAGCTGATTTTCTACTTCACTTTGGAAGACTTTAAACGTTTCAAAGGCTTCATGTTTATGTTTAATTAGGTAAACATAACCATATCTACTGAAATCATCAGTAAAAGTGATGAAGTAGTTAGCTCCTTCTCTATACATTGTTCTAAATGGGTCACATACATCAGTATGAATGAGTCCAAGTAGATCTTTAGCTCTTTCTCCAACATGGGAAAAAGGCTTTCGTACCATCTTTCCAGATGATGAGGCAAAAAATGATCCGTTTTTAGGGGGTCATTTAAGCCCGAATCCGAATTTATTTGATCAAATATTGCCCTAAATCGTTCCTTTTGTGATTTTAGGTGTTTGGAGAGTGAATTCTGGAAAAGAAGCCATTTTAGACGTTTTTGGAGCATAAAAGTGAAGAAAACGGCTAAGTACCAAATTTCCATGCTGAAGATACAAGGTGACGGCGTCAAGACTACCATCCTGACGGCGTCAGACATGAGGAATTAAACACCGTGGGTGGTGACGGCGTCAGAAGGCATCATGACGGCGTCAAAGTGGCAAGAATAAAATACCGTGGGTGATGACGGCGTCACATAGACCGTCATAAGTGGATCAAGGCCGTCCGAGGAAGTATATGGCGGCGAGGTGACGGCGTCACATGCAACTCTTGACGCCGTCAGCCTACTTTTCCTATATATAGTTTTCTAGTTTTTTCATTAAAAAAAGGAAAGAAGTTTTGGTGAAACCCTAAAGACGATTTTGGTGCCTCTTTTACAGGTTTTTCAAGGGTTCCAAACCCTTGAGACCTTGCATTGTAATTGAGATAAGTGTACTTTCAATTCAATCAATATGTCTATGTGTTAGTTGTTTATCTCTTCTTGTCTCAATTCTACTATGCTAGGCTAGATCTCTTTTGTGTTTGCTTAGATCTAATGAAACCTAGATGTTGATTATGTGTTGATTACTTGTCTATTCTTGTTTTGGATGAATGATATTATATGTTAGGCTTAAGAAAACTGGCAGATCTCCAAATGGTAACATGCTTGAACGTCTTAAGAAACATGAACCGAGGCGTACTAGGTCTTTATTGGCTATATTTAATGCATGAGCCACTGTTTACAATCCCTATAGTTATGCTGGGTCATGGTGTAGGAGGAGATAAGAGCTCATAGAGTTGGGGAGTTATGTATGCCACCCCACGAATGATATTAAGGAATACAATCCGTCATCCATACAAGTGTAACAAGTAATTAACGTGTAAAAGATATCTAGGGAGTAGTGAAGTCTAAGTAAACACAATTTCTCCAACCACTGCTCACAACCTTAGTATAATTAGTTTATTTTCATTTTTATTATTCTATTTTGATTGCATCTTAGTTTTAGGTTAGTTGAATAGCAACTAATTCCGCCCACTCTTCCAAAACCCGAGATTTTACTTGCTTTTATAAAAATATAAAAATACAAAAATAATCATCTCTCACCTTTAGAACTATTAATTAGGTTTTCTAATCCTAGCGACACTATTCCTAAGCTGAACGATCAATCCCCCGGTACTTGTCACTATACTATACTACAACGATCAGGTACACTGCCTGGTGGGGGTTGTAAGCTTCTTGAGATCCCTCGAGAGGTAAAGCAAGGTGCGATTCCCACGCATCAAGTTTTTGGCGCCGCAGCCCGGGGAATAGTTATTGTCTAGGTTAGGATTTCTTTTTATTAGGTCTACTTGCTAGATTCCTTTCTAGTAAGATTTTTATTTTTATTTTTAGGCCTTCTTTAGTCTATCTCATTTCTTTGTGTCTTTGTTCGTAAACTTTTTTTTCGATGGATAACAGTAACATTGATCGCTCAATTCCTATTATTCGTGTTTTTCGTCGTAGGATTTTCCAAATGCCCACCCCACTTCCTTTAGCAGAAAATGAGAACCCACCTAACCTCTCACCCAATCACCACTTTGACAATAATTCTGAGTTAGAAGAGTCTGATCATGATAATGACCATAGGGCTAGTCCTTTTTACTATTCAGACTCCGATGAGGATCTTGATGATGGTGACGTGATTAATGAGGATAGAATGGAAGAGGAAATAAACCCTCTTAGGTATGTTGACCCTAGAACTAGGATTGAGTATGATAGTTCATTTAACATGTAATTCCCTTGTAAGATTGGATTTAAAAGCTTTAACGCTTATCTCAACTCATCTCTTCCAAGGAACATAATCTCACGTAATGAGTACAATAAAATCATGGTTGATGAGTTGGAATACAAAGGAGAAAACATTGTGGCTAGGGCTATACCATTGCATGTGTTTGTAGGGAGTTTGGTTTATCTTGTTGAGTTCATGGTTATGGAGAATCTAGGAGAATTTATTGATGATAAATTGACCCAAGTTGTGTTTGGAAAGCCTTTCAAACGGTTGACCAACCTCGATGAAAAACTCATAGAAGGGTTAATTACATTCTCGGGTGGGGATGAAGAATTTGTCTATCAAATGCCCCGCACACACCCTAGGTTCAAGGATTTCTCCATGGAAAAGTGTAGCAGGTATCCGCCTATGGAAATGCTAAGTGAGAATGATAAGAGAAAAGGACTTAAGTACACGCATGAAAAGAATAAAAGATATTATCGCGGGTGCTTAGAGTTAGGAGACGAATATAAGAAAGATGAGGCAACTATTAGATGGCTCACACTTGGTTACGTGAGCATAAGCGATGCACGATAACCCATGACTTTGAGTCTAGCTACAAGACTCGTAAATAAAGAAAAGCGCTTCTTGGGAGGCAACCCATGTTTTGTGTGATTTTATTTGTTTGATTGTTATTTGTTTCCGTATGCATGTTTTATTTTTATTGTTGGTTAATCATGTTTCTCAAATAAAACGTGGAAATACTTTATTATGTTGTTTGGCCTAGTCTTAACTTCAACCTAAAGATATTTTTGCAAAAGATAAGTGTAAGGGAAAACCCCAAATATGTTTTTAAGAAACAAACCGATCATGATTCTCCACAATATTTAATGAACATGTATATTCGTATTTGTTAGAGTCAAATGCTTGTATTGAGTCATAATGAAGTTTTGCAGGATTTTCTAAGAAGTAGGACAAAGTTTTTCCAGAAATTTTCCGGAAACTTAACATAAGAATTTCTGCAGGTCCATTCTGACGGCGTCAGAGTATAGCTCTTGACGGCGTCAGGAGTTAAAATCTGGAAATTTTACCGGTTTTGTTTTTCTAACGGAGTCTTATGGTTTTTGTGAATTATTAAGTTTTATAATCTCCAGAAAATCTGCAAACTTCATTCCACAAGCATTATATCTTACTTTGCTTTCTAGGATTTAGTAACTTATATAGGATGCCGCCGATTTTACACGAGGTTGCCTTGTCTATTTTTTTCAGGATTTACAGGTTATTTATGACAAGAAGATGATTTATATTCTGGAAGGGAAGCTTTGATTGTTCATTTTCTTGGAGGAAGATTTAACCTGGCCAACCTATAATCCATACCGAGCGAATCAGGGGAGTATTTGATTTCATTCTCTTTACCTCTTAACTTTTACATTCTTTACTTGAACATTGGGGACAATGTTCATCCTAAGTGTAAGGGGAGGGTAAAAAGATGATACCTTACATATGCATTTTCGCTTGAGTTTGTTTTGTTTGATAGTAGATGTGTAATAAAACTATGAGAAATACTTGTTAGTGTAATTTTAGCGCCAAATTTAAAATTTTTTACAACGTTTAGGAGTGAAACTTTAGCCATAGCAAGCGTCTCATGGATAGGAGATTGTATGACTAGCACATAACCGTATATTCAGAAAAATTTTCCACCCAAAAATGTGAGGTTCGCCTTTAGATTTGATAGGAAAAGCATTTATTATTAGTGCTTATGAGTGTACCGGTAGCATTTAGATTCTAGAACTTGCGTTAGTGATGCATCCCGAGACCGCTAGTGAGACTACATTCGTGTAGTAGGATTTACTACATGATAAGAGGCATTAGGATCACCCTTGTGTTAAACCCGTATCATAATTACTTGACCATTTAAGTCATATTACTTGGCTAGTTAAGTCAACTAATTTTTCCCACACCCTTTGCGTTGTACTCATTTTTAGTACACGATACCCCTAGTACACCCCTCCGAGCCTATCTTTTCGTTTCTAACTTTAAGCATCTTACTTAAAGGAAGAATTTGTTACACCCCACTTAAATGTACACCCAAATCGCCTTAGCCTTCCGTGTATGCGCTCATTTTTAGTGCATTATTGTTATTTGTTAAACCCTAAGTTAACTTTCTAATTGATTACATGGTTGCTAAGTCGAGTCATATCCTTGTACATATTGTTTTGGGACGATTGGGACTCATAGGTAAGTACTTATTTTATGGAGTAATGGGGAAGAACATCATATTAATACCCCCATATGTACGTTAATCTTAAAAGTACTCCAAGTGTTTTGATTTTCTTAATTCGAGTCATTAGAATAGTTTAATGTAAAGTATGTAAAGATTCAAGTGTAAGGGGAATGCTCAAACCCCTATGATGTATTATTTTGGATGGTAGGGTAAGAGTGTATGCAAAAAAAAAAAAAAAAAAAAAAAAAAAAAAAAAAAAAAAAAAAAAAAAATTGAAAAAATTAAGAAAAAGAAAAAAAAATAGAAAAAGTAAAAGAGAAAAAACATACGGACTACCATCCCGTTTTTATTCTATGTTCATTTTATGTTTTTGTTATTTTTCATTTATTAGTTTAAGTCGAGTCTAGTCTTGGCTTAGCAACGCCATCTTGTACATGTAATTAACCAAGATTGTTAACTCGCCACCAGTAAAACTTCCTTTATCCAACAAAACCGTGTAATTCATATCCCTATACCTAACGTTATAACCCTTTAAAAGACCTCTTTGATAGTTTATCCTAGGTGCTTACGCCATGTGGTGGAGGTTTGATCTTTTCCCAAGCCTATGGTAATCTATTTTGCTATGACAGGTAGTGAGAGATATCTTCCATTTCCATAATGTTATATTACTTTATTACACCCGAGAGATGTGAGTATCTAAATACTATTTGTGAGGTGCTTGTATATGACCTCCGTGCTTGTCTATTGGTCTTTAGTGAAACGATTATTTGTTGTAATTACTTTTATATTAGTGTTAAATGACCCCTAACTTGTCTTTCGAGTAGAATAAAAGCGCATTTGCTTGAGGACAAGCAAATCTCAAGTGTAAGGGTATATGATGAGGCGAAAAATGATCCGTTTTTAGGGGGTCATTTAAGCCCGAATCCGAATTTATTTGATCAAATATTGCCCTAAATCGTTCCTTTTGTGATTTTAGGTGTTTGGAGAGTGAATTCTGGAAAAGAAGCCATTTTAGACGTTTTTGGAGCATAAAAGTGAAGAAAACGGCTAAGTACCAAATTTCCATGCTGAAGATACAAGGTGACGGCGTCAAGACTACCATCCTGACGGCGTCAGACATGAGGAATTAAACACCGTGGGTGGTGACGGCGTCAGAAGGCATCATGACGGCGTCAAAGTGGCAAGAATAAAATACCGTGGGTGATGACGGCGTCACATAGACCGTCATAAGTGGATCAAGGCCGTCCGAGGAAGTATATGGCGGCGAGGTGACGGCGTCACATGCAACTCTTGACGCCGTCAGCCTACTTTTCCTATATATAGTTTTCTAGTTTTTTCATTAAAAAAAGGAAAGAAGTTTTGGTGAAACCCTAAAGACGATTTTGGTGCCTCTTTTACAGGTTTTTCAAGGGTTCCAAACCCTTGAGACCTTGCATTGTAATTGAGATAAGTGTACTTTCAATTCAATCAATATGTCTATGTGTTGGTTGTTTATCTCTTGTTCTTGTCTCAATTCTACTATGCTAGGCTAGATCTCTTTTGTGTTTGCTTAGATCTAATGAAACCTAGATGTTGATTATGTGTTGATTACTTGTCTATTCTTGTTTTGGATGAATGATATTATATGTTAGGCTTAAGAAAACTGGCAGATCTCCAAATGGTAACATGCTTGAGCGTCTTAAGAAACATGAACCGAGGCGTACTAGGTCTTTATTGGTTGTATTTAATGCATGAGCCACTGTTTACAATCCCTATAGTTGTGATGGGTCATGGTGTAGGAGGAGATAAGAGCTCATAGAGTTGGGGAGTTATGTATTCCACCCCACGAATGATATTAAGGAATACAATCTGTCATCCATACAAGTGTAACAAGTAATTAACGTGTAAAAGATATCTAGGGAGTAGTGAAGTCTAAGTAAACACAATTTCTCCAACCACTGCTCACAACCTTAGTATAATTAGTTTATTTTCATTTTTATTATTCTATTTTGATTGCATCTTAGTTTTAGGTTAGTTGAATAGCAACTAATTCCGCCCACTCTTCCAAAACCCGAGATTTTACTTGCTTTTATAAAAATATAAAAATACAAAAATAATCATCTCTCACCTTTAGAACTATTAATTAGGTTTTCTAATCCTAGCGACACTATTCCTAAGCTGAACGATCAATCCCCCGGTACTTGTCACTATACTATACTACAACGATCAGGTACACTGCCTGGTGGGGGTTGTAAGCTTCTTGAGATCCCTCGAGAGGTAAAGCAAGGTGCGATTCCCACGCATCAAGTTTTTGGCGCCGCAGCCCGGGGAATAGTTATTGTCTAGGTTAGGATTTCTTTTTATTAGGTCTACTTGCTAGATTCCTTTCTAGTAAGATTTTTATTTTTATTTTTAGGTCTTCTTTAGTCTATCTCATTTCTTTGTGTCTTTGTTCGTAAACTTTTTTTTCGATGGATAACAGTAACATTGATCGCTCAATTCCTATTATTCGTGTTTTTCGTCGTAGGATTTTCCAAATGCCCACCCCACTTCCTTTAGCAGAAAATGAGAACCCACCTAACCTCTCACCCAATCACCACTTTGACAATAATTCTGAGTTGGAAGAGTCTGATCATGATAATGTCCATAGGGCTAGTCCTTTTTACTATTCAGACTCCGATGAGGATCTTGATGATGGTGACGTGATTAATGAGGATAGAATGGAAGAGGAAATAAACCCTCTTAGGTATGTTGACCCTAGAACTAGGATTGAGTGTGATAGTTCATTTAACATGTAATTCCCTTGTAAGATTGGATTTAAAAGCTTTAACGCTTATCTCAACTCATCTCTTCCAAGGAACATAATCTCACGTAATGAGTACAATAAAATCATGGTTGATGAGTTGGAATACAAAGGAGAAAACATTGTGGCTAGGGCTATACCATTGCATGTGTTTGTAGGGAGTTTGGTTTATCTTGTTGAGTTCATGGTTATGGAGAATCTAGGAGAATTTATTGATGATAAATTGACCCAAGTTGTGTTTGGAAAGCCTTTCAAACGGTTGACCAACCTCGATGAAAAACTCATAGAAGGGTTAATTACATTCTCGGGTGGGGATGAAGAATTTGTCTATCAAATGCCCCGCACACACCCTAGGTTCAAGGATTTCTCCATGGAAAAGTGTAGCAGGTATCCGCCTATGGAAATGCTAAGTGAGAATGATAAGAGAAAAGGACTTAAGTACACGCATGAAAAGAATAAAAGATATTATCGCGGGTGCTTAGAGTTAGGAGACGAATATAAGAAAGATGAGGCAACTATTAGATGGCTCACACTTGGTTACGTGAGCATAAGCGATGCACGATAACCCATGACTTTGAGTCTAGCTACAAGACTCGTAAATAAAGAAAAGCGCTTCTTGGGAGGCAACCCATGTTTTGTGTGATTTTATTTGTTTGATTGTTATTTGTTTCCGTATGCATGTTTTATTTTTATTGTTGGTTAATCATGTTTCTCAAATAAAACGTGGAAATACTTTATTATGTTGTTTGGCCTAGTCTTAACTTCAACCTAAAGATATTTTTGCAAAAGATAAGTGTAAGGGAAAACCCCAAATATGTTTTTAAGAAACAAACCGATCATGATTCTCCACAATATTTAATGAACATGTATATTCGTATTTGTTAGAGTCAAATGCTTGTATTGAGTCATAATGAAGTTTTGTAGGATTTTCCAGGAAGTAGGACAAAGTTTTTCCAGAAATTTTCCGGAAACTTAACATAAGAATTTCTGCAGGTCCATTCTGACGGCGTCAAAGTATTGCTCTTGACGGCGTCAGGAGTTAAAATCTGGAAATTTTACCGGTTTTGTTTTTCTAACGGAGTCTTATGGTTTTTGTGAATTATTAAGTTTTATAATCTCCAGAAAATCTGCAAACTTCATTCCACAAGCATTATATCTTACTTTGCTTTCTAGGATTTAGTAACTTATATAGGATGCCGCCGATTTTACACGAGGTTGCCTTGTCTATTTTTTTCAGGATTTACAGGTTATTTATGACAAGAAGATGATTTATATTCTGGAAGGGAAGCTTTGATTGTTCATTTTCTTGGAGGAAGATTTAACCTGGCCAACCTATAATCCATACCGAGCGAATCAGGGGAGTATTTGATTTCATTCTCTTTACCTCTTAACTTTTACATTCTTTACTTGAACATTGGGGACAATGTTCATCCTAAGTGTAAGGGGAGGGTAAAAAGATGATACCTTACATATGCACTTTCGCTTGAGTTTGTTTTGTTTGATAGTAGATGTGTAATAAAACTATGAGAAATACTTGTTAGTGTAATTTTAGCGCCAAATTTAAAATTTTTTACAACGTTTAGGAGTGAAACTTTAGCCATAGCAAGCGTCTCATGGATAGGAGATTGTATGACTAGCACATAACCGTATATTCAGAAAAATTTTCCACCCAAAAATGTGAGGTTCGCCTTTAGATTTGATAGGAAAAGCATTTATTATTAGTGCTTATGAGTGTACCGGTAGCATTTAGATTCTAGAACTTGCGTTAGTGATGCATCCCGAGACCGCTAGTGAGACTACATTCGTGTAGTAGGATTTACTACATGATAAGAGGCATTAGGATCACCCTTGTGTTAAACCCGTATCATAATTACTTGACCATTTAAGTCATATTACTTGGCTAGTTAAGTCAACTAATTTTTCCCACACCCTTTGCGTTGTACTCATTTTTAGTACACGATACCCCTAGTACACCCCTCCGAGCCTATCTTTTCGTTTCTAACTTTAAGCATCTTACTTAAAGGAAGAATTTGTTACACCCCACTTAAATGTACACCCAAATCGCCTTAGCCTTCCGTGTATGCGCTCATTTTTAGTGCATTATTGTTATTTGTTAAACCCTAAGTTAACTTTCTAATTGATTACATGGTTGCTAAGTCGAGTCATATCCTTGTACATATTGTTTTGGGACGATTGGGACTCATAGGTAAGTACTTATTTTATGGAGTAATGGGGAAGAACATCATATTAATACCCCCATATGTACGTTAATCTTAAAAGTACTCCAAGTGTTTTGATTTTCTTAATTCGAGTCATTAGAATAGTTTAATGTAAAGTATGTAAAGATTCAAGTGTAAGGGGAATGTTCAAACCCCTATGATGTATTATTTTGGATGGTAGGGTAAGAGTGTATGCAAAAAAAAAAAAAAAAAAAAAAAAAAAAAAAAAAAAAAAAAAAAAATTGAAAAAATTAAGAAAAAGAAAAAAAAAATAGAAAAAGTAAAAGAGAAAAAACATACGGACTACCATCCCGTTTTTATTCTATGTTCATTTTATGTTTTTGTTATTTTTCATTTATTAGTTTAAGTCGAGTCTAGTCTTGGCTTAGCAACGCCATCTTGTACATGTAATTAACCAAGATTGTTAACTCGCCACCAGTAAAACTTCCTTTATCCAACAAAACCGTGTAATTCATATCCCTATACCTAACGTTATAACCCTTTAAAAGACCTCTTTGATAGTTTATCCTAGGTGCTTACGCCATGTGGTGGAGGTTTGATCTTTTCTCAAGCCTATGGTAATCTATTTTGCTATGACAGGTAGTGAGAGATATCTTCCATTTCCATAATGTTATATTACTTTATTACACCCGAGAGATGTGAGTATCTAAACACTATTTGTGAGGTGCTTGTATATGACCTCCGTGCTTGTCTATTGGTCTTTAGTGAAACGATTATTTGTTGTAATTACTTTTATATTAGTGTTAAATGACCCCTAACTTGTCTTTCGAGTAGAATAAAAGCGCATTTGCTTGAGGACAAGCAAATCTCAAGTGTAAGGGTATATGATGAGGCGAAAAATGATCCGTTTTTAGGGGGTCATTTAAGCCCGAATCCGAATTTATTTGATCAAATATTGCCCTAAATCGTTTCTTTTGTGATTTTAGGTGTTTGGAGAGTGAATTCTGGAAAAGAAGCCATTTTAGACGTTTTTGGAGCATAAAAGTGAAGAAAACGGCTAAGTACCAAATTTCCATGCTGAAGATACAAGGTGACGGCGTCAAGACTACCATCCTGACGGCGTCAGACATGAGGAATTAAACACCGTGGGTGGTGACGGCGTCAGAAGGCATCATGACGGCGTCAAAGTGGCAAGAATAAAATACCGTGGGTGATGACGGCGTCACATAGACCGTCATAAGTGGATCAAGGCCGTCCGAGGAAGTATATGGCGGCGAGGTGACGGCGTCACATGCAACTCTTGACGCCGTCAGCCTACTTTTCCTATATATAGTTTTCTAGTTTTTTCATTAAAAAAATGAAAGAAGTTTTGGTGAAACCCTAAAGACGATTTTCACTACAAGAATCTGATGGAATACCCACGACAATTACCCACACTCAGCTTTTAGAGGGAATTTACCCACCTCTTACCCACCCGTTACCCACGATTAGTGACTTACAAAAGCGATTTTATTTTCCCTCAAATTCCCCACGGATTTACCCACACTAATAGCCACATAAATATATTTGGTGTGCAATATGTGGGTAAATAATTGGTGCCAAACTATTTCCCATGAATTACCCACATCGGGATTTCTTATGGGTATATATGTGGGTAATTTAGTGGGTAATACTTTCTCGCTAAAATTTTTCCCAAGCATTACCCATAAAGAAATTTATCGTGGGTACATGTGTGGGTAATGTTGTGGGTAAGTTTTTTTTTACCGGGGATTATAAGCATCCAATTTGGTCATGAGTAAATTTTCATGGGTGGTTTGTAGGTAAACATGTACCCACATATCTACCTACGTCTTTTTCCATAATACTTATTGCTTCTAATGAAACAGGAAAAGCGTTTCACGTTTGTGATTGTATGTTTGTTTTACGCATAATACTTCTCGCTACAACTCGTTACCAAACATTCATATAAAATAAAATGATTTAGCATTTGAGCTACAACTTACAGCTTGGAACTACATTTAACTTCTGCGATTAACAACTATATTTCATTTTGCCAAACATTTAAATTAAGCGTGACTAGTGATAAGCGTGAGATTGTTCATATGATAAAATAAGTTAGACTAATAGTAATTGGACCAAACAACCTCGCCACATTAGTATTAACTTTGTTTTCTCTCTCTTAAACCAAACACGCACCAAGTGCATATAATTAGGGGACCGCACTCACAATAAAAAACATACCCCAAAAAATTAAATAAAAAAAAAATCTCACAAACACAAACCTCAATTCTTTTGGTCCATTGACAGACCGAAACTTTTTTATTTATTTTATTTTATTTTATTTTATTTTATTTATTATTCTTATTATTATTTGGTTGGGGATGTGTTTGGTATGGTGCATGTAGGGAAGGGGACGCATCTATAATGGGCAGACCAATCATTTCATTTGATCCCATTACATTTAGTCTTGAACCAAATTATTTTTAGAACAGGTTAAGTTAAAATGTTTTATTATTCTTATTGTAGTATTTATGAAAACTATTACTCCATCCATTTTATAATTATTGTCTAGTGTTGACTTTTAAACTTTTTAGTTTTCAACTTTTACTTTAACTATTATTATTTGTATTATATATTACTTGATGTAAAATATATGAATGGATTGAGTTTTAAATGTATTTTCATCTGTACAATTTCAATCAAATACTATATAACATAAAGGGTTAATGGCATGTAATAGCTACATACTTTCTCACTTGTGCCATTATCAGATACCAACCCAAAATATTACAACAATACCCTACGAACTATCATATTTTTGTGTCGATATCATCATTTGACCTACAAAATTGGGTAATCATATTCCGGTCATCTTCTCCACTTCTTCCGGCCACTTTTCTGGTAATCTTTTTCTGCAACTTACATATAACACTCAAAAACACCACACAATACAAAACCATCCACTCCGTCCACATAGATGTCATATCATTCCCAGTCATCTTCCCCAATTTTGGTAATCTTTTTCCGGTGTGTTCCATTATCCGGTCATCTTCTCCACTTCTTCCGGCCACATAGATGCCATATCATTCCCAGTCATCTTCCCCAATTTTTCCGACCATCTTCTTCGGGTGGCCGTCTCTAATTTCCGGCCATTTTTAAAACCACCAAAAAAACTTAAATTTAAATCTACACTACAAACATAACATAACAATCTATACTAATCGAGCACAATTAAAAACAACAACCAAGACCTTACTAAAACCCATTTGTTAAAAGCTAATAGCAGATCCAAATTTCTTTCCAAAATCATCTAACTATAGTGTTAATGGAAGTTGGATATCATGCCACGTAAATTCAGGTGGCCGGAGTGATATTCAATGGCAAGCCAGAGATTCAGGTGGCCGGATATCATGTGTTAATGGAAGTTGGCCGGATATCGAAGGAAGAAGATGAAAAAAAATAGATAAAAAAAATTAATATTTAATTTTAACCTGTGTAGCCGGTTGCCGGTCATGCCACGTAAGCAAAAGTATGATAATGGAAAAAATTTATAAAGTTTGATGGGTATTGTTGTAATATTTTGGGTTGGTATCTGATAATGGCACAAGTGAGAAAGTATGTAGCTATTACATGCCATTAACCCTAACATAAATAAAAATATTTAAAGTCAAGTTACAAAATAAAGATTTAAAAAGTCAACACTAACCGATGGACAAAGTTAATAGAATCTTTAATATTTTTTGTTCAATGCAAAAACATTATACGAAACTTTGAACCACAATTTCGCAACTATAACTATTTGTTGTAGGGGTGAGCATTGGGCCGGATCCCGACCCGACCTGACTAATCCAGATCCCGAAAGTCACCTAAAAATTCATCCCGACTCCCGACCCGAGAAGCTATTATTCGGTTTTGGGACTATCGGTTTATGTCAGGATCAGGTCGGTTGTCGGAACTCGGCCGGTTTTGCTCACCCCTAATTTGTTGTTATAAACCGCCGCTATACGGTTACTCGTAAAGTAAGTCACTTGTTTTACGCTATTTTTTTAGCTTGTTTAATATGTCTGTAATTTTATTTTTAGTGAATTTAGTTGAGATAATTTCAAATGAAAATTTTAAAAGTGGCAATTTTTTGTCTAAATTTTAAATTTTCAAATCAAATTTAAAGATCGTGTGACTCCACCAATGAAAATAGAGGCAGTTATCAAGATTCTAATGGGTTGAAACTTGAAACTTTGAGTTGCGACTTTTCTTCCCTATTTGATACACGAACCAAAATTCCTTTAATTTTGTACACGACTGCATCTGTTTCCTCCAAAATAAAGTGTCACGACATTGAAAGTGAAACAATTTGAAATTTTCCATTGAAACGATACAATTGTTATGATATATTCTGTACGAGTTTTCCGGGATGGATGTTGCTAATTTATATAATATTTTGTTTGCTCTCTCTCTCGTCTCCAATTCTTTTTTAGTACGCGGTTGTTTCTAATATGAATTTTTTAGATGTTGTGCACGAAATTGGTTAGTGCCTAAAACGTGCTCAATGAAATGTCCGAGAAACTTGAAGAAATTCTAGTCGGTAAGGTCAAGCAACAAACAAAGGAATTGATTTGGTCTTTTAACCTCTAAAACGATGAGCATATATACAAGGTAATCTCTTGTGGTATTAAATTTATGAATTTGATGCTTTTATGGTTCTTTAATTTCTTTACGCATTTGTTTCATATTTTACTGTCTTTACCTTTTTATGGTATTTAAAAAGTTACAAATGAGGATTCTAAAGTTTTAGGATGATACCAAGATTTGAGGAACTTCTCACTCTTTCACGTGCCTTTGTTGGTAAATTAACTTCTAATGGTTATATAATAATGTACAAAGCTGATGCATATGTGTTATATGTATGGTATGGCAGAATCTGTTACCAAGTGAAGACCAACACATGAACAATATAAAATGTAGAGATGTCATTCTATTTCCGAACGAGACTCAACATGGAAACTGCTACGAATTTGGAATAGGTTGCAGCAATTGGAATACATTTTGTATTTTTGAAATTTTTGTATAGTGGAATTATAGGCCAGTTTATAGGTTGCAGCAATCTGAATACATTTTGTATTTTGAAATTCAAGGTTGGAATTGTACTTGTAAATATGCCTATATAAAATGCATTATATGGATATAGTCGGTGTGCTAATTTTCCATGGATTGCCTATGATTATTTGAGAAACTATAATAAATTGACTGAGGACTAGCTAAAAGAATTGGCTAAATTTCACCCACCAAAATTATTTACCACGAGTATATTCACGCGAAAGTTTACCCACAAATTACACACAATATTATCTATGGGAATTCTTGTGGTGAGGTAGAAAATCCCACCAAAGCATTACCCATGAACGCAACAAAACCACCCACCTAAAATGACGTGGGTGAATTTTCCCACAGAGTGAAAATGTCATGGGAAAATAATTAGCCTCGGAGGTTTTACCCATAATCATACAGTCGTGGGTAGTCCGTGGGTATTACCCATTTGCCCACGAAATTAAGTCATTTACCCACAAGTTTTGTCCGTGGCTATTCATCAGAATTCTTGTAGTGTTTGGTGTCTCTTTTACAGGTTTTTCAAGGGTTCCAAACCCTTGAGACCTTGCATTGTAACTGAGATAAGTGTACTTTCAATTCAATCAATATGTCTATGTGTTGGTTGTTTATCTCTTGTTCTTGTCTCAATTCTACTATGCTAGGCTAGATCTCTTTTGTGTTTGCTTAGATCTAATGAAACCTAGATGTTGATTATGTGTTGATTACTTGTCTATTCTTGTTTTGGATGAATGATATTATATGTTAGGCTTAAGAAAACTGGCAGATCTCCAAATGGTAACATGCTTGAACGTCTTAAGAAACATGAACCGAGGCGTACTAGGTCTTTATTGGTTGTATTTAATGCATGAGCCACTGTTTACAATCCCTATAGTTGTGCTGGGTCATGGTGTAGGAGGAGATAAGAGCTCATAGAGTTGGGGAGTTATGTATGCCACCCCACGAATGATATTAAGGAATACAATCCGTCATCCATACAAGTGTAACAAGTAATTAACGTGTAAAAGATATCTAGGGAGTAGTGAAGTCTAAGTAAACACAATTTCTCCAACCACTGCTCACAACCTTAGTATAATTAGTTTATTTTCATTTTTATTATTCTATTTTGATTGCATCTTAGTTTTGGGTTAGTTGAATAGCAACTAATTCCGCCCACTCTTCCAAAACCCGAGATTTTACTTGCTTTTATAAAAATATAAAAATACAAAAATAATCATCTCTCACCTTTAGAACTATTAATTAGGTTTTCTAATCCTAGCGACACTATTCCTAAACTGAACAATCAATCCCCCGGTACTTGTCACTATACTATACTACAACGATCAGGTACACTGCCTGGTGGGGGTTGTAAGCTTCTTGAGATCCCTCGAGAGGTAAAGCAAGGTGCGATTCCCACGCATCACCAGATATGCAAGAAATGCATTTATCAAACGACACATTGTCGATTGACTCTAAAAGCCCATCGTGTTGCAGCTTCGTAATGCGTTTCTTGTTTATGTGGCAAAGACGACAATGCCATAAAAAAGTGGAATCGAAATTACGTTTGGATTTCTTATTGCTAACATTATATATAGAACTATTGTTTGAAATAGGATCACGCATATCAATTTCAAAAATGTCATCACGTGGAATAGCATTAAAATAAAACACATTATCCTTAGAAACAGAAATGCCAAAATCCATAAAAGTATGAATGTAACCATCATCTTTCAAACTCGAAAGTGAAACAACACCTTTAGTGATAGTAGGTGCAAAATGACAATTATTTAAAACAATAACAAGTCCATTTGGGAGGATAAGATCAAAGCTCCCAATTGCTTCTACAGCTGCACGATTTCCATTACCAACGTACAGATGTAAATCTCCTTGCTTTAGTTTTCGACTTCCCCTAAGCCCCTGCATATTGTTACAAATGTGAGTACCAAAACCAGTACCATATACCCAATATTTGTTAGGAAAAGTATAAAGTTCTATTGTGAAGATACCTGATGTGCTAGCAACGCTAGCTTTGTTCTTCTTTAGCCCTTCTAGGTAGGCGTGAGAGTTGCGCCTCCAGTGCCCTACCACTCCACAGTGGTGGCAGGGGGTGTCCTTGGCCGAGTGCTCCTTCTTGGCAGGTGGGGGGATTTTGGGTTTGGGGGCGTAAGCAAGCTTAGCCTTGCCTTTCCCTTGTCCCTTGCCAGGTGCCTGCGGTTTTCCCTTGTTCTTTTTCTGAATTCTGCCTTGGTTGATAGCTAGGACAAGTGGAGCCTTCTTGGGCATGCCTTTCTCTGCAAGTTTCAGCATGTTATGCAGTTCGGCAATGGTTTTCCCCATGTTGTGTGATGAGTGCTCAAACACTCATCATTTTTGGTCAAATCTAAGCTGCAAAACATTTAAAAACACTCAAAAACGCATCAAAATACTGAAAATATTCCAAAATTGCATTTTATATGTTTCAGATACAAATGAGTAAAAACAGATGAAAAACGAACAAAGTTTGCATAATTGGCAGTTTCAGTCCCCCAACTATCAAAAATTAGCAAAAATAGTCCCTGAGCACTTATTTTAAAAAGAAAAGTCACCAAAGGTCCTTTTGAAATCATAAGTTGTCATATTTAGCCCTTTGGTGGAAAATTTCAAAAGTCTTAAGAATTCACAAGTTTAGTCCCTGGAGTTTCACTTTTGGCAAATTTGGTCCCTGGTGGGAATTTTTGGAAAAAAAATCATTATTGGTCCTTGGGAAATCACAAGTTGGCATCATTGGTCTTTGGGTAAAAAGTTTTGAGAAAATTACATTTTGGTCCTTCAAGTTTCAATATTTGGCATTTTTAGCCCCTGAAGGACCAAAAGTGAAAAATTGCATTTACAACCATTGGACTATTCATATATGGTAAGAAATGACCCTTGAATCAACTTTGGAAAAATGACATTTTCAGCCCTTGTAGTTTTCAGTTTTACATGTATGGTCCTTGTGATTTAAGCTCAAAAACAAAACCAAATCCACTAGTCCACCCAAACAAAACAAACCCAACCCTTAAGCCCACCAAGCCCAATCCCGTTTAATATATATCCCTGGTCAACCCACTAGGTCAAACCCCAACCCCCTTAGTAATAAAACCAGGTCAAACAACCCTTTGACTCATCCCTTCCCTCATCCCCACTTGCAGCCTACCAAATCCCCTGCACACTCAACCCCCCTCCTCACCTCTACTACTACTACCCATCCTTTGTCCCCCGGCCCCCAGCTCACTAATATCCAAACTCCATTTAATTCCCCCACCTGCCAAACCTAACCTGCCCAATTTGCAATTTCATGATTTCCCGCCAAAATGGGCATAAACGGCTGAGATCAAATTAAGCCATCCAATGGCTCACAAAGTTGATGGGAAAGACAGAGAAACTATCCAAGGGCTTATAAAAGTCAAGACGAAAGAAGAAATGAAGTTAGTTAGAGTAGATTAATTATAGTGTAGTTTAATTATGTCGAATTAAAATAAATTAGCTTCTCAATTGTGATTTTTAGTTGTAAAAGCTTTGAATCTATTTTTCTAGTGTATTGTGAACTGAATGTTGTATCAATTTCAAGTTTTCTTCTTATAAATCATTTGTTAGAATTTTCAAGTAGAAATTCCATTTTCATTTGAAATTGTGAAAAGTGGTTGTTTATTGTTTGCTTACACCCAATCTAGCTTATTTATAAGCTCCTTTAAGTACTTGAAGTATTATAATCCAATTTTACTCAGTTTCATAGAAAATAGCAAAAATACTCAAGAATTTAAATGATCCTGTGAAAAAGCTAAAAAGAAGAGCAGATGAAGGTGGAGCAGGGGTTAGAAATCTCATAAGAGATATTAGGTTAAGCTTGGTTTTCAGTTCTTGGTTGTGGATCACACAGGTCAAGTTGTAAGCATATTCTCAAATTTTTTGTAAGTCACTGTATCCTGTTTCAATTTAGGTTGTTATCTGTTTATCCTTGTTACTTTGTGTTAGTTATAACAATTTGAACTTGTTTTAGTTAAATTTCTCAAGTATTGTAGTAATTGCATTGGGTTCTCTTTTGTCTGCAAACATTTGCCCATAGCTGCAAATATGTACTCCTGCTGTTAATTGGTAAATTTCCTTGTTCATTTAGCTTCTAGATAGTTTAGTGACTTAGGTCGACCATTAGGATTGGTTAGTTGGACTTAAATAAGCAAAACATTGAGTAAACTGCCTATTAAGGGGTGTTTGGATCATAACTGCCATGGGTAATCTTGCTGTTGTTTTGCTGTTGTTATGGTCTTGGTATACTGAAATAAGTCACATTAGGCCAAGTACAACTTCAAAACCAAGTCCCAATTGTAAGAAAGTCAAAATGACCATTTGATTTCATTTGTGCACCCACTATTGGCATTTCTTGTTCACAATCTTATCATATTGTTGCATAAGTACATTTTATAACTTAATTAAGTCATTTAGTAGCATAACACACCAATCTCAGACATTAGATTAGGTTTTAAATCCATTAAAGTCAAAGTTTCAAGTTTTTGTCAAAAAGTCAAAATTGTCTTTGAGCAGAAAACTCAAATCTAGTGGGAATTGTTGTGATTTTTCTGTTAAGGTTTAGGGTGTGTGCTTTTCACATATTGTAGTATCCCAGCTAGTCTATAGAATCCCACCTTTTTCCTAATTCTATGAATTTTACTCTGGCTTATTTGATGGCTTCAATCAGGCTGCAGGGCAAGTTCATGCCCTGCACCAAATGATCTGTCCAAACGGCCCATGTTCAAAACCATCCCCTGCGCTTATTATTGGGTCTTAGGATCTGATTTTTGGCTTAAATGAAAGCTCTCCAGCTCAGCTTATTGAATCAAGTTCCATCTTGGACCCTTGTTCACCCCTGTGGGGCCCACAGCACCCTGCAAGTGAGCCTTTTGGCCTGTGGATCTGTGGCTTTTGGACTTGGCTTATTTAAGATTTTTAGCTTATGCCCTTAGCTTTCCTTGTTGTTTCATGTTCATTTCAATCCCTTTAGGTTGGTTGCAGCTTAATTTCACTGAGTGGGTCCTTGGATGGCTTATTTAAGCTTAAAAGTCCCCTTAACAAGTCAATAAGCCAACTTTTTGGCTTATTGGTTTGTATTCAGCTTATTGTTGAGTTCTAGCCAAGGTGTTTTCATTAAAGTTTCTCATTTTCAGTTGATAAATAGTTTTCCAAAGGAAAAAAATAACAAAAATAAAATTTTAAATTAAGTGATAGTTTCTATTTAATATTATTTATCTTTTTAATTTTCCTTTTTAGATTTTTATTAAGTAACTTGCATTTTTATATTTTTCTTAATTTCCTTTTATCTTAAAGTATTTTCAGTAATTTTTCCAAATTTTTATCTTGTCATTTAGTAATTACTAGAATTACATATAGTTTAAGTAATAATTAATTAATATTTAAGTATTAAATAGCAAAATTAGTTTTTTTAAAGTAATACCTAGTTTTTATATTTTTCCTAGCTTTTATATAATATAATATAAATTTAGGAATTTTTCTAGAATTTTTGCTATTCATCTTCTATTTTTTAGAATTTAATTAGTTTAATTAGTAATTAATTAATATTTAGTTTAATAATTAGTAAAATAGTGTAAAAACATATAAAACAAACTTTTTATAATTTTTTAGGATTCCTGTGATGTTTAATTATATTTATAAATTTTTCTATAATTATCTAAGTCATTTTAGTATTTTTAGTAATTTAGATTAGTTTAATTAGTTAATTAATATTAAATTAGTAATTAATTAATATAAAATCTACAAAAAGACAAAAAAGTATATTTTTAATTTTAAAATTAGTTTTTAGTTAATTTATAATTTTATCAAATTAATTTTTCATTTTTCTAGTATTAAAATAATATTATATTATATTTAAGTTATTTAAATGTTAATAATTAGTATTAAATAGTATTTAAGTAATATTAAATAATTAATTTGTGTAAAAATTTATTTTGTTTTTCTAAAAATTTTCTTTCATCCTTAGGTTTGTAAAAAAGTCATTTTCACCCCCTGAGGGTTTTCAGATTTCAGTTTTCATTTTTTATTTTGTACGTTCACGTAAATTTAAATTGAACGTACGCGTTTTTAGGTTTTAAACGTTTCTGGGGTTTATAATTTTACAGTCTTGTTAATATAACTTATTTAAGCTATTTTCTTTCAAAATTCTTTAGTGTAATCAATCACAACCCCTTTCTGTCCAAATTCACCCGATCACAAACCCGTTTGATTACCATCACACCTCGTCGGGACATAACGACCCGGGGAAACCCCTATACTTCCACATAGATTGACTCTAAGCAGTTTGACTTTGTTGACCATCTACCTGGTCAATTTAGTTGACCGTTTGGAGCCAATCACTGTGCATGTTGTAGTTCTGCACAAATTGGTCATAATCCTTCGATAGTGAGATAAGTATCATGCTCACTCCAAGGATCTGAGGCATGGGGTATCCCAGTCGCTCCATCTGATCCAGATAGCTTTTCATTTTCATGACATAGCTATTGACCGATTGCCCTTCCAACTGCTTGCAGACATGAAAAGATTTGACCGTATCAAACAATTCTTGCTCTGCTTGCTGCTCAAACATAACTTTCAGTTCTCCCAGCATGTCAAATGCTGAAAAGTTCTCTAAGTTCTTTTGTAACTCAGGGATTATGCTAGCCAACATAAGACAAGCCACTTCCTGTTGCTCATTACTCCTACGAGTGTAGGCGTTACGAACAGCAGCAGTAGCATTAGCAGCAGGTGCTTCAGGTAAAGCTTCTTCCAGATGGTAAAACTTTTGTTCAGCCTTGAGGACAATCCTCAAGTTGCGGTACCAGTCCAAAAAGTTGTTACTTTTAATACAAATATCGCCTAAAAACGTTATGTATATTTTACGATCTTCGCTAAGTTTTGTTAACGACAAAATGTAAACTTTAGTTTCTAAGTAAAACATAATCTTAGTTTTAAAGACTTGCATAAACTAGACTTTTGCTACATTTTACATTTCATAAAACACAACACTTTTTATTTCTTAAAATAGAATTGTCACATCACATTTATGGCAAGTTTTGTCAATATACATTTATGAAAAGAAATGTGTTTGACTTACTATGTGGTTGCTTGCAAGTTTAGTGTTTGACTAGATATTATGAGATGTGACATTGTTTGGTTTGCAAGGTGTAATGAGATGTGACTTTGTTTGGTTTGCAAGATTTATTGCAAAACCAACTGCAAGCCCGGCGGAACCCTGGGGGTACACGGGCGGAACCCATCTGAGGGTTCTGCCGTATCCGCCAGGTCTACTAAGGCTTTGCTATAAATACCAAGCCACAAGTTGATTTTTGGCTTATCACTCTACATCATATTTTACACACACACATTCATTCTTTCATCTAACCCTTTAACATTTCATATGTGAAGTTTCTTTTTGTAGCAAAGAGATTCACGAGCTCATTAAAAGTAACAAGTATTCAACACAACGTTGCAAGACTTGTTAGCTTAGCATTGTGTAGACTTGTGTAGTTTACACTTCATTTGATTGTCTATTTTCAGTAGTGATCGGTTAGTATTTTAGTCCTCAAAATACAAAGTGTATCGGGAGTAGTTGTACCCTTGTAAAAGAACTAACGGGAGTGGTTGTACCCTTGGTAAAGAACTCGACATCTAGCTTAGTGTCGGTAAAAGTATAAGCGACGTGTAAGGTTTTCTCCGCCGGTGAAAGGAGCTTGTTGACTAGTGAAAGGAACTCTCGAGTTGGATACTCGGGGCGTGGACGTAGGGCAAGGAAAAAGAGTCCTTGTAGCCGAACCACGATAAATACTCGTGTTGTGGTTTGATCGTTTCTTTCATTTACTTGCATGTTATATATTGTGTTTGTGTATATATCTTTGATCAAACGGAAAGTTTCAAAGCTAACTAAACAAGTGAAAAAGATTTTAAACGGTAAGATGTTCAACCCCCCCCCCCCCTTCTAGTTTTTCACAATTGGCATCAAGAGCTACGTTACTCAAGCTTTTAAAATATATTGTGTTTTAAAACTTGAAACGATCCATGGATTTTGAAAATTACAAAGAAGGGCAATTTATGCAAAGACCACCACTCTTTGAAGCAAACGGTTTTATATATTGGAAAAACCGTTTTGAAACTTACGTGAAATCTAAAGATATAGATTTATGGTATATAATCATTGATGGTGATAACGTAGTTACTAACATTATTGTAGAATACTAACTATGTTGGAAACATAATTGGTGTTGTGTTTGTGTGGCGTTGGAGAAGTAAGAAGGAGGGGAAGAGAGGAACCTTGAGATTAAGTGAAGGTCCAACCCTTTCCACATGTGGAGAGGGGTATTTATACATACAATAAAATGCCCACTCCCGGGCTGTGGATCAGGCATACAGTGGGTGAAGACCCGTCCTTCTTTCACGGTGTTACTTAAACTAATACTAATTAACTAATAAACAAACTAACTACGAGCTAACTTAATGCTATTACAATCATTAGGTGACCGAGACTTTTACAGGAATATTTGTATTCCTAAAAAATTAAAGATGATGATCAAAAGAAATTGATTGGTAAGAATAATGAAGCTAAAATGATGCTTTACAATGCTTTGCCTAAGAAAGAATATGAAAGAGTTTTTTTGTGTAAAACCGCCAAAGATATTTGGCAATCTTTAATTGTCACTCATCAAGGAAACTCACAAGTTAAAGATAACAAAATCGATCTTCTTGTTCAACAATATGAACAATTTGTTATTTCCGAAGATGAGATTATTGATAATGCTTTTGCTAGGTTTAACACTATTATTACTTCACTTAAAGCACTTGATGCATCTTTTTGTAGTAAGAACTTTGTCAGGAAATTTCTTAGAGCACTCCATCCGAAGTGGAGCACAAAAGTGACGGCAATTGAAGAATCCAAAGATCTTTCAAGCATGTCACTTGATGAGCTAATTGGAAACCTTAAAGTTCATGAAATGGTAATGGAAAAAGATTCGGAACTAGTTAGAGGCAAGAACGAAAAAGTTAAGTCCATTGCCTTGAAAGCTAGAGTCCAATCAAGTGATGATGAAGAATCTACTTCGGATAGTGATGATGAGGAATATGCTATGGCCGTTAGAGGCTTCAAAAAGTTCTTTCGTAGAAGAGGAAAGTTTGTAAGGCAACCTAAAGATGACAAGAAAACTTTCCGAAAAGATCGTGATAATAGGAAAGGAAAGGTTGAAAGAAAATGCTATAGGTGTGGAGACACAAGTCATCTTGTAAGAGAATGTCCAAAACCACCCAAGAGCTAACCTCAACAAGCTTTTGTGAGTGGTGCTTGGAGTGACTATGAAGGAGATGACGATGAGCCAAAGAATGATGATATTGCTCTCATGGCTCACAACTCAAATGAGGTATTCTCCGACTCATCTTACTCCTCTATTGATGATGACACCTTACAAAAAGAATATAACAAACTTTGTGAATTGAGCTTAAAAATCATAAACAAAAATAAGTTTTTGAAAACTAAAAAGGAGTTTTTAGAAAATGAAGTTTATGAATTAAAAGAAAAAGCTAAGAGATTAGAAAAGAGTAAAGGTATTGACACTTCTTGCAAATCATGTGAAGAACTTAAACTCGAAGTTGAGAAACTTAAAATTACTTAAAATGATCTAATAAAATAAACCACAAAGTTTAAGAAGTTCGATAAGAGCATTTCTTGTGCGGATGAAATTATGAAAATTCAAAAGTCACCCTTTGATAAAACAGGACTAGGATTCATGAAAATAGAAACTTCAAAGGGTCAAACAAAACAAGAAAAGATTGCACAAGAAACTAACAAAATTGCTACAACAGCCTGCGGATCAGACGGAACCCAATCCAGGGTTCCTCCCGTTGGACCCGAAGGTTCCGCCAGGCCTGCTGCAGCAGTAACTCCATCCACATCGGATCGTTCAAAATTTGTTAAAGTTACGTATAAAAATGGAACAAAACCTGTGTTTAAAACTGGAGTAGGACTTAGTAAAAATGAATTTAGAGCTAAGACTACTCAACCAAGACCTGAGACTCTAATTCCCAAACGCCCCTTTCCAAAGAGCAACTTCAACGCTCGACCAAACTACCAACATGTTTGGAACCAAAACACTCCTAGACATTACCAAACTCCAAATTACATGTCATGGAACCCTTATGCTCTATTTTCATACTTGGAACAAGTTAATGGTATGCTTAACCAAAATGGACCCATGAGAAATTGGGGACCAAATGTTTGAGTGTTTTTCATAAAATAAGTGTGCCTCAAAGTTTGTTTGGAACCGGATGAATGGATTAAAGATAGCGGTTGTTCAAGGCACATGACGGGTAACAAAAGCCTCTTCACTTCTTATCACAAATGTGACGGAGGTAATGTTGCGTTTGGTAGTAAAGCTAAAAGCAAAATCATCGGAAAAGGTACAATCTCTCATGACTCCTTTTTTATAGATGATGTAGCTTATGTTGATAACTTAGGTTTTAATCTCCTTAGTATTAGTCAACTTTGTCGTAATACGTATAATGTCCTTTTTAGTGAAAACGGAAGTAAAATACTTAAAGATGGTATAACCATAGCTAAAGGTGTCCTTAAGAACAACATATACGTCATGAAGATGGATCCAACATCTATAGACAAACTTTGTCTTACCTCATTAGATGAATCTTCAACTTTATGGCATAGACGTTTAGGACACGCTAACATGAGACTAATCTAAAACCTCTCCTCCAAAGACTTAGCTCAAAACCTACCTAAGTTGAAATATGACCAACACTATTGTGATGCTTGCAAAGTCGGTAAACAAGTCCTTAGTAGCCATAAGGCTAAAAACTTGGTTTCTACATCTAGGTGTCTAGAACTTTTGCATGTGGATTTATTTGGTCCATCCGCTATACAAAGTTATGGAGGTAACTTCTACACTTTGGTCATAGTTGATGATTACTCAAGATACACTTGGACAAAATTTTTGAAAAGTAAAAATGAAGCTTTTGATAAATTTGAGATTCTAAGTAAGAAAATTCAAAATCAAGTAGGGTCTAATATTGTGTCTATTAGAACGGATCACGGTCGTGAATTTGATAATGAATTTCAATTTGGAAACTTTTGTGATATTAATGGTATAACTCATAACTTTTCGGCTCCACGTACTCCTCAATCTAATGGTGTAGTAGAACGTAAAAACCGGACATTGCAAGAGATGAGTAGAACAATGCTTAATGAACAAAACATTCCACAAAAGTTTTGGTGTAATGCCGTTGACACATCAACGTACATTTTAAATCGAGTCTTAATTAGACCATTTTTGAATAAAACTCCTTATGAACTATATAAAGGTAAAAAGCCTACATTAGGATACTTTAGAGTGTTTGGGAGTAAATTTTTCATTCTTAACACCAAGGATTATCTCACCAAATTTGACTCAAAGTCTTATGAAGGTGTATTTCTTAGATATTCACAAAATAGTAAAGCATACATTGTTTTGAACAAAGAAACCTTAAGAGTCGAGGAATCGTTGAACGTAACATTTGACGAGAGTCCACCTCCCTCTAAGACATCACCTTTGGTAGATGATGACTTAGTTGAAAGCCAAGCAATAGAAAGTCAAGAAATTTTAAGTGATGACAAGGAAGATAAACTATTAAACAAAGAACTTGTCAATGTCAAAGAATCTAAAAGTCATCCATTAGATGGTGTCATTGGCATCATTAACGAAAGAACACTAAGGTCAAAAGTTCAAAATGAAAGCAACTACTTTTGTTTCATGTCAACCATTGAACCTAAAAATATTAATGAAACCATTAAAGATGAGTCTTGGGTAATTGCAATGCAAGAAGAGTTAAACCAATTTGTTAGGAATGATGTATGGACATTAGTTCCTCAACCAAAGAGTCAAACTACAATTGGAACAAAATGGGTCTTTCGTAATAAAATGGATGAAAATGGAATTGTGTCTAGAAACAAAGCTAGGCTAGTTGCACAAGGATATAACCAACAAGAAGGCATTGACTACGATGAAACTTTTGCTCCGGTTGCTAGGCTCGAGTCAATTAGAATCTTACTTGCATATTCATGTGCACATAATTTCAAACTTTTTCAAATGGACATCAAAAGTGCATTTCTAAACGGAGTCATTAATGAAGAAGTGTATGTTGCTCAACCACCGAGCTTCATCGATTTTGAAAAACCAAATCATGTTTACAAACTTAAAAAGGCTCTTTACGGACTTAAGCAAGCTCCAAAAGCACGGTATGATCAACTTAAAACCTTCCAAGTTGACCATAAGTATACCATGGGCTTAGTTGATAATACTCTCTTCACTAAGAAGAAAGATTCACATATTATCATAGTCCAAATCTATGTTGATGACATTATATTCGGATCAACTTGTCAAGAATTATGTGTGGATTTCTCAAAAATCATGCATGACGAGTTTGAAATGAGTATGATGGGAGAACTCAACTTTTTCCTAGGACTCCAAATTAAACAACTAGAAGATGGTATCTTCTTTAACCAATCTAAATATATTAAGGACATGCTTAAGAAATTTGGATTAGAAGATTCGAAACCTATCAAAACTCCCATGTCCACGGAAACTAAACTCACCAAGGATGAGGAAAGTGAATCCGTAGATAGCACTAAATATAGAGGTATGATTGGTAGTCTACTTTACCTAACGGCTAATAGACCCGACATTATGTTTAGTGTTTGTCTATGTGCTCGTTTTCAAGAAGATCCTAAGACTACTCATCTCAAAGCCGTTAAAAGTATTTTTAGGTATATTAAGGGCACTACACATTTAGGTTTATGGTATCCCAAAGGAACGGGAATAGACACGATAGTGTATGCCGACTCGGATCATGCCGGTGACTATGTCGATAGAAAAAGTACAAGTGGTATTTGTACTTTTGTTGGACATTGTTTCACCTCATGGTTCTCTAAGAAGCAAACGACTCTTGCTATCTCAACAACGGAAGCCGAGTACGTTTCGGCCGGAAAGGCATGTCAACAAGCTCTTTGGATGAAGCAAGCTCTTGTCGACTACGAAATTCAACTCAACGACATCACAATTCTTTGTGACAACAAAGGTGCCATGGATCTTAGCAAAAACCCGGTTCAACATGCTCGTACCAAACATATTGAAATCCGTCATCATTTCCTTCGTGACAATGTTCAAAAAGGAAATATCTCAATTGAGAAAGTTTCTTCCGAAGACAACATAGCCGACATTCTCACAAAAACCCTTAAACGTGAACCTTTTAACCTTTTTAGGCTAGGCTTAGGACTCATGGAACCTACATTGTAGTTCTGGACTTTGGACAAAAATCACAAAAATCAAAACAAATCCATAAGTCTTTGCTACATGCTCTACTCCTTGTCCGTTAGGCAACCCTTCAACCTTGCCTACTACATGGCCAAGAGAATGGCCGACATTCCCGTGCATGGCACAACGGCTATGCCGTATGGAATGCTCTTGACCCGTCTCTTTAGGTTCATCTCACCCATTCCACCAACTCCAAACGGTCTTCGCCTTGACTACTCTCTCATTCTACACACCTTTCTCCCACTTAGTGATAAGAGAGTGTGCAAAGCCCAAGGAAAACTTCCTCATCCTCCTACCTCATCATCATCTTCCTCAATGAGTGAAGATAACAATTTGCCCAACTCTAGGCTCCCACCTCTCGAATACCTATCCCAACTTCCAGATATTCCAAACGAGTCGGCAGAGTTCAAGCAAACAAAGGAGATGTTTAAGAATCTTGGAAGGTTTCTTGGAAAGCTCAAGAACAAGATTGACCGTCAATGAGTGCGGGTGTGAATGAGTGTTTGGCACTAGGTGCTATTTGAACTAATTTGGTTGTTTAAACAATGTTTGTGATGTACTTGTGGGTTGGTACAATGTTTGATACTATTTGGAACATGTTTTATCTAACTTTGATGTAGGAAGACAACTTTTGGCAAGTTGCCAAATTTTCATGTTTATGTTATTTTCACTAAGTATAGTGAAATTCTCGACCTCAAGGTCAAAGTCATATGATATGTGTGTTTACGTGTCTATTTTTTGCATTGCCTAACCAGAAATACATTATCTTTTTAATTTTAGGAATTTTCGAAAATTTTGAAAATCATCTCGCGGGTCAAAATCGCGGACTGCGACTTTTTTCAACACTGGCGGATCTGGCGGCACCCAAAATTGGGTTCCGCCAGTGCATTTTCTAGGAAACCCAGAATTGGCCCAATGGACCAGGCGGTACCCTCAAACGGGTTCCGCCTATGTATTCTGAGGGTTCCGCCAGTTGCCTGCAGAATTTTTGTTTTTGTTTTCATCATTTAAACATCCAAACACCAAAATCCAATCCGCTTTTAGATAGAAACCCATTTCCTGCAATATGTTTAGCACAATAGGGTACTTCTCATTCCTTATAACTCAACCAAAACCATTTCCCGCCAAAATTCAAAAATAGCCATAACCACCCCAAGGACCCTTCACACATAAAGGAAGGAACCCTTCTAAAGGATCCTTGAAATCCCTGAGATTTATACTTCAACAGATTTACTAAAACCACTAAGCATTTAGTGCAAACCTTGTCTTCTCACTTCACCATTTTCATTGGATTGACTTCCATGATATGACAACCCACAATTAGTTTTTCAAATCATTAGGAACCTCCATTTTTGTATGGACTAACATCAAATCCAAGCACTCCTTTCCACAATCCTTCAACACTATAAATTAAACCATCCTAAACACTATCAAATCACACCTTCTTCATCAAAATTTCTGAACTTCTAAACCATCTTTAACCATGACTAAGTCAACAATCACCTCTCAACCATCACGACCCATCCGGAAAACAGCCCGGATAAGTATAAAACCACTATGGTATAATCAACCCATCAACCTAAGCTCCTCATATTCGGATGAATTCACCTCACCTATCAAAAATGAACACTTTTTGAACCTTGCATCTCCATCACCATCACCCAATGAACCCAATGAGCTCACTCCACCACCTACTAAATCACCCATTGACCCAACTCCACCAAGTACTCCAACCCAACCATCCAAAACTCCATCACCATCACCATTACCCAAAATTGAACCTATAGAGTTATTTGGGTCTCCTCCCACATCACCACACCCTTTTGTCCAAGATCTAAATGATCTTCCACCAAGACCTACACAACTACCACCTTTTGCAAATGAATCACCAAGGTCAATTCTAGACCAAAATGAGCATTTTTAACCATACCCAACCACCACAACAAATGTACCATCAACCCAAACCATTGTTGTTTCACCCTATCTACCATGACATCCATGGTCCTCTTTATGGAGAATCAAACTTTGAAAACCATGATCACCCAATTCCACCACATTCTCAAGCCCAAACCTTTGAGTCTTTCTTCCCCTCATATGAGGAAATCCAAAGCATGGTTGAGAACCACCTTCATCAAGCAATGTAATTTTAAACCACCTTGCTTGACTCAATACCAAATCCATCCTCCACCCAAGAACCAAAAACCAACCAACCCTCAAACCAAGAAACCCAAACCAACCCATTTCCACCCACTCATCCCCATGTTTGCTCAAATTGTGAGCAAATGGGTGCAAGCATCAAAACGTTGCTTCACCAATTCCAAGATGAAACCCGGTTTGTATCCCAACACGTCATAGAACGTTTGGATGCTCTTTCCCACCCAAACAAATCCTAGACAACCTTTGGAGGCCATTTGCCCCATTTAGGAAAGCAGGATTTTATTTTTCTTTCTTGGTTATTTTTTAGTTTTTGTTTAGAAGTAGAAGAATATTTCACATTTCTTGTCTTTTGACTTTTCAAAGTCAAAATTTTACTTGGAATGATATTTCTTTCTACTTACTTTCGTGCATTATTGGTTGATCATTTTTGTGTTGTCATTGTGGTTGCAATGTGTGTGGTAACTACAAGCTTGACTATATATATCACCAACTAACTATTTTTTTTTGTATGATCAAAATCCATGTTTCCCATCTTGGCACTCCTTTTAGGGGGAGTAACAAGCAAGGGGGAGCAAGTGCATTTTTCCGCTTCGCTACTCTACTTTTTGTTTTGACAAAAAGGGGGAGAAATATATTAAACTTTTAAAACTTAATATGATTTTCATCACTTAAGTAAAACAAGTTTAATATAATTTTTTTTAAGTCTTAAACACCAAGATTTTGTGAGTTACTTAAAAACAAAGTTTATCTTTTGTCATAAACAAAAAGGGGGAGATTGTTAATACAAATATCGCCTAAAAACGTTATTTATATTTTACGATCTTCACTAAGTTTTGTTAACGACAAAATGTAAACTTTAGTTTCTAAGTAAAACATAATCTTAGTTTTAAAGACTTGCATAAACTAGACTTTTGCTACATTTTACATTTCATAAAACACAACACTTTTTATTTTTTAAAATAGAATTGTCACATCACATTTATGGCAAGTTTTGTCAATATACATTTATGGAAAGAAATGTGTTTGACTTACTATGTGGTTGCTTGCAAGTTTAGTGTTTGACTAGATATTATGAGAAGTGACATTGTTTGTTTGCAAGGTGTAATGAGATGTGACTTTGTTTGGTTTGCACGATTTATTGCAAAACCAACTGCAAGCCCGGCGGAACCCTGGGGGTACACGGGCGGAACCCATCTGAGGGTTCTGCCATATCCGCCAGGCCTGCAGAAGGCTTTGCTATAAATACCAAGCCACAAGTTGATTTTTGGCTTATCACTCTACATCATATTTTACACACACACATTCATTCTTTCATCTAACCCTTTAACATTTCATATGTGAAGTTTCTTTTTGTAGCAAAGAGATTCACGAGCTCATTAAAAGTAACAAGTATTCAACACAACGTTGCAAGACTTGTTAGCTTAGCATTGTGTAGTTTACACTTTATTTGATTGTGTATTTTCAGTAGTGATCGGTTAGTATTATAGTCCTCAAAATACAAAGTGTATCAGGAGTAGTTGTACCCTTGTAAAAGAACTAACGGGAGTGGTTGTACCCTTGGTAAAGAACTCGACATCTAGCTTAGTGTCGGTAAAAGTATAAGCGACGTGTAAGGTTTTCTCCGCCGGTGAAAGGAGCTTGTTGACTAGTGAAAGAAACTCTCGAGTTGGATACTCGGGGTGTGGACGTAGGGCAAGGAAAAAGAGTCCTTGTAGCCGAACCACGATAAATACTCGTGTTGTGGTTTGATCGTTTCTTTCATTTACTTGCATGTTATATATTGTGTTTGTGTATATATCTTTGATCAAACGGAAAGTTTCAAAGCTAACTAAACAAGTGAAAAAGATTTTAAACGGTAAACTATTCAACCCCCCTTCTAGTTTTCCACAGTTACCATTCAATTTCTCTTTCTCGAGAATTGATCTGATTGACGAGTTGTTCATGGTTGAATTTGTAGTTGTCATCTACAAAATAAACAAAGATCAATTTTAGTAATTTTCAATAATTAATCCTTTTTAAAATTAACTACCAAAGTTTACAATATTAAAACAATTAATTTTACAAAAAAGGCTAAGATCCTCATTGAGGTTCCACCATCACATCAGTTGATCTGCTAGCAATGGAGGATTCAATAGGTAGGTAACGTCGACCAATTGCATTACAAGTGCAACTCTTAGATCTTTATGGGACCCATGGCACTAGTGAACAAGCAACTAGTGTCAACCTGGCATGTTTAGTCCCATCTTTGCCTCGGGTCAAGGTCTCACCGCTTAACTCGATTAAGTCATCCAATGTGAGAACGTGCGAGAATATATCTAGGTCCCATGCATAGAGAATAGTCACCTTGGTTTACAATTCAACCTAGGTCCCACGCATAGGCAAAAAGTAATTGCAAGTGTTCTCAAAATTGGACGGCATGACTTAAATTTCGACGGGTAAAAGGTTTTGATGTGTATCAAAATGTGTACGAAAGGAGCATGCATTCATCCTTCTTAGCACAAGTTAAAAACATTTCTTAACTTAAGTTTAATCATTGTTTTAATTTTATGTGTGTCAAATTGTCCATTTTCATGACTAATATCCATCCTACGTGGATAATAAAGTTTGGACAATACATAAATAAAATAACATACATAACAAGTTAAGGTGTTATTATAAAACAAATTTCAAATTTCAAAAACTTAGTAAAACTAAATCAAAAGACTTAGTTTTGAAAATGGTTTGTGTTTCGTCTTAAGTTTTTAGAAAATTATTCCCGATTTTACATATGATCCAAGATATATAAAAAGCAAAACAAACACACAACCACAATATGCAAAGCCTCAACCGATGAAAAAAACGATGCTTGGTCTCGTGAGCAATCATGAGAATCAAGAGTCAACTAGGGACAAACCACACAACCACACGGAAGACTCCCACTTGCTCCAAGACAATCAAGAGCAAGTAGGAAGCCCATAATGCACATGAAAAGTAGTTGTTGTCCTTCCAGAATTTCTGTGTTCGGGAGCCCATAAGTCCATGAAGGAGGCTTCTCCGGGCTTAGCTCAAAACTAGAAAGTTGTAGGCCCATGTCTTGGGTACCTGCAAAACAAAATTTAGCCAAAAAGACCTTACCAATCACCGGAAAACTCCGTTTTACCAACTAGTGTTCCAGCAGTCATTTTCCGGCAAAAACTTCTTTAACTCTTTCGCCTTTCACCACCAAGCCACGATTACATTATATTGAAAGTAAAATACAACTAATCTACTTTTAATCTACTATAAAAGTGCCCAAATAATGGCTACAACCAAAAGAATATAATTACATAAATGCCGAGACAATGACAAAAACCCCCAAAACACGAAATTAAACAACATCCACAACCATTCAATGCACAAGTGGTCTAGGTTTTCATCGGCCTTGCATATAAACATAATAATACCATAATATTATGAATGAAACATGGTGTTGGCTAACTCCATGGACAAACATGCATGTATTTGACATGGAAAACAAAATAATAACAAGAATTAAATTGTTAGCCAACGAAAACGAAAAAATTAATTAACAAGAATTAAAACCCCGTTTGGTACTCGTGTCAAATGGCATTAGGTTCAAAACCCACTGATGTTAGGACCTTTTAATTATCTTTTTACCACAGAAAATTAAGCCATAGGGCCTGATTTGAAATCGTTTCATAAATCGATCAAAAACATGTGTTTTAGGCCATTTTACACGTACCCGATAATCATATGGCACATATGATGGCTCGTGATACCACTATAGGTGATGTATGAATATAAAAAATATAAGAATCAAATAAACGCAGCGGAACAACATCACCCACACGGATCCATATAGCAAATATGATTAATCAAAAATAAACACAACATGTTTATACCTTTGTAGCGTGATCGGTTGCAACGAATGAAGACTATCACCAATGTAACGATTCACCAACAAAACCAAGTGATCAATGAAGATCACCTCTATGATATGTCCACACTACACCTCACCGTATACCCCTTGGATGCTAGTCCTTCTACCCGTAACCTTCAAATGGCCTTTGATTAAACAAGAATCAAAGGATTTGATTATGAAAACCAAAACCCTAGGTGGGTTTGTTTTGTTTGCCGTCCCAAAAAGAGAGGAGGGGGGGAGAGGGATTTGGTAATTTGTTATGATAATTATGAGGAGATAATTCCCTTAAATTAGCAAACCATGACCTCCCTTTTGATCCTCTAGGTGGCCGGCCACATATGGGCCCAAAATGGGCTTCCCATTTTGTTTTCAAGTCCAATGGATTAAGTACTATACTTAAGCATTAGAAGCCCAATAGTGTTTCCGTGTTACATTAGCTTATTTACATGTCGTAAGTACATAAATACAACATAAAGAGGTACCTAAGTGTATATGTGTGTGACCCCATAGGCTCACATATGTCTAGCCATATAATTAGTTATTATGACACGAGCATTTGTCAACATAAAGTGCATGGTGATGTTTTGTGAAAAGTTTATGAACCAATAGTGTACTTTTTCTTGTCGTTTTGTAATTTAAATTAAATAATTCTTTTTATATATTTTTCAGAATGGTATTTTTTTTTTTTTTTTTCACATACAACTAGACGCGCTTGTGTTAAAATAATTAATTATCTTAACACAAACTAAATTTAATACGGAGTGTATTTGTTTTAAGCCGGACGAAATTTTAAAAAGAAATGACGCATCGATGCAAGGAATGTCGAAATGCAAACAAAATATCTCTAGTTCTAGACACTTCGACAATAATTTGTTGCTGTCGATAGAAAAAACGAGGTTCACTTGTTATTTCCACATAACTATATCTTCTCTTTTGTTATAAAAATTTTCAATGGTGTATAAAATTTCAACAAGTGGCCAAATGGGTAACATCATGAGAACAGGATTTAAAGCGCAAGAAAGAAAGATTCTCGCCATGTCGATGCTGAAAATATCTTAAACAAGAAATATCGTGGGTGACGTGGATGAAAGTGATTGGCTGAATAAAAAGAAGATATTTTGTCATATGGATTTAAAAAATATCTTTGGTTAAACTATATCTTTTTTGAGCAAGTTGGTTAAACTATTAGACGTAACATCTTGGTGAGTTGCTATAGCACCGCCCCATCCCCCAAAATAACATTCTTTCATTTTTCTATTGTACCTTTATAGGTAAACACTTTTCTTTTTGTTTTAGCTTGCCTTGCTAATTTTTATTTTATTTTATTTTAATTTTTCTCTCATGTGTGAAAAAAAGAAAACAATTTAACTGAAACCAACTTAATTTACACATGAGCAAAAATCATAAGTATCAAGACATTATACTTATTTAAAGTATACTCGTGCAAAATGTTAGTGCATAGTAGCAAATAATTATACTTGCAAAATTGTAATTTTGGTTCGACCTTAATGCAAAGCATGTGTTTTTTTTTAAATACAAAGCGTATGTTTTTAAAATTAACACAGTGTGTGTTTTTGAAAAGCTAACAAGTTTAGAATTGATCAAGAAAAGACATAATTTAAGTTGTCAAGTTTTTGAAAAACTGTCAAATTTAATGGATACTTAAAGATAATTTAAGCAAATTACATTAATTTATGTTTTAAGATTTAAAATTTCAAGAAAACATGTAAACTCTTTATAAGTAGTAAAGATATCGTATTTCCAAGGGAGTATTATAGTATGTAAATGAAATATACTCTAAGTTTTTCCATAAGGCCCAATTTGATTTGCGGAATTTTCAAGATTCTGATGAAATTAAAATCAGATTCTATTCCCTAACGTGTTTGGTTGGCAGATTCAAAGTATTCAGAATATGAATTTCATTCTTTAACGTGTTTAATTGGCAAATGAAATAAAATAAAATCCTAATTCTATTTCTGTGAAATTCAACATTCCGTAAAAAAAATGTGAGGAATGTTTATAATTTCATTAAATTCATTATATTTATCATCAAAAATTTATCATTATTATTATTATTATTATCAGTTTTAATTAAAATAAAATTTTAAATATTTTAATATAATTTATTTTTCCTCATTTTATTTCTTCTAATCAAACACACATTAATTTTTGTAAATTATATTTTTCTCATATTCTAAATTCTTAACATTTCAATTCCTTAACATTCAAATTCTTTTACATTTCAATTCCATACACAGATTCTAATTAAATCAACATACTTTTTCTTAATATCATTGTAACTACGTGGAATAAAATTATCATTAAAGGTGCGTTTGGTATGCCACCATCAATCACAATATGAATGATTTTAATAGTAGTGGTGGGTCATTCGGTATGAAAGATTTATACCTTACTCTTTTAAGGTATATGGAGTATGGAGCATTTCTATCATTCATTATAATAATTGTGAGCTTCCTTATCTTAAACAAACATATTTAAGCAATTTCACAGTAATAATGTTATTCCAATAGTTGGATACCAAACGCACCGTTACAAACATTCAAAAAAAATATCTCAATACGCATAGATTTTTCTTGACCTGTGAGATCTCAAAAGATTTATAGATGGGTGTAGAAAGAAACACGTGTATAACTTTAGAACGCATTATTAATACAAGTAATCAAAACAAAACAAAACAAAACAATTCCTTACATTATAAAAATACCACCCACCAGATATTTTCATAAATATCTTCCTTCCTCTCAAAAACACAAAAAAGCAAAAACAAAAACAAAAAAAAACATACTTTCTTCAACCTTTCATTTTCACCATGGGGGGATTACAACATGATGATTCTGATGATATTGATCTGAGGAGAACCAAGAAGCAGAAATGTTATATTGATTGGGAGTATGATTACTCAGATGATGATGATGAGTCATCGGTGGGTGTGATAGATGATGGGTTTTTGATGAAGTTGGCTGAGTTTTTTAATCCGATGATACCCACTTCAATTGTGGTCTCCAATGCTATGGAACCTGATTTTCCTATTGTTTATGTTAACAAGGTCTTTGAACATGCTACTGGTTATCGTGCTGACGAGGTTCTTGGCAGGAATTGGTATGTTGTTTTTTTCTTTCAGATTTTTGTTTTCTTTTAATGTTTTTTTTAAGGTTGTTTTTGTGTTTTGGCTTATGAAAAAATAAAATAAGTATTGAATTGAATTGTATTCTTAGTTACTACTGTAGCTTTTATTTGTTTTAGATCGGGCAAATGATTAAAAAAAATATTATACTTACAATGGTTTCGTCTTCAGTGTAGCGAACAAATTTTTTTACTTTTGAGGGTTCTTTTCTTTCAAATTCATCCTCTTGAGGGTATTTTGCGAAATTTCTTGGACTTTTTTTTTTTTTTTTTTTTTTTTCCCTCTTAGCTAATAGAATTTTTTTTTTTTTTTTTTTCCGAAAGGCAAAAATGTACAAAATACCCTAAAGATGATGAATTTGAAAGAAAATACCCTCCAAAGTAAAAAAAAAAAAAATTGTTCACCTCCCTGAAGACGAAACCATGGCAAGTATAATACTTTTTTTTAATAATTTGCCCTTTTAGATCTGATAAAGAAATTTGATGTTAAGTGTAGGTATGAATTATTATGTGTTTGAATTATTGGTTGTTACTTGTATCATTTGTTTCGAATAATTTTCATTTGTTTATTTCACTGATTGTTGTACCTAGAGCTTATTTAAATAGCTTACTATAATAATTTTAATTTGTTAGAACATGCTCCATACAGTTTATGATGATTTTAACTGATAATTCAAGAGCTCACTGTATATAAAAGTCCATCAAATTAGCACATGAGATTCAGATAATGCTCCTATTTGTTGCTGAAAATCGAGATTGCTGTTGAGAATTTACGTTAGCGCTATTTCCTTTGTTTATACGTAAAATGAATGTTTTTTTGCGAGGGAACATTGCATGCATCAAATTGTATGAAGAGGGTACTAGCCGCCAACTTTAGCGATTCCAACCAGAACATGAGAGTCTTTATTAGTTATTACAATTGGGTTGATATGGAAAAAACAATGTTACTACACATGATTCTGCATTGTAGTGCTGCTATATGTACTATTTTCTTGATGTTCGAGTGCGTTACTGTCTGATTGTATAATTAGCTTTACTTATATATATGGTTAGATATACAGTTGGTTATTCTGGATCGTGTAATTAATTTCGGAATTTCTTTCTTCTTCTTTTTTCAGTCGTTTCTTGCAGTACAGAGACCCTCGAGCCCAAAGACGCCATCCTTTAGTGGACCCTGTTTGTGTGTCAGAGATCAGAAGATGCCTCAACGAAGGCATTGATTTCGAGGGAGAGCTTCTCAACTTCAGAAAAGATGGTACTCCAATGGTGAACAGGCTCAGACTTGCTCCCATGCATGATAATGAGGGCATAGTCACACACATAATAGGCTTACAGGTCTTCACAGAAACCAAAATCGATCTAAATAGTGTATCATACCCTGTATTTAAAGAGACTTGCAAGAATCAATCCGAACAAGCAACTGGAAAATACTCCCCAAATAGCGGGCAAATGAAGTATATAGAATGCCAGGAGATATGTGGAATCTTACAACTTTCTGATGAAGTAATGGCTCAAAATATCTTGTCACGGTTAACACCTAGAGATGTTGCTTCGATTGGGTCTGTGTGTAGAAGAATTCGCCAACTTACAAAGAACGAACATGTGAGAAAAATGGTGTGTCAGAATGCTTGGGGAAGAGAAGTAACTGGTGCATTAGAACACATGACAAATAAATTAGGGTGGGGTCGTTTAGCTCGTGAACTCACCACTCTCGAGGCTGTTTGTTGGAAAAAACTTAGAGTCGGAGGTGCAGTGGAGCCTTCACGCTGCAATTTCAGTGCATGTGCTGCTGGGAACCGACTGGTTCTATTTGGAGGGGAAGGAGTTAACATGCAGCCAATGGATGATACTTTTGTTCTCAATCTTGATGCTGTCAAACCCGAGTGGCGTCAAGTAAGTGTTAAGTCAGCCCCACCGGGTCGGTGGGGGCACACTCTTTCATGCCTTAATGGGTCCTGGTTAGTAGTGTTTGGTGGATGTGGAAAACAAGGATTGCTGAATGATGTGTTTGTTCTAGACCTAGACGCGAAACAACCGACATGGATAGAAGTGTTTGGTGGGGGTCCACCTCCACCTAGATCGTGGCATAGCTCATGCACTATAGAAGGGTCAAAACTGGTAGTCTCAGGTGGGTGCACCGATGCCGGAGTCCTTCTAAACGACACGTTTTTACTTGATCTCACAATGGAAAAACCGACATGGAGAGAGATTCCGACTTCAAGAGTCCCGCCATCTCGACTGGGCCATTCACTCTCAGTTTATGGAAGGACTAAGATTCTTATGTATGGTGGGCTTGCCAACAGTGGTCACTTACGGCTAAGATCGAGCGAGGCATATACTATAGATTTGATGGATGAGAGTCCTAAATGGAGGCTATTAGAGTGCAATGCTTTTACAGGTGTAGGGACACAGAGTGCGGTGGTTCCACCACCTAGGCTAGACCATGTAGCCATGAGTATGCCATGCGGGCGTGTTATAATATTTGGTGGTTCAATTGCTGGGCTTCACTCTCCGTCACAGGTGTTCTTGTTGGACCCTGCAGAGGAGAAACCGTCTTGGAGAATCCTCAATGTGCCTGGTACACCTCCGAAATTTGCTTGGGGACATAGTACTTGTGTCGTTGGGGGTACAAGGGTTCTTGTGTTGGGTGGTCACACAGGCGAAGAATGGGTTCTTAATGAGTTGCATGAATTATGTTTGGCAAGCAGGCAGGAGCTTGAGCCGTGAAATCAAGCTTGGTCATTTTGGTGAGGCGCGTTCTGTTGTTTAATGGTTATGATTTTGTCTCGCATTATTGTAGAAGTGTTTATGCTGTGTGCTTAAGTTTGGTAAGGATGACGTGGTCAGTAAATGTCAAACAAGTTGCTTCCTATTGGACAAGATGTTATAATTTTGTATATCGTATAGTGTAAAACGAGCACCTGGATGCAATTATGTCTTCGGCGTATGAGATACTTTAATTAGACAGCTTGTCTACTGTAATAATGTTGTTGAGTTTGTATACTGCACTAATGCTGTAATGCACTTTAATTTGAAGGAAGGCATGCGTATTCACATAGAAATTATTTAGTACTGCTTTGTTAAATAGCTTTTCTTCGCAAGAAACGTAACATTTTCATATTTTATTTACGTGTCTTGTCAAATATGCAACATTTCATTCTTCTATTGAATCTTGGACATTTAATCTGCTTTGCCGAATTATACTCATTTCAAGTTATTCCTGAGGTAGTCCGTTAACTTGTTTTATGAAAGATGGTCTATTTTTCCAATTTATTTACCAAATTAGACATTGTATTTTTCAAGAGGGGGAGTATTATTTTTTTCTTGGGATACAGGGACTAAAATGATGCGGTTTAAACTAATTAAGCACAATGATATGCGTTGGTTGAGCCAAGCAGATACAAGCCTCTCTAGTGCAAAGGCCAGAACTAATAACTTGAGGCTTACTTGTAAGCAAAACGTTTCTATCGGAGTTAAGATTTTGTTAAATAAAACACTTTGAATAGGTTAACAATCTTGTAGAGTGTTGGAATACAGCTTCTATAGATACATAAAAAAAAAAAAAAAAAAAAAAAAAAAAAAAAAAAAAAAAAAAAAAAAAAAAAAAGTTACCCGGTTTGACTCAAACCCAACCCTGTTTCTTTGGTGCATCTATAGTAAACCAAATAGATTTTGACCCAAGTGTCTGCCCAAACTACTCATTTTGTCACCTAAGTGACACAGAAAGATATGGCAATTTTGGCTTCAGGGTGCTGCCGTATTCAGCATTGACAAATGCCTCTTTCTTTTCCACTCAATATCACCACAATTCATAGCATATCAACTGTTGAGTAAGCATGACGATAAGCAACAACGGAAACAGGGTCAAAAGTGAACAAATAATGAAATACCTGGAGTGGTAATCAGTAACAAAAGAATATGTTTATGTATATTGTATACAACTCAAAAAAGTCCAATTGTTCTAACACAGGCAACACGCCTACAGGCTTTTGGTAATTACGAGTACAAAATGATATGATTATAAAACAACAGCACAAGAATTAACTTGCTTAACTCCAAACAATGAGTTGTACAAATCTGTAGTATGATATAAGGTACCAATTAGTGTTTGGTCACATTCATCGATCACTTCCATGCAACTGCATCAATATCGTCTCTGGCTGACTTATATAGTTGAAGCCTCTTAGCTAAGGTCTCTCTCTTTTCCATGAGTGACGGATCTTCGTCCAACATTCTACCAAGCTGTTCTTTCTGCATCAAAGAGATAGCATAATAGATAAGTATTCAGTCTTTTTTGGTGTATTTTCTTATACCTTCTTTAGGTAGGTTAGTTATTCGGTTTGATCACTCAAGTTAATGGAGATTTGACTATATCGAAAGAAAAATACTACTTGTACTTCCTATTTCAGTTTTAACTATCAACATTTTAAACCAGACGGAAATTTAATAACAAAAAACGAACATTCTGTCAGTTTTTATAAAACTGAAAAAAGTGTCTACACAAGTTACAATCATTTATTAATCATGATAAAAGTTTTAGAAATGAATATAATGTTTACAAGGTTTAATGATTAATCCATATTTGTTGATAAGACGTTTTCATGTAATCCACGGCTTGATATCTTTTATCTGGAAAAATTCCATGATAAGAGGATAACAAATGGTCATCCCATGTATATGAAATCAATTTTATCATCACAAATAGTGTAATGGTGTAGGTGTACAATCCCAAACTTCATAAGCAAGTAACCACCAATTAATCCCATACTAGATTTTTACTTATAATGTACACCTTTTGTTCCATTAAACTCGTTACAGAAATAAGCTTGTGCACATTTCATATATTTTCAACACATTTGATTTTCATAAAACAGTAGGAGTAACGAGTTTGACCTTTTAGGATTGAAGGAAAAAATATCAAAGAAACAGGGAAAAACATACCTCTTTTCTACCAACTTGTGTGTAGAATAGATTCAGCAATGATCTTCTTGCTTCTCGGACTTGACAATAAACAACAGCCTTTGGTATCGTATTCTTCAGAGTATCACAAACCATACCAATGTAAGCAGAGACGTTTGACCCTGATCACAATCACTTGGTACATTCAGAAAGGGGATCGAAGAGATTTAGCATCTGAATTTTTTGAGGACCACTTTCTAAAATGACACTCTAAATGCATCAAATACACCATTACTGATCAAGTTTAAACATGAATGGTACGGACACATTTTGTTCCATACATTTGATATTTAACCGTTGTTATGATGGTATTAACTACAAAAAGCAATTCTGATACATTACTTATAAATGAGTGACATTGCCTAAGGTTTTATCTTAAACGGGTCAAACAAAATTTTAGCTAAAACAAAAAAGTTTTTTCTGAGCAAAATGGTCATACAGGTTGAAAGTCGCCCAAAGTTTATGTTTATTGCAAACCTCTTAAATAGTTTTACCCAAATATTTAAATTGTTAAAGTAAAAGTATTGTTTTTTAAATCATGATTCACGAATTTGACCACCTATAAAATGTTTCTAAAGAGGGTGATTGGAATTGCTTATTTTAAGCAGAAAAGTATTTTTCCAGTCCAAACACTGCCTGCTTTTCTGCTTTTTTTCAAGCAGAAAAGCAGTTTTTCATAAGCAGGTTAGAAGATGCTTATTTCATTTTTTTTTTTTTTTTTAAATATATATACCAAAGTGTTTATAAGTCAACCCAACCCAACATGGATCGTTTTAGCTCGTTATACAGGCCTTTTAAACCTGAACCCGCTTTGAAACGTCAGCGAAAACACCCATCTTGCTACTTATAGCATCAGCAGCATAAAGAAAAAGAGCAAGAGGTGATGCGTTTACCGATCCTCCTGAAGTGTTGATCGTCATACCGATCCACTGCTGCATTTGGTGGAGGTCTGTTTGAATGCTTATCATCTTTGGTGGGGGGTCTCAGTTCCGATTCATGAATTTTACGGAAAAACTCCACTGTTAAATAAGTTGATTCCATTTCCACCAGGCGGTTAACTGTCTTTCGACTTTCATCTCGATACTTTTCCAGTGATTCATTTGAAGCCGCTGCTATGTCAGCTTGGAGTGATGGGAACCGTCTTAACTCCTGCAACAGCCATCAAGTATTAACAAACACCAAATTATATGCCTTGCAGCGCGAGTGTTTGATTTTTTTGAACATACTTGGTTTTTTGTTGCAAACAAGAAAAGTCAAATATGTAAAAGAATGATCACATTCAAAGAAATTAAACATCTATGTGATCAAGGTTATTAAATATTTACCACTGTCTCTGCGATTGATTTCCTCACAAGTTCTTTCAAAACGAAGTGTACCTGAGAGAATGACACAATTAAGCCAATGTGACATGTACGAGTTCTTTTGACCTTTTTAATTAGGTAAGAACAAGAACTGCAGCATGGAAAGAAACTAACTTGCTCTATATTTACTTACAGATATTGCAATATGTACTACAATAAATTAGTACTAAAAAAAAAACACATTTTAGTAAATGAGACGTGTTACCTACTTACCTATTCAATACAAAAGAACAAGGGCTGCTGATGGAATTAAAATTAACTTGTCCCTACTATTTGATTTTTTATTATATTTACTTGCTCCAATTTCATTATATACTAGAATACTAGCAATTGGACTGAATAATACCAAAAACAACAAAAGATTACCGCATCTACAGTAGCTTCAGCTGGGCCCTTAAAAAATCCAAGAGAACCATCTATTAATCTTCTATATCCTTGTTCAGGAGCAACCAAGTGGGGCTGATAACCATCAGCCTCTGAAACAACTTTCCGGACATTACTGGTGGAGAGGTGGCGGTCCAGTGGAAGCTTTTTCAATGCAGCTGGTAGCTGATGATCAAAGACTCCATATATACGATCTCCACCTGGTCGACTGAAAAAGGAACCGGTTTTAGGATAGAAATACTATCCAAATAAGTGACATGAGTTTTCTTTTATATGGTTGTCTCGTCATACATCATTTTGTTGTGTTTAAAGTGACATCGATTTTCTTTTATATCAGTGTCTCCTTATATATCGTTTTGTTTTGGTTCCATATTAAAATTTCAAAAATGGAACTGGTGCATTAAGTTAGAAGTAGAAATCATGCATTACCCTCCATCAAGGTGCTCTTTGAACACACGATCAAACGCACGGCACAATTCCAAAATTGTATAAAGTTGTGCCTGTTCACAAGCATACATATTAACTTGTGATTAGTAAAGATAACCATTCAAGTAATATATAAGAATTATGAGACTTCTATGAAACTTACCCCTCCATCTGCTCCTATTGGTCTGCCAATACGATCCAGCTCCGCATTGATGTCATCGATATTTTTATTAATTAATGAAATTAAGCTTGGTATCTTCTGCCTGATAACAGACTCCAAATGCTGATGAAGAGAGATTAATAAGAATGGAAACTTGTCAAACAATATAATTAAGAATACTGTTAAGTAAAATGAATATGAAGAATATGGATACCTTAGATAAAAGTTTTGCAAGATACACTGAACCCATTTTAGGCGCCAGGTGTCCATATATAGGGCTAGATTCAAAATATTCCTGCTCCTTTCGTCGAGCAGCAATCATGTCAACATTCTTGTTGATATCAGCTTGTGAACGATTTACAATTCCAACCCATGGATGCTGAAGCCTGTAGGATCTTCCCTCGAGAACCTGTCATTTTGTAATAAATAAGGTCTATCGTTGATAATAGGACCTAGCAATTGTACCTTATGAAATTGAGGTATGCAAGTGCTACGAGGTATCAAAGTCAGGGAATAATGTAAAGTATGTCTAGAAACTTGTGAGACGATAAAACCCATACATCTAAACAGTCTGTTCCCGCATCCATGAGATCGAGTTTAGTTACCACGCCAAATGTTCGGTCACCTAAGTACAAAAATGAGAAATTTAGTATTCTAATTCCAGATATGGAAAGTGGCTAACAGGAAGGGCACCATAACCAATATGTCCTTACAGCCCAGAGGTACAACCCCAACTGAATATTAACATTCAGGTTCAGGTTCAAGTGTATTTTAGATATATATGTGTGTGCATGCGTACATTCGCCAAAGACAACAGAAGAACGGATCACGAAAACTTTTATAAACAGAGAAATTGAATTTAACAACCATAAGATACCTGTAGGATCAACTTCTTTAGCAAGCTTTATAGCATCAGACGTGGCAATGTCTTGATTAGCAGGGGAAATTGCCAATATAATGCAATTTGGCTACAGAAACAGAAGTTTTCATTAGATGAATTGAGTAGATACTAATCTCGACATAAATGACACGGAAAGATAAGTTTCCAAAAGTTAAAAGTTGCACCCAACAGCTTGGATGTAAATTCCATGACCAAAATGGCTAAATTATTAAGCATTTGCTTAAAATAAAATACGTCATCTAGATGTTCTGATCTACTAAGATATGTTTCATACCTTTTCGACATAGGAGCGGACCATGTTTTCAATATCTTCAACAATGGATTCTGGCTGTCCCTCTGCATAGACCAAAAAGGTCATTACATATTCGTGCATCAGTTACTGTTGTCATAGTATAGCGCTTGACAGATTAATGTTATACCTAAAAACTAGTAAATGCTCACCTACAGCAACTTTTGTCAGCCCAGGAAGATCTATAAGAGTCAGGTTCACAACTGTAAAACAAATATCAAGCACAAATATCAAGCACTTAATGTTGATATAGAAACCAATTATAAGGAATACTTGAACTTGTCCATGGTAGTTAGATCACAATCAGCAAAACAATGACTATACCATTTGGAGAATAAATACTAAGGTGAATTGGACGGTTAGAGATTGCCTTTGACCTCCCAGTCATACGCTCTGTTTCATCTTCAATCTCCTTACGCACAGCAGCTGCTCCAGAGAAGAAACAAATTAGATATCTAATATGACTTGACATAATCATTTTTGGCACTACATAGATGAGAGCTATGCATTTACATGACAGAATGAGTACAAATGATTGTCATGGGGAAAACAATGATATATTTATGCAATGACTATTTGATCAGACAAATAATATGTAATATTGGCATATCATCAAATACTGAAGATAATCAAACAGTTTATTGAGGAAACATGCAGCATCGGGTTACTTCTTATCAACATAGTTTTGTCTGCACTCGTGCATGTAACAGTAGTTTAATTTAGAGTAATGCTTAACTGAACTGATAAGGCATGCAGACCTTCCAGTTTCTAAAATTTAAGACCAAGAGGAAGACATGCACATCTAACGGAACTAGAAACTTATGGAATATCTACTTGATATCTGTAGAGAACATGTAGAATGAACATTCAGTAAGAGTGTCAATTTGATCTTACTAAATGTCCCTATTTGCAATTTGAGATCTCCAATCAAGCTATTTCACCATTGAAACTGTCTTCCTCATAAATCAGAATTCTTAAAGTGGGCAACTAAACTTAACAGAGGTAAAGTAGGCTCTCGAGATAATTCTACATTGTAACAGGTCAGGACTCAGGAGAGCAAACAAATCCAAATGGGGTAGGCCAAAACTATATCAGATTACATAATGATCGTTCCAGGTCAACTATTCATCTGTGCAATATGATCCTTGTTTTCTAAAGGCAACTAAATGTGAGCCAAAGCCAATATGTTCTAGAACTAGCGTGACCGGGACCGGGACGGTTCAAATCAGAAATCTATGAATATTGACAAACTAATGAGCAGTGTGTACAACCATATATCCATTTAAATCTGCACACGTTAAGAACATTAGAAAGTCAGGTTGTTTCCGTGTATCTCATTTCTCACGTTTACTGGTATTAGAAGATGCTCGGTAATTGTGATTGTGATACAATTGGTCGTGCAAGGTGCACCAATAATCACTAGTACAGAATGTTTCAGTTTAACCCTGTACAAACTAGAGTATAAGACAAATAAAAAGTAAGGATCAGAAATTTGTAATTAACGTACCAAAATCCGTGAACTTCTTCCTTGGATTATGAAGAAACTCTGCATACTCAGTTCCCCTCTCTATCTTATGCAATTGCAATACCAACGGCCTCCTTGTAACAATACCTTAAAGTTATCCACAAAACAAAGTCAGAACCTCCTACCAATAGAAGAAAAATAAAAAAAGAAGAGCGTGTTTCCTTTACCAATTTGATTAAAAAATATTAATAACAATTTTCCTTGACACTTATTTCACCGTTGTTAAACAACATTGTCACGTTCTCATTTCAAGGAGAAAGATCAGATACAACGTGATACCCCTTGTTAACTACTTAACTTACTCCCGACTACTTTTTTTTGTTTTTCTTTTATACCCAAAACTGAAATTTGAATCTAGCAACGCACTACATACGAAGAAAATCTACAAGAGGACCTAAGGTATGGAGCAATGTGGAACCGTATAATTACAAATCCTAGGCAACTACTAATTTAAACTTGTTAGTGACGCATAGTAGATCTCACAGATCGGCTAAAAAACACGTAAATCCCACAGTTATTTTAAACCGCAGTTCCGTAACAATCACACGAGTAAATAAATAAATCCATTAAAATATATATATACCAGATCCACGAGGTAAGAAATCTCTTCCAACGACACTCTCCAACACGGACGATTTACCGGAACTCTGATTCATTTAAAAAAATATATATAAAAATGTTAGATCAACAAATTATATAAAAAAAATAAATAAATAAATGATGAAGAGGAAAATGATTATAGACCTGGCCACCGACAACAGCAACGGTAGGAAGAGCTTCCCAAAGAGACATGCCTTCACCGCCATGATCTCCTAAAACAGTACACGCCATTTGTATCTTGTTTACCAGTCCGATCAAGCTCCCCATTGTCGCCGCCATTTTTGTTTGATTATCGCTAGATCTGATTGATTTATGACAATGTGTGTTGGTTTTGAATGTGGATTTGTTAGGGTTTGGATATGGGGATTTGAGATGTAGATTTGGGGGAGAGATGAGATGAGATGGAAATGGAAAACGGTTAAAGGAGGGTGAAAGGTTGTTTAAATTGGGTGTTGTGATGTTTTATCTGTATTGGTACGCACTCACTATGCACGTTGCTCTTGTGATTTTTTACAAATTTCAAAATTTAAAGTCACAAGATTTTTGTTTAGGCTTAAGAAAATATTAAGGAGTTTGGTTTGAGTAGGGATGGCAACGGGTCGGGTTCGGGGCGGGTTTTAGTGTACCCGTACCCGTTTATAATATTTATACCTGTATCTGACCCATTAACCGTCGGGTACTCGATTAATATTATCAATCGATTTTTCGAGTTTCCTCGCGGGTTTCGGTTATCCCCAATTGAATAATATATATCGACAAAATTACGATATTAAGATTAAGTCACACACTAAAATCCACCAAAAAAACAAAGGAAAACAACTTAATATATTCATTTTTTGTTAAAGTTACAAACAATGAATATCGTATCAAACGATTTAATGCTGTTGAATAATTCATGTACAAAATAAAATATATTATGTAATAGAGATACGTATATAAAAAATATAATGGAAGAAATTATATATAATGTATATATATTCTAGTTAAATATAATATCAATAAAGTGGATGTAGATTCGGGTAAACGGATACGGGTACGGGTACAGGTAATCGGACGGGTATTACCAGAACCCGTACCAGAACCCGTACCGAACCTGTACCCGGCTAAAAAATTATATCAATACCCAAACCCGCATCCAAACCCATCAACCCGCCCCCGAACCCGACCCAACCGGTTCGGGTTTCGGTTTCCCCGTCGGTTTCGGGTGCTTTTGCCATCCCTAGGTTTGAGGGGTAGCCGGGTAGGATTAAGATTTGGGATGGTGGAAAAAAGTGTTCTTTGTTATGTTTATGTGGGGATTTTAAATGGGATTGAGATCTGTAAATGTGAGTGTGTGCTAAAAGTTGCAAGGTTGCATACTTTTTGAAATGCATTCAGGGCCCGTTTGGTTTGTAAGTGGATTTAGAATCGGATTTAGATTAGTTTGAAAGAAAAAGTGGAGAGAGAAAATAAAAAATATTTAAATTATATATTTATTTTTATGTTAGTTAAGATATTATAAAATTGAAAAAATAAAGTATACCATAGAAAATAATATATGTGTGGTTGTAAAAAATACTAATGGTTGGTTTCATCTAAAAGGTACTAACATGATGGGGAATGCATTTATCATTCCAATCCACGTGTCAGGAATAAAATTTACCTGCCAAACATTAGATTTGAACTTTCTTAGATTCGACACTCACTCACACCCTTATACCAAACATGTACTCATTTTTAATGGGCCCAAGTAATATATCAACCACTCATATTCAATTTAATTTTCATTTTACAATAATAACATATTTAAATTTATACATAATATTCATTTATAATATATAAAATATATTATTTTATTAAAATTTTCTCTCTCTTCATCAAAACCTATATTAAGGGTACGTTTGGTATGCTTGATGGAATCACTATAGGTATAGGTTTGAGAATATAGTAGAATGGAAATGGGTATGTAGATATCATTTTTCATGGGTATCTACATACCCATCAAATCATACTCCTATGAGAAAACCCACATATCATGGGTATCTTCATTCCATTGTGGTGGGCCTCATAACCAACCAAACAATATTAATGATTTTCAAAGTCATAGATTCATTCCCATAGTGGGATACCAAACGCACCCTTAATTCAAATTCAAATCCAAATCCTAATCTTAAACCCATCTACGAACCAAACGGGCCCTAAATAGACAAATATTTGTGCATAGTGATGATGTATAACAGCAATTAATTATATTTGTAAATTTGTCGTTTGTGATTCTGATGTGACATTTGGTGTAACATTTTTTTGGTTAAAAGTAATTGATTTGTAAAGGAATATAATCGACAATGTAATAAAAATGAACATAGTAATTGAATGATTCATTATTGTTTTATTCACCTATTTGGTTGCTATGTTGGAATCGAATAAAGCATTTACGCATGTTGTTTGATATGATGCAATGAAAGTTAAAAATGAATGAAATAAATGAAATATCAAATATGGCAAAATGTGATTTCACTATGTAATGAATTTGGTGGTTACAGTCGTAATGGAATGAACTAATGAATAAATCATTCCATTACAAAATTCATAACAAACAACATTTTTATTACATCGTAATGATTTATTTTATTTCAACTTGCATACTAAACACTACGTAAGGGTTCAATTTGTAATCACTGTGAGAAGACAATATAAAGGTTAAACAAATAATGATAAAAGTTTGAGAATTAAAAAATATATAAACTATTAATTTGATTGTGTATGTTGTTACTATTTTTAATCGAAATTAGTAATTGTACCTTAATATCTTTTAAGTTTAAAAATAGTTTTCTCTGTATATATTAGATTATAAGCATAATCGGTTGTATATAAAGTCAATTTAAATATGTTAAATGTAAGGGATCAACAATTATTATTAAATTCACAAATGCTTGTTGCATATTTGAATACTTTAAATATAGCATTAAAGCATTTTCAGCAATTTTTATTTATTTATTTATGTTATTGAACTTACTAAACACGAAAGAACATTAAACTTAACATATAAAACACACGACATTTATGTTATTTAACTTATAAAAATAAGTGTTTGGGTCGCAGATCATAATACTTAAATTATTAAATAATAATCTAACAAAAATATAATATAGTAACTTAATTTAACATAAAAGTAAAATTTTGCAACCTTCATGTAGGTTTACCATTTCAATTTAAAAGGTGTCAACTGTCAAGTGTCATTTTAAGTTTTTAACTCACGTAGGTCCGGCATTTTGTACTTTCATCCTGGTAGGTTTTGCCATTGCGATCCAAAGTCTTGCTATCAAACAAAATTAGATTCTGGTATAAAACTTTTTTGCAATGTAAAAACTAAAAAGTAGCTATCAAAGTTTATATATTAAGTTTGTACATAACACGTTATCTCTTCTTTAGTATATTTTTGTATGTAGTTTTGTTTCTAGTTTTGTTGGATTGATTATAATAATGAAGATTGATCTCAATCTCAACGTTTTTGCCACTAGATTAAAGGGGCAGTACGGTATCAAAACTGGAGGCAGCTAAATTGCGAGAGTTAAAGAAGTTTAGTCTAGACATCTCAAATACAATAGCAAGGGCTCGATAGAGCATTGTATGTTAATGATCTCAAAACAGTCTCCAAATCTCCAATCTGCATTTAAATCAATAGAGAAATGATGTAGTCAATTAAAAATGTTCCTAAACTTCTTATGGCCATTACTTACGCGATTATCAATTAATGGTTTTTTTCCAGACAAATACGGAGTAGATGAATAAAATGTGACTATAGATGTATAATTAAGAATATATATGTAGACAGAGACTAGTGAACCTTTTTATTAAAAATCCAAATAGATGTCAACATATCGGTGAGTACCTAAGTATTTGTTTGGCAAACGGTAACCATCCATTGAATGTTTGTGGGAGCCTAGAGATTAAGTGGCACATTACTTGCAACATATGACATCGCATTATTCGGGCAATCGGGTATAACGAGCGGAAGATACTACTCGCCGTACAATGGCAGAGCCAGCTTAACTTTTTTAGGAAGGCCGAAGTGTAAATCATAAACTTGATCTTTAAAATCAAACTATTTTAATGTAAATTGTTTATTAGTATAAGGGTATTTTATATAAAGATGACAAACTTTAAGGGGTCATTGCCCTCTTTTGTCCTAATGACCTTCTCCCTTTTCACCATATAATAGTGGAGGGATTCCTCTTTCTATTTACAAGATTAAGGGGGCGTTTCTTTTTCCTCTTAGCTAAGGATATGGACCCACTAAACATAATTTAATATTTCTTTTTGCAATGGGGCCTACTCATTTCCACTAATTCATCTATATATGGAGGGTGTAAAATATGATCTCCTCCCCATTAAGAGGAAGTAAGAGATGTGGGACCCATTATTTCTGTTAGTGAAGGGAAAAAAGAAACAAGGCCTAAATGTAATAAGGGTGTCCTCCCCCCCGCCACCCCCCCCCCCCACCCCCCCCCCCACCCCCCCAAGCATTTCGTTTGGTCTAGAAGTTAATCGAATGAATTGAAAGAATTTGTATAAAAAGTAGCCGTTGGCTACTACATTTGAAAAAAAAAAAAAAAAAAAAAAAAAAAAAAAAAAAAAAAACCCACTTTTTGTTGTATATTTTAGTGTAATTGGATTAACTTGTTTGACCAATTTAGTCATAATAAGACATCGTTTAGGTTTGGAGGTGCGGAGTGCACGCCTATTTGAATTTATTATGATCTTTGGGGCGAAACCCCTAAGGGACGGGGTCCGGGCTGGCAGGGTCTAAGTTGTTATGGTAAAAGTTCCTCAGAAAATTAAATTTTCAGAAATTAAGGGACTAATTTTGACAACTTTGAAACCTTTGGAAAACTATTTTGACAACTTTGAAACCCTTGGAAAACTATATAAAAAATAGTTTGTGCCCTAATCCTATATACAGATTTTAGTACGTTTTTTCTTTTGGTCAAGTTTCTCTGGTTCATAAGATTTCAAACAAAAACTATACAAAACGTTCTCAATCTCTAGATTGTATCCGATTGAATAATTCGGGAGAACCACCGAATTGATTCGATCTAAAAGTGTTTACACGCCTTTCAGAGATTCAAACATATCCGGTTGGGTTCGTTAATTCCGTTTATCCCCTACAAAGATCATATCAATTCGGTGGTTCTCCCGAATTATTCAATCGGATACAATCCAGAAATTGAGAACGTTTTGTATGGTTTTGCATCAGAAATTTGATGATGTTGTTTTGTCTAATGGTTTTGCATTAAATCAAGCAGACAAGTGTGTATACAGCAAATTTGATACTTCTGGTAAAGGAGTAATCATTTGCTTGTATGTTGATGACATGTTGATCTTTGGCACTGACCAAGATCAAGTTGATACAACTAAGAAATTCTTGTCCTCTAAATTTGATATGAAGGACATGGGGGAGGCTGATGTGATTCTTGGCATTAAGATCATACGTGGAGAACATGGTATTACTATCTCTCAAATCTCTCAATCACATTATATTTAGAAGATGTTAGATAAATTTAATCTGAAAGATATGGAATGTGTAATGTACTAATGTGAAATTCAATCGTCACAACATTTCATTTATGCAAAAGTTTGATTGTTTGATATTACTTGTTTTAGTTAATCAAGGATTGCACTAAAATGGGGGAGGAATGTTGTATATTTTAGTGTAATTGGATTAACTTGTTTGACCAATTTAGTCATAATAAGACATCGTTTAGGTTTGGAGGTGCGGAGTGCACGCCTATTTGAATTTATTATGATCTTTGGGGCGAAACCCCTAAGGGACGGGGTCCGGGCTGGCAGGGTCTAAGTTGTTATGATAAAAGTTCCTCAGAAAATTAAATTTTCAGAAATTAAGGGACTAATTTTAACAACTTTGAAACCCTTGGAAAACTATATAAAAAATAGTTTGTGCCCTAATCCTATATACAGATTTTGATACGCTTTTCTTTGGTCATCAATTTTCTCTGGTTCATAAGATTTCAAACAAAAACCATACAAAACGTTCTCAATCTCTGGATTGTATCCGATTGAATAATTCGGGAGAACCACCGAATTGATTCGATCTGAAAGTGTTTACACGCCTTTCAGAGATTCAAATATATCCGGTTATGTTTGTTATTGTTATCCCCTACACTTTTTCTCTATAAAAACCTCCATTTCCTAATTTTTATATACACTTTCAACTCAATTCTTTCTACACACATTTTAATCCTTCAAATAAAAAAAATGAATTTCGATCAATTCTTTTTTGATAATACATATGACGAAGAGGAAGTTAATAGTGCTTTATTCGAGTTTGTCAAGGACACCGCTTTGGTTATTCAAGCTTACACTTCTCAATCTTTAACTTCTACAATCCCAAAAAACCCACGAAACTCTATTGGTAGAGATCGTCACGGTGCTCATGAGCGTCTTGTGGCGGCTTGCTTCGGTGAAGCACCAATATACAACGACTATTTATTCCGTAAAGGATTCCGAATGAGTTGAACACTGTTCACACGCATTGTTCGGGAATTGATTGATAACTTCCCGTATTTTCAACAAATATATGATTGTTCAGGAAGATATGGCATTTCTTCTCTAGTGAAGTGTACCTCTGCAATTCGTCAATTAGCATATGATGTTGTTCCAGATGCTTTAGATGAATATATACAAATTGGTGATAAACCTTCGCGTGATTGTCTTGTTGCTTTCTGTAACGGGGTTATGGAGTTATATGGCAAAAAGTATTTGCGAAGGCCTACACAAACTGATGTCGAAAAACTTTATGCTTTTCACGAGGAAAAACATGGGTTTCCTGGGATGATAGGAAGCATTGACTGTACGAAATGGTCGTGGGCTCAATGCCTACAATCATTACGTGGTCAATTTTGTAGGGGTGATTCCGGGCCAGGTCCATTCACTTTATTAGAAGCGATTGCCTCACAAGATTCATTGATTTGGCATGCGTTTTTTGGTGTTGCAGGGTCGAACAATGACGTCAACGTTATACGTCAATCGCCTCTTTTAAATGATCTCAAAGTCGGGAAAGCACCAGAGGTTCCGTTTGTGGCTAACAACGTGAATTATAGATGGGGATATTATCTTACTGAAGGGATATATCCGGAATGGTTTGTTCTTGTTAAGTCTATTTCACAGTGAGGCTCGAATGAAGCAAATAAGATACAAGCAAGCGCATGAAGCAACAAGAAAAAATGTGAAACGAGCGTTTTGTGTGCTAAAGAAAAAGTGGGCTATAGTAAAAACGCCCGCACGGTCGCGAAGTCTTCAGAAAATTACACATTTGATGTACACTTGCATCATATTACATAATATAATGCAGAAAGACAAAAAGAATGCAATATCTCCCGACTTTTATCCGGAGGAACAACATCGTGAGGATGATCCTGTACGATCGATAGAATAGGTTACAAGTTATCATGGAAATACTCAACGAACAAACTCATCTAAATCTAAAAGCAGCTTTAGCATATCCTCACGATCGATAGAATAGGTTACAAGTTATCATGGAAATACACAACGAACAAACTCATCTAAATCTAAAAGCAGATTTAGCGGAACACATTTGGCATCAAACAAATGCACACTAATTTTATTGTAATGTTTTTACTTTTATTTTAATTATTTTATGTAATGTTTTTAATTTTATTTGAAATATTAATGTAATGTTTTTAGTTAAATGAAATTTTAATTTAAAAAAAAAATGTTTGTCTCTTTACTATGAATGTTTGGTCTAAGTTTGGTCTTAAAAAAAAGTAAAATAAATAAAATAAAAAAATGTGGCGATGTGGGAGGTGATTTTGGTTTACTATTAGTCTAACACGTCAACTTCACGTCATCATACTTGACTATTCTTTTCTTGCTTGAATAGTTTGTTGTATAATGTATATACTCTTTACTCCATTGAAAATTCTCTTATTTTTATAATTTAAGGTAATGCGAACACACACACAACAAATAAAACATATTTTCTCTCCCCTCATAGCCTCGCAAGACTATCCTAGGAATCTATTTTGCTGCAAACATATTATCGGGCGGTGTTCCCTAGTGGCATAACCCATTTTCCCTTTGCCGATTGATTTGTCGTGTCCTTGTTGCCACGGAGGTTCATTTGCGCCAGCTTCGGACTATCCAAAAAATAGTCGTCCTGAAATTAGTCGGCTTGCAATGTCAAGTCGAAAACCAAGTTAACAAAAAAAATAATAAAAAATAAAAAAAGGACTACACACAACAATAAAAATTGTTAATTTAATTTAATTTAATTTTTAGCTATTATCCTTATTTATTTTGTACAAGTACTTGTATTAAATATAAGGATGTGTCCCAATTTTGAGAAAGATAGGTGCCGTTTAGTTGTAGAAAAAAAATTTCTCTTTTTTAGTTTCTAAATTCTTTAAGAAGGGAATGATTTTTCTTCTCTAGAGAAGAGTTAGAGAATTTTGAAAATCCGTTTAGTTAGAGTTATATTTTTCTTTTTTAAAATGATAAGAAAATTACCTCAAATTACGACAATGGACGATGAAAGATAACACGAGAGATTAGGGGTAGAATGGTGTATGTATCTTTTTGGGTGTTGAGCAAAAAAATGAGAATGATATAATGGTCTTTTCAATTTCTTAAGGGGGCGTTTGGTTGGAGCAAATTGATGGAATTTGGGGGAATTTGAAATTAAAATTCCCCCCAATTACCATGTTTGGTTCGTTCGAGAGAGGGGAATTTAAATGGCAAAGCAAATTAAATTTCCTTAAAATGAGGAAATTAGAATGTCTCCAAAAAGTGAGGAATTTTAATTTACTTCAAATATTTTTTATAAACTTTTTTTCTTATTGTTTTTTTTATAAACTTTTAAATAGAATTTTTATAAATTTTTTATTAAGGTTTTATAAACGTTTTTATAACTTTTTTATAAAATTTTTATAAATTTTTATAAACTTTTTTTTATAAACATTTTTTATAATTTTTTTTATAAATTTTTATAAACTTTTTTTATAAATTTTTTAAAAAGTTTTTTATACACCTTTTTATAAACTTTTAATAAACTTTTTTCTAAAAATTTTATAATTTTTTATAAATTTTTATTAACTTTTTTTTAAAAAAATTTTATAAATTTTTTATAAACTTTTTTATAAATTTTTTATAACTTTTTTTTATAAATGTTTTATAAATTTTTTAAAAACTTTTTTTTATAATTTTTTTATAAACTTTTTTTATAATTTTTTTTATAAACTTTTAAAGAGAATATTTATGAAACTTATATTAAAAAAGATATATTTATAAATTTCTGTCAACCAAACATGCGAAGGTTTTTTAAATTCCGGAATTCTAAAATCTCAAGAACTTTAATTTTTTAGAATTTAAAATTCCAGAATTCTAAATTGCTCTAACCAAACACCTCTTAGTTAAAATTTAAAAAATGAAAATTCCATCTTTTGGAAAAAAAAAAAAAAGTTTTGACTAAACGGATTTTTAATTTTTTTATTATCATATGATAAATTTCTTAGAAAAATGAGATAATTTTCACCAACTAAACGCATCTATTATTTTTTATTTTTTATTTTTTTTCCACCGTCACGTGAAAGGGAAGCAACGCCATCATTTTGGTCTTCTTTCAATTTCCCACTTCTGAGTTCTGACACTACCAAAGCTTAAAATATTCGCATCCATTTATCTCTGACTTTGACAGTTTGACCTTTAGCAAGAGTGCATCACACAACATTATCATTTAAAAACATTGTTTTACCACTGAATAAACAAACATCTTTAAAGTAAGCAATTTTGTATAGCAATACTAAACACTCTTATGTTATCTTCTTCCTTTAGGATGTACAAATTAATCTTAACGGCCTATAAATGAACCTTCATTGTTCATTTAAGCAGCATTGAAATTACCTTCCCAAAAAACAGGCAAACAAAATTAAACAATCTAATATTTCATTTTTTTTCAAAAACCACAACTATTGCTAATCAGAAAACTGTATTACAAATCTCACATAAACACTACCCAACTCCAGCTTTCTTCCATCTGATTACAACAATATCGACAAACAACCAACAATCACACTAACAAACTATAGAATCATAAGTAAGATAACACCAACAAAGCTACCTATACAACCACACAATGGTTAGCTTAGCTTCAATATTGCCCAATGCCCATCCACTTGTTCCCTACCAAATAGTCAGAAAAAAATACCAACAGCACGCCCTTTCTCCAACTCTTGAATTTTGATCTTTATGCTACTCCAAAGACATAAGGTATCAGTATGCTAGTTATAGATATAGTAAAGCGAGAAGAGACCTAATCCACATGGTCTTTTCCATGTTATTGGGTGCTTCGGGTCACCCCACCTCGTGCTACATTCCTGCATATAGTAGATATGTTGGTCAGATACCGCCTCATTGAGCCAAAGGAAGATAATAGTTTATGTGTATAATATAAATAAGTTCATCCATTTATTTTGCTATTGTGAAATCCATGTTTTCTTTCCTAGAATGTCAGAGACTAAAAGTTTCAGTTGCAGGATTCCAGAAAGGTCTAAACTCAATCTCAGAAACATGGTCTATAAAATTCCCATCTAGGGTCACTTAAGATGCTACATAGACTCCAATCATCCGCAGCGCTAAAATTTTATCAAATCCCCACTTAGGTACTTACAAGAGTGTTGTTCATATCTTTACATTCTCAAATATAGAAAAGGAAAGGGCAGGATTGTAAATAGATATGTAATGGTTGAATGTAGTCAACAGAAAGTGCACTTCAATTGTCCTAGTAGACAACATGAAATCAATTGGTAAAGGCCTCAACGTAGTCTGAAGTCTATCTTGAATCCTAGCAGGTTGATCGGCTTTTAATCCATATGAGGTTACCATAATACTCATTTATGAGTAATGAAATATGTCAATATATGGTCAGTCAATCGCCTAACCCAACTTGATGGTTTTAGGCCACTCAAATGTGGAAGGATAAAGGATCATTTAGATCTGAGAAAAAGGTAGTATTCTGATTTCTGAAGGAAAAGGCTTCATTTAATATGAGAATGATGTGGTATCAGTATTGTCATTACTTATTAATGGGTCAATGCAGGTTGTGTTATATCTCAACGTATCAAACAAAAAGTAAGCTAAAACAGAAAAGGGTCAAACAGTTTAAAGTCACCTAAAAATCTAAAATCTATAATTAATGCATACAATCCGCAATGTAAATAGATGTGTAATGGTAGTCCTATATTATGCCATATACATGAAGATTTTCTATATTATAAACATACAAACCTCCAAAGAAGAACAAAAGAACAGAAAAAAGAATATGCACATATAGAAAAAACAAAGAAGCATAGAGCATACCTGGCTGGAAGTTGCTGAGAGCTGTTCACAGGACCCTTGGAGCTCCCAAATCGTTTAGCCCTATTATCCTGTTCCTTGTCAACACGCATAGCAGCTACCTCCTTCTCCATAGCAGCAACCTCCCTTCTCATCTTTTTGGCCTCAACCTCCATAGCCTTGGTTAAAGTGTCTACTTTCTTAGCTAACATCTGAAATCAAGATTAAAATTCAAATGATGAGCAATAATTCTCAGTCACAGTCACAAAAACAGACAATTTAGAAGAAAGACATCAACCTCAATTGCATCATCCTTGTCTTTTATGCTTTGATCCTTTTCATGGCCAGATTTCCTCAAAGCAATAACCTCTTTTTGAAGTAAATCATACAACAGTCCCGGCACACTATCTTCAGTTTCAGTTCCTGAAGGCTCGCTTGGTTTTTCACTAGAGACCTCAATATCCTTAGTTCCGTCACAAGATTGGCCAATGTTAAAAGTAGGACTACCACTTCCATTTGATTTACTCCTGTCAAGTGCTCGTGTACCACCATCAAATGACTTTGATGTACCTTTTGCATGCCTCAATATTGAACTTGAACCAGATGAAAGAGATGATCTCATTTGAAAAGATGGTGATCTTTTTGGTAACATTCCGTTTAATTTGGAGAAGTTATCTGCTCCACCTAAAGACTGGCGGCGCGAAGGACCATTGCTGATGGACTTTCCATCCGAGATACGAGGAAAAGAGTTTGGTGATCTTAAAGTGTCTTCCAGTACTCTCAATCGCAGTTGGAATTTTTCCTATAAAATTTTAGGAAGGAAATAAAAGTTAGTGTCGTCAATTATCAAAAATGCAATACATCCTTCAGAAACAATAATTAAGATTAGACGGAGTATTACTTTTAATTGTGCTTCAGACTTTGCTGCGCGCTCGGTTATTGCTAACTTATCCCTCAGCTGTTGCATCTCTCCCTGTTAACAATACAACATGGTCATGCTTATATTATAAAGTGCCAGTCAGAAACTTAAAGGAAAGGAGGCGAAAGGGGCATAGCAGCAGGGTTTGGTAAGTGTCAAAACAAATTTAAAAATATGAACAGGCAACACTCGTGAAGGGTGGAACAGGTCAAGTGGGTTGGTCCAAAATACTTTTCGTCCAAAATAATTTTGTTGTGTGTGCGTCTAATATATATGATGACACTATACTATAAGTCTCAATAACAATCTAATTTTTGTACAAACACAACTTGGGAGGATTTTTTTTTTTTTTTTTTTTTTTTTTTTTTTTTTTTTTTTTTTTTTTTAAAAAGAAAAAATTGCATTTTCGGAAAATATCAGTTGAGCTATTCCCTTGTTAGCTATTCCTTGTTTCACCCGCTTGACCCGTTAGAGAAAAAACATATCCCGCGTTGACATATTTATAGGTGAATGGAATGAAATTATGACCTTAAAATACATGTAAATAGATGCATATCAACAGGAACAGCAGCTAAACACTCAAAAGAAATTTCATATACCTGCAAAAACCTTCTTTCTTCAAGCCATTGTTTTACTGGCATCACTTTGTCATTAGCATCTTTCCATTCATTAGCGACTACTGTTGCTACTCTATTTGCTGTAACTTTTGCACGAGCTAGCTCTCGATCCAGAGTTTTCCTTTCCTCCTATATGGTTTACAAAGAAAGTTTAATTACAGTAATAGACCAAAGGACACCCCATAAATGAATATGTATAAACACTAGTCAGCTGTAAGGGTAGAATGTAGGGCATTTACATTCATTTCTTGCACTTTCCGCTGGTAGTCCCTGACAGCATTAGCAGCTGCACCGCCAGCAAGAACTGCCTCTTCAAGCTCACGTACAGTTTGGGTAAGCTTTTCGACTTCAGCAACTTTTTGTCGATGCATTTTGTCCAAAATTTTATTTTCCTCCTGATAATAACGTGGCAGGAAACGTATGGATATATATATATATTGGAATGATATAAGAATGGAATAGATGAGGTAATGAAACAGAATCATTTCATTCTATTTAACATTTTAATTGAACTTGTTGAATTTTCTATATACAAGCTAATTATTACAAAAAGCTCATTGAAACCTAAGGTAATTAAATTAATATAAGAAGATATAATTTCAAAAAATTTGGGGAAAAAGTAATGGGCATATCTAAAAAGAAGATAAAAATACGTTACTCAGAATTATACTGTCTTTACTTCATTCCCGTACACGAAGGAATAGAAAGAGGAAAAAAAAAACCCACCCATGGAATGAAATTTAAGCAAATGGATGGAATCACATTCCTTTAGAAATGGTCTAATCAATTCCATTTCACAAAAACTAACAGCTTTTTCATTCAATAGAATGATCTTACTATGATTACATCATGCCAAACCCTACATAAATGAGAAAAGGCATACCGAACCAATATACCTGGCAAATTTCTATCTGCTTCATCAACTCCTGATTCTTATTCTGAAGATCATCCACCATTGAAGCCTTCGCCAAGGCAACCTGCACAGTTCTCTCAGCTTCCAGTAGAGCAGCTTCTTTTGATTTGGTAAGTCGATCTAATGCTTTATTGTCGTCCTGAAGCTTAGCAATCTAGAAACCAAAAAAGGCAACGCTATAAGTGTATAATCTCTTATAGTTAATCAGCGTTAACTTGAGGGTCATTAACTCATTAATAATTACTGCATGAAAGCCAGACCTCTTGTCGGGCAAGCTTCAGCTCAGCTTCTAATGGTGCAAGAATCGCCTCTATTGGAGGCATGTCATCATCTTTTTGAGCTGCATGAACCCTTCGTAGAGTGGCTTCTGCCGCAAACTGAGCCGCCATAGATGCTTTCTTCTCATCATTGATTTTCTTGATTTCAAGAGTCTGCGTAGCCGATAAGTATATCTATCATATCTGATCTATAATGAAAAGAATAAAAAAACAGCATCTGTAAAAGAGGTTCAATCAATACCTTGGTATCTAGAAGAGATTCAGTCAACTTTAGCTTCTCATCCACCTTTGACAATTCGTCAGTCAGCTACACAGGGAAAGAAAACAGAAAAATCGTCAGATTTAGTTCAAACTAGATATAGTCTATAAAATCCTTAATTCAGCATTTTCGACAAATCAAGGAAAATAATTAACAGGCAAGGGTAAAGAGTGGGAAAATCACAACCACTGACTTAGCGCTTTTAAAATTGTTAAATACTAACGGAACACACACACACGTAGTAACAGGAACATTTACTCCCCATAACAGCACAAACAAAAGGGCAAAAGCCCCACCGAGTGTATACACATTGCATATAGCAAGACAACAAACACAAACATGAGCTGATAGGCAACAAGCAGCTTGGCGCCGCATAGAAAATACTTATACAACACCATATCAGATGGAAAAAAGGGAACACCACGTAGTTGTCGCATCCGACGAAATGCATTATGTCTAAATCAGTAAAACTAATCCCAAATGGGAAACCCGTTACACCAAAAGCATGTTCAATCCCTACCTCATTAAATACACTATATGCTAGATCTTTCAAAATACACAACATTACCATTTCGCTAAACATGTCTCACATAAGTATCAAACTATCAATCACATTAATACACGAGTTCAAATTGTATGGCATATCATGCTTATTAAATGTGTAACTTGCGTGATAACTATTTCAAAATGCACGTCACACATAAGAATCAATCAACATTCTCAACTCTAACATAACAACCATTCACATTCAAAACTAACAAACAAACTACACATAAATAAATATCAAAACTACAACCTCCTCAACAGCTTTTTCGCGCAATCGCTCCGATAACCGCAGCGCCTTAATCTCGGCTTGCGCCTCGCTCAATTCTCGATCCTTATCTACAACAAACAAAAACCACATCACATAAAAAATAATCAAATACAAAATCAATCAAAAACAGATCAAAATCAATCAATACCTCTAACTTCATTCTCTAAACGATTAAGCTCCAGTTTAACCGGATCAGATCCATGTAACAAATTCATAAACTCATCAGTATCTAAACTAGGTCTCCTTGAGCTTCTTCTACGGCTTGAAACCATCGGCGGCCGTACATTGCCGCCGCCGCTGCCGTTGTATAGCATTTCCGGTGTGTCGTCGTCCATTGGTTGTTAGATCTGGAGTGGGGTCAGTCGGACATCAATAAGCTAGGGTTTCGAACAAGTAGTTAGTGTGTGTGTGTGTGAAATGAATTGGAATTGGAATAGGAATAATTATTTGAGATCTCTGAATGAAGAAGAGACAGTAGTGTGTGTGATTTGAGTGTGGGGAACAACAGTGGGGGTTTTCATTCTGTCTTAATTGTCTATATTTAATTTTAAATAAATATTCTTCTACTTTACATTTTCTTACATGTCCATGCCTATTAATTCTTTCTTTATTGCACATGATATATTTTCGCAAACAAAATTAAATAAAATGAAATGAAATGAAACAAAAATGGTTGTGTTCTCGATTATGACTAAAGGAGGAAAAAAAATGACTGAAAAACAATGGTGATTTGGTTCATTTTAAAGTAAATGTTTCCTTTTAAAAGTGAGATTAAAATGTTTACTTCTCATTTATTTACTTTTCCTTACTAAAAGAACTTGAAAACTGACCATAAATCGCTCAACACAAGAAAGAAATAGCTCAATTGTTAAACGAGAACGAATGGTCAAGGAATCAACTAGCTCGGAGCAGGCTTGTGGAGCTGAACGTAGAAAGAAAGCAGTGTGAACCTCTAACCCGTGCATTATTTTTTAAGTGTTGATTGACTCTTCTCCAAAATGTCAAGCTTCAGGTAATGAACACATGTATTAAACAATTAGCCAAGATTTAAGATTCAACTCATGATATATTTTTCCAAACCCTTGTTTCATCGGTCAACTAGACGTTTGGTGTTAGATAGTGATACCATTTAAGCAATGCTTTAATAATATTATGTTGATCTAGTATTTTATTAATGAATGAGATATTTTGTGCTATGATATTTTGATGTGGGGATAAAGTTGAAAACAATTACAAGAATACCACTATTATATCATGTACACTTTTATCTAAAACTAAATTTGTAAACTCGTAAACTGTGAAGAACGAGGTTATTAGTTTTTCTAATATCATATAAGTCACAAACTTATAAAATAAGCTAGGTCATACACTTTTAGAAAAGCCTTGGTCACTAGTTTTTCCAATTTCATATAAGTTACAAACTTATAAAATAAGCTAGGTCAGACAATTTTAGAAAAGCCTTAGTTAATAGTTTTTCCAATTTCACATGTCATAAACTTATAAAATAAGATAGGTCAGACACTTTTAGAAAAGCCTTGGTTACTTTGAATCAAGAAGCATATTTAGAGAAATTGAAATCTATATGATGTTTGAATTTTACTAACTTTGCTACCTATGTGGTTAACGGGGATAGAAGCTCACATTGAAATCACAACTACAACTTTTGAGCAAATCTTCAAATGCATATGATGTGTGAGATCGTAAGCTTTGAAAAATAAGTCTCGTTTAGCTGGCATAGCTTGAAAGCATGTTAAAAAAAATAAGCTACTAAATAGAATCTAGTTAAACTAACATTTAGAAAAAAGCTTTAGCAACATGTTCCAGCAACTAGCTCCAGCAACCAGTGCCAAACATACCCCATGCCCGTTAATTTTTTATTGGGTGAAAGCTAAATATACGTAACCTATTTTTCCAAATAAACAAGTTTACACAATGTACTTTGTAAATTGTCATGCTTGGTAACATACATTCAAATAATCTTCGATCTAGCTAATATGAAAGGTTACTAGCAGGTTAACCAGTTACCACTTAATTAAAAGTTACACCGTTGGTCCGCAAACTGGACCAAAATCGCCCATTTGATCCTATTTTGGTAACGCTTTTATATCCGTTTTTATATTTTTCGTCCGTTTTTATACGTTTTTATCCGTTTTCGTCCGTTTTTATAAATTTTTACCCGTTTTTATACGTTTTCTTACATTTGTATACGTTTTCATCTGGTTTTATACGATTTTCTTATATTTTTATACTTTTTATCCGTTTTCTTACGTTTTCATACGTTTTTATCTGTTTTCGTTCGTTTTTATCATTTTCATATGTTTTATTACGTTTTCGTCCATTTTTATACTCATTCATCCGTATTTATTTCATACGGTTTTATCCGTTTTTATATGTTTTCGCCCGTTTTTATATCTTTTGTTATGTTTTTATACGTTTTCATACGTTTTCACCCGTTTTTATATGTTTCTTAACGTTTTATATGGTTTCTAATGTTTTCGTCCGTTTTCATCCGTTTTTATACGTTTTCGTCTGGTTTTATACGTTTTTATTCATTTTCGTCTGTTTTTATTCGTTTTCGCCCACTTTCTTACATTTTTATACAGTTTTATACCTTTTCTTACATATAAAAATGGACGAAAACGTATAGAAATGAACGAATAAATGAAAAAAAAAAAGAGTTATAAATAAAAAGAAAGTCAAGGGACTAAAGGTGAAAGTCAAAGCAAACAACATAGATCATTACTGTAACATCTTTAAGTGAAAAAAAGTCAATGGACTAAAAGTGAAGGTCAACGCACATCACAAGGATCATTACTGTAACTTTTTCTAAGTTATAACTGGTCAAACAGGTCACATAACGGTCAATATTAGTTAGATCGAAGATTATTTGAATGTATGTAAGCGAGCATGACAATTTACAAAGTACATTGCGTAGACCTGTTTATTTGGAAAAATATGTTGCGTATTTTTAGCTTTCACCCTTCTTTATTACACATGATATATTTTCCCCTCTTTAACGTTGCGTTTTCGAGTATCAATTAATGAAGGAAAGTAAAGAAAATAGAATGAAACAAAAATGTTGTGTTCTCAAGTATGACTAAAGGAGAAAAAGAAAAGAAAAATGACTGAAAAGCAAGAGCGGTTTGGTTGATTTTGAAGTAAAACATTTCTTTCCCAAACTGGCTTGAAAATGTTTACTTCATATTTCTTTACTTTTCATTAGGGCTGAGCAAATCCACCCGAAACTCGACCCGAACCGACAAACCGACCGAAACCTGACCGAACCGACCTTATTTCCGTTTGGTTCGATTCGGTTTTTTTAGTACTAAACACAAAAATTGGTTCAGAGCAGACCCGTGGAGCTGCAGTTTGGATTATCGTAGAAAGACATCGGCAAAAAACTGTGATCTCGTGCATTATTTTTTAGTGTCGATGGACTCTTCCCCAGATGCCAAGCTTCACGCAATGAACACATGTTCTTATGACTATTTAGCCAGGTTTTAATTTTCAACTCTTGACATGTTTTTCCAAACCGTTGTTTCATTGGTCAACTAGATGTTTGGTGTGAGAGAGTGATACCATTTAGGCAATGCTTCAATAATATTATGTTGATCTTCTATTTTATTAATGAATAAGAGTTTTCGTGCTAAGATATTTTGATGTTATCATAAAAATGTGTCAAGTTAAACTTTATTAGATGCATATTTTGAGAATAAATTCAAAAACAATTACAAGAATACCACTGTTATGTTATGCACACTTTTATATAAAACTAAATTTGTAAACTCGTAAACTGAGAAGAATGAGGTTACTAGTTTTTCCAATTTCTTATAAGTATCAAACTTATAAAATAAGCTAACTCAGGCACTTTTAGAAAAGATGATTTTTTTTATATGAACCATTTTTGACACTGGATTACCAAAACGAACAACGCAAATTTATTTTACCAAAATAGACTTTAACATGCGCGGTACACTAAAAGACACATGTTAGGAGACGCGCAATGACTCAAACGCGCATCAATGAAGTTAAGCGCAGTGCAAAAATGACAGATCCATGTGCCCTTCTATCCTCTATCCTTTAACTATGTTTCGAAATTTTACAGGTGACGGTGATGGGAACGTTGATAATTGCAGAGAGTTTCAGCGGTGTAATGATCGAAAATAACGAGTGTGAGTTAGAGTGAATAGTTTATTTTAATAGGAAAGGTATGTATGATTAATGTTTGTTTGTTAGGGTTGGAATTTGTGTTTCGAAGATGAGTTTGTTTTTTGTTTATATTTGGTTTGACTTAATGGGTTTTAAAAAAGTAAATAGTAAGAGAAGACAAGTAAAATGGTCCGGTTTGGTAAATGGGATACAGGGTTGGCCTAGTTTAGTAATTTGGTTTTTAGAAAAGCCTTAGGTTACTTTGAATCACGAATGCATATTTAGTTCTTTAAAACATTTTCCAAATAACTAAATTTTACCAAAAAAAAGTTTAAAATTCATAGAATTGAAATTTAGAGAAATTGAAATCCGTATGATGTTGAATTTCACTTGCTTTGTTACCTGTATGGTTAACGGGAATAGAAGCTCAAGTTTAAATCACTATCGCGACTTTTGAGCGAATCTTCAAATGCATATGATGTGTGAGATCGTAAGCTTTGAATTTATAGATTGGTCTTAACATATTTCTAATTTTCTATGATTCCTATACAATACAGACAAGTGTACCCGATCGTATAGTAGTTGAGACTCGGGTAGTCCGAGTGTCGAACTCTTGGGGAACGATGTACAAAATTCAATTGTTTAACTAAAATACTAAATAATCTATGAAAGTGAGTAAATAAGGGGCGTTTTAGTTAGAACAATTTGTTGATTATCAAATTAAAAATGCAGAAAACAATAAATAACAAGAGTAAGAGCAAAGATTTCTAAAGTTGCAAGCAATAAAGTTATGGTATTGGTGGTTACCCGTATGGCCTATAAAACATTCACAACGGAAAATAAACATATAAAGGTCATGTAGAACAAACCATTGATAGACAAATCACATAATCAAATATATGACCTCAACTAACACGTATAAAGGATGTTTAGGAATTACTTACTTGATCCTACAGTAACGTAAGCTCATAGACCTTCACAGTTTGCATGAAATCGTCTTCTTTTTCTTCTTCTTCTTGATGCTTGACACGATCGATTAGGGTTTTTTTTAAGAGAATCACGTAAGATGTGATAGGTATCCGCCGGTACTGCATAGGTAGAACTAGGGCTACGAACCTATACAAATGATGCGTGGTTGCAATGCCAAACTTGACGACCCCCCTAGGCAGTGTACATAACCGTTGCAGTGTAGTAAAGGTAAGAATAAGGGATTGATCTTTCTCTAAGAGAATAGAAAGATAGGCTCATAAGTATGACAGACTAATCTAAGATACGAGAGATGATTCTTTTTGGTATTTTTGTTGGTTTAATCGAAAGTAGGGTTTTAGAGATTTTGACGTTTAAAACTTATATTAACCTAAAAAGACAAGTAAAATAAATGTCAAGGAAAAAGTAAATTGGTGCGAAAAGATATGTGAGAAACGTATTTATCTAGAGTGCACTACTTCTCACTAGCGATCTAAGTATACTTATTGAATTGTCACGTCTTAATCGGTGTAGTGGTGAATATTCTTTCTTGTCAATCATATAGTGGTCAATCACACACCTATTACTATGTGAAGGCCCCATAGCTTGCCTACATGCACACAATAGCAAAAGCATGCAATAAATATTCAACCAAATTAAACATATAGTTTTAAATGCCCAATTAGTTACTTTTAGTTAACGTTAAGCTAGGCGCCTCTTAACCAGTTTTTAACCAAGTAAACGCATTCACCAATCAAGAAGACAATTGATATAATTATTACACTAGCGAGTTTCATGCAATCTTAGATAAACACTACAGTAATTGATTTAGCCTAGCATAGCAAACAACGGACAAGAAAACATAGAATCAAAATAAACAATGATAAACATGATTGGATGATTAAATTAATAACTTATCTTAATGTTATGGTAAGTTTACAATGCAGAAAAAGAATAAAAAATATAACTAATAAAACACATGGTACAAATGATGAAAGCTACTAACTAAAGTGGCTATATTTTATTTGACATGATACAAACCAACCATATATTTATAATTTTACAATCACTTATTTTAACTAAAAGGTAATGATCTTTTAATTACCTTAATATTTTAAGTATTACCAGAGGCGGAGGAAGGGGTGTGCTAGGCCCCCTTCAATAAGCCCGTCTATTGTATTAATGCATCAATATTTAGCCCATAATTTAACTTTGGTGTTTATCCATAATAAAAGAAAAAGAAAGCAAGAGTCATGTAGAAATATCTTCTATTTTATTGGGAAATGAAGAAAAATATTCGGTCATGAGTCATAAGAAACCATCTTCTACCTTAAATGCTTTTTTAAACATTTTTTTGCATAAAATTTTTACACTTAACTTTGATTTTTGTGTTTTGCTAACAATAGCCCTTAGGATTGTTGTTAATAACTGATTTATGAAAATTAAGCATAAAATATTTACTATGTCAAAACAAAATCATAAATAATCAAAAATAATTTACTTGATTTTATCAAATACAAATACAATGCATTTTTTTCATTGGTTATCGAAATGAAAAATAAGGAATAGTTGTCATCTTTGTCTTAATATTAGCAAATGTTTTTAAAAAGTTGGTTGTTAACAACAACCTTAAGGGCTGCTTTTAGCACTTCTCTTGATTTTTTACCCACAACTTTTGTTCTGTCTTAGCAGTATGTTTTGTTTTTTTGTTTTTGTTTTTGTTTTTGTTTTTGTTTTTGTTTTTTCATTCTTGACAATTATGATCACTATTGAATAATTATAATTGTTTAAATATTCTATTCATGTTTCCTATTTTTGTTTTCTGTTCAATTATTTAAGCTATATGAGCTTGAAGAACCAATGCTACGTACTTCAGAGAATTAAAATAGATAAAAACCAACATTTTTTTTCAAGGTTATTACTTTTAAGCGCTAGATATGTTAAACGTTTCCGTTTAGTTGCACATGTTAGTTTTTGTTATTTTTACTTGTACAAAAGAATGTTCGAAACCATTCCTTATATTGTTAAATTTTTTCGGATTATATCATAGTACCATTTACCGATGATGTTCGGCCCCCTTAACTATAAATTCTGGCTCCGCCCCTGAGTATTATGCTATTTAGTTACAAATTGAGGTTTATTTTAACTTGTATATATATCTTCGTTTATTACATTTTTCTCATCTTCGTTTTTTTTTTTTCAAAGTTTCAAACGTTTCTTGTTACATCTATTATCGTAAGAAACAATTTTTGAGTACCTTTTAACTGCATAATCAGAAAATATTACTCGCCGAGAATTTAAATTGCAAAGTACACCTCACCGCAACGCGCGAGCACTTTGGTTATTGAGAATGACTAATTGCTTCTTCATTTTGGCAAGAAATTTGTTTCACACATCTTCATATATGATTGATTAATTAGCATGTGTGTAATGACTCCACGATTAGAACCATGATGTCAGGAGGCTTTTATTTCTTTGATCATAACAAAAGTAAGGGACTTAATCTGATTTTATGGCAACAAGTTATATGTCACGCCTTGTAATAATCAAATATCACCACTCAGATAATTATAATTGATTATGGTACTTACGACCGTGACAGGTTTTTTAACCAATCGCATTCGGGCTAAAACATATTCTTGAATTCCCAGTCTTACCACTCCATAACAAGCCGAATAAAGAACTGAGCTTTGACAGATTCCTAGTAGAAAGAAAATGCAAGAAGATATAGAAATGCTCTAAAAAAATCCTAAGTGTGGATATTGAGCTGGTCCGTAGGTACCAGGTTTCATGACAAAAGCAAACCTTGCAACACAAACAAAGCGCCCGCATATATACAAAGAAACATATCCAAACATGCCATTTATCTACAATTTTGAAACCAATAAAGACCAAAAAACCATTTTCACCTTGACGAAAATTGGAATAAAAGTATCAATCTTTATAATTTACCAGTTTACCCATAAACTAGTTTTGAACTTGTAATATGTGCAATATAAGTCTCCAAGAACACTTCCTTTCACGTGCTTTCCTTGATCATTGTTCATGCCGATGGCTTTTCATATATATACGCCATTTATGGTGAACTCAAAAGGGATATCGGGATCAATCCATCTCCTCAAAAACCATCAACTACAAAGGAAGATTTTACAAGCTGTTAACTTTGACTTTTATGGTCACACAAGTAAGTTTTTGATTCAGAGTTAATGTAGAGTTATTAAGATTATATAAACAACAAAGTTGCTATATTACATGATATAAATGGGACTACAAAAGGTAGAAATTTTAATCTTTTAGTAAGGGAAAATATTGTCGATATTGGATGTAAAATTCAATCATTTTGACTATAAGTTCAAAAGATGTATAAAAAGGGTTACCTGCGAACAAACTGGACAAGTTTCGCTTCTCTCATTCCATTCATAGATACAACCCAAGTGATAATGATGCGAACATTTTGTAACAATTCGAGGATCTTCAAAAGTATATTCTACAACAAAAAAAAAAAAAAAATCAAGCTTAGAAATCAACTACATATCAAATAACCACATAATCACCTGTTCCTGGACTCCTGAAGAAGGTTTTGTGCTCAAATGACCAACTTACATATTAAACGATATAGACCTTAAGTACCAACATAAAAAACATAGATTTCTCATATACAAGTAACAGATTTGACGCTAAGCAGAGATGGTTCTGTTTCATCTCAACCAACTGAACAAGTCAAATGTGCAAATCAAAATATACAGGTAAAAGGGGAACGTTGGAACAGGTCAAATAGGTCAAGCAAGTCAAACGGATTGAAAGTTGCAATTATTAATATTCTTTTGCATAAAAATCACGAACACCTAAAATGTATTAGTCGTTGATTTATATCATCATAGTAAGAGTACTGTTTTTGTAGCTATACTTGGTGCAATAGTTATTTATAAAAATAATTTAAAAACAATTCAAAAACGGGCAAATAAAGGGTTTGTAGGTCAATCTGATCCAGCTAGGCACAACCGCACAAACTATTTAGACCTGCATAAAACCGACCCCTTTCAACCCCCCTTAATAGTCAACAAGTGACATATTTTTGTTACCTTCGAGACATATTGGACAAATATCCTCATCATTTTGCGATATAGTGTTGAGATTCTTTATAAGTTTTTCGAATGGAGGCATCTCTGGATGGTATTTCTTTGAGCCATCTTCACTTGGTACTGATTCAAAATTGCTTTCACAAAACGGTTCTGGTTCTACCCTTGAACGATTTGATCCTTTTCCATGCCTCACCAAAGATATACCACTGCCACTGCTACTGCTGCTAGAGCCATATGAACCGACTTGTGGTATTGCACTTTGTGAAGAGCTTGCACCTTGATAAGACCAAGACCCGGCTTCAGTCCCTCGTTTTCCAAGAACAGCTTCACACTTGGAAAAAGATACAATCAAGTGTTAAAACCTATTTCCAAAGATAACATGTAAGGAAATGAAATCCAGATTTAGTTGTCTCATCGTCAGTTTTCATTAGTTTATATGTAATAACCAACTTTGGTTCAAATTATATTTTGGGGGTAACCAGCATTTTTGCCTAAGAAAAGGCACTCAACTTTCAAATGTTTTGACTTAAGGTAATGTTAAACATTCTTAACGTTTCAGGTACCACGTTGATGAAAATGATAAAAGTTTGACATACATGACTACATATACCCTCAGAGTGTAAGGATACTTCAAAAAAAAAAAAAGAAAGAAAAGAAAAGAAAAAAGAAAAAAAAGAAGCTGCAGCAGCTTAAGCATAGTCAAAATAACTAATATGTCTAAAAAAATTTAATTGGTGGCTTGTACAGAACAAATAAAATTAGAACGTTGAGGGAAAATTTGAAGTTTAATGGTTTTTCCTTATCAACAGAGATAATCCTGAAACAAAGATTGGATCAAATGGGTTACCTTTGTATGCATCTACCCCTTTATAATTCGTTGATCATCGCATTTATAATTCTAGGTTTACATATCACACACATAAATCCTTAAATAGGCTGATCTACTTAAATAGGATATGCTTGTAGACCAGACCAATATGACAAATGGTTCTTTGTACTGACGAAGCTAAGGACACTTAGGTAAAAGGTTCAGAGGTAATCATTAAAATTGCACTAACAGTTTCAAAGAAAAGAGACCAAGTTTTCAAGATCAGGCTATAGCTTACTTGTTCCTAAGGATAACTCTCATTGTTGCAGTTATCTATACTTTTTTGGGTAACCATGGTTTCCAACATTTTGGCCGAATATTCCATGGGGTTTGAACCCACGGCCACACATATTCAACCGGGTAAAATTATTTATCTATACCTTTCATATACAAAGAGCCAATATGTTGGACCAAAAACCAAACCAAACCAAACACCAAACCTAAATTAAGATTCAGCCACCCATACCTAAACTCATTCCTACCATCTCAAATTCGAAGACATTTAAATTATCACTCAAAAAACACTTCCCCTCATTCCACTTTTTTCAACTTTTCATAAAATTCTCTACCTTTATTCCATTTAATTACCCCCACACACCCACAAACACACACCGTCGGACCACCACTTCAACACCACAAGACCTCTAGCAAGCTACGGTCAGAAAAGATAAATACACACTTTCACACACGAAAAACACACATATTTTTACCGCTGCAACCAGATTTTGTCGCAAACCAAACTTTGTCAAAAACTATACACTGCCGCCACTATGCGGGGTTACTTGGCTAGTGTATCAAATGCATGAATACTATTTTCCCTCGCAAAGTGACCGAGACCTGTAATCAGACATTTGTTTGACCTCTCACCATAAAAATGATACAACGCGTTTATAAATGATCAAACCAATTATTTAAAGCATGCTACAACTACAAGCTGCCAATACCAAGGGACACAGCATATAAATATGGGAATAAATGAAGACTGACCAGCATGGGTTGCAAAAGCCATATCTAAATGACAAGAAATTGAAATTAACTTTATGAATCAAGAAAGTAATTTAAATCTGAGTATTTCAATATGCAATCCATTTTGGTGGAACTAAGTGGACACATCAGATCATATGTCTATAGGATGAAGGTATATTGACAGTGTCACAAAAGTGCACATCCATATCTACACGCTTGTGCAGAGACAAAGTAAGCAATAAAGGGACAGCAAATGCTTATGATAAACAGATTAATGATTTTTTGTCAAATGCACAAACTTTAGTAAAAATAAAGTTAGCATTGACTGAATTCACCAAAGAAAACACAGAAAATCCTGATGACGTACAAGGCAACTTACAAATATGGTTATAGACCTGCAGCAATTAGAAATACGTCAGGATGCATATGGTTATTAGATTTCATACTCTCATCATAAGCATATACACTAAGGGAATATATAGAAACTAGACCTATTAAAAAGATCTCCAGATCCTTATGTCAAATTGCCAATTAGTGATTTAGTTCAAGAAAACAAGCTCTAGTTATATTGAACTAGTGATTTCATTTTTGGCCATATTTCCACCAACAAGAACAACAGAATTCTCATGCTAGATAAGTCAACCAGCAAACACAGCTAAAACTAAAGCAATCTGTACTAGTATAACTTTATGAAGGAATTCTCATCAAAATCACAACTTATAGCAACTAAAACCGAAATAAAACACAACTGTATTATGTCAACACTTCAGACTCATAAAACTGACCTTATTAGTCAAATTATGCAGGAACAAAGCAAAATTATCCTGCGCATTCCTATTAACCACATTACTCGAGCCTTGAACTTGCTCGTTATCATCCGAATCAACACTCTCGTCATCCGGCTCAGCCGCACGAAAACACGAACAGAAAATTCCCATTTAACACTCTACATATCACAATTCAAAATAACCCCATCAACCACAACTCACAACATATAAAAAAAACACCACAAATCAACACTAAGGGCTCGTTTGTTAAGTTTTTTTTTTTTTTTTTTTTTTTTTTTTTTTTTTTTTTTTTTTTTTTAAGTCATGTTTAATTAAGAGATGAGTTAATGCAGTCAACCTCAGTTTATTACTTAATATTTTCAGTCATCTTTCTCTGTTTAGTCACAAACGAACAGTTTTCATATGAATTAATCAATTAAGTTTTTTTCATATTAAGTCAATTAAGTCGAAATCAAACGCCCTCTAAAACACAAATACAACTAATCATATCAAAAGGGTCTAAAAAAGAACCAATTTTTAACAACCCCACATAATCAAACATGATCAAGAAACACATAACAACTCAAATTCACAATCAAGAACAAGATCCAACATAAAAAGCAACCAAATTTAACAAGTCTTGTTACCTTGTAATATACAAAACCGATGAACAATAAGTGATATGAAAAGATTAAAGAATTATGATGATGATGATGGGCTAATATAAATATAAAAAAGAGAGAGAATAATAATACAAGGGTATTATATAAAACAACAGCAGACATTAAAGATAGAATTATTACTCAATATTTATTACTGTATTAATAGTAGTATAATATTATTAAAGTGGGAATTGCTTCAACGTTGAACTGAAAGTGACTTTGTTGTTGTAGTTGTTGTTCTTGTGGAATACTACTCCTTGTTCATTGTTTGGTTCGGAATTTTCGGGATTTTTGTTTTGTTTGGTTGATTTTTTAAAATTTAGTCGTGGGTTGGTTTTGGTAACGTTATTACTACTATTAAGTCAAAGGGTTTACTTTTTTACCATTGCATTTACGGTAATGGCTATATTTGGCGTACAACTTTTTAGAGTTTTTGAGGCGATAAGAGATGATCAATGAGTTTTTTGATTTTTAGTGTTCATTTATCAAAAAAAAAAAAAAAATGAAACAGTGAGCTTTGTTATTTTCTAATAAAGCTCATTTTTCCAATGCTTTTTTAAAAAGCTATGAGCGGTGAGTAATGAGTTGTGTCTATAACTCACAACTCACAGCTACTGTTCACAGCTAGTTTCGCCAAACATAGCCAATATGTTAATTAGGGGTGTTGGGATTTGATTTTTTTGTTTGATAACTTCTCTCGTAATAAGTGTTCATTTTAATTTTTTTATTTAACTTTCATAATAAATATTTTTATTTATTTTATATAATACTTGATTGAAAAATATATGAATAGATTTAGTTTTAAATGTATTTTCAATTGCACAATTTTCATCAAGTATTATATAATACAAATAAAGATATTTATGGTCAAAGTTAAATATGAAAGATTCAAAAAGTTAAAGTGAACTTATGAAACAGAGGGGTGATTTTTTAATGTTTTTTTTTTGAAAGGTGAATTTCAACTTAGAATCGACCACCTTCGCGGACAGCGAAGACCCCATCGCCACCCCGCCAGACTATGTTGTCTGAACCGGGTCCACGCTAATCTCAGGTGGTAACGGGTTTCCCCCGGAAACCGTACTGCCTCCACACAAGTTTACCTTGCTGGAGAAACAGCCGGATGAAAACCGGGCCATGCTCAAGATTCGAACCCCCGCAACGAGTGGCTCAAGGGTTCAAATCCATCATTGCAATATATCTCCGGAACAATATGGTCTACAAGTGGACCACAAGTGAGGACTTCCCGGGTGGTCACCCACCCGATACTACTCCCACTTGTGACTCGCTTAACAAGTTAAACCCCACCCACTAGACCACTAACATCTTAATATGTAAACGAGGTTCTAGACCAATTTGTTTGTAATGCTTAATTTATGAGATATAAACACCCAATATAATTTGATTAGTGTTTTGTCTTATAAACATAGAAGACAAAATATAAATATATATATTTGAAATCTTACTATCTTAGAACAAAACATTTTTTTAGCATTAAATGTACTAAGCTAGTTGAAACTTAAAAATTCATCAATACAAACAATAAAACATCACATACAAGTAATTCAAACACAATTAACACTTAAAACTTGAGTAAATTTAAACAATGCAAATAGTAAAGCTAAAATACAAATGCTAGATTCAACTTTTCCTTGCACATATTCTTTATTAAATATTTAAATGTCACTAACAAAATACAACCCTTCAATGAAAGTTACAATTAAAAGAACTCATTATACAAATCAAGCAAGCTATAAAACACAAAAAACAAACTAAGCAATACTTCACTAAACTTTTGACATTGGTTATTATTCCTAAATAAACAAACTAATCGTTAAAGCTATTGTCAAAAAATTAAAAGATGGTAAATTATTGGCCGAAAAAATTAAATTACAGGATACCCCAACCACATCGCGTTAGATCTGCTGGTTTTATAAATGAAGCTAAGACATCAAATATCGTATGAAAGTTAATAAAAGGAAAACTAAATATCAGTTATGAGTGAGTGTCGTCTGAATATTAGAAGTGGTCCAATAGAACGAGTCAAATATGTTGCATGTCACCCGAAATTTTAGCTATGATTGGCTAATTTATTCTTCGGCTCAGTCTAATACTCTCCCAACCTGAACCATATAATTCATTACGTATGATTTAAAAGTTCCAAACAAAAATTACGTTTGCAAAATTAGAGGGTTTGACAGTGTGCACAATTCTCAGGTTTGTTTGGGCTGAATTTATGGGCTTCGGTTCGGGTTTATTGTTCATGTTTTGTTTCCGAGTTACAGTCAGACGAGATTGAATCTTAGCGTTTGTGTTCGAGTTAATGTCCGTACCCGTGTTCGAGTTTGATCGCAGCTCTTGTTTGGCTTGGAGGTAAATTCTTCAATCGCATTCATGTTTTATTTGTTGATCGTAATATCAATTCGATTCACTTCTGCTCGTCAAATTATTTATGTCTTGAAATGTGTCGTTTAATCACATTTAAAAGCCTACCATTTAAAAAACATGCTTGCTATTGTTCTAATTTGATAATAGATAAATTGAACTCTTTACACTCAAAGACTAATATTTAGTAGTTATAGATTTAATTGTCGAGTCACTCTATTTTGCATACTCAAAATTAAATCTAGACTATCCATTTCATTTTATTAAAAAGACAGTATTTAATATTAAAAAAACATGAATGGACCAAAAATGTAAATTCACTTAAAACTCACTCCAACCACTCCCTCATTATCTGTAGAGGTGTCAAATTTTGCCCAAATTGTAATTAATTTACATTTTTGACACTTTTTACGTTTTTATATGTTTTGAACGTATTTTTATCGTTTTCGTCTATTTCTATACGCTTTCGTAAGTTTTCTTACATTTTTATACGTTTTCGGCCGTTTTCGTCCATTTCCATACGTTTTCGTTCGTTTTCATACGTTTTCGTCCATTTTCGGACTTTTTCGTCCACTTTCATACGTTTCCGTCCGTTTTCATACGTTTTTATACATTTTCGTCAATTTTAATACGTTTTTGTACGTTTTTATACGTTTTCGTCCACTTTCATACTTTTCGTTCGTTTTTGACAATTTTTATACATTCTCATACGTTTATGTCCGTTTTCATATTTTTTTCATGCTTATTATTAAACTTTATTATATTACATGTCTAATATCACTTGTGATATTTTATAAAAATAGTTAATGTCTAATACCACTTTTGATATTTCATAAACAAACATGTATGTTTTTTTTAACCTTTAATATCACTTGAGATATTTCATTGCTCTCTATCTCTCTCTCTCTATCTCTCTCTCTCTCTCTCTCTCTCTCTCTCTCTATATATATATATATATATATATATATATATATATATTATCACCTATGTGTTTTCTAATATTTTTATAATTTTCAGTTACAAGATGGTTTTTGTGCCTTGTAACGCAATGAACAAGCACATATTTTTTTTCTTAAAATGCAATTAATGTTATCTATCACTTGTGATATTATACTGTTAGTAGAAATAAAATGGTTAAAGCCTCATTAGGTGAAATTCTTATTTTGCCAAAAAAAAAATGCTAATTTAATGCAACACTTGTTTGATTTTAAGAATACGCCAAGTTTCTATTTTCATAGTTTGCTTCCTTTTTATTCATTTTGATATTTGTAAAATTAGACTTTGACTACACCAGATCCACCTTCAACTGAGTCGCCTCCAGTAACACTGTCTCCACGGCAACCGTCTCTAGGGTTACCGCCCCCTGGGCAATGCCTACAGATAACGCACTAGTAGAAACTATAGGAACCCATGATGATTAAACTCGTGATGATTAAACGATTTAGGTGTTTTCACACTATTAGAAGCTGTAAACAAATATGATAAAACACACAGTAAATATGATATCATCACAACTTCAAAAAATAAAAAATAAACTTTAACTATGATTATGATTATAAAACAATAACAATGAAATATCACAAGTGATACTATATATGACATATGATAAAACTTAACCAGTAAACATAAAACCTATCAAATAAACAAAATATCACAATGTACAACAAATATCACAAGTGATAATGCACATATACAGTTCAAAGCAAGCACATGAATATCACAAGCGATATTACACATATACAATTCAACAATACAAAGGAAACTAAATGCAAAGTACAAAGATATTACAAACAAAAACCACATGACCCATCAGGTGCATTCCTACCAAAGTAGCAGCAATACCAACTGGACCCATGACCTTTAAACCAAAACAGCCCATTATCGAACTACAGAAGAGATAAAAACAAAATGAATAACTGCAGCCATGTTTTGAGCCACTTAACCAAACACTCATGAAAGAAATTTGGTGCTGACCGACTGTCCCAAACACCTATAATTGCAGACCCCGCTGTCCCAAACACCCATATAACTAGAAGACCCGCTGACCCAAACACCCATATATTGTAGACCCACTCCACTTAAAATACTATATTCTTACCTCGAAATTTTTAGGAGCTCGAAGAAAATGGCAACCTATAACATAATCTTTACTTTACTTTTTTTTTTTTTTTTTTTTTTTTTTTATTTTATTTTTAAGGAGGTCGAAGAAAATATGATAAACCATTAAAAATTCTATACCGTACAAGAATGGGTCACATAAGATAAATCTTTTATCACCTACAGCCGTATTATACATGTAAGATACGGGAATGATCAAATAATGAAGTTATAGCAGTTAAAGAAATCAATAGTACCACAACAGTTGCAATGGAGCCCAGCTAAACGGTTGCAAATGGAGCCCGGCTAAATCCATCTCCAAGTCTATCAACAATTTGATCTTCTGTAGCCCGTTTATTAGCAAAACATCAAACAAGAACCGCGTTACCAACTCCACATTCAAAAGTAAGCTGAGATGAGAATATTAAAATTAGAACTTTACTACTAACAGAAAGGACAACAGAAAGTTGGGACATTAAGTTACCACTTACCCAAACAAGGCTCACAGCCATTAAGCACACAAATGTAAAGTAGTTTTTCCTCCCTACACAATTATTCAACCACTGCACAACACATGTAATAAAGTAAATTAGATTGAAATTACATATATTACCAACAAAGATGCGGCAGCTGGTGTTGATAACAATCACATTAGAACATATGCATTCAGAGTCCTTGATTTTTATTATTTTTCTATTATTTATTATTATTTTTTTTAATTTAGCTGTATGACAAATTACCAATAAATATATCCATTTCCTCACATAAATGGTTTCAACTTGACCCCTACTAGTTAACAGTAGTGACCCTTTGCATTAAGTGACAATAATAAGTTTCAATTCTCAAAAAAGTATTTCTGATTCTAATTATTTAAGGTCAGAACAGTGAGATTTGAAGACGCATGTAACCATTTTGATATAATAAAGTGACTTTTGAGTTCAAGTTAAACTTAACTGGATATCCCTATAGAGCTAAATCCAAATATGTTAAATGGTGCCAAACTGGAATATCGAACTTACCCTACAATGATAATCGAACCCGTCAACACATTTATCATAGCTTCTGCAATGTTTGCTAAACTTATGAACCTGCAAGAACCGGATAGAAAATTAAGTTTACTAAAGTTCCAATTTCGACAATTATATCTCGGGCAAATATGGTGTCTTGTCTAGGAAATGGAAGATGCTCAAGCAAAAGGCGTATCAAAGTAACCTTTGGAGGTGCCAAATGTTTGACCGTTTACTTATGTGTGATCTATTTGGGTTATGTTTCATCTCTGATATATAAGAAGGTACAATGGTCAATGGATAATGTCATTAGGAGAATACCTCTTCATTGCACAATATGCAGAATAAGGCTTCTTCTCCTCCACCTTGTTGCATCTCTTCATCATTTCAGCAATCTTCTTTGACAATACAACCAAAAAAGATCCCTCCAACTTATGAGCAACAACCACCCGAACTACCATTATCATATACTTCTACACTTCCATACCCAGACCTGTTCTGGTCTCCAATAGAATACGCGTTTCCTGACACTTTAAAATGACTGAAAATTTGTTAACCATAGTTCCTTGTTACAAACAAGTAACTAGACTATTTCACGGGATTGAATTACTAACCAGGAACTTTTGTACCATTATGTGATCTATTTGGTGATGGTCTTCCTGGTTCAATTAAGATGTCGGGATCAGCAGGGTCAATAGTCGTGCATCTTACATATAGGATAAATACGCTCAGAGCTTATTACACAACAACATCCAAATAAACTATTAGTTAACACTAAATACCGGTGCATGCTATGCACATAGGTAATGGTTACAGTGACATTTTCTACCCATTAGTTTATAAATGGGTGATTTGGGTAATGCTTTATTGTTGATGAGTCAAACATGTAAAATAAAAAGGTAGTTTGAAACATGCTACATCATTTTATATGGGAATATTGTAACATTTGTAATCATGTTTCACACTCTAAATGTTTACTACAATTTATAAACTTTGAGTGAAAATCCTATAAACCGGCTACTATCAAAAGTAACACACTGGAACCTGTTTCATCTGTTACCCTATCCACTAGTTTTGCCAACTGTAATAAGCACAAAATAATTATTTACCAAGAAGGAATAAACAACGATTGTGACATGTTCATAAATATCCTTCCAAGAAAAGGAGAGAAAAAAGCGTATAAGGTAACAGACAACAAAAAATATACCGTAATAGCCACAACATGTACATATGGGAGGAAAAAAGTAAGATGCCAACCTCATAAATAAAATTTTAAACTGATACTCTATTTTGGCCGACTGATTATAATTATTATCTAGGGTCTCAAATTTAAGAGATAATACTCAAGCTTCATATCCTAGCTTTTGAACTTCATCATCTAGATCTTTTGTACAAAAGTATATGACTATTTAAATTCCAAAGTAATTTATATATACTAATTAACAGGCAACCAAAATGTATATTGCAATTAGACAAAAGTAACAATTTGTGTCTAAACAAAATGTTTACTCATATTGTTAATGAGGAAAAGTAACAAACACCTGGTGCTCATATTAGAAAACCATTGCAAATATAAAACTTTGAGAACATATTTTATACCACTATTTACCCAATTGGAGGTTACAATGAAAAAATACACATTGTGAAACACAAAAGTACATGAAAATAAACATAATCATTGGAGCAGAAGAAAACTAAAATCAAGGAAAACTAGATACCATTGCAACAACAAAAAGACCAAAATCAATTACCTTTTGCAGAGTATGATGCTGGTATGACAAAAATCGATTACCCTATTTGTGTGCAATAGGTGCGAATCAAAAATTGATCACGATTATCGTGAAGTAATGATCGGTAATAGTGGATCGGGAGCAATTGATTTTTGGAGGGAACATGTTGGGACACATACTAAATGTGTGAAAAATAATGAAGCAAATGAAAAAGAAAAAAAGAAAAAAACACTTTAGATAGAAAATAGGTTTCTATGATTAAATTTTAGATTAATTCCTACTATTAGATCAAACTAAATGTATGTTGGGGATTAGTCCCCCAGTAAGCATCAAAATAAGAGTAAGCAATTAAATTTTTCTCTTAAATTATGTATAATGAAATCGAACAAAATATAGATAGAGGCATGGATTGGCTTCTCGGCAAAAAGTTTTGGTTAAGAAGATTTATGTTACGCTCCTAAATGATCATATGATTTTACACAGATAGCATCTATTATAATTCTTCCCTCACCTTTTTTGAGAAAACTGCAAAAAATGTCCTTGTAGTTTCTTGAATTCGCATGTTTTGTCACTATTTTTTTAAAATTATGCCATTATTGTTCACTTTTTTATGCAAATTGTGTCCCTCGACCTAACGATCGTTAAAAAATCTCGTTAGTTACTATTCCAACTCAGGTATTTTAATCATTCCACTGTTCAAAGGGACATAATTTGCAACTTATATATTAACTTTAACACATTTTGGACAAACTCATTTAGATCAAAATATATGCACACACTTACACACACATAAGAACACAAATAAAAAACACATACAAATCAAACACAACTAGCAAATCAAACAAACACAGAAATCAAACACACCCAACAAATCAAACACACACATACACACACAAAATATTTAGATCTTAGTTTAACTAATTCCTTTTTGATTTGTTCCTTGTTTATGCAGTCGACCAATAGACGATCCCGTAAATTACCAATTTTTTATTTAATTTTATTATTTGCTATAGTTTTTAGGATTGACATTGTTACTGCTATGGGTAAAATAAGGGAATGGGTGAAATGGGTTTATATCGTAAGTCGCCAAGGTGTATTTTTGGTGCAAAACCTTGGCTACCACTTATGACAAGAGAAATTCCTTTGTTCTCGTTTGTTGATATGCTTGCTTATAACTGTTAGATTATGGACATTATTTTAGTAGTCGTATGTTAGGATCGAACTCGAGATCACGGGATTGCACACAATACGTATGAAGAGAAAAAGAAATAATTATTTATAAATGTTATAAGTAATTATTAATAAACACAAAACTAGTAATAGTAATTAGTATTTAATGATAAATGACTAATGACCTATTAAACGAAGATTAGGAAAGTAATACTAAGGAAATTTTGGAAACAAGAGAAGGTTCCGGAATCCCCTAGGGGACCCAAACCGATCGGCCAAGGGGGGTTATCCCACCTCCTTTGTGCCTTGAGCTCCAAGTATTCATTAGTATATAAACAAACCCAAGATGCATGTTTTTCTTATAACTTGTACACACACATCTTGGTGTTTTTCTCTCCTCTTCTTTGTTCTAGTCGATCCATCAAACAATCCCACAAGGGATTTGATTTTATTGATCAAACTAAGTTTTGTGTTTAATTTACTTGCATAAACTTTTTCTTGAATTAGTACGTGTGTACAAGAACGTGATTCAAACACACTATTGTTTGATTCTTGGATTGAATTACAAAAGAGGTAAGGGGTAATTTTTATAATCCACATAAACCCTAATTAGGGTTCTTGATTTGAAGATTGCAATTGATTCTTGTTCGGGCTAGAATCACAAAGGTATGTTTACTATTTATATTTGATTAATTAATTACATGTTATATGATCTTGTTATAATTGCTTCCGCTATGCTCACTTGATGTGTTTGGTTTATAATATATGAATGTCATGATATCATAATTCCAACAGTGGCATCTAGAGCCGTTATAATGTGTAATTAATTATCGAAACGCATAAAAATTGGATCTTGATTCGTTTAGTTACATGTTTTTAGGGTTTGTTAGAATCCTAACCCTAATTTTTTTTGGGTCGATTTGACCCTTAAGGGTTTTAGGGTTTGTGGTTTTTGATTTTTAATATGATTAGAAACCCTAGGATGTCATGTAATTTGTTATGCGTTTTAGTAAAGGATCTTGGTGCAATATGTTAATTGTTAAGCTAAATCCATGAAAAAGTGCATATATGCATGGATTTTTATATTATGTGATAATTTAAATGGTTTAAATTGTTTATATGAATTAATGGTTAAGTTATATCGAAACATGTAAATTCATTAATAGATGTCGAATTGGGGAAGACTCCAATATTAAGTAATCAATTATGTGCTATGTGGTATTTATTTAATTTTGGCTTACGCAATCGATGTATCGATGCATGTGGCTCTTTTTCCTAGAAAAAGATAGCTTTAATTGAATTAATACGTTGTACACCTAGATTTGATTATTAATAGGACTATTGAATAAGATTTGCATGTGGCTACATGTTTTATACATATTTAATTGTTATGATTATGTATATTTGTTTATTTAGTTGTTTTATTTTTATTGTACATTACTTGTTTTTGTTTATTAATTGTGTTAGACATGTTTATAAACGAAAAGAGTAATTTTTTAATAGAAAAATAATACGGACTAAATAATGGTGAAATTGTTTTGGTTTTTAAGAGTTTAAATTTCAAAGAATTGGTTGATTGATGTTTTTGTACGTAATGGTTAACTAGGCCCGACCGAAGTTTACACACTACAAGATGGGTATAAGGATGGCTTCGCATTAAATTGTGGCCTTAGATAGACAACATTCTGTCTTAACGCTCGTTTGTGTGTAAATTAGACTTACCGAACAACCATTACATGTACACTGTCATCTTAAGGGTGAATTAACCACAATTCCACAATGATTATCCGAAACACTAAGCTTTCGGGCTTATGCAAAAGTACGATATAGTGGACGATAATTGCTAGTAATTCTTTAATTGGTGAACCCGATACCTCAATCAAAACTTTGTTATTTTATTCTTAGCAAATTGGTAATAAAAATGTTTTGTAAAACCAATGTTATGAAGTTGTATGCATGCTTCTTCATACATTATTTTGATTACACGTCAAAATTTAATACCCTTATAAAATTAAGTCGAATGCCATCTAATTAAGAACACTTGAAGTTGTAATTTACGTCATGTGAGAACTTGGCGAGATTGCAATGGAGAGGTAAATTTCATGAATTCATTGCTAGCAGATCAATTGATGTGATGGATTTGTGAGTTTACAGTTTTTAAGTTAGAAGACTTAAATTGAGTAGGAAGTGAGATCTTGGACTCAAGGCATTAAGATGGGGATCAAACATGCTTACATTACAAAAGTTTTGTGATTGTAAATCCCATAAATCTAGGAATTGCAATATGATATTGGCAATTATTGTTCAACAATTACCTTATTGAATACTATTATTACTAGCAGATCAACTGATGTAATGGTACTATGTCAATTAGGATCCTAGCTTTAAGGAAATACTATGGTTTATATGAATATTTACCAATGGGTATATTATTTTCTTAAAGATCTAATTATCGAAAATACTAAAATTGAATTTTGTAATTTGTTTTAATGTATTAATGCAACGTTCAAACCGTAAACGTATTTTGAGCTTTGGTAAATTGATCTAGTTCTGTTTTCAAACAAATGTTTGATTAAGAAATATTTACTTAAAAGACAAAAGAAGTCTCTTTTCTATGAAGGAAGAGTGAGACACAATCCTATTCATTTTCATGAATGAGAAAGGATAATAGGAATATTAGATATGTCTAAATTCTAATATATAACTCATAGCAAATTTTTTAATAGTTAAGAAAATTGCGAATATTTTTCATAGGGATTTTATCATCCTCATTCGGTGATCAAGTTCTTAGTAACAAATATGATATTTGGTTAACAGAAAATTATGTATGACATTTTATGAGTTATTATAATTAGAAGCTAGACTAATTACTGCAAAATGTTTAAAGACAAACTAGTTGTTTTGACTATTTTAAATGTACTACATACATTGAAAAATGGTAGACCTGTTAAGAAAGAAATTGCATGCCCAATTTTTCAAGTTAATAGCATTTGGTGGATAGTCCATCATTCACGTAGTAGAATACACTCTTTAGTGCATAAGTAATTGTTACGTATGGACATTTAAAGGTGTAGGAAAGTTAAAAGCACAATATTTGTTTTCACTGGATATGAAACATTTACAATGTTGTCAAATTCAGTGGGAGTATTGTGTACTTATTACTGAATAAGGAATTATTGTAATGATCTTTAATTCAGTGGGAGTTACAAGCTTTGACATCTTGGTAGCTAAAGATAATTACTTTTCAAGTGTAGACACTCATACTTTTAAGGATAAGTATTGTACGTTTTCTTACTAGACATTGTTGTTCTACATCTACTTGTTATGCGAAAATATATGACACAATCATATTGATCACATAAACAAATGCATGGCGTGTTGTTTATCAACTATATGAGGTTGTTCCATGCACAAGCGGGAGAAATGTTATCTTTAATGTGTGCAAGAAACAACTCATAAAGATATGATTTAATGGATTCTCTTGACTACAAGGTAAGAGAATAATGTTCTAATATGAATTATACTAAGATAATTCTAGAAACACTTGGTGTTACAATTTATGTTATGTGAGAGCTTAGCTAGATTGCAACAACAAGGTGAATTTCATATTTCATTACTAGCAGATCAACTGATGTAATTGAACTATGAGAATTTGTAGTTTCTAAATTAGAATAATGTTCTAAGATGAGTTATACTAAGCTAATTTTAGAAACACTTGGTGTTACAATTTATGTTATGTGAGAGCTTAGCTAGATTGCAACAACAAGGTGAATTTCATATTTCATTACTAGCAGATCAACTGATGTAATTGAACTATAAGAATTTACAGTTTATAAATTAGATACCTATTAGAACATGTGTCAATATGATATCAAGACTACTTTAATTAATATATTTATGAATTCAATGAATGACATAAATTAATTAAGTAATCTAATGCTACTTCAATATGAATATTTATGTGTTCTTTGAATGACATAAATAAATAAAGAAATAATGTTATTTACATTATTATGAAGTAATAAATTAACTTGAAATTACTATTGAAACCAAAAGATGGTGTTCATAATTACTTTAGTTAAACATGTTTATGTTTCATTGTAAAGATATAAACATAAAGTCTTTTAATTGTTACAAGACTTATAATAAAGTAAGACGTTATTTTGTTGTGTTTTTTAATTAAGACATATACATGAAGTTATTAAATTGTTAAATAACTTATAACGTATAGTGGGATTATAACAGTTTATGTTTTCTTGTAAAGACATGGACATGAAGTGACTTTGTAAAAAGAACTTGTGTTATAAAGCATGTAATTGACTTGAAAATCATTATACCATTAAAATGTATTAGTTGGTAAATAGACAAGTCAAAACGAATATGGTTATCTTAAATATTGTTAGATTGTCTTGTAATATTGATACTAATGAAATACCAAATATTTATGGTATGTTCAGTTAAGAAAATCAAACTCTTGTTAAATTCTTTGATTAAAGATAACCATGACTTCTTTTCTTCCAAAAGTTTTCAAGGTTAGAATGTTGAGTATGACTTGGACATATTTAATAAAACTCCAACATAGAAGATTAATAAGACATTATCATATGATGGAATGTGATGAATCACATTAAGTCTTAAATTGAAGTTCTAAATTTGTTTAACTGCTTACGAAGAGGTTATTAACAAAGTAAAGTCAGGAACTGTCAATAAGTATTTGTAATATCCCAAAAGAGAACATTGTATTGTTGCTTTATTTGCTAAGAATTTAAAGATAGTCTTTAAATTGTTAAAAGCAAGTGGGAGTTTTGATCTTTAAAAGATAAAATTACAAGATACATAATCTTCTAAAATACACTAGTAAATATCATGATGAAGTTTGACATTTGAATGTTAAATCTCAGCATGATAATAAAGTTTGACATTTAAATGTTAAATACCGAGATGATGGAATTATCATTCATAGAATAGTAATATATCTCAGATATCATTCATAGAATAGTAATATATCATTCATAGAATAGTAATAAAATTACAAGATACATAATCTTCTAAAATACACTAGTAAATATCATGATGAAGTTTGACATTTGAATGTTAAATCTCAGCATGATAATAAAGTTTGACATTTAAATGTTAAATATCGAGATGCTGGAATTATCATTCATATAATAGTAATATATCTCAGATATTTGATTAATATGCTGAGAGCTATGATTTACAGGATTATTGTAAACCCGATAATCATTATGATACATTACCAAATATGAAATTGGGTAAAGTATTAATGATATGAATGATTAAGATGCTGTCCATAAAGATAATCATTTTTAGAAATGTGGTTTATCTTAATAGTTAGACTAGAAAATGAAGATGAGTTTCTTCAAAGATTAGGTAACTCTTGTGGTTTAAATCTTTGTATAGAAATCATATGGACAATATTGTGCACGTATTTAATGTATGTTTTATGACAAGATTATTAATCACACTTAATCAATTAATTGTGATTGAATATTCTTTTCTAAATACATTAAATATATATAAAGATTATGATTGTCATATTTATGAAATTGACAATAGAATATCAAAACTCTTTATTGAGTGATTACTTAAGCGAGGACGATAAGTAATTAAAAGGAGTTTATGAATTTAAATAAATCTTTGGAAGTGTACAAAGTGCAATAATTCATGGATGGATAAATGCATGCATCTAGAAGATTACTCTTATGTTTAATTATTAAATTCATGTTTTGATTTATAATTGAAATAAGATAATTTCTAAGTATTCCTAAAAGCTAGTGGGAGTATTATGTTTAATTTCTTAAATCATATATGTTGTAGAACATATGAAAAGTAATATTCCATATAAGTAAATGTTAAGTCTTAGAATGAAATGAAATTTTACTTGTAAGATTTAGGAAATAAGACATATAACCTTGGAATGAATGTTTATTGTTGAAACATGTGTGGTAAATGAATCTAATATAACATGATATATTATTTAGAATGTCTAAATAGATATGTATGACATGAATAAAATCTAAGTATGACTCATAGATTTTTCATGTATATCATGTTTTGTTGTATCATACTTGATTACAAGATGATTTGGCAATATTAATATCTAATTAAAAGTTATTAGATAACTTGTGTAATATTCTAAAAAGAATATGTTTGATTATAGAATTACATCCTAAATCTGGAAAAGCTTCCAAATTCTATTGACGAACAATTTTTTCAATTGTTGCGATAATTGTCATAGCCAACAAACTCGAAAGTTTGAAGGGCATCAAACATTACACAATAGATATTATGGTTTACGGAAAGTTTTAATAGCATATTCTATTGACGAACAATTTTTTCAATTGTTGCGATAATTGTCATAGCCAACAAACTCGAAAGTTTGAAGGGCATCAAACATTACACAATAGATATTATGGTTTACGGAAAGTTTTAATAGCATATTGTTGTTTGCATACAATGATGCTAATAAAATTGAGATGACACTCAATACTGGTTATGGTAAGGATTTCATCCTTGGCTATTACTAGTTATGCTTACTAAAAGCATAGTTGCATTATACATTAAGAGAATAAGAATACTTTAAACTTTAAAATGTTTGGAAGTTTAATTATCATAAATTGGTGGTTAAGGATGTCACACATTTTATGAAATATTATATGGCATTGTCAAAATAGTTGAGTATGTACATACAAGAACTTCACTAGTTGAATTCTTGAAATAAGTATTCTTAAAATTCCGATAGATCAAAGTTGGATGATTTATGTTTTGTCAACAAGTAGGAATGTCATTACTTGAGACATAATTCATCAACAAGTTATCATGCATTCATCTATTTAGTATTTGGATAAGGGATGTTAAACAATTATTATAATAAATTTAAATACATGATATGTTTAATTTATAATAAATTGTATCCTATATTTGTATGTTTAATCCATGAATAAACGTTATTTTAAATTGTCCATTGTCAGTTAATAATATGGGAATATTATTAAATCAAGACAAATCTGATGGTTGGTATAATATACTTAAAGTATGTTGATGCGTAATCATGGCATTTCAGATGATATTCAACGATACCGAATATAGGACTTATCCCAACTACATGATGTTACTTTATGGATTTTGTTATTAAGTAAATCATGAGAAGTTATCCTCAGACTTGAGATGCAAGATAAGTGTCATGAATGTAGTACATTTTTGTGGAACAACTTAAAGCTATACGTAACTGGTAGTCATAAGGGTTGTTTTCGGAAGTGTTACAAAGTTTGTGGGTTTTGCTTGTAGTCAAGATAGAATTTGTTCCTTCAAATTTATATTTGGAGTTTAATACTGCTGGGCCCCACGTAGGGTTGGTAAGATGTATGTGTGGCCACACCCAAGATCTCCCCTGAATATGTTCAGAAGATTTGGTAATCTTGATCAATCACAAACAACGAGAAACCGAATGGTTAATTAAGGAATGACTTTAATCCATATCCTTATTAACATGGTATTAGAAACAAAAGGATAATAATAATGAGAAATCATTATAAGGTTTTTCCAGTCTTACTCGAGATCGTACTAGAGGCATCGGCGTGTTGCAAGACGCTAACCGATGTGATTACACTATTAAAATATGTCCAAGTGGGAGCTGTTAGATTATGGACATTATTTTAGTAGTCGTATGTTAGGATCGAACTCGAGATCACGGGATTGCACACAATACGTATGAAGAGAAAAAGAAATAATTATTTATAAATGTTATATGTAATTATTAATAAACACAAAACTAGTACTAGTAATTAGTATTTAATGATAAATGACTAATGACCTATTAAACGAAGATTAGGAAAGTAATACTAAGGAAATTTTGGAAACAAGAGAAGGTTCCGGAATCCCCTAGGGGACCCAAACCGATCGGCCAAGGGGGATTTTCCCACCTCCTTTGTGCCTTGAGCTCCAAGTATTCATTAGTATATAAACAAACCCAAGATGCATGTTTTTCTCATAACTTGTACACACATCTTGGTTTTTTTTCTCCTCTTCTTTGTTCTAGTCGATCCATCAAACAATCCCATAAGGGATTTGATTTTATTGATCAAACTAAGTTTTGTGTTTAATTTACTTGCATAAACTTTTTCTTGAATTAGTTCGTGTGTACAAGAACGTGATTCAAACACACAATTGTTTGATTCTTGGATTGAATTACAAAAGAGGTAAGGGGTAATTCTTATAATCCACATAAACCCTAATTAGGGTTCTTGATTTGAAGATTGCAATTGATTCTTGTTCGGGCTAGAATCACAAAGGTATGTTTACTATTTATATTTGATTAATTAATTACATGTTATATGATATTGTTATAATTGTGTAACACCCCCAAAATTTGATACAGCGGAAGACTCAACAAGCTTTCGGGGTGCTACGGGGATTGGTATCCAATACAAGACAATATAGAATGAGATAAAGTAAACATAATAAAAACACAACCAAAACGGGGTTTTAAGGTTTACATTTATCCCAACATCATTCAGAGTCAGGCCCAAAATAAAATAACAATAGGTCCAAATTTAATTATCAGAGTTTAGAAAAATAGATCCATGAACCGTGAGCCTTGGCCGAGCCTTCCAATCCAAGCATGCACCCCAACACTTAATTACCTGAGAAAACGTGCTAAAAGTCAGCTTTCGCTGGTGAGATCATAGGTTTAAATTCAACTAACAATATAGCGGACATATACGCAAAACGCTTGCTAGCTAGACTAAGGATTCGCTAAAAGTCTGCGGATACCCTCCGCTTCAACATAACACACGGATACCCTTCCGTACTAACATAACACACGGATACCCTTCCGTACTAACATAACACACGGATACCCTTCCGTACTAACATAGATATTCGGGTAACCCCCGCAATACCAATAATAACTCGGATAACCTCCGGAATATTAATAACCTATAGGTGCACACTATAGTATCTAAATAAGTCAACCTTGAATAGTACACACAACATATATGCGACTAAAGCTGACAATTCCAAATAACCAAATAAGCCAACCTTGAATAGTACACACAACATATATGTGACTAAAGCTGACAATCCACCAATAACCAAATAAGCCAACCTTGAATAGTACACACGACATGTGTGACTAAAGCTGACAATAGATCCTAGTCCATACGCATAGCAAGTTTTAGAAAGAATATAGAAGCGATAATAGTCCACATAAATAATTTGCACGTTTCTCACCCCAAGCATTGAAAACATAGTTCAAGAGTAAAAAGTGGGGCTATGACTCACCTCAAGTCCAGAAAATAGCAAGACGAGGTAGGTAGAAATAAGATGTATGATAACTCACGAAACAGCAACTACGGACTTGGCACGACCTAACAATATTAACTCTTTCAGAAATCATTTCCTCAAATATATAATATTCCCAAACCCGGACGAGAATCCGTTTTATTTCCGAAAATTCATTTCGTATTAGTTTGGTGTATTTGCGTTTGGTATCCATATGGGTGGTGGGTCGACTCAAAACAAACCAATAAGATCACATATAGAAAGATAAATAAACTATGGATCTAATATTAGCCCAATATATCATTTAAATAAATCGTCAAAGTTTACCAAATCCGTCGATTTGATAATCCTCATATTTATTTACGTAACATACCGTTCCAAGATTACACCCAACCTAAGGCACATAGCACATAATTACTATATAGTATATATCATAGTTTAATAAATTCCTCATATATATCGTCAAATTGGCCAGATTTCCCGATATATACACTCGCAATCTATTACACTTTACATATACTACAACCTCCTACGACGCCCACTAATATATTCATTTCGTATAGCCAAATAACCCGGCTCAACCTTACGGTTAAGTGGTTATTTAATTATAGAAAACGTCTATATTAGTCGTCATATATCCGTGACAACACAAACGTCACAAATAATAACTTACCTGGACCCGAGCGACAACAATTTCGCCTAACTCAATAAGTTTATCCGTTATATATCCAAAACGACATTTTATTAACGTTTCATAGTTGTCGGGAGTTTCCCGTTTTATATCACAATTTTTATAATAATAATACGTTTAATAATATTACGCCACTTTCGTAGCCTAATATATATCCAATCGTATTATTTATAATACGACTCGTGATTATTATTATTATCAATATACGCGTTTATATAGTTATATATACGTTATTCACGTATATACTTTCATATAAACGTTCATATTATCAATAATTATTATTACGAGTTTTATTATTCTCGTTTCAATTTTAATAGTTATTGAGTTATACGAAATGGTCATATGTCCGAGTCATGACTCTCGGCTCATTGTCCAAGTCCAATAATAAGCAAAAGTCATAAATAATAAATCTCCGTCCAATCACAATCTCAAACCACGGGCTACAACAATAGGGTCCGACTACGGCACCCGACTAACCTATCTTCGTCAATCTAACGACCGTCTCACAATCGGTCCCCAATCACTCTCGTCAACAACTCCTCAATTACCAATAATCATAACCAATGTCAAGACCACAATGGTCTCGACCCAACCAAAAGTGTTCGGCCGATAAAGAAATACCACAACAATATAACAAATAGTTCACAATATTCAAATAATAACATTAACAAAGTTAATGTGTGGGTCGGTTTACCAAGCCGACCCGAGCCCTCGACTCACTTGAGTCTCGGCTCCGAACCGTGAGTCACTAGGACTCGAACCAAACACACAAGTATCATATAGCTCACAAGAGCCTAACCAAGTAATCATATGACCCATTCGACCCAATGGTCAAATCGACAACAAGAAAATAATACACGGCTCAAGGCCGCGACCCACAAGGGTCGAACCACAATAATATCTACGAGCCCAAGGCTCGAACCACACTCAACGAGAACCCCCATGAGGGTCTCGGCATAGCCATACGAGCAACAAATGAAACCCCGAGACCACAAGGGCCTCGGTTAGCTCGGATCGAGGACATAACACCCTCGACAACAACCAATCAAACATCACCAAAGAACCAAAGCCACACAAAGGGCTCGAATCAAAAATAAGCCGAGAGCTTTGCTCTCGGTTCCGAGTCATCCATACCCAAAACCATGAAAACCCGGATACCAAACTAACTTTTAATCACAAAAACATCATTCCCATCAAAGATTAGTTCGATTCTCGACAATATAATCCGTGTAGCCACGGATAAAAGCTAAATCGTGGCTCCCAAAACCCAAAAATGTCTCCTTCTCACCTTCTTAGACCTCCAAATGCACGGATCTAGAAAAGTTATTAAAATTCGAACGGATTGTTATAAATTTGATGGTGTTAACGATGGTTCTAGGGTGAGTATCTTATATCAAATGAAAGAGGGGGAAGAGAGGAATAAAATGGTGGTATTTGTTTTGTTGGGTGGTCGATAAGGCGGCGGTGGTGGCCGGATATAGTGATCGGCGGCTAGGTTAAGATGTGGGGAAGAGATGGATGAATTTTGAGAGAGAGAGAGGAAATAAGTGTGGGTTTGTGTGTGTGTGTGTGATAACCGAACCAACACACACCTTTATTTCTTTTTATTATTTTTTTTATAAAAGTTAATAATAATAATAATAATAATAATAATAATAATAATAATAATAATAATAATAATAATAATAATAATAATAATAGTAATAATAATAATATTATTACGGTTGAGCGGGTAACGCGGGTAATTGTAAAAACATGTGGCCCGAACCCGAACTCATTTTAAAACTTCAATATCACTCGAGAACATCTTGTAAATAATTAAAAATATAACCGGACTCGTTAAGACGAATCATAATCTGTCGTTAGGTAATCCTAGTGCCAAAGTCAACGTAGTACCAAGTGAGAATTCAAATATACATCACCGATCATTAAATCAAAAATGAATTATGAACATAATTCACGAATTCCATAACGTCATTAATTAAAAATATCCATGAAATAGGTCTTACAAGTTCGTTGTGAAATGAAAATTTCAAATAAAAATTATAAACGAACTTAAATCGTAATGCGGGTTTTTAAAATAGCTCCCTAAACTGCCGGTTGTCACATCCTCCCCGTCTCAGAAGGAAACCCGTCCCGGGTTTCACTCGGAAAAATTCATCTACGAAGTGAAAAGCTTCGGATATCTCTTCCTGAACTCGTCCTCACGTTCCCACGTAAATTCTGGTCCATGTCGGGAATTCCAACGAACCTTGACGAGCGGAATGCGACTTCGCTTGAGTCGTTTAACTTCACGATCTAAAATCTCAATCGGTTCTTCCACGAAGTTCAGTTTCTCATCAACACGAATATCCCTCATTGGAATGACGGGCATTTCATCAGAAAGACATTTCTTTAGATTTGATGCGTGGGAATCGCACCTTGCTTTACCTCTCGAGGGATCTCGAGAAGCTTACAACCCCCACCAGGCAGTGTACCTGATCGTTGTAGTATAGTATAGTGACAAGTACCGGGGGATTGATCGTTCAGCTTAGGAATAGTGTCGCTAGGATTAGAAAACCTAATTAATAGTTCTAGAGGTGAAAGATGATTATTTTTGTATTTTTTTATTTTTATGAAAGCAAGTAAAATCTCGGGTTTTGGAAGAGTGGGCGGAATTAGTTGCTATTCAACTAACCCAAAGCTAAGATGCAATCAAAATAAAATAATAAAAATGAAATTAAACTAAATTAAACTAAGGTTGTGAGCAGTAATTGGAGAAATTGTGTTTACTTAGACTTCATTACTCCCTAGATATCTTTTACATGTTAATTACTTGTTACACTTGTATGAATGACGGGTTGTATTCCTTAATACCATTCGTGGGGTGGCATACATAACTCCCCAACTCTATGAGCTCTTATCTCCTCCTACACCATGACCCAGCACAACTATAGGGATTGTAAACAGTGGCTCATGCATTAAATACAACCAATAAAGACCTAGTACGCCTCGGTTCATGTTTCTTAAGACGTTCAAGCATGTTACCATTTGGAGATCTGCCAGTTTTCTTAAGCCTAACATATAAATCATTCATTCAAAACAAGAATAGACAAGTAATCAACACATAATCAACATCTAGGTTTCATTAGATCTAAGCAAACACAAGAGAGATCTAGCCTAGCATAATGGAATTGAGACAAGAACAAGAGATAAACAACCAACACATAGACATATTGATTGAATTGAAAGTACACTTATCTCAATTACAATGCAAGGTCTCAAGGGTTTGGAACCCTTGAAAAACCTATGAAAGAGGCACCAAAATCGTCTTTAGGGTTTCACCAAAACTTCTCTCTCTTTATGAAAAAACTAGAAAACTATATATAGGAAAAACAGTCTGACGGCGTCAAGAGTTAATTCTGACGCCGTCACCTCGCCGCCATAAACTTCCTCGGACGGCCTTGATCCACTTATGACGGCCTATGTGACGCCGTCACCACCCACGGTAAATTATTCTTGGCCACTTTGACGCCGTCACCAGTTCGTCTGACGCCGTCACCACCTTCGATATTTAATTCTTCATGTCTGACGCCGTCAAGCTTTTGGTCTTGACGCCATCACCTTGTATTTTCAGCTTGGATTTTTGGTACTTTGCCGTTTTCTTCACTTTATGCTCCAAAAACGTCCAAAATAACCTCTTTTCCAGAATTCACTCTCCAAACACCTAAAATCACAAAAGGAACGATTTAGGGCAATATTTGATCAAATAAAGTCGGATTCGGGCTTAAATGACCCCCTAAAAACGGATCATTTTTCGCCTCATCATATACCCTTACACTTGAGATTTGCTTGTCCTCAAGCAAATGAGCTTTTATTCTACTCAAAAGACAAGTTAGGGGTCATTTAACACTAATATAAAAGTAATTACAACAAATAATCGTTCCACTAAAGACCAATAGACAAGCACGGAGGTCATACATAAGCACCTCACAAATAGTGTTTAGATACTCACATCTCTCGGGTGTAATAAAGTAATATAACATTATGGAAATGGAAGATATCTCTCACTACCTGTCATAACAAAATAGATTACCATAGGCTTGGGAAAGGATCAAACCTCCACCACATGGCGTAAGCACCTAGGATAAACTATCAAAGAGGTCTTTTTAAAGGGTTGTAACGTTAGGTGTAGGGATATGAATTACATGGTTTTGTTGGATAAAGGAAGTTTTACTGGTGGCGAGTTAACAATCTTGGTTAATTACATGTACAAGATGGCGTTGCTAAGCCAAGACTAGACTCGACTTAAGCTAATAAATGAAAAATAACAAAAACATAAAATAACATAGAATAAAAACGGGATGGTAGTCCGTATGTTTTTTTTTTCTATATTTTTTTTTTCTATTTTTTTTTCTTAATTTTTCGATTTTTTTTTTTTTTTTTTTTTTTTTTTTTTTTTTTTTGCATATACTCTTACCCTACCATCCAAAATAATACATCATAGGGGTTTGAGCATTCCCCTTACACTTGAATCTTTACATACTTTACAATTAACTAATCTAATGACTCGAATTAAGAAAATCAAAACACTTGGAGCACTTTTAAGATTAACGCACGTATGGGGGTAATAAGTGATGTTCTTCCCCATTACTCTATAAAATAATTACTTACCCATGAGTCCCAATCGTCCCAAAACAATATGTACAATGATATGACTCGACTTAGCAACCATGTAATCAATTAGAAAGTTAACTTAGGGTTTAACAAATAACAATAATGCACTAAAAATGAGCGCATACACGGAAGGCTAAGGCGATTTGGTTGTACATTTAAGTGGGGTGTAACAAATTCTTCCTTTAAGTAAAATGCTTAAAGTTAGAAACGAAAAGATAGGCTCGGAGGGGTGTACTAGGGGTTTCGTGTACTAAAAATGAGTACAACGCTAAGGGTGTGGGAAAAATTAGTTGACTTAACTAGCCAAGTAATATGACTTAAAGGGTCAAGTAATTATGATACGGGTTTAACACAAGGGTGATCCTAATGCCTCTTATCATGTAGTAAATCCTACTACACGAATGTAGTCTCACTAGCGGTCTCGGGATGCATCACTAACGCAAGTTCTAGAATCTAGATGCTACCGGTACACTCATAAGCACTAATAATGAATGATTTTCCTATCAAATCTAAAGGCGAACCTCACATTTTTGGGTGGAAAATTTTTCTGAATATACGGTTATGTGCTAGTCATACAACCTCCTATCCATGAGACGCTTGCTATGGCTAAAGTTTCACTCCTAAATGTTGTAAAAAATTTTAAATTTGGCGCTAAAATTACACTAACAAGTATTTCTCGTAGTTTTATTACTCATCTACTATCAAACAAAACAAACTCAAGCGAAAGTGCATATGTAAGGTATCATCTTTTTACCCTCCCCTTACACTTAAGATGAACATTGTCCCCAATGTTCAAGTAAAGAATGTAAAAGTTAAAAAGTAAAGAGAATGAAATCAAATACTCCCCTGATTCGCTCGGTATGGATTTTAGTTGGCCAGGTTAAATCTTCTTCCAAGAAAACGAACAATCAAAGCTTCCCTTCCAGAATATAAATCATCTTCTTGTCACAAATAACCTGTAAATCCTGACAAAAGTAGACAAGGCAACCTCGCGTAAAATCGGCGGCATCCTATATAAGTTACTAAATCCTAGAAAACAAAGTAAGATATAATGCTTGTGGAATGAAGTTTGCAGATTTCCTGGAGATTATAAAACTTAATAATTCACAAAAACTATAAGACTCCGTTAGAAAAACAAAACCGGTAAAATTTCCAGATTTTAACTCCTGACGCCGTCAAGAGCAAACCCTGACGCCGTCAGAATGGACCTGCAGAAATTCTTATGTTAAGTTTCCGGAAAATTTCTGGAAAAACTTTGTCCTACTTCCTGGAAAATCCTGCAAAACTTCATTATGACTCAATACAAGCATTTGACTCTAACAAATACGAATATACATGTTCATTAAATATTGTGGAGAATCATGATCGGTTTGTTTCTTAAAAACATATTTGGGGTTTCCCCTTACACTTATCTTTTGCAAAAATACCTTTAGGTTGAAGTTAAGACTAGGCTAAACATAATAAAGTATTTCCACTTTTTAGTAGAGAGACATGATCAACCAACAATAAAAATAAAACATGCATACGGAAGCAAATAACAATCAAGCAAATAAAAATCACACAAAACATGGGTTGCCTCCCAAGAAGCGCTTTTCTTTATTTACGAGTCTTGTAGCTAGACTCAAAGTCGTGGGTTAACGTGTATCGCTTATGCTCACGTAACCAAGTGTGAGCCATCTAATAGTCGCCTCATCTTTCTTGTATTCGTCTCCTAACTCTAAGCACCCGCGATAATATCTTTTATTCTTTTCATACGTGTACTTAAGTCCTTTTCTCTTATCATTCTCACTTAGCATTTCCATAGGTGGATACTTACTACACTTTTCCATGGAGAAATCCTTGAACCTAGGGTGTGTGCGGGGCATTTGATAGACAAATTCTTCATCCCCATCCGAGAATGTAATTAACCCTTCTATGAGTTTTTCATCGAGGTTGGTCAACCGTTTGAAAGGTCTTCCAAACACAACTTGGGTCAATTTATCATCAATAAATTCTCCTAGATTCTCCATAACCATGAATTCAACAAGATAAACCAAACTTCCTACAAACACATGTAATGGTATTGTCCTAGCCACAATGTTTTCTCCTTTGTATTCTAACTCATCTACCATGATTTTATTGTATTCATTACGTGAGATTATGTTCATGGGAAGAGGTGAGTTGAGATAGGCGTTAAAGCTCTTAAATCCAATCTTACAAGGGAATTGCATGTTAAATGAACTATCACACTCAATCCTAGTTCTAAGGTCAACATACCTAAGAGGGTTTACTTCTTCTTCCATTCTATCCTCATTAATCACATCACCATCATCAAGATCCTCATTGGAGTCTGAATAGTAAAAAGGACTAGCCCTATGGTCATTATCATGATCAGACTCTTCTAACTCAGAATTATTGTCAAAGTGGTGGTTGGGTGACAGGTTAGGTGGGTTCTCATTTTCTGCTAAAGGAAGTGGGACGGGCAATTGGAAAATCCTACGACGAAAAACACGGATAACAGGAATCGAGCGATCAATGTTATTGTTATCCATAGAAATTGTTTACGAACAAAGAACACAAAGAAATAAGATAGACTAAAGAAGACCTAAAAAAAATAAAAATAAAAATCTTACTAGAAAGGAATCTAGCAAGTAGACCTAATAAAAAGAAATCCTAACCTAGACAATAACTATTCCCCGGGCTGCGGCGCCAAAAACTTGATGCGTGGGAATCGCACCTTGCTTTACCTCTCGAGGGATCTCGAGAAGCTTACAACCCCCACCAGGCAGTGTACCTGATCGTTGTAGTATAGTATAGTGACAAGTACCGGGGGATTGATCGTTCAGCTTAGGAATAGTGTCGCTAGGATTAGAAAACCTAATTAATAGTTCTAGAGGTGAAAGATGATTATTTTTGTATTTTTTTATTTTTATGAAAGCAAGTAAAATCTCGGGTTTTGGAAGAGTGGGCGGAATTAGTTGCTATTCAACTAACCCAAAGCTAAGATGCAATCAAAATAAAATAATAAAAATGAAATTAAACTAAATTAAACTAAGGTTGTGAGCAGTAATTGGAGAAATTGTGTTTACTTAGACTTCATTACTCCCTAGATATCTTTTACATGTTAATTACTTGTTACACTTGTATGAATGACGGGTTGTATTCCTTAATACCATTCGTGGGGTGGCATACATAACTCCCCAACTCTATGAGCTCTTATCTCCTCCTACACCATGACCCAGCACAACTATAGGGATTGTAAACAGTGGCTCATGCATTAAATACAACCAATAAAGACCTAGTACGCCTCGGTTCATGTTTCTTAAGACGTTCAAGCATGTTACCATTTGGAGATCTGCCAGTTTTCTTAAGCCTAACATATAAATCATTCATTCAAAACAAGAATAGACAAGTAATCAACACATAATCAACATCTAGGTTTCATTAGATCTAAGCAAACACAAGAGAGATCTAGCCTAGCATAATGGAATTGAGACAAGAACAAGAGATAAACAACCAACACATAGACATATTGATTGAATTGAAAGTACACTTATCTCAATTACAATGCAAGGTCTCAAGGGTTTGGAACCCTTGAAAAACCTGTGAAAGAGGCACCAAAATCGTCTTTAGGGTTTCACCAAAACTTCTCTCTCTTTATGAAAAAACTAGAAAACTATATATAGGAAAAACAGTCTGACGGCGTTAAGAGTTAATTCTGACGCCGTCACCTCGCCGCCATAAACTTCCTCGAACGGCCTTGATCCACTTATGACGGCCTATGTGACGCCGTCACCACCCACGGTAAATTATTCTTGGCCACTTTGACGCCGTCACCAGTTCGTCTGACGCCGTCACCACCTTCGATATTTAATTCTTCATGTCTGACGCCGTCAAGCTTTTGGTCTTGACGCCGTCACCTTGTATTTTCAGCTTGGATTTTTGGTACTTTGCCGTTTTCTTCACTTTATGCTCCAAAAAGGTCCAAAATAACCTCTTTTCCAGAATTCACTCTCCAAACACCTAAAATCACAAAAGGAACGATTTAGGGCAATATTTGATCAAATAAAGTCAGATTCGGGCTTAAATGACCCCCTAAAAACGGATCATTTTTCGCCTCATCAAGATTACTCACGTGGAACACGTCGTGAACTTTACTAAGTTCGGACGGTAATTCCAACCTATAAGCCACGGGTCCAATCCTTTCTAAGATCAAGAATGGTCCAATGTAGCGTGGGTTGAGTTTACCACGTTTCCCGAAACGTATTACACCTTTCCAAGGCGAGACTTTCAGCATCACTTTGTCTCCAACCTGGAACTCTAAAGGTTTACGTCTCTGATCGGCGTAGCTCTTCTGCCTATCTCTGGCTGCTTGCAACCGATCGCGAATCTGAGTTACTTTCTCTGTAGTTTCCAAAATAAGCTCAGGGCCTGTAAGTTGACTATCTCCAACTTCTGCCCAACCAATAGGCGAACGACACTTTCTGCCATATAAAGCTTCGAATGGTGCAGCCTTAAGACTTGTGTGGTAGCTATTATTATAGGAGAATTCCGCAAGGGGTAAATACTTCTCCCAGCCTTTACCAAAGTCTATGATGCATGCACGAAGCATATCCTCTAACGTCTGAATGGTCCTCTCACTTTGACCATCGGTTTGGGGATGATATGCAGTACTCATATCAAGCCTCGTCCCCAAAGCCGTTTGAAGTGATCGCCACAAAGCTGACGTAAAACGACTATCACGATCCGAAATAATAGATATCGGGACTCCATGACCCGAAATAATTTCCTTCACATATAATCTCGCAAGCTTATCCACACTATCATCTTCACTAATAGCTAAGAAATGAGCAGACTTTGTCAGACGATCCACAATTACCCAGATAGCGTCACAACCGCTAGCTGTCCTCGGTAATTTGGTAATGAAGTCCATAGTAATCCGCTCCCATTTCCAGACTGGAAGTTCTGGTTGCGTTAGTAATCCTGACGGTCTCTGGTGTTCAGCTTTAACCTTAGCACATGTCAGGCACTTACTAACGTACGATGCTATATCTGCCTTCATATTTGGCCACCAATAGAACTTCTTAAGATCCTGGTACATTTTATCAGACCCGGGATGAATGGAGTACCTTGACTTATGCGACTCATGCATAATCAATTCCCGAATTTCTCCATATAAAGGCACCCAAATCCGATCTCCAAAACATAATAATCCATCAGAACGCTTAACAAATCCTTTCTCATTATCAGCCATCCCAAATATATTCTCGGCAGATCTATTTTCTGCTTTCAACGCTTCCGTTTGAGCTTCGAGTATTTGAGACGGTAATGGCGACACGATAGTCATTCCCAATGACCTAACTCGTAACGGTGGTACTCTTTCCTTTCGACTAAGAGCATCAGCAACAACGTTTGCTTTACCAGGGTGGTAGCGGATTTCACAATCATAATCGCTTAGCAGCTCAATCCAACGTCGTTGTCTCATGTTGAGCTCTTTTTTATTCAAGATGTGTTGTAGACTTTTGTGGTCGGTGAACACAACACACTTTGTTCCGTACAAGTAATGTCTCCATATTCTTAGAGCAAAAACCACAGCACCGAGCTCCAAATCATGGGTAGTGTAGTTTTTCTCATGCTTTTTGAGCTGTCGGGAAGCATAAGCTATTACCTTCTCTCGTTGCATTAACACGGCTCCCAAACCTTTATGTGCGGCGTCACAATAGACGATGAAATCCTCGTTACCTTCCGGTAACGCTAAGATAGGAGCACTACACAACATTTTCTTAAGCAATTGAAATGCTTCCTCTTCTTTATCTCCCCATTCATACGTAACACTCTTTTGGGTCAATTTGGTCAATGGTTTAGCTATCTTCGAAAATCCCTCAATGAATCTTCGGTAATAACCAGCTAAACCCAAAAATTGACGAACTTCGGTTGGGGTTGTAGGTGCAGCCCAATCTTTTATCACCTCAATTTTTGCAGGATCCACATGGACTCCTTGTCTGTCAATCACATGACCCAAAAATTGTACCGTCGAAATCCAAAATTCGCATTTCGAAAACTTGGCATAAAGTATCTCCTTCCTGAGCAATTCCAAAATGAGTCTTAAATGCTCCTCATGCTCTTTCTCACTCTTTGAATAAATCAGAATGTCATCGATTAATACAATTACGAACTTATCCAAGTAAGGCTTACACACACGATTCATGAGATCCATGAATATTTCTGGTGCGTTAGTCAACCCAAACGGCATCACCTGAAACTCGTAATGCCCGTAACGGGTTCTGAAAGCCGTTTTCGGAATATCTTCCTCGCGAACTCGAAGTTGATGATATCCCGATCTCAAATCGATCTTCGAATACACACTCGATCCTTGAAGTTGATCGAACAAGTCATCGATCCTAGGTAACGGGTATCGATTCTTCACCGTTAACTTATTCAACTCCCTATAATCAATACACATACGAAACGATCCATCATTTTTCTTCACAAATAAGACTGGGGCTCCCCAAGGTGAAGAACTTGGTCTTATGAATCCTTTTTCGGCTAACTCCGCCAATTGTTTCGACAACTCTTCTAGTTCGGTAGGTGCAAGACGATAGGGCGCTCGTGCTACAGGTGCAGCACCAGGTATCAACTCAATCTGAAACTCCACTTGTCTAGTCGGCGGGATTCCCGGCAAATCATCGGGAAACACATCTGGAAAATCACGAACTATAGGCACATCTCCAATGTACCTTTCCTTCTTCTTCGTCTCTCCCTTCTCAGAAATTTGGGCTAAGAAAAGGTAACATCCCTTCTCCATTAGCTTCGGTAACTTAGTGCACGAAATCACTGCTAATCGGGATGGGCTCCTAGAATCCTTTCGGTCTCCTAATATATTCAGGACTTCCTTTCCGTATGGTACACGCACGATCTTCTCGTCGCAAAGTATGTGAGCACGATACTTCGACAACCAATCCATACCAATGATGACGTCAAAACTTCCTAACGTGACGGGTAGAAGATCTATGTTGAAAGGGTGGTTCAAGAAATTTAACGTACAACCGCGAATGATGGTATTAATCCTTTCTATGTTTCCATTTGCTAACTCAATATCATATCCAATTCCTAAGGCCATCGGGGGTTTTTCTAGTAAGGGTGCAAACGTATTGGACACAAAACTTCTATCGGCACCGGTATCAAATAGTATGGAAGCATAACGATTATTGAGAAGGAACGTACCGGTAACGACGTTCGGATCTTCTCCTCTCTCGTTCCCGAGTGCATACACTCTTCCCTGAGCAGCTCCAACTTCCACACGTTGGTCCCCATTATCTTGTCGTCCACGGTTTCCTCCAGCTCCATGGTTTCCATAATTGTACCCATTACCACCCGAGCCTTGATTTCCACGATTCCGCGATTCTCTACACTCATTCCTATAGTGTCCCTTCTTTCTACACCCATAACAAGTAACATCTGCCTTGTTTCTCATCTCAGGAGCAGCTTGAACCATAGCAAGAGGTCGCGCTCTACAGTCCCTAGCTGTGTGTCCTTTCTTTGAGCAATTCTGGCATTTCACACTACACCATCCATTATGATGCTGGTGGCAACGATCATACTTGGGTGCATCACCGTTCTGATTCTTCTTATCTCCATTCCCAATAGCATAAGCCTTAGCTTGTCTCTTGCTTCGGTGATCATTACTCTTAGAGTGACGGTCTCTCTTTCTCTTTCCATTTTTCTCCTTATCAGCTTCTTCTAACTCCAATGAATCCATAAGTTGTTGAGCAATTGTGATTGCCTCATGGATGTTTGCAGGCCTGGCAGAAATCACATCATTCCTCATAGCTACAGGCAACCCATCAGTATACCTCTCAATCTTTTGAGTCTCAGTTTTCACCATATCAGGGCACAACAAGGCTAACTCTTGGTAACGACGATTGTAAGTCGCCATGTCAGTACCTTTCACCTTGTGGTTCCAAAACTCAATCTCTAGCTTCTTGACCTCATTCCTTGGGCAATAAGTCTGAATCAGCAAGGACTTAAATTGCTCCCAGGTCATAGCATAAGCTACATCACTCCCAACTGCATTTCGGTAGTTGTTCCACCAAGTCAAAGCTTCATCCTTGAAAGTAAAAGAAGCAAATTTTACCTTCGCATTCTCCGCACAACCACTGACATTGAACACAGACTCAGTCTTCTCAATCCATCTGAATAAGTAAACCACTCCTTCAGTTCCACCAAACTCAATGGGTCCACAAATCTTGAACTCCTTGTATTGACATCCATTAGCACGAACAGGTGGAAAAGTTCCAGCAGAATTGTTGGAATGATTTGACTCAGCTAGTAGTTCAGCAACTCTTTGCTCCACGAGTTGGTTGATCATTGCTTGATCCACAGTAGGTGCATTAAGTGGAACATGATCATTGTCTCCCTGAACATCAACATTTTGATTCCTGTTGTTGCGGTTTGTGGTGTCCAGGTTGTCAGGAGTAGGGGTTTCAACATTTCGAGTAGGTCGACGAGCAGGAGTAGTCACAGTAGGACCAGTCCTGGTAGACCTAACAGGGTTTCGACGTGGTGCCATTGATCTGTAACATCATACAAGTTCATGAGTCTCCAATAGAACTTATCGATATGCTCAACAAAACATTTCAACGAAACCAATCATGGAAAGAATAGCAACAATACACCACATAACCTCAATAAAGCGAATAAGGACTCAATTTCCATAACACCCAAAATCACATAATACCATATACTAATAATCATCAACCATACAATAGCGATCTAACATCGTTCCGACTAATGGATAACACAAAACATACTAATCGTTCCAAAAGAGACGAATACTGAGCAAAATACATCAAAATATGATAAATAGCTTTTCTAACCGAACACTCCTCGGTTAAGAAAGCAAAAATATAACATAACCCAACCAACTAGCCACGTGGCTGGCGGAGGCTCCTCATCTCCTGCCTCAAGCTATCAAGATCCCTCCATAACGATCCTAACTCCACGCTATGGGTGTCTCGGTCTCTCTTGAGGTCAGCCACCTCCTTCTCTAGCTCGGCATTCCTTTGCCAAAGCTTGCGGTCGGCCTCACGAGCAGTAACAAATCCTCGCTGCAAACTATCGATATGCTCGTGAACATCCATCAAAACTCTCCTCAGCTCAGTAGTCCTGCCCACAACGACAGTCAAGTCAACTCTCAAATCAGCTAAAAACTCTCCAATAACCCTCTCAAGTCGATCCGATACACGTGCAACTCTCTCACTAAGCTCAGTAATCCGAGCCCACAACCTGCCAATCTCACCCAATTCTGCATGCTCAGCAGAAACCTCCGAAGATGCATCCGACTCAACGGGACTACCAGGTGGCAACTCAAACAAGAACGGATGATCAGGTGAATCAGGCTCAATCGGGTGTACAGGTGAATCAGGCTACTCAGCCTGAGCTGGTGGTGCTAACTCATCATCATCATCATCAGGCATCTCCTCCTCCTGAGGGTCATCCTCCTCCTCAGGGTCATCATCATCACCCTGCTCAGCCTCCTGAGGGTCATCCTCCCGCTCAGGGTCATCAGCCTCATCCTCACCCTCGTACTCCTCCTCCTCCTCATCGGAAGAGTACCTCATCACTCGCCGTCTCCTACTAGGTGAACCATGTGGAGATATAGTAGGTGATCTAGGACGACGACGCAGTGATGTGGGTGGCGCCTCAGACAAAAGAGAATGAGCATCAATCTGTAAAGGTGATGGAGTAGGGCGTACCGACATGCGTGCCGTAGCTCGGTGGGCAAAGCGTGGTGCCACACGAGCCAAAGCCTGATGAAGAGTAAGCTGCCTCGATGTACCAGGGAGCCCTAGAGAAGATGAGGGTCCCTGCGTAGATGCAGCAGGTAGTGCTGAAGTAGAAGCTGCCTGTGACACAGTAGCTGAAGACATGGCCATCTGGTAAGGGTCATCAGATGCCATAGTGAACGGTGCAGGTAAAACTGGTGCAGTAAGAATGTCCTCGACGACATCGGGCATATGGGAGGCCATAGTCTGTGACAACGGCGTAGGGTAGGTGTAAGTGTTTCAAAACAACTTAAATCACAACTCATAAAACCGTACCAAAAATACTCATCAAATAATTCCATATATAATCTCAATAAAAGAATTCCAAACACCGCATTACTAAAATGTTTATAAAACATATAGACCATATAAATCCTCGAGAACGCCATCTTATTACTAAAATCCATAAACCTCAAATCATCTCAAATATCTCATAATACCTCAAATAATAGAAGATGCTTCGGCTTGGCGGGCTGGCGGGCGGTGGTTAAGGATCATTTTCTATAAAAATACGGTTATAGTTTAGGCGTTTATTTACCTAGTTCTCTATAACCTTGGCTCTGATACCAATCTGTAACACCCCCAAAATTTGATACAGCGGAAGACTCAACAAGCTTTCGGGGTGCTACGGGGATTGGTATCCAATACAAGACAATATAGAACGAGATAAAGTAAACATAATAAAAACACAACCAAAACGGGGTTTTAAGGTTTACATTTATCCCAACATCATTCAGAGTCAGGCCCAAAATAAAATAACAATAGGTCCAAATTTAATTATCAGAGTTTAGAAAAATAGATCCATGAACCGTGAGCCTTGGCCGAGCCTTCCAATCCAAGCATGCACCCCAACACTTAATTACCTGAGAAAACGTGCTAAAAGTCAGCTTTCGCTGGTGAGATCATAGGTTTAAATTCAACTAACAATATAGCGGACATATACGCAAAACGCTTGCTAGCTAGACTAAGGATTCACTAAAAGCCTGCGGATACCCTCCGCTTCAACATAACACACGGATACCCTTCCGTACTAACATAACACACGGATACCCTTCCGTACTAACATAACACACGGATACCCTTCCGTACTAACATAGATATTCGGGTAACCCCCGCAATACCAATAATAACTCGGATAACCTCCGGAATATTAATAACCTATAGGTGCACACTATAGTATCTAAATAAGTCAACCTTGAATAGTACACACAACATATATGCGACTAAAGCTGACAATTCCAAATAACCAAATAAGCCAACCTTGAATAGTACACACAACATATATGTGACTAAAGCTGACAATCCACCAATAACCAAATAAGCCAACCTTGAATAGTACACACGACATGTGTGACTAAAGCTGACAATAGATCCTAGTCCATACGCATAGCAAGTTTTAGAAAGAATATAGAAGCGATAATAGTCCACATAAATAATTTGCACGTTTCTCACCCCAAGCATTGAAAACATAGTTCAAGAGTAAAAAGTGGGGCTATGACTCACCTCAAGTCCAGAAAATAGCAAGACGAGGTAGGTAGAAATAAAATGTATGATAACTCACGAAACAGCAACTACGGACTTGGCACGACCTAACAATATTAACTCTTTCAGAAATCATTTCCTCAAATATATAATATTCCCAAACCCGGACGAGAATCCGTTTTATTTCCGAAAATCCATTTCGTATTAGTTTGGTGTATTTGCGTTTGGTATCCATACGGGTGGTGGGTCGACTCAAAACAAACCAATAAGATCACATATAGAAAGATAAATAAACTATGGATCTAATATTAGCCCAATATATCATTTAAATAAATCGTCAAAGTTTACCAAATTCGTCGATTTGATAATCCTCATATTTATTTACGTAACATACCGTTCCAAGATTACACCCAACCTAAGGCACATAGCACATAATTACTATATAGTATATATCATAGTTTAATAAATTCCTCATATATATCGTCAAATTGGCCAGATTTCCCGATATATACACTCGCAATCTATTACACTTTACATATAGTACAACCTATGGGCGTCGTAGGATACGATGCCCACTAATATATTCATTTCGTATAGCCAAATAACCCGGCTCAACCTTACGGTTAAGTGGTTATTTAATTATAGAAAACGTCTATATTAGTCGTCATATATCCGTGACAACACAAACGTCAGAAATAATAACTTACCTGGACCCGAGCGACAACAATTTCGCCTAACTCAATAAGTTTATCCGTTATATATCCAAAACGACATTTTATTAACGTTTCATAGTTGTCGGGAGTTTCCCGTTTTGTATCACAATTTTTATAATAATAATACGTTTAATAATATTACGCCACTTTCGTAGCCTAATATATATCCAATCGTATTATTTATAATACGACTCGTGATTATTATTATTATCAATATACGCGTTTATATAGTTATATATACGTTATTCACGTATATACTTTCATATAAACGTTCATATTATCAATAATTATTATTACGAGTTTTATTATTCTCGTTTCAATTTTAATAGTTGTTGAGTTATACGAAATGGTCATATGTCCGAGTCATGACTCTCGGCTCATTGTCCAAGTCCAATAATAAGCAAAAGTCATAAATAATAAATCTCCGTCCAATCACAATCTCAAACCACGGGCTACAACAATAGGGTCCGACTACGGCACCCGACTAACCTATCTCCGTCAATCTAACGACCGTCTCACAATCGGTCCCCAATCACTCTCGTCAACAACTCCTCAATTACCAATAATCATAACCAATGTCAAGACCACAATGGTCTCGACCCAACCAAAAGTGTTCGGCCGATAAAGAAATACCACAACAATATAACAAATAGTTCACAATATTCAAATAATAACATTAACAAAGTTAATGTGTGGGTCGGTTTACCAAGCCGACCCGAGCCCTCGACTCACTTGAGTCTCGGCTCCGAACCGTGAGTCACTAGGACTCGAACCAAACACACAAGTATCATATAGCTCACAAGAGCCTAACCAAGTAATCATATGACCCATTCGACCCAATGGTCAAATCGACAACAAGAAAATAATACACGGCTCAAGGCCGCGACCCACAAGGGTCGAACCACAATAATATCTACGAGCCCAAGGCTCGAACCACACTCAACGAGAACCCCCATGAGGGTCTCGGCATAGCCATACGAGCAACAAATGAAACCCCGAGACCACAAGGGCCTCGGTTAGCTCGGATCGAGGACATAACACCCTCGACAACAACCAATCAAACATCACCAAAGAACCAAAGCCACACAAAGGGCTCGAATAAAAAATAAGCCGAGAGCTTTGCTCTCGGTTCCGAGTCATCCATACCCAAAACCATGAAAACCCGGATACCAAACTAACTTTTAATCACAAAAACATCATTCCCATCAAAGATTAGTTCGATTCTCGACAATATAATCCGTGTAGCCACGGATAAAAGCTAAATCGTGGGTCCCAAAACCCAAAAATGTCTCCTTCTCACCTTCTTAGACCTCCAAATGCACGGATCTAGAAAAGTTATTAAAATTCGAACGGATTGTTATAAATTTGATGGTGTTAACGATGGTTCTAGGGTGAGTATCTTATATCAAATGAAAGAGGGGGAAGAGAGGAATAAAATGGTGGTATTTGTTTTGTTGGGTGGTCGATAAGGCGGCGGTGGTGGCCGGATATAGTGATCGGCGGCTAGGTTAAGATGTGGGGAAGAGATGGATGAATTTTGAGAGAGAGAGAGGAAATAAGTGTGGGTTTGTGTGTGTGTGTGATAACCGAACCAACACACACCTTTATTTCTTTTTATTATTTTTTTTTTATAAAAGTTAATAATAATAATAATAATAATAATAATAATAATAATAATAGTAATAATAATAATATTATTACGGTTGAGCGGGTAACGCGGGTAATTGTAAAAACATGTGGCCCGAACCCGAACTCATTTTAAAACTTCAATATCACTCGAGAACATCTCGTAAATAATTAAAAATATAACCGGACTCGTTAAGACGAATCATAATCTGTCGTTAGGCAATCCTAGTGCCAAAGTCAACGTAGTACCAAGTGAGAATTCAAATATACATCACCGATCATTAAATCAAAAATGAATTATGAACATAATTCACGAATTCCATAACGTCATTAATTAAAAATATCCATGAAATAGGTCTTACAAGTTCGTTGTGAAATGAAAATTTCAAATAAAAATTATAAACGAACTTAAATCGTAATGCGGGTTTTTAAAATAGCTCCCTAAACTGCCGGTTGTCACAAATTGCTTCCGCTATGCTCACTTGATGTGTTTGGTTTATAATATATGAATGTCATGATATCATAATTCCAACAATAACAACATGAAAGTGGTACTGGTACGACGATCTAATTTGATAGTGTTTGCGTATTGCCCATGAGCAGGTGCAAGACTCGTGATAAGTCATCCAAACTAAAGAGATATGCTCAAGCAGTAGAAAGCTGCGTACCTTGATATTGTAGTCCTTGACTTGCCTAATAAAATGACATTAGAGAGTGTTGCATCTGATCAGTCGTTTATAATAGCCGAGTTCATAGATGACACAGGTCTTTACCTAGCTATACTAGCATACCAAGTTTGATTCACTTAGAGATCATGGTTTGGTGTGGGTCCTTTGTAAGCCCTTTGCTATGTGAGTTGAGTTGAAATCTTACACTTGTCCATTTTGGCTTTCAGAAATTTGACCAAAATTTTGTAGAAACTAACTTTAGAAGACCATGCAAATTGGCTTCTATTTCATTATATATTATTATTATAAATGTTTTATTCGTTGAAAATATTTACTGTTACATCACAATATTTATCAGTTAGATCACGTTGTTCATCGGTTCAACAGTTATTTAGTTCATCAGTTTTTTTTTTATGAACAATGGCTATGTTTGGCGCATAGCTTTTTGGAGCTTTTTGGGGCGATGAGCGGTGAGCAGTAAGCCTTTTTATTTTTACTGTTTGTTTGGTAAAAGAGCTGTGAGCTTTTATATTTTTTTAGGAAAGCTTATTTTTTCAATGCTTCTTTAAGAAGCGGTGAGCAGTGAGTTGTGGCTATAGCTCACAGCTCACTGCTACATTTGCCAAACATAGCAAATATCACAATGTTCATCAGTTAGACTGTTTGATCCCACTCTAGATAGATCTTTACTGCTTGTTAAGGATGGTGGATAGCCTATGTAATCACAAGCTAAACACAAGTGAGACTCTTGTTTTTAAAAAGCTAATGTCTATGCGGAATATAGACACAACTAATAAGAAGAACAGAACTAATAAAACTAAAAGATCCTTCTATTGATTTCTATTAATGAACAAGGAGAATTGTGTTTTGTGTTCTTGTGTGTTACAATTCCCTAAGCCGTGGGTTCTTTATATATTGATGAAACCCTAATCGGCATTTACTAAAACGTGTGAGAATGATATGCATATCTCTTCCTAATTTAGCTCATGCATATCCTAATCTCTAACAAACTAATATCTTATTCTGGAATAACTTTTTGACACTACCAGGACTAAATACACTACCAGCAGGAACTAGATTTAGCCTACCAGTACTAACTATTATAATAACCTTACCAGCATGATCTATATACCTGCCAGTAGGAACTACTACTCTACCAGTAGGAACTACATACCCACTAGTATTACAATTATAACTAAGTATTACAAATATTCCTAACATAGACCACGTTGTTCATTAGTTTTCTTTTTAAAAAACATTTTCTTTTTTTGTCATCACGATGTTCATTAGTTTTCTTTGATGTTATTCATCAATTACATTACAATGTTCATCAGTTAGATCACATTGTTCATTATCTTTTATTTATTTTTATTATTAATTTTATTTTTTGTGAACATCACAATGTTTATTAGTTAGATCACGTTGTTCATCAGTTTTGTTTTTAAAGAATATTTTTTTTGTTATCCTAATGTTTATCAGTTTTTTTAAAAACTCACGTTGTTCACCAGTTTTCTAACAAAAATAAAAATAAAAATAAAAGTCATAATTGTTTATCAGATAAGAGTAGAAATTAAAAAAAAAAAAAAAAAAAAAAAAAAAAAAAAAAAAAAAATTGTCAGTTTGTGTGATGACTTTTTAGACTTTTATTTTCTACCCCTTTTATAGAATATAACGACCCTATATCCCTAAAAGCCGATTTTTATCTTATGTATAGTATGTTTAAATTCTTATACATAGATGTTGCAATGCTTTAAACTTTTTATTAGAGAATTAGGCCCAAGCCCGGTCTGTGGGTTTAGGGTATCTAGGGTTTTACTATTATAAATAATGGTCAATCATAAAGTAATACCTACGGGGAATTACATTATCTAACATGGTATCGGAGCAGGTCTGATCCTCAGACCTAGGTGGCTATGTTGAGCCGCCTCACCTAGGCCGCCCCGTCAAACCCTAGCCTTAATGTTCTTTTCTACCCATATCCGCTGCGTGAAAGTGTTGGCATAAGGATTTTAGTTTATTATATTCAAAGACCAAGCAAGGATTTTAGTTTCTTTTCTCGGCGAACGTGTAGAGGGAATAAAGGATTTAAATCCTTTGGCTAATACAGTACGTAACAATCATGCAAATCGGAACGGAACGATGTCTCGGACTGTGATGGTGGTTGTTAAGGATCAGATTTATATTTATATTTTTGTTATATTGTTGAAAAAAAAAAAAAGTTCTAGTTGTTTTGTTATTTGTTTGTTAGTCGATGGTTCGTACGGATTTGTTACTAGTCGAATAAAGTTGACCGTTGGTACCAGTCCCTAAAGTCGACCGTTGGTACGGTGTTGTTACCAGTCGACTTAGCCGACCGTTGGTACCAGTCGACTAAATTCGACCGTTGGTAGGTTTTGTACGAGTCGACTAAAGTTGTGCTTTTACTACGTTAATGTTTTGTTTACTTTTCTTTTCCAGTTTACTACTCCAGTCCGAGCTTTCGCGATTTCGCCGCTCGGACTACGGGGGAGTATTAGAGAATTAGGCCCAAGCCCGGTCTATGGGTTTAGGGTATCTAGGGTTTTACCATTATAAATAATGGTCAATCATAAAGTAATACCTACGGGGAATTACATTATCTAACACTTTTAACTACTTTTATCATTTGAAACAAAAAAGTGAATAACAAATAATTGAGTTATGGTGGAACCAACCAAAATTAATTTTTGCGTTGCCTCACTTTATTATCATGTACTCATGTTGGATGATGAGTTGATGACCCCAACCCGTATGCTGATATACCATTCACTTTAACACCAAATTTGGCTAAATGGATAACATTATTATACTTGTACATTCTCTTGTCATGTATCTAGAGAGATATATTTTCAAAGTCATAACAAAGTACAATCAAGTAGCTAAATTTCACTACTAAGTAAAAAGAGTAACTTGTTTTTTCCTAGTCCAAAAGACTCTAACAAGATAATTATAAATTTAGACTTTCAATAGGATAGACACGACAATAGAATTCTACATGCTACTTTAAATAGTAGTTCATTCATGTGGTTTTGATGAATAAAATAGAAATCACATGCATATTATTTAATGTATATTTAAGGATGACTTATACTGAGACATTGTATATATTATGGCTTTATTAATGCATAATTATGTGTGTATATAAGGCTAGACACACGAGAGATAATCTCCCTATTTTTAACTGCCACGTCAACTTTTTTTTTCATCAATCTTTAGACGATTGGGTGTCTCAGTAAGAGCGACCAACATCCATTTAAAAAAAAACACATTTTTAACACAAACTAAAATTTCATTAATAATTAAAATGTTACATAATAATTTAAATAAAATAAAAACATTACAACACTTATTAAAACATTAAAATACTTATTAAAAACTAATAATCTAAGTTGTAGTATGTCTTGATCGCATCTTTGACTTCTTGCATTTTTTTGTTCTTGTAATGGGGGCAAAGATGGGTCGATTGGTTGGAGGTAGAATATGATGTCTTTTTGACGTTTCTTTTCTCGCTCAAATTCGAGTCTTTGTTGTTCGAGAGTAAATCTTTTGTCCTTCATGTAACACCCCCAATTTCGTGATAGGCAGCGGAATTCAAACTGGGTGTTACTCGACGGCACAACAGTCATATTAATAGAAAACGATCTCTAATTGAGTCGTTTTAAAATATTTATCATTCAAATTATATAAATATTAGAGATTACAAAATGAGGTCCCAGATGGTTCCATGTTTACAATTTACATTAAATGAGTTTTCAAATGATAATAAAATTTATAGCCCTCTTGAATATCTGTGCTCCTCCGTGCCAGCCTCGTTCATTATGGACCTGAAATACATGCTAAAGTGTCAACACGAGGTTGGTGAGTTCATAGAATTTAATGAAAAAGAATGTAATGTAAAACATTTGAATGAAGATTTCCCAGCAAAGGTATCATAAATCCATTCAGTTCCAAGTCCCGCCCATACAAGACTTACAACCTGTGTGTTTACGACCCACTGCCAAATATGATATGGTTTATGTGAACAAAAGTAATACTTGTATCTAGATTCAAAGATAAGTGTAACAATACCGCTATATAAGCAATTTTTGACAATGAGGTTATATAAACAATGCGGACAATGAAGTGGAAGCCATAATACTACGTTTTTTAGCACTAGTGTCAATGGGAAGATAATGAAGTATGTAACTTGTAAACACATAAAGTATTTGAGTAAACCACAAACATTGAGTAAGGCAATTGGTGTTTAAGTAAGCAAGTAGCATGTTCAAGTTAAACAAGTATTGCATTCATGTAAAACGAGCATGTATTCTCCCCCAAAACAGTTATAAACAATTAAAAAGAGAGGGGGCCATAAACTCACAGAAATGTACAAATAGTTGAGAGTAGTTGTGAAAGTATAAAACAAGTATTTAAGCATGTATCTCCCCTAAAGAGTTTACAAATCAATTAAAAGAGTAGGGGCTATGACTCACCTTAAGTTATGTAGTGAGAAATAAAAATGGTAGTCGAATTGCGAAAGTCTCTAAGAGCAACCTATAATAGAACGTTGCTACTTAGGTTTGGAGTAATGTCAAAGAATACGAAGAATCGCCTATATATGTCTTGCATATTGTTCATGATGTAGTACTTAGTATGTTGTGTAAATCTTTGAAATAAAAGTGGTTTATGAAACATGTATAGTTTGTATATCTCTTACTACCGTTTGGGCCGACATAATTCAGAGGTCACGCAGTAAACGTTCGAGGAGCTAGGACACTTTAATTCGTAAATTCAGCAACTCGTCGATCCGTTTACCCAAATGAAACCCCTCACATAAAGCTCGCTAGTGTTGTAGTATTTGATAAAAATATATAAGTTTTTGATCCGAAAAGTTACATGTCCAAATAATTGAATAAACTTAGGAAAGTTTATTTTAAATGAAGATTGTTATTTCAATGAGTTTCTTAAGTCTAGAATGAATATTACTTGCAAAGTCTCATGGTCATTTTGATGGAGTAGATCCAAATTATATGATTATGTTACAACTAACTCTTTAGTTCATGTTTTCGCCTTAGAAAGTTATATGGTCTTTAGCCATGGCTTTGCCGTGACTTTGGTCATTGTTACCATGGTTTTGAGACTCATCCTTGGCCTTAGCCATGGTTGTGGTCTTGGCTTTAAGGTCATTAGACCTCTTAGTTTTACTTAACCATAACTATTATATAGTCATTTGAGTATTTAAAAGGGCTGTTAAGATTTTGAAGAAAATATCATTCGTTATGGGTTTTCTGGACCCGTGCTCCTGAGTTTTTGAAGAAAACCTCGTTTCGACAACTTTCGTGTTTTAAATTTTTGATAAAACGGAGCAGAAAAGCCTCTTTTTGCGTGTTTTAGTTCTGTCACAGAAAGTTTTGGGACAGTTTTGCCGCAAGGTTTTAGTAACTTCTATTAGCCATAACTTTTGACTCATATACTCATTTTAGGTGGTTCAAATTGCTATGTTTTCCTTGTTAAGTCCTCTAACATAATATGTAATTGTCCAATATCATGTTTATACCATTTTGGTCGAATTTCTCCATATAAGTCACTAGTTTTCTTGTTTACTTAACATAAGTTAACATATAGTTTCCATAACTTGTTTTACTAGTTTTTATACATCATGAACATAATACAAAGACCATATATAGAATGAATGAAATATAATGAGCATGAAAATGATATTGAGCAAGAAAGTGTATTAGGGTTTCTTACAACTTTAGGCTTTCTAAGAAAGGAAGTAACAAGTAAGGATAGGACTTTAATTGAACAAGCTTCTCTTCACTTTAGCAATCCTTCTACACCCTTGTATTCTTGAAGGATTTGTGATGAGGGTTTAGGCAGGGGCGAAGCTTCATAGGGGCTGGAGGGGGGGGGGGGGGGGGGGGCGCCCGACCCCCCGAAATTTTTTTTGCGATGTAGGGGGTATATAGTTTTCGTGTAGAAAAATTTCGGTATATTCGGTTTCGACCCCCCAAAAATTTCGGTATACCTGAAATATAGCCTTAGGAAAAAAAATTTAGATCCCGACCCCCCACTTACAAAATCCAAGCTTCGCCACTGGGTTTAGGTGACTTGAGTGGATCTAAACTCAAGAGAATCACCTAAAGTTTCTAAGGATTTGAAGTAGTTTGATTAATCAAAACCCTACTAGAGATATAGCACTTGATTTCTTGAATAAAACTTGAAGTAAACTAGTAAAGTATATGGTGTTTGTGTGTGTGACATGGGACGGCAAGAGAGGGGGAGAGGGGGAATATATATGAGCTTGAGGAGGTTAGTTTCAAGGACTAGTCAAAGCTTGCTAATAAAGCTTGTACACATGTTTACATCTTAGGGCTAGATGCATGAGATCAAGCCACACAAGGGGTGACTCCCCCCCCCCCCCCCATGGCGGTTCACAAGGGATAAGGGGATAACTTGGTCTTTGGTGATATTATCCTACTTATGGAGCTAGTTTTGACTCCGTAAATTGCTAACCGTAAGTTGTTAAGCCACAAAATGTAAAACTGGGTATCGTAAAAATGTGAAACTTGAAAAAATGACTAAACTTGTCAATATACTCTGTAATAAAATATAAAATAAGTGGTAGGTTCCATTGGGTTGCTTAAACCTTGCTAAAACTGGAAACACGGGTCTAAAACGCGTAATACGTAAAACGTACGAATATTGTGAAAAATTGAGAAAAGTAAAATGTTACTTTTCTAATAGAATAATAATGAATTAAAATGACTTATAATTTCTAGACTGGGCTCAGTCTGGTGTCGATTGGTATTTAATGTCTTTTAGACGTAAAACTGTAAGCCTAAAAATCAAGGAATGATTTATAAAATCAATGAGTGATTTTTGGTCAAAGGAGGAGGGAAAATATGTTGACTTTTCCAAATTATGAAAGTTTCTAATCGTCTCAGAAAATGCGGTGCAGGTATAGGTTAAGGTTACGGATAAGTAAAAGTGATTAAAACTTAAATTTCTGTTTCTTACGGCCTAGGGTCTATTTGGTAACATTTTTCTTAATAATCAAAAATTCTCTAATTAATCATGAGTGTACCAAACATTTATCTGATGCGGGAAAAATTGACGCGGTTGGCTTTCGTTATGCGTAGGATTTTTAAACGACGTTTAAGCCAAACATGTAGTTACTTAATAACTTTCGCGAAAATGATCTGATAAGTGTCAAACTTTTAATTTATCATGGAAATGATTTATCACTTGAGAATATGAAATAAAAATAAAAATTTCGGAAATGAATAGTGAAAGTGAATAGTAAAAATTCGGGATTGGATAGTAACCTGAAAATGCGAATTGTTACACTTCATTTTCGCGGCTTTCTGATCTCTTTTTGCTTGCAACTCCAACTCCATTTGCTTTTGCTCCAACTCTTTTTTCTTCAACTCATAGCATCCGTCTGCGAGCTCCTTCTTCTTTCCCAATGTCATTGACTTAATGGTTTTCCATTTCTCAGCTACATCTTCCATATAGGAAGACTTGGAGCTCCTCGATGATTTCTTCTTATTTTTCTTAGCCGCATCACGACCAATTGGTTGCTCATTTCGAGTCTGTTCTTCTTCAGGCGGCTCTGAGCTGGTTTCAGAAGTCTTTGATTTTTTTTCGACTCTCAGCTTGCGTATGAAATTGGCTTAAAAAGGTCGGCATCTCTTCCGTCTTCCAAATATCATGGTCTTTCAAAATTTCCCAACAATGATCCAACACAAAGTCATGCTTATACACTATTTGGTATTCTTCACATGCTCATCTGTAAACAGTGTGATCATTCTCACTACTTCCAAAATTGTCCCAACAATTGTCGAAAATTGCACAAAACTGACCAACTCTAGGACGAATCCTATTTTTCCACTTGGTAACAATCGAGTTGTACGTTCTGTTTGCACCAACCTCTTTTTCAATGTAATCAATCACTTTGTCCCAAAATCCCTTAGCATGTTGGTTGTTTCCCGTTATGCTATTCTCGGACGTATCACACCAAGCTTTACACAACGCAATCTCTTCTTTGCGTGTCCAAAGTCCCGAATCATTCTTCTCAATATCCTTCTCAACAGTCTTCTTAGCCTTTGTAACTCGTTTCTTAGGTTAGACCGGTGACATCTCTTCCGAAAGAGCTTTGTCGTCGTCATCATCGTCAATTGGAACCGAATCGTGATACGATCCATGAGCCGAACCTTGATAACCCGGTGCCATCTCTTGACTCGGATAACCCGAACCGGTTCCAACATAAAAATCAGGATTGTTGCATAATTGATCCATAAAATCACAAGCATCAAGATTGATGTGGTTAACCGGAGAATAATTTTGATAATTTGAATAAGAAGACGTTGATGAGTCCATTGTTGGATGATACACCGATTCGGGGGAGCCATACATAGATTGTTGGCTTCGACGGGAGTGACTTTTTTGTGGTTGTTGGTTATACGGTGGAATAAATGGACGATTAATATTACGATTCATAGCAAATGGATGGAATGTTTATTGTTGTGGAGGTTGTTGAGATTGATAATAATGAGTAGCGGGTCGGAAATTGACGTTTGGTGAGACGCCGGTTAATTGCGGGATGTTTTGCGGTAGTCGGGATTTTTGGCCTTTTGGTTGTGGTGTTTTCTTAGACATTTTGAATAGATAGAATTGTGAGATTTAGTAGATTGAAGTGTGTTATATGTTGTGTTTATGTTTGGTTATAAGTGTGTTAAAAAGGATATATATATATATATATATATATACACACACACACACACACAACAACAACATACCCAATCCCGCGAAGACATATATATATATATATATATAGATTCAAACGGCTATAACGGCTAGCAGTCTTTTTTTTATTTTTAATTTTTTTACAAATCCGGGTGAGAATTAATTGCACAACAAAAATATCACTTTTCCATGTCCAAATGAATCGATCATGATCTCGACCAAGTAAAAAAAAAAAAAAAAAAAAAAAAAAAAAAAAAGAACACCCGACAACCGAGTTCTCACATAAACACGATCGACATAGAATCGATCGCCTAACTTGATCGTTGCACATTACTGTGTGTAGCCTAAGGTATTACCATACTAAAGTTATATTAGTTTATACAAAAATAACAACGACAACGACGACGATAACAACGACGACGACGACAACGACGACGGCGACGACAAGTGATGTTTTATTGTAAATCCTATGAATTAATAATAATAATAATAATAATAATAATAATAATAATAATAATAATAATACGGATTAATAATTATTATTATAATGACAGATAGTTTTTCTTTAAAAAAAGCAAAAATACTTGAAGTTCAAAAATTTACGCCAAATCTGTAAACTTAACAAAAATATAAAAAGAATGCGGGTGTTAAGATTCGATTTAATATTTTAAAATTTATAAAATCTCATAATCTTTTTATTTAAGACATATTGAGCTTAATATTAGCTCGATTTCAAAGAGTTTGAACATAACTATTAATTATATTGGCTAAATATAAAGTTGTTTTATACTTAAATATGAAATTATGAAAATGAGGCTAACCGTACCAATATATATATATTTTATTTATTTATTTTTAGTTCTAAGATACGAAATACGTCAATCTTAATCTAGTTAGACAATTCAACTCACAACTCACAAGTTTTATCAAATGGCAAGATTAGGTAATATAATTCTTCAGTATCATCAAGTGTCTCCACACAGCTTCAACCAAAATAACTTGATGACTTTAAAGGTAAAAATAATCCCTAGAGTTTTATACTATCAAATATTAATTGCCTACAAAGATTAACTTGGATAAAAGGGTGTATCGACTTGGTTAGATGTCCCATTTATGACAATGCTCTCGAAATCGAAGATCACCTCTTCGTTTCGTAACTTCGTGCAACTTAGCCGTGAAGACCTAGAAGGAGGTTTTATCATGTGGAAAGTGTCCAATACCAACATCTCTAGTCTCAATGATGCTATTAACCTCAAGAACATTTTGAATATAAAGCCATCATACTTACCCTCTTCGACGTGGTTGTTCAAACAACCCTTTTTGGGTGCTATGGCACTATCCGAATGAATCTCACATTTGCTTCCTAAATACCAAAAATTGAACTTATTCTCATTGATGTCAAGCTTTACTCTTATAATTGGGAATTCAATAGAAATAAGAATTTTTATTGACTAGTTTGATTATCCTTGTAATGCTCTTTCAATCTCATTGAAATTGTTTTCATTGCACCTAGTTCATTGCTAGAATCCGAATACAAATTTCCATTCCAAAAAAAAAAAAAAAAAAAAAAAAAAATCTTATATTTTGACTTTTGTCTTCATTTTCACCACATGTGATTTTCATAATTTGTTGTGAGCTAAATGTGGAAAGTAGTTGTTAGTTAAACGGTTAGTGACATGTGAGGTGCATATGTCTAGCCTAGCTAGTCATGTGAGTTGCACGTGTATTTTTCCACAACTGTGGACTAACAGCTCTTTCCGCCAAAATGTTCCCTTTAAAAATCTGATTGTAACTTTCATTTGGAATCAATGATTAATAATACTTTCTCTTTTAATCTCTCTTTCCCTCATCTTCAATCTCGCCTAACTTCTTCTATTCTTAACCTCCCATTCTGTTACTAAATTCTGTTACACTTCTAACCTCCATTCTGTTACTAGAATTACCATTTAGCCATTAATTCAGTTATAATTCTTGGTTAATTGTATTCTACTCATGTCAAGTGGTTTCTAGAGCCCTTTCTTGGCACCATTGTTCTTCAAGAAGTGTTACCATGACATTTCTTGATTCCGGTTATCTTCTCCGGCGTAATTTCGGCAAGAAACCAAGATTCTGGTTTAGAAATCAGCCACCACTGATTTCACTGTTCTGTTTTCATTTGGTTAGTTTCAATCAACTGTACGGCCATAAGATAAGCCGATATTCTCATTAAATTCTCTTATCTTGAACAAGCTGGCAAGCAACAGTTGGATTGAGTGATCCAGAACAGTTCCAGTATTCATTATCCCATTTGGTCAGTGAGAAATCATTATTGTTGAGTGGTAATACTACTGGGAAATTGGTGGATACTCTGTTTTATTTCACAATTAAGAAAACATAAAATGGTAGTTAATGCAAGAGCTGGTGATGAGGCGAAAAATGAACCACTTTTAGGGGGTCATTTAAGCCCGGAATTGACTTTATTTGATCAAATATTACCCTAAATCGTTCCTTTTGTGATTTTAGGTACTTTGGGAGAGAAATCTGAAAAAGGAAGCAATTCGGACGTTTTTGGAGCATAAAAGTGAAGAAAACGCCAAAGTCTTAATTTTCCTTGCTGGGAACAGTAGGTGACGGCGTCAAGAAGGAATTCCTGACGGCGTCAAGAGTAATTTCCATGACGACCCAGTACAGAATTGACGGCGTCACAAGGTAGGGCGTCAAGAGTAAAATGTATGACGGCCTGGAAATGCATAACACATGACGGCGTCAAAAGTAGATCAAGGCAGTCCGAGAAGTATTTTGGCGGCGAGATGACGGCGTCACAAGATTTGTCTTGACGCCGTCAGACCCTATTTCCTATATATGGTTTTCTAACTTTCACATTAAAAAAAGAGAAGTTTTGGAGAAACCCTAAGTACGAACTTGGTACGAATTTTACAGGTTTTTCAAGGGTTCTAAGCCCTTGATCCCTTTCATGTGTAATTGAGATAATTATTCTTTTAATTCAATCAATATGTCTATGTGTTGGTTGTCTATATCTTGTTCTTGTCTTAATTCCATCATGCTAGGCTAGATCTATCTTGTGTTTGCTTGGATCTAATGAAACCTAGATGTTAATTATGTGTTGATTACTTGTTTATGGTTGTTTTGGATGAATGAATTCGATGTTAGGCTTAAGAAAACTGGCAGATCTCCAATTGGTAACATGCTTGAACGTCTTAGGAAACATGAACTGACGTGCATTAGGTTTTATTGTTGTATTTAATGCATGAGTAAATTCTAATGATCCCATGTTAGGAGCTTCTTAGCCTGCTCGACATAGGAGTGAAGTAGGCACTCATAGGATTGGGGAATTAAGTGCGCCACCCCATGAATGGTATTAAGGAATACAATCCGTCATCCACGCAACTATAACAAGTAATTAACGTGTAAAAGATATCTAGGGAGTAGTGAAAGCTAAGTAAACACATTTTCTCCACTTATTGCTCACAACTTTAGTTAATTTAGTTTATTTTCATTTCTAGTATTTTATTTTGATTGCATTTTTAGTATTGGGTTAGTTGACTAGCAACTAATTCCGCCTAAATCCTTCAAACCCGAGATTTTTACTTGCTTTCTAAAAAAACATAAAAATACAAAAAGAATCATCTTTTATCTTTAGAACTAGTATTTAGGTTTTCTAATCCTAGCGACACTATTCCTAGCTGAACGATCAATCCCCCGGTACTTGTCACTATACTATACTACAACGATCAGGTACACTGCCTGGTGGGGGTTGTAAGCTTCTCAAGATCCCTTGAGAGGTAAAGCCTAGTGCGATTCCCACGTATTAAGTTTTTGGCGCCGTTGCCTCAATTTTTCGCACACATAAGATTCTCATGGAAGAAGATTATAAACCTACCGTGCAACCCCAGAGGCGGGTGAACCCTAACATTAAGGAAGTAGTAAAGAAAGAAGTTATCAAACTTTTGGATGCAGGATTGATTTACCCGATCTCTGATAGCCCATGGGTCAGTCCTGTACAGGTTGTACCTAAGAAGGGTGGAATGACTGTAGTTAAGAATGACAAGGGTGAGATGGTGCCCTAGAGAACGGTCACTGGATGGCGGGTATGCATTGACTATCGAAAGCTCAATGATGCCACGAGGAAAGATCACTTTCTCTTACCATTCATTGATCAAATGTTAGAGAGATTGTCTGGACATAAGTACTATTGCTTCTTGGATGGATTCTCTGGGTATTTTCAAATTCCCATAGCACCTGAGGACCAAGAAAAGACCACGTTTACTTGCCCTTATGGAACATTTGCCTACAAAAGGATGCCGTTTGGGCTATGTAATGCCCCCGTCACTTTCCAGCGATGCATGACCGCAATCTTTCACGAACTCATGGAAGACAGCATGGAAGTGTTCATGGATGACTTTTTGGTCTTCAGGAACTCCTTCGACCGCTGTCTTGTTAATCTAGAAAAGATGCTTAAACGTTGTGAGGAAACCAACTTGGTGCTAAACTGGGAAAAGTGTCATTTCATGGTAAAAGAAGGGACTGTGTTAGGGCATAAGATCTCAGGGAACGGAATAGAGGTGGACCAAGCTAAAGTTGAAGCTATATCTAAGTTACCATACCCCACGACTCTTAAAGCAATACGCAGCTTCTTGGGGTACGCCGGGTTTTATCGGAGATTCATCAAAGATTTCTCCAAAATTGCTCGGCCAATGACTCAATTACTTGTGAAGGATGCTCCGTTCGATTTTTCCCAAGAATGCAAGGATGCATTCGATCTCCTAAAAAAGAAACTCACACAAGCTCCAATCATGATCACACCCAACTGGGAGTTACCATTTGAAATCATGTGTGACGCTAGCGACTTCGCTGTCGGGGCTGTATTAGGCCAACGGCGTGACAAGCTTTTCCAACCTATTTACTACGCTAGCAAAACCATGAATCCCGCTCAAGAGAATTACTCCACCATCGAGAAAGAATTAGCGTTCGACAAATTCCGACAATATCTTGTCCTTTCAAAGACAGTCGTCTTCACTGATCACTCGGCTCTTCGATATCTTTTTGCGAAGCAGGATGCTTAGCCACGACTAATTCGGTGGATCTTGTTGCTACAAGAATTCGATGTTGAGATTCGCGATAAGAGGGCGGCAAAAAATCTGGCCGCAGATCATCTATCTCGTCTCGAAAACCCCTTGGATAAGCACGATAGAATTGAGATTAGGGATTCATTTCCTGACGAACAACTCATGTTAATGATTGATTCGGAGCCGTGGTACGCCGATTTTGCTAATTACCTCGCAAGTAGACTTGTTCCTGAACACCTGACTAGATACGAAAGGAAAAGGTTCTTTTCTCAGAAAATACTACTTTTGGGATTCTATTGGCCCACAATTTTTCGTGATGTAAAAGAAATGGTGTAGGCATGCGATGCATGTCAACGGGCCGGGAACATATCACATAGGGATGAAGCACCTCAGAACTTTATACAAGTATGTGAGGTCTTCGATGTTTGGGGAATTGACTTCATGGGACCCTTTCCATCTTCAGGGGGGAACAAATACATTTTAGTCGCCATCGATTATGTTTCAAAATGGGTTGAGGCACAAGCCCTTAGGACCAATGACGCCAGAGTAGTTATTCATTTCCTGAAAAAGCTTTTCGCTAGATTCGGGATTCCTAAAGCTCTCATCAGTGATAGGGGGACCCATTTTTGCAATGCACAAATGAAAAAGGTCATGAAGAGGTATGGAGTATCCCATCGGTTCTCCACCGCCTATCATCCACAAACCGATGGCCAGGTCGAAAACACCAATAGGGCTATTAAAAGAATACTTGAAAAGACGGTTAGTCAAAATAGAAAAGACTGGTCATTTAAACTCGACGAAGCCTTATGGGCATTCCGAACCGCCTACAAAACACCTATTGGAACGACCCCGTTTCGCATGGTGTATGGTAAGGCATGTCACTTACCAGTGGAATTAGAACATAAGGCTTATTGGGCGCTTAAGACATGTAACTTAGATTACACAATTGCTGGAACTAATAGGTTCTTGCAATTACACGAGCTTGAAGAGCTTAGGTTAGAAGCCTGCGAATCTTCCATCACATATAAAGAGAGAGCAAAAAGATGGCATGACCAGAGAATTAAGAAACCCAAAGAATTTTCAGAGGGAGACAAAGCCCTATTGTACAATTCTCGGTTGAGATTATTTCCGGGAAAACTTAAGTCTAGATGGTATGGACCGTTTACGGTGAAGAATTCCTCTAAAACTGGAGCCGTGGTGTTATTAGACGATGAAGGTAGGGAATTTACTGTTAACATACAACGTGTAAAACATTATCAAGAAAATAACAATGAAATAATTAGTGAGGAGGATGTGACGTTTGATGATGAGGTCACGTAGTAACCCATGACCTTGAGTCTAGCTACAAGACTCGTAAATAAAGAAAAGCGCTTCTTGGGAGGCAACCCATGTTTTGTGTGATTTTATTTTGTTTGTTTGTTATTTGCTTCCGTATGCATGCTTTATTTTTATTGTTGGTAGATCAAGTTTCTCAATTAAATACTGGAAATACTTTACTTTGTTGTTTTGGCCTAGTCTTAACTCCACCTAAAGGTATTTTTGCAAAAGATAAGTGTAAGGGGGAACCCCAAATATGTTTTTAAGAAACAAATCGATCATGATTCTCCACAATATTAAATGAACATGTGTATTCGTATTTGTTAGAGTCAAATGCTTGTATTGAGTCATAATGAAGTTTTGCAGGATTTTTCAGGAAGTAGGACCAAGTTTTTCCAGAAACTTTCCGGAAACTTAACATAAGAATTTCTGCAGGTCACTTTTGACGGCGTCAAGAGTTAACTCTTGACGGCGTCACGTGTAAAAATCTGAAAATTTTACCAGTTTTGTTTTTCTAACAGAGTCTTATGGTTTTTGTGAATTATTAAGTTTTATAATCTCCAGGAAATCTGCAAACTTCATTCCACAAGCATTATATCTTATTTTGTTTTCTAGGATTTAGTAACTAATATAGGATGCCGCCGATTTTATGCGAGGTTTTCTTGTCTATTTTCTCAGGATTCACAGGTTATGTATGACAAGAAGATGATTTATATTCTGAAAGGGAAGCTTTGATTGTTCATTTTCTTGGAGGAAGATCTAACCTGGCCACCTTATTATCTATACCGAGCGAATCAGGGGAGTATTTGATTTCATTCTTTTTACTTTTTCACTTTTACATTCTTTACTTGAATATTGGGGACAATGTTCATCTTAAGTGTAAGGGGAGAGTAAAATGATGATACCTTACATATGCACTTTCGCTTGAGTTTGTTTGTTTGATAGTAGATGTGTAATAAAACTATGAGAAATATTTGTTAGTGCAATTTTAGCGCCAAATTTAAATTTTTTTACAACATTTAGGAGTGAAACTTTAGCCATAGCAAGCGTCTCATGGATAGGAGATTGTATAACTAGCACATAACCGTACTATTCAGAAAAATTTTCCACCCAAATATGTGAGGTTCGCCTTTAGATTTGATAGGAAAAGCATTTATTATTAGTGCTTATGAGTGTACCGGTAGCATTTAGATTCTAGAACTTGCGTTAGTGATGCATCCCGAGACCGCTAGTGAGACTACATTCGTGTAGTAGGATTTACTACATGTTAAGAGACATTAGGATCACCCTTGTGTTAAACCCGTATCATAATTACTTGACCATTTAAGTCATATTACTTGGCTAGTTAAGTCAACTAATTTTCCCACACCCTTAGCATTGTACTCATTTTTAGTACACGAAACCCCTAGTACACCCCTCCGAGCCTATCTTTTCGTTTCTAACTTTAAGCATTTTACTTAAAGGAAGAATTTGTTACACCCCACTTAAATGTACACCCAAATCGCCTTAGCCTTCCGTGTATGCGCTCATCTTTAGTGCATTATTGTTATTTGTTAAAACCTAAGTTAACTGTCTAATTGGTTACATGGTTGCTAAGTCGAGTCATATCCTTGTACATATTGTTTTGGGACGATTGGGACTCATGGGTAAAGTACTTATTTTATGGAGTAATGAGGAAGAACATCATTTATTATCCCCATATGTACGTTAGATTAGTTTATTGTAAAGTATGTAAAGATTCAAGTGTAAGGGGAATTTTCATTCCCTATGATCTATTATTTTGGATGGTAGGGTAAGAGTGTATGCAAAAAAAAAATAATAAAAAAAAATTTTAAAAAAAAATTCGAAAAAAGAAAGAAGAAAAAAAAATAGAAAAAGAAAAAGAAAAAGAAAACATACGGACTACCATCCCTTTTTATTCTATGTTTATTTTTATGTTTTTGTTATTTTTTATTTATTAGCTTAAGTCGAGTCGAGTCTAGTCTTGGCTTAGCAACACCATTTTGTACATGTAATTAACCAAGATTGTTAACTCGCCACCAGTAAAACTTCCTTTATCTAACAAAACCGTGTATTTCATATCCCTACACCTAACGTTACAACCCTTTAAAAAGACCTCTTTGATAGTTTATCCTAGGTGCTTACGCCATGTGGTGGAGGTTTGATCCTTTCTCAAGCCTATGGTAATCTATTTTGCTATGACAGGTTGTGAGAGATATCTTCCGTTTCCATATTGTAATTTATACTTTATTACACCCGAGAGATGTGAGTATCTAAACACTATTTGTGAGGTGCTAGTGTATGACCTCCGTGCTTGTCTATTGGTCTTTAGTGGAACGATTATTTGTTGTAATTAGTTTTATATTAGTGTTAAATGACCCCTAACTTGTATTTTGATTAGAATAAAAGCGCATTTGCTTGAAGACAAGCAAATCTCAAGTGTAAGGGTATATGATGAGGCGAAAAATGAACCACTTTTAGGGGGTCATTTAAGCCCGAAATTGACTTTATTTGATCAAATATTACCCTAAATCGTTCCTTTTGTGATTTTAGGTACTTTGTGAGAGAAATCTGGAAAAGGAAGCAATTCGGACGTTTTTGGAGCATAAAAGTGAAGAAAACGCCAAAGTATTAATTTTCCTTGCTGGGAACAGTAGGTGACGACGTTAAGAAGGAATTCCTGACGGCGTCAAGAGTAATTTCCATGACGACCCAGTACAGAATTGACGGCGTCACAATGTAGGGCGTCAAGAGTAAAATGTATGACGGCCTGGAAATGCATAACACATGACGGCGTCAAAAGTAGATCAAGGCAGTCCGAGAAGTATTTTGGCGGCGAGATGACGGCGTCACAAGATTTGTATTGACGCCGTCAGACCCTATTTCCTATATATAGTTTTCTAATCTTCACATTAAAAAAAGAGTAGTTTTGTAGAAACCCTAAGTACGAACTTGGTACGAATTTTACAGGTTTTTCAAGGGTTCTAAGCCCTTGATCCCTTTCATGTGTAATTGAGATAAGTATTCTTTTAATTCAATCAATATGTCTATGTGTTGGTTGTCTATATCTTGTTCTTGTCTTAATTCCATCATGCTAGGCTAGATCTATCTTGTGTTTGCTTGGATCTAATGAAACCTAGATGTTAATTATGTGTTGATTACTTGTTTATGGTTGTTTTGGATGAATGAATTCGATGTTAGGCTTAAGAAAACTGGCAGATCTCCAATTAGTAACATGCTTGAACGTCTTAGGAAACATGAACTGACGTGCATTAGGTTTTATTGGTTGTATTTAATGCATGAGTAAATTCTAATGATCCCATCATAGGATTGGGGAATTAAGTGCGCCACCCCATGAATGGTATTAAGGAATACAATCCGTCATCCACGCAACTATAACAAGTAATTAACGTGTAAAAGATATCTAGGGAGTAGTGAAAGCTAAGTAAACATATTTTCTCCACTTATTGCTCACAACTTTAGTTAATTTAGTTTATTTTCATTTCTAGTATTTTATTTTGATTGCATCTTTAGTATTGGGTTAGTTGACTAGCAACTAATTCCGCCTAAATCCTTCAAACCCGAGATTTTTACTTGCTTTCTAAAAAACATAAAAATACAAAAAGAATCATCCTTCATCTTTAGAACTAGTATTTAGGTTTTCTAATCCTAGCGACACTATTCCTAGCTGAACGATCAATCCCCCGGTACTTGTCACTATACTATACTACAACGATCAGGTACACTGCCTGGTGGGGGTTGTAAGCTTCTCAAGATCCCTTGAGAGGTAAAGCCTGGTGCGATTCCCACGTATCAGCTGGTGTGTTGCAACTACCACCAGTGACTGCTGAATTATTACCAGCAGTTGTGGAGGCTTTACAGAAAAATGTAAGTGATTTGTTGGTACAAAATCAGGCTTTAAATGATGCCTTGAAAAATTTGATGGTTGGTGAAGGAACAAGCCATAACAGAGGAACACAATATGGAAGAGTGGGTAAGATAGAGTTTCCAAGATTCAATGGAGAGGATGTGAAAGGGTGGTTGTTTAGATGTAAACAGTTTTTCAAGATTGAGGGGATCTTGGATGAAATGAAAATAGAAATTGCTTCAATGCATCTTTATGATAAGGCTTTGAATTGGCATGAACAGTACATCAGGAGAAATGGTGATGGTACTTCTTGGGAGTTGTATGAATCAGAGGTATTGCAAAGGTTTGGAATAGTTTATGAGGACTCAATGGTGAACTTAAAGAATTTAAGACAAGATGGTTCAGTGCAACAATATCAAGATTTATTTCAAGTGATCTTGAATAGGGTTGATTTGTCTGGAACCATATGCTGTGAGTCTATTTATGGGTGGATTGAAGAAAGAAATCAATTTGCCATTGAGAATGTTTAACATGAGAACTTTGCCAGATGTGTTTGCTATGGCTAAGTTGCAAGAAGCCACCAATGCTGCTCTCAAACCAAGGTATTCACAACCTTCACCAACTGTTACAAAATATGTGCCTAATAATAGTCATTATGCTAATAAGAATGTGTATATTCCATAAAAGCCTGCTAATGTGTTTGGTAGTAATGCACCATTAGTCAAAAATTTAGGCAATAGGCCTTATAGGTTGACTCAGAAAGAAATGGAAGAAAAAAAGGGCAAAGAACCAGTGTTTTTACTGTGATAGCAAATATGTGCCAGGCCATAAGTGTAGTGGACAGTTGTTTTCTCTAGAAATTGTGGTGGATAGGGATGATATGATGCAATTGGAAGATGAGGTAGAATTACAATGTTCTGAAGGGGTGTTTGGACATGTGGATAATGAGGATGTAGTTATGCAAGAGGAACATCAGGAGTGTAATAATGAGTTTGTTATGCCTATACAACCCCAAATTTCACTGAATGCTTTATCTGGAATCAACACTTATCACACCATGAGGGTTACTGGACAATTCAATGGCCAACCTCTCAATATTTTGGTTGATACTGGTAACACACACAATTTTCTGGATACTAACACTGCAAAACAAATGGGTTGTCAATTGAAACAAACCTATCCTTTACAAGTTTCAATACCTGGAAGTAACAGCCTTACTAGCAGACAAGAGTGCAAAGGTTTTGTGTGGCAAATGCAGGGTGAAATGTTTCAAACTGATGTGATGTTACTACCTTTGGGTGGATGTGAGATGGTTTTAGGAATGCAATGGTTGTCAACATTGGGAGATGTTTTGTGTAATTTTTTAAAGCTAAGAATGCAGTTTGTACACAAGGGTAAATTTTTTAAAGCTAAGAATGCAGTTTGTGTACAAGGGTAAAAAAGTAGTCATTACTGGTACTTCACAACCAATGATTAAGTGGATGGAGGGGAAGAAGATGAGCAAAGAAGTAAATGTGGGACATGCTAGTTTGTACTCTATGGCTGTGTGTGTGTACCCAACCAGTGGATTAAAAGCTGAATGTAACAGTTCCAATGTTGAAAATGTGGAAACTAAAGTGAAATTGTTGTTGGAAAAATATGAGAGTGTGTTTGCTGTTCCAAAAGGTTTACCTCCAAACATAACACATTATCATAGAATACCCTTGAAGGATAATACCTCTCCTATCAACATCAGGCCATATAGACATCCTCCTACTCAGAAGGATGCTATTGAAGAGATGGTAAAAGAATTGCTTGATAGTGGGGTCATTAGAAGTAGTCACAGTCCATTTTAATCACCCATTGTGATGGTTAAGAAAAAAGATGGATCATGGAGAATGTGTGTGGATTATAGAGAATTAAATAAGCAAACTGTGAAGGATAAGTTTCCCATTCCAATTATTGAAGAGCTTATTGATGAGTTGTATGGAGCAAAAGTGTTTACTAAACTGGACTTGAGGTCATGTTATCATCAAATCAGAATGTGTGAGGAAGATATACACAAAACAACTTTTAGAACACATCAAGGTCATTATGAATTTTTGGTGATGCCCTTTGGTTTGACCAATGATCCTTCATCCTTTCAAGCTCTTATGAATGAGGTATTTGCAGCTTACCTTAGGAAGTTTGTGTTGTTATTTTTTTGATGACATTTTGGTGTTCAGTAAGATAATGGAAGAACATGTGCAGCATTTGGATTTGGTCTTAAGTACTATGAAATCACATGAGTTGTTTGCTAAAGCAAGTAAGTGTGTGTTTGGAACAGATCAAGTGGAGTACTTAGGTCATGTTATATCTGGAATGGGTGTTTCTACTGAGCCTTCTAAGATCAAAGCAGTACAAGATTGGCCTATACCTGTGAACATTAAAAAGTTAAGAGGGTTCCTTGGTCTCACAGGTTATTACAGAAGATTTGTGAAGAATTATGCTGCAATAAGTAAGCCTTTGACTGAATTACTTAAGAAAAACTCATTTGGGTGGAATGAAGTAGCCCAAGAAGCATTTGAAAAGCTGAAAATGGCCATGATTAGTGCACCTGTCTTTGCTCTTCCAAACTTCAATGAGGAATTCATAGTAGAGACTGATGCATCAGATGAAGGTATTGGGGCAGTTTTGCAACAAAATGGACATTCAATTGCTTTCTTAAGTAGGACTCTAGCTCCTAGACATAAAGATCTGTCTACATATGAAAAAGAATTGTGGGCAGTGGTGTTTGCATTGGAAAAATGGAGGGGCTATTTGCTTGATAGGCACTTTAAAATCAAGACTGACCACTTCAGTCTAAAGTATTTGATGGAGCAGAGATTGACTACTCCCTTTCAAATCAAATGGCTACCAAAGTTATTGGGGTATGATTATGAGATACTATACAAAAAGGGGAGTGAGAATGTGGTAGCTGATGCTTTGTCTAGGACACCTACTCCATCATTAAACACAATGTTGATCTCTGATATCTCAAATGATTTACTGCAAAGGATTCAAGCTAGTTGGTTGTCTGACCCAAGTGTTCAACAGATTATTAACAAGCTTAAAAATGGTACTACTGTCAACTCCAAGTTTGTTTGGAAGGATGATCAGTTAAGAAGCAATGGTAAATTGGTGATTGGTTGTGATAAAGTTTTGAGGCAAGAGTTTCTTAAATACTTCCATGATGAGCCTATGGGTGGTCATTCAGGAGTAGAAGCTACCTATAAAAGACTCAAATCTATGTTCTATTGGAAAGGGATGAAGAAGTCAGTCAAAGAACATGTCAGGATTTGCTCAATTTGTCAATGCCACAAGCCTGACCTAGCTCCATATCCCGGCCTGCTACAACCTCTTCCAATTCCCACAAAAATTTGGACTGATATATCCGTGGACTTCATTGAAGGTCTTCCTTCCTCCCATGGCAAAATAGTCATCTTGGTGATTGTTGACAGACTAAGTAAGTATGGGCAATATTCCTCTATCACACCCTTTCAAAGCTGCTCAAATTGCCCAAGTGTTAATGGATACAATTTATAAGTTGCATGGACTACCAAAGTCCATCACAAGTGACAGAGACAAAGTCTTTATCAGCAACTTTTGGAAGGAGTTATTCAAGAGGTTGGGAGTCACATTACGACTTTCTACAACCTATCATCCACAGACAGAAGTGGTTAACAGATGTTTGGGTTATTATTTGAGGTGTATGACCAATGAACAACCTAAGGATTGGGTTAATTGGTTAGCATTAGCTGAGTTCTGGTATAATACCAACTATCACACAGCCATCAACAAAACTCCATTTGAGGTAGTTTATGGACAAAGCCCTCCTACTCATGTGTCTTATATGGCTGGTGATTCTAAGGTTGAAGTTGTGGACAGATCACTTAAAGCAAGGGAATCTGCTATCTTTTTGCTCCAGTTTCATTTGGAAAGAGCTCAACAGAGGATGAAAACATATGCTAATACGGGAAGATCAGAAAGAGAGTTTGCTATTGGAGATTGGGTTTTGCTTAAGCTACAGCCACACAGGCAAGTAACATTGAGGCTGCATAAGCAACATAAGCTATCACCAAAGTACTATGGGCCATTTCAAGTGCAAAAGAGGTGTGGGTCAGTTGCATATGAGCTGTCTTTGCTAGATAATGCAGCTATACACAATGTCTTTCATGTCTCACAGCTAAAAGCTTTCAAAGGACAAGTCATTGCAACAGTTCCATTACCACAATGTACAGCAGATGGGTTAATTGCTGCATCACTAGTCAAAGTGTTGGACAGAAAGATTGCCAAGGTGAGGAATAAGGCTGTGGTATATTGGCTAATCCAATGATCAAGTGGGACAAGTGATGATGCAACTTGGGAAGTGGCTACTGAAGTTCAAGCCAAACACCCAAGTTTTGATCCTGATGCTTGAGGACAAGCATCCTATTAAGGGGAATTGATTGTTGTGAGCTAAATGTGGAAAGTAGTTGTTAGTTAAACGGTTAGTGACATGTGAGGTGCATATGTCTAGCCTAGCTAGTCATGTGAGTTGCACGTGTATTTTTCCACAACTGTGGACTAACAGCTCTTCCCGCCAAAATGTTCCCTTTAAATATCTGATTGTAACTTTCATTTGGAATCAATGAATAATAATACTTTCTTTTTTAATCTCTCTTTCTCTCATCTTCAATCTCACCTAACTTCTTCCATTCTTAACCTCCCATTCTTTACTAAATTCTGTTACACTTCTAACCTCCATTCTGTTACTAGAATTACCATTTAACCATTAATTCAGTTATAATTCTTGGTTAATTGTATTCTACTCATATCATAATTATATACGGAGTAAATGCTATTTCTCGTATCAAAACTTAATTAACTTGTGAGGGTTTGTGAGAGAGTGACTTTTTTTTGAAGGTGAAGAACATTAAATTGCATTATTCTAATATTTCATTTAATTAATACGGAGTACACAGTTTAGGATATATAAGAAAAATATATTCTATTTAGGCTTAAACTTTTACGGAGTTCCAAAAGCAGGAAGGTATCTTAATTCTCAAGGGTCCCATTCGTCACTATGCCAAGTTGAAAGAATCATGACAAAACACATTTTCTTTAATTTGGAGAAAACATTTTATGGGTCAATTTGTTTGTTTGTAAATATTTTGATGATAGATATACAAGCACAAATTTTCTTATTGAATTCCTTAGTGTTTATCTTTGAAGGCTTGAATTTCTTAATTACTGCATTTGATGAAGTTTTACTTATTCGAGCCATACAAATAACACAATTCAATCCCCCATATACTACTATATAAACATTTACAATAACATATACTACTGATTAAGTTAAACAAAATCTAATAAAAAATTTATTTGTTTTGAAGTTTTAATCAGGCCAATAGCCAAAAATCCTTTTGGCGTTTGGTTGTAATGAGATAACCACCAACTCTTTTGCTCTTTCTCCTTACTGCTACCGCCATACAAGTCGCGTTTTGGACACAATAATCCACCACTCCGCCACCATTAGCCCCCGTCGGTCTTCCTGCCCATGTCAATAATAGCCGCCATGTAATCGGTTGCTTCTTTTGCCCCATTACCAACATTGTCACCTCTTGCTTTTTTGCTTCCTCCACAATCGTTGTACCTTTCTCTTTTCCTTCTGCTATCGATATCTCAACTTGTACCTTCATTGAAAAAAAGTTAGGAATTTGAAGTTCGTAACATTACTTTATACTTACGTGAATTAAAAGGCCAACAGGATCAATGCTCACATCTGAACGTTTCATCTGAGACATGTTTTTCATAGAACAAAGAAAACTAGGAATTTTTGTTGCTTTCTCCTTAGTCAAGTCACTTCCTATTACAAACACAAAAACCAAAAATGATGTTAGAGGAATTGTAATTTCACTTGTCTCTCTAAAAGTATTGTTTACATTAAGTTTAATAAATAATAACACTTAACAACCATAATTTTCGGCTTATTTTTGTGCCATTTACCATGTTCATGTTCTATGATAATTGGTTTTTTACTTGTTGCACAAGTTTTATGCAGGTATAGCTGCTTTTTATTGCTTTTAGACTATGTGATATAATTTACTGGTATACATATATTCACATGATCATAATGACAATATTGAAATGGAAAAATAACTACTAAAATCATTAGAAACCTTGTTTCGAAGCAGTCTTCTTGAAATAGAGAAGAACAAGAATGTCATTGCTCTGAACCGTATGTGTTAAGGCCCAGAGCAATGCATTTTTGGATTCTACGCTTGAATCAACAACGATCATCACTTTTCTAGCAGTAATCTTTACTTGTGCATCAACTTTAGTGACATCTTCGGATTTAGTCTCTTTTTCGTTGCAAGATCTACTAGAATCTTCGGTTTTTTGCTCGTCGGTTTTAGTGGAAGAGTCCACATTGCCTTTCAATTGCATACTTGGTGAACGTACTCTAACATGTGGCCTAATTCTGGTAAGGCAAAAACTTGGTATTTTGGAACCATTTTTCACCATTTTTTTTTCTTCTTGGTCTCACTCTCACTTTCCCTTCTAACTATGATTAGAAATATATAGAAGAAGCAGAAGAATTAAAGGGAAAAAGTAAGCGATAGGTGAGGGCATTGTTAATGATAGACTTGTTGGGGCCTATGATGTCTTTTTCCTTTTTATTTTCCGTAAAAGTATCTACTATATATATAAACCATAAATATATTTTTTTTTAAAGTAGATAAAAACATTATTGTACTTTTATATTTTCTTGACTTATGCATGTATAAAAAGATATGTAAATAACATTTCTAAGTTTCTATGTTTTCATGGACGTCATATATATAGATCAGTCCCATCATCATCAAACTAACAAGCATGCCGCATAGATGACCATACTGAAACAAGATGTGGACCACGTACAATAACAATTCGCCGTAAATCTAGTTGCTTGTCCCATTCGTTAGAGATGAATCATTTAGATAAGAGGAAAACAATGTTACAGCTCTAGGTGTAGTGAAGAGGCTAAGCCTCTTCACTCGGGCCCCACCCTTACCACATCACCAAACACCTCAACTTCAACTAACCACAACAAACCCCTCTCATCAAACAACAAACCTCAACTTCCCCATTAGGGCCCCACTAAATATTACAATCTCAATATTCAAAGGAAAAAAAAAAAAAAGGACGAATGTCAGAAATTTCAGCTCGTCATCACGACGGGGACTTTGGCAACGGTGAGGAACGGCGAGCACCAAATGGTGTAGCAACGAGCTACGGCTCACCGTTGGATCGTCCACGTCGGACGGCGAGCACCATTTCGCCGACTATACCTGGTGCTCTTAGAGATTTTGCGTTTCAATATGTAACTAAAGTTTTTGAAACTTACTACAATGATATTTCTTAAGGTATGTTGGGTGAAAACCTTTATTTCTTGTCTTGTTTTTGTGCTACATGGTACATGGGCATGCACCCTTTCATATATTGACCAATTATTGGTAACTTTTCTTTGGTCTTATGCTCTTGGTTACTCGTTTCTTACAGGTTGAATTGACGATGATATAGTTATATTTGTTAAGAAATGATATTTTAAAGCATAGGAAACTTAAGTTTAATTAATTACTTATCAAAATGACAACTTATTATTAATCTCCATCTTTTTTGGCTGTTCTAATCATGTTGGTTGTGTATATGATTAGTTTACTTTTGTGGGGCTGCAGCTGAACATGGCTATCATGAAGCTTGGTAGGATCCATGCCATGTCAAGTGTTATTTTACCCTAGAGTTCCTCTAAAATTTAATAACTTATACAACAAAATTTAATAACTTATACAACCACCATGCTAAGTTTCAGGTAAGCTAATTAAGTAAGCATATGGCAAAGAGCAGTACTTGTTGGTGGTTCCTTGAAACATAATGCTCCATTTCAGACTTTTTTTCTTAATGTCTTGATCATCGACTAGTTATATGCATGTAAATCAAAGTTGTTTAGAGCATGCAAAACATGTTTTGATATGGGTATTTCGAATTCATTATGTTGCATTTGAGTACCAGTATTAGCAAAAGTTGAAAGCTACTTATATATGATCAACATGTTCATGGCTAGTTTAACGGGAAATATATTGTATGTAAGTCACAATGTATCAAAAGTACACTCATGCAATGTTAAGTGGATTTTGAGAACATTTTTTCATTCTTTATAATTGGGGATAATTCTTGTAATTGTAGTTAACATCAAGGCCACTAAAAGTAACTTATTCCACCTATTATTGCTTTTGAGCATACAACTTTAGAGTTTTTGACATAATTATTAGCCTAAGGTTGCTTGCAAAAGACGGATAAATTTTAATATTTCAATATCATTACTTTTGACTCAACTAAAACTAATTTTATCATTAGACACAACTTTAAAATGCCATGTGTCACTAGGATGGAATGTAAGATCACACCAACTATCTATGTGGTAGCTGATTTGGCATATCACACTAGGTAACTTGATGATGAGAGTATTGTTACCGTGCTACCAGGCTAATAATATTTTCAAGTTGATCAAAATTAAACTTGAACTTAGGATTATACCTTCTTAATTGGTACTTTCTGCCATTTGCTGTTGGTTTAATGGTCAATTAAGTAATACATATGCATGCACATGCACTATTGGAACAAACATGTTCAATCTTGAATATATAGATATTTATTACGTAATACTCCGTAGCTTAACATTATGTTTCACTATTGGAACTACCAGGCTAGGTGCAGTAACAACCTCGACTGATTCGGTCTCAATTGGTCGAGTCGGTCATCGTTGGTGTGGGCATTAGGTCGCGACCGTATCACAAGGGACAATTACATGAAGTCGGTCTCAAGCTCGACCGAGAAACAAGGCACATATTTTGTTGTGTTTGATCCAAATCTCCCACACTTTTAATGCTTGTGACCGTTTGTGACTAATATATATATATATATATATATATATATATATATATATATATATATATATATATATATATATATATATATATATATATATATATATATATATATATTTCCCTTATAAATATACAACTAAACAACACTTCAATTCACACAATCCCATTTCAAAAAATCTATATATTTTCTCACACCATGAAATCTTACGATATATTTTTTGCCGATTCGGATGATGAAGATGAAGTTAGTAACGAGTTTTTGATGTTTGCGGAAGATTGTTGGGAGGCTTATCAAGCGTCACAACCTAATAAGGCATTACGAAACCGTGTTGATAGAGATCGTGTGGGTGCTCATGACCGTTTAGTGGCTGCTTACTTCTGCGCTAACCCAACATACGGCGATGAACAATTCCATGATCGTTTCCGAATGAGCCGCAAACTATTCACACGAATTGTACGAGAGGTAACCGATCATTCACCTTATTTCCAACAAACTCCTAATTGTGCTGGCGAACTTGGTATTTTTCCTTTGATAAAAATTACTTCCTCAATTCGTCAATTGGCATACGGAGTCAATCCTGATATGCTTGACGAATACGTGCAAATGGGTTCGTCAACAGTTCGTGCGTGTCTCTATAAATTTTGTGAGGCCATCATGGAGTTATATGGTGCAGAGTATTTGCGAAAGCCGACGGTTACTGACGTTGACATACTCTATGAGCATCACCATCGAGTTCATGGGTTTTCGGGGCTGATAGGAAGCGTTGATTGTACAGATTGGCCGTGGGAGAATTGCCCACATGCTTTAAAAGCTCAATTTTGTAGGGGTGATCACGGGAAAACTCTTTTCATTTTATTGGAAGCGATCGCCTCTCAAGATTTATGGATTTGGCATGCGTTCTTTGGTGTTGCCGGTATGAATAATGACGTAAATGTTTTACGTGCATCCCCTCTTTTCAAAGATCTCAAAATGGGGAGAGCACCAGATGTGGAATTCGTTGCTAACAGCGTGCCTTATAAACGAGGATATTATCTTGCTGATGGGATATATCCGGAATACTCTGTTATTGTGAAGTCTATTAGAAATCCAGGGACGCATGATGAAAAGCGTCAATTATATAAGAGGATGCACGAAGCTGCAAGAAAAGATGTGGAACGTGCTTTTGGTGTACTAAAGAGGAAGTTCCTAATGATTAAACAGCCGGCTAAGGGATTTAACACAGAGCGTCTTGGACATATTATGTACACATGCATCATATTACATAATATGATAATTCAAGACGAAGGGCGGGCGATATCTCCCGAATTCTTTCCAGCTGAGCAACACCGTTCTTATGATCCTTTAAATACGCATGAGGAATCATTGCAAATTACTAGGGAGATATGCAACAAAACAACTCATCTTAGCCTCAAAGCCGATTTGGTGGAATACATTTGACAGCATCATAATAATCCAAACTAGTTTAGTCGTTTTATCGTAATGTTTTTTAATGTTATTTGAATTCTATTGTAATGTTTTTATTTTATTTGAATTAATATGTAACGTTTTAATTATTAATGAAATTTTAGTTTGTGTTAAAAATGTTAAAAAAGAAAAAAATTGAACTTGGTCGCCCTTACTATGGCACTGAATCGTCTGTAGATCGCTGGAAAAAGAAAACTGACGTGACAGAAAAAAAGAGAAAGATTAACCCTTATTCTCAGGCCTTGTGCAACCAGCCTAAGGTTGCTTGCAAAAGACGGATAAATTTTAATATTTCAATATCATTACTTTTGACTCAACTAAAACTAATTTTATCATTAGACACAACTTTAAAATGCCATGTGTCACTAGGATGGAATGTAAGATCACACCAACTATCTATGTGGTAGCTGATTTGGCATATCACATTAAGGGCACAAGGTGCAGATGGGGAACCCGTGCTCGCCGTCCGATGTGGCATGGACAACGGCGAGCCGTTGCTCGCCGCCACACCGGAACACCCTCGCCGTTGGCAAACTCCCCATGGCCACGGCGAAGCAAGCGTCTGACAATCTTGCAGGTTCTTTCAATTTTTTTTAACAATTCTTTCTTCCATATGTTTAAATCTGGGTTGGTTTGTGATGGTGGGATGGTGGTGGAGGGTGGTCGGAAAAAATGGTGGTTTGTTCAAAACTTGTTTAAACACCGGAGAAGATCCATTTTTAAAGAATGGTGGTTTGGTCGGAAAAAATGGTGCTCGAGCCAGAATGGAGAAGATCCATTTTTTAAATAATAATAATAATAATAATAATAATAATAATAATAATAATAAAGGTTTTAATAAAACAAATAGGTTTTGACAAAAAAATGATTTTGTGATTTTATTTTTGAAAATGTTTTAAAAAAATGAATAAAAAAATAAGTGTGTAAGAGGTGGGGCTCGAATGGGGAAGTTGAAGTTTGTTGTTTGATGAGGGGGGGTTTGTTGTTGTTAGTTGAAGTTGAGGTGTTTTGATGATGTGGCATGGTTGGGCCCGAATGGGGAGGCAATGCCTTGCCTTTGCACCTTGTGCTCTAAGTAACTTGATGATGAGAGTATTTTTACCGTACTACCAGGCTAATAATATTTTCAAGTGTCCCTTCGGGACATCCGATAAAATTGGAACGACACAGAGAATAATATTTTCAAGTTGATCAAAATTAAACTTGAACTTAGGATTATACCTTCTTAATTGGTTCTTTCTGCCATTTGCTGTTGGTTTAATGGTCAATTAAGTAATACATATGCATGCACATGCACTATTGGAAGTTTGGAACAAACATGTTCAATCTTGAATATATAGATATTTATTACGTAATACTCCGTAGCTTAACATTATGTTTCACATGGTATAAAATTAACAATATATGAAACTCAAATTTGTTTGCACTATTTTTCAATGGACAATATTACCATATATCTATTATACAATAAATATTGGTTAAACCGTGTATAAATAAGTAAACATACGCCTTTTTGAATAATCTTAAAAGAGAAAATCTTAAACAAACACTAAACATGTGATACAATGAAAAAGTTTGCAATAACTATGTAAATTATCAGCCTGTTTGTCCCTTTCTAAAACAGTAGAACATTATTCTAGACTTAATTGTTTCACCAACTGCTTTGATTAGTAATAATGGCTTTCAACTTTCACAATTAATTCCCATGATCCTCAAATGAAATCAACTTTTTTGACCCACACAAATTTAATAGGAAAGTAAGTCAAATCATGCTGCAATGCTAATTTTTTTTCTCAATATTGCAATTAAATTGCGATAGTACATACTCCCTAGCTTCGTCCAAACCAAATGATATACGGAGTAACATATAATGTCGAAGAGTCTTAGACGTTTTTCAAATTTCAATGAAATAATATATCTATTTTCAAATGTATATAAAAATAATAAAAGTGCAACGTAATTGTCTATTGAATAAAAAAGACGTTAGTCTTGTTAAAGAACTACTTACGCTAGTCCAAAATAAGATATATATGAGATTTATGAGTAAAATAGAAGAATAGTACGAGTATTATATTGATATTTGATGTTGGTTGGTCGGAATTACTCATTTTCTCTATTTCTTTTTACAAACATAATTATTGCAAGCAACTACTATGCATGGTGTCATAATTTTTCGGCATTAGAGAATCATAAACTCCATGTGGCAATCGAGAACATAATCACTAGAATAATTTTACTCTAAGGGGAAGTTTAAAGCTAAGTTAAAGATAAAAAGAGTCAAATCATCCAATTGTGTTCCAATTGTTGCAATCTTTTACATCTTCATTTTTATTTTTATTTTTATTTTAGTTTTGCACTCAGGCAACAGCATTATTAAGTAGCTACAGGGCACCGCAACTTATATTGGGCTGTTTCCAAAAGTGAAAGTTTTGGGCCCGATCTAGCCCACTAGATGAACGAATATTGAAGAACAGTTCAATTATTTTTGGTTATTAAAAAGTACTAGTATTACAGACACCACAACAGCACAACTTACATTTGAGTAAAAATGGTTATAATAGGTAAAAAGCAGCTTTGAAAAAATATAAGAAATTCTTTAATAGCTAAATGCATTGTAGATTTTCTAAGACTTAACTTGTAAGCTTTGCCCATTTTGGCAACTCATAGGCGATTTATGCTTTTGAACTCGTTTCTCTTTTTTAAGAGAAGGAAGTTTAAAAGCATGTTACCACAAGGTTTTGATCAGTTGTGGTAATAAAGATCCACCACGGCCTTAGAATTTAGTTAAACAAGTACAGCCAAGAAGTAAACTTTGAGGACAAGGGTCACTATATTTTATTTTACATGTTATTAAAAAAAAGGTTATTTGAGCTTATGAAAAGGACTGCACACACTTTCTTTCACTACTGGTAGAAAAGTTGTAAATATTGAAAAAAAAAAAAAAAAAAAAGAAAAAAAAAAAAAAAAAAAAAAAAAAAACGATTGTCGGTCATTGAACTGCATGAAATGCGAATGATATATAGTTGCAACGAAATTTGGGGCAATTGCATATATACCCATTAAAACTTAAATATTTGCATATATACCCAAAAAATGCTTAATTGACATTGTACATCATGCATTAAAAACTTGTGTTTTGGGTATATATGCAAATTTTTGAGTTTTAGTGGGTATATATGCGATTCTCCCAAATTTATATACATGCATGACACTTATCTATTTGTGAAAACCTAACTAATCTTTTTTTTATCTTATTTCAAATAGCTGAGTAGACAAAAAGGGAATTCGAATTCAAAACCAAATAGTCTAGTCTCCAGAATATAAACTCAAAGTTTGTGTGAGATCAATCAAACTGCACAATGGCGACTACTTTACAACCAACGCTAAGGGGATTCTCAATAGTTAACGAAACCAACAACATAATTACCGACAACAGTTTTATGCGATTCATATCCGTTGTAGAAACCTTCTTCGGATACATAATCCGTACATTCGACTACTTAATCCCACCAGAGACACGTGATGAGAAAATCCGCCAATGGCTTCCGTTGATTGCACCTTACCTTTTACCGTCTTTAGTCTTAATTATTTGCATTTGTTGCTTCAACTGTTTGTGCTCATGCATGGGTTCTTTTATTATATTATTGTTTCGGTGCATTGTGTTTTTTGTTAGATTCGTGTTTAGGAGTATGCTCTCGATGGTACGTGCGATTTTCATGCATTATTGTTGCGAAAAAAGAACGAAGATGATGAAAGCATCTAGTAAAGCTTCGGTGATGAACGAAAGAGGTGAGCTTGAAGAAGATTCTCAAGGGTATTATTCTAATCTTCGTGAAGACCCTATCGTCTATGTTTGCTAAGGTTTATTGTTTAGTAGTCGTAGTTAAGGATGGTTGATGTCATGAGGATATAGTTATGCTTTTCTATTAGTGCTGATCCTTTCTTTAGGGTTGATGATGTTGTGATCAAAGGCACAATTATACTAATTTTTATGTGTATTCCTAGTTGTTGTTGTTGTTGTTTTTTTATTTTATTTTATTTTATTTATTTATTTTTTTTTTATTTTTTTTAAAGCCTTGTGTTCAACAAATTGGGAGACTAGATTGTACGAAGTACTTAAACGAACTCTCTACAAAGAAGATTGTTGTTATCTCCACAGATTGTCGATCTGAATTATATGCTCTTAAAGATTAAAGAAGACTGCACGTCGACAAACATATTTGAGGACACAGATGAGTTTTTCTGAAATTATTAGTCGACATATTTTAGGGTTAGACTGAAACACATAAAAGTATAAAACAATAACTAGAAACAATGTGAACGGGCTTAGCCTTTTGGATAAAACTACAATGAGTCTAATACCCCTGAATATGTGACTAAACAGATAGATCCCTACTTACTACTATTAACACATTAAAATTTGGGTTGTGTGGAAGTGGAGAAAGAAGGTTGAGGCCTATGCGGATTCTATATTTGCTTTAAATCAGGAGATATTTTACCATCGATTCCACGACTTGCGAAATCGTGGATCTCGGCTAGAAGTGTGTTTGCTCCTTGAATTGATAAGCGCTAGACTCTTGGATTTCCAGTCCTAGAGACATCTATTCTCGGAATTGGTTGTTGTTTTGTTCGGGTTGTAGGCGCCCTTGGGTTAGTGTTGTTCTTTGCTTCTTGTGTATATAGTCACTGTTTATCTAAAGTCTCATAGTTTGATCGCTTACTTAAATTGCGGCCTAAAGGGAAAAATTAATCTAAAGTCAGGTATTAGCTTGGCATGTTTATCTTGCACTAATAATGAGGTTCATATTTTAAAATTAAAAATGTTACTGCCTCCGTCAAATATTAAACGTTCAGTTTGCCTTTTTATTTTTTATTTATTTTTTTTCTCAATTTGAACCTTAAATATTTTTTTGTGTAATAAAATATTTGATACAAAATATATGAATTGATTGAGTTTTAAATGTGTTTTTATATTAAATATTATATAACACAAGCAAAAATATTTAATTTCAAAGTTGATAAAGAAAGACTTGAAAATCCAAACTTGGATATGTAATATGGGATGGAGGGGGTACAAGACTGAGTTAACGATGAGATTTCATCATAGATTACACTAGGGGTGATCACGGTCTAAAAACCGGATCGGACCGGCCAAGACCGGACCAGACCGAATACTGAGTTTGGGAAATAGACCGAGACCGGACCAAATGTGGTCGGTCCGGTCTTGGTCCGGTCGGGCTGGTCCAATTAGGCAAGATTTAGGCAAGTTTTTCGGTTTTTTGATCGGTCCGGACCGAGGACCGAATTAATGAAAAATCCCAGACCGAGACCGGACCGTTGGTCCCTCGATCGGTCCGGTCGGTTTTGTCGGTCGGTCCGGTCCAAACGGTCGGAGTGCTCACCCTTATATTACACAGCACAAAATCTTTTATACGCTTTAAAAATGCATATAACGGGAATCTTTTATTTAAATAGTTAAATACATAGCACCATCTTAGTTTTATATACAACTAGCTTATAGACCCGTTGACACCGGGTTATTTTTTAAAGAAATAGAGAAAATGAGATGATAAGAAAAGTAATAACGTGAACATGTTCCTTTTAAATTATGAAACAAAGAATGAGACAATGCGTCAATTATCAGATAATAAATTGCTTATGTTACAATTACACTAACAAATGTCCAAGCTTGGGGTCTCCAAATTTTATTTTCTTGAGTGGCAAAAGATGTGTGTGAGCGCCTATCGATTTACAACCCAATATCCATGCCGTGCACACCTAATAGTCCATATATGAAGTGTGTATTTCACATACCTTTTGAAGTTTTGATCATTGATCTTCAAGTACTTCTCTATACATGACATTTGTTGTAGTTTTAGAGACATTACCATCCTGATCACAAACGACAACCTTCAAACCTTGCTTGCTTTTCACTCTTGAAACAATGTCCATTTTGTGCACACCTAATAATCCATAGAAAATGTAAGTAAAAGTAAGATGTGATTCATAATCCATTATAATTTAAAATATGGTAAAAAAATATGTGATATGTATATTGTACAAACTTTTTAAACCTTGTTCATAAACCTTGAAGTACTTTTTTGTGGGCGACATTTGTATTAGTTTTAGAGATATTATCATCCTGGTCACAAACGACAACCTTCAAACCTCTTTTGCTTTTAACAGACAGTTGATCGATTGTTGAGAATATGTGCATAAATAATATATTAGATCAGGGGGGTTATTAGATACCTACATTATGTGCTCCTAACACTTTATACCCGATACCTAAGCACGTATGAAGAAAAAAAGAGGGAGTCAAAAACTAAATTGAGTGTATTAAAAACATAGCTTATGAAGTGTAGATATTTAAAGTTTCGAAAATGCTCATAACACTTTATTACTCGATACTATATAAACTTCGATGTATATAAATTAACTTCTTTGTATACTAATAGGGTGCAGGCATTGAAAATTTTGAAAAGTAAGTTTGATTGAAAAACAAATACTTCATTCGTTCCAAACTATAAGTTCATTTTCAATTTCCACAAAGTTTAATAAATTCTCACAAACTAATCTATTTACTAATTAAATATCTTATTTTATCCACTAAAGTGTATTTTGATTGGTTAAAAAAAAGGCAAGTACTTTGGGTTAACAAAAAAAATTGGAAAATGGACTTATAATTTAAAGACGAAGAGAGTAATATAGTAGTCACATGTAGATCTAAAATTATTTCTGAAAAATTTACATGTCAAATACTTTTAACTCATTTTAAGCCTTAGTGTTTGACTATGCTTCTTGCAGAAAGCTTATCGTGTTTTCAAAACACTTGAAAACCATCTTGCAAAAACCTTTTTGTGTTTATAAACAAATATGACACTAATTGCCATATCCACTTGTAGCAAAGTATCTAATCTAGCATGCTCAAAAAAATATAAAATCGTAGTTATATGTAAAAATTTACTGAAAAGTTTGAACTATATTAATACATTATCCACTAATTTAAAAATCCAAAAGACGAAAGTCACAAATACAAAAGATAATATATAGTAACTTTGTAATATGTTTACTTACATAATATGTCTCAGAAATTGTGTGACACGATTTCCCTTATTACCTATAAATATTTTAAAAGTTCACCCCAGCATACATCAAAATTCATACATGAAAAACGGAATTAACACTTCCATTGCCTCAGTGATTTTACATAATAAAATATAAAAGTATCACAATTATGCCATGAAAATGAAACATTTAATTACTTGTGAAACATAATAAGCATAACTAAACTTGAAAAATAAACAACACCACAAACTCGGTTTCAACACGGATTGTTGTGTTAGTAGTGACATACTTCAAGCGACTTTACCATGATCAAGTTAATCGTTATTTCTTCTTTGGGAGTTTTCATAGAGTATCTGAGAGTGAACTTGCCCATGACTCACCAGAACTTAACCATGATCATTTAACACTTCGATCATATATATGTAAAAAGCATCTGAAAGCGAACTTGCCCATGAGTCAATAAAACTTAACCATGATCATTTAACACTTCGATATAATATTACTCATTTTGAGCAGCATGCATAGGCATGAATTGGAACATGGTCAAATAGAAAAATTTTAAATATGTATTCATATACAAAAAGATAATTTACAATCTAATCTGCAAGTACTCACCTTGAGCATGGTTAATTATTGAATGGAAGATAAGCACTTACACCAACAACTATAGACTTTGGGTACTCACCTTGAGCATGGTTAATTATTGAATGGAAGATAAGCAATTACACCAACTATAGACTTTGGAGTAGTGTGTAGTCCTCCAATTGTAATTTAAAAAGCCGATATCTGAAAGTTAAGCTTAAGAGGTATATAATAGTCACTAACAACTCAATAGTCCAATTTAACAGCTAAAGAACACTACTCTGTATAATCTAAGTTAAAAATACGTGGGTTAGTAATCACAGTCTCATTTTATTTGTATGACATGGTATAATAACTGTCATCCGACATCCATGCATAAGTCTCGGCAAATATATATGTAGAGTAAATCACAAGAAGTAAGAATGATTAGTCCAACCACAAATTAAAATGTGATACTGTACTTATGATAGCAAAATTTGATAAACCACTGGTGTGAATGATTGCTTGTTTTTTAAATGTTAAGAAACTATTATTCATGTAATTCAAAACAAAAGCAAAAAGGCATAAATCAAATGAATTAACCATGCTATTAGCTCTTCAATCTCGATACCTTGTTCTTGATTTGTAAACACAAGCTCTTTTTCAAACACAGATTCAATTATACCTAACATAACGGATCATAAGATCACAACTACACCCTACAAAGATTCAAATATACCTAACATAACGGATCATAAGATCACTAAATTCAAATGCAAGAACATACAATATTGAGGACTGCTGCCACTAATTGAACTCTCAAAAGAGCTAATAAGATATTCTAAATATGTTGTAACCCAACGATACACCAAACATGAAATCTGTGCATAGTAGCCTTTTCCAGACATCAATTCTAGCATCTGATGCAATATCTTTGTAAGCAGTTGAATGTATCTTATTAGTATGACACTATGTAAATGATATATTGACGGACTGACCCATTCCAACCCATATATTGTACCTAAGCTTGCTGATTTTCTTTTAACATTAACATTTCATTTATAAACAAAATTTGACCCGTTTGCTTTCAAAAGTTTATTCCAGATACTACTAAACCTTAAATTGCGGCTTATAAAATTTGCTAACCACATGATCCATAATGATTTAGACGATAAAAAGTAACTATTAAAAGTTTAAAAACTTGTTAAATAAGAGTAAGAATTAAATAATCACAGGACAATGATTCACTTCATACCTGTATTTGAGATCTTTTTGAAGAAGTTACCATCTATAAATGTGACCAATTGATCTAACCAAACAAATCACTGAGCACTTTGAATAAATTGAAAGGTTGTTCAAAAATGATTAATGTTACATGGTATAACCCGTGTACACCTGTTTTGACCATCGTACCACATGCCAACGTACTATTAACTCACCATTGCACCATTGCACCACCTGCCAAAACTACCAAGTTTATGCACGTATGTACTATAACTTATATGACTTGCGTAACTTCGATGTAATATTTTTCATACCTTGTAGGTGACGTAAGTAAAAAGCTCGACAATGCTATAGGAAAGGACACGTACTATCTGCAATAGTTTGTGAGCCAGCAGCAAAAAGTATTTATATGAGAAACATGTAATGAAATATTCGAATGACGAAATATATGAAGTAAGTGGAGTAAGCACATAAGCAAAGTTACCCTTCCAAATAGCCTTTAATGCGTAAGCTTCCTCACAGATACAAAGGCCTGCAATTCATTTTCATATATCAAAGCTAAAGCATTATTAACCCTTGCAACCTGAATACCAAACAGCCCGCATAAGCAATTTCAATTGTCGATTCACAGTAGCCTCTATAAGCATTTTTCAATAAGCAATCCAAACAACCCTTATGAGTAGTTACAATAATAAGCAATCACATACAACCACTTTTAGCAGTTTGAATAAGCAATTTCAAATTTATCCTATAAAGAATACCTGAAAGCAATTTTAATAAGTGATTCCAAACAATCCCAAAAGTATTCATTTTAATAACCAATCAGTAACAGCCATTATATGAACATTCGATAAGAAGTATGAATACGAAACCTGGTGTTTTTACATTAAAGCTTATTCAATGTTTGTTAGAAAGTACAATTTGTGTTTAACATTAAAGCTTAATAAAAGTTCGACATACATGTGTGGGAATTAGTTGAAGCAACCGCTGCTGTAACAGTGTCTTTGTTGGTACAACCTTTTCGTTGGATTTCATAGCATTCCCACCATCTCAAAGAACCCTGTTTTGACAACTTAGATGCTACAATTTTAAGGGAAAAAAGAGCGTACACACCGTGATTAGTAAGCATTTTGACATTCACTAAACCATGGAAACTAATTAGAAAACAACAATAATCTAAAGCATAAAAACTAATGGAAGAACTCGCCTAAATTCTGGAAACAAAAGGTAAGAAAATTATGTTTGAGAGCAACGCCACCTTTCAGAAACATGACCGAGAGTAGCTGTGACATACGTAATTTCCATGATTGCTTATTCCTTCTCCAAAAACAACCCTTACCCTAAATGGAATATTCAAATTCAGCTTTACAAACTTACGCATAAAATCTTATTTTTAGCTTAAAAAGAATATAAGCTCATGGAAATAAGCGTATCCAAACACGCACAAGGATCTTAAAAACTTTTTGAAAACACACAAAATTATTAAGCCCTTCGTATACCCAAACGCCGCCTAAAGGTCATCAAAACTCTATTAACTAAATAATTAAACAACCATCTTTTAACATTTGAAACCTTTTTGAATGGGGCATTTCATCAAACTCAATAAAAACAATTTGTGAATGGGGCATTTCATCAAACAATTGGCATATGCTAAATGTCTATTTAAATTGATTATCATATGCATAGCAAATTAGCAATTATATGGATTGTAGAGAGTTGATCTAAATGAAAAGATTTAAGGGATTAAGATCTACATACCTTGAAACTGAATTGCGTATGCCCCTGCCCAATAAACAACAACAAAAATGCATATCTAAATCAAGAAAAATTCAAGGGATCAAGATAACATTTGATTGCTACAACAATTGATGGTGGAAACATAAACAATGAAGAAAGACACATACCTTTGACTTCTTGATTGTCCATCTATCTATCTTCTCCAAACATATAAAAAGATGAAATAACAATACCAATTTTACCAATAAAAAGCTGGCATTGAGTACAATTGGTAGGGTTTATGATGAAGACGGAATTGATTAAAAAATAACTCATGAATGCTATTAATGAGTTTACAAAAATAACTCAAATTGAAACGTAGAGAAGAAGTGATTGAATGGTTTGTTGAAACGTTTTACTACTTTACAAAAATGTAGTGCATAGATAGGATTGTACGCTTGGAGCTAAAAATGGTAATCCACATCAGAATATTAAAACGATTTTTAATGCTTTGCGCTTAGGGGGACTTGTACAAAACTATCGTTTATTAGATAGTATAGATTCCATCTCCATACTCACTATCTATTACACACACATTTTCATGGCCAACATTCGGAGGTTCAATTGGTTTTGCAACCACACAAGTCTTTTTTTTTTCTTCGAACAATGATGTTGCATTAAAGGTTTGAAAGAGGAGCTAAAATAAATGAATCAAGGATTAACAATTCACTTCATCAAAACCAGGTTTGAAAGAGGAGCTAAAATATATTACAAAGAGAATTAATTACAAAGTGATACAATAAATGAATCAAGGATTAACAATTTACTTCATGAAAACCGGATGTAGTTTGCTATTCCTATTGGAAATCATAGTCTGAGATATGATTATGAGGTCGCTGCCACTTACCAGTGGACCCCATACCACTCGCTTCCCAATTTGTGTTGGCGATATTGAAACGTCACAACACGTCAACACCTATAGAGGTGTTTTTTTTTTTTTTGTTAAAAGGTCAAACGACCCGGTAAATATATTACTCCAAAAAGCGTTTAAGTACAACGGATATGGGTGAATCCCATATCTCAGCCCATTACATAAGCGAAAAGCTTACATAACAAGATACTTCCAATTTTCAAAACAAGAAAACAAACCATTACTCACATGATAGTAGTGACTCTGACAAAAGATAAACTACGTCCTACGACCTTGAAAATTAAAACCATAAATGGCATTAAGAGCATCCAATTCTCCAGGAAGATCATAAATTTGCTTCGAATAATCATCATAGTCATAATCATCTTCACGCTCATGACCACCACCAAAAAGATTTGCTGATTCGTCGAACGTGTTAAGAACCTCCTCCTCATCACTATCAGAAACCACAACCTCACCCACCTTAGAAAATGGGTTAGCCCTCTTAGTGACCGAGGTAGATGGAATAGGATGACCAACATCATCCACAAGAGTAGCTTTCCCATCGATCAGTAGCTTTTCAAGTTTACTAATTTTCTCAACAATAGGAGTAGAATCAACTTCCATTGTTCCCATAGAATCACTCACAAGCGGTTCATGCATATCACTCATAAGAGGGACTTGTGATGTAGTACTAGTCTTAACCAACTCATCCTTATTAACTTCCATTGTACTGCCAGCATCCACATCCTCGTTAGTAACAACCTTAGGAATACCAAAACCATCTGTATCATCCATATTAAGAGCATCAAACTGATTAGAAGTAGTGATCTTGGTTCCACTCGTACTAGCCACATCAGAAGCCTTCTTCTTACTGACATTAGTTTTCTTTGGTTCTAGAAGAGTCTTTTTGGGCTGATATTCAAAATGCTTACCCACCACAGGTTTGGTAAATCCTCCTCGACCCGGATTCGAACCAACTTGCTTTCCCTTCTTCTTATTGTTAACAGGCAGGAACCCATCACTTGCGTTCATAGTAGGTTGAGCATTCGGTATGACAACCTTAGGGCACTCAATCAAAGTATGTCCAAATACCTTACATTTATCACAGCGCGGAGGTTTCCACTCATATTCAACCCGGATCTTCTCAATAGTCGAACCCGTACCATCAAGCAGAGGAATCTCAACAGTGAGACTGTCCTTTAGTACCTCATCCGACTTTACTTCAATCATACACCTAGCAAAGCTACTACGGCCCCAAGATTCCTTGCACATTTGACTAGTAAAGGCATCTAACCTTTTGGGCGTCCCAATCACTGTAGCAAGAAGGCTAAGCCCGTCATCAGAGAACATAGCTAAAGGAACATCATGGAATTTAACCCACACCGGAATGTTAGTTAAATCCTCTTTAAGCAAGTTGGTGTTCAATGTCCATAGTTTAAGGATAATAGGAACATTACGAATCAACCAAGGACAATTATCAAGGACATCATCAACACCTTTCTTCGAAGTAAACTTGAAGAAAAAGAAACCCTTAGCATTCATCATAACCTTTTGTAAACCATACTTAGCCCACGCATTGCGAACATAATAATCAACAACAGGAAAAGTAAGGCGTTGACCAAGGAAGTATCCGTAGAGAGTATTCTCAAACCTCATGTTCACCTCTTGCACTACATTCATTGGGACTGACAAGTCAACATCATCCTTCTTATTGTTGCATTCTAACCTCCGAAAATTAGACACGTGTTTCTGGGATTCATTAGATGCAACACCCGCGTAAGAAACCGACTTCACTCTATTACCACTAGTAGTATCAACCTTGGATGCAGAAGGAGGAGTACTAGTTGTAATAACATTAGTAACATTCAAATTAGATTGAAGCCCACTACCACTTGAATTGTGCAAATCAGAAGAGGAAGCCATATTAGCACGAACATCACTTTGAATTTTATTCATGGCTTCATCAAAATTCTGATGCGCATTAGCAATCAATTGTTCCACATTTGGCTGTTGTGAGCCATTAGCCCCATGCACACCATTAGATTCATTAGTAGCAAGTGAAACCGGCTTCACTTTATCATGAATCACATCCTTTTTCAACCCAACTTGATCGGCCAAGTTAACTGATGCATCAACATCTTGCGAGCCACTAGTTTGATCGGACAGACTAGTAGAAGACCCCGCATCTCTAGTGCCCATACGAGCACTATGCTTATTGAAGAAACCTTTTTCCATCCCTCTTAAACCCTCAACCATTCGAAACAAATCTCCCCAACCAAGTAAAAATCAACCAGCCCAACAGCACGCATGCAAACAAGAGTAATAATGAAACCCTAATCACTCAGGGTTTTGATAATATATGCCCAAATCACTAACCTGTATCCATAATGATAGACCAATGAATCAGCAACAAGGGATCAATAAATCGTTGAGGAATAAGACTGAAGCACCACGAAACAGATCCACAAAAAACGAGAGAAGAAAAAACCCTAAGAGATCAGTCACTCAAAGATCGATTGTACAGATGCAAGATCGTTAGGAGATCAAGAATCAGGCAAAGATCGATTGAGATAAGTCGAGTAGGCTGTTAGGGTTTTTTAATTTTGTCGCCAGAGGGTTTTTTGTCGCCAGAGGGTTTTTACCTATAGAGGTGTTGCAGTCGGCATTGGCAAGATTCAGTTCTCTCATATCTTCAATTTGTGAAATTATCGCAGGGGAATGCTCCTTATCAAATGTTAAGAATTAGTCAAGAATCCTTTTTTATTTACACCAAGCTTCTAGTCTAAAAGTAATTTTAACATGAGCAACTTCTATGGAGTTGGGGTGTCCCATCTTGCTAAAGTCTGTTTCTTGCAATTGGTTGTCAACCTTGTCACTTTTCTTGGATGTATCTACCTCTCTATCGGTGCTAAGAGCACAAGGTGCAGACAGGGAAGCAGCCCTCGCCGTCCGATGTGGCACTGACAACGGCGAGCCGTTGCTTGCCGCCACACCGTATGGTGCTCGCCGTTCTTCACCGTAAGCAAACTCCCCGTTGGGACGGCGAGGTGAAAATCTGACAAATTTCTGTTTCGTTTTTTTTTTTTTTTTTTTTTTTTTTTTTTTTTTTTTTTTAACTTTGAATAGTGATATGTAAAATGTATGTGTATATGTATGTTTTTATTTGTAACATGTATATGTATATGTATGTTTTTATTTGGGAAGAAAAGTCAGCACTCATCGATAATTATAAGGCTTTATAAATTATTGATGATGTTGCATATCGTATTTATCGGTTTATTTATTTTCGTGCCGTATCGTATGTTTTTTTTCGCAAATCGTATGTTTTTTTTTTCTGTATTGTAACTTTTTTTATTTGATGAAATAAAATTAGTATGTTTTGTTATTTTTTAGTATTTGTGAAATGAATTTAATTTATTTAATGAAATAAATAAAAAAATAAATGTGTAAGAGGTGGGGCCCTAATGGGGAAGTTGAGGTTTGTTGTTTGGTGAGGAGGGGTTTGTTGTGGTTAGGGTAGTGGCAGCCATGCCGCTAAGGCAGCGGTTTGCCCCAAAACCGCCGGGGAACACCGCCGCCACCCCAGCGGTTTGGTCCAACGGCAAGGTCTAGCGGTGATCTTCACTTCCGCGGTTTGAAACATATTCGAACGTTGGAGTGGAACGTTGGATATTGTTGTTTATTGTTTGTGTTTTGTTTATTAATTGTATTTTCTTTCTGCTGCAACTACTAGAGGAAGAAGAAGACAAGTAAAGAAGAAGACCCTATCTTGGAGTAATATACTTGTATATATATATATATATATTCACTTTAATAGTTTGTCTTTACACTTTAGTCCTTGACTTTTTAGGTAACTAGCATTTACTATTATTCATTTACTAAAAGTTATTGATGGATAGTTTACTAACATGTATTTACTACTCTAGTAGCATTAGGTGGATAGTTTACTAGCATTTTTTTTTTTATTATTATGTAATTTTCTAATAATTATGTTTCTTTTTAAGTATTATGTATTTTTATTTTAATTATTAATGAAATATTATGTTTTTATTAAATTATTTATTTATGAAAAAAAATAATAAAAAAAGTTGGTGGTTTGGGAGGTATGAAAAAAGTGACCATTGCCACTAAAAAAGGGTTGGGAGGTATGAAAAAAGTGTGGGTGAGGTGAAATGATATTATTGGTTGGTTGGGAGGTATGAATTTTTTTGGGAGGTATGGTTGCCACCACCCTTAGTTGAAGTTGAGGTGTTTTGGTGATGTGGCATGGTGGGGCCCGAATGAAGAGGGTGAAGCTTGCCTTTGCACCTTGTGCTCTAATATGACTCAATTATTCGGTTGGTTCCTTTTATTGATAAAATTTAAAAAATATTGTTTAATTGGAAATCTAAAACGCTTTCTATAGGAGGTAGGCTCACTCTTACGAAAGCCTTTCTTGGTAGTTTGAGCGTGTGTGATGAGGCGAAAAATGATCCGTTTTTAGGGGGTCATTTAAGCCCGAATTCAAATTTATTTGATCAAATATTGCCCTAAATCGTTCCTTTTGTGATTTTAGGTACTTTGGGAGTGAAATCTGGAAAAGGAAGCAATTCGGACGTTTTTGAAGCATAAAAGTGAAGAAAACGCCAAAGTATTAATTTTCCATGCTGGGAACAGTAGGTGACGGCGTCAAGAGTAGTTCCCTGACGGCGTCAAGAGTAAAATTCCATGACGATCCAGAAGAGATTTGACGGCGTCATGAAGGTAGGGCGTCAAGAGTAAAAGTCATGACGGCCTGGAAATGATTTGTACTTGACGGCGTCAAATGTAGATCTAGGCAGTCCGAGATTTGTTTTGGCGGCGAGGTGACGGCGTCACCTAATTGGTCTTGACGCCGTCAGACCCCTTTTCCTATATATAGTTTTATAATTTTTCACATTTAAAAAGAAAAGTTTTGGGAGAAACCCTAAGTACGATTTTGGTGTAACTTTACAGGTTTTTCAAGGGTTCCAACCCCTTGATACCTTGCATGTTTAATCAAGATAAGTGTTCTTCTAATTCAATCAATATGTCTATGTGTTGGTTGTCTATATCATGTTCTTGTCTTAATTCCATCATGCTAGGCTAGATCTATCTTGTGTTTGCTTAGATCTAATGAAACCTAGATGTTAATTATATGTTGATTACTTGTTTATTCTTGTCTTGGATGATTGATTTATATTTAGGCTTAAGAAAACTGGCAGATCTCCAATTGGTAACATGCTTGAACGTCTTAAGAAACACGAACCAACGCGCACTAGGTCTTTATTGGTTGTATTTAATGCATGAGCCACTGTTTACAATCCCTATAGTTGTGTGATGCGTGGGAATCGCACCTTGCTTTACCTCTCGAGGGATCTCGAGAAGCTTACAACCCCCACCAGGCAGTGTACCTGATCGTTGTAGTATAGTATAGTGACAAGTACCGGGGGATTGATCGTTCAGCTTAGGAATAGTGTCGCTAGGATTAGAAAGCCTAATTAATAGTTCTAAAGGTGAGGGATGATTATTTTTTGTATTTTTATATTTTTATGAAAGCAAGTAAAATCTCGGTTTTTGAAGGAGTGGGCGGAATTAGTTGCTATTTAACTAACCCAAAACTAAGATTCAATCAAAATAAAATAATAAAAATGAAAACAAACTAATTATACTAAGGTTGTGAGCAGTAATTGGAGAAATTGTGTTTACTTAGACTTCACTACTCCCTAGACATCTTTTACACGTTAATTACTTGTTATACTTGTATGGATGACGGATTGTATTCCTTAATACCATTCGTGGGGTGGCATACATAACTCCCCAACTCTATGAGCTCTTATCTCCTCCTACACCATGACCCAGCACAACTATAGAGATTGTAAACAGTGGCTCATGCATTAAATACAACCAATAAAGACCTAGTATGCCTCGGTTCATATTTCTTAAGACGTTCAAGCATGTTACCATTTGGAGATCTGCCAGTTTTCTTAAGCCTAACATATAAAATCAATCATCCAAGAACAAGAATAAACAAGTAATCAACACATAATCAACATCTAGGTTTCATTAGATCTAAGCGAACACAAGAGAGATCTAGCCTAGCATAATTGAATTGAGACAAGAACAAGATATAGACAACCAACACATAGACATATTGATTGAATTAGAAGAACACTTATCTCAATTACAATGCAAGGTATCAAGGGTTTGGAACCCTTGAAAAACCTGTAAAAGAGGCACCAAATTCGTCTTTAGGGTTTCACCAAAACTTCTCCTTTTTTTTTAATGAAAAAACTAGAAAACTATATATAGGAAAACTGGGCTGACGGCGTCAAGACAAGCATGTGACGCCGTCACCTCGCCGCCAAATACTTCCTCGGACGACCTTGATCTACTTATGACGGCCTGTGTGACGCCGTCACCACTTACGGTATTTTATTCTTGGGACTTTGACGCCGTCAGGATGACTTTTGACGCCGTCACCTAGTGTCTTCAGCATGGAAATTTGATACTTTGCCGTTTTCTTCACTTTTATGCTCTAAAAACGTTCAAAATGGCTTCTTTTCCTGAATTCACTCTTCAAACACCTAAAATCACAAAAAGAACGATTTAGGGCAATATTTGATCAAATAAAGTCGGATTCGGGCTTAAATGACCCCCTAAAAACGGATCATTTTTCGCCTCATCATATACCCTTACACTTGAAATTTGCTTGTCCTCAAGCAAATGAGCTTTTATTCTACTCAAAAGACAAGTTAGGGGTCATTTAACACTAATATAAAAGTAATTACAACAAATAATCGTTCCACTAAAGACCAATAGACAAGCACGGAGGTCATACACAAGCACCTCACAAATAGTGTTTAAATACTCACATCTCTCGGGTGTAATAAAGTAATATAACATTATGGAAATGGAAGATATCTCTCACTACCTGTCATAGCAAAATAGATTACCATAGGCTTGGGAAAGGATCAAACCTCCACCACATGGCGTAAGCACCTAGGATAAACTATCAAAGAGGTCTTTTAAATGGTTGTAACGTTAGGTATAGGGATATGAATTACACGGTTTTGTGGAATAAAGGAAGTTTTACTGGTGGCGAGTTAACAATCTTTGTTAATTACATGTACAATATGACGTTGCTAAGCTAAGACTAGACTCGACTTAAGCTAATAAATGAAAAATAACAAAAACATAAAATGAATATAGAATAAAAAGGGATGGTAGTCCGTATGTTTTTTCTCTTTTTCCTTTTTCTATTTTTTTTCTTTCTTTTTCTTGTTTTTTCGATTTTTTTTTTTTTTTTTTTTTTTTTTTTTTTTTTTTTTTTTTTGCATACACTCTTACCCTACCATCCGAAATAATACATCATAGGGGATGAGAATTCCCCTTACACTTGAATCTTTACATACTTTATATTAAACTATTCTAATGACTCGAATTAAGAAAATTAAAACACTTGGAGCACTTTTAAGATTAACGTACATATGGGGGTAATAAATGATGTTCTTCCCCATTACTCCATAAAATAAGTACTTACCCATGAGTCCCAATCGTCCCAAAACAATATGTACAAAGATATGACTCGACTTAGCAACCATGTAATCAATTAGAAAGTTAACTTAGGGTTTAACAAATAACAATAATGCACTAAAAATGAGCGCATACACGGAAGGCTAAGGCGATTTGGTTGTACATTTAAGTGGGGTGTAACAAATTCTTCCTTTAAGTAAGATGCTTAAAGTTAAAAACGAAAAGATAGGCTCGGAGGGGTGTACTAGGGGTACCGTGTACTAAAAATGAGTACAACGCTAAGGGTGTGGGAAAAATTAGTTGACTTAACTAGCCAAGTAATATGACTTAAATGGTCAAGTAATCATAATACGGGTTTTAACACAAGGGTGATCCTAATGCCTCTTATCATGTAGTAAATCCTACTACACGAATGTAGTCTCACTAGCGGTCTCGGGATGCATCACTAACGCAAGTTCTAGAATCCAAATGCTACCGGTACACTCATAAGCACTAATAATGAATGCTTTTCCTATCAAATCTAAAGGCGAACCTCACATTTTTTGGTGGAAAATTTTCTGAATATACGGTTATGTGCTAGTCGTACAATCTCCTATCCATGAGACGCTTGCTATGGCTAAAGTTTCACTCCTAAATGTTGTAAAAAATTTTAAATTTGGCGCTAAAATTACACTAACAAGTATTTCTCGTAGTTTTATTACACATCTACCATCAAACAAAACAAACTCAAGCGAAAGTGCATATGTAAGGTATCATCTTTTTACCCTCCCCTTACACTTAAGATGAACATTGTCCCCAATGTTCAAGTAAAGAATGTAAAAGTAAAAAAGTAAAGAGAATGAAATCAAATACTCCCCTGATTTGCTCGGTATGGATTTTAGGTTGGCCAGGTTAAATCTTCTTCCAAGAAAACGAACAATCAAAGCTTCCCTTCCAGAATATAAATCATTTTCTTGTCAAAAATAACCTGTAAATCCTGACAACAATAGACAAGACAACCTCGCGTAAAATCGGCGGCATCCTATATAAGTTACTAAATCCTAGAAAACAAGATAGGATATAATGCTTGTGGAATGAAGTTTGCAGATTTCCTGGAGATTATTAAACTTAATAATTCACAAAAACCATAAGACTCCGTTAGAAAAACAAAACCGGTAAAATTTCCAGATTTTTAACTCCTGACGCCGTCAAGAGTAATACTCTTACGCCGTCAGAATGGACCTGCAGAAATTCTTATGTTAAGTTTCCAGAAAATTTCTGGAAAAACTTCGTCCTACTTCCTGGAAAATCCTGCAAAACTTCAGTATGACTCAATACAAGCATTTGACTCTAACAAATACGAATATACATGTTCATTTAATATTGTGGAGAATCATGATCGGGGTGTTTCTTGAAAACATATTTGGGGTTTCTCCTTACACTTATCTTTTGCAAAAAAAATACTTTTTGGTTGGAGTTAAGACTAGGCCAAACAACATAGTAAAGTATTTCCACATTTTAATTGAGAAACATGATCAACCAACAATAAAAATAAAACATGCATACGGAAGCAAATAACAATCAAACAAATAAGATCACACAAAACATGGGTTGCCTCCCAAGAAGCGCTTTTCTTTATTTACGAGTCTTGTAGCTAGACTCAAAGTCATGGGTTAACGTGTATCGCTTATGCTCACATAACCAAGTGTGAGCCATCTAATAGTCGCCTCATCTTTCTTATATTCGTCTCCTAACTCTAAGCACCCGCGATAGTATTTTTTATTCTTTTCGTGCGTATATTTAAGCTCTTTTCTCTTATCATTCTCACTTAGCATTTCCATGGGCGGATACCTACTACACTTTTCCATGGAGAAATCCTTGAACCTAGGGTGTGTGCGGGGCATTTGATAGACAAATTCTTCATCCCCATCCGAGAATGTAATTAACCCTTCTATGAGTTTTTCATCGAGGTTGGTCAACCGTTTGAAAGGTCTTCCAAACACAACTTGGGTCAATTTATCATCAATAAATTCTCCTAGATTCTCCATAACCATGAACTCAACAAGATAAACCAAACTTCCTACAAACACATGCAGTGGTATTGCCCTAGCCACAATATTTTCCCCTTTGTAATCTAACTCATCTACCATGATTTTATTGTATTCATTACGTGAGATTATGTTCATTGGAAGAGATGAGTCGAGATAGGCGTTAAAGCTCTTAAATCCAATCTTACAAGGGAATTGCATGTTAAATGAACTATCACACTCAATCCTAGTTCTAGGGTCAACATACCTAAGAGGGTTTATTTCCTCCTCCATTCTATCCTCATTAATTACGTCACCATCATCAAGATCCTCATCGGAGTCTGAATAGTAAAAAGGACTAGCCCCACGATCATCATCATGATCAGACTCTTCTAGCTCAGAATTATTGTCAAAGTGGTGGTTGGGTGAGAGGTCAGGTGGGTTCTCATTTTCTGCTAAAGGAAGTGGGGCGGGCATTGGGAACATCCTACGACGAAAAACACGACTAACAGGAATCAAACGATTAATGTTATTGTTATCCATCGAAACAATTTACGAACAAAGACACAAAGAAATAAGATAGACTAAAGAAGACCTATAAATAAAAATAAAATCTTACTAGAAAGGAATCTAGCAAGTAGACCTAATAAAAAGAAATCCTAACCTAGACAATAACTATTCCCCGGCAGCGGCGCCAAAAACTTGATGCGTGGGAATCGCACCTTGCTTTACCTCTCGAGGGATCTCGAGAAGCTTACAACCCCCACCAGGCAGTGTACCTGATCGTTGTAGTATAGTATAGTGACAAGTACCGGGGGATTGATCGTTCAGCTTAGGAATAGTGTCGCTAGGATTAGAAAGCCTAATTAATAGTTCTAAAGGTGAGGGATGATTATTTTTTGTATTTTTATATTTTTATGAAAGCAAGTAAAATCTCGGTTTTTGAAGGAGTGGGCGGAATTAGTTGCTATTCAACTAACCCAAAACTAAGATTCAATCAAAATAAAATAATAAAAATGAAAACAAACTAATTATACTAAGGTTGTGAGCAGTAATTGGAGAAATTGTGTTTACTTAGACTTCACTACTCCCTAGACATCTTTTACACGTTAATTACTTGTTATACTTGTATGGATGACGGATTGTATTTCTTAATACCATTCGTGGGGTGGCATACATAACTCCCCAACTCTATGAGCTCTTATCTCCTCCTACACCATGACCCAGCACAACTATAGGGATTGTAAACAGTGGCTCATGCATTAAATACAACCAATAAAGACCTAGTACGCCTCGGTTCATGTTTCTTAAGACGTTCAAGCATGTTACCATTTGGAGATCTACCAGTTTTCTTAAGCCTAACATATAAAATCATTCATCCAAGAACAAGAATAAACAAGTAATCAACACATAATCAACATCTAGGTTTCATTAGATCTAAGCAAACACAAGAGAGATCTAGCCTAGCATAATTGAATTGAGACAAGAACAAGATATAGACAACCAACACATAGACATATTAATTGAATTAGAAGAACACTTATCTCAATTACAATGCAAGGTATCAAGGGTTTGGAACCCTTGAAAAACCTGTAAAAGAGGCACCAAATTCGTCTTTAGGGTTTCACCAAAACTTCTCCTTTTTTTTAATGAAAAAACTAGAAAACTATATATAGGAAAACTGGGCTGACGGCGTCAAGACAAGCATGTGACGCCGTCACCTCGCCGCCAAATACTTCCTCGGACGGCCTTGATCTACTTATGACGGCCTGATGAGGCGAAAAATGATCCGTTTTTAGGGGGTCATTTAAGCCCGAATCCGAATTTATTTGATCAAATATTGCCCTAAATCGTTCCTTTTGTGATTTTAGGTGTTTGGAGAGTGAATTCTGGAAAAGAGGCTATTTTGGACGTTTTTGGAGCATAAAGTGAAGAAAACGACAAAGTACCAAAAATCCAAGCTGGAAATACAAGGTGACGGCGTCAAGGGTTTGCTCTTGACGGCGTCATACATGAAGAATAATTTACCGTAGCTGGTGACGGCGTCAGATGGAGTTATGACGGCGTCAAAGTGACCAAGATTAATTTACCGTGGGTGGTGACGGCGTCACATAGGCCGTCACGATTGGATCTAGGGCGTCCGAGGAAGTGTATGGTGGCGAGTTGACGGCGTCAGATTTAACTCTTGACGCCGTCAGGACGATTTTCCTATATATAGTTTTCTAGTTTTTTCATTAAAAAAAGAGAGAAGTTTTGGTGAAACCCTAAAGACGATTTTGGTGCCTCTTTTACAGGTTTTTCAAGGGTTCCAAACCCTTGAGACCTTGCATTATAATTGAGATAAGTATACTCTTAATTCAATCAATATGTCTATGTGTTGGTTGTTTATCTTTTGTTCTTATCTTAATTCTACTATGCTAGGCTAGATCTCTCTTGTGTTTGCTTAGATCTAATGAAACCTAGATGTTGATTATGTGTTGATTACTTGTCTATTCTTGTTTTGAATGAATGATTTTATATGTTAGGCTTAAGAAAACTGGCAGATCTCCAAATGGTAACATGCTTGAACGTCTTAAGAAACATGAACCGAGGCGTACTAGGTCTTTATTGGTTGTATTTAATGCATGAGCCACTGTTTACAATCCCTATAGTTGTGCTGGGTCATGGTGTAGGAGGAGATAAGAGCTCATAGAGTTGGGGAGTTATGTATGCCACTCCACGAATGGTATTAAGGAATACAACCCGTCATTCATACAAGTGTAACAAGTAATTAACATGTAAAAGATATCTAGGGAGTAATGAAGTCTAAGTAAACACAATTTCTCCAAATACTGCTCACAACCTTAGTTTAATATTAGTTTAATTCTATTTTCATTAGTTTAATTAGTTACAAAGTAGTTTTTGGGTTAGTTGAATAACAACTAATTCCGCCCACTCTTCTAAAAACCAAGATTTTACTTGCTTTCATAAAATATAAAAACACAAAAATAATCATCTTTCATCTCTAGAACTATTAATTAGGTTTTCTAATCCTAGCGACACTATTCCTAAGCTGAACGATCAATCCCCCGGTACTTGTCACTATACTATACTACAACGATCAGGTACACTGCCTGGTGGGGGTTGTAATCCTCGCGAGATCCCTCGAGAGGTAAAGCAAGGTGCGATTCCCACGCATCAAGTTTTTGGCGCCGCAGCCTGGGGAATAGTTATTGTCTAGGTTAGGATTTCTTTTTATTAGGTCTACTTGCTAGATTCCTTTCTAGTAAGATTTTTTATTTTTATTTTTAGGTCTTCTTTAGTCTATCTTATTTCTTCGTGCTTTTGTTCGTAACTCTTTACCATCCGACATCATGGAAGGTGGTAACATCTTTGAACCCATCATCCCACCACAACAAAACCCACCATTAGAACCCCTTAGGCCCCGAACCTTAGGAGAGTATTCCCGACCTAGCCAGCAAGGCTACCGAAACACCATTGAGCTCACCGGAGCCAATGTGACCCCCTTGCGATCCGACACCATCCGGTTGGTGCAAAGCGGATGTGCATTCCATGGACTTCGTTCCGAAGATCCAAACCAACACCTTAAGGACTTCCTCAAAATCGTAGATTCCATAGACCTAGGTGTTGAAACTAGAGAGACTACCCGTTTACGCCTATTCCAATTCTCTCTACGGGATCAAGCTAGTCAATGGCTTGAGCGTTTACCCGCGGGATCCATCACCACATGGGATGATCTCACCACCCGTTTCCTTGCTCAATTTTTCCCACCGGGGAGAACTACTAAACTTAGGAATGACATCTTGATGTTTCAACAACGTCAAAATGAATCTCTTTATGAAGCATGGACTCGTTTCAAGGACTTACTCCAAAAAGTCCCTCATCATGGCATAGATTTGTGGCTTCAAGTCCAAATTTTTTATGACCATATCGATATCCCCACGAGGCGAACCATTGACCAATCGGCCGGTGGTAAGCTACGTGATCTTAGTGCGGAACAATCATGGGAACTCATAGAAGATCTTGCTCTCTATGACAACGAAAGTTGGAATGATCCCCGTGATTTGAACAAAACGGTCAAGGCAATATCTTTGCCTTCGAATAATTCAAGCACTCCCGACCGTAGGATCATGGAACTTGAGGACCAAGTCAAGTTTCTCATGAAATCTTACGAAGCTCCGAAGCATTCAAGCCAAGTGAACAAAATCACTTCTTCATGCGAATTATGTAGTGGTCCCCATGACACTCGTGATTGTGTGGAACTCCCCGGAACAGCTTTTGCGGACTACGCATCCACGCGTACCGACGAAGCGGGAGATAAGTGGTACACTTTCAAGCCCGAGCCAAACACATACGGTGATTCATATAACCCTTCATGGAAAAATCACCCAAACCTTAGGTGGAAACAAAATCAACCCAATTCATCCAACCCACCTAATCGTTACCAATCAAACGGTCCACCATCCAACTGTACTGATTGGTTCCAAACCACCTAACTTAAATTAACCAAAGAATGGTCAACTAAGTCAAATAGCCTAGATCAATGCTCCGGGTAATATAATGTATCACCGGGTCGTTAAATCCCGTTGAGGTGTGAAATGTAACTATAGCGTGTTCGTAATCGGGTGTTATTCACAGAAAAGGGGTTGTTGTGAAAATTATTTGGAAATTATAAACAAAAATAGCTTAGGAAAGCTATGTGAATAATTACGGGAATTTGGAGTACGAAGATTTGAGCTAAACCTAAAAACGTACGTTTTAATTAAAAAACGTATACAGACGAACAAAACGAAAAGTACAACTGGAGGACTGGGAGGGTTAAAAGTGTAAAATTTGTATTTTTACAATCCTATTAATTAAAGAAAATTTTAAGAAAAATAAAAATTATTTTTACACTATTTAATTATTTAATATTAATTAATTACTAATTATCTATTTAATACTAATTAAATTAATTAGAATTATTAAAAATACTACAAAGACTTAGAAAATTAAGAAAAATTTTATAAATCTAATTAACCATTACAGGAATCCTAAAAAATTATAAAAAGTTAATTCTAAGAATTTTTAAGCTAATTAATTAATTATTATTCTAATTACTTATTAATTACTAATTAAACTAGTTATATTATAAAAATTAGAAAATGAACAGTAAAAATTCTAGAAAAATTTATAAAAATGTTTTAACTAAAATAAAAGCTATAAAAATTATAAAAACTAGGTTATACTATTTAAAAACTAATTATGCTATTTAATTGATTAATATTAACTAAAACTAAATGAAACTAGAATTAATTAGAAAAACCACTAAAAGACAAAATAAAAATCTGGAAAAATTTATAAAATTATTTTAACCTAAAATATAATTTCTAAAAATATAAAAGTGATGTATTACTTAGAAATAAATAAAAAAGAAAAATAAATTGATAACTCCTATTAAATAGAAGCTATCACTAAAATTAAAATTGGTTTTTTGGATTTTTTCTTTTTCTAAACTGATAATAAACTAAAAACAACTAACTTTAACAAAAACACTTTTGTTTTAACCCATGGAATAAGCAATTGAAGTGCTTATTGCACCCACAGTTGACTTTTGTTGACTGTGGAGTGTTTTAACTCAAATGGTGAAATGTGGAGTCCACACTGGTTGAGATTGGTTTCTCAGAGTCTAATGAACACAAATAAGCAACAATTAAGCTAATAGATGGCCTCAATAAGCCAAAAATAACAAATAAGCAATTAGCTTATTTGTTGACTGAGGCAGCTGAGGGACAAGGTTTAAGGGTCAAACTAGGTAGGGTCCACAAGTCTAATGGTCAAATAAAAAGTCAATTCTTGTCCCTGGGTAGGAGGGGGGTTGAAAGATGCAAGGTAAAGGCTATGGGACCCACTGGGTCAGTCACAAACCACCAATGAAGTTGGGCGGATAGCTGAGGTAACTGAGAGCAGGGCAAATAGGTTGCCCTGCAGGTCACTTTGAGACCTGGTTTAACCCACCAAACAAATTCTATAAAAACTGGAAAAATTAACAAAAATCTACCAAGTGGTAGATAATAAGCACACCAAGTATCAGCTTCTAACAATTAAAATCAAATAAGTTACACCCTCCCCAATGTTGCTCAAAATGACTGAGCAGGGTTTTGACTTTGAAGAATTTTGGACCAGTTTGACTTTTATGAACTTGTGATTGATCTAACTAACTCAAATCATGATTGTAGGTTAAATGTAAACTGAATTAAACTAAAATTCCAACTTGTGAGAAAGATTTGTGAGATTTGGATTCAAAATCCACCACAGTGAATTGTGGTGATTATAGTTTTGTGATTTTTGACTTTTGAAGTGTTTTGGACCAAAACTCTTGTTTCTCTGAGCTATATTTTACACAACAAACTATTACAAACTAATAGCTACTCAGTTGAACAACTACAACACACTAAACAAACTAAAACCAAACACCCTATTAAATAAAGTTAATGAAGAGATTCTTATTTAAACAATAAATAAACACAAACAGATGGCACAAACTACTTTATAGACTAATTTATAGATGCAATAAACTAGATTGAACAGCTTAAGCTACTTGAAAATGAGAATGAAGGAATTGATAGCTTACAAAGCCTTCCAAGCTATTTAGTAGAAACCAAGGACCAAACCAAACAAACCTATGCCCTCCCCTGAGGTTCCTAACCCACAGCCTTCCAATATACACTGTGCTCCATGCTTTTACAACCAATGATCACAATTTTTTATTTTTGTTTTTATTTTTCTTATTTTCTTAGTTTTTAGTGAAAACTGAATTGTAGGAGTTCAAATAAGCTTATGAAACTTGCATTATCTTATTTTTGAGCATATAAGAGCTTCTGAGTACTTTGAACACAAATAACTTAACTTAATTGAAACTTGAAAATTTAAGATGAAACTTGAAAAAGTGAAATTGAAAACTTGAACTTCAAATTGATCTTACATTAATAAAAAGGTTACATTACATTGAAAGTAAACTGAAAATACAATTTAACTAAGAAAATTACACACTTGAAGCTTCTATGAGCTTATCCTTATATACCGACCTAAAAATAATCCCATATGCCTTCCACACAGCTTCATTTTGAAAATTAAGAGTCCCACATGCTTTGTCTTTGACCTCTGACCAAATCCCATCCGTCAATTTAATCTTTGTAGTATCCTAGCCATTGATTGGCATTTTGGCGCCAAAAGGTATACGGGGCCAAATTGGGTGGTACTGGTGAGGGAATTGGGGAGCATTTATGGTGGTGGAGTTGGTGGGTGAGGGCATTAATGGTGGGGGAGATAGTAGGTGAAAAGGCGAGAGGAGGGGGAAAGTTTATCCCTGGTTTTCTGGGATTTGGTTGGGGGAGAAGGTGGTCAACGCGGGTCAACGCGGGGAGTTATTTAAAACGGTTTTAAAAAAAAGGTGTGGGCTAAGGTTTGTTTTGGGCTTGGGGTAACTGGATCCGGACAATGCTTAGGGTGGGCTAAGGTTTGTTTTGGGTTTGGATTTAGATAATATGGGGTCCGGATGGTACAAGGTTAACACAAGGACCATTTTGCAATTTTCCAAAACCTAAGGACTGAAATTGCCAAACTCCCAAAGTTCTCCAAAGTGTCATTTTTTCACATGCCAATAATTCAAGGATCAATTTTGCCTTTTTTCCATATTTTTCAAAATTTCAAAACACCCCAGGGACTATTTTTGCCATCTTTGGATTTTCAGGGACTAATTATGTAATTTATGAAAACTTGCAACCCCAATATGATATTTTGACTTAATTTGACTTTTAAGACCTTGGGTTGACTTTTCCTTAAAAATAAATGCATAGGGACTAAAATTGACAAGTTTTGAAACTTGGGGGACTGAAACTGCCAATACTGCAAACTTTGTACGTTTTTTCTTTGTTTTTGCACATTTTGCTTTTAAAACACATAAAACACAATCCCTGGGATAATTTAAGTATTTTGACATCTTTTTGATTGTTTTTGTGCGTTTTGGCAGTTTAAATATATCGAAAACGATGAGTGTTTGAGCACTCATCAATCCCCCACACTGAACTATTGCTAGTCCCTAGCAATCTTTTTAGAAAACTTGATGGATTTTAAACTCTTTACCAAAAGCCATCACTTCTGGAGTAGCCAGGTGTAAGAACTGTGGCACACCTGATAACCGTGTGATTTTGAGCAAACCACCAGCTTCCAACGGATTTGATAAGTCTTTACCAAGAGCCGTTTGCTCCTGGACTAGCCAACTCTTGATGGACCTAGTCAACATCTTGGTGAGCTGATTACCAATTATGGATTTTTCCACGGCCTTTACCACAAGCCATAATCTTGCGGGCTAGCCAACTCATTTTTTTCGGGGAGTTGATGAACCACACAATTTTGGGCAAATTGCCAGCCGTCAACGGATTTGAGTTGTCTTTACCAAGAGCCGTTTGCTCCTGGACTAGCCAATCCCTTTTGTCGCTTAGACAAGGCGGACTGATTACCACAAAAATTTTGAAATAAAGTGAAAAAAATTTTGAAAATTTTGGCCAAAAACGGGGGTACTTGAAAGATATTTGTTAAAATTCGTTAGAATTTCCCCCCCACACTTAGAAATGAATATTGTCCTCAATATTCAAAGTCCCGGCTATTATGCCGAAGCTATGAACGTAAAAAGCCAAGATTCGAATCTAACTGCGGAAATACCAATTTCACTTTATTTCTAGATATATACAACTTTTTTTTTTTTTTTTTTTTTTTTTTTTTTTGAGACTTATATACATATATATATTTTTTTCAAACAGCGGGGGGTTGGCCATTCCCCCACACTCGGTGGTAGAAAATAGAAAGAATCAGAGATACGGGTGAAAACCCGTATTGTTGCTAGTTTTTGGTCATTGAGTCGCTAGCTTGACTCTATCCCCGAATTCAATTGTCCTTGGGGAAAGTTTGGAGATCCGGGACGACCATGGATGGTACGTCCTCTCCAAAGTAGTGCTTTAACCGATGTCCATTCACTTTGAAGTTAGGACCGTCATTTTGAGATAATTCGACGGTGCCATAAGGATAGACTTTTGCGATAGTGAATGGACCAGTCCATCGGGTTTTGAGCTTTCCCGAGAAGATCTTGAGTCTAGAATTAAAAAGAAGGACTCGATCACCAACGTTGAAAACGCGGTTTTTGATTTTTGAGTCGTGAATCTTCTTTATCTTTTGTTTATAGATCAAAGAGTTCTCGTAAGCTTGATCACGAAGTTCGTTTAATTCATTTAGTTGAACTTTTCTGTGATCACCCGCCGTTCTGAGGTCGAAATTGGCATGCTTGAGGGCCCAATAGGCTTTATGCTCAAGCTCGATCGGAAGATGGCACGCTTTCCCGTACACAAGTTTATAAGGCGTACACCCAATGGGTGTTTTGTAAGCCGTACGGAAAGCCCAAAGTGCATCATCTAATTTGTCCGACCACGATGCACGATTTTCTCCAACAGTTCTCTCCAATATTCTTTTAATGCCCCGATTGGACACTTCGACTTGTCCACTTGTTTGAGGGTGGTACGCAGTGGAAAGACGGTGAGTCACACCGTACTTCTGCATGACTTTGTCAAACTTGTCATTACAGAAGTGCGTACCACGATCGCTAATAATAGCACGTGGAGTTCCGAATCGGGCAAAGAGAGCTTTTAAAAATTTCACAACTACTCGGGCATCATTTGTGGGTAAATCTTTCGCTTCAACCCATTTTGACAAGTAGTCAACTGCCACGAGTATGTATTTATTGCCGTGAGAAGATGGAAATGGCCCCATAAAGTCGATGCCCCAAATATCAAAGATTTCACAAACTTGAATTGCATTCTGAGGCATTTCATTCTTTTGTGAAATATTCCCGTGACGTTGACAAGCGTCACAGGACTTGACTAATTCCTGGGCATCCTTGTAGATCGAGGGCCAATAAAAGCCGGAATCAAACACCTTTTTGGCGGTGTAGTTGGGATTGTGGTGGCCCCCCGTGGGACCAGCATGGCAAGCCTTTAAAATTTCAGTGGCTTCCTGACCATACACACACCGCCGGATGACTTGATCCGCGCATATCTTGAACAAGTAGGGGTCGTCCCAAAAGTAATGTTTGACATCTTTGAAAAATTTATTTTTTTGTTGGGACGACATCCCTTTCACAATGAAGTTACCCGCAAGGTAGTTTGCAAAGTCGGCAAACCATGGGGTAATCGAGTCTCCACGAAATGAAACCACATTGAGGGTCTCGAGAGGAAATGTTTCATTTATTTCCTTTTTCTCGAAAGCATTTTGGTGAGGGTTTTCAAGACGGGAGAGATGATCAGCAGCCAGGTTCTCAGCTCCTTTTTTATCACGAATAATGATATCAAATTCCTGAAGGAGGAGAACCCATCGGAGGAGTCTCGGCTTTGCATCTTGTTTTGCAAATAGATACTTCAAAGCCGAATGATCCGTATACACTATGCTTTTAGTCAGAATCAAGTATGGCCGGAATTTTTCAAAAGCATACACCACAGCTAATAATTCTTTTTCAGTGGTGGTGTAATGACTTTGTGCCTCGGTCATAGTCTTGCTGGCATAGTGTATAGGCTGAAAATGTTTTGTTTTGCGTTGCCCCAAGACTGCCCCTATAGCATAATCACTAGCATCACACATGAGCTCGAAGGGCAAGTCCCAATCGGGGGCAACAAGAATCGGTGCCTCGGTAAGCCTTTTCTTTAATGTTTCAAAGGCTTCGATGCACTCAGGGGAGAAGACAAAAGGAGCATCCTTCTCGAGGAGATGGGTCATAGGCCGGGCGATTTTAGAAAAATCTTGAATAAACCTACGGTAGAAACCGGCGTGACCCAAAAAGCTCCTAACACCTTTCACAGTCGTAGGAGGAGGCAATTTTGCAATGACGTCCACTTTGGCACGGTCAACCTCCATCCCATTTTTTGAAATTTTATGGCCGAGGACAATGCCCTCTTTGACCATAAAGTGACTCTTCTCCCAATTTAGACATAACTTTGTGTCTTCACAACGTTTTAGCATGCTGTCTAAATGGGAGAGACATGTTTTAAACGAATCCCCAATGACCGAGAAATCGTCCATAAAGACCTCCATACTTTTCCCGATCATGTCGGAAAAAATGGCCATCATACATCTTTGAAACGTGCCCGGAGCATTACATAGGCCAAATGGCATACGTTTATATGCGAAGGTTCCATAGGGGCACGTAAAAGTGGTCTTTTCTTGGTCTTGCGGGTCAATGGGAATCTGAAAGTAACCCGAGAAACCATCGAGGAAGCAATAGTACTCATTCCCCGCTAATCTCTCGAGCATCTGATCCATAAAGGGCAGAGGAAAATGATCCTTACGGGTGGCGTCATTCAATTTACGATAATCAATGCAGACGCGCCAACCCGTAACCAAACGAGTTGGAATCAACTCATTCTCCTCATTTGTGACAACGGTAATGCCACCCTTTTTTGGAACACAATGGATTGGGCTGACCCAAGGACTGTCTGAGATAGGGTAAATCAATCCGGCATCAAGAAGTTTTAAAACCTCTTGTTTGATAACCTCGTGAATTTTTGGATTCACCCTTCTTTGATGTTGGACCGCAGGTTTGAAGTCATCCTCCATTAATATCTTGTGAGTACAGAACTCAGGGTCGATACCCTTGATATCGGAAAGACGCCAAGCAATTGCTCGCTTATGAGACTTCAAAACCTGTATAAGAGCAGCCCTTTCCTCAACACTTAAGTCTTTAGCAATAATGACGGGCAATTTATCATCACCCTCCAGAAATGCATATTCAAGATGAGGCGGCAAGTCCTTAAGTTCAACCGCGGGAAAGTCATCAGTTTTCTCAACATTTTTGACTTCCTCCTTATGAAGTGTTTGTGGTAGAACAGGAAGATGAGAGGGATCTTCGTTTAATAATTTTTCAAGAGTGAGAATATCCCCCTCGAGGTCAATCTCTTGGCTATCGATTCCATCGGGAGTCGAATCACTGTTGAGATAGGCCTTAATTTCTTCTAAGATGAAGTCACTCCCCTCAAACGGAGTGAGGGAAGGAGAAGAATTGGCAATAATGGGGTGAGAAGATGGAGTGAAGTTTTCACTCGGAGAATCATCGACAAAACCTAAAACCTCTTGAGCGTACTCCTTAGACGCGACATCAATGACATCAATTCGGTTAACCGTTTCGGCGTCATAGTTAGAGGAGTACCTCGAAGTTTGATCGAGGTTAAAGGTTACAGCTTCATTACCAACACGAAGAGTTATTTCCTCTTCGTGCACATCAATTAACGCACGACCCGTCCTTAAGAATCCTCTCCCAAGAATGAGAGGAACACGTGGGTCAGCATCGAACTTAACAACAACGAAGTCAGCGGGGAAATGGAACTTTCCTACTTTCACGAATACATCTTCGGCAATGCCGAGAGGATGTGAGATTGAACGGTCGGCAAGCTCGAGAGTCATGCACGTAGGAGTAAGTTGAGGAAGAGAGAGTTTCTCCCACACTGAGTAAGGCATCAGGTTGATGCTAGCGCCAAGATCAGCTAAGGCGAAGCACTCAACCATCCCAGGGAAAACACATGGAATGAGAAATCTCCCAGGGTCTCCAAGCTTCTTAGGAAGCTTCTTTAAGATAACCGCAGAGCAGTTTTCGTTCAATGGAGTCTTTGCCATTTCGTACAATTTTTCTTTGTTGCTTAACAAGTTCTTGATCATCGATGCGAATTTGGGCATCAGGATGATAGCATCCGCAAGGCTAACGTCAAAGTGCAAATCTTGAAAGATTTGATAAAACTTATCCATTTGGTAACTAGCCTTTTCGCGGAGCTTTTGCTCATTAAGTCTTGACGGGTATGGTAGTGAAGGTTTGGATTTAGGGTTCTCTCCAGGAGTTGTTGATGGTTCAAATACAACTCCCGGTTTTGGTACAAGTCCAGATTTTGGTACAATTTCCGGAACAACCTGAGGGTGGACGTGTGCGGTACTTCGTGGGCTAGTAAATTGCACCTTGTCCGTGGTTGCCTCAGGCTCAATTTCAACTTCCTCAGAATAAAGAGGAGGAGGCATAGGTGGAAGAGGAGAAACAGGAGGAACTGGCGGCTCTTCATAAGCTTTACCACTTCGTGTAGTAATAGCTTTGAGTTCACCCTTGGGGTTAACAATTGTATTTGCCAGGAGACCTCCTGATGTAGAGGGTGGAGTGAGATGATTCATGAGACTGGCAAGCATATTTTCAATCTTGCCTTGGTTTTGATCAATTTTGTTGTTTGTTTGCATCAACTCACTCTTCAGCTCTTGACCCTGTTTGGCTATTGATGATTGGAAATCATTCTTCAAATTTGAGATTTGATTTTGCATTGCCCTCATTTTGGTCTCATTAACTTTGATGTAGTTATTGAGCTCGTTTGGGAGGGGATCTTGATAATTTGGAGCTGAATACCCTTGATTACCCCTTTGGGGTGGGTACTGATTGACGGGGGCAGGATTTTGATTTTGCAAATTAGGCCCCCTTGGAGGATTAGGATTAAACCTATTTGGATTTTGAGGAAAACCGGGTGGTCCACCCTGATTGCTAGCCCGGTAATTTGGATCCACTTGAGGACGGTATTGGATACCTCCTTGGTTGGAATTGCCGGCTATTGCATTTACTTCGAATGGATTGCCTTCGGTGGCAGGGCAATTATAATATGAATGTGGACCACCACAAGTGACACAAACTTCTATCTTTTTGATTTCAGCTTGTGGAGAAGGAGAAGAATCTTTCTTGCTTTGGGCGAGAACAAATGCATGGACAGCTTCCGTGAGTTGATCAAGTCTAGCATCGGTGCTAGACTGAGCCACGGACGATGAGGAAGAAGGAACAACATCCCTTTGGGAACAAACCGATCTGCTTCGGGGAATGCGAACCTTAGATTTATTCTCAATGATTTCTAAAGCATCCTTTGTGGTGCGATTCAAGAAGTTACCTCCAGCGGAGGCATTCAGAGAGTCTTGATCAGATTGGCTTACACCATTGTAGAAAGTATCAAGTGTCATGAGATCAGAGAAACCGTGGTGAGGGCATTTTCGGAGCAATTCCTTGTAACGATCCCATGCCTCACTAAAGGGTTCATCAAATTTCTGCGTGAATTTCATGATATCGTTCTTGAGACTTGTGGTTTTGGAAGGAGGAAAGAATTCATTTACGAACTTTTTCACAAGATCTTCCCATGTCTCAATAGATCGTGGAGGTTGTTTTTCAAGCCAAACCCGGGCTTGTCCCTCCAGGGAGAATGGGAAGAGAAGAAGTTTGATTGCTTCAGAGGGGACATCTTTGCATTTGATGGTGTAAGTGATTTTATTGAACCATCGAATGTGATCTTGAGGATCGTCCCTCTCATAACCGTAGAATTGACGTGGTGTGGCCAGATTTATTAATCCTGTTTTAAGCTCAAAATTATCGGCCATGATTGTTGGAACAACGATAGCATCTTCGTAACCCTCGACGGGTGCTTGGAGAAGCTCGTTCATAGTGGGTTCAGCTGCCATGATGACAGCTGGAGGTGGAACAGTACGGATCTCAGATCCGACTGATGGTGCAGAACGGCGACGAGGTCTTCGAGGTCTCTGAACCAGCTCACGTAATGGGCTAGTGGACCTTGAAGAACGAGTGCGCATGCACTAGGGATAAAAACTTTTTGGACAATATTTTTGTTATCGTCCCGTAATCCAGATTCGTTTCTCTTCAAGAATCACCTTAAAAGAAAACCAAATCAGAAAACGTTACGATATGTTTTGTTGGTTTTTTACTTTTTTTTTTGGTGTTTTAACACTTTAGGAAAAGTGTCAATGACATTTTTATGTGTTTTGATTTTGAAAATATTCACAAGTGATGGTATTTGTACAGTGAGTGAGGTGAGATAACACTAATCTCGAAAAACGCTACAGAAACGCGCACACCTCCCCGGCAGCGGCGCCATAAATTGATTGGTTCCAAACCACCTAACTTAAATTAACCAAAGAATGGTCAACTAAGTCAAATAGCCTAGATCAATGCTCCGGGTAATATAATGTATCACCGGGTCGTTAAATCCCGTTGAGGTGTGAAATGTAACTATAGCGTGTTCGTAATCGGGTGTTATTCACAGAAAAGGGGTTGTTGTGAAAATTATTTGGAAATTATAAACAAAAATAGCTTAGGAAAGCTATGTGAATAATTACGGGAATTTGGAGTACGAAGATTTGAGCTAAACCTAAAAACGTACTTTTTAATTAAAAAACGTATACAGACGAACAAAACGAAAAGTACAACTGGAGGACTGGGAGGGTTAAAAGTGTAAAATTTGTATTTTTACAATCCTATTAATTAAAGAAAATTTTAAGAAAAATAAAAATTATTTTTACACTATTTAATTATTTAATATTAATTAATTACTAATTATCTATTTAATACTAATTAAATTAATTAGAATTATTAAAAATACTACAAAGACTTAGAAAATTAAGAAAAATTTTATAAATCTAATTAACCATTACAGGAATCCTAAAAAATTATAAAAAGTTAATTCTAAGAATTTTTAAGCTAATTAATTAATTATTATTCTAATTACTTATTAATTACTAATTAAACTAGTTATATTATAAAAATTAGAAAATGAACAGTAAAAATTCTAGAAAAATTTATAAAAATGTTTTAACTAAAATAAAAGCTATAAAAATTATAAAAACTAGGTTATACTATTTAAAAACTAATTATGCTATTTAATTGATTAATATTAACTAAAACTAAATGAAACTAGAATTAATTAGAAAAACCACTAAAAGACAAAATAAAAATCTGGAAAAATTTATAAAATTATTTTAACCTAAAATATAATTTCTAAAAATATAAAAGTGATGTATTACTTAGAAATAAATAAAAAAGAAAAATAAATTGATAACTCCTATTAAATAGAAGCTATCACTAAAATTAAAATTGGTTTTTTGGATTTTTTCTTTTTCTAAACTGATAATAAACTAAAAACAACTAACTTTAACAAAAACACTTTTGTTTTAACCCATGGAATAAGCAATTGAAGTGCTTATTGCACCCATAGTTGACTTTTGTTGACTGTGGAGTGTTTTAGCTCAAATGGTGAAATGTGGAGTCCACACTGGTTGAGATTGGTTTCTCAGAGTCTAATGAACACAAATAAGCAACAATTAAGCTAATAGATGGCCTCAATAAGCCAAAAATAACAAATAAGCAATTAGCTTATTTGTTGACTGAGGCAGCTGAGGGACAAGGTTTAAGGGTCAAACTAGGTAGGGTCCACAAGTCTAATGGTCAAATAAAAAGTCAATTCTTGTCCCTGGGTAGGAGGGGGGTTGAAAGATGCAAGGTAAAGGCTATGGGACCCACTGGGTCAGTCACAAACCACCAATGAAGTTGGGCGGATAGCTGAGGTAACTGAGAGCAGGGCAAATAGGTTGCCCTGCAGGTCACTTTGAGACCTGGTTTAACCCACCAAACAAATTCTATAAAAACTGGAAAAATTAACAAAAATCTACCAAGTGGTAGATAATAAGCACACCAAGTATCAGCTTCTAACAATTAAAATCAAATAAGTTACACCCTCCCCAATGTTGCTCAAAATGACTGAGCAGGGTTTTGACTTTGAAGAATTTTGGACCAGTTTGACTTTTATGAACTTGTGATTGATCTAACTAACTCAAATCATGATTGTAGGTTAAATGTAAACTGAATTAAACTAAAATTCCAACTTGTGAGAAAGATTTGTGAGATTTGGATTCAAAAATCACCACAGTGAACTGTGGTGATTATAGTTTTGTGATTTTTGACTTTTGAAGTGTTTTGGACCAAAACTCTTGTTTCTCTGAGCTATATTTTACACAACAAACTATTACAAACTAATAGCTACTCAGTTGAACAACTACAACACACTAAACAAACTAAAACCAAACACCCTATTAAATAAAGTTAATGAAGAGATTCTTATTTAAACAATAAATAAACACAAACAGATGGCACAAACTACTTTATAGACTAATTTATAGATGCAATAAACTAGATTGAACAGCTTAAGCTACTTGAAAATGAGAATGAAGGAATTGATAGCTTACAAAGCCTTCCAAGCTATTTAGTAGAAACCAAGGACCAAACCAAACAAACCTATGCCCTCCCCTGAGGTTCCTAACCCACAGCCTTCCAATATACACTGTGCTCCATGCTTTTACAACCAATGATCACAATTTTTTATTTTTGTTTTTATTTTTCTTATTTTCTTAGTTTTTAGTGAAAACTGAATTGTAGGAGTTCAAATAAGCTTATGAAACTTGCATTATCTTATTTTTGAGCATATAAGAGCTTCTGAGTACTTTGAACACAAATAACTTAACTTAATTGAAACTTGAAAATTTAAGATGAAACTTGAAAAAGTGAAATTGAAAACTTGAACTTCAAATTGATCTTACATTAATAAAAAGGTTACATTACATTGAAAGTAAACTGAAAATACAATTTAACTAAGAAAATTACACACTTGAAGCTTCTATGAGCTTATCCTTATATACCGACCTAAAAATAATCCCATATGCCTTCCACACAGCTTCATTTTGAAAATTAAGAGTCCCACATGCTTTGTCTTTGACCTCTGACCAAATCCCATCCGTCAATTTAATCTTTGTAGTATCCTAGCCATTGATTGGCATTTTGGCGCCAAAAGGTATACGGGGCCAAATTGGGTGGTACTGGTGAGGGAATTGGGGAGCATTTATGGTGGTGGAGTTGGTGGGTGAGGGCATTAATGGTGGGGGAGATAGTAGGTGAAAAGGCGAGAGGAGGGGGAAAGTTTATCCCTGGTTTTCTGGGATTTGGTTGGGGGAGAAGGTGGTCAACGCGGGGAGTTATTTAAAATGGTTTTAAAAAAAAGGTGTGGGCTAAGGTTTGTTTTGGGCTTGGGGTAACTGGATCCGGACAATGCTTAGGGTGGGCTAAGGTTTGTTTTGGGTTTGGATTTAGATAATATGGGGTCCGGATGGTACAAGGTTAACACAAGGACCATTTTGCAATTTTCCAAAACCTAAGGACTGAAATTGCCAAACTCCCAAAGTTCTCCAAAGTGTCATTTTTTCACATGCCAATAATTCAAGGATCAATTTTGCCTTTTTTCCATATTTTTCAAAATTTCAAAACACCCAGGGACTATTTTTGCCATCTTTGGATTTTCAGGGACTAATTATGTAATTTATGAAAACTTGCAACTCCAATATGATATTTTGACTTAATTTGACTTTTAAGACCTTGGGTTGACTTTTCCTTAAAAATAAATGCATAGGGACTAAAATTGACAAGTTTTGAAACTTGGGGGACTGAAACTGCCAATACTACAAACTTTGTACGTTTTTTCTTTGTTTTTGCATATTTTGCTTTTAAAACACATAAAACACAATCCCTGGGATAATTTAAGTATTTTGACATCTTTTTGATTGTTTTTGTGCGTTTTGGCAGTTTAAATATATCGAAAACGATGAGTGTTTGAGCACTCATCATGTACCTTCAACAACAATCCTTCTAACAACTATGGTAGTACCAACAATCTTGAAGGATTGATGTCGAAATTTATGGCATCTCAAGAAGCTCGCATAGCTAGGTTTGAAACCGAATTCAACCAACAACAAACGGAGATGACCAACAAGATCGACAACTTGTTGAAAGCCCTCAACAACCAAACATTAGCCACACCTAGGAAGGACACTAGGGACACCAATAGTGGAATCCAAGCTAAGGACCCCTCATCATCCAAACATGTCCACTTTGTCAATGTTGTCACCATTAAGCCGATAGATAGGGAGATAGAGGAGAGTGACAAAGATGAAGTTAGAGTAGAAGCCAATAGTGAGGATGAGAGTAGGGAAGTTGAGGTTAATAAGGATGAGGAATTAGAGGAGGTAGAACCTATAGAGGAATATTTTGATAAGTTGCCAACCAAGGAAGAACGGGAATACCATAAGTATTTATTCGATAGTCCCGAGACAACATATATCTTTGGCGATCCCCTGATCAAAATGGGCGACCCCTCTAACATTAACATCCCATGCAATATCGGGCACATGCATGTATGGAAAGCTTACATAGACCCTAGATCCCCCGTGAACATCATGTCTAGGACTTATTACAATTGGGTGATGAAGAAGCAACTCAATTTTAGGATAATGCCCGGTAAAAGTTGGATAAGTGATTTTGCAGGAAGAGTTAAGGGAGTACATGTGATTATAGGGAATCTCACCTATGAGATTGATTTCATGATAGTGGAAGACACGCGTCCGGTGATAGATTCTTGCCTAAGTCAAATAATATTTGGGAAACCATTTGTTGAGGCCACTAGGATGAGTTATGATCCGACGTTAGGGATAGTTAGATTCAAGGAAGAGAATGATGAGGTTGCTTATCAAATGCCCTACAAGATTGAGCAATACCGCCTTCTCTCTAATTTCGAAAAGGAACGTAAGCAAGCGGCTTATTATAGGAATGATGAAGATAGACGTAGAGGAGTAGAGTATGTTAGAAATAGGATGCTTGGTTTCTACAAAGAATGCTTGCAACTAGGTCCGGAATACAAAACTGGTTTAGAAGATGACCTAGGTAGTGGAACCAATGATGAGATCACGTAGTAACCCACGACTTTGAGTCTAGCTACAAGACTCGTAAATAAAGAAAAGCGCTTCTTGGGAGGCAACCCATGTTGTGTGTGATTTTTATTTGTTTGATTGTTATTTGCTTCCGTATGCATGTTTTATTTTTATTGTTGGTTGATCATGTTTCTCTATTAAAATGTGAAATACTTTATTATGTTGTTTAGACTAGTCTTAACTTCAACCTAAAGGTATTTTTGCAAAAGATAAGTGTAAGGGGAAACCCCAAATATGTTTTTAAGAAACAAACCGATCATGATTATCCACAATATTTAATGAACATGTATATTCATATTTGTTAGAGTCAAATGCTTGTATTGAGTCATAATGAAGTTTTGCAGGATTTTCCAGGAAGTAGGACAAGGTTTTTCCAGAAATTTTCCGGAAACTTAACATAAAGATTTCTGCAGGTCCATTCTGACGGCGTCAGGAAATTGCTCTTGACGGCGTCAGGAGTCAAAAATCTGGAAATTTTACCAGTTTTGTTTTTCTAACGGAGTCTTATGGTTTTTGTGAATTATTAAGTTTTATAATCTCCAGGAAATCTGCAAACTTCATTCCACAAGCATTATATCTTATTTTGTTTTCTAGGATTTAGTAACTTATATAGGATGCCGCCGATTTTACGCGAGGTTGCCTTGTCTACTTTTGTCAGGATTTACAGGTTATTTGTGACAAGAAGATGATTTATATTCTGGAAGGGAAGCTTTGATTGTTCGTTTTCTTGGAAGAAGATTTAACCTGGCCAACTAAAATCCATACCGAGCGAATCAGGGGAGTATTTGATTTCATTCTCTTTACTTTTTAACTTTTACATTCTTTACTTGAACATTGGGGACAATGTTCATCTTAAGTGTAAGGGGAGGGTAAAAAGATGATACCTTACATATGCACTTTCGCTTGAGTTTGTTTTGTTTGATAGTAGATGTGTAATAAAACTATGAGAAATACTTGTTAGTGTAATTTTAGCGCCAAATTTAAAATTTTTTACAACATTTAGGAGTGAAACTTTAGCCATAGCAAGCGTCTCATGGATAGGAGATTGTATGACTAGCACATAACCGTATATTCAGAAAAATTTTCCACCCAAAATTGTGAGGTTCGCCTTTAGATTTGATAGGAAAAGCATTTACTATTAGTGTTTATGAGTGTACCGGTAGCATTTAGATTCTAGAACTTGCGTTAGTGATGCATCCCGAGACCGCTAGTGAGACTACATTCGTGTAGTAGGATTTACTACATGATAAGAGGCATTAGGATCACCCTTGTGTTAAACCTGTATTATAATTACTTGACCATTTAAGTCATATTACTTGGCTAGTTAAGTCAACTAATTTTTCCCACACCCTTTGCGTTGTACTCATTTTTAGTACACGAAACCCCTAGTACACCCCTCCGAGCCTATCTTTTCGTTTCTAACTTTAAGCACTTTACTTAAAGGAAGAATTTGTTACACCCCACTTAAATGTACAACCAAATCGCCTTAGCCTTCCGTGTATGCGCTCATTTTTAGTGCATTATTGTTATATGTTAAACCCTAAGTTAACTTTCTAATTGATTACATGGTTGCTAAGTCGAGTCATATCCTTGTACATATTGTTTTGGGACGATTGGGACTCATGGGTAAGTACTTATTTTGTGGAGTAATGGGGAAGAACATCATATTATTACCCCCATATGTACGTTAATCTTAAAAGTGCTCCAAGTGTTTTGATTTTCTTAATTCGAGTCATTAGAATAGTTAAATGTAAAGTATGTAAAGATTCAAGTGTAAGGGGAATTCTCATCCCCTATGATGTATTATTTTGGATGGTAGGGTAAGAGTGTATGCAAAAAAAAAAAAAAAAAAAAAAAAAAAAAAAAAAATCGAAAAAAGTTAAGAAAAAGAAAAAAAAATAGAAAAGAAGAAGAGAAAAAACATACGGACTACCATCCCGTTTTTATTTTATGTTCATTTTATGTTTTTGTTATTTTTCATTTATTAGCTTAAGTCGAGTCTAGTCTTGGCTTAGCAACGCCATCTTGTACATGTAATTTACTAAGATTGTTAACTCGCCACCAGTAAAATTCCCTTTATCCAACAAAACCGTGTAATTCATATCCCTACACCTAATGTTATAACCCTTTAAAAAGACCTCTTTGATAGTTTATCCTAGGTGCTTACGCCATGTGGTGGAGGTTTGATCCTTTTCCAAGCCTATGGTAATCTATTTTGCTATGACAGGTAGTGAGAGATATCTTCCATTTCCATAATGTTATATTACTTTATTACACCCGAGAGATGTGAGTATCTAAACACTATTTGTGAGGTGCTTGTGTATGACCTCCGTGCTTGTCTATTGGTCTTTAGTGGAACGATTATTTGTTGTAATTACTTTTATATTAGTGTTAAATGACCCCTAACTTGTCTTTTGAGTAGAATAAAAGCTCATTTGCTTCAGGACAAGCAAATCTCAAGTGTAAGGGTATATGATGAGGCGAAAAATGATCCATTTTTAGGGGGTCATTTAAGCCCGAATCCGAATTTATTTGATCAAATATTGCCCTAAATCGTTCCTTTTGTGATTTTAGGTGTTTGGAGAGTGAATTCTGGAAAAGAGGCTATTTTGGACGTTTTTGGAGCATAAAGTGAAGAAAACGACAAAGTACCAAAAATCCAAGCTGGAAATACAAGGTGACGGCGTCAAGGGTTTGCTCTTGACGGCGTCATACATGAAGAATAATTTACCGTAGCTGGTGACGGCGTCAGATGGAGTTATGACGGCGTCAAAGTGACCAAGATTAATTTACCGTGGGTGGTGACGGCGTCACATAGGCCGTCACGATTGGATCTAGGGCGTCCGAGGAAGTGTATGGCGGCGAGTTGACGGCGTCAGATTTAACTCTTGACGCCGTCAGGACGATTTTCCTATATATAGTTTTCTAGTTTTTTCATTAAAAAAAGAGAGAAGTTTTGGTGAAACCCTAAAGACGATTTTGGTGCCTCTTTTACAGGTTTTTCAAGGGTTCCAAACCCTTGAGACCTTGCATTGTAATTGAGATAAGTATACTCTTAATTCAATCAATATGTCTATGTGTTGGTTGTTTATCTTTTGTTCTTATCTTAATTCTACTATGCTAGGCTAGATCTCTCTTGTGTTTGCTTAGATCTAATGAAACCTAGATGTTGATTATGTGTTGATTACTTGTCTATTCTTGTTTTGAATGAATGATTTTATATGTTAGGCTTAAGAAAACAGGCAGATCTCCAAATGGTAACATGCTTGAACGTCTTAAGAAACATGAACCGAGGCGTACTAGGTCTTTATTGGTTGTATTTAATGCATGAGCCACTGTTTACAATCCCTATAGTTGTGCTGGGTCATGGTGTAGGAGGAGATAAGAGCTCATAGAGTTGGGGAGTTATGTATGCCACTCCACGAATGGTATTAAGGAATACAACCCGTCATTCATACAAGTGTAACAAGTAATTAACATGTAAAAGATATCTAGGGAGTAATGAAGTCTAAGTAAACACAATTTCTCCAAATACTGCTCACAACCTTAGTTTAATATTAGTTTAATTCTATTTTCATTAGTTTAATTAGTTACAAAGTAGTTTTTGGGTTAGTTGAATAACAACTAATTCCGCCCACTCTTCTAAAAACCGAGATTTTACTTGCTTTCATAAAATATAAAAACACAAAAATAATCATCTTTCATCTCTAGAACTATTAATTAGGTTTTCTAATCCTAGCGACACTATTCCTAAGCTGAATGATCAATCCCCCGGTACTTGTCACTATACTATACTACAACGATCAGGTACACTGCCTGGTGGGGGTTGTAAGCCTCGCGAGATCCCTCGAGAGGTAAAGCAAGGTGCGATTCCCACGCATCACGGCCTGTGTGACGCCGTCACCACCTACGGTATTTTATTCTTGGGACTTTGACGCCGTCAGGATGACTTTTGACGCCGTCACCTAGTGTCTTCAGCATGGAAAATTGATACTTTGCCGTTTTCTTCACTTTTATGCTCCAAAAACGTCCAAAATGGCCTCTTTTCCAGAATTCACTCTTCAAACACCTAAAATCACAAAAGGAACGATTTAGGGCAATATTTGATCAAATAAAGTCGGATTCGGGCTTAAATGACCCCCTAAAAATGGATCATTTTTCGCCTCATCATTGTGTTGGGCCTGGTGTAGGAGGTGTTAAGAGCTCATAGAATTGGGGAGTTATGTGTGCCACCCCATGAATGGTATTAAGGAATACAATCCGTCATCCATGCAATTATAACAAGTAATTAACGTGTAAAAGATGTCTAGGGAGTAGTGAAATCTAAGTAAACACATTTTCTCTAATTACTGCTCACAACCTTAGTATAAATTAGTTTACTTTCATTTTTCGTATTTTATTTTAATTGCATCTTAGTACTGGGTTAGTTGAATAGCAACTAATTCCGCCCAAATCCTTCAAACCCGAGATTTTTAATTGCTTTCCATAAAATATAAAAACACAAAAATAATCATCCCTCACCTTTAGAACTAGTATTTAGGCTTTCTAATCCTAGCGACACTATTCCTAAGCTGAACGATCAATCCCCCGGTACTTGTCACTATACTATACTACAACGATCAGGTACACTGCCTGGTGGGGGTTGTAAGCTTCTCGAGATCCCTCGAGAGGTAAAGCCTGTTGCGATTCCCACGCATCAAGTTTTTGGCGCCGCTGCCGGGGAATAATTATTGTCTAGGTTAGAATTTCTTTGTATTAGGTCTACTTGCTAGATTCCTTTCTAGTAAGATTTTATTTTTATTTTTAGGTTTTATTTAGTCTATCTTTTTCTTTGTGCCTTTGTTAGTAAATCAAATTCATTGACTATTCCGTTGACCATTATGGAAAACGCGAATCCACCCCTTTCCCCTAGAGAAGTGGCTTTGTTACGTGAACAAATTGAGAGTGAGATTAGGGAACTTAGGGAGCTTAATAGTTTGATCAAGGTTGAGCTCAAACATGCATTTAGTGACCTAGCGATCGCCTTGTATTCAAATGAGGACCTAGGGCCTAATGACTTTGTGAATGTTATTGAGGGACTTGAAGAGGGGGAAATAGATCCGAAGCTTAATGACTATTTTAATCTATACCCCACTAATGAGGAGATTGCATATTATAATAATCTTATTGATAACCCGCGATCTCCTTTCACCATAATCGAGCCTAAGATAAAGAGAGGCGATCCTAAGAATGCTAAGATACCATGCATGATTGGGTATAGGCACATTAACAATGCTTACATTGACTTTAAATCCCCAATCAACATTATGTCCTCAAGTGTCTATAATGATATAGTGAAAACAAGACTTGAACCTAGAAAAGATCCCAAATACCCTGGTGGAGTTTGTAACTTTGTCGGGAGAGTCAAAGGTCTACATGTCTTTGTTGGTAATTTTACTTTTGTCACCGACTTTATGATTGTGGAAGATCTTGCTAATGTTATTGATTGTCGGTTATCAAATGTTGTGTTTGGCAAACCATTTGTTGAGGAGTCTAAGTTGGAATATGATGAGATAGAAGGAACGATCCGATTCGCAAGTAGCACCGATAGTATCACTTATAGGATGCCTAATAGGATGAAAGAATTCCGCTTTATATCCCGGTTTGATAAGGACAACGTTGGTGCTTTTGAGGACATCAACGAGGAGGATAAGAAAAAGGGCATGGATTATGTATGGGAAAAAAAGGAGTCTTTATTACAAAGATTGCTTGGCCCTAGGACCAAGATATAAAGGCGATAAGGAATTTGCCCAAATGATTATGGGGGCGGTTGAGAAAAAGGTGATTGGTTTCTACAAGGAATATCTACAATCGGAGAATGGAACCAACGATGAGATCACGTAGTAACCCATGACCTTGAGTCTAGCTACAAGACTCGTAAATAAAGAAAAACGCTTCTTGGGAGGCAACCCATGTTTTGTGTGATTTTATTTTTGTTTGTTTGTTATTTGCTTCCGTATGCATGCTTTATTTTTATTGTTGGTAGATCATGTTTCTAAACTAAATAGTAGAAATACTTTACTTTGTTGTTTTGGCCTAGTCTTAACTCCACCTAAAAGTATTTTTGCAAAAGATAAGTGTAAGGGGAAACCCCAAATATGTTTTTAAGAAACAAACCGATCATGATTCTCCACAATATTAAATGAACATGTATATTCGTATTTGTTAGAGTCAAATGCTTGTATTGAGTCATAATGAAGTTTTGCAGGATTTTCCAGGAAGTAGGACCAAGTTTTTCCAGAAATTTTCCGGAAACTTAACATAAGAATTTCTGCAGGTCAATTCTGACGGCGTCAGGAGTTTACTCTTGACGGCGTCAGGTGTAAAAATCTGGAAATTTTACCGGTTTTGTTTTTCTAACGGAGTCTTATGGTTTTTGTGAATTATTAAGTTTTATAATCTCCAGGAAATCTGCAAACTTCATTCCACAAGCATTATATCTTATCTTGTTTTCTAGGATTTAGTAACTTATATAGGATGCCGCCGATTTTACGCGAGGTTGTCTTGTCTATTTTGTCAGGTTTTACAGGTTATGTATGACAAGAAGATGATTTATATTCTGGAAGGGAAGCTTTGATTGTTCATTTTCTTGGAGGAAGATTTAACCTGGCCACCTTATTATTCATACCGAGCGAATCAGGGGAGTATTTGATTTCATTCTCTTTACTTTTTCACTTTTACATTCTTTACTTGAACATTGGGGACAATGTTCATCTTAAGTGTAAGAGGAGGGTAAAAAGATGATACCTTACATATGCACTTTCGCTTGAGTTTGTTTTGTTTGATAGTAGATGTGTAATAAAACTATGAGAAATACTTGTTAGTGTAATTTTAGTGCCAAATTTAAAATTTTTTACAACATTTAGGAGTGAAACTTTAGCCATAGCAAGCGTCTCATGGATAGGAGATTGTATGACTAGCACATAATCGTATATTCAGAAAAATTTTCCACCCAAATATGTGAGGTTCGCCTTTAGATTTGATAGGAAAAGCATTTACTATTAGTGCTTATGAGTGTACCGGTAGCATTTAGATTCTAGAACTTGCGTTAGTGATGCATCCTGAGACCGCTAGTGAGACTACATTCGTGTAGTAGGATTTACTACATGATAAGAGGCATTAGGATCACCCTTGTGATTAAACCCGTATCATAATTACTTGACCATTTAAGTCATATTACTTGGCTAGTTAAGTCAATTAATTTTTCCCACACCCTTAGCGTTTTACTCATTTCTAGTACACGAAACCCCTAGTACACCCCTCCGAGCCTATCTTTTCGTTTCTAACTTTAAGCATCTTACTTAAAGGAAGAATTTGTTACACCCCACTTAAATGTACACCCAAATCGCCTTAGCCTTCCGTGTATGCGCTCATTTTTAGTGCATTATTGTTATTTGTTAAACCCTAAGTTAACTTTCTAATTGATTACATGGTTGCTAAGTCGAGTCATATCCTTGTACATATTGTTTTGGGACGATTGGGACTCATGGGTAAAGTACTTATTTTATGGAGTAATGGGGAAGAACATCATTTATTACCCCCATATGTACGTTAATCTTAAAAGTGCTCCAAGTGTTTTGATTTTCTTAATTCGAGTCATTAGATTAGTTTAATGTAAAGTATGTAAAGATTCAAGTGTAAGGGGAATACTCAATCCCCTATGATGTATTATTTTGGATGGTAGGGTAAGTGTGTATGAAAAAAAAAAAAAAAAAAAAAAAAAAAAAAAAACAGACTACCATCCCTTTTCATTCTATGTTCATTTTATGTTTTTGTTATTTTTCATTTATTAGCCTAAGTCGAGTCTAGTCTTGGCTTAGCAACGCCACATTGTACATGTAATTAACCAAGATTGTTAACTTGCCACCAGTAAAACTTCCTTTATCCAACAAAATCGTGTATTTCATATCCCTACACCTAACGTTACAACCCTTTAAAAGACCTCTTTGATAGTTTATCCTAGGTGCTTACGCCATGTGGTGGAGGTTTGATCCTTTCCCAAGCCTATGGTAATCTATTTTGCTATGACAGGTAGTGAGAGATATCTTCCGTTTCCATATTGTAATTTATACTTTATTACACCCGAGAGATGTGAGTATCTAAACACTATTTGTGAGGTGCTTGTATATAACCTCCGTGCTTGTCTATTGGTCTTTAGTGGAACAATTTTTTGTTGTAATTACTTTTATATTAGTGTTAAATGACCCCTAACTTGTCTTTTGACTAGAATAAAAGCGCATTTGCTTGAGGACAAGCAAATCTCAAGTGTAAGGGTATATGATGAGGCGAAAAATGATCCGTTTTTAGGGGGTCATTTAAGCCCGAATTCGAATTTATTTGATCAAATATTGCCCTAAATCGTTCCTTTTATTATTTTAGGTACTTTGGGAGTGAAATCTGGAAAAGGAAGCAATTCAGACGTTTTTGGAGCATAAAAGTGAAGAAAACGCCAAAGTCTTAATTTTCCATGCTGGGAACAGTAGGTGACGGCGTCAAGAGTAGTTCCCTGACGGCGTCAAGAGAAAAATTTCATGACGATCCAGAAGAGATTTGACGGCGTCATGAAGGTAGGGCGTCAAGAGTAAAAGTCATGACGGCCTGGAAATGATTTGTACTTGACGGCGTCAAATGTAGATCTAGGCAGTCTGAGATTTGTTTTGGCGGCGAGGTGACGGCGTCACCTAACTGGTCTTGACGGCGTCAGACCCCTTTTCCTATATATAGTTTTCTAATTTTTCACATTTAAAAAGAGAAGTTTTGGGAGAAACCCTAAGTACGATTTTGGTGTAACTTTACAGGTTTTTCAGGGGTTCCAACCCCTTAATACCTTGCATGTTTAATCAAGATAAGTGTTCTTCTAATTCAATCAATATGTCTATGTGTTGGTTGTCTATATCATGTTTTTGTCTTAATTCCATCATGCTAGGCTAGATCTATCTTGTGTTTGCTTAGATCTAATGAAACCTAGATGTTAATTATATGTTGATTACTTGTTTATTCTTGTCTTGGATGAATGATTTATATGTTAGGCTTAAGAAAACTGGCAGATCTCCAATTGGTAACATGCTTGAACGTCTTAAGAAACATGAACCAACGCGCACTAGGTCTTTATTGGTTGTATTTAATGCATGAGCCACTGTTTACAATCCCTATAGTTGTGCTGGGCGTGGTGTAGGAGGAGATAAGAGCTCATAGAATTGGGGAGTTATGTGTGCCACCCCATGAATGGTATTAAAGAATACAATCCGTCATTCATGCAATTATAACAAGTAATTAACGTGTAAAAGATGTCTAGGGAGTAGTGAAATCTAAGTAAACACATTTTCTCCAATTATTGCTCACAACCTTAGTATAAATTAGTTTACTTTCATTTTTTGTATTTTATTTTAATTGCATCTTAGTACTGGGTTAGTTGAATAGCAACTAATTCCGCCCAAATCCTTCAAACCCGAGATTTTTAATTGCTTTCTATAAAATATAAAAACACAAAAATAATCATCCCTCACCTTTAGAACTAGTATTTAGGCTTTCTAATCCTAGCGACACTATTCCTAAGCTGAACGATCAATCCCCCGGTACTTGTCACTATATTATACTACAACGATCAGGTACACTGCCTGGTGGGGGTTGTAAGCTTCTCGAGATCCTTTGAGAGGTAAAGCCTGTTGCGATTCCCACGCATCAGTGTGTTTATTCTCCACTTTCAAAGGCTCCAAAACAGTTATAAAGAAGCTTGAAAGCATTAGGAGAAACTTCATTTGGGGCGGTTGCTTGGGTGAATTAAAAGATATCTTTGATTGCATAGGACAAAACATTTCTCCTCTAGACCCATGGTGGTTTTGGTATTGGTAGCCTTAGAATATCCAATTAAGGTTTTATGACTAAATGGTGTTGTAGATTCTTGACGGAAGAGAACTCCATTTGGTCAAAAACAATACGTTCGTTACATGGCCTCACAGGTGGCTTCCATGATTCATCCTCCATTAGAACAAAAGTTGGGGCTTTGGTATCAAATGAATCAATAAATTGAAGATCTTATTCTAAATCGTATAAACTTATGTGATCTTTTTTTTTCTAAAAAGATTTGTTACGGTGAAAAAAGGGCAAATTACCTGAAAATGTATTTAACTTGCCACTTTTTGTTATTGTATGTAGCATTTTTTTTCCCAATCTGTCAATGAACATGCAAAATCCGTTCATTGCGTGTAGCGGTGACTTGTTTAACCTGCTGGGGCAGGTTAAACTAATGATAATTAGATTTATCATTGCAATGTTAGTTCTTTAGACTAACGATCGTTTATCATGACTACATACAATGACAAAAAGTAACAAGTTAGATGACTTTTATTATTTTTAAAAGTTATGTACGTTTTTTACACGTTTTTGCACATGTTTTTATACACGTTTATACACACGTTTTTATACCGTTTTTATGAATGTTTTTATATGGATCTTTATACAAACATTTATATACACGTTTTATGCATGTTTTTATACACACGTTTTTATGCACGGTTTTACACACGTTTTTAAAATATTTCAATACATACATTTTTATACGTTTTTGTTTGTTTTTTTACGTTTTCGCCTGTTTTTTTTTTTACGTTTTCGTCTGTTTTTTTACGTTTTTGCCCTTTTTTTACGTTTTTGTCCGTTTTTTACGTTTTCGCTCGTTTTTTTTATATGTTTTCGTCTGTTTTTTTACGTTTTTGCTCGTTTTATTAAGTTTTTGTCAGTTTTTTTTTGTTTTCGTCCGTTTTTTTACGTTTTCGCCCGTTCCTTACGTTTTCATCTGTTTTTTATGTTTTCGTCTGTTTTTTTTTTGCGTTTTCGCCCTTGTTTTTTTAATGTTTTTTACGTGTGTAAAACCGTGCATAAAAACGTGTGTATAAAAACGTGTATACAAATGTGTGTATAAAAATCCGTATAACAACATGCATAAAAACGTGTGTATAAACGTGTATAAAAATGTGTATAAGACGTGTATAAAAATGTGTGCAAAAACGTGTAAAAAATGTACATAAATTTAAAAAATAATAAAAGTCATCTAACTTGTTACTTTTTGTCATTGTATGTAGCTATGACAAACGATCGTTAGTTTAACCTGCCCTAGAAGGTTAAACAAGTCACCACTACACGCAATGAACGGATTTTGCAAGTTCATTGACAGATTGAGAAAAAAAAGAAGGCTACATACAATGATAAAAAGTGGCAAGTTAAATACTTTTTCAGGTAATTTGCCCGTGAAAAAACACTAAGTTTTGGTTGTTGGGAAGGCCACCTCTCAATGAATCACATCATCGTCTTTTTAGGCTTGAATTGTATCAAGATTGCCTAGTTCATGATTATGCTCCTACTGCCATAAAGCGCTCCTTTGCTTCAACTAGGGATGAGCATTTCGACTCGAATCCTGAAACCGTACTGAAACGGTACCAATCCCGATATCCGGTATGGTACTGGGATTACGAAATAAGGTAAAAAAAAACGGGACCACTAATTCGGTACGGGACCGGTACCAAATCGAGAAATTCCAGAAAACAAGGAGAAAACCTATTTTCCGGTACCGATACCGGTACCGGTATCCGAATCCCGTTCGGTACGGTACTTGTACCACTAATTTATGCTTGGGAAAAAAATCGGTACCACTAATTTGATACGAGATCGGTACGGGACCGGTACCGTGCTCATCCCTAGCTGCAACTGTTAGATCTTATCTTTTTTTTTTTTTTTTTTTTTTTTTTTTTTTTTTATATATATTATTATTATTATTATTGTTATTATTATTATTTATTTTTATCTTTTTGGTAACCATGATTTCTGACTTTTTGGCAGACTAATCCACGGGGTTTGAACTCACCGCCACACATACTCAAACCAAGTAAAGCCATCCATTTTTAGGAGGTTGGAGTGACCACCTAAAATTGTTTGCACCTACCAGGAATTGAACTTAAGACCTCACACATTTTATAATGATAGTCACAAGCCTTTTTGCAAGTGTTAGAGCTTTTGCATTTGGGCATGTTAAACCGTCTCTCTAACTAAACTCTGTCCACCCTCCCCTTGGCTGATATCCCCTATCTGGTATATTTTTTTAATTTAGCTTGCAGAAGTCATTTAACGGGCTCCCTGTTGAGCTGCTACACCTTGAGGAGCTCAAGAGTTTAGTGTCACAGCTCCTGTAATCACCCGCAAGACAAAATACAAGTTGTTAGCTTACCCGTAATGTTTTTCTTCTAATGCCAAATTTGTCAGTGGTGTTGCATAATAATATTTGTGTGGAAATGAATGAAAATAAAAAGTTATGTTTGATGAAGCATAAACATGAATAACAAGACAAGACTAATACCTTTAAGTTGAAATAGATAATAAAGTTGGCGGGTTTCATGGACAATACTTGAAAGAAAAGGAGGATTAGTTACTTATGTTAGTTTCTAATTTGTAAGAGTAGTACAAACGTGGGATGGGCTTATTATTTTCATCCGATTTATGAGGATAATTTGACCCAAAAAGTAACACATAATACGAAAACCAATAGACCCAAATGGCTATTAGGGAACATATTCACAAAGTCCATAAAACCATAGAGAAAAATAACTAAAAAAAGAAGATTTCATTGATGATTTTTCGAGTGGAATAACATTGTTCTTAAGGAGCCTTTGTTGACACGAGAAGTAAAGTCAAGTTTTCACGTGCTTTACTTTTATTCGAAATACTATCATGCAAACTGTTAAATGATCGTTAGTTGCTACGTGTTTTGATCCTTTGATAATATGCGAAAGTTGTGAAATATGCTATATTTACATGTTATGATATATAAATGTTTAATCGTGAACCATTAATTATCAATTATGAACCATGAAACATGAATAAGTTGGAACCGTTGAACTGGACAAAAATTTGAACCATTGAACCGAAATGAAATATGAATCGTTGGAACCATTGAACCGAACGAGTATATGTTGAATTGTTGGAACTGTTGAACCGAACGTAAATATGAATTGTTGGAATCATTGAACCAAACGGAAATATGAATCGGTGAACCGAACAGAAATATGAATCGTTGGAACCGTTGAACTGAACGAGTATATGTTGAATCGTTGGAATCATTGAATCGACGTAAGCAGAAAGGTTCTCCCTTTAAGGCCGACTACAACAAGCTCACGACTAAAATAGAAAGAAAGGGTAAGCTCTCTGATCTAGTTTCTTGCAATGGTCTTTTCAAAGAAGAAAAGCATATCTACCTTAAGGATCTTCTGGAAAGTAGCCTACAGAAAGAGGATTTGAACCCATGATACAATATTCTTGTATGTCAATTTAGCAAAGCAATGCCTTAAGCCGCTCAGCCATACCTCCAAGTTGTTGATCGGAATGGAATTTGATGTGCCGAGTTTAGTTGGTTGGTTGACAGAGAACGGAAATATGAATAGTTGATATATGTTGTATCGTGATATAAGTTGAATCGTTGGTTTATATTAAATTTTTAGTATTCGAATTGAATAAGAATATTGTTGTTACTGAATAACACTTAAATGAAATTTGAACAAATTGCATGATCGTTTTACAAGTTTAAATATTATAAAAAAGTGTTTGATATTATATAATTTGTTTTGTCGTGAAAAGCATGAATTCTCACTAGGACTTTGACTGACCCAAAACTTTTTTACAATTTTTGCAACCCAGATGAGTTATTTTAGGAATCAACACTACTAGAATACTGGACAACAGTGACGGAAATTAGCAACCGAATTATTCTGTCGCAAGAAAATGGTTTACAGTGACGGATTAGAGATATATTAGCTACAAAATTGGCTTTGATAAATTAGAGACAGAGTAGTGACAAATCAGTAACAACATTAGAGATGAATTACGCATCTGTCACAATTCTAACACTAAATGTAATCATTCAGAGACGGAGTTAGCGTCGAAATTAGGTTGCAACTATTAGCGACAAAATTTTGACGACAATAACGATGGATTTTTTTTAGCTGTCTCAAATTCGTCGCTAACCTTTTTTACATAGTTACCTATTAAGTTGTATGTGCAACTTTTTATGTTTTACCTTTCTTTTTTAACGGCTGAATAAATAAAAAGCTACTAGTAACACGTTAGGATAAAAAGTACATATACAGACTACTTTTTTATTTTACTTTTCATTATAATGTTTAGTTACAATTAGAAATAACATAAAGAATTATATATTTTAAAAATTTTAAACTTTCAAGTGGTAGCATAATATTGTACTAATGTATTATACTAAGGTATAAAAATGAAGAGACTACGAGTATATGCTACGATAAGAAAGATATATCCACAAATGTTGTTTGTATGTTACTAAGAAACCTAACAAGCTGATTGACCTTAAATTGAAAAATCCGTTTAATATAGGTCCGATTTTTCTTTGAACATCCTATAGACCAGGTAATGTGATTGACTTGACTAATTCTAGTTCATAAAACATGGGTTAAATAGGTTCGTGGTTGGACCCATTTAATCCATATAATAAAGTATATAATTTTTCAATTTTTGGAAAAAAGCTTAAACGGGTTGGCGGGTCGACCTGTTTAACGTATACCCAACCCAAACCTGACATGTTTAATAAACGGGTCAAATGGTCGTCCCGAACACGGCCCAAAACCTATTTAGACTCAACCAGAATCTGTTAATTTTCGTGTAGGTCTCAGGTCGGGTTTTATGTTGAGTCAAAAATTGACACCCCGTAATAATGCCCTTAAAAAATATATACGAATAATAATAATAACAATAATAATAATAATAATAATAATAATAATAATAATAATAATAATAATAATAATAATAATAATAATAATAATAATAATAATAATAATAATAATAATATGTAGTGAATAATTAATAATAAAACTCTAAGATTACTTACATCATACTCTTAAGTTTTAACATACATACTTTAAACACCACAAGAACATACGGTTATTCGCTTCGGGTTGACCCGGTCGGGTTCGGGTCAATTCGGGTTGAAGATAATAAAACATACCCGAACCCAACCTTATTTAGAAATCGGGTTAATCGGGTTCTAGTCAATTTGGGTCGGGTCAAATCGGGCCAGGTCACCCCAAATAAAACTAAAATGATTAAAACAATTGCTTACTTCTATATGTTTCAAAATAAAAGTGTTAGTCGAGTCAGGTTGATCGGGTACAGATCAATTCGGGTCGGGTCAATTTGGGTAGAGGCTAACAAAATATACCCGAACCCGACCATATTTAGAACTGGGTTAGTTGGGTTGACCCGAATTAACCCGAATAAAATTATTAACCCGAGTAACTTGACCAGAATAGGCTTAATCGGGTTCGGGTCGGGTTCATGTCAGGATATGCGTTTTTGACACCCCTAAATAATAATGATAATATAAACTCGTAGTATTTATTTATACTTATTCATCAAACTATATTTTTTACGAGTAATAAAAAATACTAATGAATAAAATAATAAAACTATAGAGGTTTTAGTCTTTCATCAAATTTTTAACATTCCACGGTCCACACTAAAAAAACATAGATACGGTTACTGACTTTTGTGAAGATATTGGCGCCTTTCAGTGAAATTATTTGGCGCCCCTAGATATGTGGGGATCGTGGAGCAAGAATGACTCCTTCCACAGAAGGTATATGTTGCGGTTTATGAGATGCAATAGACTTTCAGGAATCATTAGAAAAGGGTATGTTCTTACACCATTCATTATTTTAGATCATAATTTGAGGTAATTAGTTTTAATTTACCTTTTAATTTAATGTTAGGGTGCTTGATTCATTGAGTTTGATTGCATGATTATAGTTAATTTGGTAATATTTTACTTTTCAATTTTATGTTAGTAATCTAGGGTTCTTTCAATTAGATATAGGATAAGGTTAAGGTAAGAAATTGAGATATATGGTTGATTTGATTATTTAGCAGTATGGAGAAAATTTAGTTTTTTGATTATTTTTTGATTTTATTTAGCATTTTGTTCTACTAGCTAAACAAAAACCATGTACCTGATCACTTTTAATATTGGTGTCACCACTTTTGGTGAGTTTCTCTTTAGGCCTCTTAAAATGTTACAACTTCAAATAATATAAACGAACTTCAACTGTATTATATAATTTGTTTATTACATATGATTATTATCTGATTGTTCAATATCACATAATAACTTTACAGACATCAAAACACCACCTTAATTGTCGATATATCAGTCACATATAACACAGACTATGTTGCTACTAGGAATGAGCATGGGTACCGGTAGGGGTGTCAAATGGGTCGACCCGACCCTACCCGAACCCGATAAAGGCTTATAGGGTCGGGTTCATTCGGGTCCAACTCAGCCTTTCGGGTCTATTGGGTCAACCCGACCAACCCGATAGCCTTATAGGGTCGGTTAAGGGTTATACTTTTCATACTTTATCGGGTTCATGTTCAACACAATAAATGTATAAGCCTTCCTACTTTTTTTTTATTTTTTTTTATTATTTTTTTTTTCATTCATTTTAAGCCCAATAACAGTTAACACCTCTACCTGATATATCATCACTGTTAGCGCAATATGTATATGTGATATTGAGATGTAAACTAGTTAACAAACAAAAAAAATTGCAACAACATTTTATTGGTATGTTAATGTTTTTTTTAAGGCATGCGCTTTTTTTCTAAGTCCATTGCAATTTTTTCTAATCCTACTGGTATGTTAATGTGTTATGTACTAATGTAGTTTGGTTAATGTGTTGTGTGCATTTTTTTCTAGTCTTACTGATTGGCCAATTGCCACACAAGTTGACAACAGTGAAGTACAGAGTAATATTTATCTTAAAGATACAATCAAACATAATTAACGTTGGGAAAATGGCAATCTAAACCAAACATGTTGTGGTTCTAAACTTCTAATATACAAAAAAGTAGTACTTAACTTCTAGCATACCAAACCTGTAAATTACAAGCTAGCTATATGGTAACACAAAAAGTATTTAGTTTCAAATTCTTGACTAAAATATGCATACATATAGCTGGTTTTCTATCTGTTGGTTATGTTATTATTTTGTTTGTCTTTGTTTTAAATGGGTTTGAAGATGGTCATGTACGGTCCTTTGCTATGCATGGTTGAATTGGAGCCACGAAACTCAAGTTTAATAAGCCTGTTGATGGATATATTAGTTGAACTGTTAGTATAAAAAATTTGATACTTCAACTAGTTTTAATAGTTTAGAAGGACAAACAATGATGCTTGACCTCCTCTTGACTGCTGTTGCTTTATCAATAAAAAACTATAAACAAAAGCTTTCACAATAATTTGATGTGTCAATCTAAGACTGTTCTATGAGATTCTTTACTTTGTTATGCTAAATGGTACTTGTCCCGTTTTAGTACCGAATGAATGCCATATGTGAACATTATATGGTTTTCTTATGCTTGATAATTCATATTACATGATTGTTTGCAGGCTAATTAAGATACGATTATTCTTCATCTTTCATTTCTCATATATATTTCTTTTTGGTTTGATATGTTTTTTTTACAGTGATTATGGGACGCACTAATGTTGGGTGTGGAGGTAGAGGTAGACGTGGAGGCGGACGTGGCCTTAGTGATCATGTAGCTGCTTGTGGTTGGGGTCAAAAAAGTATACAGACGAACACCTCTAGTACCCGTTGTGACAAAAATGCAACCATGTACTTTGATATATGTGTTCAAGAAGCTGTAGGCAATGATGAGCCAAACACGCACATATCCCAACGTGGAGGTAGAGGTGTACGTGGAGACGGACGTGGCCTTAGTGATCATGCAGCTGCTCGTGGTTGGCGTAAGAAAAGTATAGAGACTAAACCTCTAGTACCCATTCTGAGAAAAATACAACCATGTCCTCTGATACATGTGTTCAAGAAGCTGTGAGCCAAAAACGGACATATCCCAACGTCGAAAAGGTTCAAACATTATCGAACAAGTCCCACATGACCCATCAAAGAGGACGATGATCAGTTTAGATGGCGGAGAGTATGCATATTTATTTAAATACATCTACATGTTGCTTGTGATATTAGTGTTAATTTTTTTGATAATCTGCTACTAGTGTTCATTTTATTGCAATGATTCCCTTTGTAGGTTTACTGACCCAAAGATCTCTCGTAAGATAACTTCTATCTTGAAGACCATGTTTAATGGTTCCTGGACAACATGGAAGGAGGTTGACAAGTCAGCTCGTGATGAATTATGGGTGCATTATAAGGTATGTGCACTGTTACTTTTTGTTTTAACCTTCTGAAATGTTGGTGTTGTTATGACACATTAGAAAAACATATGAAAGATTTTTTATTGTACTTGCTTGGTTCCTACCACCAGTGAAATCAGCCGATATTTTAGTATCTTACCTTGATTTGCTGAATAAGATGGATGGTGTTGAATTAAGTTATCCCTTTTTGTCATATAGGACCTAAAGATAGCAAATAGTCATTGGGCGTTTGGTGTCAAAATAATGTGCTCATCCTTGTTTTATAGTTAGTAAATAAGCCAACTTGTTTCAAAATAGTATAATTAATTAACATCATAACTTATGCGTGTGTAGGAATTGTTCAAGTGGGAAGGTTTCAGTGATGTGTTGGTCCATGATGCATGGGAGAATAGTATGAAGAAGCGTTATCCAGATATCATGTCAAAGGCAAGAACTGAGTCACTGAAGTTGGCATAGGTGGTTGGGGTTAAATTTGATGGTGCTGATTGTACAATTCTTAAGCCCTACAACCCGGAATGGATAAAATCAAGCCACTGGGAAGACATGAGTGACCGTGTCTAACTCCCCAAAATGGCTAAATAAAGCAGTATCAGGTAGCCAGAATCGGAACACCTTGAAAGAAGGTTCTGTGTCGAAACATTGTGCTGGCTCAATTACAATTTCTTAGCATAAAAGGAAATTTGTAAGATTCTACTTATATTTCCATATGCAAATTTTTCTGTTTTTTTATTTTTTTTAATAGCTGTTATGTTTAGTTCAAGCTTCAAAGTATTATTTCGTATTCTTTTTAAATCTTACAAAAAATTTATGAAATTACAGGAACAAGTAAACAAACGCCCCCAACTGTTGCTGAACTATTTGAGCTCACACACGTGAAGAAAGGAGCATTCATTACGTCTAAATCAGAGAGAGTGGCGGTATTTATTCTTACTTCCATAGTTACTTCCATAGTTATTCTTACATCCATATTTATTCTTATTGTGTTTCGCATGACTATCTACAGGCTGCATATAATGGCGCTCTGGTGGATATGTATGGATCAGATCCTGCTAACCATCCCATCTATGATGATGAACTATGGAAAAAATGTGCCGGAGATGATACAAAAGGTGGAGTTTTTGGGTGGGGTTCCATGTCAGATCCACAATACACGATGACTGGTAAACCAAGTACTACAAGAACTAGTGCTCCATCCTCAGGATCCAAATATGTTCAGGTGTGTTTCTTTCTTTTATATACAAACAACTTGAGGTTTCTTAATCCTTAGTTTGTTACTGCTAGAAGTATCACATATCTTTATTTTAGTACATACTAGCTTAGAACCATTGTTCAACACCAGCTAGCCATGAAATTTTGAAAACCTGTGAACTTTTAGGCACTGCTATATCAACAGCAATGCCCAAAGTTTTGTACAGCAGTGCATGCATGGAATTATGATTTTGTAGAAAAGTAGCTTTTGTAACATAAAAACTTACACTATTACCTAACAGATCAATGCAATAATTGAATTATAAGTCACTTTACATATAAGACCCACTCAAGTTGCATTGAGCTATTTCAAAGAAATTAATATTTGAATTTATTATGTTCAAGAACTATCTTGATAGCATTCGTGGAGAGTTAAAGGGAGAATTGAAGGAAGAAATGAAAGTCGAGCTCAAGGAAGAAATGAAGAATGAGCTCAAAGAAGAAATGTGCGAAGAGCTAAAAGATGAAATGCGTGAAGAGTTCAAGGAAGAAATATGTGCAGAAATTCAAGACATGCTTGTTGAGTATGGTATCAAGAGTCGTGTTACCTGCACAAAAACAGAGCAAGGTAATGCAAATGGCAGTACATCTTAAACGTCAACCATTACACTTTCAAGAGCTTTATATCATCTTAACTTTTATGTAAGAGAGAATCTTTAGTTTAGATTTCCTTTTTTGTTGTCGAAGATCAGATTTTAGTTTTGTTTCGAATATGCTTGTTATTTGATTTGGATATGTTTGTTATTTGATTTGGATATGGATTTCTTGACTATTATGAGTGTGGCATCCGTTTGTGTGACATCTTGATTAGCGACACTAAAAGTGATAATGTCCCATCGAGCAGTCACCATTAGTGACTGGTGTTGATTTAAGCAACAAATTGTTAGTGATGGTTTTGAGTCAATACTTTCAGTGGTGGATTAACGACAAATATATCCGTCTCTAGTAGCGACAGAATAACAACAAATGGTAGGCCGATTCTTAGAAATGGATTAGTGATTGCTTCGTTGTTACTGTTAGCGACAAAAGGTTTGTCGCTAAGCCATCACTTGCTGGTCTAATCAAAGTTAATGTAGGTAACTTTATAAAGGCTCTAGCGAGGGGTTGGAGATCGACAATCCATCACCGAAGCTCCAAAAATTTTGTCGCTAAACTTGTAGCTAAAATTTTGCGAGGCCCTTTTTTGTGACAGAATATATCCGTAACCATTCCGTCATTGAAGGGCTTTAGGGACGGAGTAGTGATGCAAACTTTCGTTGCTGATGCCAGATTTTCTAGTAGTGCAAGATATTAATTGAGACCGAGTAAGAGTAGATGCTTCCGCTGATATAATGTAGATAAGAGGGTTTAACGCTCCAAAAAGGCAGGGTGTTACAGCTCCACCTCTTCCCTACAAAAACAAATGGTCTTTTAATGCAGCTGATTCATGTGGCATATATGTAAAAGCTATGAGACATCTCATCGTGAACATGACTACGCCCATGAGCCCTTCATCTCTTAGATGGAACCATTTTATCCCAATTAAGATAAACATATCTTATAGGATAGCCCTAAATGAGCGCCTTCTGACCGGATGCAATCAAGACACGAGGGGTATTAACTTACACACGGTTTGATGCAGCATTTGTGATGATGAAATTGAGCATCTTTTCGGCCAATGCAAAATGGCAATCGATACTTGGCTTGCTATTTTTAAGTGTTCGGAACTTAGCGACTGGAACTTCTCTTTCATTGCTGATGTTATCAGCCTTACGGAACACTCTTACCTTCCTACAAACTACGCCTCTCTCTTTGATGTCGTGTGTAACAATTCTCTAACTTATTAGGTCATTATTTGATTACTTACGTCACTTAATCTTTTAATTTCAAGTAACTTACTTTCACGAGCAACCAGACTAGCTTAATCACGTACGTCGATTAACGTACATTTAACGAAGACGTACACTAGATTATGCTCGGTCTACACATTTTATGCATTTTGGTTTCTTTACAATCTTATTTTTAAAGTCACATTTCACTTTTCCATTTTTACATAAACCTTGCACTTTTTACATGTTACGCGTATTTAATCTACGTTTTTATATTATCGCAACTTCACGAGGATAATCTACAGTTTTATATTAGTTACTTTGATAGCACTTATATTTATTGAAACCTATAATTGTCATCCTCCTTAAATTTGTTGCGTCAGAAAAGAAAAAACTGAAAAACATTTATCACCGTAGATTTTAATTGCAAGATACCTGTCATTAGAGATGGCAAAAAAAAATTCAAATCCCACGGACAATCCGATACCCGGCCCCGATTTGACGGGAAATCCCCGAGTTGACCGAGTATGAGGGTGGGGAATCCTTAGTATTGAAAAGCGGGTATGGAGGCTGGTATGGTAATCTCCTCGGGTCCCCGAACCCGTCCCCGAATATCTTTTCTATTTTATATAATATTTGAAATCTTGTCAATTAATAGTAAATACCCTCTTTGAAAATAATCTTTCAGAATTTTAGAAACAAGGTTGTAACCGACTCATTTCTCAATCCATACCTAGGTGCTAGTTGCTCATGTTATTGATTTCTTATCCTTTGTCATGTTGGATTACTTGGCATTTTTGTTTCCAGTTGTAGTCATACTTTGATTTTCGTACTTACGATAATTCGTACTTTTTGTTATGTTTTACGTCAAATGTTTGAATTTAATCTAATGGATGAATTTTGTTTGATATTAGTATGGTTACTCCACTGAAAATGTATTAAATATGTCAACTTCGTAACAGTGAAAAATACCCGATTCCCTATTTGGGGGGGACAGGGATGGGGACTTAACTTTGACCCCCAATGGGGATGAGGACGGGAACGGAGATAGGAATAGCTATTGAACTTCGGGGAAGAGGATGGTATCAACCATTCCCGGCAAACCTGGCCCCTCGCCATCACTACCTGTCATTGCAACGTGCCAGTACGTTATTTTACAATTTACGATCTAACTTATCTGACAAGTGAAATTGAGAGGCTTACGCCCGCATGGATATATTTGAAGAAGGTTAACCTGATGTCTTGATGTGAGTATACATATACCAAGTCAAGGAAAGTTGAAATTCAATTCTAACCTATTTTGCAGTAAAGCCTATTAAAAATTTTCGAATAAGCGGTGACTGCTAAAAACATAAATATCGAATAACTAAAAGGATGGAATTCATTGGAAATCATTAAGCAATCGAACTTAAAGACATTGGACATGGAAAACTCAAAGCAACGCTGCATAAAAACAAAAATTCTGTACAATATATACATCATAACTAGGGCTGAGCAAACGGACCGGCCGGACCGGACCGACCGACAAAACCGACCGGACCGAGACCGACCGGACCGGACCGACCACATTCGGTCCGGTCCTCGGTCTAAGCTTTTTGCCAAATTCGGTCTCGGTCCGGTCGGTCCGGTCCGGTCCGGTCCGGACCGACCAAAAACCCGAAAAAACTTGCCTAATTGGACCGGACCGACCGAAGACCGACCGGACCGAGACCGGACCGAGACCGGACCGACCATATTCGGTCCGGTCTCGGTCTATGGTTTTCCGGTTCTCGGTCTTCGGTCCGGTCCGGTCTTGGCCGGTCCGGTCCGGTTTCCGACCGATGATCACCCCTAATCATAACTACTACTGCTACGTAATTCTAAATATTGCATATATATTAAACAACTAAATTCAGTGAACAGTTTATATATACAGTACAAGATAAGATGTACACAGGTTCCTAAGAAACGAAAATTCCAAACTGAAAACAGCTAGTACAACGTGCTATAGTTATTTTAGTTAATATTATACATTAATATAAGGTATATATGAACTATTCAACTTAACCATCAAGGATTCATGTTCAACAATATCCTTCATCTCCTCAGGAAGTTTTCTAAATCCCACAAACAGTTCTTCTTTCTCTATTGCAATATTCGCCAACTTATCTGCACATTTGTTTGCAGTTAGTTCTTGGACAAAAATTGAGAACAATCTGGTTTTTTGAAATAAGGCGCTTGCACTCCATAATTATCGACCAACAGGCTTGGATAATCGCGCTTTTACCATAATAAATAGGGTAATCATTCTGCGCGATCCACCTGATTGCTGCTGCAGAATCAGATTCAAGAATCGATTTGCGGAAACCAAGTTGATCCAATAGCAACAAACCGTTGTAAATTCCATGTATCTCAGCCGTGAGAGAATCACTCACACTGATAAACCCTCGAAAACCTCGAACCCATTTTCCGCGATGATCACGGAGAATGCCACCATAGCCACTTGGTCCTTTAGTGATCGGTCCTTTATTGGGATGCCGACATCCACCATCTGTGTTCATTTTGAAGCGCCCTGGAGGAGGTGGAGACCATGTGCTCGTTCGCGTTTGAGACCATCCATGCATGATTTTGGTGCTAAAGTTACGTAAGTAACTTAATGTATTCTTCATATTTCACTAAAGGAACTTTATAGGTAATTAAAGACAGCATGCATGGATCGTACAAAATATTTTTTACAATGGAAAAAAGTGGCCGAAGGGCAGCGTTACTAACAGTGACGGGGTCCCAAACTTTTTTGAAAGGTGGTAATATAAGTGAACGATTTCTTTAACATGGTTACTATTAATAAATTTGAAAACGGGTACTAAAATTAAAACACGATTTCTTTAACATGGTTACTATTAATAAATTAGCAAACGGGTACTAAAATTAAAACACAATTTGTTACCGACTACGAAACGGATTTAAGAAAAACTCTGGGTTTTTTTTTAGTAGAAATTGACATTAAGAAACAATTTTTTATCATTCCCGTAACACCCGATATGTTAAAATATCTCAATAGTTCGTTCTAGGTTTGATTTATTTCAATCTGAATAAAATTTCACCAGATCCTCATCAAGTTTTCAATTAAATTAGTTTGACATTATATTTCATGAGGTCGAACCACAATGTTTCAAACTTTAAATTCTTGGAACTTGATTAACATGCAAACGCATGTTACTGTATACGGTTTGTTGGAAGATAATCAAACACAGTAATTCGAGATCTAAATTAAAATGGCGATGTATACCTCAAAAAATTAAGGTTGGGCTTGTACATCCCTTTTACTTCACCTTTTTCTCCTTTTATTTTTTCTCGGTTGTCTTTGTTAATGTAATACCAAAGGGGTAAAGGGTAATGATATTTAAGGACCTCAGTGGCTCAGTTATGCTATGTGGCAGAAGCTCAAGTATGTTGAACTATGCTAAATAATGTAGTGTGCCATCCCTACTTGATAGGTTGTCTAAGGGCCATCTTCTTGTGATTTAGGAGATTTACGTGGTGCATATGTGGCAGAAGCTCAAGTATGTTGACCAGCTTAGTGGACAACAATTATATTCCATTAAATTTATAATGGGGTGAATACGGTTAGTTTGGGTCGGTTTTTGTCAAAACCGAAAACAAACGGTTAGTTTTGGCCAGAACCGAAAACAAACCCAAAATAGCTTTGGCAAAAAATATAGCACACACATAAACTTTAAGACAAAAATATTTAAATATTATGAGACGAATATAAATTTGTAAATTTTATATGGGAAAATTATTAAAATGGCCCGTTACTCTGCGATCTAGGCATTTTTAGCCCGTTTATGAAAAATTCTCTTTTTACCCAGGTTGCCATCGGAAACTATCGTATAGCCAACCGCATGATGACAAGTGTCCTCAAGTTGCCTAAAAAACAAAAAAGTTGCCCAAAAAAAACAAAAGTTTCCCCGACGTAGCGCTCTGTAGTTGGCTATGCGCTAGTTGCTCAGGGCAACCCGGGTTAAAACGAGAATTTTTCAAAAACGGGCTAAATTTGCCTAGACCCAGGACAACCGAGCTATTTTACTAATTATCCCATTTTATATTAATTAGCTATGTAGTTATATTATATTAGATGTATATTATTCTATAATATAATTGGTTGTTACGGTTCGGTTTTTGACAAAAATTGAAATCGAACCGATATTTTTTGTATTTTAAAAACTAAAAACCGAATCAATCAGTTTTTAGGTTCGGTCGATTATTTTGATTATGTTTTTATAAGTTTTTGATAATGTATTATTAAGTTAACACATATGCACGTCAAGTACACACATAAACTTTAAGACAAAAATATTTTAAACATTATAAGACAGAATATGAATTTGTAAATTTGATATTGATTAGCTAATTATTTATATTATATTAGATGTATATTATTCTATAATACAATTGGTTGTTACGGTTCGGTTTTTGACAAAAACTGAAATCGAATCGATATATTTTGTATTTTAAAAACTAAATACCGAATCATCAGTTTTTAGGTTCGGTCGATTATTTTGATTATGTTTTATAAGTTTTTGGTGTTTTTTAATCCTTTTGTTAACCCTTTTAATTTAACCTTGGTGTAGTGTCATTTGTATTTATCGCATGAAAGCTTCCAATTTATTTACATGATATCATCAAATATTAAGGGTGAATTACGAGCGAAAGAAGCTCTGATCTTTAAATGGTGTTCAATTTAAAACGAGTGTTCATTTTTAGCCGTGACACACAATTTTACAGAAGTATATGAAAAATAATTAATCTTAAGATAAAGTTTGTTATTGCAAGATACACCCCCTCAAGTGAATACTTGAAGGGTATATATAGTTATACGATTATACATTTGGGTATGCACTTTTATTTTTTGCATAAATCAGTACACAAACGTCAGATTAAGTGAATGCCTAAAAATGATGTCGTTGGTACCAATTAGACCACTCGTAATGATCCAAACAATCACACATCATCTGCCCTCTCAATGCGTCGTCATATATTACATCCTCCCTTTACACGCGTGATCATCAAATTTTGGAGGTGATTTGGTGATGCGTGCGTATATCGTTGTAGGTATAGACATTGGCGGATCTAGGAAATTTAGATATGTGTGGCACTTTTTTTTTTTTTTTTTTTTTTTTCATTAAGGTTTTTTTTTTTTTTTTTTTTTTTTTTTAAGTTGTATATTATATAGAATAAAAAGTACAATAATTACACAACTTATATAGAAGCGAAAAAAGTTACCTTGATCGTCCTAATTACATCAAGTTCTAACTTTATGAATAAAAATTACGATAGTTACACAACTTATATAGAAGCAAAAAAAGTTACCACGATCATCCTAAATCAATTTACCCTTTCGATCTTTCATGGATTGGAAGCGCTTCATCACTTCTTCATTTTTCACATTGATGAATATTTCTTTCTCTATGCTACAAACTAGAGCATGGCTTAAAAATCTATTACCCATTCGATTACAAAGATCTGACTTTATCAACTTCATTGTGGAAAAACATCTTTCCACTATTGCAGTAGCCACGAGTAAAACCAAAGCAAGCTTCAATATCTTATATATTAAAGGAAAAGATTTATGTTTATCTAATCGCACCATCTCTGTAGCAAGCTCTGTAATAGTTTCCAACTTTGAAAAATCATCATTTTGAGCCACATTCACATGATATAGGTCAAGTTCCTGCATAAGATGAAACCTATCAGAATCCGTAAAGTCATCTGGATATAACGTAGTCAAAGTAATCAATTTTGAGGCGTCAAACATAGAAAATGAAGCACGCGGACTCAAAGCTGACATGTTACTAAGTAAGTTTGTGCTTATCTCACTAAAGCGATCACCAAACTCTTGGATTTGCATATCCAAAACCGTGTTAAATATGTCAATCTCAAGATAATGTCGATTCGTTTTACCACCTATTCTATTTCTTTTAGCCGTACATGTTTCGCCCATCTTCAACACTTCAATACCATACTTTGTACAAAAGATGTTCACTTTCTTCAACATTGTATCAAACCCATTTTCGTAACTCATCAAACAAGAAATGTCACTAAAATCAAGCTAGGAAACAATTTGTCCGGAAGATAGGATTCAACATCCTTGAAGGAGGTCTTTTGAAAGATTGGCTCGATTTTGGAATTACTTAAACCAATCAAATCAACTAAATAAAAAATAACTAAGGTCGATTTCGTTAGGTCTTAGATTAATCAATGTCGTGAACTTGAACGGATGATGTACGGTACAACGACAGTTGTGACAAAGAGATCGTAACATGACTTAAACAAAGACGTGCTTAGTCTAACAAGTTGTAAGATAGCAAAGAGAAAGCATAAACAAGGTACAGTAACATAAATGTGAACATACAAACATGTTATACATACCCACCCGACCAATGCAATTTCAGGTGACCATACTCTTTAGACCCGACCAAACATAATCTGAGACTACTACTCCCTTCACCACATGATTCTCCCTGAATTAGACATAGGTGATCAGGCTATGTCTACTTGAGGATTAATGATGCAATGCTAGGTCTAGTCGACTCGTATGATGTTCGGTGTTTAAGAAAATGTCATATTGGTTATAGTTGCGATTTTTAATTTAGAAAAAATCGACATTCTCTATAACCTCTAGCTCTGATACCAATCTGTAACACCCCCAAATTATCGCAGCGGAAAATAATGTCACTGGGGTGCTACTTCATAGTACAAAGTTCAAGTTATAGAAAATGACCTCTAAATGAGACGTTCAGAAAAATTACCATTCAAATAATAAAATCAGAGTTACAAGCAAGAGGTCCCAAGTGTTAACATAAATTGTCGAATGGTAAATAAAGACATGTGGAAACTTCATTATGCATAGACCTTGAAGAAAAACTTACTGACGATCACCTGAAATGCATGAGAGAAAACGGGTCAACTATGAAAATAGTTGATGAGTACACACGGTTTATATAATATGAAAAACCTTTTGAGAAAATTCACTAGGCAAAGGCATTGTAAATCCACTCAGTTGCAAATCTCGCCCATACAAAATTTGCAACTTGTGTATTCACAACCCATTGCATATAAAGTAGTATGTCTAGTAGTCAAGTACACACGGTCGTAATAGTTCACAATACAAGTACCACGTATATAATAATCAAGAGTGCTCCGAAAAAGGGAGATTTTGCACGCTCCACCAATAAGGCGAGACTTTAGAACGCTCCACCGAAATGGCGAGACTTTGTATTGCTGCTCCATTCGTGAGACTTTGCACACTCCGCCGATAAGGCGAGACTTTGTATTGGTGCTCCGTTCACATAGGGAGACTTTCCACGCTCCGCCGATAAGGCGAGACTTTAGGTCAAGAAGGCTCAACCGACATGGTGAGACTTTAGGTCATAGTATGTACGGTACATTAAGTTCAAACAAGTCATAAGTTCATAATTAAGTTCACATGTCTAAAGTTAAGTTCAACAGATCGAATTAAGTTCAAGGGTTCAGAACAAGTTATAAAGTCAAGATAAGTCAAAAGAGTTCAAAATAGGTCAAAGGGTTCAAGATCAAGTCAAACAGTTTGAAAATATATCGTACGGTTCAAAACATAGTTCAAAGTGTTCAAGTAATAATGCTCATAAAATAGAAATCAATTTAGTTTAAGTATGATTTTACTTACGAGCATAAATACTGAAACAAAAGTTATTTAAGTTCATCTAAGTATAAACATTATAGTTTAAGTATAGTTCATGCATCCACCTCAAAGCGATTAATATAGTTAAAAAAAAGGGGGTTCGTGAATACTCACCGTAGTTATTAGCAGCGGATTATAACGATATAACGTATATCAAGAAGTCACGAGCTTTTTAACAACGACCTAAAAATATAATAGTCGCGTCTTAGATATATATATAAATATGTATGACGAGAAAGCACAAAATAACTTTTATAAAAGTTTTATATACTTTTGACATTGTACATTTATGTAAGTTTACAAAAATATGAAAGTTTAGCTTTTATTAAAAATAGTAACAAGCCCTATTGATAGGTTACCCTAAGGTCGGGTTTATATCACCTTCAATATATCACATATTCCATAAATTATTACTTTCAAGTCATGTATAAACTTATGGATAGGTAAATGAGTCATTTTCCGATAGTGAGTCCTATCACTTAGTTTTTATATAACCGTGGTCAAATGGTTCCCATTTATGCTTAATGGTCGTGTTTCGGTTTCTAGATATAGAGTTATCCCGATTTGATCAATACACTATTTCGATCTTGTAAAATATTTTGACTTGGTTCCTATGTCCTTAGAGTAGTATATAAATGTATTATCAATTCTTAGTGGTCTAAACTCTTTATTTTCTCATAACACAACTCAAATTACAATTTAAATTTCCAAGTTCAATGCAGAAAGTTTGGCAGCACACTGCAGTCCCACGGAAATGACTATAAGTAGAGTTCTACAACCCCAATTGAGGTGAGGTTTTCGGCTACGTTTAAGTCTAGATGTTACTTACATTTCATAAAACTGGGCCAACTACTATAAATGACCAGAACTATAAGCTTTTTCCATTTGAATTCTGTTAGGCAGTTTTTGACATGTTTCGCCCTTTTGGCTCTAGTTTACTCATCGGAATGAGTTATGAGGTGCGCCACCCGGCGAAACGACCACAAGACATAGCTCTATCATCCCATCTAAATGCCTAAGGCTCATAACTTACTGAGTTGTGCAGACTATTCCATCTTCGGGGCTGTTGTAAATTTTAGATTCACAAAAACAACTTAGGGCTTGTCCTAGCTTATTTTCAAGTTGCAAACCTCATGCACAATGTCAAATACATATATAATCTTACAAACATCTTTAAAATAAATATAGTACAGCGTTATTTACAACTATATTGAAAGTAAAACATAAAAATAAATTCAAATCTTACTATGATCTGGTTGGAAAACAACAAAATCACAACTACAAATCAACACTTAAACCCTTCCTAATCTTTAATCCTTGTCTTCAATCTTTACCCAAACTTGATAAACCTTTATACCATCTTGTAATCAACTTCTTACTCAGCCCCTACACCTCTTGATCAAACCCTTGTTAATCTTTCAAGATAACCCTAGACTTTGACGAGATTGATTGATGTTTAAGTGAAAAGAATCAAGAACTATCTAAAGTAACATATGATCTTTATCACATGAGTGAAAAATCAAGTAAAAATTTAACTTATGATGGTGTTTGGGTTGCTTATAGTCACGGCAAAGAGAGGATCCAAAAAGGAGAGGAGATTTGTTATAAAAAAATGAAAAGAATCAAATGTTAATATTAAGTATTAGATACATAATCTAAATGAGACATGTATAGTTTGTGTAAGATGGAGGTGGCGTGATGTGGAGCCAGGTGTAACGATTTGGTAAATTTTGATATTAACTTGGATAAGTTAGATAATTTAGGGTATAGTTTGATCCTGGTAATTGCTAACGTTAAGCCCTTAAGTCATGAAACTTAAAACTGAGTAACGTAAAAATATATTACTTATAAAGATGTTTAAACTTATCAATATACTCTATATTAGTATATTAGATGGGTGATAAGTTTAACAGAGTGCGTAAATATAGTTAAAAGCTAATAACGTTGGTTCAAATATGCGTAATACGTAAAAATGACAAATCAGAAATAGTTCATATAAAATATGACTATTAGAGAATAAAGTGTATAGAACACCTAGACTAATCATAGTTTAGTGTTGGTTACGAGTTAAGTGTGCGCGATTGAATTTACGTAATTACTTATAAAAGTAATATTACTTAAAATTAAAATAATAATAAGTCAAAATAAATAGTCAAATTATAGTCTGAAATGTATAAGTTGCTACAAAATTAAACAAACTCACAATTGTTTTGTAATGGGAACCCCAACGTGTATCTCCTGGTCTTATAATGGTTATTTCTTGGTTTAACCCTCGTCCAGTATCCTTTGCACCCGCGCTGATTTCTGCTTCTACTCTCTCTTTGTAATTATCTCGAATCATATCTTTTCTTTTATAAGAAGATGAAACCACATTTTTCACATCGATTAGCTTCTCAAAGAACTTGACAAGACCTTCGTGGTGTTTTGCAACCTCTACAATTACTAATTGTAGTTGTTGAGCGAAACAATGAACATAATATGCTGAGCTATTCTCTTTCAAGATCAAAGCTTTCAAACCTTTGAACTCGCCACGCATATTACTTGTTCCATCATAGCTTTGACCTCTTACCTGTTGAAAGATTCGATATATTATATAAGATAGAAATTATATAAACATTATAACTAAAGAAACAATCATGATAAACATAAAACATGTAGACTAACATGTTTCAAACTCAGTTTATGATGTGCAAATAGAGTATCAATTGAAGCTTTAAGAGTTGCTAAAGACGTGTCATCCACATGAACAACACCAGCAAATATCTCCTTAACAATTCCAAGTCTATCAACATATCGCAAAACAAGTGCCATTTGTTCCTTTTTAGATACGTCACTAGACTCATCAACTAATAAAGAAAACACGTCGTCTCCGATTTCTCTAATAATGTAATCAAGAACCTCTTCTGAAAAACATTCACATATATCTTTTTGAATACCTGGAGATTTTAGTGTACAATTAAAGGAGTCCATGCAACAACCTTACGAGTTTCCTCATTTTGATTTGCTAGTAAGTCATATAACTCTAAAAAAAAGTCCTTTGTTCATAGAATGTTTCTTCTCATCATGAGCACGAAATGGTAACGAAGCTTTAAGTAAGAACCTGCACGTCTCAGCAGAAAGATTCAAACGAATTCCATAATCTTTTTTGTCGCCTTCACTTTGCTTTTTAAAGGCAACATGAATGGATTGTTTTTGCTTTAACAGAATTTCACATTTTTGAAGTGCTTTGTTATGATAACTATTAACTTCGCCCACATGGTTATTCAGGGCATACTTTTTACTCCAACTATTAAAACCATCTTACAAAAATGCATCATTTCCACCTTGTTTTCCAATAGAGTCTCTAAACAAATAAGAACACAAACAATAGGCCCTGTCCGCCTTACATTATACTCTAACCAAGGGAACTCGTCAAACCAACTTGCAACAAAACTTCTTACTTTAGTCCCTATTCTTTTTTTTTTGGAAACTTATGGCCACGTGGTTAACAAGCTCTATTGCTTAAATACTTTCGCCTTATTTCATCTCTTATATTAGCATCATAACTAAAAATGTTTGGCCTATTAGATGGATCCCATGGAAGATTACCCAAATCTATCCCATCTGATGGTGAAGGAATCGGTCTAGGTTTTGGAATCGGTTCGGGTATAGTTTCTGGAATACGTTTTGGTAATGTTTCTTCACTACCACCACCACCACTTATCAACGAAAACTTTCTTTTATAGTATCTTTCCATAGAGATTAAAACCTATTAAGATCATGAATAAACTAATTAACAATTTTGTATGAATTAAACATTTAAACAAGTGAACAAGAACTAATAAACAAGCAGACAATGGTGTATGTTTAAAACAAGCAACAAGTATGAACCAATCAACCAATCACATATTCACATTATAATTATAGACCCTAAGAATCTTCAATCCAAAACCTTAAACAAATCATAAAGATCAATATCATGTTCTTACCGAACAAGCTCAACTAATAGCGTTCACAAAAAGATCATGGATTCTTGATTTCTTTGTTCGTCACTTCAATTTTAGGTTTCCTTAATTCCTTTTCTTTGGTTTTTTTTCCCAGAAAGAACTTATCATCCCAATGAATGATTGAATCGTTTCTAAAAAATAGACTATAACTAATAAAACCTAATTAACTACTTGGGCTTTAGTTTATTAGTTGGTTTCTTTTTTATAAACTAATTGGGCTTGGCTTGTTTTGTTATTGGCCTATTAGGTTTGAGGAATATCAATAATACATGTGTAGCACAAATACATAAATCAACGACAAATACAAATTTTATGAAAAATCTCTACTTCACTTGGCCTACCCATATGTGGCACGTGCCACAGGTAGCCAAGCCTTCCATCTGCCCCTAGGTATAGATTATATTATAATGTTAAATTTGTATTTAACCGACTTATCATATAACACACACTAACGAGCAGTGTACCCGATCAATGTAGCGTAGTTGGTAAGTATAGTGTCGAACACTAAGAGTGGAACGTTAACACCTAGATATCTATCAATATTTTAATCCTAAGTTAGTTCTAATACCCTAATCTAACACAAGGGGATTTTTCAAAATGAGAGACTGGCACGATGTGTAGATTAAGTAAAGAGTAAATAAAACAAAGAAACGAATGACACACACGTACACAGATAGAAAACATATACAGATAAGAGGCCTGGCTAATAGCAGGAAGATTTGTCACCCGTTTAATTGATTAGCTGTATAAGATGAGTACTAAAATCTATTATCTCTTAGTGAAATCTTAATGTACGCATATAACTTAATGATTACTAGGTTTATACATTATTTATCTCTTTTTTACAGGCTTACATTAACTATGCAAACGATGTTAAAGAAGTGATTGCGCAAGCCTATGTCGACAAGGCGTGATAAACTCAAAATGTAATCACAACATAAACATTAAGAAGCCAATAAAACATCAAATACTCTTTATAAAAGATGGAAATAATTAAATCCGATCAAATAGTGAAAAAGACGCTAACTCAATGATTAACAGATTGCTAATACAAGTAAACGGATATTCCTTTGAATTAAAATACTAGCAGAACCTTCTTACTGCTATGAATTCGACCTTTAGGTTGTGTCTTGTGCTGCCAATTCGTTTGGTTATCTCCCTTGTTATGTGTGTCGAATGTGGCTGTCGAATGGGTATTTATACTTTCTGATAACAGGATCGATACGACGTATCCGTTAAGTTGATACGCTGTATCTAGATAACATCGCGTGAGGTTGAAGATTATAATATTCTGGAATATTTGTACACAGTCATAGGATACGGCATACCTTCAATCTTCGTACGGCGCATTGTCCTTCAGAATCTTTGATTATATGATGAAGTCTGGAGATTAATACGCCACATATCTGGAATGTAATACGGCGTATCTGGAGTAAAACAAGTCACATCTTCTCATTGATCAAGGTTTCAAATACGGCGTATGGGATAATTCCATACGGTGTATGCTTCAAAGTCAGGTAATGGTATTCATAATCGTCTAAGTCTTTATGTACGGTCTATCTGTCTAGAATGATACAGCGTATCTTCCTTCAATTCAATAGACTTTTTCAACTTGATCCATTTTGCTCTAATTTACGTCCAAAATAACTAACTTTCTCCAAATGCTTGTTTATAACTAAGATTTATAAAATTAAGCGATTAAGTATCAATTCTCATATAAAATAATATAAAACAAGCGATAAATATAGGATAAATGATGTCAATAATATGTAATTATTTGATCACGGTTCAAAAACCATATATGACCGACCAAAATTGGACTGGACTGAAAATCGATTTGGTTCAAAACACCGGACACAAGGGCCGGATCGAAATGCTCGGTCCATATTCGGGTCAGTCGGTCCTGTCTGGTTGTTTCGTCGGTCCTGTCTGGTCGTTTCGTCGGTCCAATCCAGTCCAATAAAGCATAATAGCCGGTTTTGTGTAAGATCGAACCAGAATGAAGACCGAATAAGTAGGAAACGATAGACCGAGAATCAGACCGAAATATGTTTAGTCTGGTTTTTCGGTTCAGTCCGGTTGGTGTGTAATGCTCGGCCCTATTTGTGTGTAAGTGTACGCATTGTGGAATTTTTAAGTATGTTTGTGTTATTTGTTTATGGTCACTACTACATGCGTTTAATTTAATATTAATTTAAAAAAAAAGTAGTGAATGCTAAAATCGACACCTATAGTTCCCGTACTTGCATACTAACATTAAGCTGTATTATTTTTACTTTTTTAGATCACTTAAGAGAAAATTAAATTACTAATTTAATTTCTGCAAATGACCAACTCACGTACACTATAGAGCATGAATATCATATCGGGTCACCAAAGTAAACCCATAGTTTCTTTCCACTAACAAAACCCATAGGTCATACAAGTAGTTGATAGCTGATAATTAATTTTATAAATCATCGATAACAGCCAACCTTTGAAAACATAAATCTAGCTTTAACATATGGTTCAAATTCATATATAGCGGAACTCTAAGAGTCGAAAATAAATGCCATGAATCACTTTAGTTGACATGTGATTTTCACAATCCTGACGATAATACTATTCTTTCGAACGGCAAATGTAAAAATACATGACAGTCAACGATGAGATTATACACTGAACCATTTCTTTGAAAACGAAAGTTTTGGTGGGAATCTAAGATCATTCGGTAAGGTGACATCAGGTTAAAACTTAAAGCACTGTCATGTCAGTGCCACATCAGCTTTTATCTTTTAACCTTAACTCTTGACTTTTCACCCCGGTAACATAACTTACATTTAACTCACTTTAAGTTACCTCCACATCAATTAGTATTTTCAATTTCAACCCCGTTAGAGGGGGTTGGGATGAACTATTTATTTATTTTTTATTTTTTTTATTTTTTTAGCAAAGAAGTCACCTTAACACACGTTAAGGTCTTAACACACCAAGTTAACCTTCTTTTGACTTTCAATGCCGGTAAGGTAACTCACCAATTTTTTTTGCAAAGTTAAAACTTAACTCACCCCTCACGTTACCTTACCGCTAGCTCTAAGAGTCGATAATCGAGCCAGTTCAAGAATAAAGGAATTCAAAAGTGTTTTACTTATATACGGAGTATTAATTTGCTTTAAATGCATATCTTCGTTTCCCATATGTCCATCTATAAAGTCAGCACATATTTCTCTCAACACAGATTCAGAAATGGAAAAATTAATTAGTAAAATCGCCTCTACCATCTCTAACATCTTTCAACATAAATGGAACCAAACAAGCTCCATTGACACACCCGAAATCGTCAACCAGTTCATGACATCATGGAATACATGATCCGTTCATTCCACAACATACTCCCGTTGGGCACACGTGGGATAAAAATCAGTCACTTGTTTAACAATTCCTCCACCATTGCCATCAACTTACAACAAAAATGGAACCAAACAAAGTTCACACAAACTAACACAACCGCAACCCTCAACCAGTTCATTTCTGTTTTTTGGGATCTACATGCAAAATTGCAAAACGATTATTGTCCATCCTCCGATAACATGCAACAAAAATGGAATGAATTCAATGCACAACACAAGCTAGCTGACAAAATACAACAAAAATGGGTTGAAGTCAACGAACAATACAAGGTAACTGACAACATCGACGACATCTCCAAACACTTCCTCACTAACATTAAAATCATCATCCAACATGTGCTACGTTCATTAAACAACATGTTCCCGCCTGAGACACGTAGCGAGCAAATTCGTCACTTGTTTAAAGTAGCAGCCGTCGTTGTCTTGTCTGTAGGTTCCTTGATTTGCATGTACACGTACGTTTTTAGGCTTCTTGTTTACGTTTGTTTACTACATTGTTAAGCTCATGTGTATGTTCATCATTTGCATAGTTAGAATCTTGTTGTGATCTGTAACTTCTATGGTGAAACTCAGCGTCTACCCTTTGACCGCTGCTTTTCGATTTGGGGCCGTTATTTTAAAATGTGTGAAGCAGTGTTTGTGGTTTGGAGGTAAAGTGGGGGTGAAGATGATGAAAGCACCTGGGAAACCTACAGTGATGATAGCACGGGCTGTGTTTGAAGCTAATCCACAACAGTATTTTGCTAACCTTCGTGGCAAGGTTTAGTACGTAATCCTTTTTTCCAATGCAAGGTTTTGTGCTAGCGCTTAGCAGTTACTGATGTTTTAACTTAAATTATGCATGCATGTTGAAACTGGTTCGCTCGTTTTTGTTATGATCTTGAAGTAATTTAATATGATCTTGGGTTTATGATTATACGACTTCTTGTGTTACGAAGATATTTTCTACTTTAAAGCGACATGCATACTCTTAAACAGTAAAATTACACATATAACACAGTACATATACATGCATAATTTAGTCATGTAGTGATGTTAATATTGTGGAACATCGTAGATACTTTGTCAATCACTTTATTTTCTTGAGATACTTTGTTAACATCTTGCAAACATGACAGGTCAAGTACTCAAGTTATGTCTCAACAAAATAGCTGTTCTCATAATTTGAGAAAAATTGAGTTAATTTGTACGAGAGAATATTAACAACTAAATTTATCTAGATGCGAGAGGATTTTTATCTCTTTGTTAATAAGGCCATCTCCTATCGAGCTGAAATGAAGACTTATTTTTTTCACAGAAAAGTCACCAAAAGACTTCTTTCTATTGAAGTAAAAGCTTTTTATCACCAATGACTTTAGCAAACTTCTAATTGCATCATATAATAATAATTAATATACAAAGAAAAGCTTTTTAAAAGTTTTGTTTGTATTGAAATGCAATTAGCTATAATAATTAGAAGATAATGGATTATGGACGATGCTAGCTCTAGGTAAATGCATAGGTAAATGATTTGGTAAATTAAATAAAAGTTGTAAGTAAATAAATTGTGGATGCTCTAACTAAAAAATTTAAAAATTAAAAAAAAATAAAGAAAAAAACCGATTTTAACTTTTAAATAGGTGTTAAACATACATATTATACTCCGTAATTTATATTATATTATATATTTGCCGTAAACAATCTCAAATAAGAGCAAATTCTTCAATCACCCCAAAAGTACACCCTTGTGTACCCTATTCACCCCACTAATTTTTTTTTTCTTCAAATACCCCAGGAGCGACTATATCCCAAAGATCTTTGGGCGACTATCACATATGGTTGACATGTGTCCCATAGGCTTGTCCCCACAATGTACCCTTATGTACTTGCATCCTACCCACCTAGCCTATTATTTTCTTGGGCGACTTGGGCCCACATTCTTGGGCGACTATCCTTATTTTGTCTTTTTCCCCAAAAGTATAGTCTTTTTTTATTATTTTCTAGTACAAATTTTTTGGGCGACTTGGTCCCACCCATGTGCATTCTTGGGCGACTGATTAGGTAGGATAAATATTTTATAATATAAGTACATTGTACTATAATTTTATACACATTTTATACACTTTTTTATACTTCTTTAAATTTATAAAAATTACTTTTAAAAACAAACAAATACTAATTATTAAATTTATAACTCTTATACTTATTATTATTTAAAAACAAATACTAATTATTAAATTTATACACCTTCTCCACACACCAACACACCAAACACCTTATACTATCTTCTCCAAACACAAGCTGCTACTCTCCCTCCTTCTCCACACACCAACACACCAAGACTGTTCACGCACCCATTGTTCACGCAACCTGATACTCTCTTCTCTAAACACCAAACGACCCTAATATTGAAAACCCACATTGTTCACGCACCCAAACACCAAACAACCCAAACACCAAAATTGTACACGCACCCAAATTAATTGTTCAATTGCAAAACCCTAATTGTTGACGCACCCAAATTATTGAAAACGCTCCCAATTTAACCCAATTGCAAGCGTTCTACCCTAATATTGAAAACCCACATCGTAAGCGTTCGACCCCACTTACAAGTATGTTTGACGCGAAGATTTCGGTAAGATCTAGGGTAGAACATCTTACTAGTATTAAAGCATTGTTGAATGTAGGAAGAACAAATTTGTTTAGAACTACTCTATTTGGGGCATGGTTAGATTTCCCCTCTCACAACCCTGATAACTATCTGTATAATTTTTTTTACCAAAATGCGGTTATGGTTCCCAAAGTTAGTGATTTTTGCCCTCCACTTAATTTTCAAATAGGTGATAATTTACTTGAATTTGGGCGTGAACAATTTAGTCTTGTTACTGGTTTTCGATTAGGCCATGTTGATAAAGATGAAGGGCGTATTGTGCGTGGTATACCATATAGTCCTTTTTTAGACAGGTTATTTCCGGAAATTAAAGTAACTAAGAAGAAAAGAATCAAGGGTCAACAGATTTTGGGGTTGTTGAAGCCTGGGCAAGTGTGGGATTCATTGTCGGATGAGGATGCTGTTCGGTGTTGTTTATTGGTGATTGCCACTTGTGTGTTTATGGGTAGAGAAGGGAGGTTCTACATAGCTGATCATTTGGTGATTATGGTTGAGGATTTCTCGTTGTGGAATGAGTATCCATGGGGAGAGTACTTGTGGTGTCAATTGTATAAAAGAACTGTGAATGTAGTTCCAAAGCATGAGAATACCGTGAAAGAATCTAAGAAGCCGGTAAAAAAGTCTCCAAAAAAAGAAGAAACATTCAATCTGTATGGTTTTATATGGGCATTAAAGGTTAGCTTTTATTCGTAACAAGCATTATTTCAGATTGTTTATATATTATCCTATCTGATATAGTAAGTATTTTGTCTAGTATCCAATTAGATACCTTCTTATCGTGAGCGTAATTATTTATGTTTTCCTGTGTTTTTTAGATTTGGATATTGGAAACCTTCCCTAACAGCTCCCATTTTTGGTGCAAAGACCCTGCGAAGATCCCTCGTGCTTTAGCATGGTCAAGCATCAACAAATTTGAGAAAAAGCATCACTCTATTCTATTTGATCAGGTAATTCAACAACTAAGGAAAAACGTCACTTGCTTTTTAATTAGTTAATATTAGGTTAGTATTGCTTATATCTTATCCTTACTGATATAGGCTGAACTTTGTACGTTAGTATTTCTTTTAATTGTTCAAAAATTTGTAAAATTTCTTTTTTAGCCATAAACTATCAACAGCCATAGCTAATAGCCTTTAAAGTTGTCGTTTATTTACATCATATCAGTTAACAATTATTTCTATTCTAGGCTGTACAACCTTTAAAGAAGCTGGTACCAACCCGTACCGAGTTGCTTTGTCCGTGGTACATACGTAGCATGGAATATATAAGGGGACTTCAGATGCAAATTGTTGAAGCTAAAGTTGTCGTTTAGTTGTTCACGAAATTCGCAGCTCATATGGGAAAACGACGAAGTAAAGTCCAATTTTTCCTGACAATGTGAAAAAATATGTAAATTAAATAAATAAGTAGGCTTGTAGAAATGGAATTTGTCAATTAACTGAAACCGTATAAAACTTTCAAATCGAGAAGAAATAAGCATATCTTAAACTGAGCTATCCCATCTAGACCCATTCCGAATAAGTTCAAAACAACTTATCTAAGTACAAAATAAGCCAAAGCGAGAAGAAATGCACACTGGGTAAGCTAAGAAATCACAATAAGCACTTTGGAATTACCACAGACCAAACAGGTACTTTGGGGTAACTTGCAGGCCTAATTGGGCTTATCAAATAAGCTGAAAAGCCTAGAAAAGGGTCAGACCGTACAAGCTAAGCTGGTGAACTTTTCAGAAAGTCCAAGGCCGAGCAATAAACTCAAGGTTACCTTATTGTGGGGGCCTTGTGAAGAGTGGGTCAAATACTGATTGATCAGTATTAGACCTGGGGTCAGTGGACAAACAAAACAAGGGGCAAATGAGGTAAGGTATGAAATAAGCTAAAATATCAAAAGCTTAAATGATAAGCTAGCCAAATACACAAAACACCAAGGGTGGGGTCTTTTACCTAGTTAAGTCACAAGAAGCTTACGAACTTAGTCCATTGCACACTGATGAATCAGTATGGAGGTGTTAGTAAGACAACTATATAACTCAAATTAAGCCCACCAATAAGCTGAAAAGCCTAGAAATGTGTCTGACCGTACAAGCTAAGCTGGTGAACTTTTCAGAAAGTCCAAGGCCAAGAAATAAGCTCAAGGTATGACCTTCTGGGTGCCTTGGGAAGAGTTGAACAAATACTGATTGCTCAGTATTGGCCCTGGGGTCAGGTCACAAAAGTGGACAAACAAGCAAGGGGCAAATAAGCTACGGTATGTAATAAGCTCAAATATCAAAAGCTTAACTTAGGCCATTGCACACTGATGAATCAGTGTGGAGGTGTAACATGCAAGCAATATCCTCAATGACTTTCTAAAACATCAACAATCCAGAAACAAGATCCATTTTTCCTCCAAACATTTGGACTAATCTCCTAAAAATGATGGTCATGGAGCAGGGCATGTCATTGCCCTGCAGGTCGAAACAACTGCTTGCACAAGCTTGAACTAATCTCCTAAAAATGAAATAACTACAGGTTTTGATAGACTAGGTGTTAGATTTTGATGTCTGAAAATTTCAAGGCCTAAATCCACCCACAAAAATCATGAAAAATCCGTCAAAAATTGAAATTCTGCACTAACAAGGAATTTTGACTTTTTTAATTATTGAAGAACTTTTGACTAAAATGAACTTGTATTCTGTTTTATTGGCTGGTTAAGTTATGTTAAGCTAATATGAGACTTACTTAAGCTAAGTGATCCTAGGACATTATGAATGAACAAAAAAAAACGTGACCAATTCCACCTCAAGCACAGTGAATGAGGCTGATCCAAACACCCCTTTAAAAACAGTTATGAGAGATTTAAACAAGGAAAGACAGATTTAAGAGGCAAATCACCAAACCAATTACTTAACTATTAATCTTAACTATATTAAAATCAAAATGAACAATAAATTTCATCAAATAACAACTACTGCTCAAATGTGCAGATTTAACTAAGCACCCATAGTCCACTACAAATTGTAAGTAAAACTTATCAAATCTACTTGGTGTCTTAGCTGAACATGCATGGTGACTTACACCACTACATAATATTAACCTAATAAGGCATAGATACCAAATGTTGACTAACAACTATAGGGATGAATGTATTACCCGAAATCCGCAAGTTCTCTCTGAAGCAATAACCTATAAAATATTAAAAGAATAATTGTCATTTAGAATATTTTAAATGGAAAAAAAAGTTAACTTAATTATATTAATCTGACTAGTAAATAACCTGAATAATAGACTCAAGTTTAAAAACACGAGAATTGAGCTCTTGAATCACATGATCCTTCAGGTCGATCTCTTTTAGAAGACTAGTGGTTTGATACCTTTGATACAGAGGTAAATATCTCTTTTCTGTCCTCCCACGTTTACGTGAAGCAGCAAGCTTCTGTAGATATTCATCGTAAGCATGTGGTACTCTTGTTCGAACACTCTGTGGTACGTACTCTACGTAATATTCTGTAAACTGCATATACCAATCCGACTGCTGCTCTGCTATCGTTGGTTTCAGATCAAATATTATCTTCGAATCCTAAATAAAAAAGAAACAAGGTAGAAACACTTAATAAAGGAAGTTAATAAAATAAAAAAATAAATAATTAATAACAATTTTCAAGGTTTAACCTTGCCAAATAGCAACCCATAATCATTTTTTGTGAACTTTTGTTTCCTTGACCACGATACTGCCCTCGGTATAATGTCCGGGACTTTATTCCACCAATGACTGCTTTTTTCAAACGACTCAAGAATCCATATCTACAAATATAAAAATTGGTTTAATCTCTAAAACAAACTTTAAATTATCAAAAATTAAGGAAACTTCTGATAGACGTAGGACTAACCTTGAAAGCCCAAACAAAACCTTTTATAGTGTATGTTGGAACGTACTTCCGATCATTTTTCAGTCCCTTCAGGTGTTCCCATCGGTGGTTTGATACGACATTCAATAACTGTCTATACAAGTGCTGCCAAATATGTTCCCCCCATGGAAAGGAATTCCATCCGTCAAGGTCATCAACCAAACGAACAAGTACATCAGATATATCTTCAACCAACAACCTACCCAAAAAAATTACCTCGTACACAAACAATAGACACACACGGATTGCGTCTTCATCAGAAATTTTACCAAACAACTCCTCATCTTCAATGACACCAAGAAGATCTAAATTGGTAAGTTTTACCTCTATCTTTTTTGGAAATAACCTAGACTTAAGTTTTACTTCCCCTGATCTATATAAGTCAAAGTTAACATTCCCAAACCGAAACCCTGTGATAAGAGCAAACTCGGGACGACCAAAATGTAAACTACGACCATCAACGTTATATATAAGGGGCATGTCATACTGAGCTTTATCTACATAACCCTGTGTTTTAAGTATGTAATCTAACATATGAGGTTCAGGTTCAAAAAAGAAGATATCCAACCATCCTCCGAAACAGGTACTCCTAAACAATTTTCTTCTATTATCATTGAGCTTTTCTTTGATTAATGAAAAGTATTTCAATTTGCTTGTAACAATGACTTTTGCTTCGTATACCTTAAAAGGAAAAACAAATTAAAACATTAGTTTAGGTAAATTAAAAAAATTAAATAAATAAAGGTTACAATTTATATGTAAGTATCACTATTTTTACTATGTTTGTAAAGCAATTACAACAATTGGAAAATGAAATGTCACAAAATTTTCAAAAGAATTTAGAAGCTTGTGTTTACCGCCGACGTAGTAAGTCTTCGCGACAACAATCTGAAGCTGTCAAAACAGTTGCCCGTGTAGTTTGAACCTGATCGGGAGTACAGACTATTTCCCGCCGTGTATAAGCAGGATGTATATAGTCTGAGGCCCGATATCTGAGCACAACTCTACAGGGTTAAGTAACCGACCATCTATGGTTCAAGCTCGCCCGGAATCACCCCTTGATCCGTTTGGCCTAGTTGGTTCCCATAGAATAGCCGATTACCACCGATCCGATACAACACTTATGTAGATCATTATCGCAAAGACTAAAACAAAGGTTTCAAAGCAACAAACTTGTAAATTGTTTTGTAAAATTTTGTAAACTTTGATTTTCCAGTATCGATTAAAAAGGTTTTACCAAAACAACAAATACACAAACAATGGCAATATTTTTATGTCTAAATGGCTGACTTCTACAACATCAAAAACCTTAGCATAAACAATTTACACCATTAACAGGTATGAAAACCATTAAATAACACTAACCCTAACACTAACAATTAAAGTAGAGATTTTACACCATTAACAGGTCTAAATGGGGGATTTTCCAGTAGAGATTTTAATTTTTTTTTTTGAACGGCAGTAGAGATTTTAATTAACCATATCAATTACACAAACAATCATAACCCTAACGGATCCTAAGAAACCAACAACAATAAACAACAATCCTAACCCTAACACTAACAATCAACTAATCAGACGAGCCTAATCAAATAAAGCATAAAAAATTAGATACCGTACCCTAAGAAACCACCAATTGGTCATTATATAAAACCCTAGATCCAGAAAGGTTTAAAACAAACAAAGGGATATGTTTCCTAAGATCTGTGTGTGTCTAACATAGGGTGGTTTGGTGTTTGTTAGAGAGGTGGTGCCGGTGTCGATGGTGGAGTAGCAGGTGTGGTTTGGTGTGTGTTAGAGAAAGAAGAGCTAATCGATTGGTGTTAGGTGTGGTTTGGTGTGTATAAGTATAATATTAATTATGGTAATAAGTATAAGAGTTAGTATTTGTTTGTTTTTAAAAGTAATTTTTATAAATTTAAAGAAGTATAAAAAAGTGTATAAAAGGTGTATAAAATTATAGTACAATGTACTTATATTATAAAATATTTATCCTACCTAATCAATCGCCCAAGAATGCACATGGGTGGGACCAAGTCGCCCAAAAAATTTGTACTAGAAAATAATAAAAAAAGACTATACTTTTGGGGAAAAAGACAAAATAAGGATAGTCGCCCAAGAATGTGGGCCCAAGTCGCCTAAGAAAATAATAGGCTAGGTGGGTAGGATGCAAGTACATAAGGGTACATTGTGGGGACAACCCTATGGGACACATGTCAACCATATGTGATAGTCGCCCAAAGATCTTTGGGATATAGTCGCCCCTGGGGTATTTGAAGAAAAAAAAAATTAGTGGGGTGAATGGGGTACACAAGGGTGTACTTTTGGGGTGATTGAAGAATTAGCTCCTCAAATAAACGCCAGTAATTAATCTTGACAAGAGAAGTAGTAGCTTTCCCAGAAAGTGGCAGGTTGCTGGTTTCCAAGACGAATATTCGAAGGATGGTCAGTGCATGAAAGCCGATTGGCGATTTGTAATATCAAAGACTTCCATATCCTGGAAGATATTGATTGATATCAAAGACTTCCATAAGGGTACTCGCGATGCACTCGGCATGGCATCGGCATGGCTTGAAACCTCACGGCAACTTCGCCGCCACCCTTGCGGTATGTGCGGTATGAAGGCTTGCGGCATTTTTTTGCCAAGACGGCATGAGAATTTTGTGACCGTTTAGCATTTAATTTTTTCAACGTTGGAACCAAATTGTGACCGTTTGGGAGCGTGGGTAAAAAAAAAAATAATAATAATTTCCTTCTATATATATACTATATATACAAGACGAAAACATTTTTTAAAAATCACTTTCAATCAAATTTAAAACAAACAATTCACATATTTTTACAATGGTTTCATCCTCTTCTTCATCCGACGAGTTATTTATTCCTGACGACTCGTCTGAACTATTGTTATCCGATAGTACCCTATCAACCTTTTTAGCCGTGTACAATTCAATTGAAGACACGGCAAGCTCTACCAAAACTCGGGAGTTTGTAACCCGTTTTCGTGAAAAAGCTTTACAAACTCTTATGAGTGACTATTTCGTGGAATGACCAAAGTTTGCCGACCATATTTTTCGTGATAGGTTTCGTATGAATAAAAGCTTGTTTTTAAGAATTGTTAGTGATGTTGAAGAGAGATTCGTATAGGTCGTTGTTAATTATGATTTTTTTAAGTATTATGTAATTTCTTTTAATTATTAATGAAATATTATGTTTTTATTAAATTGTATAAAATAATTTATGAATATAAAAAATGAAAAAATAAAATTAGCTGAGGTATGGAATCATTGTTGCTACTAAAAAAGTATGATGAAATATGGTTGAGGTATGAGATGAGGTGGAATGATATTATTGGTGGTTGGTGAGGTATGAGTTTTTTTTTAAGCATGATTGCCACCTCCCTAATCATTTTATAGTGCATACATGAAATAGATGCCAACTAGAGATGCCTATAAGGCTATAACAACAACCTAGATATATCAAATACAAGATCAATCGGAGCTACAAGATGAAACAAATACAAGATCTAACATACGCAAATAAGTGAAGCCACTAAATAATACTCTGTAATTAAACATATTAAAGACAGGAATTGACGTTGCAAGTTTGCAAAAGAGGTATGCTAGACCCAAAAAGAAATTCTCACAAAAACATCCCCATTATGTAATAGTTTCTCTCTTCTTTTTTACTAAACCATTCAGTCTCTGCCAGGTTAGTTTGTGAATTTTTTTTGTGGGATTTTTCTTGTGGCCATATCATTTCTCTTTGCAAAAAGTACTCCGTAGTAGACTAGTAGTAAAAAAAAAATGTTGATTCGCCACATGACTTAAAAAGGAAATTATGATTAATCAACGGAGTTTCAACAATGACCTAGCATCTTCATAATAAAAGTGCTCTATCTCTTTAGGAAGAGCCAAGAGTACCTCATACTTCACTTGTTTCTTGATGGCGATCTTGGCCAGCCCATGAGCACATTTGTTGGCATCCCTGTCGATACGCTCGATTGTAATATTGTTCTTGTCAGCTAGGTCCCTGCACTCCACGATGATGTTCCGAGAATCACGGATGCTCTTCCTCTTACCCCAATCATCATCTCGTCGAGTGACCCACTCATAAGCACCTTTATTGTCTGTTTGAAGAATGGCATTTTTGTAGCCAAGTTTATCCAAAAGCTCCAAGCCTTTGTGAATTCCATGTAACTCAGCTGTCAGATTATCAATCGCACCAAAGTATCCATTAAAACCTCGAATCCATTTGCCATTATGATCTCGAAGGATTCCTCCATACCCACTCGGTCGAAGGTTATCTGAATCTTTTTCCGAGCCCACATAGTGTTCTTTAGGACGATATCCACCATCAATGTTCATTTTTAAACGACCTGGAGGTGGAGGAGACCAAGTGACATTGCTTGTTTGAAACTTTCCTTGGGTATTTGTGTTGTCGAAAAGCATTCTGGAGATCTTTACCAAAAAAAAAAAAACATTCTGGAGATACCCCAAGCAACTACGCCCACAGCGGCAATTGTAGCGACTGCCTCGACCACGGTACTGGACTTTTGCTTGCGTTCCTCTTCCTCTTGGGTATCTGTGTTGTCGGAAAGAACCCATGCAGTTACGCCCACAGCGGCAATTATAGCGGCTGCCCGGACCACAGTGCTAGACTTTTGCTTGCGTTCGTCTTCTTCTTGGTTAGTCCCATTAGTTCTAGAGGTGCTGCTGTGGTTATGTTTCTTAAATTTTAGGGCCAAAAGCTAGTTACAAATGGTATGTTAAAGAAGGTGGCTTAGAAACTAGAACTAATCTGGCCTATATATAATGGTATAGAAATTGAGTACCGACCCTAGCAAGGCCTTTCCTCTTCAAGTTTTTGAAAACCATCGTCGTACCAAATAGCTTTAATAAAGCCCAACCTGTAATTATCATGTCCAACTTGCTCCATTATTGATACGCATGAATTATATTCGAATTCTTTGCTCAAAAGAATTACTACATTCGTCCCATATTAAGTGTTCACTTTCATAATGCACAAAATTTTAAAATATTCCATTAACTAAACTCTCTACCAATATTAATTTTACCCACTAAACTCTCATCTTATTGGTTGAAAGGTATAAATGAACACTTACTTTGGGACATCAAAAGATTTCATTGTTGACACTTAATATGGGACGGAAGGAGTATATTCTAATTCCGCTCCACAACCTTTTCTTACCCTACGCTCCGTTCTCGAGTTCATTTTTAGAAGGAAAGGAAAGAAAATGATAAGAAATTGAAATTTTATTGTGTTATTGAGTTTTTCTTAGATAGAAAGGAAAGGAAACACAAAGGAAATGAAAGGAAAATTCTTATCATTTTCCTATGGGAATTTTCCGACAAAATATGGGCGGATTTGGACGGAAACAATTCTACACCCGCACTTTCTTTTCAACTCGAGAACATGAAATATAAAATCAACTTTCTTTCCTTTCCTTTTCCTTTCTTTTCTCTTCTTTACATATCATTTCTTTCCCCACCTAGAAAAACTCGAGAACGCAGCGTAAGTTTTTGCTTTTACACTACTATTCTAATTCACCTAATTTACCACTAGTACAAAATACGAATAAAGGTGGCCGGATACAATTTGTCAAAGTATGGAGTAATATTTTAAAAGATTACTAGATACAAGTAGGGGTGTTTTTCGGGTCGGTTGGTCGACTTTGGGTTAATTAGGGTTGGGTCAAAGTCAGGACAAGGGCACAAGGCTAAAAATATTATACCTGAAACATGAAACAGGCCTTATTTAAATTTGAATTAGCCGAGTTTAGGTCAATTTGAGTCGGTTCATTTGAGTTCAGGTCATCCCGAATATGAGTAAAATGAAATAAGCCTATTTAAACTTATTTAAATAGATAATTAAAAAAAAATTATTGATAAAAATAGAAAAAACTGTTATTCAGGTCAACCAAGTCGACCCGAACTCGAGTTAGCCAAACACTTTTGATTTGATACCCGACCTTGTTTAGTATTAAGGTTACTCAGGTTGACCGGAATAGCCTGAGTATAATTATTGATCCAAGTAACCTGACCCGAAGCTTATGTAGGTTTGGGTCCGGGTCGAGTTCGGATCGGGTCGGGTTTTTTACACCCCGAGATACAAGGTTAAAGCTAGTAACATCTGAAATATATTTTTCATTAAAAGTTCTCCAACTTAATTATTTACCTTTTTCTAAATTACACATTAATTTGATCCATGTAGAATTAAAACAAAATTTGTCTTAAGTAAATTATTATTCGCTAAATGTCGTTTACAATTACCAGTTATTGAGTTTTTAAGTAACCATTGTAATTTCATAAATGGTTAGTCCCGTGTATATATGTTGGGATGTTGTTAAATTCTTGATGAATACATATAAATTAGTAAGTGAGCATCTCTAACTATTGTCTTCAAACCATAAATCATCTTTTAAATTTGGAAATTTTTTTAAAAGGGGAATTCCATATTTCTCTACCAAAGACATCGAATTTCCATATTTCTCCAAACTTGCATAAAAATCATTGCATATTATACATCATTAACTTGTAAGTTGGGTACATATGACATTTTAGGTACATATGACATTTTGGGGATATGACATTTTGAGGTTTATATTAGGTAAATATGTACTTATCCTTTTCTTAAAACAATGCCGTTTTTTTTTAAAAGGGGAATGTTGTTAGTCTATGGCTAACAAGGTTATAAATAGTGTGAGGCGTGGCGTGACGGCATAACCAATCCTCATGTCTTAACAACTAATGTGAAGCTTTTGCGTTTTTAAGGCGTGACATATTACGACACAAAATATGAAATATATATATATATATATATATATATATATATATATATATATATAGTGAGGATCACGTGCGGATACAATTTTTTAGTGCGGACGTGCGGATGGATCTGGACCGCCCATTTCAGATCTGATCTTGACTTTTTGTAAAAAAGTCAAGATCTGACGCTAATATCACGGTACCAATTGATCATGAAAACGATTTTTTTGATTTTTTTTCCTTCTCAGCGATCCTTACTCTAGTTGTGTTCTTTTATTTTTTTATTTTTTCAGATTTTTCTGAGCACTTTTTTCTTTTTTGATTATGAGTGCTAATGTGATATTAACAATATTATGAGTGATACCGTGATATTAAGCTTTTTTACATGTAAAAATGAACCGTGATATTACGATATTAAGAAAAAGTTAAAGTGATATTAAAAAAAAATTAACTTTGATATTAAGAAAAAGTTTTTACGATATTAAAAAAGTTATTGTGATATTAAATTTTTTATTAAAAAAAAAATTCCAGAATCTGATTTTGACTTTTTTACAAAAGTCAAGATCTGATCTTGACTTTACGGCGATATTAACAATTTTTATTAAGAAAAAGTTTTTACAATATTAAAAAAGTTATTGTGATATTAAATTTTTTATTAAAAAAAAAAGTTTTCAGAATCTGATTTTGACTTTTTTACAAAAGTCAAGATCTGATCTTGACTGATCTTGTCTTTTGTAAAAAAGTCAAAATCAGATTCTGATATCACAATACCTTTAACGATGAAAACGATTTTTTTTTGAAATTTTTTTCAGCGATTCTTAATTATTTGTTGTCCTCTTTATTTTTTTTTAATTTTTTCAGATTTTTTTGAATTTTTTTCAGAAAAAAGCTAATACGATAGTAACAATCTTAAAAAAAGACGGGATATTTATGATATTGCCACTCCGCCTTTTTCAGATGGTTGACTAGATGGAGGGCTGAGATTCGTCCGTACCATCCGCACTAAAAGACAAAAATGTACCTGATCCTCACCCTATATATATATATATATATATATATATATATATATATATATATATATATATATATATATATATATATATATATATATATATCAATTACCAAAAACGTCGTACATAATGAATAATGTTAAGAAACTATCGTTACATGTAATATTTTTTATTTTATTATTTTTTAATCAGAGTTGAATAAAATAAATCCGTCACGCCTCACGTCTTAGCTCGCTTTATCGCGCATTTTCCCGTCTAATCTCATGTCACGTTTAAAGTCTTCATAACGTGGATGTCACATCTCACATTTTAGCGATAGCGCTGCCTTAACGCGCTCTTAGAACCATGACTAAGCATACACTTGTCGCACTATCAGTGAGGACACTTATCATTCTTCTAAGTGTATACATGTAACTTAAAGAGCTTAACTTTGTTAGTAAAACCTCCTTCCTTATAATGAGTGATATTATACACTAATGTTGTTAGTCTATGGCTAAGCATACACTTGTCGCACTATCAAAGCAAATGTGAGGACACTTATCATTTTGTTAAGTGTGTACGTGTAACTTTAAGAGCTTAACTATGTTAGTAGAAACCTCCTTCCTATAATAGAAGGTAAATAAAGTCACCACATATCTCTCTAAATACACATTTAGAAATGGAAAAAGTAATTAGTAAAATCGCGTCTAACATCTCCAACATCTTTCAACATAAATGGACATAAACAAGCTCTATTGACACACTCGAAATCCTCAACCAGTTCAAAAACATCAGGAATACATGATCCGTTCATTCCACAACATACTCCCGCTAGGCACACGTGGGATACAAATCAGTCACTTGTTTAACAACTCCACCATTGCCAACAAGTTACAACACAAATTGAACCAAATAAAGTTCACACAAACCAACACAACCGAAACCCTCAATCAGTTCATTTCTGCTTTCTGGGATCTATATGCAAAATTGCTAAACCATTATTGTCCATCCTCCGATAACATGCAACAAAAATGGAATGAGTTCATTAATGCACAACACAAGCTAGTTGAAAAAATAAAACAAAAATGGACTGAAGTCAACGAAAAATACAAGGTAACCGACAACATCTTCAAACACTTCCTCACTAACGTTGAAATCATCATCCAACATGTGCTATGTTCATTAAACAACATTTTCCCACTTGAGACACGTAACGAGCAAATCCGTCACTTGTTTAAAGTAGCAGCCGTCGTTGTCTTGTCTGTAGGCTCCTTGATTTGCATGTACACGTTTTTAGGCTCTATATTCAGCTTCTTGTTTACGTTTGTTTACTACATTGTGAAGTTCATTAGAATCTTGTTGTGGTCTGTAACTTCTATGGTGAAAGTCATCGTCTACCCTTTGACCGCTGTTTTTCGATTTGGGACCGCTATTTTAAAATGTGTGAAGCAGTGTTTGTGGTTTGGAGGTAAAGTGGGGGTGAAGATGATGAAAGCCCCTGCGAAACCTACAGAGATGATAGCACGGGTTGTATTTGAAGCTAATCCAAAACAGTATTTTGCTAACCTTCGTGGCAAGGTTTAGTAAGTAATCTTTTTGTCCGATGCCAAGCTTTGTGCTAGCAGCTTAGCAGTTACTGATGTTTTAACTTAAACGAGTGGTGCACCGGTCCGCCGCGTTGCGGCGGGGCATTGTAGTTGGCAGGGCAGTTTTTTTTGTTGTGGTATATGTGTTTTGATATTTTTATGAAAGTTATCGGGGAGTTGGGATGGTATTTGTATTTGTACCGGCCAGTTGGAGAATTGGCAGACAAAGATGATGCAACAATTCGGTCGGTCTCGACGTTTCTTATTGAAAAAAACATAGCTATTGTTTGTAATTACGTTTTTTATTGAAAAAAACGTAACTAAAGTCATTGAATTAATATACAATTTATTAAATAAGAAAATGAAGCATAATGTTGTAGTCGTCAAGCATAAACTCGGTAAATTAGATACCGTGGATACGTGTTTTCTACAACTCTTGCTGGGAGACACCATCAGAATCGCTTTCGGCTATTCTAGAATAGGATTTCTGCTACATGTAATATCCGATTGGCTTGCAAAACAACAAAACAGATTCACATTATGAATTCAACCATTATTGTATACAAGGTAAAAATATGTACTTGGGGTTATAGAACCAAACGTAATATTATACGAATAGTAGCCAAATGCGTAGGCTCTTCCTGAATATTCCCCAACTGAGCTTGAACCCGTTCAGCACTGAACCAAACAAATAAAAGACAAGTAAAAAAAATCCAAAATTTCAAGAAAATCTGAACCCAAGATTTGATCTTTTATACAACGTATTAAACAATGGGTCAAAGATGACATGTAGCAGGCCAAAAGAAAGGGGAAGCCCACCATTTGGAGTGACATCGTTTAACGTGAAACGACAACGTATTAAACGATAAATTATATATATACTAATTACGCATGTTTATTCTGGTTCGGTGTAATATGTCGTTTTTGTTATGATCTTTAAGTAATTAATGTGATCTTGGGTTTATGATGACACTACTTATGAAGATATATATTTTCTACTCTAAAGTGACGTGCTTACACTGTCAATCACTTTATTTTCTTGCAAACATGAAACATGACGTTAATATTGTGGAACATTGTAGATACTTTGCCAATCACATTATTTTCTTGAGATACAACATGCATGGATCAAGTTATGTGATTTTTGAGTAATTAGAATCTTGCAAGCATGACCGGTCAAGTTATGTCACAATCAGACTAGCTCTTATCATAATTTGGGAAAAATTAAGTTAACAAAATATTGATGCGTACAAATTAACTCTTAACCATTTTATAGTGCATACATGATAGGATATCCATCCCAGGATGTGCACAATGGTATTGAAATGAAATAGATGCCAACTAGAGATGCCTATAGTGCTCGGTACAGAGCAATAATAACACGTTATTTGCATGTAATTTCTCAGATCACCTCATCACACTCTCAATAACACCAATAACTAAAATACCTTAGAAAAAACCATTAATATGTTATTGGTAGTTATTGGTACCACGTACTCGTGTGTCCCATTTTGTTTTTCCTTTTTCTTTTATTAAAACAAACACATTTTATTAGACTAGAATTAAAATTACAATTTGTAAAATAAAATACGACACTTAATAAACATTACACAAAAAGAAAAATATAACCGTCCTATTTTGTTTTTTGAATACATCCATCTAATTTTAGCATTAATGTTATCTTGTATTGTTTCCGCCATTTCAAATAAAACATCACGCATCTCCTAATCTTTCCAAGCTCCTCTTAAAAATGTAAATCAAAGCAAGTTTTTCTTGCGGAATATCTTTGCATTCCGCGTATGCTTTCCTCAGATAATCTTTAGCTTTTTGTGTGTTGCTAAACTGCACAGCTAAGTCTATAACCGCTTCCCTATGAATGGTATCTCATCAATTAGTTTCTGAACATCAGCTTTGATTTTATCGACGGTTTATGTGAAAGTGAACGAGTCATAATATTTTTGGTATAGAAAAGTGTACGAAATATGAAAGAGTGGATGAAAATATATATGAATGTGTATATAAATTATGATTTGGTTAGAATGTATTAAAAATAGATGTTAAAAGTGAGTATTCATAATGAAAGGGGGGGGGGGGTGTTTGAAAAAAGGTCGAACGGCGTATATGGCTGTAACGGCTTAAAGCCGAATGGCGGGACGAACGGTACAGAATGGCTCACCGTTTGTGCGTTATCATTGCAAATGACGGACGGAGAAAGTAGTGTACCGGTCTCTCTAAGGCTAGGACAACAACCCATATATGATATATCAAATACAAGATAATTGTAGTACAAGAGGAAACAAATACAAGCTCTAACATATACAAATAAGTGAAGCCGATAAATAATACTCCGTAATTAAACATACTAAATATAGAAATTGACGTTGTAAGTATGTAACCCATCTTCAGAAGTACTCCGGAGCAGACTAGTAAAAAAACACCAAAATAAAGATAGATGCGCCACCTGACTTAAAAGGAAATTGTTATCAATCAACGGAGTTTCGCAGCACATTTGTTGGCATCTTCAGAAACAAGGCGGTATATCTCATTAGGAAGATTTTCGATTTCCATATACTTCACTTTAGGGCCTTGGCAACACATGCGGGGAGGCACGGCACGGTAGCCCCACCGCACGGGAACACCGCTGCCGGTGCCTCCTTACCGCACGGGGTGGGTGAAACGCGGTAAAGCTTACCGAAGGAAAATAGCCGTTTGTGCATTTACTTTTGTGAACGTTGGGGGCATTTAATGGGTTAAACGGATACCTTTTTTTTTTAGTATGTATTTTAATGGAGATCGGCTGAAGAAGATGGAACTTTTTGCAACAAGGCTGAAGAAGACAGAAAGTATATTTTATTGGCCTATTATTTACTGGGCTATTATTTTACTGGGCCTGAAGAAGATGGAACTTTTATGAACTTGGGCTTTATTTAATGGGCTATTATTTACTAGTATATTTTATTGACCTACAGAAAATATAGTATTGGAAATATGTGTGTGCAAAGAATATTTAATTTTAATAAATTTTAGTTTTTTTAATAAATTTTAATAGAATTTAAAAAGAAAAAAAAAAAGAAAAAAAAAAAGTGAGTGAAGGGTGAGTGATGTGATGCCAACAAAAAGTAAGTGAGTGAAGGGAAAAGTGGGAGGGTGATGTGACATAAGAGGATTGGATGTTTGTGAGTGAAGGGTAATAATGTGAGTGATGTATTGCCAACCCCTTATTCTCTATGGCAACATCGGCCAACTTATCAACACATTTGTTGGCACCTTTTCTAACATGGTTGACTTTTATGTTGTTCTTCTCAACTAGCCGCCTACACTTCTCGATGATGTCGACCCAAATATCTTTGACGATTTGACTTTTGCTACATTCTTTGTACGGTTGAATGAGCCACAAATAAGCAGGTTCACTGTCGGTTTCAAAAATAGCTCCTTTGTAGTGAGGTTTATCCAAAAACTCCAAGCCTTTCAGAATTCCATGAAACTCAGCAGTTAGACTATCAGTCACACCAATGTACCCGGTAAAACCTCGACGCCATTTGCCACTGTGATCTCGAAGAATTCCCCCATACCCACTGGGACCACGATCAACAGAATCTCCATCCCAATCCACATACGTACTATTGTAAACTTCGTCGGGACGACATGTACCATCGGTGTTCAATTTTAAACGACCGTGAAGTGGAGGAGACCAAGTGTGTTGGATGGTAAACTTGATTTATTCTAATAAAGATTGGACAATCCATAAAAGCCCAAGCCTGTGATCAAGAAGCTTCTAGGATGACGAAGAATGGTATGGAAGCTTCTAGAAATCCGTAAAATGGTATGAAAGCTTCTAGAAATCCGTAGAATGGTATGGAAGCTTCTAGAATGTTATAATAGATGATATCTACTAGAAGTATCTAGCTAGTTGTGATAGAAATATCTAGTAGGAGTTTTCTAGAATTAGATCATTAGATAAGGATGATGATGTATTAAGAATGATAAAGATGATACAAGAAGTATCTAGATCGGTGTAGAGTATCCATGGAAATATCTCGTCTCTTGAATATTCCATGGAGTAGTATAAATAGGTGTTAGGGAGATGCATTTGTAAGTACCAAATGAAGCAAAGCTTAAGGAATAAAAGTTACATTGAGAAAGTGCTCTAAAGTGTTCCTCTCTTCATCAAGTATAAGCCTAAAAGGCCCTCGTGTTTCCAACAAGACCAAGTGGCATCTGTTGTTTGAGACAATCCTTCAGGCACGTAAGAGGGTTCAGCTATCATCTTCATCTTCATTGGACCTTCGTTTTCTTGGGTATCCGTGTTGTCGGAAAGCATTCTGGAGATACTCCAAGCAGCTACGCCTACGCCTGCGCCCACAGCGGCAATTTTAGCGGCTGCCCCGACCACATTACTGGACTTTTTCTTGCGTTCCTCTTCCTCTTGGGTGTCTTTGTTGTCGGAAAGCATCCATGCAGTTACGCCCACAGCGGCAATTGTAGCGGCTGCCCCGACCAGGAATAAAAGTTACTCTTGGGTATCTTTGCTTGCGTTCCTCTTCCTCTTGGTTAGTCCCATTAGTTCTAGAGGTGCTTTCGGCAGCACCCATGGTTATGTTTCTTAAATTTTTGGGCTAAAAGTTACAAATGGTGTGTTAAAGAAGGTGGCTTTGAAACCAGGAATAATCTGGCCTATATATATTGGTATAGAACTCGAGTACCGACCATTGATACGCATAAATTATTTTCTAATTCCACTCCACACTTTTCTTTCCCACCAAGTCTTTCTAAATTACCACCGAGTAAATTGCAAAAGTCGTCCTTATGGTTTGGTCAAAATGCTTGTTTATTCCTCATTTCCCGAAAGTGTAGCAAACGTCCTTGCAAGAAACTTATCAATGCAGTTTTAGTCCATTTCTAAACTGAAATGACTAAAACATCCTCCTTTCAATCTCATTGAAATTTCAATTAAACTTTTTATGCCTTTTTTTTTTACAAAAATGAAGAACATCAAAAACATTAAAAATATACAATGATAAACTTAATTTCATATCCTTAACATCGAATTTATATATATTATTCAATTTCATAAAAACCTCAAATTTCATTAAGTTCTTACTCAATACAATTATTGATTCTCAATCCAATTAAAACACACAAATCCTTCAATTGATTAACAAATAATACACATACCAGAAATATCTAAACAAATAATCAACAACTCTAAAACCACCAATTGAAATTAATCCATTGATGTCGCTGTTAGATTCTGACGCGGCCGCCATTGGATTCTGTCACAGTCAGTAGTACCAGGTTTGGACTGATATGTGTTTGTGGTTGTGTAGGTTTTCAAATCTAGATTTTTTTGTGTTCATGTGTGTTTGTAGTTGGGTAAATAGGTAGTTTCGTAGGATTTTTCTTAACAAAGATGATCAATATTGGTGCGTTTGTATGTTTAAAGACAATGATTTTGTTAGCTTTGTTAATAATAACGACGATGATAAATTGGATTTGTTATTTAGGATGAAGGTAAGTGATTTTTATATGTTATTGTGTTTGTGTTGTTTTTACGAATTTGGATATGTAATAAATATAAATAATTTTAACTAAGTAAAAATAAAAATACATAATGTTGAAGGCGAAGAAGACAAATGGTATATTAGGGCTGAGCGTTGGTCTAAAACCGACCTGACCCGAACCGACAAAACCGAAAACCGAAATTCATAAAAAACCTAAACCGAAACCGAACCGACGGGCCGTCAGGTCGGTTTGGTTTTATGTCGGGCCGTCGGTTCGGTTCGATTTAGGTGTATTTAGGTATGTTTTTGTCGGTTTTGAGCCTAACCGAACCGACCCGAAACCGAAAACATGTAAAACATGAAACCGAAACCGAACCGATGGGCTATCGGGTCGGCTCAGTTTTTGTCAGTTCGGTCGGTTTTATCGGTCCAGTTCGGTTTTGGACCTTTGATGCTCAGCCCTATATATTAGGCATTTGACTTCAGTCAAAGACTGAATTCGCTACTCAAAGTTTCTCACAAGGATATTAGTTGCACTTTTAAAAGAATGAAGATTGAACCTGTAATTTGATCAAACTATAGGAACAATTTTTGCAATTTAATCTTTACGATTAGTACAAAGTATTATGAACTAATGTTTTTCTGTATATTAACGGACAAATTTTAAGGACTTGTTTTGTAAAGAAAAAAAAGGTGTTTATTTAATATTTTTAGTTGAAAGCCTACTTCCACACACACACACACACACACACACACACACACACACACACACATATATATATATATATATATATATATATATATATATATATATATATATATATATATATATATATATATATATATATATATATATATATATATATATATATATATATATATATATTTTTTCAAAATTACATATCTCAAAAACAATAAACCGGTACGTATCATAACGAGCATTTAATTATCCTTCAATAGAGGGTACCTTCATAAACTTTCGACAAACTTAATTTTTTGGGTATTTTTGATTTTTTAGGTATAGTATTTTACTTGACATATCACATGTGATATAACACTAATCTATAAGTTCTAACACTCAACATGTTGTTGTGAAAAGGGTATAAATATTTGTATAGAACTCAAAATGATTTTTGGCATTGAAATTAAACATACTTAACTTTCTAACTATATATCATACCTAATATTTGAACTTACAAATCAATAGAGTATAATCCCAGAAGAGGAAGAAAATATAAGATTTTTTTTATTGATAGTCAAACCCGCTTGAATTATCAAATATGATATAACACTAATTTGTATGTCCGAACATAACATGATATCGTAAAATAAAAATAAATATTGCTATGGAACTCCAAAAGATTTACTATTTTGCATTAAAAAAATACAATGATAGTTTTCAAACCATGTGCACACATAATATTCAAAACTCTAAATAAATATAGTTCATACATTGAAGTTGGAGAAAATAGAAGAAATTAAAAAATTTAATATTTAAACTCGTTTGATTTGTTACATGTGCAATAACATTAATTTGTAAGCTCGAACAATCAAGATGTTGTTGTAAAATGAGGATAAGTATTTGTATACAACTCTAAAATATTCACTGTATTGAAAAACAATGCTTATATCCATTTTACAACAACATGTTTAGTCTTCGAATATACATATTAGTGTTATATAACAAGTGATACATCAAGCGAGTTTAAGGGGGTGCTTGGTTGGGGGTAATGGGGGGGGGGGGGGGAATGGGAAAAGTAATGATTAAACATGCTTGGTTATGACTAGGGAATGCAATCACTGTTTAGTATTGGGTAATGGGGCATTACCAAGTAAATTGAAGGGTATGATAATGATTACCCACCAACAGCAGCCACCACCAGCAGTAGCCACCACCAGCCACCACCACTACCCACCACCACCACTAGCCACCACCATCAGCTACGACCACCACCACTAGCCACCACCACCAGCAGTAGCAGTAGCAGCCACCACCACCACCAGCTACCACTACCACCACCACCACCACCAACACTAGCCACCACCACCACCAGCCACCACCATTAGTAGCCACCACCACCAGCCACCATCACCAGCCACCAGCCACCACCATTAGCAGCCACCACCACCAGCTACCACCACTAGCACTGGCCACCACCATCAGCCACAACCACCACCACTAGCCACCACCACCAGCAACCACCACCACTAGCCGCTACCACTACCACCACCACCACCACTAGCAGCCACCACCACCACCAGCCAACCACCTTGGAGGTTAATGTGTTTTTTTTAAACCAAGCACCATCAAAGATAATGATAATCTCATTCTATTCCTTTGCATTCCCTTTACCTTTCCCTTTCCCATTCCACATTTGGAACCAAGCGCACCCTAAATATATATTTTTCTCCAAGTTTAATGAATAAATTGTATTGATTTGAAAGTTCAAGAATTATGTGTGATATATGGTTAGAAATCTAATGATTCATATTTTTAATGTAAAATGGTGAATAATTTAGAGTTCTACACAAATACACATGCCTATTTCACCCCCAGCATGTTGGGGGTTCAAATTTACATATTAGTGTTATATCATATGTGATATATTATGCAAACTACTATACAAAACAAAAAAAAAAAAAAAAAAAAAAAAAAAAAAAAAAAAAAAAAAAGATCATTGAAAGTATATGATACTGTCATTTTATTATTTTATTGAAAGATAACTAAAAGATGCTGTAATCTTGCAACCTATTTCATTAACATTTTTTTTTTAAATATGTTAATTCACCCTAAGGGTTGTTTTTAACAAAACCCTTTTTAAAGGTGGAAATGGATTTTAATTAAAAAAGGAGTGGTATGAGATGCAAGTAAATGTTCTATTTTAGTTAAAAATAAATGAGTTTGTTGGATTTTAAATAACTCATCTAATATTATAATTAAGTTTTTTGGAAACGATTGTAATTTCATATATAGTTAGTTTTTAAGTAAAGATTGTAATTTGTCTCATAATATGCTGGGATGTAGTTAAATTGTTAATAAATACATACAAATATACCTGAAGTCTTTATTTAAAATACTTAAGTTTATGTGTAGTCAGTAACAACTTGGAAATGTCATATCTTTGTTCTTGAAAAGAAAAAACCAAAGGCTACCCGCAATAAGCACTCAACAGATTTGGGTTGGAGTCCATTGCATGGGGTTGTTCTTGTTGTGGGGTTGTGAGTTGCAGTCGGTCGAAAAGCATGTGGGTCGAGAGCCAACCGAATAGCACACTTGGTTAAGTTTTATTTATTTTTAAAAACAAATTAGATTAAAACAAAAATTGCTACCAACACGCTAAAAATATATAGGAGTTTTTAACCAATCAGCCCAACTACTAATCTTACCACCTTTAAACTGAAGTCAAGAAAAAGAAAATAAACGAATGCAATCGAAAATGTCACTTTTCCTTATAAAATGAGAGCTAAAGATGACACTATTTCGATACGCCAAATCACCCATAAGGAGGACACAATAATAATAACGCCAAATCACCCAAAAAGATGACACTATTTCGAAAACAAATTAGGTTGAGTGTTTGTTTTGTGTGTTTTACTTAATTAAAAAGTTATTTTTATTGGGTATGTTTTTTGTAGTGTAGATTGATTTAATGTGCTTAAAAAGTCGTTTATACATCACAAAAGAGAGAAAGCTAATGTGACAGAAAAATGAATGTTGCTGATGGTTGTTGTTGAGGGTAGCCTTAACACATTTTCAAGTAACTCGTTGGTAGTTCTCAAAATGAATACTTGGAGGGCTGGTACGAAAGGCGATTGGCAGGTGTTCAAAATGAATACTCGATCAATTACATTTGACATTTTTTAACATTAATAGGACGATTTGTATGCTAACTACTAACACAATCAATGTGTTTAAATCTTCTAATATGTTAGATTGAGTCGGCTATAATACCAACTCTTTTAAAGGTTTGAGCATTGAGGATTTCTGATTTTTTTTTTCTTTTTCTAATTGACAATCTATCGTCTCTACATCATTGACAACTTATTTCGCTTTACCACTAGGTTGTCTCGCTTTACCTTGCTAGGCTTTTAATAAAGCAAACCTGTGATTATCATGTCCAACTTGCTCCATTATTAATACGTACGGATTATTTTCTTTTTCCACTCGATATCTTTCTTTACCACTAAGTTTTTGCTTTTATACTTTTCTAGTTCACCTAATTTACCACTAGTACAGAATATGAGTAAAGGTGGATAAAATTTATCAAGTATGGAATACTTTCTAAAAAGATTACTTGAATCAAAGTTAAAGCTAGTAGCATTTGAAATATATTTTTCATTAAAAGTTCTCCAACTTAATTATGTACCTTTTCTAAATAGTTAATTACATAAATGGTCATTGTGGCTTGTCGGGTTTCGCACTTTCAGTCACTGAAGGGTTTTTTTTTTTTTTTTTTTTTTTTTTTTTTTTTTTTTTTTTTTTTGTTTTTTGTTATTTTTTTTTCGGGTTCAGTCATTGTGGTTTCATTTTATTACGGATCCAAGCAATTTTCGTTATCTCTGTTAAAAATCTCGTTAAATCCACACACGTGGCAATTACATGAGGGTAGCATTGTAATTTCCCTTTTCCCTCTCTTTTGCTATGTTACTTCCCAAAGCTAATCCTGCTGGTGTTGATTTACCTAGGTCATTCCTAGCTTCTAAACCAACATATTTCTTAAATCCTAAACCTATTCCAGAGTTAACAGCCTGACTTCCATAAAGTAAGCTAGCTAGGTTATCACCTGATATTACCAATTTTTATGTCTAGCTACTTCCTCATCTAGTTTTTCTTTAAGCACTAGATTTTCTGAAACTACATCAGATTCCTCTTTCTCAGTACGCCTTAAATCAATCTTAGCACATTCTAAATCACATTCTAACACATTTATCTTTTCTTCATAAGCAAGCTGATTCTTTTGAAACCATATTTTTTGTCTTTCTAAAGTTTATAAAGCCTGTTTATAAGCCTCAACTTCTACATAACATTCATTATATTTAGGTTTCAATTCATCATATGCTTCCTTAAGTTCTCTATATCTTTCACTACAACCAAACACATAGTTATGTACCTGAGAGATGCCCATCAAGGCAACTTGATCATGCTTATCCTCTGTAGTGCAGAATGCCGGGATATTCACCTGCTCAGAACCAGAAGCTTCCTCCTTAGCAGGCTCATGAACCTTCCAATTGACATGTTCATCCACAGTCACCAAAGCTTTGGAAATTCCAGCTTTAGTAGTTCCTGCTTCAACTAGATTTTGCTGATAGGAACCATATCTAACCTCGTCACCAGGCTTTCTATCCTTGCATTCTCTTGAGAAGTGACCCATCTGACCACACGTATAGCACTTAACCTTTCTTCTGTCAAATTTTGCTGCATCTCTTCCCTTAAAACCAAATTTTCTCCCTGACTTATTCTCAAACCTTTTGATATTCAGAGAAATCATTGCCAACTGCCATTTCAAGTTCATCTCTTCCATCTCCAATGGATCCAACTGTTCAAAATCCTCATAAGCTAGAAACTGCTGATGTTCATATTTAGCAACAAAAGAGTCAAGTACCTATTCCATTATATTACTGGATTTTGGTTGAGGAGTTGATTTAGTGTGAATGTGGGAAGATGATGCTGAGGTGTATGGGCTTGAGGCATGATGCACCTGATTGGATGTGGTGCTAACAAAGGCTGAGTGTGTGGATGTACGAATGGGACTTCTAACATCAGGCTCAAGAGATTTAAGTCTGTTGTAGAGGTCATCAAAAGTGAGCATATCCAATCCATCTTTAGCTTTGAGAGCAATGCTTACTTGCAACCAAGATGGTGGCAAAGATCTTAGGAACTTAGCATTTCAATCCTCATTATCTGGTCTAGCCTTCAGCTGATTGAGTTGACTCAAGATCCTGTGGAACCTGTCATAGCCCTTGTGGATTCCTTCTTCCTCAGATATCTGAAACTCTTGAAACTGCTGTTTCAACATAGATTTCTTCATCCTCCTTGACTCCTCATTCCCACCAAATCCAGCCTTGATTGCCATCCAAATGTCCTTGGCATCTTCCATGAAGTGGAAGTCACCCATGTGGTCGTCTGGTATAGCCTGAAGGAGAATAGTTCTGACTTTATTCTCCCTCTGTACAGCTAGAACTTATTCAGCAGTTTTAGGACCCATGATGGTAATCACCCCATCAGCATCTTTGACGTGTCTCTTCAAGCTGTTACCCTTACGGACAACTTCCCAAAGATTCCAGTCAATATTTGTGATCCAGTTTTGCATTTTCATTGACCACAATTCATACTCCTCTGCATTCTTAAGGTATGGGAATTTGGAATTACTGTTTGTGACTTGCATCAGATTCATCATCTGTTCCAGGCATTGTTTTTGGTTGTTTTTGATTGAGAGGGTGTAAGATTGATGTTTCTTAGTATCACAGAGACTCTCCCGAGGCTCTGATACCACTTGTTGAACCTTAGACCTTGATAGATCTTTGAGCACTCGTGGATCGTTAGTTATGTTAATGTAATCACTAACACACTAAATGAAAATCTCTGCAACTTGTATTCTAAAGCGGAAACAAACACAAGTATAAACAATTGAATACTAAGAATACTTGATCCTCTATGGATCTTTTTAATAATACTGAAAGTGTTTTCTAAAAACGTATCTCTAATCCATAATCGTGTGTTCCCTTTTATAGCCAAGGAACCCTAAACCCTTTCACAAGAAACGTATCTTCTAAAAACTTCAAAAGATATGCATTATCACATCCTAAATAAACTCATGCATATCCTAACTAAATTACATAATACACGGAATATCTATTTCCGCAGAAACTAAATATGCTGAAACTAGTCTTCAGCAGTTACACTGCTTCAGCAGGAACCATCAGCAGTATCTTCAGTAGAATTCTCTATTCAGCAGAATTCCCAACACATTGTAACAGCCAAAGATAGGCCTTTACATCAGTTGGATGTAAATAATGCTTTCCTCCATGGTTATGTTGATGAAGAAATTTACATGAAACCACCAGAGGGTTTGATAGTGCTTTTTGGATGTATCAAATTAATATACAAGGTAGACGTGAGTGGAATTCACGAATCAACCTTTAAGAAAAGGAAGACTTGCGAAAACTCGTGAATACAATATATATATGTGATACCAGGTAAGTGATTACCCGGGTCGTGTCCCAACGAGGTGTGAATGGGCAATATCGTGTAAGATTTGGAGATTAAAATGCTTGTAAGGAATGGTTGAGAGATTATTTGGTATTGTGGAATTACGATAAGTTACAAATAACGTACGAAAAATTAAACAAACGTAACTAAATCATAAACACAAACAAGGTAATAGGAATTAGAACTTAAAATCTACTTAAAATCCTACGGGAATGATAACCGGGTATATGGGAAACCTAAAACGTAATCTAATTTAAAAAACGTAAAAGTCACTTTAATAAAAAAAACGCGAGTCTGCAAAATAAAACGTGAATTTAGAGCTACGTAAATCTTACGGGTGTGAAATTAATTTTCCTACGATTCTAAAGACAAAAGAAATTTTGAGAAAAAGAAAAACATTTTTTTGGTTTTTATATTTTTTATAATAATTTAAAAACTAAAATAATAAAATAAAGGAGTTAAAAATAGTAAAATTATTTAGAAAATTCTAAAAATTTTTGGTAAAAACTATTATACTAAACTTAAACTAAGAAAAATAAAAAGTTAAAAAAGCAGTGCACAATAAGCAGTTAATAAGCAAATCTAAAAACTGAATATGCAATTAAGCAAATAACACTAGTCTTATATTAAATAATTAACTAAAACAAATTATAATAAGAAGCAATCCCAGCACAGTTGGTGGAAGTGTTTGATTTGTGTCTGCTATGAAAACCAAGAGGTCACAGTTTCGAGCCCTGTGACCCACTTTTTGAAAATTATTATTATTTTTTTTATTTATTTTTTTTCCTAAACAAACTCATAAAGCATATGAAGATAAGCAAAAGTAGGAACTACAACAATTATTGAAATGCAATGGTTGAGCAGGATTTAAGCACTCAGAAGCAACAGAAATGATAAAAGCTAATAACAAAGAAGATTAAAACTACTTATTGCATAAAAACTATAAACTGACACAACCAAAATTAATAAGCAATAGAGGGATTAAGAGCCAAGGCTAACTAGAATGGAGATCAAAAAAACTAAGGGGGACAACAATAAGCAGTTGGGGATGAGCAAGCAGTAAAAAGCATGAAACTAATCCTAAAGGGCTGCACTAAAAAACTGACCAGAGGAGGTACTTTGGCAACCTAAATAAGCTGTAAAAAAAATCATAAAAGTAAAATGAAAATACAAGCAGGAAGATAAGCTGCCAAATAAGCTAGAAACAGATTTTTAGAGCTAAATGACAAATAACGAACAAACTAAAAATGCCGCGATGAGGGCGGTTGGGACAGTTGCAAGCCTAAGGACTGTTTTGCAGGCCATAAGTTACCAATGAAAATGTCTTCCAAAGTCAAGGTACGAGCTAGTTAACTAAAGTTCTAACTACTATTAACGAGTAAGACCAAAATCTAATGCTAAATCCTATTCCTACCTATCTAATAGTGGAGCAAAATAAACAGGTTACAAACTCCTACCAATAAGCTAAAGCAATGGATCTTATAACGTGCAACCTGATGTTGGAGGGCTCGGGCATGAATATCAAAGCTACTTAATTTGATCAATAATGCTACAAAAACTAAGATATGCCAAGAATATGAAACCCAAACTTAAAAAACTATAAATAAAACCAAAACTCAAGGCTAAGTCTAACCTACTTATGACGGAATTAAAGATCAAAAGGGCTTGTTTGGGTTGACTGCGCTGCTGATGCAGCAGGGTGGAAAAAGGAAAAGGGTAAGATGCTGGTATAGGGAAATCAATTACCAGGTTTCCTACATTTGTAACTACTTAGGTTAAGCAAATTTGAGGCAAAGTGATCCTATAATAGGGCCTAAATTGGCAATTCCAAACACCCCTTAAGGTAATCTGTTATACTACTGAATACCACGATAAACTACAAATTGAAAAGACATATGACCACTGAATCAACTCCTAAACTACGATTTCTCAAAACTAAATATTATTAATCAATCATCAGAAGCACAAAACTAATAGCATAAGGATTATGATGAAGCAGTAGAGAAAGAAAAAAAACACTTGGAAATATTTTTTGATTAATTAAAAAAAATATTACAAAACTTGAATGAAGAACATAGAACTATATTAATTAATCTACTCCTAAAACCTAATTTTTAAGACTAACTGCCCAAATGAGTTACAATCATCTTCTTTTTATACTAAGACTACTAGGGTTTCTTCTCTTGTTTTTCTTGGGAGCAAATCCCATCCGTTCAATTGTCATAGATGTATCTCAGCCCTTGATTGTGGATTTGGCGCCCAAACTCGTACATAGATTGCCAGCGTGTCTATAGTGGGTAGGTGGTATCTTGTGAATTCTTGGAGGAGGGGATATGGGGGGAGGTGAAGGAGATGCTTTTAAGGGAGTGGTGGCGTGTAGCAGTGGTGGAGTTTGGGTGGTGGTGCTGTACTGATGGACAAAACGAGGGAGGTTGAAGAAAAGGGGGTATTGTGGTTTGACTAGGTAAAAAAAAGAGGTAATACGTTTTAATAAAACGTAACATGGGTTTTGGGTGGGTTTTTTAAATGTGGGGAGTTGTGGGTTGGAAGTAATTGGGCCTAGGAAGGTTTTGGGTGGACTGGGGGTGATTTGTTATTAGAATTTAGATTAATGGGATTAATGAAGTAGTAATTTTGGTCCGTTTGGTTTAGATAATAAACAAACCCAAGGACTAAATTTGTACAATATGAATTCTTGAAGGACCTGATTTGCCAAAGTTCCAAAGATATCCAAGGGACTAAACCTGCCATGTTTCAATCATATAAGAACAAGAATTGTAATTTTCCATTTTTTGGACCCTCAGGGACTAAAATTGCCAATTTGCCAAAGTACGAGGACCAAATGTGTAATTTTCCAAAAGTTTTCACCCAAAGATCATTTGTGATTCATTTTGACTTTTAAAGAGCAAGGGTTTACTTATCTTTGAAATAAATGTTTAGGGACTAGTTTTGTAAAACTTAGAAAGTTGGGGGATTGAAATTGCCAAATATACAAACTTTGTTTGTATTTCATTTATTTTCAATCATTTTGCATCTGAAACATATAAAACACGATCTTTGGGATATTTTCAATATTTTGATGCATTCTTGAGTATTTTCTCGTGTTTTGGCAGTTAAAATACGGTAAAAATGATGAGTATTTACACACTCATCAGGGTTACATAAAAGCATTGCCAGGACAAGTTTGCAAGCTTAATAAATCACTATATGGACTAAAGCAGGCTTCAAGATAATGGAACCAATAATTGTCTAAGTTTCTCATTTCTTTGGGTTTCATTCAATCAAAACATGATTATTCTTTGTTTGTGAAAACTGTTGGTGATACATTCCCAGCTGCTTTAGTTTATGTTGATGACATTTTAGTCACTGGTAACTTAGAAACTGAAATTCGAGCTGTTAAGAAAGCTTTGGATGATAAATTCACAATCAAAGATCTAGGGCTTGCAAGATATATTTTGGGTATTGAGTTGTGCAGAACACCTACTGGTACCTATTTGCGCCAGAGAAAATATATTTTAGATTTGCTTCAGGATGCAGGGTTAACAGCAGGCAAACCAACTACTTTTCCTCTTCCTCAGAACTTGAAACTTTCTCTTGATAATGGTGATCCTTTGAAGACACCAGATTCTTATAGAAGACTTGTGGGAAGGTTGATTTATTTGTCAATGACCAGGTCTGACATATCATATGCAGTACAACATTTGAGTCAGTTTATCTCAGCTCCAAAAGAACCACATATGCAGGCTACTATACATCTTTTGAGTTATTTGAAAGGCACCATCTCAAAAGGTTTGTTCTATCCAGTGCAACCTCAGCACAAGGTTGCAGGGTTCTCTGATGCAGATTGGGCCTCTTGTTTAATGACAAGGAAGTCTGTGACAGGTTATTGCATCTTCTTGGGTCATGCTTTAGTTTCATGGAAGACAAAAAAGCAGGCAACAGTTTCAAGATCATCAACAGAGGCAGAGTATAGAAGCATGGCCACAACAACTTGTGAATTAGTTTGGCTCACTTATCTGTTGAAAGATCTTCATATACATGTTCAAGTTCCTATAACTCTTTTCTGTGACAACAAGGCAGCTCAACAAATTGCAGCAAATCCTTGTTTTCATGAGAGAACTAAACACCTGGACATAGATTGTCACTTTACCAGAGATAAGGTTCAGGATGGTTTTCTTCAAACTGCATACATTCCCACACATTTACAACTGGCAGATCTCATGACAAAAGCATTGGGTCAACAACAACATTCATTTTTGAGTTCCAAGTTGGGTTTCACAGAAGTTCCAACTTAAGGGGAGGCTATAGAAAGAATAAAGTTCATTTTTTTTCATGTATTGTAAAGTAAAGGGTAGAAAATGTAACATTGTTACTCATACACTTATACGATTTCTCTCTGGAGAAAACCCTAACAACCTTAAACTCGATCGATTCATCTAATTCCACCAAATCTCTTTGATTCCCTGCATAATCCCGTGATTTAACAGTCTTATCTATTGCTTATTGTTGAATTTATGCTTAGCATCTTACGGATTTGGTGATTTTCTTGTAATCGCATACTTAGGGTTTCATTCTTATCGTTTTTTTTATAAATCGACTTTAGGGTTCTTCCAATCCTTAGTCGGTTCTGATCCTATATTCTATCCATTGAATCATTAACCTTTATTGATTGGATCATGGATGCTGGTTAGTTTTCTTGGGGCATCACGTTAAACCCTAAGCGATTAGGGTTTTTTTCTTTTTTTTTTTTTTTTTTTTTTTTTTTTTTTTTTCTGAATTGGTTTAGCTTGCTGTTGGTTACATTGGTTCTGTTACGCTTTGATTTGTTTAATTGGTGGTGAGAGATGAATAAGGGTTTCTTGAGTCCTAAGAGTGTGAGTAAGGAATCGGTTGTTAAGAAGAATTTTCCTGATGTGACGAGTTCTAGTTTGAATTTGGATGATGCAAATGATTGTTCTATGAATGGTACTCAGAAAGTGGAGCCGATTCCACTTACGAAAGATACATCACTTGGTGACGACTTGGAGCGGGTTACTAGTGCTGATTCTGTGAAACACTTGATTGATAATGCGTATTAGAATTTTGATGATGCCATGAATAAAATCCAAAGTGAGATTGGAGCTAATGTGTCACACCCCCAAAATCGGATCCAGCGGAAAGCGTACATGTAGCTGGGGTGTAACTCAATTGGTATTACAACACAAGTTCAAAAATGGTTTTCACTTCAATCATTTAGAATAAAAATCATTTAACCAAAAGTCTTGAATTTACATCGTTAAAGTAGTGCGGAAGTAGGCCCGTAAAATAATTTAAAACGGTCCCCAAGTGAATATCAGAGTCTTCTATGACCATGCCATGCCCTGCCAAAACCTCCAGTAGCGTGCCATTGCTTAAAACCTGAAAATACATGCTAAAGAATGTCAACACGAGGTTGGTGAGTTCATAAGTTTGTATTAAAACAATAGTGTTGTAAGTACAATAGAGAGTTTTGTGACCATTGTGTAACTTACAATGTCATAAAAATAAAGTTTACCTTACAGTAAAATCAGGATTGTGGACCATGAGTAGAGTGTGTGATCATTACAACAAATATAATATCACATAGAAAAATAGTCTATTACGCTAGCGCTAAGTTCATGCAACCGAAGCTATAACAGTGTGCATGCTCTAGAAGCATGTTAAATATAAAGGCCCGACAAGTGTTTATCCCGTTACACTTGTAATTCGACATGTTATACGCTCGCGTTTGCCTATCCGGTCAAACCGAACGGGGGAGTCACAACCAATAGATCTATTTATAACATTCGCGCTTCCCAGCAGGAATTGACGGTTCATGAGTTTGGGCATAGTGGGATTCAAGGGCTTAGGCTAATCCGCATAATAGTTTAGATAAAACATAAGTTTCAGTATGGTCCATAAAAGTGTTTGCATAAAAGCAATAGTTCATAAAGTGTGTTGCATAAAAGCAAGAGTTCATAAAGTGTGTTGCATAAAAGCAAGAGTTCATAAAGTGTGTTGCATGTTTATCAAGCATTTGTGTATGTGAGGAAATAATCAAGTATGCAACTGATATACACATAGGTGCATTTAAATAATCAATCAAGCCTTTAAAGAAACACTAGTGTTTAAGTAAAAAATTGCGCATTCAAGCATTGAGTTTAGTCAAAAACGAGCATGTATTCTCCCCCAAAACAGTTATAAAAACAGGTAAAAGTAGGGGGTATGAACTCACCTGGTGCGATAGCTATGATGACAAAAGTGGATACACTGAAATGAGGCACGATCTCTAATCGCAACCTAATATGAATGATAGTTTCTAATGTAAGAAACGAAATGATGCTACACATGCAAGTACGTATGTTATCGATACCACTCGTTAGTTTTGGAAATAACGCTTATCGTCGAAAAATACATTTTTGACGTCTCGTTAAGTTAATAACCACTTTTCATGTAATTGCGTTGAAAAGGTACTCCACGATCCTCGTTTGGTGTTTTATCGGTAAATATAAGGTTTTCGTCGCAAAAATAACATTTTCATTACTTGACAATATGCCCAAAATGGCCTCGCAAAACTAGTCGCGAAATATTGTACGTTAAGTGTTAATGGTCAAGCTCGGCATTTTTGAAAACCTTGTAACAATATCTTGAAGTCGTTTCATTTAACTTTTGGCTATACGGGTCTTGATCGATGAGAAAATCGACTCTCATTGTTGTTACTTGAAAGTATTATGTTCAACACTTAGGAAATTTCATTATAGTAAAAGCTGTCAAAATATAAAGTTTATCGGGTATATAGATGAGGTCGTAGTTTATTCGTTATAAGTCCAATGCTCAAACGGCCAATTGATTTGAAAAGCTTGCTGGGAGATCTTGATTTCATAAAACTACGGCTCGGACTCAAACCGATCCGATCATAAAGAAAAATAGCCGAGAAAGTGGTGTCTTGCAAAGACAGTTTTGCGGCATAAATAATAATAGAAAAGCTGATGGAAATATATATATATCGTCGGATTTCAAATACTCGTATCTTTTTCGTTATAAGCCCGTTTTCTATGTTCTTTATATCCCCGCGAAGGTAATCAAGTATACTTTAGGTTTCTCAAGGTCTCGGCTAGTATAGATATCATTAAATCTCAGTTTTCCTAGATAGAAAAATCGGGACAGATTCATATTTCAGAAAATATAGTTTTTGTCGTAAATCTTGAAAATAACATATCTTTTTCGTCGTAACTCGGATTTTATCCCCGTTTTCGGCTATAGTTTCGTCTCGGAATGTATTTTCTAAATATTTGGTCCAAAGTTACACCCTAGACCCTGAGTTTCCCACATTTTACAGAAATGAACAGCAGCTTTGAAAGTTTGTCAAAATCAATTTTTCTAGTTCAAGGGTTGTTCAAAGCTTAACCAATCAACTTCAAATCAACTCCACAAGTACCCAATCCTACCATACACCTTCTTAGGGTGTCATGGGTCCTAAACATCACCAAAAATGGTGGATCTCATGAGATTACTAGTGAAATTTATAGATCTTGTGTTTATAAAAACAAAATGAGTAATAAGTGGTATGGATCTTACATACTTGCATGTTTTACCAATATATCTTGAAAATACATAAAAATATAAAGTAAATGAAAGTATGAAAATATCAAAAGTGTTTTTGAAGCTTACTTGAAATATTGGAGTGATTTGAGGAGAAAATGATTAATAATCTAGGGTTTTTACTACAAAACCCCAACTAGATCATAACTAGGACTTGATTTAGCACTTAGATCTTGAAAGTTTGTAGTTTCTTCTTGGTTCTTGATGGTGATCGAAAATGGTAGAGATGAGGAAGGGATGAGAGCAAATTTTGTTAGTGTTTTGATGTGTTAAATGAGAAGTGTGGTGGGAAGGAGTATATATATATGGTCTAGCATTAATGGTGGTCAAAAAGTTGGTCCAAGGGGGGGACATATGGGTGGCAAAAGGAGGGAAACAAGGTGTAAAAAGGGGAGGCTTGTTGGTGGCTCATTAATTGAGCTTGTCCCCAAAGTGTAAGTATTAGTTGGTTTTGTGTATTAGGTGTTATTGGGTACCGAGTTAACTAAAAATAAATGTTACCGAGGTGAAATAAAATACGACGAAGTTGTAAAAGTTGTAAAATATTATTCCTTGCAAGAATCGAGTGTTAGAATAATTATCGTGTTGAAATTTCGCAAACCGACGGAGTTATAAGCTCCGACCGTAAAATATAATAATTGTTTAGAAAACACCGGGTAAAATAATAATATAATTTTTATATTATTATTATGAGTATGTAAATATGTTAGGATCATAGTCGGGAGTATTGGGTATACGTTAATAGTAAAACTGAGTGGTATCATTAATTACAAATTAAGCATACGTATATAGAAATAATGCATATCCGTGTAGGTTCTCAAGTGATGATGATAATGTGTAGACTACTCCAGTCTATATGAAATGTCATTAATGAATGATGCATGAATTCGCAGCCAAACCTAACTGGTTACGCGAATTTGAAGACTCGTAAACTCAGTTTACGAAAAGACGAACGATGATCATGAATAGTGATTTCCCTTCGGGAATGAATAGTGTCACATGAATAGTAAATTTTCTAAACGCTTCTCGGAATCACAAACTGACTCCGAAAATGATGAATAGTAAAATGATGAATAGTGATCAGTGAATAGTAATCGATGAATAGTGAATAAGAGAAATGTCCCGAAAATGCGGGTTGTTACAGTCTCACCCCCTTAAAAGGAACTTCGTCCCGAAGTTCAGTTTGTGTTAGCCTCTTAAGTTGTATTGTTGGAAAGGTGATGATTCTTATCGTGTAAGCTCTTGAGCTCTAACAAGGTTCAAGTCTGACGGCCACCAGGCCTACTCTGTCAGAAATGTTGAATGGTCCAGTGTATATCGGGTTCATGAATGCTTACTGGACTAGAGAGTTGGGCTTTTCCCAATTTCAATCCGTCAATGGATGTTGGCACTTCGGCCATAGAGTGCTTCAAATGGTGTAGTCTCTACACTCGTGTGGTAACTAAGGTTGCAACTGAATTTGATTTATGGCAAATGGTTAGTCCAACCATTTCTAGTGTCAATCACACCCGATTTGGGCATATCTCCCTATGTTTGAATCTACCTCAAATTCTGACCATTGGTCTGAAGATAATAGGTGGTGTGGTTCAAAAGGAATCTTAATGAAATCGCTAGGAGTTCGAGGTGAATCAAATTCCTCTATTAGGAATAATTGAAATGGGTATCCTGAATCTTGTGGAAAAACTTACAAGGTTAAGTCCGTCAAAGGGTGTTGTTGAAAATAATAGATTAGGATAAGGTTCCGATCCTCCACATGATGTCATGAATTGAGTCTCTCTCCACCTACGATGCTTAGTCTCCATTACTAAGATTTTCCCCAAGTGCTATGCCATCAAATCACAAAATTCTTAATGTATAAGTGAGGTAATATAGTGATTGGTTTTCAAGGTTTGTTTTGAGATTGAGTGTTTTGTTCATAGACCTTCCCTGAGTAAATAAATTTACAACTTCAAGAAAACGGCTTTCCAAGTAACATTTTTCTCGATATTTCAAAATTTAGTAGTTATGCAAGATAAGACTATTTTCAACATAAAGTGGATAGTATGGTTTATCAAAGATTGATGTTAAAATTTCCTAACATTCAATAGTTTTGTGAAAGGTTAACCAAAAGGAATTTGCTTGTCAAAATAAGTGCCTCAGAAAAGTATTTCTTACAAGATATATGTTTTGTATAATGGTAGTTTGGAGAAAAATCCATTTAAAAGTAAAAGTATTAAGAGGATAAAATAGTCGGGTAGGTATGTCTGCACAAATGCATAGATGTCTAACATGTTTAAATAATGTCTATTGGTGAGGATATGTTCAATTGAACGTTCTATAGTCTTGGTTAAGAGGTTGGATTTATCTCTATGGTGTTGCTTAGTGAGCATTCACATCAAAACAAATCTTGTAATTCAATCAAGCCAATACTTTCCAGATGGTGGAATTGTGGCAATCAGGCCAGTGATAGTGGTTCGTATGGTTTTGTGGTATCCTGAGATTTCTGTTGAGTTTTGAATGGTTTCAATGTACCGAGGGATCCTCCTTATAGATGGTATGGAATGTCTTTCCTAGGGAGGTCTTTGATAATATCCACTTATCAATATAGGGAGTAGTGAGGGATGAGTGACATCGGAGTCTATAGGGTGTTAGCTAATTCCTTATATATGGGGATGAGGAAAGGAAATGATAGTGAGGGTGAGAAGGGAAAAGATTGTGACAACTGCGACAAAATGAGATTGTGATAAAAGAAAATAATGTGATATAAGTGTATCGTGCATAGACGTAAATGTCCATGAGATGAAATGACCAGTTGGCGTGCTTCCAATCGGTGGTTAACGAAATGATGAAAAGTATGGATGTTCCATCAACGAGGGTATACACGTACCTGAATGAAACATTTGGAAATTGAGTAGAGGATTCAATCCAGACAAAGTCTTATTATAACCATTCTCAGTGTTGCAAAATTCATTTCTGAGTCAGACATAGGTGGTCAACCTATATCTCACTATCCCGGGTTGAATATAGATGACCAGTCTATATTCCACCGAGGTTCCATGAATTTTGAAATACTCAGCTCAGTTATACTAAGACTATGTCCTTCCCAAATACCAAGACGTTCTGAACGACAAAAGCAAGTGACCAAACTCGAGGTCAAATTATGAAGCTATGCAAGGAAAAGCATAATGTGGTGACATATACGATACATGAACATGCGTATATGAAAGACGATTATAGTAATCAACTATAATAAATGCATATAATATATCAGATAATGAGATACAAATCTCATCCTCTATGTCAGCAACTAACCACAAATGAGGCTTCAGCTTGGCAGGCAGGCACGTGGCGGTCATAGGGTTAAGTTTTCTTAAAAGTAGCTATAGTCTAGGTTTTAAAAACACTTAGTTCGCTATAGCCAAAGCTCTGATACCAATCTGTCACACCCCCAAAATCGGATCCAGCGGAAGCGTACATGTAGCTGGGGTGTAACTCAATTGGTATTACAACACAAGTTCAAAAATGGTTTTCACTTCAATCATTTAGAATAAAAATCATTTAACCAAAAGTCTTGAATTTACATCGTTAAAGTAGTGCGGAAGTAGGCCCGTAAAATAATTTAAAACGGTCCCCAAGTGAATATCAGAGTCTTCTATGACCATGCCATGCCCTGCCAAAACCTCCAGTAGCGTGCCATTGCTTAAAACCTGAAAATACATGCTAAAGAGTGTCAACACGAGGTTGGTGAGTTCATAAGTTTATATTAAAACAATAGTGTTGTGAGTACAATAGAGAGTTTTGTGACCATTGTGTAACTTACAATGTCATAAAAATAAAGTTTACCTTACAGTAAAATCAGGATTGTGGACCATGAGTAGAGTGTGTGATCATTACAACAAATATAATATCACATAGAAAAATAGTCTATTACGCTAGCGCTAAGTTCATGCAACCGAAGCTATAACAGTGTGCATGCTCTAGAAGCATGTTAAATATAAAGGCCCGACAAGTGTTTATCCCGTTACACTTGTAATTCGACATGTTATACGCTCGCGTTTGCCTATCCGGTCAAACCGAACGGGGGAGTCACCACCAATAGATCTATTTATAACATTCGCGCTTCCCAGCAGGAATTGACGGTTCATGAGTTTGGGCATAGTGGGATTCAAGGGCTTAGGCTAATCCGCGTAATAGTTTAGATAAAACATAAGTTTCAGTATGGTCCATAAAAGTGTTTGCATAAAAGCAATAGTTCATAAAGTGTGTTGCATAAAAGCAAGAGTTCATAAAGTGTGTTGCATAAAAGCAAGAGTTCATAAAGTGTGTTGCATAAAAGCAAGAGTTCATAAAGTGTGTTGCATAAAAGCAAGAGTTCATAAAGATAAAAGCAAGAGTTCATAAAGTGTGTTGCATAAAAGCAAGAGTTCATAAAGTGTGTTGCATGTTTATCAAGCATTTGTGTATGTGAGGAAATAATCAAGTATGCAACTGATATACACATAGGTGCATTTAAATAATCAATCAAGCCTTTAAAGAAACACTAGTGTTTAAGTAAACAATTGCGCATTCAAGCATTGAGTTTAGTCAAAAACGAGCATGTATTCTCCCCCAAAACAGTTATAAAAACAGGTAAAAGTAGGGGGTATGAACTCACCTGGTGCGATAGCTATGCTGACAAAAGTGGATACACTGAAATGAGGCACGATCTCTAATCGCAACCTAATATGAATGATAGTTTCTAATGTAAGAAACGAAATGATGCTACACATGCAAGTATGTATGTTATCGATACCACTCGTTAGTTTTGGAAATAACGCTTATCGTCGAAAAATACATTTTTGACGTCTCGTTAAGTTAATAACCACTTTTCATGTAATTGCGTTGAAAAGGTACTCCACGATCCTCGTTTGGTGTTTTATCGGTAAATATAAGGTTTTCGTCGCAAAAATAACATTTTCATTACTTGACAATATGCCCAAAATGGCCTCGCAAAACTAGTCGCGAAATATTGTACGTTAAGTGTTAATGGTCAAGCTCGGCGTTTTTGAAAACCTTGTAACAATATCTTGAAGTCGTTTCATTTAACTTTTGGCTATACGGGTCTTGATCGATGAGAAAATCGACTCTCATTGTTGTTACTTGAAAGTATTATGTTCAACACTTAGGAAATTTCATTATAGTAAAAGCTGTCAAAATATAAAGTTTATCGGGTATATAGATGAGGTCGTAGTTTATTCGTTATAAGTCCAATGCTCAAACGGCCAATTGATTTGAAAAGCTTGCTGGGAGATCTTGATTTCATAAAACTGCGGCTCGGACTCAAACCGATCCGATCATAAAGAAAAATGGCCGAGAAAGTGGTGTCTTGCAAAGACAGTTTTGCGGCATAAATAATAATAGAAAAGCTGATGGAAATATATATATATCGTCGGATTTCAAATACTCGTATCTTTTTCGTTATAAGCCCGTTTTCTATATTCTTTATATCCCCGCGAAGGTAATCAAGTATACTTTAGGTTTCTCAAGGTCTCGGCTAGTATAGATATCATTAAATCTCAGTTTTCCTAGATAGAAAAATCGGGACAGATTCATATTTCAGAAAATATAGTTTTTGTCGTAAATCTTGAAAATAACATATCTTTTTCGTCGTAACTCGGATTTTATCCCCGTTTTTGGCCATAGTTTCGTCTCGGAATGTATTTTCTAAATATTTGGTCCAAAGTTACACCCTAGACCCTGAGTTTCCCACGTTTTACAGAAATGAACAGCAGCTTTGAAAGTTTGTCAAAATCAACTTTTCTAGTTCAAGGGTTGTTCAAAGCTTAACCAATCTACTTCAAATCAACTCCACAAGTACCCAATCCTACCATACACCTTTTTAGGGTGTCATGGGTCCTAAACATCACCAAAAATGGTGGATCTCATGAGATTACTAGTGAAATTTATAGATCTAGTGTTTATAAAAACAAAATGAGTAATAAGTGGTATAGATCTTACATACTTGCATGTTTTACCAATATATCTTGAAAATACATAAAAATATAAAGTAAATGAAAGTATGGAAAGATCAAAAGTGTTTTTGAAGCTTACTTGAAATATTGGAGTGATTTGAGGAGAAAATGATTAATAATCTTGGGTTTTTACCACAAAACCCCAACTAGATCATAACTAGGACTTGATTTAGCACTTAGATCTTGAAAGTTTGTAGTTTCTTCTTGGTTCTTGATGGTGATCGAAAATGGTAGAGATGAGGAAGGGATGAGAGCAAATTTTGCTAGTGTTTTGATGTGTTAAATGAGAAGTGTGGTGGGAAGGAGTATATATATATGGTCTAGCATTAATGGTGGTCAAAAAGTTGGTCCAAGGGGGGGACATATGGGTGGCAAAAGGAGGGAAACAAGGAGTAAAAAGGGGAGGCTTGTTGGTGGCTCATTAATTGAGCTTGTCCCCAAAGTGTAAGTATTAGTTGGTTTTGTGTATTAGGTGTTATCTGGTACCGAGTTAACTAAAAATAAATGTTACCGAGGTGAAATAAAATACGACGAAGTTGTAAAAGTTGTAAAATATTATTCCTTGCAAGAATCGAGTGTTAGAATAATTATCGTGTTGAAATTTCGTAAACCGACGGAGTTATAAGCTCCGACCGTAAAATATAATAATTGTTTAGAAAACACCGGGTAAAATAATAATATAATTTTTATATTATTATTATGAGTATGTAAATATGTTAGGATCATAGTCGGGAGTATTGGGTATACGTTAATAGTAAAACTGAGTGGTATCATTAATTACAAATTAAGCATACGTATATAGAAATAATGCATATCCGTGTAGGTTCTCAAGTGATGATGATAATGTGTAGACTACTCCAGTCTATATGAAATGTCATTAATGAATGATGCATGAATTCGCAGCCAAACCTAACTGGTTACGCGAATTTGAAGACTCGTAAACTCAGTTTACGAAAAGACGAACGATGATCATGAACAGTGATTTCCCTTTGGGAATGAATAGTGTCACATGAATAGTAAATTTTCTAAACGCTTCTCGGAATCACAAACTGACTCCAAAAATGATGAATAGTGATCGGTGAATAGTAATCGATGAATAGTAATTGATGAATAGTGAATAAGAGAAATGTCCCGAAAATGCGGGTTGTTACATAATGAAGTTAATATTACTAGTACTCGTCCTTCGCTTGGGATAAATGTGAATATGAATATGAGTGTTACTTCTGGTCCTAATGCTCACAAGGTTGATACTACTAATGGTACGGGAGTGAAGTTGGTTTCTTACTCGGGTGCTACTTCTAATGAACCTTTGAAACATGTTTCAAACTTTCGTAGGTTGGAATGTAGCAAGAAGAAGGCTGATGTTGATCTATCAGTCCCAATGAATGTAGTACAAGAGGTTAACATGAGGTTCGAGAATACTCTCTACGGATACTTCCTTGGTCAACGCCTTGCTTTTCCTGTTGTTGATTATTATGTTTGCAATGCGTGGGCTAAGTATGGTTTACAAAAGGTTATGATGAATGCTAAGGGTTTCTTTTTCTTCAAGTTTACTTCGAAGAAAGGTGTCGATGATGTCATTGATAATGGTCCTTGGTTGATTCGTAATGTCCCTATTATCCTTAAACCATGGACATTGAACACCAACTTGCTTAAAGAGGATTTGACTAACATTCCGGTGTGGGTTAAATTCCATGATATTCCTTTAGCTATGTTCTTTGATGACGGGCTTAGCCTTCTTGTTACAGTGATTGGGACGCCCAAAAGGTTAGATGCCTTTACTAGTCAAATGTGCAAGGAATCTTGGGGCCGGAGTAGCTTTGCTAGGTGTATGATTGAAGTAAAGTCGGATGAGGTACTAAAGGATAGTCTCACTGTTGAGATTCCTATACTTGATGGTACGGGTTGGACTATTGAAAAGATCCGGGTAGAATATGAGTGGAAACCGCCTCGCTGTGATAAATGTAAGGTATTTGGACATACTTTGGTTGAGTGCCCTAAGGTTGTCATACCGAATGCTCAACCTACCATGAATGCAAGTGATGGGTTCCAGCCTCCTAACAATAAGAAGAAGGGAAAGCAAGTTGGTTCGAATCCGGGTCGAGGAGGTTTTACCAAACCTGTGGTGGGTAAGCATTTTGAATATCAGCCCAAAAAGACTCTTCCTGAACCAAAGAAAGCTAATGTCAGTAAGAAGAAGGCTTCTGATGTGGCTAGTACGAGTGGAACCAAGATCACTACTTCTAATCAGTTTGATGCTCTTAATATGGATGATACAGATGGTTTTGGTATTCCTAAGGTTGTTACTAACAAGGATGTGGATGCTGGCAGTACAATGGAAGTTAATAAGGATGAGTCGGTTAAGACTGGTACTACATCACAAGTCCCTCTTGTGAGTGATATGCAAGAACCGCTTGTGAGTGATTCTATGGGAACAATGGAAGTTGGTTCTACTCCTATTGTTGAGAAAATTAGTAAGCTTGAAAAGCTTCTGATCGATGGGAAAGCTACTCTTGTGGATGATGCTGGTCATCCTATTCCATCTACCTCTGTCACTAAGAGGGCTAACCCATTTTCAAAGGTGTGTGAGGTTGTGGTTTCTGATAGTGATGAGGATGAGGTTCTTAACACGTTCGATGAATCAGCAAATCTTTTTGGTGGTGGTCATGAGCGTGAAGATGAGTATGACTATGATGATTATTCGAAGCAAATTTATGATCTTCCAGGGGAATTGGATGCTCTTAATGCCATTTATGGTTTTAATCTCCAAGGTCGTAGGAAGTAGTTTATCTTTTGTCAGAGTCACTACTATCATGTGAGTAATGGTTTGTTTTCTTGTTTTGAAAATAGGAAGTATTTTGTTATGTAAGCTTTTCGCCTATGTAACCGGCTGAGATATAGGATTCACCCATATCCGTTGTACTTAAACGTTTTTTTGGGGTAATATATTTACCGGGTCGTTGACCTTTTACCAAAAAAAAAATGTAACATTGTTAATAGTTAGTTAGATAGCTGTTAGTCCAGTGACGGAGCCAGGATTGTTCAGTCGGGTAGGCCAAAATAAAAAAACTTGAAAAAAATATAAAAAAAAAACAATAAAATTTAAAAAGTCATACAACAATGTATTTAAATGGAATATGTATATTATTTTAGGTGGGCTATTGACATTTTTATGTAAAAGTTACACTCCATTATATCCATAATACTACTATACTAGTATTTATAAAAACATTGGGGATGGCCTTGGCCAATCCAAGTGACAATGTGGCTCCATCAATGTGTTAGTCATCTTTTCCCTCTAAACTTGTATAAAAGGAGATGATTACTCCTCATTTCAGTTAATGCAATAACATCATTTTCTCTCCCAAATTACTTAATTTTGCTTCCGCTCACTTAATTTGACATGTCCGATGCCAAGCTTTGTGCTAGCAGCTTAGCAGTTACTGATGTTTTAACTTAAATTATGCATGTTTATGCTGGTTCGGTGTAATATGTCGTTTTTGTAATGATCTTTAAGTAATTAATGTGTTCTTGGGTTTATGATTACACTACTTATGAAGATATATATTTTCTACTCTAAAGTGACGTGCTTACTCTGTCGATCACTTTATTTTCTTGCCAACATGAAACATAACGTTAATATTGTGGAACATTGTAGATACTTTGCCAATCACTTTATTTTCTTGAGATACAACATGCATGGATCAAGTTATGTGATTTTTGAGTAATTAGAATCTTGCAAACATGACCGGTCAAGTTATGTCACAATTAAACTAGTTGTTATCATAATTTGGGAAAAATTGAGTTAACAAAATATTGATGCGTACAAATTAACTCTTAACCATTTTATAGTGCATACATGATAGGATATCGATGTGCACAATGGTATTGAAATGAAATAGATGCCAACTAGAGATGCCTATAGTGCTCAGTACAGAGCAATAATAACACGTTATTTGCATGTAATTTCTCAGGTCACCTCATCACACTCTCAATAACACCAATAACTAAAATACCTCAGAAAAAACCATTAATATGTTATTGGTAGTTATTGGTACCACGTACTCGCGTGTCCCATTTTGTTTTTCCTTTTTATTTTATTAAAACAAACACATTTTATTAGACTAGAATTAAAATTACAATTTGTAAAATAAAATACGACACTTAATAAACATTACACGAAAAGAAAAATATAACGTCCTATTTTGTTTTTTTGAATACATCCATCTAACTTTAGCATTAATGTTATCTTGTATTGTTTCCGCCATTTCAAATAAAACATCACGCATCACCTAATCTTTCCAAGCTCCTCTTAAAAGTGTAAATCAAAGCAAGTTTTTCTTGCGGAATATTTTGCATTCCGCGTGCTTTCCTCAGATAATCTTTAGCTTTTTGTGTGTTGCTAAGCTGCACAGCTAATTAGTCGATAATCGCTTCCTTACGAATGGTATCTCATCAATTAGTTTCTGAACATCAGCTTTGATTTTATCGACGGTTTATGTGAAAGTGAATGAGTCATAATATTTTTGGTATAAAAAAGTGTATGAAAATATATATGAAAGTGTATATAAATTATGATTTGGTTAGAATGTATTAAAAATAGATGTTAAAAGTGAGTATGTATAATGAAAGGGGGGGGGGGGGGGGGGGGGGGGGTGGTTTGAAAAAAGGTCGAACGGCATATATGGCTGTAACGGCTTAAAGCCGAATGGCGGGACGAACGGTACAGGACGGCTCGCCGTTTGTGCGTTATCAGTGCAAATGATGGACGGAAAAAGTGGTGTACCGGTCTCTCTAATGCTATGACAACAACCCATATATGATATATCAAATACAAGATAATTGTAGTACAAGAGGAAACAAATACAAGATCTAACATACACAAATAAGTGAAGCCAATAAATAATACTCCGTAATTAAACATACTAAATATAGAAATTGACGTTGTAAGTATGTAACCCATCTTCAGAAGTACTCCGGAGCAGACTAGTAAAACACCAAAATAAAGATAGATGCGCCACCTGATCGACTTAAAAGGAAATTGTTATCAATCAACGGAGTTTCACAGCACATTTGTTGGCATCTTCATAAACAAGGTGGTATATCTCATTAGGAAGATTTTCGATTTCCCTATACTTCACTTTATTCTCTATGGCAACATCGGCCAGCTTATCAGCACATTTGTTGGCACCTTTTCTAACATGGTTGAATTTTATGTTGTTCTTCTCAACTAGCCGCCTACACTTCTCGATGATGTCGACCCAAATATCTTTGACGATTTGACTTTTGCTACATTCTTTGTACGGTTGAATGAGCCACAAATAAGCAGGTTCACTGTCGGTTTCAAGAATAGCTTCTTTGTAGTGATGTTTATCCAAAAACTCCAAGCCTTTCAGAATTCCATGAAACTCAGCAGTTAGACTATCAGTCACACCAATGTACCCGGTAAAACCTCCACGCCATTTGCCATTATGATCTCGAAGAATTCCCCCATACCCACTGGGACCACGATCAACAGAATCTCCATCCCAATCCACAGACGTACTATTGTAAACTTCGTCGGGACGACATGTACCATCGGTGTTCAATTTTAAACGACCGTGAGGTGGAGGAGACCAAGTGGCATCTATTGTTTGAGACAATCCTTCAGGCTCGTAAGAGGGTTCAGCTATCATCTTCATCTTCATTGGACCTTCGTTTTCTTGGGTATCCGTGTTGTCGGAAAGCATTCTGGAGATACCCCAAGCAGCTACGCCTACGCCTGCGCCAACAGCGGCAATTTTAGCGGCTGCCCCGACCACAGTACTGGGCTTTTTCTTGCGTTCCTCTTCCTCTTGGGTATCTTTGTTGTCGGAAAGCATCCATGCAGTTACGCCCACAGCGGCAATTGTAGCGGCTGCCCCGACCATAGTACTGGACTTTTGCTTGCGTTCCTCTTCCTCTTGGTTAGTCCCATTAGTTCTAGAGGTGCTTTCGGCAGCACCCATGGTTATGTTTCTTAAATTTTTGGGCTAAAAGTTACAAATTGTGTGTTAAAAGAAGGTGGCTTTGAAACCAGGAATAATCTGGCCTATATATATTGGTATAGAACTAGAGTACCGACCATTGATACGCATAAATTATTTTCTAATTCCACTCCACACTTTTCTTTCCCACCAAGTCTTTCTAAATTACCACCGAGTAAATTGTAAAAGTCGTCCTTATGGTTTGGTCAAAATGCTTGTTTAGTCCTCATTTCCCGAAAGTGCAGCAAACGTCAATGAGCCTGCAAGAAGCTCCTAACATGGGATCATTAGAATTCGCTCATGCATTAAATACAACATAAAAACCTAGTACGCATTGGTTCATGTTTCTTAAGACGTTCAAGCATGTTACCCTATGGAAGTCTGCCAGTTTTCTTAAGCCTAACATCAAAATTATTCATCCGTAACAACTATGAACAAGCAATCAACCCATAATCAACATTTAGGTTTCACTATATCTAAGCAAGCACACAAGAGATCTAGCCTAGCATGTTAAATTCAAGACAAGCGTAAGATATATATTCAAACAACACATAAAGATATTGAATGAATTGAAAGGATACTTATCTTAATTGAACATGAAAGGTTTCAAAGGGTAAAAACCCTTGAAAGAACAGTAAAAATCGTGCTAGGGTTTCTCCAAGTTATCCCTCTAATTGTCCTCCTCTAATGAATGAAAATGGCAAAACTATATATAGATTTTCATCGTGACGGCGTCAAGAGGAAATGTCTGACGCCGTCAATTCGCCGCCCATAGTAATAACGGATTGCCTAAATCCAGATCTGACGCCGTCAAGTGCAAAGTTACTCTGGGCCGTCACATGCAATGGGACCATGACGGCCTATGGTGACGCCGTCATGCCCTTAGTGTAAAACTCTCTGGACCGTCACGGACTTTATCCACTTCACCTCTTGTTTTACTCTTGACAACGACATGTAGAACCTTGTGACACCGTTAGGTACTGTTCCCAGCAAGGAAAATTAAGACTTTGCCGTTTTCTTCACTTTTATGCTCCAAAAACATCCAAAATGCTTCCTTTTCCAGAATTCACTCTAAAAGTACCTAAAATCACAAAAGGAACGATTTAGGGCAATATTTAATCAAATAAATTTAATTCCGGGCTTAAATGACCCCCTAAAACTGGATCATTTTTTGCCTCATCACAAACACAATAAAAACCTAGCCTAGCATGTTAAAAAGAAGAAAAACATAAGATAGAATCATACAACACATAGACATATTGTACGATTATTGGAAAACTTATCTTCAATTGAACATGGATGGAACAAGGGTTGAAACCCTTATTATTACAAAAAATTCGTCTAGGGTTTTCACAAAGAAGCTCTCCAAAAGTTCCACACTTAATGAATGAAAATTAGAAAACTATATATAGATTTTACACCTTGACGGTGTCACGTTTTAGCTTGTGACGCCGTCAACTCGCCGCCATGATAAAATTCGTATTGCCTAGATCCACTTCTGACGCCGTCATGTGTAAATTTACTCTGGGCCGTCACATGTGTTTTGACCCTGACGGCCTTGGTGACGCCGTCAGGCCAAAATGCCTTGAAATTGTTTTGGGCCGTCATGTGTATTTTCCACATCCACTTCTTTTGCCAAGCTTGACGCCGTCACTTGCATTGCCTTGACGCCGTCAGGTACTGTTCCCAGCAAGGATTTTGAGACTTTGTCGTTTTCTTCACTTTTTCGCTCCAAAAACGTCCAAAATGCTTCATTTTGTAAATTTCCTCTCAAAAGTACCTAAAATGATAAAAGGAACGATTTAGGGCAATAATTGATTAAACAATCACAATTTTGGGCTTAAATGACCCCCCAAAAGCGGTACACTTTTCGCTTTATCATCTACCCTTTTGTTTTATCTTTGTGAGATGAGTTTTCTCCATTCGAGTTGCTTTTATTTCCTTTATTCTGCCAGTTTCCTCGTGAGTAGTTTGATCTACCATCGCGTTTGTAAAAACGTTTTCCTTTCTTAGAGTGTTTGTCTTGTGCAAATAATAAGTTATCCTGGCTTTCTACTTGTCCTCCCTTTCGGAGTTTTATCCATTCCTCGAATGACTTGAGTTTTCCAACGATCTCATCTAACATAATGTCGTCAAGATCATTCGTCTGTTCTATGGATGCTACTATTTGAATGAACCTATCTGGTGTGGAATCTAATAGTTCTCGTACTATAAGTGATTCATCCAAAGTATTTCCTAATTCTTTAGCCTTCGTGGCGTAGCCGTTCAGTTTAGCTGTAAATGCATCCACCGTTTCATCTTCCTTCATCTAAAGGGTATGAAATCCAATCATCAAGTGCTTGTTGCACTTTCTCTTCTTCAACATGTCTCCTTTTCAAAGATTCCCATAATTCTTTTGCCGTTTTGCCACTTGCTACTTGTAAAATCACATCTTCAGTCAACGCTTGATATAGGAGTGTTGTCGTTGCCTTATCCTTCTTATCATCTACTTGCATATTTTCCTTAGGTTCTATTGTTTCCCATAACCCATGTGCTTCTAGTATAACCTTAATTTGTATTGCCCAAACTGTGTAGTTTGTGTTTTTGAGTTTAGGGCATTGATATTGTGCAATAGGTGTTCTGGGATTCAGTGTTGTGTTAGTGTTATTTGTGTCTTCAACCGACATCTTAATGCTGCTTATAATCTTCACTTTCGAATCGTATGGGAATTCTAACTAATGTGGTATCACTTAATACTACGGGAACAAAAATAGTTATCCGGGAATCCTAATGGTACGGGATCAATATATAGTTCTCGGAATTTCCTAATAATATGAAATAAATATCTATACTATCTAAATATGAATCCAAATCCAAAGTTTTGAATTTGTGACCTCGTAGTTGTGTAAAACACAAGCGTATTCCCTTTTGTTTTTGTGTCGGTACTTGAGTATTATACCAACCGTGTTTTTTCTTTTCCCTTGTTCACCAAACCAATTCACGTACACTCTTGATGTTGTCGAATGGTTTTTCAATAACCACACTTGTACCACGTTGTCCTTTTCTTCTTCCTTTGTGTCGACTTGAAACCAAAACGTGCCCTAGATCCTTAGTTTGATCTTGGCTTTCTTCAAAAAAAACACTATAATGTTTCGGTAAAACCAACAAAGGTTGTTTGTTTGTTGTTTTTCTTCTCGGATTCCAAATCTACGTGAACACAAAGTGCCCAAATACCCCTCGGTATTTTATTCTAAAAGCAAGCGAATTACTTGTTTTCCTTCCTACTACTACGACGGTAGTATTCAAACAAGGAGAGCATTTGCTGGATTCCTTGTTGTCCTTGTTGCTTGTCTGCTTTCAACAACACTTCCTTTCTTTTGTTCTTTTGTTCCACACCATATATACTACAACAAAACTCCAAGAATACTCGACGGTATTCCTTGCAAACAATTGATCATATTTTTCTCATTGTTGTTGTCTTCCTTGTATTGCTAGCGTCTCCAAAACAATCCTAGATTGTTTTCTCAATCGGTATACCTTTCTTATCCCAAGCAACTTCCTTTTCGCTTCCAACGTGCTGCGTTAAAGGCAACAGTGGTTCTTCTAGTGTTCTTGACGTCTTTCTCTTCCAAATTTGTTGCGATAGATAGCAACAAATCGGTCTCCTGGTTTTGTTGTCGTGTGATGTTAGTCACAAACAAAGTTTCAAAAACGTTTGTTTTCTTCTCCTTTTCCTGCCGCGTACAGTAATCACAACAACACAACCAATTAGTCACCACTTCGTTTGGTGCCTATTTGTTTGCAATTTCTACACAAGTACGGTCGTGCACTACTTTCCTTGCATCCTTAGTTATCCAAGCAGCGTTCCTTTCTTTTAAACGTTGCATCTTCTTTCTCCTGAAACAAAGTTTCAGCATTTATTTTTCTTTGGGTTTCTTTTCTTTGTCTCGTTAAGGGTTTCTGGTTTTGATGTATGTAATGAGTGTGTTATCAAAGCAAGGCTCTGATGCTAAATGTAGGTCCCTAAGTGAGTCGATATATGAAATTGCAATAAACAAACTTTGAATAACTAAATCGTCTAACCATTAAAAGTTGCATATGTTCACGTATATAGTGTATGAAAGGGTGTGTCCCTTTCTTATGCCTGTTGGAATGGATATCATTCAAACGACACAACCATTCGGTTTTGTAACCGCCATAACTAACAACTATATTAAATAACTATAACTAACTTAACCGCTATTCAGTTATTATCTTTCTCATGAACACGCTTGGTCCTTCAACTTTCCATGAGAAGCAATGTCGAGATTATATTGCTCACAACATGTGTACTTAAAATTGTGTAAAAGCATGAATGTAAAATAAGTATAAAAAAGATTGTTCTACTAATAATAGTTAAATAAATAAATAAATAAATAAATAATAAAAATAAAAATACTGCCCATGGTCTATTTCTTTTTGCAAAGGGATTGTTCATTTTAAAAAATTATAGTCAAGATTTTCCATGTTTACTATTATACAGCTAATAAGCTGTCTTAAACATTATATAATGATTGGTGTAATTAACAAATTAGCAATGGGTTACTCAACAGACAAACTTCGTGAGAGATAGAAGCCTAATAATGTAATAGGTGCTTCATCTCAATGCTCATGTACACCAGAAGCTCCGGCGGGTTTTGACCGAAGACCTTCTTTTGCTCAAGTAATTATGAAAAATTTAAAGATTTATTTTAAAAATCATAGCAAATGATGGTTGCTCGTCAAAGCATCTCAGAAAAGGGAGTCTTCATGGAGACCGAGGTAAGAGTTAAATCAATCATCTAGCTACAATTTTTGTAGGTAACCTACCGCGATCAATATCCTAAAAGATGGTTGAGGCTAATAGGTATGGCTGTGTTCTAAGTTCTAGGTCATTTTCAACAAGGCATGCCCTTTTGCTTTCGTTAGTTTCAAAACTATATAAAAATCGACAGCTACGGTCAAAGGTTTCAACGGATTTTGGGGTGGTGGTAAGGTTAGCTCTTGTTGAGATCAGGTTAAGGAGGGGACAAAGGTGACAGAATCCTGCTTTTGACCTAGGACTTAAGAGATACATAAATAAAACAATATAAAAGAGGTGAAGTTAGCTTTTTTGAGGGTCCAGACTACAAACTGTAGAGAAGAGAAAAGAGCTTGTCAAGGTAGATATTAAAAACAAGATCCATCTAATCTCGGTACGAGAAGTCGTAATCACAGAGTCTTAAGACGTTGAGAAAGATGAAAAATGTTGATGTAGGCTACAACTGACATCCTACCTCACCCACACCCGTCTTCAGTAGGGTTTGGTAATGTTGCTGTTATTGTTGTGAGCCTGAAAGGCGATAATATCCCAAATCCTCATAAAATAACTTGCCGGGAAAAGAGAGTTTTCAATCACAAGAACATCAAGAATCACCATCAACGCTTTCTAACGTTCAATTCAAATTCAAATCAGGAGGGAAATAATGCATTGGACAAAGCAAAAGTAACTTATGAAGAAGGGTTTGGTTATTGGTACCTCTTAAATTATAAATAATACCCCCTTGACTTTTATTTTTTTATTTTATTTATATTAAAAAATGCGAAATAAAAAGAAAATGACAGTAAATAAAGTTTGATAAGTCAAAAATAGTAAACCACAAAAAATACAGAGCAAAAAACCTTAAAAAAGTTGTCTTGTCCTGTTAAATAAATTGGGTAAAACTGACGAAAAAAAATGCGGAACAAAAACTTTAAAATTTTACAAGTCAAAGTCAAAAGATACGGAACAAAAATATACAGTAAAAAACTGTGGACGAGTAGAAAAGAGGATTATGAGTTGTAAAAAAGTGAAGGGTCTATAAAAAAACCAAAAAACAAAAGCGGTATCAATTGTATTTTTGGGGGTCTAAATAACCATCCCAAGAAAAAGATGTAGTGGAGACAATTCTTACAAGAGTACACCTGCTAAAGTATAACTTGTAGTGTACTAGAAAAAAAGATTACAAAGTAAATCTAGCAGAAAGATAGATCAAAGATTTCCTCGAGAAGAACCTTCATGTGATCCAGAGAGAGTCAAATCGTAGTTTTTGTCTTTCTTGTAACCCAACTTTTCAATCTCATTAGCTACCTAATATTGTCAAGCAAAAAATAAAAAATAATTTTATTATTACTATTATTTTTTTTTTAAGACGGATCAAGTTCAAAGAAAAAATAAAGAAATGTCTAAGAGAAAAAAGTAATAGAGACTTCTATTGGGGATAGTGAAACACAAACAAAGAGGAAAAAACGACTATGTTTCTACTTGTTTGGATTCCAAAATAAACACAAGATGAACGCTCATTTACAAAACTCATAGCCAGTTCAATATCATTGCTTTTTCACAAAAAAAAAAAAAAATATATATATATATATATATATATATATATATATATATATATATATATATATATGGGAAAATGTTAGCTACAATTAATTGTAGCTAGTTGGCTACAATTCATTTGAAAAAACTTTTAATAATGTACAGTTCAGTCCCTGAGGTTAGACCCTGACACATATTTTCCCCCTGTCCCCACCTTTTTTTTCAAAGGAATTGTAGCCAACTAGCTACAATTAATTGTAGCTATGTTTTCCCATATATATATATATATATATATATATATATATATATATATATATATATATATATATATATATATATATATATATATACTCCCTCCGTCCCAAATTTATTGTCCAGTTTGAATTTTCAAAGTCAAACTAGTTTAACTTTGACCATAAATATATATTTTTTTGTTATATAATACTTGATGAAAAATTATACCATTGAAAAGTACACTTAAAACCTAACCCATTTATATATTTTGCGTCAAATATTATATAACACCCACAAAAATATTTAAGGTCAAAGTTGAAGAAGAAAGACTAAAAAAGTCAATAGTGGACAATAAATTTGGGACGGAGGGAGTATATATATATATATATATATATATATATATATATATATATATATATATATATATATATATATATATTATATATATATATATATATATATATAGGTGCAATGTCGTTATATGAGGCAAGTTATTTGGACCCCCCATACGGAGCGTTTTCAATCATTGCACGCATCGCCGTTTTGTATGGTGTGTACCACGGGTTGTACGGTTTGACCAAACCCCCTAATGTGACAATATAGAGGGAGGGTTTGTATAACATAACCCCGTTATATTTGGGAGCTTATTGTTTCCTTTAATTTTTAATTCAATTGACTGGTTAAAGATCATAATAACAATTTGGGACAGCAAGCATCTAATAACTATTTCTCACGAAACATTTCAATCTCTACTCAAGTGTATGTATAATCCTATATATGTTGAATCAAATAGTAGTTGGATTAACTGATCAAATATTGTGGTGAAAAAACATACCGGGGGAGTGAATGACAAAGTTCTTTGAATGATATGCATGTTCCCGGATGGTTGAAGAGCCTGCCATATACGTATATTTGTTGTCAAGTTTGTGAGATAAACAACAAACCTCTTCGACAGTCCCTTTCTCCCTAACAAGTTGGACTCAATAACATCTGACGACAAAACTTGTACTCTTGTCGGGATATCGCAGATTGCTTTTGTCACATAAGCAGTGAGAAAAGGGTTGTTTGATCTATCAAGATCATCAATGCGTTTTGGTTTAACTTGTGTCAAAGCAACAAGATCTCCAAGTTTTGGCTCATAATTCATCCCAGTTAAAGTCATATAGTACATCAACACTTTTTTGTGACCACCTGCTGGTAATGGTTGCACGTCATAAATAGGACTAACTGGTGCTCGAAAGAAGTCGGCTAGTTGAGAGAGCAGATCTGCATTTGTTTCTTCATAAAGATGATAGGTGAATGAGTCCATGTAGTGTGCTGCAGATGAAAATGTCAATGGAAGTTCTTCCACCTATAAAATATAAGTCAAATATATAAACTTTATCATCAGATATACACTCCATATATGTTTTGAAGATACAACATTTGTAAAAAAAACATACATAAAAATAGTAGATTAACAACCTGATACTTGTAAAGATCTTTGTTGAGTATATCATTTAGAGACCAAGAAAATACCACATCTAAAAACCCTTGACGTTTTCTGCATAGTGGCTTCTTCTGCTTTGACATTGTAATGCTACTGCTAGTGTCGCCATTCATTATTAAACTTCTATTTTGATGGTTTGTTAATTAGCAAAGCAAAAGGAAAAATAAGGAGGAAGATAAGAAAGGGAAGAGTCCATCCAGATTAAAGTGAGATATTGCAGTTTTCAAAAAGACTTTTGGGTTTCCTTCTACATATGAAACTTTAGTTAAGCCAATATTGCGAGTAGCATTTGTTGGTACAAAATTTCGAATGCCGGATTTAGGAGAAATAAGGATTTCTAGAAGATCCAGGGGGAACTTTGAACTAAGTGATAGTAATGTATTGATCTCCTGCTAAGAAAAGAACCGTCGTTAATCTCACCTCGGGCTAAAAATTACGATTCTAGAGAGAATAAACTCGTGTGTGTTTTAGATGCAAGAGATCTACCCCTGGTGCCAGTGTACCTTTGTTTTTATAGGCGAGTGGTTTTGTCGTGTTCAGGGATCACAGGGTGCGGCTCACCATATTAACCGAAGGGTTATGCGGTGTTCACCTCATAATCATGCCCATTTTACTTGCTTTATGCGTCGTTATTTGTGCTTATGGATTTGGGAACACCGTCCTTGGTTGATGAGTCGACACCCTTCCTTGATTAACAATCATATGTTTATCTCTCGAACCCATGTTATATTCTTTACCCTTAGCCAAGAAGGGTAAAGAATAACAAATGCCATCAACAGCTTTACAATTTTCTTTTAATTATTATAACTTAAACAATAACAATTATCCTATGTTTGTATTGATTCGCTCAATTACATCGGAAATGCCCCGACCTAAGTTAATCGAATCACATCAAACAACATTATTCCTAAACTGTGATTTATGTGTTTTTTTAATCATTAAATGTACCTCCGATTAAAGATGCCATAATCATGCCACAATGAGGGAAGAAGTTGGTTATGCCAAGGACGAATTAAGGAAAAGAGGACGTGAATGTTGCATATGTAATGAATTTTCTATATTAGGTAATAAACTCTCGAAAATACTAAGTTAAGCGATCAAACTTTGTGCAACCTGCAAAGTTAGGTAATATGACCTTTGACTGTTAGCAAAGAGGGGTTTTAGTCTTTTCAATATATTTTTCCATGAAGAATATAAGAGTTAGGAGGGTATTTTTGTCTTTTTGTTATATTATATTAAAAAAAACCAGATGGGCCACCACCACCGCTCCAGCCGCCGCCGCCACCACCACCACATGATGATTGGCGAATAGAGCCAGATCAAATATGATTCCGGGCAGTAGTAAACTGGGATATCAGAGAGGATCTAAGGGCTTAAGAAGCATTTTCTTACAATAAATTTGCTTTGTTCTGGTTCAAAGGCACACTAGGAGTGAAGTTGTCAAGTAAAACTATATACATAAACATGTGTTATATTTTTTATACTATTATATACCCATATCAGAACTTATTTTTCTTTAACCTGAGCAGCCGATATCTGTGTTGCTAGTTCTGAACTGTCATATGTTCCATACCACTATATGTTTATATTTGACGTTGTCAAGTTTCTTTGCATATTAGCTATGCTCTTTTCATCCTTGTTTATCACTATTTCACCTAGGTCTCGGCCACAATTCCAAACCAACCACAAATTCCATCAAAACCAATCTCCATCTAATCCTAAATCCAAATTCGACCACGGCTCATCAAGGGTTTTCCAACCCTTCGATCGGAAACTAAAAAAAATAAAAATAATAACAACTAAAATTAACAAACAACATTAACCAGAAGCTTGACATGACCTTAAAACGCAACAACAAGCCACGGCCATGAGCTTATGCTCACGGCTTGACCACGACTCGACCACAAATACCGCACAAAGTGAAACGGTGTGTTTCACCTTGTCTTTACCGGATCTACTTGTTCTAGCAACAAAAACTACAAAACGAGGCGCGTATGAGTGGTGGTGGTGAGGTTTGAGGCGCGTGCACCACGGATTAGTGGTGTACGGGGTGTAGTGGTCACGGCGGTGTGTTGTTTTGGTAGTGGTGGTCGGCGGTGATCGGTGGTAACGGGGTTGCAGGTGGTGGCGGCTACAAGAAGAGAGGAGAGGGATATGAGTGTTTTAGGGTTTGTGGAAAAGTGAGGAGAGAAAGGATAAGAGAGAGGATGAGTGTTTTAGGGTCAAACAAAGGTAACATTTATTACTTGTAATTTGTAAAAGAATTGGGCCCGAATACATGTAATCTTTTAGTAGCTATTGTGTGGGTTATTTCTACATATACGTAACGAACTTAGAAAAATTTTCTATGTTAGGTAATAAACTCTCGAAAATATTAAGTTACGTAACAAAACTTTTAATTTTGTTTAATGTTAGGTAATTATACCCAGTATTGCAACTGGTAACCGGTTCTGTAAGTACATATTATATTAAATACTTTTGAAACTACGCACTTTGTTAAATACTTTTTCAAAATACAATAGTTCTCTTAAAAACTCTTGCAAAATCTCATCTGACGTTGCTAAAATTGCAACAAACTTGTTTTATTGCCCAATTTATGTAAACCCACTCGATGAGTATTTAACAATTTACACCAAAAAAAATTAACCAAATTCAATCAAACTTAATTGGGTTTGTTCAATCCAGAAACAAAATATAGAACTAGCTGTAACATGCTTAAATTAAAACTAATTCAAGCCTAACGACACATTTTATAATATATGGAAGAATAAGTGCATAACACGGTATGTAATGACCCAGATCTAGCCTGGTTAAATTACAACAGTAACTAATTTCCGTTTTCAGGCTCATCAAAATAGATATTTCAGATAAACACACACGTACTACATGTACAACATTCCTACATCATTACACAAAACAGCCTAACCATATCTACAACGCACTGATGTTTCATCTCTTGCCATGCGTTCATTTCTCTGTGAATAATGGAACTTTGATAGCACGAGACTAAAACATACTTGCTTCGTTGTTTAAACTAAGTTGGCTCGAGAGAGCCTAGCTAGTTGGATACTGCATGCGCCGAGTCGATAGGCCAAGTCACTGGTAGAACTCGATTTCTGTCAATATGAAAGTAACTAATTAGTATTTTCAAAATACAAATAGACTTCTGCAAGTATATTTTAATGTGTAATCTTACTTTTCAAAACGTTTGGTTAGACAGCCACTGATTGTATCTGCTGTATAATTCCAAAAAACCCTTGCCAAACACAATGCACGTTGCTGCATCTGAGACAATGGTAAGATGTCCCAAAACATTAGAACCTGAGTACATAACGAGTTCTCATAGACAAGGTCTACACTCCAAATAAGATATAACTGTTCATCAACACCATATGCCTCTAGAATATTACAAATTCCTTGTTTTTCAAAGAATTTGCTACTACTGTTGTCACCGAATTCACGCCAACCACTTGAAAGCTTCACGAGAAGAGTAACAGCTCCTTTACGCACGTCAAGGTTTGAGATACTAGATAGTCGTTCAAAAAACTTGTTGGTGAAGTTAACCTGCCATAAAATCAACGTACTTATAATTTCTAAGAGTTATATACAGTATATTTGACTTTAGACATATAGTTTTGTATTTTGTACCTTCCATTTTGCCTCCTTAAAGAGTATTGAGTCGGATTTTAGTAACAAACCAAAATGGCCTAACTCAACCATCGTATGCACCATAGCATTAGCCAAATTCGTGTCGTCACTAGCATCATAGAGACACCCACGGGTTTCTGCATCTAAAACGAGTTTTGTCCACACCGAGCAACTCTTGATCATGGTTCCTTTGTTTCCTACAATCCAAAGGCAATGCCTAGCTCTGGTTAAACCTACATTTGCTCTTTCATGATTCGCACAGAATCCAATAGATCCGTCACAGTTACATCGCACAGTCGAGAAAATTATGACATCTTCTTCGCCACCTTGGAAACCATCAATGGATCGAACTTTTAGAGAAAAAGTTGACCCATTGGCCTCATGGATGTACTTGAAGAGTTTTTCTTCTAGTGCATTAACCTGAGCCTTGTATGGTGAAATGCACCCTACAGTAACTTTTTGTTTTTTGGCGACAGATTCTGTTAAAGAATAAATGTATTAAACAAACCAGAAACAGACATCCAGAGTAGTAACTATAACATCTACCTCTGTAAAGATCTGCAATGATTTCTGCAATTACAGCGACTTCCAACATGTTTTTTGTGCTATTGTTTTGGTCCAGTTCCTCCTTTCCAGACTCTACATTAATGAACGAGTATGACCCGTACATACCTCCCTCAAGAAAACACTTTTCATGAGCTGTTTCGATGACATTAGGAGCATCTACAATCTTTCCCTCATAGAACACAGAATTGGGAAACAAGCTAATTGTTGGGTGCATCCTGTATTGAATGTTGAGGAGGTGTTTCTCATGTCCAAGTAACACCAATCTCTCAAATAAACTCCTTCCAAATTTAGCCATCACAAATAATTAATTGGTTTCTACCATGTATCAATATTCACATATAATTGGTTGCTACCACAATAGAAAAATACTAGAATTTGAAACAATTCTTTCAGATGCGTTTTCTGGAAATGACCTTGCTTTGAACCATAGACGGAAGCTGTCTTTCATCCCCAACGAGCACAGCATTGCGAACCCCTGGAAGCTCTAACGGGATGAGTGATTCACATTCTTTAAGTTGTGCAGCTTCATCAATCAAAACCATTTCTATAGGCTGATAATTCTTACACAGTTTGATTGAGCTTGAGGCAGTGCAGAAAATCAAACAAGCATTTCCCAAACAGAACCTTTTAAGTTCAACCCTTTTCCTAGCAAGATCTTTGGGTGGAACCTTATTCAAATATTGAAAAGTTTCTGGGATGTAAGACAGCGCTTGAAGGTCCTTCAGTACTTTCAGGCATTCGGTTATGTGCAAGAGAGCTGCACCATGGAATTCATTTTTACTCCTCATCTTCTTAAAAGAAGCATCAACTTTCTGAAGCAAAGTAATGGAATGATACATTTTGTTTGCATAATCGAGTGAAAGTACCGATGTTGGCAAATGAGTACACAAGATCCTAATACATGAAATCAGCTTTTTATGTAAATCAGAAAATTTGCACTGATTATTTATTGTGTCATGCCTTTTTGTTAGACCATCAAGAACATGGATTATGCTGTCCACATAAACATTCCACTGCGGTAAAAATTCAATGAGAACATCAAGTCTGTAGTCAAGAAAGACATCATGAAGCTCTTTGCGATTATCTGTAATCTCCATTCTTTCTTTGCTCCCAAATACGAGTATGTCTCCCAAACCATATGTACCACATCCCAAATCATGGTCCCTTACTAACCTCACTAATCTTGTTGCTGCTCCTATTACTGCGATATTTGTAGGAGCACACATAAGCGTCCTGTGTTTGGTCCTTAACAAGATAAACAAGAGCGATGCAACTGTCTTTGTTTTTCCAGTTCCAGGAGGACCCCATATCAGTTTAGTACAGTTTTGATGCATACATTTGTTAGCAGCAAGACAACTTAACACCGCAGCTTCTTGTGACGGATTCAACTTAAATGAATCAAAAGTTTGCCTCAGATCAGAGTGAATAACAGCCTTTTCTCTTTCACCACAACATTGACCACAGTTCCTAATATCCTGTGTATATATAAGAGCATATATAAACCAATATGTTGATTCGGAAAGACTTTTTCAAGAAAGATATAGTAAAGGTTAAACGAGCTTATATCCCAATTAAAACATATAAAAATGGCAAATTTGACAGTGAATTTATGAGAGGCTCTAACTTGCCGCTAAACAATTTTAAAGGGGAAATATGTCATCCCTAAATACATCAATATGATTATTGTCGCTAATCTTTTGACAATACTGGTATTTGTGATCGAGTGGTATTTTCCATTAAAAATTGACAATAATACATTTCCATCTATGTTTCTCTTGTTTGAGTTTGAACTTAAAAAATCTACATTTTTATAGAGTAGATATAGAAGCATCACATAAACAAAGTTAACAAACAACCAAAATATATGTGATATCTCTGACTGTAAAACATAGAAATCGACTTGCGATAAATCTAGTGTCCCCGGTAGCTTATTCTTCCTCCCTTTTAATCAAAAAAACCTTATTTTCATTTCTTAAAAAAAATTCCGCTTAATTTGATTCGTTAAACAATTGACAGAATATAGATTTTCCCTTAGATATATTTGGCACTGAAAAACGCAAACTCCAAGTGCCGAAGCTACATCACTGTAAATCTTAGATAACAAATTAATAGACCAAAAGAAATAACTATTAATTGAAAATATATATGTTTAGAGAGGGGTGACAAATTTTCCCCTAGTCATAAGGCCTTCCAATCATTTTTTTTCCCGTAATTACCCACTCTTTTTATCCCCAAGTTCTGCCTCTGGAAAGCTCTGATTACAGATATTCTAAATTTAGTGACGTGTTTTTTTTTCGGGGGGGGGGGGGGGGGGGGGGGGGGGGGGGGGGGGTCAGTAAAAGCCCATCTCCAAGGTATACACCAAAACACCAAATTGGTGAAATATTTGGTGTTTACCTTCTCCCGACAAAATCTGTGTGGGAAAAGTACTTACAGGTAAGCTGAATGAAAATGTTCTTTGAATGATAGTCATTGCATCTGATAGTTTAAGAAGAGCCTTCCATATACGCTTATTTGTAGTCAAGTTTGTGAGGTAAACGGCAAAACCTCCCGATCCTAGTGCAGGTGAATCAATGAGCTTTGACGACGTAATTTCTACTTTCATTGATTTTTTGTTAAGAAATTTCTTAACATATGCAATAAGAAAAGGGCTGTTCCGTTTATCAAGATCTCTAATGCATGTGGGTTTAAATGGTGTCAAGGCAATAAGATCTCCAACTTTTGGCGAATAACTCATTCTAGTTAGCGTCATGCCATATAACAGTTCAACATCCCTTGTTTGCAACTCTAAGATACGACTCACAGGTGCGTGACCTATTCTGATAACTTGGGAATGCAATTCTGCCCGTGTTTCTTCAAGAAGCAAATAGGTGAATGCGTTCCTGTGGTGGGTTGTGCCAGAAAATGTCAATGGAACTTCTTGCACCTGTAAATAAACAATCATATTATCTTCATCAGGGGTTTTGGATTAGCTTGTTTTAATTTTTTTTTTTGCCTTTTAAGTTTAATTGAATTATCTATTAATGACTAAATTCACGCCAATGACAACAACCTTCTGATCGAATAGGTTAAAATAGAAAATTTGGAAAATAAAAGACACTTCTATAACTAGAGATACTCGAGTTAGAAGAACAAAAATCATTTGCTCCGATACCAAAAAAGCTTTTCAGAAACTTTTTGAAGTAAAAAAAAAAAAAAAAAAAAAAAAAAAAAAAAAAAAAAAAAAAAGGCCTATTAATTCATCTAGCTCCCCTTATACCTAAACATATAAACGAGAATACTTTGGTTTTTTTCTCTAATTTAAATAACCTGACTCAAACAACCCTTCGACGGTTCGTTTTATTTTCTTAACGAAAGTATGTGTCCCAAGAAAAAACAGAATCTAAAGAAATTAAGTTATCAACCTGAGACTTGTAGAGATGTTTGTTGAGTATATCAGATAAAGACCAAGAGAAAACCACACTTGAAAATTCTTGTCTTTTAACGTTTTCCCTCCGTTTCCTCTTCCGCTTCTGCTTTGAAGATGTAATGTTGTTACTTGTGCTTGCCATTTTTTTAAGCTTGTTTTTTATCAAGTTTAGAGTTTGCTTAGTAGATGGGAAATGAATAATTACTCCCTATTTTGATTGTACATCACAGTTTTCAAAAACGTCTTTTCTTCTCTATCTTCGTCACTTGTTCCCACTTCCCATACATGCATCAGTGAATGTGTATTTTTGATATGGTGACATTCATATAGTTTGTTATTGTTACAAAATAGTAATATGGTCGTACTTATTAGAGCATGTAGCTACACTTTTAAAGTGTGAAGAATCAAAAAGTTCATACTAGTATATGTGTGAATCAATTGGATGCAGCAAATATTTTCACACTTTTAACACCCTTCTTTTCAACCTCAATGTAATTTCAATTAAATTGTTAATGTCTTTTGTTACATAAATAAAGAACAACAAAAACATTAAAAACATACAATGATAAACTTAGTTTAATATCCTTAACATTGAATTTATATACATTATTCAATTTCATAAAAACCTCAAATTTCATTAAATTCTTACTCAATACAATTATTAATTCTCAATCCAAATTAAACACACAAATCCCTCAATTGATTAACAAATAATCACATACCATAAATACCTAAACAAGTAATCACAAACTCTAAAACCACCAATTGAAATTAATCCATTGTTGTCGCCTTCAAATTCCAACGCTGCCACCATTGGATTTCGTCACTGTCAGTAGTACCAGGTTTGGACTCATGTGTGTTTGTGGTTGTGTAGGTTTTCAAATCTAGATTTTGTGTTCATGTGTGTATGTAGTTGGGTAAGTAGGTTGTTTAGTAGGATTTTTCTTAACTAAGATGATTAGTATTGGGGTGTGTGTGTGTTTAAAGACAGTAATTTTGTTAGCTTTGTTAATAATAACGACGATGATAAATTGGGTTTGTCATTTAAGATGAAGGTAAATGATTTTTAAATGTTATTGTGTTGTTTTTATGAATCTGGATATGTAATAAATATAAATAATTTTAACTAAGTAAAATTAAAAGTACATAATGTATTTTCGACAAACTTTTTTTTTTTTTTTTTTTTTTTTTTTTTTTTTTTTTTTTTCTTTTTGTATTTTTGATTTTTTAGGTATAGTATTTTACTTGACATATCAAACATGATATAAAACTAATGTATTAACAATCAACATGTTGTTGTCAAAAGGGTATATATATATATATATATATATATATATATATATATATATATATATATATATATATATATATATATATATATATACTCAAAATGATTTTTGGCATTGAAATTAAATATCCTTCACTTTTAACCATATATCACACTTGATATTTGAACTTATAAATCAATAGAGTGTATTCGCAGAAGCGAAAGAAAATATAAGATTTTTTATTGATAGTTAAACCTACTTGAATTATCATATGTGATATAACACTAATTTGTATGTCCGAACACTTATTATGATATAGTAAAATAAGAATAAAGATTGGTATGGAACTCCTAAAGATTTACTATTTTGCATTAAAAAATACACATCATAGTTTTCAAACTATGTTCACATATAATATTCGAACATCTAAATAAATACAGTTCATACATTGAAGTTGGAGATAATAGAATAAGAAAATTAATATTTAAACTCGTTTGATATGCTACATGTGCTATAACACTAATTTGTAAGCTCGAACAATCAAGATGTTGTTGTAAAATGAGGATAATTATTTGTATACAACTCCAAAATATTCACTGTACTGAAAAATAATACTTATATCCATTTTACAACAAATTTTTAGTCTTCGAATCTACATATTAGTGTCAAATAACATGTGATACATCAAGCGAGTTTGAACATCAAAAAATAAGTCATATATTTTCTCCAAGTTTAATGAATAAATTGTATTGATTTGAAAGTTCAAGAATTATGTGTGATATATGGTTAGAAATCTAATGATTCGTATTTTTAATGCAAAAACGGTGAATAATTAGAGTTGTACACAAATACACATGCCTACTTCACGACAGCGTGTTGGGGGTTTTAATTTACATATTAGTGTTATATCACATGTGATATATTATGCAAACTACTATACCGAAAAAATAAAAATAAAAAATCCGAAAGTATATGATACTGTCATTGTATTGAAAGATAATTAAAAGTTGCCGTAATCTTGCAACCTGTTTCGTCTAACGATTAACATTTTTTTTAAATATCTTATTTGTTTTTTAAAGGTGGAAATGGATTTTAATTAAAAAAGGAGTGGTATGAGATGCAAGTAAATGTTCTATTTTAGTTAAACATAAACGACTAGTATTAGTATTTCAATCTTAATGTTTTTGTTGGTTTTTAAATAACTCATCTAATGTTATATTTAAGTTTTTTTGGTAACGATTGTAATTTCATTATATAGTTAGTTTTTATGTAAAGATTGTAATTTGTCTCATGCTATACCTGAAGTCTTTATTTAAAATATTTATGTGTATGTGTAGTCAGTAACAACTTCGAAATGTCATATCTTTGTTCTTGAAAAGAAAAAACCTAAGGCTACCCGCAATAAGCATTCAACCGATTTGGGTTGAAGTCCATTGAATGGGGTTGTTCTTGTTGTGGGGTTGTGAGTTGTAGTCGGTCGAAAAGCATGTGGGTTGAGGAGCCAACCGAATAGCACACTCGGTTGAATGTTTTTGTTTTGTGTGTGTTGTGTGTGTTTTAATTAATTAAAAAATTATTTTTGTTGGGTATGTTTTTTGTAGTGTAGGTTGATTTATTGTGTTTAAAAAGTTGTTTATAAGTCGCACGAGAAAAAAAGCTAATGTGATAGGAAAACTGATGGTTGCTAATGGTTGTTATTGAGGGTAACCTTAACACATTTTCAAGTAACTCGTTGGTAGTTCTCAAAATGAATACTTGGAGGGCTGGTATTTGCACGAAAGGCGATTGGCAGGTGTTCAAAATGAATACTCGGTCAATTACATTTGACATTTTTGTAACATTAATAGGACGATTTGTATGCTATACAAACTACTAACACAATCAATATGTTTAAAAATCTTCTAATATGTTAGATTGAGTCGGCTATAATACCAACTCTTTTAAGGCTTGAGCATTGAGGATTTCTGATATATATATATATATATATATATATATATATATATATATATATATATATATATATATATATAATTGAGAATCTATCGTCTCTACATCATTGACAACTTATTTCGCTTTACCACTAGGTTGTCTCGGTTTCTATATGCTCTCTAGTTAGTTTCTACAAACACACCAACCTTGCTAGACTTTTAATAAAGCAAACATGTGATTATCATGTCCAACTTGCTCCATTATTAATATGTACGGATTATTTTCTAATTCCACTCGATACCTTTCTTTCCCACTAAGTTTTCGCTTTTATACTTTTCTAGTTCACCTAATGTACCCATAGTACAGAATATGAGTAAAGGTGGATACAGTAAAATTTATCAAGTATGGAGTACTTTCTAAAAAAGATTACTTGAATCAAAGTTAAAGCTAGTAGCATTTGAAATATATTTTTCATTAAAAGTTCTCCAACTTAATTATGTACCTTTTATAAAGAGTTAATTACATAAATGGTCATTGTGGTTTGTAGGGTTTCGCACTTTCAGTCACTGAAGGTTTTTTTTTTTTTTTTTTTTTTTTTTTTTTTTTTTTTTTTTTTTTGCCGGGTTCAATCATTGTGGTTTCATTTTATTACGGATCCAAGCCATTTTCGTTATCTCCATTAAAAATCTCGTTAAATCCACACACGTGACAATCACATGAGGGTAGCATTGTAATTTCCCTTTTTCCTCTCTTTTGCTATGTTAGTTCCCAAAGCTAATTATAATAAGTTTGGTTGTCAGGATCCCGATTTAGATCTTAGGATCTTACGATTTTACGATACTGCAAAGCAAAAACAATCTGGATTTTACACAGGATCTTTGAAAGCTTAAGATCTTGTAGGATCCCGATCTTGACCATAGGATCTTAAAATCTAATCCGATCCGATCTTACTTTTCTCGAACCACAAACTAAAAAACTATAAATTTATGGATTGTGTTTTGTAGAATTTAAAAAACAATATGTTAATCTTCTTAAACATTTCATTATCATAATTTAAAACAACATTTCTATGAAACATTTTTATAAATTTGTGTTTATGATATATAATGATTTTATTGTGAAAGTAATAAACAAGAGCAAAGAGAAGAGGAATTATTATTGAATGAATAATACTGGAGGATACAAATGGATGTATTTATAAGGGTAATAGTCTAAACCCTAACTTGTTCCTAAATAATAGGATGAATAGACATAACCCATGAGCCCATACATAATTTTATAATACTCCTCCTTGGATATTCATCATTCATTACACGCCATAAACTGCCTCATTAAAAACCTTATCAAGAAAAACCCAATGGGATAAAAACTTGATGAAGGAAAAGCGTGCAGTACGCATAATGCTCCTCCTCAAATTAATGCACATCTTTTAAGCGTCGAAGGCTGATCTTCTGAACCAGTAGCTCAAAAATTCTTGTTGGCAAAGACTTTGTGAATAAATCTGCCAAATTGTCACTTGATCGAACTTGACGAATGTCAATAACTCCATCCTTTTGTAGATCATATGTAAAGAAAAATTTCAGAGAAATGTGTTTTGTTTTGTCTCCTTTGATGTACCCTTCCTTGATTTGAGCTATACATGCCGCGTTGTCTTCACATAACATGGTTGGATTTCCTTTAACAGACTCAAGCCCACATTCTTCTTAGATGTTTTGAATCATCGATCTTAACCAAACGTACTCTCGACCAGCTTCATAAAGCGCAATAAGTTCAGCATCATTTGATGATGTTGTAGTTAAAGATTGCTTTGTCGACCTCCAAGAAATTGCAGTGTCTCCATATGTGAAAACATACCCTGTTTGGGATCGTGCCTTATGTGGATCTGACAAGTAACTAGCATCAGCATATCCAACCAACTATGATTTCGAATTCTTTTGGTAAAATAATCCCATATCACGGGTACCACAAAGATAACGGAATATATGTTTGATTCCATTCCAATGTCGGCGTGTTGGTTTGGAACTATATCTTGCTAGTAAGTTTACTGAGAATGCAATATCTGGACGTGTATTACTAGCAAGGTACATCAAAGCCCCTATCGCACTTAGATATGGTATTTCAGGACCAAGAAATGTCCTCATCATGTTCTTTTGGGCGGAACGGATCAAGTTCCCAATCAAGTGAACGACCGACCATTGGTGAGCTTAATGGATGAGCTTTATCCATATTGAATCGTTTCAATATCTTTTCCGTATAGTTTGATTGATGGACAAATATTCCACTTGACAAATGCTCAATTTGCAAGCCCAGACAAGACTTAGTTATACCAAGATCTTTCATTTCAAATTCATTTTTTAATGAATTTGCAGTATGTTCAATTTCATCAATATTTCCGATGATATTTAAATCATCAACATACACTGCAATGATTGTGAACCCCCCTTTGATCTTTTGATAAAACACACGGACTTATTTGACTACTTTTGTATCCTTCTTTTGAAAGATATCCACTTAGGCGATTATACCACATTCGTTCTGATTGTTTTAGACCGTATAAAGATCTTTTCAATTTAATTGAAAACATTTCACGGGGCTTAGATTTACAAGCTTCCAGCATTTTCAATCCTTCGGGGATTTTCATGTAAATGTCACTATCAAGTGATCCGTACAAGTAAGCTGTGACAACATCCATAAGGCGCATTTGGAGCCTTTCAATATTTGCAAGACCAATTAAAAATCTGAGAGTCGTTGCATCCACAACAGGTGAATATGTTTCTTCATAATCTACCCCGGGTATTTGTGAGAAACCTTGTGCTACAAGCCGTGCTTTGTATCTCACAATTTCATTTTCCTCGTTTCTTTTTATAGCAAATACCCATTTATAGCCTACCGGCTTCACATTATTTGGGGTTAATGTAACAGGGCCAAATACTTGGCGCTTTTCAAGTGAATCTAGTTCATCTTGTATGGCATCTTGCCATTTTTGCCAATCTTTTCTTTGTCGACATTCTCTAATAGATTTAGGCACAGAAACTTCATCATTTATAATTTCACTTGCTATAGCATATGCAACGATTTCATCAACACATGTTTCATTTCGATTCCATGTTGTACCATTTTGTACAAAGTTTATTGAGATCTCATATTCATTAGGTACATAGCTATTCTCAATAGATTTTTCCACATTTTCTGTGTTATTATTAATCTCTTCTGGAATTTTATTGATTACAACTTCTTAGACTTTGCCAGTTGTATTCTGCTCTTTCCTTTTTCGTGGATTTGTATCCTTAGACCCCATTGGTCGTCTACGCTTTCTGCGTACATTTGACTCATTCAGAGTTTTAGGAATATCAATTCGAGAAGGCGCATTTAAAGTAGGAACATATGATTTTGTAACTCTTTTTGTATCTGTAAATGCATCAGGCAATTCATTTGCTATTCTTTGCAAGTGAATGAGCTTTTGAACCTCTAATTTACATTGACCACTCCGAGGGTCAAGAAAATTTATTTGTGATGCATTCCAAGTTACATCTTGTTTGTCCAACTTTTTATTTTCTCCTTATAAGATTGGGAACATTGTTTCATCAAACTGGCAATCAGCAAAACGTGCTGTAAAAACATCTCCAGTTAATGGTTCCAAGTATTTTATGCTTGATGGAGAATTAAAACCAACATAAATTCCCAATCTTCTTTGAGGTCCCATCTTTGTTCGTTGTGGTGGTGCTATTGGGACATAGACACCACAACCAAAGACTTTTAGATGAGACAAACTTGGTTCTCTTCCAGAAACCAATTGGAGTGAAGAATACTTATGAGATGAGCTTGGTCTTAATCTAATAAGAGCAACAGCATGTAAGATAGCATGTCCCCATGCAGAGGATGGCAATTTTGATTTCATAAGTAGTGGTCTAGCAATAAGTTGAAATCTTTTTATTAAAGATTTAGCTAGACCATTTTGTGTATGCACATGTGCTACAGGATGCTCAACCATAATCCCAATTGACATACAAAAAATCATTAAATGATTGAGATGTAAATTCTCCTGCATTATCAAGTCTAATCTTTTTTATTTGATAATCTGGGAAATGTGCTCTTAATTGAATTATTTGGGCTAATAGCCTCTCAAAAGCAACATTTCTTGATGCTAATAGACAGACATGGGACCATCAGGATGATGCATCAATTAATACCATAAAGTATCGAAATGGTCCACACGGAGGAGTAATTGGCCCACAAATGTCTCCTTGAATTCTTTCTAGAAACAAAGGAGATTCTTTTTCAAGTTTATTGATTGAGGGCCTAGTTATCATTTTTCCAAAAGAGCATGCTCCACATGATAATTCTTTTGATAATAGGATCTTGAGATCCTTTAGTGGATGCCCATTTGAGCTCTCAATTATTCTCCTCATCATAATATCACCCGGATGACCCAATCGATCATGCCAAAGGGTAAATATTTTGGGATCTATGCCCTTTTGGGTGGAAACCATATTTATTTCTGTCTGATTGATGTATGTAAAATACAATCCAGAAGATAGACCTTTCATTATTTCCATTATGGTCTTTTTTCCATTTTCAATGGATGTAATTTGGAGATACTCAAAATTATTTTCATTCATGGTTTCAAGATAATAACCATTGCGTCTTATATCCTTAAAACTTAGTAGATTTCTCCTGGATCTACTAAAATATAACGCATCATTTATTATTAATTGTGTACCTTTAGGTAACACAATGCAGGCTTTGCCAGAGCCTTCAATCAAGTTGCTAGTACTACAAATTCTGTTGACATTTGCATTTGCTATATGAAACTCATAAAAGTATTTTCTGTTTTTCAAAATGGTATTTGTTGTTCCACTATCTACTAGACACTCATCTTCACCGTTTTCCAAAATGCTTTTCATATCCCTTTTTTTATTTGAGCAAACTTCGTGCTGATAACGTATTGTGAAAGTAATAAACAAGAGTAAAGAGAAGAGAGGAATTATTATTGAATGAATAATACTGGAGGATACAAATGGATGTATTTATAAGGGTAATAGTCTAAACCCTAACTTGTTCCTAAAGAATAGGATGAATAGACATAACCCATGAGCCCATACATAATTTTATAATAGATTTATAGATTTGTATAATATTACATAGACTATTAATAAAATGACATTTTGGTAGGATCTTAAGATCTCGATCTTGCAAAGATGAAATCGATCCTAAGTAGGATCCCGATCTTGAAAACCTTGATAATAACACATTAAAAAAAAAAAAAAAAAAAAAAAAAAAACTAACTAACATTTCATCTTCCTCTTCCTCTATTAGAGTAAATGACTCTGCCTTAGAAATATTCTAAGTGTTATTCTGCTGCTAGAGTAAATGATTCTGCTGCTAGTGAAAACATTCTGCTGCTGGTTATTCTACTGCTGACATTCTGCTGCTAGTGTATTTTATTCTACTGCTTAAGTGATATGTATTATAGTCGGTTAGATAATTATAGAAAAGAAATTATCTTGTGTAGAAAGTCATTGTAAACCAACTAGGACTCCTTAGTCTATAAAAGGAGGTTCATATGGTTAGAGTTAGATACATATCATTGTTAGAGTCGATTCATTTCAAGGTTGTAATCCCTAGCATTGTTGAGTGCTCGTATATTATTAATATATTGAAGTGTTGATTGTTTATACATTATTCTTCTTAAGTAAACATTAATTTTCTGCGTTCTTGTTTAAGTTACAATAAAATCTAAGTCAAATTCTATTAGATCGTTTGCTCAACTGGGATCAACAAGTGGTATAAGAGCTTGTGGTCTAGAAGTTGTAATCAAGAAGAACTTGTTTTTACTCAAATCTGTTCATTAACAACTACTGAAGTCATGGGTGATAAAACACACATGGTTACTGCCTCAAAAGTGCCTATGCTAAAGCAGGGAGAGTATGAGCTTTGAAAGATGAGAATTCGACAGTACATGAGGATGCTTTACTACAACATGTGGAATGTTGTTTTGAATGGTGATCAACTTCCAAAGATACTTGATGGGAAGGAAGTACCCATTAAATCTGAAGAAGAAAAGGCTTTGAGGAAGTTGGAAATCAAAACTCACAGTATTCTTATGATGGGAATACCTAATGAATTTCAATTGGACTTTGAGAGCTGTGAAACTGCTAAAGACCTAATGGATGCTGTTGAAACAAGGTTTAGATGCAATGATGCTACAAAGAAGTCAATGAAGAATTTACTGAAGCATCAATTTGAAAATTTCACTTCTTTAAGTGGAGAAATCCTGGATGGTACTTATAACAGGCTTCATAAGCTTGTAAGCCATCTAAAGCTTGTTGGATATATAGTTTCTTAAGAAGACATCAATCTTAAGTTTTTCAGAAGTCTAGCATCAGAATGGAGCATGCATACAGTTGTGTGGAGAAACAACCCTGATTTTGAAACTATGAAATTAGAAAATCTCTACAAGAATTTGAAGGTCTATGAATCAGAGATGAATGTAACATCTACTTCATCTTCTGATACTCGAAACCTAGCTTTTGTGTCTTACAAAAGCAAAGGATCCCAAGAAACTCATTCTACTGCTTATGGAGTTTCTACTACTAGTACTAGTGGTTCTGCTGATGGGTCTAATAATAGTGACACCATAAGTGATGCGTGGGGATCGCACCAGGCTTTACCTCTCGAGGGATCTCGAGAAGCTTACAACCCCCACCAGGCAGTGTACCTGATCGTTGTAGTATAGTATAGTGACAAGTACCGGGGGATTGATCATTCAGCTAGGAATAGTTTCGCTAGGATTAGAAAACCTAATTACTAGTTCTAAAGATGAGGGATGATTATTTTTGTATTTTTATTTTTTTTTAGAAAGCAAGTAAAAATCTCGTGTTTTAAGGATTTGGGCAGAATTAGTTGCTAGTCAACTAACCCAATACTAAAGATGCAATCAAAATAAAATACTAGAAATAAAAATAAAACTAAATTAAACTAAGGTTGTGAGCAATAAGTGGAGAATTGTGTTTACTTAGATTTCACTACTCCCTAGATATCTTTTACACGTTAATTACTTGTTATAGTTGCGTGGATGACGGATTGCATTCCTTAATACCATTCATGGGGTGGCGCACTTAATTCCCCAATCCTATGAGTGCCTACTTCACTCCTATGTCGAGCCGGCTAAGAAGCTCCTAACATGGGATCATTAGAATTTACTCATGAATTAAATACAACCAATAAAACCTAGTGCACATCAGTTCATGTTTCCTAAGACGTTCAAGCATGTTACCATTTGGAGATCTGCCAGTTTTCTTAAGCCTAACATCGAAATCATTCATCCAATACAACCATAAACAAATAATCAACACATAATCAACATCTAGGTTTCATTAGATCTAAGCAAACATAAGATAGATCTAGCCTAGCATGGTGGAATTAAGACAAGCACAAGATATAGACAACCAACACATAGACATATTGATTGAATTAGAAGAACACTTATCTCAATTACATATGTAAGGATTCAAGGGCTGAAAACCCTTGAAAAACCTGTAAAATTCGTAGCAAGTTCGGCCTTAGGGTTTCTCCAAAACTTCTCCTCTTTTTTTTATGAATGAAAATTAGAAAACTATATATAGGAAATTGAGGCTGACGGCATCAAGACCAAATAGGTGACGCCGTCATCTCGCCGCCAAAATAATTCTTGGACTGCCTTGATCTACATCTGACGCCGTCATGTATTAGGTTCTTCCAGGCCGTCACGTGTTAACTCTTGACGCTCTTCCTTGTGACGCCTTCATGTTTGCACTGGGCCGTCATGCAATTAACTCTTGACGCCGTCAGGATGGTACTCTTGACGCCGTCACCTACTGTTCCCAGCAAGGAAAATTAAGACTTTGGCGTTTTCTTCACTTTTATGCTCCAAAAACGTCCGAATTGCTTCCTTTTCCAGATTTCACTCCCAAAGTACCTAAAATCACAAAAGGAACGATTTAGGGCAATATTTGATCAAATAAATTCAATTCCGGGCTTAAATGATCCCCTAAAAGTGGTTCATTTTTCGCCTCATCATATACCCTTACACTTGAGATTTGCTTGTCCTCAAGCAAATGCGCTTTTATTCTACTCAAAATACAAGTTAGGGGTCATTTAACACTAATATAAAAGTAATTACAACAAATAATCGTTCCACTAAAGACCAATAGACAAGCACGGAGGTCATATACTAGCACCTCACAAATAGTGTTTAGATACTCACATCTCTCGGGTGTAATAAAGTATAAATTACAATATGGAAACGGAAGATATCTCTCACTACCTGTCATAGCAAAATAGATTACCATAGGCTTGGGAAAGGATCAAACCTCCACCACATGGCGTAAGCACCTAGGATAAACTATCAAAGAGGTCTTTTAAAGGGTTGTAACGTTAGGTGTAAGGATATGAAATACACGGTTTTTTGGATATAGGCAGTCTTTACTGGTGGCGAGTTAACAATCTTGGTTAATTACATGTACAATATGGCGTTGCTAAGCCAAGACTAGACTCGACTTAAGCTAATAAATGAAAAATAACAAAAACATAAAATGAACATAGAATAAAAAGGGATGGTAGTCCGTAGGTTTTTCTCTTTTCTTTTTCTATTTTTTTCTATTTTTTTATTTTTTTTTCGATTTTTTTTTTTCGATTTTTTTTTTTTTTTTTTTTTTTTTTTTGCATACACTCTTACCTTACCATCCAAAATAATACATCATAGGGAATGAACATTCCTCTTACGCTTGAATTTTTACATACTTTACAATAAACTAATCTAAAGACTCGAATTAAGAAAATCAAAACACTTGGAGTACTTTTAAGATTAACGTACATACGGGGGTAATAATATTATGTTCTTCCCCATTACTCCATAAAATAAGTACTTTACCCATGAGTCCCAATCGTCCCAAAACAATATGTACAAGGATATGACTCGACTTAGCAACCATGTAATCAATTAGATAATTAACTTATGGTTTAACAAATAACAATAATGCACTAAAAATGAGTGCATACACGGAAGGCTAAGGCGATTTGGGTGTACATTTAAGTGGGGTGTAACAAATTCTTCCTTTAAGTAAAATGCTTAAAGTTAGAAATGAAAAGATAGGCTCGGAGGGGTGTACTATAGGTTTCGTGTACTAAAAATGAGTACAACGCTAAGGGTGTGGGAAAATTAGTTGACTTAACTAGCCAAATAATATGACTTAAATGGTCAAGTAATTATGATACGGGTTTAACACAAGGGTGATCTTAATGCCTCTTATCATGTAGTAAATCCTACTACACGAATGTAGTCTCACTAGCGGTCTCGGGATGCATCACTAACGCAAGTTCTAGAATCTAAATTCTACCGGTACACTCATAAGCACTAATAGTAAATGCTTTTCCTATCAAATCTAAAGGCGAACCTCACATATTTGGGTGGAAAATTTTTCTGAATATACGGTTATGTGCTAGTCATACAATCTCCCATCCATGAGACGCTTGCTATGGCTAAAGTTTCACTCCTAAATGTTGTAAAAAAATTTAAATTTTGCGCTAAAATTACACTAACAAGTATTTCTCATAGTTTTATTACACACCTACCATCAAACAAACAAACTCAAGCGAAAATGTATATGTAAGGTAATATCGTTTTACCCTCCCCTTACACTTAAGATGAACATTGTCCCCAATGTTCAAGTAAAGAATGTAAAAGTGAAAAAGTAAAAAGAATGAAATCAAATACTCCCTTGATTCGCTCGGTATGGATAATAAGGTGGCCAGGTTAAATCTTCCTCCAAGAAAATGAACAATCAAAGCTTCCCTTCCAGAATATAAATCATCTTCTTGTCATACATAACCTGTAAATCCTGAGAAAACAAACAAGGCAACCTCGCATAAAATCGGCGGCAATCTATATAAGTTACTAAATCCTAGAAAACAAAATAAGATATAATGCTTGTGGAATGAAGTTTGCAGATTTCCTGGAGATTATAAAACTTAATAATTCAACAAAAACTTTAAGACTCCGTTAGAAAAACAAAACTGGTAAAATTTCCAGATTTTTGCACGTGACGCCGTCAAGAGTAATCTCGTGACGCCGTCAGAAGTGACCTGCAGAAATTCTTATGTTAAGTTTCCGGAAAATTTCTGGAAAAACTTGGTCCTACTTCCTGGAAAATCCTGCAAAACTTCATTATGACTCAATACAAGCATTTGACTCTAACAAATACGAATATACATGTTCATTTAATATTGTGGAGAATCATGATCAGGTTGTTTCTTAAAAACATATTTGGGGTTTCCCCTTACACTTATCTTTTGCAAAAATACCTTTGGATGAAGTTAAGACTAAGTCGAACAACAAAGTAAAGTATTTCCACTATTTAGTTTAGAGACATGATCTTCCAACAATAAAAATAAAGCATGTATATGGAAGCAAATAACAAACAAACAAAAATAAAAATCACACAAAGCATGTGTTGCCTCCCAAGAAGGGCTTGTTTTTGTTTGAGTCACGAGCCTGAATCTAACTTTATTTAACGGAAATAGGGGAGGTTTTCCCTACACTTAGGATTAAGTGTGGGTGGAAGTAGCGATACACACCCTTAGGGTGGAAATGTGCCTCGTGAGGAAAGTGTGGTGGATGAATTATATGCTCAAAGTGGTGTGCTCCTATCATCATAACCTTACCAAATTCAATCGGGTTAATGGGTGAATTAAGATTTTCTCCTAGAAAGGGATCATTTTCAATCAACTTCAAGAGACTCCTAGTTGGGAATCCATCTTGACCTAATAAACCCGGTTTAAACCCATAATCTTTCTTGTGATCAATCATAAATGGGTGATGTAAGCATGTAAGGTCATTTTCCACTCCTATGTTGGCTTCCTCTCTACAAGGCTTATAGTCCACTACCTTTGTCCTAAGACTACCCGGACTATATGGTTTGATGGGTGGATCGGAACCTATTTCAATTCCTAAATTTTCATCCAAGGATGGAAGATTAGGCAACGGTTTTGGTTGAGGCTCCGATTCATCAAAACTAGGAACTTCCCTAAAACTAAGAGTAAGGTTATCATTATAAGTATTCAAACCTATATCCTCTAGTTGTGTTTGGTTCAAAGGTTCTACCTCTATTGGGGTTCCTAAAGTCTCTTCTACTTCATCCGAATAAGTCACGGGCGGTGTATATGCCTTAAATGATGGTAGGACTTGTGGGGCACTTGGTGGGTTTAAATTTTCAACTCTATCCTCCAACTTATCAGGATTACCAATGTGCTCAGCTTGTATTGTGATGAAATCAAACCACCCCATGTGCCCAGTTATCTCATCTATAGGTTTATCCCCAAACAATCTTCTTGCTTGTTCCCTTAAACTTGCTATCAATTGATCCGTAACAATGTTTGTTGGGCTGTCCATTTTTTTGGCAAGTCTGGCACAATTCTCTATGGTTTCCCATGCTTCATCAACACATAATCCCCAAAGGTCCCCATCTGCGGCATGGTCAATGTCCATTTTGGTATAGTGGTCGACATGATGGTAAAATATTTCAATTTGGGACCACAGATCGAAATTATGATGAGGGACTTTTCGGAGTAAATATTTAAAACGAGCCCATGCATCAAAGATAGGTTCATCCTCATGTTGTTTAAACATCAAGATGTCATTTGGAGTGGGTGAATTTCGTGGTTGGTAGTATGCTGGATTCGCGTTCTCCAAAATGGCTAACGGAATAGTCAATGGAAAGGTTTTTACAAACAAAGACACAAAGAAAAGATAGACTAAAGAAACCTAAAAATAAAAATAAAATCTTACTAGAAAGGAATCTAGCAAGTAGACCTAATAAAAAGAAATTCTAACCTAGACAATAACTATTCCCCAGGCTGCGGCGCCAAAAACTTGATGCGTGGGGATCACACCAGGCTTTACCTCTCGAGGGATCTCGAGAAGCTTACAACCCCCACCAGGCAGTGTACCTGATCGTTGTAGTATAGTATAGTGACAAGTACCGGGGGATTGATCGTTCAGCTAGGAATAGTGTCGCTAGGATTAGAAAATCTAATTACTAGTTCTAAAGATGAGGGATGATTATTTTTGTATTTTTATATTTTTTTTAGAAAGCAAGTAAAAATCTCGGGTTTTAAGGATTTGGGCGGAATTAGTTGCTAGTCAACTAACCCAATACTAAAGATGCAATCAAAATAAAATACTAGAAATAAAAATAAAACTAAATTAAACTAAGGTTGTGAGCAATAAGTGGAGAAATTGTGTTCACTTAGATTTCACTACTCCCTAAATATCTTTTATACGTTAATTACTTGTTATAGTTGCGTGGATGACGGATTGTATTCCTTAATACCATTCATGGGGTGGCGCACTTAATTCCCCAATCCTATGAGTGCCTACTTCACTCCTATGTCGAGCCGGCTAAGAAGCTCCTAACATGGGATCATTAGAATTTACTCATGCATTAAATACAACCAATAAAACCTAGTGCACATCAGTTCATGTTTCTTAAGATGTTCAAGCATGTTACCATTTGGAGATCTGCCAGTTTTCTTAAGCCTAACATCGAAATCATTCATCCAATACAATCATAAATAAGTAATCAACACATAATCAACATCTAGGTTTTATTAGATCTAAGCAAACACAAGATAGATCTAGCCTAACATGGTGGAATTAAGACAAGCACAAGATATAGACAACCAACACATAGACATATTGATTGAATTAGAAGAACACTTATCTCAATTACACATGTAAGGATTCAAGGGCTGAAAACCCTTGAAAAACCTGTAAAATTCGTAGCAAGTTCGGCCTTAGGGTTTCTTCAAAACTTCTCCTCTTTTTTTTGATGAATGAAAATTAAAAAACTATATATAGGAAATTGAGGCTGACGGCGTCAAGACCAAATAGATGACGCCGTCATCTCGCCGCCAAAATAATTCTCTGACTGCCTTGATCTACATCTGACGCCGTCATGTATTAGGTTCTTCCAGGCCGTCACGTGTTAACTCTTGACGCTCTTCCTTGTGACGCCTTCATGTTTGCACTGGGCCATCATGCAATTAACTCTTGACGCCGTCAGGATGGTACTCTTGACGCCGTCACCTACTGTTCCCAGCAAGGAAAATTAAGACTTTGGCGTTTTCTTCATTTTTATGCTCCAAAAACGTCTGAATTGCTTCCTTTTCCAGATTTCACTCCCAAAGTACCTAAAATCACAAAAGGAACGATTTAGGGCAATATTTGATAAAATAAATTCAATTCCGGGCTTAAATGACCCCCTAAAAGTGGTTCATTTTTCGCCTCATCAATAAGTGATGCTGCTATTTGTGCATTCTTGGATGATCTAACAATAAGTACTTAAGCTTTGAATCAGGATATGGATCACATTGATCCTGATGGTCTTGAAGAGATTGATTTGAAGTGGCAGATGGCTATGTTGACCATGAGATCTAGAAGATTCTTAAGGAAGACTGGAAGAGAGCTCAACTACAAGGCTCATAACAACATGGGCTTTGACAAATCAAAGATTGCATGCAACCACTGCAACAAGAAAGGTCAATTTGCCAGAGAATGCATAGCTCCAAATAAGAATACTGACAACACAAAGAAAGCAACTAAAGAGCCAAAGACCACCACTGCTTTGGTGTCTTGTGTTGGGTGACTATGACTGGAGTGACATGGCTGAGGAAGAACCCAACTATGCTTTATTGGCTGAAGAAAAGCCTAAAATGCATAACTTTTCACTTATGGCTTATGTTTCATCATCTTCTGGATCTGACTCTGAGGTATCTAATGATTCTGACATATCTATTTGTTCCTTTAAATCATGTGCTGACACTGTTGAAGAGCTTAAGGCTAGGAATGAAAGTCTTAGACAAGAAGTTGTAAACCTAAAACTTGATATCTTAGGTTATAAAGTTGGAATTTAAAATTGTTAATACAAATATCGCCTAAAAACGTTATTTATAATTTACGATCTTTCTTAGTTTTGTTAACTACAAAAGGTAAAGTTTATTTTTAGCAAATCGTAAATATAGTTTTAAAAGTCTTTTACTTAACTTCACTCAAACTACATTTACATGTTTTCATAAAGTGATTTCTAATCAAGTATACTTTAGTTTAAGTACATATGTTAAAATTGTATTATAAGTATATTTAGCAAGTTTTCTAAATAGTATGTCTTATTAGTATATAAGCAAGCAAACTCTTTTTGGTAAATCATTTGCTTGCTAAACGTCTCAAACAAACATTTTTTAGTCTATACATAAACTCTTTTACAAGTATACTTTCCTTTTTAAAGAATATCTAAAATTAGAAATCATATGTATGCTTACATCATTCCTTGCATCACACATGTCCCTTCAAGGAAACATGTGTGTAAGAAACATCTTTTATTTTGTATAGATTCATACTCAAGATCTCAAAGTTGACTTTGTGAGATCTTGAGAATATTGTGTTAGATTTTGTAATATCTTGTGCAGGATTCTGTCAGGGGTTCTGGCGGAACCCTCAGGTACAACGGACGGAACCAATCGTATCCGTGGGTTGGTCTAGAAGTTGGCCTATAAATAGCAACCCACTCTTTGAGTTTTTCTTATCACTCACTATCATAATATACTTCATATACTTCATTTCTAACTCATTACACTTTCATATTTGTGAGTCTTTCTTTGTAGCAAAAAGATCACGAACTTACAAGCTTCAGCACAATGTTGCAAGACTTGTGAAGCATAGCATAGTGTAAACTAGTAAAGTTTATACATCATTGTATTGTATCCATTTGTAGTGATCGGTTAGTATTTCAGTCCTCAAAATACTTAGAGTATCGGGAGTTGTTGTACCCTTGTAAAAGAACTATCGGGAGTGGTTGTACCCATGTGAAAGTACTCGACATCTAGTTTAGTGTCGGAAATAGTGTGTAAGCGACGTGTAAGGTTTTCTCCGCCGGATAAAGGAGCTTGTTGACTAGTGCAAGAAAACTCTCGAGTTGGATACTCGGGGCGTGGAGTAGGGCAAGGAAAAAGAGTCCTTGTAGCCGAACCACGATAAACAATCGTGTTATGGTTTGATCGTTTCTTACTTTTATTCTTGCATATTATTTATTGTTTGGTAAGTCTTAATTGTCGATTACACGTAAAAGTTTTAAAAGAAAATCAAGTTAAAACCGGTAAACTATTCAACCCCCTTTCTAGTTTTCCACAATTGGCATCAAGAGCTACATTACTCAAGATTTTAAAATATATTGTATCTTAAAACTTGGAACGATCCATGGATTTTGAAAACTTCAAAGAAGGGCAATCTATGCAAAGACCACCACTATTTGAACCAAATGGTTTTATATATTGGAAAAACCATTTTGAAACTTACGAAAAATCAAAGGACATAGATCTATGGTATATTAATATTGAAGGTGATCATAAGGCTACTGGAAGTGGTTGGGATGAGGATAGTTTACTCACTAAACATAGTGATGATCAAAAGAAACTAATTGCCAAAAATAATGAAGCGAAAATGATGCTTTATAATGCCTTACCAAATAAAGAGTATGAAAGAGTTTTTATGTGCAAAACCGCTAAAGAAATTTGGCAATCTTTAAGGTTTATTACACAAAGATGTCACTAATGTTTCCCAAAAATTTGCTTTAAGTTACTAAAGTTTTTTTTGGTTCAAAGAGGTTACCATTGTTTATGGGTTCGATTAATTTTGTCACTCGACATTTACATGGTTTGCATTATGAGCACTTTGATAGTTTGTTACCGGCTGAGAACAAGTTAACCTTGCCAAGTCAGGCAAGGCTTGTCCACCCATGTATTCCACCTCACCCAAATATGTCCACCCGTATATTCCACTAATAAAACCCAATTTATAACCTATTATAACACCCCTCCCCCTTACCTCAAACCCTAATCTCACTCAAATCTATCTTCTTCTCCCAAATCTCCAAATCTCCAAACCATGAACATCCTATGCGACTGTGGTGAACTAGCAAAATGTCGAACCTCTTGGACTAAGCATAACCCCGCAAGAAGGTTTCTTGGTTGTCCCAATTTCATGGATCCCACAACCAATTGCAACTTTTTCCAATGGGTTGATGTCCCTTTACCAAATCGTTGGTACCAAGAAAGAATGTATCAGCTCCATTTGCATAGGAGGAATGCACAAGAGCAACTTATTCAAGTGAACAATCAAAACTCTCGGATTCGCTTCTACAATAGGCTGTTGATACTGTTGGTTGTTGGGATGGTTCTTATCAAGTTTCTGTAGTTTTATTAAGTTAGTATTGTAGGTTAAGATGGTTGTGGTCTGTTGCTTTCTTATGGCAGTAAATGATGGTCTTTTGGTTAAGATGGTTGTGGTCATTTAGGTTTGTGGGATGTATTTTGTTGGTATGGTATGCTGCCAACTCTTTTGTAATAGTTATGATCCCACATGATGTAAAAAAAGTCTCAAGTAATGAAATTATGAAGTGTTATGTTTATATTTTGTGGAATTATACAATACTATGAATAATAGAGTTACATAGCATAAATGAAATAGAACTTTAGACAACATAAATCTATACAAAAGATGCAACATAATGATTATGTTGATCTATTACCATTGAAAGAAGGTTACACAACAGTTATAGCTCATACAAAAGATGTTGTGAAATGTTGTGTCACTCTCTTCTTCAGTATCATACTCAAAGATGTTGTAGTCACCCTCTAAGTCACTATCAGTATCATCATTAGACTGGGCATTTTCAACGTGGGGTAAAGCACTAAGGGAAGTGGCATCATGTAGTTCAAACACCTAGTGAGACACATATATATCTAAAACATGATCATGTTTTTCACCTAATTCAACACACTTTTTTAAGTCACCTTCATTCTTTAAGGCTCTCAATCCTGACTCTAAGTTTAAACCAGGAACAACATAAAAAAATTGTTGGATGTCACTAGAACTTTGACTTACTAAAAGTTTAACTAACCCAACATACCCCAACTCAGACACAATAACATCTGCTATTTCAGTGAGCATGTCATAGTCATAAGAAAAAGGATCCCTTACAAATACACCACCACGATGAAATTATATGCGAAAAGTAGAATGTGATGATGACGATGCCATTTGAAACAATAAATAGCGAGAAAGAAGTGTTAATTTCAAAAACCCCTAAATATTTACGCAAAACCCTAATTTTTAAAACATTAATCAAGGTTAACAATCAATTGAAAATAATAAATAAATTCCAAAAATTACCTTGCTGGAAGATGACAACCATAAATCAATGACAAAATTTGATTTAAGAAGATGGATTTGTGATTTTGGAATATATGTGTGTTTTTAGGGTTTGAAATTGTGATTAAACAAATGATCGGGATCTACCCTTAATATAAAATACATGTATTGGTCAACGCAACTTCAATATTGACTTTGCCACTTAGGATGCCAGCGTGGATAGTAACCGGTAGTAATAGGTTACAACATGTTAGAATGGGACGAGTGATATATACAACCGGCCACGTAAACAATGGTAACCTCTCTTTAGTAACTTAAAGCAAATTTTTGGGAAACATTAGTAACATCTTTGTGTAATAACCCCAATCTTTGATAACTACTCATCAAAGAAATTCACAAGTTAAGGATAATAAAATTGATCTTCTTGTCCAACAATATGAACAATTTTCTATTCCCGAAGATGAAACAATTGATAGTGCATTTGCTAGATTTAACACTATTATTACTTCACTTAAAGCACTTGATGAATCTTTTTGTAGCAAGAATTTTGTCAGGAAATTCCTTAGAGCACTCCATCCTAAGTGGAGAGCAAAAGTAACGGCTATTGAAGAATCTAAGGATCTTTCAAGCATGGCACTTGACGAGCTTATTGGAAGCCTCAAAGTTCAAGAAATGATAATGGAAAAAGATTCGGAGATAGTTAGAGGCAAGAAAGAAAAAGTGAAATCTATTGCCTTAAAAGCTAGAATAGAATCAAGTGTCAATGAGGAATCAAGTTCGAATAGTTAAGATGAAGAATATGCCATGGCGGTTAGAGACTTCAAGAAGTTCTTTAGAAGACGAGGAAAGTTTGTAAGGCAACCTAAAGATGAAAAGAAGTCTTCACAAAAAGATCGGGATATGAAGAAAGTAAAGAATGAAAGAAAGTGTTTTAGATGCGGAGATACAAGTCACTTAATAGGAGAATGTCCAAAACCACCCAAAGCAAAACTCAAAGTGCTTTTGTGAGTGGTGCTTGGAGTGATAGTGAGAATGATGATGAAGAGCCAACAAATGACGAAGTAGCTCTTATGGCTCAAAGCTCAAATGAGGTCATTCCGATTCATCTTACTCTTCTATTGATGATGACACATTAGAACAACAATACAACAAACTTTGTGAGTTAAGCTTAAAAATCATAAACAAAAACAAATTTTTGAAAACTAAAAAGGAATTTTTAGAAAACGAAGTTTATGAATTAAAAGTAAAAGCTAAACATTTGGAAAAGAGTAAAAATGTTGACACAACTTGCAAATCATGTCAAGAGTTCAAACTTGAAATTGAGAAGCTTAAAATCACACAAGATAATCTTATTAAACAAAACTCAAAGTTTAAGAAGTTTGATAAAAGTATTTATTGTGCGGATGAAATAATGAAACTCCAAAAATCACACTTTGATCGTTTAAAGAAACAAGGCGAAAAAGGACAAGAAAATGACAAAGCTGCAGCAGTGACCCACGAAACTGGCGGAACCAAAAATTTGGTTCCGCCAGTGAACCCATTGGTTTCGTGGAGGCTGCTGCAGAACATAACATTTCAGTAACTAACCATAATGAATTTGTTAAAGTTACAAAGAAGTCCAACACTAGTTCAACTGAAACCAAACTTAAACCAGCCATTAAAATAGGAGTAGGACTGCTAAAAATGAATTAAGAACTAGAACTACTCAACCAAGACCTAAAACGCCTATATCCAAACGCCCCTTTCCAAAGAGCAACTACAGCACATAACCATACTTTCAACATAGCTGGGGTCAAAACATACCTAGACATCATCAAGTTCCAAACTATATGTCTTGGAACCCATATCCACCATTTCCTTACATGAATCAAGGTAATGGCATGATTAACCAAAATGGACCCATGAGATATTGGGGACCAAATGTTTGAATGCTTGTTATAAAATAGGTTTGCTTAAAAGTGTGTTTGGAACCGGATAAATGGATCAAAGATAGCGGTTACTCAAGACACATGACGGGGAACAAAAGTCTTTTCTCTACCTATCAAGTCTATGACGGAGGTAAGGTTACTTTTGGTAGCAAGCTTAAAAGTAAAATCATCGGAAAAGGTACTATCTCTCATGACTCTTTATCTATTGATGATGTTGCTTAAGTTGAAAACTTAGGATTTAATCTTCTTAGTATTAGTCAACTTTGCCGTAAAAAGTATAAAGTTCTCTTTAGTGAAAACGAAAGTAAGATACTAAAAGATGGTATAACAATAGCTAAAGGAGTTCTAAAGAACAACATATACGTCATGAAAATTGATAAAACATCTAGAGATAAACTTTGCCTTACGTCATTAGATGAGTCCTCAACTCTTTGGCATAGACAATTAGGTCACGCTAATATGAGACTTATTCAATTCCTATCCTCTAAGGAATTAGTTAGAAACCTACCCAAGTTGAAATACGACCAACACTTTTGTGATGCTTGCAAAATTGGTAAACAAGTTCATAGTAGCCATAAGGCTAAAAATATGGTGTCTACATCTAGGTGTCTAGAACTTTTGCATATGGATTTGTTCGGTCCATCGGCTATTCAAAGTTATGGAGGCAACTTCTACACTTTGGTCATAGTGGATGATTATTCACGCTATACATGGACAATATTTTTGAAAAGTAAAAATGAAGCTTTCGAACAATTTGAAATTCTTAGTAAGAAAATTCAAAATCAAGTAGGAAATTGCATTGTGTCTATTAGAACGGATCATGGTCGGGAATTTGATAACGAAATACAATTTGGTGAATTTTGTGACAAAAATGGTATAACACATAATTTCTCGGCTCCTCGCACTACTCAATCTAATGGTGTAGTAGAACGTAAAAACCGGACACTTCAAGAGATGAGTAGAACAATGCTTAATGAACAAAATATTCCACAAAAGTTTTGGTGTAATGTCGTCGACACATCAACTGATATCGTAAACCGAGTACCAATTAGACCATTTTTAGATAAAACTCCATATGAATTATATAGAGGTAAAAATCCAACATTAGGATACTTTAAAGTATTTGGGAGTAAATACTTTATACTAAACACGAAGGATTATCTCACTAAATTTGACCCAAAGTCTTATGAAGGTGTATTCCTAGAATATTCACAAAATAGCAAAGCTTATATTATTCTAAATAAAGAAGCATTAAGAGTCGAGGAATCGTTGAACGTAACATTCGACGAAAGTCCACCTCCCTCTAACAGTCGAGGAAATTGCATTGTGTCTATTAGAGCGGATCATGGTCGGGAATTTGATAACGAAATACAATTTGGTGAATTTTGTGAGAAAAATGGTATAACACATAATTTCTCGGCTCCTCGCACTACTCAATCTAATGGTGTAGTAGAACATAAAAACCGGACACTTCAAGAGATGAGTAGATCAATGCTTAACGAACAAAATATTCCACAAAAGTTTTGGTGTACTGCCGTCGACACATCAACTGATATCTTAAACGGAGTCCTAATTAGACCATTTTTAGATAAAACTCCATATGAATTATATAGAGGTAAAAAGCCAACATTAGGATACTTTAAAGTATTTGGGAGTAAATACTTTATACTAAACACCAAGAATTATCTCACTAAATTTGACCCAAAGTCTTATGAAGGTGTATTCCTAGAATATTCACAAAATAGCAAAGCTTATATTGTTCTAAATAAAGAAACATTAAGAGTCGAGGAATCGTTGAACGTAACATTCAACGAAAGTCCACCTCCCTCTAAGACATCACCTTTGGTAGATGATGACTTAGTTGAAAGTCAAGTTGTTAATCAAATTGATTTAGAAAACGACAAAGAAGATGAACTATTAAATAGAGAAATAGTCAATGTTAAAGAGTCTAAAAGTCATCCATTAGATAGTGTCATAGGTAAACTTAATGAAAGAATCTTAAGATCAAAAGCTCAAAATGAAAGTAACTATTTTTGTTTTATACCAAGCATTGAACCTAAAAATATAAATGAAGCTATAAGTGATGAATCTTGGGTAATAGCTATGCAAGAAGAATTGAACCAATTTATTAGAAATGATGTTAAGACACTAGTTTCTCAACCAAAGAATCAAACTATAATTGGAACAAAATGCTTTCAAAATAAAATAGATAAAAACGGAGTTGTGTCTAGAAACAAAGCTAAGCTAGTAGCACAAGGTTATAATCAACAAGAAGGCATTGACTACGATGAAACTTTTGCTCCAGTTGCTAGGCTCGAGTCAATTAGAATCTTACTTGCATGTGCATGCGCACATGACTTTAAACTTTTTCAAATGGACGTCAAAAGTGCATTTTTAAATGGTTTTATTAATGAAGAAGTTTATGTTGCTCAACCACCGGGCTTTACCGACTTTGAAAAACCTAATCATGTTTACAAACTTAAAAAGGCTTTATACGGCTTAAGCAAGCTCCAAAAGCATGGTATGATCGACTTAAAACCTTCCTAGTTGACCATAAGTACACCATGAGCCTAGTTTACAACACTCTCTTCACTAAGAAGAAAGAATCACACATTATCATAGTTCAAATTTATATTGATGACATAATATTCTGATCAACTTGTCAAGAGCTATGCGATGATTTCTCTAAAATCATGCATGGCGAGTTTGAGATGAGTATGATAGGAGAACTCAACTTTTTCTTAGGACTTCATATTAAACAATTAGAAGATGGGATATTCTTTAACCAATCTAAATACATAAAAGACATGCTTAAAAAATTTGGTTTAGAAAATTCAAAACCTATCAAAACGCCTATGTCCTCGAAAACCAAACTCACAAAGGATGAGGAAAGTGAATCCGTAGATAACACTAAATATAGGGGTGTGATGGGTAGTCTACTTTATCTTACGGCTAGTAGACCGGATATTATGTTTAGCGTTTGTCTATGTGCTCGTTTTCAAGAAGATCCCAAAACAATCCATCTTGAAGTCGTAAAAAGGATTTTTAGGTACATCAAAGGCACTACACATCTAGGATTATGGTATCCCAAAGGAACGGGAGTAAAACCATAGTGTATCCCGACTCGGATCATGCCGGTGACTATGTTGATAGAAAAAGTACAAGTGGTATTTGTACTTTTGTTGGACATTGTCTCACCTCAAGGTTCTCTAAGAAGCAAACGGCCCTCGCAATCTCAACAACTGAAGCCGAATATGTATCGGCCGGAAAAGCATGTCAATAAGCTCTTTGGATAAAGCAAGCGCTCGTGGCCTACGGAATTGTGATTAAAACCATATCTATCCTTTGCGACAACATAGGAGCCATCGACCTGAGTAAAAATCCAGTCCAACATGCTCGTACTAAATATATAGAAATCCGTCATCATTTCCTCCGTGACAATGTTCAAAAAGGAAACATCTTCATCGAGAAAGTATCCTCCGAAGACAACATTGCCGACATTCTTACAAAACCCCTTAAACGTGAACCATTTGATCTTCTTAGACTAGGACTAGGACTTATGGAACCTACTTCATAGTTTAAATGTTAAATAAAATCGTAGGAATTCAAAACAAAAATTCCTTGTTCTTATACCTGCAGGACTGGCGGAACCAAGAAAAACAAAGGGCGGATCCCTCTGTTTGGTTCCGTCCAATCTGCCAGAAGCCTGCACAGGTTCCCTTTTTATATATTAAACCATAAAAGTCCCATACTCTATACCACTCACCAAAAACAGTTACTATTCACTTCAATATCCATTTTCACACGAAAATTAGGGTTCTTGCTCATCCACTCTTCATTCCTGTCATCATTGTAAGTATTCTAAACACAATTACTCTCCTGATCTGTGTCTAGGAAATTCTATTTATGCACAAAAACTAAAAATTTGGGGTTATGCATCAACTTAGGAAATCATGAAGTAAATTTGTCATAAACAAAACTAATTATGATTTCCATTAGTTAGGAATTTCATCTTGTAAGACATTATCACATTATACCAAACACCCCATGTCAAAATTTTGAAAAATCTTCTCACATTTAGGAAAAATATTTTTTCATTGATAATACAAAATAAAAACGTTATGTTTAAAACATCACTTGCATTATGTCTCTTGAATGCTAAAGGGGATACATAACTAATATGTATTTTCGGGCACATTCAACCGTAGCTACATTGAACTAGGAGCATTAGGATTATCTCAAAATTTACAGAAAATTTGCATAAGTAAAACCATTTTAAGCATTAAAATGAGTCGAGATAATCACAACTCAATATTGTTTTCATATAGGCACATACTAGAATTTTGACACTTAAACCATTATTTACATAAACTAAAATGTGAAAATTATGTTTCTAGGTTCATCATGCCTCCCGCAACCTTCTATTACCACAAAGACACCACCAAATACCTACCCAAACACCATAAGACCAAAGGGCTAACCTCGGCACAAGTAGAAATCTATAAGAACCTTGAGAAGCATTATGTCCATGAGGGTAGAACCATTGACCCTACTTTCCTTGCCGGATCCAACATTAGGAAAGAACTCTATTTTATCAACTTCGATTGTCTCTTAGACATAGATGAGCCAATTTGTCCTCGTTTCATCCTGGAATTCTATGCTTCCGTGACCCTTAGCACGGATGATGAAGGTCTCATGTCATTAAAATTTTCTATCAACCAAAATGACTTTGAAATCACCTTAGATCAATTTGCTCAAGTGCTTCGTGTTCCTAATCGCGGCACATGTCTCTACACCGACAAATGGCCACTTTCAACTCTTTACTCAATCCATGACCGTATTCATCCTTATGATACCCCACTAGTGAGCAAAGAAGAAATTTGTGACCACCTTTTTGTTAGGACATCTCATACTAGGAGGAGAGGAAATTGCAAAAGATCCATTTGGAATGGAGCTTAACGAGTTGAGATCACAATTCTTGAAATGGGAGGACATCATTAGAGCCAATGTCATTAGTACTTTAGGAAATAGGGACCATATCAACACTTGTCTCTCCTACATGCTCTATAGTGTATCCACCCGCCAAACTTTCAACTTAGCTTACTACATTGCCAAAAGAATGGCAAACATCTCGGTCCAAGGTACCACCGTTCTTCCATGCGGGATGTTTCTCACCCGTCTCTTTAGGTTTTATGAACCCATTCCTCCAAGTCCTAATGGTCGTCGCCTAGATTATCCTATCATTCCACACACCATTGTGCCCTTAAGTGATGAGAGAGTCTATAAAGCCAAAGGTAAACGTCCTCACCCTCCTACCTCATCATCATCCATGAGTGAAGACGACAATTTACCAAATTCTAGTCTCTCACTTCTTGAATACCTCTCACAACTTCCATCTATACCAAATGAGTCGGAGGAGTTCAAACAAACCAAAGGGATGTGGAAATGCTTTGGGAGATACCTTGGGAAGATCTACAAGAAGGTGAACAAGAAGTGAGGATGTTAAGAGGGTGTTTGGCACAAGGGTGCATTTGAACAATTTGGTCGTTAAAACAATGTTATTTTATTTTTTTATGATGTTTTAGGATGATATTATGTCCGTGGATTATGTGTGAACTAACAACATTAGCAGGGGATAACTATTTAGTACTATGTCATTTTCACTTTTCGGCTAAAAATTTGAATGCTAGAATCGCTCTCTCAAATTCTATAGGTAAGCATGTTTCTACCTGCAATTTTTGTTTCTTCTATCTAAAAAAAATTGATTGCTTAAGTTTTAGGAAAAATTTTGGAATTCAGAAATGTTGGCATGAATATTACGATATTTAATTTAAACATCCTCTTCATGTTTTGATGATGACAAAGATGTAAGTTACAACATATAACGTAAAGTGCTTAAGTTACTTGTGATCACAATTCATCTATGCATTCATGCGTCAACAAGCCTCGACATCTCAACGTCTCAAGTATGCTTCAACAATTACTTAAGTTATGTACAAACAAATGTCTAATACATTTTATGATCAAAGGAATTTTATTTAGACATTACAAATTTTATAAAATGTTATAAACATCTTATATATTTTGAAAAATACTTTTGGTAAATAAAGTAAAATGTTTAATTCATAATAAATATATGAATTCAAATTTTTAGCCAAAAACAGTTAAAATTTCACTAGATAAACCTTCCCCCAAAAAGACAAGAAAAACTGCCGTTTTTATCTGGGCGGCCCCCTTAATTATAAGGGGTGGCCCCCTTAATTTTAAGGGGCCCGACATACAATTAAAGGGGTCGGCATATACTCCATTTTTCAGATTTGTCAGAAACTTTTGCCTATAAATACTGGTTCAAATATGTAATTTTTTCACACCTTTTGCACGAAAATTTTCAGTCCCAAACCTTTTCAAACACACTTCTAAATCCTTTGATCATAAGTTTATTAGTCTTCGTTTCAAGTGATTCAATCCCTCATCACTCAAAGTGCAAGAGAAGAATCCTCCATATCATAAAGCCAAAGATGTATTAGAGTCTAGTTAGTGTTTATGTGAAGTTGTGAGTTATGTTTATGTAATTAGTAGATCAAGATGATCTTACTTAGTAGTGAGTCAATGAGTGAGTAAGAAGTTGTGGGAAGAAGTGGTAGTGTGGAGAAGTCATGTAGTTGTGAAGAAGTAAGTGTATGAATAAGTAGTGGAGTATAGAAGAAGTTGTGAAGTAGTCGTGAAGAAGTCGTGAAGTCGTGTAGAAGTTGTGTAGTAATCGAAGTCGTGTTGTGAGATTGGTTCTAGCTACTATTAGAACTCGACATTTAGCTTAGTGTCGTTAAATGGTGTAAGCAAAAGTTGTGTAAGGTTTTCTCCGCCAAAAGGGAGCTTGTTGAGTAGTGAAGGAAACTCTCGAGTAGGTGACTCGGGGAGTGGAGTAGGGCAAGAAAGGTGTCCTTGTAGCCGAACCACTATAAATCATCGTGTCCGGTTTGCATCCTCTTTCTCTTATCTTTTCACATTTATTCTTGCATTTATCGCTTTATATCTATGCTTGCAAATATGTGTTGATTGTTGCTTATATTGTCATGATGATTGATTGTGGTGTAGTTACACGTTAATATTGTGATAGGATATATAATTGCATGATATGGTCTAATGGACTTATATATTATTAACACTTCTCATGTTGAGTTTAACTTAATCGATAATTTGATACAAAACGTTTTAAGATTTTAAAAGGAAAACGTATTCACATAAAGATCGACCAAATCTTCATTCATAAAACTAAGTTTTGAAAACTAATCCAAAAGCTCACATACATAATTGATCATATTGATTATATGTTGTTTTCATACTAAACTCTAATTGAAGGTTTTTCAAACAAACAATTAAATAAATTTGAATCAACATTTTGAAACCAAGTTTTTATAAAATCAAAAAGAGGGGAAAACTATTCAACCCCCCCCCCCCTTCTAGTTTTCCACAATTGGTACCAGAGCCACGTCGCTCTAATTTTCAAAACAAATGGTTTAAAAAATTGAGAACGATCTATGTATCAAATTACCCATTAAGGAGGATTAAATATGAAAAGTATTTTGTTGATTAACTTGTATTAGTTTTGATGTTATATATACTAATTATACTAGCTCGAGATTAGACTGTGCTTTAAATAAGTATTATATGTTCGGTATCAAATTCAGAAAGTTTCACAACTTTTAGCAAAGTCAGAAAATAATTTTTTACAAAAAATGAAATTTTGAGTACCAGATGGGCGGACCCTTTAATTGTCTGGGAGGCCCCCTTAAATACTGGGCGGTCCCCTTAATTATTTAAGGGGTCCGCCTGTCTGTTCGTAGTTTTTTCAGAAACTTTAAAAAATCATATAAAAATAACCGTAACTCAGTAGAAGTCGTGCCACCCGATTTTAAAGGTAATTGAGTCTACTTTCATTTAAAAATGCTTAAAAGTAACCATTACAAACTTAAATAAGTCAGAAAGTCAAAATACTACACGGAGGTCAAAAATTTGAGTCTCGTTTTAACGTAAAACTTGTATTTTACCTATTCCTTCGAGTTGGGCATTCCTAGTCGATATATCTTTGAAAAATTAAGCATTTATGCTTTAAAAATATTGATCTTAATTAAATTTTAAAATGGATAGGAAACAATTTTATTTTCAAATAAAATCAAGCTAAGTAAACATTGGTATATATAAACACACAAAACGACGACACGTGTCTTATGTGCTATGTGAACTTATTTGTGATTCTATTTTTTTAATTGAATATATTAGATGATTTTTGCTATTTGATTTTTAGTTAATTGTATATCTAAGCATATGTGCCTTATTAGTTTATAGCTAGTTTTCTGGTTTATATTTAACTAGATCTTATGCTAGATTTCTTGCGTTAGGATTGCAATATTATGCTTGCATTGCATATAGGTATAGATGACTTAATGTTACTCAAACATCTTGTAAATGAGTTAAATCTAGTCACCTAAATATTTCAAACAATTTAATCTACTCTTAACAACACACTTAAATATTTTCAACAAATTACCTTGTTTTACCTTAAGTTGTTTAATAAGAGAAATTGAATCATTGTAAAATATTAGTAGTTATATAAAAGAAAAAGTATTTTCAAAATCTAAGTGTGTTCACTATAAGTAACGTTGAAGAGTCTTTCACATAAAAAAAACATATAACAATCATGAAGTAATAAGTCAAATTTCAATCATTCACCAACCTCACTTATAAATAATCTTAGGATTAATGGAACACACTATCAAAATGCCTATTTATTTTAAATGAGTGTTTGTGAGGGTCAAGAAAGATCTTGATATTATATCAATTCATTATTCAAATTATGGTTGATATATTCATCAAATCTAATTGACATGTTTTTTAGTGTGGACAAGAAATTGGATTGTTATTTGTCTAGTTTCAAGATTACATCAAATTTTAACAAAAGATATAGTCTTGAATCTACATATTCAATCACACTAGATTGATATGAAAATATTTACATCCTTTGTAGATGAAAATAATATGCATTGAATCATAACTCACACTTGTGTTGATAATGCCATATTGAATCTACTTGTCCAATAGTTGTGTTCCAAATATTAGAATAACATGTTTAACACATGCATAAAATATACAATGAAGTAGGATTGATGACTTGGATGTGAAATATTCAAGAAATTTACATTGCAATGCAATGGATAAATGTGTCATATCCGAAAAACCAAACATGAGAAAACTAACAACATATGTAAACTTTGCTCACACTACTTAAAATCATTAATTCAAGATAAAATACATATTTAAGAATAATACACACTATATATTCTATGTATTTCATTTTCTTTGTAGCATAAATGGTTGTGTTACAAGATAATGCACTACACTTTCCTTTTTGAAATAATATAAGTTATTATAATTGAAAAATAACTTGTCACAATCCATAAACAAGTAAAATTTATTTTTTCAAATACTTGTTAAAGTATGATATATAACATTGGCAAAAATTATAGAAAATAATATTTGTTTAAAAATATAATAATGTCTAGTTTTGATATCATTTGAGAATCAAAAACTCATTTAAGATAAATAATCTTAATGAGATTCATTTCACAAGAGATGCTAAGGTGCACTCTTAAGTCTAGCACATTTACTAAATCAAGTAATATGCAATCAAAACCAAACAACCGGTAAATCATGAACAAAAGATTAAAACTTTTTGTTTACTCTTATATAAACATTCAACACGTCTCTATTGGGTTCGTGAATAAACTATATCATCTAGATTTACCTTCATAAAAACATGACGTTTGAGTCACATTAAGCCAAGCATTAGTGAACCAAGCAAACTTCATATTTGGTATTCTTCGATAGGTAAATTTAGGAATTTAATTTCTTCTAAAAAGAGAATGACTACTGGAGAACCTATTGTCTAGAAACTCAATTTAACCTAACGGTTGAATTGCTTCTATGTGAGAAGTTGGGTATGTGTAACCCGTAAAAATGGTTGTGTTTAGCCTTAATTGAGCACCACTAGTAATAGTCTCATACTCATTCTCCAACTTGATTAAATTGCTATTCCTAAATATACCTAATGCTAAGCTTACTTTTATGAACTTTGCTTCTCATTAGATTCTTTCATTCCTAGATTTATGGCATATCACATATATGTTGTTTCTAGATGTTTATTTGCTCCTATGTGATTTGATTTCATGCCTTTACATGCTTAACTCGATATGTCTCATTCATCTAGGTTTATATTTCTTGCATTTAGATCCTACACCCTTATTTCATGAGAACCTTAGTGTCACAATCCGATAGGTCATATTAGTCTCAAAACTGTATTAAGTGTCCTATAGTCTCCATGCATACTTACTTCCTTATTCATCATCTTGTTTCCTTCCTAACAATCAACTCCTTTGCCAAGAGATAGTTAGATTTTAATCTAATACCTCTCTAAGTTGATGTGACAACTTAAATATTTCATCCGAAATGTTTAAGTATTTTTAATTAGCAAAATGCAAATTAAAATGTCACTCATTGTTCATGTCTATTTCTTGAGTCATGACTCTATTATTATATAGATGTCAAACACCTTCATTCCACCTTTAGGAAAACCTTCTTGTATGCTATCCTTCATCCTTCGTGTCATTGTCAAAATTATCGTTTTCATGTTGGTTTGTCTTTATTTGTGTCACACTTTATGTCCGGATGAGCATGAATTTAGTGGGATGGGAAATCACACTCACTCACATATATCCTTCTACCTCACACCCAAAACCGAGTCATCCTTTGTACTACCAATCTCGAGTCATCCACCATTTTCATACCATCATCATCATCAATCAATGACTATATCAACACCCACTTGTCACCTCCACCAAGAACCACCATCTCAAACAAAAACTTGTCATCATACCACCAAAACAACTCTTCATTGACCTTACTAATGAAGATGACACCACTCCATCCATCAATGGATATATCAACTCACAATTGTCTCCACCATCAAAAGTATCACCACCACCTCCTACCCAAGAAATTCCTTCCTTGAACATCACTCTTTCGCTTCCACCTAGTCATCTCCACTTGATCCTCATTTCCCATCTTCACAAGAAGATTCAACCATGTCACCATTCCCTATATTCTACTAAGTGCTTCATCACCACCAAAACTTAAATCCCTGAAAGTCAAGTGAATTTCTTTATGAAATGCGTCCTTTCCACTTTCTAGAAAGTGAAGAACACAAAGAAGATATCCAAGCTTCAAGTGTTGTCAAATTATCACCACCTCATCCAAGTGAATTTCATTACGAAATGCGTCATTTCCACTTTCTAGCAAGTGAAGAACACAATGAAGAAATCCAAACTTCAAGTGTTGTCAAGTTATCACCACCTCATCCAAGTGAATTTCATTACGAAATGCGTCATTTTCACTTTCTAGCAAGTGAAGAACACAATGAAGAAATCCAAGCTTCAAGTGTTGTCGAGTCATCACCACCTCATTTCACATATCCACCTTCGGTCGTCAACCAACAAAACACCTAAAAATGCCATGATTCCCTATCATCTACCCTTGTCAAATGATATATTAATCTAAACCATAATTGTCAACCCTTTGTCATCACCTTCCCTTTACATTCACGCTCATCCCTCCTCATTTTCTTACGTTTTTTAAAAAAAGAACGTATCATTCTCATCTTCATTTTTCTTTAACTCTTTTAGAGTATATATATATATATATATATATATATATATATATATATATATATATATATATATATATATATATATATATATATATATATATATATATTTGGCATCTTTCGCCAAAATATGTCGGTCGAATCTTTGCATTAGGTTCTAATCATTTTCATGTCTTATGCATTGGTCATGGTAATTTTTTTTTTTGGGATTTAGGTTTGTGGAAAACTAGAAGGGGGGGTTGAATAGTTTTACGTCAATTTTTGTTTTATAAAAACATCGTTTGCAAAGATAATCGATTTTAGTTTTATGTGAGATCAATAAACAATATTTATATAAACTAATATCTAGTAAATAAAATGACAACAATGTAAGTAAATAAGTAAAGAGATAGAGATGGAAAGATCGCACCACAAGACAAAGGATTTATAGTGGCTCAGCTACGAAGCACCTCTTCGCCCTACTCCACTCCCCGAGCACCTAACTCGAGAGTTTTCTTCACTACGTCAACAAGCTCCCTTATGGCAGAGAAAACCTTACACAACTTTTGCTTACACCAATTTACGACACTAAGCTAAATGTCGAGTTCTAATAGTAGCTAGAACCAATCTCACACCGCTACACACCTTCTTCACAACTTATGCACACCACTACTTCTACACAACTTTACTCAACTTCACTACTTCTTTTTCACAACATTACTTCTACTTCGACCCAACACAACTATTTCTATTCACAACTACTAACACACCTAGATCTATCTATTGCACAACTTCTACACCTTTACAATATACACAAGCCTACAATACTTCTTAAAAAGATGTTGGAGGAGTATTCTTCTCTTGCACTTTGAATGATGAAGGATTGGATCACTTGAAACAAGAACGAATATGTTTATGATCAAAGGATTTAGGAAGATGATTTGAGAGAATTAGAACAGAAAGTTTTAGTGCAAAAGCTGTGTTAAAAATTCAGATTTGAACCAGTATTTATAGGTAAAGAAATCCGACACAGGAGCGTATGCCGGCCCCCTTAAAATTATGGGGGCCGCCCCTTATAATTAAGGGGGCCGCCCATTGAAAACAGCCAGATTCTGTCTTTACTGGGGAAAGTTTATTTGGTGAAAATTTAACTGAATTTGGTTAAAATTTTGAATTCATTTAATTATTATGAAATAAACATTTTCCTTTAATTACCAAAAATATTTTTCTTAAATATATAAAATGTTTATACCATTTTATATAATTTGTAATTAGTAAATAAACCTTCCTTTGATCATAAAATGTATTAGGCACTTGTTTATTCATACCTTAAGTGAATTGGTTGGATATATTGATATTTTGGCACTAAATACTTATTTACGTAATGATTTTACGTTTAATGATTTTAGATTTTGTGATCGTCAAAATATAGGGATATCGAAAAATATTAATAACGTTTTTACGCATTATTTATATCAACAATCTCCCCCTTTTTGATGATTACAAAATCTAAACTCATTAAATCAAAATTTATTATATATGCAATTATTTAGTGAGTTTATATCACTTCTCCCCCTTTTTGTGAACATAAAAAAGGTTGTCCCGAAGACGGATGAGCTCCCCCTTAATGTGTACTCCCCCTCGTTTTAAGGTTAAATGACAAATCGAGATATGGAATGCTTGCAAAAATATTTAGAACAAAATATATATATGCATGCAATAAACTATATATATAACTAGAAAACATGTAAAAAGCAAACAATAAATCTCAACAAGTATTTATTATTCATAAAAATAGATTATGTTGAAAAATATAATCATTGTTACACAAGCATACATATATGCTTTTCTTAGTAAACTACATTAGATAATACTAAGTTGCCATCTTGAAGTCTCTAGGACTTGCTTGGAGATGTGAATCATGGATTTAATGGAGGTAGACATTGGTGGGAATTTTGGTTGGAGAGTTTGGAGTGGTGGATGGTGGTGAGCTTGGAGCGGAAGAGTTGGATTGTAGTGTGTGTGATGGTGGTGGGGAAGACCTTGTGAGGATATACTCAATCCAAGTGAAGTGCTTTGTGGAAAAATAGAAGGGGGGTTGAATAGTTTTACGTCTTTTTGATGTTATTATGAAAGCTTAGTTTAGTTTTAAAACTTTGTTGGCTTTTAAAACTTTGATTCGATCTTATGTGAACTCAAATCTTGAACAATATGAACAACTATATCTCAGTATAAACAATAATAATAATGTAAACTAAGTATGTGAAATCAACACATGCATAATATAAACAATTATAGCTATATACTAGAGATAAGTAAGTAAACATTTATTTTATAATCCTTAGTTATATTTTGTATGCAAACTATACTTAATCGAAATGATCAATTATATGTATGTTACCTTTTTAGTTTGATTGTAAAAACTTTGTTTTGTGAATGAAACTTTTGTTTGATCTTTATGTAAAATTAATACTAGCACTATATGAGCAACTATATATATACGTCTACGTCTACAAAAGTAATAACGATATAAGCAAGATAATAAGTAAGATATGGAAAGATCTAACCGCGAGACAAATGATTTATAGTGGTTCGGCTACAAGGACACCTTCCTTGCCCTACTCCACTCCTCGAGTCACCTACTCGAGAGTTTTCTTCACTATGTCAACAAGCTCCCTTATGGCAGAGAAAACCTTACACACCAATATACACACCACAACTTCGTCACAACTTATTCACACCTTCTACACAACTTCTTCACACCTAGTCACTACTTAATCACAACACTACTTCTTCACAACTATCTATCTTCACAACTATCTACTTCACAACAATCTTCTTCACAACTATCTACTTCCTAAATTCTCTACTTCACAACTATCTACTACACAATCTCTCTCTATCTACACACTTTGCTAATCTATCTTCTATCAAATATTCACAACTAGTTAAACAAAGAAATAGATATAATGGATGATGCACTAACAACTTGGATGTGGAGGTCACACCAAGTTGTAATACTTCTTCTCTTGAAGGATTGAAGTATTCTTCTCTTGCACTTGAAAGGTTGAAGCTTGAATCACTTGGAAACAAAAGCTTATGATTATATGATCAAAGGGTTTAAGAGAATGATTTAGAAGATTTATATCAGAGAGTTTATAGTGCAAAAGGTGAGGAAAAATACCAGATTTGAGCCAGTATTTATAAGGAAAAATTTACTGTTCGGGAGCGTGGCCGGTCCCATTAATAATTAAGGGGGCCGCCTAATAAAATTAAGGGGGCGGCCCTATTAAAAATAATTTTCTTCAGATTTTTTTTGTCCTTTTGTGGGGAAGGTTTATTTGAAGAATCTTGCCATTTTTGGGTATAAATTTGAATTCAAAATATTTATTTTGAATAAAACATTTCTTATAAATATAAAAATATTTTGTATAAGTTTAAAAATATTTGTCCCATTTTATAAAAAAATGTAAGGTTTGTAAAAATAAAAATCCCTTTGATCATAGATAGCAATAAACACTTTGTTTATTCATACCTTAAGTGATTTGGATGTAAAGAGAGTATTTATCATTAAATACTTGTTTACGTCATAATTTTTTAGCTCAATGGGTTTACGTTTTGAGATTATCAAAACATAGAGATATTGATAAATGTTAATAATGTTTTTAGGCATTATTTATATCAACAATCTCCCCCTTTTTGATGATTACAAAACCTAAACTCATCAAGTCTAAAAATTAATTTTTAGACATGTATTTAGTGAGTTTATATTCACTTTTCCCCCTTTTTGTAGAATCAAAAAGGTTATGCCGACTAGCTTCATAAATGAAGTTAGACGGGATGAAAGCTCCCCCTTGTTGTATGCTCCCCCTCGTTCGAGGGCACCAAGGAATCGAGCAATGGTAATCTTGGCTGCAAAAATATTATAAGCACAAGCATACATAGAAAAATATGCAATATACAAATAACAAGCATAGCAAACAAATATTTAAGGATACATAACAATTAATTCAAAGTGATTATGTTAAAGATCTTAATTTGCCAAAGAGAGCCATCGGACTTGCTTGTAACAAAAGGTTGGTTGATACTTATTTGAAAGTGAAAATCATAAGCGTATATTATGCTTAGATGGTTGATGATAGAGTGTTTGGAATGAAAATGGTTAATGGAGGTGTATGTTTGGGTGCATGAGTGTTGAAGAGTTTGGTGGTGGAGAGTTTAGAGGTGTAAAGTTAGGAGCGGAAGAGGTTGATAGAGAGTTTGGATGTTATTCAAGCGAGGGTTTTGGATGAGATCTAGTGAGAAGATAATCAATCCAAGTGAAGTGTTCATTCAATGAAATGGTTTGTTATTGGAGAAAGATGCAACAAGGACAATTGTTGACATGCTTCTCAAGTTGATTTATGTTGTGTGGTGATAACGGTGAGCTAGATGAAGGTGGATCCAAATTGTGTTGAGCAAAATGTAAGGCTAAAAGAGCATTAAGCTCATGGGCTTCTTGTAGCTCCTCAACGAACTTCAAGTGTTCATAGGAAGGTGATGGTGGTGAAGCATGATAGTTGTCTTGGGTGAGGGTTTGAACATGCAACATAGGAATGACATGTGAAATTGTAGGATGTGGTGGTGATACTCTTGGTGGTGGAGACATGTTTGAGCTTGGATAATCATGAAAACATGATATGGGTGGAAGAGATGCTTCATGAGTGGATGGTGTTTTTGTTGAATGAGCAACATGTAAAGTGTTGGTAATGAGGTTGGGATTATTGTTTTGGTATTGTGCATGCTCATCATAAGAAGGAGCATTAGTGGAAGCACGAATGGTTGATTTGTTGTTAAATGGATCATTTGTGTGAGAGTGAGGTTTAGATGTTGGTTGATTATGAACAACATCGCTTGAGTTGTGAAAGGGTTCATTTGAGTGAACATGAGGTTTGTGTATCATGAAATATGGTTTGACCTTCATGGGTTAAGTTGTAGTGGTGATGACACACTTTGTAGAGTGTAGAGAATGGTTATATGGTTGAATCTTTTTGTGAGGATGACTAGGTGGAGTTATTGGTGAAGATGGAAAATGAGTATCAAGTGATGTGATTGGTGAGAGTGAAAGAGCGATGTTCATAGAAGGGATTTCTTGGTAGGAGGGTGTTATAGATGGTGCATTAGGTGCACTAGGAGATGAAATTTGAGGTTGAGGTGAGTAAAGGTTATGGGGTTTGAGTGTGTAAAGTAGAAGGATATGAGGTTTGAGTGTGTAAAGATTATGAGGTTTGAGTGTAATGTAGAAGGATATGGGTGAGTAAAGGTTTCTGATATGTAATGTTGGTGGGAAGGAGAGTGAGGTGTTAGGTATGTAATGTTGAAGACATAGGAGGAATTTGGTGTTGGATGTTTGACAACATCATTTGGTTTGACAGGCTTTTAATGAAAGTTAGACTTTCTTCTCCAAACGAGTTTCTTGGTGGTTTTGGTTTTAATGGAAGAGGACATGATGAGATGAGTGGAGATTGAGAGGAATGAGAATGTTTATAATGTAGGATTCATGGGATCAAGGATGGATAAACTTTGATGGAAGGTTTAGGATAGAATAGGTTTGTGAATTTTGAGAAGTGTAGGATGAAATGGGCTAAAAAGTAGAAAAAGGAAACAACACCTTCGACCATCGGATGGCCGGTCCCCATAATTGGAGGCCGGTCCCCTTAATAATTAAGGGGGCCGCCTTGTGATTTAAGGGGGCCGCCCATCTGGTGATTCCCAGATTACCAGAAAAGGATTTTTGGTAGTGAATTGCAGAAAGGTTGTGTTTTTGATTTCAAACAAGTCCAACTCTTTGAGGCAATTAAGCATATACTAATTATGTAGCCAAAGCATGTTAACCAAAGAGATTAAGTAAACAAGCAATTTCATCTAGCATGTAAACATACTTATCAAGCAAGTAAAATATAAGTGCTAGGAAACAATAAGCAACATCAAGTATTTCATAACTACATAACTAGGAGGATTAATCCTAATGTGTATCAATGTGCAATAAGTGGGTAGTTATGATAGAATGGATTTCTAGACTTGTTACAAACAAAGTCTTAATAGACAAACCATGGTCCTCTTGATTTGATTTAGTTCACTTATAAGTGTCATTTATATAAATATAGATGACAAATATGAGATCACCATGCATGATTTAAAGAGACGTTTTTAGCATTATTGAACAATGTTTAAAAGTAGGTTTTCACGTAGATGTGAGAGTTATTAGAATAAAATAGATTGGGTTTTAATTCAAAATGTGTTAATCAAAGGTAAAGAGAATTTTCCAAATCATTGTTACCAATTGTGGATATTGATAGTGAAAACATGTTATTGAAAAGTAAGATAGTCATTTGAAAAACTATTTTCCAAAGTGTGAGGTTTTTGCATATTTTTAGAGATATTAGATTTTTGACAACAAATATCATTAATCATAGATTTTAAAAGATGTTAATTACAGATCTCATGCTCAAGAGGATTGGTTAAGTCTATTGTCATATACTATCCTCTTCTACATAACATATGATCTTAAGTGAGTGATGGCGTAATTCTACATGTTTGATGCGAGGGTATTGAATGGGGCATATCCTAACATCTATAGCTCCTTTGTTATTGCACACATATCTAACTTAATGCCATAGTCTATGAGAGTTTGTTTCATCCATAGTTTTCTTACGTAAAGGATCTAATCCTACTTCTATATTAATGATTAATCCACTTAACTCATTTCACTTCATCACCATGAGTTTGCAATTAGTGGATATAGAAGATTTCCATTTTCTATTTTGTTCGATAATGAACAATTACATTTTATTCCTAGGAAAGTCAACTAAAGATGTTTCTAGGTTATAAGTATATAAGCTATTATGTACGTATATATGTATAAAAGTTACAAACAATAGCTAAGCATTAATCTAACTAATCATTTATCTAAGCATGCAAATTATAGCGATGAACTTAAAAGAAACGCGTACCTTTTAGTCTTCAATGGAATATCTTCAAGCACTTCAAGTGACCATGTTGACTTATAGAAGTCATTTGCAGATGATATTCCAACTTCTTCCAAGATTGACAACTTAGCCACTTGGTCCCCATTTTCTCATTGGTCCAAAGTTGTTTGGTCCAAACATATTTAACATTTGGCTAGGATGCATGTATGGTGGTAATATTTCCCAAGGATTGTAACTTGGTTGATAATTCCACATTTGATTTCTAGTGTTATTGTAATTTCGTCTATTTTGGTTTCTTCTAGGTTGAGGTGTTTTAGATTGAATATGAGGATTATTTGGTATTCTCGGTGGTGGAGTTTTAGATCTTAATTTAGGTTTAGAGGATCCTACTTCGGTCTTTAAGGATGGTTTATAAAAAGTTTTTACATTTTCATCATTCGCAATGGGTATTTTTCTATCTTTTGTAAGTATATACTTAGGATTTGATTTTAATGATTTTTGTTTACTAGACTCACATTCAAACTTTATACTTTTATTTTCACTAGTTGAAAGATTAGTTGAGGTTAATCCTAGACCGGTTTTATCTCCCGAAGTTTCTTGAACACTTATTATTTTCTTAAGTGGGTTACTACTATTTTTAAACTTGTCAAGTTTGAAAATTTCATCTTTAAGTTTTTTGTTTTCATTTTTAACCTCTAAGCATGTTTTACATTTTACAAAAACTTCTTTTTCTTTTTCCAAATGTTGTAGTTTAATTTTTAATTCGAGTACTTCATTTTCTAATAGATTATTAATATGTTTTAGTGACTTATTTTTAGCTATAACCTTTTGACCTAATTTGCATAACCTATTATATTCACTATCTAGGTCTTTTTCGTCTAATGATAAATTTTCGTCACTAAAGTATTCAGTTTCTGAATGTACCTCGCTTGATGTCTTAGCCATAAGACACTTTTCTTCATTTGTGGTTTCTTTCTTCTCCTCATCACTATCACTCCAAGCACCTCCAATAAACGCCTTTTGATTTTGATCTCTTGACATCATTGGACACTTTCCGATGAGATGATTTGAATTGCCACATTTAAAACACTTCCTTTCATTATATGGTTGCCTAATGTATCTTCCTCGTCATTTGAATAATTTCTTGAAGTCTCGTACGGCCATAGCAGACTCTTCATCCTCACTTTTGGAGGTTGAGCATTCTTCGTCACTAGAGTCCTTTTTAGCTTTCACCGCAATTGATTTGCTTTGCTCCCTTTTTCCTTTGACCATCTCGGAGTCTTTCTTTATTATTTCTTCGTAGACCTTTAAGTTGCCGATCAATTCGTCAAGTTGTAGAGTTGACAAATTCTTTGATTCTTCAATAGCCGTGACTTTAGCTCGCCATTTTGGAAGAAGAGCCCTAAGAAATTTCCTGACAAAATTCTTACTAGAAAAATTCTCATCAAGTGCTTTTAGACTTGTGATGATAGTGTTAAACCTAGCAAAAGCATTATCAATTGATTCCTCTTCCAGAATCGTAAATTGCTCATATTGTTGCACAAGTAGATCTATTTTATTATCCTTGACTTGACTATAACCTTGGTGAGTTATTAGTAAAGAATTCCAAATTTCTTTTGCGGTTCACACATAAAGATCCTTTCGTATTCTTTACGTGGTAACGCATTGTAAATAACCATTTTTGCTTCATTATTTTTAGAAAGTTTTCTTTTTAAATCATCATTTTATTTTTCAAAAGGTACTATTTCATCTTTATTTGTTTCGGGATTATTTTGAGTAGGTAAAAAATCACCATTAGTAATAACATGCCAAAGATCTAGATCTTTTGATTTCACATAAGTTTCGAATCGATTTTTTCAATATAAAAATCATCACTTTCAAATAGTGGTGGTCTTTGCATAGATTACCCTTCTAAATATTTTTCAGATTCCATAGATCGTTACAAGTTTTAAAATATAATGTATTTTAAAAATCTTGTTTAACGTAGCTCTGATGCCAATTGTGGAAAACTAGAAGGGGGGGTTGAATAGTTTTACGTCTTTTTGATGTTATTATGAAAACTTGGTTTAGTTTTAAAACCTTGTTTGCTTTTAAAACTTTGATTCGATCTTATGTGAACTCAAATCTTGAACAATATGAACAATCTCAGTATGAACAATAATAATAATGTAAACTAAGTATGTGAAATCAACAAATGCATAATATAAAAAATTATAGCTATATACTAGAGATAAGTAAATAAACGTTTTGTGGAAAACTAGAAGGGGGTTGAATAGTTTACCGCTTTTTCGATTCTTATTTAGCTTAAATATCCTTTTAAAAACTTTACGTTTGCTTAAAGATATAAACACAACTTTATATGTTTGATTCTTTGAAAAGCTTTTCATGTGAATAACAATTCTAACTTTACTTGTTTCATACTTTGAAAAGCTTTACTTGTGATGATCCTAACTTTGCTTGTTTTAGTTCTTTGAAAAGCTTTACATTTGTTTCAAGATATAAACACAACTTTACTTGTTTTAATTCTTTTGGAAAGCTTTATATGTGATTAGCAATTCTAACTTAAAGACAACATGTAATAAGCAAAGATAAAGAAAGAAACGATCAAACCACAACACGATTGTTTATCGTGGTTCAGCTACAAGGACTCTTTTTCCTTGCCCTACATCCACGCCCCGAGTTTCCAACTCGAGAGTTATAAGCACTAATCAACAAGCTCCTTTCACCGGCGGAGAAAACCTTTACAACGTCGCTTACACTTTTACCGACACTAAGCTAGATGTCGAGTTCTTTTACAAGGTTACAACCACTCCCAGTCGTCGCTTACACTTTTACCGACACTAAGCTAAATGTCGAGTTCTTTTACATGGGTTCAACCACTCTCGTTCGTCGCTTACACTTTTACCGACACAAAGCTAGATGTCGAGTTCTTTTTCAAGGGTACAACCACTCCCGTTAGTTCTTTTACAAGGGTACAACAACTCCCGACACACTACGTATTTTGAGGCCTATGTGGAAAACTAGAAGGGGGGTTGAATAGTTTTCCCTTCTTTTTCATTTTATAAAAACTTTGTTTCAAAATGTTGATTCAAATTTATTCAATTGTTTGTTTGGAAAACTTCAATTAGAATTTAGTATGAAAACAACATATGATCAATATGATCAATTATATATTTAAGCTTTTGAAAAGCTTAGTTTTATGAATGAAGCTTTGGTCGATCTTTATGTGAATACATTTTCCTTTTAAAATCTTAAAACGTTTTGTATCAAATTATCTATCAAGTTAAACTTAATATGAGAAGTGTGAATAATAATCTATTTGACCATATCATGCAATTATACACACAATCACAATATTAACTACTATGTTCAACACAATCAATCATCAAAACTATATAAGCAACAATTAAGACATGTAGGCAAGCATAGAAGTAAAGCGATAAATGCAAGAACAAATGATAAGAGATAAGAGAAAGTAAATGCAAACCGGGCACGATGATTTATAGTGGTTCGCCTACAAGGACACCTTCCTTGTTCCTACTCCACTCCCCGAGTCACCTACTCCAGAGTTTTCTTCACTACTCAACAAGCTCCCTTTTGGCGGAGAAAACCGTACACAACTTTTGCTTACACCATTTAACGACACTAAGCTAAATGTCAATTTCTAATAGTAGCTAGAACCAATCTCACAACACAACTTCGATCACTACACAACTTCTACACAACTTCACGACTTCACGACTTCATCACAACTTCTTCTAAACTTTTTCACGGCTTCACAACTTCTTCACGTCTTCATGACTTCACAACTTCATCACAACTTCTTCTAAACTCAACTACTTAATCACACACCTACATCTTCACAACTACATGTCTTATCCACACTACTACTTCCTCCCACTACATCTTACTCACTCATTAAATCACTACTAAGTAAAATTATCTTGATCTACTTATTACATATATATATAACTCACAACTTCACATAAGCACTAACTAGATCCTAATACATCTTTGGCTTTATGATAGGGAGGATTCTTCTCTTGCACTTTGAGTGATGAGAAATTGGATCACTTGAAACAAAGATTAATAATCTTATGATCAAAGGATTTTAGAAGGATGTTTAGAGAGAATTGGATCTGAAATTTTTTGTGCAAAAGGTGAGAAAAATTCTAGGTTTGAGGTGGTATTTATAGGGAAAAATTTCTGACCGAATCTGACAGGGGAGCGTGGCCGGTCCCCTTAATTGTGTGCCGGTCCCCTTAAAATTAAGGGGGCCGCCCTACTGAAACGGCCAGATTTTCTGTCTTTTAGTGGGGAAAGTTTATTTGGTGAAAAACTAACTAATTTTGGTTAAAAGTTTGAAATCATATATTTAGTATGATTAAAACATTTTTCTTTATTACCAAAATTGTTTTTCAAAAATATATAATATGTTTATATAATTAAATAAACTTTGTATTAGTTAATTAAATACCCCTTTGATCATGAGATGTATTAAACACTTGTTTATCCATACCTTAAGTGATTGTTGAAGCATACTAGAGACGTTGAGAGGTCGAGGCTTGTTGACGTAAGAATGCATAGGAGAATTGTGATCACAAGTAACTTAAGCACTTTACGTTATATGTTGTAACTTACATCTTTGTCATCATCAAAACATGAAGAGGATGTTTAGATTAAATATCGTAATATTCATGCCAACAATCTCCCCCTTTTTGATGATGACAAACTATGTAAACTATAACTTATAGTAAAATGTATAAGTTACTTGTTTACACTTCTTCTCTCCCTTTTGTCGAAGCAAAAAGGTGGACTCTAAGACGAGACTTCTACTACGCTTGAACTCTTGAGATAGAATGTAAAAGGCGAGCTTGCATCATCGTAAGTGAAGCCTTGATCCAATCAACCTTAATGCTCCCCCTTAGTGTATGCTCCCCCTTGGTGTATACTCCCCCTTGGTGTATGCTCAAAACTAGTTTTGGCTACCAAAGAATCGAGCGATGAAGTAATCCTTCAAAACAAAGTTAGTAGACAAGTGCAAATATGTATAATGATGATGATAGGTATATGCATGATACTAATAGGAGAACAATATATGGACGTAATAGGTATATGCGCTAAAAATATGACACATGTAATTATTGTTTTAAAAACAACAACCTAACTTCCCAAAAAAAAAATTACCATGACCAAAGCTTAAGACATGATAATGATTGGAACCTAATGCAAAGATTCTACCGACATATTTTGGCAAAAGATACCAAAATATATATTGTAAAAGAAAAAAAAAATGATAATGATGCCTTCTTTTAAATACGTAGAAAAATAAAGAAGGATGAGCGTGAATGAAAAGGGAAGGTAATGACAAAAGGTTGACAAATATGGTTTAGATTAAGATAACATTTGACAAGGGTGGATGATTTGGAATCAAGGGATTTTTAGGTGTTTTGTTGGTTGATGACCGAAAATGGATATGTGAATGAGGTGGTGATGGCTTGACAACACTTGAAGCATGGATATCTTCTTTGTGTTCTTCACTTGCTAGGAAGTGGAAAAGATGCATTTCATAAAGAAATTCGTTTGACTTTTAGGGGTGTAGATTTAGGAGCGGAAGAGGTTGATTGAGAGTTTAGATGTTCTTCAAGTGATGATGTTTGTTGGGATCTGGTAAGAAGATACTCAATCCAAGTGAGGTGATCATTCAAGGCAATGGTTTGTTGTTGAAGGAAGATGCAACAAGGGCAATTGTTGACATGCTTCTCAACTTGGTTGATGTTGTGTGGTGATGATGGTGAGCTTGATTGGGTTGGATCCAAATTGAGTTGCGCAAGATGTAATGCTAAAAGAGCACTAAGCTCATGAGCCTCTTTTAGCTCCTCAACGAACTTCAAGTGTTCGGAGGAAGGTGATGATGGTGGAACATGATGGTTGTCTTGGGTGAAGGTTTGAACATGCAACATAGGAATGGCATGTGAGGTTGTAGGATGTGGTGGTGGTACTCTTGGTGGTGGAGACATGGTTGAGCTTGGGTAGTCATGAAAACATGAAATGGGTGGAAGAGGTTCTCCAAGAGTGAGTGGTGTTTTGTTGAATGAGCAACATGTGAAGTATTGATTGAGAGATTGGGATTGTTGTTTTGGGATTGAGCATGCTCATCATAAGAAGAAGCATGAATGAGGGAATGATTGGGTGATAGGTTGTGAGATGAGTCATTATTGTGGGTTTGAGGTTTAGTAGTTGGTTGACTTGGAACAACATCACTTGAGCTATGACAAGAATCAAGTTTCCTCCTCCAAACGGGTTTGACGGAGATCCTTGCGCTTCTTGAAATCTTAGGTTTTTGGTTGTTGGGAGATGACATGTTTGGGTGTGATGGCATTAATGATGGGAAGAGGGTATTTATAGTGTAGGAAAGATGTGGTTTAGGAAGGTAAATTTTGAGGGCACGGAAATGGTGGATGACTCAAGATTGGTAGTATAAAGGATGATTCGGTTTTTCATTTCACATGGGTAGTTTGAGGATGTACTAAAGAAGGGTTATGAGGTTTGAGTGTAAGGTAGAGGAATATATGTGAGTGAGTGTGTTTTCCCTTCCCATTAAATTCGTGCTCATCCGGACATAGAGTTAAGCATGTAAAGGCATACAATCAAATCACATAGGAGCAAATAAACATCTAGAAACAACATATATGCGATATGCCATAAATCTAGGAATGAAAGAATCTAATGAGAAGCAAAGTTCATAAAAGTAAACTAGCGTTAGGTATATATAGGAAGAGCAATTTAATCAAGTTGGAGAATGAGTATGAGACTATTACTAGTGGTGCTCAATTCAGGCTAAACACGACCATTTTTACGGGTTACACACACCCAACTTCTCACATAGAAGCAATTCAACCGTTAGGTTAAATTGAATTTCTAGTCAATAGATTCTCCAGTAGTCATTCTCTTTAGAAGAAATTGAGTTCCTAAATTTACCTATCGAAGATTACCAAACATGAAGTTTGCTTGATTCACTAATACTTGGCTTAATGTGACTCAAACATCATGTTTTAATGAAGGTAAATCGAGATGATATATTTTATTCACGATCCTAATAGAGACGTGTTGAATGTTTAGATAAGAGTAAACAAAAAGTTTTAATCTTTTCTTTATGATTTACCGGTTGTTTGGTTTTGATGACATATTACTTGATTTAATAATTGTGCTAAACTTAAGAGTGCACCTTAGCATCTCTTGTGAAATGAATCTCATTAAGATTATTTATCTTAAATGAGCTTGTGATTCTCAAATGATATCAAAACTAGACATTAATATATTTTTAAACAAATATTATTTTCTATGATTTTTGCCAATGTTATATATCATACTTTAACAAGTATTTGAAAAAAGATTTTTTTTTTTTTTTTGTTTATGGATTATGACAAGTTATTTTTCACTTCTAATAACTTATATTATTTCAAAAAGGAAAGTGTAGTGCATTATCTTGTAACACAACCATTCATGCTACAACGAAAATGAAATACATAGAATATATAGTGTGTATTATTCTTAAATATGTATTTTATCTTGAAGTGACGCTTTTAAGTAGTGTGAGCAAAGTTTACATATGTTGTTAGTTTGCTCATGTTTGGTTTTTCGGATATGACACATTTATCCATTGCATTGCAATGTAAATTGCTTGAATATTTCGGACGAAACATCCAAGTCGTCAATCCTACTTCATTGTATATTTTATAAATGTGTTTAAAATGTTATTCTAATATTTGGAACACAATTATTGGACAAGTAGATTCAATATGACATTATCAACACAAGTGTGAGTTATGATCCAATGCACACTCTTTTCATCTACAAAGGATGTAACTATTTTCATATCAATCTAATGTGATTGAGTATGTAGATTCAAGACTATATCTTTTGTTGTAATTTGATATAATATTGAAGCTAAACAAATAGCAATCCAATTTCTTGTCCACACTCAAAAACACGTCAATTAGATTTGATGAGTATATCAACCATAATTTGAATAATGAATTGATATAATATCAAGATCTTTCTTGACCCTCACGGACACTCATTTGAAATAAATAAACAATTTGATAGTGTGTTCCATTAATCCTAAGATTATTTATTAGTGAGTGATTGAAGGTTGACTTATTATTTCATGATTGTTATATGCTTTGTTTTTGTGAAAGAATCTTCAATTTTACTTATTATGAACACACTTAGATTTTGAAAATACTTTTTCTTTTATATAACTATTAATGTTTTACAATGATTCAATTTCTCTTATTAAACATCTTAAGGTAAAACAAGCTAATTTGTAGAAAATATTTAAGTGTGTTGTGAACAATAGATTAAATTGTTTGAAACGTTTAGGTGACTAGATTGAACTCATTTACAAGATTGAACATTCAAGAGATTTTGTGAACGCGTTGATGGAATAGTTGACGTAGAAGACTTTCTTAGTTAAGACGTTCCTCAATGAACAATCTTACCAAGGCGATGATGAGGGATCACATTATGTCTACTAAGAACATAATGGATTGAATTGTTGCCGAAGTCGATGCTTCCTTTATTGAAGGGATAACAATGTTGATGAGATAAATTCCGTTGTTGACACGAATTTGCTTGTTCAAGCGGAGCTTGTTGATGTGCTTCTCCATAAAAACTAATTTGAGAACCTTACGTGTTTTGGAGACTCATTGGGTAAGTAAGTATAAAAGAGCAAGTACCACTTGTGCTTTTCTTATCAACTTATTACTAACATAATTCCATTTGGCATACACATAGGTTTCTATTCCCGTTCTTTTGGGATACCATAATCCTAGTTGTGTAGTACCTTATGATGTATCCAAATAGGCTCAACTAAAGAGTTGTTTTAGGATCTTCTTTAACACGAGCACATAGACGAAAGCTAAACATAATGTTGAATCTAAATGTTATGAGAACAAGTAGTCTTCCAAACATTTCTCTATGTTTAGTTTTTACCTACGGATTTACTAATCTCATTCTTGATAAGTCATCAATAACTTAACCATTGAGAACAAGAGAGCAACTAGGAATGTCTTTAAGTTAAAATCCTTTACTTTTGTGGCTTGCTTTTATTATCAAAAAGTCTTTCAAATATTGAGACAATACTCACTTGATTACTTTGAAATATCAATTTTGTTTCACTAGTTGTTTTATTCTAAATTCCAAAAATTGTTTTTATTGAATTTGTTTAGACACAACTATGACCTATAAATCAAGTTTTATAACTTATGTCAATTTTACTTGATTCAAAGTTTGACTCAAGGTGAGAAGATGTTATTTTGTACTTTTTCTCCATGCATGTCTTGCCATCATTTGGACTTTCGACTAAGTCATCATCTACCAAAGATGATATCTTAGAAGGAGGAGATTACTCATTAAATGTTATATTCAACGATTCCTCGACTCTTTGAGTTTTCTTACTTAAGACACTATGAACTCTATTCATTTTGAAAAAGTCCAAGAGGTACAACATCATGAGACTAAGTGTCACCTTTGATGTGTAAATCCTAGATGTTGAAAACTCATTTTCTTTCACACATCCTAATATATGCTAATGTGATTTATTTCACCTTGTGTGTTTTATGTGAGATTATCATAAAGGAGTGATTGAAGAAAAACACAATTAAAGACTCAAAGTATGATGTTTGAGAAAGTTGTTTAGCAAAGATTTGTTTTGCAAGCAACACACAAGTGTTAGACATTTTAACACTTAGGAAATTCTTAGTTAGCTCACTTGTAAGCAAGAGTTGAGTGAGACTCACTCAAGAGTTTTTCGTGTTTATCTCTAGATGGTTAAAGAACCAAAACACCTTATATCTCCTACTAGTACTAATGACGAAATTCCTTGTTACATAGAGTCTAATCTTAGTTATTACTAATAGCAAGTAAACACTTTTAGAGTATTACTAATAACACATAATCCTACACATAATGCTAGAAACAAGAGACAATCAAAGCCGAGTTGAAGTAATGCGTACCTTTTAAATTGCATAAAAATGCTATCACAAGGATAAGCACTTCGCGTAAAAACTTGGTTTGACGACACGCTTTGAAACTCAATAACTCATGTATCCAAGAAGGTTAGACAATCATATAAAAGCATAGAGAATGATAATCCTAATCCTTTTTTATCTTTAAACAACCTTTGACTCCTCAACAATCTTTCAATAGATTTTGAGCTTTCATCAAATTTAACTAATAATTTTCCTTTCTTATTTTATTTTTAATCTCATGTTTGTAATCTAGACATAATTTACATTCTAGATCAATTTCAACATTACTCTCAATTCTAGACATTTTATCCTCTAATAAGATTTCCTTTTAAAAGATATTCTTAAAAGATTTTGAAGACTCATTGTTGAAGATAGTTTTTAGGTCCATGTTGCATAAACGTTTAGACTCATTTTCTAGTTTAGAAAACTCTAGGATAAATTAATCAAAGCAAAAGTGTTTGGTTTTAAAGTGTACCTTGCTTGATGTTTTATCTAGTTTAGAATTGCAAACCGAATGATTGGCTTCATCTTCATCCGTGTTATTCCATGAGTCGTAAGCAAGTCCACTAAGAGCTCGTCATGAGTAATCATCTTCGCTTACACCTTCATTTAAAACATTTAAACTAGTAGTACATGAATTAATCACAACTAAATGTCTATCTATTAATATTTCTAAGACTTCTAATTCATATGTGAGATCAAATTGATCTTCTTTGACTTGACATATTTCTTGATGAAAAGTTTAACTTATTTTTCCAAATGTCAGTAGCCGTTTGGCAAAAATACATTATTTCATATTAGGTACTAAATCTTTGTAAATCATTGTTTTAGCTTTAGTAATTTTATCAAGTTCAAGATAGTTATCTTGGTTTTCAAAACTTGTTTTCTTTGGTTTGAAATCACCAAAAGAAATAATATGCCAAAGATCTTTGATCAATTGATTTCACATAGTTTTCAAAATTACTTTTCCATTCAAGTAAGTTTTCTTTTTCAAATAGCGGTGGGTTTTGAATAGGTTGCCCTTCTTTGAGATTTTCAAAATCCATGGATCGATCCAAGTTTTAAAATACATTCTATTTTAAAGATCTTGAGTAACGTAGCTCTGATACCAATTGTGGAAAACTAGAATGGGGTTGAATAGTTTACCGCTTTTTCGATTCTTATTTAGCTTAAATATCCTTTTAAAAACTTTACGTTTGCTTAAAGATATAAACACAACTTTATATGTTTGATTCTTTGAAAAGCTTTTCATGTGAATAACAATTCTAACTTTACTTGTTTCATACTTTGAAAAGCTTTACTTGTGATGATCCTAACTTTGCTTGTTTTAGTTCTTTGAAAAGCTTTACATTTGTTTCAAGATATAAACACAACTTTACTTGTTATAATTCTTTTGGAAAGCTTTATATGTGATTAGCAATTCTAACTAAAAGACAACATGTAATAAGCAAAGATAAAGAAAGAAACGATCAAACCACAACACGATTGTTTATCGTGGTTCGGCTACAAGGACTCTTTTTCCTTGCCCTACATCCACGCCCCGAGTTTCCAACTCGAGAGTTATAAGCACTAATCAACAAGCTCCTTTCACCGGCGGAGAAAACCTTTACAACGTCGCTTACACTTTTACCGACACTAAGCTAGATGTTGAGTTCTTTTACAAGGGTACAACCACTCCCATTCGTCGCTTACACTTTTACCGACACTAAGCTAAATGTCAAGTTCTTTTACATGGGTTCAACCACTCCCGTTCGTCGCTTACACTTTTACCAACACAAAGCTAGATGTCGAGTTCTTTTCCAAGGGTACAACCACTCCCGTTAGTTCTTTTTCAAGGGTACAACAACTCCTGACACACTATGTATTTTGAGGCCTAAAATACTAACCGATCACTTCTACATACATGATACAAATGAAGTATAAACTACCAAAGCTTATACGTGACAAAGCTAACAAGTCTTGCAACTTAGAGTTGAAACTTGTAACTTCTTAGATGAACATGTGAACTCCTTTGCTACATAAGAGAATCACACAAGTTAGTAGCTACTGAGTATAATGAGAGAATATGTGTAAAATATGACTCTAAGTGATGAGGGATTTCTTGCAAGTCCTTTGGTATTTATACCAAAGAAAGGTAGTAGTCTGGCGGACACGGCGGTACCCTCAGAAGGGGTCCGCCCGTGTTCCTCCAGGGGTCCGCCAGAACTGTTCAACCAAACTTACAATAAATCACTCCAAAACAAACAATGTCACATCTACTAAATACTAGTCAACATGCATTGCACTAAACATGGAATACTTCCAAAGTGTGTAAGAACTTCATGGATAGTCAAACACATAAACAAGCAATGTCACATCTACTAATTACTAGTCAACATGCATTGTACCAAATATGGAATTCTTCCAAAGTGTGTAAGAACTTCATGGATAGTCAAACACATAAACAAGCAATGTCACATCTACTAAATACTAGTCAACATGCATTGTATCAAACATGGAATACTTCCAAAGTGTGTAAGAACTTCATGGATAGTCAAACACATAAACTTACCATAAATGCACATTGATGAGATGTGACACTTTCTTATTAAAGAAATACTTTCTTATTAAGGAAATAAAAACCATGTTAAGTTTAAAAAGAAATGTAAAGACTAGTTATACAAGACTTAAACTAAAATGATGTTTTACTACAATCTAAAGTTTGTATTTTGTCATTAACAAAACTTAGCAAAGATCGTTAAAATATAAATAACGTTTTTAGGCGATATTTGTATTAACAATCTCCCCCTTTTTGTTGATGACAAAACATAAACTTTATTTATAAGCAAAACACTAGTTTTAGTGTTAAGTCTTATAAAGTTAGTATGAAAACTTGTTTTTGCTAAAAAGATGTGATATGCAAAAAAAAAAAAAAAAATTGAAACAAGTTTATATATAAATTCTCCCCCTTTTTGTTGAAACAAAAAGAAGAGTAGCGAGGCGGAAGTATGCACTTGCTCCCCCTTGGACGATACTCCCCCTAAATGGAGTGCCAAGAGAGGAGACATGGATTTTGAACCTACAAGAAAAAAAGTTAATTGTCGCACAAGACAAGTCATAAAAGCATTTCATGTCTAGAACACAACTAAGAGTTGTGAAGTGGAATAATGCAACACTCATGCTCCCCCTTGAATATTACTCTCCTAAATGGAGTATCAAGGAAGGAAAACATGGATGATGATCCTACAAAAAGAAAGGTTAGTTCCTAAAACACAAGATATATGTATGCTACCATAGCAAGGTATAGTTCACTTATTATACCTAAATGGTCAACAAACAATGCAAACCTTGTAGTAGAATGAAATTTATTTCATGTAAAAGTTTGACTCTTAAAAAGTCAAAGACAAGAGATTTGGATGACAACATCCTACTTTTAAAAATAAAGAAAAACTAAAAATAAACTAAGAGCATAAAAAGCTACAAGGAAATCATCATTTTCCTTAATGAGAAACATTTTCCAAAAACAATGCTAAGGTTTAAGGATGAAAATGTGTGTTGAGGGTTGTAGCGGGTTTTATTTTGAAGGTTGAGAGGGTGACACGGGATTTGGTTTGTTGGTTTAAATGGGAAACATTTTCCAAAAGAAACGATTTTGTTTCATTTTGGAGACTCTAAACTTGAGACGTTCCACAATGTGGTTTAGGATAAACCTCATTGCATTGTTTAGGGGATTATGGATCTCTTTGTAGATAAGGTGAGACAACAATGGTTTTGGATGGTGATATTCTTGTTGTGGTGTTTGGTTGTGGTTAAAAGACTCATTTTGGTCAAGCAATGACCTTGGTTTTTCATTTGTTAAAGGTGGTGATTTTGTTGGTCTTGATGGAAGATTGTTGAGATGCTTCTATTTTCTTATACGAAGAAAATAGAGATTAAAAATGTTGGGAAGGTTCATGTGGTGGTGGTAGTTGAACAAAGTGACAAAGGCTTGGTTTTTCGGATGGATTACCATGAAGGTTTTTGTAAATGGGGTGAAACACAAATGATTGTAGGTGTGTATGACCTTGATCATTTGGAAAAATTTAGGGTCTAGCATAACGGTAAGCTAAACTCTCAAGCAATGATGGTGGATGAGGTGCATCATCCAATGACTCATTTGGTTGAAATATTGGTTGTTGTTGGGTTTCCGTTTCGGCAATGGTGTAAAAGAGTGACAATGATGGAGGGCTTGATGGTTTAGGTGATAGGTTTTCAAAAGTTTCCAATAGTGGATGTGGTGATGTTGGTGGTGTATGGAAAAGTTCCATTGGTGTAAGTGTTGAAGCAGCAAGATTAAGCAAATCTTGAATAGTGATCACATTGGTATTGAAATGTGTTGAGGATTGTGTTGAGGTAGTGAGGTTAAGGAAATCTTGGATAGGTGAAGAAATGTTAAGTGAAGCATCACTTGAAGATGATGATATTGACTTGTCGGTTTTGTTGAAGCAACAAGGTTTGACACTAATCCTAGTGGTTTTTGAGAAGGATTTTGATGGTTATGGTGTGATTTGAATTGTTGCAAAACTTTCAAATTTATAAGGTTGAAAAGGTGTTGAAATGGGTGTTTGGATTTGATATTCTGCCATTCAAAGAATGAGGTTTCAAATGATTTTCATGACCATGTCACATCATTTGATGTTAATTCAATAGAATAGGGTGGAGTGAAAGATCAACATATGCACTCAATGCTTTGTGATCATGGGATGTGATTTGGTTGAAAATGTTTCAATGGTTTGAAGGATCCTTTAAAAGGGTTCCTTGGGTTAGTTGTGTTTGAATTTGAATTTGAATTTTTGGAGGGAAGTGGCTTCCTAATTGTTTTAGTGAGTGAGAGTTGTTCTAATATGGTTATTGGAGTTGATGGAAGATGTTTCTCACTTAGGATAATGGTTTGACACTTTACAAGTTTTAGACTTAAGAAAAATGACAACAATTTTCTGCAGGTGTCTGGCGGAACCCTCACAATACACAGGCGGAACCCTGTTTTGGGTTCCGTCTGGTCCGTTGGGCCATTTCTGGGTTTCCCAGAAATTACACTGGCGGACCCCAATTTTGGGTACCGCCAGATCCGCCAGGGCTGAAAAAATTGGCAGTCCGCGATTTTGACCCGCGATACGATTTTCAAATTTTTCGAAAACTCCTAAAATCAAAAAGATACTCCATATCTAGTTAGGCAATGCATGAATTGAACATGTAAACACACAATTCATAGGACTTTGACCTTGAGGTTGAGGATTTCACTATACGTAGTAAGAATTGCCATAAGCATAAAAAATTGACAAACACCTCAAACATTGTCATTATGCATAAAAGCTCATACAAACATAATCCGACAAATGTAATAAAACATGTAAGTGAAAAACAATACAAATCACATAGTTTAACACATAAAAGGTTCTAAAACATTCATAAGCCAAACACTCCTTAATCGCCTCATAACCGGTTTATCTTCTCATTGAGCTTGCTTAGGTACCTTCCAAAGCACTTGAAAATTCCTTAGGTTTGCTTGAACTCTTCGGAAGCATTTTCAATGACAGGGGGTTCTAGAAGGTAGTCTAAAGGAGGTAACTTAGAGTTAGGAAGTTTATCATCCTTTCTCACGTCAGATAATGATGATGATGGTGTAGGTGAGCGAGTACGTTTGCCCTTACCTTTGAAAACTCGTTTATCACTTAGAGGAACGAAGATGTGAGGAATGAGAGAATAGTCAAGGAACATTCCATTATCGTTAGGAGGAATGGGTGAGATTGTTCTAAAGAGGCGGGTGAGAAGCATTCCATAAGGAAGAGCGGTTGTTCCTACCAAAGGTATGTCGGCCATTCTTTTGGCGAGGTAATAGGCTAAGTTAAAAGGTTGACCGGTGGAAATGCTATAGAGCATGTAGCTAAGACATGTGTTGACATGATCTCTATTTCCTATGGAACTTATAACGTTGGCTCTAAGAATCTCTTCCCATTTCTTAAATTGTAGTTTGAGTTCATTGAATTCCATTCCATATGGGTCCTTGATGACCTCATTTCCGGTTCTAGTTCTCCTAGTGTTGGTGGTCCTAATGAAGAGGTGGTCACGAAGTTCATCTTTGGACACAAGAGGGGTATCATAGGGATGGATGCGATCAAAGAGTGTGAAAGGGAGTGCAAGTCAGAGTAGATGCAAGTACCATGGTTTGGGACACCTAGGATTTGAGCAAACTCCTCGAGAGTGAAGGAGTATTGATGACTACTAGCCCTAAAGTTAATAGACATGCGACCATACTCATCCTTGGAGAGGGTGATGGATTCATAGAATTCTAAAATAAACCTAGAACAAATAGGCTCGTCGATTTCTAAGAGACACTCAAAGTTGATTGTGGCAAATTCCGTGTAGAGGTTTGTACTTTCTAAGAAGGATGGATCAATGGTTCCACCCTTATGGACATATTGTTTTTCTAAGGCTTTGAAGACAACGATTTGAGTTTGAGTAAGACCTTTGGTTTTGTGGTGTTTGGGTAGGTACTTGATGGTGTCCTTGTGGTCGTAGTGAGTTGGAGGAGGCATGATGATTCCTAGAAAATCAAAATTTCTCATTTTAGTCTAAGTGAACGACTATTGTAATGTGTATGTTCTAGTGTGTGCCTATATGAAAACAATGTGGAGGTGCAGTTAACTTGACTCATTTTGATGCTTAAAAATGTTTTATAATGCAAGTGATGTTTTAATGACGTTTTTCATTTGTTTTAACAATGTGGTGAACGGTGGTAAAGTATGGTTGACGACCGAGAGTGGATATGTGAAATGAGGTGGTGATTGCTTGACAACACTTAAAGCTTGGATATCTTCTTTGTGTTCTTCACTTGCTAGAAAGTGGAAGAGACGCATTTCATAATGAAATTCACTTGACTTTTGATGACATAGACAAATATATTAATGAGAGTATGGATATGACAATAGCCTTCTGTTTCAAAGAGCGACACAAAGGTGAACATAGGTTAATGTATCATGAAAGGTGGTTTAATCTTAATAGGTTAGGTTATAGTAAGGATGACACACTTGTTTGGTTACATTGTGGAATCTTCTTGTGAAGATGACTAGGTGGAGATATTGGTGAAGATGATATAGACTCTTGGTTTCTTTGAGGGCATGGAAATGGTGGATGACTCGATATTGATAGGGCAAAGGATAACTCGGTTTCTCATTTCACATTGGTTGTTTGAGGTTTGAGTGATGAACGGTTATGAGGAAGATGCTTGAAGTTTTGCTCATTTAGTGAATCTCATGGGCTAAGATATATCACAAGGTGAATGTGATGAGATGATGGTGAAAGAACAAGTGAATGATTAAGTTAAGAGGGTGTTTGGTTTAAAAATAAAACATCCTGTGGATTTGGCGGACCAAGCGGAACCAAAAAGTGGGTTCCGCCCGTATAGTCTGAGGGTACCGTGGGAGCTGCAAGGAAAAATTCAAAAGGGATTGTCTTGATTTTTGTGGTTTTATCCTAATGTTCAAAACTAAGGTTTTAGGTCTTATGAGTCTTTGACTAAGCCTAGGAATTATGAATGCTTCACATTCAAGAGATTTTGTGAACGCGTTGATGGAATAGTTGACGTAGAAGACTTTCTAAGTTAAGACGTTCCTCAATGAACAATCTTACCAAGGCGATGATGAGGGATCACATTATGTCTACTAAGAACATAATGGATTGAATTGTTACCGAAGTCGATGCTTCCTTTGTTGAAGGGATAACAATGTTGATGAGATAAATTCCGTCGTTGACACGAATTTGCTTGTTCAAGCGGAGCTTGTTGATGTGCTTCTCCATCAAAACTAATTTGAGAACCTTACGTGTTTTGGAGACTCATTGGGTAAGTAAGTATAAAAGAGCAAGTACCACTTGTGCTTTTCTTATCAACTTATTACCAACATAATTCCATTTGGCATACACTATGGTTTCTATTCCCATTCTTTTGGGATACCATAATCCTAGTTGTGTAGTACCTTATGATGTATCCAAATAGGCTCAACTAAAGAGTTGTTTTAGGATCTTCTTTAACACGAGCACATAGACGAAAGCTAAACATAATGTTGAATCTAAATGTTATGAGAACAAGTAGTCTTCCAAACATTTCTCTATGTTTAGTTTTTACCTACGGATTTACTAATCTCATTCTTGATAAGTCATCAATAACTTAACCATTGAGAACAAGAGAGCAACTAGGAATGTCTTTAAGTTAAAATCCCTTACTTTTGTGGCTTGCTTTTATTATCAAAAAGTCTTTCAAATATTGAGACAATACTCACTTGATTACTTTGAAATATCAATTTTGTTTCACTAGTTGTTTTATTCTAAATTCCAAAAATTGTTTTTATTGAATTTGTTTAGACACAACTATGACCTATAAATCAAGTTTTATGACTTCTGTCAATTTTATTTGATTCAAAGTTTGACTCAAGGTGAGAAGATGTTATTTTGTACTTTTACTCCATGCATGTCTTGCCATCATTTGGACTTTCGACTAAGTCATCATCTACCAAAGATGATATCTTAGAAGGAGGAGATTACTCGTTAAATGTTATATTCAACGATTCCTCGACTCTTTTGAGTTTTCTTACTTAAGACACTATGAACTCTATTCATTTTGAAAAAGTCCAAGAGGTACGACATCATGAGACTAAGTGTCACCTTTGATGTGTAAATCCTAGATGTTGAAAACTCATTTTCTTTCACACATCCTAATATATGCTAATGTGATTTATTTCACCTTGTGTGTTTTATGTGAGATTATCATAAAGGAGTGATTGAAGAAAAACACAATTAAAGACTCAAAGTATGATGTTTGAGAAAGTTGTTTAGCAAAGATTTGTTTTGCAAGCAACACGCAAGTGTTAGACATTTTAACACTTAGGAAATTCTTAGTTAGCTCACTTGTAAGCAAGAGTTGAGTGAGACTCACTCAAGAGTTTTTCGTGTTTATCTCTAGATGGTTAAAGAACCAAAACACCTTATATCTCCTACTAGTACTAATGACGAAATTCCTTGTTACATAGAGTCTAATCTTAGTTATTACTAATAGCAAGTAAACACTTTTAGAGTATTACTAATAACACATAATCCTACACATAATGCTAGAAACAAGAGACAATCAAAGCCGATTTGAAGTAATGCGTACCTTTTAAATTGCATAAAAATGCTATCACGAGGATAAGCACTTCGCGTAAAAACTTGGTTTGACGACACGCTTTGAAACTCAATAACTCATGTATCCAAGAAGGTTAGACAATCATATAAAAGCATAGAGAATGATAATCCTAATCCTTTTTTATCTTTAAACAACCTTTGACTCCTCAACAATCTTTCAATAGATTTTGAGCTTTCATCAAATTTAACTAATAATTTTCCTTTCTTATTTTTATTTTTAATCTCATGTTTGTAATATAGACATAATTTACATTCTAGATCAATTTCAACATTACTCTCAATTCTAGACATTTTATCTTCTAATAAGATTTCCTTTTCAAAGATATTCTTAAAAGATTTTGAAGACTCATTCTTGAAGATAGTTTTTAGGTCCATGTTGCATAAACGTTTAGAATCATTTTCTAGTTTAGAAAACTCTAGGATAAATTAATCAAAGCAAAAGTGTTTGGTTTTAAAGTGTACAGTTTAGAATTGCAAACCGAATGATTGGCTTCATCTTCATCCGTGTTATTCCATGAGTCGTAAGCAAGTTCACTAAGAGCTCGTCATGAGTAATCATCTTCGCTTACACCTTCATTTAAAACATTTAAACTAATAGTACATGAATTCATCACAACTAAATGTCTATCTATTAATATTTCTAAGACTTCTAATTCATATGTGAGATCAAATTGATCTTCTTTGACTTGACATATTTCTTGATGAAAAGTTTAACTTATTTTTCCAAATGTCATTAGCCGTTTGGCAAAAATACATTATTTCATATTAGGTACTAAAGCTTTGTAAATCATTGTTTTAGCTTTAGTAATTTTATCAAGTTCAAGATAGTTATCTTGGTTTTCAAAACTTGTTTTCTTTGGTTTGAAATCACCAAAAGAAATAATATGCCAAAGATCTTGATCAATTGATTTCACATAGCTTTCAAAATTACTTTTCCATTCAAGTAAGTTTTCTTTTTCAAATAGCGGTGGGTTTTGAATAGGTTGCCCTTCTTTGAGATTTTCAAAATCCATGGATCGATCCAAGTTTTAAAATACATTCTATTTTAAAGATCTTGAGTAACGTAGCTCTGATACCAATTGTGGAAAACTAGAAGGGGGGTTGAATAGTTTACCGCCTTTTCGATTCTTATTTAGCTTAAATATCCTTTTAAAAACTTTACGTTTGCTTAAAGATATAAACACAACTTTATATGTTTGATTCTTTGAAAAGCTTTTCATGTGAATAACAATTCTAACTTTACTTGTTTCATACTTTGAAAAGCTTTACTTGTGATGATCCTAACTTTGCTTGTTTTAGTTCTTTGAAAAGCTTTACATTTGTTTCAAGATATAAACACAACTTTACTTGTTTTAATTCTTTTGGAAAGCTTTATATGTGATTAGCAATTCTAACTAAAAGACAACATGTAATAAGCAAAGATAAAGAAAGAAACGATCAAACCACAACACGATTGTTTATCGTGGTTCAGCTACAAGGACTCTTTTTCCTTGCCCTACATCCACGCCCCGAGTTTCCAACTCGAGAGTTATAAGCACTAATCAACAAGCTCCTTTCACCGGCGGAGAAAACCTTTACAATGTCGCTTACACTTTTACCGACACTAAGCTAGATGTCGAGTTCTTTTACAAGGGTACAACCACTCCCAGTCGTCGTTTACACTTTTACCGACACTAAGCTAAATGTCGAGTTCTTTTACATGGGTTCAACCACTCCCGTTCGTCGCTTACACTTTTACCGACACAAAGCTAGATGTCGAGTTCTTTTCCAAGGGTACAACCACTCCCGTTAGTTCTTTTACAAGGGTACAACAACTCCCGACACACTACGTACTTTAAGGCCTATGTGGAAAACTAGAAGGGGGGTTGAATAGTTTTCCCTTCTTTTTCATTTTATAAAAACTTTGTTTCAAAATGTTGATTCAAATTTATTCAATTGTTTGTTTGGAAAACTTCAATTAGAATTTAGTATGAAAACAACATATGATCAATATGATCAATTATATATTTAAGCTTTTAAAAAGCTTAGTTTTATGAATGAAGCTTTGGTCGATCTTTATGTGAATACGTTTTCCTTTTAAAATCTTAAAACGTTTTGTATCAAATTATCTATCAAGTTAAACTTAATATGAGAAGTGTGAATAATAATCTATTTGACCATATCATGCAATTATACACACAATCACAATATTAACTACTATGTTCAACACAATCAATCATCACAACTATATAAGCAACAATTAAGACATGTAGGCAAGCATAGAAGTAAAGCGATAAATGCAAGAACAAATGATAAGAGATAAGAGAAAGTAAATGCAAACCGGGCACGATGATTTATAGTGGTTCGGCTACAAGGACACCTTCCTTGTTCCTACTCCACTCTCCGAGTCACCTACTCGAGAGTTTTCTTCACTACTCAACAAGCTCCCTTTTGGCTGAGAAAACCGTACACAACTTTTGCTTACACCATTTAATGACACTAAGCTAAATGTCGAGTTCTAATAATAGCTAGAACCAATCTCACAACACAACTTCGATCACTACACAACTTCTACACAACTTCACGACTTCACGACTTCATCACAACTTCTTCTAAACTTCTTCACGGCTTCACAACTTCTTCACGTCTTCATGACTTCACAACTTCTTCTAAACTCCACTAATTAATCACACACCTACATCTTCACAACTACATGTCTTCTCCACACTACTACTTCCGCCCACTACATCTTACGCACTCATTAAATCACTACTAAGTAAGATCATCTTGATCTACTTATTACATATATATATAACTCACAACTTCACATAAGCACTAACTAGATCCTAATACATCTTTGGCTTTATGATAGGGAGGATTCTTCTCTTGCACTTTGAGTGATGAGAAATTGGATCACTTGAAACAAAGATTAATAATCTTATAATCAAAGGATTTTAGAAGGATGTTTAGAGAGAATTGGATCTGAAAATTTTTGTGCAAAAGGTGAGAAAAATTCTAGGTTTGAGGTGGTATTTATAGGGAAAAATTTCTGACCAAATCTGACAGGGGAGCGTGGCCGGTCCCCTTAATTGTGTGCCGGTCCCCTTAAAATTAAGGGGGCCGCCCTACTAAAACGGCCAGATTTTCTGTCTTTTAGTGGGGAAAGTTTATTTGGTGAAAAACTAACTAATTTTGGTTAAAAGTTTGAAATCATATATTTAGTATGATTAAAACATTTTTCTTTATTACCAAAAGTGTTTTTCAAAAATATATAATATGTTTATATAATTAAATAAACTTTGTATTAGTTAATTAAATACCCCTTTGATCATGAGATGTTTTAAACACTTGTTTATCCATACCTTAAGTGATTGTTGAAGCATACTAGAGACGTTGAGATGTCGAGGCTTGTTGACGTAAGAATGCATAGGAGAATTGTGATCACAAGTAACTTAAGCACTTTACGTTATATGTTGTAACTTACATCTTTGTCATCATCAAAACATGAAGAAGATGTTTAGATTAAATATCGTAATATTCATACCAACAATCTCCCCCTTTTTGATGATGACAAACTATGTAAACTATAACTTATAGTAAAATGTATAAGTTACTTGTTTACACTTCTTCTCTCCCTTTTGTCGAAGCAAAAAGGTGGACTCTAAGACGAGACTTCTACTACGCTTGAACTCTTGAGATAGAATGTAAAAGGCGAGCTTGCATCATCGTAAGTGAAGCCTTGATCCAATCAACCTTAATGCTCCCCCTTGGTGTATGCTCCCCCTTGGTGTATACTCCCCCTTGGTGTATGCTCAGAACTAGTTTTGGCTACCAAAGAATCGAGCGATGAAGTAATCCTTCAAAACAAAGTTAGTAGACAAGTGCAAATATATATAATGATGATGATAGGTATATGCATGATACTAACAGGGGAACAATATATGGACGTAATAGGTATATGCGCTAAAAATATGACACATGTAATTATTGTTTTATAAACAACAACCTAACTTCCCAAAAAAAATTACCATGACCAAAGCTTAAGACATGATAATGATTGGAACCTAATGCAAAGATTCTACCGACATATTTTGGCAAAAGATACCAAAATATATATTCTAAAAGAAAAAAAATGATAATGATGCCTTCTTTTAAAGACGTAGAAAAATAAAGAAGGATGAGCGTGAATGAAAAGGGAAGGTAATGACAAAAGGTTGACAAATATGGTTTAGATTAATATAACATTTGACAAGGGTGGATGATTTGGAATCAAGGGATTTTTAGGTGTTTTGTTGGTTGACGACCGAAAATGGATATGTGAATGAGGTGGTGATGGCTTGACAACACTTGAAGCATGGATATCTTCTTTGTGTTCTTCACTTGCTAGGAAGTGGAAAAGATGCATTTCATAAAGAAATTCGTTTGACTTTTAGGGGTGTAGATTTAGGAGCGGAAGAGGTTGATTCAGAGTTTAGATGTTGTTCAAGTGATGATGTTTGTTGGGATCTTGTAAGAAGATACTCAATCTAAGTGAGGTGCTCATTCAAGGCAATGGTTTGTTGTTGAAAGAAGATGCAACAAGGGCAATTGTTGACATGCTTCTCAACTTGGTTGATGTTGTGTGGTGATGATGGTGAGCTTGATTGGGTTGGATCCAAATTGAGTTGCGCAAGATGTAATGCTAAAAGAGCACTAAGCTCATGAGCCTCTTTTAGCTCCTCAACGAACTTCAAGTGTTCGGAGGAAGGTGATGATGGTGGAACATGATGGTTGTCTTGGGTGAAGGTTTGAACATGCAACATAGGAATGGCATGTGAGGTTGTAGGATGTGGTGGTGGTACTCTTGGTGGTGGAGACATGGTTGAGCTTGGGTAGTCATGAAAACATGAAATGGGTGGAAGAGGTTCTCCAAGAGTGAGTGGTGTTTTTGTTGAATGAGCAACATGTGAAGTATTGATTGAGAGATTGGGATTGAGCATGCTCATCATAAGAAGAAGCATGAATGAGGGAATGAGTGGGTGATAGGTTGTGAGATGAGTCATTATTGTGGGTTTGAGGTTTAGTAGTTGGTTGACTTGGAACAACATCACTTGAGCTATAACAAGAATCAAGTTTCCTCCTCCAAACGGGTTTGACGGAGATCCTTGCGGTTCTTGAAATCTTAGGTTTTTGGTTGTTGGGAGATGACATGTTTGGGTGTGATGGCATTAATGATGGGAAGAGGGTATTTATAGTGTAGGAAAGATGTGGTTTAGGAAGGTAAATTTTGAGGGCATGGAAATGGTGGATGACTCGAGATTGGTAGTATAAAGGATGATTCGGTTTTTCATTTCACATGGGTGGTTTGAGGATGTACTAAAGAAGGGTTATGAGGTTTGAGTGTAAGGTAGAGGAATATATGTGAGTGAGTGTGTTTTCCCTTCCCATTAAATTCGTGCTCATCCGGACATAGAGTTAAGCATGTAAAGGCATACAATCAAATCACATAGGAGCAAATAAACATCTAGAAACAACATATATGCGATATGCCATAAATCTAGGAATGAAAGAATCTAATGAGAAGCAAAGTTCATAAAAGTAAACTAGCATTAGGTATATATAGGAAGAGCAATTTAATCAAGTTGGAGAATGAGTATGAGACTATTACTAGTGGTGCTCAATTCAGGCTAAACACGACCATTTTTACGGGTTACATACACCCAACTTCTCACATAGAAGCAATTCAACCGTTAGGTTAAATTGAATTTCTAGTCAATAGATTCTTCAGTAGTCATTCTCTTTTTAGAAGAAATTGAGTTCCTAAATTTACCAATCGAAGATTACCAAACATGAAGTTTGCTTGATTCACTAATACTTGGCTTAATGTGACTCAAACATCATGTTTTAATGAAGGTAAATCTAGATGATATATTTTATTCACGATCCTAATAGAGACGTGTTGAATGTTTAGATAAGAGTAAACAAAAAGTTTTAATCTTTTCTTTATGATTTACCGGTTGTTTGGTTTTGATGACATATTACTTGATTTAATAACTGTGCTAAACTTAAGAGTGCACCTTAGCATCTCTTGTGAAATGAATCTCATTAAGATTATTTATCTTAAATGAGCTTGTGATTCTCAAATGATATCAAAACTAGACATTAATATATTTTTAAACAAATATTATTTTCTATGATTTTTGCCAATGTTATATATCATACTTTAACAAGTATTTGAAAAAAGATTTTTTTTTTTTTTTTTTTTTTTTTTTTTTTTTTTGTTTATGGATTGTGACAAGTTATTTTTCACTTCTAATAACTTATATTATTTCAAAAAGGAAAGTGTAGTGCATTATCTTGTAACACAATCATTCATGCTACAAAGAAAATGAAATACATAGAATATATAGTGTGTATTATTCTTAAATATGTATTTTATCTTGAAGTGACGCTTTTAAGTAGTGTGAGCAAAGTTTACATATGTTGTTAGTTTGCTCATGTTTGGTTTTTCGGATATGACACATTTATCCATTGCATTGCAATGTAAATTGCTTGAATATTTCGGACGAAACATCCAAGTCGTCAATCCTACATCATTGTATATTTTATAAATGTGTTTAAAATGTTATTATAATATTTGGAACACAATTATTGGACAAGTAGATTCAATATGACATTATCAACACAAGTGTGAGTTATGATCCAATGCACACTCTTTTCATCTACAAAGGATGTAACTATTTTCATATCAATCTAATGTGATTGAGTATGTAGATTCAAGACTATATCTTTTTTTGTAATTTGATATAATATTGAAGCTAAACAAATAGCAATCCAATTTCTTGTCCACACTAAAAAACACGTCAATTAGATTTGATGAGTATATCAACCATAATTTGAATAATGAATTGATATAATATCAAGATCTTTCTTGACCCTCACGGACACTCATTTGAAATAAATAAACAATTTGATAGTGTGTTCCATTAATCCTAAGATTATTTATTAGTGAGTGATTGAAGGTTGACTTATTATTTCATGATTGTTATATGCTTTGTTTTTGTGAAAGAATCTTCATTTTTACTTATTATGAACACACTTTGATTTTGAAAATACTTTTTCTTTTATATAATTATTAATGTTTTACAATGATTCAATTTCTCTTATTAAACATCTTAAGGTAAAACAAGCTCATTTGTAGAAAATATTTAAGTGTGTTGTGAACAGTAGATTAAATTGTTTGAAATGTTTAGGTGACTAGATTGAACTCATTTACAAGATGTTTGAGTAACATTATGCCATCTATACCTATATGCAATGCAAGCATATTATAACAATCCTAACGCAAGAAATCTAGCATAAGATTTAGTTAAGTATAAATCGACAAACTAGCTATACATTAATAGGGCACATATGCATAGATATATACATATCTAAACTTCAAATAGCAACAATCATTTAATATATTCAATTAAGAAAATAAAATCACAAAGAAGTTCACATAACACATAAAACACTTGTCGTCGTTTTGTGTATTATATACACCAACGTTTACTTAGCTCGAATTTATTTGAAAATAAAATAGTTTCCTCCCATTCTATAATTTAATTAGGATCAATATTTTGAAAACATAAATACTTAATTTTTCAAAAGTATATCAACTAGGAATACCCGACTTGAAGGAAAAGGTAAAACAAAAGTTTTACGTTAAAATGAAACACAAATTTTTGACCACCGTATAGTATTTTGACTTTCTTACTTATTTAAGTTTGTAATGATTACTTGTAAGTATTTTTAAATGAAAGTAGACTCAATTACTTTTAAAACGCCGGGTGGCACGACTTCTACGGAGTTACAGTTAATTTTATATGATTTTTCAAAGTTTTCGAAAAACTGTCGAACAGACAGGCGGACCCCTTAAATAATTAAGGGGACCGCCCAGTATTTAAGGGGGCCGCCCATCTGGTACTCAAAATTTAATTTTTTGTAAAAAATTGTTTTCTGACTTTTCGGAAAGGTGTGTAACTTTCTGATTTTGATACCGAACATATAACACTTATTTTAAGCATAATATTATTTCGAGCTAGTATAATTAGTGTATATCATCAAAACTAATACAAGTCAATCAACAAAACACTTTTCATATTTAATCCTCCTTAATGGGTAATTTGATACATGGATCGTACTCAATTTTTAAAACCATTTGTTTTGAAAATTTGAGCGACGTGGCTCTGGTACCAATTGTGGAAAACTAGAAGGGGGGTTGAATAGTTTTCCCTTCTTTTTCATTTTATAAAAACTTTGTTTCAAAATGTTCATTCAAATTTATTCAATTGTTTGTTTGAAAAACTTCAATTAGAGTTTAGTATGAAAACAACATATCATCAATATGATCAATTATATATGTAAGCTTTTGAAAAGCTTAGTTTTATGAATCACTACTACAAAAAATCTCACAGAAACCGGTCAAAATTGCCCATGAAGAGTGGTTTTGGTACCACTCTCTGAAGGGGGTATCTCCATGATCGAAACATATAGAAACCGGTTTAGCAACCTGTCTCTTTTAAAAGAATCGACACTGGTTTTCTCCTTAAAATCGGTCTCCATTATAAAGTAAACAAACATATTTTTATTGGACATTGACACCGGTCCTCCCACAACCTGTCTTTATAAAAGCATCCAACCTATCTTTATATAGAGTAAAAAGATGTGTTTTTATCTCAAAACCCGTCTTTTTGATAAATCTATTTTATTAAAAAAAAATCATTTCTAAAATTTTTCAATTTTTAAAAAATTGAAAAATTTCTAGAAATGGTTTATTAATAAAGAAATATATATAAATGCATCAAATATATAATAAGTGATTAAAATACACTACAAATGTTGGAATCAAGAAAGTAAATTAAGATAATACGTCAATTCAACTAAACAAACTATAAAGAAAAACACTAGATTTCAACATAATTGAACATCATTATCTGGGATTTATTGCGCCAGAATGTAAACCATGCACCAATGATGGCGTTCAACTCTTTGTTCTCTAATGGACGCTCGTCACTCCAAAATGAACTTAAAATCAGCGCCTCCTTCTGGAAATCTGTAATCTGGTACACATAAATTAATGAAAAAAAATTAATTAAAAGGGAAGATCCAATAGAGCAAATTTTCCAATCACGACTACAAATAATGAATGTAAAACCATCTTCAAGATAATTTCTGATAAAAATGGTTCACCACTACAGTCTATGACATCAACCATATCAAACTCAACAACAAAGACAGTTATAACACTATCCACGAATCTTTGATAAAGCATTCAATTAGGAACCAGATGTTTGTCAGTGGATTCTTCTGAATATCTATTGATGTGCTTATCTATTAACACAGAAAGAATAGGCTCATTTGTTAATCTAATTACCATCAGTATAACTTATCAAACACACTTTAAGTAATGGTAAATCCAGTTTTATGAATTGCGTAACTAAAGGATATTTGTTACTAAAAGTACTATGAACTTGCGGAGAAAGAGGCACCCTACTAAAATATGCTTCATTAATCAGATATTTATAATACAACACATGGAGAGCCAAGTTTATTGGGGAGGAGGGAGGGGATTGATCTTGATATGCCATCTATTGTTAGTCTATTAAAAAAGATGAATCCTACATATCGTCGTTAGAGGGTTTTTTTATTAAGCAGAACATACTTCATTGAGTGATCTATAGTCTTGAAAATTTGACACATGAACTACAATGCGATCAATTACGGATTAATATATAAACTAATAACAAATCACATTTTTAATGGTGTTATGCTATAAGATTTATACATATAGGTTGTCCATGTGGAGCAATACTCGGTCCTTTCGTTAAGTAACTTGCCATGGCAGGCCACTAACAGTGATCGAGTAAACTCAAAAGCAAATAACACACATCGAACTTCAATAGAACATATTGAGAAGTTAAAAAGAAAATGAAAGAAGAAAAGAGCATTAATGCTATCATACCAAACGCTCTATTTCAGATGGCCTCCCAGCAAAACAACTGGCTTTAATTCTTTTGATTGCTACGTCTGAACCCTTCCATGTCACATAATAAACAGCTCTATATGCACCAGATCCTATTCCTCCAGATCATCATTCTTTATCGTCTAATGAAACATAAAAATTAGAAATATATGGTCATTCATAGTTTTCAGTAAAGCAATCACAAACATGATAAGTCATTTACATTTTGCAAATCAAATATACAAATGAGGGTAAAAAAAAACCTGCAAACCCCTAGCAATATCTTCCTCCTTAGCCTTTGTCGGTTCGATCTTTGCATTGCTTTGAGTGTCACTCTCAGAATCCAACTCTAAATCCCCAGGTGCATCCAAAAAAAAGCAAATAAACATATTAGGAACTAACAGTAACTATTGTTCAGAACTTAAAACTATTAGTTTAGTACCCCTTACTTGCCATCGCATCCAATTCCTACACAGTTTCTTCTTTAACCTCAGTATCATCATTCACCGTAGCAGAAGTAGCATCTTCTTGAGGTTCAGCTTTCACCTCCTTAACACCTTCTAATTCTACTTTCTTTACAGATTCAGTAGGTTGAGGCACGTGGCAAACCCATTTCAAAATGAATGTACATATCAGTTCCTCCTAACTATGCCTATAAATTATCAAACTGAAAACAATGTGAAACCTTTAGATGGTCTGCAAGTTTGATGATAGCTGATAGACGACTTTAGAATCTGGTGAGAGAGAAGGTGGGAACTCAGGTAAGACACATGGGTAGCTAGTGATCCTTGTCTTTGCACCGGCGAAAAAATGTGAGCACAGCACGACATAATATAAACCTGGAAAGAGAAGACAAATAAGTATGTTGCATGTCAACATTAATTTTAATTCAAGAACATAATATGAATTCAGCGTGATAGTAAGATATAACTGAACAATCTTATTTGATAAGAGATGGCAATTTCAACCCTGTTACGGGTACACAAGTCGATTGGTTTTATATTTTTCCTCTACAGGTCAAATGGGGAAAGAAAGATTGTTAAAATGAAATGGGTCATAAGACACTTGCAATGTAGTCAAGATGCATCTTCACGTTTTATCTCATAGATCAACGGCCCACATCTCATTATCATAGTTTATAATCATAATATATTAGTAAAATCTGAGAATAGAATAGACATGAAAGTATCACATATGGATATTTACCCATTATGGCCTGAAGCCACATTGACCAAATGACCAGTTACACACCCCGCCCAATCGGCCACTTTTATTATATAAATTACCTTTGTTGGAAGAAAATAGTTACAATAGTGTAAAGACAGTATTCAAAACAAGACAGCGGCACGTCACTATTGAGATTGAATTTTTTTTAATTCTTTAATAATATTATAATCTTGTATAGTTAACCTTACGTTTAATGAATTTAGTTATAGTATATGTTTTTGTATGAAGATAAGCATAGTTAACTTTCAGTCGAAAAATTTAAGAGGTAACAAACTTAAAACCAGGGGCAAAGCTTAGTGAGGACCAGGAAGGGTCCCGCCCCCCAGGCCTAAGACCGTTAGTGTATTTTTTTCGCAATTTCATGTGTTAAAAAAAGATTTTTTCATCTCGGTCCTCCCATCTAATGTCTTTGGGGAAAAATTTTGTTTCGGCCCTCCCACAAATTTTCTTCTAGCTCCGCCACCGCTTAAAACTAATATGAGTTTTAGCCTATGTCACTATTTAGTTATAAGAGGCAACATACTTAAAACTAATATGAGCTTAGCCTATATCAAAACCTTGTTCCATCAATAGTACCATTTTGATTTACTTGTACACTATACAAAATCAATAACAACAATGCTCATAGTATCAAAGCATTATTTTAAATTATATATTACCAGTAAATAACAAATATGAATATAATATCATCATCAGTTACCATCTTCATTCAGAAAAGAACAATTGATATAAAACTTCAATTAACAAAAGTTCAAAACTTCAAACCATATAAAGATATGAGAAATGCGTATACTTTTAGGCTATTCTTGACAGATCCAATGGTGGTGGTAGTAGATCGGAGCTTGACAGATCCACTGGCGTCGGTGACGTGGTAGGGTGATACAAGATCTGGCAATGGTGGAGTGGTAACGGTAGTTCCCGGCAGATACGATGGTGGTGGCTTCTTTAATGGTGGTACCACATCTGGTGGTAGTGGCTGTAAAGGCCGTGTCGGTGGTAGTAGCGCCAGTAATTGTGGTTAAAAAGTGGCGGATCCCGACGGTTTAATGGTGGTTGTTGCGACGGTTCCGGCGGTTTAGTGATGGTGGTTGTGTAATACGTAAAAGAAAAGGGATATGAGAGAGTTTGTACGTGTTTTATGGTGTTTTAGTATGTATTTTGTGATATTTTGTTATTTTATATATGTAATGTAATGGATGGTTGAGATTAAAAATGATCAAATGGTTGAGATTTGCTCTTCTTATCTTAATTTTTGTAAGACCCAAAATTATAAATGCTTTATATAATACCAGAATGGTACCCGCGCAATACGGCGGCGAGTACCGTGTGATTTTATTTTGCGATATTTGGTTACACGTTTAGTTTTCTTCATGCTTTATAAGTAGAGATATTAGAGATGGTTAAGTCAAATAATTTTAGTTTGAACAACTAACCTCTTCCTAACAAACTTCCTAACCAACTTGCTTCCTAACAAATTAATTTTGAAATCTTTTCATAAGTAAGTAAAAGTCTGAATTTTTAAGCTTTGCTAATTTTAAAATTGTCCCAAATATTTTATATAGTAGTATAGAAGTATGGGAGATGATTTGCACACTCCTTTAATTGATTGGTACACTCTAAATTATAGTCTCTTGATATTTATACCCTCACAGAGTGAAAGTATGTAAAGTAATATGAGAGTATAAATGTCAACACACTCTAATTTAGAGTTTGTCAATCAATTTGGAGAGTATGCAAATCACCTTCTTAATAGCATAGATGAAGTCATAAAACTTAATAAGCGCATATTAACACATACTTATAAATACATAATCAGCTGTAAACAACATATCTATAATATTCAAAATAATAAATGAATCGTTGTATTCTATCTAACTTGATAATGGTGAAAACGATTGACAACGGTTACGGTGACGATAATGCCGGTGTTTGGGTTTCACACGTTTTTGTCCAAACGAAAACGAAAACATCCAAAAACTTATGAAAATGTACAAAAATGTATGAAAACATACAAAAAAGTATAAAACGGATAAACACGTATAAAAAAGTATAAAATACTTGAAAACACATATGAAAATGGACATAAAAAAATATAAGAGCATTAAAAAATGTATGAAAATCGATAAAACGTACAAAAATTGACGAAAACACACGAAAACGTATGAAAACAGACGAAAACGTGTGAAAACGAAAACATCCGTTTTCACACGTTTTTGTCCAAACGAAAACATCCAAAAACTTATGAAAATGTACAAAAATGTATGAAAACATACAAAAAAGTATAAAACGGATAAACACGTATAAAAAAGTATAAAATACTTGAAAACACATATGAAAATGGACATAAAAAAATATAAGAGCATTAAAAAATGTATGAAAATCGATAAAACGTACAAAAATTGACGAAAACACACGAAAACGTATGAAAACAGACGAAAACGTGTGAAAACAGATGAAAAATTATGAAAAGAGACAAAAACGTATGAAAACGGACAACAACTTATAAAAATGGATGGAAACGTATGAAAACGGGCGCAAACTTAGAAAAACATCTGAAAACGGCCTAGAACGTATGAAAACGGACGAAAACATCTAAAAACAGCCGAAAACGTATAAAAATGGACGAAAACGTATGAAAATGGACGGAAATGTATGAAAAGAGACAGAAACGTACGAAAACAAACATAAACGTATGAAAAAGGATGAAAACGTACGAAAATGGGCGGAAACGTATGAAAATGTACCCAAACGTATGAAAACAGACGAAAACGTAGGAAAACATATAACAACTTAATGTACAGGTTATAAAAAAGGTAAAAAGATACGAAAACATCAAAACAACGGGTACACAAAATATGCTATCTTAATGTTTTCTTGAGCAATTATGATGATTTTAATTTATTCTTTTATAAGCATTTATGGTGTGTTTCAGCCTTTATGCTAAATGACTATTTTTGCGAAATAATTATTTTCACATTATTTTCAGAAGTTCGAAATAGAGAATACTCACACCGGTTGCTTTTTTCAAAAATAGTGTCTATAACATAAATACATAGAGACACGTTGTTACTTACACACCAGTGTCTTTGATTGTGTAAAAAGACTTGTTTTTATGCACAAACCTAGTTTTTATGCGTTTTTTATTATGAAAATTGGTTTTTTCAAGAAAACCAATCTCAGTTCCTTCCATTCCCGCTAGTTTTTTATCATAGGAACAGGGTTTTATATAACCAGTCTCTATTTAGGGGTGTTTATAGCCTTTTGTGTAGTAGTGAATGAAGCTTTGGTTGATCTTTATGTGATTACGTTTTCCTTTTAAAATCTTAAAACGTTTTGTATCAAATTATCTATCAAGTTAAACTTAATATGAGAAGTGTGAATAATAATCTATTTGACCATATCATGCAATTATACACACAATCACAATATTAACTACTATGTTCAACACAATCAATCATCACAACTATATAAGCAACAATTAAGACATGTAGGCAAGCATAGAAGTAAAGCGATAAATGCAAGAACAAATGATAAGAGATAAGAGAAAGTAAATACAAACCGGGCACGATGATTTATAGTGGTTCGGCTACAAGGACACCTTCCTTGTTCCTACTCCACTCCCCGAGTCACCTACTCGAGAGTTTTTTTCACTACTCAACAAGCTCCCTTTTGGCGGAGAAAACCGTACACAACTTTTGCTTACACCATTTAACGACACTAAGCTAAATGTCGAGTTCTAATAATAGCTAGAACCAATCTCACAACACAACTTCGAGCACTACACAACTTCTACACAACTTCACGACTTCACGACTTCATCACAACTTCTTCTAAACTTCTTCACGGCTTCACAACTTCTTCACGTCTTCATGACTTCACAACTTCTTCTAAACTCCACTAATTAATCACACACCTACATCTTCACAACTACATGTCTTCTCCACACTACTACTTCCGCCCACTACATCTTACGCACTCATTAAATCACTACTAAGTAAGATCATCTTGATCTACTTATTACATATATATATAACTCACAACTTCACATAAGCACTAACTAGATCCTAATACATCTTTGGCTTTATGATAGGGAGGATTCTTCTCTTGCACTTTGAGTGATGAGAAATTGGATCACTTGAAACAAAGATTAATAATCTTATGATCAAAGGATTTTAGAAGGATGTTTAGAGAGAATTGGATCTAAAAATTTTTGTGCAAAAGGTGAGAAAAATTCTAGGTTTGAGGTGGTATTTATAGGGAAAAATTTCTGACCAAATCTGACAGGGGAGCGTGGCCGGTTCCCTTAATTGTGTGCCGGTCCTCTTAAAATTAAGGGGGCCGCCCCTTATAATTAAGGGGGCCGCCCTACTAAAACGGCCAGATTTTCTGTCTTTTAGTGGGGAAAGTTTATTTGGTGAAAAACTAACTAATTTTGGTTAAAAGTTTCAAATCATATATTTAGTATCATTAAAACATTTTTCTTTATTACCAAAAGTGTTTTTCAAAAATATATAAAATGTTTATATAATTAAATAAACTTTGTATTAGTTAATTAAATACCCCTTTGATCATGAGATGTATTAAACACTTGTTTATCCATACCTTAAGTGATTGTTGAAGCATACTAGAGACGTTGAGATGTCGAGGCTTGTTGACGTAAGAATGCATAGGAGAATTGTGATCACAAGTAACTTAAGCACTTTACGTTATATGTTGTAACTTACATCTTTGTCATCATCAAAACATGAAGAAGATGTTTAGATTAAATATCGTAATATTCATGCCAACAATCTCCCCCTTTTTGATGATGACAAACTATGTAAACTATAACTTATAGTAAAATGTATAAGTTACTTGTTTACACTTCTTCTCTCCCTTTTGTCGAAGCAAAAAGGTGGACTCTAAGATGAGACTTCTACTACGCTTGAACTCTTGAGATAGAATGTAAAAGGCGAGCTTGCATCATCGTAAGTGAAGCCTTGATCCAATCAACCTTAATGCTCCCCCTTGGTGTATACTCCCCCTTGGTGTATGCTCAGAACTAGTTTTGGCTACCAAAGAATCGAGCGATGAAGTAATCCTTCAAAACAAAGTTAGTAGACAAGTGCAAATATATATAATGATGATGATAGGTATATGCATGATACTAATAGGGGAACAATATATGGACGTAATAGGTATATGCGCTAAAAATATGACACATGTAATTATTGTTTTATAAACAACAACCTAACTTCCCAAAAAAAATTACCATGACCAAAGCTTAAGACATGATAATGATTGGAACCTAATGCAAAGATTCTACCGACATATTTTGGCAAAAGATACCAAAATATATATTCTAAAAGAAAAAAAAATGATAATGATGCCTTCTTTTAAAGACGTAGAAAAATAAAGAAGGATGAGCGTGAATGAAAAGGGAAGGTAATGACAAAAGGTTGACAAATATGGTTTAGATTAATATAACATTTGACAAGGGTGGATGATTTGGAATCAAGGGATTTTTAGGTGTTTTGTTGGTTGACGACCGAAAATGGATATGTGAATGAGGTGGTGATGGCTTGACAACACTTGAAGCATGTATATTTTCTTTGTGTTCTTCACTTGCTAGGAAGTGGAAAAGATGCATTTCATAAAGAAATTCGTTTGACTTTTAGGGGTGTAGATTTAGGAGCGGAAGAGGTTGATTCAGAGTTTAGATGTTGTTCAAGTGATGATGTTTGTTGGGATCTTGTAAGAAGATACTCAATCCAAGTGAGGTGCTCATTCAAGGAAATGGTTTGTTGTTGAAAGAAGATGCAACAAGGGCAATTGTTGACATGCTTCTCAACTTGGTTGATGTTGTGTGGTGATGATGGTGAACTTGATTGGGTTGGATCCAAATTGAGTTGCGCAAGATGTAATGCTAAAAGAGCACTAAGCTCATGAGCCTCTTTTAGCTCCTCAACGAACTTCAAGTGTTCGGAGGAAGGTGATGATGGTGGAACATGATGGTTGTCTTGGGTGAAGGTTTGAACATGCAACATAGGAATGGCATGTGAGGTTGTAGGATGTGGTGGTGGTACTGTTGGTGGTGGAGACATGGTTGAGCTTGGATAGTCATGAAAACATGAAATGGGTGGAAGAGGTTCTCCAAGAGTGAGTGGTGTTTTTGTTGAATGAGCAACATGTGAAGTATTGATTGAGAGATTGGGATTGTTGTTTTGGGATTGAGCATGCTCATCATAAGAAGAAGCATGAATGAGGGAATGAGTGGGTGATAGGTTGTGAGATGAGTCATTATTGTGGGTTTGAGGTTTAGTAGTTGGTTGAATTGGAACAACATCACTTGAGCTATAACAAGAATCAAGTTTCCTCCTCCAAACGGGTTTGACGGAGATCCTTGCGGTTCTTGAAATCTTAGGTTTTTGGTTGTTGGGAGATGACATGTTTGGGTGTGATGGCATTAATGATGGGAAGAGGGTATTTATAGTGTAGGAAAGATGTAGTTTAGGAAGGTAAATTTTGAGGGCATGGAAATGGTGGATGACTCGAGATTGGTAGTATAAAGGATGATTCGGTTTTTCATTTCACATGGGTGGTTTGAGGATGTACTAAAGAAGGGTTATGAGGTTTGAGTGTAAGGTAGAGGCATATATGTGAGTGAGTGTGTTTTCCCTTCCCATTAAATTTGTGCTCATCCGGACATAGAGTTAAGCATGTAAAGGCATACAATCAAATCACATAGGAGCAAATAAACATCTAGAAACAACATATATGCGATATGCCATAAATCTAGGAATGAAAGAATCTAATGAGAAGCAAAGTTCATAAAAGTAAACTAGCGTTAGGTATATATAGGAAGAGCAATTTAATCAAGTTGGAGAATGAGTATGAGACTATTACTAGTGGTGCTCAATTCAGGCTAAACACGACCATTTTTACGGGTTACATACACCCAACTTCTCACATAGAAGCAATTCAACCGTTAGGTTAAATTGAATTTCTAGTCAATAGATTCTTCAGTAGTCATTCTCTTTTTAGAAGAAATTGAGTTCCTAAATTTACCTATCGAAGATTACCAAACATGAAGTTTGCTTGATTCACTAATACTTGGCTTAATGTGACTCAAACATCATGTTTTAATGAAGGTAAATCTAGATGATATATTTTATTCACGATCCTAATAGAGACGTGTTGAATGTTTAGATAAGAGTAAACAAAAAGTTTTAATCTTTTCTTTATGATTTACCGGTTGTTTGGTTTTGATGACATATTACTTGATTTAATAACTGTGCTAAACTTAAGAGTGCACCTTAGCATCTCTTGTGAAATGAATCTCATTAAGATTATTTATCTTAAATGAGCTTGTGATTCTCAAATGATATCAAAACTAGACATTAATATATTTTTAAACAAATATTATTTTCTATGATTTTTGCCAATGTTATATATCATACTTTAACAAGTATTTGAAAAAAGATTTTTTTTTTTTTTTTTTTTTTTGTTTATGGATTGTGACAAGTTATTTTTCACTTCTAATAACTTATATTATTTCAAAAAGGAAAGTGTAGTGCATTATCTTGTAACACAATCATTCATGCTACAAAGAAAATGAAATACATAGAATATATAGTGTGTATTATTCTTAAATATGTATTTTATCTTGAAGTGACGCTTTTAAGTAGTGTGAGCAAAGTTTATATATGTTGTTAGTTTGCTCATGTTTGGTTTTTCGGATATGACACATTTATCCATTGCATTGCAATGTAAATTGCTTGAATATTTCGGACGAAACATCCAAGTTGTCAATCCTACTTCATTGTATATTTTATAAATGTGTTTAAAATGTTATTCTAATATTTGGAACACAATTATTGGACAAGTAGATTCAATATGACATTATCAACACAAGTGTGAGTTATGATCCAATGCACACTCTTTTCATCTACAAAGGATGTAACTATTTTCATATCAATCTAATGTGATTGAGTATGTAGATTCAAGACTATATCTTTTTTTGTAATTTGATATAATATTGAAGCTAAACAAATAGCAATCCAATTTCTTGTCCACACTAAAAAACACGTCAATTAGATTTGATGAGTATATCAACCATAATTTGAATAATGAATTGATATAATATCAAGATCTTTCTTGACCCTCACGGACACTCATTTGAAATAAATAAACAATTTGATAGTGTGTTCCATTAATCCTAAGATTATTTATTAGTGAGTGATTGAAGGTTGACTTATTATTTCATGATTGTTATATGCTTTGTTTTTGTGAAAGAATCTTCATTTTTACTTATTATGAACACACTTAGATTTTGAAAATACTTTTTCTTTTATATAATTATTAATGTTTTACAATGATTCAATTTATCTTATTAAACATCTTAAGGTAAAACAAGCTCATTTGTAGAAAATATTTAAGTGTGTTGTGAACAGTAGATTAAATTGTTTGAAATGTTTAGGTGACTAGATTGAACTCATTTACAAGATGTTTGAGTAAATTATGCCAACTATACCTATATGCAATGCAAGCATATTATAACAATCCTAACGCAAGAAATCTAACATAAGATTTAGTTAAGTATAAATCGACAAACTAGCTATACATTAATAGGGCACATATGCATAGATATATACATATCTAAACTTCAAATAGCAACAATCATTTAATATATTCAATTAAGAAAATAAAATCACAAAGAAGTTCACATAACACATAAAACACTTGTCGTCGTTTTGTGTATTATATACACCAACGTTTACTTAGCTCGAATTTATTTGAAAATAAAATAGTTTCCTCCCATTCTATAATTTAATTAGGATCAATATTTTGAAAACATAAATACTTAATTTTTCAAAAGTATATCAACTAGGAATACCCGACTTGAAGGAAAAGGTAAAACAAAAGTTTTACGTTAAAATGAAACACAAATTTTTGACCACCGTATAGTATTTTGACTTTCTTACTTATTTAAGTTTGTAATGATTACTTGTAAGTATTTTTAAATGAAAGTAGACTCAATTACTTTTAAAACTCCGGGTGGCACGACTTCTACGGAGTTACAGTTAATTTTATATGATTTTTCAAAGTTTTCGAAAAACTGTCGAACAGACAGGCGGACCCCTTAAATAATTAAGGGGACCGCCCAGTATTTAAGGGGGCCGCCCAGACAATTAAGGGGGCCGCCTATCTGGTACTCAAAATTTAATTTTTTGTAAAAAATTGTTTTCTGACTTTTCGGAAAGGTGTGTAACTTTCTGATTTTGATACCGAACATATAACACTTATTTTAAGCATAATATTATTTCGAGCTAGTATAATTAGTGTATATATCATCAAAACTAATACAAGTCAATCAACAAAACACTTTTCATATTTAATCCTCCTTAATGGGTAATTTGATACATGGATCGTACTCAATTTTTAAAACCATTTATTTTTAAAATTTGAGCGACGTGGCTCTGGTACCAATTGTGGAAAACTAGAATGGGGTTGAATAGTTTTCCCTTCTTTTTCATTTTATAAAAACTTTGTTTCAAAATGTTCATTCAAATTTATTCAATTGTTTGTTTGAAAAACTTCAATTAGAGTTTAGTATGAAAACAACATATCATCAATATGATCAATTATATATGTAAGCTTTTGAAAAGCTTAGTTTTATGAATGAAGCTTTGGTCGATCTTTATGTGAATACGTTTTCCTTTTAAAATCTTAAAACGTTTTGTATCAAATTATCTATCAAGTTAAACTTAATATGAGAAGTGTGAATAATAATCTATTTGACCATATCATGCAATTATACACACAATCACAATATTAACTACTATGTTCAACACAATCAATCATCACAACGATATAAGCAACAATTAAGACATGTAGGCAAGCATAGAAGTAAAGCGATAAATGCAAGAACAAATGATAAGAGATAAGAGAAAGTAAATACAAACCGAGCACGATGATTTATAGTGGTTCGGCTACAAGGACACCTTCCTTGTTCCTACTCCACTCCCCGAGTCACCTACTCGAGAGTTTTCTTCACTACTCAACAAGCTCCCTTTTGGCGGAGAAAACCGTACACAACTTTTGCTTACACCATTTAACGACACTAAGCTAAATGTCGAGTTCTAATAATAGCTAGAACCAATCTCACAACACAACTTCGATCACTACACAACTTCTACACAACTTCACGACTTCACGACTTCATCACAACTTCTTCTAAACTTCTTCACGGCTTCACAACTTCTTCACGTCTTCATGACTTCACAACTTCTTCTAAACTCCACTAATTAATCACACACCTACATCTTCACAACTACATGTCTTCTCCACACTACTACTTCCGCCCACTACATCTTACGTACTCATTAAATCACTACTAAGTAAGATCATCTTGATCTACTTATTACATATATATATAACTCACAACTTCACATAAGCACTAACTAGATCCTAATACATCTTTGGCTTTATGATAGGGAGGATTCTTCTCTTGCACTTTGAGTGATGAGAAATTGGATCACTTGAAACAAAGATTAATAATCTTATGATCAAAGGATTTTAGAAGGATGTTTAGAGAGAATTGGATCTGAAAATTTTTGTGCAAAAGGTGAGAAAAATTCCAGGTTTGAGGTGGTATTTATAGGGAAAACTTTCTGACCAAATCTGACAGGGGAGCGTGGCCGGTCCCCTTAATTGTGTGCCGGTCCCCGTAAAATTAAGGGGGCCGCCCTACTAAAATGGCCAGATTTTCTGTCTTTTAGTGGGAAAAGTTTATTTGGTGAAAAACTAACTAATTTTGGTAAAAAGTTTGAAATCATATTTTTAGTACGATTAAAATATTTTTCTTTATTACCAAAAGTGTTTTTCAAAAATATATAATATGTTTATATAATTAAATAAACTTTGTATTAGTTAATTAAATACCCCTTTAATCATGAGATGTATTAAACACTTGTTTATCCATACCTTAACTGATTGTTGAAGCATACTAGAGACGTTGAGATGTCGAGGCTTGTTGACGTAAGAATGCATAGGAGAATTGTGATCACAAGTAACTTAAGCACTTTACGTTATATGTTGTAACTTACATCTTTGTCATCATCAAAATATGAAGAGGATGTTTAGATTAAATATCGTAATATTCATGCCAACAATCTCCCCCTTTTTGATGATGACAAACTATGTAAACTATAACTTATAGTAAAATGTATAAGTTACTTGTTTACACTTCTTCTCTCCCTTTTGTCGAAGCAAAAAGGTGGACTCTAAGACGAGACTTCTACTACGCTTGAACTCTTGAGATAGAATGTAAAAGGCGAGCTTGCATCATCGTAAGTGAAGCCTTGATCCAATCAACCTTAATGCTCCCCCTTGGTGTATGCTCCCCCTTGGTGTATACTCCCCCTTGGTGTATGCTCAGAACTAGTTTTGGCTACCAAAGAATCGAGCGATGAAGTAATCCTTCAAAACAAAGTTAGTAGACAAGTGCAAATATATATAATGATGATGATAGGTATATGCATGATACTAATAGGGGAACAATATATGGACGTAATAGGTATATGCGCTAAAAATATGACACATGTAATTATTGTTTTAAAAACAACAACCTAACTTCCCAAAAAAAAAATTACCATGACCAAAGCTTAAGACATGATAATGATTGGAACCTAATGCAAAGATTCTACCGACATATTCTGGCAAAAGATACCAAAATATATATTCTAAAAGAAAAAAAAATGATAATGATGCCTTCTTTTAAAGACGTAGAAAAATAAAGAAGGATGAGCGTGAATGAAAATGGAAGGTAATGACAAAAGGTTGACAAATATGGTTTAGATTTATATAACATTTGACAAGGGTGGATGATTTGGAATCAAGGGATTTTTAGGTGTTTTGTTGGTTGACGACCGAAAATGGATATGTGAATGAGGTGGTGATGGCTTGACAACACTTGAAGCATGGATATATTCTTTGTGTTCTTCACTTGCTAGGAAGTGGAAAAGATGCATTTCATAAAGAAATTCGTTTGACTTTTAGGGTTGTAGATTTAGGAGCGGAAGAGGTTGATTGAGAGTTTGGATGTTGTTCAAGTGATGATGTTTGTTGGGATCTTGTAAGAAGATACTCAATCCAAGTGAGGTGCTCATTCAAGGCAATGGTTTGTTGTTGAAGGAAGATGCAACAAGGGCAATTGTTGACATGCTTCTCAACTTGGTTGATGTTGTGTGGTGATGATGGTGAACTTGATTGGGTTGGATCCAAATTGCGTTACGTGTAACACCCCCAAAATACCGCAGCGGAAGACTGTGTCATAGGGGTGCTACTTCATAATACAAAGTACAAGTTATAGAAAACGAACTCTAAATGAGACGTTTTGAAAAGTTACCATTCGATTAATGAATTCAAAGTTACAAACATGAGATTCCAAAGTATGATACATAAATGTATACAAAGTGTTTTGAATGGTAAATGATAAAAGCGTAAGTCTTCAGAATATGCAGCTTGACTCTATGTTTCACGCACTAGCTATCGCCTTACTAACCTGAGATAAACATGCTAAAGTGTCAACACAATGGTTGGTGAGTTCATAGAGTTTGTCTTAAAACATTTAAAAAGCCTTAAAAGAATATTCGCACAGCAAAGGCATCGTGAATCCACTCAGTTGCAGGTCCCACCATAAGAGACTTGCAACCTGTGTGTTCACAACCCACTGCTAAAAGATAGTTTATACAATGCACCGGATTATATTCACCCAAGGTCAAGAATAGACACAAGGGCGGGGGTCTCTCCCCAAATAGTACTACGACATCCAAGGTCAAGTATAGACACAAGGGTAGGGGGCATCTTCCCATGAGTACTACCAATACCTCTCCGACAGAATAGAGTATTATGTATGCACGTAAATACGAATCTTGTATTTAAATTAAACAAGTATAGTGTAACAAGTATGTATAAAGCAATCAAGTATAATGCCAATCAAGTATAACACAATCAAGTATAAAGCAATCAAGTATAAATGTTTTGAGTATTTGTACAAGTAAGCAAGTAGTTGAGCATGTATCCCCCCCAAGAGTTAAAACAAGTATGAAAAGAGTAGGGGCTATGACTCACCTTAAGTCTATGTAGTGAGTAATGAAAATGGTAGTCGAATCGCGAAAGTCTCTAAGAGCAGCCTATAATAGAACGTTGCGACTTAGGTTTGGAGTAACGTCTAAGAATACGAAGAATTGCCCATATATGTCTTGCATAATGTTCATGATGTAGTACTTAGTATATAGTGTAAGTCGTTGAATATAAATGGTCTATGAAACATGTATAAGTTGTATATCTCTTACTACCGTTCGGGCCGACATAATTCAGAAGTCATGGAGTAAACGTTCGAGGAGCCAGGACACTTTAACTCGTAAATCCACAACTCGTCTCGACGGCTTACTTAATGAACTCCTCACATGAGGCTCCCTACTATTGTAGTATTTGATAACATATATATAAGTTTTTGATCTTTAAAAGTTATATGGTCTTTAGCCGTGGCTTTGCCGTGACCTTGGTCATTGTTACCATGGTCTTGAGACTCAACCTTGGCTTTAGCCATGGTTGTGGACTTGGCTTTAGGTCATTAGACCTCTTGGTCTCATCTAATTATAATGATTATATAGTAACTTTGGTCTAAAATGGGCTGTTAAGAATTTGAAGAAAATTATCACTCAGAAAGCATTTTCAGGGCTCGAGCTTCTTTATCCCTGAACGAAAACGTCGTTCCGGACAACTTTCGTGTTTTAACTTTTTGATGAATCGGACCAGAAGTGGGACTTTAAAAATCATAATTTGATCAGAATGCTATTTAGGCAGTTTTGCCGTTTTGGTTTCGCTAACTTCAAATGGTCATAACTTTTGACTCGTGTACTCGTTTTGGGTGATTCAAATTGCTATGTTTTCCTTGTTAAGTCCTCTTTAACAGTAAGTAAGTGTCAAATATCAAAGTTATACTATTGTGGTCGTGGTTTTTCATAAAAATCACTAGTTTGCTTGTTTGCTTGTCATAAGTTAACATATGTATACCAATACTCGTTTTACTAGTTTTTATTCATCATGAACACAATACAAAGACCATATATAGCATGAAAGAAACATAATAAGCATGAAAATGATATTGAGCAAGAAAGTGTATAAGGGTTTCTTACAACTTTTGGCTTTCACTTAAGAAAGGAAGTCAAGTATAGAACTAGGACACTAAACCTAATCTTGTAAACCCTTCACCATAACTCTTGTAACCCTTGCTAGCCTTGATCTAACCCTTGTGAAAATCATTTAACTTCAGCCCTAGTAACCTTGTGTAGCTCCTAATTCAACCATGGAATCACCAAACAAACTTAAGAACTAGGTAGAGAATACTAAGACCTTGAACTTTGTAATGTAACTTGTATGTTGAAGATCAAAGGATCATGGTGCTATGAATAAAGAGTGTGGCGTTTTTGTGGTGAAGAAAGGAAGACATGAGCATGCTTTTATACTATGAATGAGGAGGTTAGGAAGGTGGCTAGGAAAGTTACATAACTTGGTGACAAAGTTGTAATTAAGTCTTGATCTAATGGCTAAAGTCATAAGATCATGCCACAAGTGTGAATGCCCCCCCTAGTGGTGGTTCAAGAACTTGGAGAACAAGGTGTGGACTTTTGATGGTATTATCCTAAGTATGTAGCTAGTTTTGACTCCGTAAGTTGCGAACCGTAAATGCTTAAGTCACAAAACGTAAAACCGGGTATCGTAAAAATATAAAACTTGAAAGTATTGTTAAACATGTCAATATAGTCCATAATAAAATATAAAATGAGTGGTAGGATCTATCGGGTGCTAAAACCCTGCTAAAAACTGGAAACACGGGTCTAAAACGCGTAATTCGCGTAAAACACTGAACTGAAAAACGTAAAATTCCAAAACTTTTGGAATTGTCCTAAAATGATAGAAAATCATATTTCTATTGTTTATAATGTTTTATGGATATATCGGGATGCTGGAAGGACGTTTAAACCTAAAACTAAATCTCGGACACGGCTTTGTGATTTTTGCAGAAATGATCCGACGAGCGTCAAACTCTCGGATTATCGTTAAAATAGTTTAACTTACGAGAATATGAAATAAAAATTTCTGAGATGAATAGTGAAAGTGAATAGTAAAAAGTGAATAGTAAAATGTGAATAGTAAAATTTTCGGGAATAAAAGTTAACCTGAAATTGCGAATTGTTACATTACGCAAGATGTAATGCTAAAAGAGCACTAAGTTCATGAGCCTCTTTTAGCTCCTCAATGAACTTCAAGTGTTCGGAGGAAGGTGATGATGGTGGAACATGATGGTTGTCTTTGGTGAATGTTTGAACATGCAACATAGGAATGGCATGTGAGGTTGTAGGATGTGGTGGTGGTACTCTTGGTGGTGGAGACATGGTTGAGCTTGGGTAGTCATGAAAACATGAAATGGGTGGAAGAGGTTCTCCAAGAGTGAGTGGTGTTTTTGTTGAATGAGCAACATGTGAAGTATTGATTGAGAGAACTTCATGGATAGTTAAACACATAAACAAGCAATGTCACATCTACTAATTACTAGTCAACATGCATTGTACCAAACATGGAATACTTCCAAAGTGTGTAAGAACTTCATGGATAGTCAAACACATAAACAAGCAATGTCACATCTACTAAATACTAGTCAACATGCATTGTATCAAACATGAAATACTTCCAAAGTGTGTAAGAACTTCATGGATAGTCAAACACATAAACTTACCATAAATGCACATTGATGAGATGTGATACTTTCTTATTAAAGAAATACTTTCTTATTAAGGAAATAAAAACTATGTTAAGTTTAAAAAGAAATGTAAAGACTAGTTATACAAGACTTAAACTAAAATGATGTTTTACTACAATCTAAAGTTTGTATTTTGTCATTAACAAAACTTAGCAAAGATCATTAAAATATAAATAACGTTTTTAGGCGATATTTGTATTAACACGTTTATTTTATAATCCTTGGTTATATTTTGTGTGAAAACTATACTTAATCGAAATGATCAATTATATGTATGTTACCATTTTAGTTTGATTGTAAAAACTTTATTTTGTGAGTGAAACTTTTGTTTGATCTTTAACTAAAACTAATACTAGCACTATATGAGCAACTATATATATACGTCTACGTCTACAAAAGTAATAACGATATAAGCAAGATAATAAGTAAGATATGGAAAGATCTAACCGCGAGACAAAGGATTTATAGTGGTTCGGCTACAAGGACACCTTCCTTGCCCTACTCCAATCCTCGAGTCACCTAGTCGAGAGTTTTATTCACTATGTCAACAAGCTCCCTTATGGCGGAGAAAACCTTACACACCAATATACACACCACAACTTCGTCACATGTAACAACTTGTATTTTTAGGTCAAATTTTAACTTTAAAATTTTACTATTCATCCCCGAAAAGTTACTATTCACTATCGTAGTTTTTACTATTCATTATTTTCTGAAAATTTGAGTTTTAGGAGTTTTATTTATGTATAACTTTAAGAGTTAGGTCGCGTAACCGAGAAACATCATTTGGTGCACAACATATATACTAGAGTTAGTCTACATATTACCAGTATCATAATTTTCATTTTGGGTCTTGCCTGTGTTTGCATTTTTAGTCGTTCATATCCATTTATTAAATAAACGCTTTTACACAATTTTTGTGCATGAATAATATAACCGATACTTCCAACAAATTTTTTTCTAATATATTTTCATACTCATTACAATGTTACAAATATTTTAGTATTATTTTACCCAATGTTTTAAATTCATTTATTATATATATTCTTAAATATATATTTACGATAATTTAAGTATTTGCGAAACGGTAATTATTTAATCACACAATACCTGAACAAATTATATCTAATTTTTTTTACAACTTCATTACACTTTATTTTGTCCCACTAAAATTTATTTCTAGTAACTCAATACATAAATTAAAAATATCTAACTTTTACTAATATTCCTACTAAATATATGTACAAAATCAAATCAAGGGAACAAGAAAACACTTGCATTAATGAGCCATCCTTTCCCTTTTTTTTTAGCCAAAACCCACGACCCCCATCCTCATTTCACCATTTTGACACAAAACCATTAATGCTAGTACTTGATGGATTATATAATATAATTACATGTACCAAAAATCAAACAAAATCTAAATAATTTCAACAAATCTCTTACACCCCTAGCCATAAAATCAGCCGAACCATTCCCTTGTTACATGTGTTGACAAAATTTCATTTATTACAACTTACTAAACTCATTTTATATAGAGCATTGATATTTAGGCCTAACAAGGAAACCTAAAGTTAGACCTAACCCATTCATTTCATGACAAGTGTATCAAACTTATTATCTCTCATCATTTTTCACCAATCATTTTTTGAAATACACCAATCAAATCTTTAGGTATAAATTTAGGTCCATGTTTTAGGCATACAAATCATTTTTCTTTTATATATTAAATACTAGACGAATACCCGTGCATAGCAACGTGATTTTATAACGACAGATCGTTTAGTGATAAAAGAAAGTTTATGGGTTATAAATGAAAAATAATAAAAGTTAGGGGTGGCAAATCTTGCTCAAATTGTAATTTTTGGGCGATTTTTGACACTTTTTTAAAAGTTTGGGGCGTTTTTTGCCCCCTTGCATTTATTTGATGGGCTCTTACAGGCAAAAGATAAAAACAGATATAAAACATTCCAACTATTTTAATTTTAATTTATCTCATTTATTAACTATTTTATGCATAATTATTTAATACTCTAATTAATTGATAGATATATTTAATTAGTTGCATTTTTATTCATTTAATACTCTATTTTTTTTAAGAAAAAATAATTAAATATAGTTAAGACTTAGATGCTTGATCTTTTTTTACAAGATGAATTAAAGGGGTTTTTAGGACTGTTCCGAATATTTTTAATAGTTGAATTATAATTTGCTCGTTTTAGCCCGTGCCCGTTTGGCCCGATTTATAATTTGTCCATTTAGCCCGTGCCCGTTTTAACCCGTAGCCCGTGCCCGTGCCCGCCCGTTTTGTCACCTCTAATAAAAGTTTGAAGATTTAGGGATTAAATGTGTTGACTTATTGACTTTGTTGACTTATTGACTTTGATACTTAAGCTCATGTCAACATAATGTTTTGAAACCTGGTTGAACCGTTCCAGTCGAAAAATGGGTCGATTTAAACCGAGTCATGCTTTTAATAACTGAACCCGTCGTGTCCAGTTTTCAAAACTATATGTTTTTCCCAGTTGAACCCGTTGGTCCGGTCTAGTTTTCAAAACTATATGCAACATCAACTTGTTAGCTTGTATAAAGTTTTGTGTGTTTTATTAATTTGTATAATGTGTATAATAACATATACTTTTCATTTTAGGGTGTTTTAAAAATAACATTAATTAGTGTGTTTAATTATTTTATATTTTATATTATGTTGTAGCTTGTTTAAATTGTATATTGTGAAAATTTTATTGTACTTTTTTTAGTAAGAGGTGTTTTAATTGATTGTTTTTAGTTTGATATAGATGCTTTTAATTGGTTGTATCATATGGATAAATTATTGTAATTTTAAGTTATAGGGTGTTTTAATAAGAGCATTAATTACACAATTCATTTTCTCTCACCCTTGTAGTATAGAAGGGCAAAATGGGGATTGACTGAAAATTCAGTTTTCCACTTTTCCCCTTTGACTAAATCTACATTATAAATAGTTAAGATTTAGATATCTTGAGTGTAAAAGCAAATAAACACTAGGCACTCATTTTACAAGATAAAAACATATAAACTCTCCCAAAAACCTTGTGAAGTTCGGCCTAGGTGAAAAAAAAGAAGAGGAAAATTTGTTTTGATCATTTCAAGGGTAGCAAGTGTATTTTCGGGTTAAAAGATTTGTTATATATCTTTTTGGAGTATTGTTCGGCTTTCATTTATAAGATTAAAAATTATTTTTATACTTTTACTTATATATTGTATACATTCCTTATGCTCATTTATGCATTTACTAAGTTTAAATTTTTATTTAAACTCCTTTAATTACATATATCACCTATACACATGCTTGTGAATTTTTATGATCAAAACAAGTAAATATATATTTTTCAAAGTCATTTGATGAGAAAAATGTGAACGAACAAGTCTTGAATCATTTTTGTTTGATTTGTTGAAACTTTTGTTATAAAAGTGCTTATATAAATCAAAAATTGTTTCTACTTGATTATTAGTCATTTTCTCAAGATTTACACTTTTATTATATTGATTTTACTATATTAGAACTATATAAATGGTTGAAGAAATTGGTGGAAGGGTAAGCTAGAATGGAGTTTTGATTGTGTTTAAGGGATTAAAATGGATTATTAAACATATTTGCAAGCTGTTAAAAATTTAACTCGGATGAACAGTAACCACGAAAATGTTTTGACATATTATAGAGTTAAAATTTTGTTAGTACACTTAAATACCTTTCCGTGGATATAAAGAACGTAAAAATCGGACTCATAACGAATAAGATACGAGTTTTCTAAATATATATTCTCGATAACTATTTTTCAGATAAATATATTGTTGCTGAATGGATTTCCAAGTTAGTAAAACCGAGCTTTAAAAGATAAACCGAGTCTCCAAGACCTCAAAATATATTAATGTACTTAAATAGCTTCGCGGGGATAGGTAGAACTTTAAAAACTGAACTATAACGAAGAATTTATGACTTAACAAAGATACCGACGAAGAGTATTATTTTGACAGCTTTTCTAATAGGGGATAGTAACCCGTTTTTATTTTTCAAAATGGATTTTAGACAATTTTGGTGCGGTTTTAGCTAAAATGACTTAAACGAAAGTTGTAGTGTTTTGGTTAACTATTTTAGTCGAGTCGTAAACTTTCCAAAATATTCATTACAGAAATATTCATATCGAAACTACGACATATACTTGAAAATATATATTAAAATTTCTAACAGTAAACATCGACGTAAATATATTTTCACAACTAAATATACAAACAAACATGTATGGGTGATATAATATTTTATAAATTGCATTCACGACATTATAGCACTACCTAAAACGCATTATCACTTTAGGTTGCGGTTAGAGCATCGCGCGTCATTTTCTGTGAACACTTGTAACGCACTACCTATTGCTTGAGGTGAGTATTCACCAATCTCTTTTTCTAACTATTTTAATTGTTTTGGGGTGGATACATGAATTATACTTGAACTAAATTGATTGTTATTTATTGAACTCTTTTGACTTAACTTTTGAACTTAAATCAAACTCTTGAACTTTATTGCGAACTTATGACTTGTTTTGAACTTAATGAACCGTATGTGCTATTACCTAAAGTCTCACCTTATTGGTGGAGCGTTCTTGACCTAAAGTCTCGCCTTATTGGTGGAGCGTGTGAAGTCTCCCATGTTCAGAGCGTTCTTAATCGTATATAATAGTTGTATGATGTACTGTTCGTACATTTGCATTGTTCGTCACCTATTAGTAGTATGGATAGCGCTATTAGAGGTCGGCTAACCTCTCGTCCAATATGTTATGGGACGTATATTATTTAATTAGGGGCTTTGCCTGACATACATTATTATATACGTGGTGCTTATATTGTGACCTATTATTACCACGTGTGCTTGACTGCAAGACATAATACTTTACAATGCCTTTGCCTTGCGAACTTTCTCATTTGGTTTTTCATATTATATAAAACGTGTGTACTCACCAACTATTTTCATAGTTGACCCGTTTTCTCTCATGCATTTCAGGTGATCGTCAATAAGCTTTTCTTCAAGGTCTTTGCATAATGAAGTTTTCACATGTCACTACTGATCATTATGTACTAAAATGTTATCTTTTGGAAACCAAACTTTATATCTTAAATTGCCAATGTCGGCTATAACAATGTTGTAATGATATACTTTTCATTTAATGTAAATTATGGTATTGTCTTATATCTCTTTTGCGATGTATATTGATTTCGTCTCACCTCGCGTTTCCGCCTTCGGTGGGGTGTGACATCACAACTTATTCACACCTTCTACACAACTTCTTCACACCTAGTCACTACTTAACCACAACACTAAGTCTTCACAACTATCTATCTTCACAACTATCTACTTCACAACATTCTTCTTCACAACTATCTACTTCCCAAATTCTCTACTTCACAACTATCTACTACACAATCTCTCTCTATCTACACACCTTGCTAATCTATCTTCTATCAAATATTCACAACTAGTTACACAAAGAAATAGATATAATGGATGATGCACTAACAACTTGGATGTGGAGGTCACAACAAGTTGTAATACTTCTTCTCTTGAAGGATTGAAATATTCTTCTCTTGCACTTGAAAGGTTGAAGCTTGAATCACTTGGAAACAAAAGCTTATGATTATATGATCAAAGTGTTTAAGAGAATGGTTTAGAAGATTTATATCAGAGAGTTTATAGTGCAAAAGGTGAGGAAAAATACCAGATTTGAGCCAGTATTTATAGGGAAAAATTTACTGTTCGGGAGCGTGGTCGGTCCCCTTAATTAGGGGCCGGTCCCATTAATAATTAAAGGGGGCGCCCTATTAAAAACAATTTCTTCAGATTTTTTTTGTCCTTTTGTGGGGAAGGTTTATTTGAAGAATCTTGCCATTTTTGGGTATAAATTTGAATTCAAAATATTTATTTTGAATAAAACATTTCTTATAAATATAAAAACATTTTGTATAAGTTTAAAAATGTTTGTCCCATTTTATAAAAAAATGTAAGGTTTGTAAAAATAAAAATTCCTTTGATCATAGAAAGCAATAAGCACTTTGTTTATTCATACCTTAAGTGATTTGGATGTAAAGAGAATATTTATCACTAAATACTTGTTTACGTCATAATTTTTTAGCTCAATGGGTTTACGTTTTGTGATTATCAAAACATAGAGATATCGATAAATGTTAATAATGTTTTGAGGCATTATTTATATCAACATGCTCATTGAGAGCAATTGTTTGTTTTTGGAGAAAAATACAACAAGGACAATTGTTGACATGATTCTCAAATGGGACATTGTTGTTGGATGGTGAGGATGGAGTGGTAGAGGGTTGTTGAACCAAATTGCGTTGAGCAAGATGTAGGGCAAGGAGAGCACTAAGCTCATGGGCTTCTTTGAGCTCCTCAACGAACTTTTTATGCATCGGAAGTGAAAAATTCAGGTGGAGGGCTATTCTTGCCATTCTAGCTCAACTTTTCACAAAACGATTTGGGGCTCATTCGACATAGCAAACTTTTCACAATGGCATATTATCGCATATATTAGGCTTTGTCATTGTACACGAAATCATTTTTCCAATCAAATCAAGTATAAATTTCAAATTTTTTCTCAAACTCAATATAATTCAATAAATTTGGCAAATGCAATATTCATCTGAAATACAAAATATCAACCATATTGTACAACCAAATTAAATACAATTTATGCATTAAATTTCACAACTACAAATAATAAAGCACATTATACAAATATTCAAGCCCGAACGGGCAACGGGCCAAATGGGCTTGAGCCCGAACGGGCGCGGACCAAACGGGCTCGAGCACGAACAGGCACGGGCCAACGGGTTCGAGCCCGAACGGGGCACGGGCTATACGAAATTCATGATATTTGTAAATTTATTGTCAAAAAGAACATAATAAATTAAAATACATTATTATCGAAAATTTTTATTTCAGGGTACCCGTCGCTGCAACGCGCGGGTACCCTGCTAGTATTACTTAACGATTAGTCCTTGTTCGATTTTTTCATAAGGAAGTATTTCTTTTTAATTTTAAGTAGAAAGCAATACATTCGAAGTGTACACATCACTTTCGACCGAGGGGTTTGATGATATACCCTCCGTTTAGTTTAAAGGGCTCCCCTTCATACTCACTTTGGATTATACATTCCGGCACACTTGGCAAACCTCCAAAAATCTACTTTGGTGTTAACTTAGTCACGAGCACTGATTACCACTTTGGGAAGTCGCCAATCGAAGCCCAACAACCTTCGGGGTGCGCTATTCGAAGATACTAACGTAAAGGTTTCATAAGACTAAGTCAAACCCACATTCACAACCCTATCAAGGCTTCCCCACCGAGATAGGGATCTTGGAACATTAAACAAGCACCTACCAAAAATCACGGGATGCCCCCATGATCTTCGGATTAGGTACAAAAGCATGACTGATGAGTGCTCAAACACTCATCATTTTTTGTCAAATCTGAACTGCAAAACATACAAAAACACTCAGAAATGCATCAAAATACTAAAAATATTTTAAAATTGTGTTTTATATGTTTTAGATGCAAAATGAGTAAAAACAAATGAAAAACGTACAAAGTTTACAAAATTGGCAGTTTCAGTCCCCTAACTTTCATAAAATATCAAAACTAGTCCCTGGTTATTCAAAATATGGAAAATTATCACCAAAGGTCCTTTTAAAATCATAAGTTGTCATAATTAGTCCTTTGGTGAAAAATCTCAAAAGTTTTGGAAATTTACAATTTTGGTCCCTAGAGTTTCAAACTTTGGCAGGATTGGTCCCTGGTGGGATATTTTTGAAAGAAAAATCATTTTTGATCCTTGGGAAGTTTCAAAAGTCATTTTTAGTCCTTGGGATGAAAATTTGGGAAATTTACATGTTTGGTCCCCGTAGTTTGGATTTTGGCATAATTGGTCCCCGGATATTTCATTATGGAAAATTAAAATTAAAGGACCTTGTACTATTCATTTATTTCATGTTTAACCCTTGTGGCTATTTTTAGAAAATTACATGATCAGCCCCTCATGTTTGGTTGTATTGCATTTTTGGTCCTTGTGGTATTTCTAAGTTACAAACCAAACGGACCCTTGATTAATATCATGATCCAAACCCAAAATACAAACCAAAGCCTGATCCACCTTCCCAAGCCCAAACACCACAACCCGGCCCATCCCCTTTTAATAATAAACAAGCAGGGTCAAAGGCCGGTCAAACAAACACCCACCACTATTCATCACCTCCTTCCCCCTAATTCACGCTCCCCTGTCTCATCCCCCCTCCTCACCTTTCCACAAAACCCTCACCAAATCTTCACCAACACTTCCCCCTCCATTTAATACACCAACCCTGCATTTAATATCCTCACCCAATACACCCAACTGCCAAGTTGGCATTTTCCCGCCAAAACGGATTTTGACGGCTAAGATCAAACATAAGCCATCCAAGGGCCAAGAGTGAAGTGGGAAAGTCAAGTAGAAGTCTCAGGGCTTATAAAAGTGAAAAAAATGGAAGAAAGAAGGAGTATGTAGTGTAATATAGTGTAGTTTAGTTTTGTTTATGTCGTAGGTGGTACAATTTCATTTCTAGTTGTTATCTTTTAATTTAAAAGTTGTAATCAGTATTTAAGACTAATGTAAACCATCTTTGATCTTTAAATTCCAGTATTGTTCATTGAAATTCAGTTTTAATCTTTTCAACTGAAATTTACATTTTCATCAATATTGTTCAAAGTAGTTGTTCATTATTTGTTTGAGCTCACCTCAGCTTATTTAGAAGCTCTTTAAAGTATTTGTAACCTTAAAACCAAGTTTCATCTGGTTTTGTGAAAAATCTCATAATTACTTAAGATTCCTAATAAATCAACAAAAAATTCAAAAATGAGATGAGAAGGTATTGGAAGCTGGTTTAGAAGTCTCTGGGAGATGTCAGATCATAATTGAGTGTGCATTCTTGGTTTTGAGCACTTAAGTACATGTAAGTCCCCCATTCAGTTTTTAACTCAAATTTTCTTATTTTGTTATTGGTAGCTGTGGTGATCATTTGTGGTTAATTTCTGTCTAGTTATGCTCAACTTAGGTTAGTATTAGGTTTAGAATCAATCCTATAGTTTAGTTATTGCATTTGTTTCATTAAATCACCAAACAGTACCCAATAAGGGGTGTTTGGCTCTGCCTATTTAGTTGTGCTTTTGTTGTTGTCTTGGTGTTGTTTTGACACTTGTAGACTACATTAGCTAACTATAGTGTAAGTCAATCATAAAACTCAGGTATCAAGTGACCAATAGTCAAAATCAAGTTTTAACTCACTTACTAGTTAACTGTTAAGAATCTAGATCCCAACATCTTACAGATCAGTTCATTATTGGTTCTCATTGCTTAATTTAGTCTTATAATACCTTATTACATCATATTAAATCATTAGGAATCAGTGGAAGTTCAAATAAGTTAACTTATCAAGTTTTTGGAAAAAGTCAAAGTTTTCACAGGCAGAGAATCTCAAAACTTCAAAGAATTTAATAGAATTTTGTGTTTACTTTCAAGCTGTGAAACTTGTTCCTAATCATAGATTCCTAGCTAGTATTTGAGGTTCCATGGTCCTTATATTTTTGTGAATTTTGTACTGGGCCCCACCTTTGAACAAAGTCACTTGCAGGGGGAGTGAGTCCCATGCTGCACAGACCTCACCACCATCACCACCACTTTGGTGGTGGTTTCTGGCCATCTCAGTGGTCCCCAATGCCCCCACTTTGTTCCTTTCAACCCCCCCTGGTAGGCTTTTAGTTTTGACCATAAGTTTGACCTCAAACCCCCTGGGACCCACCTGAATCAACTCCTAAACTTTGTCCCAAATTCTGAGTTGCATTTGGTTTTTGGATTAGCTTATTCAGCTTAATTGGCTTATTCAGTGGTTGTGTTTAGTTGTTTCTAGCTTATTTCTATTCATTAGACATGTATCTACCCTAATCCATCTCTGGTTTCAGCTTGAAGCTTATTTAATAGCTTTTAGCTTTGACAGTTGACCAAAGTCAACTGTCAAGCTCATAAGCCTTCAAATAGCTTATTTTTAAGCTCCACAAAATTTGTTTTTACAAAAGTTTTCTATTTTTAGGTATAAAACAAGTTTCCAAAAGAAAAATCTAGAAAAAACAATTTAATTTTAAGTGATAGTTTCTATTTAATGTAATTTAAATTTTAATTTTCATTTTTAAATTTTTGTTAAGCACTTAGCTTTTTTATATTTTTATTAATTACCTTTTATATTAAAGTAATTTTAGTAACTTTCTCAGATTTTTATTTTGTCATTTAGTATTTATTAGATTTAATATTAGTTTTATTAGTAATTAATTAATATTTAAGTTTTAAATAGCATAATTAGTTTTTATTGAGTAAGACCTAGTTTTTATATTTTTCCTAGCTTTTATATAATATAAAATAATTTTAGGAATTTTCTTATAATTTTTACTATGCATTTTCTATTTTTCTTAATTTTAAATAGTTTAATTAGGTAATTAATATATAATTAGTAGTTAATTAATATAAAAATCACAAAAAGACAAAAATACATATTTTTAATTTTAAAACTTGTTTTTAGTTATTTTATAATTTTAGAAAGTTTATTTTCATTTTTCTAGTATTTAGATAATATTATCTTGTATTTAAGTAATTTAAATATTAATAATTAGTGTTAATTAGTATTTAATTAATATTAAATAATTAATTAGTGTAAAAATTTATTTCTAAAAATTTTCTTTTAACCTTAAGTTTGTAAAAAAGTCATTTTCACCCCCTGGGAGTTTTCAGATTTCAGTTTTCACGTTTTATTTTGTACGTTTACGTTATTTAAAACGTGAACGTACGCGTTTTTTGATATTAAACGTTTTTAAGTATTTAGATTTCACGTAACCGTTCATATAGCTTATTTAAGCTATTTCTTCGTATATTCCTTAGTTTAATCAAACCCAAACCTCTTTCTCATCCAGATTCACCTGATCACAGACCCGTTTGAAAACCATCACACCTCGTCGGGACATAACGACCCGGGGAAACCACTATATTCCGCGGAGCATTGACTCTAAGCAGTTTGACCTTGTTGACCAATCACTTGGTCAATTTAGGTTGACCGTTTGGAGCCAATCAATGAAAAAGCCTAATATATGCGATAATATGCCATTGTGGCCTAAGCCTTAAAAAAACAAAGCTAACTTTATACACAAACCGTGGTACCTTTCGACAACTCAGCATATGTACAAATAGGTACTAATAAAACTCGCTTAGAACTAAAATGAAAGTCATATGGCAAAACCTAATTCACAAACTTCTTATATAACAAGGGGTTTCAAGACTACTTAAGTCTAATTTCATGCCATCTACGAAGTCTTAACATTAGACTAGGGGGCTTAATGTGGTATTCACCACGATAAAGTCAAATATGGGCTACTAAAAACAAGTATAGTTATTTTATATTGGATTTGACAAAACAAACGTAGTAGTAATTGTTACTAAGTCTATTTTTTTTAACAAAGCAATGATAAGTCTAAAGCCATGCACTCTTCGCATGCATAACATTAGACTGGAGGGCTTGATGATGTACCCTCCGCTCTGTTAACGAGCGTTACCATCACTCTGGTACTTAGCTTACCATTTGTAAAGAGAGTAATGATGTACCCTTCTAGAGGACGAAGCCCACACCATCGTCCTATAGATAATGTTGGCGTAAATCATTCACAATGGCTACAGTAAGGGAATCCGCAAACCTTCAGCTAAAACACTCACAGAGTCTAACCTCTGTTGACACCTCTGTCAATGTTCGAAGCCTACCTCTGTCAAGGTGCGAAGCCCAACCTCTAACAAGGTTCAAAGCTTGACCTCTGTCAAGGTTCGAAGCCCACCTCTGACAAGGTTCAAAGCCTAAAGGTCATAGACTCTCTACCTATGAACGTTGGTATGATCGAACTGGTTAAACAGAGATGGTCAAACAGAACTGGTCAAATAGAGCTGGTCAAATAGAGCTGGTCAAAGAAGAGTTGTTGGTCCACAGCCATGATTTTAGCCATTATCTCAGCCATGATCTCTGCCATGACCTCTGTAACTTCCCTCTGTAATTACTCAGTCAGATTATTATGCCTATAAATAAGGAAGCCATCAAAAGAGGTAGGGGACCGAACTAAACCCATGAGATATCATCTTCTCCACAGCAATACGTTCATAACATAATCACCATGACTGATTCTCACACCAGAGGTGGTTCGTGGGGGCTTCCCCCGCGCTCTGTCTAATGTAGTGTTTTCTATTTCTTATTTTTAGGTTATCTTGCACTCGGCATCACCACTATCACCCCTAATTTCGTCAATTACCATTGACGGCCTAGTTAGTGCATCTTTTTGTATGATCAAGTATACTATGAATTTAAAGTCTAGATACAATACATTAGCTAACTTCAGATAATCAAACCCAAGCTTTGCACAATGCAATTTCTTCTTTACTTGTCCATGGAGTACATAGTTGTTCTTCATCATTTCAAACAATCTTCTTTTGGCGTCTTCTTCATTGGAAATGGGGGGCTTCTTTGATGGGAGAGTCCTCACGAACGGGAGGCGCAGACTTCGAAAACTGAGGTGAGTACATTTCTTCAACATTATATTGAAGAATAAGAGACATAAGTTGGTTCATATTTGGTTGTGATGATGAACCGCCCGTATAGGTTTATGATCCGTAGTTGGTGGTGTCGAACAAGAAGATGATTTTTGTAGGTATTGGGTAAACATGCTTTATTGTGAGTATTGCTTTCGGTATGGTTGATTTTGGTAAGGTTGTTTCCGTAAAAAATTGATTGTAGTTGGAAGTTGATTTGTTGGTTTTACGGTAGAGTAACGGAATGTTTCTTCGGGTGTTGGAGGTGTGTTTCGGGGAGTGTTTGTTGAGACATTGTAAATAAAATGTTATTAATAGAGTAGATAGGTATTAAATAAGAGAGTGAAGAGTATATAAAGTGAAGTTGTGTTTAAATTGATGAATTTTATGGTATTTATAGGTAATAAAATGATAGTGGGTAATTTTCTTTTCTTTTAATAAAGATATAGTATCCTTTGGAGGGGCCACATTTTTCACACAACCCTATTCACTCTGCAGGTCACCGTTCGTCTCACTTTTACTCCTCTCTCACGCATGAGGCATGCCAATCCAATAGTGTGGCGCGTGAGGTTGGGTTCTTACAGATGGTCGCGGAACTCCATTGGGAGCAGCCTAAGAAAGAACGAGAACATAGATATTGTATGTCATTAAGAAGGTGAATAAAGTAGGATTTGGGATTAGGCATGGGTAACAAACATTACAGTAAAACATTAATTCCTTGGTTCACATTGCTCTCAGATCGTTTCTTTAATCACTACATCTAAGTCCTTATGGTTTCTTTAAGATAGCAGGGACAAGATCATCGCTTAAAGTATTTGCTCTCTATAGCATTAGATTAGGCGCGAGATAAAAGTATATCGGTTAAAGGTATATTTGTCATTTTATTGTAGACAAAAGAATATTGTAACAAAATCACTCAATAACTCGTTAATCTTTTGCTATAAAGGTACGGACACGTGTTCAATTTTCAAAATTGGTTTTTTTAGGCTAGAAAGTGAAGTATGACTTCAATTTGGCTAGCGATATGTACACGGAAGAATTTTATTCACACATGGAAGTTTTATATAATTTTTTGAAACATCTTGGTGCTATGTAATTAAGCAATTGTTTACCATATTCTCTCTCATTCAAAATCATTCGACAATTTTCTTTTTCACGTCCATAGGAAAGACCACTTGTGACCATATCATTTCCACCGTTGTCGGACTATGTTACACATCAAGACTAACCTGACCAATCTCTTTCTATAAAAAACCTAACTTGAGTTAACGTCACTTTTTGGCGAGCTGACCACCGTCATCGTCGGTCACCCGACAAATGCTTGTCCAAACATCGGTCAGGTCTGTCGGCACTAGCAAGTATCCCCTTTATCAGATTACCCTTGTATCCAAGTATTTAGTAATTTATTTTGTATGAAACATTGGTTGTAGTGAGAAAAGTTCAATGTAGACACCAAATTATTCCTAGACCCAATGAGTCAATCACAACTAGGGTGAGCATCTGGTCAAACCCGACCCGAGTAAACCCGAAACCGAAATTCGCCCAAATCCTAAACCGAGACCGAAACGAAATATACTCAGGTCGGTTTCGGTCAGTTCGGGTTGGTCGGGTTTCGAACCGAACTGACCCGACATGTCCAGAAAAGTGCAACCCGATACAAAAACGAGTTTCATTCGGTCGGGTCAAGTCTGGTCCTCGGTCCAAAAGCTCACCTCTAATCACAACCCTCCATTCTTTTTATCAAAACAAAAAAAGCCCCACTTTCATGATTTTTTTGAAAAATTAAATATTTTACAAACCGTTAATCGTTACACGAAAAGAATTATACCATCACGACGAAAATTAAATTATCTTTCTATATTGGGGCACTTCTATATACTTTCGACAAATTTGTTTTTAATTTTTTTGTGAGTGTTAAAATTTACATCTTGAGAAATCACATGTGATTTGTAATTTTAAAATCACATGTGATTTCTGAAATCACACGTGATTTCTGAAATCACACGTGATTTCTGAAATCATATGTGATTTTTGAAATCATATGTGATTTCTAACATACAAATCACATGTAATTTGTGAAATCACACATGATTCCTGAGAGGATCACTAAATTTGATCACAAAATCTTATGTGTATGTGTATGTTTAAAAACCTAAACAAATAAGATTTTGTGATCATTTATGAGCTCTAGGATGTTAAGCCTTTGATCTAGGAATTTGGCTAGATTATAAGCTAGATAGTAGATGACATCCTAGTCATAAACATAGATACGTGTTGTATCTTAATGACTGACATCCTAGTCATAAGTTAGATAGTAGATGACAAAGCTTATCAGTTTTGTAATGATCTCCTTTGTTCTATAAAAAGGAGATCACCCCTTTAGATAAAAAGCATGCTTCACAGTGAAACAAAGTGAACATCACCAAGGTGCTTTGTACTTAAAAATTACAACAAAATCAAGTGTTTTAAAATGTAAAGTATCTAAAAGAGTGTGTGTGAGAACATTGGACAAGGGGTCTGTTGTTGTTGGGTTTGTTTAGCCTCAAGGATCTTTGATCCCTGTTAGATTGTAAACCGGGCTATACTTGATCACATAGCATTAGGGCTAGTTGGAATAACAAACGGAGAAGTTAGAAAAACCTTGTTGTGATAATATTGTTTCTTTCATAGAATATTCTGTCAATATTATCATTGTGCTCGTAATAGCCATAAGGATGATTTGCCGTGCAGGCTTAAATAAGCTATTGCACAAGCTTGAATAAAAATCACAAAATTAAGCTGGTGATGGGATCTTGTAGATTAGGTGACAGAAAACAACTTGTGAAAAGCTCAGGGTCTCACTCTAAGTACAAAAATCAAAACAAATCCTCCAATTTTTGGTTTTTCTGATACAAGTGAATTTTTTGACTTTTGACAAAACACTACGGTTTGACTTTTATGAACTTTAATCTTGATTTTATGACTGATATTGGTTTAATAAGCTATATAAAAGCTAAATTAAGCTAGACCACTCATTTGTGAATGGAAATGGGGCATAAGCCTTTCTTTAACCAACACAGAGGGTTAATTAGACTTAATTCCAATTGATTTTGACTTTTTGATGAATAATGCCTGATTTTTATTATTGTTCTGAGTTAATGTGACACTAAGTTACTTATGTGAACAAAAATCAACAACAAGAAAAGGCCTAATCACAGAGAAATAGTCCAATCCAAACACTACTTTTATAAAACAGTTTTGAACAAACTTTTGCAAATAGAGACCTAAGCATAAACTACTGATTAAAAACACTTTAGTAAGATATAAGCAATCTAAAGAAACACAAATGAGTAATCACAGAACAATTTTACACTATAAAGAGTAGAAATGAGAATTTGGCTTACAAATGCCTTCCTGCTATAAACCAAGAACCAAGGACCACAAACCACTACCTATAGGCTCTCCATAGAACCACTAACCCATAGCCATCCAGAATTCACTATGCTCCAGCCATCATCACCATTAAACCTGAAACTTTGAATTTTGTTGGCTTTTTATTTTTTATTTTTAATACTAGATTGTATTTTAAGGTTTCTAAAAGCTTGATTAAGCTTTCTGGGAGCCTATGTGCGCCTAGGAGTCCAAATCATTAAACAGAAACAATAATTAAGCTAATGAGAATTTTTGAAATAAAAGTGAAATTGCATAACCTGAGACAGATACTAAAACTTGAAATTTATTACTGAAAAGAGTTGAGATTACACTTGAATTAACTAGTACAATGCTTAAAAGCTTGAGATTTAACTGAGAATACAAGTTACAAACTAAACGAGACACTAAGATTAAAACTATACTACTACTTCTTCCTTGATGCCTCCTTCTCTTTTATAGCTGAGGATTAGGGTTTGGGACCTTTTTCTGATCATATCCCACTACCCTTGGATCTCTGAGATGCACCCTAGACCGTACACGTGTTTTGGCGCCAAAATGGAGACAGAGCAAATTGCTTCTGTTGTGTGCAATATGGGGGGGGGGGGGCATTTATTGTGGAGGTGATGTTAGGTGAAGGTGGTGGGGTGGTGATGATGAATTTACAAGTGGTGGTGAAACCATGTGAGGTGGAGGGTGATATTGGCTGTGGTGGTATTGGAGGGAAGGGTGAGGGAGAAGGGTGGTTTGACCGGGTTTGACCCTGGTATTAAATACCAGGGTGGGTTGGTTTGTATTTGGGCTTAGGGTGTAGTGGGCTGGTGATGGTTTTGTTGTTTATGGATTTGGATTTTTGGGTTTATATAATACAAAGGGTCCGTTTGATTTGGTTTTAATAACAAGGACCAATTGTGAAATTTGCCAAAAGTTGAGGGGCTGGTTTTGTAATTTTCCCAAAGTACTCACAAGGGTATTTCTTGCCAAGTATTAATAGTACAGGGTCCCATGTTGATTTTTCACTTTAAAAATTCCCAAGGACTAAATCTGCCATCTTTTGAAACTTGAGGGACCAATCATGTAACTTTGCCCAACTTTCCACTTCAAGGACCATTCCTGCCAAAGATTAGTAGCACAAGGACCAAAATTTATTTTTCTCAAAGTTTTTACATCTCAGGGACCATTTTTGTCAATTTTGCAAAGTTGAGGGACTAAACTTGTAATTTTGTAAAACTTTACACCAAAGGACTTATTATGTTTATTTGTGATTCAAAAGGACCTTTGTTGACTTGTTCATGTTTTAGAATAACCAGGGACTAGTTTTGACAAGTTTTGAAAGTTGAGGGACTGAAACTGCCAATTATGCAAACTTTGTTCATATTTTATCTGTTTTTGATCATTTTGCATCTGAAACATATAAAACACAATTCTGGGATATTTTCAGTAATTTGATGCATATTTGAGTGTTTTTGGATGTTTTGGCAGCTCAGATTAGGTAAAAATGATGAGTATTTACACACTCATTAATCCCTCACACTATAATATTGCTAGTCCCTAGCAATCTTTTGAGAAAACTTAATGGATTTGAAGTCTCTTTACCAAAAGCCATTACTTCTGGAGTAGCCAAATTTTTTAGCTCAAGTAAGAAGTATGGTACACTGATAACCATATTATTTTGAGCAAATCATCAGCTGTCAACGGATTTGATTTGTCTTTACCAAAAGCCGTTTGCTTCTGGACTAGCCAACTCTTTGATGGAAATAAAGTCATCATCTTGGTGAGTTGATTACCAATTATGGTTTTTCCACTGCCTTTACCACAAGCCATAACCTTGTGGGTTAAAGATATGGTGAATTGAATCCCATACAATTTTGGGCAAATTGTCAGCCATTAACGGTTTTGAGATATCTTTACCAAGAACCGTTTGCTCCTGGATTAGCCAGTCCTTTTGTGGCTTAGACAAGGTGGACTGATAACCATAAAAATTTTTAAATAAAGTGAAAAATTTTTAAAATTTTAGCTAAAAACGGGGGTACTAGAAGATATAATGTGAGAAAATTCGCTAGAATTTCCCCCCCCCCCCCACACTTAGAGTTGAATATTGTCCTCAATATTCAAAGTCCCGGCTATTATGCCGACTCTTTGAACGGAAAGGGATAATATTACAAGCTAAATGTGGAAATAATATTTTTCACTTTATTTATATAGATATATACACATTTTTTTTGAGATATATACATGGTAAACCATAGCAGGGGTAACTTCCCCCACACTTAGGGTGAAAACCCCTTATACATGCTACTGTTTTTGTTTATCAAGTCGCTAGCTTGACTCGATCCCCGAATACATTGGTTTGTGGGGAAAGTTTGGATATCCGGGACAACCATTGGTGGTATGTCCCCTCCAAAGTAGTGTTTTAACTGATGGCCATTCACTTTGAAGTTGGAACCGTCAGGTTGAGATAACTCAACAGTTCCATATGGAAACACTTTTGTTACAGTGAATGGCCCAGACCAATGGGTTTTAAGCTTTCCTAAGAATATCTCCAATCGTGAATTGAAGAGAAGGACTCTGTCACCGATGTTGAAAACACGGTTCTTAATTTTTGAGTCATGAATATTCTTGGTTTTTTCCTTGTAAATCAAAGAATTCTCATAAGCTTGATCACGAAGTTCGTTTAATTCGTTAAGTTGAACCTTGCGGTGATCACCCGCTGTTTGAAGGTCGAAATTTGCATGTTTTAAGGCCCAGTAGGCCTTATTTTCTAATTCGATCAGTAGATGACATGCTTTCCCATACACCAGCTTATATGGAGTACACCCGATGGGTGTTTTGTAAGCAGTGCAGAAAGCCCATAGTGCATCATCCAGCTTATCTGACAAAGAGGCACGGTTTTCTCCCACCGTCCTCTCCAGAATTCTCTTAATACGCCGATTCAAGACCTCCACCTGCCCACTTGTTTGTGGGTGGTATGCAGTAGAATGACGGTGAGTTACACCATATTTCTGCATCACTCTTGCAAATTGTTCATTGCAGAAGTGTCTGCCACAACCACTGATAATGGCACGAGGAGTCCCGAATCTAGCAAAGAGAGACTTCAAAAATTTAACGACAACTCGGGCATCGTTGGTGGGTAAAGCTTTTGCTTCAACCCATTTTGACAGATAGTCGACAGCCACGAGTATGTATTTATTCCCTCGTGAAGACGGGAACAACCCCATAAAGTCAATGCCCCACATATCAAATATTTCACAAACTTGGATGGCATTTTGCGGCATCTCATTCTTTTTGGAAATATTCCCGTGACGCTGGTAAGCCTCACAGGTTTTGATAAGTTCATGGGCGTCTTTGTAGATTGTGGGCCAAAAAAATCCTGAATCAAACACCTTTTTGGCGGTGTAGTTTGGGTTATGATGTCCCCCAATGGGTCCAACATGACAAGATTTAAGAATTTCCATGGCTTCTTGGCCATGGACACACCGTCGGATGACTTGATCCGCACAGATTTTGAACAAGTAGGGGTCGTCCCAGAAGTAATGTTTTACATCTTTAAAGAATTTTCTTTTCTGTTAGGACGACATCCCTTTCACAACGAAATTACCCGCATGGTAATTTGCAAAATGGGCAAACCATGGGGTAGTGGTTTCATCCCGGGTAGAGATTAGATTGAGAGTCACCAGAGGAAAGGTTTCATTAATCTTTTTTCTCTCGAGAATATCCTGATGAGGATTCTCTAACCGGGATAAGTGATCAGCTGCAAGGTTCTCTGCTCCTTTTTTGTCTCGTATGATTATATCGAATTGCTGAAGGAGCAGGACCCAACAGAGCAGTCGTGGCTTTACGTCTTGTTTAGCAAACAGGTATTTCAAAGCCGAGTGGTCCGTATACACCACGCATTTGGTTAGGATTAAGTAAGGCCTAAATTTGTCAAAGGCATATACCACAGCTAATAATTCTTTTTCTGTGGTGGTATAGTGCGTTTGAGCTTCAGTCACGGTCTTACTTGCATAATGTATTGGCTGAAAATGTTTTGTTTTGCGTTGCCCCAGAACTGCACCAATAGCGAAGTCGCTAGCATCGCACATAAGTTCGAAGGGTAAGTCCCAGTCGGGGGCAACAAGGATCGGTGCCTCGGTAAGCCTTTTCTTTAAAGTAGAAAAAGCTTCACCGCACTCGGGGGAAAAGATGAAAGGAGCTTCCTTTTCAAGAAGATGAGTCATGGGCCGGGCTATTTTGGAGAAATCCTGAATGAATCTCCGATAAAACTTGGCATGGCCGAGGAAACTCCTTATGTGATGGATCTAAACACCTTGAACTTGTGTTAGATTGATACTTTGAGTTATATCACTAAGTATGCAGAATCTACTTAGTAAAACTTAGAAGTTTGATTGTGAGTAAGACAGTTGTATATGAATAAGAACAATGTATGTAAACAAACTATTAGCTCCAATATTATTAATGATAATAATACGAGTGATCTTGATATCACTAGGGTTACACCTTGTAGCTCTAGAAACGTATATCAAACCTTTAACCTAGGATCTCCTTTTATAGCACAAGGAGTCCTCTATTACAAGATAAGTATAAAGCTAATAGAATAAGATATACACAAGATCTATTCTATATTTATCTCAACACGTTTTCTAACAGTTATCTAATAAGCAGTGGTAATATATGTTCTTGCAGTGGTAATGAGTTTCCACTGCAAGTACAATCTTCTGCAGTTGTAACATCTTCTCTTAGCCGTGATAACTGTTAGTATAATTCCCAACAATCCTCCCCTAACTTATGATTAATAAATGAATCAATAAGTTTCTTTAAGTATTCAGCAAACATGAGGATATGGGAATTCTTCCAAACACTTATCTTCTTCTTCTTAACTCTTTGTCAGCTCTCACACTTTGATCATAAACCCTTTGTAGCAAATCTTCTATGACTTCAGTTCTTTCCCAACACCTAAGCTTCACTGACAACATCACTGTCAATACTCCAGCTCTCAATGGATATTCTTTCTCAGCCAGCATAAAAACATCAACTCCATCTTGAGTAGAAAGATGATGCACAACACTTGAGTCATAAAACTTCCACAAGGTATTCATGTTGTGAGCTTCAAATCTCTAATGTATATCACTTGGGTCAGGTTCATATAATCTTCTGAAGTGAACCCATAACTCCTTAGCCTTGACATCAACAAGTTCATCCTTCTTAAACTGATCTTGAACAATCTTCCACAAAGTATCCAAATCTTCTCTATTACAAGATCTAACAATATCTTCAAAAACTCTGCAAATGCTTGTGACACTTCCAGTTCTGATGATCTTCCAAGCTACACCAAAACTATCAGAAAAGATCTCCCAACCAACAACTGGATATTTGCTTGTAGAGGTTCAATATTAAGTACATCAGTCTCTATGAACAACATGTTTGTAACTTGCTCTTCTGTCAACTTGCTAGGACCCTCTTCTACTTGAGATGATTTCTGAGTCTTCAACTTCTTTGCATCTTTTGATTCAAGACTCACTCCAGTCCTTTTTGTCTTCATTGTTATTGGTTCTTGATCCATTGGAATGAAATTACTATATTGTCTTTTGATCCTGTAGTAAATACCTTCAACTTGATCATGTGACATTCCTTTGAATTGAGCCATTTTCATATTACCAACATGGCAACAAAAAGTCTTCATCTCAGCAATGATCTGTGCCTTTGTAAGTTTCCTTGGCTTCTTTTGACCTTTTCTAACATCCCCAATGATTTGATCAAGAGCATGCTGATTCTTCATTTGAATGAAGTCTTTTAATTGAGCAGACCTTTGTTCTTCATCCAAGGTTGTATTTGCAATCAATTCAATAGCCTTTTTCCTGATTACTTGATCATTATTAATCAAGTAGTCAATCTCTTCTTCTGTAGGCACATAAGTGAATAATGGAGATTTATCATGTATGACAGTTGGTGAAACACTTGAAATAGGTTCTGCCATTACAGCTTCAAGTTTATCCAACCTTTTAGCTTCCATAAAACTAGCAACTTCATCTTACTATGGCTTTCTCTTTCTTTCATTCTCTTGTTGTTGCTCTGCCAATCTTGCATCAAAGTCAATCTGAGCTTGTTCTTTTTTAGAAATCTTTCTTGTCTCTTGATCTGAAGCAATCACAATAGCTTTTCCTTTAATTGATCTTATTCTGGCAGCTTCTTCCTCTGCAGTGGTAATTTCTTGAGTAGCAGTGGGAACTTTTTTACTTGCAGTGGTAATTGGTTGATCAGTGGAAACTTGTTCTACTTCAGTGGAAATTGGTTGAGCAGTTCCAACTAAATCATCAAAGTTAAAACCAGCATCAGCATCCATATCTTCAAAATCCAATTTCCTCCCCTCAGTTTCAGCTACATCATCTTTTTCTTGAGCATTATCAAAATCAGTGAGCTCAGCAAACTCTTTTTCAAAATTTTTACTCCTCCCCTTAAGCACTGCATCTGTTTTCCTCCCTTGTTTGGAAGAATCTCCCAAAACTTTAGTAGAACTTGCAGAAAACTCATCCTGAGGTGAAGATGATGAAGATAACACAACTTTAGATCTTTTCTTCTTGAGATTCTCAACTTCATTCTGCAATCTTTGAATCTCAGCCTTCAAGTTATTCAGCTATGTGGAATGTTGTTCTTTGGTATGTGCCAGATCTTTCTCCAGAGCTTGAACCTGCTTGACTAATTTGGTACAAATTTCCATCAATTCAGATAGTTGCACACTGCCTTCATCACTTCCAACTGTGTAACCTGCTGGGAGAGGTGAATCATGAGGCATTGATTCAGGCTCTTCCCTAGTTGGACTAGGATTAAGCCTTGAACCACCACTGCTTGTTCCTAAACCAAAAGGTTCAACAACATGCAATGTTGAGATGAGAGAAGTTGGTTGTTTAGACCTTCTCTCATAAGTATGAGTTACAACAGGGGTATGTTGAATTGGTGGAACAACAATAGTGGGTGTGGTTTGAGATACAACTGGGATGTTTGCATCTTCACCCTGTACTTGAGCAATTTTAGCAAGCATTTGAGGAAAAAGTGGATGAACCTCCCCATTCCAAAGATTTGAAGCCTTACACATCTTTTGAAAAACTTTTGGCTTTAGGCTGGAAGGTTCATAAATTCTATTGTGAGGTCGCAGTTGAAACTCATTTAACATTGCTTGCACAAACCTTGGATACATCAAAAATTTATATTGACTCTTTACATTGCCTTTCATATTATTGAAAATAAACTTTGAAAAATTGAAAGTCCTATCAGTTGCCAAACAAACCAAAGGATAAGCCATGGTTGATGCAAATTGTTCATAAGATGTTTTCTTAGGACTCAGGCAATGTAAAAGAGTGTGAATCAAAAATCTCCAATGGGGACAAAAACATCCTTTTCTGAAAGTAACTTTTTGTTCAGATGTATCATACCCCATTAAAGCAATATTAGTGAAAATTTCTGAATTAGGTAATGTGATGATACCATTGAGATCATCCAATTGGAGAAGTCTCCTCAAGGATGACTCAGTAACATCAATAGTTACCCCCATCAACTGTGGCTCTTAGAGCATCCACAGATTCATGTGTGTCTCCCTGTTCAAGAGTTATGGACTCCACAGTGTTCCAGAACTGTTTGATATGAGAGACATAGATTGTGGGATTAATAGTTAAGGCATACCTTATATGAGTTGTGTTTAGAAAATCCACAATCTGATGAAAAACAGGGCCACTCTTCTCGTTTGACTTTTGTAAGTAGGCCACTTGGTTGTGCACCTTGACAAATTTTAGAATCGCCATGATATTTGTGAAAAAGAGAATAAAAGTGTTAGTAATCAAGATAAAAAGCAAGCCGTATGATAATCAATTTATACTAATAGGGTTTGAGGAGGTTGTGCAATGTGAATTATCTTTAGAAAGAATTATCTTTGGGAAAAGAATAACTTATAATAAGTAAGTAGATAATTGACAAAAGATTTTACCCTATTAATAAGGAAAGACGGTTATTTTTACAACGGTTAGTAAAAAATGGATTACTGACACAACAGTTGTAACGGCTAGTTCATCAGTGGAAAAGTTACTCTTGGAGTGGTAACTAATGAACTAGTAGTGGTAAAATTTTCACAACATATCAAAGAGCAGTGGTTAATAAAACATGAAAATTTGATGCTCTTATCATAGTTTTTAGCAAACTACCAGCTATCAACGGATTTGATATGTCTTTACCATGAGCCGTTTGCTATGGACTAGCCAACTCTTGATCACTTGGATGTATGGTGAGTTGATGACCTAGTTTTTGGTAAACTATCAACCATAAACGGATTTGATGAGTCTTTACCAGTAGCCGTTTGCTCTGGACTAGTTGATTCTTATGTGGATTAGACATGGTGAATCAATAACCATTTGTTGTGTGTCTATGAAACACACCTTATTACTCCAATGACTCCAATAATATGGGTTGTATGCTGCAAACCAAAGTAACTTTCAACTTAACCCATAAAGATTAACCCAAAGTAACTTTTTAACCAAGTTACTATTCACAAAAATATCTTCCAAAAGTCAACCCGATAATAACCAAATTTACTCCTCCAACCTACCAAAACAAGTAGGAGTAAATATTCTTCATTAATTAGAATTCGACCTTGACTTTGCATATAAAAGGGGGCTCAAAACTTTTATATCTCATCAACAAACAACTTTAACAACTCAAACCCTTAATCAACACAATGAGCTGGTTCCCTTTAATCTAAATCTCTTCTGATGACACTTCAGATGATGAAATCAGTTACTACTGAGACTCTGAAGAACTTTCTGCTGGATGGAGTGGATATTTTCCACCAAGTGCAGCAACTGCCACATCTTCAAGCATGAAGCCCAACAAGAAGATTTCAGCTGATCCTGCTCCATCACTTGAGTTTTATTCAAGCTCTTCATCTGATGATGATAATGATCCAACCTTTGATCTTTCCAAAGAGCTTCCAAAGGCCCTTACCACAGCATTGACAACAGCTATCAACAACATGAAGTGGCCAGCTGTTGAAAAGCCTACTCAAGCACCAAGGCCTCCCAAGCAAGTTCTGGGACTTGCTTGTCCAAGGAAACAACTTTCTTTTGATGACAAGAGAAAGAAGACTTCCAAAGGCAAGCATCAGTATGAAGGAAAAGGAAAGAAACCTATGGAGTAGGTGTTAGGTTGTAGGGTCATGTCTTGTGCGATGGTTTTCTATTTTGGTGACAATGTTTTCTTGATGGTTGTAATGTACTCTTCTTATGATCAATAAAAGTACTTCTTTGTTCTTGCTATTATCACCAAACTTTCCACTGTTGTATGTTAATTTCCACTGTGCTCTTGATAATTCTGCATACAAATTAGTAGAAAACCATACATACAATACAAACAATACTAGTACCTAAAAACTATCATGCAACACTAAAAAGTATTAGACATCAAAGATTTATGGATTTAGCATTCCAATACCTGTTACCAAGTATTGAAATCTACCCACATCAAGCCCTTTTGTTAATAAATCAGCATAATTGTCATCAGTATGAATTTTGACAACATTAATCAGCTTTTTCTCAAAACAATCTCTAATAAAGAAATGTCTAATTTCAATATGTTTAGTTTTAGTGTGTTGCACAGGATTTTTAATAATGCATATGGTACTACTATTGTCTATATAGATAATGGTGTTCATGAAATTGTACCGATAATCCAATAATTGATTCTGAAGCCAAAGGATCTGAGCACAACAACTAGCAGCTGCAACATATTCTGCTTCAGTGGTTGAAGTAGCAACCATAGTTTGCTTCTTGCACTGCCATGACACCAATCTACATCCAAGAAATTGACATCCTCCAGTAGTTGATCTTCTATCCAAACTTGCACCAGCATAATCACTATCTGAGTATGTGATCAATTCCATTGGAGAATCTCTTGGATACCACAATCCTAGATTAGGATAAGTCTTCAAGTACCTAAAAATCTTTTCCACTGCTGTCATATGTGATATCTTTGGAGTCACTTGAAATCTTGCACAAGCACATACAACAAACATAATGTCTGGCCTTGATAAAGTAAGATACATCAGAGAACCAATCATAGATCTGTAAGTGTGAACATCAACATTAGCACCACTAGCATTCTTCAATAATAAGTGAGTGGTCTTGTCAGCAGGGGTATTTGAAGATTTTGCCTCAGTAAACTTGAACTTCCTAATGATCTCAGCCACATATTTGTCTTGACTGATAAATATGCCTTCCTTACTTTGTTGTACTTGCAGCCCTAAAAAGAATGTAAGTTCTCCCATAGAACTCATTTGAAATTCATCCTTCATCAGCTTCTCAAACTCTTTGCACATCTCTTGTTTAGTAGACCCAAAGATAATATCATCAACATATACTTGCACAAGTAAAGTATCACCCTTGTCTTTCTTGATGACCAAAGTTTGATCAATCTTGCCTCTATGATACTCATTATTCAACAAATAATTAGCTAAGGTTTCATACCACTTCCTTGGAGCCTGATGTAGACCATAAAGAGCCTTAACCACTTTATACACTTTATTTGGGTGTTGAGGATCTTCAAAGCCTGGAGGTTGAGAGACATATACCTCCTCATCAATAGTACCATAAAGAAAGGCACTCTTAACATCCATTTGATAAACTGTAAAGCCCATAAAGGATGCATAGGCTAAAAACAATCTAATAGCCTCAATCCTTGCAACAGGAGCAAAAACTTCTTCATAATCAATACCCTCCTCTTGAGTGTATCCTTGAGCAACCAATCTAACTTTGTTCCTTATTACAATACCTCTTTCATCTTTCTTGTTTCTGAAAACCCATTTAGTACCAATGACCTTCATACCATCAGGCAAGTCACAAAGAACCCAAACCTTTTGAAGTTTAAACTGCAGCAACTCTTCTTGCATAGCTTCAACCCAGCTAGATTCTCCTAGAGCCATATAAACATTCTTAGGCTCCACCTGTGAGAGAAAACAGAAGAACAAACACTCATTATTCTTACTATGTTTCTTGGACTCATACACTTCACTTATGAACCCATGAATATCATCTTTCTTTGTCTGTCTTCTAGTCTTCACACCTGATTGAAGTTTACCAATAACATTATCAAGTGGATGCACTTTGTGAATTGAAGACTGTGATGTGCTAGGAATATCATATGTTGTAGGCATGTTAGAGATCTCTACATCATCACTTGGTGATTCCTGAGAAGTATTTTCCACATTTGGGCTGACAGTGGAAACTTTTGGTGTAGCAGTGGGAATGGGGTTACCACTGGTAGTAGGAATATCTTTATTTACATCAAAATTCACACCATCTGCATCACTTGTCTTTTCAGAATTATCAACAAAGTCCCAAAGTGGCATAACAATTTGATCTTCATCATTTTTACAAGCTTCATCTTCATCAATGAATTCTTCTGAATCTTCAAGATCTTTGTCTCCAGTGCTTGAAGTGAGAGGAACATAATTCATTGTATTTGATAATGTTTCAAGATCAAATAGCCAATCTGGTCCTGAACCTGCCATGTTTGCTTTATTTTCAAGAAACTGAACATGCAAGTTCTCTTCAATCTTCTTTGTTCTTAAGTTATAGACTCTAAAAGCCTTGCTAACCATAGAGTATCCAACAAAGAAGCCTTCATCAGACTTTTCTTCAAATTTACCTAGATGATCAATGGTATTGAGAATAGTAACATGACACCCAAATGGCCTCATAAACTCCAAAGTAGGAGGTCTTCCTCTGAATAACTCATAAGGTGTCTTGTTCTTTGTTTTGACCACTAAAACCCTATTCTAAATGTAACAAGCAGTGTTAACTGCTTCAGCCCAAAAAGTTATTGGTAGCTTGGAATCAGCTAACATGGTTCTAGCAGCCTCAATTAGTGTTTTGTTTCTTCTTTCTGCAACTCCATTTTGTTGAGGAGTTCTTGCAACACTAAATTCTCTTTTAATACCTTTGTCTCTGCAGAAATCATCCATAACTTTATTCTTGAACTCTGTCCCATTGTCACACCTGATGATCTTGATCTTCTTTTCATATTGATTTTCTACTTCAGTGATGAATGTCTTAAGGATGCCAGTGGTTTCATCCTTGGTTCTTAAAAAGAAAACCCATGTGAATCTACTAAAATCATCAGTCACAACAAGACAATACTTCTTCAAATTTATCACGCTCACAGAAGTAGGACCAAACAAGTCCATATACAGCATAAAGAGTGGATGATTAATAGAATTGAATGCTTTGGTCTTGCATGAAGCTCTGTGTTGCTTTCCTTTGAGACAGGCAACACAAGTTTGGTCATTTTCAAATCTTTTCTCTGGTAGACCTCTGACAAGTCCATCTTTCACAATCTTGTTGATGGTCTTGAAGTTAACATGACCCAATCTTCTATGCCAAAGCATTGATTCATCCAAAGTGGCTTTAGCAAGCAAGCAAGTAACATCATTATTAGCCACTATGTTCTTCATGTCAATGCTATATAAATTTCCTTTTCTAGGGATTTTAAGCAAAATATCACTTTCATCAGGGAGCTTATAATCCTTAGATATGATATAGCATTCATCTTCTGTGAAAAGAACTTTATGCTTCTTGTCACACATCTGTGACACACTAAAGAGGTTGTACTTGAGTTCTTTCACATACTACGCATATTCAAAATCAATGTTTCCAGCCTTGATTGTTCCTTTACCAGAAACTTTGCCACCAATTCCTCCTCCAAAGCTGACAAATTGTCCATCATAAAGTTGAAAGTCTAAAAGATAGGACTTATTGCCAGTCATGTGCCTGGAACATCCACTGTCTGAGTATCCTTGATCATTTGTACTCTTTGAATGTCCCTGCACACAAAATAAAGGAATTAGTTCCTTTTGGGGACCCAAGCCACAAATGACTTGGATCTGCCTCGTGTATCAATATAATTATATCTATCAAAGGTCATTGATACACCATTGGGATTGTTTGAGGTGATGGTTCCTTTTGGTTTCCATTCCTAACGTGCTGAGGCCTTAACAGCATTTCCCATATTTACTCTTTTCTTGTTAACAGACCCACCAGTGGTAACCTTTGGCCTTGCAGTGGTAACTGCTGGCTTAGCAGTGGAAACTGCTTGTTTTGAAACTTTGGGTACCCACTTTTGATTATTGTTAACTTTCTTTTCAAAATTGGTCTTTTTCCCTGTTTGAGTAGATTTAACAAAAGTAGTAACAGGGGGCTTAGGGTAAACTCTGTTTTTATTTCTGGCAGTGGCAACTACTGGTCTAGCAGTGGAAATTGGTTTAATGCCAGAATGAAGCAAAACAGACCTGGCAATCATCTTGCTAAGTGGATTTGGGTGAGTTAAGTTATTAGCATGTTGTCCATTCACCCTAGTATTCCCAAACACTTCCCTTCTTCCCAAGTGGTAGGTACAGCTATAAGACAAATGGTCAAAGCTACCACATATATGACAGGGTTTGTTATTGAACACAAAATCACTACCAAATTGCCTAGATTTAACATGATTCCAACTCCTCATATTACCCCTAGGAGTTGGTGACCTACTTCTATACATCTCTGCATATCTAGTAGTGGGCCTAGTGAAATTAGGTTGTGACCTAGGCTTCTCTTTGACTACATCAGGAATACTTCTTTTAACCTCCACTTTAACATTCTCAGGAACACTAGGTTTAGACTCAACATTTAAATTTTCATATTTAAGAGATGAGTCACTAGCACTATCAAATATATCAACCTCAACCTGAACCTTTTCAATTTCAACTAGTTTAACAAACTTTGGTCCATAGGTCATAGGTGGTTCCTGGAATTCCTCTAATCCTATGTGAGCTAAGTCAATGCCAGGAGGTGATGGAACACCTCTTAGAGGTGGTGGAACTATTTTGTATCCAACTCCTGATTTAGCTTTGCTCACAACTTGGGCTTCCCAAATTTTTTCAATACACTTGGATTGATGATCCAGTGTTTGCTTAGTTATCATTATATTTTCACTAGCCATCTTAACCTTTTCTAGTTCTTCTCGAAGAACCTTATTAACAGCAACCTGATAATCTAAGTCTCTTTTTAATACTGCAATATCATCATTGAACTTAGATTCATTTGCCCTATAATGCTCTAATTGAGTTTCTAAAACTCCTAGGCCTCTTTTATGATTTGCTAAGTTATAATTAGTATGAGTTAACTCTAGCAATTGTTCATCATATTGTGCTTTAATTTTTTCATACTCTTTTAAGGCCTTAAAAGATTTAGAACAAGCATTATCAGTTTGTACCTCAGAGTCAGAAAAAGCCATTAGTGCAAGCTCTGTACCAACCATTGCAGACTCTGAATCATCTTCTTCTTCCTCAGTCATAAAGCTCCAATCAAAGCTCACTCCATCAATAGCCAATAGCCCCTTTGGCTCATCAGTAGTAGGTTCCTTCTTCTTGTCATGCTTATACCAAGTTGACATGTTGTCAGATTTCCTTGGCTTCCTGCACTCCCTGGCAAAGTGCCCCTTCTTATGAAAATTATAGCACTCCACCTTCTTTTTGTCAAAACCTACTATTTCATTGCCACTGATGTTAATCTTTCTTCCAGTCTTCTTCTAAAACTTCTTTGTCCTTAGGCTGAGTAATGCCACTTGCCATTTAATGTCCATCTCCTCCATATCATCCTCATCAATTTGATCCAAATCCTCATGATTGAGAATTGAACCACCCACTTGACTTGATATAAAGGCATAAAAAGTAGTATCACTAAGTCCTGCAATCTATCTCTTTGAGTTACCAGTGGAAACACTTCCACTACCAGTGGACACAACAATGTTAGCACTGTCATCATCACTATCACTTTCTTCATCTGAACTATCATCAAGAGATGATGATATGAGTGCTACACTTCCTGAACTTGAGCTTATTTTACCAGCTTTCTTCAATCTTTGTTCAATAACCTTGAAGTTATTGTACAAATCATTGAGTTTCATGGTCTCCAATTCTGGCTTATCTTCCCACACAGCAACATTGGTTCCAAACTCAGAGGGTAAGCTTCTTAAGAACTTTAAATTAAGGTCTTCCCTTTCCACCTCTATTCCAAAAACAGTGAGTTTAGTAACAATCTTTTGTAGCCTTGTGAAGATGCTATCAAGAGATTCATTACTTGTTGAACCAAAGTTTTCATAAGTCTGCTTCAGCAAGGTCTTTTGAGTCTTCTTGGTGGAATCATTACCACCAAAAACTTCATAGATCTCATCAAAAAGAGTCTTTGCAGTCATGTATTTGCTGAATGCAAGAACTTGGTCTCTGGGAAGTGTCATCAGCAACAAACCTCTGGCCTTTAGATCATTCTTCAGCTGAAGTCTTTCATCATTAGTAACAGGTCCAGTGTTGAACTTAATTACTTCCTTGCCATTAACCATCTCTGAAGTAGAACTTGGTTTGAAGGAATTTCCAACCATAATGATCTCCCAGAGTGTGTAGTCTTGGACCATAAAGAATTGTTCGATCATTAGCCTCCACATCTCAAAGTCATTCAACTTAAGCTTTGGAAGCTTAGCAGCAATGTTTGAGTTACTGGTTTCTGTCTCCATTGATTCTTCTGAGTGAACTAGAGTCTTCTAAATCAAAGTATCAAAACCTGGCTCTGATACCACTTGATGGATCTAAACACCTTGAACTTGTGTTAGATTGATACTTTGAGTTATATCACTAAGTATGCGGAATCTACTTAGTAACACTTAGAAGTTTGATTGTGAGTAATACAGTTGTATATGAATAAGAACAATGTATGTAAACAAACTATTAGCTCCAATATTATTAATGATAATAATACGAGTGATCTTGATATCACTAGGGTTACACCTTGAAGCTCTAGAAACGTATATCAAACCTTTAACCTAGGATCTCCTTTTATAGCACAAAGAGTCCTCTTCTACAAGATAAGTATAAAGCTAATAGAATAAGATATACACAAGATCTATTCTATATTTATCTAAACACGTTTTCTAACAGTTATCTAATAAGCAGTGGTAATATATGTTCTTGCAGTGGTAATGAGTTTCCACTGCAAGTACAATCTTCTGCAGTTGTAACATCTTCTCTTAGCCGTGATAACTGTTAGTATAATTCCCAACATTATGCCTTTAACAGTGGTGGGATGAGGTAGCTTAGCAATAACATCAATTTTGGCCTTATCGACCTCAATCCCACTTTTTGAAATTTTATGGCCGAGGACAATGCCCTCCTTGACCATAAAATGGCTCTTCTCCCAGTTTAGACAAGGATTTGTGTCTTTACAACGTTAAAGCATCTTTTCTAAATGGGAGAGGCATGAGTCGAAAGAATTCCTGATGACTGAGAAGTCATCCATGAATACCTCCATGGTTTTCCCGATCATGTCGTGGAAAATAGCCATCATGCACCTTTGGAAAGTGCCCGGAGCGTTGCATAACCCAAAAGGCATGCGACGATAGGCAAATGACCCGTAAGGGCATGTGAAGGTAGTCTTCTCTTGATCCTGTCGATCAATGGGAATCTGGAAGTAACCCGAGAAGCCGTCAAGGAAGCAATAATACTCATTCCTCGCAAGTGTCTCGAGCATTTGATCCATAAAGGGCAGAGGAAAATGGTCCTTGCGGGTGGCTTCGTTAAGTTTTCTGTAATCGATGCATACTCGCCACCCCGTAACCAACCGAGTTGGAATCAACTCGTTATCCTCATTTGTGACAACAGTAATGCCACCCTTTTTTGGAACACAATGTATGGGACTAACCCAAGGACTGTCTGATATTGGGTAAATCATTCCAGCATCGAGAAGTTTGAGAACTTCTTGCTTGATAACTTCGTGGATTTTTGGATTTACCCTTCTTTGATGCTGCACAGCAGGCTTAAAGTCATCCTCCATTAGGATTTTGTGTGTACAAAAATCCGGGTTAATACCCTTTATGTCAGAGAGCTTCCAAGCAATTGCTTGTTTGTGGGACTTTAAAACCTTAAGCAGCGCAATTTTCTCCTCATCCTTTAAATCTTTTGCAATAATGACTGGTAATTTATCGTTACCTTCCAAGAATGCATATTCTAGATGAGGAGGCTGGTCCTTAAGTTCGACCTCGGGGAAATCATCATTTTTCTCAACATATTTGATTTCCGCGTTATAAAGTTGTTGAGGTAGAACAGGAAGAGGAGAGGGATCTTTGTTTAATAATTTCTCAAGGAGAAAGATATCCCCCTCCGGATCAATCTCTTGGTTATCAATTCCTTCGGGAACCTATTCACTTTTGAGAAAGGCCTCTATTTCCTCAAGGACGAAATCACTTCCCTCAAACGGAGTGAGGGATGGAGAAGAATTAGCGATTATGGGGTGAGAAGAGGGATTGGGATTGCCACTCGGAGAACTATCAGCGAATCCAAGGATTTCCTGAGCATACTCCTCAGATGCAATGTCAATGACATCAATTCGGTTGACCGATTCAACATCATAATTCGAGGAGTATCTCGAGGTTTGATCAAGGTTGAACATTATCGGTTCAGTGCCAACTCGTAACGTGATTCCCTCATCGAAAACATTGATCAATGCACGACCCGTCCTTAAGAATCCCCTCCCAAGAATGAGAGGAACTCTTGGATCCGCATCGAAATCAACAACAACGAAGTCTGCCGGAAAATGGAACTTTCCCACTCTTACAAATACGTCCTCAGCAATACCGAGGGGACGTGAAATTGAACGGTCTGCAAGCTCGAGAGTCATGCATGTGGGAGTGAGTTCCTGAAAAGAGAGCTTTTTCCAAACTGAGTGGGGCATTAAGTTGATGCTTGCACCAAGATCGGCCAAGGCAAAGCACTCAACCATCCTCGGGAAAATACATGGTATTAGAAATTTCACGGGGTCTCCTAGCTTCTCGAGAAGCTGTTTGAACAGAACTGCAGAGCAGTTTTCCTTGAGTGGAGTTCGTGCCATCTCAAACAGTTTCTCTTTATTGCTCAATAGGTTTTTGATTGTCGATGCAAATTTGGGCATTAAAAGAAGAGCATCCACAAAACTAATATCAAAGTGTAGATCTTGGAAAATTTGGAATAATTTTTCCATATGATGATTAGCTTTTTCACGGAGCTTCTGGTCTTACAATCGTGAGGGATATGGAATCGATGGTTTTGGGTTAGCTTTTGGATTTTCAACAGGACCTTCGGGAGTTTCAAACACGAATCTTTTAGGGGGAGTCGGGACCAGGACAACTGGAGGAGGGATGTCATTGGTACCTCCGTTATTAGTAGGAAGTACCGTATCCGTAGTATCCTTAGTTTCACATTCCTCGACCTGGATAGGAGAAGAAGTAGACGGGGCTATGGGTCCTTTATAAGAAACCCCACTTCTTGTGGTGATCGCCTTTACATCGCCCCTCGGATTAGCGATCGTGTTGCTAGGTAAAGTACCTGAGCCCGAGGGTCGATCATTTAAAGACTTCTTCAAATCAGATATCTGACTGACCAGCATTTTGTTTAGTTCATCTTGGGATTTCATAAACTGTTTTAATAACTCATCCGATGATGCTCCAGTTGGAACAATGGCTTGATTTTGATTTAGAAAATTTTGAGCCCGATTGTTCTGGAAATTCCCGTGTTGCTGGTTGTTATTACCCTAGAAGTGATTTTGTTGTTGAAAATTACCCTGATGGTAATTTTTCTGACCTTGATTACGGTTATAATTCCCTTGGTTTTGATTTTGTTGAACCTGGTGTTGACCAGAGTTGAAATTCCCTTGGTTGTTAAAACCTTGGTTCATTCGGTTCTGGTTCTGATTCTGGTTAAAGTTCTGGTTTATGTTTTGACCATTTTGGTTTTGGGATTGATTAAATCCCGGTGGTCCAATGTAGTTATTAGAACGATAACTCAACATATTTCGGTCCCCTTGCGGTTGGTAAGAATTACCTCTCGTATTGTAGGAACCTTGGGTTGCGAATACGTTCTCTTGAGTGAAGCCACCGGAGGCTGGGCACTCATGGTACGGGTGTGGACCACCATAGGTTTCACAACTGACAGTTTTGATCTGCTGATTGTGATTTGTCTGGTGAATTCGGAGAACCGCAGCAGACAAATCATCAAACTTTTTGGTAAGGGCAGTTATTTCATTATTTGCCGGAGTGACTGACTTACATGAGTCATTCCTCTCTGCAGAGGAGTCCCAAAAATTGTGATGGGCAGTCATGTTTTTGATTAAGTCATAACACTCTTTAGGGGTCCTTCTCATAAAGGTGCCCCCAGCAGCATCATTGATGGTGTCACGATGACGAAGTGTCAAACCATTATAAAAGGTATCAATAATGGTGACAAGAAGCATGTTATGATTTGGGACACCGATCAATAGCAAGTTTGTAGCGTTCCCATGCCTCAAATAAGAACTCGTCGGGAAGCTGTCTGAAGTTACTAATATCGTTTCTTAACTTTGTAACCATGGATGGTGGAAAGTATTTAGCCAAGAACTTAGTAACCATCTCATCAAAGGTATGGATCGAATTCTTAGGAAGGCGATCGAACCAAGCAGTCACATGATGAGTGAGAGAATATGGGAACAGGTATAAACGCAGGCCGTCTTCAGTGACGCCATCTTGTTTCATGCTCTGGGTGACGGTTAAAAATTTATCGAGATGCTTGTTAGCATCGTCACCCTGCAAACCGTGGAACTGACACGAATTTTGGACCTGTTGTATCATGTTGTGTTTTAGTCCAAAATCCGAGGCTCCAATTGTAAGTGGTGCAATGGGTCCACCTCTCCCGTGTATGGTAGGTTGACATAGTTCCTCCATTGTTCGGGTGTCAGGAACTATCTCATCCTTGGGAGGGTTTGGGGGCTCGTTGTCCATTTTTAACGTGTGTTCTTCTTCAACAGTACGTAACTCGGTTACATTTCTAAGACGATTACGTCGTGACTGTGAATGAGTGCGCATGCACTTAAAACAATTTTTACAAAACAAGCTCGAGGCAAAACCACAGTGAACTTAAACCAATAATCATAGGTGAATGCCTTCTTTATAAAAGGTACACCACTCACAGGGATACAATGACAAGTTTTTATCTTATGTTTGGGAACTTGTTAGGTCACCATTTAGTAAACACAAGTATGATATAAAGAGAAATGAGATGAGAAATAGACTTGGTTGATTATAAGATAATAAGAAAGATAAAAGTGCAAGAGTTTCCTTAAGGTAATCTAATAACCAACAAAATAAAATGTAACATAAGCTTACTATTTATAAGGGAGGAGCTAGGGCAACACACCCTTCCTCCCTTATCCTTTTAACGTGGGCTTTAAGGCCTCTTGGGCTTTAACATGTTGCCCATTAACTTAAACAATAATAAGAAATAATACTTAAGCAACCTATTACAAAATGTAATGACCGAGACTTGACTAAATACTAAAGTATGATCCCAACAATCTCCCCCTAAGGGTCGGTCATCACGGTTGCTTGACGTCTTCATCTTTGTCGTTGACTTGTGACATGTAAAACTCTAGACGTCTTCAAAATGAATGAATGATAGTGAATGTACTTTGCTCTTTGTCTTTGTTCTTTGGTAATGATGTAATGATTAGATTATGAAGTTGTCTGCCGTTCGTCACTCCTCCGTCTGTGGTGGTTGTACGCCATTCCAACATACTCATACATCTTTAGACTTTCACTTACAAGAAGTTCCTTTTTCATGCATTGAGATCTTTGACTTTATACTTTGTAGATTCTTCTAATTGCCGTAGAATCTTTCTTTGAACTTTGTGTTGCTAAGATCTTTGGGGGAGCTTTCTTTGACTTCAAGATGTATGTATGAGCATGTTGGAATCTATCATCATGGAAGTGAGGTACCTGCGAGTAAACAGTTAGCAATAAAACAACCGGTACTTACGGATAAGGAGTTAGAGCTCATCAACAGCATATTGTGAAGATTCCTTCTAATCCTTATCCAGGCCGTTCCCATATCAGATACTCCCGAAGGAGCTTACGAGACCTACTAAGTAGCTCAATGACTGGGTGAGTCGCTGGGGATTACTCCACGACTGTAGACCGTAATGGAACCACCGCAAACACTAAGCGTAACCCTTGTGGGGTTACCGAAGTGACCTGCTGTCAGGGCTGTTTGAGGTTGACCCTGGCAGGATTTCCGTTCAATCATTGAGAAATACTTAAGTAATCCTCTCATAAACGTTCTCGGTAGATTGCTAAGATCTGCGAAGGACTCGATAGTTTACAACTGATGCCCATTGATGTAGAACACCAGTTGCAGAAATACTAAGTGTTCCTAAGAGATCTTTGATGTATCTCAAGGCTCTAGACTCTATAAGTGCACACCTAGGTTTCTTATGCGGAGACTGGGGATGAGTCTCCTGCTTCAATATCAACCGTCTCTAAGAGATAGGTCGATAGGTTACGTAGGTTCCCCGTGAGAATGAAACAAGCTCTTTTAAGAGAACTTGAGTGGTTAAGAAGGTTTAGTGCATTGCGTCACTGGGTCCATGACGACTTAATCTTCAATACCGGCGTCGCCTTAGCAACAACCAGTAGCATACGTATTGAACCCGGTGTCTGCCCTAAGGTTGAATCATCTGGAGGGCTATTTCTTTTCACCCTTTTCATTACTTTTCTTTTTAATTCTTCAACTCCTTCTTTCCCTTTCATTCATTTCTCCTTTTTCGTATCATACCTAAGGACTTCTAATTCTAACTATGGGGGATGTCCTTGGGTAGATCCCTCCGGCTCTGGCGGATCATAGGACGGATATTCCTATCTTAATCACCTTATAACTCCGACAGTAGCCAAGAAACCTTTGATTGAAAAATCTCTCAAAGTGTTGGTGATAATCAAATATTTTGGTTAACACTTTGAGAGTTTTGCGTACACTTTTGAAGGGCTCCCCCTGCACATGTGCTCATAAGTATTTAATAAATTTGTACATGCGGGAGGAGCAATCACTTTTGAATTGATCCACTTTCTGTGAACAGGACCGATTCGAGACACGCTTACATCACTAGTTAAACTAGCTTGAAGTTATTACCCGGCCTGGTCAAGTCCACAGAAAGTTTCTCGAGACGGTACATTTCTACTAAGACTAATCCTTTTCGAGACACGCTTACGTGGTTAGATAAAGAGATACATTGTCAGCTTTTAGGTGACAACTAGCTCTAATATCTAACTTGATGTTATTACCCGTCGAGGATAAGTCTTTTCGATATTACTAACATTTATTGCCTCGTCAATTCCTGGGTTAAAACTGAGTCTAGCTCGCACATGATACAACTTTTAAGCATTGACTTCGTATATTTTAATCACTTATTCATTTTCTCCCCCTCAAAAATAGCATATAAAATGATGTTTTTGATAATCTTTTAGATTAAAATATGCCTTTTGAGTCTTACGGGGAGATTCACCAAGAACTTTTGATTATAAGCAAAGTATTTTGTTTTTGACAAGTGCTCCCCCTCAACAAGTGATTAGGTCTTATTGAGGTGAAATACTTGTCCTTTTGAGCAGAATTGTGAAAAATCATAAATGTTTGATTAATTCTACTCAAAAGTAAGAAGCCTTCGCTCCTTATATCAGGATTGAGGCACTGATGCGTACCTCAGGGTCCTTTCTTTACAAGATCGGGTTGTACACTGATATGCGTGCACAAACCATTGTGAAGTAAATTATTGACAAATCAAATCAAATTCTTACAATGATCTACCAATCAGGCCTCTGAAATGTCAGCACCGGAAATTTGGATCTGCCTCCCACATAACTCTCCAACCTTCGGAACTGATCCCTGCGCTTCAATCTGTTCTCAATCCTTAAGATGAATCTGCGAGCATCCCGGGCTTCATTGGTGTTCCACCTTTTGGATTTTCCTAGTTCAATGTCATTGACTCTTCCTTTGATCCCATCTCTGACGAACTTAAGAGTTTCATCACAGAACTTATGAATTTCTTCATAACCCATAAAACAGTTGCGACCGTTAACACTTCGGTAGGTGAACCCAAATGGTCGTCTGATCAAGGAGTATTGAGGTAGATGTTGAAGGTCGGGGATGTCAAACAGGTTTGGTTTGGTGAGATTGAGCTTCTTCTGGTAACTTTCCACTCCTAACTGAAGATCTTCGACTCTTTCTCTAACGACTATCTGCCTGATGAAGATGAGTAGAGCTTGGATGAAGGCAAGTTGCATCTTTTTGGGCAAGCCACAGAGTTTTCCTTGAACTTTGAGCAAGTACATGTCTTCAATGTCGTTGAGACGTAGTCGTGGAAAGTCAGACTCGGAAATATCGTACTCCTTTTCATCAAATCTTTTAAGTGTGATTTTGCTGAGGAAGGGGTACCCAAAGTGAGTGACAGTAGAAATAAATTGAATCGAGACGATCTTCAAATCACTTTCTACTTCACCCATCGTTTGGTTAAGTCTGCTGCTTCGATAGTATTGTGCCCGGTTGTCTGGCCAGTGATGAATACCATAAAGTGCATTCCGGTCATATTCAACAATTTTGTCGACGAATAGTGCTGAAGCTTCTTCTTCGATGGCATTGTTGAGATATCGAGCTGCAGGGAGAAAGGCGAGTGAGGTAACGTACTTCTTTTCGATCTTGCTGCCAAGTCTCAGAAATTCCAAGTCTGTGTTGTAGAAGAACTTGTACGGGATCTTTGGTTCCTTAGGCTTCCCAATCATTGGTAGTGGTTTGGACCAGTCAGTAATGTAAGGTGCGGTTTTCTTTGTGACCGGATCGACATATGATTCAGGATTGATCCAGTCAATATTGCTTGACATAGCTCGAGCAATATTTTCCAGATGGTATTCGAGCTCGATTGAGTTAGCAGACCGATCTTTCAGAAGATTGAAAGCATCATTTTTGATTCTTCGCAGCTCTTTCTTATTCATCTTTTTCATTTTAAACTTTTGCTGAATCATTTGAGCATATTCCACTGTTCGACCATCTTGAGGTTCATGATTGTCTTCCAGTGGTGGTTGCGAACTGATCATCTTCTCAAACCAGGAGTATTCGGCACTATTGTCTTGGTCTAGCCAGTTAAGGACGGTTTTGGGTTTCTTTGGTTCGGTGCCTTTTGATGAGGTGTCTGGTGTGGGTTGATGATGCTTTCCTTTCTTATCTTTCTTCTTCTTCTTAGGAGACGGTTCTGGAACTTCATCGGGTTGAGGTATGTCGTCACCACCGGTGTATACGAAATGGTCGTGTGCCTTGGGAGCAGAACTTGATGCTTTCGGTTGTTGTGAGGAAGTTGTTGTGGTAGGAGAGATTACCGGTGATTTGTACTGAGATGAGGGTCCTTCGGCTTGTTTCTGTTTCTTTGCCTGAGAATTAGGATCCCTGTCTTCATCATCTCTTTGACGTTTCAGTTTATCGGCCTCTGTGCTGCAAGATTCTTTGTTCATTTTGTCTTTCAGTGCTTCCAGGACTTTTGCTTCTTCAGGAGTCAAGGTGAACTTGTTTGCAAGCTTTTCGAGGAGTTGAGCTTCCAAATCATCCAGAGAAAGTCCTGGTAGAGGAGTAGTAGACTTGTCGGCACGAAGAGTGAAGGTTGTTGATCGGATAACTTTCTTTACTGCTTGCTCAGCGAACTTGGTGAGTTCGTCTCTCATTGGTGCCAGTAGATCTTTCAGCTCAGCCACTAAGTGTTGTGCCATGTATTCCTGTGCTTGAGCTGCTAGTGCGGCTTCCAAGTTCTCTGTTACGTCTTTAGCTAAGAAAATGTCAACCTTATCTTGTAGCTCTTTGACGTTCGAGTCCAGCTTAGATAGTTCAGCAACCTGGGTTGCAAGTGTAGCAACCTGATCTTCAAGTTTGCTTCTCTTCTTCTCATGTACCCTCTTGAAAGCTGACTTGAGTAACTTAGATGCAGCAGAGGCTTTGGAGCTCGGTTTCTTGATTGATTTGTCACGTGTTGATTCAGATGGAGGAGGTGATGACTGTGATGATTCATTAATGGTGGTTGTGTCTTTGACATCTCCTTTCTGTGGTTCGGGTTGTACAACTTCTTTGACTCTGGCTGCTTCTTCTTTCAACCGTTGTTCTTCTGCAAGTTTATCAGCTTCGGCTTTAAGCTTAAGCTCTTCAGCAAGTCTGGCTTCTTCTTCCTTCTTAGACTTTTCTTCAGCCAGTTTGGCTGCCTCCTCTGCTTTCCTGCTTTCTTCCATTCTGATTGTTTCTTCCAGTTTAGCTTGAGCAATTTCTTCAAGTCTGGCCTCTTCAGCTTCTTGTTTTCTTTTCAGTTCTTCTTCCTGAGCCCGTTCTCTACGCTCCATTTCTTCCATAGACATAAGTCTTGGAGCATCGGTATCCATAGGATCTTCCTCTTCTTCCTCTTCCATAGTCATTTCAATATCGGTGGGAGTTACTGAGGGATTATCATAAGCGACTAAGTCTGAGGAGATTCCTGTGGTAGGCTCGGGAATGCTGCTAGACCCGCCAGCTTCGTTGGTCTGAGAGAACACTGGAGGTGGAGGTTGATCAGCATTGAATGTATCAATTCGGCTGTGAAGGAGACCGAGGTTGAGAGCCCGTTCATTTTCTTCTTCGACTGAAAGGCCTTCAGGCTCTTGTACAGCTGTAACTGGTTCCTTCATCTTTTTCCTTCTGATCCTTTCTTCTTCCAAAATTGTTTGAGCTTTGGTGAATGGACGTTGATAGAGGTGTGCGGGGGATTCAGCATAATCAGCAGATTCGTCAATAACATTATCCCAATCTTCGAACGTCAAATCCTTATCGTCAATTTCATCAAGATTGACTTTCTTAGTGATATTGGCATAGGCTTCACTGTAAATAGGACCTTCGTCGGATTCGGTTTGTTCAGAGTCAGCAGGTTTTGGAGAAGGTGGAGGTGAGGGAAACCAGCCAGGTTCAGCAGTAGGTTTCTTTGCAGGAATTCTGACCTTAGATGATGGCTTTTTCTTAGGTTTGGACTTAGTAGAACTTTCTGAGCTGCCCGATTTGCTAACTTTCTTACCTTTCTTCTGCATGTATGAAGGTAGAGCAGCTTCGTCCAAGAACCCAACTTTCTCTGCTTCAATGGCTTGTAGGTAGTACTTGTAGTTATTGCCAGCCTTGACTTTGTCAGTTAAGAGGCTATCTGGAAGTTTCTTTCCCTGTTTCCTTGTACTTGTATCCATTCTCTTGATGACCTTCAGTGTGTCCTCATTCTTGTATGTGTGCTGAAACTCATCATTCAATCTTTGAGGAATGTCATCATATTCATGGAGGAAGCTTGCAATAAGAAGTTTGGTGAAACGGACGAAAGGAATATTGGTAGTCTTGCGGTGTATGTGCCACACAATATCTTCCCAGATAATGCTGGCATAATCAACCTTCTTGACATTAGCAATAGCCCAGAACAGCCTGAGATGTTGGAGCTTAGGGTGTTCATGGCCTGTGTCTCTGCCAGATAGTGACTTGGCAATTATGATGTAGAGAGTTCTCCAAGGCTGTGGAAGAAATCTGACATTGACCCTAGAGTGACTAGTAATGACCCCTTCAGACTCATCATACCCAATGTCTCTCAGCCATTCTATCAATTCTTCTTCAGTGGGAACTTGGTCATACTCTTCATTCGGTTCAAGTTCGGGAAGTCCAAGAGCACTACGGAGAAGATCCTTGTCGACCGTGACTTGTCTCATGTGAAGCATACAAGTAAAGGACTCTTCCAGGAGGTCCAGGTGGATTGTGTGCCAAAACTGATGTATGTAGAAGCATGCCACTGCAGCAGATTTGGTGAGTAGAACTTTGCATGGGTGATAGATGAGAGCATCAACAGCAACCAGGCAAGAAGACTCATTGCATGTCAGTTTGTTGAAGTTGACTCTTAGGTTGTTCTTTCCAATCTTCCTGGAGTAGTTTTCAGGAAATGTGTCTTCCCATGCACGAATGGGTTCAGGTTCTGGTCCGTATGGGATGTCATTGTGTTCTGCCATCTGAATTGATCATAAACACACAAACATGGCAATTGTTGATGATGTTAGTATTAGCATTCATTAAGCATGTGTTCATATAGATTATCATGTTTTGATGATGATCAGTGGGGGTTTGTGTGTGTTAAAACTTATGTTATGTGACAAACTTGAGTTATTTTATTTGTTAGAAACATAAAACAATTCAATTCCAACCAAAGTTTATCATTTACAACAAGTTACACATTGGAAATTTCCAACACTTAGGAAAAATTTGGAATTTTGACAAGTTTACGCGTAAGTAGTTGTTTTACGTGTAATCTGACTTAAGCGTAAGTTAAGAAATAAGGCGTAAGTGCAAAATCTACGCGTAAGTTAGAACTTTACGCGTAAAATGAAACTTACGCGTAAGATCAATTTTATGCGTAAGATAGGTCTTATGCGTAAAAATTGAAGTTACGCGTAGGATTTCCCTTAGGCGTAAATTGTAACTTATGCGTAGGTAATGACTTACGCGTAATTTCTAGACTTATGCGTAAGATCAGAACTTATGCGTAAGAACAATTTTATGCGTAAACTGTGTCTTATCCAAGACACAATTTGTCCACGTGTCGAATCTTACGCGTAAGATTCAATCTTACGCGTAGGATGAACATTTAACGCGTAAAATCGTCATTTCCAGAAATTCACCTTTTGAAATTAGAGTTATGAGTTTCCTGAAAGTGCACAAACATTACCACTGATCAAACATCAATCCAATACACATATATCATACATTATAACATGTAAACATGCCTAATAATACTTAACGCGTAAACACACATGAACACTCAATCACATCATTAATCAAAAGTGTTTCTGGGTACGATTAAGCATGGGGCAATTGACACAAACATCATAAGGATCATATGTTTCAAATAACAACACAAATTATCCACCCAATCTTAAGATTGAATCTGCTATTGACCTACGAACCCTAAACCTTAGATTCAAGAGCAAAAACATGATTAAGATCTAATTCAACCACATTCGAATGATCCTAGGCATACACTAACACTATCCCCATCACTAATAACAATCCTATAGCACAAACTCAAGAACCCCCAATTCATACGCATGAACCCTAATTCACCAAATCACTCAGATGATGATTCTGGGTGAGATTGGAGTTAACTAACATGTTTAATATCATCATAAGAACAAATCCCATCACCAAATTCAATCATATCATCACATCTTTCTGGGTTTTGAATTTTACGCATAACTCAAGAACAAATTAATCAATTGTGATTGATTTAACCGTTGGATTGTTGTAAAATTAAAAACCTATGTTAAGAATTATGATCAAAACATGTTACCTTCTTCAGATTAGATGCAAGATTCTTGGATTAGTTCAATGATTAGTGGCCGTATGATTTGGTTGGTGAAAGAGTATTAAATGTGTTTGGTGAAAAAACGTAAATGTGAATGGTCAAAGAGGGTTTTGACTGTGGTGAATTCATTTTTCATGTATTGACACTTTTAGTCCCTTAACCCTAACTAATATTCATATTAAATGCTAACATACTAATTCACATATAACATTCGTTAGTCAACACCACGATATGAAAAGAACAACTTGTCATACTCCCCCTCGACCTTGGAATCATGGTAAAATTAACTGGTTTTGATCAAGGAGAGTAACCCGAAATCCTTTTGAATCAACACTAAGAAAAAATTCATTTATTTTTGTTAAAATGTAAATGTTTTTGGTAAAATGCAAGTATATAAAAGGTAAAATAATTTTTAGAAATTAAAAAAATGTTACTTTTCCTCCCCCTCAACACTAATTTTGAATGATTGAAGACTTTTTAGAAAAAAATAGTGTTGAAAGAGTTTTATACTTGCATTTTTTTTTTTTTTTTTTTTTTTAAATGTTTTTGAGAAAAAAATATTTACAAAGATGGTTTTGATGTTTGACAATCACTTGTGTTTTAAAAACTTTTCCAGATCCTCTGGAGTCAAACATCGCATACCAATTTGGTGAACTAAACTAGCAAACCTGGATGGTGCCAAGGATTTGGTAAGTAAGTCCGCCAATTGGTACTCAGTTCCAACAAAATAAAGCTCAACTGTACCCCTTTCCACATGCTCTTTGATGAAATGATATCGGAGATCGATGTGTTTGGATTTGCAATGATGCACAGTGTTGCAGGAGATAGCAATTGCACTCTTTGAATCACAGTAGATAGGAATCCTGTTGAACAGGTAGCCATAATCCTTGAGTTGTGATCTCATCCAGATGACTTGAGCACAGCAAGCCGACATGGCTACGTATTCAGATTCTGTAGATGACAAAGACGTGCAGTCCTGCTTCTTAGATTGCCATGACACAAGTTTGTCTCCAAGAAACTGTAATCCACCAGATGTACTTTTGCGTGTGTCTAAGCATCCTGCATGATCAGCATCTGAAAAAGCAATTAGTTCAAAGCCAGAATCCTTCGGATACCAGATCCCCAAGTTAATGGTTCCCTTTATGTATCGAAGGATTCTCTTGACCTCACTGAGGTGTTTTTCAGTTGGTCTGGACTGATAGCGGGAGCACATGTAGACAGCAAATACTATATCTGGTCTACTAGCTGTGAGATACATGAGGGACCCAATCATACTTCGGTATTTGGTAGGGTCAACTGGAGTCCCATGTAAATCAGCATCTAGTTTTGTGGTATAGCCCATTGGTGTATTATAGGTATCACAAGACATCATTCCATATTTCTTTAAAATTTCAAGAGCATATTTTGATTGATTTACAAAAATTCCACGGGGTGATTGATGAACTTGTAGTCCTAAAAAGAACGAAAGTTCACCCATCATGGACATTTCAAAATTATCTTTCATTAATTTTGCAAAATCATTAGAGAAACTTCTTTTTGTTGAGGCAAAAATGATGTCATCGACATATATTTGAACAACAAGTAAGTCCTCCCCGTAGGTTTTAGTAAACAGTGTGGGATCCACCGATCCTTTAGAAAACTTATTGGCCAGTAAGAAAGTGGACAGTTTGTCATACCACGCCCGTGGGGCCTGCTTGAGTCCGTAGAGAGCCTTTTTGAGTCGGTAGACGTGATTAGGACGCTCAGGATCAACGAAGCCTTCAGGTTGGCTGACATAAACTTCTTCACGGAGATCTCCATTAAGAAATGCTGTTTTGACATCCATTTGGAAGACTACCATGTTCCGGTGTGCAGCATAGGCCAAAAAGATCCGAACAGCTTCATGTCGAGCCACTGGAGCAAAGGATTCAGCAAAATCTAGACCTTCCAGTTGAGAGTATCCTTTTGCTACCAGACGTGATTTGTTCCGTATGACAGTTCCTTCAGCATCAAGCTTATTCTTCCATATCCATTTTAACCCAATGACAAAGACTCCGTCAGGTCTTTCAACTAATTCCCAGACTTCTAATCGTATGAATTGCTGAAATTCCTCTTGCATAGATTCAATCCAGTTGTCATAAGTCATTGCATCTTTAATGTTCTTGGGTTCTTCATGACAAACTGTGAGTGCGTAGATGCAAGTTTCTCCATCTGTGTGAAGTCGTTGTCTTGTCATAACTGGTGCATCTGGATGGCCAATAATATGAACTAGAGGATGGTCTCGGGTCCATTTGTGTGTTGAAGGGTGTAGTTGATATGTATCTCGCATGTTGGCAGGATCCAAGTTGCGTGTTGACGACTCAGCTATATCAGGAACTGTAGTAGCTGGTGCAAACGGATTGAAGAACGCATCAGGATCATGCTCTGCGGATTGTGGAACTGATAGTGGTGTTGGATCTTCAGCTGAGTGGCGGGAGTTAGAAACAGTTTGTTCTACTGTAGATGGTGAAGCAATTGGAGGACCGTCTCTCTCAACAGTTGTTGAAGTTTGTTGAGGTGAGTCTGGTATTTGAATATTGTCAGGTTGAGCAGCGGAATTTGGTGGGACCTCAGTAGGACGGTATTCAATTGTGTCATCAAACAGTGGAGCAAACAAGGTTTCCAATTCTTTGCGGTTTAGTGGCAATGGTTCAGCCGAAGATGCTGGAGAGTTAAGACGGTTAAATTCGGGTCCTAAGCTGTGTTGCTCAGAAGCCATTTGTGTGAGCTCATCAAAATTAGCATGAATGGTTTCTTGAATTTCACGAGTACGACGATTCCAAATCCGAAAACCTTTAGAATTCTCACAATATCCAATGAACACTCCGATGTCAGCCTTTGCTTTAAGTTTACCTAAATCATCACGATCATTTTTCGGATAGCAGAGTGCTCCAAAAACATGAAAGTAATCGATGTTCGGTTTCCTTTTGTGAACAATTTGATATGGTGTTTTGCGATGACGTTTTGTGATCATACAACGGTTTTGAGTATAGCATGCGGTTGAAACAGCTTCTGCCCACAAGTAATCAGGTAATTGAGCATTAATCAACATAGTTCTAGCAGCTTCCACTAACGTCCTGTTGCGTCTTTCAACAACTCCATTCTGTTCTGGGCTTCTAGGAATAGATGTTTGATGTTCAATTCCCACTTTCTCATAATAAGACCTAAGTGTCTGATTCTTGAATTCAGTTCCATTGTCAGTTCTGACTATTCGGACCGTGTTGCGTAACTGAACTTGAATTTTAGTGAGAAAGGTGATGATCATAGAAGGAGCCTGATCTTTACTTCGTAGAAAATAAACCCAAGTCCATCTGGAAAAATCATCGACGATTACTAGTATGTAGCGTTTACCGTTGATACTTTGAACACGCATCGGTCCACACAAATCCATATGAAGCAGTTGTAGAACATGATTCGTACTGTGTGCAGGTTTTGAAGGAAAATGAGCCCGAGTACTTTTTCCTTGTTCACAGGCTGGACATAAGTGATCTTTGGTGAAACGGAATCTTGGAAATCCCACAACAAGTTTATAACGAGCAAGGTCAGTCATAGTTTTGAAATTCAAGTGTGAAAGACGTTTGTGCCATAACCAAGATTTAGTTGATTCTGCTTTGGAGAGAAGACATATCGGAGATGTTGCAATCATATCTGACATTGAAATTGTATAAAGATTGGAGCCACGGGAGCCAGACATAAGATCGTTTCCTTGTAAGTCACGAACAAAGCAAGTTTTCTCACGAAATGCAACTTCTAGATCCCCATCACAGAATTGACCAACAGAGAAAAGGTTGTGTCCAAGGCCTTCCACATAATAAACACGGCTTATTTCGATGTTCCCACTGATAAAGTCACCATACCCCATGATTAAAGCGTAATGATCATTCCCGAATCTGACAGTACCAATGAACTTTGAGACAAAGTTGTGTAACAGTTTGAGATTGCCTGTCATATGTCGGGTGCATCCGCTATCAACAATCCAGAGAACAATCTGCACCACCTGCATCACAAGAAGAGGACACGGATGGAACAGAAGTAAGGGTGGAACCCAAAGAAACTGCGGGTTCCAGTTGGTTAGAAGCACAAGTATTCAATAATTTAGGAATCCATTTAAAATCAGGTTTGTGTTGTAACCAACGTTGCCAATTCCAACTAGTTCGAGCTTTCTTAATGGTGTATTCACTAGTGTTTGGCTGATTCCTAGACTTGTTCTCTGCACCTATGGGGGTAACATCAACTTCACTAGAAACCGTAGAAGGCGGCTTTCCTAAGATAGACTTAGAGGCAGTAGTGGGCCTAGTAGGAATGCGTGTCCTACGTTTCTTATGACGATGAAGTAGAGAATTAGCTATACATTTAGTATGATCACCAGATGAAACGCTTTTACGACAAAACACACAAGATGCATTAATATTCAAAACATTCAAAGGTTCATCATTCGTTACAATTAGATTTTGATTACAATTTGCCAGATTAGAATCTAAATCTGATGCAACATGAGTTTTATTCAAATTCCTAAGTTGGTCTTCTACTTCTTGAGCTTCTAGTTGTCCTCTCTTACGTTGCCAGAGCCTATTCTTCTTTTTACTGTTTCGCTTGGGTCTGCTAACGCTAGTAGGGGAGACTAGTCCTGTAGAAGTGGAGTTTGCAACATTAGTATTTTGAACAACCTTTCCTTTATCAGTTTTGTCTAATTTATACATTCCTGGTGCTATCACCGTGGTGTCAACCATCTTTCCTTTTTCAAGTATTTTTATTTTCTCTTTTAACTCAATGATGATGTGATTCTTATCCTGAATGTTTGACTCAAGTATACCATTGCAATATTTGATGTCTATGTGGTTTTGTAGAAATTCGTCATTTTCAATTTTTAACTTCGCAATTTCTTTCTCGTATTTGAGACACAAACCTTTTAAAGACTCATTGTTTTTGCAAAGTTGACAAGAGTTTGAAACATTGTGACTTTGAAACTTCAATTCCCTTTCAAGACTTTTAGCTTGACACCATTCAAGCCTTTGATTGAGTAGACTGATTTGTTTTGAAAACTGTTTTGTCACATCATCATTCTTTTTCCTCAGATTATAATTCTCATGTTTCAGTGTCTCAATTTCCTCATTCAACAAGTTATTATCAACACAATGATCATGCTTAAGCATAGAAGTACCAAATTTATAGAGATCATTCATGATAACAGACAAAATATCAGCACAGAGAACTTGTTCCAAGAGTCGATCAGCATCATTTTTGAAAACTTTAGTTTGTAACTTTTGAACCAAAATCTCATTTTCAGCAGTATCAAAAACGTTTATCATATTTTTGACCTCCTTTTGAAGTTCCTGATCCCAACGTGTAGCACAGAGACGGAGGTGTTGAACAATTGGTTTCATTTGTTTTTGAAAAATATCTCTCTTTTCTCGCTCGTAAGCGGATTGAAAAGTTTCAATTTTTATTTCAGAATTGCGTTCAATTGTTTCCTCCAAAATATCAATGTCTTCCATAAAAGTTTTGAAATAATTTAAGACACGACATTTTGGTAAACGTGTAAGTTCACCGGATGATGGTAAAGGACCATTTACTTGTGCTACAGTTTAGACAGGGGCCTCATTGTGAGATGAAACATACGACTCTTCGATAAACCATGATTTCTCAGGTAAATCCTTTTGAGTAACGAACTTGACTGGATTTTTTGAATAGTCATATGGTGTGCAATATTCAACATTACTCATTTTTGACCGACTCTCGTCTTCAAGTTCTTCTTCTTCCTCAGTATCAAAAACAACAGCACGCACAATCGTATTATCAAGCAAATAGTCCATACTGTAAATTTTTGGAACATCTTTGAATGCATTGTGAAGAAACATTGAATTGTAATCGCCAAGTGCAAATCCAGTACCGGGTCTCGGTTTTAAAGTAAATTTCTGAATTGTAGTGACAGAGTTCCCGTGTTTGTAAACAATGTTACGAAATTCTTTCAATTGTTTTTCAAGATCAACAATATCACCGAGTAAGTTATCTATATACTTCCTTTTTCGTATTTTATGTTCACAAAAATCTTTTTGACAACTTGACAATTCTGTTTCTGTTTTTGAAAGTTCTGTTTGAAGACGTTCGACTTGCTTTTTCAATTCACTCTTTTCACTTTCGAGTTTTGAAATCAACTTTCCGTTTGACTCGATTAAATCTTGCATTTTGCGTTGAAGATCTTGTTCTTTGTTGTAGGAATCGTGAAAAGCTTTTTCAAAACTTTTTGCATGTTTAATCTTGTCTTCCTGATTAGAAAGTTGAATTTTATAACATTCAATATCTCTTGCAAGTGACGCATTTTGTTCTTTCAAAATTTTGTTTTTTTCGTTGCACTTTATTATTTGCAATTGTTGAGCATCCAGTTGTTTTGATAACAATATGAGATCAGGGTCTGGATCAAATGATGGTTCATGTTGTTCGAAATGATCATGTTTATCATTCTCAATAGGATCATCAAATGAAACAACTGTGTCATCATCGAATATGACAACTGTGTTTATTTGTTCATCTGTATGAGATGATGAAGATGATTTAGATGGAACAACTTGCGCCATATCTGATTCATAAGCAGAAGGTGAGACTATCTCATTAATAAAGCATTCATTGAAGTCATGTACCTGAGACAAGCCGTCAGTGTCATACACTGGACCTGAATCATTGAGCTTAAGTTCCTGCATGTTAGCCATAAGCATCACAGCAGCATTGGCTTCCAGATCTTCCATGTCATCATCGTTGATCACATTTGCCATGAAATTGTTGTCCTGTTCAGGGAAATGTCCATCTTTTTCATCCTGAAGAGCCATGAGTAATGCCTGCTTGTGAAACTTGCTACCCCGAGTTCTCGGTTTGGGACATGCTGTAGCAATATGACCTTGTTCATTACAATTGTAGCACCAAACTGCATTCCCTGAGGTTGAGTTCCTTGTAGCAACTGAGTCAGACCTTTGTTGAGAAGATGCTGAGTTGTTCCTGAACCCTGCATTGTTACCAAACCTCTGACCATTCCCATAACTTCCTGAAGAACTTCCTGAACCAGATCTACCATAGTTACGATTTTGAATTTCCACTCTTCCATCATTTACAATAGCTTGATTCCTGGTATTAGAAGATGAACGTTGACGGTTGTTCGTTTTGTTGGAGAATTTGCTGAAAGCACGAGCAATAAGAGCAAGTCCCTGATTCAACGTATTAAAGTCATCATCGTCATCATCATTGCAGTTGGAGTAGTACACAGCATCATTGTTGTTTGACGGAACAAGTTGAGTAGAAGTATCTTGTGGAGATGAATCATAAGAGACCATTTGGTTCGAGGTTGAAGATTGTGGATAACTGAAGTAGTTCTGCTCTTGAACATATGCATGATTTGACAGTGGTGGTGGAGCATAGGGAGATTGAGCTACGAGAGCCAAAGAATTTGGTGTTGTTGTGGGTGTGTAACCTCCTCGTAGAGCTCGATCTTTTTCCACTTCAGGTTCATGGTGTTTCAGAAAGTCATACAACAAGCCATATGGAGCATCATGAAGATTCTTCGTTTGACGAACAAATGTCACATATTTATGCCAATCAGGGCCAAGACTACCAACAAATTTGGAGTTCACAGCGATCCTTGGTACAGTGATTTTGTGACGTTCCAGATCATTGACAACATTTGTGAAACGATGATAGTAGGATTCAAGTGACTCTCCAGGTTCAATTGTGATGTCAGTGTATTCCATGTAAAGCTTGGATTCCATGTCATCTTTATTCAATTGAGTGCCTTCCATGAGGAGATGAACGTGTTCCCACATAGCTTTGGCTGTTTTCTGAGCATCGACACTGCGATATATCGGATTGGGTATACCTTGAAGTATATAAGCCATTGCATACTGATCAGCTTCACGATGTAGTTTCTGTTCTTCAGTGAGTGCAGTTTCTGGAAGGGGTCTATCACCAGGAGGACGTGGAGGATCAGCATTAGGATCACCAGCTTCAAATCTTGTTGGCCACTCAAATGGTCCTTCAAGTATCACTTGCTTTAAGAAGTGCCCATGAGGTTTCTTTAGTTCAAGAAAGTGTAGGAATCGACTTGACCATTGCACATAGTTACCAGGTGTTAGCATTGGAGGTGTTTCAAGTGATCCTGCCTCATGTCGGGATTGTTGAGTTGTAATAACTTCACACATTCTGTCAAACCAGTGAGGTTGTTTGGAGGAAAACTGAGTGTTTTGTTGTGGCACTTGATATGGTTGTTGTTGAGGAATGAGCTGTTGCTGCATCATCAGGTAATGTTGTTGTGGATTGTATTTAGGAGGTTGTTGATTCATTATGTGCGGAAGGTATTGTTGTTGCTGATACTGCTGAGGTTGTTGTTGCTGATACTGCTGAGGTTGTTGTTGCTGAGGATAAGAGTGAGGGAAGTAGTGATTAGGTGGTTGAGACATCTTAGAACACTTGTGTAGAAATGGATCTTTGTAGAAGATTGAAATGCACGTTCCTTTGTGAAAGTAGCAAAATCCTTGGGGTAAGTTTAAATCTTACGCGTAACTTAATCTTACGCGTAAACTTTAAGTTATGCGTAAAGAGTAGGTTTATGCGTAAACTTTCTAGTTTATGCGTAAGTTTCCTCTTTACGCGTAAGCTTATGCTTATGCGTAAGTTTAGACTTATGCGTAAGGTTGAAACAACCAAACAAATCTTTCAAACTTATCCAAGCTTGAAAGATATCCGTAGTCGAAGTATTCCACTAACTTATCCAAGCTAGGGAAGTACTGAGTCACCGTAGCACAAGAAGAAGATCGTTGTTGAAGCTTACGCGTAAACTCTGGCAAGTTACGCGTAACTCTGACTTACGCGTAGAATACAACTTATGCGTAGGATTTAAGGCGTAAAGGAGCACTTTACGCGTAGGATCAGGGTTTTGGCAAATATTACGCGTAAGAAAAGGGTTTTGGCTTATTTTATGCGTAAACCGACCAAAAAACACTTTAGACAGCTGGAAATAGTACTTTTCCGACCACTTTACGCGTAAAACGTACTGTTCACCTTAAATAATGACTTTTTGAAGAGAAAATGCTTAAAAATAAGGTACTTTTGATCAAATAACTTCACCAATACTTAGAAAACCTTAACTTTATGAGATGTAACTACCAAAAACTAGTTTTCCAATATCAAAGAAGCTATAAAACCTAAAAAAAACCTTAAAAAACACAACTTTATGCAACAACTAAGCTTCAAATCACTATATCAACCTTGAAACTTGTCCAAGCTTCAAGATTTGAGTGAAAGAAACAAAGAAAAATGCAAAAAGATGAAGAATAAGCACCAAATCCCCACGTAACCAAAAGAAATACACTTCAAACTTCTAGTAGGCGAATGATACCACTTGTTAGGTCACCATTTAGTAAACACAAGTATGATATAAAGAGAAATGAGATGAGAAATAGACTTGGTTGATTATAAGATAATAAGAAAGATAAAAGTGCAAGAGTTTCCTTAAGGTAATCTAATAACCAACAAAATAAAATGTAACATAAGCTTACTATTTATAAGGGAGGAGCTAGGGCAACACACCCTTCCTCCCTTATCCTTTTAACGTGGGCTTTAAGGCCTCTTGGGCTTTAACATGTTGCCCATTAACTTAAACAATAATAAGAAATAATACTTAAGCAACCTATTACAAAATGTAATGACCGAGACTTGACTAAATACTAAAGTATGATCCCAACAGAACTTATTATGTTCACACCCCTAGTTGGTAGGTGTTCTGCCTTGGTTTGCGGTGGTAATCTTTTATGTAATTATTCAAAGTAAAATGTTTTTGGCTTTTCGTGTATGGGTGAAAAAACTTGGAAAATATTTTTGGAACCGATTTGTTAACCGAAATCGTTCCTTTAAGATTACTCGCAGGGTGGCGGAAGAGAATGAATGGATCTCTTTTCAGTTAGCAATTTAATGTCAGAACTTCCGTATTCCACCTGTGTAGGTTGTAATCTTAAAGTAAACGAAGTAATTTAACTTCACAGTTTGTTTTGTTGTTTTTGATTTTTTTGGTGTTTTTAACACTTCAGGAAAAGTGTTAATGAACTTTTTCAGTTTTGATTTTGATTTTCACAAAAATTTACAAAGTGATGGTATTTGTACAGGAGGGGTTTTGAAAACCACTAAACCTAAAAACGTTTTGAAATACGCAACAACCTCCCCGGCAGCGGCGCCAAATTTTGACTCCTCCTAAACCAACCAGTCAACTGCACCCGGTTGACTGATTGGTTTAGGAGGAGTCAGAGATCATTACAAAATTGATAAGCTTTGTCATCTACTATCTAGCTTATGACTAGGATGTCAGTCATTAAGATACAACACGTATCTATGTTTACAACTCATTTAGAGTGTTCAATTTGATGACTGATGAAAGATATTATCTAGAGGATATACTTGACTTTTATGCACATAATATCTTCTTCATCTTTATCCATTCAGTAGTATGACTCATTGATCAGCAGCAGTTTCATTTGTACTAGCAGCAGAGTCAATCAGCAGAAATGCACTAGCAGCATCAATCAGCAGAAATGCACCATCAGCAGAATCGATCAGCAGAAATGTACTATCAACATAAACACACTTAGCGTATTTTGTTTATCATTTCAGTATTCTTCATGTTTTATTCTTCTTGTTTCTGATCATCAAATCTATGGAATATTTAATTCCTAACAATTCCTAATATACAAATCACATATGGTTTTTTTCAGACGCAAATTTTAAAATTAATACAAAACTCAAAAAAAAAAAAAACAAAAGAACAAAAAAACAAAAATTTGTCGAAAGTATATCGAAGTGACATCTACTTAAAGATAAAAAAATTATTGTCGCGATAGTGTATTTTTTGTCGAGTAAGGATTTACCATTTGCAATATATTTTAATTAAAAAAAGGGAAAAAAATTTCCAATTTTTTTTCTTTTAGTTTTGATGAAAAAATGAATAATCAATATTGGTTCACTAGGTGTCTAGGTCTATAAAAAATGTCTATCCCATCTTAATATTAAAGAAACGAAACATTGGTAACATTTAAAAGAAAAAATAGATTTATGACGTAAGTTGATATGAAATCATTCATGACGTATTACGGAAGATTGATAAATGTGATTGAAAACATATTAGCCGTCTTTAGGTTGAAACTTTAATGCAAAGGGGCCAACACGTTTTCGGAGAATTCTTGTAAGGGTAAAGTTCATAAATTAGCAACATACTTTCCCAGTTTTACAGAGTTAGGTAACAAACTATTTTTATTACCGATTTAGTATGTAGAACCTGCTAATTTTCGACAATTTAGTCATTATTACCGGCCACAACCCAAATACCCAATTTAAATTTCCACGTGTATTATTTATTTTTTAAAAATGCCACCTAGATAATAAACTCGACCCGTGTAACTTTTATAACCCTATAACCCGACCCACCCTTATTTATTTTACCCTAAATTCAGTTACCCTAATTACCATTTCATTTACAAGACACAACAAATTTCCCCAAATCCCCAATTTGTAACCCTAATTTAATTGAAACCAAATCATGTCCATCTACCTCCATGATCGAACATGTGATTGTGACCTGCCCGTTTTGGTTTTAACATCTTGGAGACACACTAATCCAGCTAGAAGGTTTCTTGTTTGTCCAAATCGTTACAAACCCATGAGGAAGAAGTGTGCGTTTTGGGATTGGTACGACCCAGAGATGGATAGTGATTGGTACAGGATGCAGTTGTACGAGATGTACACCCTTTTGACTCCACAACAAAGAACAAATTTGGGACAAGAAGCCAACCGTCAATGGAGGATTGGACAACTTGAAGTTGAGCTGTGTGAAAAGAAGATGGAATTGCAGAAAAGTTTGAGCAACTTGACTTTTTGGAAGTCAACTTTCTTTGCATTTGCAGTATGTATGTGTTTGGTATTTGCAGTGAAGTAGAAGTGTTAGGGCAATGAAAATAGGTTATGTATGATGTAGTTTGGTTGTATTTTGGTTGTATTAGTGTTGTGTATCAAGTACTTTGCTTTCATCTATGGAATGGTTTGTTTTGCTTTCATATATGGAATGGTTTGTTTTGGTATGTACATACATGACTGCAAATAACTTGCATTGCATATAGTGTTTTGGTTGTATGAAAAGGCAAGTAGTATAGTGAATGGATGTGTTGTGGTTGTACCAAAGAGTGAACATGTGTAAAAAGTGCATTGAAATGCTTTATGCACATGCATTTGACAGCAATAGCATTTACAGCATATCTACCAAACTGCAATTTTTCACATATTACTGCAAAGGGCCACATGACAAATGACAAAAGACCAAAGACAAAGACAAAACATTGAATTAAACAAGGCCCTTTGATACAGTCAAGGGGACACCATTCATTAAAGTAGATCTGAAATCAGTACAAGTGGGGAACACATCCATTGTTTAATACAAGCATGCTACCAACACAAAAAGATAACGTTTAGGGTTTGTCAAGCATACATGACTGCAAATAACTTGTAGCACAAAAGATAAGGTTAATTGTTTTACATCCATGAATGGATCAATATTACTTCTAAACAGAGAAGCCTTCAAGGGGTAGCATCAGGACTAACATCAAACGCTTTGTCAGGTGTTGTACCTGAACCTTGTGCATCAAACTTGAACTTCTTTCCCTGCATCATCTTGATCCTTTCTGATCTTCCTCTCTGTTTATAATAGATCCTGTTTTCTTGACTAACAGCAATTTTTTTTGTTTTGTTGCCTTTTTTTTGCCTGCACTAGAACCTTCAGTTTGGAGATCTGATTCTTGAATACCAGTAGAACCTTCAACTTGTGTGGCTTCAACAACACTAGCAGTATTTGGATCTGATTGTTCAATAGCAGACTCAGGTTGAACTTGTGACTCTTGGGTTGGATGAACAAACTTAATGGAAGCTTTCATGGCCCTGTATTCTACAATATCAGGATCATCCTCTGGGAATCTCTCAGGGAAATTGCAATCAAACAAAGGATCCATCATAGCTTCCCATTCTTGTTCTTTTCTTTCTCTTTCCTCATCCATTCTTGCATACATCTTTTCCTCTTCCATGAACTGCTTTAAAGCTTCTTCACCAAGTCTTTCAGATTCCTCTTTTTGATAGTTTTGCATTTGTTCTTCTTCTTCATCGAATAGTCCTTGCAGGTATTCATGTTCCATTGCTTGCCTAATGTCTTCTTCATCCATGGTCTACAAACAGAAATATGGTTAGTAAGTATTCCTTGTATTATTGTGACCATTTACATAAGACATATAAGTAAGTAAGAAAAATGATATAACATAAATATGCTTGTATTACCTTTTCAGCACTGCCACCATGACCATTGCCTCTGCTGCCATGACCATTGCCTCTCCCACCACCTCTAGAACCTGTAGCACCACCTCTAGAACCTCTCCCACCACATCTGGAACCTCTACCACCACTACCAGAACCTCTACCACCACTACCAGAACCTCTGCCACCACTTTCTTCTCCCCTCCCACCACTACCAGAACCTCTACCACCTCTGTTACCTCTGCCCCTTATCCTTGCTGAGGCAGGTCTATGTTGTAGCTCTCTCTTTCTACCTACTGGTCTCCTAACTATTGGTGGTTTAGGAACACTTGGTTTATCACAAGTTGTCTTATTGTGACCAACTGTTTGGCAGTTTGAACATCTCATCTGCTTTCTCCTTCTGCTCACTTGTGAGTTATTCTCATCTGGTGCTTTAACTCTTGCTTTTTTGGGTCTTCCAGGCATTTTCCTCACAATTGGAGGTAATGGGGGGTCATTGTTGGTCCTAATCCAGAAGAGAGATCCCAATACTGGTCTAATGGAGAATTGGTATGCATTGGCCCACATTTCCTGACTATACCAATGACAAACCCCCTCATCTGCATCTCTACTTAAATGTATATAGGCTGCAACTGCATGTATGCAGGGAAATCCACTTAATTGCCATAACCTACATGAACAGGTTTGGTTAGTCAAGTTGACAACAAATGCCTTAGCTCCAGATCTCACTTCCAAGACATCATAAGTACTTGCTAGAACATCCCAATGCCTGCAAGTTACACAATACAAGTCAGTCAAACAACCTAAAAATGTAGACATGTAAAGTATGTTAGAGAACACCAACCTTGACTCTCTCTTGAAGTATTCAAGTTTCTTCCTAATAGTTGGGGTTATGCTGTCTTCTAACTTAACAACTAACTTGTGCATTGCCAGTAACCTCTACATGATGTATATCCTAATGTCTTCCAACATAGTGATAATCGGCTTTGATCTTTGTAACAGGATAGCCCTATGATAACTCTCAGAAATCCCATTCTCAAAAGCAGCACATTTGACATTAAGATTGAAGAATGCTCTACACCATGTATTTGGATTTCTTTGGATCAGGTACTCATAAGCCTCATTGTTCTCTGTCTTCAGTTCATCCATCCTTGCATGAAATTGTTGCTCCATAGTACTTGATGTTGACCTCCAAAAAAAGCTTTGTAATGCCAAACTAGTATACTTCTTTTTGAAGTTAGCATAGACATGCCTTGTGTATTTTCTATGCTCTGCATGAGGCAACCAATCAGCAACAGCATCTAACAGACCCTGTGTACAATAAATTATGTTATAAAACATTTAAATAGTATAAATAATTAAAGTTAGTAAACATACTTACCTTATGTGAATCTGAAATTAGTGTTAATCCTGTGCCTAGTTGCAGGTTGAGATCATCATGGAGGAGTGAAAGGAACCAGGTCCAATTCATATAGTTTTCAACCCTGACAACAGCCCAAGCAATGGGGTACATCTGATTGTTGGCATCTCTCCCCATAGCTGTCAGCAACTCACCTTTGCATGTATGCTTCAAAAAACATCCATCTAAACCAATGATTCTCCTACAACCTTGCATCCACCCTTCTTTAACACCCTTGAAACAGATATAGAACCTTTTGAAATAGACATTCCCAGAACTGGTTTCCTCTACATCTAGTTCACAAGTTGAACCAGGGTTTGAATCTAACAGTGCCCTCCTATAGTCCCACAACCTACCATAATGCTCAATTAAGCCTCCCTCATGGTTAAACAATGCCCTTTGCTTGGCCCTCTTGCACTGTCCTAAAGAAACCTCAATGAGAAACTTCTCCCTTATTAAACTTTTCATCTTAATGATCATTAAGGATCTCTTTAGACATGTGGTACGCAATCCATTTGTAAGTTACCAGGGAACCAAGATTATAGTTTCTAGAACAGTTATGGTCTGGTTTCAATGTTTTGATCTGAAATGAGTGCTCAGTGCTCATCCATGAAGCCCATAGTCTAAAACCACAAACAGGAAGCTTATTCTTATCATCTCTTAACCTCTTCCTTTTAGCCCTAGGTGTGTCAGGTGGTTTGGGTGAGTTGGTATTTGGGTTAACCACTGGTGAACTTGTTCCCTCAACATCAGTGCTACATCCCTCCCCCCTTTTTCTAACCCTTAATGTCCTAGGAGACTTAGAACCAACATTTTTCTTTGGCAATTTTTTGTAACTTTTTGTTGTCTTTGGAGACTTGGCAGACTTACTAGACTTAGTACACTGACTAGGCTTAGCAGCCTTGTTTGTTTTTTTAGGAGTCTTGGAGTTGCTGGTACTAGCCTCAGCATCATTAAACAAAGACTTTTGTATCTTCCTTTTTTTGTTAATGTACCTCCCAGCAGACCTACCATCCTCAACACTCCTACCACAAAAAACTAGTAGAGTCTACCAATCATTTCTTTCAAACCACAATTGGTAACCATTTGCTACTCCATAGTTGGCTAAGGCTAGCTTCAATTGGTCAGGATGTTCATACCTCATACCTAAGACAGGTGTCATTTGGTTCCAAGGAGTTTTAGGGTCATGTTTGGGATAACAAACACCTTTTTTAGCTTGAAAAATATGGTCAATGTTATCAGCTTCAGGGTCATCTAAAGCCTCACATTCTGCTTGAGGGACTGAGTGATCATGATAGTCAACATACATGTCACTGGTGTGGCACATTTTGTTTAGAAATGGGTCTTTAGTGGTTAGGTTCTTTATAACTACATTGTCTTCCCCTTCATTATGAAAATCAACATCAGGGAAATCCTCACACTCATAACTACTGTAGTATTCATCACTAGAGCCACTACTTAAGATCCCATTTGCTTCCTCATTTATAAAATCCATGATATCATAGTCAAAGTGTTCCACATACAGGTCAATATACCATTTGTTGTCATACCCAACCCTTAGAAACTCTTGAACATCATTATCTGTCTTAATTTCTTTAATACCAACATTCAAAGGTGTTCTTAGGGGACAGTAATATAACCTATACACAATCCCATGAACATAATGCTTGATAATCTCACGAAAATCAGTAAAGCTCATACCTTCGAAGTCAATATCAGTGATTTGCTTTTCATAACCTTCCAAGTATCTTAAAGGGCTAGGAACAAACGCCCCATCGTGGTGTAAATTGACAGTGATAACTCTATCTGCAATTGTAAAATAAGAAAAAAATTAGGGTTCGTAAAAATTAGGGTTTCTGAAAATTAATGTGCTCATTGAAATTAACATAGGGGAAACACCATTTGACATATATAATTAACATTTACAATGTTACCTTTTACCATCTTCAACTTTTAGATCATTAATTAACCAGCAATCATGATTAGGGTTTCGTGTGAGAGATAAGTGTGTGAATATGAACGTTAACCACACTATCGTATTCTATTTATACCTAAATATAATCCACGTGGTATATCCACCTCAGTAAGTAAAAAAAAACGTGCCGGTCATTTTAATTAAGCAAACGGTTGCCAGTGAGGATAATGACTAAATTGTCGAAAATTAACAACTTCTACATACTAAACTGGTAATAAAAATAGTTTGTTACCTAACTATGTAAAATTGGGAAAGTATGTTGCTAATTTATGGACTTTACCCTTCTTGTAAATACAATAATTATAAGGATTTCTTATACAATGATTATTGGGATATTGGCAATGATAATATATATATATATATATATATATATATATATATATATATATATATATATATATATATATATATATATATGGTGAGGATCAGGTACATGTTTGTCTTTTAGTGCGGATGGTACGGATGAATCTCAGCCCTCCATCTAGTCAACCATCTGAAAAAGGCGGAGTGGCAATATCGTAAATATCCTGTCTTTTTTTAAGATCGTTACTATCGTATTAGCTTTTTTTCTTAAAAAAATTCAAAAAAACTGAAAAAATTAAAAAAAATAAAGAGGACAACAAATAATTAAGAATCGCTGAAAAATATTTCAAAAAAAAAATCGTTTTCATCGTTAAAGGTATTGTGATATCAGAATCTGATTTTCACTTTTGTAAAAAAGTCAAAATCAGATTCTGAAAACTTTTTTTTTTTAATAAAAAATTTAATATCACAATAACTTTTTTAATATCGTAAAAACTTTTTCTTAATAAAAATTGTTAATATCGCCGTAACTATCATGCTTTCTTAATATCAAAGTTAATTTTTTTTAATATCACTTTAACTTTTTCTTAATATCGTAATATCACGGTTCATTTTTACATGTAAAAAAGCTTAATATCACGTTGGTTTTATAATAATACAGTAACTATCATGGGTTTTTAATATCACGGTTCATTTTTACATGTAAAAAAGCTTAATATCACGGTAGCACTCATAATATCGTTAATAGCACATTAGCACTCATAATCAAAAAAGAAAAAAGTGCTCAGAAAAATCTGAAAAAATAAAAAAATAAAAGAACACAACTAGAGTAAGGATCGCTGAGAAGGAAAAAAAAAAAAAAAAAAAAAATCGTTTTCATGATCAATTGATACCGTGATATTAGCGTCAGATCTTGACTTTTTTACAAAAAGTCAAGATCAGATTCTGGAATGGGCGGTCCAGATCCATCTGCACATCCGCACTAAAAAAAACCATCCGCACGTGATCCTTTGCCTATATATATATATATATATATATATATATATATATATATATATATATATATATATATATATATATATATATATATATATATATATATATATATATATATATATATATATATGAGCTTTATTTTCAGAACCATGTTAAGTGAGGGAACTGCGAGAACTCTAATTTTGCATTAGAAAACATGCATGTTCATATAAAACATGTATTTTTTCTTACATACACCTTAATACAAATACATGCGTAACATATATGTTCATACAAAACCATTTTGCGTTGATATGTTGCACTTAACAGGGTTTTATATGAACATGTATGTTACGCAGGTATGGGGGCTTTATTTTCAGAACTCTGTTACGTGCGAGAACTTCAATTTTCCATTAGAAAATATGCATGTTCATATAAAACATGTATGTTTTCTTACATACACCTTAATACACATACCTGCGTAACATACATGTTATAAAACCATTTTGTTATGGTTTTATATGAACATGTATGTTACGCACGTATGTGTATTAAGGTGTATGTAAGAAAACATACATGTTTTATATGAACATGCATGTTTTTTAATGCGAAATTAGAGTTCTCGCAGTTCCCGCACTTAACAGGGTTCTGAAAATAAAGCCCCCCCATATATATATATATATATATATATATATATATATATATATATATATATATATATATATATATATGGGGGGGGCTTTATTTTCAGAACCCTGTTAAGTGCGGGAACTGCGAGAACTCCAATTTTGCATTAAAAAACATGCATGTTCATATAAAACATGTATGTTATCTATATATATATATATATATATATATATATATATATATATATATATATATATATATGTATGTATATATACGTGTGTGTATATATATATATATATATATATATATATATATATATATATATATATATATATATATACACACACGTATATATACATACATACATACATATATATATATATATATATATATATATATATATATGTGTGTGTGTGTGTGTGTGTGTGTGTGTGTGTGTATGTGTGTGTGTGTGTGTATATATAGTGTATCTTTATTTTCAGAACCCTGTTAAGTACGAGAACTCTAATTTTGCATTAGAAAACATGCATGTTCATATTAAACATGTATGTTTTCTTACATACACCTTAATACACATACATGCATAACATAAATGTTCATATAAAAACCTGTTTAGTGCAATAGATCAATGCAAAATGGTTTTATTTTTAGAACCCTGTTAAGTGCAGGAACTGCGAGAATTCCAATTATGCATTAGAAAATATGCATGTTCATATAAAACATGTATGTTTTCTTACATACACCTTAATACGCAGGCATGTGTATTAAGGTGTATGTAAGAAAACATACATGTTTTATATGAATATGCATGTTTTCTAATGCAAAATTGGAGTTCTCGTTGTTCCCGCACTTAACAGGGTTCTGAAAATAAAGCCTCATATATATATATATATATATATATATATATGATCAAATAAGAAAAAAAATTAAAATAAGAATAATAAGAAGAAACCACAACCACTCATTTCAGATGCACTTACAAAAATATTTGTATCTCCCCTTAAAATTCTCTCTCCTATTTGAAATGTGTGACTAGAAATTCTTCTTATTCTTATTATTTTAGTTTTTCTTCTGAATCCCTTCTATATATATATATATATATATATATATATATATATATATATATATATATATATATATATATATATATATATATATATATATATATATATATATATATATATATATATATAATAGACTTTATTAAATTAAAATTCAAGTATATTCAAAGTAAGGGTTTTATATCAAATAGGTTATCCAACTTTGCGTTTTTGTGCACCTAAGTTACCCAACTATTTTTTTGTGCAAATGGGTTACTAGACTATCATTACCGGGTAAAATAGTGACCCAACTATCAAAAACTTGTTATAACCGGTTGGTTGCCATGCTGGCAGCTGACTTTTATTTTTTTAAATAAAAAACATTTTTATTAATACATTAATAATCCCAATAATTAAATTAAAAATATAAACCCTAATCCTATCTAATTTTTAACGCACACAACACACTCACCTCAAAACACACACTTCATTAACCCTATAAAATTGAAATTTTCACGTTGATTGAATCCAGTGGCCATCTTCACAAAGAGGTATTATCTCATTCCCAATTATTGTGTTCTGAAGTACAATTAATCCCACTTTCTGTTTTGAAAAATTAGGGCAATTGATAATAATAAATTAGGGTTTTTATGTAAGAAATGTCAATTAACCTTAATCTTGTTTGATATTTGTCACAGATGGCATCGTCATCTAAATCTTCCAATTTTGTGATAAACTTCCATCGTGGTGGTTCATTTGCAAAAAACCCGCTTACATATGACTTTGAAATCCTCTCAAAGGTAGAGGAGGTCGATCTCTCTTCTATGGACTTTGAAGCATTAGTTACTTTCATAGGAGAACAATTTTCTGGTGTTGTTAAAAGTTTGTTTTATTTGCTTCGTGGTAAAGATTTGGATAGTGGTTTTAGGTGTTTAAAGTCTGATGCTGATTTAAAGGAATGTGTAGAATGTGGTACAAAAAATGAATGTGTTTTGGATATTTATCTATCAAGTTCTGTATTTGAGTTAAATGATGCAACTGGTGAAATAGATGGTCGTGATAGTGAACTAGAAGATGATGAATATGATTATTTTAGTGAAGATGATAGTGATACAGCTTCTATTGATCATTTGTATGATAATGAGGAAGAAGTATTTGAAGTTAGGACTAAAAAGGCAGCCCCTAAACCTAGGCATAAATCCTCAAAATTGTTTGATACAACCTTTTTAACTAGGGTATACAATGCCTTGGAGATGGAGGAATTTGTTGATAAGGATATTGACCAAACCATAGAAGATTATGATATGGAAGGTGAGCAGTACCCAATGCATGATCCAAATATTAAATGGAACTTGATGACACCAGTGCTAGGTGAAAGGTATGAAAGTCCTGAACAGATGAAAAGAGCTTTGATCTTTTATGCTTTAAGAAATGGATATAAGTTGTATTTTGAAGTTAATAACCCTAGGAAACTACATGCTAAATGTAGTAGAGATGCAGGAGAAAACAAATGTCCTTTTAGATTATGGGCATCATGGATGAAAAATGAACGTTCTTTTCAAATTAAAACACTTGAAGATAAGCATACATGTTCTAGGACATTTGAGTTTGGGACTTTGATTTCAAGCAAATGGATTGCTAAGAATTATGCTAAGAAGATCATGCTGAATCCAAATATTAAGATAAGGGATATTGTGGCATTAATTTTGAAGAAATACAAATGCAGAGTTGGTCTTACTCTAGCTAGGAGAGGAAAGGTTAAAGCTTTAGCCCAATATCAGGTATGCTTAGAGGATCATTATGGTATGCTGTGGTCATATGCATCAGAGATTTTGAGATCTAATCCTGGTAGTACTTGTAAGTTAGCTGTAGAACACATGCCTGATGGAAAAAATTACTTCAAGGCATTTTATGTTTGCTTTAATGGTCTGAAACAAGGATGGTTACAAGGGTGTAGGAGGGTTATAGGTCTAGATGGGTGCTTCTTAAAAACCATATGTAAAGGAGAGTTATTGACAGCCGTAGGAAGGGATGGAAATAATCAAATATATCCCATTGCCTGGGCAGTTGTCAGTATTGAGAACAAGGAGAATTGGACTTGGTTTATGAAATGCTTGATTGAAGACTTGGGAATAGAGGGTGGTGCAGGTCTTACTATCATCTCAGATCAGCATAAGGTAATTGTATTTACTAATGTATTCAATGGTATTCATTAATGTATTTATTAATTTAACATTAATTGTTTGTGGCAGGGACTCATAGAAGCTACAAAAGAGATAATGCCTTTTGCAGAACATAGACAGTGTGCAAGGCATATCTATGCCAACTTCAGGAAGAAGTATAATGGTGTTATGTATAGAACCCTGTTCTGGAAAGCAGCTAAGGCATACCCTGTTCTGGAAAGCAGCTAAGGCAACTTACCCAGCTAGATTTGAAAAGGCAATGAATGAGTTGAAGGAGATTAGCAGTGATGCACACTAGCATTTGATGGAAAGGAAACCTGAAACTTGGAGTAGGGCTTTCTTCAATACAGATAAAGCATGTGATGCTGTTGAGAATGGGATCAGTGAATGCTTCAATGCACTTATTGTGGAAGCAAGGAGGAAACCAATAATTAACATGCTGGAAGATATAAGGCTGATGTTAATGTTCAAAATGCATAAGATGAGGGACAAGCATTTGAATTGGGGTGATGGTATTTGTCCAAACATCAAGAAAAAGTTTGAAGTTATCAAGGATAAGCACAGGTATATGTTCATAACCCTATAACTATCTTCATCACTTGTAAGTTAAATATTAATAATTATCGTTGTTATACTGTTAATGTAGGAATTGGAAAGTCATACCAAGTGGTGACAATAAGTTTGAAGTAGTGAATGGTTATGAGGGATTTACAGTTGATGAGAGGTTGGGCAGTTGTAGTTGTAGGTCTTGGCAATTATCTGGTATACCATGTCAGCATGGGTGTGCAGCCATATATTTTCTTCGTAAGAATCCAGAAGATTATATTTCAGAATGGTATAGTAAGGCTAGGTTTGTGACTACATACACTCCTTACTTACTGGGAATGAATGGCATGGATCAATGGCCATCCACAAATTATCAAAAACCATTGCCTCCCATAGTTAAAAAGATGCCTGGAAGACCACCCCATAAGAGGAAGAAGGATGCAGGTGAGAAAGATGATGGGAATAGAACAAGGGTGGGAAGAAAAGGAGTAATTATGCATTGTAGTTTATGTAAAGGAGAAGGACATAATGTGAGGGGTTGTCCAACAAGGAAGGAAGGTGAAAGTGTTGGGGAATCAAGTTGTGGTAAGGCTAATAGGGGTGGTAAAAATGAGTCTGCAAGGGGTTCTGTTAGGGGTGGTAAAACCATGTCTGTGAGTGGTCAGTCTGTTAGGGGTTGTAAACATGGTTCTACAAGTGGCCAGTCTGTTAGGGGGGGGTGTCAAGACTAGAGGAGGTGGTCAAAGAGCCAAGACTAGAGGAGGTGGTCAAAGAGCCATGACTAGAGGAGGTGGTCAAAGAGCCATGACTAGAGGAGGTGGTCAAAGAGCCATGTTAGGGGTAAGTGAACAATAATTTTTAAATTTTTTGTTTTATCCATATACTTGACTATTTAAGTAATTTTTTTTTTGATTTTTATGGCTGTATGCAGACTGGTGCTGATGAAATACCACTTTCTAATTCACAACCAATGGCATCACAAGAACCAAATGATGAAGAAACTTCACCAACTCATGCAACTCTAGTTGTGTCTGCACAACCAGATGTTCCAGCACCAACAATTGCATCACAAGAACCAATTGCACCTGCTCATGCACCTGCTCATGCACTAGGCATCAGGATAAGGAGACCATTTGTACCTTTCCTAAGGAGGAAGTCTGAAAGAATCAAGCAAATTGTATTCAAAAGGCCAGCACCCCCGGTCCAGGATTGACACCAGATGATGCAATGCTTGTTGATTAGCTTTATGAATCCATTATCTTAGTTTTTATTGTATGTATTTCTACTTAACTGAATTTGCCCCTTTTTTGGTATCACATGGCTTTTGTGGGCAATTAACTAAACTGTATGAATGATGGTAACTTACCATTTGTGTCACTTGACTCATCTTTTGTAAACTGAACATATGGTATCAAATGGCAACTTACCATTTATTATGTATCTTTCCCTTTTTTCTTTGGTTCTTATTATTTTCAGATTCATAATGCAAAACAGATGGTACCATAGATACTTCATACCCCATATTTCATAGATACCAAAATACCATTACATTGTGGAATTACATTCTTGCACAAAATACCACATACCATTCCATACCACCATTACATTCTTGAACAAAAAACTACATAAACCTACATCATCCTTACATAAACCTACATTACAACACAATGCTAACCTACATAAACCTAATTAGCAACACAGCCACCACCAAAAGCATCATCATCTTGTTGAAGAATGGAATCCGAGCCCTTTGGCGCACTTGAACCAACTCAGCTTGAGCATTCCTCAACTCATTTTGAGCATCCCTCAGGTTGACATGAAGCTGATACATCTTTCTTTGATACCACTGATTTGGCAATTCAATATCCACCCACATAAAGTAATTACAATTAGTTGTAGGATCCAAGTAGTTAGGGCAACCAAGGAACCTGCGAGCTGGGTTGTTCATTGTCCATGATGTTCTGCAAGTTGCTAATTGTCCACACCAACAAAGATTGGCCATTGATTTTCGAATTTTATTGGGTGGATTTTGGTGGAAGAACCCTAGATTGAAAGGGGGTAAATTATTTGGGGTGTGGTAGTGTTATGGGATTAGTGAAAGGGGGTAAAAAATTGTAAGTGGAGATCAGATTTGGACAATGGGGCCCCAAAAATCTGACGTGGACAAAGTATTACCTACATCTCCCGGTTACCAGTCATTGGGGTAATCTGAATGAACATGTTTCTGGTTTTGAGTAACCTACATGTCAAACACGTATAGTCTAGTAATCCATTTGCACAAAAAAATAGTTGGGTAACTTAGGTGCACAAAAACGCAAAGTTGGGTAACCTATTTGATATAAAACCCTCAAAGTAATAGTATGTATGTTTATTTATTGTATATTAAATACAAAAGTAATTTACATAGGAAAAAAATATGTTATTTAATATGCCTTAATCATTGTAAAGCAAATCCTATGATTATAATATGGGTTGAGTTATCCATACCTTCCCATACGGATGGTTTGTAATGATTGGATTCATCATCCGGTTGTATGGTATGCATCACGGGTTGCACGGTTTGACCAAACCCCTTTGATGTGACACCATAAGGAGGGTTGGGTTAACACAACCTTTATAATATATATTTTGTAAATATGTTTTAAAAATACGTCATATACAATAACACACTTTAAGAAGAAAAAAAAACAACCGAACACGTCGTCTCCATTTACACTAGGGGTGATCACGGTCTAAAAACCGGACCGGACCGGACCGAAGACCGAGTTTGGGAAATACCATAGACCGAGACCGGACCGAATGTGGTCGGTCCGGTCTCGGTTCGGTCCGGTCCGGTCGGTCTTCGGTCGGTCCGGTCCAATTAGACAAGATTTAGGCAAGTTTTTTCGGTTTTTTGGTCAGACATAGACAAGATTTAGGCAAGTTTTTTCGGTTTTTTGGTCGGTCCGGACCGGACCGGGACCGAATTAATGAAAAATCCCGGACCGAGACCGGACCGTTGGTCCTTCGGTCAGTCCGGTCGGTTTTGTCGGTCGGTCCGGTCCAAACGGTCGGAATGCTCACCCTTAATTTACACCAATGTCACTAAAATTTAGTCATTAATCAGGGTATTTCTTGTAGTGATGCTATACAAACACCTAACACCTAAATTTTGAAGTTGATACATCAATATGTTTGAAAATCTGTCTAATGAGTCGGCTATAATACCAACTCTTTTAAAGGTTTGAGCACCGACGATTTGAGATTTTTTCTAATTGACAATCTATCATCTCTACATCATTGACAACTCATCTGGGTCTAAAAGTTTCAACTTATATCCTTAACTTTTAGAAAGTTTCTTCAAGTGGGTTGGGTTAATTTTATGTAGGGATGAGCATTTCGTACCGAATACCGGAACCGAACCGGAACCGTACCGGTACCGTACCGAAACAGTACCGATCCCGAAATACGGTACGGTACCGGTACTACGAAATAAGGAGGAAAAAAATTCGGCACCACTAATTCGGTACGGTACCGGTACCAAATCGGGAAATTCCCGAAAAAAAACGGGAAAATCCCGATTTCCCGGTACCGGTACCGGTACCAGTACCGATTCCCGAATCCCGTTCGGTACGGTACCGGTACCCTAATTTATGCTCGGGAAAAATTCGGTACCTCTAATTCGGTACGATACCGGTACGGTACCGGTACCGTGCTCATCCCTAATTTTATGTAATGTTAAAGCAGTGTGGAAGATCTCTATGCCTAGATCAAGGATGAGATTGAAATAATACTCGAGCCTGTTCGTGTAATGATTTTTGTTTTGTTTGCACTCTTTCGTTTCGTCCGGAACATTATATTTTTTTCATTAATATATTTATCGGGTAATCAATCATTTAAAATAAATAATAAAAATAAATAAATGTAATATTTTTTCTTCGTTTTATTTTTAGTTTTAAATAATTTGTATTTTTATTTTAATAAATAAAAAATTAGTTGGTATAATAATAATAATAATAATAATAATAATAATAATAATAAGTTTCAAAATGGGTGTTTTTGGGTTTGAGTGATGAGTGAGGGTATTTAGTGTGCAAGTAATAAGGGAAGTGAAAATAAGAAATGTTGAGGTGACGCTAAGGTGGCTTTTTACCATCACACTTTGTGCTCTTTGGATTTGGATTTAGATTAGGATTAACAGAATGAGAAAAATATAAAGTAAATTAACTCTATTAGGACATCTACTATGGTGGTTTATAAAAAGGTTTATAAAATGATAAAGAGATTTAAGAGCTTATAAACCATAATGAACATCCATTTCAAGCTTATGTGTCATGAAAAGGTCTAGGATATTGAACATTTTCATCATTTAATACCTTTGATTATGTGTGATGTTTATATCACTTGAAAAGGTTTATAACATAGTGGGGATAAGTTTATAAAACGAAAAAGTTTATAATTTAATGTTATAACACAAGAATAAAACTTTTAAAAGGTTTACCATAATGGATGGCCTTAGTTCTCTATTTCCATATTTTTTCCATTTTAAGAACTCTACTATTTTTAGCTACATGAGTTATTATACTTAATAGAAAAGTTTGTTTTCATTCCTTGGTATGGTTTGGATACAACATGTAATTAGAAAGCAAAAACAACAATATATTTCACATGTGGCAATTAAAATATAGTCATATTCTCATTTTATTTTTCCATCCAAACAGAAATAGTAGAATGGGATATGTAAGTGAAGCAATTCATGAACATGGTAATTACTAACTCGTAACATGGTAGAAGAACTGTAACATTTATATCAACAAGTCTTCAAATCTATGAAAAGAAGCATACAAAAGTTGAATCTCATAGCTAATTTGGTCCACATAATAGTTGACTTGCCATAAATGCGGAGAAGAAATGAATGAATTAAAATTGTAAGTCAATTGAATACCACTATTAGGAGACATATTAAACTTGAGTACGAGAAATGATACAAAAATAGTAGAATACTTTAAATGAGAAAAAAATGAAAGCAGAGAACTAATAGAGTTAATTTACTAAAAATATAAGAAAGTTTTTGTTACGGAGGTATGACATTGTTAGGGTAGAATAAATTCTAAAAAAACAAGTTTGGTGTGCTCTTTTGTAATAGTACGAGGGTGTGGATTCATAAAAGTCATACCACTATGAAATGGGGGGATTCATGAAGCTTTCCGACACATCTAAATTCTCAGCCACACATTCTTCGCTAAAATATCCGTGTAAATTCAATTTTTACCGTAGAATCAATCAAACAATTTTATCCACTCATTTTTTTTTATCAAAATAAAAAAATAAACTATTCACCCTTTTTTTAAAAATTAAATATCTCGCAAACCGTAAATCGTTACGCGAAAAAAAAATACCATCGTGACGAGAATTAAATTATTTTTCTATAAACATGCATTGTTATATACTTTCGACGAACTTTTTTTCTTCGATGAACGTTCTTTTATTTTTATTTTATTTTTTTTTCAACCAGAAAAATCATATATGATTTGTAAAAATCATATGTGATTCCTTAAAAACAAATCATATATGATTTTTCTGGGCGAAAATTTAAAAAAGAAAAAAAGTTCGTCGAAAGTATATAACAATGCATATCTATAAAAAAAATGATTTAATTTTCGTCGCGATGGTATTTATTTTTATTTTATCTTTTCTTTTAGCTTGAAGATTTATCGTTTGCAAGATATGTTGTTTTTATATATATATATATAAAAAAAAAAAAAAAAAAAAAAAAGGAAGTGAGAAATAAAAATGGATGGATATAATTGGTTTATTGGTTTTATAACAAATATGAGTTCTATATTGATCCCTCCACGTTATATATAATAAACCAAACGGGCTCTAAGTTTCAATGTAAAAATTGAATTAAAATATTATTTTATTTTCAAAGTAACAAAACACATAAATAATAGTGGGTTCCTCGTGAATTAAACCCCAACCCACCATGTTTGTTAGAAGGATTAAGCTATTTGGAGTTTGGAACTTTTTTTTTTACAAGTTATACCCCCGTTTCATTTTTTTGGATTTTTTATTTATCTTTTTTATGTTAAAAAAATTATAAAACTGAAATTAGGGAAAAAAAAATATTTAGTTTACAAAAGTATTAAATTGCAAAAATACGGAACATAAACTGATAAAAAACATATATTATACTATTAACATAAGTGGATCATAGGGATGAAGAATGTAAAATATACATTCACAAGTGAGACAGAGGCACCAATAACATAACCCTTGTTAAAATTGATCAATCGTATGAAATAGCTTTAATAAAGCCAAACCTGTAATTATCATGTCAAACATGCTCCATTAGGGATATACTATTCGGACCCCCTATAGCCAACCGTACAAATCACGAAGCACACAGTATAACACTGCGACGCACACAACACAAACCCCCGATGCGTGCTACTGTTCAAACCCCCTACTAAGAGGGTCCCAATATAACGCCCTGCTCCATTATTGATACGTACGAATTATTATATAATATACTAAACCCCAAGAGGTTACTGTAGCAAGCACTGCTACAGTACTTGCTACAGTATTTTTTTTTTTTTTTTTTTTTTTTTTTTTTTAGTATTAACGGTCGTTAGTTATTTAACGGCTGTTAACTAACGACTGTTATCTTTAACATTTTTTCAAAAAATGCTTTTAACGCAATTACCATAACCCAAAGCCGTTAAATATTTGCAACCACAAATAAAACTTAACCGACACCGAATAACTACTTAAAAAAATATATAAACTATTTCTCTTTTTTTTTTTACAACCAACGCATAACACCAAACTACTATTTAAAAAACCCGCCGCAACGCGCGGGTTACTAAACTCGTAATATACTAAAGGGTAAGAGGTTACTGTAGCAAGCACTGTGCTTGCTACAATTTTTTTTTTTTTTTTTTTTTTTTTTTTTTTTTTTTTTTTTTTTTTTTAACGGTCGTTAGTTATTTACCGGCTGTTAACTAACGACCGTTATCTTTAACATTTAAAAAAAATTTGTACGCACTTTGTCTTTCATCTTAGTAGTTCATTGCAAATTTAGTCCTCAAATAATTTACATAAATGGTCCTTCATGTTATACATCAATTGCAAAATCAGTCCTAGGTAACTAACTTCATGTTAAGTAGCTAACGGCAACAAAAAAATTCCGCAGCAACGCGCGGGTACCAAACTCGTTATTCTCTATTTCCGCTCCACGCCTTACTTTCACATTAAGTTTTTGCTTTTATATGTACTAATTCACCAAATTTACCACTAGTACAAAGACCAAGGATAAAATGAGAAGAAAACTTAAAATAAGAATGATGAGAAATAATTATAACCACACATTTGAGATGCATCGACTTGATTTAGATGTATCTCTATTCATTTAGATGCATCCCAATTAGAGCCGAAAGTGATTTTGAAGCGAAAACGATGCAAAGTAGTACTAAAACCAAATTTGACCCGCATAGGACGAAAAATGTATAGGATTCGTCTAACTTGATGAAATGCATCTAATATATGTAAATGCATATAATTTTTTGCTAGAAAATATTTTATGGTGCATCTAAAAGACTAGGGATGCATATAATTAAAGTCGATGCATCTCAAATGTGTAGTTATAATTATTTATCATCCTTCTTATTTTAAGTTTTCTTCTCATTTGATCCTTGGTCCTAGTACAAAATACGAATAAAGATGAATAAAATTTGCACAACAAGAAAATAAAATTGTAGCGGCATGTTTTAGTGACAAAAAAAATATCATTAAATCTAACATTTTTTTTGGAAAGGCATTAAATCTAACCTTTTAATTATAATTTTTCTAAAAATGTAGGTAAAAACTCAAAATTTTTAAATTTAATGACACTTTTTATGTATAAAGTTTTAAAAAGCAAAAAAAATGTATTTTTATATTTTTTTAGGTCATTATAAATAGATTTTTACCTACTGAACTTTTATCTACATTTTTAGGTATAGGAGAAGCACACAAAATTTTTACTGCCAATTTTGTTTATACTTTTTTGACACCTTTTCTTGTGACATTTTTTGTAACTTTTGGTTACATTTTTTTAAATGTCACCAAACGATAATAGTTTTGTAGTGTCATCAAGTATGGGTGCTATTTAAATAAATTACTAGAATAAAAATTAAAACTAGATTTTTTTAGCTAATTAATTAATTTAAATTAATGACTAATGTAGACCATTTGATATAAATATGATGAATGGTGGTGATTAAATGATTTGATTTTTAGTAAAAAAGTAATCCATATAACTATGCATCCTCTTTTAAATTTGGAAAAATATTTAAAACAACTCTTCAAATCATCCATATTTGGAAAAATCAATATTCATCCTTAAAAGTTATTAGTATTACTCTCTTATATTTATACCCCTTTTTTAACGGCAACTTTATTAAGAAAAAAAAAACTAGCAAAAAGCTAGAATAAAAACGAAATTACATAATAGCTAAGAAAGAACTTTGAAGCCAACCAATCCAACTAATGTTTCTCTTAGTTCTAGAATTACACCAAACAAAAGATTTGTTGGGAATTATACTAATAGTTACCACTGATCAGCATGGAAATTACCACTGCTAGTACATATAATTACCACTGTTGTAGGATAATTGTTAGAAAACGTGTATTTAGATAAGTATAGAAAAGATCTTGTGTATATTCTATTATTCTATGCTTATACTTATCTTGTAAAGGACTCCTTGTGTCATATAAAAGGAGGTCATAGGTTTAGGTTTATGCACATATCAATTTAGAGAGCTTCAAGGTGTAACCCTAGTGATATTCTAGATCACTCGTATTATTATCATTAATAATATTGGAGCTAATAGTTTGGTTAAACATTCTGTGTTCATTCAACTGTGTTCATTCAACTGTGTTCATTCATATACAACTCACACTCAAACATACAAACAAACCTTCTAAGTATTAATAAGTATATTCCGCATACTTGTTAGTATCATTCAAAGTATCACTATAACACAAGTCGTGTGTTTAGATCCATCAAGTGGTATCAGAGCCAGGTTTCTGATACTTTGAGTTAGAAGATCCGAAGTTTACTCATTCTCACAAGATTCACTAGAGATGGAGAACAGTCAGTCCAACATTGCTGCTAAGCTTCCTAAGCTTAAACTGAATGATTATCTGATGTGGAGGATAATGATTGAACAGTTCTTTTTGGTGCAAGACTATGCACTTTGGGAAATCATTATGTATGAAGATTCTTTCAAGCCAAGTACTTCCACAGAGACTATTGATGGCAAGGAAGTGCTGAAGTTAAATACAGGTCCAGTTACATCTGATGAGAGACTCCAGAAGAAGAATGATCTGAATGCTAGAAGTTTGTTACTTATGACCCTTCCTAGGGATCATATCTTAGCTTTCAGTAAGTACAAAACTGCTAAGACCTTATTTGAAGAGATCTGCAATGTTTTTGGTGGTAATGATTCTACCAATAAGACATAGAAGACCTTGTTGAAACAAACCTATGAAAATTTTTGTTCAACATGTAATGAATCTATTGACAACATCTTCACTAGGCTTCAATAGATTGTAACACAACTCACAGTGTTTGAAATTGAGGTAGAATCAATTTGAAGTTCTTAAGAAGTCTATCTCCTGAGTTTCATACCAATGTTGCAGTTTTAGAAGACAAGCCTGAATTAGAAAATATGAAGCTCAATGATTTGTACAATAACTTTAAAGTTATTGAACAAAGGTTGAAGAAGGCTGGTAAGCTAAGTACAAGTTCAGGGAACTTATCTCTTATCTCATCATCTGTGGTTGATAATTCTGATGATGTCATGGATGCTGCTCACATTGCTGTTTCCACTGGTAGTGCAAGTGTTATCACTGCTAGTTCTAAGAAGCAGATTGCTGGTCTTGGAGATTCTACTTTCTATGCATATCTCTCAAGTCAAGTAAATGGTTCAATTATGACATATGAAGACTTGGATCAAGATGATGAAGATGACATGGAAGAGATGGATATAAAATGGCAAGTTGCATTGCTGAGTTTAAAGACAAAGAAATTTTGGAAAAGAACTGGGAGAAAGATGATATCATTGGTAATGAAACTGCAGGCTTTGACAAGAAGAATGTGGAGTGTTACAACTATCACAAGATGGGACACTTTGCCAGGGAATGCAGGAAGCAAAAGAAGCCAGATAATAGGTATACTTGGTACAAGCAGTATAAGAAGAAGGAGCCTACAGTTGAAGAACCAATAGTTTTATCGGCCATAGATGGTGTAAGCTATGATTGGAGCTATATGCCCGATGAAGAAAAAGCAGCTGAGGAATCTGCAATGATTGCAACCAAACTTGCTCTTATGGCCTTCTCTGATTCTGAGGTACTTTTAAATAATGGTTGTTCTAGATCTTGTTAAGCTTTAAAAGAATATGAAAATCTAAAAGAGCAATATGATGAACAAAGGTTAGAGCTAAATCAAACTAGTTATAATCTAGCTAGTCATAAGAGAGGTCTTGCTGTTTTAGAAGCACAGACAGAACACTATAGATCTAATGAATCTAAGTTTAGTGATGATATTGATGTTTTAAGAAAAGACTTAGATTATAAGATAGCTGTGAATGAGGCTCTTAGAGATGAATTAGAGAAGATTAAAAAGGCCAATGAAAACATACAGATAACTGATGCGTAGGGATTGCACCAGGCTTTAACTCTCGAGGGATCTCGAGAAGCTTGCAACCCCTACCAGGCAGTGTACCTGATCGTTGTAGTATAGTATAGTGACAAGTACCGGGGGATGGATCGTTCAACTTAGGAATAGTGTCGCTAGGATTAAAAAACCTAAAGACTAGGTCTAGAGATGAGGGATGATTCTTTTTTGTATTTTTAGGTTTTTATAAAAGCAAGTAAAAATCTCGGTTTTTTAAGGAGTTAGGCAGAATTAGTTGCTATTCAACTAACTCAATAACTAAAGATGCATTCAAAATAAAATAATAGAAATGAAAATAAACTAAATTAAGATAGTGGTGTGAGCAATATATGGGAGAATTGTGTTTACTTAGATTTCACTACTCCCTAGATATCTTTTACAGGTTAATTACTTGTTACAGTTACGTGGATGACGGATTGTGTTCCTTAATACCATTCATGGGGTGGCGTACTTACTTCCCCAATCCTATAAGCTCCTACTTTACTCCTATGTCGAGCCGGCTAAGAAGCTCCTAACATGGGATCACTAGAATTCGCTCATGCATTAAATACAATCATAAAAACCTAGTACACATCGGTTCATGTTTCTTAAGACGTTCAAGCATGTTACACAATGGAGATCGGCCAGTTTTCTTAAGCCTAACATTGAAATCATTCATCCAATACAACTATAAACAAGCAATCAACCTATAATTAATATCTAGGTTTCATTACATCTAAGCAAACACATGAAAGATCTAGCCTAGCATGTTGAAATCAAGACAAGCATAAGATATATTCAAACAACACATAGACATATTGAATGAATTGAAAGAGGACTTATCTTAATTGAACATGAAAGGTTTCAAGGGGTGAAAACCCTTGAAAATACTGTTACAAACGACCTAGGGTTTATTAGGTTCGACCCTAGTATTCTCCACACAAGTTCCTCTCTAATGAATGAAAAATAGAAAAGTATATATAGATTTTGTGAGGTGACGACGTGAAGAGTAAATTTCTAACGCCGTCATCTCGCCGCCAAATAAATTCTCGGACTGCCTAGATCTGGGTTTGACGCCGTCATGTGTATTCCATTTGCAGGCCGTCACCAAAATTGTTCTTGACGCCCTTCTCTTGACGCCTTCAGGTTTTCTCTGGGTCGTCATGGATTTTGCTCCTGACGCCTTCAAAATTTCCTTCTTGACGCCGTCAGGTACTGTTCACAGCATGGAAAATTAAGTCTTTGCCGTTTTCTTCACTTTTATGCTCCAAAAACGTCCAAAATGCTTTCTTTTCCAGAATTCACTCCCAAAGTACCTAAAATCACAAAAGGAACGATTTGGGGCAATATTTGATCAAATAAATTCAATTCCGGGCTTAAATGACCCCCTAAAAATGGTTCATTTTTCGCCTCATCATATACCCTTACACTTGAGATTTGCTTGTCCTCAAGCAAATGCGCTTTTATTCTAGTCAAAATATAAGTTAGGGGTCATTTAACACTAATATAAAAGTAATTACAATAAATAATTGTTCCACTAATGACCAAAGACAAGCACGGAGGTCATATACCAGCACCTCTCAAATAGTGTTTAGATACTCACATCTCTCGGGTGTAATAAAGTAATATCACAATATGGAAATGGAAAACATCTCTCACTACCTGTCATAGCAAAATAGATTACCATAGACTTGGGAAAGGATCAAACCTCCACCACATGGCGTACGCACCTAGGATAAACTATCAAAAAGGTCTTTTAAAGGGTTGTAGCGTTAGGTGTAGGGATATGGAATACACGGTTTTGTTGGATATATGCAGTCTTTACTGGTGGCGAGTTAATAATCTTGGTCAATAACATGTACACTGTGGCGTTGCTAAGCCAAGACTAGACTCGACTTAAGCTAATAAATGAAAAATAACAAAAACATAAAATAAACATAGAATGAAACGGGATGGTAGTCCGTATGTTTTTCTCTTTTCTTTTTCTATTTTTTTTTCTTTTTCTTGATTTTTTTGATTTTTTTTTTCTTTTATTTTTTTTATTTTTTGGCATACACTCTTACCCTACCATCCAAAATAATACATCATAGGGAATGAAGATAATCAAAACACTTGGAGTACTTTTAAGATTAACGCACATATGAGGGTAATAATATGATGTCCTTCCCCATTACTCCATAACATTAGTACTTTACCCATGAGTCCCAATCGTCCCAAAACAATATGTACAAGGATATGACTCGACTTAGTAACCATGTAATCAATTAGATAATTAACTTAGGGTTTAAACAAATAACAATAATGCACTAAAGATGAGTGCATACACGGAAGGCTAAGGCGATTTGGTTGCACATTTGGGGTGGATTGTAAACAAATTCTTCCTTTAAGTAAAATGCTTAAAGTTAGAAACAAAAAGATAGGCTCGGAGGGGTGTACTAGGGGTTTCGTGTACTAAAAATGAGTACAACGCTAAGGCTGTGGGAAAATTAGTTGACTTAACTAGCCAAGTAATATGACATAAATAGTCAAGTAATTATGATACGGGTTTAACACAAGGGTGATCCTAATGCCTCTTATCATGTAGTAAATCCTACTACACGAATGTAGTCTCACTAGCGGTCTCGGGATGCATCACTAACGCAAGTTCTAGAATCTAAATGCTACCGGTACACTCATAAGCACTAATAGTGTTAGGAATACAAATATTCCTATAAAAGTCTCGGTCACCTGATTATTGTAATAACATTAAGTTAGCTCGTAGTTAGTTTATATATTAGTTAGTTAGTATTAGTTTAAGTAACACCGTGGAAGAAGGACGGGTCTTTACCCACTGTATATCTGATCCACAGCCCGGGTGTGGGCGTTCTGTAGGTAACTATAAATACCCCTCTCTACATGTGGAGAGGGTTGGTGCTTCTCTCATTCTCAATCTAATCTTACATTTTTCTCTCATCTCTCTCTCTCTCTAGGAACACCCAACTCACTTTCTCTCTCTAAAATCTCTTCTTCTTTATTCTTGAATCAGTCTGACCACAAGTAACCATACTAGTTAATATTATGTTTATCCTTCAATTGGTATCAAGAGCCAAGGTTTCATCTTAGGGCCTTGGAAATTCGGTTTACTTGTATCTTAGCTTGGGTTCGTGGCTTATTTTGTGGGTCGAATTGTCCTGTTTGATCTTGTTTGTGGATTGCCTAATGCTTGGTTCTTTAGCTCGTGGGTTATCCTATTGAAATTCAAGTTAGGGTAGTTTTTTTGTGTCAAAAGTGACTGGTCATACCTTATTTCTTGATTGCGGTTTGGGTATTTTGTCCATAAAGTGAGTAATAACAAAAAAAAAGTGACAGTGACTATTTTGGCTGCATATATGTTGCGTTTATCTCAACTGTATTTTATCCAATTCTTGTTGCAATTGTGACTATTTTGGCAGCATATATGTAGCGTTTATCTCTGCTGTATTTTATCCAATTGTTGTTGCGATTATTTTTTTAAGTAATTGCGATTTGCTCACACTCTCCAAACTTGCGATTAAGTCCTTAGCAGATTATAGTGGTTAACTCTATAGTGTTTAGCGGCTCTTCCTAGCGTTTACTTTTGTAGCGGTTAATCGTTTAAAGTTTGCAATTACCTGTTGCCATTTGTAGCGATTAATTTGGGAAACATAATCAACAACAATTACAACAAGCTACCCTTATTCATTCATCATTGAACATAAGGTTTAACTTGATCAAAGAACATCAACTGTCACCGTCACCGTCACTTCATCAACTCCCATCTACCACTAACAAAATCAAGAATCGATAGAAAGCAAAATTGTGAGATCTCAGTCTTCTCTTCTTCGTGTGGTTCAAGAAATGCAAAGACCTCAAAAGATTTAAACACGAAAGAGTAATACATCACTGATCGGTCTGGAAGTTTTCTCTTCTCTTTTAATGTTCGAAGTTAATAAGCAAGATTAACACAACTTTGTCTCATCTTCCTTAATCCTTCGGTCTAGAGTTATTAAACAAGAAACGAAAACTTCAAATATTAATTCAAGATCTCAGTTTAATCTCTTTGAGCAAACAAAGTTTAGTTTTTGATCTAAACCACAAAGTTTAATTTTTGACTGATGCGTTTGGAGAGGATAACCAGAGATGGTAGGCGGATGGTTTAAAGTGAGATATTAGGGTGTGAAGGTTATTATAACCAACCGGGTATTAAGTTGAGTGGATTGGGTCTACTGGTTTTCCTTTTCCTTTTCTTTAGGCCGAGTTATTGGACTGAATTTGTTTTGGGCCGTGTAGTATCTATACGATTGGGCTTGGCTTAACTGATTTTGCTAACATGTGTCGAGTGGTGGGCTTCATATTATATTCTTGGGATTCAGTTTTCTTCGTTGTGCTTGTTATTTGTCTTGTGAGCTGATAAATCCACAAGAGACGAATTTTTGTTTTTTGTTTTTATTTCATATTGGTCGTGGTCATTTATCTAACATGTAACGAATTTGTGATTTACAACAAGGGACAAAGTGTGATCTACAAAAGTTATTAGTGCATATTTTTTTTTGGTCCGAAATTGTTTGGATATTGTTATTGACTGCGGTTTTGATTGAGCTTCAAGAATCCGAGTGTGTGAATTGTTTTGGGTTGTGATATTTTAGGCTCATTCGATATATCTACAGAGTTTTCTTCAGATTTCTACACACGTACGTTGTCTAAAATTCACTGTGACTTGTCTACTTCACCACTCAAACTCACTTCAACCAAACCTAATCAATTCTTCAGGGTTTCAAGGTTTCTTTTGTTGATATCAAGTATCAGTTCAAGGTTTTTTCTTGATTTTGTAAAATCCCGCGAAAGAATCTATTTCTCGGTTTAAATCATAGAATTGTAAAATCCTGTGAACGATCACACAATGTCAAAATCTCCCAACCTTGTACAACAAATAAAGGTGTTTGATTCTAATATTGCTAATATGGAATCTTTGTGCTCTAATTCGCAAGGGAGAGAGTTGCTTCAGCCACAACAAGTGCTTCACAATGCAAATGAAAGCTACATAGAATGTTTTCGACAACTTCATTCACATCTCTCGGTACTTTTAGAGGGAACTGGATTCAAGATGGGATTCGAACGTGCATTTGTAACACTCTTTGGTCAAGATGTTCAGACTTTCACATGCACAATGATTCTTAACTTAGATAAACTACAACAACAACTTGACCAAGGAGAATTTTCCAAAATGGGATTCATGGCTGCCCTTTGTGTGATCAACAAACAACTCCAAGTGTTCTTTGATTCAGAATTCACTCTGGAGTATGACCATTATAGTGAGATGACGAAAAAGTGCTTTGCTGATCACACGGAAATTGAAGTTGACACGTTCAGAGACACTCTCCTCCAAGTCATGGGTAATGTGAAGAGGTTCATTGAGGAAAGAGCACAGCACAAACTTATGAATGACGAAATGGTGAAGGCATCTCGGGTGCAATCATATGATGGTATTGGTAATTTGGGTAAAGCATCGGATGTTGGATCTGTTGTCACGATATGCAAAGGATCAGAGACTGATACGCTTGACACCTCCTGCAGTTCATTGACTCTTGTTACTCATGACATGGATGCAGACTTCATATCAGTAAAAGAACAAGTATCATGTGCTGAGGTACCCCTAACTAATCAATGTAATGTGCTTCTCAATGATCGACATCATACCGATCAAATTAAACCCACTTATGACACATACTTGTTGGAAAAGATTTATAGCAATATCCTTTTTTATTCAACAAATATGAATCATAAAGGGGAGAAAGTGATCAGTATGCTGAACATGCTGATGAGTCAAGTTCTTTGTTTACGGCTGAGATGGTTAAATCAAATGACATGGTTGATAAAGAAGTTTTTAATAAACTTTCAAACAGATTTTTACAACTTGAAAAACATTGCATTTCACTTGAAATCGCAATGCAGCAACAGAAAGAAAGTTTTCAAACTAACCAACCATGTAAAAATCCGGAACTTCCTGATTTCCGTGAATTCTTTATGATTAATGATTTAAAAGCCCAGCTAGAAGCCAAAAACTTGACAATCACCAACTTGAAGAAACATATCTCTGCTATGAATGTGAAATGTAGTTTAGTCGAATCTAACATGGACATTGATGCAACCAAGTCTAGAATTTGTGAACTGTCAACCTATGTAGCTGAATTACGTAAGGAAAATGAGGCTTTGAATGTTCAGTGTAAAGACCTATGTGACTCAATCAAAGTAACAAAAACTAAGACTGTAGAGCAGACAACTTCTTTGATTGCTAAAATTGATGAACTCAAAGCTCAACTTCAGGAAAAGGGTTTTGCAATTGTGGCATTAAGAAATGATTTAAGAAAATTAACAAGAAACAGTGTGAACACTAAGTTTGAAAAACCATCAATCTTGGGAAAACCACTTTCACAACCTCTTAGGAAACAAAGTGTTGTTAGGCAACCGACTGCGTTTAGATCTGAACGACCAAAATTTTCAAAATTGCGGTTTGCCTCCCAAGTTGATGCGAAACAAGTTTTGATAAAACCAGTCACTTCACATAATCTGCCTAAGAAAAATGCCTCTGGGTCTGTTAAAGGTCAACAAGTAGCTTCACCTACGCCTGACTCTTCTGGGATAAGTTCGAAAACTGTGTCAATACCGAGCATTAAAACTCAAATCTCTTATGATATAAATGACTTGTACAAGAACTATAATCTTGAAAAGGCTAGGAAAGGGGCTCTACTTCAAAAGGATGGAATCTTAGGTTCACGACCTCATAGGATGCCTTCTAGCATATTGCAGAACTCGGCCAGTTGCAGCAAACCAAAATCTGTGAGCACTCAACAAACATATATGAATTGTCTAGTGTCCAAGAGTAGTTGCACATTGATTAAAGCGATTCCCGTTGCAAATCACTCTAAGAAACCTAGACCTTGTTCGGAATCCAAAAACCTTGTTTGTTCAACTTGTCTGAAATGTGTTGTTAAGGCAAATCATGATAAGTGTGCTACAAAATTCCTGAAGGATGTGAATACTTGTAATAAGGTCCTACCATCTAAGACTAGAAACTATAACAAGCCCGTAGAATCAAAGAGTTATACTCAGAAACCTGGCAGGCAAATTGATTTAGGACAAAGGTTTTCTCTAAACAAGACTCCCACTTTACATGAGAAACCAAACACTCCCAGAACTTGCCTTAGGTGGATACCGACGGGTAGAATTTTTAAGATTGCTGGTCTTAGATGGATACCTATGAGAAAGATGTTCACTGATTGCAAAGCCAAGGTTGACAGTAGAACCCCAAATGGTATATATGCTGATATCACTAACCCATATAAATGCAAACAAACTCCCAATGTCAGTGCAGGTAGTCTCTACTTAAGTGCAGGTACATCGCTCAATACGATTAAGGAAAGACTCAGAGTTTTGTTGCCGAAAAGAGTGATATCTCATCAATCAGGGGTTAAAGAAGCTCAACTTTGATGCTTATGATATATGACGTCTGAATACTTCAGTTCAGGCCTCGTTCTTCAATGGCTATGACGTCTGTTCACATCAGTTCAGGCCTCGTTCTTCAATGACTATGACGTTTGGACACTTCAGTTCAAGCCTCGGTCTGCAATGTTATCATTATGGTGTCTGCTGACAACACTTCAGGCCCCGTTCATCAAAGAAAAGAAAGGTGTACGATTCAGTGTGCCTTATCTTCAGAAGAAGAGAAATCTTCTTATTCTTGATCATTCTCAACAACATGCTTCATGCTTTCTCCATGTTCGTTCAGTAATCAAATGGATCTACTTATCTTGGCTCGAATTTGTATTCACTTGCTAATTCAAAAATGGCAAACTTCGTATGCAATTTTTGAGGGGGAGAAGGGTGAATAAACTACATGATTGAGTGTATTCTTATTCACATGCTCAATCAAAAATGGCAACCTCGTATGCCATTTTTGAGGGGGAGAAGTGTGAATAAAATACATGATTGATTGTATTCTTATTCACTTGCTCAATCAAAAATGGCAAACCACGCTTGCAATTTTTGAGGGGGAGAAGTGTGAATATACCACATGTTGATTGATGCTTGAAGAATGGTCATACGACTCTCCTTCAACACCTAATGTTCTATGTACTAAGGATGACTGGGATTATGTTTGATGAATACTTCCAAGCTTCAACGAATGTTGATCATGTAGTTCCTGAAGCTGTTGCTCCGGTTCCTGCTGTCTCAACTGGTTCACCTTCCTCAATCTCCATTGATCAAGATGCACCATTTAGAAGTATTACTCAGACTACTCAACTAACCCAATCTCCAGTTATTCCTCAAGGTGTTGATGATGACTATCATGATTGTGAAGTTGCACACATGAATAATGATCCGTCTCTTTGTTCTATTTCATCATGGATTGTTGTTCCTCCAAATGTGCACTTTGGAAATCAACCCGAAGAACATTACGGAAAATGTCGACTAAAATGTCAAAACGGCTAACAATTTGGACATGAAATGTCAAGTGATCACGGAGTTTATTTGGCATCCCTTAATTGAGACTGAAGAGTTTTTTACGAAGGCGTCTACTTATTTCATCATCGAAACTTCATGTATCGATTGATGACTTGCGTGAACTCTTAAAGTTTATGATTGGGACTTGGATTATCTAGTTATACCCGATGGAAGGAGTTACATTGTAGTACTCACAGGTTATGGCTATCACTTCAAGGAGTTACATTGTAGTGCTCAGTGTCACACGCAAATGCGAATGTGGATAGTCTCAAGAGGTGTTGTACTTATTCTTCTACATCATACTTTAATCAACAACAGTGCAAGCTTAAGTTACGAATTTGGGGAATTCTTCTTCAGTTTCAACTTTGGTATATCGGGTTTACTTCATCAGTGGTCACTTCAAATAGCCTACATAAGGGTTGGTAAAGATAGTCAGAGAGAGTTTTTGTAGCAGTTGATTCTCACCAGATCCAGTTAAACAAATTTTGTTCTTCTCACAAGATTTCAAGTAGATGTGCCTATAATGTTTTGCTGATTCTAAGGTATCAAAACCAGCAAGGGGGAAGGAGACATACATCTGAATACATAATGAGTACACGTGATGAACTTAATACTTCTTATTAATTGAAGTTATCCCGGGAAGACAAATGTCATAACCGCAGAGAATATCAGTGTATTAACTTGTGGCGTTTGGTGTATCATTCCAACTACGTGGGGGAAGTGGTCTTCTGATACTTGTGGTATGTATTACTTCAGCTTTCAATAGGTAGAATTATGAGAAGAACAGTCGGTGCGTGAGATGATATTGCTTATCGACATCTTCATTCGTGCTGATATGATTTATGGCAAAGTGCTTCTGGTTAATGCTTCATGTACACAATGGTATGATGATTCCGATGAGATCGCAACCATCAGGGGAGAGATTTGTGTACATCAAGGACGCGCAACAGGTTCACGTGATCGGACTTAATCATATATTCCGGAGGTGATATCCGTAGAGATGATCCATGCTTAAACCTGTTACTTTGGTGTCATCGTTTCTTCTTGTGTTGGATACATGCGTACAATATGGATTGAGTTGGTATGTGTAAGATAACTGGAAAGCATTTGGTGAAATGAAGATGTTGATATCTTATTCCCCCGAATAGACAACTGCTCCAAACCATGAAGTAATGTGTACATCGGGGACGTACAACAGGGTCATGTGATCGGGCCTCATCATACATTCCGGGATTGATTACCGCAGAGATGATCCGTGGTTCACCTTGTTACTTCGGTGTTTTTCGTTTTCTTCGGGGTTTTCGAGCTTCATACAATGAGACTTTTTGCATCACTTCAACTACTTGGGGGAAGTGGTCTCATGCAGATGATTGTCGGTTTGGGGGGAAGCTACCAAAGGTTAGCATCGAGAAGGCTCTACACTCAGACGATTATTCATGAGCCTCGAATGGTTTGGTGGTGAATGTTTAAGAGATGTTGACTACACGTTTCTACAACAAGCCGAACAAAATCCTCATTTCGGTATTCATGTCAACATCTTCTTAAACTTAATAGTATCCTTTTTACATATATTATACCTAAATGTATATAGATATATAAAACCAACAAAAACCCATAAAAATCAGAAAATTAGAAAATACCAAAAATAGTTTTTTTAAGGCATGTCTTCTGGCATCGATAACATTTACGGTCCTAGAAATGTCATTCAATAATGACACGGGTCTTTAAATGAAGTTCGAACAGAAGTTCAAAAGGTTTTTCAAAACATGCCTAATTGGCTTGCAGTCATTTCATGCTGTAAGCCGGACTTAAAATAATGTCTTGTAGTCATTTCAGGCTGCAACCCGCGCTTCAAAAAAAAATATATGGGTTGCTATTACTTCAAATAGCAACCCGTTTTTTCAAAATGGGGAAAACACGTCGCCATAAAGACGGTTGTTCCTTTTACCGGGTGTAGTTCATCCGGGCATGGATTACTTTACATCCATGCACCCTCGATCTAATGTACGCTTCAGTGCATTATTTCTTGATAAAGTAGAGAAATCTTCTTTTTATCGCCAAATACTTTCCCTTCTATGATTTTTCCGGAAAGTGTTTGTGCAAAACTTGGTGGTACCATGAAATTTTGAATGAAAATCAAATTGAACTCCAAAGTTTGATAAAATTTTCACTCAATCAATGACGTTAATAGTTTATGAAAATATTTATGCTTTAACATCCGTCATTGATTGAGGGGGAGAGTGATTTCTCAAAATTTTATGTATCAATAAAACTCCCCACACTTTGTACAAAACAAAAGCTACAATACGATTTGTGATAGTTATGTGTCAGAATGAGTAAATTTTCAAAGAGTTTTTCGTTAAAACTTCAAATTTTTGTTCAAACTCTTCAAATCTGACACATAACGACCTCCCTCATAGATTAAGGGGGAGCAGAAAAGGTTCCTTTTTATCAGAAAATATTAAAATTGACCGCATTTCTCTCCCAAAAGCTTTCTAACTTATTTAAATCAATTGAGATAAAAAATCTCGAAAGATTTGAAATTTTTGATCGGGGGAGAGAATGTGATTTAAATATGAAATCTGATAATCAAATGTGATCTTTAAGACTCAATAAAAGGCTCCCGCATATGTGCTAAACACTTTCGAATATCGATGCACATATTGAGGGGGAGCAAAAGGCGTTTGTGGAAGTTATACCAAAGACCGACCATTTATCTTTATGCATGTAGTTATAAGGTTGGTTAAGGTTAGGTATGAGTTCCCATGATCCACCAGAACCGGAAGGATCTTCCCAGGGACAATCCATAGATAGATTAGAAGTCCTTAGGAATGATTATGAAAAAGGAGTAAAGTGAGAAAGGGAAGAGTGCGGACTGAGATAGAGCTAGGACTGGAACAAACCCAACAAGGTTCTAGTGGTGAAGTCTCGGTAAGCACTGAAGGGGTTGAAGAATGAAAAAGAAATGAAATGAGAAAGGGTGAAAAGAAATAGCCCTCCAAATACTCAACCTTAGGGCAGAAACCGGGTTCAATTCATAATCTACTGGCGGTTACTAAGGTAACACCGGTATTGAAGACAAGACGTCATGGACCCAGTGACGCACTGCACTAAAATTCCCAACCACTCAAGTTCTCTTAAAAGAGCTTGTTTCATTCTCACGGAGAACCCTGTGCCATGTATCGACCGCTCATTGCGAGCTATGTTGATACCTAAAACAGGAGACGCCTCCCCAGTCTCCAGGAGCGGATCAAAACGCACTATTGAGTCTAGAGCCATGAGATCATCCATAAATCTCGATAGGACACATTCCAAATATGCTTATTGTTTCACACAATGTAGAGAATAAGATAAAATGTTTAGAGTCCTACGCATTATCCTTGTGGTATTGCCAGAACATCCGAGTGATATGAAAATATTCACAATGAAGATGGAAATCCTTCTAGAGCGAACATCACTCAAGCTCTTGGTAGGTGACACGTGAGATCCATCTTGGATCAATGATCAAGTGACAACTGGAAAGCAATGATGGTGCGATTCAAAATTGAATCAAACTTGTTCCAGGATATGGATTGACGGATACTTTTGCTAAAACCTCTCAATGTGCTCACCAACTAATCTTTCGAGCACATTGATTGTGTACAATATCTTTCAAACAAAAGTATTTTTGATGGAAATGTGATTCTAAATACAAAACTCTCGTTGTGTCTCAAAAATGTTTATCATAGCACACACGAGTGATTTCTATAAATCTATTTCTCATCAATCCGTGAATATTCATTCACCGATTCACTCTATCGTGCTGTCTGCTTTGAGACGTTCCGGTATGAGAACATGCTAAGTATGAAGATTCCAAAGTGGATTCTTTGGAAAATTCATTACTACAAGCTGGAAATTCCTGTCACAGAGAGTCTTCTTTAAAAGAGACTCTACCTGATCACAGGTCGGTTTTCACAAAACCGGAGGGTAGTCTGTCCTCACAGAACGAATGACAAAGCCATATTCGTTTTCTATCTTTATTGCTAACTGTTTTATTTCAGGGACACATATAAAGATGGCGTTGATGGCCCCCATTTCCAGCTGAATCGGGTCAATCCATACCTCATGCTCACACATCCTCCACACTATCAATGAAGATAAGAGACTTGCTACAACAAATGTTGAGAGACTACCAACAACGTTTCCGCAACTCTGATGAAAAAGTCTCCTGATCCACAACTCTAATGCAAAGTCTCCTGATCCAGAAGGGTGTGAGCATGATGGTCCTAAAGTCACTACATCACATGAAGGCGATACTGCTATGGATGAGCTTGGAGATTTACTATGGCTGATGATCTCAAAGAAGCTCAAGGATCACACATCACAAAGGAATCCAAATCACAAGTTCGTTGCTTGAAGTACAAAGTGTGAAGTAAAGTGAAGAATCAGATCCTACGAGCTACAGAGACGAAAGAATGCTTAAAGACCAAAGAGCTTAATGTCAAAGGTGACCTCACTTAGGGGGAGATTGTTAGGAATACAAATATTCCTATAAAAGTCTCGGTCACCTGATTATTGTAATAGCATTAAGTTAGCTCGTAGTTAGTTTATATATTAATTAGTTAGTATTAGTTTAAGTAACACCGTGGAAGAAGGACGGGTCTTTACCCACTGTATACCTGATCCACAGCCCGGGTGTGGGCGTTTTGTAGGTAACTATAAATACCCCTCTCCACATGTGGAGAGGGTTGGTGCTTCTATCATTCTCAATCTAATCTTACATTTTTCTCTCATCTCTCTCTCTCTCTCCAGGAACACCCAACTCACTTTCTCTCTCTAAAATCTCTTCTTCTTTATTCTTGAATCAATCTAACCACAAGTAACCATACTAGTTAATATAATGTTTATCCTTCAAATAGTAAATGCTTTTCCTATCAAATCTAAAGGCGAACCTCACATATTTGGGTGGAAAATTTTTTTGAATGGTACGGTTATGTGCTAGTCATAGAATCTCCTATCCATGAGACGCTTGCTATGGCTAAAGTTTCACTCCTAAATGTTGTAAAAAATTTTAAATTTGGCACTAAAATTACACTAACAAGTATTTCTCATATTTTTATTACACATCTACCATCAAACAAACAAACACAAGCGAAAGTGTATCTGTAAGGTATCATCATTTTACCCTCCCGTTACACTTAGGATGAACACTGTCCCTAATGTTCAAGTAAAAAATGTAAAATTGAAATAAGTAAAACGAATGAAATCAAATACTCCCCTGATTCACTCAGTATGGAAAATAAGGTGGCCAGGTTAGATCTTCCTCCAAGAAAATGAACAATCAAAGATTCCCTTCCAGAATATAAATCATCTTCTTGTCATACATAACCTGTAAAAACCTGAGAAAATAGACAAGGCAACCTCGCGTAAAATCGGCGGCAATCTATATATGCTAACAAAACCTAAAAAACAAAATAAGATATAATGCTTGTGGAATGATGTTTGCAGATTTCCTGGAGATTATAAAACTAAAGATTCAACAAAAACTTTAAGACTCTGTTAGAAAAACAAAACTGGTAAAATATCCAGAATTTTACACGTGACGCCGTCAGGAATTTCTTCCTGACGCCGTCAGAAGTGACCTGCAGAAATTCTTATGTTAAGTTTCCGGAAAATTTCTGGAAAAACTTGGTCCTACTTCCTGAAAAATCCTGCAAAACATCATTATGACTCGATACAAGCATTTGACTCTAACAAATACGAATATACATGTTCACTTAATATTGTGGAGAATCATGATCGAGTTTGTTTCTTTAAAAACATATTTGGGGTTTCCCCTTACACATATCTTTTGCGAAATACCTTTGGATGAAGTTAAGACTAAGCCAAACAACATAGTAAAGTATTTTCATCATTTTAGTTTGAAACATGATCTACCAACAATAAAAATAAAGCATGCATACGGAAGCAAATAACAATCAAACAAAAATGAAAATCACACAAAACATGGGTTGCCTCCCAAGAAGCGTTTTTCTTTATTTATGAGTCTCGTAGCTAGACTCAAGGTCATGGGTTACTACGTGACTTCATCGTTGGTTTCACTTTCTAGGTCATCTCCTACACCAGTTTTGTATTCCGGACCTAGTTGCAAACATTCTTTGTAGAAACCAAGCATCCTATTCATTACATACTCTACTCCTCTACGTCTATCCTCATCATTCCTATAGTAAGCTGCTTGTTTGTGTTCCTTTTCTATGTTTGACAGGAGGCGGTACTGCTCAATCTTATAGGGCATTTGGTAGGCAATCTCATCATTCTTCTCCTTGACCCTAACTATCCCTAAAGTCGGATCATAACTCATCTTAGTGGCTTCAACAAATGGTTTTCCGAACACTACTTGGCTTAGGCAAGCATCTATCACCGGACGAGTATCTTCTACTATCATAAAATCGATCTCATAAGTGAAATTTCCGATAATCACATGCAATCCTTTCACTCTTCTTACAAAATTACTTATCAAATTCTTATTGGGCATCATCCTATAATCAAGTTGTTTCTTCATCACCCAATTATAATAAGTCCTAGTCATGACGTTTATAGGAGATCTAGGATCGATATAAGCTTTCCATATATGCATATGCTCGATGTTGCATGGTATGTTGATGTTAGAGGGGTCTCCCATTTTGATAAGGGGTGTGCCAAGGATATATGGTGTCTCGGGGCCATCGAATAAATCCTTATGATATTCCCGTTCTTCCTTAGTGGGCAACTTATCAAAGTACTCTTCTACAGTCTCTACTTCCTCAAACTCTTCTCCCTTATTAACCTCAACTTCCCAAATTTCATCCCTAGTCTCGGTTTCTACTCCAACTTCATCTTTGTTACTTTCTTCTATATCCTTATCTATTGGTTTAATAGTGACAACACTGACAAAGTGGACGTGTTTGGAAGACGAGGGGTCCTTAGTTTGGATTCCGTTATTGGCTTCCCTAGTGTCCTTCCTAGGTGTAGTTAACGCTTGGTTGTTGAGGGCTTTCAACAAGTTGTCAATCTTATTGGTCATCTCCTTTTGTTGTTGGTTGAATTCGGTTTTAAACCTAGCTATGCGAGCCTCTTGAGATGCCATAAACTTGGACATCAATCCTTCAAGATTGTTGGTACTACCATAGTTGTTAGAAGGGTTGTTGTTGAAAGTACGGTTGGAGGGTGGACCGTTTGGTTGGTACCGATTAGGCGGATTATAAGAATTGGCTTGGTTTTGTTTCCACCTAAGGTTTGGGTGATTTTTCCAAGAAGGATTGTAGGAATCACCATACGGGTTTAGCTCGGATTTGAAAGTGTACCACTTATCTCCCGCTTCGTCGGTACGCGAGGATGCGTAGTCCGCAAAAGCTGTTCCGGGGAGTTCCACACAATCACGAGTGTCATGGGGACCACTACATAATTCGCATGAAGAAGTGATTTTGTTCACTTGACTTGAAGGCTTAGGAGCTTCGTAAGATTTCATGAGAAACTTGACTTGGTCCTCAAGTTCCATGATCCTATGGTCGGAAGTGCTAGAATTATTCGAAGGCAAAGATATTGCCTTGACCATTTTGTTCAAATCACGGGGATCATTCCAACTTTCGTTGTCATAGAGAGCAAGATCTTCTATGAGTTCCCATGATTGTTCCGCACTTAGATCACGTAGCTTACCATCGGCCGATTGGTCAATGGCTCGCCTTGTGGAGAGATCGATATGGTCATAGAAGATTTGGACTTGGAGCCAAAGATCTATGCCATGATGAGGGACTTTTTGGAGTAAATCCTTGAATCGAGTCCATGCTTCATATAGAGTTTCACCTTGACGTTGTTGGGACATCAAGATATCATTTCTAAGCTTGGTAGTTCTCCCCGGTGGGAAAAATTGAGCAAGGAAACGAGTGGTGAGATCATCTCATGAGGTGATGGATCCCGCGGGTAAACGCTCAAGCCATTGACTAGCTTGATCACGTAGAGAGAATTGGAATAGGCGTAATCGGGTTGACTCTCTAGTTGTAGCATCAAGGTCTATAGAATCTACAATTTTAAGGAAGTCCTTGAGATGTTGATTTGGATCTTCGGAACAAAGTCTATGGAATGCACATCCGCTTTGCACCAACCGGATGATGTCGGATCGCAAGGGAGACACATTGGCTCCTTGGGTGAGCTCAATGGTGTTTCGATAGCCTTGGTAGCTAGGTCGGGAGTACTCTCCTAGGGTTCGGGGCCTAAGAGGTTGGTTAGCTAGTGGTGGGTTTTGCGGGTGGTCTTGTTGTGGTGGGATGATGGGTTCAAAGATGTTACCATCGTCCATGATGTTGGATGGTAAAGAGTTACGAACAAAAACACGAAAAAATAAGATATACTAAAGAAAACCTAAAAATAAAAATAAAATCTTACTAGATAGGAATCTAGCAAGTAGACCTAATAAAAAGAAATCCTAACCTAGACAATAACTATTCCCCGGGCTGCGGCGCCAAAAACTTGATAGCGCCACACTCTTTTGCGAAAGTTTAGGAATAAATGTAAAGAAAGACAATCACCAACAACGGCGCCAAAAACTTGATGCGTAGGGATTGCACCAGGCTTTACCTCTCGAGGGATCTCAAGAAGCTTGCAACCCCCCACCAGGCAGTGTACCTGATCGTTGTAGTATAGTATAGTGACAAGTACCAGGGGATGGATCGTTCAGCTTAGGAATAGTGTCGCTAGGATTAGAAAACCTAAAGACTAGGTCTAAAGATGAGGGATGATTCTTTTTTGTATTTTTAGGTTTTTATAAAAGCAAGCAAAAATCTCGGTTTTTGAAGGAGTTGGGCGGAATTAGTTGCTATTCAACTAACCCAATAACTAAAGATGCAATCAAAATAAAATACTAGAAATGAAAATAAACTAAATTAAGATAGTGGTGTGAGCAATATATGGGAGAATTGTGTTTACTTAGATTTCACTACTCCCTAGATATCTTTTACAGGTTAATTACTTGTTACAGTTGCGTGGATGACGGATTGTATTCCTTAATACCATTCATGGGGTGGCGTACTTACTTCCCCAATCCTATAAGCTCCTACTTCACTCCTATGTCGAGCCGGCTAAGAAGCTCCTAACATGGGATCACTAGAATTCGCTCATGCATTAAATACAATCATAAAAACCTAGTACACATTGGTTCATGTTTTTTAAGACGTTCAAGCATGTTACACAATGGAGATCTGCCAGTTTTCTTAAGCCTAACATTGAAATCATTCATCCAATACAACTATAGACAAGCAATCAACCTATAATTAACATATAGGTTTCATTACATCTAAGCAAACACATGAAAGATCTAGCCTAGCATGTTGAAATCAAGACAAGCATAAGATATATTCAAACAACACATAGACATATTGAATGAATTGAAAGAGGACTTATCTTAATTGAACATGAAAGGTTTCAAGGGGTGAAAACCCTTGAAAATACTGTTACAAACGACCTAGGGTTTATTAGGTTCGACCCTAGTATTCTCCACACAAGTTCCTCTCTAATGAATGAAAAATAGAAAAGTATATATAGATTTTGTGAGGTGACGGCGTGAAGAGTAAATTTCTGAAGCCGTCATCTCGCCGCCAAATAAATTCTTGGACTGCCTAGATATGGGTTTGACGCCGTCATGTGTATTACATTTGCAGGCCGTCACCAAAATTGTTCTTGACGCCCTTCTCTTGACGCCTTCAGGTTTTCTCTGGGTCGTCATGGATTTTGCTCCTGACGCCTTCAAAATTTCCTTCTTGACGCCGTCAGGTACTGTTCACAGCATGGAAAATTAAGTCTTTGCCATTTTCTTCACTTTTATGCTCCAAAAATGTCCAAAATGCTTTCTTTTCTAGAATTCACTCCCAAAGTACCTAAAATCACAAAAGGAACAATTTAGGGCAATATTTGATCAAATAAATTCAATTCCGGGCTTAAATGACCCTCTAAAAATGGTTCATTTTTCGCCTCATCAATAACTTGTAATACATTAGATCATCAATCTAAGTGCATTGAAAAAATTTGGGAGGCACATGTTGTTAGTAAAGTCAAATCAGGTGTAGGATACAAATCTGTCCCACCACCCCTAAGAGGTGTTCCATCACCTCCTGGTATTGACTTAGCACATACAGGGTTAGAAGAGTTTCAGAAACCAACCATGACCTATGGCCCTAAATTTGTCAAAGAAGTTATTAATGAAAAGGTTAAGGTTGAGGCTGATGCATTTGAAAGTGCTAGTGATTCATCTCTTAAGGATGAATGTGTGAGAGTTGAGACTAAAACAGTTGTTCCTGAAATAGTTAAAGTGGAAGTTAAAAAATGTATTCCTGAAGTTGTTACGATTGAAAAAGAAAAGCCTAGGAAACAAGCTAACCATACTAGGCCCACAACTAAATATGCTGAGATGTATAGAAGTAAGTCATCAACTCCTAGGGGCAACAAGAGGAGTTGGAATCATGTGAAATCTCAAAAATTTGGTAGTGATTTTGAGTTTAACAACAAACCATGTCACATCTGTGGTAGTTTTGAACACCTTTATGCTTACTGTAACTATCACAAGGGAAGAAGGAAAGTTTTTGCGAATACCAGGGTGAATGAAAATAGTGTTCAGAAAAATACTCAGCCAAATCCACTAAGTAAAATGATTCCTAGGGCTGTTCTACTAAAATCTGGCATCAAATCTCTTTCCACTGCCAGCGAAGTGAACAGAGTTTACCCAAAGTCACGTGTTAAAAGTGCAAAACCCATTACAACCTTTGTTAAATCTGCACAAACAGGGAATAAGACCTTTTATGAAAAGAAGGTTTATTACAACCATAAGTGGGCACCAAAAACAAAAATTTCAATGCCAACATTAGCCACTGCTAAGCCAGCAGTTGTCACTGCTAAGTCAGCAGTTGCCACTGCTAGACCAAAAGTTTCCACTGGTGGTTCTGTAAACAAAAATGGGGTAAAATTGGGAAATGCTGTGAAGGCCTCAGCACGTTGAGAATGGAAACCTAAAGGAATTAACATCTCAGTCAATCCCAATGGTGTATCAAACTATCAATGACCTTTGACTAATTTAACTATATTGATACACGAGGCAGATCCAAGTCATTTGTGGCTTGGGTCCCCAAAAGGAACTAATTCCTTTATTTTATGTGCAGGGACATTCAAAGCCTAAAGAAGATCAAGGATATTCAGATAGTGGATGTTCAAGGCACATGACTGGCAACAAGTCCTATCTCTCAGACTTCAAACCTTTTGATGGGCAATTTGTCAGCTTTGGAGGAGGAATTCGTGGCAAAGTTTCTGGAAAAGGAACTTTCAAGGCTGGAAACTTGGATTTTGAGAATGTGTATTATGTAAAAGAACTCAAATATAATATTTTCAGTGTGTCACAAATGTGTGACAAGAAGCACAGAGTTCTTTTCTCAGAAGATGAATGCTATGTCCTTTCCAAGGATTATAAGTTACCTAATGAAAGTGAGGTTTTACTTAAAATCCCTAGAAAAGGCAATCTTTACAGTATTGACATGAAGAAGATTGTGGCTAATGATGTTGATACTTGCTTAATTGCAAAAGCCACTTTGGATGAATCAATGCTATGGCACAGAAGACTTGGTCATGTTAACTTTAAGACCATCAACAAGATTGTGAAAGATGGCTTAGTAAGAAGATTACCAGAGAAGAGATTTCAGGATGACCAAACCTGTGTTGCATGTCTCAAAGGCAAGCAACATAGAGAAATCTTGCAAGAACAAGGCCTATAACTCTATTGCTCATCCTCTCTATATGTTGCATATGGACTTATTTGGTCCTACATTTGTGAGCAGCATAAATTAGAAGAAATATTGTCTTGTTGTAGCTGATGATTCAGCAGATTTGCATGGGTTTTCTTTCTAAGAACCAAGGATGAAACTACAGGCATTCTTAAAACTTTTATTACTGAAGTTGAAAACCAAATTGAGGTTATCAGGTGTGACAATGGGACAGAGTTCAAGAACAGAGTTATGGATGATTTCTGCAGAGAGAAGAGTATTAAGAGAGAATTCAGTGTTGCAAGAACCCCTCAACAAAATGGTGTAGCTGAAAGAAGAAACAGAACACTGATTGAAGCTGCTAGAACCATGTTAGCTGATTTTAAGCTACCAGTGACATTATGGGCTGAAGCAGTGAACACTGCTTGTTATATTCAGAACAGGGTTTTGGTGGTGAAGACAAAGAACAAGACTCCTTATGAGTTATTCAGAGGAAGATCCCCCATCCTGGATTTCATGAGACCATTTGGATGTCATGTCACAATTCTCAATACCATTGATCATCTGGGTAAATTTGAAGAAAAGTCAGATGAAGGCTTATTTGTTGGATACTCCATGGCTAGTAAAGCATTCAGAGTGTACAATTTAAGAACAAAGAAGATTGAAGAGAATCTGCATGTTGAGTTCCTTGAAAATAAAGCTAACACTGCAGGTGCAGGTCCTAATTGGTTATTTGATCTTGATACACTCTTAAACACAATGAACTATGTACCTGTTGCTTCAGGTACTGGGATAACAACTTTGGAGGTTCAGAAGAATTTCTTGATGAAGATGAACCTACTCAAGATTCTGAGGATGATAAAGATCAAATCATTATGCCAATATGGGACTTTATAGAAAATGATGATGTTTCAAAGAAGGAAGATCCACAACCTTCAACAGCTATTGGAAAAGAAGATGATGAAGAAGTTGTAAATTTGGAAGCTCAAAACAAGGACATTCCTAAAAGCAGTGGTAATCCACTTCTCACTGCTACACCAGAAGTTTCCACTGATAGTCCAAATGTGGAAAACTCTACTTTTGTTGCTCAGGAAACTATCATATCTGATGTGGAAATCACAAATATGCCTCCTGCATATGATGTTTCACATGTTCCTCAAGCTTCAATTCACAAAATACATCTACTTGACAATGTGATTGGTGAATTACAATCAGGAGTGAAGACCAGAAAACAAACAAAGATGACCAATGATCATGGATTCATTAGTGAAGTGTATGAGTCTAAGAAGCATGCAAAGAAGAATGAATGCTTGTTTTTCTGTTTTCTATCACAAGTGGAACCTAAGAATGTGCAAAAAGCACTTGAACAATCAAGCTGGGTGGAGGCTATGTGATACGTGGGAATCGCACCAGGCTTTACCTCTCGAGGGATCTCGAGAAGCTTACAACCCCCACCAGGCAGTGTACCAGATCGTTGTAGTGTAGTATAGTGACAAGTACCGGGGGATTGATCGTTCAACTCAGGAATAGTGTCGCAAGGATTAGAAAGCCTATTAACTAGGACTAGAGGTGAGGGATGATTCTTTTTGTATTTTTATATTTTATGGAAAGCGATTAAAATCTCAGGTTTTGGAAGAGTGGCGGAATTAGTTGCTAGCCAACTAACCCAATTTATCTAAAGATGCAATCAAAATAAAATAACAAAAATGAAATGAAACTAATTATACTATTGTGGTGTACACAATGATGGGGAAAGTTGTGTTTACTTAGGTTTCATTACTCCCTAGATATCTTTTACAGGTTGATAGCTTGTTACAATTGCATGGATGACGGGTTATATTCCTTAATACTAGTCGTAGGGCCGTGTACAATATTCCCTAACTCTATAGGATCCTACTTCACTCCTATGTCGAGCCATTAGAAGCTCCTAACATGGGATCATTAGAATTCTCCTACGTGTTAAATACAACCAAAAATCGTAGTACACCTCCGATCATGGTTGATGAGTGCTCAAACACTTATCATTTTTGGTCAAATCTAAACTGCAAAACATACAAAAACACTCAGTAATGCATCAAAATACTGAAAATATTTCAAAATTGTGTTTTATATGTTTTAGATGCAAAATGAGCAAAAATAGATGAAAAACGTATAAAGTTTGCAAAATTGGCAGTTTCAGTCCCCCAACTTTCATAAAATTACAAAACTAGTCCCTGGATATTCAAAATATAGAAAATTATCACCAAAGGTCCTTTTGAAATCATAAGTTATCATATTTAGTCCTTTGGTGAAAAATTGGAAAAGTTTTGGAAATTTACAGTTTGGTCCCTTGAGTTTCTGACTTTGGCAGATTTCGTCCCTGGTGGGATAATTTTGAAAGAAAAAATCACTTTTGGTCCCTAGAAAGTCACAAGTGTCAACTTTGGTCCTTGGAATGAAATTTTTAAGAAATTACATATTTGGTCCCTAAAGTTTCATTTTTGGCAAAAATAGTCCCTAGAAATTTCACTTTGGAAAATTACATCATTAATCCTTGGAAATATGGAACTTGGTAAATTTTTGTGCTTGTGAACACTTGGGAAAAATACCACAGCCCCCGCCCCCCCCCCCCCCTTAACTTTCTGGAAATTACAAAGTTGGTCCTTGTGGTGTTTTAAGGTTACAAATAAACGGACCCTTTTATTTTATTACTACCCAAAACACTACCCAACTACACCACCCCAGCCCACCAAGTCCATCCATCCTTATAACTCCAGCCCACCATAACCATCAGCCCACTCCCCACCAATTTAATACTCCCCCATTTTTTATAATTCCCAGTCAACACCCCCCATTGACCACTTCCCCCTTCCAACTCACCCTTATCCCTGCAACACCTCTGCTACTCTCATCATCACACCTTCCTACACACTCAACCCCCCTGGTACTCCAAGCCAAGCACAAACCTCCAAGATTGCTCCCCTGGCCTCAATAATCAAAGAAGCTGACAAAATTCATTTTGGCGCCAAATTCTTCAAACGGCCAAGATCAAATTCCATCATCCAATGGTCACAAGCAAAGGTGGGAAAAGCTCAGAGGGCCCACAAAACCCTAATTGTTGATTATTTAAGGAGCCAGAAGCATAGAAGTAGAGGCTAGTAGTTAATTTAGTTTTAAAACCTTTAGTGTAATTTTAAATCATGTAACTCTTTTTTTTTTTTATGATCTTAGTGTATTGTTGTAATCCACTTTTAATATTAATACAAGCCTTCAGGTTCAATTTTCAGTCTCTTAGTTTGATTGCGGTTGTGATAAAAATCTTAAGTTTTTATTAGTGAAAGTCTTGTTCAAGCTACATTGCCATTAAAACCTTTTCATTTAAGCTCTCATAAGCTTCTTGTCAACTGAAATCAAGTTCCATACCTCAAGTTGTGTTTAATTAGGTGAGAATCACAATGGTCAACGATAGTCAAAGCTACAGTACATGGAGGTTTATGGGTGATTCATGGTTGAATTGTGTTTCAAAAATGGTTAGCAGCCTATCTAAAAGATAGGCATTGTTCTGATTTAAACCCTATGTCAGTTAGGGTTGAACTTGGTAAAACCTTATTCTCATGGTTTCTGTTTTCAATTACATCAATTTATCATAATACTTTAGCTTTGCTGATTCTAGTTTATCCTTTTGTTTTCAATGCTCATTATGTATAACTAAATCATGGTTTAGCTTAAGTTTGGTTGATTGCTCAATAAAACTAATTGTGCTCATCATTCCACCTTAACTGCCTTCAAATAAATTAGTTTGCATCTGCTTGTTCTAATTGTGTTTAGTGTGTCATTTTTGCTTATTTAGCTTCCGCTTACCTAAGTGAACTGTTCAAAGCTTATTATTCAGTATTTGTAGTGTTAAAATTTCATAGTTGTAGTTTTATGTAGTAGTTATAGGGGTGTTTGGCATAGCTGTTATTACAACTTACTATTATTACTAATGACTAAACTCTGTTGAGGCACAATACATAGGATCTAATTAGCTTAGTTGAGCCTTTGGTTTGGTCTCTTTTAAAGCAAAAGTCAAGATTGCATCTTTGTGATCACAACAGCCAAGCTGTTGTGATTTGAGGTGTCAAAACCTCAAACTGGATTCACCTAGGGTAGGGTTAGCTTAATTTGGTTTCATCTTAACTTATTTTAGCATAATCAGTCACCTAGATTAGATAAAAGTTCATGAAAGTCAAAGATCTAATTTTTCCACAAAAGTCAAATTGCACTTTCTCAGATTTTTCTCAATATGGGGGGAATTAATTAGAATTTTGTATAAGGTTTTAGGGCTTAAAACTTGTCTCCATAAGTAGTCTATCAGCTAATCTTCATGTCCCCATACTCATTACATTTTTGAGATTTTTTTATCTGGGGCCCACATTGAACCAAAGTTGGCTGCAGGGTTGGTTCCTCCCCTGTGCAGCTGCACATCAGCCCACCACCACTACTTGGTGGTGGTTTTCTGACCCCCTCAGTGGTCCCCAAGCCACAAGCCTTGTTCCATTCAACCCTCCCCCTGGTAGACTTTGGTTATTGATTCATGGTTTGACCTTAGACCCACTGGGACCCACCTGGATTAGTCCATCTAATCTGTCCCACTTTTCAGTCCTCAAATAAGTATCCAAGTGCTTTTTATTGGCTTAGTAGCTTATATAGTGGACTCCACTTGTTGATTTAAGCTTAAACAAGTTCATACAGCTTATTTAGACTTGAATTATCCATAGTGGGTCCCACCTAAGCTGATGTTAGCTTATTTTCTTTCTTGGTCAACTTTGGTCAACTGTCATGGCTTATAAGCTCTCCACAGCTTATTTTTAAGTTATAAAACTTTTGTTTTTACAAACGTTTGTTGTTTTTAGGTGTAAATCAGTTTTCAAAAAGAAAAATTCCAAAAATCCAATTTAATTTTTAAGTGATAGTTTCTATTTAATTTTATTTAAATTTTATTTTTCATTTTTAGATTTTAATTAAGTACTTGTCATTTTTATATTTTTATTAATTTCCTCTTATATTAAAGTATTTATAATAATTTTCTCAGATTTTTATTTTCTCATTTAGTATTTATTAGAATTAATCTTAGTTTTATTAATTATTAATTAATAATTAGTTTAAAATAGCATAATTAGTTTTTATTAAGTAAAACCTAGTTTTTATATTTTTCCTAGCTTTTATATAATGTAAAATAATTTTAGAAATTTTATTAGAATTTTACTGTTCATTTGCTAATTTTCTAAATTTAAAATAGTTTAATTAGGTAATTAGTAATTAATTAGTAATTAATTAATATAAAAACCACAAAAAGACAAAAATACTAATTTTTAATTTTAAAATTAGTTTTTAGTTATTTTATAATTTTAGAAATTTTATTTTCACCTTTTTAGTATTTAATTAATATTGTATTATATTTAAGTTGTTTAAATATTAATAATTAGTAATAATTAGTAATTAATTAATATTAAATAAATAATTAGGGTTAAAATTAATTTTCTTTTTCTAAAAATTTTCTTTTATCTTATAGTTTGTAAAAAAGTCATTTTCACCCCCTGGGTGTTTTCAGATTTCCTTTTTCACTTTTTATTTTGTACGTTTACGTTTTATTTAAACGTGAACGTACGCGTTTTAAGTTTTAAACGTTTCTGGTTTTTCTGACTTTCCAGTCTTGCTAATATAGCTTATTTAAGCTATTTCATCGTATATTTCTTAGTTGAAATTACTCACAAACCTTTTCCTGTCCAAATTCACCCGATCACGAAATCGTTTTATAACCATCACACCTCGTTGGGACATAACGACCCGGGGAAATACTATATTCCGCGGAGCATTGACTCTAGGTTGTTTGACCTTGTTGACCATTCCCTGGTCAGTTTAGGTTGACCGTTTGGAGCCAATCAAATTTTGGCGTCGCTGCCGGGGAGGTTGTGCGCGTATTCTAAACGGTTTTGCGTATTGGTGAACCTGGATATACATCCATTGTATATTTACCATCCTTGTGTATATTTTCATAAAAACTGTTCCCGAAAACTTTGTAAAATTAGTTTTCAACGAACACAAAAACACAAAAAGATTTTCTTTCTCATTTGTACAAAATGTTTATCAAAAATCCCAAAAATATCCATCTTTACCCTCCTACCTTTTTGATTCTTCATCCCTTTACCCTTTATCCTTTTGATTCTCACTTCTTCTACTTGTCCCGTAATTGATTCTAATGGCATCTCTCGATGACGATTTCTTTGAACAATGGGCCTTTCAGAGCAAAATTGAAAAAATTGTGGCCTTGTCAAATATATCGAGATGTCGTGTTGTTTATGATGGACAATCGATTCATATTCCCTCTCCAGTGAGGGAAATGGAACAAGAAACCGAGGTGACAAAGGACCCTATACTTCCCTCTGACGATGGAAGTGCTAAATACGTCCAACCTACGGTTGCCCAAAAATCTAAGCTCACAATTGCTCCTAAACCGTCAAGAATTGATCCTAACCTTTCACGGTTTACGGTTAAAAGTTTGTCAAGCAAACATATTGAGCTTAGGGCAGTGACTAAAAAGAACGACTTGCCCAATCTTCACGTTCATCAAGAACCAAAACCCAAGACCATAACGGAAGTGGTGGAAATTGCTAGCTCTAAGAGCACACCACTTGTCCCACCTCCGGATTTTATCCCTTGTGTTGGTTGTGGTGAGCCACTTTTTGGTTTGCCATGTCGTTGGTGTACATATGTACAATGTGGTAATGATATTCGAGACGGGAGTTGTTTGTTTTGTGGTTCGAGGAATTCATTTTCTTATGATCCTAATCAGAATTCATTCAACGACTCTTCAAATTTTTCCAATTACCCATCACATTCATACGAGCAAGAATCATATTATCCAAACCACAATGATTGTTCGTATCAAAATACACCAAACTTTTCGTGTGAATATTGTGGAGGTCCTCACCAAGGTTTTGATTGTCAAAATAGTCAAAATTTTGGTTACGACCAATATCCATACAATTCACCAAACCAGAATCAACAGTTTAACTGTTGTGAGTATTGTGGTGGTTCACACTACAGTTCTGATTGTCAATCGGGCAACACGCTTGTCTATGAGTAGTTTCCCGATAAGAATTATGACTCAAGCACATACGACTCACAACCACATCAGTTTTACTGTTGTGAAAACTGTGGAGGTCCTCACTTTAGCTTGGATTGTCAAACAGGGAATTCATTTCCTTGCAACAATTACGACTATTCGTTTCAAGACCAACCTCCACAGTACCCAACTACCCAAGCAACTCCTCAATTCCCGCAAGACCTTTGTGATAAGGTTCTTGAAGCATTTAAAAAATATAAGGAGGGGTTGGCTACTACATCGTTTCAAGTTTCTCGTGAAAAATCAATGGCAGAATTACTTGCTGAAGAACGAGATGCTAGAAATGAAATGAGCATGGAAGAATTACTTGCTGAGCAAAGAGCGGCTAAAATACGTGCCAATCTTTGCTATGCTGCTCTATATGATGATGATGATGATGACAGTGATGATGATGAAGATAACATTGTTATTATTCAAAAAGATTCATCAGATTCATCAGTTGTGATTCCTTCCATGGAGAATCAGGGAGAAAATAATGTGACGGAGTCACTAGCCGTTGATCAAATGGAACTTGAGAATTCCATCATTGCTAGTACTTCTAAACTCCCTCAATCTATTGATATCACACCCGAAGTTCACACTCACTCTCCGAATATGGGGGATGAGCATCTTAGCACTGTTCCTCAAAAGGAATCGGACGAATTCATAAAGTCTAGTGTTGAGATCCTTGTCCTAATCCCAGGAGAGTCACAGGGAACTTTTGATCATGTGTGCGATTTACCTTATCACCCTGAAAATCCAAAAGATCATTTTGAGACTTTCTCCGATTTTAATGATGATTGTACATCTTATGGAGAAGTTGAGTATGAGGAGGCACCATTGCCTCATTCTGATGTTGCCCCTCTTATTGAGGAGTTCACAAATGAACTTACTCACATCAATCCACTTCCACTGGGAAGTGATGATGGTCTCCGTGATTTTGAAGTCGATATGGGAGAAACTGAAAATCTTTTAAACTCTAATCCCAACATCGAGCTTAGTACTTCACATGCTGATGAAAATTCTTTATCTTCTGGAGACATCAGTCATGTGGAAGCATTACCTTCTGAGCTAGTTAGCTTAGAAGAAGAGAATGATAATCATTTTGTTCCCGAAGCATTCAAGACTACTCTCACCAATCCTCTTTTTGAATTCGATTCTGAATTCACTTTGATTTCTGATAATCCATTCTTTGATATTCAGAATGAGGATTGTGACGAGTCCACAATGGAACAAGAATTCCCTGATTCACATCATGTGAATGATTCTCTTCATGAGGAGTTCTCCGGTGAACTCACTCATCATATCATGACTCATCCGGAGTTTGATAGCCCGGGGGGAGAAGCACTGAATCATGAGAATTTGCAAATTCCCACCCACCCTCCCGGGATGTTTATGAGCTTAACCTTTGAAATCCAAACTCAGGCTGATGAGCCTCCTTTCGAGGAAGAAACTCTTATCATGATTTTCATCATGGTTTTCTTCCTTTTCTTCACCTATAAGGTGACTTCTCTTGTTCTTCGCTCCTTCGGGAATGAAGATACCATATTTGATCCCGGCATTTTCATGTATCATTATCTTGAGCCGGATAGTTATCTCATCGGTGTGGAACTTTCACGTGCTTCAAATGTTTATCCAAACATCTTGAATGAAAGTCCGATGGAGATTGTTTTTTCCACATCATGCTTCCCCAAGGACAAATGAATTCGGGGTCGACTCAAGCTAGCGACTCGGTAAACAAAAACAGTAGCATGCTTATAGGGTTTTCACCCTAAGTGTGGGGGAGTCCCCCATGCTATGGTTACAAATAGAGTGAAAATACAAAATGGTGTTTTCCACGCTTAGCTTGTAATGTTGTCCCTTTACGTTCAAAATGTCGGCATAATAGCCGGGATTTTGAATATTGAGGACAATATTCATGCTAAGTGTGGGGGGGGGGGGGGGGGGGGGGTATTCGCTATTCTAGTGAATTTTATCACATTTTACTATATAATACCCCTGTTTTAGCCAAAATTTCAAAAATTTTAAAAATTTTTCACTGGTGCTTCAAAAAAAATTTTTTGTGGTAATCAGTCCGCCTTGTCTAAACGACAAAAGGGATTGGCTAGTCCAGGAGCAAACGGCTCTTGGTAAAGACATCTCAAATCCGTTTGTGGCTTGCAATTTGCCCAAAATTGTATGGTTCCTCAACTCCCCAAAAACAAATGAGTTGGCTAGCCCGCAAGATTATGGCTTGTGGTCAAGGCCGTGGAAAAACCATAACTGGTAATCAGCTCACCAAGATGTTGACTATTCCATCAAGAGCTGGCTAATCCAGAAGCAAACGGCTTTTGGTAAAGACTAATAAAATCCGTTGACAGCTGGTGATTTGCTCAAAATCACACGGTTATCAGGTGTGCCACAGTTCTTACACCTGGCTACTCCAGAAGTGATGGCTTTTGGTAAAGAGTTTAAAATCCATCAAGTTTTCAAAACAGTATTGCTAGGGACTAGCAATAGTTTAGTGTGGGGGATTGATGAGTGCTCAAACACTCATCATTTTTGGTCGAATCTGAACTGCAAAACATACAAAAACACTCAGTAATGCATCAAAATACTGAAAATATTTCAAAATTGTGTTTTATATGTTTTAGATGCAAAATGAGCAAAAACAGATGAAAAACGTATAAAGTTTGCAAAATTGGCAGTTTCAGTCCCCCAACTTTCATAAACTTACAAAACTAGTCCCTGGATATTCAAAATATAGAAAATTATCACCAAATGTCCTTTTGAAATCATAAGTTATCATATTTAGTCCTTTGGTGAAAAATTGGAAAAGTTTTGGAAATTTACAGTTTGGTCCCTGGAGTTTCTGACTTTGGCAGATTTGGTCCCTGGTGGGATAATTTTGAAAGAAAAAATCACTTTTGGTCCCTAGAAAGTCACAAGTGTCAACTTTGGTTCTTGGAATGAAATTTTTAAGAAATTACATATTTGGTCCCTAAAGTTTCATTTTTGGCAAAAATAGTCCCTAGAAATTTCACTTTGGAAAATTACATCATTAATCCTTGGGAATATGGAACTTGGTAAATTTTTGTGCTTGTGAACACTTGGGAAAAATACCACAGCCCCCCCCCCCCTTAACTTTCTGGAAATTACAAAGTTAGTCCTTGTGGTGTTTTAAGGTTACAAATAAACGGACCCTTTTATTTTATTACTACCCAAAACACTACCCAACTACACCACCCCAGCCCACCAAGTCCATCCATCCTTATAACTCCAGCCCACCATAACCATCAGCCCACTCCCCACCAATTTAATACTCCCCCGTTTTTTATAATTCCCAGTCAACACCCCCCATTGACCACTTCCCCCTACCAACTCACCCTTATCCCTGCAACACCTCTGCTACTCTCATCATCACACCTTCCTACACACTCAACCCCCCCCCCCTTGGTACTCCAAGCCAAGCACAAACCTCCAAGATTGCTCCCCTGGCCTCAATAATCAAAGAAGCTGACAAAATTCATTTTGGTGCCAAATTCTTCAAACGGCCAAGATCAAATTCCATCATCCAATGGTCACAAGCAAAGGTGGGAAAAGCTCAGAGGGCCCACAAAACCCTAATTGTTGATTATTTAAGGAGCCAGAAGCAGAGAAGTAGAGGCTAGTAGTTAATTTAGTTTTAAGTTTTAAACGTTTCTGGTTTTTCTGACTTTCCAGTCTTGTTAATATAGCTTATTTAAGCTATTTCATCGTATATTTCTTAGTTGAAATCACTCACAAACCTTTTCCTGTCCAAATTCACCCGATCACGAAACCGTTTTATAACCATCACACCTCGTCGGGACATAACGACCCGGGGAAATACTATATTCCGCGGAGCATTGACTCTAGGTTGTTTGACCTTGTTGACCATTCCCTGGTCAGTTTAGGTTGACCGTTTGGAGCCAATCAATGGTTATAGGGTTTTTGATGATAATGAAAAGTTTTGGTGAAGATTTGTGTTGATCCATGCCCATTTTTATAGGCAAAGTCAAACCCTAGGGATAATTAAGAGAAGCAATAACTCGTATCTGTCTTGGTAGTTTGGGGAAGTAAATATGGATATTATTTACTATATCGGGTTGACGTTGGGTAGATATTTTTAGGAATAGTGGCTTGGTCAAAAAGTGACTTTGGTTAGAACTTTGGTTATTCATACTATTTGCTTTATACTAACATGTGCAGGTAAATAACCAATATTTTTGCTGAGAGTTGATCAAAGGGTGTGTAACTGAGACACACAACAAATGGTTATTTATTCACCATGTCTAATCCACATAAGAATCAACTAGTCCAGAGCAAACGGCTACTGGTGAAGACTTAACAAATCCGTTTATGGTTGATAGTTTACCAATAACTATATGGTCATCAACTCACCATATTCCATGTGATGAAGAGTTGGCTAGTCCATAGCAAACGGCTCATGGTAAAGACATATCAAATCCGTTGATAACTGATAGTTTGCTAAAAACTATGTTAAGAGCAGTTAAACTTTTATATGATTTACTTACCACTACTCTTGAAAAATTCCCACTGCTAGTTCACAGTTACCACTGCAAGTGAAATTTTTACTACTGATGAACTAGCCGTTACAACTGTTGTGTCAGTAACAATATTTTTTACTAGCCGTTGAGAGTACCCGTTTTTTTCCATATTAATAGGGTTAATTTTTGGTGAATTATCTTCTTACCTATTTTAATTTATTCTTTTCTTAAAGATAAATACTTTCTTAAGATAATTCAAATTGCGCATACTCCTCAAACCCTAATAGTATAAATCTTTTAACTCTCACACGGCGTGATCACAACCAAGATTACTAACACATTCATACTTTTCTCACAAAAACTATGGCAAGACTAAACTTTGCAGATGAGCACAACCAAGTGGCCTACTTGCAGAAGTCAAACGAAAAAGTGGCCCTGTTTTTCATCAGATAGTGGACTTTCTCAATACCACCCATATTAGGTATGCTTTAACTTTAAATCCCAGAATCTATGTCTCTCAAATCAAACAGTTCTGGAACTCTGTGGAGTCCATAACCATTGAACAAGGAGACACACATGAATATGTGGATACTCTTAGAGCCACAGTGGATGGGGTAACTATTGATGTTACCGAATCATCCTTGAGGAGAATTCTCCAATTGGATGATCTCAATGGTATCATCACATTACCCAATTCAGATACTCATAAACATCTTTCATCAATGGTGTATGATACATCTGATAAAAAGGTTACTTTCAGAAAAGGATGTTTTTGTCCCCATTGGAGATTTTTAATTTATACTCTTTTACATTGCCTAAGTCCTAAGAAAACCTCTTATGAACAATTCAGTTCAACAATGGCTTACCCTTTGGTTTGCTTAGCTACAGATAGGACTTTCAATTTTTCAAAGTTAATTTTTAATAGTATGAAAGGCAATGTAAAAAGTTCATATAAATTTTTGATGTATCCAAGGTTTGTGCAAGCAGTGCTAAATGAATTTCCACTGCAAACCCACAAAAGAGTTTATAAAACCCCCTGTCTTAAGCCAAAAGTTTTTCAAAATATGAATAAGGCTTCAGATGGATGGAATGGGGAATTTAAACCACTTTTTCCTGAAATGCTTTCAAAGATTTCACAGGTACAGGGTGAAGATGCAACAATCCCAGTTGTATCCCAACATACACCCACTATTACAGTTCCACCTATCCAATACACCCCTCAAGTTACTCACACTTATGAGAGGAGGCAAAAACAGCCACCTCCTCCCATCATAACATTGCATGCGTCTGAACCTTTTGGTTTAGGAACAAGCAGTGGTGGTTTCTAGGCTTCAATCTAGTCCAACTAGAGAAGAGTCTGAACCAATGCCCTATGATTCACCTCTCCCAACAAGTCACACAGTTGGAAGTGTTGAGGGTAGTGAGCAACCTACTAAATTGATGGAACTTTGTACCCAATTAATCAAACAGGTTCACGCTTTGTAGAAAGATCTGGCATAGACAAAGAAACAACATGCCACAGAGCTTGCAAATTTGAAAGCTGAGATTCAGACTTTGCAGGAAGAAGTAAAGGGGTTAAAGAAGCAAAGATCTGCCAAACTTGTGATCTCATCCCCATCCTCACCTCATGTTGGTGCCTCAGAGGCTTTTAGTGAAGATTTCGGAAATTCTTCCAAACAGGGGAGGAAAATAGATGCTGAGACTAAGGGGAGGAGAATTGATTTTGACTTTGATGCTGACTTTGATTATGGCACTTCAGATTTGAAGATTGATGAATCAGTTGGAGTTCTTCAAAACCTTTCCACTGATGAGTTTTTGGTTCCCACTGCTGGTCAAATTTTTACCACTGCAGAGGAAGAAGTTGAATGAATTAGAAAGGAGAAAGGTAAAGCAGTTATGTCTAGCAAAGAAACTGAGCAACCAAGGAAGATTTCCAGAAGTGAACAAGCTCAAATAGACTATGATGCTGAAGTTGCAATGAAATTTTTAGAAGATGAAACTGCAAAGAAGAAAAGGCAAGATGAGTTGGAGATTGCAAGTTTCATGGAGGTAAAAAGGTTGGATAAATTGGAAACCACTGCACCTAATCCAGTTTCCACTGTTCCACCTACAGTTCTCAGGGAAAAAGCTCCAATGTTTACAGATGTGCCAACTGAAGAAGAAATTGAATACATGATTGGTAATGATCCAGTGGTCAAGAAGAACGCAATTGAGCTTGTTGCTGATAAGACTTTAACTGAAGAACAAAGATCATCTCAATTAAATGATTTCATTCTTATGAAGAATCAACAAGCACTTGAAGAAGTAATTGGAACAGTCAGAAAAGGTCAAAAGAAACCAAGACAACCAACCAAGGCACAAGTTATTGCAGAGATGAAGACATATTGCTGTCATGTTGGAAATTGGAAAATGTCTCAATTCAAAGGAATGTCTCATGGTAGGATTGAAGGGATCTTCTACAGACTTAAAAGAAAAGATAGTGATTTTATTCCAATAGATTTTGAAGAAGAAGAAAGAAGATTTCCTACGTCCAAAAGGAAAGCTACAGCTTCTGAGCAGAAAATCACTAAGAAGACAAGATTTGCTCAAGAAGAACAATTTCAATCTGAGAAACTTTCAGAAGATCAGCTGAATGTTATGATAGTGATAGAAGAAGAAGATTTCTATCCAGATCCTCTACAAGTTAGACATCCAATTATTGATTGGGAAATTTATACATCAAAGAATTTTGCTCCAACATGGAAGATAACAAGATTGGGAGGTGAAACTTCATCTTTCATTCAGTTTGAAGATCTTATTAAAGCTTGTGATAGAAGTGATCTTGATATGTTTTGGAAATTGGTCCAAGAAAGATTCAAGGCTGATAACTTTAAAGATATGAAGGAAATGTAGCTATGGGTTGATTTAAGGAGACTTTGTGAACCAGATCCTAATGATAGTTACTGGAAGTTTGAAGCTACAGATCTGAATACTACATGGTCATATTATGATTCATGTGAGGTTCATCATGTTTCTACAAAAGCTTGAGTGGATGCATTCATGTTTGTTGAAAAGGAATATCCACTTAGAGCTGTAACTCTTACTGCAATGTTGACATCAAGAATAAGAGTTCATGAAGACACTGAGAAAGTCAGAGCTTTGATACAGAAGATACAAGGTCAGTGTTCAAGAGCTATGCAGGCTTTAAGAAGGCAATGAAGTGTTCGGAAGAATTCCCTATATCCTCAATGATGCTGATTGCTTGAAGAAACTTATTGATTTGCATAGAAATCATAAGTTTAGGGAAGGATTTTTAGGAATTATACTAACAGTTACCACTAATAAGCATGAAAATTACCACTGCTAGTACATATAATTACCACTGCTGTAGGATAATTGTTAGGAAACCTGTATTTAGATAAGTATAGAAAAGATCTTGTGTATATTCTATTATTCTATGCTTATACTTATCTTGTAAAGGACTCCTTGTGTCCTATAAAAGGGGGTCTTAGGTTTAGGTTTATGCACGAATCAATTTAGAGAGCTTCAAGGTGTAACCCTAGTGATATTCTAGATCACTCGTATTATTATCATTAATAATATTGGAGCTAATAGTTTGGTTAAACATTCTGTGTTCATACAACTGTGTTCATTCATATACAACTCACAATCAAACATACAAACAAACCTTCTAAGTATTAATAAGTGTATTCCGCATACTTGTTAGTATCATTCAAAGTATCACTATAACACAAGTCGTGTGTTTAGATCCATCAAGCTTGACTAATAATATTATTAAAAAGCACCGCCTTCGAAGGACTATTAGAAGAAAATATCGACTCATTGCAAAAATTCCAAATGTGCCACCAGGTAATCAAGAGCGTAGCTTCCAAGTATTCCTTTACCGATTTCCTTATCTTCAGTGATTCCATCCAAAGTAACCAATCTTGATAGGATGAGAAGAATGTAATCGGTAACCCCCACCAAGTGAATATCTTCCTCATTATATCTCGAACCACATGACAAGAGAAAAACAAGTGTTCCGTAGATTCAACATAAGAATTGCATATCGGACAACTAATAGACAACAATTTCATACCTCTCAAAGACATATTAAGTTTAGTTGGAAGTTTGTTCAAGGCTAAACTCCAAGCAAAAACGTTAACTTTAATCGGCACCAATCGAAGCCACCGAGTAGGACTCCCTCTACGAACACAAAGTTGATCCCCTATATATCTTCTCGTGGATGCAACAGAGAAGCATCCTTAACATCTAAAGGCCATATCCAACGGTCTGGTTCATCCCGTAGAACAACCGAATTCATTGCTTGAGACAAATGTTCCATTTGAGTACTTTCTGCTCCACCTCTTGGAGTCTTGGATTCCTTCGTAATGAACTCAACAACCCATTTACCAGCTTCTCTTGCACTGAAAATTGCTTGTTGGATTCCAAAGCAAATAATCTAGGGAATTCATCTATTAACAATATGTCATCCCTCCAATGATCTAACCAAAACATAGTGTTACCACCATCCCCACACGTCTAATGACATTCAACATTAAATCTACACCTTTCTGTTTTAATTGATGAATGCCATACCATTTGATTTTTTATTAGACGATTAGTTGTTCAATTATTTCAATAAGATATGTATGATGTTGAAGCTTGGAGAATGTGATTTAAGATGGCTTTCTTAGAAGGATGAATGTATCAAATATGCTATTTTAAGTTTCAGATTTGATGATTTAAGAAATAATTTATTGATGGCTGTAACACATTTTCAAGTAAGTCGTTGGTAGTTTTCAAAATGAATACATGGAATTTGGAAGGCTGGAGTGGTATTTGCATGAAAGACGATTGGCATGTGTTCATTAATTCCTACGTTTTTGTATACTTGCTCATTTACATTTGATATTTTTGTAACATTAATAGGAGACGATTTGTATGCTATATATACAGAGTCGTTACAGACTACTAACACCTATATTTTGATGTTGCAAACTTGCAATATATCAATATTTTAAAAAATATGTCTAATATAATTTGGGCTATTGGTCTAAAATGGCAACGAACTTGTCACATTTTCCTATCGTAGGCAACAATCATTTAATTTTTCTATTCGATACAAATCTTTTACTAATCTTCGTATTCTAGCCTTATAACGGGGAGGATTTGACGTGACAACTCTTAATCACTTTTTAACCCATTTTCTTTAGTTACAATAAAAATGTTAACCCGTTTTGATGCTACAAAAGGATTTTTGGCCCCGTTAATTACATAAAAGGTCTTTGTGGCTCTAAAAATTTAGACCCGTCATCCTTGTGGCACTAAAATTAAAAATGTCTCTAGGCAAGGCTCGAACTCGGGTTTGCTGTTCTACAAACGAGCCACTGACCATTGGACCAAGCGTCTAGTGGTGTTATACTCTCTTTCTTTTATCATTTTATCCAATTTTTTTGGACAAGTATTTTTAATTTACATTTTATCCAATTATTTATCAAATCTTTTGATCGATCACGTATACGTTTTTATGAAAGTTTTTATACATATTTTTAACCAATTTTTTACCACATTTTTTTATCAAATATTTTATCACATTTTTTAACGCATAAAAATTTTTATACGTACTTTTACGTAAAAAAAAAATTTATACGTATTTTTGCATAAAAAAAAGTATTTTTATGTAAACAATATGTATTTTTACGTATAAATCTTTTGATTGATCTTATACGTGTAAAAATATGCATTTTTACGTATAAATCTTTAGATCGATTATATATGTATAAATTTTTATACGTATTTTTACGTACGTTTTTATGAATCCCCAAGGATTCATATACGTTATCGACAAAACCTTGCAACTCGTGCCACATTTTTTACGTGATCGAGTTGCAAACTTTTATATGTGATCAATAAAAACTTGCAACTCGGCCGACATTTTTTTTACTTGATCGAGTTACAAATTTTATACGATCGATAAAAACTTGCAACTCGGGCCACATTTTAATACGTAACTTTATACATTTAAAAAAAATTTGTACGTATAAAAGTACGTAAAAAAAATTATATGTATTTTATACATATAAATTTTTTATATGTAAAAAAGTACGTATAAAAAAATTTGGCCCAAGTTGCAAACTTTTATTGAGTACGTATAAAAATGTGACCAAAGTTGCAAGTTTTTATCGATCCGTATAAAAATTTGTAACTCGATCACGTATTTTTTTTTTACGTAAAATACGTATTTTTTACATAAAAATATGTATTTTTTTAACGTAAAGATACGTATAAAAATTCTTATACGTGTAAATAATATTTGCATGCAAGAAAATGTGGCAAAAGACTTGATAAAAAAATTTGGCAAAAATATGTGGCAAAAAATGTGGTTAAAAAATACGTATAAAAATTTTCGTAAAAACATATACATGATCGATCAAAAGATTTCATAAAATAATTGGATAAAAATGCAGATTAAAAGTACTCATCCAAAAAAAGTGGATAAAAGGATAAAAGAAAGAGAGTATAACACTACCGGACGCTTGGTCCAGTGGTAAGTTCCTCATTTGTAGAGTGGTAGACCCTTCGAGTCTAATTTTAGAGCCACAAGGACGACAAGTGTAAATTTTTAGACCAACATAGACCTTTTATGTAGTTAACGAGGCCAAATTTTTAGACCAAGGACCTTTTATGTAGTTAACGAGGCCAAAAATCCTTTTTTAGCACCAAAACGGGATAACATTCCTATTGTGGAAAAAAAATTAAAAAGTGATTTAAGAGTTGCCACGTCAAATCCTCCCCGTTATAGGGCTAAAATAGAAAGATTAGTAAAAGATTTGCATCGAAATACAAAAATTAAAAAATTGTTATCAACAATATGAAAACGTGACAAGTTTGATGTTTTTTTAGACCAACAGCCCAATATAATTTAAGAGACTATTTCATATCTCATCTCTTAAAACTTGCAAATTTCATAGTATTTACGTTAACATGTACGTAACATTTTATATTATGCAATTAATGGTTGTACTTCTATGTGCATGGGCTAGGAGCAATTTCATATCTGACATCTTTTTAGTTGAAAATTTTATATATACCCAAACATACATTGAAAACATTGTTTATTTTGCATTCAATGTTTGCACTTTGGGTATATATGAAATTAATCTTGAAAGTACGGTGATTTATAAAATTAAACCTATCGGGTATATATATGTAGGGTATATATATATATATATATATATATATATATATATATATATATATATATATATATAGTCTTTTACATAGCGTTTGGTATGTTGTTATTAAAGGAGGAATGAAAAAGATTATTACGATTGAATGGAGAAATGTTGTTTGTTTTCATTTATGTAATTTAAAAATTCATTACAAGGAATGATTCATTACACTAAAATGATTCCTTAGGGGCCCCATGCTTTTATTTCATTACGACAGTAATGGAATCAAAATTACATAAAACTGAATCATTAACTAACCATATTAATTAAACTTCTTATCAATAATGGGCATTTTAGTCTTTTTATTATGATTTCATTACATCTTATCATACAAACCAAACATAATTAATAAATGTAATGAATCATTACATTACACCGTTTATTCAATTACGTCGGTCATTCCATTCATTCGACATTTCATTTCGCTTTACCAAACGAACTCTTAAATTGGTACATGGAGCGAACATGCTGTGTATATTAGTTGTATACGAGTATATATATCTAACTTGCTCATTTGAGTAGAGAAGTTGTGTGTGAGGAGTGAGAAAGCAATGGTGAGTGGAATACAAATGAAGCTGAGGGGATTCTCCATGGTCGAGGACGTGCACGATCAATGGACGAACATGGACAGTAATAAAATAAATGAAACCTCGGGTAACTTCTTTACGCAACTCCTCTCCACTGTCGAAAACTTCTTCGAATACTTGCTACGTTCATTCGACAACATACTCCCTCCAGAGAACCCTGATGAGCCGATCAGCCACTGGATTCACTTGGTCGCAAAATACCTAGCAGTCGCGGTTGTGGTGATCTTGGGTATATGTTGTTTCATCTGCTTGTTCTCGTGTCTTGTCTCCAGTTTTAGCTGCTTGTTTATGTGCATCTTCTCCACCGTTCAATACTTGTTTATGTGCGTCTTCTCCACCGTTCGATATATGTTTATGTGCATCTTCAACATCATTAGATCCTTGTTTGGTTGCATCTTGTACATCGTTAAATCCTTGTTTTGGTGCATATCGTCCACCGTTGGCAATATTTTATCGTTTCTTAAAGTGAGGATGATGGTAGCCCCTGGTATGGCTCCGTTGTTGATACCTAGGACTTTATTTGAAGCTTGTCCCCGAGTGTGCTTCGTGATTCTTCGGGCTTGCAGGGGCTGTTGTTTGTAGCTAGGGATAATTTAAAGTGTGATGTTTTATGTTTAATTATCTGGTAGTCGTTGATTGGTCAATGCTTGTTTTTCTTACAACTTTGAATGTTATCTAGTAGTCGTTGAGTCGTCGATGAATGAGTCTTTTAATTTGGCCTTCACTTTCTTTTGTATGGAATAATTGTTTGATGGAATTTATCTTGTCCAATTTACTTCAAGTTTACCTTTAACTGAACGATACTCAAATTTTATAAAAGCAAATACAAGAATAACAACGATCAAAATCAATCAAGCGCATAATTAGGCTTTATTTGACCAAAAGCAGCAGAATTATTCTCATTATCATAAATTCCAAATCTATAATTATTGTAATTAACGTTGTCCTTTTTTTCTATCAAGTTAACGATATTCGACTATTAAGATTAGTCTTGAATATGATAGCTGATGTTGTAAAACCCAGTTCGCCAGGCCAGTTGAACCGGTGATACTACCGGGCCGTTGCTAGCTGGTTTTTTTGAGGGTTTGCAGCCCAGATTAAACCATCCGGGTTGAACCGGTTCATTGGAATTGGCAGGGTTCTATTTTTTTTTTTTTTTTTTTGTTGGTGACGAGAATCGGAGATGGTGAAACAGATGGTACGAGGAAGATGGTACTGAATCAGAAGAAAGTGTAGGTAGAACCAGGGAGGGAGTTATGTGCATAAGGTGATATTGACTTTTAGGAGGGTGGCAGTGGTGGGCGGTATCACCATCGGCATGCCATTGCCGGCGGTGAACACCGCCGCCACTTCGCCAGCAAGGCCAACGGCAAGGGTCCAGCGGCATTTCATGCTTCCGCGGTTTGGAGTATTTCGAAGCAAAATATTACCGTTGTAATTAATTTTGGAACGTTGGAGGAGGAGCGGTGCAAACCAAAAAAAAATTTAAAAAAAAAAAAAAAAAAAAAAAAAAAAAAAAATCCCAGTTTAGAGATAAGAATGAGCAATTGAAGATCTTCAGTTTGCGTTTTATTGGTTTGGTTTAAGGTGAGATAGTTTAGTTCAACTGTTGAAGTGGAATTAGTTTTAGTTGTAGTTGCATTGCTTGCTTTAGAATTTTGTTAGGGATACAATGATGGAGTGTGATTTGAAATACTATTGTAGATGAAGATGGTAATAAGTTTGAAGGTGACGATATTCTTGTGAAGTTTGTTGACCACTTCCAAGAGCCTTTTTACCAAAAAGTTAAACCACTTCCACGCTTCATTTTTTTTTTTTTTTTTTTTTTTTTTTTTTTTTTTTTTTTTAAAGTATTATGTAATTTTCTTTTAGTTATTAATAAAATATTTATGTTTTAATAAAATTGTTTAATTTAATTTATGAAAAAAAAAATATTGGGAGGTATGAAAAAGACATGGTTGCTACTAAAAAGGGGTTGGGAGGTATGGAAAAAGTATAAATGAGGTGAAATGAGGTGGAATGATATTATTAGTGGATTTGAGAGATATGGATGATTTCGGAAGTATGACTACCACCATTCTTATAGTGAATTAACTTTATCATAGTAGTTTGGTACTTTGGTTTTTAACTAGGATTGTGGGTGAAGACTATATATTTTCTGGCTATTGGAGCTGCAAATAACACTAATATACATTTTTATTATTTATAAAGCAAATTTGTTATTTTTAAAATTTAAATTTTGTTAAAAAGAGGAAAATGATTTGCCTAATCTATTTTTGATTAAAAATTGTAAAAATATTTACAATTAATTTAATATTTTATGTATTGTTTAATTTTTAAACTTTTATCATTTTTGTTTATAACTTATAAACTATTTTTCGCACAAATTGAACTTGTAAGTGTTGCATCAAAAGTCACATCAGAACCACAATTTCATCTGTATAATTATTAGCCGTTATTCACTGTCTTGCTCGGGTAATCGTCTAGCGATGACAAATACAAAAAGTCTTTAGGATTAAGCTGTCATTCAATAATCTCGAACATTTATACAGATTTTTGTTGTGTCTTTTGAACCTTCTCCGCATTTGTATTGTGCTTTTAAACTTTAATAATTGTATCTAGTTGAGTTGTATATGTTTATTAGATTATATGTTTTGTAAATTTATTAGGTGATTCACATTATAATTTTTAGGTTTTATGTGTTCGTATCAATTTTTTTAGTATTTATAAGTGTTTAGTAACTTTATATATCGTAATTTTTTTTTGGTAGAAAACCGGTTTGACGTGACGGTTGACTCGGTGAACCAATGACTAGATAGGGACAATTAGAAAACTGGGTTTTAAAACTGTGACGATAGCTATCCCCATTGACCATGGTGGTCGTGAGATGATCAATATGGTTGGGGCATCGTGGTAACCTTTTAAAAGTGATGACTTACCCTTGTTAATTACAATAACTTGTTATGGTGGGTTGACCACTAAAAATGGAGAGTTTTTTTTTTTTTTTTTTTTTTTTTAGTTCTTAAATAAGTGTGTGAAAAATTAGAAAGGGTTGAATAGTTTTACTGTTTTTAAATTTAATTTGCTTTGTTAACTATACGTGAGATCAACTATTGCAAATAATAAAATGATAAGTAAAGTGCAAGTAAAGAAAGAAATTATCAAATCACAAAACGGATGTTTATAGTGGTTCAGTCTACAAGGACTCTTTTTCCTTACCCTACTCCACTCGTCGAGTATCCCACTCGAGAGTATCCTTCACTAGTCAACAAGCTCCTTTAACCAGCGGAGAAAACCTTGCACGTCACTTTCACAAGATTACCGAAAATTCTCACAAAATGTTGGGGTGTTAGATATATTCTTAAGCTTTGAAGTATAATGCTTTAATACTATATCGAGTGCCCTCAACGCTTCTTGAGAATTCTTAGGTTCAATTCCGTTGAACCAATTGGTTCAATTCCGTTGAGTCAATTTAGAGCCTAATGATCTTTACCTAAGAATATGAATAGAAAATAAGCTAAGTGTCAGATAAAAGTTAACACTAATCAAGTCACTGAATGAATAGTCATTCGGTGAGCTACCTTCAAGATGTTCAACCTGAGTCTGATAGAAAGACTCACCATTCAGTGAGGCAATACTTAATGAATGAAGTCATTGAACTAAAGAAGAAGGTGATGGATTCAGTGAGTGATGATAATAGCGCATTGAACCTCATCAGTCTCCTCAACAAAAGAAAGACATGAAGACTTAGATAAATGTCTAAGTGACTAGAGAAAATGCAGGATATATTTGAAAGGATAAAGTTAAGTCCTTATTAACCAAAGGTCAACATATCTTAGTATGTGTAAATGTCATAACAATAGCCTATATAAAGAATGTTGTAGTGAATAACATTTCATGCAAAATTGATAAACATTTTACGGTATTAGAGTAGAGGGAGTCATAACTTGTGTTATTTCATAACACCGCGTCACGTCAGCGTCACATCATCTCAGCAACAAATAACATAACATCAAAAAACACCAGAAAATCATAACACCAAATAACACCACTTTTTACAAATTTACAAATTCCACCATCAGCACTTTCATTTATTAAAATTCAAACATTTTATTAATAAAACTAAAACATTACAATAGAAAATAAAAATATTACAATAAAAAAAATACATAATAGAAATTACGAAATGAAACATACGGAAATACATAATAAACTAGTCGGTATCATTTGGATTGGTTGGCGGACGTTGCAAGTTATATTTTTCTCTGATTCTTTGTTTTTCCAATTTGATGAAATACGCCTCATCCGGATCGACGTCACTCATTTTCATACTGTGAAATCTAAATTCATCCATACGCGTAGCCGTTTCGTCTTTCATCCTAGACGCTTCGTACGCCATTTGGGCCGCTTCCCGTCTAAGACGAAGCTCGTTAGTCATAGATTCCAACTTGCTTGACGCACTTCCACCGGTGCTAGTCAATGTATCGGACTTTTGTTTTTTGGACGTCTTTTGTTTCCCTGGAGGACGTGAACGTACATCATCACCAAATAGCTCTTGGTTGGTTTGACCGGGGTTGTCTCTGGTTAAGTCAATCGGTGCCAGCGCGTCCTATTTTGGACACTTCTTCAAAATTAATCACGCGTCCTCTTAAGTAAACGGCACACCTTTATGCTCGTCATGATACATTTGTCTAGCGTTCCTCATATCTTCCACTTCATTTTCATCACTCTTTCTCGTGCGTACGGCACGTTTGTAACATGCTAGAAACTTTTGGCAATTTCCATTCAACGTATGTCACTTGCTTGATATCATATCTTTGTTACGAACTTGAAAATTTTTCCGGTTGTACTCGTGCATAAACTTATACCAAAAAGTGATGCCCTTTTGAGAAACTCCAACATTCCTATCCTCGGAAACGGCCAGCCAACACACGGCAAGTAAAACTTCCTCTTCCGGTGTCCAACGTAACGTAGTCTCGCTCACTTCGGGATTTTTTTCAAAATCAACCACCTCGTCGACTAGTTGTTTTTTGCCACACGTTTACCTCCACGTTTGGATTTTCGTGGAGACATATGTTCGGGTTCCACTTCGACATTAGCCGCTTGTGAGGATTGGGTTTGTGGTGTTGGGGGTGTGGATTGCTCCGCGTTATTCTGTTGTTGCCACAAATACAACAATAGTTGTTCTTCGAATGACAAGTTACCAAATGGGTTAGGATTTGAAGAAGACCCGATGTTCGGGTTATTGGCATTGTCATTTACAATACCCATCAAATTTAAAAAACTTGAATCGTCTCGTCCCGACATGGTTTTGATTTTGTGAGAATATGTTATAGTTATTTTGTTTTGCTTGTGAAAAGAAAGTGTATATACTTCTTGTTGTTCTAGTTCATTTATATAAGTTCTATTTTTTTATTGTGCCTACTAGCCGTTATATTCAAACGTTTTTTTTTTTTTTTTTTTTTTTTTTTTTTTTTTTAAAAACTAGCAGTTATTACCAAGAAGGGAGGGATGTGTTTTGCTACTTTCAAAAAGATAAATGCACGTTACAACGCACTTTGTAACGTTAACGTGCACAACAACGCTCCTCCAACGTTTGATCCTGGGAAACGTTCGGAACATGGTAACGGCGTTGAAACATTGCCACATAGACCATAACGCCGATCTTGCGTTATCACTCCCCATACTCTTATTTAAACTTCAAATGAATAAACATTTTATTATACCATCATATAAAAAATTTCATGCCAAATTGATTTGTTAATAATCGTATGAATTTTATCAAGAAAAAATCTTTTTCTTTTGATAGGGACGAGTTTTTAACATTCAATTCCCCACATCAATAATTCGCTACACGAAATTTCCTTTTATTTTACAAAAAAAGAGAGACAATCATAATAACTCCTAACTGCATAGTAGTCAAGTCAAAAAGTTGTAATGACAAAGAAATATCATGGAAACTCCTCCTCCTTAAGAAAAGACATCATTTGCCCAACTTTTTATAATTATTTATTTACCTTATCATACATAGGGGAATTATAGGAGTCGCATAAGAAACCACTTTAGTTGGAATACATATATCTATCTTCGATTTCCATTGCTAACCACTTTCAGTAGAAATTAAACATTACACCACATCATCACCTCTGTGTGCCTTCTCAAAGCTCTGCCACAAAATTTGATTAAAATGGATCCACATTTTAACCTCACTAATGCGGCCATTGGCATCGTCAAATACCTGGTCTTTGGTTTTTACAGCATGATATGTAATTTGCATATCCTCTATTATCTTCATGTGATCGTAGACTTTTTAATTGCGGCTTTCATCATGCTCTTGTTTATCGTTTGCGTTTTCTTCATTATCCAGATAATTATCGACTATTTTAAAGCCTACTTTATCAACCCGATACGTGATTTGTTCAGTTGAATGATGTCGCTGGGATACTTTATATGGCAGGATACCGTAGAAGCGTTGGTAACCTTGTTCTTGATATGACAGTGTTCTGTAAGAGTTCCATATTGATGTTCTTGATCCGGTGGATCATAGATGGTTATATTGTAATGGTTTGTAATTTTCTTATCAAATATATTGGATGTGAGTGTGACCTCGTCCTCCACTGTTGTCGGGTTTATGATTGTTACGATTTTCTTCTTTTAGTAGGATAATGTAGCTTTTGCTTTCTTTAATTTCGTAATCACTTACTTAATTACTAGCACACTACAAGAAAAATGTCATTTACTAACACACAAAAAGTGTCAGTAAGAGCATACACATCGGTAACGTAGCTCTTGCGTTAAAGAGCCCATAACGCGCGTTAAGATCGAGTTACCCGCAAGGGCGGAGCCAAAACTTTTTTGCGATGGGGCAAAATATGACAACTTTTACAAACTACACTAAAAATTGGTACGTTGGGGGGGAGGGGGGGGGGGGGGGCAAATTACAAAAATACCCGAAAATTTTCGAAAATTTACACTGCAATTTTTTTCGCCGGGGGGTCACGTGACCCCCCTTATCTCCGCCCATGGTTACTCGTTGCAAGATATTGCGTTAAGTCCACGCTAACGTGGCTCGTTAAGTGGCAAACGCCACGTTAAGCTGCTTCGTTTGTAAATAATAATAATAATAATAATAGTAATAATAATAATAATAACTTCTAACGTACACTAATGGATATAAACATACACTAACGGATATATTTCAAAAAAATTTACAATTCCCACCCCCAACATTTAGTAACGGATACAACTGTAAAATAAATACATAAATCCAAAACCTTTTTTTCAATAAATATAAATACCCATTTACCACACTTCATTTTCCCACACTTTCACTACTCATTTTATTCTCTACTAAAATTCTAATAGCCACAAAAAATGTCTCAAGGCAAAAACAACCACTCGCTTACGAACCTCCACGGTGGGTGGGGGAACCCATACGCGGGTTCATCGTCAAATCCGAATAGGGAGAACCCACTTCGGTATGTCGAGTCAAGAACTTTTCCAACAACATCAAGCGCTAAAATTTTGGCAAGATAGCCAACAACAAAACACCTTAAACTCCAATTTCTAAAATCTCCAATTCACTCAACAATCCCATCATTCCCAAACGGAAACTATCGAAGTTCCCGAAACACCTTCGTCTCCTCCAAAGAAAAACAAATCTCGTGTTAAACGAAAGTCCAAAAAAAACAAAGAACCCGCGTCAATCGATGATGATGACGAAAACGAAGAAGGCAACAAAGTCGAACGTTGGCAAGCAAGTGAAGAAAAATTACTTGCAACGTGTTGGGTGGCCGCAAGCGAGGATTCACAAGTCGGTCGTTCCCAAGCCAAAGATACGTTTTGGCAGCGGGTTCAAAATGAGTTCAATAAAACCAATTATCATAAAAGCGGCAAAGATATGATACAATCAAAGTGGAGAACGTTGAATCGTTATTGCGGAAAGTTCAACGCCTGTTTCAAACGTGCCAAACGCGATCAAAAAAGTGGGGAAAATGAAATGGATATCCTCACACGTGCCAAAGAAATGTATCGTAACGAGCACAAACACACGTCGTTTAATAATGAGGAGGCTTGGCGTGTTTTGCGTCGTCATAAGAAATGGGACGCGCCAGATACAGTTGATTTAACCGGTGATATCCCAAGCCAAGCAAATGAGGCGTTGTTTGGTCATGATGCACAACCACGCCCGATGGGAAAGAAGGGGGATGCGAAGAAACAAAAATCCGAGACAACGACAAGCACCGGGGGCATGAGTACCGGAGGATCTATTTCGTCGGCCCAATGGGGGGGAGCAAATGCGCGAGGAGTAACGGGTAAGACGTGAAGATGCTTCCAAGGCTTACCAAGCGACCGCAGAAAACTGATACACACAAATACGGTTGAGAGAGTTTGAATTTTTGTTGGTCGACACTGCCGGCAAGGATCCACAATATGTGGCGATGGTCAACATGGAAAATGACCGAATCATTGAAAAATACGGGTTGCCAAAGCGTCAAGATTGAATAATTGTGTTGTGTTGTAACTATTTTTTTTTTTCATAATGTTTTTTTATGTCGTAATGTATTTTTTTTTTTAATTTCGTAATGTATTTTTTATTTCGTAATGTATTTTTTTTAGTGTGTGTTGTAATATATTTTAAGAATGAATGTTATAGTTTTTAATAAATGAAGTATTAGTTTTAGTATAGGGTTGAATTTGAAAATATTTGAAAAGTTTAGTTAAAGTGAGTTAAGGTTGAGTTATGAATGTGGGTGTTTTTTGTGAGTTAAGGTGAAAGTGTTAAAGCTGATGTGCCGCCGACAAGACACTGAGTTAAGAATTAACTTGTGTTACCATTGTGTGTGCTCTAATGTCCAAAAAAGTGTCAGTAAATCATTTTTTGCTTCACCTTCAGTTATATGAAGTGTCAATAAAAAGGCAGGCGATAAAAGTATATACTGACACAAAAAAGTGTCAGAATAGGTCGAGTTTTATTGTGACACATTTTACTGTCTTTATTGATGTTTTTTTGGGATTCGATACACTTGTGCAAGTATAGGCAACACAAGAAAACATTTACGTAAAATTAGCAACACAAGAAAACAAATAATTAATTGTCAAAATCTATATTTATCATTTCATCACAAGTTAAAAATCCAGAATTTCACCTAACCACAAACAAGAACATGTTCTTTCTCAAGTATGATTTACAAGTACAATGATTATTCCAATCCAATCCTATTGGGCTTAAAACTTAAGGCGATGATCATGCTTTGTCTTCGATCTTCCTCATGTTCCTTAATCATTTCTTGTAAAAACTCCCAAGTATAAAATATGTTCAATAACTACTTGCATATTAAAAACAGAAGGCAATAGTCATTCTTGTTCTTTAATCTTCCTCACGTCGCTTATCCGTGTATAAAAATGTTTTAGCAAACAACTACCTGGAGTATGATGATAACTTGGACCTGCTTTTTCGATACTACTATCACGAACACTACATATGTAAATAATTTAGTTACTCAGAATTATTTTCTTAAGATAAACCGGCATGTCCCACACACAAATAATCACATCTATACTTAAATGATAGAAATAAAGAACCTAGACATTACCTCCATTTTGACCCATGACCCATTTGACCCATAACCCACTTAACCATGACCCAAACCAGCCCTCATCAAGTTTATACTAAGACTTTTAAAACACTCTCGCAAATATTACCTAGATGCTTCCTCCAGTCAATACCAGCTTTCATCATAGCTGCAAACTCCTTGTAACTGATTCGCCCATCCTGATGCAATAACAAGTTTAGATTATTATCAAACTCATCACATTTCTTTAAGATGAAAAGAATGTGATGCATTCTTCTACTTTGAAGTTACATTGAGGATTTAAAGAATCAAAACCAATCTTGTAATTAGGTATGACGATATCCAACTTTATAGGAATCAACATTATTCCTTAAAAAAAACCTACTCCCTTACACTACTCATTGTAACAGAAAATTTACACAAGGTTTTCAGAGCATCACAAGGGTCCATATCAAAAGATTATTTCATACTAACTAACCCCAACGAGCACAGTTTCACCGCGAAGTACATCTGATGACCACTTTAACTTGATTCATTTCAATTAATATACAAACATGATATATTAAAGGTGTGCAACCAAAGTAGTAAGTAGTAACTCGCCCAATCGATGATGTATTGAGCTCCTTCGTAGAGAGGGTTCTAGTGATCAATGAGACATGCCTTTTCGTTTCAAGACTGCAGCACCAGCAAAATCAAGTAAAGAGAAAAGTCATATAACGTAAAGTAAGATCAGATTCTTTACAAAATATAAACTCAGAAAAACTAATCTTTTGGAAGTAAGTCTTCCTCTAGGGGCTCCCATGTATCAGTTATGTTTGTGGATCCAATGGATGTTATCTGATGGAGACCAATAATTCACCTTTGCAATACAGCAAGTACAATAACTCTTATTGGAAGAAGTACAATACACGGTGGAAAATTGGTACATATGCAACAAAGAAACATGGTAAACCTTTATTAGTTCCACAATGGTAAGCGTCTTGTTGATAGCTCTACCCATTGCTTTGAACACAATTTCTGATGAGCCCTTTTCCTAGAAACCAGATAAGTAGATAAAATGTGAGAACACTAAAAGCTGAATCACCTTAACTGTTAATTAACAGATATGCTATTGATAACAACTGAAAATATGTAAAACGGATGGAGATATTTCAAAAAGTACATCATTTATTTTAAGTTTTACTCAATACACAAAGGGGATTATTAGATTGCTTATTAAAACAGCCTATCTGCTTGAATAAGATGTTTTGAATAAAAAGTTCCAAGTTGGATATTTATATTTAACATATAATTAGATATGCAGTTAGATAAGGAATCCCAAGCACCATGCTTATCTACTGTATCCAAATGCAATAATGACAATTACATATGTACAAAATCTTAACTATAAGTCTAATACAGATAGATAACTCCAGAAGATTATATATTAAAGCCAAAAGCATTTGGAAATTCTAGCAATATATTGAAGACCATGTACCATTACATGAGCAAAGTTGAGTTATTACCTACTTTAGCAAAGTTGAATGTTTTGAACCAAAAGAAGCAGAAAAAAATCGCTTTTGCCCAAACACTAGAAAATAATTATGATGTCTTCAGTTTAAACATGCACCCTAACACCCATTCCTCAAAAAACGATAAAACATTAAGTTTGGTGGTAGAATGCTAGTATGACACAAAGTGGCACTACAAGAAAAAGTGCCTATAGTGACCAAAATTTAGTGCAGATTTTTTTTGGTTACTATTTAGGCAAAATAGTGATCATATAATACATGGACACTAATATTTGGTCATCTTTAAACAGTTAGTCACCAAGCTCAAAAGTGGTCATTAATTTCGTCATATACAAATGCGATATTTTTTTTCGGTATAAAAAGTGACGAACATTGTTGGTCACTAAATTTTTAAAAGGTTAATAGCGAAAAATGTTTGTTTAAGCTTATATTTCATAAGCCATATTTTTTCAGCTTATTTTGAGACTTGTTGGCTTAGATAAGTTTATTATGATATAATAAACATAAGTCAAAATGAGGGCTTATAAAACATAGGTACCAGTTAGTCCAACAAAAACAAGAATAAAATAATTCCAAAGTATAAGTACGAGTTATACACATTCTCATATAATATCTCCAAAAGTATAATAGGTACCAACAACAACAACGACAAATAAAATATTCTTTCTTTTCTTATTATCCCCAAATTTCACCTCACTTATCACACACAAGCCCTAACCTAATTCCCAAATTAATCAACCAAATCACAATTAAACTCAAATTCACCTTCATAATCACGTCAATTTTACTTCTCACCAATCAATTTCCAAAAACATTTTTAAAATGGATGATTATGAGAGTGATCCAGGAGAGATGAAGAAAATGTGCGGCGCACGATAGCAAGTGGCGATGACGACGTACATGTTATACGACAGCGTACATTAGCAAGTGACGATGAGGACAATGATGGCCAGGCCGGAAAGTATGGTGGTGGTGATGACTTGGAGGAGGATGATGAAGGACAAGGTGGTGCTAGTGAGTATGATGATGATGACGTGGCTGATGATGTACGTAAGGAGGTGGAGGTGGTTGATGACATGGCGGTGGAGAATGGTTGATGACGAGCCGATTCCGGCGGCAGGGCGCATTTTATATGCACAATGATCGGTCAGGGTGGCGGTGGTAGAAATGTAGTTGTATCTGCAGCTATAATATTAGGGTGGCTGTTTATTTTATTCTGGTACATTTAGTCACATAAAAAAGTTACTGCGTGGCCGTTCGAAAAGAAGCATGTGTGACGAAATCCCAGTTTTGTACTAGTGCATGGTTAACTCTTAATCACACCAAGGATGGAATATTCCCTTGGATATACCCTTTAACATAACCATGGTTAGTTCTTAACCCAACCTCCTCACTCTTCCCTACAGAGGAATATCCTTTGGGATATTCTCTCCTCTCTTTTATGCCATGTGAGGAATACCTATTATACCCTTACCCAATTATCCTTTCTACTCTTCTATCATTGATAATTGGTTTTCTAATAAACACTTCACAAAACATTTTTTTTTTAAATTGGCTATTTAAGTTAGTAAACCTTAGATTGATTAATGTTAAGGTTTAGTGTGTGAAGTACAATTGGGGGTTTAACAAGGGTAGGTATTTACAAAACCAACACTTGGGAAATTTGAACAGTGGTTCTGGCGCGTCACCCACGCGTTGACGCGTGGGCAACGCGCCGGCCTCGGTAAAATTTTCTCAAGTTTGGGTTTTGGCCTATAAATTACCCTCTTGGCTCTTGTATTCCTCACCCCTTGCTATTATTCTTTGTCTCTACATTCTTTCTCTCTAATCCTCTAATTCTATCTTGTGTTCTTAGTTTCTCACACTAACATCTTTGAAGTAACACATCTCTTTGCAAGGGAAGAGTCACAAGAACCTAATCCACTCTTCTGATTTTGTTGAGGGTCTTCTTATCTTTACCCTTTCTACTACAATCGAGTCTCTAGGTTAGGTTAGGGCTTGATTGAACAAACAATCATTTATTCATTCAATTGTTTATAAGGGAAGTCTTGTGTCTTGGTGACCACACCTAGATCATTGGGGATCTAGTTAGGGTTTGATACTTCCGGTGGGAAGTCTTGGTACTGGTCTTGGTGACCCTTAGGTGAAGTCGAATCGCGAGATTATTTTGGGTGGTTTCCGAGGGCGGAATACCGTGGGAGTAACTCCTTCTTTGTAAGCATCGATATTGGTGAATATCGGTGGAGTGAATTGTAACGGTTTGTAGTCCACCGAAAGGATTATACTAGTGGAATAGTATCATGTCATGGATTCGCAACTGGACGTACGGATGGTATAAACCCCCCCCCCCCCCATCCCGAACCAGTATATATCGTTGTGTTCTTTACTTGCTTTATATACTTGGTTGTCTTTGTGGTTGTCGAATTCTAAAACAATCACTTGGTTCTTCTACGAGGCTTAAAGTTTTTAAATGTTCTAAAAGCCGAAGAAACCGTATTCACCCCCACTACGGTTCTACAAAACCCTCTTTTCTTCCATGTTGAATTAAGGAAGAATTACACGGATGGTCCCTGTGGTTTGTCAAAAATTTCATGTATAGTCCCTCAAAGTTTAAAGTTGCATGTATCGTCCCTCTGACTGCAAAAGAATAACATCTATGGTCCCTCAGACTAACTGTCGTTAGTTTTTCCGTTAGTCTATTTGCACCGTTAGTCCTTTAACGACCGTTTGCAACAAACATTTGCATTGTTAGTCCTTTTTTGTTAAATACCATTGCATCGTTAGTCCTTTATAATAACGGCCGTTTATAATTTGAAAAAAAAAAAAAAAAAAAAATTGAAAAAATTGAAAAAAAATTTTGAAAAATTTGAAAAAAAAAATCGAACAAAAAAATATTTTTTTTTTTTTGAAATTTGATTTTTTTTTTTTTTTTTTTTAGAAATTTCAAACAAAAAAAAAATTAGAAATTCGAAAAAAAATATTTTTTTTTGAAAAAATTGAAAATAAAATCAAAAATAATTTTTTTTTGATTTTTTTATAAATTTTTTTGATTTTTTTTCTAAATTTTTTTTTTTATTTTTTAGAAAAAAAAATTGAAAAAAAAAATTCGAACAAAAAAAATTTTTTTTTTGAAATTTGATTTTTTTTAGAAATTTCGAACAAAAAAAATTTTTAGAAATTTTTAAAAAAAAAAATTCGAAAAAAAAAAATTTTTTTTGAAAAAATTGAAAATAAAATCAAAATTTTTTTTTTTTTGATTTTTTTATAAAATTTTTTTGATTTTTTTTCTATTTTTTTTTAATTTTTTAGAAAAAAAATTTTGAAAAGTTTTTTTCAATTTTTTTTTTATTTCTGATTTTTTTTATTTCTATTTTTTTTTTTTGAAATTTGATTGTTTCAAATTGAAATTGAAAAAAATGAAATTTGAAAAAAGTGGAGGTGGTGGGTGGTGGTGGTCGGTGGAGGTGGTGGCGGTGGTGGTGGTGGCGGTAGGTGGTGGTGGCGGTGGTGGGTGGTGGTGGGTGGAGGCGGTGGTGGTGGTGGGTGGTGGCGTTGGTGGTGGAGGTGGTGGCATTGGTGGGTGGTGGTGGTGGCGGTGGGTGGTGGTGGCAGTGGTAGGTGGAGGTGTTGGTAGGTGGCGGTGGGTGGTGGTGGTTGCGGTGGTGGGTGGTGGTGGTGGTGGTGGCGGTGGTGGGTGGAGGTGGTGGGCGAAAACGTATAAAAGGACTAACGGTGCAAATGTTTGTTGCAAACAGTCGTTAAAGGACTAACAATGCAAATGTTTGTTGCAAACGGTCGTTAAAGGACTAACGGTGCAAATGGACTAACGGAAAAACTGACGACAGTTAGTCTGAGGGACCATAGATGTTATTCTTTTGCAGTCTGAGGGACGATACATGCAACTTTAAACTTTGAGGGACTATACATGAAATTTTTGACAAACCACAGGGACCATCCGTGTAATTTACTCTTGAATTAAAGATAAGTTATTCCTTTAATCATTCAATATGTCTATATGTTGTTTGATTAATTGTTTGTCTTTTCTTTATATTAACATGTTAGCTTAGATTTCTTAGTGTTTGCTTAGATCTAATGAAACCTAGTTATTAATTATTGATTGTTTGGTTGATTGGCTCACACTAGGCTTAATAAAACTGGCTAAGTTCCTATACGGTAACTAGCTTGATCGTCTTAAGAAACGTAATCGGATGTGTACTACGGTTTTATTGATTGTATTTAATGCATGAGTAGATGTTGATGATTCTATGATAGGATACTAAACGTGTCATCATAAGAAGAAATAGATACTCATAGAGTTAGGGAAGGATGTACACGCCCCCACGACTGGTATTAAGGAATACAATTCTTCAAGTAAACAATTGTAACAAATCGATAAATCAATAAGAGATAACTAGGGAGTAGTGAAATCTAAGTAAACACACTTGTCCCATATTAGAAGTTCACCACATTTACTTTTCTTGTTATTTATTTTATTGTATTTAGTGTAATCAGTAGTTTTGGGTTAGTTGACTAGCAACTAATTCCGCCAACACATCCAATACCTGAGATTTTACTGCTTTCTATAGATATAAAAATACAAAAAGAATCATCCCTCACCTTTAGACCTAGTTGACCTACACTTCAATCCTAATGACACTATTCCCCTAGAGAACGATCAATCCCTCGGACCTACCATTTACTACACTAAAATGGTCAGGTACACTGCCTGATAGATTGCAAAATCTCTCAAGATCCCTTGAGAGGTAAAACCTTTTGCGAGGTTGCAAAACACGCATCAACTACGATGTTGATTATCCCGAAGTCTGGACCTATAAGTGCAGGATGATTTGTTGTTAACTGTTTACTTGCAGGAAAAACTGGCGGTTGCTGCTGATTGTTGAAGAGATGCCGATCCATCACCCTGTGCTCACACATAACCATCCTGATCAATGAAATCATGATAATTGAATGGCCTCCTACAATGCTTCTGCAACTCTGATGCCTAAAATCATGAATCAAGAAAAGTGTGAGCATGTTGGTTCAAAGATCACAACATCACATGGAGACGATCACGCAAAAGATGATTTGATGATGAATATTGGATGATGACCTCAATGAATGCATAAAGATTATCCAAGACCAATGAGAGGTCATCAAAACTTCGCTGCTTGAAGAACAAAGATCAAATACTTTGGAGAATCAGAAACTACGAGCTCGGTCAATTCATGGAATAGTATGCCAATGTTTTAATCAAATTTTTCGGGGTGAATTCCCATAGGGGGATATTGTTAGGAATAGAAATATTCTCGTGAAAGACTCTGTCACCCCAAGCATAGATTGGAAATACGTAGCTCGTAGTATTAGTAATATTTAGTTAGTACGTAGTTAGTTAACGTAATATTTGTGGAGTCGGGTCGGATCTTTACCCACTGTCAGCTCGCTCCACAGTCCGTGTAGGGGCATTCTAGTAGTATGTATCGATACCCCTCTCCACCTAAGGAGAGGTTTGGACATTCTCATTATTATCAATCTAATATTTCCATTTTCTCTCTGAAGGTTCCATCTCCTCCTTCTTTTTTCTCTCTTGAATCAATTCAAACCACATAGACCAAACATGTTTGTGTCATGTCAGCCTCGTAAGTCTTAATCGTTAGCGACAGTTGTAATAGTTGTCTCTTTGCACATGTAGTATGCTACATGAGAAGAGTTGCCAGGCCTAGTTCGGCTAGGGCTTATGCTATTCTAGTCAATGCTGACTTCGCGAATTGTTTGGTGTTTGGACTTGATCCGAGCGTGTGATTAGTGTGCTTGAGCCACAAACAATGATACACTATCAAATAATATACTTAAAACAAATTTTATTTTAATAGTATATACGGGTCAAATAAATGTGTAATTTAGAAAAGGTATATAATTAACTTGGAGAACTTTTAATGAAAAATATAGAGTAAATTACATAAATGGTCCTTGTAGTTTGTCAAAAATTTCATCTATCGTCCTCAAATTTAAATTTGCATGGACGGTCCCTATCTTTGCAAAAAGAATAACACTCGTGGTCCTTTTCTTACCTAGTATTTAGTACATTCTGTTATCATTTATATGTTAGCCCTTTTGGCTAACGACCATTTACATTATCTATCCTTTATAATCACGGTCGTTTATAATTTAAAGTTTTTCATCTGTTTTATACTTTTTCGTTTTCGTCTGTTCTTATACATTTTCATCCGTTTTTATACCTTTCCGTCTATTTTTATATGTTTGCGTTCGTTTTATACGTTTTCGCCCGTTTCCTTATGTTTTTGTCCGTTTTTATACTTTTTTTTTTTTTTTTTTTTACGTTTAACGTTTTTTTTTTCTATTTTCGTATATTTTCATCTTTTTATACATTTTCGTTCGTTTTTATACGTTTTGTCCATTTCTATACATTTTCGTCTGCTTTTAAACGTTTGCTTCATACGTTTTCATCCATTTTTGTACGTTTTCTTACATTTTTATTCGTTTTTATATGTTTTCGTCCGTTTTTATACGTTTTCATCCGTTTTCTTATTTTTTCATTACATTTTCATCTATTTTATACGTTTTCGTTTGTTTTACGCGTTTTCTTATATTTTTATCTGTATTATACATTTTATCCATTTTTATATGTTTTCTAAATTTTCGTCCAATCTTATACCTTTCCTTATGTATGAAAACGTATGAAGATGCAAACAAACGTATGAGAATGTATACAAACGGACAAAAACGTATGAAGCTGTAAGAAAATGTATGAAAAATGTAACACTGGTACAAAAAGTTCTATTGGTCACGCATGGTAGATTTTGAAATGTCACACTGTAACATTTATACGTAACTAAATGTACCAGAATAAAATGAACAGCCACACTTGATCCGACTTGTGTGACCATTTCAGAATTCTATTGTCACACATTTGAATATTTATGTGACTAGATGTAACTGAAAAAAAAATGGATTATTTAGTCACTTTTAATTCGAGACGTGTCACAGATACAAATGAGCTCGAAACATTAGTCATACTATAGATATGTGACAAATATATGTCACACAATTTAAAAGTGTGACCAAAATAGATATATGGTCACATGAGGTAATTGTGTATGTGGCTAAATTATATAGTCAAGTTTGTCACACATTATTTTAACGTGACTGCTATTCTTTGCTGAATATTTAGCCACAAAGCGTTTGAAATGTGTGACAACCGAAAAGTAAGTTTGAAGTGTTAGTCACAAAATGCGTTTAAGAGTGACAAATATATGTCACACACTTGAAGAGTGTGACCAAATGCCATATATGGTCACACTAAACCATAGAAACATGATTAAGTATAACTAAAATTCGATACATATGGTCACGTAAGTTAATATGTGTGTCTAAAGTTTAGTGTGTCTTTATTTGCCAAATCCTAATGGGTATTATATGTGACCAATACATTCAAAATAGTCACATTGTGAAATATTAATGTGACTATTATTTATACAAAAATGTGAAGTCAGTTATCATTAACCTTGATATTAGTCACATTGAGTTTTTGTGTGACTAAATTAAAGATGCTATATATATGGTCACATGAAGTCTTTATTTAGGTGGCTAAATCATGGTGTCATATTTTGTCACACATTATTTAAATGTAGTCACAATTCGATACATATGGTCACACATTTCTGATAACTTATGTATACGTACTCTATCTAGTTTGAGTCTAATTTGATATTCACTGCATGAATTGAGTTCAGACTATTAGTCATGACTCTTCATTTGCCCCATTACAATGCTCCTAGTTATACTTAGAACAGTTAAATATATTTAGATGTTGGGATGATTGTGCATATGTTATGGCTTGTATTTTTTTTTGTTTCTAGACTAACATTTTGCAGGAAAAGCAAATAAAAAGTTGTTTAGATTGGAATATGGGTGAATGCTAGTAACTCCGAACTTAATGCTGCTAAGGCAGAACTTAATGCTGCTAGGCAGAACTTAATGCTGTAGCTCGTTAGTGCCCTCACGTGCGTTGCACGTCAGGGTATTTTCGTCACTTCACTGTTCCCGCTATAACACATTAACACACTTCAGCTACCTCCCTTTTACGAAAATCGACGAGGATATTTTTTGCAAATAACAAAACTAAGTCGTGTTTAACACAACAAAATCACACTCACATAAACGCTTTATCTTCTTTCAACCTAATATCTCAAACAATACAGTCGGTGCTTAGCAATCGTGATTCTTCAAAAAACACACGTACCAGGTAACCACATTTACTGATTTTTACTTCATTCAAACGGTATTTTGCATTGTTTTATAACCTTAATCGTTAATGCAGTAACCATATTTGGTAATCAATTTATTTGCGCTGTGGACAATCATGATGTTTTGGATGAGTTTGTAAGTTAACACCATTATTGACAAGCTGTTATTTCTTTAAGAAACTAGTTTAATTACTCCTTCCTATAACTATAGTCCACTGTTGACTTTTGAAGTCTTTAGTTTTCAACTTTGACCTTAAATATTTTTATTTGTGTTATATATTATTTGATGCAAAATATATTGTTGATATAAATAAACGACTAAAAACGTTATTCATATCTTCCGATATCTCTATGTTTTGATGATCACAAAACGAAAACACATTAAATCAAAGATAATGACGTAAACAAGTATTTAGTAGTTAATAATCACTTTCACCATCTAATTACTTAAGGTATGAATAAACATAGTGATTAAAGCATTATAAGATCAAAGGAAAGTTTAATTAAGTATTACAAAGTTTACTTAATTATATAAACACATTATATATATTTGAAAAACACTTTTGGTAATAAAGAAAAATGTTTTATTCATACTAAATATATGAATTCAAATTTTTAACCAAAATCAGTTAGTTTTTCACCAAATAAACTTTCTCCACTAAAAGACAAAGAATCTGGCCGTTTCAGCTGGGCGGCCCCCTTAATTATAAAGGGCGGTCCCCTTAATTTTAAGGGGGCCGGCCATGGTTTAAGGGGACCGGCCACGCTCCTCTGTCAGATTCTTTTGCCTATAAATACCACCTTAAACCTGGATTTTTTCCTCACCTTTTTGTACTAAAACTTTCTGATCTAAACATTCTTATCCATCTTCTAAAAATCCTTTGATCTTATATACTTTGATCTTTGTTTCAAAGTGATTCAAGCCTCAACACTCAAGTGCAAAGAGAAAAATACTTCTACTAGGAGTATTACAACTTAGTATCATCTTGCTATCTAAGTTGCTTGTTTAGTTCATCTTGTATAGCATTTATTTCTTTGTGAACATTGTGTATACATTGATTAGATAGATTTAGATATTGGATCTAGATCTATTGAAGGTGTGAAGTAGTATTAGTAGTGAAGAAGTAGAGGTGGATAGGATTTGTGTTAGAAGATATAAGTGGTAATAGCATATTGAAGTTGAGATAGTTGTGAAGACAAAGAAGTTGAAGCCTAGAAGTTGTGAAGTAGTATATATCTTGGAGTAGTGGATAGGACTTAGTAGTGAAGGTGTGAAGAAACAAGTGGCGTGAAGAAAAAGAGTTAGGAAGTATTAAGTTGTGAAGAAGCTAGGAGCAAAGTAGAAAGGTGTGAAGATATTTGAAGTGTAGAAGATTGGTTTGTAAAAGTTAGGTGTGAAGAAGTTGTGTTGAAGTTGTGATTGTGGTGTGATATCGTTGTGGTGTGCTAATTGGTGTGTAAGGTATTCTCCGCCATAAAGGAGGTTTTTGAACTAGTGAAGAAAACTCTCGAGTAGGTGACTCGGGGAGTGGAGTAGGGCAAGGAAGGTGTCCTTGTAGCCGAACCACTATAAATCCTTTGTCTCTCGGTTTGATCTTTCCATCTCTCACTCTTTGATTTATAACTTACTTGCATATCATTCATAGTTACAATTGCTTGTGTGTTGTGCATATATTGATTTCACATAAAGATCAAACTAGGTTCCATTCAAAACATAAATTATACATTAGTAAATTTAAGTATATACAATCATTAAAACACATATACACATATAAATACAAACTTATATTTAAGTGAGATATATGAAATCATAATTTCTATTTAACACTTTAAATAGGAAGTATTTATGTGACATATGTGAATTAATTTGCTTCCATACTTTAGCTTCAAAGGTTTTTACAAACTACCATTTATTATTTGAAAGTAAACTTTTATTAAAACGAAAAAGACGTAAAACTATTCAACCCCCCCCCCCCCCCTTCTAGTTTTCTACATATATGAATGGATTAAGTTTTGAATGTATTTTCCATTGGTATAATTTTCATCAACTATTATATAACACAAATAAAAATATATAAGGTCAAATTTGCCAAATGAAGACTTAAAAAGTCATACATTAAGTGTCCACTATGACTTTTTCAAGTCTTTTTTCTTCAACTTTGACTTCAAATTTTTTTGTCCGTGTTATATAGTACTTGATGCAAGATATATGAATGGATTAAGTTTTTAGTTGTGTTTTCATTTGTATACTTTATTTTCATATACAGGAACTGAAACTGCATAATGATTATGTTCTAGAAGGTTCCTATATTGGCAATGGTTTTATTTTCTTAGTTAACTGTGGGGGGGGGGGGGGGGGGTTAGATGGAAAGTTCGTGTAAGGAGAGTCTCACAATTTAAGTGTGTTGTTGAGGGAGCAAGGTGGAATGATTTTGTCATTCACAACATCTACTGTTCTGCTGTTGAGTACATACATTTTGTTGAAGAGGGTGAGGATGTGTTTTATGTAACTTTCTATGGTGAGAATGGGTTGGAGTTTCACAATTATGAACCCGAGAGTGCCCCATTTTGGAGATGTTTAGTGCCTGTGACAAACACATCTCTGCTTATGCAATCGTTGGAGGAAGACTTTCTGAGATATCTGGATGGTCCAACCCCTACTGATTCGGTCGTGGTTTCCACTAACACGACTGACTAGAATGTTAGGGTGGCCAGTGATCATCTCTATAGTCGATACGTCCACTCCTTCTTCTATGGTGGTGGTTGGGTGACACTCGCTCGAGACTTGAATTTGAAGGCTGGTCAGTGGATTGTTTTTACTCAGGTTTACCCAGGCCAGGAATTTAATGTTATGTTGTTTGAACCTGATGGAGGGGCCATCACAACTGTGGAGACACACAACACCAATATTGCCATGAATGCCGTGTGTCACCAACCACATGACTATGGTATTTTTTACTTTATTAGCTTTAACTACATCAAGTATATGATATCTTTGTAACATTTTGGATTATCTATAACTTACTCATTTTGTAATATTAAATTCAGATTTTGAAGCCGGACGGATGAACTGGATTTTGCATGCTTCTGGAGAAATGGACAACTAGTAAGTGTCTTGAAAACTTTGACAATTTGTCAAATAGTAATTATGCTACAATTTCAATGAGATTACAAAATAAACAACTATCAATCTATAGCAGTTGTAACTTTGTACATTTTGTAACAGACTATACCATCAAAAATTGTGCACAAGTACAACTTTTATGGGTACTCTGTCGCTGTTGTGAAGCACCAAATGATACCGAAAGTGTTCCAAGTACGTGAGAGAATAGTGGTGGTACCTAGTCGAGGGAAGGTGAGGAGGAAGGTGTTTATTGTTTCATGCTCTGGTTTCAGGGAGTTGAGACAGGAAGCCGGCTTTGGTGCAGCTGCAAGGGTCTGCTTCTTTTTAACAGATGACACAAACTGGTCAAAAGAGTCTTAATGTTTGATGTGTGTTGATGGTTTGATGGCTGTTGATGGTTTTATGTTTGTTGATGGGTGAAACAATGTTTGAAAGTTTTTGTAAGTTGGACAAACTTTTTTGTAAGTATATGATGTATGATAAACTAAATGGGTTTGTCACTAGACAATGGTATGTAATTAGCTAATGTAGGATGAACCATATGGGTTTATCCATATACAATGTTATGTAGTAAACTATGTAGGTTGACATTATTGTACGAAAGCGGCTTATACGGCCTTATAACTAGTTAATTGGGGTTTTAAACCCTTAAGTGTAAATGTTACCAATCCACCCCTGCACTCTCATATCTAGCAGTACAAACCCACCTGCAGTAACGTTTTCTTAGCAGCAGAAACTTTTGATTTTGATAACTTTTGATTAACATGATACAAAATATATCCCAAGTTCTTGTTAATGAACACAACAATCAAAATATTGTAACAATTAAGTGTAAATTTTACCAATCCACCCCTGCACTCTCATATCTAGCAGTACAAACCCACCTGCAGTAACGTTTTCTTAGCAGCAAAAACTTCTGATTTTGATAACTTTGATTAACATAATACAAAATATATCCCAAGTTCTTGTTAATGAACACAACAAGCAAAATATTGTAACAATTAATGAGAAAATTTAGCAATGACAAAGTACGGGAATTAAAATTAAACATATTCCATTAATACTTGAAATGAAAAATTACAAAATACTGGTAACAAAAGGTACACATTCTTAAATTTTACTAATCTTAAAGGATTACAACATGTTTATTGATAAAGTCAAATAAAGTAGTACAAAAGGATTACAACATGTTTATTCAAATTACTTCCTAACTCAACTAATACATTTTCTTTTTACCCTTCCCTTTTAAACAAACTTTGGGCATTTTTGGTTCCCATGGTTTTATAGCCTTGTCTTCATAAGTCTTAGCCTTGGGCAGGCCTAGCACCTGAACCCTCTCATCAAAAAGCTCTTTGGCAGTCTTTTTTGGAGTTTTAACCTTCCTAGCATCTTCCTTTTTGTGCCTGATCCAGAATATCCCTTTGGCAAGTAGTCTGCCCATGTATTTGGTGGACCTTCAGAACTGCTTGATATGTGAAATGAACTTGAGTCACTGCTGTCAATTTTAATGATTTCTGCAAAAAAATAAAAAAATATAAAAAGGGGTTAAACTAGGATTTGTGATTTGAGATACACATGGAAACGAGTATAAAAAAGGGATATGGGAAAACCAAACTACCTATGTTTAATGCAGGAAAGGATTGATGTTTCCCACTGGTGGCTTGAACCATTTCAACATCTTCGGGCCAATCATGATCCATTAGGACGAGCGTTTGCCAGGGATTAATGCTTATATATAACTCTTGATAGAACTATATACATATTAGTCGCCAACAAAGACTAGTCATAATGAAACATGATTGACTTGAAGAAATCTATAAAATTTCTTGATTGACCTGATCCAAATATCCCTTTGGAAAGTAGTCTGACCATGGATTTGTTGCAAAAAAATTATAAATATATATTAAAATTTTTAAAAATATAGTGTAAATGAAATAAAAGATAATGTTGCAATTCAGGGTGTGTTTGAAACAACCTTTGTTCTTGGAACTCCAATGGACACATTACCTGGTGGATGGTTGGTTTTAGATCATAAAAAATAATGGAATGCAATAAAGGAACATACGTAACGCTTCTAACTTCCCACTACTGCTCCTTTTGTCGTTTCAACTCCCTTTGAGCAAAGGACTGCACCAGCCGCATTGCTAGATTGTTGAAAAAACAAAAGAAACAGTATGGGAAGTTAGAATGGAAAGGTATGTTGAAATTCCAGACTCAAAGTAATACAAACAATCTACAAATGTTGAGTAAAGAATAGAGTCTAAGTAACATCACTCATCTTGAATGCGATAATGAAGTGTGGCATGTCATGAACAGTACACACTATATCATTATTGCATTGATCAGGACAGATCTATCTAACGTTGCAGTACCGTCTAATAACCACACAAACGGTAGTAGACGTTTTCCAAATTAAGCAATGGGACCATCTACAACGCTATATAGAGCGCCCTAATCATTGAGCTTTAAGTTATTAGAAAACAGATTCTTACTATCATTTATTTTGCTCCCTTAGATGTGACGAACATACATATTAATTATGTAGATTCTACGACATTAGAGAGCTAATTGTGCATGAATGAAATCATATAAAATTTATATTAACAATGCAATGAACTACCATCCTTTCTACCCTAGCCAACAACAACATATTATTCAGCCTTGAATCTCTAACCTACCAACATGCTGGAAGACGAAGACGCCAAATTCAAGCATCGAACCTACAAATTATACTTGATAATTGTTTCTGTATTTTGGCAAAGAGCAAAGATGAATCATCGATGGATGAAACACCAGAACAAGTTTATGTTCATACTTGAAAGTGGTGTCTTTGCATCCATCGATGATACTTCTTCCATCTTAGATACTTGGATATTTTAGCCTAACTATTCGCGCACACATCTGTCACTTTTCTCCCTTATTCTCTCAATACAAATGCAACATAATTCTTATACCAGATAGTCAACCTAAGCCTAAGATAAAATAAGCTAATCCAAGCAAACCTTAATATCTCTTTTGCTCTAATTATTCGCAAAAACAACACCGCATGTTCTTCCTTATTCTATCAATACAAATGCAACGCAATTCTTATAACAGATAATCAACCTAAGCCTAAGAATAAATACCTCTAAGGGGATATTTGAAATATATTAATTAATTTGTGATCTTATCAGCTTTTTGAGATTTGGGATCAAAACCCTAGATCCGAGTGAGTTGCAACTGTGAGTATGAGAGAGAAAGAGAGGATTATGTTCAAGTGTTCGAAGTGTGTTTGATAAGAAAGAGAGGATCAAAACCCTAGATCCGAGTGAGTTGCAACTGTGAGTGTGAGAGAGAAAGAGAGGATTATGTTCAAGTGTTCGAAGTGTGTTTGATAAGAAAGAGAGGATCAAAACCCTAGATCCGAGTGAAGTGTGTTTGAAACCCGGTTCGACACGGGTGGTTCAACCGGTTGAACAGTTCCGGGTGAAAAATGAGTCGATTTAAACCTGGTCAACTTGCTAGGTTGGGTCAAAAACGAGTCAAATTGAACTGGGTCAACCCGCCGGGTTTGAAGAGTCCCGGGTCAACCCGATTTATGTTTATTTGGTTGTACTTAATTTGATAGATCTGTTTTTAATTGGTTATACAATGTGAATAAATCATTATACTTTTAAGTAATGGATAATGTTTTGAAACCCGGTTCGACCCGGGTGGTTCAACTAGTTGAACTGTTCCGGTCGAAAAATGGGTCGATTTAAACTGGGTCAACTTGCTAGGTTGGGTCGAAAACGGGTCAAATTAAACCGGTTCAACCCGTTGGGTTTGAAGCGCCCCGAGTTAACCCGGTATGTGATTTGTATTAATTGTTTTAATTGGTTGTATTTAATTTGGTAGATACGTTTTTAATTGGTTGTAAAAACCGAAACCAAATGCTTGGTTTGTCGGTTTCTCGGGTTATACAAATTTATAAATTATTATATATCATAAACACAAAATTATTATATATCATAGTTTTGTAATATCATTTTCTCAAGATCGTGATCCTATAAGATCTTAAGCTTTCAAAGATCCTATGTAAGATCCGGATCGATTTTGCTTTGTAGTATCGTAAAATCGTAGTGGTGGGCCCCTCGGTATGAAAGATTCATACCTTACTCTTTTGAGGTATATAGAGTATGGAGGATTTCTATCATTCATTACCATAGTTGTGGGCCCTCTCATATTAAACAAACAGATCTACCAAATTACTTAAAAGTACAATGATTTATTCACATTGTACAACCAATTAAAAACAGATCTACCAAATTAAATACAACCAATTAAAACACAAATAGGGTTGACCCGGGATGCTTCAAACCCGGCTGGTTGACCCAGTTTAATTTGACCCATTTCCGACCCAACCTAGCAGGTTGACCCAATTTAAATCGACCCATTTTTCGACCGGAACGGTTCAACCGGTTGAACCACCCGGGTCGAACTGGGTTTCAAAACATTATCCATTACTTAAAAGTATAATGATTTATTCACATTGTACAACCAATTAAAAACAGATCTATCAAATTAAGTACAACCAAATAAACATAAACCGGGTTGACCCGGGACTCTTCAAACCCGGCGGGTTGACCCAATTTAATTTAACCGGTTTTTGACCCAACCTAGCAAGTTGACCAGGTTTAGATCGACTCATTTTTCACCCAGAACGGTTCAACCGGTTGAACCACCCGAGTCGAACCGGGTTTCAAAACATTATGTTTAATTCCCAAATCTTCAAACTTTTATTATTTTTCGTTTATAACCTATAATTCTTTTTATCTATAAACTATCTACCGCTATAAAAAATCTCGTTGCTATGAAAAAATTGTACAAAAATGTACGAAAACGTAATAAACGTTTCATAACGTTTTAATACAGAGGAAAACATTCAGAAAAGGTAAGAACATACGAAAACGAGTGAAAGTTGCCGAAAACATTCAAAATGGATGAAATCAGTCGAAAAGGGTCTCAATCGGTCGTAGTCGGACTAAAACGGTCTAAATCCGTCGAAATCTGCCGAAAATTGTCAATGTCGGTCGAAAACTAGCGACATCAATCAAAATCGATTGAAAATGGTCAAAAAGGAACAAAAAACTTTACAAACGGATGAAAACGTTAAAAAAAATACAAAACGTACAAAATGTTGTATAGTATTTGTCTTAGTTTAGAAAATCCAATGCACATGACCCATGACCCATGTTAATTACCCATTGTCGATCACCAATCATGTATTGGTCGATAACATATATGACATGTCACTACAACCCAATATTAATGCACATGACCCTTTACCCATGTTAGTTACCCTATGATCAACAGTCATGGATGTGACGACCAGTGATAACCTAATGCATATGGCCCATATGATGTCAAATACCCATTATTGAATGTGACCAATGATAACCTAATGCATATGACCCATGACCCATGTGAATTATAGCCATTATCACCGGTCATGCATGAACTCGGTTTGAGCTTGATCACTCGAAAAGCTCGGTTTATTTGTAAAGGTGTGTTGTCTTACACAAATTAAAATTGAAATATAATCGCTCGTTTTTTGCTTACAAGGATCGGGTTCCTATACGATCTTAAGCTTTCAAAAATCCTACATAAGATCCGGATCGTTTTTGCTTTGCAGTATCGTAAAATCGTAAGATCCTAAGATCAGGATCGGGATCCTGACAACCATGCTTGATACATTTATAATTAACTATTTACACTTAGTACGCTTACATATATATATATATATATATATATATATATATATATATATATATATACATATATATATACATACATATATATACATATATATATATATATATGTATGTATATATATATATATATATATATATATATATATATATATATATATATACATACATATATATATATATATATATATATATATATGTATATATATGTATGTATATATATATGTATGTATGTATGTATGTATATATATATATATATATATATATATATATATATATATATATATATATAAACATATATATATATATAAACATATGCTATATCACTTACAAGCTTGAAAACTCAACAATAACTCGAGTCGAACTTTTATAAGGTCGGCTCATTTCCGCCTCTTATAAAAGCAAAAAATTAAGATACTTCATGTGTTAAATTTATATGTAATATTTTTCCCCTCACTTAATTGCCTAAAATAAAATTTCCCTTTTAACTTTTCTAAAGAGCCCGCCTAAAATTTTTCCTCAAATTTAAATTGCCCCTCCACTTAATTTCATTGAACCCGCCAATGTTTTTCAATACTCCATCCCAAATATATATCCACCAAAACTAGATCTGGTCTTCTTCTATCTCCTCAACACTCTCCTCATCAAAACATACACACAGTGTGTGCAAGTCTGGTGATGATAGGACAGGCCTATGAACAATACGAGAGATTTACAGGGTCACCTGGTAAGGTTTTAAATGTAAACTTATGATATTTCATGTCTAAAATCTTACCATGTCTTTTTAATTCTCTCATGTAGCATAAATGTTTCGATTCCTGGATTTGGGGTCTCAATTATAATGGCGGTGATGGTTGCGACTGATAATATATGGTGGTGGCAGTATTCAGCTCACTATTACAAATAAAAGGTGCAGAATCGATTGTAAGAAAGCCAAAAATCGAAAAAAGACCAAGAACTGACTATCAAAAAATATAGTTGTTTCTAATCAAGTAATTACGTTGGTCTATTTGATTTTTTCAGCTTATCTTTTCCATTTTTAGTTGGGTGGTTGGGACAATGTTACTTGTACCTTTGTAAACCATTCTTAGAGTTTAATCTATACCTTATTTTACATAATCAGGGCTATCAGTTTTGGACTCAAAACGACAATAAAGGTTACTTTGAGATCAAGAAGGTCCGCCCAGGTAAGTATAATTTATATGCTTGGGTTCCTGGGTTCCTGGGTACATCGGTGATTATATGCTTGGGTTCCTGTTTCTTTACAGCACCTTACGATTTTGTTTCATATGCTCATAGTTAGAGGTGCAAAATAGCTAGGCAGGTTAGGTAATATAGTTCAAAACTTAAAATTTTGGTAGGGTGGGAGTCAGGTTGGATTGGCCCAATGGTGATACACTTATACGTCCAAAGACTCCGAACTTTGTGATTTTGTTTTTAAATAGTTAATGTCAAATATATACAACTCTTTAAATATACATTAGATATAGTAAGTTTTATACCGTATAAAATCTACTTCAGATGAAAATACATTGGATCTGAAAAAAGTAAGAGCACAGGTAATTGATATTTTTTTATGCGTTTTGCCCTCTTTTACTTTCACTTTATTCGAGGAAAATACCATAGACCTTGTTTGTGCAGATAGTTGAACCAGTGGCGCATCAAGTGACTCAAAACCACCAAAGCAGATAGTTGAATAAGTGGCGAATCAAGCGACTCAAAACCACCAAAACAACATATAGTTGAACTAGTGGCGCCTGACAAACTAGATACACATGACAAAAGACAAGGCAATAGTGTCTCTATGTCAAATGTCAAGAAATAGATGCACCCGTCAACAATATATATATCCACATACTTTTTAGAGAGGAAGGTTTTCTAGCATCTAATCAAGAACTTTATTCCGGTATGCTCATCTACTTCTGTCATGTTGTGTGCTTTGACATGTTCTAGTTCTGCTCTCATCCTGATGTGGTTATTGTTGATATGCAGCAGCCTGCATTTTCAAGGCTTTTATATCCAGATGATGAGATTAGATCAATGGAGAAAAACTTGTAAGTTTAACTGCAAATTTTATTATTATGTTCCTTGTTTTGGATTAAAAGTTTTCATGATGTTGTTTAAATTACTGCTGCTCATATTTGTGTTAATATTGCTTACATGGATTTAGTGTTGCTCATGAACTTCAAAGAAAATGTGCTAAGTATTTACTACTGCTAGTACAAAAGTTACTACTGCTAGTGACAGTTGGTACTGCTCAGAGATCAAGACGGCTCGAAGTTGCTAGCTAGTTGCTTCTGGAAAAGATTATAGATACTTAATTAGGAAACTATTGTAAGCCGAATAGGACTCCTTGGTGTATAAAAAGATGGCCAATTTTATATTTGGTTCAGTTATATACATTCCAATTTTATTGTATTTGAATTTGTTTTGATATATATTGATCTTTTAAATGTGACTAAAAGATGCATATAGTCACACTTCTGGTCACTGTTTTCTTAATTCGTTGTGTGACTAAATATTACAAAAGGCCACACAAACATAAAATTCATGTAACCATTGGATGATCAATAGTCACACAAAATACACATTTGTTCACTTTAAACAGCATATGGTCACACTTACTAACACTTTTGGCCACTGTTTGCTTAATGGTATGTGACTAAATACCCAAAACAAACATGCTTTGAGTGACTAAATATTACAAAAGGCCACGCAAACGTAAACTTCATGTGGCCATTGGATGATCTATAGTCACACAAAATACACATTTCTTCACTTTAAACAGCATACGGCCACACTTATTAACACTTTTGGCCACTGTTTCCTAAATTGTATGTGACTATATACCCAAAACAAACATGCTTTGTGTGACTAAATATTACAAAAGGCCACACAAACATAACATTCATGTGGCCATTGGATGATTAATAGTCACACAAAATACACATTTCTTCACTTTAAACAGCATATGGTCACACTTATTAGCACTTTTGGCCACTGTTTGCTTAATGGTATGTGACTAAATACCCAAAACAACCATGCTTTGTGTGACTAAATATTACAGAAGGCCACAAACATAAAATTTACGTGGCCATTGGATGATCTATAGTCACATAAAATACACATTTCTTTACTTTAGACAGCATATGGTCACACTTACTAACACTTTTGGCCACTTTGTGTCAAATTGTATGTGACTAACTCTAAAAAACAACACCCATTGTGTGATTAAATCATCACAAACGTCACATTTATTGTATATTCATGTGGCCACAGGACGGGAAATAGTCACACAAAATACACATTTACTTGAATATATCATCTCAAATGTCACATATATTATATATTTATGTGGCCAAAGGACGAACAATAGTCACTCTCAAAAAAATTTGTGTGACTATAAGGTGTTTACGGTCACGGATAATGACTATTCCAACAAAACTTGTGCCTAATTTGTCACACATATTCGGGGTTTTGGTCACTCTTTTTCGATGGAAAAGGCCACGAACTCAACAATGTGACCATATGCCACTTACGGTGGCGGGACCTTTAGTGACACACAACGAAAAAAAATGTGTGTGACTATATGCATATCGTCACACATTTTTGGCGTGACAAATACAACTTTTTGTACCAGTGTAAGAAAACATATAAAAAGTATGAATAGGTAATAAAACGTATAAAAATGGAAGAAAACGTATGATAATGGATGAAAACGTGTAAAAATAGGTGAAAACGTATAAAAATGGACGAAAACGTATAAAATAGATAAAAACAAATAAAAACGTAAGAAAAGGAATAAAAACGGATGAAAACATATGAAAGAGTATAAAATTGGACGAAAACGTATAAAACAGACGAAAACATATGAAAACTTAAGAAAACGGATTAAAATGTATGAAAACGTTAGAACAACGTATAAAAATTGATGAAAACGTATAAGAACGGACAAAAACGTATGAAGATGTAAGAAAACGTATAAAAGCGGACGATAACATATAAAACGGACGAAAACATATAAAAAAGGCGAAAACATATAAAAATGGATAAAACCATATGAAAATGTAAGAAAACCGTATAAAAGTGAACAGAAACGTAAAACCGGGCGAAAACGTATAAAAATGAACGAAAACGCATAAAAACGGACGAAAACGTATAAAAATGGATGAAAACGTATAAAATCAGACGAGAACGTATAAAACAAATGAAAATGTATAAAACAAACAAAAAACTTTAAATTATAAACGGCCATTATTATAAAGGATATACGATGCAAATGGTCGTTAACCAAAAGGGCTAACGTGTAAATGATAACAGAATTTACTTTACGCTAGTTAAATAAAGGGCCAAAAATGTTATTTTTTTTGCAAAGATAAGGACTGTCTATGCAACTTTTGTTAAATATTAGTAGTAACTTAAACATAGATTAGGGAGTAAAGTGTACTTTGTAATTAGATTAGCTGGTAGACTAGAACTAGGATTAGATAGCTTGGTGTGCAAGGCAAGCTAGAATTTCTATTCCCTCATCTTTATAAATAGAGATGATGGGGGATGCTAATTATTCATTCTTCTTTCTCAATTGTAAAAGTTTTATTGGTTTTAATAAACGGTTCATTTTTAGGGGGTCATTTAAGCCCATAATTGAATTTATTTGATCAAATATTGCCCTAAATCGTTTCTTTTGTGATTTTAGGTACTTGTGGAGTGATTCTGGAAAAGGAAGCATTTTGGATGTTTTTGGAGCGTAAAAGTGAAGAAAACGGCAAAGTCTTAATTTTCCTTGCTAGGAACAGTACCTGACGGCGTCACCAAATTCCTAATGACGGCGTCAAGAGGAAAAACAAGAGGTCAAGAGGATGGGGCCCATGATGGTCCAGAAAGATTTTACACTAGGGCATGACGGCGTCACACTAGGCCGTCATGATCCCTTTACACGTGACGGCCCAGAGAAAAATCACTCTTGACGGCGTCAGATCTGGATCTAGGCAATCCTATTTTATTATGGGTGGCGGGTTGACGGTGTCAGAATTTTCTTCTTGACGCCGCACCTTGGAAAATCTATATATAGTTTTGTAATTTTCATTAATTAAGAGAGGACAATTTTAGGGACGACTTGGATAAACCCTAGCACGATTTTATCAGTATTTTCAAGGGTTTTCATCCCTTGAAACCTTTCATGTTCAATTAAGATAAGTATCCTTTCAATTCATTCAATATGTCTATGTGTTGTTTGAATATATCTTACGCTTGTCTTGATTTTAACATGCTAGGCTAGATCTCTTGTGTGTTTGCTTAGATGTAGTGAAACTTAGATGTTGATTATGGGTTGATTGCTTGTTTATAGTTGTTATGGATGAATGATTTCGATGTTAGGCTTAAGAAAACTGGCAGACTTCCATAGTGTAACTTGCTTGAATGTCTTAAGAAACATGAACCAATGCGTACTAAGGTTTTTATGGTTGTATTTAATGCATTAGCGAATTCTAGTGATCCCATGTTAGGAGCTTCTTGCAGGCTCAACATAGGAGTGAAGTAGGAGCTTATAGAGTTGGAGAAGTACGTACGCCACCCCACGATTGGTATTAAGGAATATAACCCGTCATCCACGCAACTGTAACAAACTATCAACCTGTAAAAGATATCTAGGGAGTAATGAAATCTAAGTAAACACAATTTTCCCATTTATTGTTCACACCACTAGTTTAATTAGCTTTATTTACATTTTTGTTATTTTATTTTAATTGCATCTTAGTTATTGGGTTAGTTGATTAGCAACTAATTCCGCCTATTCTTCCAAAACCCGAGATTATACTTGTTTTTTTATAAAAATATAAAAATACCAAAAAGAATCATCCCTCACCTCTAGACCTAGTTTTTAGACTTTCTAATCCTAGCGACACTATTCCGGAGTTGAACGATCAATCCCCCGGTACTTGTCACTATACTATACTACAACGATCAGGTACACTGCCTGGTGGGGGTTGTAAGCTTCTCGAGATCTCTCGAGAGGTAAAGCCTGGTGCAATTCCCACGCATCAAGTTTTTGGTGCCGCAGCCCGGGGAATAGTTATTGTCTAGGTTAGGATTTCTTTTTATTAGGTCTACTTGCTAGATTCCTTTCTAGTAAGATTTTATTTTTATTTTTAGGTTTTCTTTAGTCTATCTATTTCTTCGTGTCTTTGTTCGTAATCTTTACCATCCGACATCATGGAAGGTGGTAACATCTTTGAACCCATCAACCCACCACAACAAGACCACCCACAAAACCCACCACTAGCAAACCAACCTCTTAGGCCTCGAACCCTAGGAGAGTATTCCCGACCTAGCCACCAAGGCTATGGAAACACTATTGAGCTCACCGAAGGAGCCAATGTGTCCCCCTTGCGATCCGACACCATCCGGTTGGTGCAAAGCGAATGTGCATTCCATGGACTTCGTTCCGAAGATCCTAATCAACATCTTAAGGACTTCCTTAAAATCGTAGATTCTATAGACCTTGATGTTACAACTAGAGAGTCGACCCGATTACGCCTATTCCAATTCTCTCTACGTGATCAAGCTAGTCAATGGCTTGAACATTTACCCGCGGGATCCATCACCTCATGGGATGATCTCACCACTTGTTTCCTTGCTCAATTTTTCCCACTGGGGAGAACTACCAAGCTTAGAAATGATATCTTGATGTTCCAAAAAGGTCAAGGTGAAACTCTATATGAAGCATGGACTCGATACAAGGACTTACTACGAAAAGTCCCTCATCATGGCATTGAACCATGGCTCCAAATTCAAATCTTTTGTTGACATAAATAATGTATGAAAACGTTATTTATATTTTTCGATATCTCTATATTTTGACAATCACAAAATGTAAACTCGTCAATCGTTTGATTACTACGTAAACAAGTATTAAGCTAGTTTATATCATTATATCCAACTTAATCACTTAAGGTATGGATAAACAAGTGCTTAATACATCTCATGATCAAAGGGGTATTTAATTAACTAATACAAAGTTTATTTAATTATATAATCTTATTATATATTTTTGAAAAACACTTTTGGTAATAAGGAAAAATGTTTTAATCATACTAAATATATGATTTCAAATATTTAACCAAAATCAGTTAGTTTTTCACCAAATAAACTTTCCCCACTAAAAGACAAGTTTTCTGGCCGTTACAGTTGGGCGGCCCCCCTTAATTATAAGGGGCGGTCCCCTTAATTTTAAGGGGGCCGGCCATGCTTTAAGGGGACCGGCCACGCTCCCCTGTCAGAAACTGTCAGATTTCTTCTCCTATAAATACCACCTTAATTCTGGAATTTTTCCCCACCTTTTGCACGAAATTTTCAGATCTATAACCATCTAAAACTCATCCAAAACCCTTTGATCATTTGTATATTAATCCTTGTTTCAAGTGATTCAATCCCTCATCATCCATTCTCATTCTAAGTGCAAAAGAAGAACTCTCTACAACCAAGTTCAAGAAGTGTTGAAGAGTAGTTGTGTATAGTGTATATATATTCATTTGTGAATATTGTGTTGTGCTTGTGATTAATTGTTTAGAAGATATAGAAGTTGTGTAGATAGTAGAAGTTGATTAGTAGTGAGGTAGGATAGTTGTGAAGATTGGTGTGTAGCAAATTGGTGTGAAGATTGGTGTGTAGATTGGTGTGTAGATTGGTGTGAAGATTGGTGTGTAGATTGGTGTGTAGATTGGTGTGAAGATTGGTGTGTAAATTGGTGTGTATATTGGTGTGTACGGTTTTCTCCGCCATAAGGGAGTTTGTTGACATAGTGAAGAAAACTCTCGAGTAGGTGACTCGGGGAGTGGAGTAGGAACAAGGAAGGTGTCCTTGTAGCCGAACCACTATAAATCCTTGTGTTGTGGTTTGATCTTTCTAACTCTTCTCATTACTTATTTATTTACCTTTACAATATTAGTTTTGTTAGTTAGTTATCATACAATTGTTCATATAGTGCAAGTATTGAATTCACATAAACTAGAATCGAAGTTTTTAAAACAAACTTGTGTTTATAAATTTTAAAAGGACGTAAAACTATTCAACCCCCCTTCTAGTTTTCCACAATTGGTATCAGAGCCACGTCTAGCAAGATTTTTAAAATATATTGTATTTTAAAACTTGTAACGATCTATGGAATCTGAAAAGTATTTAGAAGGGCAATCTATGCAAAGACCACCACTATTTGAGAGTGATGGATTTCTATATTGGAAAAATCGATTCGAAACTTATGTGAAATCAAAAGATCTAGATCTTTGGCATGTTATTACCAATGGTGATTTTTTACCTATTCAAAATAACCCCGAAACTAAGAAAGATGAAATCGTACCTTTTGAAAAACAAAATGATGATTTAAAAAGAAAACTTGCTAAAAATAATGAAGCAAAAATGGTTATTTATAATGCGCTACCACGTAAAGAGTACGAAAGGATCTTTATGTGTGAAACCGCAAAAGAAATTTGGAACTCTTTATTAATAACTCACCAAGGTAATAATCAAGTCAAAGATAACAAAATAGATCTACTTGTTCAACAATATGAGCAATTCACGATTCCGGAAGAGGAATCAATTGATAATGCTTTTGCTAGATTTAACACTATCATCACAAGTTTAAAAGCACTTGATGAGAATTTTTCTAGTAAGAATTTTGTTAGGAAGTTTCTTAGAGCTCTTCACCCAAAATGGCGAGCTAAAGTGACGGCCATTGAAGAATCAAAGAATTTGTCAACGCTACAACTTGACGAATTAATTGGAAATTTGAAAGTCTATGAAGCAATTATAAAGAAGGACTCCGAAATGGTTAAAGAAAAACGTGAACAAAGCAAGTCAATCGCCTTGAAAGCTAGAAAGGAATTTAACAACGAAGATTGCTCATCTTCCGATAGTGATGACGAAGAATATGCCATGGCCGTAAGAGATTTCAAGAAATTCTTCAAAAGGCGAGGGAGATTCGTTAGACAACCACACGATGAAATAAGAACACCTCAAAAGAATAATGATGACAAGTATAGCAAGAATGAGAGAAAGTGTTTCAAGTGTGGTGATCCGAATCACCTCATTGGAAAATGTCCAATGATGACAAGAGATCAAAATCAAAGAGCATTCGTTGGAGGTGCTTGGAGTGATAGTGATGAAGATGAGAATGAAACAACAAAGGATGAAAAGTGTCTCATGGCAAAATCATCAAGTGAGGTACGTTCCGAATCCGAATACTTTAGTGATGAAAATCTATCATTAGATGAAAAAGATTTAGATAGTGAATACAATAGATTATGTAAAATAGGACAACTAGTTATGGCTAAAAATAAATCACTAAAATACATAAACAACCAACTAGAAAATGAAGTGCTTGAACTAAAAATTAAAATACATCAACTTGAAAAAGGAAAAGAAATTGTTGAAGAATGTAAAACATGTCAAGAGCTTAAAAGTGAAAACAACATACTTAAGGATGAAATTTGCAAACTTGATAAATTTGAAAATAGTAGTAACTCACTTAGTAAAATTATAAGTATTCAAAGAATATCAGGAGATAAAACCGGACTAGGATTTAACTCAACTGAATCTTCAACAAGTGGAGCTAAAAACGTTAAATTTGAAAATGAACCAAAACCTTCAATACTTAATCCTAAACATTTACTCATAAAAAATAAAATAATACCTATCGCTAGTAATGAAGAAATAAAACCATTTTATAAACCATCTTTAAAAACCGAAGTTGGATCATCTAAACCTAAAGCAAGATCTAAAACTCCACCACCTAGGAAACCAAATAATACTTATCCTAGACCTAAAACACCTCAACCAAGAACAAACCATAATAGACGAAACTTTAACTATAATCAACAAATGTGGAACTTCAATCCGTGGGGAATGTTTCCACCTTATATGCATCCAAGTCAAATACAAAACATGTTCGGACCAAATAACTTTGGACAAATGAAACAATGGGCACCAACGTAAATAATATTCGCCATCCAAACATGGAACTTTTCATTGTCACCTCTTGTCCGATTTACTTCTTGAAGACCTTGAAGATTAACGCATTAAAGACAAAAGGTACACATTTCCTTTTAAGTTCCTTGTCTAGAAATGCATGTTTAGTTTAGTGTGTTATATTCATATGATTTTACTTGTCTTATTAATTTTTTTTTAACTATATTATATCTAAATATACATATATACATATATATATATATATTTATATACTTAGCTATATTTAGGATCTTATAACCTAGGAAATTCATTTGTTGATTTTCTAGAACTAGAGATTGTTCGTTTACGAACATTTCTTTTCCCCATTTGCCTTATTGAACTTTAATGTTCAATCAACACTCATGCTGATGAAGTGAGATGAGTCGAAAAATCTATGGATGAAACAAACTCCCGGCTTCCGTTGCATACGTCTCCCTCCTATGTTCTCGTCTTATAAGCCTATACTATATAATATATATATATATATATATATATATATATATATATATATATATATATATATATATATATATATATATATATATATATACTTATAAACCTTACACAACTTTCTCGTTTGCTTGACAACTTGATGAATCTCATCCGAAACGATCAAGAAAATTTTATTGACAAAATGTCAAGTAAAAATGTCAAGTAATTCCTCTCGTGCGTATACTCTTCAACGTATTTTTGATTAAATATAAATCTAGTATATATATATATATATATATATATATATATATATATATATATATATATATATATATATATATATATATATATATATATATATATATATATAAATATTTTCTTGTTTGTTCCAGAAACCAAAACTTGAAATATCAAATTTTTAAGGGCGGCCCCCTTAATGTTTAAGGGGACCGGCAGCCAATACAAGGGCGGCCCCTTTAATGTTTAAGGGGACCGGCCCTCTGAGAGCTCAAGCCCGTTTTTCCCTTTCTTCCTTTTGCCAAACACTCCACTTTTTCATCCCTCTCTTTCCCTGCCTCTGCTGTGACGAAATTCAAAACCCAAAAACCTCTCAAATCACTTCCAAATCACATAATTCGGGTTAATTCGCAAAGGGAAAATTCATCTAACACAATCACCACTACATATTGTAAGCTTTTCATAACACATTTCATCTAATTTCATCTTATTTGATCATATTCATGATTATGCATGTTTTATAAAATTCGTCAAATTTCATAATTTATTTCGAATTAAGCCTTAAAACTTCATTACCAAATGCTTCACCTAGGATTAGGATGATTGATTAACACTAGAAACTAGTTATTATAAACTATCATGTCGAAAATTTTTGAAAAATTTCATACACTCCTTTTCAAAAATTTTAGTAAACTTATTGTTGAATAATGATTTGAAAACGTGTTAAAACTAATTACATTATACTTGTGTAACTTGTAAAATTGAAATTACATTTTTTTCGACTAAAAAAAACTATGTTGGTTCACAATATAGGGGTGTTTGGATTATGTCCAAATAATATCAAAACATAGTCATTATAATTTTTATAAAACTTTGTTATAATTATAAACCTTAAAATTGTTTATCGAACTCGTCAAGATATATAATTCATATGTATATTGACGCACTTGAGTTATAAGTCACTAGTTAAGGAAGCGTTTGGTTTATTACTAAAAATGACATTTTTAAGTAAAAATACAAACCATCTTTTTCAAAAACAAATTACATGCATAAGAAACTCGCAAGAAATAGCTAGTTTTACAATCTAATGTAAATCTAGCAAATTTCATGATATATATAGATGTTTAAAGGGCGTTTGGACTTGTCCATAACCACCCATTAAACTTCGTAAAATATATCTAGAACGAGTTAAAAACAACATTAAGGAACATGGTAATCTACTTCTTAGGATTAGTGACGAAGTATGTTTACGTTTCAACATAAGCCTTAACAATAAACATATACTTTTATCTTTCTTTATATTTATTTTGGTCTTTTTGTATTGTTGATGTGTTTAGGTGAAAATGCCCAAAGCAACTACCGAAGATCTTTCTCACACTAAAAACTACATTCCCAAAGTTTCTTAACTCCCTACCACATCTCCTTCCATTGGACTTATCTATCGTCAAATTGAAGATAGAAATATTCATGAGGGACGTGTAGTAGATCTTGCTTTTGCTCAATCCGAGTACATAAATCGCTTGTTTTCAAGCATCAACTTCAATTGTCTTTATGAAATAAATGAACCTATTATTCCTCGCTTCATTATGGATTTCTATAGCCAAGTCACCGTCCAAACCAATGATCTTGGTTTCATCACCATCTCTTTCATGATTCAAAATGAATTTATCACCCTAACTCTCGAACAATTTGGTCATATCCTCCAAATTCCATTTAGAGGTCAAGCCGTTTTCTCAAACGAGTGGGACCTCGAATCTCTTAATCGCTATCGACCAACCTTCGGTCCATATCTCGACGAAATTCCTCATCCCGACGAAATTCGTCAAGTCCTTGGTATAGATCGTGCCACCACAAGTCGAAAAATAAAATCCAAAAACGTTCAAATCTCTCCATACCAACTTCTCCTCAAAGAATTAAGCCCTCACATGAAGCGTTGGGAAGAACTCATTCGTGAGAATGCGTTTGGTACTGGAGGTCACCGGGACCATCTCCCGGCTAGCCTTGCTCACATGTTGTATTGTATAGCTGTCGAAAAGCCGTACAATTTGGCCTACTTCTTTATCAAACGGATTGAGTGTGCTAGAAAAACTCCCAAAGCCAACCTTCCATATGGAATGTTCCTTACTCGTATCTATCGTCATGTTATCGAGTACTACCCCGATCTTGACAATAGTATTTATGAGTCCATCTACCCCACTCTACGTACTCTCGCTCTAAAACAAGCTCGACGAACTCGAAGTGACAAGGGTAAACCTCGTCGTCATAGCTTTCATGGATCATCCTCAAGGCAAGATGATGACGATGAGGAGGAAAACATCCATGATGCTAGTACCCCTTCGTTTTCTGAGTTCGTTGACGATTTAGAGGATCTTGACTATCCCAACTATTCTACTCCATCTCCAAGTGATCAAACTGAAGAAGTGCTTCATGAACGAACTACCGAGATGCTTAGAAGACAAAAGAGCTTGCACGAAGAAGTTAGAGGTGGCTTCAAATCTATTGGGAAGACTTTGAAGGGTATCTTCGGGAAGAAAAAGAAATGATATGGTCGGATTATGTTTGTTAAACAATGTTTTATTTTTTATGTCTTGTGTGCTATTTGTCCGAAGTTTATTCGGAAATACTTGTTATTTGAATATGTGTTTAGGATGATAACTTGATTGTCTTTGATATTTTTATGCATGTTTCTCTTGATCTATATATATGTTTGCATGATTAGTTAATGTTTATATAACTATATGACATGTATGCTTTCTAATAAACCAAAACAAATGTGAAATGTCCAAATTGAGCTTGCTGCACATTCAAACCAGAACATAACATCTTTCAAGAAAATTTTTGAAAATTTTTGAAAATTTTTGGTTTCTGGGTCGTCAGATGGGCGGCCCCCTTAAATCATAAAGGGCGGCCCCCTTAAAATTAAGGGGACCGGCCACCATTTAAGGGGACCGGCCATCTGAAACAGTTTTTACACTGTTTTCTTTTGCATCCTGTGATCCCTTTTGCTAGTCCCAGCTATCATTACTCTTAAAAACCAAACTGATTTTGGAATATAACATTACAATTTCAAAATAATTCCACTTCTAAACATGTTTTCCCACTATATAATCCCCATGCATGTTTAATTCATAATTCATCATCCTCATCATTCATAAACCATCATCATGTCATCACCAAGAACCACCCATTCAAACAATGCCAAGAAACAAAAACTTGTCATTATACCACCCAAACAACTCTTCATTGATCTTACAAATGAAGACAACACTACCCCATCACCACAACCTCAATGTTCATCTCCTAGTGCACCAAATGCACCCTCCAAAACACCCTCAACAAATGGAAATTCTACTTCCTCCATACCATCCACTTCATCCATTAATGACTACATAAACACCCACTTATCTCCTCCACCAATGGTTCAACCATCACAACCTACCAATGAACACTCCACCCTTGCATTAACCCTCTCATTATCACCATTAACACCTCTTGATGCACATTTCTCATCATCCCCTATCAATCCACCAACCTATAACCCCGTCCCATGGAGCTTACTTGAAGCTCATGGTGACACTTGCCTTTGTTGCATCCACAACCGAACAATTGTGTTCGGACTAAGAGATGAAATGCAATACATGTTTTCTCATATTGAGAACTTGTTGCATCCACAACCTATAAACACAACCCCTCCACCACCATCAACAAACACTCCTCCTCCATCACCATCTCCATGTTCACCATCAATTCCTCCCAATTAAACATGCTTGGTGACTTACAAATAAAAGTACCTCAAACCATTTTGGATGGCAAGCTCTAGAGAGGACTCTTATGTTTGAGCTTTGGTTTATTTGTTATGTGATGATTGTAAGCCTTTAAGGCTTTTGTTTGTAGCATTACTTGTTTCATTTGTTGATGTAATGCTTGATGTATTAATTTCACTTGATTAATGTTATGGTTATGTTTAGTTTATACTTTTGCACGCTATATACATATATATGTTGCTTGCTACTAAATATTTTTGCAAGATATCCATATCTCGATTCCTTTTGGCCTCAAAACGAGGGGGAGCTTACATCAAGGGGGAGCTTCCATTAACACGGGATAACCTTTTTGATGCTAACAAAAAGGGGGAGAAGTGATATAAACTCACTCTAATACTTGTATATAGACTAATTTTCGACTAATGAGTTTAAATTTTGTAATCATCAAAAAGGGGGAGATTGTTGACATAAATAATGTATGAAAACGTTATTTATATTTTTCGATATCTCTATATTTTGACAATCACAAAATGTAAACTCGTCAATCGTTTGATTACTACGTAAACAAGTATTAAGCTAGTTTATATCATTATATCCAACTTAATCACTTAAGGTATGGATAAACAAGTGCTTAATACATCTCATGATCAAAGGGGTATTTAATTAACTAATACAAAGTTTATTTAATTATATAATCTTATTATATATTTTTGAAAAACACTTTTGGTAATAAGGAAAAATGTTTTAATCATACTAAATATATGATTTCAAATATTTAACCAAAATCAGTTAGTTTTTCACCAAATAAACTTTCCCCACTAAAAGACAAGTTTTCTGGCCGTTACAGTTGGGCGGCCCCCTTAATTATAAGGGGCGGTCCCCTTAATTTTAAGGGGGCCGGCCATGCATTAAGGGGACCGGCCACGCTCCCCTGTCAGAAACTGTCAGATTTCTTCTCCTATAAATACCACCTTAATTCTGGAATTTTTCCCCACCTTTTGCACGAAATTTTCAGATCTATAACCATCTAAAACTCATCCAAAACCCTTTGATCATTTGTATATTAATCCTTGTTTCAAGTGATTCAATCCCTCATCATCCATTCTCATTCTAAGTGCAAAAGAAGAACTCTCTACAACCAAGTTCAAGAAGTGTTGAAGAGTAGTTGTGTATAGTGTATATATATTTATTTGTGAATATTGTGTTGTGCTTGTGATTAATTGTTTAGAAGATATAGAAGTTGTGTAGATAGTAGAAGTTGATTAGTAGTGAGGTAGGATAGTTGTGAAGATTGGTGTGTAGCAAATTGGTGTGAAGATTGGTGTGTAGATTGGTGTGAAGATTGGTGTGTAGATTGGTGTGTAGATTGGTGTGAAGATTGGTGTGTAAATTGGTGTGTATATTGGTGTGTACGGTTTTCTCCGCCATAAGGGAGTTTGTTGACATAGTGAAGAAAACTCTCGAGTAGGTGACTCGGGGAGTGGAGTAGGAACAAGGAAGGTGTCCTTGTAGCCGAACCACTATAAATCCTTGTGTTGTGGTTTGATCTTTCTAACTCTTCTCATTACTTATTTATTTACCTTTACTATATTAGTTTTGTTAGTTAGTTATCATACAATTGTTCATATAGTGCAAGTATTGAATTCACATAAACTAGAATCGAAGTTTTTAAAACAAACTTGTGTTTATAAATTTTAAAAGGACGTAAAACTATTCAACCCCCCCCCCCTTCTAGTTTTCCACATCTTTTACAATAAGGTTAATTATCAAACGAGAAAGGCCATAGATTACGCAGCCAATGGCAGGCTAAATAGACTTAGTGTTGATAAATGTTGGGAAGTTCTTGAGGGGTTGGCACAATACGAAGAAGAAGGATGGGAGGACCCGATGTTTTCAAAAGAGGGAAGTCTTGATTACATGAATGCTCCCCAAGAACAGTTATTGGCAAATATTGAGAAGCAGGTTAAGAGTTTGATGAGAGCTGAAATGCCTGCTGCTGAAACCGCAAGGAGTCCTGATGTACGTGTAAGTGCGATTAATAAATATAATTTTACTGAACGTTCACGACAAGAGGAGTTCGAAGGGATAATGGTAACCTTCATGAATAATCAGGAAAAGCAAATTCGGCACTTAGAAGTACGCATGGAAAACGCTTGTAATGCTTTTATGGACTTAGCAGTCAAATTCATATCAAGAATTAAGGAAAAGATTAAGGAAAAATCCACACCAAGAAAAATCGAAAAAATCTTTGAAGTCCCAATCTCTTTGGTGTGTGACCAAGAGGATAATGAGAAATCCTTTTCAAGTGCTTCACCATCAATTACCCCTTACTTCTGTAAGCATCCTCAGGAGGAAAAGAACTTGTAATTTCATAACATCTTCGTTGGAAGCTTGCAAACCACGCTGCCCAACCTGTACAAGAGACGTTCCTTTGGTTTTAAACCTGGTGTGAAGAGGTTGCACCTCAAAAACACCGTAGCTTTGGGATCCTCTAAGGAACGACTCCTCTTCGTACCCACCGTTGACCAATGCGAAGATCACAACTTAACTGGAACTTTGCCCACCCCTTTTGACAACCACGCCTCTCTCCATGACAGTAATAAAGTTTTTGACCCTGGTGGACTTTGCTAACGGGATGGCTACTCATCGTTTTCACTCTTGATTAGCTATCTACATTAGTGCAAGGACTGAATTTAAAATTGCCACTTGGTGTTCATAAAATGGGCATCTAACGGCGTCAGATTTTACTCTTGACGCCGTCACCTCGCATTCTCAGCAATAATAACCCCATTTCCATCACTTTCAACTCATACCCCACAAACCATACCCAAGTGCTGCTCCACCTCTGAATCTCCAAGATCCAATCCGACATCTTCCATGACAAATCTCCACGTGGAAAATGAGCAAACGATCACGACAACACCGAGGGAGTTCATCTAGATCCCAACGTGTAAACTATGGGGACTTGGTGCATAGTTGGAGTGAATTTGATAATGACGCCGCTACAACCAAGTATGCGGAACTCCTATATCACCATATAGATGCTGGGGCTGTGATCGATTGGGAGTTTTTGAGGTCCCAAGGTCTTGAGGGTGACTTCCTTGGGAGGATCCAAACTGATGGATTCACGGGTCCTCAATGGGAGAGATTGTTCAAGATGAGGGAGACAGTGAATTGGTAAGGGAATTCTTTGCGACTTTTTGCTTTGATTTGGCTAAGGCTAGGACAGATATGGGGGCACCACCATTTACTTTAGATTGGGGGGAGAGCTTAGATCGTGCTCGGTTACTGAATTTGGGTGGAGATTAGGTTTATACACTCAGAAGGAGGCTGTTTAGGGGGTTTCATGCAGAGGTTGTTGAATGGGGAGACGTTGAGGAACGAATTGAGGTGTTCCATGTTTTCGCCGAGTATTGGGAACGGGGTATACACCTCAACTACTAGGGCGGCCTCAATCAGGGACCCCATGATCAGGTTAGCCCACAGGTGCATCACCTACAGCTTGTCGGGGCGTCATGGCACCACTCACCGTGTCACTGCTTCAGATATGTTCTACCTATACACCATGTTTTCAGCGGATGTATACTGTAACATCCCATTTTGGGTAGCAAGCTATTTGAAGACTAGTGTGGGGGAGAGGGACATCGACAAGGTGGATGGGGGATGTTTGTGACCCGTTTGGCTCGATCTAATAGGGTACTTGTTCCTGAGATCATGGGGTACTTGAGCGACTGTGGGGCTTGTAGGGTGGTGAGGGCTAAATCCCTCAAGCAGATGAGCATTGTGATGGAGCCGGGGGATGGGTCCTATACCTGGTACGTTGTGGGAGGACCTGCGGCTGTTGAGGATGATGATGATGATGAGGGAGTGCCCCAGCAGCCACATTACGGGGATTATTAGATTGGGTCTGCGGATTATTACTGACACATGGGTCGAGGAGACTGGCAGGCTCACCAGGGGGCCTGGATGGGTCAGGTGGACGCATGGCGGACCACCACTGACCAGCGTTTTGATTGGATGTATGATCACACCATCCGCCAGATGCAGCATCTCTCCACCCGTGATCAGATTGAGCCCCCGCTACAGATTGACCCATTCCCTAGTCGCGAGACGGACTACCCTCCCTACGGGTACACCGGGCACCTCCCTCCTGGCTATGACTACCGCTATGGTCCCCCTTCCCAATGATTTGTCTTGATGTTTGTGATTTCTGAACAATGTATTCATGGTTGTATGGTTTAAAACAATTTGGCTTGTAATAGTTTAGGGTATGGCCTCTGTTGGCCCTGGATAATTTTTAATTTCATGCAGGATTTTAATATTATGGGTTGCTTATGATTTCATCTTTTAATTTGTGTGATTTTTATTTGTTTGATTGTTATTTGTTTCCGTATGCATGCTTTATTTTTATTGTTGGTAGATCATGTTTCAAAACTAAAATGGTGAAAATACTTTATTTTGTCGTTTGGCTTAGTCTTAACTTCATCCAAAGGTATTTTGCATAAGATAAGTGTAAGGGGAAACTCCAAATATGTTTTTAGGAAACAAAAATTGATCATGATTCTCCACAATATTAAATGGACATGTATATTCGTATTTGTTAGAGTCAAATGCTTGTATCGAGTCATAATGATGTTTTGCATGATTTTTCAGGAAGTAGGACATAAGTTTTCCAAAAATTTTCCGGAAACTTAACGTAAGGATTTCTGTAGATCACTTCTGATGGCGTCAGGAATTAATTCCTGACGGCGTCATGTGTAAAATTCTGGAAATTTTGCTAGTTTTGTTTTTCTAACGGAGTCTTAAAGTTTTTGTTGAATCTTTAGTTTTATAAACTCCAGGAAATCTGCAAACATTCATTCCACAAGCATTATATCTTACATTGTTTTCTAGGATTTGTTAGTATATATAGATTGCCGCCGATTTTACGCGAGGTTGCCTTGTTTGTTTTCTCAGGTTTAACAGGTTACATATGACAAGAATATGATTTATATTTCTGGAAGGGAAGCTTTGATGGTTCATTTTCTTGGAGGAAGATCTAACCTTGTTACCACACTATCCACACCGAACGAATCAGGGGAGTATTTGATTTCATTCTTTTACCTATTTCACTTTTACATTCTTTAATTGAACAGTGGGGACAATGTTCATCCTAAGTGTAAAGGGAGGGTAAATGATGATACCTTATAGGATACACTTGCACTTGAGTTTGTTTGTTTGATGGTAGGTGTGTAATAAAACTATGAGAAATACTTGTTAGTGTAATTTTAGAACCAAATTTAAAATTTTTTACAATATTTAGGAGTGAAACTTTAGCCTTAGCAAGCGTCTCATGGATAGGAGTCGTATGACTAGCACAAAACCGTACCATTCAGAAAAAAAATTTCCACCAAAATATTTGAGGTTCGCTTTTAGATTTTATAGGAAAAGCATTTATTATTAGTGCTTATGTGTGTACCGGTAGCATTTAGATTCTAGAACTTGCGTTAGTGATGCATCCCGAGACCGCTAGTAAGACTACATTCGTGTAGTAGGATTTACTACATGATAAGAGGCATTAGGATCACCCTTGTGTTAAACCAATATCATAATTACTTGACCATTTAAGTCATATTACTTGGCTAGTTAAGTCAACTGATGTGTGGGAATCGCAATAGGCTTTACCTCTCGAGGGATCTCGAGAAGCTTACAACCCCCACCAGGCAGTGTACCTGATCGTTGTAGTATAGTATAGTGACAAGTACCGGGGGATTGATCGTTCAGCTTAGGAATAGTGTCGCTAGGATTAGAAAGCCTAATTACTAGTTCTAAAGATGAGGGATGATTATTTTTGTGTTTTTATATTTTTTAGAAAGCAATTAAAATCTCGGGTTTTGGAAGAGTGGGCAGAATTAGTTGCTATTCAACTAACCCAAAACTAAGATGCAATCAAAATAAAATACAAAAAATGAAAATAAACTAATTAAACTAAGGTTGTGAGCAGTAATTGGAGAAAATGTGTTTACTTAGATTTCACTACTCCCTAGATATCTTTTACACGTTAATTACTTGTTATAACTGCATGGATGACGGATTGTATTCCTTAATACCATTCATGGGGTGGCATACATAACTCCCCAATTCTATGAGCTCTTATCTCCTCCTACACCATGCCCAGCACAACTATAGGGATTGTAAACAGTGGCTCATGCATTAAATACAACCAATAAAGACCTAGTACGCCTCGGTTCATGTTTCTTAAGACGTTCAAGCATGTTACCATTTGGAGATCTGCCAGTTTTCTTAAGCCTAACATATAAAATCATTCATCCAAGACAAGAATAAACAAGTAATCAACACATAATCAATATCTAGGTTTCATTAGATCTAAGCAAACACAAAGGAGATCTAGCCTAGCATAATGGAATTGAGACAAGAACAAGATATAGACAACCAACACATAGACATATTGATTGAATTAGAAGAACACTTATCTCAATTACAATGCAAGGTATCAAGGGTTTGGAACCCTTGAAAAACCTGTAAAAGTTGCACCAAAATCGTCTTTAGGGTTTCTCCAAAACTTCTCTCCTTTAATGTGAAAAACTAGAAAACTATATATAGGAAAATAGGGGTGACGGCATCAAGAACAAAGGTGTGACGCCGTCATCTCGCCGCCAAATACTTCCTCGGACGGCCTTGATCTACTTCTGACGCCCTGTGTGACGCCGTCATGAGCTACGGATTTTAATTCTTGGGGTTTGACGCCGTCATGAGTTTACTCTTGACGCCTTCATGTACTGTTCCAGCATGGAAAATTGAGACTTTGCCGTTTTCTTCACTTTTATGCTCCAAAAACGTCCAAAATGGCTTCTTTTCCAGAATTCTCTCTCCAAGTACCTAAAATCACTAAAGGAACGATTTAGGGCAATATTTGATCAAATAAATTCGGATTCGGGCTTAAATGACCCCCTAAAAACGGATCATTTTTTGCCTCATCATATACCCTTACACTTGAGATTTGCTTGTCCTCAAGCAAATGCGCTTTTATTCTACTCAAAAGACAAGTTAGGGGTCATTTAACACTAATATAAAAGTAATTACAACAAATAATCGTTCCACTAAAGACCAATAGACAAGCACGGAGGTCATACACTAGCACCTCACAAATAGTGTTTAGATACTCACATCTCTCGGGTGTAATAAAGTAATATAACATTATAGAAATGGAAGATATCTCTCACTACCTGTCATAGCAAAATAGATTACCATAGGCTTGGGAAAGGATCAAACCTCCACCACATGGCGTAAGCACCTAGGATAAACTATCAAATAGGTCTTTTAAAGGGTTGTAACGTTAGGTATACGGATATGAATTACACAGTTTTGTTGGATAAAGGAAGTTTTACTGGTGGCGAGTTAACAATCTTAGTTAATTACATGTACAATATGGCGTTGCTAAGCTAAGACTAGACTCGACTTAAGCTAATAAATGAAAAATAACAAAAACATAAAATGAAAAGGGATGGTAGTCCGTATGTTTTTTTTTTCTCTTTTTCCTTTTTTATTTTATTTTTTTTTTTTTTTTTATTTTTTTTTTTTTTGCATACACTCTTACCCTACCATCCAAAATAATACATCATAGGGGATGAGAGTTCCCCTTACACTTGAATCTTTACATACTTTACATTAAACTCTTCTAATGACTCGAATTAAGAAAATCAAAACACTTAGAGCACTTTTAAGATTAACGCACATATGGGGGTAATAAATGATGTTCTTCCCCATTACTCCATAAATAAGTACTTTACCCATGAGTCCCAATCGTCCCAAAACAATATGTACAAGGATATGACTCGACTTAGCAACCATGTAATCAATTAGAAAGTTAACTTAGGGTTTAACAAATAACAATAATGCACTAAAAATGAGCGCATACACGGAAGGCTAAGGCGATTTGGGTGTACATTTAAGTGGGGTGTAACAAATTCTTCCTTTAAGTAAAATGCTTAAAGTTAGAAACGAAAAGATAGGCTCAGAGGGGTGTACTAGGGGTTTCGTGTACTAAAAATGAGTACAACGCTAAGGGTGTGGGAAAAATTAGTTGACTTAACTAGCCAAGTAATATGACTTAAATGGTCAAGTAATTATAATACGGGTTTAACACAAGGGTGATCCTAATGCCTCTTATCATGTAGTAAATCCTACCACACGAATGTAGTCTCACTAGCGGTCTCAGGATGCATCACTAACGCAAGTTCTAGAATCTAAATGCTACCGGTACACTCATAAGCACTAATAGTAAATGCTTTTCCTATCAAATCTAAAGGCGAACCTCACAATTTTGGGTGGAAAATTTTTCTGAATATACGATTATGTGCTAGTCATACAATCTCCTATCCATGAGACGCTTGCTAAGGCTAAAGTTTCATTCCTAAGTGTTGTAAAAATTTTTAAATTTGGCGCTAAAATTGCACTAACAAGTATTTCTCATAGTTTTATTATACATCTACTATCAAACAAAACAAACTCAAGCGAAAGTGTATATGTAAGGTATCATCTTTTTACCCTCCCCTTACACTTAAGATGAACATTGTCCCCAATGTTCAAGTAAAGAATGTAAAAGTGAAAAAGTAAAGAGAATGAAATCAAATTCTCCCCTGATTCGCTCGGTATGGATTATAGGTGGCCAGGTTAAATCTTCCTCCAAGAAAATGAACAATCAAAGCTTCCCTTCCAGAATATAAATCATCTCCTTGTCATACATAACCTGTAAATCCTGACAAAAATAGACAAGACAACCTCGCGTAAAATCGGCGGCATCCTATATAAGTTACTAAATCCTAGAAAACAAAGTAAGATATAATGCTTGTGGAATGAAGTTTGCAGATTTCCTTGAGATTATAAAACTTAATAATTCACAAAAACCATAAGACTCCGTTAGAAAAACAAAACCGGTAAAATTTCAAGATTTTAACTCCTGACGCTGTCAAGAGTAAACCTCTGACGCCGTCAGAATGGACCTGCAGAAATTCTTGTGTTAAGTTTCCGGAAAATTTCTGGAAAAACTTGGTCTTACTTCCTGGAAAATCCTGCAAAAACTTCATTATGACTCAATACAAGCATTTGACTCTAACAAATACGAATATACATGCTCATTTAATATTGTGGAGAATCATGATCGGTTTGTTTCTTAAAAACATATTTGGGGTTTCCCCTTACACTTATCTTTTGCAAAAATACTTTTAGGTTGGAGTTAAGACTAGGCCAAACAACATAGTAAAGTATTTCCACATTTTAATTGAGAAACATGATCAACCAACAATAAAAATAAAACATGCATACGGAAGCAAATAACAAACAAACAAATTAAATCACACAAAACATGGGTTGCCTCCCAAGAAGCGCTTTTCTTTATTTACGAGTCTTGTAGCTAGACTCAAGGCTATGGGTTACTACGTGATCTCATCATTGGTTCCATTCTCTGATTGTAGATATTCCTTGTAGAAACCAATCACCTTTTTCTCAACCGCCCCCATAATCATTTGGGCAAATTCTTCATCGACTTTATACCTTGGTCCAAGGGCCAAGCTATCTTTGTAATAAAGACTCCTTTTTTCCCATACATAATCCATGCCCTTTTTCTTATCCTCCTCATTAATATCCTCAAAAGCACCAACGTTGTCCTTATCAAAATGAGATATAAAGCGAAACTCTTTCATCCTATTAGGCATCCTATAAGTGATACTATCGGTGTTACTTGCAAATCGGATCGTGCCTTCTACCTCATCATATTCCAACTTAGACTCCTCAACAAATGGCTTGCCAAACACAACATTGGATAATCGACAATCAATAACATTAGCAAGATCCTCCATAATCATAAAGTCGGTGACAAAAGTGAAATTACCAATAAAGACACGTAAACCTTTAACTCTCCCGACAAAGTTACAAACTCCACCGGGGTACTTGGGATCCCTTCTAGGTTCAAGTCTTGTGTTCACTATATCATTATAAACCGTTGAGGACATAATGTTGATTGGAGATTTAAAGTCAATGTAAGCATTGCTAATGTGCCTATATCCAATCATACACGGTATCTTAGCATTCTTAGGATCGCCTCTCTTGATCTTAGGTTCAATTATGGTGAAAGGAGATCGCGGGTTATCAATAAGATTGTTATAATATGCAATCTCCTCCTTAGTGGGGTATAGATTAAAGTAGTCATTAAGCTTCGGATCTATTTCCTCCTCTTCTATTCTTTCAACAACATTCACAAAGTCATTAGGCCCTAGGTCCTTATTTGAATACAAGGCGGTTGCTAGGTCACTAAATGTATGTTCGAGTTCAATCTTAATCAACCTATTAAGCTCTCTAAGCTCCCTAATCTCACTCTCAATTTGTTCACGTAACGCAGCCACTTCTCTAGGGGACAGGGGTGGATTCGCGTTTTCCATAATGGTCAACGGAATAGTCAATGAGGTTAATTTACTAACAAAGGCACAAAGAAATGAGATAGACTAAAGAAAACCTAAAAATAAAAAATAAAGTCTTACTAGAAAGGAATCTAGCAAGTAGACCTAATAAAATGAAATTCTAACCTAGACAATAACTATTCCCCGGGCTGCGGCGCCAAAAACTTGATGCGTGGGAATCGCAATAGGCTTTACCTCTCGAGGGATCTCGAGAAGCTTACAACCCCAACCAGGCAGTGTACCTGATCGTTGTAGTATAGTATAGTGACAAGTACCGGGGGATTGATCGTTCAGCTTAGGAATAGTGTCGCTAGGATTAGAAAGCCTAATTACTAGTTCTAAAGATGAGAGATGATTATTTTTGTGTTTTTAGATTTTTTAGAAAGCAATTAAAATCTCGGGTTTTGGAAGAGTGGGCGAAATTAGTTGCTATTCAACTAACCCAAAACTAAGATGCAATCAAAATAAAATACAAAAAATGAAAATAAACTAATTAAACTAAGGTTGTGAGCAGTAATTGGAGAAAATGTGTTTACTTAGATTTCACTACTCCCTAGATATCTTTTACACGTTAATTACTTGTTATAACTGCATGGATGACGGATTGTATTCCTTAATACCATTCATGGGGTGGCATACATAACTCCCCAATTCTATGAGCTCTTATCTCCTCCTACACCATGCCCAGCACAACTATAGGGATTGTAAACAGTGGCTCATGTATTAAATACAACCAATAAAGACCTAGTACGCCTCGGTTCATGTTTCTTAAGACGTTCAAGCATGTTACCATTTGGAGATCTGCCAGTTTTCTTAAGCCTAACATATAAAATCATTCATCCAAGACAAGAATAAACAAGTAATCAACACATAATCAATATCTAGGTTTCATTAGATCTAAGCAAACACAAAGGAGATCTAGCCTAGCATAATGGAATTGAGACAAGAACAAGATATAGACAACCAACACATAGACATATTGATTGAATTAGAAGAACACTTATCTCAATTACAATGCAAGGTATCAAGGGTTTGGAACCCTTGAAAAACCTGTAAAAGTTGCACCAAAATCGTCTTTAGGGTTTCTCCAAAACTTCTCTCCTTTAATGTGAAAAACTAGAAAACTATATATAGGAAAATAGGGGTGACGGCGTCAAGAACAAAGGTGTGACGCCGTCATCTCGCCGCCAAATACTTCCTCGGACGGCCTTGATCTACTTCTGACGCCCTGTGTGACGCCGTCATGAGCTACGGATTTTAATTCTTGGGGTTTGACGCCGTCATGAGTTTACTCTTGACGCCTTCATGTACTGTTCCAGCATGGAAAATTGAGACTTTGCCGTTTTCTTCACTTTTATGCTCCAAAAACGTCCAAAATGGCTTCTTTTCCAGAATTCACTCTCCAAGTACCTAAAATCACAAAAGGAACGTTTAGGGCAATATTTGATCAAATAAATTCGGATTCGGGCTTAAATGACCCCCTAAAAACGGACCATTTTTCGCCTCATCATCAACTAATTTTTCCCACACCTTAGCGTTGTACTCATTTTTAGTACACAAAACCCCTAGTACACCCTTCCGAGCCTATATTTTCGTTTCTAACTTTAAGCTTCGTACTTAAAGGAAGAATTTGTTACACCCCACTTAAATGTACACCCAAATCGCCTTAGCCTTCCGTGTATGCACTCATCTTTAGTGCATTATTGTTAATTGTTTTAACCCTTAGTTAATTATCTAATTGATTACGTGGTTGCTAAGTCGAGTCATATCCTTGTACATATTGTTTTGGGACGATTGAGACTCATGGGTAAAGTACTTGTGTTATGGAGTAATGGGGAAAAACATCATATATTAACCCCATATGTGCATTAATCTTAAAAGTACTTCAAGTGTTTTGATTGTCTTGATTCGAGTCATTAGATTAGTTTGTTGTAAAGTATGTAAAAATTCAAGTGTAAGGAGATTGTTCATTCCCTATGATGTATTATTTTGGATGGTAGGGTAAGAGTGTATGCAAAAAAAAAAAATAATAAAAAAAATAAAAAAAAAATAAGAGAAAGGAAAAAAAATAAAGAAAAGTGAAAAAAACATGCGGATTACCATCCCGTTTCATTCTATGTTTATTTTATGTTTTTGTTATTTTTGATTTATTAGCTTAAGTCGAGTCTAGTCTTGGCTTAGCAATGCCATATTGTACATGTAATTAACCAAGATGATTAACTCGCCACCAGTAAAGATTGCCTTTATCCAACAAAACCGTGTATTCCATATCCCTACACCTAACGTTATAACCCTTTGAAAGACCTCTTTGATAGTTTATTCTAGGTGCTTACGCCATGTGGTGGAGGTTAGATCATTTCCTAAGCCTATGGTAATCTATTTTGCTATAACAGGTAGTGAGAGATGTTTTCCATTTTCATATTGTGATATATACTTTATTACGCCCGAGACATGTGAGTATCTAAACACTATTTGTGAGGTGCTAGTGTATGACCTCTGATGAGGCGAAAAATGATCCATTTTTAGGGGGTCATTTAAGCCCGAATCCGAATTTATTTGATCAAATATTGCCCTAAATCGTTCCTTTTGTGATTTTAGGTGTTTGGAGAGTGAATTCTGGAAAAGAGGCTATTTTGGACGTTTTTGGAGCATAAAGTGAAGAAAACGACAAAGTACCAAAAATCCAAGCTGGAAATACAAGGTGACGGCGTCAAGGGTTTGCTCTTGACGGCGTCAGACATGAAGAATAATTTACCGTAGCTGGTGACGGCGTCAGATGGAGTTATGACGGCGTCAAAGTGGCCAAGATTAATTTACCGAAGGTGGTGACGGCGTCACATAGGCCGTCACGATTGGATCTAGGGCGTCCGAGGAAGTGTATGGCGGCGAGTTGACGGCGTCAGATTTTACTCTTGACGCCGTTAGGACGATTTTCCTATATATAGTTTTCTAGTTTTTTCATTAAAAGAAGAGAAGTTTTGGTGAAACCCTAAAGACGATTTTGGTGCCTCTTTTACAGGTTTTTCAAGGGTTCAAAACCCTTGCGACCTTGCATTGTAATTGAGATAAGTATACTCTTAATTCAATCAATATGTCTATGTGTTGGTTGTTTATCTTTTGTTCTTATCTTAATTCTACTATGCTAGGCTAGATCTCTCTTGTGTTTGCTTAGATCTAATGAAACCTAGATGTTGATTATGTGTTGATTACTTGTCTATTCTTGTTTTGAATGAATGATTTTATATGTTAGGCTTAAGAAAACTGGCAGATCTCCAAATGGTAACATGCTTGAACGTCTTAAGAAACATGAACCGAGGCGTACTAGGTCTTTATTGGTTGTATTTAATGCATGAGCCACTGTTTACAATCCCTATAGTTGTGCTGGGTCATGGTGTAGGAGGAGATAAGAGCTCATAGAGTTGGGGAGTTATGTATGCCACTCCACGAATGGTATTAAGGAATACAACCCGTCATTCATACAAGTATAACAAGTAATTGACATGTAAAAGATATCTAGGGAGTAATGAAGTCTAAGTAAACACAATTTCTCCAATTACTGCTCACAACCTTAGTTTAATTAGTTTAATTTTATTTTTGTTGTTTTATTTTGATTGCATCTTAGCTTTGGGTTAGTTGATTAGCAACTAATTCCGCCCACTCTTTCAAAACCCGAGATTTTAATTGCTTTCATAAAAATATAAAAATACAAAAATAATCATCTTTCATCTCTAGAACTTTTAATTAGGTTTTCTAATCTTAGCGACACTATTCCTAAGCTGAACGATCAATCCCCCGGTACTTGTCACTATACTATACTACAACGATCAGGTACACTGCCTGGTGGGGGTTGTAAGCTTCTCGAGATCCCTCGAGAGGTAAAGCAAGGTGCGATTCCCACGCATCAAGTTTTTGGCGCCGCAGCCTGGGGAATAGTTATTGTCTAGGTTAGAATTTCTTTTTATTAGGTCTACTTGCTAGATTCCTTTCTAGTAAGATTTTTTATTTTTATTTTTAGGTCTTCTTTAGTCTATCTTATTTCTTCGTGCTTTTGTTCGTAACTCTTTACCATCCGACATCATGGAAGGTGGTAACATCTTTGAACCCATCATCCCACCACAACAAAACCCACCATTAGAACCCCTTAGGCCCCAAACCTTAGGAGAGTATTCCCAACCTAGCCACCAAGGCTACCGAAACACCATTGAGCTCACCGGAGCCAATGTGACCCCCTTGCGATCCGACACCATCCGGTTGGTGCAAAGCGGATGTGCATTCCATGGACTTCGTTCCGAAGATCCAAACCAACACCTTAAGGACTTCCTCAAAATCGTAGATTCCATAGACCTAGGTGTTGAAACTAGAGAGACTACCCGTTTACGCCTATTCCAATTCTCTCTACGGGATCAAGCTAGTCAATGGCTTGAGCGTTTACCCGCGGGATCCATCACCACATGGGATGATCTCACCACTCGTTTCCTTGCTCAATTTTTCCCACCGGGGAGAACTACTAAACTTAGGAATGACATCTTGATGTTCCAACAACGTCAAAATGAATCTCTTTATGAAGCATGGACTCGTTTCAAGGACTTACTCCAAAAAGTCCCTCATCATGGCATAGATTTGTGGCTCCAAGTCCAAATTTTTTATGACCATATCGATATCCCCACGAGGCGAACCATTGACCAATCGGCCGGTGGTAAGCTACGTGATCTTAGTGCGGAACAATCATGGGAACTCATAGAAGATCTTGCTCTCTACGACAACGAAAGTTGGAATGATCCCCGTGATTTGAACAAAACGGTCAAGGCAATATCTTTGCCTTCGAATAATTCAAGCACTCCCGACCATAGGATCATGGAACTTGAGGACCAAGTCAAGTTTCTCATGAAATCTTACGAAGCTCCGAAGCATTCAAGCCAAGTGAACAAAATCACTTCCTCATGCGAATTATGTAGTGGTCCCCATGACACTCGTGATTGTATGGAACTCCCCGGAACAGCTTTTGCGGACTACGCATCCACGCGTACCGACGAAGCGGGAGATAAGTGGTACACTTTCAAGCTCGAGCCAAACACATACGGTGAATCATATAACCCCTCATGGAAAAATCACCCAAACCTTAGGTGGAAACAAAATCAACCAAATTCTTCCAATCCGCCTAATCGTTACCAATCAAACGGTCCACCATCCAACCGTACCTTCAACAACAATCCTTCTAACAACTATGGTAGTACCAACAATCTTGAAGGATTGATGTCAAAGTTCATGGCATCTCAAGAAGCCCGCATAGCTAAGTTTGAAGCCGATTTCAAACAAAATCAAAGCGAGATGACCAATAGAATTGATGCATTGTTGAAAGTTCTCAATGACCGAGAAATGGGAACACTCCCAAGCGACACCATCAAGAATCCGAAACTAAACGTTAATGCCATATCTTCAGTTTCGTCACCCACTTCGTGTCCACAATATTACTCGGTTGAATCAACGAGCACGTGTTTCAAACAACACCAAGTTCCCCAAAAGGACCAATCAACTAAAACACCCACTATAAAGCCGGTCAAAAGCATAGTTGAAACACCTCTTACGCAAGACCTTGACGATGAATTCAAAGAACTTCACCTCGAACGCCCCGTCATTGATGTCTTAGCGCGTGCTCCTTACTATAGTGCCCTCCTAGAAAAATATGAGAAGTATAAGCTAGGTAAAAATGGGACCGCCTTCATTCAAAACAAGTTGCCTAAAAAGCTTGATGATCCGGGTATATTTGTTTTGCCTTGTAAGATAGGAAGATCCGAAGCTTTCGACACACTAGCCGATTTAGGGTCAAGCCTCAACTTGATTCCCTTATCCTTATTCACCGCTCTTAAGCTAGGGAAGTTAGAGGAAACGGAGGTATTGATAGGGCTAGCAGATGGAAGTATTGCCCACCCTGTTGGAATGATTAAGGATGTAGTTGTTCACGTAGGAAGGTTAACTATATTAGCGGATTTTCACGTTCTAGACATGGTTAATGACACTACATGCCCATTATTGGTAGGAAGAGGATTTTTAGCAACCGCTAGTGCCATGATAGATTGCAAGGAATCCAAGATAGCGGTAGGAGAAGGCGATACTTGGTCGGTGTATGATGTTAAGAAGCATAGTTATGATTGTGATGATGAACCAACACCGCATTGGGTAGAGATGAATAGGAGACCATCTAGATATGGACCTTGGATAGAAAGGAACTTCATAGGACCTCAATGCCCATTTTATCTAGAAAAGGATTTCGTTGAGAAGACACATTCGGTAGAACAACTCATAGCTAGGGATGAGGAGCTAGATCCCTTTGAGGACCCCTTAGTCTTTAGAAAGATGATTGAGTTTTTGAGCGTAATGCCTATTAATATAGAGTTGAATAAATGGAAAAGAGATGGAGATAAGTATAAATGGAGGTGGGACAAGCCACCTAGAGAAGGTAACGGGTCATGGCATATTAGAATGACCTTGTATGATCCGGATGGAGAAAAGTTTGAAAGGTCATACCATACTAAGGGAACCAATAGAAAGTTGAAACCTAAGTTCGATCCCAAAGATGTCCTCAATGAGGAACTCACCCGAATCACGTAGTAACCCACGACTGTGAGTCTAGCTACAAGACTCGTAAATAAAGAAAAGCGCTTCTTGGGAGGCAACCCATGTTTTGTGTGATTTTAATTGTTTGATTGTTATTTGCTTCCGTATGCATGTTTTATTTTTATTGTTGGTTGATCATGTTTCTCAATTAAAATGTGAAATACTTTATTATGTTGTTTAGCCTAGTCTTAACTTCAACCTAAAGGTATTTTTGCAAAAGATAAGTGTAAGGGGAAACCCCAAATATGTTTTTAAGAAACAAACCGATCATGATTATCCACAATATTTAATGAACATGTATATTCGTATTTGTTAGAGTCAAATGCTTGTATTGAGTCATAATGAAGTTTTGCAGGATTTTCCAGGAAGTAGGACAAAGTTTTTCCAGAAATTTTCCGGAAACTTAACATAAAGATTTCTGCAGGTTCATTCTGACGGCGTCAGGGCATTGCTCTTGACGGCGTCAGGAGTCAAAAATCTGGAAATTTTACCAGTTTTGTTTTTCTAACGGAGTCTTATAGTTTTTGTGAATTATTAAGTTTTATAATCTCCAGGAAATCTGCAAACTTCATTCCACAAGCATTATATCTTATTTTGTTTTCTAGGATTTAGTAACTTATATAGGATGCCGCCGATTTTACGCGAGGTTGCCTTGTCTACTTTTGTCAGGATTTACAGGTTATTTGTGACAAGAAGATGATTTATATTCTGGAAGGGAAGCTTTGATTGTTCGTTTTCTTGGAAGAAGATTTAACCTGGCCAACCTAAAATCCATACCGAGCGAATCAGGGGAGTATTTGATTTCATTCTTTTTACTTATTTTACTTTTACATTCTTTACTTGAACATTGGGGACAATGTTCATCTTAAGTGTAAGGGGAGGGTAAAAAGATGATACCTTACATATGCACTTTCGCTTGAGTTTGTTTTGTTTGATAGTAGATGAGTAATAAAACTATGAGAAATACTTGTTAGTGTAATTTTAGCGCCAAGTTTAAAATTTTTTACAACATTTAGGAGTGAAACTTTAGCCATAGCAAGCGTCTCATGGATAGGAGGTTGTATGACTAGCACATAACCGTATATTCAGAAAAATTTTCCACCCAAAAATGTGAGGTTCGCCTTTAGATTTGATAGGAAAAGCATTCATTATTAATGCTTATGAGTGTACCGGTAGCATTTAGATTCTAGAACTTGCGTTAGTGATGCATCCCGAGACCGCTAGTGAGACTACATTCGTGTGGTAGGATTTACTACATGATAAGAGGCATTAGGATCACCCTTGTGTTAAACCTGTATTATAATTACTTGACCATTTAAGTCATATTACTTGGCTAGTTAAGTCAACTAATTTTTCCCACACCCTTAGCGTTGTACTCATTTTTAGTACACGATACCCCTAGTACACCCCTCCGAGCCTATCTTTTCGTTTCTAACTTTAAGCATTTTACTTAAAGGAAGAATTTGTTACACCCCACTTAAATGTACACCCAAATCGCCTTAGCCTTCCGTGTATGCGCTCATTTTTAGTGCATTATTGTTATTTGTTAAACCCTAAGTTAACTTTCTAATTGATTACATGGTTGCTAAGTCGAGTCATATCCTTGTACATATTGTTTTGGGACGATTGGGACTCATGGGTAAGTACTTATTTTATGGAGTAATGGGGAAGAACATAATATTATTACCCCCATATATACGTTAATTTTAAAAGTGCTCCAAGTGTTTTGATTTTCTTAATTCGAGTCATTAGAATAGTTAAATGTAAAGTATGTAAAGATTCAAGTGTAAGGGGAATTCTCATCCCCTATGATGTATTATTTTGGATGGTAGGGTAAGAGTGTATGCAAAAAAAAAAAAAAAAAAAAAAAAAAAAGAAAAAGAAAAAAAAAATCAAGAAAAAGAAAAAAAAAATTAGAAAAGAAAAAAGAGAAAAAACATACGGACTACCATCCCGTTTTTATGTTCATTTTATGTTTTTGTTATTTTTCATTTATTAGCTTAAGTCGAGTCTAGTCTTGGCTTAGCAACGCCATCTTGTACATGTAATTTACTAAGATTGTTAACTCGCCACCAGTAAAATTCCCTTTATCCAACAAAACCGTGTAATTCATATCCCTACACCTAACGATATAACCCTTTAAAAAGACCTCTTTGATAGTTTATCCTAGGTGCTTACGCCATGTGGTGGAGGTTTGATCCTTTCCCAAGCCTATGGTAATCTATTTTGCTATGACAGGTAGTGAGAGATATCTTCCATTTCCATAATGTTATATTACTTTATTACACCTGAGAGATGTGAGTATCTAAACACTATTTGTGAGGTGCTTGTGTATGACCTCCGTGCTTGTCTATTGGTCTTTAGTGGAACGATTATTTGTTGTAATTACTTTTATATTAGTGTTAAATGACCCCTAACTTGTCTTTTGGGTAGAATAAAAGCTCATTTGCTTGAGGACAAGCAAATCTCAAGTGTAAGGGTATATGATGAGGCGAAAAATGATCCGTTTTTAGGGGGTCATTTAAGCCCGAATCTGAATTTATTTGATCAAATATTGCCCTAAATCGTTCCTTTTGTGATTTTAGGTGTTTGGAGAGTGAATTCTGGAAAAGAGGCTATTTTGGACGTTTTTGGAGCATAAAGTGAAGAAAACGACAAAGTACCAAAAATCCAAGCAAGAAATACAAGGTGACGGCGTCAAGGGTTTGCTCTTGACGGCGTCAGACATGAAGAATAATTTACCGTAGCTGGTGACGGCGTCAGATGGAGTTATGACGGCGTCAAAGTGGCCAAGATTAATTTACCGAAGGTGGTGACGGTGTCACATAGGCCGTCACGATTGGATCTAGGGCATCCGAGGAAGTGTATGGCGGCGAGTTGACGGCGTCAGATTTTACTCTTGACGCCGTCAGGACGATTTTCCTATATATAGTTTTCTAGTTTTTTCATTAAAAGAAGAGAAATTTTGGTGAAACCCTAAAGACGATTTTGGTGCCTCTTTTACAGGTTTTTCAAGGGTTCCAAACCCTTGAGACCTTGCATTGTAATTGAGATAAGTATACTCTTAATTCAATCAATATGTCTATGTGTTGGTTGTTTATCTTTTGTTCTTATCTTAATTCTACTATGCTAGGCTAGATCTCTCTTGTGTTTGCTTAGATCTAATGAAACCTAGATGTTGATTATGTGTTGATTACTTGTCTATTCTTGTTTTGAATGAATGATTTTATATGTTAGGCTTAAGAAAACTGGCAGATCTCCAAATGGTAACATGCTTGAACGTCTTAAGAAACATGAACCGAGGCGTACTAGGTCTTTATTGGTTGTATTTAATGCATGAGCCACTGTTTACAATCCCTATAGTTGTGCTGGGTCATGGTGTAGGAGGAGATAAGAGCTCATAGAGTTGGGGAGTTATGTATGCCACTCCACGAATGGTATTAAGGAATACAACCCATCATTCATACAAGTATAACAAGTAATTGACATGTAAAAGATATCTAGGGAGTAATGAAGTCTAAGTAAACACAATTTCTCCAATTACTGCTCACAACCTTAGTTTAATTAGTTTAATTTTATTTTTGTTGTTTTATTTTGATTGCATCTTAGCTTTGGGTTAGTTGATTAGCAACTAATTCCGCCCACTCTTTCAAAACCCGAGATTTTAATTGCTTTCATAAAAATATAAAAATACAAAAATAATCATCTTTCATCTCTAGAACTTTTAATTAGGTTTTCTAATCCTAGCGACACTATTCCTAAGCTGAACGATCAATCCCCCGGTACTTGTCACTATACTATACTACAACGATCAGGTACACTGCCTGGTGGGGGTTGTAAGCTTCTCGAGATCCCTCGAGAGGTAAAGCAAGGTGCGATTCCCACGCATCAACCTCCGTGCTTGTCTTTGGTCTTTAGTGGAACGATTATTTATTGTAATTACTTTTATATTAGTGTTAAATGACCCTAACTTGTATTTTGATTAGAATAAAAGCGCATTTGCTTGAGGACAAGCAAATCTCAAGTGTAAGGGTATATGATGAGGCGAAAAATGATCCGTTTTTAGGGGGTCATTTAAGCCCGGAATTGAATTTATTTGATCCAATATTGCCCTAAATCGTTCCTTTTGTGATTTTAGGTACTTGTGGAGTGAATTCTGAAAAAGGAAGCATTTTGGATGTTTTTTGAGCGTAAAAGTGAAGAAAACGGCAAAGTCTTAATTTTCCTTGCTGGGAACAGTACCTGACGGCGTCACCAAATTCTTAATGACGGCGTCAAGAGCAAAAACAAGAGGTGAAGAGGATGGAGTCCATGACGGTCCAGAAAGATTTTACACTAGGGCATGACGGCGTCACGCTAGGCCGTCATGATCCCTTTACACGTGACGCCCCAGAGAAAAATCACTCTTGACGGCGTCAGATCTGGATCTAGGCAATCCGATTTTATTATGGGCGGTGGGTTGACGGCGTCAGAATTTTCTTCTTGACGCTGTCACCATGGAAAATCTATATATAGTTTTGTAATTTTCATTCATTAAGAGGACAATTTTAGGGACGACTTGGATAAACCCTAGCATGATTTTATCAGTATTTTTAAGGGTTTTCACCCCTTGAAACCTTTCATGTTCAATTAAGATAAGTATCCTTTCAATTCATTCAATATGTCTATGTGTTGTTTGAATATATCTTACGCTTGTCTTGATTTTAACATGCTAGGCTAGATCTCTTGTGTGTTTGCTTAGATGTAGTGAAACCTAGATGTTGATTATGGGTTGATTGCTTGTTTATAGTTGTTACGGATGAATGATTTCGATGTTAGGCTTAAGAAATCTGGCAGACTTCCATAGTGTAACTTGCTTGAACGTCTTAAGAAACATGAACCAATGCGTACTAAGGTTTTTATGGTTGTATTTAATGCATGAGCGAATTCTAGTGATCCCATGTTAGGAGCTTCTTGCAGGCTCGACATAGGAGTGAAGTAGGAGCTTATAGAGTTGGGGAAGTACGTACGCCACCCTACGATTGGTATTAAGAAATATAACCCGTCATCCAAGCAACTGTAACAAACTATCAACCTGTAAAAGATATCTAGGGAGTAATGAAATCTAAGTAAACACAATTTTCCCATTTATTGTTCACACCACTAGTTTAATTAGCTTTATTTATATTTTTGTTATTTTATTTTGATTGCATCTTAGTTATTGGGTTAGTTGATTAGCAATTAATTCCGCCCATACTTCCAAAACCCGAGATTTTACTTGTTTTTTATAAAAATATAAAACTACAAAAAAGAATCATCCCTCACCTCTAGACCTAGTTTTTAGACTTTTTAATTCTAGCGACACTATTCCGGAGTTGAATGATCAATCCCCCGGTACTTGTCACTATACTATACAACAACGATCAGGTACACTGCCTGGTGGGGGTTGTAAGCTTTTCGAGATCCCTCGAGAGGTAAAGCCTGGTGCAATTCTCACGCATCAGTACTCTTGAAAAAGAGGGTTATATTGTGAAGATGCAGATGGGTAGAGTCAAGGTGATCAAAGGTTGTCGGGTTACGATGACCGGGAACAGGAAAGAGAACTGTGTGTATACTCTTGAAGCAAAAGTGATGACTTTTGGTGGATAAAAGCATTGAGGTTCAAAACAAGTTGGATTTAAGCAACTTGGTCATAAACAAGTTAGGTTCAAACAACTTGGTCATAAAAAAGTTGGGTTCAAACAACTTGGTCCTGGTGTTAAAACAGGAGTCCATAGAGTACAGGTTGATGAACGTGTTTGGTTTGAGGTGGAACTGCAGGGAGCTCAGAAAAACCGTGAAGCTGAGGTTGTTCAGGATAGTAACGATGATGATGTAGTGGCTCAAAGAAAGTTGGAGGACAAGCAACTTGAAGAAAAGACAAACACATGCTGCTTGGTAAATGAGCAGGAAAATGTACACCTTGGTATAAAGGACGGGGCAAACATTACGGTAACCCGAGTACCTGGTAAAGAGGGTGCAAAGGGTAATGTTGCTGAAAAGAAGAAAGTGAAGGAGTCTACGGACGCTAATCATGGAAAATTACCAAAGTACAATGCCTGGTCGACAAGGTGGTCCCCGGTCCGAGGTTCCAGCACGATTAAAAGATGCTGAGTATCGGTTATTTTTAAGTGTTACTTCTAAGGTGGAAATTGTTAAATATTAATAGTAACTTAAACATAGATTAGGGACTAAAGTGTACTTTGTAATTAGATTAGGTGGTTAACTAGAATTAGGATTAGATAGCTTGGAGTGCAAGGCAAGCTAGGGTTTCTATCCCCTCATCTCTATAAATAGAGATGAGGGGGGATGCTAGTTATTTATTTTTCTTCCTCAATTGTAAAAGCTTTATTGGTTTTAATAAAGGGTTCGTTGAGGGTATATCGTGTGCATATTCTAGTCGGTTCTTTGTAGTCTCTCGTGTTTGTTACTCGTGCTCGATACAACTCGTAATCTAGCGTTCCGCAATCGAACTTCGGATTGTTGTCGAGGTATTTTCCAACAACTTTAAACTTTAAGAGACGGTAAATGAATTTTTTATAAAACCACGGTGACCATTTATGTACTAGTGGTAAATTAGATAAATTAGAATAAGTATAAATGCAAAAACTTAGTGGGAAAGAAAGGTGTTGAGTGGAATTAGAAAATAATTCGTACGTTATCAATAATGGAGCAAATTGGACATGACAGTCACTGGGTTAGCTTTATTAAAAGCCTATCAAAGTTGGTGTTTTTTTGTAAAAACAAATTTAAATAGTACTTGACAAATATTATCTACCTTTATTCATACTTTGTACTAGTGGTAAAGAGTAAATTTCAAAATTCGTCCTTAGCCTAAATTACATGTTCAATCTCTATCATTTTGAAAGTGTAGCAAACATACTTGTGAAAAACTTTTGGTTGCATGTTTAGTCATTGACTAAAGTTAAATAACTAATATACCCTTTGTCTTCTTCCCCTTCAACATGTACTTTATTTTTCTTAATTAAAAATCATCTATGTTTATTAATGTCATTTGCCCTTTATTAAATACCTAGATTTATAAATAACAACACGAATATAATAACATTTAAAAATCACATACCTTCATTCTAAATAACGAGCCTAAATTTATCATCATCTCCATCGATAACAAACCTAACAAATCATTATCTTTAAACACACAACCACACCAATAAAAATCATCTTTGTTATGAAAAATCCACACAATTACATACTTACCCTATTACATACACAAATGAACAAATCAAGATTTAAAAACTCACACAACTACAAACACACATGAATCCAGATTTGACACTACTGGCAGCAGTGGAATTTAATGGCGGTAGCAGCGGAATCTAATGACAGCAGCAACAGAGTAATTTCAATTGGGGTTTTGGGGTTTTAGGGTTTATGATTATTTGTTTAAACAATTAGGGTATGTGGTTATTTGTTAATCTAAGGGATTCGTGGGTTGTAATTTGATTAAGAATGAATGATTGTACTAACTAAAAATTTAATGGAATTTGAAATTGGGGTTTTTTTTTTTATGAAAATGAATAATATATAAGTTCGATGTTAAGGATATGAAATTAAAGTTAATGTTCTTGTTGTTCTTCATTTTTGTAACAAAAGAAGTTAACATTTTAACTGAAATTCCAATGAGCTTGAAGAGGAGAGTGTTTTAGTCATTTCAGTTTAAGCAATGACTAAAACTGCACTCATAAATTTTCCACATTGATGTTTGCTACACTTTTGAAAAAATTGGGACTGAACATGCAATTTAACCAAACCACAAATATGGCTTTTGCAATTTAGTCGGTGTTAAATTAGAATAGGATAAAGGCAAAGACTTAATGGGAAAGAAAAGTGTCGAGTGGAATTAGAAAATAATTCGTGTGTAACAATGATGGAGCAAGTTGGACTTGATAATCACGGGTTTTGGTTTTATTAAAAGCCTAGCGAGTTTGTGTAAACAAGTATAATTTTATGTCACTTCTCAAAATAGATTTCTTTTCTTCTAAAAAAGTAGTAAGTAGTAGCGTACATCTCCGTTTCAGTAAATATCGAACAATTATTTACTGTCAAACAAAGGTTATCGTTGTCTAGGGTTGTGTTATACAAACACTTCTTATATTTTCACGTCAAAAAAGGTGTTTTCAAATCGTACAACTCGCGATGCACACCGTACAAACCGGCGATGCGTGCAATCATTGAAAACCTTGTCTATGAAGGGTCCAAATAACTTGCCCCGGTGTGTATTAACATCTTCATACCTTTTTTAAGCACAAAGTTATCATTATGGCACGGGAGGTGAATTTTATATTTTCACCTAACCTCATGTACATCACACACATGGTTCTAAAAAGATCGCAAAGGCTCCGCAAAAGTCTCGTAAAAGCGTGAGGAATGGTCATGCCACCACGTCGTTTTATGCCACGCCTTTTTATAAACTCGATATATATGGAATATGATATAAATATATAAATATTTTCATATTTTGTGCCGCCTTATGCCACGTCTTATAAACACAAAAGTTTCGCCTTAACCGTAAAGACGCGAGGCTTGGTCATGTCGCCACGCCTCACCTTGCACTATTTATAACCTTGATCACACATGATATTTACGATAATCAATTATAAATGTTTGTTTTGTATGATATGAACTACAGAGCACACAGAAACTGAGACAAGCTAGTAGTGGTAAAACGAAAACAAGTGAGTTGCCAATGATGTGGAGACGATAAGTTCGTGTCTTTACAAGTTCAGTGATGTGTACGTATATTTTTGTAAATTCAGTGACCCCAATATATCATGTTTCATAAGTTCAATAAAGCAAATAAATTAAATGAAAGTTTGTTACCTGAAACGCATATTTTTAAAAAGTTCAGTAACGTAAAAGTTCGTTACCTGAGGCGCATATTTTTTAAAAGTTCAATAACGTAATTGCGTATTAACCTTTTGAATTTCTTAAAAAAAAAAAAAAAAAAAAAAAAAAAAAAAAAAAAAGGTACACACTGTACGTATATAACCTAGAATGTCATCAGTGATCAAGTTTATGCATTTGACTTATAGTACTCCACCCGTTTTAGAGTTATTGTCAGGAGACAGGAATCACAAAGTTTAATAAAAGTGAGACACTATAAAATGGACAATTAATTTAAGACATATACGGAGTATAAAATAAAATATGGACAATAAATATGAGACTAAGAGAGTAAAAAACTTAAATATAGTAAGAAAACTTAAATATTTGTTTAATTTTCAATTCCTCAAACTTTTATTATTTTTTGTTAATGACTTATAAACTTTTTTCTCACAAGAACTACAAATTGAACCCGTAAGTGATGCGTTAAGGGTCACACAAAAACCACAAGTTCGCATGTATAATTATTTGTCGTTATAAACCGTCGCTTTACGAGTGTATTCGTTTGTCATTCAAATAGAAAATTTTCTCCACTTAATTCTCTTTTTCTTACTAAAAATAGAAAATGGACAATTAATTTAAGACATATATAAAATAAAATATGGACAATAAATATGAGACTGAGAGAGTAAAAAACTTAAATATAGTAAGAAAACTTAAATATTTGTTTAATTTTTAATTCCTCAAACTTTTATTATTTTTTGTTAATGATCTATAAACTTTTTTCTCACAAGAACTACAAATTGAACCCGTAAGTGATGCGTTAAGGTTCACACAAAAACCACAAGTTCGCATGTATAATTATTTGTCGTTATAAACCGTCGCTTTACGAGTGTATTCGTATGTTATTTATGAGTTATGAAACACGAAGCGTTAACAAAACAACTGAAAATGGTTTGTTTAGCAATGTACAGTTGTACAGATTGCTAGTTCTCCTCAACAGAAGAGTACGTGTGGTAAGTGGCAAGCGTACAAATTTCCATATTCACATGCAATTTCAGTTCGTCGAAAAGGATGTGACAACCCCTTGACTTAGTAGACAAGGCGTGTAATACCTTTGTGTTTAGAGAACAGTATAATGTTTAATTTGACGGCTTGACGCTGCTATTTACGTTGATTATTGGACAGACACTCATTAGAGGATTCAAGCTGATTACACGAAGCTTGTTGTTGTGGTTGAAGACGTCAAAGCTGAATCATAAGCAAATTGAAAATCTGTACGCCTGTCAAACCCCATACATTATCAAAATGTAAAATAGGTCATCACAAACTTGGTTGTTCAAATTCACAGCTAACATTTAATAATACCAGTCGCACTTTAATAAACGATCACATACTTAGAATTTGCTCACAATACAAAAAACATTGAAAAGTTACACGGATAAAAACATTGAAATGAAAAGCATACCAAATAAACAAACGCAACTACTTAAAACCAGCTCCAACATTAAACGAAAGTAGTACATATGTATTATGATAGCCAACAACCTCAAACATTCAAAGATCCATGCATGATTAATATACAATCTGCTTAATCTCATTTGGACGATCATATATCTCCACAAACGGATCCTGTTTCTCAATCGCCATAAACGCCAACTTATCAGCACACTTGTTGTCATCTCTAGAAATACATTTGATGTCAATTCCATTTTCATGAACTAGACGCCTACACTCCAAGATCATGTCCCAACATTCTCTAATAAGCGGGCTACGAAGACGATAAGAATCTTGCATGATCCACTCAATAGCAGCACTAGAGTCTGATTCAAGAACAGACCCTCGGTACCCAAGTTTAGCTAAAAGACGCAAACCATGATATATTCCATGAAACTCAGCTGTGAGACAATCACTCACACCAATATACCCTCTAAAACCTTTAAACCATTCACCAGTGTTATCTCGAAGGACACCACCAAACCCACTCGGTCCTCGCATATGTGGCTCACCAGGAATAGGCCGACAACTTCCATCGGTGTTGACTTTGAAGGGACCGCGAGAAATGCTCCTTGGAATTGACATGTAGCTGCTGGAGCTAGAATTAGGCAAGTAATAAGTACGAGTATTCGCCTGCATGGCAATTTGGTTTTCTTGTGTTTCAGTGTTTTTATCGGAAAGCATTCTGGAGATACCCCAAGCGGCTATGCCAATAGCGGCTACCGCAGCAGCAGCGCCGAGTGGATTGGTATTTTGGTTGGGCTCATCATCATCATGATTAGGGTTAGTCCCGTTTGTTCTTGCCGTGCTTTCAGAGGCACCCATGGTTATGTTTGTAACTTTTAAGTGTTGCAACTTACAAATGGTTTGTATCCTTTAATATATAGAGATGAAAAGTGTGCTTCGGGATATTAGGATAAATGCAAGATGAAAATCAATAAGTTTTATTTTTGCTAAATATTCACTAGAGGAGAGAGTAAAACGAAAACAAAAAAATAAACGAAATTGTTCAACAAGCTTTTGTAGCCCTTGAATTAATCGACTACATAATTCATAAATGGTATTCATAAGATGGGATCGAAGAGATCTAGTAAGAGTAAAAATTAAAATAAAATTGTGAGATTTATAATCACACATTTTTAACCATACAATTAAAATGTAAATGTATATGAAATGTGTGATTTTTATATCTTTTCATACTTTCTAATTCTCATTTGATGCTAACACTTCACAAGTAGTTTTACTTACTTTTCATGACCTTCTTTCACTAAACTTAAACTTATCATGCTATAACGAGGATGTAAGCCGCGCGTTGCCGCGGGCATTTTAAATACACAATTATTGTTAAGATTTTTTAATGTTTTTCGCGGAAAGTGTCCTAACGTTAGCGTTTAATTGCGAAGTTAGTGATCAAAGACTGACTTTGCAACAGAAGTATAACATAAAGTACTAACAATCGACAACGGATCTATAACATGAAGGACCAATTATGTAAATTATGTGAGGACTAAATTTGCAACGGACCTTTGAGATGAAGGACCAAGTACGTATGGAAATTCTTTTAAGATGTTAAAGATAACAGTCGTTAGCTACTTAACGTCAAGTTAGTGATCAAAGACTGACTTTGCAATGGATGTATAACATGAAGGACAAATTTGCAACAAACCTCTAAGATAAGGACCAATTTCGTACATATTTTTAAAAAAATTTTTGGTATAGTAACTAACGGTCGTTAAATAAATAACGACCATTAGTTACTATAGCAAAAAATATTATTTAATGAAGGTGAATAGTAACATCCACGGTAAATGTAATATATATATTATTGATTATAAGTTGTTGAGTAACCATTGTAATTTCATATATGGCTTGTTTCATTTTTTTTTATGTTGGAAAAGATTTTGAAATTATGTGTTCGGTAATAACTTCTATTAGTGATAGCTAGGAAATGTCATTTCTATGTTTTGAAAAGATAAAAGTGGCACATTTTCTAGGAAGTCGTTGGTTGTTTCCAAAAAATTTACTTTGAAGGCTGGTATTTGCATGGCGATTGGCGTGTGTTGATAGGAACGACTCCCAACCAAGAAAATTATTTAAATGTTTACATACGAATATACGATGCCGGAAATAAGAATTCTTTTTAGTAGAGATCATTTATATATCAAAATTTTGTTGTGCTTTCAGAGGCACCCATGGTTATGTTTATAACTTCTAATGTTGCAACTTACAAATGGTTTGTGTCCTTTAATATATAGAGATGAAAAGTCTGATTTTGGGAATGCTAACTTATTAGGATAAATGCAAAATGATGATCAATAAGTTTTATTTTCGCTAAATATTCACTAGTCGAGAAGGTAAAATGAAAATAATAATACAACAACAACATACTCAATCCCGCCAGAGCGAGGTATTGGGGAGGTAGAAGTGTAGACAGATCATACCTCTACCCCAGGCAAAACCTGGGAGTAGAGAGACTGCTTCCAGAGAGATCTCCGGCACGTGCACATGTGTGAGTGATAAAGAAACCAAAAAGTGCAAGGAGCCAAATAGCAACAAGTAAAAGCAAAAAGAAGATAAAAGGGAAAAACCAAGCACACCAAGCAGAAACACATGGGATCATCAAACAAGGGGCCTAGGAAAAAGACAAACAAAAGCACAGAGTACCAAACAAAGAACAAGGAGCAAACCAAGCATAGAGGGCAAGGAACGAAAAGACAAAACAAACACAAGCAAGAACGCAAATGCAAAGCAAAGGGAAAAAGCTAAGGCAAACGCAAAGGGCAAAAGCATGGCAAAGCAGGGGGGCTAAAGCTAAGGCAAAGGGAAAAGAAACTCCACTAGCCTACTAAAAACCTAAAAGGGGACGAGCAAAGGGACCAAAAAGCCTAAAGTGCAAAGGGGCATACCAAACCTAAAACGCAAAGGGGAAAGGCAAAAAAAAAAAAAAAAAAAAAAAAAAAAAAACTCCTACCACTCGTCCTAAACTACCCGCAAGTTCTAATCCTAGCTCTTGCAGCTCTTAAATTAATCGACTACATAATTCATAAAGGGTATTCATAAGATGGAAAAGATCTTGCGAGAATAAAAAATAAAATGAGAATAGTGAGAAATATTTTAAATCACACATTTTTAAATAAAACAGAAAAAAATGTAAAATTATCTATTTTTGAAGATGCATATGAAATGTGCGTCTTTTTTCTTTTTTCTTTCTTTTTTTTTTTTTTTTCTTTTTTTTCACTATGGTGGGTTGGGGCTTCTTTCAGCGAAAGATGTCTCCTCATATGCTTTTGTTGCTTCTAGGGCTCAATCATGGGAGTTGCAGGATCATATCATGCGTAACAGCGGAGTTTCTAGCCTTGACCCTGATTATGGGCAGGCATTGGGGCGTTTGCATGCATCCCTTCTAGATTTTGATTTCGGAGGTTTCACTAGTAAGGACACCGTACCCCCAAAACCTGGGGAAGCTTTGGCGAGTGCCCTCTACTGTAAAATCTCCCAGAATTTGGGAACGGACTTTGGTTTGTCCTCGCGACAGAAGGCTGTTATGGAATGTCTGCAGCAACCGCACACAGAGGATTTCCTTACCGTCATCCCCATTGAGGGGCTAGGGCAGCACATGTCTCCAATCGAATATAGGGCGATCCTTAAACATCGTCTAATGATCCCGCTGTTCCCGGTGGACGAGCCTTGCCCTGTGTGTCATAAGGTCGACTTGGACAAGTTTGGGGAACATGCGGTGCACTGCAAAGAGCTCCCGGGGTTTAAGTACCGTCACGACTTGGTGCGGGATGTGTTGTTTATGTCCTTCGTAGGGCGGGATTTCGACGAAAAAGAAGCTCCAGTAAATTTCCATACAAACCCTACTGAGGGGATGTCCTCCCTGCAGCCTGCTGATGTTTTGGTTTTGGGATGGGCAGGGGGAAACATGCTTGTGTGGACCTCACTGGTGTGTCCCCCTTGTGGATCTTCGGGGTAATCGGTTTATGGTTGGGCAAGCTGTTATGAAGGCTGAGATGAAGAAAGTGGACAAACATGATAAAGCCTGCTCCGAGAATCAACACGTGTTTGTTCCTTTTGCATCTAACACTTTTGGTTCCTTAGCCCCTGAAGTTGTGCGTTTCTTGGATCGGGTTCGTAAGATTGTTCGCAGCAATATATCGGCCCCGAGTGGTCACAATTATGTTTTTAGTAGAATAGAGTTTGCTATTCAGAAAGGGATGGTGGCGCAGCTTGTTGCCCGCTTACCTACAACCTTAATGTAAATCCTTTTCTAAATTACAATCAATTAATTTATTATGAAAAAAAATCTCATTTGATCCTAACACCTTACACTTTGGGAGGAAATAGTTTTACTTGCTTTTCATGACCAGGTGAATATGATTCACTTCATTCACTAAACCATTATCATGCTCTAATTAAAGAGCCATTTGTTATATCCCTTTTTGGATTAGGATTTGTGATTTTATGAATGAAAAGATGTCTGTTTGAGTTTTGGGTTACGTAAATGGATTTGAACCCCAAAAAATGTAAAGGGTGCGTTTGTTATGTGGGTTTTGTACCGTTGTTTGGTAGGTAAAGTTAAAAAAAAAGTAATGGAATCGTTTAAAAATAGTCATTCCGTATGATATAGGTGGCTTTTGAAGGATTCCGTCTGACAACATACTTTTCAATCATGCATTTCATTTTTTCCACTCACTTTTTTTTTGTCTTTTTCTTACTAATTTTTATAAGTCAACAATTAATATCTACATTTACATATTAAACAAATATATAAATTACATAATTATTAATTTTCTTTCTCATATTTTTCTTTCAAACCAATCTCAAATCCAAATCAATTCTAAACCCACTTACAAATCAAACGTACCCTAATTCTTTCAAATCTTTATAAAATGGGTGTATTTAATGTTGATTCAAGAGTCTCACTATTAAATTGTCTTTATCTCTTCCTTTTCTCTATACTAAAGTTATAAAACAATTATTTATGTAACATGTTGGGAATTCTGCTCAGAGAGAATTCTGCTGAAGAATCTGCTGATGGAATCTACTGAAGACACAGATTCTGCTTATAGATTGTTTCTGCTGAAGTTTAGTTTCAGCATTAGTTGTTTCTGCGGATATAGTTTTTCCGTGTTTTATGTAATATAGTTAGGATATGCATGAGTTTATTTAGGAAGTGATAATGCATATCCTTTAGAAATTTTTAGAATATACGTTTCTTGTGAAATGGTTTAAGGTTCCTTGTGTATAAAAGGAACACACGATTATAACTTCCCCATTTGGTTAGCGAAATGTTTTTGATAAAATTGGAATTTATCTAAGAAATTGGAATGTGAAGGAATTACTATGTTAAAGAATTGAAATATTTAAGATTTAGAATATGTAGAAATTGAAATTTGCAAAAACTAACGCATGTTTGGTTGGAAGATAATGAAATAGCAAAATACAAATTATATTAAAATATTAAAATTTTTATTTTAAATTAAAATTTATAATTTGAATAATAATAATAATAATAATAATAACAATAATAATAATAATAATAATAATAATAACAATCCACTGTTGGGCGATAAATTAACTCGTGCAACCTATAATATCAAACTATGGGCGATAAATAGTGAATAACCTTTCATCAAGATCCCGCCTAACCTATTAATTCCTGCTCATTTATTCATTCTCTTTGTTGAATTTTTTATTTAGAGAAGTGGGACAATGGGTGTATTCACATGCAAAAACCCAAGCTGCTTTGCCAAATTGACGCCACATCAGCATTTCACATTTCACATTCACACATCCAAAATACAACTCCTTCGTTTAACATGTCGTTTCACACTTTATGGGCTCATCACTTTTTTTTTTTTTTTAAATTTCAACCTAACTAAATTATTATTTGTTTAAATAAAAACACAAATTATAACACAAAAATAACAAATAAATAAAAAATACATTTCTTAATATAGTAGAATGAAGAAAAAGTGTAACAATAATCATCCCTCGTTGGATTCACCGCCCCTTTCGAAAGTCCAATAACACTACCTTAGTTTATTTTGGCTATTTATATGGGTTCATGAATTTGTAGCACTTGTTACCCTATTTTCTTAACTATACGCCGTCACCACGCTTTCTCTCTTAAAATAAAACACAGCCTCACACGACTTTCCTAGATTATTAAACTACTTCACAAGAAAAGCAACGTATCAAGCAAACAGTTTTATGAAGTTAATCACTTTTTCTTCCAACCAAATCACAAACAAAAGTTTGGGTAAACTGCAAATTATGTCACTAACGTTTTCCATATTTGCAAGAAATGTCCCTAATTTTGAAATTATGCTAGTTGTGTACATAACGTTTAGGCTTTTTGCGAAGAATGTCCTTGAGGCGCTACTGTAGTTGCAAATTCGCGTTTTTTGCTAACGATCATTAAATTTCCCTGTTAGACAAAGTCAACTCCATGCGAAATGACTATTTTACCCTCGCTTACTACAGGGTCATTTTTTGCAAGTAAAGAAAACTCATATTTATTTTCTTACTTCTAAGGAAATTAGTACATAAAGAAACATAGTGATTATCTAACTTTTTAAGGAAAATAGTAACTAAAGAAACATGGTGACAAGTTATCACCCTTCATCTTGATCTTCTCTGGTGACCAAACCCAGATTCCGACGATAATTTCCGGCTACAAACCCAGATACCAGCAAACTTTAGTATTCATATATTAAGCCCAAACTTTACTCTATAGCTTATTTCATTCATTTGAGTTACTCATATAACCTAGGTATGCTTTTTTGTTTATTCCGATTACTTTACATCTAGTTAACCATAAACTTTACATCTATATATCCAGATATTAAACAATAGGTAATTATCTGATAGTAAGCCCAGACCCAGATCTGTTCAGCACTTGACCAATAAGTATGAATTTATAAATCACTTTCCTAATACTTCTCACACACCAGCCCCAATATTTCTCCTTAAACATTCATCCTCTTATCTCTCCACACATTAAACGCATTCATAAACCACAAGATTATCCTTTTGTATCTTCTATATCAGAAATCACAGGCGCTTGTGTCTTTTGGTGTTATGCTTAAAGTCGATTAACAAGCCCAACCTCTTTGGTTTTTGCTTCAAGATCTTTCAACAGGTCTCGGGTAGGTTTACGGGTTTCGTTTTGTTTATTATCTATGATGGTTTTCTGTAGGGATCTACTCCTTGATAGATCACGAGCCAATAGATCGTTAGCCAACTAATATAATCACTTGTAAGACTAAGTTAGATAATCTCTGTGAGCTTGTAATTATTGCGGAATATAAAAACAAACTTATACTAAACTTGATCCTCTATGGATCGATAAACTTTTACTAATACTGTTAATGAAAAACACGTACCTATTACAATGTCCTAGGGTTCCTTATATACTAGTGGAAACCCTAACCTTTCTTACAAGAAACGAATAATGATAAACTAATAAAAGATATTCTACATATCTTGTCCTAAAATACATAAGTTCTATCCACGGTTAAACTCTATCCGTAGGATCTCTATATGTTCGCAGGAACCAGTTATCAGCAGAAAGTCACTAAGCCTTCCGTAGGAACCTGTCAGCAGTATCAATCAGCAGTATCTTCAATAATTCCTTACAATCCTCCCCTAATCTTGAATTTGACACAGTTAAGTTCAAGATTTCTCGATAGATCACCAATAACACAAACTAGAGGATTAAGGATAAACATCAGCAGCAAAGAATCTTCATAAATAGAATCTCTATGATCAGCAAATATTTGAAAAGCACCATTATTTGCAGCAACACAAGACTAAATGTACATCAAAACAAATAAGTTTCATACTATTCTCATCACATCCAGGTGTGTAAACTCCTGTGAGAGGTGAATCATTGAAAATAATGGATTTGATGTCTCTTTACCAATAGCCATCACTACTAGAGTAGCCAAGTGTTCTAAGGTACACTGATAACTACATGATTTTTAGCAAATCATTAGCTATAAACGGATTTGAGATGTCTTTACATGTAGCCGTTTGCTCAGGACTAGTCAATTATTGATGAAAATCGTCAATTGAATACCAAATATGGTTTTCCACTGCCTTTACCACAAGCCATATACATGTGGGCTAGCCAATTATTTGGAATCCATAAAGGAAAAATCCATGGTAAATTGACAACCATTTCAACTACTCAGCAATAAAGCATAGGTGAGTTGAAAACCCTATGATTTTGAGCAAACCATTACAGCTATCAACAGATTTGATGAGTCTTTACCAAAGCTGTACCCTTTGGACTAGCCAACTTTTTGATGGAATAGTCAACATCAGGCAAGTTGATGACCAGAAAGAGTGTGATAAAAATCAACACCAAACCTGCAGACAACATACACAAAACTATACAAATATGTTAGGTTTTATTATTATTATTATTATTATTATTATTATTATTATTATTATTATTATTATTATTATTATTATTATTATTATTATTATTATTATTATTATTATTATTATTATTATTATTATTTTTTATTTTTTATTTTTTTTTTATTTTTTTTTTAACTAAAAGAAAGAAAAAGATACAACAAAATACTATACCAAGACTAGCTCATTGCAGATATGAATACATTTGAATGCCATGCTTGGTTGCCAGTTCTTTCTTAGTCAAGATACTTCTTCTGATGAACCTTACCAATTGTTCAGCAAGATGAAGATCATTTTCAGTCATATCCAAAGGAACAAATAGCTTTGTCTCCAGCATAAGATTCATTACTTCCTTTGTGATTGGATAAAGAACATCAGCCCAGCAGTATAAGGTCTTACCAGTGGTTGTTACAATCATATGAACATTAGGAAGTGGAAAGAACTTCCAATAGTCAACCACCCATGTCTTTTGACCTTTCCATACTTGAAACCTTACACCAGAATCACCTTTATAAGAATCACACAGAATCTGCAAATCTCCCATCAAATACATTCCAATGTCATCAGGGGAACGAGTTTGATAGTACATGGTAACCCAATCATAAAGTGAGAGAAGATCTTGCTTGTTCACCATATGTAAGATCTGGCTCAGAAACAAGAATGTCTTGGTAGATCCATCTTGTCTAGTTATGACATTCACTTGTCCTTGACCAAGCTCAAAAGCAACAAGTTCCCATTTCACAATTTTCTCCCAAACAACAGGATCTTGACCATCATCAGAAGCATAATCAAGGAAAGTAGTACTGTCCTCCAAAGGAATATCTTTTGAAGCTTTCCTCTTTATAGCTTTAGTCTTCCTCCTAGTGCCAGTAGTAACAGGAATAGAAGAACCATCAGCAGGTTCTTCTTTTGGCACTTGTTTAGAAGTATCAGCAGGAATATCTGCAGAAGCATCATCATCAGGTACTTCTATTGGGGTATCTGCTGAAGCATCATTGGTAACATCATGTGGAGCTTCAGTGGTATCAGGATGAGATTCAGTAATATCATGATGAGAATCAGCAGGAGTATCATCCATCTGAGCATCAGGAGTATCATCCATCTGAGGCAAGACTGAAGGAGATTGCACTTTCTTCTGACCACCATGAAAGGACCCAATTGACTCAGCAGGTTGATCAGCAGTATCATGAAGCTTAGGTTTCTTAGCTTCAGGCCCATCCAAAAGTCTTCCTCTAAACTCCAGAACATCTTGGACATGTATACCAGAGGAATGAAGATTTGAAATGATCTTGTCATAGTAGAAGGTGAGTTGTTTATCTGAAAGTCCCCAAACCTTCTTTTGAGTCCATCCTGACCCAAACATAGAACATCCCTGATTCTTTACAAAATTCCTCATGTATTTCTTTATTTCTTGTTTAGGTCAAGGCCTTTCCCTTTGATACTTAGCTTTATTCTCTGCCTCCTGTTGTCTCTGCAATCTTCCTCTTTCAACCATCATCTGAACAAAAGTAGGATTATCAACTCCAAGCACAGATTCACCCAAATTAGGCTTAGAGGCAGCCTGTTCAGCCAAATTTTCCCATTGTGCAGCAGAAAGATTCTTAGCTATTTCATCTAGTTCCTTTTGTCTTTCAGCAGGCAAGGTGCTAGTAAATTGAGTTCCCATCTTATCCAAATCATCTTGAATTTTCCTAGCAAGTGCTTCTGAGGCTTTCAAATCCAATTGAACTTTAGTAGCTGCAGCATCCTCTTGAGCTGGCAAACGTGCAGCAGCAATCTCACTAAGTTTTTCATTAGCAAGTTCCACCTTGGATTTCACTCTGGAAGGAATGTCTTGATCAATCAATATAGACTTTCCTTTGTCTTTCTTCTCAGGAGGAACAAAAGTCTTATCAGGAAAATCATGAGGGAGATCAACTTGGATATCTGCTGATGGAGCATAAGTGCCCACTTCTGGCACAGTAGTAGGAAAAGATTCCTTTCTATGAACATCAGCAGAAGTCTTCTTTTTAGGAGCATCAGCAGACTTCTTATCAGCAGAATGCTTTCTTCTGACATAAATGACTCTGGAATCTGTTGATATAAATAATGTATAAAAACGTTATTAATATTTTTCGATATCCCTAAGTTTTGACGATCACAAAATATAAAAACATTAAACGCAAAGTTAATACGTAAACAAGTTTTAAGCAAGTTTATATCATCTCATCCAACATAATCACTTAAGGTATGAATAAACAAGTGACTAATACATTTTATGATCAAATGGATGTTTATTTAAATAATACAAAGTTTATAAAATTGAATAAACTTATTATATATTTTTTGAAAAACATTTTTAGTAATAAAGGAAAATGTTTTATTCATAATAAATATATGAATTCAAAATTTTAACCAAAATCAGTTAGTTTTTCACCAAATAAATTTTCCCCAGAAAAAGACAAGAAAACTGCAGTTTTCGTCTGGGTGGCCCATTAATTATAAGGGCGGCCCCTTTAATTTTAAGGGGGCCGGCACACAATTAAGGGGACCGGCCACACTCTCCTGTCAGATTTTGTCAGAAATTTTTCCCTATAAATACCACCTTAAATCTGTAATTTTTCCCACCTCTTGCACGAAAATTTTCAGATCCAAATCTCTCTAAACATCCTCCTAAAAACCCTTTGATCATATAATTGTTAATCCTTGTTTCAAGTGATTCATTCCCTCAACTCTCATCTCTCAAAGTGCAAGAGAAGAATACTTCTTCAACATCAAGTTGTGAAGTATTGTAGATTTATGTATATAATTTAGTTGTTGTGTATATTCATTGTAAAGGTGTGATAGTAGTGTAACAAGATAGATCTAGGAGTAGAAGTTGTGAATAGAAGTAGTGAGATATAAGTAGTGGTGTGAAGAAGATTGTTGGGAGGTAGATAATTGTGAAGAAGATTGTCGTGAAGTAGATAGTTGTGAAGATAGATAGTTGTGAAGAAGTATAGTTGTGATTAAGTAGTGACTAGGTGTGAAGAAGTTGTATAGAAGGTGTGAATAAGTTGTGTAGAAGGTGTGAATAAGTTGTGGTGTGTATATTGGTGTGTAAGGTTTTCTCCGCCATAAGGGAGCTTGTTGACATAGTGAAGAAAACTCTCGAGTAGGTGACTCGAGGAGTGGAGTAGGGCAAGGAAGGTGTCCTTGTAGCCGAACCACTATAAATCCTTTGTCTCGCGGTTAGATCTTTGCATATCTTACTTATCATCTTACTTATATCGCTATTACTTTTGTAGACGTAGACGTATATATATATATAGTTGCTCATATAGTGCTAGTATTGATTTTACCTAAAGATCAAACAAAAGTTTCATTCACAAAACAAAGTTTTTTTACAATCAAACTAAAAAGGTAACATACATATAATTGATCATTTCGATCAAGTATAGTTTTCATACAAAATATAACTAAGGATTATAAAATAAACGTTTACTTACTTATCTCTCGTATATAGCTATAATTGTTTATATTATGCATGTGTTGATTTCACATACTTATTTTACATTATTATGATTGTTAATACTTAGATATAGTTGTTCATATTGTTCAAGATTTGAGTTCACATAAGATCGAATCGAAGTTTTTAAAACAAACTTGTTTTTATAAAGTTTAAAACGGGCGTAAAACTATTCAACCCTCCTTCTAGTTTTCCACAATTGGTATCAGAGCCACGTCTAGCAAGATTTTTAAAATAAATTGTATTTTAAAACTTGTAACGATCTATGGAATCTGAAAAATATTTAGAAGGGCAATCTATACAAAGACCACCACTATTTGAAAGTGATGGATTTTTATATTGGAAAAATCGATTCGAAACTTATGTGAAATCAAAGGATCTAGATCTTTGGCATGTTATTACTAATGGTGATTTTTTACCTACTCAAAATAATCCCGAACCAAATAAAGATGAAATAGTACCTTTTAAAAAATAAAATGATGATTTAAAAAGAAGACTTTCTAAAAACAGTGAAGCAAAAATGGTTATTTACAATGCGTTACCACGTAAAGAATATGAAAGAATTTTTATGTGTAAAACCGCAAAAGAAATTTGGGATTCTTTACTAATCACTCACCAAGGTAATAGTCAAGTTAAAGATAACAAAATAGATCTTCTTGTTCAACAATATGAACAATTTACGATTCCGGAGGAGAAATCAATAGATAATGTTTTTGCTAGATTTAACACTATTATCACAAGTTTAAAAGCACTTGATGAGAATTCTTCTAGTAAGAATTTTGTTAGGAAATTTCTTAGGGCTCTTCATCCAAAATGGCGAGCTAAAGTCACGGCTATTGAAGAATCAAGGAATCTGTCAACTCTACAACTTGACGAATTGATCGGCAACTTAAAGGTCTACGAAGAAATAATAAAGAAAGACTCCGAGATGGTCAAAGGAAAAAGGGAGCAAAGCAAATCAATTGCGTTGAGAGCTAAAAAGGACTCTAGTGACGAAGAATGCTCAACCTCCAAAAGTGACGATGAAGAGTATGCTATGGCCGTACGAGACTTCAAGAAATTCTTCAAAAGACGAGGAAGATATGTTAGGCAACCATATAATGAAAGGAAGTGTTTTAAATGTGGCAATCCAAATCATCTCATCGAAAAGTGTCCAATGATGTCAAGAGATCAAAATCAAAAGGCGTTTATCGGAAGTGCTTGGAGTGATAGCGATGAGGACAAGAAAGAAACCACAAATGCAGAAAAGTGTCTTATGGCTAAGACATCAAGCAAGGTACGTTCCGAAACCGAATACTTTAGTGACAAAAATTTATCATTAGACGAAAAAGACCTAGATAGTGAATATAATAGGTTATGCATATTAGGTAAAAAGGTTATAGCTAAAAATAAGTCACTAAAACATATTAATAATCTATTAGAAAATGAAGTACTTGAATTAAAAATTAAACTACAACATTTGGAAAAAGGAAAAGAAGTTTTTATAAAATGTAAAACATGCTTAGAGGTTAAAAATGAAAACGAAAAACTTAAAAATGAAATTTTCAAACTTGACAAGTTTAAAAATTGTAGTAACCCACTTAAGAAAATAATAAGTGCTCAAGAAACTTCGGGAGATAAAACCGGTCTAGGATTAACTTCAACTAATGTTTCAACTAGTGAAAATAAAAGTATAAAGTTTGAATGTGAATCTAGTAAACAAAAATCATTAGAATCAAATCCTAAGTATATACTTACAAAAGATAGAAAAATACCCATTGAGAATGATGAAAAAGTAAAAACTTTTTATAAACCATCCTTAAAGACCGAAGTAGGATCCTCTAAACCTAAATTAAGATCTAAAACTCCATCACCAAGAAAACCTAACAATCATCATCCAAGATCTAAAACACCTCAACCTAGAAGAAATCAAAATAGACAATATTACAATAACACTAGAAATCAAATGTGGAATTATCAACCAAGTTATAATCCTTGGGAAATATTACCACCATACAGGCATTCTAGCCAAATGTTAAATATGTTTGGACCAATAAGACAATGGGAAATATTACCACCATACATGCATCCTAGCCAAATGTTAAATATGTTTGGACCAAACAACTTTGGACCAATGAGACAATGGGGATCAAGTGGCTAAGTTGTCAATCTTAGAAGAAGTTGGAATATCATCTACAAATGACTTCTATAAGTCAACATGGTCACTTGAAGTGCTTGAAGATATTCCATTGAAGACTAAAAGGTACGCGTTTCTCTTAAGTTCATCACTACAATTTGCATGCTTAGATAAATGATTAGTTAGATTAATGCTTAGTTATATAGCTAGTTATACTTACTTACTCACACATTATGAACCCCTCTTAGTTGGCTTTCCTAGGATTATAATAAAACTGTTCGTTGTCGAACAACATAGAAAATGGAAATCTTCTATGTCCACTAGTAGAAAACTCTTGGTGATGAAGTGAAATGAGTCAAGTGGATTAATTATTAACATAGAAGTAAGATTAGATTTCTCATGTTAGAAAACTATGGATGAAACAAGCTCTCGTAGACTACGGCATTAAGTTAGATAAGTGTGCGACAACAAAGGAGCTATAGAAGTTAGGATATACCCTATTCAACACTCATATAGAACAACTTCATCAATCACTTATGATCATAGGTTATGTAGAAAACGTAGTTTTGGAAGATAACATTGCCAATATGTTTACCAAACCCCTTAAGCATGAACTATTTAATTACTTGTGTTTAGGATTAGGAATGATAAAGCAAATTGATTAGATTCTTGGAATACTTAAAATATTTTGAAAAGTCAAAGTTCTGAAAATTTCTTTTCTGTCAGATGGGCGGACCCCTTAAATCTATAAGGGCGGCCCCCTTAAAATTAAGGGGACCGGCCTCACTTTAAGGGGGCCGGCCATCTGAGCATAAAAATATTAAATTTTCTTTTCTTTCCTCTCAAATCTGAGTCTAGGATTCTGTTTTGCACAAAAATCAGGAATTGAGATATTTTGTTTTTGCATATATACTCTCAAAAGAAAACCTCAATTCATTTTGAAATCATTCTCACGATTAGGAAAACTCATTGTTGAATAATGATAAAAACGTTTTTCTATCAAACCATGCACAATAGTCTCACTCTCGTTGTCTATATATATAATCCAATATATACATATACATGACACTTAGAAGTGAGCAAAGCTAAATCAAGGAGATCAAGGATCGTTTCTTAGGAAAATTTGTTTAGGAGTCGAAACGATCTTAACTCCGTATTTGTTTCATATAGGCATACACTAGAACAAAATCAAGAATTACACTATCACATTTGTTCCATCACTAGTGTCTCACTCATTAGTTGCTTTTGCCCTTGCACTAAGTTAGTCATGTTAGGAAGAATGCCTTAATTGCTTGATTTATTACTTTATTAAGTTTGCATGCATGCGTAGTTGTAATTATATTACATGTTTATTTGTCTATATACTTTTCATGCATATTCCATTAAGATAATACATGCATAGTTTCCTAAAGAGTTGGACTTGCCCAAAACCAAACCTCATATCTTTACACACTTAAATCTAATAACCTTTACTCACCCGTACCCTTCTACCTTACACTCAAATCTCATAACCTTTACACACTCAAACCACCAAAAGTGATATGAAAAACCAAGGCATCCCTTCCATGAACATCGCCATTTCACTCTCACCAATCACATCACTTGATACTCATCTCCCATCCACACCAATAACTCCATCTAGTCATCCTCACAAAAAGATTTAACCATGAAACCATTCCCTACACTCTACAAAATGTATCATCACCACTACAACTTAACCCCATGAAGGCCAAACCATACTTCATGATACACAAACCTCAAGATCACTCAAAAGAACCCTCTCTCAATCCTCATAATGGTCAAGCATCTACCTATCCTCCAAACAATCCTTTCATTGAAAAATCTCAACATCTAAACAATAATCAATATTACACCTCACTCTCTTTTCCACCAACATTACAAAAATTCCTTCATCATCATCTTCCTTGTAAACCTTGATGTTTCGTGAAGTACTTGACTAACTCCATGATCTTCGTGATCTCAATACTATGCACCTTGTACAATCACCCTCACTAATGATATTCCACATTCACCCAATTCATTTCTTCCAATTGACCCTCTTGAGGAACATACTCAATCTTTAAACAACAACCATCAAAACTCATCCATACATGAAACCTATGTTCCATGTTCATTCCATAATCAATAATCAATATTCAACTCCACCATCATCACCATCTTCCGAACATAAAAAGTTCGTTGAAGAACTTAAAGAAGCACATGAGCTTAGTGCTCTTCTTACTTTACATCTTGCTTAAAGCAATTTGGATCAACAACCTTCATCCACCAACTCATCACCACCAAATAACTTGATCCATCTTGAGAATCATGTCAACAATTGTTCTTGTTGCATTTCTCTCCAAAAACAAAACATGGCCATAAATGAACACCTCACTTGGATTGAGTATCTCCTCACTAGGTCTTCTCCAACATCATCCATAACATAAAACACCAACCCTCAAGCAAATCCTTCCGCTCCAAAATCCACCACCAAACTCTCCAAACTCTACAAACACCGTTCCCACAAAAGTCTAGCTTTCCTAAATACCATGTTTCCCATCTCCAAAATTAAAATCATTTCAAACCCTTTGTGTTCCAAGCAAGTCCAAGAGACCTCAACTTGGTAATTTAGTATTATCTAGTGTACTTTGCTAGAAAAGCATACATCTATATGCTTATGTACTAATGATTATGTTTTCAACATAATTACTAATGAATGTTTCTTTTGTTTTATTACCATGCATTCTTATTAGTTACTTCATATCTATTGCATGCATATATATCTATGTTCCTTGTGCTCTAAATATTTTTGCAAGCATTCCATATCTTGATCTCTTATGACCTCAAAACGAGGGGGAGTATACTTCAAGGGGGAGCTATACGTTCATCGGGATAACCTTTTTGATGCTTACAAAAAGGGGGAGAAGTGATATAAACTCACACTAAAAACTTGCATATATATTAAGTTTTAGTTTAATGAGTTTAGATTTTGTAATCATCAAAAAGGGGGAGATTGTTGATATAAATAATGTATAAAAACGTTATTAATATTTTTCGATATCCCTAAGTTTTGACGATCACAAAATATAAAAACATTAAACGCAAAGTTAATACGTAAACAAGTTTTAAGCAAGTTTATATCATCTCATCCAACATAATCACTTAAGGTATGAATAAACAAGTGACTAATACATTTTATGATCAAAGGGATGTTTAGTTAAATAATACAAAGTTTATAAAATTAAATAAACTTATTATATATTTTTTGAAAAACATTTTTAGTAATAAAGGAAAATGTTTTATTCATAATAAATATATGAATTCAAAATTTTAACCAAAATCAGTTAGTTTTTCACCAAATAAACTTTCCCCAGAAAAAGACAAGAAAACTGCAGTTTTCGTCTGGGCGGCCCCCTTAATTATAAGGGCGGCCCCTTAATTTTAAGGGGGCCGGCACACAATTAAGGGGACCGGCCACGCTCCCCTGTCAGATTTTGTCAGAAATTTTTCCCTATAAATACCACCTTAAATCTGGAATTTTTCCCACCTCTTGCACGAAAATTTTCAGATCCAAATCTCTCTAAACATCCTCCTAAAAACCCTTTGATCATATAATTGTTAATCCTTGTTTCAAGTGATTCATTCCCTCAACTCTCATCTCTCAAAGTGCAAGAGAAGAATACTTCTTCAACATCAAGTTGTGAAGTATTGTAGATTTATGTATATAATTTAGTTGTTGTGTATATTCATTGTAAAGGTGTGATAGTAGTGTAACTAGATAGATCTAGGAGTAGAAGTTGTGAATAGAAGTAGTGAGATATAAGTAGTGGTGTGAAGAAGATTGTTGGGAGGTAGATAATTGTGAAGAAGATTGTCGTGAAGTAGATAGTTGTGAAGATAGATAGTTGTGAAGAAGTATAGTTGTGATTAAGTAGTGACTAGGTGTGAAGAAGTTGTGTAGAAGGTGTGAATAAGTTGTGTAGAAGGTGTGAATAAGTTGTGGTGTGTATATTGGTGTGTAAGGTTTTCTCCGCCATAAGGGAGCTTGTTGACATAGTGAAGAAAACTCTCGAGTAGGTGACTCGAGGAGTGGAGTAGGGCAAGGAAGGTGTCCTTGTAGCCGAACCACTATAAATCCTTTGTCTCGCGGTTAGATCTTTCCATATCTTACTTATCATCTTGCTTATATCGCTATTACTTTTGTAGACGTAGACGTATATATATATATATATATATATATATATATATATATATATATATATATATATATATATATATATATATATATATATATATGTATAGTTGCTCATATAGTGCTAGTATTGATTTTACCTAAAGATCAAACAAAAGTTTCATTCACAAAACAAAGTTTTTTACAATCAAACTAAAAAGGTAACATACATATAATTGATCATTTCGATCAAGTATAGTTTTCATACAAAATATAACTAAGGATTATAAAATAAACGTTTACTTACTTATCTCTCGTATATAGCTATAATTGTTTATATTATGCATGTGTTGATTTCACATACTTAGTTTACATTATTATCATTGTTAATACTTAGATATAGTTGTTCATATTGTTCAAGATTTGAGTTCACATAAGATCGAATCGAAGTTTTTAAAACAAACTTGTTTTTATAAAGTTTAAAACGGACGTAAAACTATTCAACCCCCCTTCTAGTTTTCCACAGAATCCTTTGAAACACTTGCATCAGCAGCATGAGCAACATCAGCAGTTGGAGCAACCTCAACAGCTGGAGCAACATCCTCAGTAGAATGAATAGATGGTGTCGGCCTGGCATCAGCAGCATTCTTCTAAACACTCTCCAATGTAGTAGAAGCAAGAAGTTCAAGGCCTTCCAATTCAATGTTGTCAAAGGCTTTAGTAGATTCCTCATCTGATTCATACACCACACCTTGTCTCTTCTTTTGCTTAAGCTTAGCCTCCAACTTCTTAACTCTTCCAATGAGAGTCAGAACAGCATTGCTAAGATTCTTTTTTGTGAAGTTCAGATCATTCTCCAACTTGTCCACCTTAGATACATACCTGTTCAACAAAGCAGATACAGAAGTGAGAGTAACAGGACCTTCAGCTCCACCAACAGGGATATCTGTGGTATTGGAAGCATCATTGGTCCTGTGAGTAGAATAATCTAAATTTACATCTACATCTACATGATCCTCAAAGTGAGGTCTCAAAGGACTAGGTGTTGGAAGTCTTGTAAATTGTGGTGAGTGTACAGGTTGGTCAAAGCCCAAATTCTCATTGAGCACACGCTCAGGAGAATTAATATCCATTGGTGAATGTACATGTGTGGGTGACCTAGGAGAGGGTGGTGGCTGAACATCAGGAGCAACTGATGCACTTGCATCAGGAACCACTTCAGTTCTGTCAGGAGAATCCTCTGGTGCTTGAGCATCAGGAGAATCCTGACCACCAGCAGCTACATCAGCAGCTTCTCCATCAGGAGGATTGCCTACCGGGGCATCAGCAACTACTCCATCAGGAGCATTGCCACCAGGCAACATAGGTAGAAGTAAGGGTCTGTGTTCACCAGTAAATTTAATTTTTATTTGGGTAAACAACTTTTTAGATAAACCCTTAACAGGAAAATGAGTAGGGTCAGTGGTCTGAATATCTAAAATGATTTGAAGAAACCTAGGATACAATAAATATTTAAGTTTGGTATCCTTAACATTTTCAAGCACAGCAGTAAAGATATACCTAGAAAAGTTAAATGTTCTTCCCTGAGAGAGACACACAATGGCAAGAGCAATGTCTGTAGAGAATTGGTCCCATCCACCAGACTTAGAACCCATGCAATGAAGCAAAGTGTGTGTCAAAAACCTCTATTTTGGACAAAACAGATTCTTGTACCGTACTTTCCCATCACTACTATAGCCGGCAGCCTGAAGGCCTCTAAGTATCTCTCCTTTAGGCAAATTAGTCACCCCTCCTTCATCATCCAACTGTAGTTTAGTCCTGACCAATGACTCAGTAACCACGTATTCTTCCCCATCTATGACAGCAACAATCTCTGTTGGTCCATCTTCAATCGTCCCTGTTTGTACTGTTGCCCAAAATTGTACAACAAGAGATTCATAAATGACACTTGGATATTGGAGCAGAGCATAACGAATCTTGGATCTTTGAAGAAATTCGATCATGCCCACATAATATTCATCATTTTTACCACGACCAAGAAAGGCATGTTTGTTATGATCACCTTTGAAAAGTAGTTCAGCCATTGAATAAGAATAAGAAATTAGGGTTGGTAATTCTGAAGAATGTTGAAATGGTATTTGAAGTTTTATAGCGAGAGAGAATCAGTTAAATTGGGAGTGGGATATGCACGTCTTGGTTAATTATGGAAGTTACCAAACGTGGAATGAAACTGATATGAATTATTGGAAAGAAATCTTTGACCAATAATCAACTAAAGCAAATCCCAATTAACTGACTCATCCGAAGAAACCAAGTCAAACGGCTGAAACCAAATGGTCAATCCGCAGAAAATAGTCAAATGTTGACTACGGTCAACCATTCATTCAATAGAACCTTCCGCAGAATCAATCAGCAGAATCTTCCCGTCAGTGGAAACCAAATATCTATGAAAAAAATCTCTTAATTCAAATTTCAAAGAACCCTTAATTATCTTCAAACTACCTCGCATTTATGGTAATAAAGACACGCGGTTGGGTGATCTTTTAAATAAAGGCTAATTATCCCCAAATCTCTCTACTCAAATCAAATCCCTAATTACAATTCCTCCAAGCAATAATACATCCATGGCTTCCAATCAACATATCATCAATCTTTCTTCTGACTCCTCTGATACTTCTGACTCACTAACATCTCCACCACCACTCAATATGCCAACACATCCTCGTGGTTTCACAAAGGAACAAGACAAGAAGAAGAGACATGATGTACCTGATCCTAGTTCATCATCAGAAGATCTTCCACCATACCCTTCTGAAATCGATGATCCAGAGTACCAGAGAGAGATGGAGAGAAGGTGGAATGCATTGGAGAGGGCAAACAGAGTTCCCAATACTGAGGAGTCTCCCTTCATCTTCACTTCTTCTGATGAAGAGGATGATGATAATGATGCACTTTACAACCCTACAACCCCTGAGAGGCCTCAGTCCTCTCGTCCAAGAAAAAGAAAAGTAAATCCCCCATTGCCAAAGACCAGAAAGGTTGTTTTAGGTTTGCCCTGTCCTCAGTGGCAAGGACTCTTCAACATCAACAATAAAGGCAAGGAGAAGACTGTGGAAGGCAAGGGCAAGGGCAAAGTAGAATAGGAACTTTGTTGTTAATCTTTCAATTTCACTGTCTTGTATTGTACTTCTGAAGAATCAATAAAAATTTGCCTTGTTAATTTTTACTTGTTTTAATTCTTCTGATAGATTAGCATTCCCCTGAATAAATTGATCTTGAATAAGCCATCAGCAGGAATACACTTAACAGCAAAATAGATGGTATCAGCAGCATGTTGGTCAAACCATTGACTTTCATCCGAAGAATCCACTTAAGTGGACAACTTGCACAATTAGTAATTGCTACTGACTCAACTACCTCCCATTTACTTACATTAACTCACATTAAATCCAAATCATGTCTTTATAAAGAAGTCTTCAAGTCATAATCAACTCACCATCCCACAAATAACATATCCCAAAGTCTTTCTCACCTTTAAATCATGAAGCCATCCCCCAAAATCATTGAAATCTCTTCTGATTCATCAGACTCCACCTTTGATATACCTCAAATCCAAAGATCCTACTACTACCTAGGTGAAGGCCCTTCAGAATTATGTCCATCTCCTACCACTTCAGAAGAAACCACTGAAGCTGAGGAAACTCCAACTCCTCTAGCTATGGTTGTCCCTGATTTCACTCCTGTTGCTGCATTCTTGACCAGTGAAATAAAAAGGGTATGTGCATATATGAGAAGGATCTTTGTCCCTGAAGAGCCACAGTCCTCAAGAAGGAAGAAGGGTCCATTGAAAGTGGTCCTTGGTCTTGCTGCTCCCAAGCTCTGGAACAAGGATATGCAGTCCAGATGGATTCACGAAAGGATACCTGACCCAAAGAACTTGGGCAAAGGGAAGAGGAGGATGGAGTAGGGGGTTGATGCTTAGGGATGTGGTGGTTGTTTGTTGTTGTTTGATGTATTTTGTGTTTCTTCTGATGACAGAGCTTGTTGTTGATTTACCAAGCTTTCCTCTGATGAATAAAATATTTTACTTTTATGTCTTTTACATCTAATTCCACTGAATGTAGATCTTTGTATATCAGCAGAAACATGACCTGAAACCAAACATTCAAACAAAACACAAAACACAAAACACAAAAGAACAACCAAAATAATATACAAGATTAGTAATAACCTGCAAAAGAAAGTTAGTAAACATAATAATCTACATAAAAACAACATGTACAATCCTACCCTGAGGCATGTGCCTCCCCTGAGGCTTATGCCTCCCCTCAAACATAGCATTTAAGGGTTAACCATCCCAATGTTGACAACTAGGTGATTAAACCTAGGTCCATCAAAAGCTTTTGTTAACAAATCAGCCACATTATCATCAGTATGAATTTTAAACACTTGAATTAGATGCTTCTCATTAGCATCTCTTATAAAATGGTGCCTAATTTCTATATGTTTAGTTCTCTGATGAAAAACAGGATTTTTAACAATAGAAGTAGTACTTTGATTATCAATGTAGATTTTAGTGTTCATAAGGTTAAACCCATAATCCAACATCTGATTTTGAATCCAAAGTACCTAACAACAGCAATTGGCAGCAGCAGCAACATATTCTGCTTCAGTAGTAGAAGTAGCCACTATGGTCTGTTTCTTGCACTGCCAAGAGATGAGTCTTCTACCAAGAAATTGACAACCTCCTGTTGTGGACTTCCTATCCAAATTAGCTCCAGCATAGTCACTATCACTGTAAGCCTCCAACACAAATGGTGAATCCCTTGGGTACCAAAGGCCTAGTTTGGGTTGGCCCTTGATGTACTTGAAAATTTTCTTCATAGCATTGAGGTGGGAAGTCAGTGGAGTGACTTGATGTCTTGAGCAAGCACTGACAGCAAAGGTAATGTCAGGCCTAGAAGCTGTGAGATACATGAGTGAACCAATCATGGACCTATAAAGATAAACATTCACAGCCTCATCTTGCTCATTTGGATTCTTAAGCTTGGGTGGTTCATAAGGAGTGGTAGCAGTCCTCAGAAGTTCAAAGTCAAACTTTTTCAAAATATCTTTAACATACTTCTCCTGATGAATGAAAATCCCTTCAGGTTGTTGTTTGACTTGCAGCCCTAGGAAAAAGGTTAACTCCCCCATTGCACTCATTTGAAATTCACCTTTCATCAATTCTTCAAATTCCCTGCACCATGCCTCCTTTGTGGATCCAAAGATAATGTCATCCACATATACATGTACTAGAATGATGTCCCTGGAGTTTTTCTTAATAAAGAGGGTCTTGTCAATAGCCCCTCTTCTGTAGCCATGCTCCAAAAGAAATGTAGACAGTCTAGCATACCATGCTCTTGGTGCTTGGTGAAGTCCATAAAGTGCCTTGACAACTTTTTACACCTTCTTAGGATGGTGGGGGTCTTCAAATCCCTGTGGTTGAGTAACATATACTTCCTATTCAATTTTTCCATAGAGGAAGGCACTCTTGACATCCATCTGATAGACCACCCCATATATGAGGCAAAGGCTAAAAATAGTCTAATTGCCTCAGCCCTAGCAACTGGTGCAAAGACCTCAGTGTAGTCAATTCCTTCTTCTTGTCTGAAACTTTGAGCCACCAATCTTGCTTTATTTATGACCACAATACCTCTGGCATCCCTCTTGCATTTTAAGATCCACTTGGTCCCAATTGCAATTTTCCCTGCAGGAAGATCAACAAGGACCCAAACATCTTAATTCTTGAATTGTTGCATCTCTTCCTGCATAGCTTCAACCCAGCTAGGCTCACTCAAAGCCTGTTTAATGCTTGTGGGTTCAACTTGAGACAAGAAACAAGCAAACAAACAATGCTTCTGATCTGTGTGGTTGTCTCTCTTCTGAGTGGATACATAAGTCAAAAATGCACATTGCCCAAACTTGGAATTCTTAATAGCACTCCTGGTGAGTACCATAGCATTTGGATCACCAAGTATATTATCTTGTGGATGTATGGTGTTGATCCTTTTAATTGCAACAGGATTAACATCAATTGAGGTATCAAGATTGGTTAAAGTAGGTGCAAAATCTTCATCATAAGAGGCAGATTGAAAGATGCCATCACTTTGCTCAACATTAGCAAGATCTGTGGGAATTGGAAACCTGCCATAAGGTTCATCCAAACTTGTGGAAGTTTCAGTGGAAACAGGAACTGCAGCAGAAATGCCTTCAGCAGAATCTTTATCAGCAGAATCAACAGCTGCATTAGCAGATGTATCAGCAGAACTAGATTTTCTGCTTTCTTCAACAGCAGCTTGTTTTAAGAAGACTTCAGTGTCTTGAGCAAATTCAAGACCAAGTCTTTTAGCTTCCTCAGCAGCTGCATGTTCTTGCTTTTTGAGTCTAGCAAGATCTTCTGCATAGGTTGAATTTTCCACATCATCAGCAGATTTGACATTAGAGGCTTCTTTGTTAGGAGGATCTGCTATTTGAATTGGTAGAGTAGTTACAACAATAGTGGGTTCATCACATTCTGAATCACTGTCTGAATCATCCTTTAGGGTACCTGCATTGTTAAAAGATGACACTTGTATACCTACAGATGGGTTAGATGTGTGTCTAGCATACCCCAAATAATCAGTAAGGTAATCAAGGTCAAAATACCATTCATGACCCTTGCTCTGAACATTTACATTATCCTCCAAAAATTTCAGGTTAAGAGTCTCTTCTATCTTCTTTGCAGCCAAATTATAGACCCTATAAGCCTTGCTATGAGCTGAGTAGCCAACAATATATCCTTCAGCAGCTTTTGCTTCAAATTTGCCTAGGTGATCACTTGTATTAAGAATGGTCACCTGACAACCAAAAGGTTTCAAGTGTTCAATGGTAGGTTTCTTCCCTGTCAGTAGCTCATAGGGTGTCTTATTGTGAGGTCTAGTAATCAACACCCTATTCAATACATAACAGGCAGTACCAACTGCCTCAGACAAAAACATAGTGGGAAGTTTAGAGTCAACAAGCATAGATCTTGCAGCCTTTATAAGGGTTCTATTCTTCCTTTCAGCAACTCCATTTTGTTGTGGAGTCCTAGGAGTGCTATAGTCTCTTTTAATACCTTTAAACCACAAAGTTCAATGAGATTGGCATTTTTGAACTCTGTCCCATTGTCACACCTTATACCTTTAATCTTCTTGTTAAGTTGATTTTCAGCTAGAGCCATAAATTCTTTGAGTGCCTGAAAAGTTTGATCTTTAGTCACTAAGAAAAATGTCCAACTGAATCTGCTGAAAGCATCAGTGATCACCAAACAGAAGTACTTATGATCAATACTCCTGATGGATGTAGGACCAAAAAGATCCATGTGAAGTAGCTGCAATGGTTCTGAGATTGTGCTCAATGTAGTAATGGCCTTATAAGAAGCTTTGTGTTGCTTTCCCTTGTTACAAGCCACACAATTATGCTCATTGGTGAAAATCTTGGAAGGAAGTCCATGAACTAGTCCATCTTTAGCTAGTTTGTTGATGACCTTAAAATTAACATGTGCCATCCTCCTATGCCATTTAGTAGATTCATCCAAGGATGCTTTAGCCACTAAGCATGTTAGATCACCTTCTGGCTTGACATCATTCAAGTCAAATGTATACAGATTATGATTTCTTGGAGCCTTTAGCAGTACATGATTGTCATCAGGTATTTTGAACTCAGTTGAAAGAATGAAACAACCTTCTTCAGTGAAAAGCACACGAAGCTTTTTGTCACAAATTTGTGAGACTGAGAACAAATTGAATCCTTGAAGCTCCTTCACATAGTAGACATTCTCAAAATCCACCTTTGGAGTTCTAATGGTTCCTTTGCCAGTGATCCTTCCTACTCCACTTCCAAACCTCACTATGCCACCATTAATTGGTACAAAGTCATGTAGCTTCTCTTGATTTCTAGACATGTTTTCTGAACAGCCACTATCAACAATACCTAAGTCTTTATTAAGAAGAGGATGTTCCTACAACCAAGAAAGTTAATATACAACAACAAAAATATTTTAAGAGACTTAAGTCATGAAAGACTTGAGCCTGCCCTGTGGATTATTATGATGAATCCAAGAAGATGAGTTAGATCCACAATTGTTCCTGGATTCCCTGTAGTTAAATGGTCTTTTGTATGTCCAAGAACAATCTGCTGAAAACTTTTCAGCAGAATCCCAATTGCCTCTTCCCTTAAACATTTGGTCAGTATATTCATACCAATAATTAATACCATAAAATGGTTGCGACCCATATCTATTTCTATTGGTATTTATATATCTATCATGAAAAACAGACCTATCAGAAGGAACAGACCAATCAGCAGGAGTGGAATACATTCTGCTGACATTATACTTTGCTTGTGGTACTACTGAGGGTTTGGTACATGTATTAGTCCACTTTTGTCTAGGTCTATTATTAACAACAAAAACACCCATCCTCTTCTCATGGAAATCACAATCCTTAATTAAATGCAATTTGCTACCACAAACAAAACACTTCTTCTTCTTAGAAGATTTATTAAATCCAAAAGATGTCTTATTAAACATAGAATTATTCAAATAAACACCAGAAATAGAATTGTTTTGTAAACACTGAAAGGAATTGTTTTCTAAAGAAGTAAATAACAAGTCTTCAGAAGAGGCTGTCTTAGAAAGAACTTCATCAGCAGCAACTTCAGAGTCCACAGACTTGTAAGATGACTTGTCAGAATTCTTTATTGAGGACTTGGGTGAGTCTGACTTGGTCTTGGAATCACAGCTGCATAACTAGAGGTCTCTGAGGTCTTGTCCCTGGAAGAACAAGAGACATAATTGTTAGGATCATTACTAGATATACTTCTAGTGTCAGGGGAGTCATTGATCCTAATGCCAGTGGTTTCCTTTGATTCTGGTAAGTCAACCTTATGGGATGTGGGCTTAGGGGTTCCTATGGTTGGAGGGTCTTCAGACTTATTTGGCAAGTCTTTAGACTTTTTGCCAAAGAGATGGTGTGAACCATCAAAGTTAGAGGTTTTGGTAGTAGGCATAAATACACCTCTGATAAGTCCTGGTACAGCATGCAAATCTCCTTCTTTAACATAATTTGCTAAGCCTGCTGGTGTAGATTTACCCACATCATTCCTTGCCTCTAAGCCAACATATTTTTTAAACCCTAAACCTATTCCAGAGTTTACAGCTTGACCGCCATAAAGACAACTAGCTAAATTATCTCCTGGGATTAACCAATTTTTATGTAAAGCTACTTCTTTATCTAGTTTCTCTTGCAAAACACTTTTCTCAGACTCAATCCTAGCTTTTTCTTTTTCAGAAAACTTTAATTCATTGCTAGCACATTCTAAATCTCTACTTAAAACTCTAATCTTTTCTTCATAGGCCAATTGATTCTGTTGAAACCACACCTTTTGTTGTTCTAAAGTTTTAAAAGCTTCTTTATAAGTTGCAGCTTCAATAAAACAAGCATTATATTTTGGTTTCAAATCATCATAAGCTTCTTTTAGAGTTGTATATTTAGAATCACAATCACAAACACAAGTAGATACCTGAGGAGAGATTCCCATGAGACCAAATTTATCATCACACCTAGCCATGCAAGAGATTTGAGGAGAGCTGCTTGTAGCATCTTCATGCTCATTCCAGTCAACACTAGTATCTATAGCAGTGATCAAGGCCTTTGATTCTCCAGCCTCCACTTCTTTCTTCTTGTATGCTGAATATCTGGTACTAGCTTCACCCTTCTTAGCTGTCCACTCTCTTGCAAAATGGCCAATTTCTCCACAAGCATAGCACTTCACTTTCCTTCTGTCAAACCTAGCTGCATCTCTTCCATAAACATTGAGCTTTTTACCAACCTTTTGCTCAAATCTTCTAACCTTGAGAGAGAGCATAGCCATTTGCCACTTTAAGTCCAACTCTTCTAAAGCAAGTTCATCAATCTGCTCAAAATCTTCATAAGCTATTTGTTGTTGTTTATCAATTTCAGCAACAAATGAATGAAGTACATCTTCCATCACATTACTAATCTTTGGATGAGTTATTGGATTAGCACTTGAAAAGGACAATGTGGTAATTAGAAGACTTTGGCTTGGAGTGGATGGACTTGAGTAAACCTGTGGTACTGGGGATCGACTTGTATAGGTATGTGGCATGTAGTTTGAGTTAGAACTGACAAATGCAGATTGTGAAGGAGTAGCTGCATATGGCGAGAATCCCTTTATGTCACCTTCCAAAGCTCTGAGCTTGTTGTACAAGTCATCAAAACTGAGGTAGTCCAAGCCACCTTTGGTTTTCAATGATATACTCACCTGTGACCATGAGGGAGGCAAGGCTCTTAGAAACCTGGAGTTCACCTCCTCATTGTCAGGTCTGGCTAGCAGCTGATTCAAGTGACTCAGAATCTTCTGAAACCTGTCATAACCTTTGTGTAGACCTTCCTCTTCAGTAATCTTGAATTCTTGGAATTCTTGCTTCAACATACTCTTTCTCATCCTCTTTGATTCTTCATTCCCACCAAATCTGGCTTTTATGGCCCACCAGATTTCTCTTGGATCAGTCATGGAATGAAAATCTCCCATGTGGTCATCAGGGATTGCCTGCAGCAATATGGTTCTTGCTTTGTTCTCCCTTTGTATAGCAAGAATTTCTTCAGCAGAAACAGGTTCCAAAATTGTAACTTTACCATTAGCATCTACACTTTGCTTTTTAGGACGACAACCATTGAGTATAACATTCCAGAGGTTATAGTCAACACTAGCAATCCAGTTCTGCATCTTCATGGCCCAAATCTAATACTCATCCTTCCTAAGAAAAGGAAGTTTGGCATTGCTGTTGGAGAAGGCCACCTGTTGTAGTTGTTGAGTAAGAGAGCCTGCTTCTAAGAGAGCAACATCACTGCCTGGTTTGTCTCCCATTGGTTCAGATTGAGAATTTTTTGTGATTGTGTCGATGTTACAAAGAGTATCTAGTGGCTCTGATACCACTTGTAGGGATCTACTCCTTGATAGATCACGAGCCAATAGATCGTTAGCCAACTAATGTAATCACTAGTAAGACTAAGTTAGATAATCTCTGTGAGCTTGTAATTATTGCGGAATATAAAAACAAACTTATACTAAACTTGATCCTCTATGGATCGATAAACTTTTACTAATAATGTTAATGAAAAACTCGTACCTATTACAATGTCCTAGGGTTCCTTATATACTAGTGGAAACCCTAACCTTTCTTACAAGAAACGAATAATGATAAACTAATAAAAGATATTCTACATATCTTGTCCTAAAATACATAAGTCATATCCACGGTTAAACTCTATCCGTAGGATCTCTATATGTCCGCAGGAACCAGTCATCAGCAGAAAGTCACTAAGCCTTCCGCAGGAACCTGTCAGCAGTATCAATCAGCAGCATCCTCAATAATTCCTTACATTTTCTCCTATGCATTTGTTTTAAGAACAAATTTAAGTATACAAACGAGAAAAACTAAGATCTGTTTTTCTTTTCTTTTTCTTTCTTTTTATTCCGAGTTTGAACCTGGGTTGTTTACGGAGCGGCAAGCTGTAGACGATGTCGGTCTTACGGTGGTATATTAGGTGTGGGATTTATGGGAGGATAAAAGGCTGGTGGATTGCGGTGACAGTAATTTGTTTGGTGAGTTTAATCGGGTCAATATGAAGTTAATGTTGATGATTGGGTTGCTTTGTATACATTCAAACTTTGAAATGAGGCCGGTTATGAAGGATGTTGTTGAAAGGTGAAATTGCGCCAGATTTACGAGATGTTAAGCCCATGTTGTTAGTTACGGCTAAGAAATCGCCTGAGGTCGTGGTGTTCTATGGGGGCGAGGATGGTGTTACTGCTTGGGGTACACCTAAGTCTCATGTGCTGAATTTGTCGGATGTTAAGCCCACAGTGTTGGTTACGACTGAGAAATCGCCTGAGGTCGTGGTGGTCTGCGGTAGTGAGGATGGTGTTATTACTTGGGTTACACCTAAGTCTCATTTTAGTAAGATGTAGTGTATAACTAGTTAATTTTTAATTTGTTGTATTGTTAGATTTTTGCTACTCAATTGTTGTTCCTAAGTGGTATACTTTATTTTCTATTGATTTTGATTACCAATTTGTTACAGCTTTTGTAATGGTTAACAGAGTAATTTGGTTTAGTTTAGGTATAATAATAATCGGTTTTATTGTTTCTTATAATAAATATCTCCTCAATTGTATGGTGGTAGAGAATGGTGGTAAAGGAGGGTGGGTGGTGCAAATTCAAAAGAAAATAAAAGTGGCGAAGAAGAAAAGGGTAAAATAGTTATTTCGCATGGGTTTGACTTTGACTAACGGGATTTTATAACGATCGTTAGCAAAAAAAAATGCGAATTTGCAACTACAGTAGCGCCTCAGGACATTCTTCGCAAAAAGCCCAAACGTTTGGTACACATCTAATATAATTTCAAAATTAGGGACATTTCTGGTAAAAATGTCAAATGTTAGGGACATAATTTGCAGTTTACCTCAAAAATTACCGTTGTTACTTTTTGCAAATTAACCGAACCACAAACACCCTCTATTTTTTTTTTTTTTTTTTTTTTGAAGCTAATGAAGACCACGACTTCAAGATTTTGAAAGAGGTCACGGGAAGGTTGTTGTTTTGTATTCTAGTTTAACAGAACGAAAAGGAGAGTTAAAACAAAGTTGTTTTAATCGTTCTTTGTATTTAAAACTAGCCATTGCACCTCAAAAACCAACTTAAATGGTAACAAATTTGAAAAGAATACCAATTGGTGTGGCTTAAGTTTACTCACGTAGGGAATGGCACGAGAGGGTTGTGGTGTGGTGGCGCGAGTTTCGCGATGCCAAATAAGGAGCCACGTAGGAATGGCGCAGCATGAATGTGAACGTACCATTAGATCTTATTCATTGAATATATTATTGCATCATTAATAATTATTTCTTTTCACACACAACGGTGGGTGATATATGGCGATTCCCGTTTCGTTTTGATCCCGCCTAACCATATTCTTTTCCTTCACGTTCTTCAGTGCAACATTAATTTCATATAGTCACTACAACTTAATTCAACATACTTGGTTGAACTTATTTTTTTCTTAGGATTTTGTATATTTTCTTGTTCGAACAATTGTAAGATTTTGATTTTGAGAGCCGATTTACTTTGTTAGTTGCTGTGGGGATCTGTCGTTTGCTTCTTCAAACCAATTGTAAGGCCTCATTTGTTGTTGTGGGATCTGTCATTTGCTTCTTAAACTAGTTTTATGGTCGCACCAAGGGGTGCAACAAGATGATCCACTTGGACCTCTGCTTTTTGCCTTAGTGTTACATCCTTTGGTATACAAGATTAGAGATTCCTTTATCCTTTCTTTTCAAGCTTGGTATCTGGATAATGACACTATGCAATTCTTGCGTCTAGACTCCAGTCAGCTAGCTTGCATACTAAGCTCCTCCGACACTCTGGTATTGTAATTTATAGGACTTCCTTTAACGATGCCTTGTGTAATTTTAATGCGAAAATGGATATTGACCTTTTGAGTAATGAGATCGCTGCCTCAAAACTTATTAAGAAAATGGCAGACATATGATTTACAAGTGTTACCCAAGCGGCTGAATCCACTATTTCTCTATATACTTGAAAAATGGCGTTATAGAAATCTCAAATGGAGGATTACACATCAGACGAGCTTAGGGTGGTTCCGATCTCTTGGTTGGGACATACTATGAATGCTAGGACCAATGCATGCTTTGCTATCGGCTAGGTGTTATCCTATTCTCTGCCCAGATGTTGTGCTCAGCTTGTTCTAGGATCTTTACGGGGGACATTTATGGGGACCATGTTGTATCATGTGCTGGTATTATTAGTGTTAGACATCTACATAATGTGGTGCGCAATACACTTGTTGACATCTGTTCTCGATCGAGGATTTCAGCTTGTAAAGAAGTTAACATCGAGCTTATTGGAGAAAGGGAACAACCCTTACTTCCAGCTAATATGTTGCTCTACTCGTGAGACGGAGAGCTTGATGTATATGTCGATCTAACAGGGTCATCGCCCTTGATGCAAACTAGTATGGTTGATTTTGTTCCTGGTCATGCGGTGATTGAGGCTTCACAACGTAAATGGGTCAAGTATGAGGCTAAATGCGCGGATATCGGGGAAGTTGAGAAAGATGTAGTAACCTGACTAAATTAGATCCAAAAGTACTATGTGACTCAAGACATCAGGGCGCGTGCTGCTACTAACATTTTTAGTAGGATTTATTTTGCTACATCTAGAGGAGTAAGGACCCAGATACTATTTCGGCTTCCGACTAATTTCTTGTAAATACTATGAATTTATAATAAAGTGATGTTAAAATAACAATAATAACAATAACAATAACAATAATAATAACAATATTATAGTTGATTTTTGATGATAAACATAATTAGTTTCATTAAAATTGTAAACATTTCTCACATTTTACTATGGAATGTTGAATTCAATAGAAATGAGATTTTGAAGGATTTCATTCCATTTTATTTGTCAACCAAACATGTTAAGGAATCAAATTCAGATTCTGAATTCCTTAAATCTGCCAACCAAACACGTTATGGAATGAAATCAGATTCCGATTCAATCAGAATCCTGAAGATTTTGCAAACCAAACGGGGCCCAAGTTTATTTCAAGTTAAATGCATGTGTTTTAATACACATCATATAATTTTTTAATAGGTTTGAAATACAAAAATTATAGAGCTTTCAAATCAAGGTTTTTAAGATCGGAATCCTACCTATGATAGTTTTCGTCTTTGCAAGATCGTGATAGTAAGATCGGATCGGTATCTTAAGATACTGCTATAGTGTTATTTTCTTAATAGGCGTTATAAAATTATGCAATCTACATATTATTATACTAGACAAGTACCCGTGCATAGCAACGAGATTTTATAGAGCGGATAGTTTTAGTGATAAAAAGGGGTTATAAAAAAATAATAATAAAAGTTTGAGGATTTGGGGATTAAACATAATGTTTTGAAACCTGGTTCGACACAGATGATTCAACCGGTTGAATGGTTCTGATCGAAAAACGGGTCAATTTAAACCGGGTCAACCCAACAGGGTTGGGTAAAAAATTTGGTCAAATTAAACCGGGTCAACCCGCCGGGTTTGAAGCGTCCCTGGTCAACCCGATTTTCAATGTGTATTAAAAGTTTCTTTTGAAACATATGTTTTCAACATTTCCTTTTTTAGTTTCAACTTTTCACATTTTCACTTTTTGATTTTTCATTTATATATAGCATAGATATCATATATCATGGAAATGTTTGTCAAAATTTATGATTACGAAGTGTTTAACACAATTAGCTTCTTATTTTTTTATATTCTACAAAACGTAATACATAAATTTGTAATTTTTTAGCTTGTGGTTCGAGAAAAGTAAGATCGTATCGATCGAAATCTTAAGATTCTATGGTCAAGATCGGGATTCTAAGATCATATCTCGCAAAGATCCTACGTAGGATCAGGATCGTTTTTACCTTTTAATATTATAAAATCGTAAAATCCTAATATCATAATTGAGATCTTTTAAGTACCATGCTTCAAATAAATTGTCTTCATGTTCATATTTTTATATGCAGTTAGTAGTACTCGTACAAGATATAAATTTAAAATTTTTATACCTAAATCTTAACCCTATTCTATATAACTCGTCAAATTTGAATGTTTAGTTTTGCAAGACTTTTTTGCGTTTACAAAACGATTTAAAATAAACATGGAGCCATCTTTCATTATTTTAAACAAACAAAAGTAAGTACAAACACTATAACGAGACAGCTGAAAATGTATGTTAGATGGGCCACAGTGGCGGCGTCAAATTTGAATGTTTAGCCTCGAGCGACCGACATCGACCGATGGGTCACAGTGGCGGCGACTTGATCGGCAGTTGCATGACCTGCCGGGACGACCGACCACTGCACCCGGCCTTAGTACTGTATGAAACAACTCTTACATTAAAATAACGGTTACAAATTACAACATACTCCGTGATAGTATATACACCGTAAATATTATTCGCAAATTGAAATTAAAGTTTGTGCATTGCAGCCTCAGTTCATATAAACTTAGCATCATTTTACAAAGGCCATGCCTAGCTGTTAGCACGGCAAAAAACACGCCTGAGATGATAGTATATAAACTCGTAACTTACATATTATGACCTCAGAATGATGCAAAATAGCAAACTAAATTGTTTAGATATATTTATTATTTTATTGTACAATCTAAACAAGTACTTAACTCCATGTCAAATACAAAGAAATTATACATGCACTTACCTCCATGTCTAATACACATCACACAAATTGATTCATAAATTTATCTTCGAGCAAATTGCAAGAATCATCCCCGTGTTATGTTTAAATTGCAGGCGCAATTTTCACTTTTTAGAAAGTGCAGGCGTTGTCCTTGTGGGAAAGCTTCATTGATGATATCATCCTTGCTCCAAAGTGAAATGACTAAAACATCCAAAATGACAAAATCTCACTTAAGGTAAGGGCGTTTTAGTCATTTCACTTTGTGGCAAGGACAATATCCGCACGAAAAGTTTTCTACACGGATGACGCCTACACTTTTGAAAAAGCAGAGACTACGCCGCCTGCAATATGGACATACGACAAAGACGGTTTTTGCAATTTACTCTTAACCCACAGACAAATCTTCATCATAGAGCATGAAGCATCACTTGAAGACCATTCTTGGGGATAAGCAACACAACATGGACCGGTGAGTGAACATAACTTGGTGATGGAATAAAGCGATAACGCTGCAAGATCATGGCAAGTGTCACCTTGGCTGTATTGATTGCAAAATTTGAACCTACACAGTTTCTAGGCCCAAAGCCAAAAGGCATGTATGCTGATGGATTGTTCTTTGTAGCTTTGCTAATCCCTTCCAAAAATCTTTCAGGTTTGAAAAGATGCGCGTCTTCTCCCCATATTTTACGATCATGATGAAGTGCTAAAACTGGAATATGTAGATTTACATTGGCAGGAACCAAAAGATTCCGAAATTTCACTTCTCTTTCATTTTTTCTTATAACTGCGATTCCAGGAGGATACAGTCGCAGTGTCTCGTTAATGATCATGCCAATCTATATGGTATAACAATTAATTTTTTTAGAAAATATATAAGTGCTATATATGTAGTATGCTAAATAGTGATGTTGACATGAACTGAATTCCTAGAAAACCAAAGTACTTTGAACACTTTTTGCACAATAAATACTATTTGCATACCGTTTTGAGTTTGGCTATGCCATCAGTGCGCGGGTGCTCTTTTCCAAATAACTCGAATACTTCATCTCGTGCTTTTTCTTGCCATTCTTTGTGAATTGACAAAAGAAGAACAGCCCATGAGAGCAGGAGCGACGTTGTTGCATCTCCAGAGACATAAAACGTTTTACATTCGTCTATGATGTCTTGTATTGAAAGATGGTAACGTTCATCGCTGTCATGAGTAGCTTTCACAAGATGTCCAAGGAAATCAGTTCCCCAAGCGTCAATATCCACTGCCATTATCTTCTCTCGTTGCTTAATAGTCTCCAAGATTAAGTCTTGAATTGCTTTGTGAAGCTTATTGGACTTCAAATCATCACTGTTTTTTATTATTTTCCTGCAAAATACACTCAATGAAATTGTAAGTTTCCTATAGATGTTTTAGTTTGACTATTTGCTAATTACCCGAGGCCTAGAAGGCGGGGATTGTAGTAATTTCTGCCTGCTATTGAACTCATCTCTTTAAGCATATCGAAAACTTCCTTCCCCTGTAAGTAACTTGTGCCAAAAGCTGTCTTTGAAATCACGTCTGCTGTCAAGATCCTGAACTCAGCATTCATTTCAACCTCGTTACAGGACATCTTTTTCCACCTAAGTAGCATCATTTCCACGCTTTCAACCATCGCTGGGATCATGCTCTACTTGAGAGAAACAATTAATTAGTTATTAATAAGATGACATTCTGCGAATAAAAAACTTAGTCACCTTTAAACTCTCGGCACTGAAAGCATGGTTAGCCAATTTTCGTTGCCTTGCCCATTTTTCGCCTTTTGAAGTTACAAGACCATCCCCAAGCATTTTCTTATGATATGATCCGAGATCTGGTCTTGCTAATGAAACACTTCTATTGCTCGCAATTTCTTTGATAATATCCGGGTCTGTGATAACCAATTCGGCTTGAGGGCCATACCAATTAAGAAAATTTCTCCCTAATTCACAAAAGTTACAAGCAAATTAGTTAGCTAAATCTAAAGAACTAACAAGATTTATATATAAAATTGCTCATGGATCAAACGAACCGTATAAATGAAACCACGTAACAAAATGAGGTTGTATACTAGGGTATATATCATGTGATATGTTAATGAACGGAATCCTAGTTGCTTGGTCTTTCATGGAGGCAACTTCTTTAATGTTTCCAACGATAAATTGGTATGGAGGTCCTTTTATACCTTGTGAATTCAATACATGTTTTATACGAGTAGGAACCCACCACATTTTGTGGAAGAACTTTATGAGAACCAAGAGGGTTAAAAGGGTAAGAAGAAAGAGAGCCAAAGTTCCCACATTAGAACCCATATCAACAAGTTAAATTATTACTGTAAGTTTGTGTATGTGTATTGCTTCATAAACATATATGGTGAGTATATATTATAGAAGAGACATTTTTAAGTATTCATATCAAAATGTGTCAATTCAAAAGGATAGATGCAGGTGTTTTATAAATATAAGATTAGTACATATCTAAAGCATTTTGTTATTAGTGATGGCTGATTGAATTGACCTTGAAAGGTACTTAAAGAGACCATTAACTAATAATTGGATAGTTTAGTACGGAGTAAGTATTTGATAGTGATGATTGGTGGTAATTGTATAAACAAGGTCCTATTCCTATAACAAGGACCTGCTTTATGGTGCTTATTCAGGACTTTGTTTTGGACACTAGCTAGCTAGTTTCGAATTTTCTGAAAAATGAGTATCTTGAGAAGCGAACATATTTACACAGAACATCTTTAATGGATGAGAAGCAAACATTACTTAAACCTGTGAGAGTCGTAAGATCAAGTTTGAAACCAACCCAAGAGAAGGCTGGAGAGCATCCAAATAGGCTTTGTGGATACAAAGTGACTTCACGTTGACGCTGAACTCACGCTTTTGTTTCGATTTAACACTCAGTAGCTTCTTTTTCTTCTAATCTAATTATTAAATTCTCTAATAAATTAAAAAGTACATATTATATATTTCTTAAGTAATGATTTTTACTGGTCAACCACAAACAACTTTCAAAAAATAAAATGATAGCATGCCAGTTTAATATGAGTAACAATTTCTGGGGGACAAAAAGAAGAAAAAAACTAGGAGTATCACAATAACAATCCAATACTAATGACACATGATAGGTTCATAACTGAATAATAAAAATAAGGCATTGAAACCGTGCGAGTCCTAACCATTATTCTAAACCTCATAGGCACTGTGAGGAGAAGTGCTACCATTATGAGATAAGGCGAGATGAACACTATGGACCATTCCAGGCTCCTGATCAACTTGTTCAAAGACTCTGAGTTTATGTGCTGCATATATACCTCTTGTATCATGGTTCTCAGATCGAACATCATTTAAATCATGTTCTTTAGCATTAAGTTCTGATTCTCGCCACTGAAGTGCATTAGACATCTCCTCACATCGACCAGACAAATCCGTTTCCTTCTTTCTATACTCATCTAGCAAATCTCGATAAACCTTGTTTGAGACAAGGAGTGCGTGGTTCTGTTTTAAGGAATCAGATAAACTCATAAACAAATCTTCCTCGACTTTCATATTCTCTTCTTTTATTTTCATGTTTTGCAGAAGCATATCCTCACCATGTTGTTGTACCTCATCTATAGCCTTTTGAAAAGCGATACAGGTGGCTGCGTCATCATATGAAACAATTGTTTGTTGACGTTTATGGTGTGGTAAAACATATTTTAGAAAATCAATTAACATGTTCTTGTTCTTCTTTATCGGATGGTGATAATCTTTTTTTTTTTTTGGTTGTGAGAGAGTATTCCTGAAACGGCCCAACTGGCTACACCGATAACAGCTACTGCAATGCCTAACCAACCAGCGATTGTATCTTCTCGGCAAGGGCGAAGTGTTACCTGCCACTCATTCCGATCCTCATTTGTTCTTGCATTACAGCTTTCACAACCACCCATTCTTGCTTTACTGCAACTCACCAATAATGTTTGACTTAGTACCAAAAAAATGGTTTGAGATCCTCTCATGTTCAAATTAATTAACAACCCACAGAAAAACAAGCTATAATAGTAATAATAATAGTACTCCCTCCGTCCCAAATTTATTGTCCACTATTAACTTTTTTAGTCTTTCTTCTTCAACTTTGACCTTAAATATTTTTGTGGGTGTTATATAATATTTGATGCAAAATATATAAATAAATTGGTTTTTAAGTGTACTTTTCAATTGTATAATTTTTCATCAAGTATTATATAATAAGAAATATATATTTATGGTCAAAGTTGAATCAGTTTGACTTTGAAAATTCAAACTGGACAATAATTTTGAGACGGAGGGAGTAATAATACTAGTAATAATAATAATAATAATAATAATAACAATAATAATAATAACAATAATAATAATAATAGTAGAACATAGCCTTTCGCAAAACTAAGCCCATATGTCGTTCGGGTTACTAAGATCTTAAAAACAATTAGGTTTCGGGTGCAATCGGGGTGTAACAAGTATCCTAGTTTATCATAGTCCATACATTGATGTCGTTAGGGCCACTAAAATCTTATATAAGACCTAATTTATAAACTAAGAAATCTGACTAACACGTATGAGATATGTTCTTGTGCACAGACCTTTTTAACAAGAACTAATCCAATGTTTTTGTGCACAGACCTTTTCAATAACACGCCTACCATAGCTTAGCTGCACGATGTTATTAGTTTACAGGTTTACGAATATTGTTTATAGATTTATGAATGCCGTGTTATTGAAACAAGTAATACTGAATTAAAATATAACTAAGCTTTGAAGTTTACCTCTTGCAGTCGAATTATGAACTTGAATAAAAGGTCAACTGAGTTTCTCAAACAATATAGGCGTGTATATAGAGTTGAGGTGTTAAACAGGATACAAGTTTCCAATTATATACAATGATATCATTACATAATTGTTTATAGCATTGTTAACATTTTGTAAGAATGGAATGTTTATGGGTTACAATTAATAAACATATTACATGCCTATTATTAGGCATTTCTTTGATTTACTAATCTAAATTTCACGAAGCCATAAAAAACTAACGGTTTACTGTAATAACCAGTTAACAAATTAATCAAAACCTAGTTTGGATTTCCAATAACCGAACATATTCGGTTATGGTTTAGTTTCATACATGTCCAAATCTGTTAACAAGTTGTTGGCACGTGAGAGGCACGTGTGGGGTTTTAAACCACACACGTGAGGTGCACGTGTATCTTCCAGATGACTTAACATCTATTGGCGCCAAATTCATTCTTTAAATAGTTGTTAACCATTTCACTTATAACTAGTTTTTTATTGTTATGAAATTTCTTCCTCTTATATTCTATAATAAACACTTTGTCTTTGTAATTCAATTTCAAAACCAATTCAACCCATTTGGATTCCTGGTTGTTTTACACATTTGATCTTCGAGTTTTAACTAACTCTTGGATTAAATACTATCATTCATTTTAGCATATATCAATTGGTATTAGAGCACCATCCTGGTACTCAACTCTTTTCTAACCGTTTCTTGAATCTTTTCGTTTTATAAAAAACTCTGTTACCTTCTCCGGTGAATTCTGTTAATTTTCCGATGACAAACAAAAGTGTTAGTCTGTTTCCTAATCACACATACGTTCATTAATCTTTCTACATTACTTCTTGATCCATTTCCCAATCATCAAATACGTTTCAGCACACGCTCAGTGCATCTTTGTCTTAAACCAAATAGATAGTTAACCGGTTAGTTACCGTTACAATGGTGAATACAAGTAATGCAAGTCTAGAACCACCATTGAATCTGGAATCCATGCAAGAATCAATTAACAATTTGAACAATGATGTGATTTAAATCAAGTCTACTATGGCAGAAATCATAGAAAGCATGAAGGGACTTATAGTTCAACATAATCTTGTTGTTAGTAATCTTAATAGGCTTAAAGCTGGTGAAGGATCAAGTAATGGCATGGGGAACATGAATAGTAATCATCAGTATGGTAGGATGACCAAGATAGAGTTTCCAAAGTTTAGTGGTGAAGATGTAAAGGGTTGGTTGTATAGGTATATCAGTTCTTTAGGATTGACCTAGTAGATGAGGGTGAAAATATAGGATTGTCTTCAATGCACATGTATGATAAGGCAGTCACACGGCAGTGGCACCAACAGTTCTGTAAGAAATATGGGGAATATAGTCCATATGGGAGTTGTATGAAAGAGAGGTGTTGAAGAGATTTGATTTGGTGTTTGATGATATTTCAAAATTTTGAAACAAGATCGAACTGTTAGAAATTATCAAGAAAAGTTTGAAGCGTTCTTGAATAGGGTGGAATTGAGTGAAAAGCATGCAGTTAGCTTGTTTCTTGGTGGGTTGAAAAGTGAAATATGTTTGCAAATAAGGATGTTTACTGTGGCTACTTTGAGTGATGCTTACTATTTGGCCAAGATGCAAGAACAGACTCTTTTGGTTTTGAAATCAAGGTATGGACCTGTTTTGTCAAAAAGTCTACAAATGTTAGTAGTTCAAGCAATATGTATAGAAATGCTACTTCTGCCACTAAAACCAAACACTATGTTAGCACTGCCTACTACTAGTTATGCATATAACAAACCAAACAACACTTTTATAATGCGATTGACACAAAAGGAGTTAGAATACAAAAGAGTTATGCATATAACAAACAAAACAACACTTTTAGAATGAAATTGACACAAAAGGAGTTAGAATACAAAAGAGCAAATCATCTTTGTTTATATTGTGACAGAAATATGCTCCAGGGCACAAGTGTCCAGGGCAGTTGCATTCACTAAAAGTAGTAGTTGAAAATAATGACTGTGGGGAAGAAGGTGGGATGGTATATGAGTTGGTTGAGGCAATTAAGGAAGGTCGGATAGTAAGTGAAATTATGGGTGAGAATGGCATGTGACCACAAATTTCAATTCATACTTTCAAAGGTATTAATAATTATCAAACTATGAGGATCAGAGGGTATGTGGGTAAGCAAATGATACACATCCTTATTGACTTTGGTAGTACACACAACTTTATTGATCTGCACACGGCTAGAAGAATTGGTTGTAAAATCCAAAGCATGTGTCCTCTGCAAGTTAAAGTAGCAAATGGGAATAATTTGACAAGCAAACTTACGTATAAAAACTTTAAGTGGACACGGAAAGGTTTAAATTTTGTAGCTGATATGATGATTTTGCCTTTGGGGGATGTGAAATGGTCTTGGGAATGTAGTGGTTGGCCACCCTAAGGAACATTCAGTGTAATTTTCAAGACCTAACTATTGAATTTGAAAATGATAATAATACAATGCTGTTAAGGGGGAGTCTGCAGACTTCCATTAAATGGATGCATGGTATGCAATAGGGTAAGAATCATAAAGAAGCAACTTTGAACTCTATGTCTTTATGTTTTTACCCTACTGCCTTACTCAATTTGGAGGGTCAGTATGACAATACATATCAAAAGCACTCCTTAGATATTGATGAAGTATTGAAAGAATATGAGGGAGTGTTTAGTGTACCTACTGCATTACCACCCCAAAGATCACATGATCATCAAATTCCCTTATTTCCAAACACCCCACCTATTAACATCAGCCCCTATAGACATCCATCAAGCCAAAAAGATGCTATAGAGTTGATGGTAAAGGAATTACTTAAAGTTGGTGTCGTAAGACCAAGTCAAACCCCTTTTCATCACTAATTGTCATTGTTAAAAAGAATGATGGAATTTAGAGGATGTGTGTGGACTACAAGCAATTAAACAAGTATACAGTTAAAGAAAAAATCCCAATTCCAATGATAGAGGAGCTAATAGATGAGCTGCAAGGTTCAATAGTCTTTACCAAGTTGGATCTTAGGTCTGGTTATCACCAAATTCGTTTGAAGGAGGCTGATATCTATAAGACTGTATTTAGAACACATGATGGCCACTTTGAGTTCCTTATAATGCCCTTTGGTTTGACAAATGCACCCTTTACTTTCCAATCTCTGATGAACACCATTTTTAATCCCTTTCTAAGAAAGTTTACATTGGTGTTTTTTGATGATCTCTTGGTGTATAGCAGGAATGAATTGGAGCATGTGCACAATTTTAAACTGATTTTGTAGGTCTTGAAAGAGAACGACTTGTTTGCAAAAAGGAGTAAGTGCTCATTTGTTGTCCCTAAAGTGGAATATCTAGGCCATGTTATCTTTGCATTGGGTGTAGCTACTGATCCAAGCAAGATACAAGCAATGAAAGACTGGCCAATACCTCCAAATGTCAAGCAGCTGAGAGGTTTTCTTGGGCTCACAGGATATTATAGAAGATTCATTAAACACTATGCCATCATTAGTAAGCCATTTACTCAGTTACTTAAGAAACAAAGCTTTCATTAGGACACACCAGCACAATTGGCATTTGAGAATTTGAAGGAAGTTATGATGAAGGCACCAATGTTGGGGTTGCCTGATTTCCATAAAGAGTTCATTGTGAAGACTAATGCTTGTGATACAGGAATAGGGGTAGTGTTGTGGCAAGAAGGACACCCTATTACCTATCTATGTAAAGCCTTGTCTATCAAACATCAGGCTTATTCCACCTATGAGAAAGAGTTTTTAGCAGTTATACTGGCATTGGAAAAGTGGAAAGGTTATCTTATAGACAGAACTTCAAAATCAAAACAGATCATTTTAACCTTAAGTATCTGTTAAATCAAAGAGTCTCAACTCCATTTCAGGCAAAATGGCTTCCTAAACTGTTGGGGTTTGATTATGAGATCTCTTATAAGAAAGGATGTGAAAATTGGGCTATAGATGTTTTGTCAAGGGTGTCTAACAACAGTGAAATGCTTTCTCTAATTGCCACAACCTTCTCTAGTCCTTTATGGGAAAATTTTTGAAAAGGGATGGCAAAATGATGAGAAGATTGCTGTATTAATCAACAAACTGTCAGAGCTGTCAGATAGTAGCAGCAAATATATATGGATGAATGAACAAATAAGGAGAAAAGGGAAATTGGTGGTTGGAAATTGTGAGCAGTTGAGGAAACAAATGTTTTTACACTTCCATTCTAATGCAACAGGGGGACACTCTGGTGTTCAAGTCACTAGCCAAACACTGGGTTCACTGTTTTATTGGAAAGGTTTAAGAAAGATGATCAAAAAATGGGTGAGAGAATGCATTGTTTATCAGAAACAGAAGCCTGATTTAAGTGCATATCCAGGATTGCCACAACCCTTGCCTATACCTACAACCATATGGAGTGAAATTTTAATGGATTTTGTAGAATGGTTATCCAAATCACTAGGAATGTCATTTACATTTGTAGTGGTGGATAGACTAAGTAAATATGCTCATTTTATACCATTACATCATCCTTTTATTGTTGCACAAGTTGCTTAAGCATTCTTAGACAATGTCTATAAGTTGCATGGTTTGCCAAAAACCATTGTAAGTGATAAGGACGAGGTGTTTCTAAGCCATTTTTGGCAATCAATGTTCCAGATGCTTAAGGTTCAAATCAAGCTCTCCACTACATACCACCCACCGACAGATGGTCAAACTGAAGTTGTCAATAGGTGTTTGGAATGCTACTTAAGATGCATGACTGGGGAGAAGCCTAAAGAGTGGATGCAATGGGTATCATTGGCGGAATTTTGGTATAATACCAACTTCTGCACTACAATTAGAACCACACCCTTTGAGGTACTGTATGGACAAGCACCACGAATGCACTTACCTTATCTAGCTGGTGAAAGTTCAATGGAAGTAGTGGGCAGAACTCTAGTGGCAAGAAAACAAGTTCTTAACATGTTGAAGTTTCACTTGAAGAGAACAAGTGCACTTGCCTTATCTAGCTGGTGAAAGTTCAATGGAAGTAGTGGACAGAACTCTAGTGGCAAGAGAACAAGTTCTTAACATGTTGAAGTTTCACTTGAAGAAAGCTCAAGACAGGATGGTTTGCTTGGCAAATAAAGCTAGAGAATTTGAAGTTGGAACTTGGGTACTTTTGAAGTTACAAGTTGAATGCTAAGTATTGTGGACCTTTTAAAATCATTGAAAAGATTGGTAAAGTAGCTTACAAGTTGCAGCTTCCAGATAGCAATCAAATACACCCGGTCTTCCATGCTTATCAACTAAAGGAGTACAAGGGAGAGAACATAAAGTGGGGCATTGACTATTTGTGATGAAAAAGGTGAAATGGCTGCAACTCTAGCAGCATACTTGGCACGAAGCTAGGAAAGTCAATAATAGACCAGTGACTTATGTGCTTATTCAGTGGTCAATCGTGACAACGAAGAAGCTAGGTAGGAGTTGTACCATGATATGCTAAAGAGGTTTCCTCAGTTTGATCAAGTTTGAGCTTTTTTAGGACAAAAAGAATTTCAAGAGGGATGATTGATACATATCCAAATCTGTTAACAAGTTGTTGGCACGTGAGCAGGGCCGGAGCTAGGAATTGAAGTTAAGGGAGGCTGAAATTAACGTAAAAGTTATAACAATAAAAACATTCCTCGAAAAATAAATCTATAGTTCTTTTAACCCATGATCCAAGTTAACGTACACCACGATAATTACGAAGTAAGCTAAATTAGAAAAGAATAGTTTGACAAGTTAATTTATTTTGACGTTGTATACTTGTATGGGTTATTCGAAATTTCAATTGGAATAAAGGGGCTTGTTGCAAATATCTTAACAAACTAACTTATGAGCTATATAACCAATGAATAAAGTGGGCTGATTAGGGGTGGCCCAGTACTCACTAGTCACCCTACTAGCTCCGCCCCTACACGTGAGGGGCACGTGTGGGGTTTTAAACCACACACGTGTATCTTCCACAACTGACTTAACAACTATTGGTGCCAAATTCATTCTTTAAATAGTTGTTAACTATTTCACTTGTAACTAGTTTTTGATTGTTATGAAATTTCTTCCTCTTGTATTCTATAACAAACGCTGTGTATTTGTAATTCAATTTCGAAACCAATTCAACCCATTTGGATTATGGTTGTTTTACACATTTGATCTTCGAGTTTTAACTAACTCCTAGATTCTGTTAAAAAAAAACTAACTCCTAGATTAAATAGTAAATACTATCATTCATTTTTGCATATATCAATAGTTTTGGCACAAAAGTGGACTGAACCGAACCAAATTGTGCTAACTTGCATGACGTACAGAGGCGGAGCTAGTATGGTGACTAGTGAGTATTGGGCCACCCCTAATCAGCCCACTTTATTCATTGGTTATATAGCCCATAGGTTAGTTTGTTAAGATATTTGCAACAAGCCCTTTTATTGCTATTGAAATTTCGAATAACGCATACAAGTATACAACGTCAAAATAAATTTACTTGTCAAACTATTCTTTTCTAATTTAGCTTACTTCGTAATTATCGTGGTGTACGTTAACTTGGATCATGGGTTAAAAGAACTATAGATTTATTTTTCGATGAATGTTTTTATTGTTATAACTTTTACGTTAATTTGAGCCTCCCATAACTTCAATTCCTAGCTCCGGCCCTGATGACGTAGCCAAATTAATAACCCCGACAACATTCTCTTTTGCGTGCAAAACTAAATCTCGTTTGTAAAATTATTAGGAGCATGTAACACATCAACAATCTTGACATCATCTTTGTTATAATTTCATTTTAATAAACATAAACTTTATCCATGTCCAAATATGACGCAGTTAACAATAAAAGGCGAAACAGCCGTAACTAACTCATCTCTTTAATACGTTATGTTACTACTATATATTGAAAATAAATATAACGTATTTCTTTATTTCTCTCAACTTCTCTCTTATTTCTCTCATCATGGGTGACCAATCCCAACCACTAGACTCGCCATTGCCGCATATACGGCATTACGGACACTTGAGGAGGCAAAATCGCCGCAAGTCAACCCACCCGGTCCACAAGACGTTAGCATCAGCAGCCAACCTAGCCAACCTTCTTCCAACAAGCACAGTTCTAGCTTTTCGAGCCCTTACTCCATCTTTTACTAACCGAGGCACCACTTGTCTACCAGCAAACCGCTACCTCACCTCATCGCTGGTCTCCATTTCCGCCTTGATTTGCTTCTTGTCTTCATTTACCGACAGTTTCATGGATCCTACGGATGGAAAGCTATACTATGGTATTGCCACATTTAAAGGGCTGTATTTGTTTAACTACGGAACTAACCACCGTTGCGATGATCAATTAGAAGCAGGAGAATCGGATGAAGATGATGACGGGTTAAAGGAGTATAAGATCAATGGGATAGATATTGTGCATGCTTTTGTTTCACTTATTGTGTTCTTGGTATTCGCCATGAGTGATACCGATGTGCAAAACTGCCTGTTTCCTGGATCAGGAGCTAATTTGAATGTTCTGCTAATGAATTTGCCGTTGGGTGTTGGGATTTTGGCGAGCTTTGTTTTCACCATCTTCCCAACTACACGCAGAGGGCTCGGATACGTGGATCTTCCTCTTCATGATAAATGAGTTGCAATAAATGTATCAAAAGCAAATATATCTGGATAGCACGAAATAATATAAAGCAATGATGTAAAATATCAAATTAAGCAAACCTTCAAAACTGGTTACATCTGTTGTAAGAAAACAACTTCTTACAAGTTAATTTCAATCTGTTAAGTTAGGGGTATGGAAGCAAGATTCCACATCCAAATATATTTTTCAAAAAGTAACAGGTATTAACCAAAGAAAGTATAAAATTCTTAAAAGGGGATCTTAAGATGGAGATAACTGAAACTGTAAAACAAATTTTTGCTAATAAACTTTACAGACATCATAAGGACAGTTTTCCCTTCATGCGAAAAAGAAGCTTAAACTTTTCTTCAGCTTCGACTTGTTGACGCATGTCACCATTTGAAGCCCGATCCGGGTGAAATCTCAATAATGCACGCTTGTAAGCTGCACGAACCTGAAATCATCATCACAGATTTATTTAGCATATACAGAACCAATTTTACACAAATGCAATGCCTCCTTGTCATATAGCATCATAACCCATCAAACCGACAGACTTCCATTTTTCACATTCAACTCTCAACCTTTCTACTAAGAGTGTGTGTGTGTGTGTGTTTTTTTTTTCCTTACATGTTTACAATGTCTACTCTGAGTATACAAGTTTTTTATACTCTGCATATAAGTTTGATGGGAGATGAAAAAAAGTTTCAGAAAAAAAAGCAAAAATAGCATGTACATGGGTTTCTAATGGTGATTTCTCATCTACAATGTCCAGGATTAGAAAATCCAATGCATTCAAGCTATATATTGTAAGTTCTAGTCTTTTTATACATTGTTGTGTTTTATAATATTAATGGCGTGTGAGGTGCATGATGATATTCCATCATACAGCTAGTAAGATGTAATATCACCATACGCATGACCATTAGCAATACAAAGAGACTACAAAACCCTGAAATTGAAACTAACCTCATGTGATGAGGGAACAGGACCTTCACCAACTTCGATCCCTAAGCCACGCAATAATGAAGCCATATCAATACATGTGGTTTCGAGATTCTTGAGCCCCTCTATCACTTCACCGCGGTACTGTTCTTTTAGATTCATATTTTCCTCATCCTGGCAAATAACAAAAGTATATTTAATTAACAACTTGTAGTTAAAATCATATTCATTATAGGTGATAAAACTAAAAGTAAAAAAAGTTCAAATGTCAGCAGAGGGACACTAGAAAAATTCTGCAAACCTTCTTTTGACTTTCCCGGATTTCATCCACTCGTTGCTTTTGCCTTCTTTCCATGTCTAGAATACGCAAGCTTTGGGCTTTTTTCCTTTTCAGCATAAGACGCAAATGTTGAGCTTCTTCGGCCTGCAAAAAAAATATGTAAATTTTTTTAGTCTAAAGTCACTAAAAATGCATTTTTTTTTTTTTTTCCCCTTAAACCACCTACACTATTTTATTCTTTTTTGCAAAAAGAATGTGTAACATATTTTACCCATAGCATTATAAGGTGTATCAATGTTACCTGTCTTGACCACCCGTTACCCAACCCGCCTATTTGACAGGTAGCCCTTCTAATAGAGGTTGAAAAAAAAAAAATCAAATCTAGCATATTAACTCATGTCACAAACACAATCAAATCTCAAAATGGCGTGCTAAAAGGCTAAGAGGTACCTGAATCTTTAAGGCTCTTTGTCTCTCTGCCAGTTCTTCTTCTAATGCTCGTTTGTATTCATCAGTCTCTTTAAGCTTTTCACGTCCACTAATAATCGAGTCCTCAACAGGGACATCATCATCAACGGTGGCATCATTTTTGAGATCATTCTTTTCATTCTTCTCTGCATTACTAGTAGACGGTATATCATCTTTACCACCATCAACGGTATCTCTAGCTTCATAATCAGACAAATTGTCTGAACGTGCAGAAGATTCACCTTTTTCCCGATGTCGGGTTCTGTTAAAGTTTAAACCTTGATCATATTTCTGTTTGTTTCTATTTAGACCACCATCAAGATCAACATTATCTCTTAAATCATGATCAAACAAATTTTCCTTAACATCTTTCCGGGCAGAAGATTCACCTCTTTTTTCATGACGAGTTCTATTAGAGTTCGCATCTTGAGTACGTTTATGTTTGTTTTTATCTACTCCAATATCATTATGATTATTGTGTAAATCGCCTTTTCTCTTCAATGATGCTCTTTCCCACTGCTCTCGTATCTCTGCAGAAGGGTCTTCAATATATTCACAATCCGGACCGTCATCATCCGATGATTCAATATCAGATGGTGCACTGAACCGTCTTCCTGAATATGTTCGTTTGCCCTTTGATATCTTCACCGGAGATACATCCGGAACGTATCTCCTACTAGAAGAAGCACCTTTCTCAGAGTTTCTTGCACTTTGTCCAGCATGATGGTCAATCGGGCTTTCATCATCATCTATGTAAATATATACTGTCTTAGAAGGATGACTCTTCTCCTTTACACCTCCTTGTTTCTTTGTATGCTTTTCGGGTACATCAATATCAATCACGTTATTAATATTATAAGTATCCAAGTCAATCAGAACTGGATTACTATTCCTGCATCTTTTTAAGGCCTTCATCTCGTCTATTTTCTTTAGCTACAGGCTACAATTATGTTCTATTACTCACTTCCAAACATGTCCCCGCAATTCCACCTTTTCCCAAAACAAGAGCAAGTAAATTCTCTTCACTACAAACAATTCATTCCTCGCATTCGTCACTGCAAATAAGAACATGTTCAATAAATTACAAAACTTACAAATTTAAAACCAAAAATGCTACTTGTCAACCATCGTGATCAAACGACATGACTTGTAATCGCTAAGCATAAACATTATCATTCACAGATTATAACAAACATTTCTCCACAAACAAATGAATTCCATGTATAACTTTAAACTCTCTACCACCAAACACAAAGTAAAACACACTTCACGAATTTGGAGGGTGTTTGGAATTTCTATTTTTTTCTACTTAACTACAAATCTACTTATTGTTAAGCATATAATCAGTTTGGAGTGTTTCTGTTATCCAAACTTCTGCTTATCTGCTTATTCAGAAGTATGATAAGTAGTTTTTTTTTTTTTTTCCCCTCAGCAACGGAGCTGTTTGCTTCAAAGTGATATCTTGAAATGAAACTGAAACTACTATTTTACCTTCATATTGACCTACGCCCTTTCATAAAGAATCTGATTACAATTTTCTATGATACTATTTCCAGTGGCGGAACTAGGATTTCAAAATAGGGTATGCACTTTTGCTCGAATGGTCCTCGAAGGGTCCTCGAAGGGTCCTTGAAGGGTATGCACCCTATGTTTTTTACACTACCCGTCGAATTTTAGGGTATGCACTTGCATACCCGTGCTCTACACTAGATCCGCCCCTGACTATTTCTGTTTATGAGTCATATTGCATCCAATAAGCAAATCCGAACACTACTTTCAGAAATTATAAGCAATCCTAGACACGCCTTCCGTACAGGGTTAATATCACTTTCGTTTTGCCTATTCTAAAGTACTTATCTACTTTCAGATGCTTAATCTTATGTGCTTATTCCGCCTATAACAACGCAATAAACACATAATATTAACCTAACCTTAAAAAACCAAACACCCCCTTCCACAAAAACAGGTATCCTAACTTATTAACGCATCGATCATCAAAACTAACAAATACCCAATTCATAATTCCAAAAACCCATATCAAAAAACATAAAATTTTCAACAAATACCCAAATCATATAGAAAACCCTAAAATTGATTACCTTATTATATTCATAGCAAACTAAAAGATAACACAATTGAGAAATCGATTGTAATAATTACCTGAGACCCAACTAGTGAGATTGATCGATCGTAATTGAAGTCGAATATTGGGGGAAATTGGTGAGAAAATATGTAATGGAGATAAATGTAAAGGGGGCGTGGAATTAAAAGACTTTTTGAATTTCGGGGTAAATATCCTAAAATAATTATGTTTCCGTATTTAAAGATTTATTTGTTTTTATTTTTTTAACTAAAGATTTGTTGGTTTTCATAAATTGGAATTTCGATTTTTAGTAAGGTTATAAATTGGCAGTATAAATTGGAATTTCGATTTTTAGAAGCTATGGCGAAACCATAACGTTTTTTAAAGTGTGATTTAAAACAAATCAGTGACGGATCATTTAAAAAGTCACAAAATTTTACAAAAAGTCTAAAAAGTGATCTCATCCGTTGAATCATACTACCTCCGTCCCAATTTATTTGTCCACTTTTGATTTTCAAAGTCTTTCTTTGTCAACTTTGACCTTAAATATATTTGTTTGTGTTATTTAATATTTGATGCAAAATATATAAATAGATTGAGTTTTAAGTGTATTTTTAATTTGTATAATTTTCATCAAGTATTATACAACACAAATAAGAATATTTATGGTCAAAGTTGACAAAGAGAAGACTCAAAAAGTCAAAACTGGACAAATAAATTGAGACGGAGGGAGTAACACAAATGTGATCAAATTAAAGAGCAGTATATGCACATAGGGGCATATTTGTCATTCCACCAAAATTAATAATATTTCCCATCTTCATCCCATCTTTAATTCCCATCAGATCCCCAATCGCAAATCTAAAAATAAAAGACGATCTCCGATAATCTTCATCACAGTCACCACCACTGCACCGTCTCCAACACTATCACGGTCTTCACGCCATCCACATCACCGTCTAATCAAAGAAATGACGACATCAATTTCAACGAAGACGACAAAGAAGAAGACGTTTCCGGCAAAGTCACCGTCACTGTCATCGGAACTAGAAAGGATAAATGTGTATTATAATGAAGCGAGTAGAGGAAAGTTTGTACCGTGAATTTAGATATAATTGAATGATAAGTATGTGTTAGGTCATGATTTCATAACGTAGAATCACATAATCTTTAGAGGGAGAAAGTTAGAGAGAGAGAATGGAAGGAACTTGTAATGACAATAATAAACTTAATTATGCAAGAACCAACACCCTCCAAGGAGGGATTACAATGTATTTATAGGCCATGTCTAGGGCACTTACATGTTTCACATAATACCACTTATAGCCCTTAGACTTTGGCAAAACATGAATAATTAATCATAAGAACATATAACTTAATAAAACTTAACGTAAACAATAAACTAACGCAACCTATTATAAAACTCAATGACCGACACTTGTCTTTAACGAAATGTGTTCCCAACAATATCCCCCTAAGTGTTGGTCATCAAAGGTTGCCCGATGTCGTGATCTGCTTACTTTTTAACTTTGACTTTAGTAGTAGTTGACGTCTTCAAAAAATGTTGTAAGATGAATGTTCTTTGTTCTTTAATTTTTGTTCTTGGTGATGTTATTGTGATTGTGCCGTTATCTGCCTTATGTCACTTCATAGTCTTTGGTGGTTGTCCGTCTTTTCAACATGCTCATACATCTTCGGACTTAGACTTTCATACACACGTAGTTCCCTTTCTTTCACTTTGATCTTCGTCTCTTTACTTTGTAGATTCCTCTATTTGGCGTAGAATCTTTCGATGAACTTTGTGTTGCTTAGATCTTTGAGAGAGCTTTCTTTGACTATAAGATGTATGTATGAGCATGTGGAATCTATCGTCATGGAGGTGATGTGTTGCTGCAGGTAAACAGTTAGCAATAAACAACCGGTACTTACAGGTTCGCAATTAGAGATCGTCAACAGCATAGTGTGAAGACTCCTTCTAACCCTTACCAAGGCCGTTCCCAATTCGGATACCCCCGAGAGGGCTTACAAGATCTACTAAGTAGATCAACGAATGGGTGAGTCGCTGGAGATCATCCCACGACTGTAGACCATTTTGGAACCACCGCGAACACCAAGCGTAACCCACAAGGAGTTACCGAAGTGACTTGCTGTCAGGGCTGTTTGATGTTGACCCTGGCAGGATTTCCCTTCAATCATTGAGAAATACATAAGTAAATCCTCTCATAAACGTTCTTGGCAGATTGCTAAGATCTGCGTAGGACTCGATGATTTACAACTGATGACCATTGATGTAGAATCACCAGTGTAGAAATATTAAGTGTTCCTAAGAGATCTTTTGATGTAATCTCGCGGCTCTAGACTCGATAAGTGATTCATTAAGTCATCAGAGACTGGGGCGGATTCTCCTGTTTCAATATCAACATGGCTCGTAATGAGCGGTCGATAGATTATGCAGGGTTCCTCGTGAGAATGAAACAAGCTCTTTTAAGAGAACTTGAGTGGTTAAGAAGGTTTAGTGCATTGCGTCACTGGGTCCATGACGTCGCTGTCTTCAATACCGATGTCGCCTTAACAACAACCAGTAGCATATGAGTTGAACACGGTGTCTGTCCTAAGGTTGAATCATTTGGAGGGCTATTTCTTTTCACCCTTTTCATAACTTTTCTTTTTAATTCTTCAATCCCTTCTTTCTCCTTTCATTCTTTACTCCTTTTTTCATATCATACCTAAGGACTTCTAATACTAACTATTGGTGATGTCCTTGGGTAGATCCCTCCGGCTCTGGCGGATCATAGGACAGTTTTCCTAACCTTAGTCACCTTATTACACCATGACTATCCTATGTTGCCATAAACATGATTTGAAAATCTCTCAAAGTGTTTGTAATACATAAACTTCATTTGTTTAACACTTTGAGAGTTTTGTGATTTTCATAAATACTCCCCCTTCACATGTGCTTATTAATTGCAAATAGAAATTTACACGATGTAGGGGAAGTTGCACTTTTTTGAATTGATTGAATCTCAGTGAACATGACCGATTCGTGACACGCTTACATCACTGGCTAGGCCAGTGATTGGGGCAAAAGCAGTCAACTAAAGTCAACCACGGATGTGGTCAATATAGTCAAACTCCTTAGGCTCAATGCTCCGCGGAATATAGTGTTTCCCCGGGTCGTTATGTCCCGACGAGGTGTGGATTGTATTCAAACGGGTTTGTGATCGGGTGAATTTGGATAGAAAGGGGTTTGAGATTGATTATACTAAGGAATTTACAAATAAATAGCTTAAATAAGCTATATGAAGAAGACTGGAAAATTGGAAAACCCATAAACGTTTTAAACCTAAAACGCGTACGTCTGATTTAAATTTACGCGAACGTACGAAATAAAAAGTGAAAACTGAAATCTGAAAACCCTCAGGGGGTGAAAATGACTTTTTTACAAACTTAAGGATAAAAGAAAATTTTTAGAAAAAGAAAACTAATTTTTACACTAATTACTTATTTATTATTAATTAAATACTAATTAATACTAATTATCCATATTTAAATAACTTAAATAGAATATAATATTAATTTAATACTAGAAAAATGAAAATTAACTTTATAAAATTATAAAATAACTAAAAACAAGTTTTAAAATTAAAAATATGTATTTTTGTCTTTTTGTGATTTTTATATTAATTAATTACTAATTAAATATTAATTACCTAATTAAACTATTTGAATTATAAAAAATAGAAGATGAATAGTAATAATTCTAGAAAAATTCCTAAAAATGTTTTATAACATATAAAAGCTAGGAAAAATATAAAAACTAGGTCTTACTTAATAAAAACTAATTATGCTATTTAAACTTAATTATTAATTAAACTAATATTAAATCTAATAAATACTAAATGACAAAATAAAAATCTGAGAAAATTACTAAAATTACTTTAATATAAAAGTTAATTAATAAAAATATAAAAATGCCAAGTACTTAATAAAAATCTAAAAATGAAAATTAAAATTTAAATTACATTAAATAGAAACTATCACTTATTATTAAATTGGTTTTTCTTGATTTTTCTTTTTGAAAACTAATTTACACCTAAAAACAAACAACTTTTGTAAAAACAACTTTTTTATAAATTAAAAATAAGCACTGTGGATGCTTATGAGCACCACAGTTGACTTTGGTTGACCAAATAAGCAAATATGCTCAAATGAGCTTAAGTGGGACCCACTATGGATGATTCTGGTCCACACAACTTAGTTGGACATGTTTAAGTTGAATTCACACAAATAAGCCATCTGAATAAGCCTACAAGTCAGAATAAGCATTTGCTTATTTGAATTCTGAGACAGAAAAGGGGACAAGATTTGAGGGCAATTCCAAGTGGGGTCCACTTATCCTAAGGTCAAACTAATGGTCAAAGTTTAAAGGCTACCAGGAGGGGGGTTGAAAGAAGCCAAGTGGGGCCTGTGGGACCCACTGTGGTGGCCAGAAACCACCACCAAAGGTGGTGGTGTGGGATGGTATCTGCTGCAGCAGGGGACTCACTTCCCCTGCAAGTGACTTTGATCCAAGGTGGGGCCCACCAGAAAAATCCCAAAAATGTAACAACTGTGGGATCTTAAACTTGAGGTGGGGGGTTGTAAGTATGGACAAGTTTCAAAGCCTAACTTAAATCACAAAAATCATAAAAATTCTTTGAACTTTTGTAAAAATTGAAGAACATGCACTTTGACTTTTTACATAAACTTGCTAGATTGACTTTCTTGAACTTTGATCCTTCCTAATGAACTGAGAACATGTTCTTAAGCTATAAAAAAGCTATTCTAAGATAAAACTTCAAAGATCAAGCTAATGTGAGGGATTTGAGGTCCCAAAACCTCAACAGTTAACTGTTGGAGGTGATGGAGGGTGATTTTGACTTTCTGATATATAAGTCCAAGGTATTATGCTTCTATTATCCTACTATTACCTAATGAGGCATGTGTGAACTAATGATAACCTCAGGAACCTACCAAACAACCTTGAACAAATTTGATCCAAACACCCCTAATAACTAGACTGTTTTGAGATTAAACAAGCAATTGAGTGCTAAGGCTTATGAAATCAAATCACATTGACTTATTATGACTAGGTGAACTGATTTAAGCATGAAGGCATGGGTTTCAACCTCAAATACTCATAATCCTCTAATGTGCAAATTTTGACAGTTGACTTAAAATATGAGCCACAATGAAATCTACTAAACTAATGAACAATTTTAAACTATATCCTAACTTAAGCATCCCTAATAAGCATAAAGAGACATAAGTAAATAGATATTAAGATCATGAACAGTACAAACAAAGATTTGGAGAAAAATTGCTTACATGCCCTGTGAGTGTGCAAAATAGTGAACCAATGAACCATATTCACTACCCTAAGCCTCCCATGAGGTTCTAAACCACAGCAATCCACATTTCACCATGCTCCTTCCTTCATTCACACATACACACTGATTTTTGATTTATTGAACTATTTTATGGTATTTTTATTTTATTTTTATTTTTAAACTAAAACTGGTATAGAAGCTTTGTATGTTTATAAAAGCTTATTAGGAACCTGAATTGAGCTTAAATGAACATACAACAACAACATTTAACCATTACTAGTGAAATTGAGATTTTGATAAACAAAAATGGCATAATCTGAAAATAACTTGCACACTGAAATTAAAAGTTTAAGAAGGTTAACATTACACTAACAACATTGATTACAAGCTTTTTTAACTGAAAAGTACAATAAAAAACTAAAATTACACTAATTCGCCTTATCTAAACTAAACTATATTACTTGTCACAACTCACCATTTCAGGTCATTTACCATTTCAGGTCATTTTCCCAAAACTTTGACTTTTTACTATTCATAAATCGTTATTCATCAAAACACTATTCATCGTTTTACTATTCATCATTTTCGAGGTCAGTTTGATATTCTGAGAAACTTTTGGGAAATTTACTATTCACTGAACACTATTCATTTCCGGAAAAGTTTTCACTATTCACTTGCATTACTCATTTCATCGTAAATTTAGTTTACGGGTATTCAAATTCGCGTAACCGGATTGGTTTAGGTGCGAATTCATTTCATCAGTGTTAAGGACACTGCATACGGACTGGAGATAGTCTGCATATCATCATAACAGCATTTTCATGTTATACCACTCTCAGGATTTTCAAATTTATATATTTGATACATTTAACGTTTTTACGTATAAGTATTTATAGTAAACGTTAACACCCGGTTTATACACGACGAATATATCTAAATATTCCCACAATGGTCCCGACATATTTTTATATCCATTTTAACATCATAAAAGTTATAACATTCAGTTACCCAGTATTTTGGAAATTTATTTTATTTATAACGTACGCTTATGAATATAACGACGGTTTTCGTGAAAACTAAACAATAATCACCCGATCACTCAGTAAATGTACCCAACATATTTTTAATATGTTTTTATCATTACTATGACTTTATTTTGTCCCGGTTAACTTCGTGAACGTTTATTTCTATTAAACCCGGTACCCGATTTTAACGAATAACACGTAATAACACTTAAACTTATACTAATTTCCTAAATAAATAGCAAGTACCCCTACCCCCCCCCCCCCCTTCACCCTTTGAAAACCGGCCCAAGACCACCCCTTTAACCCTATGCATTAATGTATTCATTTTAAACTAATAAACCTCTAAATACTACACTTAACCAAAAATCAAGAATCATTATCTACACTTTTTAGTAAGAAAGAATTTCATCTCATCTCTTCCCCTCTCTTGCAAACCCACGACCCAACATTAATCCCATGATCAAGTGATCTTTTTCCAAAAGTTAAAACACCAAACTTGTTCCTTATACTTGCCTAATCAAGAATCAAACAAGAAATACACAAGTAATCCAAGGTTTCTAGTCATCTAATCATCTCATTTTATCAAGTAAGTTATCAACTTTATTTTTACATGAATCATCTTATATTTACTTGTATTGCATGAGTTCCATGCTAAAAATCATGTACAACTAGCTATACCACCATTTATTTTGTCAAAAATGGAACATACAAACCCTAACTTTTTATTTATGAATTCCCTTGCTATAATAACTTGGTTAGGAGCCCATGGCACCCTAAGAAGGTGTATGGTAGGATTAGATTAGCTATGTGGTGATTACAAGAGGTTTGGTGATGTTAGAAATTAGTTATAAACCTTGAAAACTTGATTTGGAGCATGTTTTAGACATGCTGTCCCATTTTGTGAAGACCTGGAAAATCAGTAAACACCAAGGAAACTTTGGCAAAATTTTTAGAAAATACTTTCAAAAATGAATCTGTAGGCGAAAGAACGGATTAAAAAGAGTTTACAACGAAGAAGTTATGATTTTTGCAAGATTGTTGACGAAAAGTATTTTTTCTGAAAAATGGTTGCTGTTGGACGTTTTTCATTGGACAAAAAGAGACTTTAGACGTAACCCGGAGGAGCCGAGCTTTCCAAAATATATTACTACATACTAAGACGTAACCGTGGACATAAAGAACAAGTAAAACGGACAAGTAACGACAAAGATATTCACGCTTGAATATCGGCTAAAACCATTTTTATTTGACAGCTTTTAATAAAAATGGACACTAAAACTACGAAGTACTTTTATAAGCTAGAAATAATATCAAGTACCAAATTTTATAACTAATGAAGTATTAGTTATTACAAGTATATTTTCATCATTTCAAGGCGATATTTCAAGGATTACAACCCGAGGATTTCAACACTAACATGGAAACATACGATATATATATAAGTATATATATATTGCAACTAGCTTATTATATTTTCTAATAGCAATATTTTTCCAAATTCTTGGATTATATATTTTGATAACACAAGTGTTTTTACAAAGAGTAGAGTGGTATAGGAACATGAGCATGGACATTCATAACATCATTTGGTGATCTAAATGAGATCATTCATCATTCATATTAGGTTGCGGCTAGTGTGCGCGCCTTGTTTTTCAGCTCATTACATGTTCATGGTACCATCATATTGGGTTGCGGCAGCTAATTGTTCATTGGTGTTCATTTCATTTCATCACAGTTTCATCAGTTAAGGTGAGTTTTCATAGCCCCGTTTTCAATTCAACATTTTTGATTGTTTTCAAATCCCACGGGGGGGAATACATTGCATCAATCATTTTAGTACGAGCCCAAGTATTCAAACATGTACATAGCTTAAGTTACCTTGCCATGTGATAAGTCCCCTGTATCATCATGAACCGTTAATTTACCGTTAAGCGAGAGTGAGTGGATAGATCTATCGAGGGTGACGCCTCCATCCGTGGTAGTGATTACCAACAGTAAGCGGATGCATGTCATGTCTTTTACATTTGAGTGTTTCGGCAGAACATTCGGGAGGGGCATAGAGTTTCATCAGTCATAGCTTCGGTGTCATGAGCTTAAGGCTATTGTACAATTTTCACGAGATTTTTATCTTGCACTTTTACTTGTGGTGGCCGTACATCATTACATTTTACAAACCTATGGAATTCACCAACATTCGTGTTGACGTTTTAGCAATGTATTTCAGGTTATTAAGGTAGCTCATGTGACATGCATTTGGACCTTCATGGAGTCGCGGAGTCGACGCGTCTCATCATTATTTCATGCACTTATGTAAACATTTGATCTAGTATGACTTGTTTTCATAAACATGCAACACATTTTGGGGACCTCATTTTGTAAACTCTGAATTATTTCAATGATCAAATGCAGTATTTTCTAAACGACACTTTAGGTCGTTCAATGTAACTATAACTGTGGTGCTATGACAGACACCCCCAGGTATTCCATTCCGCTGCAAGTCAGGTAAATTGGGGGTGTGACATTACTCTACTCTACTTGTTTTTTCTCCTCTGCGTTTTCTTGATATAAATAGAACCTGGAGGTATCCCTTGACTTTCCCACACCTCTGTGAGCCCTAGGATTGCTTCATTCAATCCTGGCCGTTCAAACACCATTTGGCGGGAAAAATATTTTTCGCAGGTTTGAGTGGGGTAGGTTAGGTCATTAAAGAGGAGGGGGTTGGTTTGAATTGGTGAGAAGTATTAATTGAAGTTTGGTGAGGTTTGGTGAAGGTATCATGGAGGAGGGGGGACATGGAGTTGATAATCAGGGGATGAAGGTGGGGGGTGAACAGTGGATGGTTAGGGGTTTGACTGAGGTCAAAGTTGGGGGTAATATTAAAAGGGTTGAGGAGTTGGGCCTAGGTTGGGTGGGCTTGGGGTTTTGGATCAGGTTGTATTGGATTTGGATTTGTTATTTGGGTAAAATAAACAACAAGGGTCCAATTTGGTTAAGTAGTAATACACAAGGACCAATGTTGCAAATGCTGAAAATCCCAAGGACTGAAAATGTAATTCCCCAATATTATTATGAGGTTAATTCCTGCCAAGTACCAATAATCAAAGGACCATAATTTGTAATTTCCAAAAATTGAAATCCCAGGGACCTTTTATGCCAAATTTGAAAGTACAGGGACCAAAACTGTAATTTCTCCAAACATTTTACCCAAGGACCATATCTGCCAACTTGTGATTTCCCAAGGACTCAAAATGATTTTTCTTTCAAAAATATCCCACCAGGGACCAATTCTACCAAAAGTGAAACTCTAGGGACTAAACTTGTATATTTCCAAAACTTTTGAGATTTTTCACCAAAGGACTAAATATGACAACTTATGATTTTAAAAGGACTTTGGTGATAATTTTCCATATTTTGAATGACCAGAGACTAGTTTTGACATTTTATGAAAGTTGAGGGACTGAAACTGCCAATTTTGCAAATTTTGTACGTTTTTCATTTGTTTTTGCTCATTTTGCATCTAAAACATATAAAACAAAATTTTGAAATATTATCAGTATTTTGATGCATTTCTGAGTGTTTTTGTATGTTTTGCAGTTCAGATTTGACTAAAAATGATGAGTGTTTGAGCACTCAACAATCCCCCTCACTAAACTATTGCTAGTCCCTAGCAATAAACTGTTTTGAAAACTCAATAGATTTTAAACTCTTTACCAAAAGCCATTACTTCTGTAGTAGCCAGATGTATCGATTCAAGTAAGAACTATGGTCCACCTGATAACCATGTGATTTTGAGCAAACCACCAGCTGTCAACGGATTTGATTCGTCTTTACCAAAAGCCGTTTGCTTCTGGACTAGCCAACTCTTGATGGACAAGTCAACATCTTGGTGAGTTGATTACCAATTATGGTTTTTCCACTGCCTTTACCACAAGCCATAATCTTGCGGGCTAGCCAACTCATTCGCTTTTTAGGATATGGCGAGTTGAGGTACCATACAATTTTGGGCAAATTGCAAGCCATAAACGGATTTGATATATCTTTACCAAGAGCCGTTTGCTCCTGGATTAGCCAATCCTTTTTGTCGGTTAGACAAGGCGGACTGATAACCACAAAAAATTTTGAACTCAAGTGAATTTTTTTTTTTTTAAATTTTTTTGCCAAAAACGGGGGTATTAGATAGTAAAATGTGATAAAATTCGCTAGAATAGCGAAATACCCCCCACACTTAGAATGAATATTGTCCTCAATATCAAAGTCCCGACTATTATGCCGACTCTTTGAACGTAAAAGGGCAACATTACAATCTAAATGTGAAACTCCAGGGACCAATTCTACCAAAAGTGAAACTCCAGGGACTAAACTTGTAAATTTCCAAAACTTTTGAGATTTTTCACCAAAGGACTAAATATGACAACTTATGATTTTAAAAGGACTTTGGTGATAATTTTCCATATTTTGAATGACCAGGGACTAGTTTTGACATTTTATGAAAGTTGGGGGACTGAAACTGCCAATTTTGCAAACTTTGTATGTTTTTCATCTGTTTTTACTCATTTTGCATCTAAAACATATAAAACACAATTTTGAAATATTTTCAGTATTTTGATGCATTTCTGAGTGTTTTTGTATGTTTTACAGTTCAGATTTGACTAAAAATGATGAGTGTTTGAGCACTCATCAGCCAGCTTGAAATTATTACCCGTCCTGGTCACATTCAAAGAGAATTTCTCAAAACAGTACATTCTACTAAGACAAGTCCTGTTCGAGACATGTTTATGTCGCTAGTTAAAGATATGCATTGTCGGCTTTTAGGTGACAACTAGCTCTAGTAACTAACTTGAAGTTATTACCCGTCGAGGACAAGTCCTTTCGATTACTGATGAGGCGAAAAATGAACCATTTTTAGGGGGTCATTTAAGCCGGAATTGGAATTTATTTGATCAAATATTGCCCTAAATCATTCCTTTTGTGATTTTAGATACTTTGGGAGTGAATTCTGGAAAAGGAAGCATTTTGGACGTTTTTGGAGCATAAAAGTGAAGAAAACGGCAAAGTCTTAATTTTCCTTGCTGGGAACAGTAGATGACGGCATCAAGAAGGAAAAGATGACGGCGTCAGGAGCAAAATGGATGACGGCCCAAAGAAAACGTGACGGCGTCAGAAGTAGGGCGTCAAGAGTAATTTTGGTTACGGCTTGGAAAAAGATTACAAATGACGGCGTCAGCTATAGATCTAGGCAGTCCGAGAACTTTATTGGCGGCGAGATGATGGCGTCAGAATTTTACTCTTGACGCCGTCACCTCACAAAATCTATATATACTTTTCTATTTTTCATTCATTAAGAGAGAAACTTGTGTGGAGAATTCTAGGGCCGAACCTAATAAACCCTAGGTCGTTTGTAACATTATTTTCATGGGTTTTCACCCCTTGAAACCCTTCATGTGCAATTGAGATAAGTTTCCTTTCAATTCATTCAGTATGTCTATGTGTTGTTTGAATATATCTTATGCTTGTCTTGATTTTAACATGCTAGGCTAGATCTTTTGTGTGTTTGCTTAGATGTAATGAAACCTAGATGTTGATTATAGATTGATTGCTTGTTTATAGTTGTAATGGATGAATGATTTCAATGTTAGGCTTAAGAAAACTGGCAGATCTCCATTGTGTAACTTGCTTGAACGTCTTAAGAAACATGAACCGATGTGTACTAGGTTTTTATGGTTGTATTTAATGCATTAGCGAATTCTAGTGATCCCATGTTAGGAGCTTCTTAGCCGGCTCGACATAGGAGTGAAGTAGGAGCTTATAGAATTGGGGAAGTAAGTACGCCATCCCATGAATGATATTAAGGAATATAACCCATCATCCACGCAACTGTAACAAGTAATTAACCTGTAAAAGATATCTAGGGAGTAGTGAAATCTAAGTAAACACAATTCTCCCACATATTGCTCACACTACTAGTTTAATTTAGTTTATTTACATTTTTGTTATTTTACTTTGATTGCATCTTAGTTATTGGGTTAGTTGACTAGCAACTAATTCCGCCTATTCTTCCAAAACTCGAGATTTTAATTGCTTTTATAAAAATATAAAAATACAAAAAGAATCATCCCTCACCTCTAGACCTAGTTTTTAGGCTTTCTAATCCTAGCGACACTATTCCTGAGTTGAACGATCAATCCCCCGGTACTTGTCACTATACTATACTACAACGATCAGGTACACTGCCTGGTGGGGGTTGTAAGCTTCTCGAGATCCCTCGAGAGGTAAAGCCTGGTGCAATTCCTACGCATCAAGTTTTTGGCGCCGCTGCCCGGGGAATAGTTATTGTCTAGGTTAGGATTTCTTTTTATTAGGTCTACTGGTAGATTCCTTTCTAGCATGATTTTATTTTTATTTTTAGGTTTTCTTTAGTCTATCTTTTCTTTGTATCTTTGTTTGTAAAAACCTTTCCATTGACTATTCCGTTAGCCATTATGGAGAACGCGAGTCCACCATACTACCAACCACGAAATTCACCCACTCCAAATGACATCTTGATGTTTAAACAACATGAGGATGAACCTATCTATGATGCATGGGCTCGTTTTAAATATTTACTCCGAAAAGTCCCTCATCATAATTTCGATCTGTGGTCCCAAATTAAAATATTTTACCATCGTGTCGACCACTATACCAAAATGGACATTGACCATGCCGCAGATGGGGACCTTTGGGGATTAAGTGTTGATGAAGCATGGGAAACCATAGAGAATTGTGCCATACTTGCCAAAAAAATGGACAACCCAACAAACGTTGTTACGGATCAATTGATAGCAAGTTTAAGGGAACAAGCAAGAAGATTGTTTGGGGATAAACCTATAGATGAGGTAACTGGGTGCACCGGGTGGTTTGATTTCACCACAATACAAGCTGAGCACATTGGTAATCTTGATAAGATGGAGGATAGAGTTGAAAATTTAAGCCCACCAAGTACCCCACAAGTCCTACCATCATTTGAAGCATACACACCGCCCGTGACTTATTCGGATGAAGTAGACGAGACTTTAGGAATCCCAATTGAGGTAGAACCTTTGAACCAAACACAACTAGAGGATATAGGTTTGAATACTTATAATAATAACCTTACTCTTAGTTCTAGGGAAGTTCCTAGTTTTGAAGAACCGGAGCCTCAACCAAAACCGTTACCTAATCTTCCATCTTTGGATGAAAATTTAGGAATTGAAATAGGTCCCGATCCACCCATCAAACCATATAGTCCGGGTAGTCTTAGGATAAAGGTAGTGGACTCTAAGCCTTAAAGAGAGGAAGCCAATATAGGAGTGGAAAATGACCTTACATGCTTACATCACCCATTTATGATTGATCACAAGAAACATTATGGGTTTAAACCGGGTTTCTTAGGTCAAGATGGATCCCCAACTAGGAGTCTTTCGAAGTTGATAGAAAATGATCCCTTTCTAGGAGAAAATATTAATCCACCCATTAACCCGATTGAATTAGGTATAGTTATGATGATAGGAGCACAACCCTTTGAGCATATAATTCTTCCACCACACTTCCCTCGAACAAAAACAAGCGCTTATTAGGAGGCAACCCAAGCTTTATTTATTTATTTGTTTGTTTGTTTGTTTATTTGATTGTTATTTGTTTCCGTATGCATGCTTTATTTTTATTGTTGGTAGATCATGTTTCAAACTAAAATGGTGAAAGTACTTTATTTTGTTGTTTGGCTTTGTCTTAACTTCATCCAAAGGTATTTCGCAAAAGATAAGTGTAAGGGGAAACCCCAAATATGTTTTTAAGAAAGAAAACCGATCATGATTCTCCACAATATTAAATGGACATGTATATTCGTATTTGTTAGAGTCAAATGCTTGTATCGAGTCAAAATGATGTTTTGCAGGATTTTCCAGGAAGTAGGACAAAGTTTTTCCAAAAATTTTCCGGAAACTTAACATAAGAATTTCGATCACTTCTGACGGCGTCACGTGTAAAATTCTGGAAATTTTACCAATTTTGTTTTTCTAACGGAGTCTTAAAGTTTTTGTTGAATCTTTAGTTTTATAATCTCCAGGAAATCTGCAAACATCATTCCACAAGCATTATATCTTACTTTGCTTTCTAGGATTTATTAGCATATATAGATTGCCGCCGATTTTACACGAGTTTGCCTTGTTTGTTTTATCAGGTTTAACAGGTTAAGTATGACAAGAAGATGATTTATATTCTGGAAGGGAAGCTTTGATTGTTCATTTTTTTGGAGGAAGATCTAACCTTATTACCTTATTATCCATATCGAACGAATCAGGGGAGTATTTGCTTTCATTCTTTTACCTATTTCACTTTTACATTCTTTAATTGAACATTGGGGACAATGTTCATCCTAAGTGTAAGGGGAGGGTAAAATAATGATACCTTATAGGATAAACTTTCACTTGAGTTTGTTTGTTTGATGGTAGGTGTGTAATAAAACTATGAGAAATACTTGTTAGTGTAATTTTAGCACCAAATTTAAAATTTTTTACAACATTTAGGAGTGAAACTTTAGCCATAGCAAGCGTCTCATGGATAGGAGTAGTATGACTAGCACAAAACCGTACTATTCAGAAAAATTTTTCACCCAAATATGTGAGGTTCGCCTTTAGATTTGATAGGAAAAGCATTCATTAGTAGTGCTTATGAGTGTACCGGTAGCATTTAGATTCTAGAACTTGCGTTAGTGATGCATCCCGAGACCGCTAGTGAGACTACATTCGTGTGGTAGGATTTACTACATGATAAGAGGCATTAGGATCACCCTTGTGTTAAACCCGTATCATAATTACTTGACCATTTAAGTCATATTACTTGGCTAGTTAAGTCAATTAATTTTTCCCTCACCATTAGCGTTGTACTCATTTTAGTACACGAAACCCTTAGTACACCCCTCCGAGCCTATTTTTTCATTTCTAACTTTAAGCATCTTACTTAAAGGAAGAATTTGTTACAACCCACTTAAATGTACACCCAAATCGCCTTGGCCTTCCGTGTATGCACTCATCTTTAGTGTATTATTGTTATATGTTTAAACCCTTAGTTAATTATCTAATTGATTACATGGTTGCTAAGTCGAGTCATATCCTTGTACATTTTGTTTTGGGACGATTGGGACTCATGGGTAAAGTACTAATGTTATGGAGTAATGGGGAAGAACATCATTTATTACCCCCATGTGTGCGTTAATCTAAAAAGTACTACAAGTGTTTTGATTTTCTTAATTCGAGTCATTAGATTAGTTTATTGTAAAGTTGTGAAAATTCAAGTGTAAGGGGAATGTTCATTCCCTATGATGTATTATTTTGGATGGTAGGGTAAAAGTGTATGCATAAAAAAAAAAAAAAAAAAAAAAAAAAAAAAAAAAAAAAAAAAACATACGGACTACCATCCCGTTTCATTCTATGTTTATTTTATGTTTTTGTTATTTTCATTTATTAGCTTAAGTCGAGTCTAGTCTTGGCTTAGCAACGCCATATTGTACATGTAATTGACCAAGATTATTAACTCGCCACCAGTAAAGATTGCCTATATCCAACAAAACCGTGTATTCCATATCCCTACACCTAACGTTACAACCTTTTAAAAAGACCTCTTTTATAGTTTATCCTAGGTTCTTACGCCATTTGGTGGATGTTTGATCATTTCCCAAGCCTATAGTAATCTATTTTGTTATGACAGGTAGTGAGAGATGTTTTCCATTTCCATATTGTGATATATACTTTATTACACCCGAGAGATGTGAGTATCTAAACACTATTTGTGAGGTGCTAGTGTATGACCTCCGTGCTTGTCTTTGGTCTTTAGTGGAACGATTATTTGTTGTAATTACTTTTATATTAATGTTAAATGACCCCTAACTTGTATTTTGATTAGAATAAAAGCGCATTTGCTTGAGGACAAGCAAATCTCAAGTGTAAGGGTATATGATGAGGTGAATAATGAACCGTTTTTAGGGGGTCATTTAAGCCGGAATTGGAATTTATTTGATCAAATATTGCCCTAAATCGTTCCTTTTGTGATTTTAGGTACTTTGGGAGTGAATTCTGGAAAAGTAAGCATTTTGGACGTTTTTGGAGCATAAAAGTGAAGAAAACGGCAAAGTCTTAATTTTCCTTGCTGGTAACAGTAGATGACGGCGTCAAGAAGGAAAAGATGACGGCGTCAGGAGCAAAATGGATGACGGCCCAGAGAAAACGTGACGGCGTCAGAAGTAGGGCGTCAAGAGTAATTTTGGTTACGGCTTGGAAAAAGATTACAAATGACGACGTCAGCTATAGATCTAGGCAGTCCGAGAACTTTATTGGCGGCGAGATGACGGCGTCAGAATTTTACTCTTGACGTCGTCACCTCACAAAATCTATATATACTTTTCTATTTTTCATTCATTAAGAGAGAAACTTGTGTGGAGAATTCTAGGGCCGAACCTAATAAACCCTAGGTCGTTTGTAACATTATTTTCATGGGTTTTCACCCCTTGAAACCCTTCATGTGCAATTGAGATAAGTTTCCTTTCAATTCATTCAGTATGTCTATGTGTTGTTTGAATATATCTTATGCTTGTCTTGATTTTAACATGCTAGGCTAGATCTTTTGTGTGTTTGCTTAGATGTAATGAAACCTAGATGTTGATTATAGATTGATTGCTTGTTTATAGTTGTAATGGATGAATGATTTCAATGTTAGGCTTAAGAAAACTGGCAGATCTCCATTGTGTAACTTGCTTGAACGTCTTAAGAAACATGAACCGATGTGTAATAGGTTTTTATGGTTGTATTTAATGCATTAGCGAATTCTAGTGATCCCATGTTAGGAGTTTCTTAGCCGGCTCGACATAGGAGTGAAGTAGGAGCTTATAGAATTGGGGAAGTAAGTACGCCACCCCATGAATGGTATTAAGGAATATAACCCGTCATCCACGCAACTGTAACAAGTAATTAACCTGTAAAAGATATCTAGGGAGTAGTGAAATCTAAGTAAACACAATTCTCCCACATATTGCTCACATCACTAGTTTAATTTAGTTTATTTACATTTTTGTTATTTTACTTTGATTGCATCTTAGTTATTGGGTTAGTTGACTAGCAACTAATTCCGCCTATTCTTCCAAAACCCGAGATTTTAATTGCTTTTATAAAAATATAAAAATACAAAAAGAATCATCCCTCACCTCTAGACCTAGTTTTTAGGCTTTCTAATCCTAGCGACACTATTCCTGAGTTGAACGATCAATCCCCCGGTACTTGTCACTATACTATACTACAACGATCAGGTACACTGCCTGGTGGGGGGTTGTAAGCTTCTCGAGATCCCTCGAGAGGTAAAGCCTGGTGCAATTCCCACGCATCAATTACTAACTTTTATGTTTCGTCAATTCCTTGGTCAATTCTGAGTCGGGCTCGCACGAGTTTCAACTTTAAAGCATCCATATTTTAATCACATTCACTTTTCTCCCCCTCAAAAATAGCATATTTGATGTGGTTTTTGATAAAACTTTTGATTTATATATGCATTTTGAGGTTTAAGGGGAGTTTATACCAAGAACTTTCATTTTAGAAAAAAGAATTTTACAAGTGCTCCCCCTCACAAGTGATGAGACTTATTGAGGTGAAATACCTGTCCTTTTGAGCAGAATTATGAAAAACTTAGAAAATTTGATTAATTATACTCAAAAGTAAGAAGCTTTCGCTCCTTATATCAGGATTGAGGCACTGAAGTGTGCCTCAGGGTACTTTCTTTACAAGAACGGGTTGTACACTGATATATGTGCACAAGCCAATGTTTTAATACAAAATTTGTTTTCTTTTAACAAAAATACTCCCCCTCAAATAATGAAGTATTCAAGAGATAGTCTTCTTGAGCAAAATTTTGAATCGTATTTATGAAATACTTTTTGAAAATTCGTGAGATGATTCTGCTCAAGGTTTTAGAAAACACAATCAAGTATTATACAACAAAGAATGCTTGAATATCAGATTAGACAACAACTCCGGGAATCCATTTAAGCACGGCGCCAACGGGTTTACCAAAATTTGAAATCCATTTGAAGGTTGTGTCAATCCAATTAAAAGATGTTGACTTCCAACGAGGACTGAAAAAAATTTGTTACAATTTGAAATACCACTCGTTGAATCAATGGAAATTTAAAACTCTTTTATTGTTGAAAGTTGTTTGAAAAACTTTTTTACATTTAGCCCTTTGACCTCAAAATATGTTCCATGAGAAACATTTTGTCAAATGTTGAAATTTTGACTTTCAATGGGATGACATGTACTTGCACACAGAGAAAATGCATCAGGCACAAACAAGTATGTAGATGAATCAAAAAACTCATTTTAAATCTTCCTAAGTGCTCAGAATTCTCAGATTAACATACAAGATCACAGATTAATTCATTCTTTCACTCGAGATTTTCCAATTATGATTATGGATTGGGGTTATGATTTGAGTCTTTGCACACATGTTCACATCATAATGCCTCAATATTAAACCAACAAACGTCCTAGTAATAGCAGTCAAGACATCGACATCTTAAACCCTAAATCACATGATTCTAAACCTATGTTGTTTCTAATCGAGCTAACACACCAATCGAGCATTCTTTAGTCTTCTCTAAAGCTATATGAAATAATTAACTAGACTAAACACATAAAAAAGAAATGCCCCGATCAATAATTACATAAACCCTAGTTTCTGATTATGCCTTTTTGACCGTTAAAAACATTTGAAACATTTAGGGAACGATTAGACAACAACTATAAAGAAATTAGAAACTCACAATTGGAAACAATCGAGGATAAAAAAATCATTAGTCTGAATCGTTGAGGTAATCGATTATGTGTGATACTTTTGAGAATATTTATGGAAACATTTATTAGAGCCCGTTTTATTTTTCATGCAAGGTCCTAAGTTTAAGACTTTGTGAACTTTACTCATTAAAAGTTAATTACATTTCCATTTGAAGTCTAAACATGGTTAACTTGGAATCATTGCAGAAAAAATTTCTTTTCTCCCCCTCGAATTAGCATATATTTTGTGAAACCTTTTGCACATTTTAATTCGAGAGATCATAGAACTTTTTGAAAATGAGTTTTTAATCCGAATGATAAAGAAACATTTTATCCTTGAAGAATTATGATGAGGTGTGCAAACTTCATTATATTGTGAAAATTTTTCTCCCCTTCAAAACATGTTTCATTTTGACAGAGTAAAGCAAAATTTGTTTTAATGGAGGAACATAATTTTGAAGAAACAAAGTTTGTACACAGAGAAAGAAGATTATTTTTTTAGTTTTTGAAAGTTTTATACTTTTGTATTATTTTTTTATATATAATATATTTACAAAAAGAGGTTGATGTTTGTCTCTCTTAGTTTTTAAGAAAATTTTGCAAATCATCTGGAGTCAAACACCATATACCAATTTAGTGAACTAAATCAACAAACCTTGATGGAGGTAATGCCTTTGTAAACAAGTTCGCCAATTGGTATTCAGTACCCACAAAATATAATTCAATTGTACCCTTCTCAACATGCTCCTTGATGAAATGGTAGCAGAGAGCAATTTGTTTGGCCTTGGAATGATGAATGGTGTTGCATGATATTGCAATCGCACTCTTTGAGTCGCAGTACATCGGGATCTTGTCAAATACATAGACGTAGTCTGTGAGCTAAGTTTTCATCCAAATGACTTGAGCACATCAAGCAGACATGGCTACATACTAAGCTTTTGTTGATGACAGTGATTTACAATCCTACTTCATTGACTGTATCCTTATGCTAACAAACTAGATTTGTTGCGAATCACTTTGCCTTCTACGTCCATCTTGTTTTTCCAAATCCATTTAAGTCCAATGATGTGTCGAAGGGTGTTGTTGGTAGAACGTATTGCATATTAGACGGATCCCAATTGCGAGAAGACGACTCTACTATATCAGGAACGGTTGGAGTCGGTGCAAATGGATTGAAGAAAGCATTTCCGTCATAATCTGCAGATTGTGGTACTGATTGTTGTTCTGGATCTTCAGCTGATTGTCTGGAGTTGGAAGCGGTTTGTTCTGCTGTTGTTGGAGATTCACTTGGAGGACTGTCTGTAACAACGGTGGTTGTAGTATGTCCATGTGTGTCAGGTTATGGAATGTGATCAGGTTGAGTAGAGGAAATAGGTAAGACATCTGGAGAACGGCATGCAAATGAATCATCAAACACTGGAGCAAATAGTTTCCTATTCTTTATGGTTGAGTAATAGTTGTGCAGTTGAAGTATCCATTGCAGAAGTGCTCAGAAGCCATTGCTGAATTGCTTTTATATGGTTGGTTGCGGGTCCTAAGCTGTTGTGCTCAGAAGCCATAATCATTAAGCTCGGGTCCAAAATTGAGTTGTTCCGAAGCCATCGCTGTTGAATCTGTAAAGAAAGAAACAAGAGACAAAACAGAGAACATGGATCCCCAAGTGTAACTGGGTTCCAGATGTTAGAAGCATAAAGATGTAGTGTCAATTATCTTCTTGACACTCGAACACACAATTCCAATGGTTTTCATTCTTGTCTCAGGGGTAGATGTTGTGGAGTTCACATTAGTTTTGGTGCAAATGTCTAAAATCTTTCTTTTAGGAATCCACGTAAGACCAATCGATTTGAAAATTCTACCCGTGGGTACCCACCTGTGGAGTTTGTTAGACTCCATGGATCGTTTTGAGCACTAGGGTTTAACAATAACAATGATAATAATATGCAGCGGAATAAGAACAATTCAAAGTTATTGACACAAGGTTTTTCCCCAGTCACCTCCAATTATTATTTGATCATAATAATAACGTGTTACCTAACTGTAACATGGATCTAAGACACCTCAGACCTTTAAGGATACGAACAACTCTAACCAACTCTAGTCTAGGCGTTTATATTTTATGCCCTAGACACACACACCTTTAACTAGACGTCTACATATTGAAAGACTTAATCATGTAAAACCTGTACCATATGTCTCTTTATATAATAAAGACATTAGGGTTTACAAAATATAATAAGGAATGTCTTGTAGAAAACTCCATCTTTTGCAGAATTCCTTCTTGTCATATTAAGTCCCTCTTGTTTTATTCTTGGTCGTTTTGTCTCATCAAATTAATAAACCCAACAATCTTCCCCTATTTGATGATGACAAAACAAACACGGTCTTGTACGAACTTCCCTAGACGAAGTAGAAAAGTTGAGATGTATGCATCTCCCTGAATGAAAGAAATTTTGTCTTCCCCTTAATCCATGCCATACCACTCCAAAATCTCTTCCCCTTTTTGTTATCAGAAAATAGGGAATGTAAGCAATATAAACTTCCCCTTTAGTGGTGCATGTAAATAAAATGATTAAAACACATCATAAGATACTTCCCCTGAAACTAATGTGTTAATCATATTCATGAATCTTCAATTCTGTAGGCTCTATGTAATGATCACTTATGAAGAAACCAAATATAACGAACTTGATGAAGAAGTAGAATAACCCAAACTTGTGTCTTATGTCTTGTACTATCCACGTGACTTTGAACTTATACCCAAAACCAAATATATAAGTAGACCGCAATCTCTTGACAAAATCCTCATCTTCAATGAGACACTGAGCACAATAACGTAACTCCTTCAAGTGATAGTTAACTAGGTCTTCTCCCCTTAACCTATGAAAACTAGATTTTACAAGTCTTTGTCACCACCGTATAAAACAAACAAGTTATCTTCAAAGTGTAACACCCCACTTTGAGATATGATAAGAACACAAACTTGTGAAACTCAACTACAACATCAAATAAATGATAATCAATCTTCTTTGTAACCAATTAATCCAATAAACCAAATACGAGCCTTTTTGAAACCTTTAAGAATAAAATCCAAAATCTTCCTGTGTGTGAATCAACCTATGTGTGTAAAACCATCTTCAAACCAATCTTTAAATGCAGCAACAGAATAAATCTTTCGAGCAGTATAATCAAATAACTAGCAGTAGAGTCTCGAAAGTAGCAGTAGTATGCAGCAGCAGAATCACAAAGCTAGCAGCAGTATCAAGCATGTAGCACCAGAATTATTTAATGCTAGCAGCAGATTGAATTTGAGCAGCGGAATGAAGATAATACTAGCAGTAGCATAGCAACATAGCGATCAAAGTTCATGACCATATTAGGGTTTAGTGAATAAAGACAACACTTCAAAGTGTCGCGAAAACCCTAAAATCACCAAAAATCGCTCATACACCTCCACAACTGCTTTCTTTCATGAATTCTCGACACCAAACATCATATAACCAACTTCTAGAATGAATTTATTCAATAGAAACCGAAATCAAAGAAGTTGATATAAAGAAAATTCTAAAATTCGAATTTCAAAACCTTTGTCTGCAGCAGTTTTTGACACACCAGAACTTTCACATAAAAGCTCAGATTGAAGATCCCTCCTGTGGAAATCTTCCTTGATATATAGAGAAGCTCCAGTAAAAATTTCAGCCTGATCCAACGGTTAACGAAGGAGATATCGCCGTCTGAAAACTGACCTGCAGAAAGTTATGAAAATTGAAACCAAATTCGTTTTTTAGCATCATTCTTCGACTAAAAACCTTGTGAATCCCTAGGTAAAGAGCTCCCTAAGCTCTGATACCACTTGTGGAGTTTGTTAGACTTCATGTTTCGTTTTGAGCACTAGGGTTTAACAATAACAATGATAATAATATGCAGCGGAATAAGAACAAATCAAAGTTATTGACACAAGGTTTTTCCCCAATCACCTCCAATTATTATTTGATCATAATAATAACGTGTTACCTAACTGTAACATGTATCTAAGACACCTCAGACCTTTAAGGATACGAACAACTCTAACCAACTCTAGTCTAGGCGTTTATATTTTATGCCCTAGACACACACACCTTTAACTAGACGTCTACATATTGAAAGACTTAATCATGTAAAACCTGTACCCTATGTATCTTTATATAATAGAGACATTAGGGTTTACAAAATACAATAAGGAATGTCTTGTAGAAAACTCCATCTTTTGCAGAATTCCTTCTTGTCATATTAAGTCCCTCTTGTTTCATTCTTGGTCGTTTTGTCTCATCAAATTAATAAACCCAACACCACCTAATGTTAGATCTTGGAGATGTTTTCGTTTTAGATGTAGTGGAATGAAATGTGGGTGCATCACTTCTTTGAGAAAACCTATGTCCTATATTAATCCATTTCTTAGGTTTTTGAATCTTGTCTTTTGGTTCAACGGGTTTGTTTGTCTTAGTCGATTGTGCCTTTGCAAGTGAATTTCCTTTTTGAAGAAATTTTAAAGCACAGACAACATGATTATTTACGCAACTACTCTTAGATGCTTGCCAATTCCTATTAGTTTGTTGAGTACTCTTAGGTTTTGGTTTGCTACTACAAGCAGTGTTTTGTAATACAGTGGAAGGCATCACATGAGGTTTTGAACCTAGAATTCCATCCTTTTGAAGTAGCACCTTTTTCCTAGCCTTTTCTAGATCATAGTTCTTGTACATGTCATATGTGCCATAAGACTCTTTACTTTTAATGCTCGTTTTAGACACTGTTTTCGAACTAATCCTAGATGAGCCAGGTATAATCACGTGTTGAGATTTAGCAGACACAGATGCATTTTTCTTAGGAAAAGAATGTGGAGTGACTGGTTTTGTCAAATTCTTTTTCTCAACAACTTTGGAGGCAAACCAAGATTTTGAAGATTTAGGTCGTTCAGATTTAAATGCAGTTGGTTGTCTAACCACTGATTGTTTTCTGATTGTTTGTAAAGGCGGTTTCCCCAAGATTGATGGTTTTGCAAACTTAGTATCCACACTCTGGCCAGTCAATCTTCTTAATTTGTTTTGCAATGCAGCATATGCAAACACCTTTGCTTGAATTTGACCTTTTAAAAGCTCATTTTCTTTAACTAATGTATCCACATGTTTACTTTGTTCATTCAAAAATTGACCATTGTTTCCCGAAGTTAGAGATTCGTTTCGCAATTTAAGTTCAAGTGAGATGCAACGTGCCTCTAGTTTTGAAAAATCTTTATGAAACTGAGCAATGGTCTTTTTGAGAAGAATGTTTTCAGACTCAAGAGTCTGGTATGATGTTTCAGTTATTAGATTATCAGGTAAGGACTCAGACTCAGAACGTTTGTCTAGAGATTGAACAACATTCTGGTCAACCTCTCCTACATTACTGAAGTTAGGTTGCTCAGATTGTCGTTTCTCATTTGCAGGCATAATATGATCAACAGTAGATTGTACCTCAATCATTTGCTCTTTGTCAATGTTAGGTTCTGTCTCATAGATGGGTATGACATCTTCCTCATCCATCTGTTCTTTGTCAAAGTTGGGCTCTGAGTCATAGGAGGGTCTGATCTCTTCATAGTCTGCATCTGTATCATTCCCCAATCTGCTGTTGTCATCTTGTTTATCCAATACTTTAACCTGATTACCGACATCTGCAGTTTTCTCACCATTCCCAACAATCCTTTCAACATTCTTTCCGTGTCTATCAACTCTTTCACCTTGCACTACTGCTTAATTTCGGGAATTGGATAAAATATGACTCATTGATTTCATAATTTGTAAGAACGCCCTTCTCATTAACATTATTTCTTTGTTCAATTTCACAAACAGATCTTCAGAATCATCAGAATCACACTCTGGGCTTGTAACATTCATGTGAAATTCCTGCATGTTTGCCATTAACATCACATCTGCTGTATCGGCCTCCAAATCTTCATATTCATCATCAGATGGAATATCTACCATAAAACTTTGCAAAACGGCATTGAGATTACCCCCTTCATCTTCCATGTGACTAAGTGTGGCATCGTTTTCAGCATCAGTGTCAATGAGTGGAGTTGAATCATAATCTTGAGCTTCCACATTTGCAATATTTTCCGTATATGCCATAAATTCCATGCTTGGTTCGATAAGATCTTCTTCATCATTAGTATCTTCCATTGTATTTAAGCATTCAGAAGTTGAAGTCATTACGCCTTTGCCTTTCTCAGTAGATACTTGTCCAAGCTTCACTAGATTTTGTAGAAGAGGTTACATATGATCATTTAGTGTTGCAGGATGGTACTGAGGAATGAAGATAGGCTCAGGTGCATTTGGAGGATTGAAGAATTGACCTTTCAGAGCGTAAATTAATGATCCATGGTCAACAGCTTGGGATGGTGGAGCAGGGAGAATGGTCTTTAGTGGATCCATGCTTAAACATGATTCAAGAATCTGTTTCATTCTGATGTGATGAAATTCTTCTGTACGATGCATAGATTCAAGATAATTCCATATGTCATGAGCACTGGCTTGATAGTCCATATTCATGTAAATTGAGTTGGGAAGAGCCAACATGATGAAGAATATGGCCTGTTTGTTAGTAGTGTACTGAGCAAGTTCAATATCATTCAAATCTGCAGCAGTTTGTAGTCTTACGATCCTTAATTTGACCGAGTCAGCAAGAAATATCATGTTATATGGACCATCTCGGATGAATTTAAGCATGAGATCTGCATCAGGACGATTTGAGAGCCATATTATAAATCTCAATTTCCAATCAGTGTATGTTCCTGGGAGTAACATGGACGTCTTGATTCATTTCCATAGAGCAGGACATTATGAATGTCAGAAATATGGACGATGGAGCTGTGTATTTATTGTAGATACGGTTGCTGATGAGAATATTGGTGAGGAAGGTACTTGGAAGAAGGTGGTTGAGACATTATAAATGATTATTTTTAAATGACATTTCTCTCCCCTTGATTGTTGCGAAGTAATCGGAATAATCAAACAAAAAAAATGTCACACTCAAGGTTCGAAGGTGATTTGGAATTTTCCCTCCAAAAATTGAATTTGAAAATTTTCTCTCCCAAAATTTGAAAATCACTATGAAATGCAATTTTAAGGTTACAAGAAAAATTTGAGTTTCAAAAATTTTGCCGCCAAATTTTACCCAAAAAAATTTGAATTTTGGGCCAAAATTTTCACCCTTATACCAAAATTTGAATTTCGCGTAAATATTGAACGTTTAGTCTCTTGTAAAGATTAAATTTTACTCAAATTTTCTCGCCAAAAAACTTTTTTTTTCTTTTTTTTTTGGGAAATAAGAATAGAAAGATTAACTTGTGAAGAAGAATGGATCTTTAAAGGATAACTGAGGTTGTTGTAGAAGTTTAGATGTTTTGGCGAAAGATGAATACGATTTGGATATTTTTTAGGTAAAAGGGCTTCACCCTGGTAAAATAACCAATCCTTCTCATGCAAGCTCTTTAACCATCCCCATAAATCAAGACTTACGATTTGGATCTTAATACCTTACTCACAGAAAAAACAAAAGTTCTTACTCGCTGGAATATTGCTTATTCAGAAAGTTGAAGAACTTGGTTACTCGCAGAAATCTTGCTTACTCGCAAAGTTGAAGAACTTGGTTACTCTCTGAAATATTGCTTACTCGCAAAAAAAAAATCCCTTACTCGCAGAAAATGAAGCTTACTCGCAGAAAAACAATCCCTTACTCGCAGAACCAATTCCTTACTCGCAAAACCAATTCCTTACTCGCAGAATCAATTCCTTACTCGCAGAAATGTCTTACTCGTAGAAACATAAGTTTACTCGCCAAAATGTAATCCTTACTCGCAAAAACTAAAGCTTACTCACTAAAATATAAAGTCTTACTCCCAGAACTTGTTTCTTACTCGCGAAAATTTAGGTTACTCGCCAGAAACAAGTCCTTACTCGCTGAACAATGAGCTTACTCGCCAGAAATGATCCTTACTCGCAGACTTACTCGCAGATATGCTCCTTACTCACAGACTTACTCGCAAAACCTAGTTCTTACTCGCAGAAACAGAATGTTGCTTGCAGAAAACCGTAAAAACCTACTTTTTAAGCCTAAAATTTCAATCAAATCTAAACTAAAACAACCTAATCTATCCCTTGGCGATTGATACCACTTGTTAGGTCATGATTTCATAACATAGAATCACATAATCTTTAGAGAGAGAAAGTTAGAGAGAGAGAGAATGGAAGGAACTTGTAATGACAATAATAAACTTAATTATGCAAGAACCAACACCCTCCAAGGAGGGATTACAATGTATTTATAGGTCGTGTCTAGGGCAACTTACATGTTTCACATAATACCACTTATAGCCCTTAGACTTTAACAAAACGTGAATAATTAATCATAAGAACATATAACTTAATAAAACTTAATGTAAACAATAAACTAACGCAACCTATTACAAAACTTAATGACCGACACTTGTCTTTAACGAAATGTGATCCCAACATTATGTTAGAAGTGTTTACTAGATCTAACGGTTTGTTTATGATTTTGTGGATTTGGTATTTTAATTGTTTTGTTGATTTGTGTCGAATGAGTTGACTTGTATAGTTTGGATTAGAAATGATTATTGCATCTGTATTGTTTTGTTTTTTTTTTTTTTTTTTTTTTTTTTTTTTTTTTTTTTTTTTTTTTTTAATTTTATTCATTAGTTACATGATAATGTTCATCAATCAATCACGCTGTTCATCAGTTTTCTAACAAAAAAAGTATCGTTCATCAATAAAAATGAGATGTTCATTTGTTTATCAATAAAAAGTATTGTTCATCAATAAAAAGAGTTGTTCATCAGTTCTTTTTAATTTTGTTCATCGGTTACATCACAATGTTCATCAATAAAAAAATATTTGTTCATCGTATACTTTGTTCATTAATAAAAAGTGTTGTTTATCAATAAAAAGTGTTATTCATCAATAAAAAGGGATGTTCATTTGTTTGTGAATAAAAAGTGTTCATTTGTTCATCAATAAAAGTGTAATCCATCAATAAAAAGAGTTGTTCATTTGGTTGTCAATAAAAAGAGTGGTTCATTTGTTTAATAAAAGGTGTGGAAACCGTAAAGGGGGTGAATACGTTTCCGTTTAAAACTTAAAACTTGACCGATCAAGTTTGATGTAATATGAAATTTAGTAATAATACTTCAACAATATAATAGAGGGTGATGCATGGAATTGCGCCCTCGCAAAAGGTTTTATCTCTCAAGGGATCTTGAGAAGCTTGCAATCCCCACCAGGCAGTGTACCTGTTCGTTGTAGTATAGTATATAGACAAATACCGGGGGATTGATCGTTCAACTCAAAGAATAGTGTTCGTTAGGATTGAAATTAATCTAACTAGGTCTAAAGGTGAAGGATGATTCTTTTTTGTGTTTTTATATTTTATGAAAGCAAGTAAAATCTCGGTTTTGGAAGAAGGGGCGGAATTAGTTGCTAATCAACTAACCCAAAAGCTACTAGTTAAACTAATGTGCAAGAAAAGTAAACTAGGGTTCTACAAGGGAAGTGAAGCGTATCTACCTATGATGTATTACTCCTTGCTAGCTATCCAATTCTACCTATTGAATTGTCATACCTTATTTTAATTGACGGGTTATATTCCTTAATACCATTCGTAGGGCCGTGTACGATCTTCCCAAACTCTATAAGCTTCTACCTTAACCTATGTCGAGCCGACTAAAAGCTCCTAACATGGTATCACTGGAAGTTACCTATGCATTAAATATAACCAAATAATAGTAGTACACATCCGATCATGTTTCTTAAGACGTTCAAGCAAGTTACCAAATGGAAGTCTGCCTGTTTTCTTATGCCTAACATCAATATCATTCAATTAAACAAGAGACAATAGGAAACAAGAACTATAAGCTAAATCAATTAGATCTATCGAAGTGTCATACCCTAATTGATGAAGATAGACACAAAAATCAACAGGGAATCAATAAGATCTAATCAATTATATACAAGTTTCACACAATCATAAGTAGACACAAGGTGAATTAGCAAAACATCATCAAAGAAGAGCAAGCAACAATGATAATGGAAAACATAATTAAGATAGAATCAACAAACCAATACTATATGTTTTTGGAATGATTGAAACCCTCTAAGTTGCTGGAAAAACACCTACCATAACCCTAAAATTGGACCTAGGGTTGGGGACTTACAAATAATGAAGTTATGATGTTGTATTTATAGGCTATTTTCTGCCCGACCCATCTTGACGGCGTCAAGACCAACACTTGACAGTGTCAAGACCAAAGTTTCTTCATCAACTTGTATATCTCTTCGTCATCTTCGCGTGGGCTTTTGAATCACCTAAATCCGAGTTTGTATGCAAAAGTTATGGCCAAAACGGTAACAGCTTCCGCGCGCTCAAGTTGTGACTAGTTAACACGTGATGGCCTTCGTGACCCCTTCAGGAAGTCTTCTGGGCCATCACTCTTTAATTTAACACGTGATGGCCTACCTCTAATAACACGTGACGCCGTCACTCTTTAATCCTGATGGCCATCTCTCTTTACATTTACACATGACGGCCTTGGAAATTTAATACGTGACGCCGTCAGACCCCCTTCACAAAACATTCTGGCGCGTCACGTGTATTTGATTTATCCAATCTTTTGTCAACTCATGATGCCGTCACTAACAACTTGTGACGCCGTCAAAGGCTATTTCCAGCATGCTTTTGAGACTTTGTCGTTTTCTGCACTTTTTCGCTCCAAAAACGTCCAAAATGCTTCCTTTTGTAAAATTCCTCTCAAAAGTACCTAAAATGACAAAAGGAACAATTTAGGGCAATATTTGATCAAATAATCTCGACTTTGGCCTTAAATGACCCCCCAAAAGCGGTACACTTTTCGCTTCATCAAATACCCTTACACTTGAGATTTGCTTGTCCTCAAGCAAATGTGCTTTTATTCTAATCAAAATACAATTTAGGGGTCATTTAACACTAAGATAAAAGTAATTACAACAAATAGTCATTCCACTTCAACCAAAAACAAGCACAGAAATTATACACTAGCACCTCACAAATAGTTTTTAGATACTCACATCTCTCAGGTGTAATAAAGTATATATCACAATATGGAAATGGAAAACATCTCTCACTACCTGTCATAGCAAATAGATTACCATAGGCTTGGGAAAGTATCAAACCTACACCACTTGGCGTAAGCACCTAGGATAAACTATCAAAGAGGTCTTTTAAAGGGTTATAACGTTAGGTGTAGGGATAGGATAAACACGGTTTTGTTGGATAAAAGCAATATTTACTGGTGGCGAGTTAGTCATCTTGGTTAATTACATGTACAATGTGGCGTTGCTAAGCCAAGACTCGACTCGACTTAAGCTAATCAAAAACTAATAAAAATATAAAATAAACATAGAATGAACGGGATGGTAGTCCGTATGTTTTTTCTCTTTTTCTTTTTCTATATATTATTATTATTATTTTTTATTTTTTTTGCATACACTTTTACCCTACCATCCAAAATAATACATCATAGGGAATTTGCATTCCCTTACACTTGAACTTTTACATACTTTACAATCAACTATTCTAATTACTCGAATTAAGATAATCAAAACACTTGGAGTACTTTTTAAGATTAACACACATATGGGGGTAATATATGATGTTCTTCCCTATTACTCCATAACACAAGTACGTTACCCATGAGTCCCAATCGTCCCAAAACAATATGTACAAGATATGACTCGACTTAGCAACCATGTAATCAATTAGACAATTAACTAAGGGTTTAAACAAATAACAATAATGCACTAAAGATGAGTGCATATACGGAAGACTAAGGTGATTTGGTTGCACATTTGTGGTGGGTTGTAAACAAATTCTTCCTTTAAGTAAAATGCTTAAAGTTAGAAATGAAAAGATAGGCTCGGAGGGGTGTACTAGGGGTATCGTGTACTAAAATGAGTACATCGCAAAGGTGTGGGAAAAATTAATTGACTTTACTAGTCAAGGTCATTGACTTAAATGGTCAAGTAATTATGATACGGGTTTAACACAAGGGTGATCCTAATGCCTCTTATCATGTAGTAAATCCTACTACACGAATGTAGTCTCACTAGCGGTCTTGGGATGCATCACTAGCGCAAGTTCTAGAATCTAAGTACTACCGGTACACTAATAAGCACTAATAATGAATGCTTTTCCTAAAAATCTAAATGCGAACCTCATATATTTGGGTGGAAAATTATTTTGAGTGGTACGGTTTTTTGTGCTAGTCATACAACTCCTATCCATGAGACGCTCATTAAGGCTAAAGCTTCATTCCTAAATGTTGTAAAAAATTTTAAATTTGGTGCTAAAATTGCACTAACAAGTATTTCTCTTAGTTTTATTACACACCTACTATTGAACAAACAAACTCAAGAGTAATTGCATTTTCTAAAGTATCATCATTTACCCTCCCCTTACACTTAAGCCGAACATTGTCCCTAATGTTCAATAAAAAGATGTAAAAGTAATGAAGGTAAAAGAATGAAAATAAATACTCCCCTGATTCGTTCGGTGTGGATAAATCGTTAACATGGTTAAATCCTCCTCCAAGAGAATGAACATTGAAAGCTTCCCTTCCGAAATAATAAATCATCTTCTTGTCCAATATAACCTGTTAAACCTGAGAAAACAATCATGGCAACCACGCGTAAAATCGGCGGCAATCTATATATATAAGGATATAATGCTTGTAGAATGAATGTTTGCAGATTTCCTGGAATTTATAAAACTAAAGAATTAACAAAAACTTTAAGACTCCGTTAGAAAAACAAAACTTGTAAAATTTTTAGAATTTTACACCTGACGCCGTCAGGTGTTAGTCCTGACATCGTCAGAGTGTTCTGACAGAAATCTCATGTTAAGTTTCCGGAAAATTTCTGGAAAAACTTATGCCTTAAATCCTGGAATTTCCTGCAAAACATCATTATGACTCGATACAAGCATTTGACTCAAACAAATACTAATATACATGTTCATTTAATATTGTTGTGGTTCATGTTCAATCCCGTTCTTATAACCAAATTTAGATTTCCCTTACACTTATCTTTTGCAAAATACCTTTATATGTAGTTAAGACGAAGTTAAAAACAAAATAAAGCATTTTCACAATTTACTTTGAAACATGTGCCACAAACAATAAAAATAAAACATGCATACGGAAACAAATAAAATCAAATAAACAAACAATCAAACAAATAAAGCTTGGGTTGCCTCCCAATAAGTGATTGTTTTTGTTTGAGTCGCGAGCCTGACTCTACCCTTATTTAACGGAAATAGGGGAGGTTTTCCCTACACTTAGGATTAAGTGTGGGTGGAAGTAGTGATACACACCATTAGGGTGGAAAATATGCCACGCGAGGTGAAGGGGGTGAGTGAATGGCTTCCTTCATCCTAAAACTACCCGGATAATATTGGTTGATGGGTGGGTCAGTTCCTCTTTTGTCTCCTAGATGTAAATCTAAAGATGGGAAGTTGTGTAACGGTTGAGGTTCTGGTTCATCAACACTAGGAAATTCCCTAGAACTAAGAGTAAGGTTATCTCTACAAGTATTCAAACCTATATCCTTAAGTGATGCTTGGTCCAAGGGTTCTACCTCAATTGGGGCTCCTATAGTCTCTTATACTTCTTCCGGGTAAGTCACGGGCGGTGTGTATGCCTCAAATGATGGTAAGACTTGTGGGGTACTTAGTGGGCTTGGGTTTTCTACTATCTCTTCCATCACATCAATATTACCTATGTGTTCATTTTGTATTATGGTAGTGCCTAACCATGACATGCAACTAGGTGGCTCAACTCTAACCTCATGTGTGTCGTATGTTTTGGTGAAATCTATCCCGCTCATGAAACTAGGTAGTTCAACACTAACCATTTCATAATCTTGGTTTGATTCTAAGTTCATGTTCTTAGAAACTAGGTCATCTTGCTCATACGAATCCACCAATTCGTTGAACTTATAGGTCATGGTTAGGAAGCTTTTCACAAAATTCATCCAACGGGTCTCACTAAAAGGAATTGATCCTGATAATGATCGTCTAATAGAAATCACACATGCATATAATTCATCAAAATCATCTAACTTTACACCCATCTCCTCTTGTATATATCTAAGATCACTTAAAAATTCATTGGAGCAACATGAAGCAAATCTATCTGAGTAAACTAATTGTTCCTCTATTATTAGTGATCTAAATGGAATTTCATCCGCCATGAAGACAAATGAAAATGGATTTACAAACAAAGGGCACAAAGAAAAAGATAGACTACAAGAAAGCTAATAAAAAGAAAATAAAAATCTCACTTGATAGGAATCTAATGAGTAGACCTAATCAAAATAAATTTCAACCTAAACAATAACTATTCCCCGACAACGGCACCAAAAACTTGATGCGTGGAATTGCGCCCTCGCAAAAGGTTTTACCTCTCAAGGAATCTTGAGAAGCTTGCAATCCCCACCAGGCATTGTACATGTTCGTTGTAATATAGTATAGTGACAAGTACCGGGGGATTGATCGTTCAACTCAAAGAATAGTGTTCGTTAGGATTAAAATTAATCTAACTAGGTCTAAAGGTGAAGGATGATTCTTTTTTGTGTTTTTATATTTTATGAAAGCAAGTAAAATCTTGGGTTTTGGAAGAAGGGGCGGAATTAGTTGCTAATCAACTAAACCAAAAGCTACTAGTTAAACAAATGTGCAAGAAAAATAAACAAGGGTTCTACAAGGGAAGTGAAGCGCATCTACCTATGATGTATTTCTCCTTGCTAGCTATCTAATTCTACCTATTGAATTGACACACCTTATTTTAATTGATGGGTTATATTCCTTAATACCATTCGTAGGGCCGTGTACGATCTTCCCTAACTCTATAAGCTTCTACCTCAATCCTATGTCGAGCCGTCTAAAAGCTCCTAACATGGTATCACTGGAAGTTACCTATGCATTAAATATAACCAAATAATCGTAGTACACATCCGATCATGTTTCTTAAGACGTTCAAGCAAGTTACCAAATGGAAGTCTACCAGTTTTCTTAAGCCTAACATCGATATCATTCAATTAAACAAGAGACAATAGGAAACAAGAATTATAAGCTAAATCAATTAGATCTATCGGAGTGTCACACCCTAATTAATGAAGATAGACACAAACATCAACAGGGAATCAATAAGATCTAATCAATTATATACAAGTTTCACACAATCATAAGTAGACACAAGGTGAATTAGCAAAACATCATCAAAGAAGAGCAAGCAACAATGATAATGGAAAACGTAATTAAGATAGAATCAACAAACCAATACAAGATGTTTTTGGAGTGATTGAAACCCTCTAAGTTGCTGGAAAAACACCTACCCTAACCCTAAAATCAGACCTAGGGTTGGGGGCTTACAAATAATGAAGTTATGATGTTGTATTTACAGGCTATTTTCTGCCCGGCCCATCTTGACGGCGTCAAGACCAACACTTGACAGCGTCAAGATCAAAGTTTCTTCATCAAATTGTAGATCTCTTCGTCCTCTTCGCGTGGGCTTTTTAATCACCTAAATTCGAGTTCGTATGCAAAAGTTATGGCCAAAACGGTAACAGCTTCCGCGCGCGCAAGTTGTGACTAGTTAACACGTGATGGCCTTCGTGACCCCTTCAGGAAGTCTTCTGGGCCATCACTCTTTAATTTAACACGTGATGGCCTACCTCCATTAACACGTGACGCCGTCACTCTTTAATCCTGATGGCCATCTCTCTTTACATTTGTTAGCCTCGCTTTTTTATAAAGATAACGTCACACATGTGAATTGGACTAGATTAGTAACAAGTAGTACCCGCAGGGACTTCTATTGTACACTAGGAAAAGTAATGTTGTAATGAGCATATAAATACCCCTCATGACTCTCCATGAGGGGTGTGAGAAATTGTGTAATTGTTCTTTCATTTTTAATATACTCTATTTTCTTCACCCTCTCTCTACTCTTTCTCTCTCTAAACCAAACATGGATTTCATCTATAATCATCAACCTCGACCTCCCGAATCACATAAAAATCAATACTTTTGATCCTACAATTGGCATCAGAGCTATGGTGTATTGTTTTGATGATTTTTTGTAGTTCGTATCATGTTTTGAAGCTGTTTTTACCCATCTTTTTCGGATCCAAATTTTTTTTTCTTATCTTTTGGGAACAGTTTCTAAACAATTTTATGTATCAAAATAGTCAAAAAGTCACAACCTTTCAATATTTGTCTGTTATATCTGTTACTCTTGTAGTTAGTTTTAGCCTTGTTAACAGGTTATTATATACTTGTGACTTATTTTGTACTATACTCGTGAAAAGTGGTCAGATTCATGGTCTTAAAAGGTCAAAAAGTGGTTTAAAAAGGCTGTAAACGTGGGTTCTTATGAGCTGTTATTAACTGGTCAAAACATCATCGGAATCTGGTCAGAAAAGGACACCGGAACAGGGTCAACGGGTCAAAACCCTCTTCCTACGCGAAATCTTCGATTTTCTACGCATAACTTGGACAAGTTATGCGTAAGGTTCATCTTAGGCGAAAAACCCTCATCTTACGTGTAATACTTACGCAAAAGATTATGCTTACGCATAAAGTTTACGCATAAGTTCATGTTTTGCGTATGGCACGTTTACGCAAAACATAGTCTACGCAAAAGATATCCAACAGGTCTACACGTAATGTAATGCGTAAACGGGTCAAAAGTAAAAAGAAAAAATAGAAGAAAGATGAAGCAGAGGACCACTAAACGTCTAAACCATATACCACAACCCAACTCGACCTCAGTTTATAACCATCATCATACTCCAACACCAACAACCAATCAACTCTATACCTAAACCAAATCCCATCTCCTGTCAACATCTACAATTGGACTATAAAGAAAAACATAAACAAAAATCACAGAATCGATTCAATTTTTTTATAATCTTTTAAAGATTTTTTAATTGAATCATATTCATCATCGATCAATTTGGGAAGCCAAGCTTCTTTAATTTCCGAATATAAATGAACGACATATAACAAGTGTGTTATACCCGTTTATTTCATTCAACTCAGAACGAAGACAACAACACAATTACCACCTACCTGAGATCTTGAAAGGCCGTTAAAATATGCAACAAGTGCTATAGACTGGATTTGTCTTCGTGATTGTGTTGATTCAAATCGTTGTGTTTATTATTCAGTGTGTGAGATTATTGGTTAGCTATGTTTGATGTTCGATAATGACTAATGAGAGGAGATTATTGTTCTCGATATGAGTTGGTGTTGAGATGAGAAAAGATTGATGTTTACTGCCTTGAGAGAAATAGATGATATGGGAGGCGGATAAAATAAAAGTGTTGTAGGGTTATCTCTAATGAACCGTGTGAATGGGTGATACTATATAAACAATTTTATCATTTCTATTGGGTTTTTGGACTATAACTGGTTGGGCTTAAGTAATTATATCAAGGATCCAATGGTGGATTGGGCTATCAACTGAGATGCAATGATACTAACTCACTTGTGGACTTAATAAAAAATGGTATCCGAAATATATATATATATATATAATTTGGATATAACATTTTTTATATGTTAGTATTTATTGGACGTTGATTGGTAATTTAGTTATGATGAATTTTCATGGGGATACATTGTTCACGGCTAGAATTGCTTTGTTTAACAAAAATGACTACGGGGTTTTTGTACGGTATTATTGATTTGACTTTGAAGTGGCATCTCAACAAGTGTACTTATTTATCTCAAAGTCTAGGGGTGGTTGGATGCACGACTTTTGAAGATAACTTGTCTGCGCAAATTACAAAATTCAATCTTGACAATCTAGTTATTACTGATGTAAGGAGTTACGTTGTAGTGCTCACAGTATAGCTATCACTTAAAGGAGTTACGTTGTAGTACTCAGTGTCACACGAAGTAGTGGATTGTTCAAGTAGCGAATATTTCATGCAACCTCATACTTAAAGGAGTTACGTTGTAATGCTCAGTATAGGTATTAAGTCACATCTATCGTACAAGTATTAAGTAACAAGATGAGATGATTACTTCTTTGTCAAGCTGGTCATATCGGGTTGTCTCCATATGTGGTCATTTACTAGTAGCCGGTGAATTCAAAGGAGGTTCGATTATAAGTTGATTTGAGAGAAAAGTATTGAGAGTATATTTTTGTGACATATACTCACAGAATGTGCTTCAAAAAGCTGTTATGGCTTCTAAATTGCATCAAGTACAAGGTGATTATACGACACGTACACAACATTATGATGATTCCGATACCTCGCAACCATCAAGAGGGAGAAGAACATGCCAAAAGAAGTAGTGTTTCATCTTCAGCGATTGGATTGACCGAGAGAATTGTGCTTAACATCGTGAATGGAGAAGTAGTGTGTGTACATCAGGGCTTATTACCAACTTGAATGAAATGTTATGTGAGTTATATTGTCATGATGCTCCCTGAACGACAACAATGTGCCTACACTTTTGAATCTACTTTATCCGCTGCATGATGAAAAGAAAGTTGTCGGTTCAAGAGGGAGCAGGAAAAAGAATAAAGGCTCACTAGTTAGGAGGGAGTAATAACCTAATTAGACCATTACAATCGAAGTTCAGAGCTACAAAGACCTTTGCTGTCAGTACGCCGAGATCGTCGGAAGAGAGAACTTCAAGTCTGCCTTAGTATCTAGACTACAGAGACTCTGCGCTTCAACAATGTCAACATAGTTTACTATTGTTGTAATTTACATTGTTTATGTATTTATAGGTCTCATTGTAACCATTCACGTGTGACAATATCTTGGAGGAAGATTGTTAGCCTCGCTTTTTTATAAAGATAATGTCACACATGTGAATTGGACTAGATTAGTAACAAGTAGTACCCGCAGGGACTAATATTGTACACTAGGCAAAGTAATGTTGTAATGAGCCTATAAATACCCCTCATGACTCTCCATGAGGGGTGTGAGAAATTGTGTAACTTTTATTTGTCATTAATATTATCCTTTTTCTTCACCCTCTCTACTCTTTCTCTCTCTAAACCAAACATGGAATTTGTCACAACTCGTAATTTCCGGTCATTTTCCAAACCTCGACAATTTACTATTCACTAGTTACTATTCACCGATTACTATTCATCGTTTTTACTATTCACTTGACACTATTCATTTCCGGAAGAAATTTCACTATTCACGTGCATTACTCATTTCATCGTAAATTTAGTTTACGAGTATTCAAATTCGCGTAACCGTATTGGTTCGGGTGCGAATTCATGCATTATCATTTGGGACATCTCATACAGACTAGAAATAGTCTGCATATTATCATTATAGCACTTGCATACTATTCCACTCGTAGGGTAATTAAATAAATACTTTTGGTATAATTAACGATTTATGTATGTTTATTTTAAATAAACACTAATACGCGAACTATAAATGTGACTAACATGTCCGACACTCCCGACTATTATCCCAATATATTTTTTTATATTCATTTTAATAATATAAAAATTATAATATTAATTTACCCGGTATTTTGGAAATTTATTTATTACGTATCGTACGTCTAACTTAATAACGACGGTTTTCACCAAAATTAAACAATAATCACCCGAACTCTCCGTACTTGTACCCGACATACTTTTACAATTTTTTCAACTTTATTATGTTCCGAATAACTTTGATAAAATTTATTTCTAACAAACCCGGTACCCGATTACACCTAAAATTAACCAAATACTACACAATATTACCACTAACTTTCTAATTAAATCACCCAACATCCCCCCCTCTTTCCCTCCTTTGTGAACCGCCCCCCCCCCCCTCCTAAGCCTCCTAATGAGCTAAACACTCACCAACCAAATTAAATGCTAACCTAACTTTTGTCCCCTAAGTATATATTAAACTTTTTTTTCATTCATTTCTCACAAATCATTTTACAAGTGCAAGTAAAAACTCTTTCTCTCATTTCTCTCATTGTATGAATCGACCTAGGTGATCCAAGGAGCAAGAACAACAAATTTTACAAGATCTAGGTGTTAACTTGTTCATATAGTCATCCTTGTTGGAGTTTTGAAATAGAAACTCAAGGATTAGTAGGTTTTTATCATCCAAACTCCCTAAACCTTCAAGTAAGTTTACAAAACTCATTTCATAATTTTTACAAGTTATTAGTATGTTTATATATTTTTCTTACAAGAACTCATGCATATATTGACTTATACCACTTTATTTTTGTAAACTTTTGATCATACAAGCCCTAGAAATGACTTTTGGTTAGATCCTTGTTAGATCTACTTGGTTATGATGTTTAGGAACCCATGACACCCTAAGAAGGTGTATGGTAGGATTAGACTAGCTTTGTGGTGTTTGAAAGTGGTTTGGTTGGTTTTTGAACAAGTTAGTAAATAGGAAAACCAAGTTTTGACACTTATAGAAAGTTGCTGTCCATTTTTGCAAAACGTGGAAAGATCAGGGAATTCTGGGTAATTTTGGACCTAAGATTCAGAAAATACTTTCCGATATGGAACTATGGCCGAAAACGGGGATAAGAACGAGTTAATAACGAAGGAGATACGCTAAAAACGAGTTTAACGACGAAAACTATATTCTCTGGAAATGCTTGCTGATGAACAGTACTCACGGGCAAATTCGAGGCGTAAAACTAAATCTAGCCATCCCGACTTATCAAAAATATGTTAGTATTTTATCCCACGATTCCGGGGATATAAAGAACGAGGAAAATGAACTTAAAACGACCAAGTTATACGCGTTTTAACATCGTCAAAACTATATATATATACAGTCACAACTAGAAAATAATAACTTACGCACTAAATGGTATATTTTCTAGAAATATTTCTAAGGACTATATTCTTAACAAATGAAATACGTATGACCCAAAGGAATATTTATACGACTTAACGACGTTATTTTAAGGTTTTCGATACGAGGAATAGAACGCTAACATTTTTATACGATATATTACGACAAGTTTTTATAACTCCATTGGGACTTATTTTTCCTAAGTATGGAAACTATTTTACTTTGACAATAACTAGTGTTTCCAAGTTATGAGTGGTATAGGCATCATGTGCACGTGCATTCATTTCATTATGTCATGATCTAAGGTAGATCGTTATTACTCATATTAGGTTGCGGTTAGAGATCGTGCCTCATTTCAGTGTATCCATTCTTGTCATCGTAGCTATCGCTCCAGGTGAGTCATAGCCCCTACTATTTTAATTGTTTTGTAAACTCTTTGGGGGAGAATACATGCTCGTTTTACTTAAAACGCACTACTTGTTTTACCTGGTTGATTACTCAAATATTCCCAGCTTTATCTAGATATATATTTGATCACCTGCACTTCATTAGTATGCTTGACTACCGGTATTTCTTTGGTATATTTAACCACCTGCATTCATTGGTATATTTGATTTTCTTGTATTTCACGGGATTGATTATCCTTGTTTACATGACCACATTGTCATAATTGTTTATCTGGCGACATTGTCAGTATTGTTTATCTGGCGACATTGTCAGTACTGTTTATCTGGCGACATTGTCAGTATTGTTTATCTGGCGACATTGTCAGTACTGTTTATCTGGCGACATTGTCAGTATTATTTATCTGGCGACATTGTCAGCTTTGCTTATATAACCTCATTGACTGAATTATTTATATAGCCATTTTGCTATGTTTATCTGGGAATTTGGATACCATTATTACTTATGTTCACGTAGACTTTAACACTTTTGGCAGTGGGTTGTAAACACACAGGTTACAAGTCTCTTATGGCGGGACTTGCAACTGAGTGGATTTACAATGCCTTTGCTGGGCGATCATTTCTCTATAGGCATTATTTGTTAAACGAACTCTATGAACTCACCAACCTCGTGTTGACACTTTAGCATGTATTTTCAGGTTTTAACCAATGGCACGCTACTGGAGGTTTTGGCAGGGCATGGCATGGTCATAGAAGACTCTGATTATTTATATGGGGACCGTTTTAAACTACTTTTAAGGGCCTACTTCCGCACTACTTTTAAGAATGTAAATTTAACATTTTTGACTTAACTATTTTATTCTAAATGATTGAAGTGAAAACCATTTTTGAACTTGTGTTGTAATACCAATTGAGTTACACCCCAGCTACTTGTATGCTTCCGCTGGACCCGATTCTGGGGGTGTGACAGATTGGTATCAGAGCTTTGGCTATAGCGAACTAAGTGTTTTTAAAAACCTAGACTATAGCTACGAAAAAAACTTAACCCTATGACCGTCACGTGCCTGCCTGCCAAGATGATGCCTCACTTGTGGTTTGTTGCTGACTTAGGTGATGAGATTTGTGTCTCATTATCTGGTATATTATGTTCATTTGTTCTAGTTGATTTCTATCATTGTCTTTCATATAAGCATGTTCACGTATCATATATGTCACCGCGTTATGTTTTCCCTTGCATAGCTTCATCATTTGACGTCGAGTTTGGTCACCTGCCTTAGTCTTTCTGAACGTCTTGGTCTTGTGAAGGACATAGTATTAGTATAACTGAGCTGAGTATTTCAAAATTCATGGAACCTCGGTGGAATATAGACTAGTCACCTATATTCAACCCGGGATAGTGGGACATAGGCTGACTACCTATGTCTGACTCAGAGATGAATTTTGCAACACTAAGAATGGTTATAATAAAATTTTGTCTGGATTGAATTCTCTACTCAATTTCGAAATGCTTCATTTACGTGTGTGTATACTCTCGTTGTCATAACATTCCTACCTTTCATCACTTCGTGAACCACCGATTGGAAGTGGGTTAACTGGCCATTTCATCTCATGAATCTTCATATTTATACACAATGCACTTACATTTTCTTTTATCACAATCTCGTTTTGTCGCGTTTGTCACAGTCTTTTCCCTTCTCACCATCACTATCATTTCCTTTTCCCCACCCCCATATATATATATGGAATTAGCTAACACTCTATAGATTCCGATGTCACTCATCCCTCACTACTCCCTATATTGATAAGTGGATATTATCAATGACCTCCCTAGGAAAGAATTTCCATACCTTCTATGAGGATGATCCCTCGGTACAGTAAGACCATTCAAAACTCAACAGAAATCCCAAGATATCACAAAACCATTCGAACCACTATCACTGGCCTGATCGCCAAAATTCTATCATTTAGAAAGTATTGGCTTGACTGAATTATAAGGATTAGTTTCGATACGAGTGCTCACTAAGCAACACCATAGAGATAAATCCAACTTTTAACCGAGACTATAAATTGAACATGTCCTCACCAATAGACTTTATTCGAACGTGTTAGGCACCTATGCCTTTGTGCAGACATACATACCTGACTATTTTATCCTCTTAATATTTTCGCTTTTAAATGGATTTTTCTCCAAACTACAATTATGCAAAACATATATTTTGTAAGAAATACTTTTCTAAGGCACTTATTTTGACAAGCAAATTCCTTTTGGTTAATCTTTTACAAAACTACTAGATGCTAGGAAATTTTAAACATCGATTTTTGGTAAATCATATTATCCACCTTATGTTGAAAATAGTTCTATCCTGCATAACTATTAAATTCTGAAACATCAAGAAAAATGTTACTTAAAAAGCTATTTGCTTAAAGTTGTAAATTTATTTAGTCAGGAAAGGTTTATGAACAAAACACACAATCTCAAAACAAACTTTAAAAATCAATCACTATAATACATCACTTATACCTTTAGGAGTTTGTAATTTGATGACCTATAACTTGGGGAAAATCTTAGTAATGGAGACTAAGCACCGTAGGTGGAGAAAGACTCAATTCCTGACATTCTGCGGAGGATCCCAACCTTATCCTAATCTATTATTTTCAACAACACCCTTTTACGGATTTAACCCTGTAAGTCTTTCAAAACAAGATTCATGATGCCCATTTCAATTATTCCTAATAAAGGAATTTAATTCACCTCAACTCCTAGCGATTTCATTAAGATCTCTTTGGAACCACACCACCTATCATTTGTAGACCAATGGTCAGAATTTGAGATTGATTTAAACATGGGGAGATATGCCCAAATCGGGTGTGATTGACACTAGAAATGGTTGGATTAACCATTTGCCATAAATCAAATTCAGTTGCAACCATAGTTACCACACGAGCTTAGAGACTACACCATTCGAAGCACTCTATGGTCGAAGTGCCAACATCCATTGACGGATCAAAACTTGGAAAAGCCTAACTCACTAGTCCAGAAAGCATTCATGAAATAACCAGGAAATTCCTACAAACCAAGAATCAGTTACAAATTCTATAAGTTGTAAACCATTAAAACTTCAAGTTGGTAGCCAGATCATGTTGAAAGTTCTGCCTAGGAAAGGCATGATATCATTCAGAAAACTGGGAAAGTTAAAACCGATATTCACTGGACCACGTAATATTTCAGACAGAGAAGGCCTAGTGGCCGTCAAACTTGAGCCTTGTTAGAGAACAACCCGATTACACAACTATGTTTCACCTATTCAAATCCAGGAAACGACTTTCAGATTAGTCACTCATAATCCCATTTGGAAAGGAATCCAACCCAAAGACAAACATAAACTTGGTAATAGAACCATTAGAAAGCATGGGCCGTGAGGTCGAACGGTTGAAGCAAAGTCGAATTCCTATTGTGAAAGTTCGCTGGAATTCTTGAAGAGATCCCGAATTTACTTGGGAACGGGAAGACCAAATGCAACTCAAGTATCCACGTCTTTTTACCAAATATACTTCAGAGACCAACCAAAACTGAACTTCGGGACGAAGTTCCTGTTAGAGGGGAAGACTGTCACAACTCGTAATTTCCGGTCATTTTCCAAACCTTGACAATTTACTATTCATCAGTTACTATTCACCGATTACTATTCATCATTGTACTATTCATCGTTTTTTAGGTCAATTTGATATTCCGAGAAGCGTTCAAAAATTTTACTATTCACTTGACACTATTCATTTCCGGAAGAAATTTCACTATTCACGTGCATTACTCATTTCATCGTAAATTTAGTTTACGAGTATTCAAATTCGCGTAACCGTATTGGTTCGGGTGCAAATTCATGCATTATCATTTGGGACATCTCATACAGACTAGAAATAGTCTGCATATTATCATTATAGCACTTGCATACTATTCCACTCGTAGGGTAATTAAATAAATACTTTTGGTATAATTAACGATTTATGTATGTTTATTTTAAATAAACACTAATACGCGAACTATAAATGTGACTAACATGTCCGACACTCCCGACTATTATCCCAATATATTTTTTTATATTCATTTTAATAATATAAAAATTATAATATTAATTTACCCGGTATTTTGGAAATTTATTTATTACGTATCGTACGTCTAACTTAATAACGACGGTTTTCACCAAAATTAAACAATAATCACCCGAACTCTCCGTACTTGTACCCGACATACTTTTACAATTTTTTCAACTTTATTATGTTCCGAATAACTTTGATAAAATTTATTTCTAACAAACCCGGTACCCGATTACACCTAAAATTAACCAAATACTACACAATATTACCACTAACTTTCTAATTAAATCACCCAACATCCCCCCCTCTTTCCCTCCTTTGTGAACCGGCCCCCCCCCTCCTAAGCCTCCTAATGAGCTAAACACTCACCAACCAAATTAAATGCTAACCTAACTTTTGTCCCCTAAGTATATATTAAACTTTTTTTTCATTCATTTCTCACAAATCATTTTACAAGTGCAAGTAAAAACTCTTTCTCTCATTTCTCTCATTGTATGAATTGACCTAGGTGATCCAAGGAGCAAGAACAACAAATTTTACAAGATCTAGGTGTTAACTTGTTCATATAGTCATCCTTGTTGGAGTTTTGAAATAGAAACTCAAGGATTAGTAGGTTTTTATCATCCAAACTCCCTAAACCTTCAAGTAAGTTTACAAAACTCATTTCATAATTTTTACAAGTTATTAGTATGTTTATATATTTTTCTTACAAGAACTCATGCATATATTGACTTATACCACTTTATTTTTGTAAACTTTTGATCATACAAGCCCTAGAAATGACTTTTGGTTAGATCCTTGTTAGATCTACTTGGTTATGATGTTTAGGAACCCATGACACCCTAACAAGGTGTATGGTAGGATTAGACTAGCTTTGTGGTGTTTGAAAGTGGTTTGGTTGGTTTTTGAACAAGTTAGTAAATAGGAAAACCAAGTTTTGACACTTATAGAAAGTTGCTGTCCATTTTTGCAAAACGTGGAAAGATCAGGGAATTCTGGGTAATTTTGGACCTAAGATTCAGAAAATACTTTCCGATACAGAACTATGGCCGAAAACGGGGATAAGAACGAGTTAATAACGAAGGAGATATGCTAAAAACGAGTTTAACGACGAAAACTATATTCTCTGGAAATGCTTGCTGATGAACAGTACTCACGGGCAAATTCGAGGCGTAAAACTAAATCTAGCCATCCCGACTTATCAAAAATATGTTAGTATTTTGTCCCACGATTCCGGGGATATAAAGAACGAGGAAAATGAACATAAAACGACCAAGTTATACGCGTTTTAACATCGTCAAAACTATATATATATATACAGTCACAACTAGAAAATAATAACTTACGCACTAAATGGTATATTTTCTAGAAATATTACTAAGGACTATATTCTTAACAAATGAAATACGTATGACCCAAAGGAATATTTATACGACTTAACGACGTTATTTTAAGGTTTTCGATACGAGGAATAGAACGCTAACATTTTTATACGATATATTATGACAAGTTTTTATAACTCCATTGGGACTTATTTTTCCTAAGTATGGAAACTATTTTACTTTGACAATAACTAGTGTTTCCAAGTTACGAGTGGTATAGGCATCATGTGCACGTGCATTCATTTCATTATGTCATGATCTAAGGTAGATCGTTATTACTCATATTAGGTTGCGGTTAGAGATCGTGCCTCATTTCAGTGTATCCATTCTTGTCATCGTAGCTATCGCTCCAGGTGAGTCATAGCCCCTACTATTTTAATTGTTTTGTAAACTCTTTGGGGGAGAATACATGCTCGTTTTACTTAAAACGCACTACTTGTTTTACCTGGTTGATTACTCAAATATTCCCAGCTTTATCTAGATATATATTTGATCACCTGCACTTCATTAGTATGCTTGACTACCGGTATTTCTTTGGTATATTTAACCACCTGCATTCATTGGTATGTTTGATTTTCTTGTATTTCACGGGATTGATTATCCTTGTTTACATGACCACATTGTCATAATTGTTTATCTGGCGACATTGTCAGTATTGTTTATCTGGCGACATTGTCAGTACTGTTTATCTGGCGACATTGTCAGTATTGTTTATCTGGCGACATTGTCAGTACTGTTTATCTGGCGACATTGTCAGTATTATTTATCTGGCGACATTGTCAGCTTTGCTTATATAACCTCATTGACTGAATTATTTATATAGCCATTTTGCTATGTTTATCTGGGGATTTGGATACCATTATTACTTATGTTCACGTAGACTTTAACACTTTTGGCAGTGGGTTGTAAACACACAGGTTACAAGTCTCTTATGGCGGGACTTGCAACTGAGTGGATTTACAATGCCTTTGCTGGGCGATCATTTCTCTATAGGCATTATTTGTTAAACGAACTCTATGAACTCACCAACCTCGTGTTGACACTTTAGCATGTATTTTCAGGTTTTAACCAATGGCACGCTACTGGAGGTTTTGGCAGGGCATGGCATGGTCATAGAAGACTCTGATTATTTATATGGGGACCATTTTAAACTACTTTTAAGGGCCTACTTCCGCACTACTTTTAAGAATGTAAATTTAACATTTTTGACTTAACTATTTTATTCTAAATGATTGAAGTGAAAACCATTTTTGAACTTGTGTTGTAATACCAATTGAGTTACACCCCAGCTACTTGTATGCTTCCGCTGGACCCGATTCTGGGGGTGTGACAGATTGGTATCAGAGCTTTGGCTATAGCGAACTAAGTGTTTTTAAAAACCTAGACTATAGCTACTTTTACGAAAAAAACTTAACCCAATGACCGTCACGTGCCTGCCTGCCAAGATGATGCCTCACTTGTGGTTTGTTGCTGACTTAGGTGATGAGATTTGTGTCTCATTATCTGGTATATTATGTTCATTTATTCTAGTTGATTTCTATCATTGTCTTTCATATAAGCATGTTCACGTATCATATATGTCACCGCGTTATGTTTTCCCTTGCATAGCTTCATCATTTGACGTCGAGTTTGGTCACCTGCCTTAGTCTTTCTGAACGTCTTGGTCTTGTGAAGGACATAGTATTAGTATAACTGAGCTGAGTATTTCAAAATTCATGGAACCTCGGTGGAATATAGACTAGTCACCTATATTCAACCCGGGATAGTGGGACATAGGCTGACTACCTATGTCTGACTCAGAGATGAATTTTGCAACACTAAGAATGGTTATAATAAAATTTTGTCTGGATTGAATTCTCTACTCAATTTCGAAATGCTTCATTTACGTGTGTGTATACTCTCGTTGTCATAACATTCCTACCTTTCATCACTTCGTGAACCACCGATTGGAAGTGGGTTAACTGGCCATTTCATCTCATGAATCTTCATATTTATACACAATGCACTTACATTTTCTTTTATCACAATCTCGTTTTGTCGCGTTTGTCACAGTCTTTTCCCTTCTCACCATCACTATCATTTCCTTTTCCCCACCCCCATATATATATATGGAATTAGCTAACACTCTATAGATTCCGATGTTACTCATCCCTCACTACTCCCTATATTGATAAGTGGATATTATCAATGACCTCCCTAGGAAAGAATTTCCATACCTTCTATGAGGATGATCCCTCGGTACAGTAAGACCATTCAAAACTCAACAGAAATCCCAAGATATCACAAAACCATTCGAACCACTATCACTGGCCTGATCGCCAAAATTCTATCATTTAGAAAGTATTGGCTTGACTGAATTATAAGGATTAGTTTCGATGCGAGTGCTCACTAAGCAACACCATAGAGATAAATCCAACTTTTAACCGAGACTATAAATTGAACATGTCCTCACCAATAGACTTTATTCGAACGTGTTAGGCACCTGTGCCTTTGTGCAGACATACATACCTGACTATTTTATCCTCTTAATATTTTCGCTTTTAAATGGATTTTTCTCCAAACTACAATTATGCAAAACATATATTTTGTAAGAAATACTTTTCTAAGGCACTTATTTTGACAAGCAAATTCCTTTTGGTTAATCTTTTACAAAACTACTAGATGCTAGGAAATTTTAAACATCGATTTTTGGTAAATCATATTATCCACCTTATGTTGAAAATAGTTCTATCCTGCATAACTATTAAATTTTGAAACATCAAGGAAAATGTTACTTAAAAAGCTATTTGCTTAAAGTTGTAAATTTATTTAGTCAGGAAAGGTTTATGAACAAAACACACAATCTCAAAACAAACTTTAAAAATCAATCACTATAATACATCACTTATACCTTTAGGAGTTTGTAATTTGATGACCTATAACTTGGGGAAAATCTTAGTAATGGAGACTAAGCACCGTAGGTGGAGAAAGACTCAATTCCTGACATTCTGCGGAGGATCCCAACCTTATCCTAATCTATTATTTTCAACAACACCCTTTTACGGATTTAACCCTGTAAGTCTTTCAAAACAAGATTCATGATGCCCATTTCAATTATTCCTAATAAAGGAATTTAATTCACCTCAACTCCTAGCGATTTCATTAAGATCTCTTTGGAACCACACCACCTATCATTTGTAGACCAATGGTCAGAATTTGAGATTGATTTAAACATGGGGAGATATGCCCAAATCGGGTGTGATTGACACTAGAAATGGTTGGATTAACCATTTGCCATAAATCAAATTCAGTTGCAACCATAGTTACCATACGAGCTTAGAGACTACACCATTCGAAGCACTCTATGGTCGAAGTGCCAACATCCATTGACGGATCAAAACTTGGAAAAGCCTAACTCACTAGTCCAGAAAGCATTCATGAAATAACCAGGAAATTCCTACAAACCAAGAATCAGTTACAAATTCTATAAGTTGTAAACCATTAAAACTTCAAGTTGGTAGCCAGATCATGTTGAAAGTTCTGCCTAGGAAAGGCATGATATCATTCAGAAAACTAGGAAAGTTAAAACCGATATTCACTGGACCACGTAATATTTCAGACAGAGAAGGCCTAGTGGCCATCAAACTTGAGCCTTGTTAGAGAACAACCGGATTACACAACTATGTTTCACCTATTCAAATCCAGGAAACGACTTTCAGATTAGTCACTCATAATCCCATTTGGAAAGGAATCCAACCCAAAGACAAACATAAACTTGGTAATAGAACCATTAGAAAGCATGGGCCGTGAGGTCGAACGGTTGAAGCAAAGTTGAATTCCTATTGTGAAAGTTCGCTGGAATTCTTGAAGAGATCCCGAATTTACTTGGGAATGGGAAGACCAAATGCAACTCAAGTATCCACGTCTTTTTACCAAATATACTTCAGAGACCAACCAAAACTGAACTTCGGGACGAAGTTCCTGTTAGAGGGGAAGACTGTCACAACTCGTAATTTCCGGTCATTTTCCAAACCTCGACAATTTACTATTCATCAGTTACTATTCACCAATTACTATTCATCATTGTACTATTCATCGTTTTTTAGGTCAATTTGATATTCCGAGAAGCGTTCAAAAATTTTACTATTCACTTGACACTATTCATTTCCGGAAGAAATTTCACTATTCACGTGCATTACTCATTTCATCGTAAATTTAGTTTACGAGTATTCAAATTCGCGTAACCGTATTGGTTCGGGTGCGAATTCATGCATTATCATTTGGGACATCTCATACAGACTAGAAATAGTCTGCATATTATCATTATAGCACTTGCATACTATTCCACTCGTAGGGTAATTAAATAAATACTTTTGGTATAATTAACGATTTATGTATGTTTATTTTAAATAAACACTAATACGCGAACTATAAATGTGACTAACATGTCCGACACTCCCGACTATTATCCCAATATATTTTTTTATATTCATTTTAATAATATAAAAATTATAATATTAATTTACCCGGTATTTTGGAAATTTATTTATTACGTATCGTACGTCTAACTTAATAACGACGGTTTTCACCAAAATTAAACAATAATCACCCGAACTCTCCGTACTTTTACCCGACATACTTTTACAATTTTTTCAACTTTATTATGTTCCGAATAACTTTGATAAAATTTATTTCTAACAAACCCGGTACCCGATTACACCTAAAATTAACCAAATACTACACAATATTACCACTAACTTTCTAATTAAATCACCCAACATCCCCCCCTCTTTCCCTCCTTTGTGAACCGGCCCTCCCCCTCCTAAGCCTCCTAATGAGCTAAACACTCACCAACCAAATTAAATGCTAACCTAACTTTTGTCCCCTAAGTATATATTAAACTTTTTTTTCATTCATTTCTCACAAATCATTTTACAAGTGCAAGTAAAAACTCTTTCTCTCATTTCTCTCATTGTATGAATCGACCTAGGTGATCCAAGGAGCAAGAACAACAAATTTTACAAGATCTAGGTGTTAACTTGTTCATATAGTCATCCTTGTTGGAGTTTTGAAATAGAAACTCAAGGATTAGTAGGTTTTTATCATCCAAACTCCCTAAACCTTCAAGTAAGTTTACAAAACTCATTTCATAATTTTTACAAGTTATTACTATGTTTATATATTTTTCTTACAAGAACTCATGCATATATTGACTTATACCACTTTATTTTTGTAAACTTTTGATCATACAAGCCCTAGAAATGACTTTTGGTTAGATCCTTGTTAGATCTACTTGGTTATGATGTTTCGGAACCCATGACACCCTAACAAGGTGTATGGTAGGATTAGACTAGCTTTGTGGTGTTTGAAAGTGGTTTGGTTGGTTTTTGAACAAGTTAGTAAATAGGAAAACCAAGTTTTGACACTTATAGAAAGTTGCTGTCCATTTTTGCAAAACGTGGAAAGATCAGGGAATTCTGGGTAATTTTGGACCTAAGATTCAGAAAATACTTTCCGATACGGAACTATGGCCGAAAACGGGGATAAGAACGAGTTAATAACGAAGGAGATACGCTAAAAACGAGTTTAACGACGAAAACTATATTCTCTGGAAATGCTTGCTGATGAACAGTACTCACGGGCAAATTCGAGGCGTAAAACTAAATCTAGCCATCCTGACTTATCAAAAATATGTTAGTATTTTGTCCCACGATTCCGGGGATATAAAGAACGAGGAAAATGAACTTAAAACGACCAAGTTATACGCGTTTTAACATCGTCAAAACTATATATATATACAGTCACAACTAGAAAATAATAACTTACGCACTAAATGGTATATTTTCTAGAAATATTACTAAGGACTATATTCTTAACAAATGAAATACGTATGACCCAAAGGAATATTTATACGACTTAACGACGTTATTTTAAGGTTTTCAATACGAGGAATAGAACGCTAACATTTTTATACGATATATTACGACAAGTTTTTATAACTCCATTGGGACTTATTTTTCCTAAGTATGGAAACTATTTTACTTTGACAATAACTAGTGTTTCCAAGTTACGAGTGGTATAGGCATCATGTGCACGTGCATTCATTTCATTATGTCATGATCTAAGGTAGATCGTTATTACTCATATTAGGTTGCGGTTAGAGATCGTGCCTCATTTCAGTGTATCCATTCTTGTCATCGTAGCTATCGCTCCAGGTGAGTCATAGCCCCTACTATTTTAATTGTTTTGTAAACTCTTTGGGGGAGAATACATGCTCGTTTTACTTAAAACGCACTACTTGTTTTACCTGGTTGATTACTCAAATATTCCCAGCTTTATCTAGATATATATTTGATCACCTGCACTTCATTAGTATGCTTGACTACCGGTATTTCTTTGGTATATTTAACCACCTGCATTCATTGGTATGTTTGATTTTCTTGTATTTCATGGGATTGATTATCCTTGTTTACATGACCACATTGTCATAATTGTTTATCTGGCGACATTGTCAGTATTGTTTATCTGGCGACATTGTCAGTACTGTTTATCTGGCGACATTGTCAGTATTGTTTATCTGGCGACATTGTCAGTACTGTTTATCTGGCGACATTTTCAGCTTTGCTTATATAACCTCATTGACTGAATTATTTATATAGCCATTTTGCTATGTTTATCTGGGAATTTGGATACCATTATTACTTATGTTCACGTAGACTTTAACACTTTTGGCAGTGGGTTGTAAACACACAGGTTACAAGTCTCTTATGGCGGGACTTGCAACTGAGTGGATTTACAATGCCTTTGCTGGGCGATCATTTCTCTATAGGCATTATTTGTTAAACGAACTCTATGAACTCACCAACCTCGTGTTGACACTTTAGCATGTATTTTCAGGTTTTAACCAATGGCACGCTACTGGAGGTTTTGGCAGGGCATGGCATGGTCATAGAAGACTCTGATTATTTATATGGGGACCGTTTTAAACTACTTTTAAGGGCCTACTTCCGCACTACTTTTAAGAATGTAAATTTAACGTTTTTGACTTAACTATTTTATTCTAAATGATTGAAGTGAAAACCATTTTTGAACTTGTGTTGTAATACCAATTGAGTTACACCCCAGCTACTTGTATGCTTCCGCTGGACCCGATTCTGGGGGTGTGACAGATTGGTATCAGAGCTTTGGCTATAGCGAACTAAGTGTTTTTAAAAACCTAGACTATAGCTACTTTTACGAAAAAAACTTAACCCTATGACCGTCACGTGCCTGCCTGCCAAGATGATGCCTCACTTGTGGTTTGTTGCTGACTTAGGTGATGAGATTTGTGTCTCATTATCTGGTATATTATGTTCATTTATTCTAGTTGATTTCTATCATTGTCTTTCATATAAGCATGTTCACGTATCATATATGTCACCGCGTTATGTTTTCCCTTGCATAGCTTCATCATTTGACGTCGAGTTTGGTCACCTGCCTTAGTCTTTCTGAACGTCTTGGTCTTGTGAAGGACATAGTATTAGTATAACTGAGCTGAGTATTTCAAAATTCATGGAACCTCGGTGGAATATAGACTAGTCACCTATATTCAACCCGGGATAGTGGGACATAGGCTGACTACCTATGTCTGACTCAGAGATGAATTTTGCAACACTAAGAATGGTTATAATAAAATTTTGTCTGGATTGAATTCTCTACTCAATTTCGAAATGCTTCATTTACGTGTGTGTATACTCTCGTTGTCATAACATTCCTACCTTTCATCACTTCGTGAACCACCGATTGGAAGTGGGTTAACTGGCCATTTCATCTCATGAATCTTCATATTTATACACAATGCACTTACATTTTCTTTTATCACAATCTCGTTTTGTCGCGTTTGTCACAGTCTTTTCCCTTCTCACCATCACTATCATTTCCTTTTCCCCACCCCCATATATATATATGGAATTAGCTAACACTCTATAGATTCCGATGTCACTCATCCCTCACTACTCCCTATATTGATAAGTAGATATTATCAATGACCTCCCTAGGAAAGAATTTCCATACCTTCTATGAGGATGATCCCTCGGTACAGTAAGACCATTCAAAACTCAACAGAAATCCCAAGATATCACAAAACCATTCGAACCACTATCACTGGCCTGATCGCCAAAATTCTATCATTTAGAAAGTATTGGCTTGACTGAATTATAAGGATTAGTTTCGATACGAGTGCTCACTAAGCAACACCATAGAGATAAATCCAACTTTTAACCGAGACTATAAATTGAACATGTCCTCACCAATAGACTTTATTCGAACGTGTTAGGCACCTATGCCTTTGTGCAGACATACATACCTGACTATTTTATCCTCTTAATATTTTCGCTTTTAAATGGATTTTTCTCCAAACTACAATTATGCAAAACATATATTTTGTAAGAAATACTTTTCTAAGGCACTTATTTTGACAAGCAAATTCCTTTTGGTTAATCTTTTACAAAACTACTAGATGCTAGGAAATTTTAAACATCGATTTTTGGTAAATCATATTATCCACCTTATGTTGAAAATAGTTCTATCCTGCATAACTATTAAATTCTGAAACATCAAGAAAAATGTTACTTAAAAAGCTATTTGCTTAAAGTTGTAAATTTATTTAGTCAGGAAAGGTTTATGAACAAAACACACAATCTCAAAACAAACTTTAAAAATCAATCACTATAATACATCACTTATACCTTTAGGAGTTTGTAATTTGATGACCTATAACTTGGGGAAAATCTTAGTAATGGAGACTAAGCACCGTAGGTGGAGAAAGACTCAATTCCTGACATTCTGCGGAGGATCCCAACCTTATCCTAATCTATTATTTTCAACAACACCCTTTTACGGATTTAACCCTGTAAGTCTTTCAAAACAAGATTCATGATGCCCATTTCAATTATTCCTAATAAAGGAATTTAATTCACCTCAACTCCTAGCGATTTCATTAAGATCTCTTTGGAACCACACCACCTATCATTTGTAGACCAATGGTCAGAATTTGAGATTGATTTAAACATGGGGAGATATGCCCAAATCGGGTGTGATTGACACTAGAAATGGTTGGATTAACCATTTGCCATAAATCAAATTCAGTTGCAACCATAGTTACCACACGAGCTTAGAGACTACACCATTCGAAGCACTCTATGGTCGAAGTGCCAACATCCATTGACGGATCAAAACTTGGAAAAGCCTAACTCACTAGTCCAGAAAGCATTCATGAAATAACCAGGAAATTCCTACAAACCAAGAATCAGTTACAAATTCTATAAGTTGTAAACCATTAAAACTTCAAGTTGGTAGCCAGATCATGTTGAAAGTTCTGCCTAGGAAAGGCATGATATCATTCAGAAAACTAGGAAAGTTAAAACCGATATTCACTGGACCACGTAATATTTCAGACAGAGAAGGCCTAGTGGCCGTCAAACTTGAGCCTTGTTAGAGAACAACCGGATTACACAACTATGTTTCACCTATTCAAATCCAGGAAACGACTTTCAGATTAGTCACTCATAATCCCATTTGGAAAGGAATCCAACCCAAAGACAAACATAACCTTGGTAATAGAACCATTAGAAAGCATGGGCCGTGAGGTCGAACGGTTGAAGTAAAGTCGAATTCCTATTGTGAAAGTTCGCTGGGATTCTTGAAGATATCCCGAATTTACTTGGGAACGGGAAGACCAAATGCAACTCAAGTATCCACGTCTTTTTACCAAATATACTTCAGAGACCAACCAAAACTGAACTTCGGGACGAAGTTCCTGTTAGAGGGGAAGACTGTCACAACTCGTAATTTCTGGTCATTTTCCAAACCTCGACAATTTACTATTCATCAGTTACTATTCACCGATTACTATTCATCATTGTACTATTCATCATTTTTTAGGTCAATTTGATATTCCGAGAAGCGTTCAAAAATTTTACTATTCACTTGACACTATTCATTTCCGGAAGAAATTTCACTATTCACGTGCATTACTCATTTCATCGTAAATTTAGTTTACGAGTATTGAAATTCGCGTAACCGTATTGGTTCGGGTGCAAATTCATGCATTATCATTTGGGACATCTCATACAGACTAGAAATAGTCTGCATATTATCATTATAGCACTTGCATACTATTCCACTCGTAGGGTAATTAAATAAATACTTTTGGTATAATTAACGATTTATGTATGTTTATTTTAAATAAACACTAATACGCGAACTATAAATGTGACTAACATGTCCGACACTCCCGACTATTATCCCAATATATTTTTTTATATTCATTTTAATAATATAAAAATTATAATATTAATTTACCCGGTATTTTGGAAATTTATTTATTACGTATCGTACGTCTAACTTAATAACGACGGTTTTCACCAAAATTAAACAATAATCACCCGAACTCTCCGTACTTGTACCCGACATACTTTTACAATTTTTTCAACTTTATTATGTTCCGAATAACTTTGATAAAATTTATTTCTAACAAACCCGGTACCCGATTACACCTAAAATTAACCAAATACTACACAATATTACCACTAACTTTCTAATTAAATCACCCAACATCCCCCCCCTCTTTCCCTCCTTTGTGAACCGCCCCCCCCCCCCCCCCTCCTAAGCCTCCTAATGAGCTAAACACTCACCAACCAAATTAAATGCTAACCTAACTTTTGTCCCCTAAGTATATATTAAACTTTTTTTTCATTCATTTCTCACAAATCATTTTACAAGTGCAAGTAAAAACTCTTTCTCTCATTTCTCTCATTGTATGAATCGACCTAGGTGATCCAAGGAGCAAGAACAACAAATTTTACAAGATCTAGGTGTTAACTTGTTCATATAGTCATCCTTGTTGGAGTTTTGAAATAGAAACTCAAGGATTAGTAGGTTTTTATCATCCAAACTCCCTAAACCTTCAAGTAAGTTTACAAAACTCATTTCATAATTTTTACAAGTTATTAGTATGTTTATATATTTTTCTTACAAGAACTCATGCATATATTGACTTATACCACTTTATTTTTGTAAACTTTTGATCATACAAGCCCTAGAAATGACTTTTGGTTAGATCCTTGTTAGATCTACTTGGTTATGATGTTTAGGAACCCATGACACCCTAAGAAGGTGTATGGTAGGATTAGACTAGCTTTGTGGTGTTTGAAAGTGGTTTGGTTGGTTTTTGAACAAGTTAGTAAATAGGAAAACCAAGTTTTGACACTTATAGAAAGTTGCTGTCCATTTTTGCAAAACGTGGAAAGATCAGGGAATTCTGGGTAATTTTGGACCTAAGATTCAGAAAATACTTTCCGATATGGAACTATGGCCGAAAACGGGGATAAGAACGAGTTAATAACGAAGGAGATACGCTAAAAACGAGTTTAACGACGAAAACTATATTCTCTGGAAATGCTTGCTGATGAACAGTACTCACGGGCAAATTCGAGGCGTAAAACTAAATCTAGCCATCCCGACTTATCAAAAATATGTTAGTATTTTGTCCCACGATTCCGGGGATATAAAGAACGAGGAAAATGAACTTAAAACGACCAAGTTATACGCGTTTTAACATCGTCAAAACTATATATATATACAGTCACAACTAGAAAATAATAACTTACGCACTAAATGGTATATTTTCTAGAAATATTACTAAGGACTATATTCTTAACAAATGAAATACGTATGACCCAAAGGAATATTTATACGACTTAACGACGTTATTTTAAGGTTTTCGATACGAGGAATAGAACGCTAACATTTTTATACGACATATTACGACAAGTTTTTATAACTCCATTGGGACTTATTTTTCCTAAGTATGGAAACTATTTTACTTTGACAATAACTAGTGTTTCCAAGTTACGAGTGGTATAGGCATCATGTGCACGTGCATTCATTTCATTATGTCATGATCTAAGGTAGATCGTTATTACTCATATTAGGTTGCGGTTAGAGATCGTGCCTCATTTCAGTGTATCCATTCTTGTCATCGTAGCTATCGCTCCAGGTGAGTCATAGCCCCTACTATTTTAATTGTTTTGTAAACTCTTTGGGGGAGAATACATGCTCGTTTTACTTAAAACGCACTACTTGTTTTACCTGGTTGATTACTCAAATATTCCAAGCTTTATCTAGATATATATTTGATCACCTGCACTTCATTAGTATGCTTGACTACCGGTATTTCTTTGGTATATTTAACCACCTGCATTCATTGGTATGTTTGATTTTCTTGTATTTCATGGGATTGATTATCCTTGTTTACATGACCACATTGTCATAATTGTTTATCTGGCGACATTGTCAGTATTGTAACTTGCGACATTGTCAGTACTGTTTATCTGGCGACATTGTCAGTATTGTTTATCTGGCGACATTGTCAGTATTGTTTATCTGGCGACATTGTCAGTACTGTTTATCTGGCGACATTGTCAGTACTGTTTATCTGGCGACATTGTCAGCTTTGCTTATATAACCTCATTGACTGAATTATTTATATAGCCATTTTGCTATGTTTATCTGGGAATTTGGATACCATTATTACTTATGTTCACGTAGACTTTAACACTTTTGGCAGTGGTTTGCAAACACACAGGTTACAAGTCTCTTATGGCGGGACTTGCAACTGAGTGGATTTACAATGCCTTTGCTGGGCGATCATTTCTCTATAGGCATTATTTGTTAAACGAACTCTATGAACTCACCAACCTCGTGTTGACACTTTAGCATGTATTTTCAGGTTTTAACCAATGGCACGCTACTGGAGGTTTTGGCAGGGCATGGCATGGTCATAGAAGACTCTGATTATTTATATGGGGACCGTTTTAAACTACTTTTAAGGGCCTACTTCCGCACTACTTTTAAGAATGTAAATTTAACATTTTTGACTTAACTATTTTATTCTAAATGATTGAAGTGAAAACCATTTTTGAACTTGTGTTGTAATACCAATTGAGTTACACCCCAGCTACTTGTATGCTTCCACTGGACCCGATTCTGGGGGTGTGACAGAATTCATCTATAATCATCAACCTAGACCTCCCGAATCACATAAAAATCATTACTTTTCGGTCCTACAACATTTACACATGACGGCCTTGGAAATTTAATACGTGACACCGTCAGACCCCCTTCACAAAACATTCTGGCGCATCATGTGTATTTGATTTATCCACTCTTTTGTCAACTCATGACGCCGTCACTAACAACTTGTGACGCCGTTAAAGGCAATTTCTAGCATGCTTTTGAGACTTTGTCGTTTTCTGCACTTTTTCGCTCCAAAAACGTCCAAAATGCTTTCTTTTGTAAAATTCCTCTTAAAAGTACCTAAAATGACAAAAGGAACAATTTAGGGCAATATTTGATCAAATAATCTCGACTTTGGCCTTAAATGACCCCCCAAAAGCGGTACACTTTTCGCTTCATCAGAGGGCATGAACTAAAACACATTACCACAACCCAAACATAAACATCAAGCCATAACGTAATCATAAACATAATTTTAAGATAAAGCGATAACTAAAAGAGATTGCAAACCAGACACGGAGATTTATAGTAGTTCGGTCAAGAAGTTCCTTTTCACCCTACTCCATTCCTCGAGTACCCAACTCGAGAGTTAGTTCACTAGATCAAGAAACTCCATTCTCGGAGAAAACCACTGGTACAAAAATGGCCTTTCGTCACACATGGTCGATTTCAAACGGTCACACTGTAACATATTTACGTGACTAAATGTATGAAAATAAAATAAACAGCCACACTCGATCCGACTTGTGTGACCATTTCGGAAGATATATGTCACACATTTGTGTATTTATGTGACTAGAGGGTAGCAGGTAAATATTTTTCGATCATTTAGTCACGTTTAATTTGGGACGTGTGACCGATACAAATCAACTTTAAGCATTAGTCACACTACAGATATACATATGTGACAAATATATGTGATTCGCCTCAAACAGTCAGATAATTATTGATCAGCCACTTGTGAATGGCCAACTGTAATAGTCAAACAGCCGAGGCAAATGCTTCCGAGGAATACAGTGTTTTCCCGGGTCGTAAGTCCCAACGAGGTGTGCGATGTGATATTATAAACGAATCTGTGATTAGTGAATGTGAACAGGTAAGGGTATAAAGTGTGTGTGTGTTTAAACTAGGGTTTTATAACTTAAAATAAACTATTAAAACGATTACGTAAAACCTAGATATCTAAAACGTATAAACGTAAACCAATTTTAAATCAGACGCGACTGCGTACTGAGGAAAAGGTGAGTTTTAAGAAAAATAAACTAAAAGGGTTAAAAATGAAAATTCTATAAACTTATACTTAAAATAAAATTTAATTAAAAAGAAAACTATTTTTTAGATTATTATATTATTTAATATTAATTATTTAATTAACAACTATTTAACTATTTAATTAGAAAATTATAAATACTACAAATTAAACTAAAAACTTATAAAAATATTTTCTAAACCTAAAATAGAACTTGAAGAAAGTATAAAAAATAAAAATAAATCTTTTTGTCTTTTTATGAACTTTTTATTAATTAAAAACTATTAATATTAATTATACTAATTAAACTATTTTAAATTACAAATATTATTAAACTAACTTAGAAAATTATGAGAAAATTTATAAAACTAATTAACCATCACAGGAATCCTAAAAAATTATAAAAACTTTATTTTATGTATTTTTAAACTAGTTTACTAATTATTATTCTATTTATTATTTAATTACTATTTAAACTATTTAATTTATAAAAACTATTAAATGAACAGTATAAATCACAAGAAAATTTCTAAAATTATCTTATGACTTATAGAAGCTAGGAAAAATATAAAATATAGGTTTTACTATATAAAAACTAATTATGCTAATTATAACTTATTTATTAATTAATTATTAATAAAACTATTTTTAATTCTAATAAATATCAAATGACAATATAAAAATCTAAGAAAATTATTTAAATTACTTTAACCTATAAAGAAATTAATAAAAATATAAAAACACAAATTACTTAATAAAAATGTAAAAATGAAAATTAAAATTAAATTATATTAAATAGAAACTATCACTTAATTTTATATTGTTTTTTCTGGATTTTTATTTTACAAAACTTTATTATACATAAAAATAAGTAACTTTAATAAAAACAATAATTTTAGAACTTAAAAATAAGCACTGTGGGGGCTTATTACCTCCACAGTTGACTTTGGTTGACCAAATGGATAAATAAGCTCAAATGAGCTGGTGTGGGACCCACTAAGGCTTTTTCTGGTTCTTATAAGTTGTTTGGACTTGTCAAAGCTTAACTTAACTAAATAAGCTCAGTAGATAAGCTAAAAAATCAAAATAAGCTAATCCAAAACCTGTTTTGAACTCAGAATGGGGACAAACTTGAGAGCTATTTCTAGGTGGGGTCCACTGAGGTGCAGGTAAAACTTATGGTCAATCTAAGTTCTATACTAGGAGGGGGGTTGGGAGAACCTAAAGCCTAGGTGTGGGACCCACTGGAGTGGTCACAAAACACCACCAAAGGTGGTGTGGTGACTGAGTGAACTGGTGTGCAGGGGAGGTTATCTCCCTGCAAGTATGTTTAGGGTAGTGTGGGACCCAGTATAAAAATCCTAAAAATGTAACAATGGTGGGATACTAAAGCTGAGATGGTAGACAACAAGTAGGAACAAATCTCAAGTCCTCAGACCTACTCCTAAATTCTACAAAATTCTTGGAGTTTTGGAAAAAATCTGAGATGTGATCACTTTGACTTTTTATGGAAATGAGCTAGGTTGACTTTGGTGAATTTTAAATGATCCCTACAGATTGTATAAGTTATCTTAAGCTAATGTAAGATTAAAATAAGCTATATGAATAACTTATAAGCTATTATGATTGATTCTAGAACCTAAATCCCTCACAGTTAACTGTGAGGGTAATTACTCTAATGTTTTGACTTTAACCTTGATAAGATATTAGTTTAATGACTTACCTAACTAAATTAGGCTTAATATGACTTGACTGAGTCAAAAACAACAACCACCAAACCATTGAGGTCCATGGATTCTACTGATCCAAACACCCCTATAACTAGGCAGTTATGGTGATTTTCAAAACAAATGGATATATTGGACCATGAAACTGACTTATAAAGACTTATTATGAATAAAAGAACTTATAGAAACTTAAAAACAATAATACTGACAACTAAAACTACAAAATCACCAAGATGCTAATTTGACTGTGAAATCAAAATTTTACTTAATAACTAATTTCAACAAACAACTAAACAATATTATGCAAAGTTATGATTAAGTATTATCAAAGAAACATAAAAGAACAATTTAGAACCAAGTTAAGCAACTTATACAGTAGATGAGAAAAAATTATCAAAAGCTTACAAATGATTGACCAATCTGAAACCAAGTAACCAAAGACCATGAATCACCCTATATCTTTCCACAAAGAAACTAATACCCTGGAAATCCACTGAGAACCATGCTTCAAGCTCAATCTTCTTCTCTGACTGAATTTTTATTTTTAACTTATTTTCTTTTTGTATTTTTGAGTGATTATTTTATTTTCTAAGTAAGGCTGGTTTTTAAGATTCTAAAAGCTTAAATAAGCTTTGTCAAAGCTTAAGTGAGCTTCTGAACTTACTTACTAACAACTAACAATAACAAACAAGTTTTTGAGATTTTTGATAATTCTTGAAAATGAATAAACTGAGATAACCAATAAAACTTGAAATTAACTTAATATAAAGATCAAATTACATTCAACTAACTGAGAACAAGTGTTTTGAATTGAAATTACAACTTAATTTATGAACTACTCTACATACGACCTAAATTAACTAAACCTAAACTAATAATACTTCATCACAGCTTCCCATCTCTTTTGTAGCCCTTTTCTGGTCTTGTGGGACCCAGTGGGTGATTTCCCACCAATCCATAGCCCTTGGATTGGTCCAAGCAATCCAGGCCATTCAAATTGCCTTTTTGGCGCGAAAGGGTCAAAGGTGTCAGTTTGTTGCGTGGAGAGGTTTAGGGGTCAATTAAATGGGTTTGGAGGGTTGTGGTGAGGTGGTGGGATAGTGGGTGAGAGGTGGCAGGCCAGGTGTAAGGTGGTTTTGGTTGCAGCGGTGGAGGGTGGTTTTGGGAGGGAAGGGGTATTGGGTGGTGGTGTTTGACCGAGATGTTTGACCCCGTATTATTTAAATAACGGGGGTGGACTGGGCTAAGGTAAGTTGGGCCAAGGGATTAGGAAATGGGTGGGCTTGGTAATGGTTGGGTTAGTTTGTTTGGTTTATTTATTTTTGGTCCGGTTTGGTTTTTAACTATTAAATCACAAGGACTAAATTTGTAATTTGGGAAAAATTGAGGGTCTGAAATTGTAAATCCCCATAAGTTATCAAAAGGACTTATTATGCCAATGATGAATAGTACAAGGGTTAAATGTGATAAATTCCAATTTTTAAACCCCGAGGACTAAAATTGCCAAACTTGAAACTTCAGGGACCAATCTTGTAATTTCACCAAACTTCCCAACCAAGGACCATTCCTGCAAAAGATTATTAGTACAAGGACCAAAATTAATTTTTCTCAAAGTTTTTACATCCCAGGGACCATTTCTGTCAATTTCCAAAGTTGAGGGACTAAACATGTAATTTTATGAAACTTTGCACCAAAGGACTAAATATGTAACTTTATGATTAAAAAGGACCTTTGGTGATATTTTCATGTTTTTAGAATTACCAGGGACTAGTTTTGCCAATTTATGAAAGTTGAGGGACTGAAACTACCAATTATGCAAACTTTGTACGTTTTTCATCTGTTTTTGCATATTTTGCATTTGAAACATATAAAACACACCTCTAAGATATTTTAAGTATTTTGATACATATTTAAGTGTTTTTGTATGTTTTGGCAGTTCAGATTAGTATAAAATGATGAGTATTTAGACACTCATCAATATGTCACACAATTGAAGAGTGTGACCAAAATAGATATATGGTCACATGAAGTAATTGTGTATGTGACTAAATTATATAGTCAAGTTTGTCACACATATTTAAACGTGACTGCTATTCTTTGCTGAATAATTTGCCACATAGCGTTTGAAATGTGTGACAACTGAAAAGTAAGTTTGAAGCGATAGTCACGATATGCATTTAATAGTGACAAATATATATGTCACACATTTGAAGAGTGTGACCAAATGTCATATATGGTCACACGAAACCATAGAAACATGATTAAGTGTAACAAAAATTCGATACATATGGTCACATAAGTAAATATGTGTGTCTAAAGTTTAGTGTGTGTTTGCTTGCCACAACCTAATGTGTATAGTCACATTTAATTGTAGCACGATCATGTGACTATAGGCTTTACAATAGTCATACCATATCACAAATGTGTATCTAAATTATGTTTATTGCCACATTATAAGGGTATTATATGTGCAATACATTCAAAATAGTCACATTATGATATTTATGTGACTATTATTTATAGCAAAATGTGAACTCGGTTATCATTAACCTTGATATTAGTCACATTGAGTGTTTGGGTGACTAAATTCAAGATGTTATATATGGTCACATGAAGTATTTATTTAGGTGTCTAAATCATAGTCATATTTTGTCACACATTATTTAATTGTAGTCACAATTCGATACATATAGTCACACATTTCGGATAACTTATGTAATTTTGAGGGTTAGATATGGATTTTATAGTCTCTCTAGTTTGAGTCTAATTTGATATTAACTGCATGAATTGAGTTCAGACTATTAGTCGATCATGACTCTTCATTTGCCCCATTACAATGCTGCTAGTTATACTTAGAACTGCTAAGTATAATTAGATGTTGTGATCATTGTGCATATGTTATGGCTTGTGTTTTCATTGTTTCTAGACTAACATTTTGCAGGAAAGGCAAAGAAAAAGCTGTTTGGATTGGGATTTGGGTGAATGCTATTAACTCATAACTTAATGCTGCTAGGCATAAGTTAATGCTGCTAGGCATAAATTAATGTTGCTAGGCATAAATCAAGCTTAATGAATAGTTGAAAAATCAAGCTTAATCAAGCTTTATTGAAGCAAGAAAGTTAAAATTCATATAATAATAAACCAAAAAAAAAACATTAGTATCCATAACAAAAGTAAAATAAAGCAGTTCATACATATAAAAAGTTTAACAATTAAATTTCGGAGATTTCTCCGGATCAAACGACAAATGCACATTATCGTAGTCAATGGAGTCGAATCTCTCTTCCTCACTCAAAAATCCAACTCAGCCGCATCCTCTTCCACTGAACCAACCCGCGACTTTGATCGCTTGTATTCCTTCTCATCTTTCTTAATTTGAAGCAAACTTGCTTTGCGTCTTGCCTTGTTTCTTCGAGAACTCCACGACTCATACCACTCTTCAATGTTAAACACCTTCTCTGGTTTCCTGAAATCAAATAAGCATTAGATGATAAATTTACAGATTATCCTTTTAATTTGGTATTCTTATATGATGTATATATAATGTAACATTCTAACATTAAAGATTATCATTTTGATAAATTTATACAGATTATCCTTTTGATAAATTTACAGATTATCCTTTTGACCGTCTTGATTGGGGGGCCGAAAATTTTCGATATAATAATGTTACATTCTAACATTAAAGATTATCCTTTTGGTATTCTTATGATGTAAGTTTTGAATGCTTGGTGAGTAAAGCTAGGTTTTTTTCACGAATCTTATGTACTAGGAAGATAACAAATATAAGGAATAAAACATTCAAATTACTATGTAGTAAACTAACACGATTTCATAACTGATTACCTAAAGCTACCAATTGATAACCATTTTTATAAATTCATAAAAGCAATACACCAAAATTATTATGGATTAACTAACTTCTACTAGAAAAAAAAAACCAAGTCAACATGTACGTACATAACATCTTTACAAACTTTGAATGTTTACGTGTACAAAAGTTTAATTAGTAGTACTTACTTTGAACGATTCTTCTTTGATGAAATGCACCTTGTTCTTTTCTTATTTCCAGCCATAACTTCGATCTTAAAAGATTGTTTAAAAAGTGTGTGTTGAAAAGCTAAGTGATGGCCTTAAAAAGGGATGCGACATACGCCTAGGGAATTTTGAAAGTCTCAACATTAAAGATTATTGCAATTTACCAAGTTTAACGTCACATTAGCATGTGAAATGGACTAATTACTCGTGCATAATTGTAATCATTTTAATTTTACACATTAAATGCGCGCTCCTAAACATTCTATAATTTTATTTTTAAACTTTAAATGGTAATAAGCATTGTAAGCTAAGTGGTTTCAAATGTTCTAAAATATAGTAAGAATAAACATAATGGTATTAATCTAGTTATTAGTTGTGTAAAATTTGTGTTTGTGACAGTGTTTACTCCCTGAATTGGCAAACTTACTTCAACACTGTTATGACCTGATTAATAAAGAGATCCAATACATTTGTTTTGACGTTACTTGGTTGATAGATGAAATAAGAACTTATATTTTGTTGAGAAAGAAATCAAGAATAAGGTGAGAAGCATGATGGTACAACTAGGGAACAAGCAAAAGGATTACATAAAGTCAAATAAAATTGAGGTATAACAAACACATTATAAAATTGACTTCACAAAGTCAAATAAAGTATAGTGTAAAAGATATAATGTAATTAAATATTTGTAACAATCTTTTAAAACTATTGATGAGGCGAAAAATGACCCATTTTTAGGGGGTCATTTAAGCCCGAATTCGAATTTATTTGACCAAATAATGCCCTAAATCGTTCCTTTTGTGATTTTAGGTACTTCGGGAGAGAAATCTGGAAAAGGAAGCAATTCGGACGTTTTTGGAGCATAAAAGTGAAGAAAACGCCAAAGTCTTAATTTTCCATGCTGGGAACAGTAGGTGACGGCGTCAAGAGTAACTCTCTGACGGCGTCAAGAGCAAAATTCCATGACGACCCAGTACAGATTTGATGGCGTCACGAAGGTAGGGCGTCAGGAGTAAAAGTCATGACGGCCTGGAAATGATTAAGTCTTGACGGCGTCAAATGTAGATCAAGGCAGTCCGAGAATAGTTTTGGCGGCGAGGTGACGGCGTCACAATGTTGGTCTTGACGCCGTCAGACCCCTTTTCCTATATATAGTTTTCTAATTTTCACATTAAAAAGAGAGAAGTTTTGGAGAAACCCTAAGTATGATTTTGGTGCGAATTTTACAGGTTTTTCAAGGGTTCCAAACCCTTGATACCTTTCATGTGTAATTGAGATAAGTGTTCTTTTAATTCAATCAATATGTCTATGTGTTGGTTGTCTATATCTTGTTCTTATCTTAATTCCATCATGCTAGGCTAGATCTATCTTGTGTTTGCTTGGATCTAATGAAACCTAGATGTTAATTATGTGTTGATTACTTGTTTATACTTGTCTTGGATGAATGATTTATATGTTAGGCTTAAGAAAACTGGCAGATCTCCAATTGGTAACATGCTTGAACGTCTTAAGAAACATGAACCGACTTACACTAGGTCTTTATTGGTTGTATTTAATGCATGAGCCACTGTTTAAAATCCCTATAGTTGTGCTGGGCATGGTGTAGGAGGAGATAAGAGCTCATAGAATTGGGGAGTTAAGTGTGCCACCCCATGAATGGTATTAAGGAATACGATCCGTCATCCATGCAATTATAACAAGTAATTAACGTGTAAAAGATGTCTAGGGAGTAGTGAAATCTAAGTAAACACATTTTCTCCACTTATTGCTCACAACTTTAGTATAATTTAGTTTATTTTCATTTCTAGTATTTTATTTTGATTGCATCTTTAGTATTGGGTTAGTTGGTTAGCAACTAATTCCGCCCAAATCCTTCAAACCCGAGATTTTTACTTGCTTTCTATAAAATATAAAATACAAAAATAATCATCCCTCACCTTTAGAACTAGTATTTAGGTTTTCTAATCCTAGCGACACTATTCCTAAGCTGAACGATCAATCCCCCGGTACTTGTCACTATACTATACTACAACGATCAGGTACACTGCCTGGTGGGGGTTGTAAGCTTCTCAAGATCCCTTGAGAGGTAAAGCCTGGTGCAATTCTCACGCATCAAGTTTTTGGCGCCGCAGCCCGGGGAATAGTTATTGTCTAGGTTAGAATTTCTTTTTATTTGGTCTACTTGCTAGATTCCTTTCTAGTAAGATTTTATTTTTATTTTTAGGTTCTCTTTAGTCTATCTTATTTCTTTGTGCCTTTGTTCGTAACCACCCGACATCATGGATAACGGGAACATCCTTGAACCCGTCAACCCACCGCAACAAAACCACCCACAAACCTTACCACAACCAATCCACCCACCTATAAGGTCCATCCGTTTTCAATCCAGCACCATTCGATTGGTGCAAGTCGGGTGTGCATTCTTTGGATACTTTTTCGAGAACCCGACCCGACACCTTGAGAACTACTTAAAAATTACCAATTCTATAGGATTAGGTGTTGATAATCAAGAAGGGGAACTCTTAGCCCTCTTTCAATTCTCTTTACATGGTCGGGCTCTTCAATGGTTATTCCAACTCCCGAAAAGGTCCGTCTCCTCTTGGGACGATCTTGCTTCCTACTTCTTAACTAGATTCACCTTGCCCAAGGAAGTTATTTTGCAACATAACCAACTTAAAACGGAAAATGATGAAATAATAAAGGTCAATGTGATGAATGAATGTGAAATCAAGCTAGTGAGTAACACTTGTAGGGAAGGGCCATGGGATGATTATAGAATATTTAGGAGTTCCACACCAACCCTTGAGGAATTGAGGTACCATAAGTTTCTTCTAAAATGCCCTTGCCCCGCAAAGTACCGAAAACGCCCATGGATTAGGAAACATAATTCTATCAATCTTAAGGTCCCATGCATGATTGGTCATATTTTCAGAGAACACACTTATATCGATTTAAAGGCACCGATGAACATCATGTCTAGGCTTTATTATAATTGGATCATGAACGAAAAATTGAAACCTATGCGGGACCCTTACAACCCTAATTGCATGAGTAATTTTGTTGAGCGGGTTAGAGGGTTACATGTTTTCATTGGGGATTTTGTTTATAGGTGTGACTTTATGATCTTAGAAGATGTTAGGGGAATTATTGATCAATCTTTGTGTCAGATTGTTTTAGGAGAACCTTTTGTCAAAACCTCTAAAATGACTTACAACCATGATGAGGGCACTATCACATTCGCAACTAAAGAGAAAAACATTAGATATATGATGCCCCATAAAGAAGAGAGGTTTGGAGAAGTTGAGGATCTCGATGTTGACAACATCCCTGTGATTAAGGTTGAGAGTGAGGAAGAGAGAAACATTGGAGGTTACAAAAAGAAAGAGATCTATTACTCGAAATGTTTAGCTTTAGGCCCCGAGTATAGGAAGGATGAGAGATTGGTTAAGATGTTTGAAACCGCATTCATTTTGCGGGATAGGAAAACATAGTAACCCATGACCTTGAGTCTAGCTACAAGACTCATAAATAAAGAAAAGCGCTTCTTGGGAGGCAACCCATGCTTTGTTTATTTGTTTGTTTGTTATTTGCTTCCGTATGCATGCTTAATTTTTATTGTTGGTAGATCATATTTCTAAACTAAATAGTGGAAATACTTTACTTTGTTGTTTTGGCCTAGTCTTAACTCCACCTAAAGGTATTTTTGCAAAAGATAAGTGTAAGGGGAAACCCCAAATATGTTTTCAAGAAACAAACCGATCATGATTCTCCACAATATTAAATGAACATGTATATTCGTATTTGTTAGAGTCAAATGCTTGTATTGAGTCATAATGATGTTTTGTAAGATTTTCCAGGAAGTAGGACCAAGTTTTTCCAGAAATTTTCTGGAAACTTAACATAAGAATTTCTGCAGGTCACTTCTGACGGCGTCATGAGTTTAATCTTGACGGCGTCAAGTGTAAAAATCTGGAAAGGTTACCAGTTTTGTTTTTCTAACGGAGTCTTATGGTTTTTGTGAATTATTAAGTTTTATAATCTCCAGGAGATCTACAAACTTTGTTCCACAAGCATTATATCTTATCTTGTTTTCTAGGATTTAGTAACTTATATAGGATGCCGCCGATTTTACGCGAGGTTGTCTTGTCTATTTTATCAGGTTTTACAGGTTATGTATGACAAGAAGATGATTTACATTCTGGAAGGGAAGCTTTGATTGTTCATTCTCTTGGAGGAAGATTTAACCTGGCCACCTTATTATCCATACCGAGCGAATCAGGGGAGTATTTGATTTCATTCTCTTTACTTTTTCACTTTTACATTCTTTACTTGAACATTGGGGACAATGTTCATCTTAAGTGTAAGGGGAGGGTAAAATGATGATACCTTACATATGCACTTTCGCTTGAGTTTGTTTTGTTTAATGGTAGATGTGTAATAAAACTATGAGAAATACTTGTTAGTGCAATTTTAGCGCCCAATTTAAAATTTTTTACAACATTTAGGAGTGAAACTTTAGCCATAGCAAGCGTCTCATGGATAGGAGATTGTATGACTAGCACATAACCGTATATTCAGAAAAATTTTCCACCCAAATATGTGAGGTTCGCCTTTAGATTTGATAGGAAAAGCATTTACTATTAGTGCTTATGAGTGTACCGGTAGCATTTAGATTCTAGAACTTGCGTTAGTGATGCATCCCGAGACCGCTAGTGAGACTACATTCGTGTGGTAGGATTTACTACATGATAAGAGGCATTAGGATCACCCTTGTGTTAAACCCGTATTACAATTACTTGACCATTTAAGTCATATTACTTGGCTAGTTAAGTCAACTAATTTTTCCCACACCCTTAGCGTTGTACTCATTTTTAGTACACGAAACCCCTACTACACCCCTCCGAGCCTATCTTTTCGTTTCTAACTTTAAGAATTTTACTTAAAGGAAGAATTTGTTACACCTCACTTAAATGTACAACCAAATCGCCTTAGCCTTCCGTGTATGCGCTCATTTTTAGTGCATTATTGTTATTTGTTAAACCCTAAGTTAACTATCTAATTGATTACATGGTTGCTAAGTCGAGTCATATCTTTGTACATATTGTTTTGGGACGATTGGGACTCATGGGTAAGTACTTATTTTATGGAGTAATGGGGAAGAACATCATTTATTACCCCCATATGTACGTTAATCTTAAAAGTGCTCCAAGTGTTTTGATTTTCTTAATTCGAGTCATTAGATTAGTTAATTGTAAGGTATGTAAAAATTCAAGTGTAAGGGAAATGTTCATTCCCTATGATGTATTATTTTGGATTGTAGGGTAAGAGTGTATGCAAAAAAAAAAAAAAAAAAAAAGAAAAAAAAAAAGAAAAAAAAGAAAATAGAAAAAAAAGAAGAGAAAAAACATACGGACTACCATCCCTTTTTATTCTATGTTCATTTTATATTTTTTGTTATTTTTCATTTATTAGCTTAAGTCGAGTCTAGTCTTGGCTTAGCAACGCCATATTGTACATGTAATTGACTAAGATTGTTAACTCGCCACTAGTAAAACTTCCTTTATCCAACAAAACCGTGTATTTCATATCCCTACACCTAACGTTACAACCCTTTAAAAGACCTCTTTGATAGTTTATCCTAGGTGCTTACGCCATGTGGTGGAGGTTTGATCCTTTCCCAAGCCTATGGTAATCTATTTTGTTATGACAGGTAGTGAGAGATGTTTTCCATTTCCATATTGTAATTTACACTTTATTACACCCGAGAGATGTGAGTATCTACACACTATTTGTGAGGTGCTTGTATATGACCTCCGTGCTTGTCTATTGGTCTTTAGTGGAACGATTAATTGTTGTAATTACTTTTATATTAGTGTTAAATGACCCCTAACTTGTATTTTGAGTAGAATAAAAGCGCATTTGCTTGAGGACAAGCAAATCTCAAGTGTAAGGGTATATGATGAGGCGAAAAATGATCCGTTTTTAGGGGGTCATTTAAGCCCGAATTCGAATTTATTTGATCAAATAATGCCCTAAATCGTTCCTTTTGTGATTTTAGGTACTTTGGGAGAGAAATCTGGAAAAGGAAGCAATTCGGACGTTTTTGGAGCATAAAAGTGAAGAAAACGCCAAAGTCTTAATTTTTCATGCTGGGAACAGTAGGTGACGACGTCAAGAGTAACTCTCTGACGGCGTCAAGAGCAAAATTCCATGACGACCCAGTACAGATTTGACGGCGTCACGAAGGTAGGGCGTCAAGAGTAAAAGTTATGACGACCTGGAAATGATTAAGTCTTGACGGCGTCAAATGTAGATCAAGGCAGTCCGAGAATAGTTTTGGCGGCGAGGTGACGGCGTCACAATGTTGGTCTTGACGCCGTCAGACCCCTTTTCCTATATATAGTTTTCTAATTTTCACATTAAAAAGAGAGAAGTTTTGGAGAAACCCTAAGTACGATTTTGGTGCGAATTTTACAGGTTTTTCAAGGGTTCCAAACCCTTGATACCTTTCATGTGTAATTGAGATAAGTGTTCTTTTAATTCAATCAATATGTCTATGTGTTGGTTGTCTATATCTTGTTCTTATCTTAATTCCATCATGCTAGGCTAGATCTATCTTGTGTTTGCTTGGATCTAATGAAACCTAGATGTTAATTATGTGTTGATTACTTGTTTATACTTGTCTTGGATGAATGATTTATATGTTAGGCTTAAGAAAACTGGCAAATCTCCAATTGGTAACATTCTTGAACGTCTTAAGAAACATGAACCGACGCGCACTAGGTCTTTATTGGTTGTATTTAATGCATGAGCCACTGTTTAAAATCCCTATAGTTGTGCTGGGCATGGTGTAGGAGGAGATAAGAGCTCATAGAATTGGGGAGTTAAGTGTGCCACCCCATGAATGGTATTAAGGAATACGATCCGTCATCCATGCAATTATAACAAGTAATTAACGTGTAAAAGATGTCTAGGGAGTAGTGAAATCTAAGTAAACACATTTTCTCCACTTATTGCTCACAACTTTAGTATAATTTAGTTTATTTTCATTTCTAGTATTTTATTTTGATTGCATCTTTAGTATTGGGTTAGTTGATTAGCAACTAATTCCGCCCAAATCCTTCAAACCCGAGATTTTTACTTGCTTTCTATAAAATATAAAATACAAAAATAATCATCCCTCACCTTTAGAACTAGTATTTAGGTTTTCTAATCCTAGCGACACTATTCCTAGGCTGAACGATCAATCCCCCGGTACTTGTCACTATACTATACTACAACGATCAGGTACACTGCCTGGTGGGGGTTGTAAGCTTCTCAAGATCCATTGAGAGGTAAAGCCTGGTGCAATTCCCACGCATCAACTATAGTGTAAATGTTATAATCTAATTACAAATTCTTGTATTTACAAACGAAATAAAGTTAAAACATCAAGTTAAATGAAAGCATGAAGAGTTATAGTAACTCAGAACTTAATACTGCTTGGCATAACTTAATGCTACTAGGCATAAATTACTGTAAACCGGTGTAACTGTAAAAAAAGAATTGTAAACCGTTGTGACACTTTGTAAACCGTTGTGACACTTAAACGTTGTGAAACTTAAACGTTGTGACATTGTGACTCTTGTGTGCCTATAAATACAAAGGAATTACAACCAACTTCTTTCATCTTTTCATTACTTATTCAATTTTTGTTTGGAACTGCAATGGCTTCATCATCTTCAAATCATACTTCAAAGAAAACAAAACATTCAAGGGATACTTCTCCTCCTCCTCCTCCTCCAATGCCAGAAAAATATAAAATCCACAGCCTAACCCAAGAGTGCTAGGACAAATGCCATTCTGAAGGCCAATATGGTACTGAACGACAGTTGGTTGAACTTTACAACAAACGAATCGCGCGGTTGGAAGAACAAAACAAATAAAGACCAAGAGATCATACTGGTGCATCAGAACAAAGTTAATGTTCGGAATCAAGAAATAGAACAAATCTGTGGAAACATTTTTGATATTTACAAAGGCATTCAAAATAGTTTGTATAATTTTCATTGAATTAACCCTGATGTAAGATGATATTAATCATTATTATGTTATTTCTTTGAAGTTTAATGTTTTTGTGTTCAAAGAAAACTTATCTTATGTTTCTTTGTTAATCAAGTTATCGATTACTATATGATCAAGTTATCTTTTTGTTGATTAATTATGTTATGTTGCTTTGTTGACTATGTTATGATGCTTTGTTAAAAGTCAAACAAAGATTGTCAAACTTGATTGTCATTTGCAAAAGTGGAAGTGTCCAAGTGAATTTGGGCAATTCCAGGTTTGGATTGGAATTTGGGTGAATGCTAGTAACTCAGAAATTAATGCTGCTAGGGATAAAAATAAAATGCCACAAAAATTAACCGATTCATATTCAGTTCATTAATGAGAAAATTGAGCAATGACAACATGTTTATTCATAAAGTCAAATAAAGTAGTACAAACGGATTACACAGGTTTATTCAAATTACTTCCTAACTCAACTAATACATTTTCTTTTTACATTTCCCTTTTGAACAAACTTTGGGCATTTTTGGTTCCCATGGTTTTATACCCTTGTCTTCACAAGTCTTAGCATTGGGCAGGCCTAGCACCTAAACCCTCTCATCAAAAAGCTCTTTGGCAGTCTTTTTTGGAGTTTTAACCTTCCTAGCATCTTCCTTTTTTGTACCTGATCCAGAATATCCCTTTGGAAAGTAGTCTGCCCATGTATTTGGAGGACCTTCAGAACTGCTTGATATGTGAAATGAACTTGAGTCACTGCTGTCAATGTATGATTTCTGCAAAAAAATAAAAAAATATACTAAAATTTAAAAAAATATAGTGTAAATGAAATAAAAGATAATGTTGCAATTCAGGGTGTATTTGAAACAACCTTTGTTCTTGGAACTCTAATGGCTACATTACTTGGTGGATGGTTGGTTTTAGATCATAAAAAAGAATGGAATGAAATAAACCAACATACGTAACCCTTCTAAGTTCCCGATACAGCTCCTTTTGTCGTTTCAACTCCCTTTGAGCAAAGGACTGCACCAGCCGCATTGCTAGATTGTTGAAAAAACAAAAGGAACTGTATGGGAACTCATAATGGAAAGGTATGTTGAAACCAACATACGTAACCCTTCTAAGTTCCCGCTACAGCTCCTTTTATCGTTTCAACTCCCTTTGAGCAAAGGACTGCACCAGCCGCATTGCTAGATTGTTGAAAAAATAAAAGGAACTGTATGGGAACTCAGAATGGAAAGGTATGTTGAAATTACCGACTCATTTAGATCATAAAAAAGAATGGAATGCAAACAGAGTGATAGAAATAATCTAGAAATGTTAAGTAAAGAATAGAGTCTAAGTAACATCACTCATCTTGAATGCGATGATGAAGGAGTGTGGCCTGTCATGAACAATACACACTATATCATCATCGCATTGAAGACGTCTCAATGATCAGGCCAAATCTATCTAAAGTTGCAGAAAGGTTCCATTGCTTTGTTTTTTGGACACCGTCTAATAACGGTAGTAGAGGTTTTCCAAATTAAGTAATGGAACCGTTCTACAACTTTAGATAGATTTGCCCTAATATTGAGCTTTAAGTTATTAGAAAACAGATTCTTATTATCATTTATATTGCTCCCTTAGATGTGACGAACATACATATTAATTATGTAGATTCTACGACATTAGAGAGCTAATCGTGCATGAATGAAATCATATTAAACTTATAATAACAATGCAATGAAATACCATCCTTTCTACCCTAGCCAACAAAAACATATCATTCAGCCTTGAATCTGTAACCTACCAACATCCGCCACTTTTCTTCCTAATTCTCTCAATACAAATGCAATTCTTATACCAGATATGTAGTTATGTTGAAATTCCAGACTCAAAGTTTTACAAACTCACTTCCTACATATCAAAAATACATCATACATATATATTAAGCAAACAGAGTGATACAAACAATCTACAAATGTTGAGTAAAGACTAGAGTCTAAGTAACATCACTCATCTTGAATGCGATAATGAAGGAATGTGGCCTATCATGAACAATACACACTATATCATTATCGCATTGAAGACGTCTCAATGATAAGGCAGATCTATCTAACGATGTAGATGGGTTCCAACGCTTTAATTGGACCCCGTTTTCTAACGTTTGGTGTTTGATCTTGATTATCAGTTTTGGTTCTTTCAATAATCAAGATTAAACATCGTTAGAAAATGGGGTCCAATAAAAGCGATGGAACCCATCTACATCGTTAGATAGATCTGCCCTGATAATTGAGCTTTAAGTTCTTAGTAACCAAATTCTTACTATCATTTATATTGCTCACTTAAATGTGACAAACATACATATTAGTTATGTAGGTCCTACGACATTAGAGAGCTAATCATGAATCAATGAAATCATATTAAATTTATATCAACAATGCAATGAAAATATTTTCATTGTAACTAAATGCATGAAAAAACTCTTTAAGTTCTTGATATGTTTATTGTACTTCAACCTAATCCACAGATAAAATAAGCTAATCCAAGCAAACCTTAATACCTCTTTTGCTCTAATTATTCGCAAAAACAACACATCATGTTCTTCCTTATTCTATCAATACAAATTATACTTGATAATTATTTCTGTATTTTGACAAAGAGAAAAGATGAATCAATAATGGATGGACAACACCAGAACAAGTTTATGTTCATACTTGAAAGTAGTGTCTGTCCAGCCATCACTGATACTTCTTCCATCTTTGATACTTGGATGTTTTAGCCTAAATATTCGCACTAAAACTAAAAAACAACCATAAACCCTAACAATAAAAAACACAAATATACAGATCATACATAAACCCTAACACTAAATAACACTAATTAAATAAACACAAACAATGAAATAATTAGACAAACCAAAAAAAACAACTAAATAATCAGATAAACCAAATAATCTGTCAAACTTAGGGTCAATATAGAAGCGATCTAAGTATGTTACCATATGCTTCTGATCTAACTTAGGGTCAAACTTAGGGTGTAGTAGTGAGAGAGAAAGAAAGAAAGAACAAGGCATAGCTGTGTGTGAGTGTGAGATAGAGTATTAAGTATATGTTGGAGTGTGTGAAGTGTGTTTGATAAGCTTTGTAAATGTTATATATTATAAGTGATGTGTGTTTGAAAAGCTTTGCATATGTTATATATTACTAGCGGGGCACACGCGCGTTGAGGCGGGGAGGTACCTGTAATTAAAGTTTTGGCGAACGCTCTATTACTAGTAGTATTTATTTACGATGAAAATTACTTTACAGATAGCGAAAATATTTTCAGATGCATGATAAACTGTTGAAGTTATGAGAAAATGATATATTATCTGAGTGACCAAGTCCACTTAAAATTTTTATGAAGAGAGTGTTTAGCAGCTTGATTTGTTTGTACATTGTGGTTTATAAATGATACTTTTAATTGAAAAGGTGTTTTTAAATGTTATATATATTAATTATAAGTGTTGACCAGTCAATGTGTGTAGGTGCTAATGCTTAAATTGATTGTACATATAGCTTAATTGGAAGAGAGAGAGTCAAAGATGCATTATAAGATGTATAGATAAGTTTAAAATGATTAAAAGTATAAAAACTAAAAGTATTAAAAGTTTAAAAACTAAAAGTATTAAAAGTACGTACATTTGTATTTTAGTGTATCTTGTATTTAAAAAATGGCCTAAAGAGTACATAGGGTAAGATGCAAGGTTTTTAAGATCGGGATCAGATCCTACCCAGGATCGTTTTCGTCTTTGCAAGATCATGATCGTATGATCGGATCGGGATCGTAAGATCCTACTAGCTATAATGTCATTTTCTTAATAGTCTCGCTCTTTAACATGCATGTTCCTTATAAAATCAGATACATGAACTTGCATGCCTACCTTAACTCATTAGTACTTGTTGAGTCAAGTGCGTGTATCGAGTCACAATGAATGTTTTGCAGGATTTTTAGGATGAAAACATATTTTATATTACTTATAAGCTCGAGAACTCAACAATAACTCGAGTCTAACTTATATAAGGTTGAACTCAACTCATTAAACATTTCGGCGAGTTCATTTGATAGGTTTTTGGTGAGTGCTTATTCACTCACCTTTTCTGTGGAAAACTAGAAGGGGGGTTGAATAGTTTTACGTCTTTTTAATTCGTTATAAAAGATAGTTTTAGTGTTTTCTTAGTTTTTAAAATTTAGATTCGATAATATATGATCTCAAGTCTTGCACAATATAAACAACTATCAATAAGTAAGATATAGCAATGATAAGTAAATAAATAAATGAGAGATGGAAAGATCGAACTGCGAGACAAGAGATTTATAGTGGTTCGGCTACAAGGACACCTTCTGGTTCGGCTACAAGGACACCTTCCTTGCCCTACTCCACTCCCCGAGCACCTAACTCGAGAGTTTTCTTCACTATATCAACAAGCTCCCTTATGGCGGAGAAAACCTTACACACCAATTTACACACCACAACTTCTTCACACCTAAATCACAACTTCTACACAACTTCTTCACACCAATCTACTTCACAACTAACTACTTCGCGCCTATCTTCTTCACACCAATTTTCTTCACAACTAACAACTTCACACCTATCTTCTTCACTACAATCTAATTCCTAACTTTTCTTCTTCACACCAAATAACAAACTAATCACACAATCAATATACCTAGCACAACTATCTACAATTAAATATTCACAACAATCTTCACAAAGAATTATGTAAACAATCTTGATGATGCACCAACAACTTGGATGTGGAGGTCACAACAAGTTGTAATACTTCTTGTCTTGGAGGATTGAAGTATTCTTCTCTTGCACTTGAGAGGATGATGTTTGAATCACTTTGAAACAAAGAATTATGTATTTATGATCAAAGGATTAAGAGAATAGAAATGGGGATCTAGAACAGAAAGTTTAGGAGTGCAAAAGGTGAGAAAATTCTGTGGGATGTACCAGTATTTATAGGGAGAAAATTTACTGTTCTGGAGCGTGGCCGGTCCCCTTAATTAGTGGCTGGTCCCCTTAATGATTAAGGGGGCCGCCTAAGGAATTAAGGGGGCCGCCCCTTCAGAACGTTGGATTTTCTTGTCTTCTAGTGGGGAAAATTTTTCTAGATAAAATTTGCCATTTTTGGTTGGAAATTTGAAATCATATATTTATAATGAATTAAACATATTCTTTTAATTCCAAAAGTAATTTTGTAAAAGATATAGAATGTTTAATACATTTTATAAAAATTCTAGTGATTAGAAAAATTTCCTTTGATCATGAAATGCAATAAACACTTTGTTTATTCATACCTTAAGTGATATGGATGCAAAGACAAATATTAAGCACTAAAAACTTGTTTACGTCATAAGTTTTAGATTAATGAGTTTATGCTTTGTAATTATCAAAACATAGAGATATTGTTAATATGCTAACAATGTTTTTAGACATTATTTATGTCAACAATCTCCCCCTTTTTGATGATTACAAAACCTTAAACTCATTAGGTCTAAAAAATAATTTTTAGAAAAGTATTATTAGAGTTTAACATTCTCTTCTCCCCCTTTTTGTAAAATCAAAAAGGTTAAGCCGAGTAAGCTTCGTGAAAGAAGATTAAACGGGTAGAATGCTCCCCCTTGATGTATGCTCCCCCTCATTTGAGAGCACCAAGGGAATGAGCTATGGAAATCTTGGCTACATAAAATATTTGAAGAGAACAAGACACATATATACATGCAAAGCAATAATTATGCAAATAAAAATAGATTCATTCAAGCATCATAGAAATTATTAGCATTACAACATTCAATATGCTTAGAGCATATTGATTACAATAAAACAAAAGAAAAGACATAGTCCTATATTGCCGAAGAGAGCACTTGGACTTGCTTGCAACCCATAGTTGATTGTTTTATTTGCTTGAAGGAGAACATAAGCATAAGGCTTAGTTGTTAGATGGAGAGGGATATGGAGTGGGGTATGGAGCGGAAGAGGTGGATCTTACGATGTTGTATCATGTTACGGGTGGTATGGGATGAGGACGAGTGAGGAGATATTCAATCCAAGAAATATCTTCACTCAAGTATAGGATTTGTTTTTGAAGGAAGATGCAACAAGGGTAATAGTGAGTGTGGTTTGTAACTTGATCCAAGTTGAGAGAGTGAGGTAGGCAATTGTTGTAGGGTGATGATGAAGGTTGCCCTTTGTTGCGTTGTGCAAGATGCATGGCATTGAGATCACTAAGATCATGGATTTGAGATATTTCATCACGGAATTTTTGCTTTTCCGTGGCAATGCGGAGAGAGTCATTGTGTTGATATGGATGAATTGGGTTTTTGTAGTTGGAATTGTAGTTAGATGGTTGATCAAACTTGTATGGATCATTATAAATGGTTGGAGGATGAGATGAGTGGTTTGGCATAAAGAAAGATGTTTGGCCAACGTTGTATGGTTTGTAAAGAGGATCAAATGAATGTCCTTGTGAATTTGGTGTAAAGTTTGGGAAGTAAGTGGTAGGAGGTGTTGAGTGATTTCCAACTTCATTGGTTATGATGGATTTGTTACGAGGGCTTTTTCTTCGCCAAACGGGTTTTTTCCGTCATTCTTGCAAGCCTTGAGGCTTTTGGTTTTGGTTTGTTTGGAGAAGTCATGAAGGGATGAATGGAGAGGGTGGAAGATTGGGGATATTTATAGTGTAAGATTTGTGTGTTTATGGATGGATGAGGTTAGTTTGGGAGATTAGGACAAAATATGTTGGTGAAAAATGGGAAATGTAGGTTGAAATGGGCTAAAAAGCAGAAAAGATTATGTAAACCCGACCATCAGATGGCTGGTCCCCTTAATTAGGGGGCGGTCCCCTTAATGATTAAGGGGGCCGCCTTACAAAATTAAGGGGGCCGCCCATCTGGTGATTTCCAGATTGCCAGAATTGGGTTTTTGGCAGAAAATTTGCAGAAAGGTTGTGTGTTTGGATTAGAATTCAAGCAAGTTCAACTCCTTGAGACAATATAGCATCTAATCTATCTATAATATAGCATGCATGTAACAACACTTAAGTAAAAGAGCAATCAAGCAATTAGTAATAAGCAAGAGAAGGCAAACAAAGGCAAGGGCACATAATTTTCCTAGAGCGACTATCTTAGATCAAAGGCAAAGGTAACTAGTGAGTGGAAAACTAGTGATGGAGCAAGATGACAACATTATTAGTGAATTTGTCTTAGTGTGTGTCTATATGCAACAAATGTGGAGTTGTGATTGTTTCGACTCCTAAATGCAAAGAGAGATAATGATCCTAAGAAACAATCCAAAAGATCTCCTTGATTCAATTTTTGCTCGATTCATGAATATCAATAATATATATTAGATTATATATTTTGACAATTTATGTGAGAGTTTATGCATGATTTAGGAAAAGGTTTTTAGCATTTGTCAACAATGCAAGGAAAATGATTTTCATGTGATTCCTAGATGTGAGAATAATTTTTAAAGAAAATTGATTGGGTTTTACAAAAGAGTTTATGCAAAGAAAATAAACTTTCCCAATCTTTAATTTTGTGCGAAATAGATTCCTAGACTCAGAAGTGGAGAAGTGGACGAAAAGTAAATTATATGCAAGTATAAATTTGTGTTAGTTCAATATAATTTAGTCAACTTGTTCCATCATTCCTAATCCTAAACGCAAGTGGTTGAATAATTCACGCTTAAGGGGTTTTGTGAATATATCCGCAATGTTATCTTTCGATGCAACTTTTTCTATAGATATGTTTCCTTTTTGTACATTATCCCTAAGAAAGTGGTGCGTATTTCTATATGTTTAGTCCTAGAGTGTTGCACCGGATTTTTACTTAAATCTATCGCACCTTTGTTATCGCACATAATGGGAACATTTTCTAACCTAATGCCATAGTCTACGAGAGCTTGTTTCATCCATAGTGCTTGTTGACATGCCTTTCCAGCGCTTACATATTCAACTTCGGTGGTAGAAATAGTAAGAGCGGTTTGCTTCTTCGAAAACCAAGATGTTAGACAACATCCCATAAACGTGCAAATGTCGCTAGTGCTTTTTCTATCTACGTAGTCTCCCGCATGATCCGAATCCGCATAGACGATGGTTTCTATGCCGGATCCCTTAGGATACCATAATCCTAAGTGTATAGTGCCTTTAATGTATCGGAAGATACGCTTAACCGCTTCTAGGTGAGAGGTTTTGGGATCCTCTTGAAAACGGGCACAAAGGCAGACACTAAACATGATATCGGGTCTACTTGCCGTCAAGTATAGTAAACTACCTATCATTCCTCTATACTTGGTGTTATCTACGGACTCACCTTCATCATCCTTTGTGAGCTTTACTTCCGTAGACATGGGAGTTTTCATGGGTTTTGAGTCTTCTAGGCTAAATTTCTTAAGCATTTCCTTAATGTACTTAGATTGGTTAAAAAATATTCCATCTTCTAATTGTTTTATTTGTAATCTTAGGAAGAAGTTAAGTTCACCCATCATACTCATCTCAAACTCATCATGCATGATTTTGGCAAATTCATCACACATGTCTTGACAAGTCGATCCAAATATAATGTCATCAACATATATTTGGACAATGATGAGATTTGGGTCTTTCCTTTTAGTGAAAAGAGTGTTATCTACCATTCCCATGGAATAATCATGTTTAATAAGAAAAGCCTTTAATCGATCATACCAAGCTTTGGGAGGTTGTTTGAGTCCATACAAAGCTTTCTTTAACTTATAAACATAATCAGGTTTTGCGAAGTCAATGAATCCTGGAGGTTGTGCCACATATACCTCCTCATTGATAAAACCGTTAAGGAATGCAATTTTCATGTCCATTTGGAATAACTTAAAATCTAGGGCGCATGCATAGGCAAGTAATATCCTAATCGATTCTAGTCTAGCTACGGGGGCATAAGTTTCGTCATAATCAATTCCTTCTTGTTGATTATAACCTTGGGCAACTAACCTAGCTTTATTCCTAGTAACTATTCCATTCTCATCTAACTTATTCCTATATACCCATTTAGTTCCTATGATGGTCATATTCTTTGGATTTGGGACTAATTCCCAAACATCATTTGCCTTAAATTGATTTAATTCTTCTTGCATAGCTATAACCCAACTTTAATCTTTTAAAGCCTCATTAATATTCTTAGGTTCTATTGCTGAGAGGAAACAAAAGAAATTATTTTTATCTTGGGCTTGTGACCTAAGGGTTCTTTCGTTATTTTCTAAGTGAATGTCTTCATTATCATTCCCTATGGGTTTTGTTTTACTAACCTCAATAGCTTCATCTTCGACTAAGTCATCATCTTCTAAAGGTAATGTTTTAGGAGGTGGTGGTGTTTCATCAAATGTTACATTTAGTGATTCTTCTACTTTCATGGAGTGTTTGTTAAGTATTATATATGCTTTACTATTTTGTGAGTATCCTAAAAATATTCCTTCATATGATTTTGGATCAAACTTAGTGAGGTAATCCTTAGTGTTTAGAATATAACATTTACTTCCAAATACCCTAAAGTAGCTTAAGTTTGGTTTTCTACCTCTTAGTAACTCATACGGAGTTTTTCCTAGAATTCTCCTAATTGATACCCTATTTAAAATATATGTCGATGTATCTACGGCGTGACACCAAAATTTTTGTGGGATGGATTGTTCATTTAATATTGTTCTACTCATTTCTTGTAGTGACCTATTTTTTCTTTCTACTACGCCATTTGATTGAGGAGTACGAGGAGCGGAGAAATTGTAAGATATTCCATTTAAGTCACAATATTTTCCGAATTGTACTTCGTTATCAAATTCCCTACCATGGTCCGTCGTAATGGCAACTATTGTGCATCCTAATTTATTTTGAATCATTTTACTAAATATTTTGAATTTTTCAAATGCTTGGGTTTTGTCACTTAAAAACCTAGTCCATGTGTATCGTGAGTAGTCATCTACTATTACTAAGGTATATTTGTTTCCTCCATAGCTCCGCACAGCGGATGGACCGAAAAGATCCATATGTAATAATTCTAGGCACCTAGTGGTGGATACTATATTTTTGGCTTTGTGACTAGCATGAACTTGTTTTCCAATTTTACATGCATCATAAAAATTCTTGTCATATTTTAGATTAGGCAAATTTCTAACTAATTCCTTAGAGGCTAAAGATTGTATTTGTTGCATGTTAGCATGTCCTAATCTCCTATGCCACAATGTGGAGTTTTCATCTAGGGTCGTTAGGCATATTCTATCCTCAGGCTTGTTTCCTAGTTTCATAACATATATGCCTCCTTTCCTAATTCCTCTACCTATAATTTTTCCATTCTTAACTATTTCACTATCCTCTTCGGTAAAGGTGACTCTACATTTATTGTTACATATTTGTCCTATACTAAGCAAGTTATACGTTAAATTATCTACATGCTCTACATTTTCAATAGTAAGTGAGTCTTGAGAAATCGTACCTTTGCCAATGATTTTTCCACGTAAGTCACTACCGAAAATAACGTTACCTCCATTATATGCCTTGTATGTAGAGAATAGCTTGCGGTTCCCCGTCATGTGCTTCGAACATCCGCTATCTTTGATCCATTCGTCAGGCTCCAAGTCAATTCCTAAACATATTTCGTCGGTTTCTTTTGCCATAAAACACTTTTCATCTCTTGGCTTTTCAACTTCTTCTTTGTCACTATCACTCCATGTTCCACTAATAAATGCGCCTTGATTTTCATAACCCGGCGGCTTTAGACATTCGCCAATGAGATGATTTGGACTTCAACATCTAAAGCACTTTCTTTTCCCGTAGTTGTCGCTTCTATTTCTTTGGAACGGTTTTCTTTCGTCTCGTGATGATCTAGTGTATCTTCCTCGTCTCTTGAAGAATTTCTTGAATTCTCTTACGGCCATTGCATATTCTTCGTCTTCACTTTCGTCACTTGAATCATCATCATCACTAGGTTCCTTTTTGGCTTTTAGAGCAATGGATTTGGTTTGTTCTTTCTTGACTTTGACCGTTTCCGAATCTTTTCTTATAATTTCTTCATGGACCTTCAAGTTGCCAATGAGTTCATCTAGTGATAACGTCATCAAGTTCTTTGATTCTTCAATTGCCGTGACCTTAGCTCGCCATTTCGGATGCAATGCCCTAAGAAATTTCCTAACACAATTTTTACTAGAAAATGTCTCATCAAGTGCTTTTAAACTTGTGATGATAGTGTTAAATTTAGCAAAAGCATTATCAATTGATTCCTCTTCCGGAATCGTAAATTGTTCATATTGTTGTACAAGAAGATCTATTTTGTTATCTTTAACTTGACTATTACCTTGGTGAGTAATTAGTAAAGAATCCCAAATTTCTTTTGCGGTTTTACACATAAGAATTCTTTCATATTCTTTGCGTGGTAACGCATTATAAATGACCATTTTAGCCTCATTATTTTTTGCTAGTTTCTTTTTCAAATCATCATTTTGTTTTTCAAAAGATACAATCTCATCCATTTTAGTTTCAACATTATATTGAATAGGGGGAAAATCACCAAAGGTAATAATATGTCAAAGATCAAGATCTTTTGATTTCACATAAGTTTCGAATAAAATTTTCCAATATAAAAATCCATCACTTTCAAATAGTGGTGGTCTTTGCATAGATTGCCCTTCTAAGTATTTTAAAGATTCCATAGATCGTTACAAGTTTTAAAATACAATATATTTTAAAAAATCTTGCTAGACGTGGCTCTTGATACCAATTGTGGAAAACTAGAAGGGGGGTTGAATAGTTTTAGGTCTTTTTAATTCGTTATAAAAGATAGTTTTAGTGTTTTCTTAGTTTTTAAATTTTAGATTCGATAATATATGATCTCAAGTCTTGCACAATATAAACAACTATCAATAAGTAAGATATAGCAATGATAAGTAAATATATAAATGAGAGATGGAAAGATCGAACCGCGAGACAAGAGATTTATAGTGGTTCGGCTACAAGGACACCTTCCTTGCCCTACTCCACTCCCCGAGCACCTAACTCGAGAGTTTTCTTCACTATATCAACAAGCTCCCTTATGGCGGAGAAAACCTTACACACCAATTTACACACCACAACTTCTTCACACCTAAATCACAACTTCTACACAACTTCTTCACACCAATCTACTTCACAACTAACTACTTCACGCCTATCTTCTTCACTACAATCTAATTCCTAACTTTTCTTCTTCACACCAAATAACTAACTAATCACACAATCAATATACCTAGCACAACTATCTACAATTAAATATTCACAACAATCTTCACAAAGAATTATGTAAACAATCTTGATGATGCACCAACAACTTGGATGTGGAGGTCACAACAAGTTGTAATACTTCTTGTCTTGGAGGATTGAAGTATTCTTCTCTTGCACTTGAGAGGATGATGTTTGAATCACTTTGAAACAAAGAATTATGTATTTATGATCAAAGGATTAAGAGAATAGAAATGGGGATCTAGAACAGAAAATTTAGGAGTGCAAAAGGTGAGAAAATTCTGTGGGATGAACCAGTATTTATAGGGAGAAAATTTACTGTTCTGGAGCGTGGCCGGTCCCCTTAATTAGTGGCCGGTCCCCTTAATGATTAAGGGGGCCGCCCCTTCAGAACGTTGGATTTTCTTGTCTTCTAGTGGGGAAAATTTTTCTGGATAAAATTTGCCATTTTTGGTTGGAAATTTGAAATCATATATTTATAATGAATTAAACATATTCTTTTAATTCCAAAAGTAATTTTGTAAAAGATATAGAATGTTTAAAACATTTTATAAAAATTCTAGTGATTAGAAAAATTTCCTTTGATCATGAAATGCAATAAACACTTTGTTTATTTATACCTTAAGTGATATGGATGCAAAGACAAATATTAAGCACTAAAAACTTGTTTACGTCATAAGTTTTAGATTAATGAGTTTATGCTTTGTAATTATCAAAACATAGAGATATTGTTAATATGCTAACAATGTTTTTAGACATTATTTATTTCAACATTTTCTGAGCTAAAATAGGACTTAATAATCCAAAAACTAACCTAAAACGCCAAAGAAAACATGTTTTTGTGATTGCGAATGTGCAGGTACGGATATTAGGTAAAATGACGAAAAACGAACAAAAATCCGGCAAAAACGAGCACGAGAGTGGTACGAGTCAAAATGTCAAAGCTGGCAATTCAATTGAGCTTAAAAAGTCATAAGAGATCCTCAGAAGTTCAAAGATTTGCAAGGAAGATCCTTATTATGGAAGTTTAAAGAATTGTCAAGAATGGTCCCTGCACTCTGAAAGTTGACACATTCAGTCCCTCTTGGAAATTATTAAAGAAAAAGTCACAGTCAACCCTTGGGGAATCATAATTGTCATAATCAGTCCAAGATCAAATCCATTTCCAAATTAAAAACACCAAATCCAATTACAATACCCAAAGCCTAACAATCCCAAGCCCATATCCTTGGTCAAACCTATTATACTCACGGTCAAGGTCAAAGGAAGTCAAAAGCAATAATAAAATACCCTTTACCCAACTCCTGCCCCCCAAATTCACATCAACCCAGAATTTAATGTTCCTTTCATGAACCCTAATTTACCTGTACGACACAATTACCACAATTAAGGGTAATTGTGTCAAATCAATGGAGTTTCTAGAAGCTATTGTGATGTCAGATGGTGTCAGAGTATCTAAGAAGCACAAACGGGACATGTGGTAGGTTACAATTGGTTTGGACGCGTCACAAGATTTGATCAAAGGGTGGATATCAATTGGGCAATGATTGGAGTTGATTTCACGGTTCTGAGGTGATGTAAACAAACACAAGCTCACACGGATTGCCAGCTTGGCAATCCGTGACCCTCTACCACTCCTCATCTATAAATAGGACTTATTGTGAGCTCATTTGAGTGTGTAGTGTAGTTGTAGCGAAGCTGTAACACCCCGCCTTACGTAGACCATAATATTGCCCGCTTTGCCCGTAGGCTCACGGCTTTGTTTTTGTGGCCTCATTTGAAGACTTCCCGACAGGTCACCCAAGCCAGTACTACTCTCACATGAGCACGCTTAACTGCCAGTTCCTAAGAACCCCACTCGCAGTAGACCACAAAATGCGTTGTGTCATTGTAAGGCGAATGTTATCTTATGAGCCCAACATCTCTCCAGGCCACAGCCGATGTGGGATTTACCTAGGGTGTTACAATCACCCCCCTTAGGGACTCATCGTCCTCAATGAGGTTTGCCCCACCATCCCGAACGGCTCAGGAGTGGCTCTGATACCACTTGTAACACCCCGCCTTACGTAGACCATAATATTGTCCGCTTTGCCCGCAAGCTCACGGCTTTGTTTTTGTGGCCTCATTTGAAGACTTCCCGACAGGTCACCCAAGCCAGTACTACTCTCACATGAGCATGCTTAACTGTCAGTTCCTAAGAACCCCACTCGCAGTAGACCACAAAACGCGTTGTGTCATTGTAAGGCGAATGTTATCTTATGAGCCTAGCATCTCTCCAGGCCACAGCCGATGTGGGATTTGCCTAAGGTGTTACAGAAGCTCTGCTGAATTTTACTCATGATGTATTTAGATTAGCTTAATGTAATTGTAACTCAATTTCAGCTTAATAAAATTTAGTTTCATCTTTTACTTTCTGTCTATTGATCATTTTCAGTATTTCAAGCTTTTATATCTGTCAATTTCATTGAACTTTTAGTACAATTCATTTAGCTTAATCAAGTTTATCTTTCAATTCAGTTTATATCTTTGCAGAAAATTCATAAAAATCATAAAATTATAAATTTTAAAAATATGTTTTCAATTTGTTATATAAGTTTTCAAATAAGCTCATTTAGTTTTTACACAATCCAAACAAGCTCTGTATCATTTTGTGGATCTGTTTTTCATTTCAACATCAAAAGTACTCATAGGCAGTCAATGAAAGTCAAAGGAGGATGTTCATGATGAATTACGGTGATAGAGATGGATTAGGACAGACATGGAAGGTCCCAGCCTGTCTAAAAGACAAGCTAGCTTAGTGAATCACTCCTGTTCTAGTTGGAGTGAAAGCTTGTTATAAGATCAGTTCCTATTTCGTATTCACTCAGTTTTAGAAATTATTAACTGTTTAGATTTGCTTGATTGCTAGTTTGTTGTAATTTTGGTCTTATTTAGTTGAGATTTAGTTTGCTTGAGTTTATTTGATTAGTTTTATTAGCATAGAAGTAGTATGTTAGTAGTCTTTATAATCTGTTTTAGCTTACATATGTGATGCTTGGTTATTTTTGATCATCTGTCATTTTGAGGATTTGATTCTGAGTATCTGTTGGAGTTGTTTGTATTTGCTTGCTGGTTCAATAGATTTAAGTGATATTGCAGCTTATCATATCATATGAGTTTAGATTTGTTGTTAATCTCATGGATTAATAGTGTAACTGTCACAATAAGAAGGTGTTTGGATCTGTCTATTACTGAGAGTTGTTGTTGTTTGATTGTTGTTTCTTGAGCACACACAGCTCATAGAAATAGGGGTTTGGGTAATAAAAACAGTTGATCATTCATTTAATAGTCACAAGTAGTTATCACATTAGCTTAGCCATTAGTATAGTGAGAAAACAGTTAGAGATATTGTAGTTACAATTGCATAATCAATAAAATTAGCTTAAATCAGTTCATAATTAGTTTAATATAGCAAGTATTAGTAGATTCAGTGGATTGAAATTGGAATTAGTCAATTTGATTTAGGTTCATTAAAGTCAACTAAAGCCAATTTGTAGTTTCTAATATCTGCTGAACTAGACTTCATTTAGAGTAGAATTTGGAAGTTGTTGAATTGGAATTTGTTGTTTCTAGATAACTGATAGTATAGAGTTTAGGTTGCCCCACTAATATTTGAATTTGCAGCTTTTCAGACTGTTTAATTGATTCCTGTAAGTGAGTAGTTTAGATATAGATTGCTGATTTGTGAATAAGGCCTGCTTGTTGAATTCTGAGCATTGTACTTGATATCATTTGAAGTTTTCTGAGTTCAATTGAAGTAGTATTAGAGTTGTGCATGGTCCTATTGTTTCTGGCTTATTCTCTTTGGATTGTGCTTATTATTTGGATTGACTTGGACTGCTTATAAGTTGTTGCTTTATAGGTGTATAGAACTTGTATCTGTTTTGGATTATAAGGCTGCTAGTGCCATTTTGTACTTGAATCTGAGTTTATCTAAGTTCTTTGAGATCATTTTAGTTTGTAGAAGTGTTGTGCATGATAATATTGCTTCTAGATTAGTTTTTTTTTTTCACTTCTGCTTATTGTGTGAGCTTATCATAGTGCTTATTACAATTTTCCTGAGTTTCTGAGCTTATTGTGAGTTGTGAATTGGAATTTCTGTGCATTATTGAGCATATAGCATCTGTGTATCAAGTGTCAATCAGTTTTGTCACAAGTGCTTAAAAATAAGCACTTGTGATAAGCAGTTTTGCTTGGAATAAGCATTTTTTTCAGCTTATTTTCATTTCAAAATTTTTCTCTAAGTTTCTTTTATTATTTTTGATTTTCTCTTAATTTTTCAGATTTTTCTGAGTTGTTTTGATATTTTTCTTAATTTTTCTTTGATTTTAATCACTTTTATATACTTTTTAATAAATAAAAATCAATAAAAATTCAGAATAAGCCATTAAAAATCAAAAAATATTTTAGGAAATTCTTTTATAATATTTTAGATTTTTCAAAAATTATTTTACATTTTTCCCTTTTATTTTTCTATTTTCCTTTATTTTAAATTCCTTCAAAAATACAAAAACATAAATAAAATCATAGAAAATAAATAAAAAGTAAAAAAAATATATTTTAGGAAATTCTTTTATAATATTTTAGATTTTTCATAAATTGTTTTACATTTTTCCCTTTTATTTTTCTATTTTCCTTTATTTTAAATTCATTTAAAAATACAAAAACATAAATAAAATCACAGAAAATAAATAAAAAGTAAAAAAATATTTTTCTTTTTCTGGAAATTCTTTTTATTAGTTTAAGATTTTTAGAAAATTGTTTCACGTTTATAGGACCATTTTTCAATTAAAGTTACGTTTTATTTTGTACGTTACGTTTTAAATAATCGCGTTTGCATTTCTGTTTTTAGAATTTTAACTTTAGTGTATACCTAGCTTGTACTTCTTGCATAATTCATGTTTGTTTGTCATAATTTGGATTACTTGATCACAATTTTCACTTTAACCACTTTTCACTACACGGTTTGCACGAATCAATATTCTTTGATTCCATTCACCTTCGTACGGATACGACTCGGGTGATCCGTATTTCTTGCGGATCTCCTCGATATACTACTTATATATATAATTGAAATTGACATCAATCAATTTTTGGCGCCGCTGCCGGGGAAGGTTGAAGTGAGTTTTTGAATATTCGTTTTGAAAAATCGTATTTTGATAAGCCTTCCTTTATCTTGTATATATTTTCTATAAAAATATAAAAATTGAAAAATCCAAAACACTTTTCCTAAAGTGTTTACAAAAATACAAAAATAAAGTTACAGCCTCGACTCTCCCGTGGAAGGGAGGGCGTTGTAAACCAAATAAGCCTTACAACATAAGAAAAACGTGAAATTAGTTGTTTATCGGATTACTTCAAATTCTACAACCGATTAAGCGGGAAATACGGAAGCTAAGACATTAAATTGCTAGCTGAAGAGAGAAACACTCTTCTTTCCCGTCCCATCGCGAGTAGATTTGAAGGAAACGGTTACGATTAACGTAACGTTTTATAAAAAGAAAAACAAAAGAAATAAAAAGTTTTTGAGATTTGTGTAGATAAAAATATAAAAATAAAAAAGATTTTCCTTTTTTTTTCTTTTTCTTTTTCATTTTGATTTTGTTTTTCGTGTATGCACACCCGTTCTACTTCTGAGAATCTTACTTCTCCGTTCTCAAACCCTGAGAGGGTTTTACGACATAATAGTCGGGTTCATTTCCTTAACGACGAGGAAATGAACCGAAACGAACAACACAATGGACCCCCGCCGATGGGTGGTCCTCAACACATGTGATCCCTCCGATGGGACCACAACCGGCTTTTGATCCACGTCCGATGGAGGAACAACTCCAATCACCATTCAATGGTATAAGGAGAGCCATCGTGATTCCTGATATCAATGCCAATTTTGAGATCAATCACGGATTACTCAACTTAATCACAGGTATATCCTTTCACGGGTTTGAACACGAGGACCCATATGCTCACATAAGAAATTTCACCGATATCGCTGAGACTATTAGAATGAATCAAGTTCCTCACGATGTGGTGAAATTGAAGTTGTTTCCTTTCTCCCTTAAAGGGGCAGCCCGGACTTGCTGGAAAAGGAACCGCCGAATTCGATTCACACTTAGAATGATCTTGCTTCCAAGTTTGTGAATTATTTCTAACCTCCTTCTAAAACTTCTAATCTTTGATCCCAAATCTTTCGATTCCAACAAGCTTTTGATGAGTCGTTCAACGAAGCTTGGGATCGATTCAAAGATTTGTTGGAAAAATGTCCGAATCATGGGTTCACATCCCTTCAGCAGATTGATACTTTCTATAATGGGTTAAGTCATGTTGATCAAGACTCACTCAATTCTGCTGCGGGTGGGAACTTGTTGGCTCGAAACACGAATGATGCTTTCATGATAATTGAGAATAAGGCTCGTGTGAGAATGTCTAGAAATAAACCTCAAGTGTCTAATAATAGTAAAAATAATGATAAAGTGATGAGTATGCTAGTGGCTCTAACTAAGAAAGTTGATGCAATGTCTATTGAAAAACCAAATCATTAAGTCAATGTTGTAAATCAAGGTTGTGTAACTGGTGGTCTACGTCCTTATTACGAGTGTCCGTCAACCGGAGCTTATGCTCAAGAGAACGTGTATGCTGCAAACATGGGTGGCAACGGTTACCCACCTCCTCAAGGAGATCGAAATCTTCTCAATTACCGTTCGAGCAATTATCTTGGACCACCCGGTTTTCAAAATTAGAGTCATAATAACAATGCGCAAAACCGTACACATCAAGTTAATCAAAATCAAAATCGAACAAATCAAGGTTTTCAAAACCAAGGTGTTAACCACAATCGGAATTTTCAGGGATATCAAAATCAAGCCCCGATTCAAGGGAATTTTCAGAATAATAATCATGGGGATTTTAATCATGGAAATCAGAATCATGGCAATTTTCAAAACCGTGGGCAGAATTTTAATAATCAAAATCAAAGTGTTATTCCAAATCAAACGCCCACGGATGAGTTGATTAAGAAATTGATTCAAAGTCAACAAGCTTTAATGGCAAAACATGATGAAACAACAAGGTTATTTGCTACTCAAATCAACGATATTAACAAACGTTTAAATTATCGACCCTCGGGCTCGAGAACTCTTCCAAGCAACACGATCGCTAACCCGAGGGGCGATGCTAAAACGATCACGATAAGGAGTGGTGTTTCTTATGATGGACCAACGGCTCCGACTGCCTCTTCTTCTCTTCCTCCTAAGGTAGTTGTCCATGAACCCGAGGTGAAAACGGATACGGAAATTCCTATTAATACTGGAAGAACCGAAGACATCCAACCTCCGGTGGTCCAAACGTCAAAAGGAAAAGAAAAAGTCATTAATGAAACTGAAAAAGAAATTCCCATTAAAACAAAGTTGCGTTATCCGTCACGCTTAAATGAACAAAAGCATCGCAAGAAGGTTAAAAACCAAATGGAAAAGTTTTATCAGATTTTTCAAGAATTGCACTTTGATATAAGTCTCGCGGTTGCTATACTTTTGATGCCTAAAATTGCTTCGATGCTAAAAGGTCTTTTGAATAATAAGGAAAAGTTGTTTGAAATGTCTAAGACCCAAATGAATGAGAATTGCTCAGCGGTTCTTCTTAAAAAGCTACCCGAAAAGCTGGAAGACCCTGGCAAGTTTCTCATTCCATGCAATTTTCCGGGTATGGTTCAATGCTTCGCCTTGGCCGATCTTGGTGCTAGCATTAACCTAATGTCATTGTCGATTTGGCAAAAATTGTCTCTTCCTAACTTGACATCGACTCTTATGACTCTCGAGCTTGCCGACCGATCTACGTCTCGTCCAATTGGTATAGCCGAGGATATTTTTGTCAATGTTGGGAAGTTCAATTTCCCTGCCGATTTTGTGGTCGTTGATTTTGATGCTAATCCACGGGTTCCTTTCATTCTTGGGAGAGGATTCCTACGGACCGGCCTTGCTTTAATTGATGTATACGACGAGGAGATTACCTTACGTGTTGGAAATGAAGCTGTTACGTTCAATCTCGACCAAACCGCGAGATACTCCTCCGATTACGATGTTGCCTCCGTCAACCGAATTGATGTTATTGATGAGGCTACGGAGGAGTATTCTCAAGAACTTCTTGGTTTTACCGACAATGCTTCGAGTGGCAATCCCACTCCTTCTTTTGAACCAATCGTCTCCGATTCTTCCCCTTCCCTCACTCCGTTTGAGGGAAGTGATCTCGCTTGGAAAGAAATCAAAGCTTGTCTTTCAAATGATTCAGTTTCACCGGAAATTGATAATTCTGACTTTGATCCGGAGGGGGACATTTTATTAATTGAAAAACTTTTAAATGAAACCCCGATTGTTTCTTCCCCTCCGATGGACCTAAAAATGGCAGACGTAAAAGAAGTAAAGCCGTCTATTGAGAATCCTCTGGAGCTCGAGCTCAAGGATTTGCCTCCTCATCTCGAATACGCATACTTGGAAACTAATAATAAATTGCCCATCATAATTTCAAAAGATTTAAAAGATGAGGAGAAGACCCGACTCTTAGATGTGCTTAAGAAGCATAAAAGTGCTATTGCCTGGCAAATCTCCGACATTAAGGGAATCGACCCTCAATTTTGCACACACAAGATTCTACTTGAAGATAATCACAAAGATTCCGCCCAACAACAACGACAGGTTAACCCACAAATCCACGAAGTGATCAAAAAGGAAGTTATAAAACTCCTTGACGCTGGAATGATTTATCTGATCTCGGATAGTTCATGGGTTAGCCCGGTTCATTGTGTTCCAAAGAAGGGCGGAATCACTGTTGTGAAAAATGAAGACAATGAGCTTATACCGACTAGACTTGTGACCGGATGGAGAGTTTGTATCGACTACAGCAAGTTGAATGACGCAACATGTAAAGACCATTTCTCGTTCCCTTTTATGAACCAAATGCTTGAACGATTAGCGGGAAATGAGTTTTATTGTTTTCTTGATGGCTTTTCTGGGTACTTTCAAATTCCCATTGATCCCCAGGATCAAGAAAAGACCACTTTTATTTGCCCGTATGGAACGTTTGCCTATCGTAGGATGCCCTTTGGCATATGTAATGCTCTAGGCACGTTTCAGCGGTGCATGATGGCCATTTTCTCTGATATGATTGAAAAAACCATGGAAGTGTTCATGGACGACTTCTCCATTTGTGGAAATTCTTTCGACTCTTGCCTCTCCCATTTATAGAATATGCTGAAACGGTGTGAAAACACCAACTTAATTCTAAATTAGGAGAAGTGACACTTCATGGTTAAAGAGGGCATAGTCCTCGGCCATAAGATCTCCAAATCTGGGATTGAGGTAGATCGTGCCAAAGTTGATGTTATTGCTAAGCTACCTCATCCTACTACCGTCAAAGGAATCCGAAGCTTCCTTGGTCATGCTGGTTTTTACCGACGTTTTATACAAGACTTTTCTAAGATAGCCCGGCCTCTGACCCACCTTTTAGAAAAGGATGCTCCGTTTAACTTCACAAATGAATGTATCGATGCATTTAATTTCTTGAAGAAGAAGTTAACCGAGGCACCGATCTTAGTTGCCCCCGATTGGAGCTTACCATTTGAGCTAATGTGCGATGCAAGTGATATGCCATTGGTGCAGTTTTGGGGCAACGCAAGAATAAGTACTTTCAGCCGATACACTATGCAAGTAAGACTATGACCGAGGCTCAACATCACTACACAACTACCAAAAAAGAGATGTTAGCTGTCATTTATGCTTCTGAAAAATTCCGACCTTATTTGCTCCTTAAGAAAAGCATAGTGTATACGGATCATTCGGCCTTAAAATACCTAATGGCAAAGTAAGATGCTAAGCCACGCTTGATGCGGTGGGTTCTTCTACTCCAAGAATTTGATGTTGAAATTCGAGACAAGAAAAGAGCCGAGAACCTTGCTGCTGATCACCTTTCACGACTTGAGAATCCCCATCAAAGTGCTCTCGAGAATAAGGAAATTACCGAAACATTTCCTCTCGAGACACTAGGGAGTGTGTCAAAAATTGACCAAAGTACCCCATGGTTTGCTGATTTTTCGAATTACCATGCGGGGAATTTCATAAGGAAAGGGATGTCGTCTCAACAAAAGAAGAAGTTCTTTAAAGATGTGCAACATTATTTCTAGGACGACCCCTATTTGTTCAAATTCTGTGCGGATCAAGTGATCCGGCGGTGTGTTCACGGTACGGAAGCCGTTGAAATTCTTAGGGCATGCCATATTGGACCCTCGGGGGGACATCATGGTGCCAATTTCACCGCAAAGAAAGTGTTTGATTCCGGCTTCTGTTGGCCGACGATTTATCGAAATGCCCATGAATTGGTGAAATCATGTGATTCTTGCCCACGTCAAGGAAAAATTTCTCAAAAAGATGAAATGCCACAAAATGCTATTCAAGTTTGTGAAATTTTTGACGTTTGGGGTATCGATTTCATGGGCCATTCCCGTCATCAAGAGGAAATAAGTATATTCTCGTGGCCATCGATTATTTGTCCAAATGGGTTGAAGCGAAGGCGCTCCCCACCAATGACGCCCGAGTTGTTGTCAAATTCCTGAAAAGTCTCTTTGCCCGATTTAGTGCACCTCAAGCCATCATAAGTGATCATGGGACCCATTTTTGCAATGATCAATTTGCTAAAGTAATGCTTAAATATGGTGTCACACATCGTCTTTCCATGGCTTATCATCCACAAACTAGTGGTCAAGTGGAGGTCTCCAATCGTGGCTTAAAAAGGATATTAGAAAGGACCGTAGGAGAGCACCGTGCCTCATGGGCCGATAAATTAGACGATGCTTTATGGGCTTTTTGGACTGCTTACAAAACACCCATTGGGTGTACTCCTTATAAGCTGGTTTACGGAAAGGCTTGTCATTTGCCCCGAGAACATGAGCACAAGGCCTACTGGGCCTTAAAACATGCCAATTTTGACTTAAAAACCGCGGGTGATCACCGAAAAGTTCAATTGAATGAGTTAGTCGAACTTCGTGATCAAGCTTATGAGAATTCTTTGATATATAAAGAGAAAACAAAAAGACTTCATGATGCCAAAATCAAAGACCGCGTTTTCAACGTTGGTGATCAAGTGCTTCTTTTTAACTCTCGTTTAAAGATTTTCTCGGGTAAGCTTAAAACCCGTTGGTCTGGACCATTCACCATAACCCAAGTATTCCCTTATGGTACCATTGAGTTAGCTCAACCCGATGGTCCCAATTTTAAGGTGAATGGTCACCGTTTGAAACATTACTTCGGAGGGGACGTACCAACCATGGTAGTCCCAGATCTCCAAACTTTCCCCAAGGACGATTCAATTCGGGGACCGAGTCAAGCTACGTGACTCAGAAATCAAGAACAAAGCGCTTCGTGGGAGGCAACCCATGCTTATCCAATTTCATCTTCTTATTTTTCTTATTTCTAACAAATAACGTGAGGAGGGGGTGCCTCTTCTACTCTTGTGTTCCGTAGTTGTTTTTGAATGTTTGTCTAGGATTGTCCGCGATTTATGATGACTCTCGTGCTCGTCATGATGTTCTTCCTTCACTCGAGTTTCATTCATCGATGCTTTTGGAAATCCTATATCCGTGAATCTTATCGACTAACGTTTTCTTTGGCATAATTAATAAACAGCCCTAGAATTTTATTAGGATTACCTTTACCCATAAAACATTGAGGACAATGTTCAATTCTAGTCCGGGGGAGGGTGAATCTTCGATTCGATTTGACCTTGCATTTTTCACCATGTCGTGTACTCTTGCAACTTCGTTTTTCCACCAAAAATGAAAAAATTAAAAAATTGAAAATTTCAAAAATTTTGAAGAAAAATTAATGAAAAAGTCATGAAAAAGCACAAAAAAAAATGAGAAAGTTGAAAAAGTTGTGCAAAAATATAATAAAGTTTGAATAAGTGTTTTGACACCTAGTTGACTTTCTTGCTGGCGAGAGTAGGAATAAATATTTTGACTTGACCGGGCGTGTTGAGCCCTAGCTTGTTCCCTTAACCAATGATAATCATATAAGCGTGTGCTAGTTTTGTACACCAGGAGCTATAAAATGCGAATTCTTTCTTAAGAATCTGCAAGTTCCCGTACTTGACTTTATACATGCGCAGCTTAAAAGCTTTCGCTAGTCTTTTACATCAGGAGCTATAAAACGCGAATTCTTCTTTTATAATTTGCAAGTTTCTGTAACTGACTTTATATATGCGTGGCTGATTATCGGCTAAGTATTCGCTGGTTTCATTATTTGGAATCTTAAATTGCGAAGAGCGAGAAATGATAGAGTTTATTTAGAAGTTAGATGCTAAACGTGGAGTAGTTGGTTCTTTTTGGAGCTCACGAGAGGTACTTGTGGCTTTTTACTCACATAAAATACGTCACCGATATATAATAGATGTTCTAGGTTAATTAGTGGTATTTAGGTTTGGATAATATTTAGTTCTTTATTTTCTTAAGAGAATCTTTGCTTTAGAAGTTGGGTACATATCAAGGAACACCAAAAATAAGAGCAAAAATGAAAAAAAATCAAAAGTCAAAAGTTGATTATGTATGTGGTTTTGGAGCTACCCGATAAGCTTCCATTGATGTTGAGAAAAAAGTAAAGAAAGAAAAGTATGAAAAAAAGAAAAATGAAAAAAATGAAAAATGAAAAAAGTGAAAAGTGAAAGTTATGATGAATAAGAGCTTTTGTATAAAAGTTGTTGGCACGTGAGGTGCATGTGGATGATTCTGAATTGGACACATGAGGTGCACGTGTAGTACTCCGCAACTTATCTATGATATTGTATGTACCCAAATTCCTTGATGTAGACCGCATTTCTATTGAAGTGGTTCTTGAGAGAAAATGGAAAACTACTTATCGTTTAAACTTGGTATCACTGGTACAAAAAGTTCTGTTGGTCACACCAAAAATGTGTGACGATATGCATATAGTCACGCACGTTTTTTCGTCATGTGTGACAAAAGGTCCCGCCACCGTAGGTGGCATATGGTCACATTGTTGAGTTCGTGGCCTTTTCCATCGAAAAAGAGTGACCAAAACCCCGAATATGTGTGAAAAATTAGGCACAAGTTTTATTGGATTAGTCATTATCAGTGATCGTAAACACCTTATAGTCACACGAATGTTTTTTGAGAGTGACTATTGTTCGTCCTTTGGCCACATAAATATATAATATATGTGACATTTGAGATGATATATTCAAGTAAATATGTATTTTGTGTGACTATTGATAATCCAATGGCCACATGAATATACAATAAATGTGACGTTTGTGATGATTTAGTCACACAATGGGTTTTATTTTTTTGGATTTAGTCACATACAATTTAACACAAAGTGGCCAAAAGTGTGAATAAGTGTGACCATATGCTGTTTAAAGTGAAGAAATGTGTATTTTGTGTGACTATTGATCATCCAATGGCCACATGAAGTTTATGTTTGCGTGGCCTTTTGTAATATTTAGTCACACAAAGCATGTTTGTTTTGGGTATTTAGTCACATACCATTAAGCAAACAATGGCCAAAAGTGTGAATAAGTGTGACCATATGCTGTTTAAAGTGAAGAAATGTGTATTTTGTGTGACTATTGATCATCCAATGGCCACATGAAGTTTATGTTTGCGTGACCATTTGTAATATTTAGTCACACAAAGCATGTTTGTTTTGGGTATTTAGTCACATACCATTAAGCAAACAGTGGCCAAAAGTGTGAATAAGTGTGACCATATGCTGTTTAAAGTGAAGAAATGTGTATTTTGTGTGACTATTGATCATCCAATGGTCACATGAAGTTTATGTTTGCGTGGCCTTTTATAATATTTAGTCACATAAAGCATGTTTCTTTTGGGTATTTAGTCACATACAATTAAGTAAACAGTGGCTAAAAGCGTTAATAAGTGTGACCATAAGCTGTTTAAAATGAAGAAATGTGTATTTTGTGTGACTATTGATCATCCAATGGCCACATGAAGTTTATGTTTGCGTGGTCTTTTGTAATATTTAGTCACACAAACCATGTTTTTTTGGGTATTTAGTCACATACAATTAGGCAAACAGTGGCCAAAATCGTTAATAAGTGTGACCATAAGCTGTTCAAAATGAAGAAATGTGTATTTTGTGTGACTATTGATAATCCAATGGCCACATGAATTTTATGTTTGTGTGGCCTTTTGTAATATTTAGTCACACAACGCATGTTTTTTTTGGGTATGTAGTCACATACAATTAAGCAAACTGTGGCCAAAAGTGTTGATAAGTGTGACCATATGCTGTTTAAAATGCAGACATGTGTGTTCTGTGTGACTAATGTTAATCCAATGGTCACATGAATTGTTAATTCATGTGGCATTTGGTAATATTTAGTCACACATCGAATTAAAGAAAAGAGTGACAAATGATGTTAGTATTGCTAGTACTAAGTTACTACTGTTGGATCAGAGAAATAAAACTGCTAGTATATAAATAAAACAGAATTAAAAACAAAAAGCAATTTCAAATTCCATACAATTCGAATGTATATAAATGAACAAAATATATATAGAATTTTAATGTCGCAATTAATGAAATTGTCAACTATTATAAGTTAAAGCCTTTTGAATCTTCCCTGTACCCCTAGCTTGCTTTAGTACTTCTGCACTAGAGACATAACTTTTGCGCTTCGGTTGTAGTTTTGGTCCAGGAATCGGTTCACTAACTTTTGGTTTCTTAGTTGGTGGTGTAACCTGTAGTAAACAAAAGACGCTTGTATCAAACATTGAATTTAATATGAAGAATTATATATATATATATATATATATATATATATATATATATATATATGTAGGTTCAAAAAACACATGTATGTACCTCCTCATGATCAGCAAGAATAACTTGTTCCTTGGGCCATGCAAAGAAACCATTCAAGCCTTCCTTAACTGTTATTAACCCAAGATTCCCTATCACGTCCGGTATGCATGCTGCATCCACTAACGATTTATCAATTGAGACTTTGTAGCAACCATTCGGGAATGGTTTGTTATGTATCATTTGTTTCCCGGAATGTTGTGTATGTGACCCAAAGCAACAATATTTGATTTCTGTACATGCCACAGTTTGCAATTGATTGTCTAAAAAAAAAGAATTTCTGCATACGTATATATCAGAAATTATTTAAACAAAATTAAGAATAACAAGAAGAAACATGTTGAAATACATACTTGTGCTTGTGTTGTTGGAGACACATTATCCTGCGATAGGGAAGCTGGAGACCCGTTTCGTCGTGACTTACCCGTTTTCTTAGGTACGACTTTTGTAACAGGTTCCTATACGTATATATAAAACACGGTACATTATTTTAAAAATAAAATAAAAAGAAACATGTTGCATGAAATACTTACTTTTGGTAGTTCTTTTGTTGGAGATGTATCTCCTTGCGATTGGGAATCTGCAGACCCGTTTTGTCGTGTCCTTGGTGTTTTCTTAACATTGTTAACACGTTCCTATATGTATATATAAAACACGGTACATTAGTCATGTAGGTAAAATTAAAAAATCAAAGGGGGATAATGTTTTACTCCTTACCATTGTTTCCATTACCGGTTCCAAACTTTCAATCCCAGTTGTAGGCTTCTTCTGAATTATCACATCTTTATGATGAGGCGAAAAATGAACCACTTTTAGGGGGTCATTTAAGCCCGGAATTGAATTTATTTGATCAAATATTGCCCTAAATCGTTCCTTTTGTGATTTTAGGTACTTTGGGAGTGAAATCTGGAAAAGGAAGCAATTCGGACGTTTTTGGAGCATAAAAGTGAAGAAAACGCCAAAGTCTTAATTTTCCTTGCTGGGAACAATAGGTGACGGCGTCAAGAGCAACACCCTGACGGCGTCAAGAGTAATTTCCATGACGACCCAGTACAGATTTGACGGCGTCACAAGAAAGGGCGTCAAGAGTAAAATGCATGACGCCCTGGAAAATGCTAGCACATGACGGCGTCAGAAGTAGATCAAGGCAGTCCGAGAAGAGTTTTGGCGGCGAGGTGACGGCGTCACAAGCTTTGTCTTGATGCCGTCAGACCCTATTTCCTATATATAGTTTTCTAATTTTCACATTAAAAAGAGAGAAGTTTTGGAGAAACCCTAAGTACGAACTTGGTGTGAATTTTACAGGTTTTTCAAGGGTTCTAAGCCCTTGATACCTTCCATGTGTAATTGAGATAAGTATTCTTTTAATTCAATCAATATGTCTATGTGTTGGTTGTCTATATCTTGTTCTCGTGCTAATTCCATCATGCTAGGCTAGATCTATCTTGTGTTTGCTTGGATCTAATGAAACCTAGATGTTAAATATGTGTTGATTACTTGTTTATAATTGTTTTGGATGAATGAATTTGATGTTAGGCTTAAGAAAACTGGCAGATCTCCAAATGGTAACATGCTTGAACGTCTTAGGAAACATGAACCGATGTGCACTAGGTCTTTATTGGTTGTATTTAATGCATGAGCCACTGTTTATAATCCCTATGGTTGTGTTGGGCATGGCATAGGAGGAGATAAGAGCTCATAGAATTGGGGAGTTAAGTGCGCCACCCCATGAATGGTATTAAGGAATACAATCCGTCATCCATGCAACTATAACAAGTAATTAACATGTAAAAGATGTCTAGGGAGTAGTGAAATCTAAGTAAACACATTTTCTCCACTTATTGCTCACAACCTTAGTATAATTTAGTTTATTTTCATTTCTAGTATTTTATTTTTATTGCATCTTTAGTATTGGGTTAGTTGACTAGCAACTAATTCCGCCCAAATCCTTCAAACCCGAGATTTTTACTTGATTTCTAAAAAAATATAAAAATACAAAAAGAATCATCTCTCACCTTTAGAACTAGTATTTAGGTTTTCTAATCCTAGCGACACTATTCCTAGCTGAACGATCAATCCCCCGGTACTTGTCAATATACTATACTACAACGATCAGGTACACTGCCTGGTGGGGGTTGTAAGCTTCTCAAGATCCCTTGAGAGGTAAAGCATGTTACCATTTGGAGATCTGCCAGTTTTCTTAAGCCTAACATATAAATCATTCATCCAAGACAAGAATAAACAAGTAATCAACACATAATCAATATCTAGGTTTCATTAGATCTAAGCAAACACAAGATAGATCTAGCCTAGCATGATAGAATTAAGATAAGAACGTGAAATAGACAACCAACACATAGACATATTGATTGAATTAGAAGAACACTTATCTTGATTAGTCATGCAAGGTATCAAGGGGTTGGAACCCTTGAAAAACCTGTAAAGTTACACCAAAATCGTACTTAGGGTTTCTCCCAAAACTTCTCTCTCTTTAATGTGTGAAAATTAGAAAACTATATATAGAAAAACAGGTATGACGGCGTCAAGACAAACAATGTGACGCCGTCACCTCGCCGCCAAAACTTTCCTCGGACTGCCTAGATCCACTTCTGACGCTGTCAAGACTTAAACACTTCCAGGCCGTCATGACTCTTTTACTCTTGACGCCCTTCCTACGTGATGCCGTCAAATCTGTTCTGGGTCGTCATGGAAATTCATGAAATTTGCTCTTGACGCCGTCAAGGTTTTGCTCTTGACGCCGTCACCTACTGTTCCAGCATGGAAAATTTAGACTTTGGCGTTTTCTTCACTTTTATGCTCCAAAAACGTCCGAATTGCTTCCTTTTCCAGATTTCTCTCCCAAAGTACCTAAAATCACAAAAGGAACGATTTAGGGCAATATTTGATCAAATAAATTCGGATTCGGGCTTAAATGACCCCTTAAAAGTTGTTCATTTTTCGCCTCATCATATACCCTTACACTTGAGATTTGCTTGTCCTCAAGCAAATGCGCTTTTATTCTACTCAAAATACAAGTTAGGGGTCATTTAACACTAATATAAAAGTAATTACAACAAATAATCGTTCCACTAAAGACCAATAGACAAGCACGGAGGTCATACACAAGCACCTCACAAATAGTGTTTAGATACTCACATCTCTCGGGTGTAATAATGTATAAATTACAATATGGAAACGGAAGATATCTCTCGCTACCTTTCATAGCAAAATAGATTACCATAGGCTTGGGAAAGGATCAAACCTCCACCACATGGCGTAAGCACCTAGGATAAACTATCAAAGAGGTCTTTTAAAGGGTTGTAACGTTAGGTGTAGGGATATGAAATACACGGTTTTGTTGGATAAAGGAAGTTTTACTGGTGGCGAGTTAACAATCTTAGTCAATTACATGTACAATGTGGCGTTGTTAAGCCAAGACTAGACTCGACTTAAGCTAAAAAATGAAAAATAACAAAAACATAAAATAAACATAGAATAAAAAGGGATGGTAGTCCGTATGTTTTTTTTTTTTTTTTTTTTTTTTCTCTTTTCCTTTTTCTATTTTTTTTTTCTTTTTCTTGATTTTTTCGATTTTTTTTTCTTTTTTTTTTTGCATACACTCTTACCCTACCATCCAAAGTAATACATCATAGGGAATGAACATTCCCCTTACACTTGAATCTTTACATTAAACTAATCTAATGACTCGAATTAAGAAAATCAAAATACTTGGAGCACTTTTAAGATTAACGTACATATGGGGGTAATAAATGATGTTCTTCCCCATTACTCCATAAAATAAGTACTTACCCATGAGTCCCAATCGTCCCAAAACAATATGTACAAGGATATGACTCGACTTAGCAACCATGTAATCAATTAGATAGTTAACTTAGGGTTTAACAAATAACAATAATGCACTAAAAATGAGCGCATACACGGAAGGCTAAGGCGATTTGGGTGTACATTTAAGTGGGGTGTAACAAATTCTTCCTTTAAGTAAAATGCTTAAAGTTAGAAACGAAAAGATAGGCTCGGAGGGGTGTACTAGGGGTTTCGTGTACTAAAAATGAGTACAACGCTAAGGGTGTGGGAAAAATTAGTTGACTTAACTAGCCAAGTAATATGACTTAAATAGTCAAGTAATTATGATACGGGTTTAACACAAGGGTGATCCTAATGCCTCTTATCATGTAGTAAATCCTACCACACGAATGTAGTCTCACTAGCGGTCTCGGGATGCATCACTAACGCAAGTTCTAGAATCTAAATGCTACCGGTACACTCATAAGCACTAATAGTAAATGTTTTTCCTATCAAATCTAAAGGCGAACCTCACATATTTGGGTGGAAAATTTTTCTGAATATACGGTTATGTGCTAGTCATACAATCTCCTATCCATGAGACGCTTGCTATGGCTAAATTTTCACTCCTAAATGTTGTAAAAAAATTTAAATTTGGCGCTAAAATTGCACTAACAAGTATTTCTCATAATTTTATTACACATCTACCATCAAACAAAACAAACTCAAGCAAAAGTGCATATGTAAGGTATCATCTTTTTACCCTCCCCTTACACTTAAGATGAACATTGTCCCCAATGTTCAAGTAAAGAATGTAAAAGTGAAAAAGTAAAGAGAATGAAATCAAATACTCCCCTGATTCGCTCGGTATGGATAATAGGGTGGCTAGGTTAAATCTTCATCCAAGAAAATGAACAATCAAAGCTTCCCTTCCAGAATATAAATCATCTTCTTGTCATACATAACCTGTAAAACCTGACAAAATAGACAAGACAACCTCGCGTAAAATCCGCGGCATTCTATATAAGTTACTAAACCTAGAAAACAAGATAAGATATAATGCTTGTGGAATGAAGTTTGCAGATCTCCTGGAGATTATAAAACTTAATAATTCACAAAAACCATAAGACTCCGTTAGAAAAACAAAACCGGTAAAATTTCCAGATTTTTAACTCCTGACGCCGTCAAGAGTAAACTCCTGAAGCCGTCAGAATTGACCTGCAAAAATTCTTATGTTAAGTTTCCGGAAAATTTCTGGAAAAACTTGGTCCTACTTCCTGGAAAATCCTGCAAAACTTCATTATGACTCAATACAAGCATTTGACTCTAACAAATACGAATACACATGTTCATTTAATATTGTGGAGAATCATGATCGGTTGTTTCTTAAAAAAAACATATTTGGGGTTTCCCCTTACACTTATCTTTTGCAAAAATACTCTTAGGTGGAGTTAAGACCAGGCCAAACAACAAAGTAAAGTATTTCTACTATTTAGTTTAGAAACATGATCAACCAACAATAAAAATTAAACATGCATACGGAAGCAAATAACAATCAAACAAATAAAATCACACAAAACATGGGTTGCCTCCCAAGAAGCGCTTTTCTTTATTTACGAGTCTTGTAACTAGACTTAAGGTCATGGGTTACTACGTGATTTCATCATTGGTTCCACTCTCTAGGTCGTCTTCTAAACCAGTTTTGTATTCCGGACCTAGTTGCAAGCATTCTTTGTAGAAAACAAGCATCCTATTTCTAACGTACTCTACTCCTCTACGTCTATCCTCCTCATTCCTATAATAAGCCGCTTGCTTATGTTCCTTTTCGAAATTAGAGAGAAGGCGGTATTGCTCAATCTTGTAGGGCATTTGATAAGCAACCTCATCATTCTCTTCCTTGAATCTAACTATCCCTAAAGTTGGATCATAACTCATCCTAGTGGCCTCAACAAACGGTTTCCCAAATATTATTTGACTTAGGCAAGCATCTATCACCGGACGAGTGTCCTCAACTATCATAAAATCGATCTCATAGGTGAGATTCCCTATAATCACATGCAATCCTTTCACTCTTCCCGCAAAATTACTTATCAGGTTCTTATTAGGCATCATCCTAAAATTAAGTTGCTTCTTCATCACCCAATTGTAATAAGTCCTAGTCATGATGTTCACGGGGGATCTAGGGTCGATGTAAGCTTTCCATATATGCACGTGCCCGATATTGCATGGGATGTTAATGTTAGAGGGGTCTCCCATTTTGATAAGGGGGTCGCCAAAGATATATGTTCTCTCGGGACTATCGAATAAATCCTTATGGTATTCCCGTTCTTCCTTGGTTGGCAACTTATCAAAGTATTCTTCTATAGGTTCTACCTCCTCTAATTCCTCTCTACTATCAATCTCAACTTCCCTACTCTCATCCTTAGTCTCGGCTTCTATCCTAACTTCATTCTTGTCACTCTCTTCTATCTCCTTATCTATCGGCTTAATAGTGACAACATTAACAAAGTGGACCTGTTTAGATGATGAGGGATCCTTAATTTCATTTCCGTTATTGGTGTCCCTAGTGTCCTTCCTAGGTGTGACTAATGCTTGGTTGTTGAGGGCTTTCAACGAGTTGGCAACCTTGTTGGTCATCTCCGTTTGTTGTTGGTTGAATTCGGTTTCAAACCTAGCTATGCGAGCCTCTTGAGATGCCATAAACTTTGACATCAATCCTTCAAGATTGTTGGTACTACCAAAGTTGTTAGAAGGATTGTTGTTGAAAGTACGGTTGGATGGTGGACCGGTTGGTTGGTAACGGTTAGGCGGATTGGAGGAATTGGGTTGATTTTGTTTCCACCTAAGGTTTGGGTGATTTTTCCATGAGGGGTTGTATGAATCACCGTATGTGTTTGGCTCGGGCTTGAAAGTGTACCACTTATCTCCCGCTTCGTCGGTACGCGTGGATGTGTAGTCCGCAAAAGCTGTTCCGGGGAGTTCCACACAATCACGAGTGTCGTGGGGACCACTACATAATTCGCATGAAGAAGTGATTTTGTTCACTTGGCTTGAAGGCTTAGGAGCATCGTAAGATTTCATGAGAAACTTGACTTGGTCCTCAAGTTCCATGATCCTACGGTCAGGAGTGCTAGAATTGTTCGAAGGAAAGGATATTGCCTTGACCGTTTTGTTCAAGTCACGGGGATCGTTCCAACTTTCGTTCTCATAGAGAGCAAGATCTTCTATGAGTTCCCATGATTGTTCCGCACTTAGATCACGTAGCTTACCACCGGCCGATTGGTCAATGGCTCGCCTCGTGGAGATGTCGATATGGTCATAAAAGATTTGGACTTGGAGCCAAAGATCTATGCCATGATGAGGGACTTTTTGGAGTAAGTCCTTGAAACGAGTCCATGCTTCATAAAGAGATTCATTTTGACGTTGTTGGAACATCAAGATGTCATTTCTAAGCTTAGTAGTTCTCCCCGGTGGCAAAAATTGAGCAAGGAAACGAGTGGTGAGATCATCCCATGTGGTGATGGATCCCGCGGGTAAACGCTCAAGCCATTGACTAGCTTGATCCTGTAGAGAGAATTGGAATAGGCGTAATCGGGTTGTCTCTCTAGTTTCAACATCTAGGTCTATGGAATCTATGATTTTGAGGAAGTCCTTAAGATGTTGGTTTGGATCTTCGGAACGAAGTCCATGGAATGCACATCCGCTTTGCACCAACCGGATGGTGTCGGAACGCAAGGGGGTCACATTGGCTCCGGTGAGCTCAATGGTGTTTCGGTAGCCTTGGTGGCTAGGTCGGGAATACTCTCCTAAGGTTCGGGGCCTAAGGGGTTCTAGTGGTGGGTTTTGTTGTGGTGGGATGACGGGTTCAAAGATGTTACCACCTTCCATGATGTCGGATGGTTACGAACAAAGGCACAAAGAAGTAGATAGACTAAAGAAAACCTAAAAAATAAAAATAAAATCTTACTAGAAAGGAATCTAGCAAGTAGACCTAATAAAAAGAAATTCTAACCTAGACAATAACTATTCCCTGGGCTGCGGCGCCAAAAACTTGATGCGTGGGAATCGCAACAGGCTTTAACTCTCGAGGGATCTCGAGAAGCTTACAACCCCCACCAGGCAGTGTACCTGATCGTTGTAGTATAGTATAGTGACAAGTACCGGGGTATTGATCGTTCAGCTTAGGAATAGTGTCGCTAGGATTAGAAAGCCTAAATACTAGTTCTAAAGGTGAGGGATGATTATTTTTGTATTTTTATATTTTTTTAGAAAGCAATTAAAATCTCGGGGTTTGAAGGATTTGGGCGGAATTAGTTGCTATTCAACTAACCCAATACTAAGATGCAATCAAAATAAAATACTAAAAATTAAAATAAGCTAAATTATACTAAAGTTGTGAGCAGTAATTGGAGAAAATGTGTTTACTTAGATTTCACTACTCCCTAGACATCTTTTACACGTTAATTACTTGTTATAATTGCATGGATGACGGATCGTATTCCTTAATACCATTCATGGGGTGGCACACATAACTCCCCAATTCTATGAGCTCTTATCTCCTCCTACACCATGCCCAGCACAACTATAGGGATTGTAAACAGTGGCTCATGCATTAAATACAACCAATAAAGACCTAGTGCGCCTCGGTTCATGTTTCTTAAGACGTTCAAGCATGTTACCATTTGGAGATCTGCCAGTTTTCTTAAGCCTAACATATAAATCATTTATCCAAGACAAGAATAAACAAGTAATCAACACATAATCAATATCTAGGTTTCATTAGATCTAAGCAAACACAAGATAGATCTAGCCTAGCATGATAGAATTAAGATAAGAACAAGATATAGACAACCAACACATAGACATATTGATTGAATTAGAAGAACACTTATCTTGATTAATCATGCAAGGTATCAAGGGGTTGGAACCCTTGAAAAACCTATAAAGTTACACCAAAATCGTACTTAGGGTTTCTCCCAAAACTTCTCTCTCTTTAATGTGTGAAAATTAGAAAACTATATATAGAAAAACAGGTATGACGGCGTCAAGACAAACAATGTGACGCCATCACCTCGCCGCCAAAACTCTCCTCGGACTGCCTAGATCCACTTCTGACGCCGTCAAGACTTAAACACTTCCAGGCCGTCATGACTCTTTTACTCTTGACGCCCTTCCTACGTGACGCCGTCAAATCTGTTTTGGGTCGTCATGGAAATTCATGAAATTTGCTCTTGACGCCGTCAAGGTTTTGCTCTTGACACCGTCACCTACTGTTCCCAGCATGGAAAATTAAGACTTTGGCGTTTTCTTCACTTTTATGCTCCAAAAACGTCCGAATTGCTTCCTTTTCCAGATTTCTCTCCCAAAGTACCTAAAATCACAAAAGGAACGATTTAGGGCAATATTTGATCAAATAAATTCGGATTCGGGCTTAAATGACCCCCTAAAAGTGGTTCATTTTTCGCCTCATCATGTTGCAACTAGAGAGACAACCCGATTACGCCTATTCCAATTCTCACTACGAGATCAAGCTAGTCAATGGCTTGAGCGTTTACCCGCGGGATCCATCACCACATGGGATAACCTCACCAATCGCTTCCTTACTCAATTATTCCCACCGGGGAGGACTGCAATGCTTAGAAATGACATTTTGATGTTTGAACAACAGCAGGGTGAAACTTTCTATGAAGCTTGGGCCCGTTTTAAGGATCTCCTCCATAAGGTCCCTCATCATGGTATAAACCTTTGGTTATTAGTCCAGATTTTCTACGACCATGTTGACTATCACACTAAGCGCACAATTGATAGGGCCGCGGGAGGTGAACTGCGTGATAAGAATGCCGAGGAGTCTTGGGCAGTTATCGAGGAGCTCGCCACTGATAATCAAGAGATGTGGGAGTTTAATCATATAATAAAAGCGGCTATCAATGCAGTCTCAACATCTGGAGGGACCACCGAAATCCCCGATGAACTCCTATGCAAACTCGAGGCAAAAGTTGACTATTTTGAGGAAAGGAAAAGGAGACCTTTAAGTCCTAGACGGGCTACTGTCAATTCTGTCTCAAAACCAACTTCGGCACCATTATCTGAGTTACCTTCTAGAGAAAATGTCGAGAATTTTCAGAACTATGCCCCACCTTGTTCCCCTCCCGAGGAACTTAGCTCGGAGTTTGAAGCTAGGATGAGAGAATATATGGCAACTCACTCAGATCAGCTTGCTAGATTCGAGGAAGCAGTTTATAAGCAAAAAGAGGAGATGCAGAAGAAAATGAATGAGATGATGAGTTTATTAGAGGAGTATGCCAACCAGAGAACCCCCGAAAGAATGTTACTAAGGAAAGAAAGCGCCACTCCCACTACCCAATTTGTTAATTCTATCACAATTGTCCAAAAGAATAACGGGAAGGTAGAAACTCCTGCTAAACAGACCTTAGAAAAACCACCAGAATCCCAACCTTTGAGTTACTACCTGAAACATGATATAAACGAAAACACCATAACAAATTGGATTAAGGGTGATGGGCGTAAGCAACCTTCCAAACAGGGTTCTGAGAAAGAGGAAGAAGTGAAAGATGAGTATGATACGCTACCTGGAGGATCAGTATTCGAGAGGCTATTGGTACAAAAAGTGGCTACTAAGCAGATAGCATGTGGGAACTTTGAGATACCAACTAGCATCGGGGACTTGAAATATCTTAGTGCTTTCGCCGACCAAGGATCGGAAGTAAATCTTATGCCCCTAACTATTTACATCTAACTAACGTCAAAAATGCCAGCCCCTACTCGTGTTAGGTTATCTCTCGCTGGACACTCGTACGTATACCCCCTAGGAATCGCAGAAGATGTATTAGTTAATGTCGCAGGATTCATGTACCCCGTTGATTTTATGATCATCGATGATAAAGGAGATGGATGCATGCCAATAATCCTTGGGGCACCATTCCTCGCCACCGCTAGGGCTGTCATTAAGTATGAAGGTAGGAAGATCGAGCTTAAATCTGGAAAAAGAAAGATTAGCTTCCCCTGACCCCGCGAAGTGGGCATGAGAATTTGAGTTAGAGATAGATCAAAAACAACATTTACACGACACCCATTCGTGTTCAGAATAAAATTCTTGCATGGGAGGCAAGAATCAAAAGCTATAAGGAAGCCAAAAATGAAAGAAGCAAAAGCAATAAGGTTCAGGTCAAATTCGAACATACTCAACCCGCAGAAAATCATGTACCATTTGAGGAAGGGAACTTGGTACTCTTGAGACATTTAGAAACAACAATACCACCCGATAAACCAAGTCCTTGGTGGTATGGGCCTTTCACAATTGAAGGTGTGAGCCAAGATGGAATAGCTAACTTGAGAAGTGAAGTAGGTGGAATGGTGATTGCAAGTATCGATAGGTTAAGGCACTACCACCATAACAGTAATGATCGCAACTACATGGGGTATATCATTTCGAATGATGAGATCACGTAGTAACCCATGACCTTGAGTCTAGCTACAAGACTCGTAAATAAAGAAAAGCGTTTCTTGGTAGGCAACCCATGCTTTGTGTGACTTTTTTTTTGTTTGTTATTTGCTTCCGTATGCATGCTTTATTTTTATTGTTGGTTGATCATGTTTCTAAACTAAATAGTGGAAATACTTTACTTTGTTGTTTTGGCCTAGTCTTAACTCCACCTAAAAGTATTTTTGCAAAAGATAAGTGTAAGGGGAAACCCCAAATATGTTTTTAAGAAACAAACCGATCATGATTCTCCACAATATTAAATGAACACGTGTATTCGTATTTGTTAGAGTCAAATGCTTGTATTGAGTCATAATGAAGTTTTGCAGGATTTTCCAGGAAGTAGGACCAAGTTTTTCCAGAAATTTTCCGGAAACTTAACATAAGAATTTCTGCAGATCACTTCTGACGGCGTTACAAGTTTACTCTTGACAGCGTCACGTGTAAAAATCTGGAAATTTTACCAGTTTTGTTTTTCTAACGGAGTCTTATGGTTTTTGTGAATTATTAAGTTTTATAATCTCCAGGAAATCTGCAAACTTCATTCCACAAGCATTATATCTTATCTTGTTTTCTAGGATTTAGTAACTTATATAGGATGCCGCCGATTTTACGCGAGCTTGTTTTGTCTATTTTTTCAGGATTTACAGGTTATGTTTGACAAGAAGATGATTTACATTCTAGAAGGGAAGCTTTGATTGTTCATTTTCTTGGAGGAAGATTTAACCTGGCCACCTTATTATCCATACCGAGCGAATCAAGGGAGTATTTGATTTCATTCTTTTTACTTTTTAACTTTTACATTCTTTACTTGAACATTGGGGACAATGTTCATCTTAAGTGTAAGGGGAGGGTAAAAAGATGATACCTTACATATGCACTTTCGCTTGAGTTTGTTTTGTTTAATAGTAGATGTGTAATAAAACTATGAGAAATACTTGTTAGTGTAATTTTAGCGCCAAATTTAAATTTTTTTACAACATTTAGGTTTGAAACTTTAGCCATAGCAAGCGTCTCATGGATAGGAGATTGTATGACTAGCACATAACCGTATATTCAGAAAAATTTTCCACCCAAATATGTGAGGTTCGCCTTTAGATTTGATAGGAAAAGCATTCATTATTAGTGCATATGAGTGTACCGGTAGCATTTAGATTCTAGAACTTGCGTTAGTGATGCATCCCGAGACCGCTAGTGAGACTACATTCGTGTAGTAGGATTTACTACATGATAAGACGCATTAGGATCACCCTTGTGTTAAACCCGTATCATAATTACTTGACCATTTAAGTCATATTACTTGGCTAGTTAAGTCAACTAATTTTTCCCACACCCTTAGCGTTGTACTCATTTTTAGTACACGAAACCCCTAGTACACCCCTCCGAGCCTATCTTTTCGTTTCTAACTTTAAGCATCTTACTTAAAGGAAAAATTTGTTACACCCCACTTAAATGTACAACCAAATCGCCTTAGCCTTCCATGTATGCGCTCATTTTTAGTGCATTATTGTTATTTGTTAAACCCTAAGTTAACTCTCTAATTGATTACATGGTTGCTAAGTCGAGTCATATATCCTTGTACATATTATTTTGGGATGATTGGGACTCATGGGTAAGTACTTATTTTATGGAGTAATGGGGAAGAACATCATATTATTACCCCCATATGTACGTTGATCTTAAAAGTGCTCCAAGTGTTTTGATTTTCTTAATTCGAGTCATTAGATTAGTTTAATGTAAAGTATGTAAAGATTCAAGTGTAAGGGGAATATTTATTCCCTATGATGCATTATTTTGGATGGTACGGTAAGAGTGTATGCAAAAAAAAAAAAAAAAAAAAAAAAAAAAAAAAAAAAAAAAAAAAATCGAAAAAATCAAGAAAAAGAAAAAAAAATAGAAAAAGGAAAAAGAGAAAAAACATACGGACTACCATCCCGTTTCATTCTATGTTTATTTTATGTTTCTGTTATTTTTCATTTATTAGCTTAAGTCGAGTCTAGTCTTGGCTTAGCAACACCATATTGTACATGTAATTAACCAAGATTGTTAACTCGCCACTAGTAAAACTTCCTTTATCCAACAAAACCGTGTATTTCATATCCCTACACCTAACGTTACAACCCTTTAAAAGACCTCTTTGATAGTTTATCCTAGGTACTTACGCCATGTGGTGGAGGTTTGATCCTTTCCCAAGCCTATGGTAATCTATTTTGCTATGACAGGTAGTGAGAGATATCTTCCGTTTCCATATTGTAATTTACACTTTATTACACCCAAGAGATGTGAGTATCTAAACACTATTTGTGAGGTGCTAGTATATGACCTCCGTGCTTGTCTATTGGTCTTTAGTGGAACGATTATTTGTTGTAATTACTTTTATATTAGTGTTAAATGACCCCTAACTTGTATTTTGATTAGAATAAAAGCGCATTTGCTTGAGGACAAGCAAATCTCAAGTGTAAGGGTATATGATGAGGCAAAAAATGAACCACTTTTAGGGGGTCATTTAAGCCCGGAATTGAATTTATTTGATCAAATATTGCCCTAAATCGTTCCTTTTGTGATTTTAGGTACTTTGGGAGTGAAATCTGGAAAAGGAAGCAATTCGGACGTTTTTGGAACATAAAAGTGAAGAAAACGCCAAAGTCTTAATTTTCCTTGCTGGGAACAGTAGGTGACGGCGTCAAGAGCAACACCCTGACGGCGTCAACAGTAATTTCCATGACGACCCAGTACAGATTTGACGGCGTCACAAGAAAGGGCGTCAAGAGTAAAATGCATGACGGCCTGGAAAATGCTAACACATGACGGCGTCAGAAGTAGATCAAGGCAGTCCGAGAAGAGTTTTGGCGGCAAGGTGACGGCGTCACAAGCTTTGTCTTGACGCCGTCAGACCCTATTTCCTATATATAGTTTTCTAATTTTCACATTAAAATTAGAGAAGTTTTGGAGAAACCCTAAGTACGAACTTGGTGCGAATTTTACAGGTTTTTCAAGGGTTCTAAGCCCTTGATACCTTCCATGTGTAATTGAGATAAGTATTCTTTTAATTCAATCAATATGGCTATGTGTTGGTTGTCTATATCTTGTTCTTGTGTTAATTCCATCATGCTAGGCTAGATCTATCTTGTGTTTGCTTGGATCTAATGAAACCTAGATGTTAAATATGTGTTGATTACTTGTTTATAATTGTTTTGGATGAATGAATTTGATGTTAGGCTTAAGAAAACTGGCAGATCTCCAAATGGTAACATGCTTGAACGTCTTAGGAAACATGAACCGATGTGCACTAGGTCTTTATTGGTTGTATTTAATGCATGAGCCACTGTTTATAATCCCTATGGTTGTGCTGGGCATGGCATAGGAGGAGATAAGAGCTCATAGAATTGGGGAGTTAAGTGCGCCACCCCATGAATGGTATTAAGGAATACAATCCGTCATCCATACAACTATAACAAGTAATTAACATGTAAAAGATGTCTAGGGAGTAGTGAAATCTAAGTAAACACATTTTCTCCACTTATTGCTCACAACCTTAGTATAATTTAGTTTATTTTCATTTCTAGTATTTTATTTTGATTGCATCTTTAGTATTGGGTTAGTTGACTAGCAACTAATTCCGCCCAAATCCTTCAAACCCGAGATTTTTACTTGCTTTCTAAAAAAATATAAAAATACGAAAAGAATCATCTCTCACCTTTAGAACTAGTATTTAGGTTTTCTAATCCTAGCGACACTATTCCTAGCTGAACGATCAATCCCCCGGTACTTGTCACTATACTATACTACAACGATCAGGTACACTGCCTGGTGGAGGTTGTAAGCTTCTCAAGATCCCTTGAGAGGTAAAGCCTGGTGCGATTCCCACGTATCACTTTATCACGTGCACGTACACCAACACTGGAATGAGTTCCGTCGACCACCTGATGATCATTAGTGCTGACATCTATATTATCAACGGCCATTGGAGTCGTCACCTGCAATATAATTAAATTATATTAAGAAATACATTGGTGTTAGCATTAGAAAATGAAATTTTTAACAACATAAAAAATGGCTTACATCTGGGTCTAATGGAAATTGAGATGGCATATCCAACTTAATCCCTTTTGAACTCAAAATACTCAGCATTTTAGAAACCATTCCTTTTGTATTTGCCATCTCAGCGGACAATTGCTTGACCTGGTCATCTTTTTGTGACATCTCGGTGGACAGTTTCTTGAGCATTAGATCTTTTTTTTTGACGCTCGCTTCTCTCATTATCAAGGTGAGTTTGAAGTAACTCAATTCTTTCATCAGTTTCTTTTCTGGTTCGAGGAAGATTAAAATACCTCTTATATGTAACTCCATTTCCCACTCCTCTTGCATAACCTCCCTTTCCTTACCAAACACAATTGTCATGGCATCAGTGCCATCATCAACAGCCAAGGTTCCTTCCTTGATCTTTTCATCAGCTTCTCTCTGCAAAAAAATATGGGAATTGTTGGTATTAAAAGTTAGTACTGCTAGTATACAAGTTAGTACGGCTAGTACAAAGTTACTGCTGCTGGTATATAAGAATAATAATAGAATTTGCAGTTAAATTTACAAGTTTCTCTGCCACCGAACTAATCTCAGCATCTGGAGATTCTCCGTCTTTGTTTTGCCTTCCTTTGACCCACAATACACCACGCGGCGATTCAACATCTGCTTCAATTTCTTTTTTTTTCGATCTAATGGACATCAAGTGCATACACATATATGTAAAGTTAAACCAAGATAATCGATTCTGATCAATTAGTAAAACAAACAGTTTGTATAACCTTACCATTTTCTCTTTAACATAAACATATCCACCTCGTCCCATTTTATGCTGATAAATATTTTTGGAACGCGACAATTTAGCTTTATCTGATTTCTCCTAAAAAACACAAAATCATAAGGCATTTAGATATGCGGTAATGCTGCAAACTAAAAATTATGAAATGACATATAAACTAAATAAAGATTACTAATTAAAACCTTATATTCACTGGTGGTCGTGTAGGTTACAAACTCAACCCATTGTTCTTGTGTCACAATTGTAATATACTTTTCCGGCCTTTCATTCATTTTCTCAGGTGTATCTAGGTTGGGCAATATGTATTTTTCCCTGAGTTTCATTCTGAAATTCCTTAGCAGTTGACCAAGACGATTCATTACCACCTTTTTGAATGTCACGTCAACATCAAAATATCGCTGCAAAGATTAACACAATGGTTTTAATTAGTTGTAGATAATTGATAAATTAAACTTATATACTGGGTTAAAAATTAGTATATATGTACCGTGATTTCATCCCATAATTTTTGTCTTGATTCTTTATCCACCTTCTTCCAGGATAGAACCTTCAAACCTATGTGCTCACGAACCGCATCTCCTAAAAAAAATCGCAAACAGTGCTCTGTTTAACCCTGTAACCCTATTCAACGCATCGATGGTTACCTTGTGCTTTACTTGACCAGGATGGCCATATCGAAGGCGAAACTTAGCTAGCCTGGTTATGCCCCTATTAGATATTTTTCTATTTAATTGGTTGTCGTCATTTTCTACATCAGATGAAACATATGTTTCGTCCGCATACTCTATTGTGTTAACATCAGCTTCATTATCTAGAAGCAAAATATCAGTATCAATGTGTTCAACCATATCCATGACGACTCTTGAGCAACAATGTGTACAAGAAAATGATTCTGGCTTGGAGAGTAATGGTGATTGAAGATTTGAATTTTGTGTTTTGGTTGCAATGTTTAGTTTAATTAGGAGACAAAACAGAGTATTTTCATGAATATGGGCTCTTATTTATGTTAAATGCCAAATAATTAGGTGATTTAAAAATTTTGGATCAAAATTTTGGCTCCAAATTCTTGTAAATTATTTTCAAAAAATTTCGCTTATGAACACAAAATACTTTTCTTTTCTCCAAGATCATGAGTACTATTGAGTCAGGCGGCTTCTTCGATCAGAAAACCGAGGAGAGTAATATAAAGTTAAAACAGTAATCATAGATGATGATAAATACTAAGTATTAATATTGTTGTTGTTTTACCCTTTAAGTCTTTCTTTTCCAACTTTCACCTTAAGTTTTCTATCTTGTGTTATATAATACTTTTAGATGGATGGATTGTGTTTTAATTTAAATGTATTTTCATCAAATATTATACAACACAAATACAAATACTTAAGGTCAAAGTTATAAAAGAAAGACTTAAAAAGTTTCTAACAAATCGGTTATAATTTTATTCGGGTCATAACACATGCATAAAAAACGTGTAAAAACAAACAGAAATAGGTAAAAACATATGGAAACGGATGAAAAGGGACTAAATGTGTAAATCGTGTTGTTGGATTAGTTCGGTCTCATTAAATCGGTTATACTTTTATTCGGGTCATAACACGTGCATAAAAAACGTGTAAAAACAAACAGAAATGGGTAAAAACATATGGAAATGGATGAAAAGGGAATAAACGTGTAAATCGTGTTGTTGGATTAGTTCGGTCTCATTAAATCGGTTATAATTTTATTCGGGTCATATCACGTGCATAAAAAACGTGTAAAAACAAACAGAAATAGGTAAAAACGTATGGAAACGGATGAAAAGGGGCTAAACGTGTAAATCGTGTTGTTGGATTAGTTCGGTCTCATTAAATCGGTTATAATTTTATTCGGGTCATAACACGTGCATAAAAAATGTGTAAAAACAAACAGAATTGGGTAAAAACGTATGGAAACGGATGAAAAGGGACTAAACGTGTAAATCGTGTTGTTGGATTAGTTCGGTCTCATTAAATCGGTTATACTTTTATTCGGGTCATAACATGTGCATAAAAAAAGTGTAAAAACAAACAGAAATGGGTAAAAACGTATGGAAACGGATGAAAAGGGACTAAACGTGTAAATCGTGTTGTTGGATTAGTTCGGTCTCATTAAATCGGTTATAATTTTATTCGGGTCATAACACGTGCATAAAAAACGTGTAAAAACAAACGGAAATGGGTAAAAACGTATAGAAACGGATGAAAAGGGATTAACGTGTAAATCGTGTTGTTGGATTAGTTCGGTCTCATTAAATCGGTTATAATTTTATTCGGGTCATAACACGTGCATAAAAAACGTGTAAAAACAAAAAGAAATGGGTAAAAACGTATAGAAACGGATGAAAAGGGACTAAACGTGTAAATCGTGTTGTTGGATTAGTCCGGTCTCATTAAATCGGTTATAATTTTATTCTGGTCATAACACGTGCATAAAAAACGTGTAAAAACAAACAGAAATGGGTAAAAACGTATGGAAACGGATGAAAAGGGACTAAACGTGTAAATCGTGTTGTTGGATTAGTTCTGTCTCATTAAATCAGTTATACTTTTATTCGGGTCATAACACGTGCATAAAAAACGTGTAAAAACAAACAGAAATGGGTAAAAACGTATGGAAACGGATGAAAAGGGACTAAACGTGTAAATCGTGTTGTTGGATTAGTTCGGTCTCATTAAATCGGTTATACTTTTATTCGGGTCATAACACGTGCATAAAAAACGTGTAAAAACAAACAGAAATGGGTAAAACCGTATGGAAACGGATGAAAAGGGACTAAACGTGTAAATCGTGGTGTTGGATTAGTTTGGTCTCATTAAATCGGTTATAATTTTATTCGGGTCATAACACGTGCATAAAAAACGTGTAAAAACAAACAGAAATGGGTAAAACCGTATGGAAACGGATGAAAAGGGACTAAACGTGTAAATCGTGGTGTTGGATTAGTTTGGTCTCATTAAATCGGTAATAATTTTATTCGGGTCATAACACGTGCATAAAAAACGTGTAAAAACAAACAGAAAATGGTTAAAACGTAAGGAAACGGATGAAAAAGGACTAAACGTGTAAATCGTGTTGTTGGATTAGTTCGGTCTCATTAAATCGGTTATACTTTTATTCGGGTCATAACACGTGCATAAAAAACGTGTAAAAACAAACAGAAATGGGTAAAAACGTATGGAAACGGATGAAAAGGGACTAAACGTGTAAATCGTGTTGTTTGACTAGTTCGGTCTCATTAAATCGGTTATACTTTTATTCGGGTCATAACATGTGCATAAAAAACGTGTAAAAATAAACAGAAATGGGTAAAAAATGTATGGAAACGGATGAAAAGGGACTAAACGTGTAAATCATGTTGTTGGATTAGTTCGGTCTCATTAAATCGTTTATAATTTTATTCGGGTCATAACACGTGCATAAAAAACGTGTAAAAACAAACAGAAATGGGTAAAAACCTATGGAAACGGATGAAAAGGGACTAGACGTGTAAATCATGTTGTTGGATTAGTTCGGTCTCATTAAATCGGTTATACTTTTATTCGGGTCATAACACGTGCATAAAAAACGTGTAAAAACAAACAGAAATGGGTTAAAACGTATGGAAACGGATGAAAAGGGTCTAAACGTGTAAATCGTGTTGTTGGATTAGTTTGGTCTCATTAAATCGGTTATAATTTTATTCCGGTCATAACACGTGCATAAAAAACGTGTAAAAACAAACAGAAATGGGTAAAAACATATGGAAACGGATGAAAAGGGACTAAACGTGTAAATCGTGTTGTTGGACTAGTTCAGTCTCATTAAATCGGTTATAATTTTATTCGGGTCGTATCACGTGCATAAAAAACGTGTAAAAACAAACCGAAATGGGTAAAAACGTATGGAAACGGATGAAAAGGGACTAAAAGCGTAAATCGTGTTGTTGGATTACTTCGGTCTCATTAAATCGGTTATAATTTTATTCGGGTCATAACACGTGCATAAAAAACGTGTAAAAACAAAAAGAAATGGGTAAAAACGTATGGAAACGGATGAAAAGGGACTAAATGTGTAAATCGTGTTGTTGGATTAGTTCGGTCTCATTAAATCGGTTATAATTTTATTCGGGTCATAACACGTGCATAAAAAACGTGTAAAAACAAACTGAAATGGGTAAAAACGTATGGAAACGGATGAAAAGCCACCACCACCACCAGCCACCACCACCACTACCACCACCACCACCACAACCAACCACCACCACTGCACCACCACCACCACCACTACCACACCACCACCACCACTACCACCACGACTACCACCACTAGCACATCACCACCACCAATACCAGCCACCACCACCAACATTAGCCACTACCACCATCACCACCAGCCACCACCAGCACCAGCCACCACCACCACCAGCCACCTCCAAAACAGCACCACTACCACCACCACCACCACCACAACCACAACCACCAACCACCACCACCACCGGCCACCACAACAACGAGCCACAACCACCAGCAGCACCACTACTACACCACCAGCCAACACCACCACCACTACTACCACCACCACCACCACAACCACCACCACTACCACCACCACCACCGCTACAACCACCACCACTACCACACCACCAGCCACCACCACCACCACTACCAATACCACCACCACTACCACCACCACCACCACCACAACCACCAACCACCACCACCACACCACCAGCCACCACCACCACCACCGCTACCACCACCACCACCACCACAACCACCACCATTACCATACCACCAGCCACCACCTCCACCACTACTACCACCACAACCACCACCACCAGTACCACACCACCAGCCACCACCACCACCACTACCACCACCACCACCACCACAACCACCAACCACCACCACCACCACCACCATCTTTTTTTTCAGAATCTTTTTAACATGTTATATATATTTTGAATTTGATGTTGTATCAAATAAAGCACAAATTACCTTTAATTACTAGAGTGTCATAATTTGGACTAAATTATACATTAATTAAGACTTACATATTAAAAACTTAAATAGTGATTTGATGGATATGCATGAGAACATGAACAGACTGCATGAGAAGACTCAATACTTTGAAATAGTACTCTGTAATTACTTTTTGCAATGATTTAGTTTACACAGCCACATATATTAGATTGAAGTGTAGATTATTAATTAATTACTGTATCTATAAGTTTCATCTCTAGCCACATAAATCATAATCAAAAAACACAATTTCTTACTTAACCTTTATCAAATCATCATCTAAAAACATGTCTGGATCTCCTAATCTTGATGAACTGAAAGATTTGTGTGGGTCTGATAAACTTCACAAATGTCTCAAGTTCCTCTTCAGTCAAGAAATTCCTCTAAATGAAGTAATGATCCAGTGTTTGGGTGAGAAGCGTGATGAGCTGTGAATAAGTGTTGATAAGCGCACCGAGAGAATGCTTGAGGTTTTAGATCCTAACTTTGATGAAGAAGAAGCTGCTACTGATGGTTATGAGTCCCTTGAGGAGGTTCAAGTGATGGAGCGCCGTTTGCTGGAGTCCCTTTCGGCCATTTTGGTTGACCTTCGTGCTCTGGTATCCAAGAAGGAGGAAGCCATTGCCGATATGGATTATTATGATCAGAGCTCCAGTTGAATGGTTGTTTAAGTAGGGTCTTTTTGGTTGGGTTTGGTGGTTCCTTAGCTTGTTATGTTTTTGGTTGTTGTTTTGAAGGAATAGCTGGTACATGTAATCACCCTCCTTAATCTTTAATAGTAATAAATATGATTTAGGTTTTTAATTATGTCATAATCTTCTGTTTTTATTTTAAGAGATTGATTGTTTTATCATCATTAATTACATGCATCCATATAAGAGCTTGATTGTTTTATCAAAATGAAATCAAGCAATAAATAATCAAAATAAACGCTCTATATAAGAGCTAGCTTGATTGTTTTATCATCATTACAGGCATCCATTTGGGTGTTTATCAAGTCATTCATGTATTATTTTTTTAATTGTATGCTAATAAGATTTTTAAGTTGATTAGGTTACGATTTTTTGTGTGGTTTGGATGGATTATTAAGGGTTGCTTGATTCTTATTGTCTGCTATAGATGTTATAGAGTGTTTGGGATGGATTATTAAGGGTTCGGATGGATTATTAAAGGTTGCTTGAAATTGATGTATGGATATGTTTGCAAGTTAATTAGATTATTTGTGTTTAAGTAGCTTGTTTAGTTAGTACTCAGGTCAATCATGTTCCATTGTGGCTAGTTTTCGTTGGCGACTAATGTATTTATAGTTCTGTCAAGAATTATAATCATTCATCCCTGGCAAACGCTCGTCCCAATGGATCATGATTGGCCAGAAGATGTTGTGAAGGTTCAAGCCAGTCTGCATATAAAACTTTCACCCCACTTTTGGGAGAAACTGATGCTAGTAGTAATGTTGAAGAAACGGCTAAGGTGGTACAACAAGACCAAGTTTCTACTGCTGTAGAGGTTTGGATTGTATGTTATTCTTTGTATTTGATCTTGGGAATGCCTATATCAGCAATTGTTAATGTTGTAAAAAAACTTTTGGTAAGTAATATAATTCACCTTTTGTGAGATTACAACTGCTGTAGAGATTTGGATTGTATGTTCTTCTTTGTATCTGATATTGGGAATGCCCATATCAGTTTCTACACTTTTTTTTCCTTCCTGAAATAGTGAATTTTATTAATTAAGGAACCAGCAACTTACAAAGATTATACAAGCAGTCAAATTGAACACACTCATTTGACTGATACAATATAACAGATACATTCTACACAATCATTCACGAATCACGAAACTAGCTGATTCAATATCCACCATTCTTCTAGACTTAGCAACTACATGCTAACATCTAGGCAACCATGGAGAAATATCCCTTATTGGCTACATTTCCACTAAACAAACACCCTTCCTAATTCCATCCTAGTCAGTTTCTATAGTTTAGTTGTTTAGATTTTGTAACAAAATGAAAAAATAGTCTATAAGAGGAATATAAAAATAGTCTATAAGAGGAATATAAATTACCTGTGGCTCCCTTTTTTAGTATGTCCTCCCCAAAATTTTTGAAAAGCCCTCTATATTTCTTTCACCAAATTTCGAATTCTCCCTCCACCCATTTCCATCTCCACCCACGTTACTCACATTTCTCACCAATCACCACGCACAGCCACCAATCAACAATCACCAATGACCAATCACCAATCACCAATATATCACCAATTAATCACCAGTCACATCACAGCCACCATTCACCAGTCACCATCCATCATATCACTTGTCGGTTCGGCCATCAACAACGGAGGGAGGTTCATTTAGATATAAATTAGATACTTTTTTGAATTAGGAATTCATTATGTTGGAATTTTAACTTATTATTCATTTTCATTGTATATTTTATTTGTTATGGATTTGTTGGTTTCTTGTTTCTTTGGTAATGTTAACTTATCGTGTTTTTGGCTGAATCGTTTAATTAACCAACAACACAATAAAGATAACATGTTGTAATTTACACATTTTTCTTAATACACGTTTTCATATTTGACATTTGAGGCTTAATTAGATTGATGCCCAATACATTCATTCCATTGTGTTGTTGCAATTCTTATTGTAAACCTATCTTATTAATTAGCTAGACACTTGTGACTTGACATTGGAACTTCATCAATCTAAATCTTCATATATGCTTATATTGGTTTAACTTGTAACTTGTAGGATATATACGTTATGATTTGACCTCAACAATAATAGCATGGACAAGTCTTGGATGACAACTTGTAGGACCAACAAAGAATATATTGATGGAGTAGCATCGTTTATTAAGTATGCACTACACAACTTTCAGAAGATGAAGAACATCGACCCACGAGTTAATATACGACAGCTTAAGATGCCATGTCCGTGTACCACATGTTTAAACAAAAGAGAGCAAACAGTGGATGACGTAGAGTACCATTTATTCTACTACGGGATTAATCTTAGATACACAAAATGGGATAAACATGGAGAAAAGGATGAGCAAGCAACAACAGCCCAAATACCTGATAATGCACGAACAGAGTTTGTTGACGACACGGATTGCGACATGGAGTCACATTCAAAAATTCCAACAGATGGCCCAACAACAGTAGAAATGGTTAATGCTACGAAAGAAAATTTTGATGAGGATGACCTTGCCAAGTTTCAAAATCTATTATTAGACGCGGAGAAGCCACTTTATAAAGGATGTCCTGACTTCACAAAGTTGTCCGCAATAGTTAAACTACTCAACTTGAAGGGTAAGTATGGAGCTTCTGATAAGTTCTTTACTGAATTACTAGGATTGATAAAAAAATGCTACCTGCTGGTAACGAAATGGTTGAAAAAACTTATCAGGCCAAAAAACTATTGAGAATGATGGGATCAGGATACGAAAAGATATATGTATGTAGCAACAACTGCATTCTTTATTGGAAGACTAACAAGGAGTTGACTGTTTGTCCAACTTGTGGGATATCAAGATGGAAGGTGGATAATAAGACACATAAAGTGTATGAAAACATTCCGGCAAAGGTCATGTGGTACTTTCCAATTATACCAAGACTGTAATGACTCTTTAAGTTAGAGAGTATTTCAGAAGATCTAAGATGGCATGCCACAAGGAGGGTAACAGATGGGGTTTTACGTAACCCTGCAGATTCACAGGCATGGCGTACCATAGATGAAAAATTCCCCAACTTTGCTCAAGATCCGAGAAATCTACAGCTAGGAATATCGGCTGATGGGGTTGACGTCAACTCAGGAACTAGGCATCACAGTGTATGGCCAGTTTTATCTGTCATATACAACCATCCTCCATGGTTGTGTATGAAAAGAAAGTTTATCATGCTTTCGGTATTGATATCGGGATACCCGGGAAATGATATCGATGTATTTTTAGAACCGTTGGTTAATGATCTACTTACCTTATTCGAGGATGGGGTTGATACATATGATGCTTGTACAAAAGAAATGTTTAAACTGCGTGCCGCTGTGTTATGGACGATAAATGATTACCCTGCACTTGGTTCATTATGTGGCTGCCCATACAGTGGATTCAAAGGTTGTGTTGTATGTAGGAAAGATACACACTGTGTTAGACTTTCCGCCTCCTCCAAGCAAAGTTATGCTGGACACAGACGATATCTACCATACAACCATGTGTTCAGAAAGTAAAAGGCGGCGTTTAATGGAAAAGAAGATTTTCAGCTTGCTCCAACTCCATTGACTAGGGAACAAATATACAACGAGGTACAACTAATTGAAAATAAGTGGGGAAAAGGAAAACGAACAAACAATAACACCTCGAATAACCAAGAAGATATGAGAGGCAGTGGTGGGAAGATTACAACACAGAAAAGGAAAAGAACAGAAGCAGAGGGTAGTGCAAGTCAAGTAAATGAACCATATTGGAAAAAAATCAACATTTGGTATCGAAAGCTAAGGTATTGGAGACATAATGCTGTTCCACATTGTATTGACTTCATGCATGTAGAAAAGAATGTTGCTGAGAGTCTAGTCGGAACTTTGCTGAATGTTCCTGGAAAGACAAAAGATGGAATGAATGCTCGATTTGATCTGGAAGAGTTGGGGATAAAAAAAGAGTTGTTTGCTAGGAAAGAAGCAGACAAAACAACACTATCTCCAGCAGGTTACACATTAACGAATGCTGAAAAAGACATCTTTTGTGAAACGTTAAGCAACATCAGGGTACCATAAGGCTATTGTTCAAATTTCTCTAGTTTGGTCAGCCAAAATGATAAAAAGCTCATTGGCCTTAAATCGCATGACTATCACATGCTAATTCAAGAGTTTTTACCCATTGCTATACGTTCAATCATGCACCCACCCACACGATTTGCTATTATCAGGTTTTGCTTTTTCTTTAAAGCTATATGTAGGAAAGAAATCATCTTGCAAGAACTAGATATGATGCAACAAGAACTTGTTGTGACACTGTGCCTTCTCGAGAAGTTCTTTCCTTCCTCATTTTTCGATATTATGATACACTTGACAGTGCACCTAACTAGGGAGTTAAAATTATGTGGTCCCGTATGCTTTCGGTGGATGTATCCCTTCGAAAGATGTATGAAGGTTATTAAAGGACATGTGCGAAACAGAAATAGACCAGAGGGATGCATTGCTGAGGAGACTATCGTGGAAGAAACAATAGAGTTTCTTAGCGAGTATAATAAAACCATGAAAACTATTGGTATCCCATCTGATAAACATGTAACCAATGAAAATGAGGATGGAAAGCCATTGACGGCCGGCAAAACAAATGCACTTACCAGAGATGTCTTTCAGAAAGCACATTTATATGTAATACAGAATACAGATGAAATTGTGCCGTATATCGAGTAAGTATAACTAACACATGTCTATTTCGTTGCTTAAAATGTTGTATCAAATATAATAATCAAATACATTGTTTTGTTTCAGTCGACACAAGCGATTTTTGAAAACAAAATACCCGGGGTAGAAAAATGGCATTGCTGGAGAATGAGCACACTAAATCTTTTGCTAAGTGGTTACACAAAGAGGTAATTACTCGTATGTTGTTTATACTACTTGTTTGTTTGTTGATAAATATAAGTGAGTTGTTCCTGCAATTTAAAGGTAATATATACTTGTAATGAAATTCAGGTTGAGAGAGAGTTAGCGATATCCAAAGATAGTGTATCAGAAACTGTGAGGTGGATATCATTTGGACCACGCGCCAACATAGTGAAATACGAGTCATATAACATCAATGGGTATACATTTCGTACGAAAAGTAATGATGGCATAGTTTACCAGAACAGTGGGGTTAGTGTTGAGGTAGCAGATCTTCACATATCCAAAGAAGTTGCAACCACAAGAAAAGCATTTTGTTATGGGATTTTACAAGAGATATGGGTACTAGATTACCGTTTCAGGCAAATTCCTCTTTTCAAATGTGATTGGGTTAATTCAAAACATGGTGGGGTTAAATGCGATACTCTTGGTTACACATTGGTAGACCTGAATAATTTAGGCCACAAGAATGATCCATTCATATTAGCCTCACAAGCACGACAAGTGTTTTATGTGAAAGACCAGGCAGACAAAAAATTGTCTATTGTCTTTAAAACACCTACCAAGAATTACAAAGATACGTATGACGATGTCGATGAGGAATTTAGTACAGTCATTCACGAGCAAAATGATAACATATTGTCGCGAATAAATACACAAGCAAAAGATGCCTACCATCGAACCGACTGCGAAGGTATTATTATACGAATATCAAAGTGAAGCACGTGTCATTCTCAAGCTGTAACACTCTGTTTAGGGATTTATTTTTGTCTGCAGAACCTATTTAAGCTTTTGTTTTGCTGCAAATACTCTTCTAAAGGATTTATGTTGTTGTTGTTGTTGTTGTTGTTGTGTTAATTGTTTAGTTCGTACTTGCGAATACTCTTTTAAAGGATTTCAGATTATACAAAACTATAACTTCTGGCAGCATAATCTATGTACTAGCAATATTAACTATGTACTAGCAGTAGTAAACACCCTGCATACTTTTGTTACAATTGACTTGTATATGCAGTTTTCATGTATGTGTTTATGCCTTTATATAGTGCAGAGTTGAAAAAAAAACAGTGTTTGGTATGAAAGATTCTCAATTTCAGGCACAATTTGTTGAAAAAATAGTGGTTGAAAAACTAGTCAATATGCAGTCATGACTAATAGATTGAACTCAATTAAGTGAATATCAAATTACATAAGTTATCAGAAATGTGTGACCATATTTATCGAATTGTGACTACGCTTAAGTAATGTGTGACAAAATATGACTATGATTTAGTCACACAAAAACTCAATGCGACTAATATCAAGGTTAATGATAACTCATGACTTTACACTTTGCTATAAATAATAGTCACATGAATATTTCACAATGTGACTATTTTGAATGTATTGGTCACATAAAATACCCTTATAATGTGGCCATAAACATCATTTAGATACACATTTGTGATATGGTGTGACTATTGTAAAGCCTATAGTCACATGATCGTGCTTCAATTAAGTGTGACTATACACATTAGGATTTGGCAAGCAAACACACACTAAACTTTAGACACACTTATTAACTTACGTGACCATATGTATCGAATTTTCGTTACACTTAATCATGTTTCTATGGTTTAGTGTGACCATATATGACATTTAGTCACACTCGTCAACTGTGTGACATATATTTGTCACTATTAAATGTATATCGTAACTAACACTTCAAACTTACTTTTCCATTGTCACACATTTCAGACGCTATGTGGCTAAAATATTCAGCAAAGAATAGCAGTCACGTTTAAATAATGTGTGACAAACTTGACTATATAATTTAGCCACATACACAATTACCTCATGTGACCATATATCTATTTTGGTCACACTTTTAAATTGTGACATATATTTGTCGCATATGTATATCTATAGTGTGACTAATGTTTCGAGCTCATTTGTATCTGTCACACGTCTCGAATTAAAAGTGACTAAATGATCCAATTTTTTTTTTCAGTTACCTCTAGTAACATAAATATTCAAATGTGTGACAATAGAATTCCGAAATGGTTACACAAGTCGGATCAAGTGTGGCTGTTCATTTTATTCTGGTACATTTAGTCACGTATAAATGTTACAGTGTGACATTTTAAAATCGACCATGCGTGACCAATAGAACTTTTTGTACTAGTGTATCACTATCGGACTAAAAAGTATTGAAACGAGAAAATATGAAGTAATTCATTTCTCAACAAAAGTAAAATATTGAGATACAAAAACTTAGGACATGGGAGTAAGAAGTTTTCACAAGTAACTGTTATGAGTAGTGTTAGCATCTAACTTGTAGATAAACTGTGATCTCATTTGTACACTTAGTTTGGGGGCTTGTGAAAAATCAAGGATGGCGATTTTTATCCGTTTGGTCACTTTTCTATGAGAAGTGTTTCTACTCGTTGACCCTAAAAATTATTGCAAAATAATGAAAGTTCAACAAACCGTCACAAGTATGAAGTGTGAAAAGTCCAAAAATTGAAGTGAAAGTAGAATAAGGGAAAATTTTGGAAAATGGAGCGTTTGCGGGAATAAATGATTTTATTACTTCTTTTGAACCTCCTTGCTACTTTACAAAGTCAGTAGGAAGAGTTATGAAATTATTTATCCCAAAAGCGTGAATTGATCACATTGCGTGAGGGCACGACGATACCTTAGTCCGGGGGATTTTGGTGAGTGCTTATTCACTCACCTTTTCTGAGCTAAAATAGGACTTAATAATCCAAAAAGTAACCTAAAATGCCAAAGAAAACATGTTTTTGTGATTGTGAATGTGCAGGTACGGATATTACGTAAAATGACGAAAAACAAACAAAAATCGGGCAAAAACGAGCACGAGAGTGGAACGAGTCAAAATGTCAAAGCTGGCAATTCAATTGAGCTTAAAAAGTCATAAGAGATCCTCAGAAGTTCAAAGATTTTCAAGGAAGATCCTTATTATGGAAGTTTAAAGAATTGTCAAGAATGGTCCATGGACTCTAAAAGTTGACACATTCAGTCCCTCTTGGAAGTTATTAAAGAAAAAGTCAAAGTCAACCCTTGAGGAATCATAATTGTCATATTCAGTCCTCGGAAGTTACTTTGGAACATAGGCAAGATCAGTCCTTAAAGTTTTATTGAATACAAAATTGGTTCTTGATTGTTATTATTACAAAATCTGAAAAACTACACAAGTTTAGTCCAAGATCCAATCCATTTCCAAATTAAAAATACCAAATCCAATTACAATACCCAAAGCCCAACAATCCCAAGCCCATATCCTTGGTCAAACCTCTTATACTCACGGTCAAGGTCAAAGGAAGTCAAAAGCAATAATAAAATACCCTTTACCCAACTCCCGCCCCCCAAATTCACATCAACCCAAAATTTACTGTTCCTTTCATGAACCCTAATTTACCTGTACGACACAATTACCACAATTAAGCGTAATTGTGTCAAATCAATGGAGTTTCTAGAAGCTATTGTGATGTCAGATGGTGTCAGAGTATCTAAGAAGCACAAACGGGAAATGTGGCAGGCTACAATTGGTTTGGACGCGTCACAAGATTTGATCAAAGGGTGGATATCAATTGGGCAATGATTGGAGTTGATCTCACGGTTCTGAGGTGATGTAAACAAACACAAGCTTACACGGATTGCCAGCTTGGCAATCCGTGACCCTCTACCACTCCTCATCTATAAATAGGACTTATTGTGAGCTCATTTGACTGTGTAGTGTAGTTGTAGCGAAGCTCTGCTGAATTTTACTCATGATGTATTTAGATTAGCTTAATGTAATTGTAACTCAATTTCAGCTTAATAAAATTTAGTTTCATCTTTTACTTTCAGTCTACTGATCATTTTCAGTATTTCAAGCTTTTATATCTGTCAATTTCATTGAACTTTTAGTACAATTCATTTAGCTTAATCAAGTTTATCTTTCAATTCAGTTTATATCATTTGCAGAAAATTCATAAAAATCATAAAATTATAAATTTTAAAAATATGTTTTCAATTTGTTATATAAGTTTTCAAATAAGCTCATTTAGTTTTTACACAATCCAAACAAGCTCTGTATCATTTTGTGGATCTGTTTTTCATTTCAACATCAAAAGTACTCATAGGCAGTCAATGAAAGTCAAAGGAGGATGTTCATGATGAATTATGGTGATAGAGATGGATCGGGACAGACATGGAAGGTCCCAGCCTGTCTAAAAGACAAGCTAGCTTAGTGAATCACTCCTGTTCTAGCTGGAGTGAAAGCTTGTTGTAAGATCAGTTCCTATTTCCTATTCACTCAATTTTAGAAATTATTAACTGTTTAGATTTGCTTGATTGCTAGTTTGTTGTAATTTTGTCTTATTTAGTTGAGATTTAGTTTGTTTGAGTTTATTTGATTGGTTTTATTAGCATAGAAGTAGTATGTTAGTAGTCTTTATAATCTGTTTTAGCTTACATCTGTGATGCTTGGTTATTTTTGATCATCTGTCATTTTGAGGATTTGAGATTCTGAGTATCTGTTGGAGTTGTTTGTATTTGCTTGCTGATTCAGTAGATTTAAGTGATATTGCAGCTTATCATATCATATGAGTTTAGATTTGTTGTTAATCTCATGGATTAATAGTGTAACTGTCACAATAAGAAGGTGTTTGGATCTGTCTATTACTGAGAGTTGTTGTTGTTTGATTGCTGTTTCTTGAGCACACACAGGTCAAATTAGAGTAGAAATAGGGGTTTGAGTAATAAAAACAGTTGGTCATTCATTTAATAGTCACAAGTAGTTATCACATTAGCTTAGCCATTAGTATAGTGAGAAAACAGTTAGAGATATTGTAGTTACAATTGCATAATCAATAAAATTAGCTTAAATCAGTTCATAATTAGTTTAATATAACAAGTATTAGTAGATTCAGTGGATCGAAATTGGAATTAGTCAATTTGATTTAGGTTCATTAAAGTCAACTGAAGTCAATTTGTAGTTTCTAATATTTGCTGAACTAGACTTCATTTAGAGTAGAATTTGGAAGTTATTGAATTGGAATTTGCTGTTTCTAGATAACTGATAGTATAGAGTTTAGGTTGCCCCACTAATATTTGAGTTTGCAACATTTCAGACTGTTTAATTGATTCCTGTAAGTGAGTAGTTTAGATATAGATTGCTGATTTGTGAATAAGGTCAGCTTGTTGAATTCTGAGCATTGTACTTGATATCATTTGAAGTTTTCTGAGTTCAATTGAAGTAGTATTAGAGTTATGCATGGTCCTATTGTTTCTGGCTTATTCTCTTTGGATTGTGCTTATTATTTGGATTGACTTGGATTGCTTATAAGCTGTTGCTTTATAGGTGTATAGAACTTGTATCTGTTTTGGATTATAAGGCTGCTAGTGCCATTTTGTACTTGAATCTGAGTTTATCTGAGTTCTTTGAGATCATTTTAGTTTGTAGAAGTGTTGTGCATGATAATATTGCTTCTGGATTAGTTTTTTTTTCACTTCTGCTTATTGTGTGAGCTTATTATAGTGCTTATTACAATTTTCCTGAGTTTCTGAGCTTATTGTGAGTTGTGAATTGGAATTTTTGTGCATTATTGAGCATATAGCATCTGTGTATCAAGTGTCAATCAGTTTTATCACAAATGCTTAAAAATAAGCACTTGTGATAAGCAGTTTTGCATGAATAAGCACTTTTTCAGCTTATTTCTATTTCGAAATTTTTCTCTAAGTTTCTTTTATTATTTTTGATTTTCTGTTAATTTTTCAGATTTTTCTGAGTTGTTTTGATATTTTTCTTAATTTTTCTTCGATTTTAATGACTTTTATATACTTTTTAATCAATAAAAATTCAGAATAAGCCATAAAAAATCAAAAAATATTTTAGGAAATTCTTTTATAATATTTTAGATTTTTCAGAAATTATTTTACATTTTTCCCATTTATTTTTCTATTTTCCTTTATTTTAAATTCATTTAAAAATACAAAAACATAAATAAAATCATAAAAAATAAATAAAAAGTAAAAAAAATATTTTTCTTTTTCTGGAAATTCTTTTTATTAGTTTAAGATTTTTAGAAAATTGTTTCACGTTTGTAGGATCATTTTTCAATTAAAGTTACGTTTTATTTTGTACGTTACGTTTTAAATAATCGCGTTTGCATTTCTGTTTTTAGAATTTTAACTTTAGTGCATACCTAGCTTGTACTTCTTGCATAATTCATATTTATTTGTCATAATTTGAATTACTTGATCACAATTTTCACTTTAACCACTTTTCACTACACGGTTTGCACGAATCAATATTCTTTGATTCCATTCACCTTCGTACGGATACGACTCGGGTGATCCGTATTTCTTGCGGATCTCCTCGATATACTACTTATATATATAATTGAAATTGACATCAATCAGTTTTCAATCTTCAAAATTTTAATTTCGCGCTCAAGATCCCACCCCTTAGTTTTCCCCAAAATTTCAATCTCCCGCTCAAGATACCGGCCCTTTTTTCCCCAAAATCAAAACCCAGACACTAGTCAGATCTATCTTCTCTCTATTCATCTCTTCTCCTTCTCTCTCGAACCCGACACGCACCACCGCCACAACGTATCCAGGGACCTCCCGATCATGTTATCGGGGATCGAGAAAGTTTGAACTCTGCTTGAGCTTGACTCAAAAAGCTCGATTTATCTGTAAATATGTGTTTTCTTACACAAATTAAAATTGAAATATAACCTAAGAATTGAATTCGATTCGACTTCAGCTCGAAAAGCTTGATACATTCATCAATAAGTATTTTGCACTTAGTACACTTATATATATATATAGTTTATCACTTACAAACTCGAGAACTCAACAATAACTCGAGTCCAACTTATATACGGTTGAGCTAACTCATTAAACATTTCGAGCTCATTTAATAGGCTTTCAATCTCCAAAATCTCCAAAATTTTAATATAGCGGTCAATATCATATCCCGCCCTTAATTTTTCCCGAAATTTCAATCTGCCACTCACTCCCACCCCCTTTTCACCCAAAATCAAAACACTAATTAACACTAGTCAGCAGATATATCTTCTCTCTATTATTCATCTCTTCTCCTTCTCTCTAGAGTTTGTTTGCTTCGGTTGTTTGGTTCGAGATAACCACCACATCCACCACCATCACAGTCAAGCCTCCATCACCCTCTCGATCATGTTATCGGGGATCGATAAAGTTTGAACTCGGCTTAAGCTTGACTCGAAAAGCTCGATTTATCTGTAAAGATGTGTTTTCTGACACAAATTAAAATTGAAATATAATATAACCTAAGAATTGAATTCGTTTCGACTTCAGCTCGAAAAGCTTGATACATTCATAAATAAATATTTACACTTAGTACCCTTAATATATATATATATATATATATATATATATATATATATATATATATATATATATATATATATATATATATATATATATATATATATATATATATTACTTACAAGCTCGAGAACTCAACAATAACTCGAGTTGAACTTATATAAGATTGAGCTCAACTCATTAAACATTTCGAGCTCATTTGATAGGCTTTCAATCTCTAAAATTTTAATTAGGCGCTCAAGATCTCAAGATCCGCCCCTAATTTTTCCCCAAAAATTTCAATCTCCCGCTCAAGATCCCGCCCCTTTTTCCCCAAAATCAAAACACTAACACTTACACTAGTCAGATCTATCTTCTATCTATTCATCTATTCTCCTTCTCTCTAGAACCGACTCACACCACCGCCAAACTTCACCGCCTTATCTCGCCGTGGTTCCACCAACCATCGCTCCTCCACGCCATCACCGTCATCAAGACAAGGGAACTGTATGGGACAGTTTGTTTGCTTCGGTTGTTTGGTTCGAGATAACCACCACATCCTCCACCATCAAAGTCGAGCTACCATCACCCTCATCTCACCTATCCTACTCTGTTCATGGGTATGCTCAAACATATATTTAATTTATATTTTCTTAAATGTGTAATCGAATATAAAACGATTTACATTGATTTTTGTGGATTAAACTAGCCTAAAACATGTTTTTGATTATAAATTCGTGTGGTGGTAATCGTTGCAGGTAGACTTATTAAGACGAAATAGTTTTCCTGTTTATTGGAATGGAGACAATCGACGTGTTCTAAGAGGCTACTGTTTTGCTCATAAAGGGAGTCTTGATTGGTTTCCACTCTGGGAGGATGTTGCTAAACAGTTGGATTTTGCTTATCGCAGTCGCGTAAGTGATCTATCAAAAGATTAACATAACATCTGTTATATAGGAAATTAACTCAAATATGGTTGCTTTTTGTCAAACTGTTTCAGTTGTACCAAATGTTAGTGATTTTCTTGCTTGGTAATGTGTTTGACATTTATTCGTTTCACGTTTGGCACTACATAAAATTGCAACCAATTGTATATTATTTGTTGCCGGAGTTGATATGCAACTCGTATGTTTGTTTTTGAGGCTAAACTTATATTTGGGACATCTAATGTTGTCGTCTTTTATGTTAGCATTAATCACGTTACTTGTTTCTTGCAGGGGCTACATGCTATTTTCACAGGTGAGGATGATACATAAGATGCCTGGCTAAAAATTCCCTCAGCTGGATTTTCTGGCACACTTCATTTTCGAGGCGTGGGTATGCTCCATCTCAGTCACCAAAGCCAACCCATGTATATTTTTACTGTTTCATGGTTGGCAGATCTTATATTATGCAGCGTTATTAGTGCCTTGGTTTCTTACATTTCCTATATTTTTTTGCAGAAAGAAACTGCCATTAGACTCAGATGTAAGCCATTTTTTATGTTGTTAACAATTTCATTTTCTAATGATAACACCATTGTATTTCTTAAATTATATTGCAGGTGACCACTCCAATGGCCATTGAAAGTTTGGAAAACGTACCAGTAATGGAAACAATGGTAAGTAATAAAACATCCACCTTTGATTTTTTTAGTTTTACATACATGACTAATGTACCGTGTTTTATATATACATATAGGAACCTGTTAAAACTATCAGACATACGAAAACGCTTAAGCCACGACAAACCGGTTCTACAGGTTACACCACCAACTATGATACCAAATATTATTGAACAAAATACTGGACTAAAATTAGTACCAACGAAGCGAAAACATTTGGTCTCTAGTGAAACCTTGCATAAGCAAGCTAAGGCGGCGAAGGGTCAACAGGTTTTAACTTATGATAGTTGAGAATTTGATTATATACGACATTACAATTTTATATATATTTGCTTCATTTATATACATTTTTTTTATTGAATTTGAAATACAATTGTATATATATTTGCTTCATTTATATTGTCACACCCCCAAAATCGGGTCCAGCGGAAGCATACATGTAGCTGGGGTATAACTCAATTGGTATTACAACACAAGTTCAAAAATGGTTTTCACTTGAATCATTTAGAATAAAATAGTTTAATCAAAATGTTGAATCTACATTGTTAAAAATAATGCGGAAATAGGCCCTTAAATTAGTTTAAAACGGTCCCCAAATGAATAATCAGAGTCTTCTATGACCATGCCATGCCCTGCCAAAACCTCCTGTAGCGTGCCATTGCTTAAAACCTGAAAATACATGCTAAAGTGTCAACACGAGGTTGGTGAGTTCATAGAGTCTTGTGAAAAAGAATGTAATGCATATGTATGAAGGTATCCCAGCAAAGGCATGGTAAATCCACTCAGTTCCAAGTCCCGCCATAAGAGACTTGTAACCTGTGTGTTTACAACCCACTGCCAAATGTGTTTATGTTTACGTGAACAAAGGTAATACTTGTATCCAAATTCCAAGATAAATATAGCAAAACGGCTATATAAATAATTCAGTCCAATGAGGTTATATAAACAATGCTGACAATGTCGCCAGATAAACAATGATGATAATCCTGACAATGTCGCCAGATAAACAACTTTGACAATGAGGTCATGTAAATGAGTCTGACAATGTCGCCAGGTAAACAGTAATGACAATGAGGTCATGTAAACAATACTGACAATGTCGCCCGATAAACAAGGATGACAATGAGGTCATATAAACAAGTAATAATGTTTAGGAAACAGTCACATGAAATACAGGTAATCAAACATACCAATGAAATGCAGGTGATCAAATATATATGTAGGTAAAGCTGAAAATGTTTGAGTAATCAACCATGTAAAGCAAGTAATGCGTTTAAGTAAAACGAGCATAAAGTTGAAATCATGTAATTGAGCATGTATCTCCCCCAAAGAGTTTACAAAACAATTAAAAGAGTAGGGGCTATGACTCACCTGAAGCTGATGTTACTGTGATGAAGTGAAATGAACAACAATGAACGGTAAGCTGCCGCAACCTAATATGAATGATATGAACGATCTAATTTAGATCATGAAATGATGTTGGAAATGTCCATGCACATGTTTCCTATACCACTCTACTCTTTGAAAAACACTTGTTGTTATCAAAATATACATTTTCCAAGACTTAGGAAAAATATGGCTATTAAAAAATAAACTAGTTGAAATGTATATATATATATCTATATATCGTATGTATCAATGTTTGTGTTGAAATCCTCGGTTTGAAATCTTTGAAATAACGTCTTGTAGAAATGAAAATATACTTGTAATCACGAATACATCATTAGTTATAAAATTTGGTACTTGGTATTATTTCTAGAAAATCTAGAATTTAGTACGTAGTGTTATTATTATTTCTAAAAGCTGCCAATTATAGAGGATTTTTGCCGATATTGAAACGTGAATATCTTTGTCGTTATAAGCCCGTTTTACTTGTTCTTTATATCCACGGTTACGTCTTAGTATGTAGTAATATATTTTGGAAAGCTTGACTCCTCCGGGTTACGTCTAAAGCCTCTTTTTGTCCGACGAAAAACGTCCAACAGCATGTATTTTTCCGGAAAATAGTTTTCGTCAACAAACTTGCAAAAATCATAACTTCTTCGTTATAAACTCTTTTTAATCCGTTCTTTCGCCTACGGATTCGTTTTTGAAAGTATTTTCTAAAAATTTTGCCAAAGTTTACTTTGTATTCACTGATTTTCCAGAATTTACCAAAACGGGACAGTAGGTATATATAGTTGTTACAAATCCATTTCCAAGGTTCAAAACTAGTTTTTACTTCAACCAAATCTCTTGCAAACACCACAAATCTATACTAATCCTACCATACACCTTCTTAGGGTGCCATGGGTTCCTAATGACTAGTAATCAAGTTAATTTAACAAGGGAACACCTAAATCACAATCTAGGGTTTGTATGTTCAAAAAGTATACAAAAATAAAGTGGTATAACTAGTTTGTGCATGAAATTAAGCATGAATACCATGAGATACATATGTTAATTAGATGAAAACATGAAAATAATTTTGAATACTCACTTTGAAATAATAGGTGATTAGATGAGGCAAAACCTTGTGTTTCTTGTGTTTTTGTTGTAAGATTCTTGATTAGGATGATGAAATGAACAACTTTGATGCTTTGATCTTTGAAAAATAATGGATCTTGATCCATGGTGTTTCTTGGTCGTGAGTCTCCAAGGAGAAAAGAGAAAAATGAGTTTTTGATCTTGAAAAATGAACTAGTGATTGTTTTAGTTGTTTTTCTTGCAAATATCTAATCTTGATGGCAAAATGGTAATTAAATGGTCAACTTGAAGTAACATGGGATGGGGGGGGGGGGGGGGCTGCACATGGTTGATGAGTATGTAGTAAGCTTGGTATTATCTGGTTTACGGAGTCAGTTTTGGTTCCGTTAATCGCAAACCGTAAAGTTTTAAATCGCGAAACGTAAATTCGGGTATCGTAAAAATATGAAACTTGAAAGAATGACTAAACTTGTCAAAATAATCCATAAATAAATATAAAATGAATGGTAAGTTCCATCGGGTTGCTTAAACGCTGCTAAAACTGGAAACGCGGGTTAAAAACGCGTAATTCGCGTAAAACGCTGAACTGAAAAACGTAAAATTCCAAAACTTTTAGAATTGTCGTAAAATGAAAGAAAATCATATTTTTGTTGTTTATATTGTTTTATGGACATATCGGGGTGCCGGAAGGACGTTTAAACCTGAATGTAAATCTCGGACACGGCTTCGTGATTTTTGCAGAAATGATCCGACGAGCGCCAAACTCTCGGATTACCGTTAAAATAGTTTAACTTATGAGAATATGAAATAAAAATTTCGGACATGAATAGTGTTTTGTGAATAGTAAAAGTGAATAGTAACTTTCCGAGATAAAAATTGGAATTTCGACGTTTGAAACAGGACATGAAATTACGAGTTGTGACATATATACATTCTGTTATATATATATATATACTAGAAGTAGTAACTCTGCTCTAGCAGTACTAACGTGGTACTAGTATTAACTCTCCTATCATGTTTGTGCAGATAGTTGAACCAGTGGCTCATCTAGTTCTGTTATGTTGTGAGCTTTGACATGTTCTAGTTCTGCTCTAATCCTGATGTGTTGATATGCAGCAGCCTACATTTTCAAGGCTTTTATATCCAGATGATGAGATTAGATCAATGGGAGAAAACTTGTAAGTTTAACTGCAAATTTTATTTTTATGTTCATTCATGATTTTGTTTGAATTACTGTTGATCATGTTTGTGTTAATATTGCTTAGATGGATTTAGTGCAGCTCATGAACTTCAAAGAAAATGTGCAAGTATTTACTACTGCTAGTACAAAAGTTACTACTGCTAGTTAAAGTTGGTACTGCTCAGAGATTAAGACCACTCGAAGTTGCTACTTGCTTATGGAAAAGATTATATATACTTATAAAGAAACTATTGTAAGCCGACTAGGACTCCTTGGTGTATAAAAGGATGTCCAATTTTATATTTTGTTCAGTTATATACATTTCAATTTTATTGTATTTGAATTTGTTTTGATATATATTTGAATTGTTTTGATATATATTGATTTTTTAAATGTGACTAAAAGATGCATATAGTCACACTTATTAACACTTTTGGTCACTGTTTGCTTTATTAGTTGTGTGACTAAATATTACCAAAGGCCACACAAACATAAAATTCATGTGGCCATTGGATGATCTATAGTCACACAAAATACACATTTCTTCACTTTAAACAGCATACGGCCACACTTATTAACAATTTTGGCCACTATTTCCTAAATGGTATGTGACTAAATACCCAAAATAAACATGCTTTGTGTGACTAAATATTACAAAAGGCCACACAAACATAAAATTCATGTGGCCATTAGATGATCAATAGTCACACAAAATACATATTTCTTCACTTTAAACATCATATGGTCACACTTATTAACATTTTTGGCCACTGTTTGCTTAATGGTTTTTTTTTTTGGAACAGACTGTTTGCTTAATGGTATGTGACTAAATACCCAAAAGAAACATGCTTTGTGTGACAAATATTACAAAAGGCCACGCAAACATAAACTTCATGTGACCATTAGATGATCAATAGTCACACAAAATACATATTTCTTCATTTTAAACAGCATATGGTCACACTTATTAACGCTTTTGGCCACTGTTTGCTTAATTGTATGTGACTAAATACCCAAAAGAAACATGCTTTGTGTGATTAAATATTACAAAAGGCCACGCAAACATAAAATTCATGTGGCCATTGGATGATCAATAGTCACACAAAATACACATTTCTTCATTTTAAACAGCATGTGGTCACAATTATTAACACTTTTGGCCACATTGTGTTAAATTGTATGTGACTAACTCTAAAAAAAATAACACCCATTGTGTGACTAAATAATCACAAACGTCACATTTATTGTATATTCATGTGGCCACAGGACAGGAAATAGTCACACAAAATGCACATTTACTTGAATATATCATCTCAAATGTCACATATATTATATATTTATGTGGCCAAAGGACGAACAATAGTTACTCTAAAAAAACATTCGTGTGACTATAAGGTGTTTACGGTCACTAATAACGACTAATCCAACAAAACTTGTGCCTAATTTGTCACACATATTCGGGGTTTTGGTCACTCTTTTTCGATGGAAAAGGCCACGAACTCAACAATGTGACCATATGCCACCTACGGTGGCGGGACCTATGGTGACACACAACGAAAAAAATGTGTGTGACTATATGCATATCATCACACATTTTTGGCGTGACCAATACAACTTTTTGTACCAGCGAACCTTACTCAACGTTGCTTACACTATATCCGGTACAAAGCTAAATACCGACTCCTAGTTCGAGGTAGAACCAACCTAACGTTGCTTACACTTTATCTAGTACAAAGCTAGATACCGACTACTTCGGGTACAACCAAACCCGTTATGTTTTATGGCCCAACATAACAAACCTTGTGTTTTATTGCTCAAACACATAAACCATCTAATCTAATTTAATGATACAAGGTGATGATGCAAATGTATAATATAGATCCAAGACATAAATGTCTAGTGGATATGGATGCCTAATCTAAATGAACTTCTTATGACAAAAAGCCTTCAAATGGATGAAAGATGATAAGATCACCAATCTTGTAGATCTTCATATGTATATGCTTTGTGTTGGATGGAAATGGCAAGATCTTCAAGCTTGCTTTGGTGGATCATCATGGAAGTATGCTTACAAAAAAATGAGAGTTAGAAGCATTATGATCATATGTTAATTAGGGGTTTTATGGATGCATTCCTACTGATCTAACTGTGTTAGAAATGGTATAGAGAATGTGTGTGTGAAAGAGATAAGGTACAATTAAGAAATGGCCTTGTATCTATAGGCAAAAAGCTGTCTAACCCGGCGGATCCCTTACAAAAGGGATTTGGCCAGTTATAATACGGGGATCCGGCCCGCTGGATAATCCAATCCGAATTTTGGGATACAATTTCGGGTTTTGGGTCATGGGTAATGGACTTTGGGTCATGGGTAATGGACTTTGGTCATGGGTACCCAACGTTATGTCATGCATGATGTAATGGATATTTTAGGTCATAGACTCATGGGTAATGGAGTTTGCGTCATGGGTCATGAACTTTGGGTCATGAGAACCCACTGTGATGTCATGCATGACATAATAGATATTTTGGGCTGTTGGTAATGGACTTTAGGTCATGGATACCCAACATGATGTCATGCATGATATAAGTAATTTACTTGAGTATTAAGTTAAATGAAAGTACAAAATAAATGTGTAAGTATATTTTGTGTAAAAAACAAAGTCGAGTTGTATAAAACTATATTTTAACAAGTATGCAAGTAAACTTTATTGCTAAAAGAAAGATAAAGTTTGTTTACTTTATTTACGTAAAATATATATTTGAACGTAAACTTTAGTTTAAGAATAAAAGTGATGCATTTGTATAAAATATATGTAAATGCAAAATATAAAATGAGGTTCGAAAGAGAATGATCATCCTTTTAAATACTTAATGATTCTTACAAGTATTTTAAACACTCTAAATGGTTTGTTAGGGGTTTCATCATAACGCAACATAACAAACATGTACGAACCTGTATTGTAACTTACGAGTACTCGAGACGTCAAGAGGTGTTGAATGTATGTTGAGACAAAATATGATTACGACTAACTTGTATATTTTACGTAATGTATTACAAGTTACATGTTGTCATCATTCAAAACAAACGAGACTAATATCGTAATATTTGCACTAACAAAAGGTGTTGTTCATCAATAAAAAGAGCTGTTTATTTGTTCATCATTAAAAATTGTTGTTCATCAATAAAAAAGTGTCATTTATTAATAAAAAGAGTTGTTCATCATTTCATCACAATGCACATCAGTTATCTTTAATTTTATTCATTAGTTATATCACAATGTTCATAAGTTAGATTACGTTGTTCATCAATTTTCTAAAAAAAAATCATAATGTTTATCAGCTTAAAAAAAATATAATGTTCATTAATTTATCAGTTTTATCAAAAAAATCATAATGGTCATCAGTTGTAAAAAAATTACAATGTTCATCAGTTAAGATCTCAATGTTCATCAGTTCATCAATTGGTTGTTGTTCATCAGTTAGTCTGTTCATCATTTATCCTTGTTCATCAGTTAAAAAATGTATTATGGTACACCAATTAGTGCATTCAAATGTACTTTTATAAGAAGAATCTCTTTTAGGCATTTTATTAAACACTTTGTGTGCATTAAATATATGTAACACGTCATTTTTAAAATGTGATATCTCACTCATATAATATCGAAATTGAATGATTCAAATTCTGGGTAAAGAATGGCAAAAAAAACTACGACTTTCGTGTTTTAAGTTTTGCATAATTCAACCTTTAAATTAGACAAAAGTAGGGTTGAATTTGCCGAAAATTTCAAGAAAATCATAACCATTTAAAATCTAAAAAAATCCAATTTATATATCAAAATGCATATCAATTAAAGAGAATTAAATTTTAAAAATTATGGTGAAATCGGTTTTTCGTAAAAGTTTGTCGTTTGAAAGTTATTTGCGTTCAAACTTTGGGGTGAAATTAAGAAACGAGTCAAATGACTCAAATGCCCTTTAACCAAAAATTAAAAAAAAAATGGAGGGAAGGGGATAAAGTTGGTATGGAACGCGTGCCCCAAGCTAAATGGCTTCGTAGACTTTTTAATACTTGTGGTTTCCTACAGGATCGCAACTTTTTGTATATTATATCATTTATATATATAGAGAGTTTATAAAAAGTGTTGTAGAACCATAGAGGGGGGGGGGGGTGAATACGGTTTCTTCAGCTTTTAGAACGTTTAAAAACTTTAAGTCTTGAAGAAAACCAAGTGATCTAGAGAACAACCACTATTACAAACACAAATAAAGTAAATAAAGCAAGTAAAGAACACCACGATATATACTGGTTCTGGATGGGGGGTTTAACTATCTGTACGTCCAGTTGCGAATCCACGACATGATACTATTCACTAGTATAATCCTTTCGGTGGACTACAAACCGTTACAATTCACTCCACCGATATTCACCAATATCGATGCTCACAAAGAAGGAGTTACTCCTACGGTATTCCGCCCTCGGAAACGACCCTAAAGAATCTCGTGATTTGACTTAACCTTTGGTCACCAAGACCATAACCAAAACTTCCACCCAGAAGTATCAAACCCCAACTAGATCCCCAATGATCTAGGCTTGGTCACCAAGACACAAGACTTCTGATGCATGGGAATTGCACCTGGCTTTACCTCTCGTGGGATCTCGAGAAGCTTACAACCCCCACCAGGCAGTGTACCTGATCGTTGTAGTATAGTATAGTGACAAGTACCGGGAGATTGATTGTTTAACTCAGGAATAGTGTCGCTAGGATTAGAAAGCCTAAAAACTAGTTCTAAAGGTAAGGGATGATTCTTTTTGTATTTTTATATTTCTATGAAAGCAAGTAAAATCTCGGGTTTTGGAAGAGTGGGCGGAATTAGTTGCTAGTCAACTAACCCAATAACTAAGATGCAATCAAAATAAAATAACAAAAATGTAAATAAACTAAATTAAACTAGTGGTGTAAACAGTAATTGGGAGAATTGTGTTTACTTAGATTTCACTACTCCCTAGATATCTTTTACAGGTTAATTGTTTGTTATAGTTGCGTGGATGACGGGTTATATTCCTTAATACCAATCGTGGGGTGGCGTACGTACTTCCCCAACTCTATAAGCTCCTACTTCACTCCTATGTCGAGCCTGCAAGAAGCCTCTAACATGGGATCACTAGAATTTGCTCATGCATTAAATACAACCATAAAAACCTAGTACGCATTGGTTCATTTTTTTTAAGACGTTCAACCAAGTTACACGATGGAGATCTGCTAGTTTTCTTAAGCCTAACATTGAAATCATTCATCCATTACAACTATAAACAAGCAATCAACCTATAATCAACATCTAGGTTTCATTACATCTAAGCAAACACACAAAAGATCTAGCCTAGCATGTTAAAATCAAGATAAGCGTAAGATATATTCAAACAACACATAGATATATTGAATGAATTGAAAGGAAACTTATCTCAATTGAACATGCAGGGTTTCAAGGGGTGAAAACCCTTGAAAATACTGTTACAAACGAGCTAAGGTTTATTAAGTTCGACCCTAAAATTCTCCTCTTAAGTTCCACACACAATGAATGAAAATTAGAAAAGTATATATATATTTCATGAGGTGACGGCGTCAAGAAGAAAGTTCTGACGCCTTCATCTCGCCGCCAATAAAATTCTCGGACTGCCTATATCCAGATCTAACGCTGTCATGTGTATTGCTGCTTTGGGCCGTCACCACTTTTACTCTTGACGGCCTTGTTCTGACGCCGTCACGTTTTCTCTGGGCCGTCATCATTTTTGCTCCTAACGCCGTCATAAAATTGCTCTTGACGCCGTCAGGTACTGTTCCCAGCAAGGAAAATTAAGACTTTGCCGTTTTCTTCACTTTTATGCTCCAAAAACGTCCAAAATGCTTCCTTTTCCAGAATTCTCTCCCAAAGTACCTAAAATCACAAAAGGAATGATTTAGGGAAATAATTGATCAAATAAATACCAATTCCGGCTTAAATGACCCCCTAAAAACGGATCATTTTTTGCCTCATCATATACCCTTACACTTGAGATTTGCTTGTCCTCAAGCAAATGCGCTTTTATTCTAGTCAAAATACAAGTTAGGGGTCATTTAACACTAATATAAAAGTAATTACAACAAATAATCGTTCCACTAAAGACCAAAGACAAGCACGGAGGTCATACACTAGCAACTCACAAATAGTGTTTAGATACTCACATCTCTCGGGTGTAATAAAGTATATATCACAATATGGAAATGGGAAACATCTCTCACTACCTGTCATAGAAAAATAGATTACCATAGGCTTAGGAAAGGATCAAACCTCCACCACATGGCGTAAGCACCTAGGATAAACTATCAAAGAGGTCTTTTTAAAGGGTTATAACGTTAGGTGTAGGGATATGGAATACACGGTTTTGTTGGATATAGGCAGTCTTTACTGGTGGCGAGTTAATAATCTTGGTTAATTACATGTACAATATAGCATTGCTAAGCCAAGACTAGACTCGACTTAAGCTAATAAATGAAAAATAACAAAAACATAAAATAAACATAGAATGAAACGGGATGGTAGTCCGTATGTTTTTTTTTTCTCTTTTCTTTTTCTATTTTTTTTTCTTTTTTAAAATTTTTTCGATTTTTTTTTTTTTTTTTTTTTTTTTTTTTTTTGCATACACTATTACCCTACCATACAAAATAATACATCATAGGGAATGTACATTCCCCTTACACTTGAATTTTTACATACTTTACAATAAACTAATCTAATGACTCGAATTAAGAAAATCAAAACACTCGGAGTACTTTTAAGATTAACGCACATATGGGGGTAATAAAATGATGTTCTTCCCCATTACTCCATAAAATAAGTACTTTACCCATGAGTCCCAATCATCCCAAAGCAATATGTACAAGGATATGACTCGACTTAGCAACCATGTAATCAATTAGATAATTAACTAATGGTTTAACAAATAACAATAATGCACTAAAGATGAGTGCATACATGGAAAGCTAAGGCGATTTGGGTGTACATTTAAGTGGGTTGTAACAAATTCTTCCTTTAAGGAAGATGCTTAAAGTTACAAACGAAAAGATAGGCTCGGAGGGGTGTACTAGGGGTTTCGTGTACTAAAAATGAGTACAACGCTAAGGTATGGGAAAAATTAATTGACTTTACTAGCCAAGTAATATGACTTAAACGGTCAAGTAATTATGATACGGGTTTAAACACAAGGGTGATCCTAATGCCTCTTATCATATACTAAATCCTACTACACGAATGTAGTCTCACTAGCGGTCTCAGAATGCATCACTAACGCAAGTTTTAGAATCTAAATGCTACCGGTACACTCATAAGCACTAATAGTAAATGCTTTTCCTATCAAATCTAAAGGCGAACCTCACATATTTGGGTGGAAAATTTTTCTGAATGATACGGTTTTGTGCTAGTCATACAACTCCTATCCATGAAACGCTTGCTAAGGCTAAAGTTTCACTCCGAAATGTTGTAAAAGATTTTAAATTTGGCGCTAAAATAACACTAACAAGTATTTCTCATAGTTTTATTACACACCTACCATCAAACAAACAAACTCAAGTGCAAGTTTATCTATAAGGTATCATCATTTACCCTCCCCTTACACTTAGGATGAACATTGTCCCCAATGTTCAATTAAAGAATGTAAAAGTAAAATAGGTAAAAGAATGAAATCAAATACTCCCCTGATTCGCTCGGTATGGATCGTGTGGTAACAAGGTTAGATCTTCCTCCAAGAAAATGAACAATCGAAGCTTCCCTTCTAGAATATAAATCATCTTTCTTATCATACATAACCTGTTAAACCTGAGAAAACAAACAAGGCAACCTCGCGCAAAATCGGCGGCAATCTATATATGCTAACAAATCCTAGAAAACAAAGTAAGATATAATGCTTGTGGAATGAATGTTTGCAGATTTCCTGGAGATTATAAAACTAAAGATTCAAGAAAAACTTTAAGACTCAGTTAGAAAAACAAAACTGGCAAAATTTCCGGATTTTTACACGTGACGCCGTTAGGAATTTCTTCCTAACGCTGTCAGAAGTGACCTGCAGAAATCTTTATGTTAAGTTTCCGGAAAATTTCTGGAAAAAATTTGTCCTACTTCCTGGAAAATCCTTCAAAACATCATTATGACTCGATACAAGCATTTGACTCTAACAAATACGAATATACATGTCCATTTAATATTGTAGAGAATCATGATCGGTTTTGTTTCTTAAAAACATATTTGGGGTTTCCCCTTACACTTATCTTTTGCGAAACACCTTTGGATGAATTTAAGACAAAGCCAAACAACAAAATAAAGTATTTTCACCATTTGAGTTTGAAACATGATCTACCAACAATAAAAATAAAGCATGCGTACGGAAACAAATAACAATCAAATAAAATTAAAAATCACACAAATCATGGGTTGCCTCCCAAGAAGCGCTTTTCTTTATTTACGAGTCTTGTAGATAGACTCAAGGTCATGGGCTATTACGTGACCTCATTTCTCGAGATGATGTACCCCATGTAGTTGCGATCATTACTATCGTGGTGGTGGTGTTTCAATCTGTCGATACTTGCAATCACCTCTCCTCCTCCTTTACTAATCAAGTTAGCCACCCCATCTTGGCTTATGCCCTCGATTGTGAATGGCCCATACCACCAGGGACTCGGTTTATCGGGAGGTATCGTTATCTCCAAGTGTCTTAAGAGTACTAGGTCCCCTTTTTTGAATGGTACATGGTCCTTCGTTGGTTGACTACGTTCAAACTCGACATGAACTTTGTTGCTTTTGCTTCTTTCAAGTTTAGTCTCTTTTTAACTTTTGATTCTCGCCTCCCATGCAAGTATCTTCTCCTGAGCATGAATAGGCGATGTATCAATATTGGTTTTGAGCCTTCTCCTCATTAAACTTTCTTGCGCATAGCGTGGGGTCATGGGGAAGTTAATCTTTCTTTTTCCTGATTTAAGCTCAATTTTCCTATTTCATACCTAATGACAGCTTTTGCGGTGGTATGTGTGGAAAACTAGAAGAGAGGTTGAATAGTTTTACGTCTTTTTAATTCGTTATAAAAGATAGTTTTAGTGTTTTCTTAGTTTTTAAAATTTAGATTCGATAATATATGATCTCAAGTCTTGCACAACATAAACAACTATCAATAAGTAAGATATAACAATGATAAGTAAAGAAATAAATGAGAGATGGAAAGATCGAACTGCGAGACAAGAGATTTATAGTTGTTCGGCTACAAGGACACCTTCCTTGCCCTACTCCACTCCCCGAGCACCTAACTCGAGAGTTTTCTTCACTATATCAACAAGCTCCCTTATGGCGGAGAAAACCTTACACACCAATTTACACACCACAACTTCTTCACAACTAAACCACAACTTCTACACAACTTCTTCACACCAATCTACTTCACAACTAACTACTTCACACCTATCTTCTTCACACCAATTTTCTTCACAACTAACTACTTCACACCTAGCTTCTTCACTACAATCTAATTCCTAACTTTTCTTCTTCGCACCAAGCAACTAACTAATTACACAATCAATATACCTAGCACAACTATCTACAATCAAATATTCACAACAATCTTCACAAAGAGTTATGTAAATAATCTTGATGATGCACCAACAACTTGGATGTGGAGGTCACAACAAGTTGTAATACTTCTTGTCTTGGGGGATAGAAGTATTCTTCTTTTGCACTTGAGAGGATGATGTCTGAATCATTTTGAAACAAAGAATTATGTATTTATGATCAAAGGATTAAGAGAATAGAAATGTGGATCTAGAACAGAGTTTAGGAGTGCAAAAGGTGAGAAAATTCTGTGGGATGAACCAGTATTTATAGGGAGAAAAAATACTGTTCTGGAGCGTGGCCGGTCCCCTTAATGATTAAGGGGGCCGCCCAAGGAATTAAGGGGGCCGCCCCTTCAGAATGTTGGATTTTCTTGTCTTTTAGTGGAGAATATTTTTCTGGATAAAATTTGCCATTTTTGGTTGGAAATTTGAAATCATATATTTATAATGAATTAAACATATTCTTTTAATTCCAAAAGTAATTTTGTAAAAGATATAGAATGTTTAATACATTTTATAAAAATTCTAGTGATTAGAAAAATATGCTTTGATCATGAAATGCAATAAACACTTTGTTTATTCATACCTTAAGTGATATGGATGGAAAGACAAATATTAAGCACTAAGAACTTGTTTACGTCGTAAGTTTTAGATTAATGAGTTTATGCTTTGTAATTATCAAAACATAGAGATATTGTTAATATGCTAACAATGTTTTTAGACATTATTTATGTCAACAATCTCCCCCTTTTTGATGATTACAAAACCTTAAACTCATTAGGTCTAAAAAATAATTTTTAGACAAGTATTATTAGAGTTTAACATTCTCTTCTCCCCCTTTTTGTAAAATCAAAAAGGTTAAGCCGAGTAAGCTTCGTGAAAGAAGATTAAACGGGTAGAATGCTCCCCCTTGATGTATGCTCCCCCTCATTAGAGAGCACCAAGGGAATGAGCTATGGAAATCTTGGCTACACAAAATATTAGAAGAGAACAAGACACATATACATGCAAAGCAATAATTATGCAAATAAAAATAGATTCATTCAAGCATCATAGAAATGATTAGCATTACAACATTCAATATGCTTAAAGCATATTGATTACAATAAAATAAAAGAAAATACATAGTCCTATATTGCCTAAGAGAGCACTTGGACTTGCTTGCAACCCATGGTTGATTGTTTTATTTGCTTGAAGGAGAACATAAGCATAAAGCTTAGTTGTTAGATGGAGAGGGATATGGAGTGGGGTATGGAGCGGAAGAAATGGATCTTACGATGTTGTATCGTGTTAAGGGTGGTATGGGATGAGGACGAGTGCGGAGATATTCAATCCAAGAAATATCTTCACTCAAGTATAGGATTTGTTTTTGAAGGAAAATGCAACAAGGGCAATAGTAAGTGTGGTTTGTAACTTGATCCAAGTTGAGAGAGTGGGGTAGGCAATTGTTGTAGGGTGATGATGGAATTTGCCATTTGTTGCGTTGTGCAAGATGCATGGCATTGAGATCACTAAGATCATGGATTTGGGATATTTTATCACGGAACCTTTGCTTTTCCGTGGCAATACGGAGAGAGTCATTGTGTTGATATGGATGAATTGGGTTTGTGTAGTTGGAATTGTAGTTGGATGGTTGATCAAACTTGTATGGATCATTATAAATGGTTGGTGGATGAGATGAGTGGTTTGGCATGAAGGAAGATGTTTGGCCAATGTTGTATGGTTTGTAAAGAGGATCAAATGAATGTCCTTGTGAATTTGGTGTAAAGTTTGGGAAGTAAGTGGTTGGAGGTGTTGAGTGATTTCCAACTTCATTGGTTATCATGGATTTGTTACGAGGGCTTTTTCTTCGCCAAACGGGTTTTTCCGTCATTCTTGCAAGCCTTAAGGCTTTTGGTTTTCGTTTGTTTGGAGAAGTCATGAAGGGATGAGTGAAGAGTTTTGAGGATTGGGGGTATTTATAGTGTAAGATTTGTGTGTTTATGGATGGATAAAGTTTGTTTGGGAGATTAGGACAAAATGTGTTGGTGAAAAATGGGAAATGTAGGTTGAAATGGGCTAAAAAGCAAAAAAGATTCTGTAAACCCAACCATCAGATGGCCGGTCCCCTTAATTAGGGGGCGGTCCCCTTAATGATTAAGGGGGGCGCCTTACAAAATTAAGGGAGCCACCCATCTGGTGATTTCCAGGTTGCCAGAATTGGGTTTTTGGCAGAAAATTTGCAGAAAGGTTGTGTGTTTGGATTAGAATTCAAGCAAGTTCAATTCCTTTAGGCAATATAGCATCTAATCTAATCAAGATATAGCATGCATGCAAAAACACATAAGCAAAAGAGCAAATAAGCAACACATAATAAGCAAGAGGAGATAAGTAAAGGCAAGGGCACTTAAACTTCCTAAGGCACCTATCTTAGATCAAAGACAAAGGCAACTAGTGAGTCAAGCATCTAGAGATGAAACAAGATGACAATGTTATGAGTGATTATGTCCTAGTGTGTGCCTATATGCAACAAATGTGGAGTTGTGATTGTTTCGACTTCTAAATGAAAAGGAAATTCTTAAGAAACAATCCAAAATCTCCTTGATTCGATTTTTGCTCGATCATGAATGTCAAAGATATATATTAGATTATATACTTTGACAATTTATGTGAGAGTTTATGCATGATTTTGAAAGACAATGTTTTTAGCATTAGTCAACAATGCAAGGAAAATGATGTTCATGTGATTCTTAGATGTGAGAATAATTTTTAAAGAAAATTGATTGGGTTTTACAAAAGAGTTTATGCAAAGAAAATAAACTTTCCCAATCTTTAATTTTGTGCGAAATAGATTCCTAGACTCAGAAGTGGAGAAGTGAGATTTTTTTTTTGTCTAAATGCAATAAAATTTAGTCAACTTGTACCATCATTCCTAATCCTAAATGCAAGTGGTTGAATAATTTACGCTTAAGGGGTTTTGTGAATATATCCGCAATGTTATCTTCCGATGCAACTTTTTCTATAGATATGTTTCCTTTTTCTACATTATCCCTAAGAAAGTGGTGGCGTATTTCTATATGTTTAGTCCTAGAGTGTTGCACCGGATTTTTACTTAAATCTATCACACCTTTGTTATCGCACATAATGGGAACATTTTTAACCGCTTCTAGGTGAAAGGTTTTGGGATCCTCTTGAAAACGGGCACAAAGGCAAACACTAAACATGATATTGGGTCTACTTGCCGTCAAGTATAGTAAACTACCTATCATTCCTCTATACTTGTTGTTATCTACGGACTCACCTTCATCATCCTTTGTGAGCTTTACTTCCGTAGACATGGGAGTTTTCATGGGTTTTGAGTCTTCTAGGCCAAATTTCTTAAGCATTTCCTTAATGTACTTAGATTGGTTAAAAAATATTCCATCTTCTAATTGTTTTATTTGTAATCCTAGGAAGAAGTTAAGTTCACCCATCATACTCATCTCAAACTCATCATGCATGATTTTGGCAAATTCATCACACATATCTTGACAAGTCGATCCAAATATAATGTCATCAACATATATTTGGACAATGATGAGATTTGGGTCTTTCCTTTTAGTGAAAAGAGTGTTATCTACCATTCCCACGGAATAATCATGTTTAATAAGAAAAGCTTTTAATCGATCATACCAAGCTTTGGGAGCTTGTTTGAGTCCATACAAAGCCTTCTTTAACTTATAAACATAATCAGGTTTTGCGAAATCAATGAATCCTGGAGGTTGTGCCACATATACCTCCTCATTGATAAAACCATTAAGGAATGCACTTTTCACGTCCATTTTGAATAACTTAAAATCTAGGGCGCATGCATAGGCAAGTAATATCCTAATCGATTCTAGTCTAGCTACGGGGGCATAAGTTTCGTCATAATCAATTTCTTCTTGTTGATTATAACCTTGGGCAACTAACCTAGCTTTATTCCTAGTAACTATTCCATTCTCATCTAACTTATTTCTATATACCCATTTAGTTCCTATGATGGTCATATTCATTGGATTTGGGACTAATTCCCAACATCATTTGCCTTAAATTGATTTAATTCTTCTTGCATAGCTATAACCCAACTTTCATCTTTTAAAGCCTCATTAATATTTTTAGGTTCTATTGCTGAGAGGAAACAAAAGAAATTGTAGGGTTCTTTGGTTAAGATGTCCTATTATATTCAATTTCGTTATTTCCTAAGTGAATGTCTTCATTATCATTTCCTATGGGTTTTTTTTACTAACCTCAATAGCTTCATCTTCGACTAAGTCATCATCTTCTAAAGGTAATGTTTTAGGAGGTGGTGGTGTTTCATCAAATGTTACATTTAGTGATTCTTCTACTTTCATGGAGTGTTTGTTGAGTATTATATATGCTTTACTATTTTGTGAGTATCCTAACAATATTCCTTCATATGATTTTGGATCAAACTTAGTGAGGTAATCCTTAGTGTTTAGAATATAACATTTACTTCCAAATACCCTAAAGTAGCTTAAGTTTGGTTTTCTACCTCTTAGTAACTCATAAGGAGTTTTTCCTAGAATTCTCCTAATTGATACCCTATTTAAAATATATGTCGATGTATCTACGGCGTGACACCAAAATTTTTGTGGGATGGATTGTTCATTTAACATTGTTCTACTCATTTCTTGTAGTGACCTATTTTTTCTTTCTACTACGCCATTTGATTGAGGAGTACGAGGAGCGGATAAATTGTGAGATATTCCATTTAACTCACAATATTTTCCGAATTGTACTTCGTTATCAAATTCCCTACCATGGTCCGTCCTAATGGCAACTATTGTGCATCCTAATTTATTTTGAATCATTTTACTAAATATTTCGAATTTTTCAAAGGCTTGGGTTTTGTCACTTAAAAACCTAGTCCACATGTATCGTGAGTAGTCGTCTACTATTACTAAGGTATATTTGTTTCCTCTATAGCTCCGCACAGCGGATGGACCGAAAAGATCCATATGTAATAATTCTAGGCACCTAGTAGTGGATACTATATTCTTAGCTTTATGACTAGCATGAGCTTATTTTCCAATTTTAAATGCATCACAAAAATGCTTGTCATATTTTAGATTAGGCAAATTTCTAACTAATTCCTTAGAGGCCAAAGATTGTATTTGTTGCATGTTAGCATGTCCTAATCTCCTATGCCACAATGTAGAGTTTTCATCTAGGGTCGTTAGACATATCCTATCTTCAGGCTTGTTTCCTAGTTTCATAACATATATGCCACCTTTCCTAATTCCTTTACCTATAATTTTTCCATTCTTAACTATTTCGCTATCCTCTTCGGTAAAAGTGACTCTACATTTATTATCACATATTTTTCCTATACTAAGCAAGTTATATGTTAAATTATCTACATGCTCTACATTTTCAATAGTAAGTGAGTCTTGAGAAACTGTACCTTTGCCAATGATTTTTCCACGTAAGTCACTACCGAAAATAACATTACCTCCATTGTATGCCTTGTATGTATAGAATAGCTTGCGGTTCCCCGTCATGTGCCTCGAACATCCTCTATCTTTGATCCATTCGTCAGGCTCCAAGTCAATTCCTAAACATATTTCGTCGGTTTCTTTTGCCATAAAACACTTTTCATCTCCTGGCTTTTCAACTTCTTCTTTGTCACTATCACTCCATGTTCCACTAACAAATGCGCCTTGATTTTCATAACCCGGTGGCTTTAGACATTCGCCAATGAGATGATTTGGACTTCCACATCTAAAGCACTTTCTTTTCCCGTAGTTGTCACTTCTATTTCTTTGGAATGGTTTTCTTTCGTCTCGTGATGATCTAGTGAATCTTCCTCGTCTCTTGAAGAATTTCTTGAATTCTCTTACGGCCATTGCATATTCTTCGTCTTCACTTTCGTCACTTGAATCATCATCATCACTAGGTTCCTTTTTGGCTTTTAGAGCAATGGATTTGGTTTGTTCTTTCTTGACTTTGACCGTTTCCGAATCTCTTCTTATAATTTCTTCATGAACCTTCAAGTTGCCAATTAGTTCATCTAGTGATAACGTCATCAAGTTCTTTGATTCTTCAATTGTCGTGATCTTAGCTCGCCATTTCGGATGAAATGCCCTAAGAAATTTCCTAACACAATTTTTACTAGAAAATGTCTCATCAAGTGCTTTTAAACTTGTGATAATAGTGTTAAATTTAGCAAAAGCATTATCAATTGATTCCTCTTCCGGAATCGTAAATTGTTCATATTGTTGCACAAGAAGATCTATTTTATTATCTTTGACTTGGCTATTACCTTGGTGAGTAATTAGTAAAGAATCCCAAATTTCTTTGGCGGTTTTACACATAAAAATTCTTTCATATTCTTTGCGTGGTAACGCATTATAAATGACCATTTTAGCCTCATTATTTTTTGCTAGTTTCTTTTTCAAATCATCATTTTGTTTTTCAAAAGATACAATTTCATCCATTTTAGTTTCAACATTATATTGAATAGGAGGAAAATCACCAAAGGTAATAATATGCCAAAGATCAAGATCTTTTGATTTCACATACGTTTCGAATCTATTTTTCCAATATAAAAATCCATCACTTTCAAATAGTGGTGGTCTTTGCATAGATTGCCCTTCTAAATATTTTTCAGATTCCATAGATCGTTACAAGTTTAAAAATACAATATATTTTAAAAATCTTGCTCGACGTGGCTCTTGATACCAATTGTGGAAAACTAGAAGGGGGGTTGAATAGTTTTACGTCTTTTTAATTCGTTATAAAAGATAGTTTTAGTGTTTTCTTAGTTTTTAAAATTTAGATTCGATAATATATGATCTCAAGTCTTGCACAATATAAACAACTATCAATAAGTAAGATATAACAATGATAAGTATAGAAATAAATGAGAGATGGAAAGATCAAACCGTGAGACAAGAGAATTATAGTGGTTCGGCTACAAGGACACCTTCCTTGCCCTACTCCACTCCCCGAGCACCTAACTCGAGAGTTTTCTTCACTATATCAACAAGCTCCCTTATGGCGGAGAAAACCTTACACACCAATTTACACACCACAACTTCTTCACAACTAAACCACAACTTCTACACAACTTCTTCACACTAATCTACTTCACAACTAACTACTTCACACCTATCTTTTTCACACCAATTTTCTTCACAACTAACTACTTCACACCTAGCTTCTTCACTACAATCTAATTCCTAACTTTTCTTCTTCACACCAAGCAACTAACTAATTACACAATCAATAAACCTAGCACAACTATCTACAATCAAATATTCACAACAATCTTCACAAAGAGTTATGTAAATAATCCTGATGATGCACCAACAACTTAGATGTGGAGGTCACAACAAGTTGTAATACTTCTTGTCTTGGGGGATAGAAGTATTCTTCTTTTGCACTTGAGAGGATGATGTTTGAATCACTTTGAAACAAAGAATTATGTATTTATGATCAAAGGATTAAGAGAATAGAAATGTGGATCTAGAACAGAAAGTTTAGGAGTGCAAAAGGTGAGAAAATTCTGTGGGATGAACCAGTATTTATAGGGAGAAAAAAATATTGTTTTGGAGCGTGGCCGGTTCCCTTAATTAGAGGCCGGTCCCCTTAATGATTAAGGGGGCCGCCTAAGGAATTAAGGGGGCCGCCTAAGGAATTAAGGGGGCCGCCCCTTCAGAACGTTGGATTTTCTTGTCTTTTAGTGGAGAATATTTTTCTGGATAAAATTTGCCATTTTTGGTTGGAAATTTGAAATCATATATTTATAATGAATTAAACATATTCTTTTAATTCCAAAAGTAATTTTGTAAAAGATATAGTATGTTTAATAAATTTTATAAAAATTCTAGTGATTAGAAAAATATCCTTTGATCATGAAATGCAATAAACACTTTGTTTATTCATACCTTAAGTGATATGGATGCAAAGATAAATATTAAGCACTAAGAACTTGTTTACGTCATAAGTTTTAGATTAATGTGTTTATGCTTTGTAATTATCAAAACATAGAGATATTGTTAATATGCTAACAATGTTTTTAGACATTATTTATGTCAACAGTAAGGAATGGTGCCCCAAGGATTATTGGCATGCATCCACCCCCTTTATCATCGATGATCATGAAATCAACGGGATACATGAATCCCGCGACATTGACCAGCACATCTTCTGTGATTCCTAGGGGGTACACGTAAGGGTGTCCAGCGAAGGATAGCCTAACACGAGTGGTGGCTGGCATTTTTAACGTTAGTTGGGTGTAGATAGTTAGGGGCATAAGATTTACTTCTGATCCCTGGTCGGCGAAAGTGTTTAGATATTTCAAATTCCCGATGCTAGCCGATATCTCAAAGTTCCCACACGCCATCTGCTTAGTAGCTACTTTCTGTACCAGTAGTTTTTCAAATATCGGTCCCCCAGGTAATGTATCATACTCACCATTTCCCTCTTCCTCCTTATCTGAACCCTGTTTGGAGGATTGGTTATGCCCGTCACCCTTAATTAAATTTGTTATGGTGCTTTCGTTTATATCTTGTTTCAGGTAGTAACTTAAGGGTTGAGATTGTGGCGGTTCTTCTGTGGTTTGTTCCCTTGGGGTTTCTACTTTCTCATTATCCGTATGGACAATTGTGATGGAATTAACATACCGGGTAGTGGATGTGACGCTTTCTTTCCTCAGTAACATCCTTTCAGGGGTTTTCTGGCTGGCATACTCCTCCATTAGGCTCATCATCTCATTCATTTTCTCTTGCATTTCCTCTTTTTGTCTATAAATTGCTTCCTCGAATCTAGCAAGCCGCTCAGAATGGGTTGCCATATATTCCCTCATTCTGGCCTCAAATTCCGGGCTAAGTTTCTCAGGAGGAGAATAAGGTGGGGCATAGTTTTGAAAGGTCTCAACATTCTCTCTAGAGGGTGACTCTGATAACGGCATTGAGGTCATTTTCGAGATAGAATTGACAGTAGCCCGTCTAAGACTTAAGGTTCTCTTTTGCCTTTCCTCGAAATAGTCAACTTTTGCCTCAAGTTTGCAAAGGAGTTCATCAGAGATTTGATTAGTCCCTCCAGGTGTCGAGATTGCGTTAATGGCCGCTTTTATAGTGTGATTAAACTCCCATAACTCTTGATTATCAGTGGCAAGTTTGTCAATAATTGCCCAAGACTCCTCGGCGTTCTTATCACGCAATCTACCTCCTGCGGCTCGATCGATGGTACGTTTAGTGTAATAGTCGACATGGTCATAGAAGATTTGAACTAATAACCAAAGATTTATACCATGATGAGGGACTTTGTAGAGTAGATCTTTGAAACGATTCCATGCTTCGTAGAAAGTTTCACCCTGATGTTGTTCAAACATCAAGATGTCATTTCTAAGCATTGCAGTCTTCCCCGGTGGGAAGAATTGAGCGAGGAAACGAGTGGTGAGATCATCCCAAGAGGTGATGGATCCCGCGGGTAAACGTTCAAGCCATTGACTAGCTTGATCACGTAGAGAGAATTGGAATATGCGTAATCGGGTTGACTCTCTAGTTGTAACATCAAGGTCTATAGAATCTACGATTTTAAGTAAGTCCTTGAGATGTTGATTAGGATCTTTGGAATGAAGCCCATGGAATGCACATCCGCTTTGCACCAACCGGATGGTGTCGGATCGCAAGAGTGCCACATTGGCTCCTTGGGTGAGCTCAATGGTGTTTCGATAGCCTTGGTGGCTAGGTCGGGAATACTCTCCTTGGGTTCGGGGCCTAAGAGGTTGGTTAGCTAGTGGTGGGTTTTGTGGGTGGTCTTGTTGTGGTGGGTTGATGGGTTCAAAGATGTTACCACCTTCCATGATGTTAGATGGTAAAGATTACGAACAAAGGTACGAAGAAATAAGATAGACTAAAGAGAACCTAAAAATAAATAAATAAATAAATAAAATCTTACTAGAAAGGAATCTAGCAAGTAGACCTAATAAAAAAAAATTCTAACCTAGACAATAACTATTCCCTGGGCAGCGGCGCCAAAAACTTGATGCGTGGGAATTGCACCAGGCTTTACCTCTCGAGGGATCTCGAGAAGCTTACAACCCCCACCAGGCAGTGTACCTGATCGTTGTAGTATAGTATAGTGACAAGTACCGGGGGATTGATCGTTCAACTCAGGAATAGTGTCGCTAGGATTAGAAAGCCTAAAAACTAGGTCTAGAGGTGAGGGATGATTCTTTTTGTATTTTTATATTTTTATGAAAGCAAGTAAATTCTCGGGTTTTGGAAGAGTGGGCGGAATTAGTTGCTAGTCAACTAACCCAATAACTAAGATGCAATCAAAATAAAATAACAAAAATGTAAATAAACTAAATTAAACTAGTGGTGTAAACAGTAATTGGGAGAATTGTGTTTACTTAGATTTCACTACTCCCTAGATATCTTTTACAGGTTAATTGTTTGTTACAGTTACGTGGATGACGGGTTATATTCCTTAATACCAATCGTGGGGTGGCGTACGTACTTCCCCAACTCTATAAGCTCCTACTTCACTCCTATGTCGAGCCTGCAAGAAGCTCCTAACATGGGATCACTAGAATTCGCTCATGCATTAAATACAACCATAAAAACCTAGTACGCATTGGTTCATGTTTCTTAAGACGTTCAAGCAAGTTACACAATGGAGATCTGCCAGTTTTCTTAAGCCTAACATTGAAATCATTCATCCATTACAACTATAAACAAGCAATCAACCTATAATCAACATCTAGGTTTCATTACATCTAAGCAAACACACAAAAGATCTAGCCTAGCATGTTAAAATCAAGACAAGCGTAAGATATATTCAAACAACACATAGACATATTGAATGAATTGAAAGGAAACTTATCTCAATTGAACATGAAGGGTTTCAAGGGGTGAAAACCCTTGAAAATACTGTTACAAACGAGCTAGGGTTTATTAAGTTCGACCCTAAAATTCTCCTTTTAAGTTCCACACACAATGAATGAAAATTAGAAAAGTATATATAGATTTCATGAGGTGACGGCGTCAAGAAGAGAGTTCTGACGCCGTCATCTCGCCACCAATAAAATTCTCGGACTGCCTAGATCCAGATCTAACGCCGTCATGTGTATTGCTGCTCTGGGCCGTCTCCACTTTTACTCATGACGGCCTTGTTCTGACGCCATCACGTTTTCTCTGGGCCGTCATCATTTTTTCTCCTGACGCCGTCATAAAATTGCTCTTGACGCCGTCAGGTACTGTTCTCAGCAAGGAAAATTAAGACTTTGCCGTTTTCTTCACTTTTATGCTCCAAAAAGTCCAAAATGCTTCCTTTTCCAGAATTCTCTCCCAAAGTACCTAAAATCACAAAAGGAACGATTTAGGGCAATAATTGATCAAATAAATTCCAATTCCCGCTTAAATGACCCCCTAAAAACGGATCATTTTTTGCCTCATCATATACCCTTACCCTTGAGATTTGCTTATCCTCAAGCAAGTTCGCTTTTATTCTAGTCAAAATACAAGTTAGTGGTCATTTAACACTAATATAAAAGTAATTACAACAAATAATCGTTCCACTAAAGACCAAAGACAAGCACGGAGGTCATACACTAGCACCTCACAAATAGTGTTTAGATACTCACATCTCTCGGGGTGTAATAAAGTATATATCACAATATGGAAATGGGAAACATCTCTCACTACCTGTCATAGTAAAATAGATTACCATAGGCTTGGGAAAGGATCAAACCTCCACCACATGGCGTAAGCACCTAGGGTAAACTATCAAAGAGGTCTTTTTAAAGGGTTATAACGTTAGGTGTAGGGATATGGAATACACGGTTTTGTTGGATATAGGCAGTCTTTACTGGTGGCGAGTTAATTATCTTGGTTAATTACATGTACAATATGGCGTTGCTAAGCAATGACTAGACTCGACTTAAGCTAATAAATAAAAAATAATAAAAACATAAAATAAACATAGAATGAAACGGGATGGTAGTCCGTATATTTTTTTTCTCTCTTTTCTTTTTCTATTTTTTTTCTTTTTTTAAATTTTTTCGATTTTTTTTTCTTTTTGCATACACTCTTACCCTACCATACAAAATAATACATCATAGGGAATGTACATTCCCCTTACACTTGAATTTTTACATACTTTACAATAAACTAATCTAATAACTCGAATTAAGAAAATCAAAACACTTGGAGTACTTTTAAGATTAACGCACATATGGGGGTAATAAAATGTTGTTCTTCCCCATTACTCCATAAAATAAGTACTTTACCCATGAGTCCCAATCATCCCAAAACAATATGTACAAGGATATGACTCGACTTAGCAACCATATAATCAATTAGATAATTAACTAAGGGTTTAACAAATAACAATAATACACTAAAGATGAGTGCATACACGGAAGGCTAAGGCGATTTGGGTGTACATTTAAGTGGGTTGTAACAAATTCTTCCTTTAAGTAAGATGCTTAATGTTAGAAACGAAAAGATAGGCTTGGAGGGGTGTAAACGCTAAGGAATGGGAAAAATTAATTGACTTTGCTAGCCAAGTAATATGACTTAAATGGTCAAGTAATTATGATACGGGTTTAAACACAAGGGTGATCCTAATGCCTCTTATCATGTAGTAAATCCTACTACACGAATGTAGTCTCACTAGCGGTCTCGGAATGCATCACTAACGCAAGTTCTAGAATCTAAATGCTACCGGTACACTCATAAGCACTAATAGTAAATGCTTTTCCTATCAAATCTAAAGGCGAACCTCCCATATTTGGGTGGAAATTTTTTCTGAATGATACGGTTTTGTGCTAGTCATACAACTCCTATCCATGAGACGCTTGCTAAGGCTAAAGTTTCACTCCTAAATGTTATAAAAAAAATTAAATTCGGCGCTAAAATAACACTAACAAGTATTTCTCATAGTTTTATTACACACCTACCATCAAACAAACAAACTCAAGTGCAAGTTTATCTATAAGGTATCATCATTTACCCTCCCCTTACACATAGGATGAACATTAACCCCAATGTTCAATTAAAGAATGTAAAAGTAAAATAGGTAAAAGAATGAAATCAAATACTCCCCTGATTTGCTCGGTATGGATCGTGTGGTAACAAGGTTAGATCTTCCTCCAAGAAAATGAACAATCGAAGCTTCCCTTCCAGAATATAAATCATCTTCTTGTCATACATAACCTGTTAAACCTGAGAAAAAAAACAAGGCAACCTCGAGTAAAATCGGCGGCAATCTATATATGCTAACAAATCCTAGAAAACAAAGTAAGATATAATGCTTGTGGAATGAATGTTTGCAGATTCCCTGGAGATTATAAAACTAAAGATTCAACAAAAACTTTAAGACTCCGTTAGAAAAACAAAACTGGCAAAATTTCCAAATTTTTACACGTGACGCCGTCAGGAATTTCTTCCTGACGCCGTCAGACGTGACCTGCAAAAATCTTTATGTGAAGTTTCCGGAAAATTTCTGTAAAAAATTTGTCATACTTCCTGGAAAATCCTGCAAAACATCATTATGAATCGATACAAACATTTGACTCTAACAAATACGAATATACATGTCCATTTAATATTGTAGAGAATCATGATCGGTTTTGTTTCTTAAAAACATATTTGGGGTTTCCCCTTACACTTATCTTTTGCGAAACACCTTTGGATGAAGTTAAGACAAAGCCAAACAAGAAAATAAAGTATTTTCACCATTTGAGTTTGAAACATGATCTACCAACAATAAAAATAAAGCATGTATACGGAAACAAATAACAATAAAATAAAATTAAAAATCACACAAATCATGGGTTGCCTCCCAAGAAGCGCTTTTCTTTATTTACGAGTCTTGTAGCTAGACTCAAGGTCATGGGCTATTACGTGACCTCATCTCTCGAGATGATGTACCCCATGTAGTTGCGATCATTACTATTGTGGTGGTGGTGTTTCAATCTGTCGATACTTGCAATCACCTTTCCTCCTCCTTTACTACTCAAGTTAGCCACCCCATCTTGGCTTATGCCCTCGATTGTGAATGGCCCATACCACCAGGGACTCGGTTTATCGGGAGGTATCGTTATTTGCAAGTGTCTTAAGAGTACTAGGTCCCCTTTTTTGAATGGTACATGGTCCTTCGTTGGTTGACTACGTTCAAACTCGGCATGAACTTCGTTGCTTTTGCTTTTGCTTCTTTCATGTTTAGTCTCTTTGTAACTTTTGATTCTCGCCTCCTATGCAAGTATCTTCTCCTGAACATGAATAGGCGATGTATCAATATTGTTTTTGAGCCTTCTCCTTATCAAACTTTCATGCGCATACCGCGGGGTCATGGGGAAGTTAATCTTTCTTTTTCCTGATTTAAGCTCAATTTTCCTATTTTCGTACCTAATGACAGCTTTTGCGGTGGTAAGGAATGGTGCCCCAGGGATTATTGGCATGCATCCACCCCCTTTATCATCGATGATCATGAAATCAACAGGATACATGAATCCCATGACATTCACCAGCACATCTTCTGCGATTCCTAGGGGGTACACATAAGAGTGTCCAGCGAAGGATAGCCTAACACGAGTGGTGGCTGGCATTTTTGACGTCAGTTGGGTGTAGATAGTTAGGGGCATAAGACTACTTCTGATCCTCGGTCGGCAAAAGTGTTTAGATATTTCAAATTCCCGATGCTGGTCGGTATCTCAAAGTTCCCACACGCCATCTGCTTAGTAGCTACTTTCTGTACCAGTAGTTTTTCAAATATCGGTCCCCCAGGTAATGTATCATACTCATCATTTCCCTCTTCCTCCTTCTCTGAACCCTGTTTGGAGGATTGGTTACGCCCGTCACCCTTAATCCAATTTGTTATGGTGCTTTCGTTTATATCATGTTTCAGGTAGTAACTTAATGGTTGAGATTGTGGCGGTTCTTCTGTGGTTTGTTCCCTAGGGGTTTCTACTTTCTCATTATCCAGATGGACAATTGTGATGGAATTAACAAACCGGGTAGTGGGGGTGACGCTTTCTTTCCTCAGTAACATCCTTTCAGGGGTTTTCTGGCTAGCATACTCCTCCATTAGGCTCATCATCTCATTCATTTTCTCTTGCATTTCCTCCTTTTGTCTATAAACTGCTTCCTCGAATCTAGCAAGCCGCTCAGAATGGGTTGCCATATATTCCCTCATTCTGGCCTCAAATTCCGGGCTAAGTTTCTCAGGAGGAGAATAAGGTGGGGCATAGTTTTGAAAGGTCTCAACATTCTCTCAAGAGGGTGACTCTGATAACGGCGGTGAGGTCGTTTTTGAGACAGAATTGACATCAGCCCGTCTAAGACTTAAGGGTCTCTTTTGCCTTTCCTCAAAATAGTCAACTTTTGCCTCAAGTTTGCAAAGGAGTTCATCAGAGATTTGATTAGTCCCTCCAGTCGAGATTGCGTTAATGGCCGCTTTTATAGTGTGATTAAACTCCCATAACTCTTGATTATCAGCGGCAAGTTCATCAATAATTGCCCAAGACTCCTCGGCGTTCTTATCACGCAATCTACCTCCTGCGGCTCGATCGATGGTACGTTTAGTGTGATAGTCGACATGGTCATAGAAGATTTGAACTAATAACCAAAGATTTATACCATGAGGAGGGACTTTATAGAGTAGATCTTTGAAACGAGTCCATGCTTCGTAGAAAGTTTCACCCTGATGTTGTTCAAACATCAAGATGTCATTTCTAAGCATTGCAGTCTTCCCCGGTGGGAAGAATTGAGCAAGAAATGAGTGGTGAGATCATCCCATGAGGTGATGGATCCCGCGGGTAAACGTTCAAGCCATTGACTAGCTTGATCACGTAGAGAGAATTGGAATAGGCGTAATCGGGTTGACTCTCTAGTTGTAACATCAAGGTCTATAGAATCTACGATTTTAAGGAAGTCCTTGAGATGTTGATTAGGATCTTCAGAACGAAGTCCATGGAATGCATATCCGCTTTGCACCAACCGGATGGTGTCGGATCGCAAGGGTGACACATTGGCTCCGTGGGTGAGCTCAATGGTGTTTCGATAGCCTTGGTGGCTAGGTCGGGAATACTCTCCTAGGGTTCGGGGCCTAAGAGGTTGGTTAGCTAGTGGTGGGTTTTGTGGGTGGTCTTGTTGTGGTGGGTTGATGGGTTCAAAGATGTTACCACCTTCCGATGTCGGATGGTAAAGATTACGAACAAAGGTACGAAGAAATAAGATAGACTAAAGAGAACCTAAAAAAAGATAAAAATAAAAATAAAATCTTACTAGAAAGGAATCTAGCAAGTAGACCTAATAAAAAGAAATTCTAACCTAGACAATAACTATTCCCCGGGCAACGGCACCAAAAACTTGATGCGTGGGAATTGAACCAGGCTTTACCTCTCGAGGGATCTCGAGAAGCTTACAAGCCCCACCAGGCAGTGTACCTGATCGTTGTAGTATAGTATAGTGACAAGTACCGTGGGATTGATCGTTCAACTCAGGAATAGTGTCGCTAGGATTAGAATGCCTAAAAACTAGGTCTGTAGGTGAGGGATGATTCTTTTTGTATTTTTATATTTTTATGAAAGCAAGTTGTTGGGATTAAAGTTTTACTATTTTATCAAGTCTCGGTCATTTGTAATAATATTAGGTTGCTTAGCTATTATTTATTTTAACTTATGTATTGTTTCAAGTTTACTAGGCTTAAGATATGAAACCCATAGGCTTCAAGCCCACACGATTTGGAAAGAGGAAGGAGAGGGAGTGTTGCCCTAGCTCCTTCCCTATATATAGTAACCTTAGGTCACTTGTAAACTTGGTTGGTTATTTGATATCTTAAGGAAACTCTTGCTCTCATTATTCTCTTATTCATATAATCACCCAAATCCTTATATCTATCTCATTCTTGTTTGTGTGAAATCAATATGGTGACCTAACACAAGTAAAATCTCGGGTTTTGGAAGAGTGGGCGGAATTAGTTGCTAGTCAACTAACCCAATAACTAAGATGCAATCAAAATAAAATAACAAAAATGTAAATAAACTAAATTAAACTAGTGGTGTAAACAGTAATTGGGAGAATTGTGTTTACTTAGAAATATGGTGACCTAACAAGTGGTACCATTCGCCATATGAAGGTATAGTTCTTGTTTTCTCTTAGAAATCGATCCAACAAGTGTTTTTATCTCGTTATTTTATTGAATTTTTTGCAATTTCTTGGTTGTTTCTTGTTTTATATCACATCTTTGCTTACAAACTTGTGGTACAAAACATAACAAACAAAAAGTTTCAACATTTCAATTAAAATATACGATTTGGATTTTGTACTATTTTTCAAAAATTTTTCATTTTTTGAAAAAGTTTCTCAAGTTTTCAACTTTCTTTAAGATTTAATCATTTTATACCTAAAAGTACAAGAATCTTTAAATAAAAACGAGTTTTTGGTTAGCTTTCTTTGAAAACAAAAAACTGTCCCAGTTTCGCAATCCTACAATTGCCCAAGTTTCGAAATCTCCTGACTTTGCCTCATAACGACTTCCGGATCGTGAACTCAGTCTTTTCTCTCTTGTATGAGAAAGAAAAGTACTTCGACTTTTGGATAACTTTCGAAATTGTATAATTTCGAAGGTGTGTTAGTGAATCTATGTTCTCGAAAAAAAATTTCATTTTTTTTCGAAATCACACTTCTTTTCTCGCAAACTTTCATAGTTTCAAAAAGATATCTTACATTCACTAGGTTTTCGCGAAATACTGAAGCCACAAAGTTTCGCAATCTCACAATTTCAAGATCAGAATTTTCGCAATCACTCAAGTCTCAGTTTTCGCAATCATTATTTGTGCAAGTTTTCGAGATTTGGCCTATACCTTCTACAAGATCCATCTTTTCACAAAAGTATTTCAATATGTCTCAACCACCATACTACAACTTTAACCATCCTCAGCAACATCAGAATCAACAGTATCAACAAACACCACAATATTATCAACAACCGGTTTACTCACAACAACATCTTCTTATGCAACAACATCAGATGGTTCCAATGAAACAATCCTATCCTATGTCAGTACAACAAAGCCAACTCCCATCAAAACCTACTCACTGGTTTGACAGGATGTGTGAAGTGATTTCAACTCAACAATCCAGACATGAAGCAGGATCTATTGACACCCCACTAATGCTAACACCGGGTAATTATGTTCAGTGGGCAAGTCGATTCTTAAGGTTTATAGAACTCAAGAAACCCAATGGTAAGTACATGAAACAAGTTATCCTTGAAGGACCGTTTCAGTGGCCTGTTAACTACGTTGGCGGTGACCCATCTGCTGATCCCCCAGTAGCTCCAACTGCTGTGCTAGTTCCTGAGTCTTCACTTACTGCTGAACAACACCACCATCGTGAAGCAGATGAGTATGCTATGTCTTACATACTTCAGGGAATACTAAATATCATATTCAGAAGTGTTGATGCTTAAACAACTGCAAAAGCTATGTGGGAACACGTCCATCTACTTATGCAAGGCACACAACTAAACAAGGAAGACATGGAATCTAAACTTTACTTGGAATACACTAATATCATGATCGAACCAGGGGAATCACTTGAATCTTACTTTCATCGTTTCACCAATGTCGTCAACGACTTAGAGAGACATGAAGTACACCTTCCAAGGATCGCTGTCAATACAAAGTTTGTTAGTTGTCTGGGTTCTGAGTGGCAAAAGTATGTGACATTTGTGAGAAAAGCTAAGAATCTTCATAGAGATCCATATGGTTTGTTGTACGATTATCTCAAGCACTATGAGTCTGAAGTTGAAAAAGATAAAGCCGCACGAGGAGGATATACTCCACCACCTACTTCTAATCCCCTAGCACTCGTTGCTCAATCTCATGCTGCACCTCCTCCGATGTCTAATCATGCTTATGATCAGGAACAGAATTATTTCAGTTACCAGCAACCTCCTACTTCACACGCTTCTACTCAACCTGCTCCATATGACAACCATGATAGCATGTATTATTCTAATCAGATTGAAGATGATGGTGATGACGTCAATACGTTGAATCAAGGACTTGCTCTTATTGCTCGTGCTTTTAGCAAATTCTCTAACAAAACCAACAACCATCTTCGTTCTTCATCAAATACAAGGAATCAAGCTGTCATTCATGATGGTCGAGTTGAGATTCAGAACCATAATCCTGGACGTTCAGGCTCAGGAGGGTATTTTGGAAATTCTGGGTATGGACAAAGATTCAACAACAATGTGGGGAGGATTCAGAAACAATGCAGGTGCTCAGAGAAGTAATGACAATGTGGCAAATAGCAATACAATATCTGGGAATGCGATATGGTGCTATAACTGCAACGAAAAAGGTCATATTGCAACAGCATGTCCTAAACCGAGAACCCGCGGCAGTCAGTTTCACAAGCAGGCATTACTAATGGCTCTCAAAGATGAAAAGGAAGGAACTTTCAATGAACAAGAGAACAGTTTCTTTGCTAATGCTTACAACGATGATGATATGGAAGATCTTGAAGCCAATGCAGCTATGATGCTTATGGCCAACATGCAGGAACATCAGTTGAATGACTCAGGCCCAGTGTTCACCACTGATGGTTTGTCTCAGGTAAATGACCTAACCACATGCTCCATAGAATTTAATGCATCACCCTCTGCTTCTGAATCAGATCAGGCGCAAGTTGTTCCATCTGAATCATTTTTATCTTCTCAAAAGGATGAACAATTAGACACAGTTGTTATATTTGATGATGACACTGTCGTTTCATTTGATGATCCTATTGAGCAAGACAAAAATGACAATATTGAACAACATGAACCTTCTTCTGATCCAGATCCTGACTATACTGTCATGACAAAACAAATTAATGAACAACTTCTTACTACTCACATAATGGACGAGCAAACTAAAATTTTGAAAGAAACTATTGCTGATTTGAAAAAGGACATTGAATGTTATAAAATACAACTTTCACATTTTCAAAATGCAGTTCAACGTGAAAAGTGCTTTGAAAAGTCATTTTAGGAATCATATGTCAAAGAACAAAATCTTCAAAAGCAAATATATGACATAATTGAGTCAAACGGTAAATTGGTTTCCAAACTGGAAAATGACAAACATGATCTTCAAAAACAAGTTGTACAACTTCAAAAGGAACTTTCAAAAACACAAACAGAGGTGACAACTTGCAAACAGGAATTTTATGAACACAAAGTGCAAAAACGAGAAAAAGAAAATTCTTTAATTGAAGAAAATCTCACTCTCGAACGTCAAATTAAAGCTTTTCAAAATATCGTTTATAAACATGGAGAATCTGTAACGACAATTCAAAAGTTTACTTTAAAACCAAGACAAGATAAAGGTTTTGCCATTGGCGATTACAGATCCACTTTTCTTCGCACTGCATTCAAAACAATTCCTAAGCTTTACAGTATGGACCAATTGATGGATAATAATGTTGTGCGTGTTATTGTACATAATACTGAGGAAGAATACGAACTTGAAGCAAAGAGTCGATCAAAAATGAGTCAAGTTGAATATTGTATGATTACTCAAAAGCTCCTCACATTTCAAAATCTTTTGTTCCATCAAGAGAAATACCTGAGAAATCAGGGTATGTAACTGAGTCTTATGTCTCATCTTCCAATGGGGCTCCTGTCAAACCCGTGGCACAAGTAAATGGTCCATTACCATCTTCTGGTACTGTGACACCATTACCAACATGTTGTAAAGTTTTAGACTATTTTAAAACATTCAGGAAAGGCATCGAAAACTTGGAAAACGTAACTGAACATCATTCAGAAATTAAAATTCCTACTTTTCAATCAGCTTACGAGCGGGAAAAGCGAGACATTTTTCAAAAACAAATTCTTCCTTTAGTTCAAAATTTGCGTTATTGTGCTACTCGTTGGGAACAGGAACTCCAAAAAGAAGTTACAGATATGAAAAACATTTTCACTCTAAATGAAAATACAATTTTGGTTCAACAACACAAAAATCGATTTTTGAAAACGAATTCTGATCGACTCTTGGTAAAACTCCTCACAGCTGATATTCATTGTAACAATTCACATTTTTAGATTTATTTCAATTCCTGAAAATTTTACTATTCACTTTTACTATTCATTTTTCCCGAAGTTCTCCCGAAATTTGATTTTTGTTTCTTGGCCTCGAGTGATAAATCATTTCCATGGCAAATTAAAAGTTTGACACTCATTAGATCATTTTCGTGAAAGTTATTAAGGAATTACACGGAATTACACGTTTTAGGGTAAAACGTCATTCAAAAATTCTACGCACAACGAAACTCGACCGCGTTAAGTGACCCCGCATCAAAAAAATGTTTTGTACTCTCATGATTAATTAGAGAATTAATCATGACTGAGAAAAACATGACCAAAATAAGCGTCGGCCGTGAAAAACTGGAATTTTCAGTTTTTAAGCGTTTTTACTCAACCGTAACCCTAGCCTATACCTGCACCGCGTTTCTAAGACGATTTGAGTTTTAAACTTATTAGAAAAAGTCAACATATTTTTCCCTCCTCCTTTGACCAAAAATCATTCCTTGATTTTATAAGTCATTCCTTGATTTTTAGGCTTACGGTTTTATGTCTAAAAGACATTTAATACCAACCGACACTAGACTGAGCCTAGCCTAAACATTATAAGTCATTTTAAGTCATTATTATCCTATTAGAAAAGTTACATTTTACTTTCTCAATTTTACGCAACTTTCGTATGTTTTACCTATTACGCGTTTTAGACCCGTGTTTCCAGTTTTAGCAGGGTTTGAGCAACCCAATAGAACCTACCACTCATTTTATATTTTATTATGGAGTATATTGACATGTTTAACCATACTTTCAAGTTTCATATTTTTAGGATACCCGGTTTTGCGTTTCGTGACTTAACAACTTACGGTTAGCATTTTACGGAGTCGAAACTAACTACATAAGCTTGGATAATATCATCAAAAGTCCACACTTGTTCCCCAAGCTTTGTGAACCGCCATATAGGGGGGGATTCACACTTGTGGCATGATCTCATGCTAGGAGGCCTTAGATCCTTACATGTGTTAACCTTGCTCTCCAAGGGTTGACAAGTCAATGAAATGTAACCTCCTCAAGACCCTATATAAGCCCCCCATCCCCTTTGTTGCCATGCATATCCTACACCAAAACCACACCACACTTAGCTTATTTCCTTCTAATTTCTAGCAAGATTCAAGTGCTTCAACAACATAGAAACCCTAGCTTGGTTTTAGGTAATCGAAACTACTTCGAATCTTTAGAACTTTGGTGATTTCTCTTGAGTTTGAATCCACTCAAGTCACCTCAACTTTCATCATCTTTCTTTCAAGAATACAATGGTAGAAAGATTGCTTGAAGTGAAGTAGGGTGAAGCTTAAGTCTATCAAAGTCCGTACCTTACTAGTTACTTACCTTTCTTTTAGAAAGCCTCAAGTTGTAAGCAAACCCTAACATACTTTCTTGCTAAATATCATTTTCATGCTATTTATGTTTCTTTCATGCTATATATGGTCTTTGTATTATGTTCATGATGTATAAAAACTAGTAAAACAAGTTATGGTATATATATGTTAACTTATGTTATTTAAACAAGTTAACAAGTGACTTTTATGAAGAACCACGACCAAAATAGTACAACTATGATATTTAAAACTTACTTACTGTTAAAGAGGACTTAAAAAGGAAAACATAGCAATTTGAATCACCCAAAACAAGTAACCGAGTCAAAAGTTATGACCATTTGAAGTTAGCAAAACCAAAACGCCGAAACTGCCGATACCTACTGTTTTGCATTCTGCCATTCTGAAAGTCACCCTTCTGGTCCGATTCATCAAAAAGTTAAAACACGAAAGTTGTCCGGAACAATGTTTTCAATCGGGATTAAAGAAGCTCGAGCCCTGAAAACGCTTTCTGAGTGATAATTTTCTTCAAATTCTTAACAGCCCATTTATAGACCAAAGTCACTATATAATAGTTATGATTTACTAAGACCAAGAGGTCTAATGACCTAAAGCCAAGACCATAACCAAGGCTAAAGCCAAGGTTGAGTCTCAAGACCATGGTACAATGACCAAGGTCACGGCGAAGCCATGACCAAAGACCATATAAACTTACCTAGGCGAAAACATGAACTAAAGAATTGGCGATAACTTCAACATACAATTTGGATCTACTTCATCTAAAGAACCATGAGATCTTTCAAGTAATTGTCATACAAGACTTAAGAAACTTACACTAATAACAATCTTCATGTAAAAGTAAACTTTCCTAAGTTTATTCAAATAGTGGACATGTAACTTTTCGGATCAAAACTTATATATTTGTTATCAAATACTACAATAGTAGGGAGCCTCATGTGAGGAGTTCATTAAGTAAGCCGTCGAGATGAGTTGTGGATTTACGAATTAAAATGTCCTGGCTCCTCGAACGTTTACTCCATGACTTCTGAATTATGTCGGCCCGAACGATAGTAAGAGATATACAACCTATACATGTTTCATAAACCATTTATATTCAAAGACTTACACTATATACTAAGTGCTACATCATGAACATTATGCAAGACATATATAGGCAATTCTTCGTATTCTTAGACGTTACTCCAAACCTAAGTCGCAACGTTCTATTATAGGCTGCTCTTAGTAACTTTCGCGATTCGACTACCACTTTCATTTCACATCACTTAAGCTTAAGGTGAGTCATAGCCCCTACTCTTTTCATACTTGTTTTAAACTCTTTTGGGGAGATACATGCTTAAACTACTTGCTTTCTCTTTTATTAAAAACAATTTTACTCATATGCTATGCTATACTTTTATACTCTTAAACATGATGTGTAGTTTTATTACGATATGTGCCTTAATGTGTTAAACCTATTCTATGCGCTATATTCTTTAACTACTGTTTAACTCCTGGAGGGAGCCGATGGAGAGGTATTGATAGTACTATCAGGCTGACGCCCCCACCATTGCCATATATTCCTGGCATTGGGTGAATATAATCCACTATGAAGCATTTGTGCTTATTCTTATGAAGCATTTGTGCTTATTCTTGTCAAGAGGTTCAGTAGGCAGTAATACTTTACATTAAGCGTGCATATATCGTATACACATATATCGAAATCATACTATATGTTAGCAGTGGGTTGTGAACACACAGGTTGCAAGTCTCTTATGGCGGGAGTTGCAACTAAGTGGATTCACGATGCCTTTGCTGTGCGAATATTCTTTAAAGACTTTTCAACTGTTTTAAGACAAACTCTATGAACTCACCAACCATTGTGTTGACACTTTAGCATGTTTGTCTCAGGTCTGTAAGATGATAAGCTGTTGCATGGAGCCTAGAGTCACTTGGCATGTTTTGAAGACTTATGCTTTTATCTTTACCATTCGATATGTCTTAAAACTTTTATGTATTGTATTATGGAACTCAAGTTTGTAACTCGGAATTTATTAATTGAATGGTAACTTTTCAAAACGTCTCATTTAGAGTTCATTTTCTATACCTTGTACTTTGTATTTTGAAGTAGCACCCCAATGACACAGTCTTCCGCTGCGATATTTTGGGGGTGTTACATTCATACTCTCATCATGAATGATCTCTATTATTCCAGCAATGCTACGGTATTTGAAAGTTACTGTGCTGATATTGATGTGCTGAAATCAGAAGCTGAAACATTGAAACATAAATATGAAACGTTGCGTCAAAACAGTGATGATGTGAAAAACAAACTTTCAAACGAAATTTGTCAACTCAAACAAAAACTTGATTGGTGTCAAGCTCAAAGTATTGAAACTGAATTGCAACTACGAAGTAAAAATGCTTTTCTCAAAAACAAATGTCTTCAATATGAAAACGAAATTGCGGAGTTACAAATTGAAAACGTCGAATGGCAACAAAACCGCGATGACATTCGTTATTGCAATGGTTTACTTGAGTCTGATATTCAGGATAAAAAGCACATCATCATTGATTTGAAAGAGAAAATTAAGCTACTTCAAAAAGGAAAGTTTGTTGACACCACAGTGATAGCACCAGGAATGTTTCAAATAGACAGAACAGATAAAGGTAATCATGCTAAGAGTTCTAATGTTAGTTCTTCCACTTCTACAGGACTAGTGTCCCCTAAGAGCGTTAGCAGCCAAAAGCCAAAAAGCGTTAAGAAGACTAAAAAGACTAGGCTCTGGCAACGTAGAAGAGGAACACTAGAAGTGCAAGCAGTAGAAGCTCACCCTAGGAACTTGAATAAAACTCATGTTGCATCTGATTTAGATTCTAATCTGGCAAATTGTAATCAAAATCTTAATGTAACAAATGCTGAACCTTCAAATGTTTTGAATATTAATGCATCTTGTGTGTTTTGTCGTCAAAGTGTGTTATCTGGTGATCATAGCAAATGTGTAGCTAATAATCTCTTACATCGTAAAAAGAAACATAGATCCGGCTTTCCTTCTAGGCCCACTACTGCCTCTAATTCAACCTTAGGAAAAACGCCAACTACCGTTTCAAATGATGTTGCAGTCAACCCAAGAGTAGAAATCAACAAATCTAGGAACATGCCAAAAGATAGTGCATTCACTAAAAACAAAGCAAAAACTAGTTGGAATTGGCAACGTTGGTTACAATACAAACCAAATTTTAAATGGATTCCTAAACTGTTAAATACTTGTGTTTCTAACCAACAGGAACCCATTATTTCTTCGGGTTCCACCCTTACTTCTGTTCCATCTCTGTCGTCTATTTGTGATGCAGGTGGTTCAGATTGTTCTCTGGATTGTTGATAGCGGTTGCACCCGACATATGACAGGCAATCTCAAATTTTTAACTAACTTTGTCTCAAAGTTTATTGGAACTGTCAGATTCGGGAATGATCAATACGCTTTAATCATGGGTTACGGAGACTATGTGAATGGGAATATTGAAATTAGCAGAGTATACTATGTTGAAGGCTTGGGTCACAACCTCTTTTCAGTCGGTCAATTTTGTGATGGGGATTTAGAAGTATCATTTCGAGAGAAAACTTGTTTTGTTCGTGATCTACAAGGAAATGATTTAATGTCAGGCAAACGTGGCACTAACCTTTACACAATTTCAATGTCTGACATGATCGCTTCATCTCCTATCTGTCTTCTATCCAAAGCTGAAATGACTAAATCCTGGTTATGGCACAAACGCCTTTCTCACTTGAATTTCAAAACGATGACTGATCTCGCTCATCACAAATTAGTTGAAGGCTTTCCAAGATTCCGCTATGCCAAAGATCACCTATGTCCAGCCTGTGAACAAGGAAAAAGTACCCGTGCTCATTTTCCATCAAAACCTGAACACAGTACTAATCATGTTTTACAAATGCTTCATATGGATTTGTGTGGTCCGATGCGTGTTCAAACGATCAACGGTAAACGCTACATTTTAGTAATTGTTGATGATTACTCTCGCTGGACTTGGGTTTATTTTCTTCGAAGTAAAGATCAAGCTCCTTAAATGATCATCACCTTTCTCACCAAAATACAAGTTCAGCTACGCAACACAGTCAGAATTGTTAGAACTGACAATGGCACAGAATTTAAGAATCAGACTCTAAGGTCGTATTTTGAGAAAGTGGGAATTGAACACCAAACATCTATTCCACGCACACCCGAACAGAATGGAGTTGTCGAAAGACGCAATAGAACGTTAGTGGAAGCTGCTCGAACGATGTTAATCAATGCTCAATTACCAGATTACTTATAGGCGGAAGCTGTTTCAACCGCTTGCTACACTCAAAACTGTTGTATGATCACAAAACGCCATCACAAAACCTCATATCAGGTTGTTCACAAAAGGAAACCGAACATCAGTCACTTTCATGTATTTGGAGCTCTATGTTACCCAGTCAATGATCGTAATGATCTAGGTAAACTTAAAGCAAAGGCTGACATTGGAATATTTATAGGATACTGTGAAAATTCAAAAGGCTTTCAGATATAGAATCGTCGTACTCGGGAAATTCAAGAAACTATTCATGCTAATTTAGATAAACTCACTCAAATGGCTTCTGAGCACAACAGTTTAGGACCCGTAACCAACCGTCTAAACTTTCCGGTATCTTCGGCTGAACCGTTGTCACTTTCCCGTAAAGAAGTGGAAACCTTGTTTGCTCCATTGTTTGATGATACGCCTGTTAACCGTCCATCTGAGGCCACACCAAATTCCGCTGCACATCTTGATCAACATCAAGTACCTGATACACCTCAACAAACAACAACAACTGTTGGAAGAGACGGTCCTCCAGTCATATCACCTACAACAACAGAACAAACCGGGTCTAACTCACAACAATCAGCTGGAGACACTGTTAGGTCACCATTTTGTAAACACAAGTATGATTATGTAAGAAATGAGATGAGAATGAGAGTGGGATGATTATGAGAAATTTGAGAAAATGAAATGCAAGAGTTTCCTTAATGTTTTCAAATAACCAACCAAGTTTACAAGAGGCCTAAGCTTACTATTTATAGGGAAGGAGCTAGGGCAACACACCCTCTCCTTCCACTCATCATTTCGTGGGCTTTTAGGGCCCATGGATCATATGACTTAAGCCTAGTAAACTAGAAACAATAACATAAATGTAAACAAATAATAACTTAAGCAACCTATTATTACAAATGACCGAGACTTGATAAAATAGTGAAACTATGGTTCCAACAATCTCCCCCTAAGGGTCGGTCATCATGGTTGCTTGACGTCTTCATCTTAATCTTTGACTTTCATAGCTTTAGACGTCTTCAGAAATGATAAGAATAATGATGGGTATACTCTGCTCTTTGTCTTTGTTCTTTGATGATGTTGTAGTGATAATGTTATGAAGTAATCTGCCATTCGTCACTCCTGCGTCTGTGGTGGTTGTCCGCCATTCCAACATGCTCATACATCTTTGAGTTCTGACTTATACATGCACGTAGTCCCTTTCTTTCACATAAGATCTTTGGTCTTTAAACTTTGTAGATTCTTCTTTTTGGCGTAGAATCTTACTTTGAACTTTGTGTTGCTTTGATCTTTGAGGGAGCTTTTGATGATTGCAAGATGCATGTATGAGCATGTGGAATCCGTCATCATGGAAGTGAGGTACCTGCGAGTAGACAGTTAGCAATAAATCACCGGTACTTACGGATAAGGAATTAGAGCTCATCAACAGCATATTGTGAAGACTCCTTCTAATCCTTATCCAGGCCGTTCCCATATCAGATACTCCCGAAGGAGCTTACGAGACCTACTAGGTAGCTCAATGACTGGGTGAGTCGCTGGGGATCACTCCACGACTGTAGACCGTAATGGAACCACCGCAAACACTAAGCGTAACCCTTGTGGGGTTACCGAAGTGACCTGCTGTCAGGGCTGTTTGATGTTGACCCTGGCAGGATTTCCGTTCAATCATTGAGAAATACTTACGTAATCCTCTCATAAACGTTCTAGGCAGATTGCTAAGATCTGCGAAGGACTCGATAGTTTACAACTGATGCCCATTGATGTAGAACACCAGTCGTAGAAATACTAAGTGTTCCTAAGAGATCTTTGATGTATCTCAAGGCTCTAGACTCTATAAGTGCACACCTAGGTTTCCTATGCGGAGACTGGGGAGGTGTCTCCTGCTTCAATATCAACCGTCTCTAAGAGATAGGTCGATAGGTTATGCGGGTTCCCCGTGAGAATGAAACAAATCCTTTTAAGAGAACTTGAGTGGTTAAGAAGGTTTAGTGCATTGCGTCACTGGGTCCATGACGACTTTGTCTTCAATACCGGTGTTGTCTTTTGCAACAACCAGTAGCATACGTATTGAACCCGGTGTCTGCCCTAAGGTTGAACATATGGAGGGCTATTTCTTTTCACCCTTTTCATTACTTTTCTTTTTCATTCTTCAACCCCTTCTTTCTCCTTTACATTCTTTACTCCTTTTTTCGTATCATACCTAAGGACTTCTAATTCTAACTATGGGAGATGTCCTTGGGTAGATCCCTCCGGCTCTGGCGGATCATAGGACGGATATTCCTATCTTAATCACCTTATAACTCCGACAGTAGCCAAGAAACCTTTGATTGAAAAATTTCTCAAAGTGTTTGTGATAATCAAATATTTTGGTTAACACTTTGAGAGTTTTGCGTACACTTTTGAAGGGCTCCCCCTGCACATGTGCTCATAAGTGTTTAAATAAATTTGCACATGCGGGAGGAGCAATCACTTTTGAATTGATCCACCTTCTGTGAACACGACCGATTCGAGACACGCTTACATCACTAGTTAGACTAGCTTGAAATTATTACCCGGCCTGATCAAGTTCACAGAAAGTTTCTCGAGACGGTACTTTTCTACTAAGACATATCCTTTTCGAGACACGCTTACGTGGTTAGTTAAAGAGATGCATTATCAGCTTTTAGGTGACAACTAGCTCTAGTAACTAACTTGATGTTATTACCCGTCGAGGATAAGTCCTTTCGATGTTACTAACTTGTATTATCTCGTCAATTCCTGGGTTAATACTGAGTCTAGCTCGCACATGATACAACTTAAAGCTTTGACTTCGTATATTTTAATCACTTTTACATTTTCTCCCCCTCAAAAATAGCATATAAAATGGTGTTTTTGACAAACTATTTAGATTAAAATATGCCTTTTGAGTCTTATGGGGAGATACATCAAGAACTTTTGATTTTGAGCAAAGTATTTTGTTTTGACAAGTGCTCCCCCTCAACAAGTGATTAGGTCTTATTGAGGTGAAATACTTGTCCTTTTGAGCAGAATTATGAAAAAATCATAAATGTTTGATTAATTCTACTCAAAAGTAAGAAGCCTTCGCTCCTTATGTTTAGGATTGAGGCACTGAAGCGTACCTCAGGGTCCTTTAATTACAAGCACGGGTTGTACACTGTTATGTGTGCACAAACCATAATGGAAAAATGATTCAATCAATGAAACAATTGATAATGAAAAAAAAAATATGACCAAATGTACCAAGTTATTCTTCGTCAGGAAGTGGAGCATTGAAGTTAGTGAACTGAGGTTCTGGTCTTTCGAAGTTTCTGACAGGAAACGATGGTCTGGCACCGATGTAGCTTTCCAGTCGTCTGATCTGTTCCCGTCGAAATAACCGTTCTTCAATCTTTAAGACAAAGTTACGAACTTGTCTTCTGGAGCTGGATTTCCATCTAGGTTGTTCCCCCTTAGCTATCTTACGTCGATCATCATTCAACCTTTTGACAAGCCCATCACGAACAAACTTGAGTGTAACATCACAGAATTTATGTACCTCATCAAACCTCATGAAGCTTTGTAGCTTTTTGCTGTTGATGTATGTGAAACCAAACGGTTCTTGGATGAGAGTAAACTGTGGTGTGTCGTAGAGACCATCAAAGTAGAATTGTGGCTTTGTCAAATTGATCTTCTGTTGGTAACTTTCCACGCCAAGCTGAAGATCTTCCACTCTTTCTTGAACAATCAGTCGTCGGATGTAAAGAAGTAGCGATGCCATGAAGTTGTACTGAACGTCTCTATCGAATCCGCGCATTCTACTCTGAACCTTTTCAAGATACATATCTTCTATGTCATTGAGATAAAGGTTGGGAAAGTCTGCTTCGGAGAACTTGTACTTCTTTTCATCTTGTCGTTTAACAACAATTTCACGCATGAATAAGTAGTTAAACCGTTTTGACTGCTGAATCTCCAAGATAGCGATGATCTTTGATTTCTGCTTCACATTTTCCAATGATGTCTCTCCTAATCTGCTTGTATAACCGAGACGACGACGATCAGGCCAATGTTGAATTCCGTGTAGAGCATCTCTGTCGTAAGCTACGATGGAGTTGCTGAAAATACGAGTGGTTTCTTCAATGGCTGGAATTTCGTATCTAGCGGCTGGTACTGAGATTGTGAGTGAGGAAGCATATTTCTTCTTGGATATCTCTTGTGTAAGCTGGATGTTACGAAGATCTTTGTTGAAGAAGAAGCTGTAAGGTATCTTTGGTTTGTCAGGAAATCCTTTCAATGGTAATGGTTTGGTCCAGTCGGTGAAGTAAGGTTTTTCATGATTCTTGGAACTTAGATCGATATTCACTTCAGGATTTAACCAGTCAAAGTCGGCAGACATTGCACTAGCTATATTCTGCATGTGATATTCGTATTCGACTTTGTTTCCAGATCTTTTCTTGAGGAATTCTTGTGCATCCCTATTGATTCTCCTAAGCTCCGCCTTTGTGAGTTTGTTGATGTGAAGATCCTTCATAATGACCTGGGTGAACTGAAGAGTGTTACCAGGAAGAGGTTCTTCTTCTTCCAGAGGAGGTTGAGCTTGGACCATTTCTGTAAGCCAATCATTCTGAGGATTGTCATCATTGTCGAGCCATGAATGACGTGTTTTCTTCTTGGATTTCTTAGACTTGGATGTAGCATCTTTGTCTTTGGCTTTGGACGGTGATGATGGACCAGCATGAGAATCATGAGTAGGTGGAGCACGGTAATCGGTGTCAAGTTGATCTTGGAAGTCATCAGTTTGTTCCATGAACATATCTTCATCTTCGGTTTGACCTTCACCAGTAGCTGAGGGTTGTTGTTGAGTTCCAGGAGGAGTGGAGTCCTTCTGTGGTTGTAGAGAGGATGAGGGACCTGTTCCAGACTTCGGTTTCTTGCCTTTGGAGTTTGGGTCAGGATCGTCATCTTTTCTTGTCCGTTTTCGGGATCCAGCAGCATCTTTGCATGATTCTTTTGACATATAAGCTACCATAGCATCATACAGGCCTTTTTCTTCAGCTGTTTGTGTGGTTTTGGTGGCAAGGTTGTCGAAAATTTTGACAAGCATGTCATTGAGAGACAATTCTTGGACGGTTGGAGCCACAGTAGAAGATTTTGCGGTGTGAAGCGTGAAGGGTGTAGTAGACAACATTTTCTTCGTAACACTTCTAATTCTGTGATCCAAGTTGTCATTGATTGGTATGAGAAGGTTTGCAACTTCAGGAGTGATCATCTCAACCAGATTATCAGTGAGAAAATCATGTGTTGCAGTTCTGATAAAACCTTCGTAATCAGATTTCAAGAACTTGTCAATCAGCTGCGTAGAATCCTGGAATTCCTCAACTTGTTTAGTCAGTTTGGTAACCATGTCGGTGAGTTTGTTCACTTGCTCCTGAAGATCAACTTGTTGTTTTGGTTCATTGATCGAATGCTGTTTAGATGCGGTTTCAGATGGTGTGGGTGATGAGTGCTCTGGTGATGATTCGGACGAAGACTCGTTGTGAGAGTCTGAAGAAGAAGCAGGAGGAGTTGGATCCTTTGGCGGAGAGTCTTGAGGAGGTGGAGGTTGTGCTGAGGAGGTCTGCTGAGAAGATGACTTAAGAAACATGTTGGTGTCGAACGCGTTCTTCTCTTCATTTTCCTTTCGACGACGTTCCTCTGCTTCCTCTGCTTCTCGTGCAAGAAACTCTGGAGTAATAAGATATTCATGTTCCTGATCCGTAGCTAAGTTCTCTTGACCGCCAACATTCTCCTCTAAAGTAGCAGTCTCAGTCATGTGGACATCTTCTGTCTTGTCTGTATCCTTAACGTTGTCATCAGGTTGTGGAGCTGATTCTGACGTTGTTGGAGGAACCATACTGCTTGTAGCCCCTACATGTTCTGACTGATCGATAGGTGGTGGTGTTGGAGGGTGTGATAGAAGTCGGCTTTCAAGACTTACTTTCCTCTGTTCTTTCCTAAGCTGCTTTTCTTCATCTCTAGTGTCGACAACTATACTCTTAAGTTTGCGTTTATCGACTAATGGTTCAACGATTGCTTCGTCTTCATCATCATTTGGCTCATTGATAGTGACTCCTTTTCTTCTCCTTGTCTCTTCTTCATAAGTTTCCAGACTTTGTTGTACTGCAATCTCTATTGCTGGAAATCCTTCATCAGGTGCTCTGTATCTCAGTTCATAGTCTGGTTCTTCTTCATCAGATTCAGTATCAAATTCGGACTCAGTGTCAGAAGGTGGAGGAGTAGGTTCATCCCGAATAAAGTACTCAGGAGTTGCCTTCTTCTTTGGTTTGGAAGCAGGTTTAGGTTTGGATGTAGGTTTAGGTGTGGTAGTAGTCTTGGGTTTTGCCATTGAAGCAGACTTAGATCTTGTAAGCGGTGATCCAGTGGTGCTCGTGGTACTCCCAGACTTTACACTTCCTTTGCTACGAGTCTTTGTAGTTGCTTCTTCCAGTTCCCCTTTGTAAGCCAGATCATACAACTTGAAGTTTGCCCTATTCTTAATGTTGTCATTCAGAAGGTATTCGGGAATCCTCATACCTTTGCTCTTGGTAGCGGAAGTGGTTGATTTGATGAATAATGTGGGGAAGTCGTCCTCGACGAGGTGCTTCGGCTCATTAGGATCAGCCATCCTCTTGATGAATTCTGGAGAACTTTTGCAGAGATGTTCAATGATAAGTTTGGTGAATCTGGTGAATGGTATCATAGTCTTCACACGGTCGGTCTGAATACTGTAGATGATATCATTCATGATAGGAACTGCAAAGTCAATTGGTGTCAGAGTCACCATTCCCCAGAATGTTTGCAGGTGTTCGAGCCTTGGATGTTCATGACCACTTTTCCTTCCAGATATAGATCTAACAACCAACAAACAGAATGTTCTCCAAGGCTGAGGGATATACTTGACATTGAATTTGGAAAGCTTGATTAGAGGTTCATCATCATCAACCTCATATCCTAATTCAATGAAGAAGTCAAGAAGTTCCAGGTCAGGTAGTATCAGAGCAAATTCGTTGTCAGTTTGTGGCATGAGAAGAGCTGTTCGAAGAACGTCATAATCTACAGAGTAATCTTGGCTATCTAAGGTAACAGTGAAAGACTCATTATCCCAGTTGGTCTGAGCAGTAAGCCAGAACTGATGAAGATAGAACAGTGGAACTGAAGTAGAGCAGGTGAGAAGTGGTTTGCATGGATGTGCCAGTAGGATATCTTTCACAATCTTGCATGATTTCTCTGTGATATTCAACTTGTTGAAATCGACTCTGGGATTGTTGTTGCCAATTGTGACATTGTAGTTCTCGGGAGTGATGTCATCCAAGGTGAGTAATGGAAGAGGTTGTTCTGCGACGTTCTCAGTGTGTTCAGCCATGTGTTTCTGAAAAGTATCACCATAAATCAAACATCCAAATGTGTTATGAGTTAGCACAGTTTAGATATTGGATATAGATATCTACTTGAAACAATTAAGCACAAATGCGTCATTTAAGAATGAGTCAAATAATGCAAATGGCAAATAAGTACAACATGACAAGCACAATTCACATTACATCACATTACACAACACTTAATGAATCACACCAAGGTAACATTGATATAATACCAAACAATATTTCAAAAAAAAATGCATCATGGACCTTTTATCGAGATTTCTTATTTTTCGAAAAAACTTGATATTATCGGGAAAAATCAATTCTGTTAACAGCTTATCGAGAAACTGGTGTTATCGAGAAAGTTTAATATATTGAATGATTTCGATAAATGACACATTATCGAGAAAGTGTCATCTTGTGAAACATTATTGAGAAACTTTATCGAGAAAACATTAATATTTATCGAAAAATCATTATCGAAAAAATTTTATCGAGAAAGAACTTTATCGAGAAAAATTAACATTTATCGAAAAAAAACATTATCGAGAAATTGAAGATTTCAAAAAAATGGAGTTCCCAGAAAGATTTCGATAAAATGAAAAAATTTATCGAGAAAGTGATTTCTCGAAAAAATTTCCTCAGAATATCGAGAAACTTTCTTATATCGAGAAACCAATTTTATCGAGAACTTGAGTTTCTCGATAATTTTAGAAAGATTTCGATATTACACAGGTTTCTCGAAAAACATTCTTATACAAGAACATAATCGATTTCGCATGAGATTACACCTTTGTATGCATCACAAATCATGTTACCACAGAGATTGGCCTGTCACAGATATTCTAATACAAGAGACTCGTATTTCTCGATAATTTTTCAAACGAGGCATTCTCGTTTTATCGAGAAACATGTAGGAGTAGTAGGAGACAACCAAGCAAGATTGATAAGGCACATAAGGGACTTAATAAGCAAATCCCACCACTAACATTAACCAAATAATCACAGAATCTTAACAACCCACTTCGACCCAATCTTTTTGAAATCGAGAACCACTCAAACATGTTAAAATGAGGTTAACTGATGAGGAATCATTAGAAACAAGTAAAGTGATAAAACCTCATCAAGAATTAACCACCATGACATGTAAACAACAATTTTCGAAGTCCTAGCCCTAGTTCTCGACATCACTAAATCGAGAGATCTAACCGTTGAAATTCAAATTAACCAAGATTCTATGTAAGATATATCCTAGTGAATCCATGGGAACTTACAATTCAAAGATCAAGGTCGTGGTATGCTTGTTTGATTATGGACCGTAGGTTAAAGAAAGGGTTTTAGGGGTTTTAGAAATTGTGATGGTTTGTTTGTACGGTTTGTTTGTTTATATTGTTTTGAAACTTTGAATTTTGTCCCTTTTAGTCCTTGGACTTTAAAACAAACAAACTAGTGTACTTAAAGTTTTTATAACCTTAAAGACATTGACAGTTTTGGTCCCTTAACTATAAGTACTTAAACTGGAACCCTAAAGTACCTAGCAAGTCTAAAGATATTGAGATGTGCATTTGTAAAGGTAACTAATGAAGATTTAAACCATATGAAACAAGGTGTTGTGAAATGAACCATCCGCACACACACCGAACCGAAAGCTTATGAGAAATATGCAAGTATACCTATTTTTAAAAAATTGGTGAAAAAAATTTACGCGTGACTCCCCCTCAACACTTGTAAAGTAAGAACAAGGTGTTGAATGGAAGCGATATACTTGCATTTTTTTTTTTTTTTTTTTTTTTTTTTTTTTTTTGAGAAATGAAAATAAAAATTGTGAAAAATCTTTTTGGGTTTTGATTAGTTTATAGTAAAGAAAGAAAGACAAATATTATACAGAGATAGTAGTGATGTTTGACAATCAGTGGTATTTTAAAAACTTTTCCAGATCCTCTGGTGTCAAACATCTCATACCAATCTGGTGAACTAGACTAGCAAACCTGGATGGTGCCAAGGATTTGGTAAGTAAGTCCGCCAATTGGTATTCAGTTCCAACGAAATAAAGTTCAACTGTACCCCTTTCCACATGCTCTTTGATGAAATGATAACGGAGATCGATGTGTTTGGATTTGCAATGATGCACAGTGTTGCAGGAGATAGCTATCGCACTCTTTGAATCACAGTAGATAGGAATCTTATTGAATAGGTAGCCATAGTCTTTAAGTTGTGATCTCATCCAGATGACTTGAGCACAACAAGCCGACATGGCTACGTATTCAGATTCTGTAGATGATAAAGACGTGCAGTCCTGCTTCTTAGATTGCCATGACACAAGTTTGTCTCCAAGAAACTGTAATCCACCAGATGTACTTTTGCGTGTGTCTAAACATCCTGCATGATCAGCATCTGAAAAAGCAATTAGTTCAAAACCAGAATCCTTCGGATACCAGATCCCCAAGTTAATGGTTCCCTTTATGTATCGAAGGATTCTCTTGACCTCACTGAGGTGTTTTTCCGTTGGTCTGGACTGATAGCGAGAGCACATGTAGACAGCAAAAACTATATCAGGTCTACTAGCTGTGAGATACATGAGGGACCCAATCATACTTCGGTATTTGGTAGGGTCAACGGGAGTCCCATGTAAATCAGCATCTAGTTTTGTGGTATAGCCCATTGGCGTATTATAAGTATCACAAGTTATCATTCCATGTTTCTTTAAGATTTCAAGAGCATATTTGGACTGATTTATAAAAATTCCACGGGGTGATTGATGAACTTGTAGTCCTAAAAAGAACGAAAGTTCACCCATCATGGACATTTCAAAATTATCTTTCATTAATTTTGCAAACTCATTAGAATAACTTCTTTTAGTTGAGGCAAAAATGATGTCGTCGACATATATTTGAACAACAAGTAAGTCCTCCCCGTAGGTTTTTGTAAATAGTGTGGGATCCACCGATCCTTTAAAAAATTTATTGGCCAATAAGAAAGTGGACAGTTTGTCATACCACGCCCGTGGGGCTTGCTTGAGTCCGTAGAGAGCCTTTTTGAGTCGGTAGACATGATTAGGACGCTCAGGATCAACGAAGCCTTCAGGTTGACTGACATAAACTTCTTCACGGAGTTCTCCATTCAGAAATGCTGTTTTCACATCCATCTGGTAAACCACCATATTCCTATGAGCAGCATAAGCCAAAAAGATCCGAACAGCTTCATGTCGTGCCACTGGAGCAAAGGATTCAGCAAAGTCTAGACCTTCAAGTTGAGAGTATCCTTTCGCTACCAGGCGTGATTTGTTGCGGATGACAGTCCCTTCTGCGTCAAGCTTATTCTTCCATATCCATTTTAACCCGATGACAAAGACTCCGTCAGGTCTTTCAACTAATTCCCAGACTTCTAATCTTATGAATTGCTGAAATTCCTCTTGCATGGATTCAATCCAGTTGTCATAAGTCATTGCATCTTTAATGTTCTTGGGTTCTTCATGACAAACTGTGAGTGCGTAGATGCAAGTTTCTCCATCGGTGTGAAGTCGTTGTCTTGTCATAACAGGTGCATCTGGATGGCCAATAATATGAACTAGTGGATGGTCACGAGTCCATTTGTGTGTTGACGGGTGTAGTTGATACGTATCTCGCATGTTGGCAGGATCCAAGTTGCGTGTTGATGACTCAGCTATATCAGGAACTGTAGTAGCTGGTGCAAACGGATTAATGAACGCATCAGGATCATGCTCTGCGGATTGTGGAACTGATTGTGGTGTTGGATCTTCAGCTGGATGGCAGGGAGTAGAACTCGTTTGTTCTGTTGTAGATGGTGATTCAATTGAAGGACCGTCTCTCTCAACACTTGTAGAAGTTTGTTGAGGTGAGTCTGGTACTGGAATGTGTTCAGGTTGAGCAGCGGAATTTGGTGAGACCTCAGTAGGACGGTATTCAATCGTGTCATCAAATAGTGGAGCAAACAAGGTTTCTAATTCTTTGCGGTTAAGTGGTAAAGATTCAGCTGAAGATGCCTGAGAGTTAAGACGGTTAAATTCGGGTCCTAAGCTGTGTTGCTCAGAAGCCATGTGGGTGAGTTCATCGAAATTAGCGTGAATGGTTTCTTGAATTTCTCTTGTACGACGATTCCATATCCGAAAACCTTTGGAATTTTCACAATATCCAACGAAAACTCCGATGTCAGCCTTAGCTTTGAGTTTACCTAAATCATCACGATCATTTTTCGGATAGCAAAGTGCTCCAAAAACATGAAAGTAATCGATGTTCGGTTTCCTTTTGTGAACAATTTGATATGGTGTTTTGCGATGGCGTTTTGTGATCATGCAACGGTTTTGAGTATAGCATGCGGTTGAGACAGCTTCAGCCCATAAGTAATCAGGTAATTGAGCATTGATCAACATTGTTCTAGCAGCTTCCACTAACGTCCTGTTGCGTCTTTCAACCACACCATTCTGTTCTGGGCTTCTAGGTATAGACGTTTGATGTTCAATTCCCACTTTCTCATAGTAAGACCGAAGTGTCTGATTCTTGAATTCAGTTCCATTGTCAGTTCTGACGATTCGTACTGTATTTCGAAGCTGAACTTGAATTTTGGTGAGAAAGGTGATGATCATCGAAGGAGCTTGATCTTTACTTCGTAGAAAATAAACCCAAGTCCATCTGGAGAAGTCATCCACAATTACTAGTATGTAGCGTTTACCGTTGATACTTTGAACACGCATCGGTCCACACAAATCCATATGAAGCAGTTGTAAAACATGATTCGTACTTTGCTCAGGTTTAGACGGAAAATGAGCACGAGTACTTTTTCCTTGTTTACAGGCTGGACATAAGTGATCTTTGGTGAAACGGAATCTTGGAAATCCATCGACAAGTTTATAACGAGCAAGGTCAGTCATGGTTCTGAAATTCAAGTGAGAAAGACGTTTGTGCCATAACCAAGATTTAGTTGACTCTGCTTTGGAGAGAAGACATATCGGAGATGTTGCAATCATATCTGACATTGATATTGTATAAAGATTGGAGCCGCGTGAGCCAGACATTAGATCGTTTCCTTGTAGGTCGCGAACAAAGCAAGTTTTCTCACGAAATGCAACTTCTAGATCCCCATCACAGAATTGACCAACAGAGAAAAGGTTGTGTCCAAGGCCTTCCACATAGTAAACACGACTAATTTCAATGTTACCGCTGATGTAGTCACCATATCCCATTATAAGAGCGTAATGATCATTCCCGAATCTGACAGTTCCTATAAACTTTGAGACAAAGTTGTGTAGCAGTTTGAGATTGCCTGTCATATGTCGGGTGCATCCGCTATCAACAATCCAGAGAACAATCTGTACCACCTGCATCACCAGAAGAAGACACGGGTGGAACAGAAGTAAGGGTGGAACCCAAAGACAATGCGGGTTCCTGTTGGTTAGTAACACATGTAATTAACAATTTAGGAATCCATTTAAAATCTGGTTTGTATTGTAACCAACGTTGCCAGTTCCAACTAGTTTTTGCTTTCTTAATGTTAAATGCACTAGTAGTTGGCTCAGTCCTAGATTTGTTCTCGGCACCTATGGGGGTAACTGGGACATCATTAGAAACCGTAGAAGACGGCTTTCCTAAGTTAGACTTAGAGGCATTAGTGGGCCTAAAAGGAATGCGTGTCCTACGTTTCTTATGACGATTGAGAAGAGAATTAGCTAAACATTTTGTATGATCACCAGATGATACGCTTTTATGACAAAATACACAAGATGCATTAATATTCAAAACATTCAAAGGTTCATCATTCGTTACATTTAGATTTTGATTACAATTTGCCAGATTAGAATCTAAATCGGATGCAACATGAGTTTTATTCAAAGTCCTAAGTTGGTCTTCTACTTCCTGAGCTTCTAGGTGTCCTCTCTTACGTTGCAAGATCCTATTCTTCTTTTTACTTTTTCGCTTGGGTCTGCTAACGCTAGAAGTGGAGACTAGTCCTGTAGAAGTGGAGGTATCAACATTAGTGTTTTGAACAACTTTTCCTTTATCAGTTTTGTTTATTTGATACATTCCTGGTGCTATCACCGTGGTGTCAACCATTTTTCCTTTTTGAAGTAGCTTAACTTTCTCTTTCAAATCAATGATGATGTGATTTTTGTCCTGAATTTCAGACTCAAGTAAACCATTGCAATATTTGATGTCGTCGCGGTTTTGTTGCCATTCGGCGTTTTCAATTTTTAAATCCGCAATTTCTTTCTCGTATTTGAAACATCGACTTTTTAAAGACTCGTTGTTTTTGCAAATCTGACAAGAGTTTGAAACATTTTGACTTTGAAACTTCAATTCCCTTTCAAGACTTTTAGCTTGACACCATTCAAGCCTTTGATTGAGTTGACAAATTTCTTTTGAAAATTGTTTTGTCACATCATCATTTTTAATTCTCAACTTTTCATTTTCCAGTTTAAGTGTCTCAATTTCCTCATTCAACAAGATATTATCAACACAATGATCATGCTTAAGCATAGAAGTGCCAGAATTATAAAGATCATTCATGATAATAGACAAAATATCAGCACAGAGAACTTGTTCCAAGAGTCGATCAGCATCATTTTTGAAAACTTTAGTTTGTAGCTTTTGGACCAAAATCTCATTTTCAGCAGTATCAAAAACGTTTATCATATTTTTGACCTCCTTTTGAAGTTCCTGATCCCAACGTGTAGCACATAGACGAAGGTGTTGAACAATTGGTTTCATTTGTTTTTGAAAAATATCTCTCTTTTCTCGCTCGTAAGCGGATTGAAAAGTTTCAATTTTTATTTCTGAATTGCGTTCAATTGTTTCCTCCAAAATATCAATGTCTTCCATAAAGGTTTTAAAATAATTTAAGACACGACATTTTGGTAAACGTGTAAGTTCACCGGATGATGGTAAAGGACCATTTATTTGTGCTACAGGTGGGACAGGAGCTGCATTGTGAGATGAAACATATGACTCTTCGATAAACCATGATTTCTCAGGTAATTCCTTTTGAGTGACAAAAGATTTTGAAAGTGGAGGAGCTTTTGAATAGTCATATGGTGTCCAATATTGAACTTGACTCATTTTAGATTGACTCTCGTCTTCAAGTTCTTCTTCCTCCTCAGTATCAAAAACAACAGCACGCACAACCGTATTATCAAGAAAATAATCCATACTGTAAATTTTTGGAATTTCTTTGAATGCCGTGTGTAGAAACATTGAATTGTAATCACCAAGTGCATAACCGCAATTGGGTTTCGGTTTTAAAGTAAATTTCTGAATTGTTGTGACAGAGTTCCCGTGTTTGTAAACAATGTGACGAAATTCTTTGAGTTGTTTTTCAAGATCAACAATATCACCGAGTAAGTTGTCTATGTACTTCCTTTTCCGTATTTTATGTTCATGAAAATCTTTTTGACAACTTGACAATTTTGTTTCTGTTTTTGAAAGTTCAGTTTGAAGACATTCAACCTGTTTTTTCAATTCACCCTTCTCACTTTCAAGTTTCGAAATCAACTTTCCGTGTGACTCAATTAAATCTTGTATTTTGTGTTGAAGATCTTGTTCTTTGTTGTAAGAATCTTGAAAAGCTTTTTCAAAACTTTTAGTGTGTTTAATCTTTTCATCTTGATTTGAAAGCTGAATTTTATAACACTCAATGTCTCTTGCAAATGACGCATTTTGTTCTTTTAAAACTTTGTTTTTCTCGTTGCATTTGAGTATTTGCAATTGTTGAGCATCCAGTTGTTTAGATAACAATATGAGGTCAGGATCTGGATCAAATGATGGTTCATGTTGTTCTAAATTATCATGTTCATCATTCTCAATTGGATCATCAAATGAAACAACTGTGTCATCATCAAATATGACAACTGTGCTTATTTGTTCATCTTTTTGAGAGGATGAAGATGATATAGATGGAACAACTTGCGCCGTATCTGATTCAGAAGCAGAAGGTGAGACTATTTCATTAATAAAGCATGCATTAAGGTCATGTACCTGAGACAAGCCGTCAGTGTCATACACTGGACCTGAATCATTGAGCTTAAGTTCCTGCATGTTGGCCATAAGCATCACAGCTGCATTAGCTTCCAGATCTTCCATGTCATCATCATTGTGTACATTTGCCATGAAGTTGTTGTCTTGTTCAGGGAAATGTCCATCCTTTTCATCTTGAAGAGCCATGAGTAATGCCTGCTTGTGAAACTTACTACCTCGAGTTCTCGGTTTGGGACATGCTGTAGCTATATGACCTTGTTCATTGCAATTGTAGCACCAAACTGCATTCCCTGAGCTGGAGTTTCTTGTAGCAACTGAGTCAGACCTTTGTTGAGGAGATGCTGAGTTGTTTCTGAACCCGGTATTGTTACTAAACCTCTGACCATTCCCATAGTTTCCTGAAGATCTTCCTGAACCAGATCGACCATAGCTACGATTCTGAATTTCCACTCTTCCATCATTAACAACAGCTTGATTTCTTGTGTTTGAAGATGAACGTTGACGGTTGTTAGTTTTGTTGGAGAATTTGCTGAATGCACGAGCAATAAGAGCAAGTCCCTGATTCAACGTATTAAAGTCATCATCGTCATCATCATAGGAGTTGGAGTAGTACACAGCATCATTGTTGTTTGATGAAACAAGTAGAGTAGAAGAATCTTGTGGAGATGAATCATAAGGGACCATTTGGTTCGAGGTGGAAGATTGTGGATAACTGAAGTAGTTCTGCTCTTGAACATATGCATGATTAGACATTGGTGGTGGAGCATAGGGAGATTGAGCTACGAGAGCCAATGAATTTGGTGTTGTTGTTGGTGTGTATCCTCCTCGTAGAGCTCGATCTTTTTCCACTTCAGGTTCATGGTGTTTCAGAAAATCATACAACAACCCATATGGAGCATCATGAAGATTCTTCGTTTGACGAACAAATGTCACATATTTATGCCAATCAGGGCCAAGACTACCTACAAATTTGGAGTTCACAGCGATCCTTGGTACAGTGATTTTGTGACGTTCCAGATCATTAACCACATTTGTGAAACGATGATAGTAAGATTCAAGTGACTCTCCAGGTTCAATTGTGATGTCAGTGTATTCCATGTAAAGCTTGGATTCCATGTCATCTTTGTTCAATTGAGTGCCTTCCATGAGGAGATGAACGTGTTCCCACATTGCTTTGGCCGTTTTCTGAGCATCGACACTGCGATAGATCGGATTGGGTATACCTTGAAGTATATAAGCCATTGCATACTGATCAGCTTCACGATGTAGTTTCTGTTCTTCAGTGAGTGCAGTTTCTGGAAGGGGTCTATCACCAGGAGGACGTGGAGGATCTGCATTTGGATCACCAGCTTCAAATCGTGTTGGCCACTCAAATGGTCCTTCAAGTATCACTTGTTTCAAGAATGGCCCATGAGGTTTCTTGAGTTCAAGAAATCGTAGGAATCGACTTGACCATTGCACATAATTACCAGGTGTAAGCATTGGAGGTGTTTCAAGTGATCCTGCCTCATGTCGGGATTGTTGAGTTGTAATAACTTCACACATTCTGTCAAACCAGTGAGGTTGTTTGGAGGAAAACTGAGTGGTTTGTTGTGGCACTTGATATGGTAGTTGTTGAGGAATGAGTTGTTGTTGCATCATAAGGTATTGTTGTTGTGGATTGTATTTAGGAGGTTGTTGATTCATTGTGTGCGGAAGGTAATGTTGTTGTTGATACTGCTGAGGTTGTTGTTGCTGAGATGTTTGTTGTTGAACATGAGGAAAGTAGTGATTCGGTGGCTGAGACATCTTCGAACACTTGTGTAGAAATGGATCTTGTGGAAAGTGTAGAATGAACCAATTATCGAGAAACGTAGCACAACTTCAAAGAAGATTTCGAAAATAAGTTTTCGATAATTTGGCAGATTATCGAGAAACTTGGAAGATTTTCGAGAAACTTGGATGTTCTCGAGAAAGGTTTTCGAAACTGTGTAGTATTATCGAGAAAAAAATTGATTTCGATAATCAAGCAGTTTATCGAGAAAAGATTTCGATAAAAAAAAAAAATTCTCGATAACTAAGATTTCGATAATGTAACAATTTTCTCGAAAAAATCACAAAGATTTCGAAACTTGGTTTTCGAAATTATACAATTTCGAAAACTTTCCCAATAGTCGAAGTACTTAACTTTCTTATACAAGAAAGAAAATACCGAGTCCACACAAACGAAGTCTAGATGGTGCACTTTGAGAAGATTGCGAAAATGAAACTTTGTAGGTTCTCGATAAGTAGTAATGGTTGTATTTCAAAGAAAGCAATCCTTAAATTCGTTTTTCTTTCAAGATACTTGTACTTTTGTGTATAAAATGAGTAGATCTTATGGAAAGTTGAAAACTTTAAGAAAAATTTTAACCTTGGTAAGATTTCGATAAAAGTACAAGTAAGAACAAATCGAGTTTTGTTGTGAAAGTTTGGAACTTTATGGTTTGTTTTGATTCTAAACACAAGTTTGTAAGCAAAGATGTGAGAAAAACCAAGAAACAAATCAAAAAATATAAAAGTTCACAAAAAATTCGATTAAAAAAAAACGAATAAAAAAGAAGGAAATCAATGAAAAACAAGAACTACACCTTCCTCTAGCGAATGATACCACTTGTTAGGTCACCATTTTGTAAACACAAGTATGATTATGTAAGAAATGAGATGAGAATGAGAGTGGGATGATTATGAGAAATTTGAGAAAATGAAATGCAAGAGTTTCCTTAATGTTTTCAAATAACCAACCAAGTTTACAAGAGGCCTAAGCTTACTATTTATAGGGAAGGAGCTAGGGCAACACACCCTCTCCTTCCACTCATCATTTCGTGGGCTTTTAGGGCCCATGGATCATATGACTTAAGCCTAGTAAACTAGAAACAATAACATAAATGTAAACAAATAATAACTTAAGCAACCTATTATTACAAATGACCGAGACTTGATAAAATAGTGAAACTATGGTTCCAACAGACACCATACCTTTATCAGTTCCACAAACCACAGAGCATGACCCAGAACCATTCATTAACCCATTTGCACAGGCTCAACCTGTCCCCGACATTGCTGAGTCATCTACACGTAATCTGGGTCCTGCTCACTTGCGAGATACTTATCAACTTCATCCCTCGACACACAAATGGACTGGAGATCACCCCTTAGTTCAAATTATTGGCCATCCAGATGCACCAATTATGACAAGACAACGCCTTCACACAGACGGTGAAACTTGCATTTATGCACTCACAATTTGTGAAACCGTGCCTAAAAACGTCAAAGAAGCTATGACTTATGAAAGCTGGATTGAGTCTATGAAAGAAGAATTTGAATCCTTTCAAAGATTAGAAGTCTGGGAAATGGTTGAAAAACCAGAAGGTATTATTGTCATTGGATTAAAATGGATCTGGAAAAACAAACTGGATGCAGAAGGCACTGTCATACGCAATAAATCACGCTTGGTAGCAAAAGGTTACTCTCAAGAAGAAGGAATCGATTTTGAAGAATCATTTGCTCCAGTAGCTAGACTTGAAGCTGTACAGATATTCTTAGCATTTACTGCTCATCGAAATATGATTGTTTACCAAATGGACATGAAAACGGCTTTTCTGAACGGTCAACTCCATGAAGTGGTTTATGTCAGTCAACCTGAAGGATTCGTTGATCCAGAACGTCCCAATCATGTCTACAAGCTTAAGAAGTCTCTCTACGGTCTCAAGCAAGCCCCCAGGGCGTGGTATGATAAGCTTTCTAAATTCCTGTTGGCTAATAATTTTACACTAGGCTCGGTGGAACTAACACTGTTTACAAAAACATACGGGATGGACTTATTAATCGTTCAAATTTATGTCGATGACATTATTTTTGCCTCAACCAACAAAAATTACTCAATGGATTTTGCAAAATTAATGACAGATAATTTCGAAATGTCCATGATGGGTGAACTTACGTTCTTTCTAGGACTACAAGTTCATCAATCACCCCGTGGAATTTTTCTAAATCAGTCCAAATATGCTCTTGAGATTTTAAAGAAACATGGAATGCAAAGCTGTGATACAATGAATACACCTATGGCCAATTCCACAAAACTAGATGCTGATATACATGGGACTCCTGTTGACCCTACCAAATACCGAAGTATTATTGGGTCCCTCATGTATCTCACATCTAGTAGACCTGACATTGTATTTGCTGTCTATATGTGTTCTCGATATCAGTCTCAACCAACTGAGAAACACCTCAATGAGGCAAAAAGAATCCTTCGATACATAAAGGGAACCATCCATTTGGGGATCTGGTATCCGAAGGATTCTGGTTTTGAACTAATAGCTTTTTCAGACGCTGACCATGCAGGATGCTTAGACACGCGTAAAAGTACATCAGGTGGCTTACAGTTTCTTGGAGATAAACTTGTGTCTTAGCAATCAAAGAAGCAGGACTGCACTTCACTGTCATCTACAGAATCTGAATACGTAGCTATGTCTGCCTGTTGTGCTCAAGTCATTTGGATGAGATCACAACTTAAAGACTATGGCTACCTATTCAATAAGATTCCAATCTACTGCGATTCCAAAAGTGCAATTGCAATCTCCTGCAACACAGTTCATCACTGCAAATCTAAACACATTGATCTCCGATATCATTTCATCAAGGAGCATGTCGAGAAGGGTACAGTTGAATTATATTTTGTGGGTACTGAGTACCAATTGGCGGACTTACTTACCAAAGTCTTAGCTCCATCAAGGTTTGCAAGTTTGGTTCACCAAATTGGTATGCGATGTTTAACACCAGAGGATCTGAAAAAATTTCTAAAACAAAAGTAACATGTCAAACATCAATACTAGACTATCTTTGTAAAATAATTTTTCTCTTATTTTTCATTAACCTCAAAAACACAAAAATATTTTTCTTTTGCTGTAAAAAAAAAAAAAAAAAAAAAAAAAAAAAAAAAAAAAAAAAAAAACCCGCAAGTATATCACTTTCTTTCAACACCTTGTTATTTTACAAGTGTTGAGGGGGAGACAAACTCACATTTTTCTCATATTTTTCAAAAATGGTATACTTACATATTACCTTTAGATGCGTTGTTTCGGGATTTTATAGATACTTCATATCATGTTTCCTTTTCTTAAAATGGTGTCGTAAGGTAGTATATCTTTGATACTCAACTTGTATCTAACTTGAGGACTGATGCTACCATATTAATAGTTAAGGGACTAATAGTGTCATTTATCAAAATTCCAAAGATATTAAAAAAAACAAACACCCGTTCTTTTTCTTAAACCTCAAAAAACACAAAAACCTTAAACCCTCTTTTGAAATTCACGGCTCTTATTCAAACAAGAAATCCAAGTTACCAATCTTCAAACCGTAAGTTACTACGTGATCTTTAGTCGATTTCTAACAATGGTTTTCGTTTAATTTCAATACTAACGGTTAGATATCTTGATTTTTCGATTTGAAAACCTAGGGTTTGTAGATTTTCAGAAATTTTCAAAATGTGTGTAAGGTCTTAAATTTTGATAGGTGTTTTGTTACATTGCATGTTTCTAACCTTCTAACCTTCCTATAACATCTAATCTTACTTTCTATCACGTTTGTGCTAAATTCGAAACCTAGGGTTTAGCTTCGATTTGGGTTTTGTAGTTTTGTTGTTTGTTTTAGTGTTTTTTATTGGTGGGATTTGTTGCCATGAGTGAAAGTATCATTGTTGTGCTTTTTAATCCATATCAATGTGTGCTTGATTCTCGATGACTAGGGTTTCTCGTTCATAATGAGTATCTCTCGTATTGTGTTTAGATGAGTTGTTAGTCGTGCCTAAATGCTTCATATGCATGTTTGTGATACACTAGAACCTGTTATCTTCAGTGGATTCATGATTTAGTATTTTATCGAAAACATGTTCTTGCATCATTTCGAGATCATGGTACGCGTGTGTATACCGTTATTCTAATTGTTTCATATCATCCTTTACAACAGGTTTCATCACTTGGAGTTCATATTATCACAAAGAAACGTACGTTGGCATCATTTCGATATTCTTGTATAAGAATTTTCGAGAAAACGTTTTCGCAATCACCAGCCATGGTGAAAATTTTCGAAAACACAGTTAAATCAAGTTTTTTCGAAAAAAAAATCGAAGTGTTGTATTTTTTCGAAAATACCCACTTTGTTATCTTTTCGAAAATATTTATTTTATGTGTTTGTGAAATTTTTCATCTTTGGTCATATTTTCGAGATCACCATTTAAGTCAATATTTTCGCAATCACTCATAATGAGTATTCTCGAAAAATACTTCAATTGGCCTGTTCTCGATAAAGTTTTATCGAAAACACACTTGGAAACATTTTCGAAAACACTCACTATGCATGTTTGCGAAAATATTCCTTTTGTCTGATTTTCGAAAATTTTGGTACTTGTGACTTGTTTTCGAGAACATGTAATGTACTTACGTGTTTGCGATAAATTTGGCTTTATGTACTATTTCGAGAACATTGTAACTTTGTAATTTCGAAAACATGTATATGATGACTTTGATCTCTATTAGATGTATCATGTGATGTTATTTGTGCATCTTGGATGATTTTTGTGCACGAGTGATTATATAAGTATTTCATAATTTTAAAATCATCTAAGTATACATCACTTATCACTATACATGCAATAATTGAACCATACGTGCATAAATGATTCTAAAATGCTTATCTATAGTCAAACTTTGCAATCGTGCTAACACGTAACAAATCTGGATGTTTGGTTTATGATAATGCTTTTAAGATTAACATGGCTGAACACAATGAGAATGTCCCTGAACAAAGTCTGCCACTTCTCACCATGGATGACATCACTCTCGCTGACTACAACGTTAAGATTGGCAACAACAATCCTCGAGTTGACTTTGACAAATTAAGAATTCCTGAGAACTCGTGCAGAATTGTCAAAGATATTCTACTTGCACATCCATGCAAGCATCTGCTCAACAGATCTACTTCAGTTCCTGTGTTTTACCTTCATCAGTTCTGGCTTACGGCTAAGGTTAATTTAGATGATGAGTCTTTCACTGTTACGCTGGATCGACAAGTCTACACAGTAGATCACGATGTCCTTCGTACAGTCTTCCTTCTGCCCCAACCTGACAATGAATTTTCTCCAATACTGCCTGAACTGGATCTCCTGGATTTCTTCATTGAATTAGGATACGATGTTGATGATGACTTACCTCTGATTAAACATTCCAGATTCAATGCAAAGAATATACCTCAGCCCTGGAGAACATTCTGTCTGTTAGTTGTAAGATCTATATCATGAAGAAAAAGTGGTCACGAACATCCCAGACTTGAACATCTACAAGCATTTTGGGGAATGGTGACCATGTCACCTATTGACTTTGCAGTTCCAATCATGAAAGATATAGTCTACAGCATCCAAACCGGACGTGAAAAGACTATGATCCCGTTTACAAGATTCACAAAACTTCTCATTGAATATTTCTGCAAAGACACACCAGAATTCATCAAAAGAATGGGAGATCCTAATGAGCCTAAGCACCTCTTCGAGGACGACTTCACCACCTCTTTTATCAAGACGACCACTTCCTCTACCAAGCAAAAAGGAATGAGGCTTCCCGAATACCTTCTTGATGACCACATCAAGAAAAGTTTGAACTACAAATTCTACGATGATGCTTACAACGGGATACAGGAAGAAGCTACCATACAGACTCGCAACAAAGGAAGTGTGAAATCTGGGAGTACTACAAGCACCACTGGCTCACCGCAGACAAAGTCAAAGGCTACTCCCAAGACCAAACCATCTGCCAAAACCAAAACTTCCACCAAACCTAAACCTACACCCAAACCAAAGCCTGCAACCAAGCCAAAGAAGAAGGTAACACCTAAGTTCGCTCTTCAAGATGAACCTACACCACCACCCTCTGAAAGCGACTCTGAGTTTAACACAGAATCTGAAGAAGAAGAAGAGGAAGACTTTGAACGAAGAGTAAGAGTACCAGAAGAAGCATTTCCTGCAACGGAGATTGCTATACAACAAAGTCTTGAAACTTTTGAAGCAGAGTCTAGAAAGAGAAAAGGGATCACGATAAATGAACCAAATGATGATGAAGATGACGAACCAATCGTTGAACAACTGGTCGACAAAATCAAATTGAAAAGTATAATTGTCGGCACACGAGCCGAAGAAAAGCAATTTCTCAAAGAACAGAGGGAAGCAGCACTCCTCAGCCGACTTCAGTCTCAACCTTCACCACCACCACCAGTCGATCAATCAGAACATGAAGGAGCTACAAGCAGCATGGTTCCTCCCATTGTGTCCACAATTTAGAACTAGCTTCACAACCTGATGACGAAGTAAAAGACACAGATGATGCAGGAGACATCACTATGACTGAGACTGCTAATGTAGAAGAGAATGTGGGCGAACAGGAGAACGTTGCTACGGATCTAGAATATGAACAATTCACTACTCCAGAGTTTCTTGCACAGGAAGAAGAGGAACGCAGAAGGAAAGAAAATGAAGAAAAGGATGCTTTCGACACCAACATATTCCTTCAATCATCTTCACAATCAAAGCAGACATCTTCACTGCAACCTCCACCTCCTCAAGACTCTCCACCAAAGGATCTGACTCCTCCAGCTTCTTCTTCAAGTTCTCACAACGAGTCATCATCTGAATCATCACCTGAGCATTCATCTCCCACACCTTCTTAAACCGCATCTAAACAACAATCAATCAATGAACCGACTAAACCAGTTGATCTTCAGGAGCAAGTCAACACTCTCACAACCATGGTCACCGGTCTTGTTAAACAAGTTGAAGACTTTCAGGAGGCAAAGCAGCAGATCGATAAGTTCATGAAAGCTGACTTGTCAGGAATGATCAAGACCTTCACACTAGATTATCTTACTGACAATCTGGTTGAAATTATCACTCCTGAAGTTGCAAACCTTATTGAACCAATCAGGGACAACTTGGATCACAGAATCAGAAGTGTTGTTAAGAAAATGTTGTCAACAACACCATTCACGCTTCATCCTGCTAAAACTTCTGCACCAACTCCAACCATCCCTGAACCATCTTTCGATGACCTGCTTGCTCAACTCTACGACAAAGTTGCCTACAAAACCACACAGACAACTGAAGAAAAAGCACTTGTTGATGCTATTTCTGCCAACTTGTCTAAAGAGTCATGCAAAGATGCTGCTGGAACCCTGAAGAGGTCAAGGAAAGATGATGACCCGGACCCGAACTCAAAAGGTAAGAAACACAAGTCTGGAACCGGTCCATCATCTTCTCAACAACCACAAAAGGATTCTACTCCTCCTGGAAATCAACAACACACCTCAGCTACCGGTCAAGGTCCAACATATGAGGAAGAAACTTTAATGCACCCAACTAATGACTACCAAGGTCAACCCGATACCGATTACCGTGCCTCCCCTATTCCCAATTCTCACCCTGGACCATCGTCACCATCAAAGGCTAAAGACAAGGATGCTACATCCAAGTCTAAGAAATCAAAGAAAAAAAGACGTCATTCATGGCTCGACAATGATGACACACCTGAGAATGATTGGTTGACAGAATTGGTCAAAGCTCAACCTCCTCTCGAAGATGAAGAACCTCTTCCAGGTAATACACTACAATTTACTCAGGTTATAATGAAGGATCTTCAGATTGAGACACTCATGAAGGCGGAGCTCAGAAGAATCAATCGGGATGCACAAGAATTCCTAAAGTCCAGATCTGGAAACAAAATGGAATACGAATTTCACATGCAGAATATACCTAGTGCAATGTCTCGCAAGTTTGACTGGCTAAACCCTGAAGTGAATATCGACATCAATTCCAAAAACCACGAAAAGCCTTAATTCACCGACTGGACAAAACCATTACCTCTGCAAGGATTTCTGGAAAAACCCAAGTTACCTTACAGCTTCTTCTTCAACAAAGATCTTCGTAACCTCCAACTCACCCCAAGGGAAATCTAAGAAGAAATATGCTTCCTCATTAACTATCTCAGTACCAGCCGCAAGATACAAAGCTCCTGCAATTGAAGAATCTACTCCAGTATTCAGCAACTCTATCGTAGCCTACGACAGGGATGCTTTACACGGGATTCAGCATTGGCCAGAATATCGCTGTCTCAGTTATACTCACAGATTAGAAGAAAAATCATTGGAGAATGTGAAGCATAAATCTAAAATCATTGCTATCTTGGAGATTCAAGAGTCGAAACGGTTTAACTACATGTTCATGAATGAGATTGTAGCTAAAAGACAAGATGAAAAGAAGTACAAATTTTCCGAAGCAGACTTTCCTGACCTTTATCTAAATGACATTGAAGACATGTATCTAGAAAAAGTTCAAGGAAGAATGCGTGGATTCGATATAGAAATTCAATACAACTTCATGGCATCTCTACTTCTCTTCATCCGACGATTGATAGTTCAAGAAAGAGTAGAAGATCTTCAGCTTGGAGTGGAAAGTTACCAACAGAAGATCAATTTAACTAAGCCACAATTCACATTTGATGGAATCTATCAAACTTCACAGTATACTCTCATCCAAAAACCTTCATTTGGTTTCACCTACATCAACAGCAAAAAGCTACAAAGCTTCATGAGGCTCGATGAGATACACAAGTTCTGTGATGTTACGCTTAAAACTGTTCGTGATGGGTTAGTTAAAAGGTTGAATGATGATCGCAGAAAGATAGCAAAAGGTGAAACTCCAAGGTGGAAATCCAGCTCCAGAAGACAAGTTCATAACTTTGTCCATAAGATTGAAGAAAGGTTATTTCGCCGGGAACAGATCAGACGATTGGAAAGCTATATCGGTGTCAGACCTTCATTTTCCATCAGCCTCTTCAAAAGACCAGAACCACAGTTCACTGACTTTGATGCTCCACTTGTTGATGAAGCTTAAACTGGTACACATGGGTATTAACTTTTCAATATTAATTGTTTCATTTGATTGAATTGTTATCACTATGGCTTGTGCACACTTAACAGTGTACAACCCATTCTTGTAAAGAAAGGACCCTGAGGTACGCATAAGTGCCTCAATCCTGATATAAGGAGCGAAGGCTTCTTACTTTTGAGTAGAGTTAATCAAACATTTTATGATTTTCATAACTCTGCTCAAAAGTCAAGTATTTCACCTCAATAAGAATTCACTTGTTGAGGGGGAGCACTTGAAACAAACTCATCATTCTTGTAAACAAAAGTTCTTGTTGATACCTCCCCATAAGACTCAAAAAGCATATTTTAATCAAAAGTTTAACAAAAACAACATCTCATATGCTATTTTTGAGGGGGAGAATAAAAAAAGTGAATGTGATTAAAATATGAAAGTTCAAGGTTGTTAAAAGTCAAATCTCATGCGAGCTAGACTCAGATTCACCCAAGAATTGACGAAACATAAAAGTTAGTAATCTTGAAAAGACTTATCCTCGACGGGTGATAACATCAAGTTAGTTACTAGAGCTAGTTGTCACCTAAAAGCTGACAATGGAACTCTCTAACTAGCCACGTAAGCGTGTCTCGAAAAGGATTTGTCTTGGTAGAAATGTACCGTTTCGAGAAACTTGCTGTGGATTTGACCAGGCCGGGTAATAACTTCAAGCTAGTCTAACTAGTGATGTAAGCGTGTCTCAAATCGGTCTGGTTCACTGAAAGTGGATCAATTCAAAAAGTGCTTGTTCCTCCCGCATGTGCAAATTTATTTAAACACTTATGAGCACATGTGAAGGGGGAGCCCTTCAAAAGTTAACACAAAACTCTCAAAGTGTTAAACAAAATGTTTGATAATCACAAACACTTTGAGAGACTTTCAATCAAAGGTTTCTTGGCTACTGTCGGATAATCATGGAGTTATAAGGTGATTAATATAGGAAAAACCGTCCTATGATCCACCAGAGCCGGAGGGATCTACCCAAGGACATCACCAATAGTTAGAATTAGAAGTCCTTAGGTATGATACAAAAAAGGAGAAAAGAATGAAAGGGGAAAGAAGGAGTTGAAGAATTAAAAAGAAAAGTAAAGAAAAGAGTGAAAAGAAATGGCCCTTCATATGTTCAACCTTAGGGCAGACACCGGGTTCAATTCGTATGCTACTAGTTGTTGCTAAGGCGACGCCGGTATTGAAGATAAAGCCGTCATGGACCCAGTGACGCAATGCACTAAACCTTCTTAACCACTCAAGTTCTCTTAAAAGAGCTTGTTTCATTCTCACAGGGAACCGGTGTAATCTATCGACCTATCTCTTAGAGATGGTTGATATTGAAGCAGGAGACCCCTCCCTAGTCTCCGCATAGGAAACCTAAGTGTGCACTTTTCGAGTCTAGAGCCATGAGATACATCAAAGATCTCTTTGGAACACTTAGTATTTCTACAACTGGTGTTCTACATCAATAGACACTAGCTGTAAATTATCGAGTCCTTCGCAGATCTTAACAATCTCCCGAGAACGTTTATGAGAGAATTTACATAAGTATTTCTCAATGATTGAACGGAAATCCTGCCAGGGTCAACATCAAACAGCCCTGACAGCAAGTCACTTCGGTAACTCTTCACGGGTTACGCTTAGTTTTTGCAGTGGTTTCTTAGCGACCTACAGTCGTGGAGTGATCCCCAGCGACTCACCCAGTCATTGAGCTACTTAGTAGGTCTTGTAAGCTCCCTCGGGAGTATCTGACATGGGAACGGCCTTGATAAGGGTTAGAAGGAGTCTTCACACTATGCTGTTGACGATCTCTAATTCCTTATCTGTAAGTACCGGATGTTTTATTGCTAACTGTTTACCTGCATGTACACATCATCTCCATGGAGACGGATTCCACATGCTCATACATGCATCTTGAAGTCATCAAAAGCTCCCTTAAAGATCAACGCAACACAAAGTTCTAAGAAAGATTCTACGCCAAAAAGAAGAATCTACAAAGTATAAAGACTAAAGATCATTAGTGAAAGAAAGGGAACTACGTGCATGTATAAGTCAACATTCAAAGATGTATGAGCATGTTGGAATGGCGGACTACCACCACAGACGCGGAAGTGACGAAAGGCAGACAACTTCATAACTTGATCACTATCACTACAACAACGAACAAAGAACAAAGAACAAAGAATGATGAATGATTTTTGAAAGACGTCTAAAGCTATGAAAGTCAAAGATGAAAAAATGACAAAGACGTCAAGCAACCGTGATGACCGACCCTTAGGGGGAGATTGTTGGGATCAAAGTTTTACTATTTTATCAAGTCTCGGTCATTTGTAATAATATTAGGTTGCTTAGCTATTATTTATTTTCACTTATGTATTGTTTCAAGTTTACTAGGCTTAAGATATGAAACCCATGGGCTTCAAGTCCACACGATTTGGAAAGAGGAAGGAGAGGGAGTGTTGCCCTAGCTCCTTCCCTATATATAGTAACCTTAGGTCACTTGTAAACTTGGTTGGTTATTTGATATCTTAAGGAAACTCATGCTCTCATTATTCTCTTATTCATATAATCACCCAAATCCTTATATCTATCTCATTCTTATTTGTGTGAAATCAATATGGTGACCTAACACAAGTAAAATCTCGGGTTTTGGAAGAGTGGGCAAAATTAGTTGCTAGTCAACTAACCCAATAACTAAGATGCAATCAAAATAAAATAACAAAAATGTAAATAAACTAAATTAAACTAGTGGTGTAAACAGTAATTGGGAGAATTGTGTTTACTTAGATTTCACTACTCCCTAGATATCTTTTACAGGTTAATTGTTTGTTACAGTTGTGTGGATGACGGGTTATATTCCTTAATACCAATCATGGGGTGGCGTACGTACTTCCCCAACTCTATAAGCTCCTACTTTACTCCTATGTGGAGCCTGCAAGAAGCTCCTAACATGGGATCACTAGAACTCGCTCATGCATTAAATACAACCATAAAAACCTAGTACGCATTGGTTCATGTTTCTTAAGACGTTCAAGCATGTTACACAATGGAGATCTACCAGTTTTCTTAAGCCTAATATTGAAATCATTCTTCTATTACAACTATAAACAAGCAATCAACCTATAATCAACATCTAGGTTTCATTACATGTAAGCAAACACACAAAAGATCTAGCCTAGCATGTTAAAATCAAGACATGCGTAAGATATATTCAAACAACACATAGACATATTGAATGAATTGAAAGGAAACTTATCTCAATTGAACATGAAGGGTTTCAAGGGGTGAAAACCCTTGAAAATACTGTTACAAACGAGATAGGGTTTATTAAGTTCGACCCTAAAATTCTCCTCTTAAGTTCCACACACAATGAATGAAAATTGGAAAAGTATATATAGATTTCATGAGGTGACGGCGTCAAGAAGAAAGTTCTGACGCCGTCATCTCGTCGCCAATAAAATTCTCGGACTGCCTAGATCCAGATCTAACACCGTCTTGTGTGTTGCTGCTCTGGGCCGTCACCACTTTTACTCTTGACGGCCTTGTTCTGACGCCGTCACGTTTTCTCTGGACCGTCATCATTTTTGCTCCTGACGCCGTCATAAAATTGCACTTGACGCCGTCAGGTACTGTTCCCAGCAAGGAAAATTAAGACTTTGCCGTTTTCTTCACTTTTATGCTCCAAAAACGTCCAAAATGCTTCCTTTTCCAGAATTCTCTCCCAAAGTACCTAAAATCATAAAAGGAACGATTTAGGACAATAATTGATCAAATAAATTCCAATTCCGGCTTAAATGACCCCCTAAAAACGGATCATTTTTCACCTCATCAACTTCCCTTACAAACAATTGAATGAATGAATAGGTGTTTGTTTGAACCAAGTCCTAACCTAATCTAGTGACTCGATTCTAGTAGAAAGGGTATAAATAAGAAGACCCTCGACACAATCACAAGAGTGGATTAGGTTCTTGTGATTCTTCCCTTGCAAGGAGATGTGTTCTTTCAAAGATGTTAGTGTGAAAAATGAGAACACAAGATAGAACTAGAATTAGAGAGAAATAATGTAGAGAGAAAGAGTAATGGCAAGGGGTGAGGAATACAAGAGCCAAGGTGGGGTATTTATAGGCCAAGACCCAACTTGGAAAAAAATTACAGAGCCCGGCGTGTTGCCCACGCGTCAACATGTGTGTGACGCGCCAGAGGCTCTGTAACATTTTTCCCAAATCTTGAGTTTATGACATGTAAATACCTAACCTTGCTAAACCCCCAATTGTACTTCACACAAAACCTTAACATTAATCAATCTAAGGTTTACCAACTCAAATAGCTAATTTTCAAAATGTTTTTGTGAAGTGTTTATAAGAAATAAATTATCAAAGATAGAAAGACAGAAGAGATAATTGAGTAGGGGTAGAATGGGTATTCCTTACATGGCATAAAAGAGAGAAGAGAATATGCCATGGGATATTCCTCTATAGGGAAGAGTGATTGAGTGAGGTTAGGTTTAGAAAAAAGTGTATAGAGATTAAACCATGGTTAGGTTAGAAGGTGAACCATGGTTAGGTTAAAGGGTGTATCTAAGGGAATGTTCCATCCTTGGTGTGGTTAAGAGTTAACCATAGTTGGGTAAGAAATGGGTAAGTTGGGAATTAACCATAGTTTGGTTAAAAGTGAACTATGGTTGGGTTAGGAGAAGCATATTCCAAAGAATATTCCATTTCTTGGGGAGGAAGGAGAAATGGATGGTTGAGATGTGTTATAGAGAAATGAATGGTCGAGATGAAGAGTGTGTAAGGAATATAAGAGATGATTTGGATTGTGTAAGAGTGAAGAGATGTGTGTAAGGGAATATGTAAGAGATGGATGTGATGGGGAGCCTAGTGTGTGTAGAGAATGGGATGGTTGTGAGTAGTGTGTGTATTTTGAAAATAAAGTTGTTGGAGGTGTAAAGAATATGTTGGTTGGATATGATGTGTGTAAGAATGTGTTGAATGTGTAAGGAATAATGTAAGGTTGATAAGATGGAGAGTCTTATGTGTGTGAAGAGAGGTATGTGAGTGAAGTGTGTATATTGTAAATGGAAAGGTATGTGTATGTGAGTTGTGTGTGTAAGTAGTGTGTGTAGAAAAAGTGTATATGGGGAATGTATAAAGTAGAGGGAATATTGTAAGAAGGGAATCATTTGTGGGAGAGTGTGGGAGTCATAGTTGTAAGAGTGTAAGAGGTGTAAGGGAATATTTAGAAGATGTTGGGTTATTTGGAGGCATTGTCTCTTGTGATTAAGAAGGTGATTAAGAAGAGATTAAGAGATAATCAAGTTGTCATTAGAAAGAAAAGAATTTGGACAAACATGATTATAGTTGAGAAAATCAAAGGTTACTTATAATCTCAAGTAACTCAACGTCAAGAACTCACAATCTCATAACTCGTGACTTTCCACAACTCGACGTTCTCAACTAACACCTTGGTACAAACAAGCCAAGTGCTTTGCGTCATTGTAAAGCATATCCCATGTGGGAAAGGATGCGTTTATGCAAAGTGACCTTTGACTTAGTTTGACCAATAAAGGAGTAAACCTGTTACGTGATTAGAGAGGACGTAAGCACGGGCTATGAGCATATGAATGCGTTCACTTGATATTACGTGAAATATTTAAGCTCCCTAGGTTTAGAAAAGCCTTGGCTAGAGGCGAGAGTAAGAAAACATGAGTTGGCGTTTTCCCAGAAAACGGGTATTTAAAAAGTTGGATCTCTCTAATCCCAAAACTCCTTTCGAGTGTTCTCAATTAAGCACATAACATATGCATACCTGTATTGAAAGATCCACATTTGTCGGGTAAGGGGAAATCCGATTTTCAAAATTCGTCCCAACAACATCAGACGTCTGGCGCGTCGCCCACGCGTCAACGCGTAGGCAGCGCGCCAACATCAGATATTGAGTCGGGGAATTATGGCTAACATTTGTTATTTTATGTGTTTCAAAGGTTTATTTGTCATCATTAAAACATTAAGGGATCTCGTCAATGTTGCCTCAACAAGTGTTATAAATAAGAAATTAAATAAAGAAACTATCATTGCAATTGATCTCCTTCATTTCTTAATAAATAAATAAAATAATTTCATCAGAGTTAAATTCAAAAAAGACGACACGCCTCGCACCTAATCGATTAAGGTCATGCCTCGCGACGCTATGATGTACCTTTTAGAACCCTGATTTTTAGTAGCGAGTATCAAGTCGGTGGAACTAAATCAGTGGAGTATCAGTACGTTGATAGACATGGACCTTGAAGATTTTTTAAGGCTTTTTTAGAGGTTTTTGCACAATATTTTTTTTATAGTTATAAGCACTAAAGTGGCATCATAAGAAATTTATTAGCTAGAATCGAGCTTAAACGAATATTTTAAACACAATTTACACTTTATGACCTTGCCATATGTGCCACACCCGACTCTCAAATAGGGTTGTCTCTCGATAGACAAACTCTTACAAAAGTAAGATTACCTTCCTTTAAAGGTTTATTGTGGTCATCTTTGATAAAAATCTAAGTTGCGACATTATGATTAAGTGTTTTATGTAACATTTCTTTTTACTACATATAGCGGTAAATAATGTTCTAGAATCGAGACCCCCATAGTTTCTCATTTTTGGTTAAAGGGTTTTCAACAATGACATCAACCTTAACTGACTCACTCATTTTTTACTTTTACAAAACCACACATTAAGAATAATGATAAAAGATGAAAGATTCTGATGTAAAATTATAAAATATCATTTTAGTTAAAAATAAATAAATAAATAAATAAATGTAAAGGGTTAAATTTCGGAGAAAAGTTGCTGGTCATAAAATGTAAAAGTCAAAATGGATTTGTGATTATAAAGGGTAATATAAAGATAGTCATTAATACAAAAATTATTTTAGATACATATTGTATATCGGTCTTTTTCCTAATTCTTATTTTCGGAGTTTTTTTAAGCAAATTATTTTCCTCTTATACATGATAAAGATAAGTTTCTAATTTTTAAGATGGAGGGCAAAAAGTTTGAATCGACAAAAATTATGAAATAAGTAATTGGATTAGAATGGAAGGGACAAATATTTTTTTTTTAAATTACAAAATTGTATGGTTTGATAAAGCATTTTTGAAGGTGATAAACTTTGACAAAACAAAAGTTTTAAAAGATAAATAGTACAAAATAAAAATAATAAAAACATATCTTATTAATGTCCTACTCGTGTGTTCTTTTGGTTTACCGAAGTTTACAGCACCGGGTTCCGAGCTTCTTTTGTGTTTTAGGAAGGAACAAAATTTATCTTCTCAAGAGTTTTCCCGCTTAAACTCTATAGTCTTCCCCTAACCTTCTTGGTCTTTGATCAGAGAGCTGAGAGATCATCAAGGTATTACTGCCCTTGATGATCCCTTGTTCCTATTCTTTAATATGTTCATCCTAGATTCTTGATGTCTCTGAATCTTAAGCCTTGTTCAGGGAGTTATGTTGATCAGTCATAACTTCTTGATCAGTTAAAATGAAGGTTGGTGAGGTGTTCATTGTCAATGAGAGAAAGGCCATGAGGGACATAGAGACATTTGTCAGATCTTAGTGTCCCTTATGCTTGCTCAAATACCTTACTTACTGAGATTGCATCAGTTGAGTTAAGGCACTTCTTCAATTGGTCTTTTCCAACTCTTTGAAGAGTTTTGTTTGAGCTACATTCCTTTATTAGGGAGGGACATTGATAAGGAAAAATTTGTTACGCTTTTAAGGGGTCATTTAAGCCCTAAGTCGTGATAATATGATCAATTATTACCTTAAATCGTTTCTTTTGTCAATTTAGGTAATTTTGAGAAGAATTCTGGAAAAGGAAGCATTTTAAACATTTTTGGAGCAAAAAGTGAAGAAAATGACAAAGTCAAGAATCCAAACAGGAAATTGAACCTGACGGCGTCAATCATTTCAAAGGGACAACATCACTCATTGGAACAAGAGGTGGATATCACAATTGCACTTGACACGCCAGAAGAAAAGTTGAAGCATAAGGCATGAAGGCATCACATTATACCGAAATTAGGCAGTCACGTGTTATTCCCAAAGCATGACGGCCCAGAAGTCTTACAAGGGGACGGCATCAAGAATTTGGATTGGACGACAAGAAACCCTAAACAAGGCGAGATGATGGCGTCAGCCATAAAAAAGGGACGCCGTCACCATTGTAAATCTATATATACTTTTCGATTTTTCATTCATAAAGGAGGACTTTTGGTATGAACCCTAGTCGACTTTTGCAGCAATTTTAGGGTTCCAAACCCTCTATTCTTCCATGTTCAATTAAATATAAGTTATTCTTTAATCATTTAATATGTCTATTTGTTGTTTGATTATATCGTATGCTTTTCTTTCTTTTAACATGCTAGCTTAGATTTACTTGTGTTTGCTTAGATATAATGAAACCTAGTTATTGATTGTTGGTTGTTGTTTTGTCATTAATTGTTGTGGGTGATTGATTTTAGTGTTAGGCTTAAGAAAACTGGCTAATCTCCTATATGGTAACTTGCTTGAACGTCTTAAGAAACGTAATCGGATGTGTACTACGGTTTTATTGGTTGTATTAAATGCATAAGTGACTATTAATGAGGCAATGATAGGATACTAAACGTGTCGTCATAGGAAGAGATAGAAGCTTATAGAGTTAGGGAAGATCGTACACGGCCCCACAAGTGGTATTAAGGAATGCAACCCTTCACCCATGCAATTGTGACAAACCAATTAATCAATAAAAGATAATTAGAGAGTAATGAAATCTAAGTAAACACGCTTTTCTCCATATTAGAAGTTCTCATATTTTATTTTCTTGTTATTTATTTATTTGTTTAAGCAGTTATTTGGGTTAGTTGACTAGCAACTAATTCCGCCCACTCTTCCAATACCTGGGATATTTTACTTGCTTTCCATAAAACATAAAAACACAAAAAAGAATCATCGCTCACCTCTGGACCTAGTTAGATTAGTTTCAATCCTAACGAACACTATTCCCCAAGAGAACGATCAATCCCCCGGTTCTTGCCACTCACTATACTACATCGGTCAGGTACACTGCCTGGTGGGGATTGCAAGCTTCTTAAGATCTCTTGAGAGGTAAAACCTTTTGGGTAGACCGCAATCCACGCATCAAGTTTTTGGCGCCGTTGTCGGAGAATAGTTATTGCTTAGGTTAAAATTTATTTTTATTAGGTCTACTCACTATTTTTATCGGTTTTCTTTAGTCTATCATATTTCTTCGTTTCTTTGTTCGTAACCATTATCATCCGTCATCATGGAAGGTGGTAATATCTTTGATCCCGCCAACGTACCACAACAAAACCTGTGGAAAACTAGAAGGGGGGTTGAATAGTTTTACGTCTTTTTGATTTTATTATGAAAACTTAGTTTAGTTTTAAAAACTTGTTTGCTTTTAAAACTTTGATTCGATCTTATGTGAATTCAAATATTGAACAATATGAACAACTATATCTAAGTATGAACAATAATAATAATGTAAACTAAGTATGTGAAATCAACACATGCATAATATAAACAATTATAGTTATACACGAAAGATAAGTAAGTAAACGTTTATTTTATAATCCTTAGTGATATTTTGTATGAAAACTATACTTGATCGAAATGATCAATTATATGTATGTTACCTTTTTAGTTTGATTGTAAAAACTTTGTTTTGTGAATGAAACTTTTGTTTGATCTTTAAGTAAAATCAGTACTATCACTATATGAGCAACTATATATATACGTCTACGTCTACAAAAGTAATAGCGATATAAGCAAGATAATAAGTAAGATATGGAAAGATCTAACCGCGAGACAAAGGATTTATAGTGGTTCGGCTACAAGGACACCTTCCTTGCCTTACTCCACTCCTCGAGTCACCTACTCGAGAGTTTTCTTCACTATGTCAACAAGCTCCCTTATGGCGGAGAAAACCTTACACACCAATATACACACCACAAATTCGTCACAACTTATTCACACCTTCTACACAACTTCTTCACACCTAGTCACTACTTAATCACAATACTACTTCTTCACACTTGGCACACCTTCTTCACAACTTGTATACACCACTACTACTTCACAACTTCACACTACTCCACTACTTCTTCTTCACACCACTACTTATATCTCACTACTTCTATTCACAACTTCTACTCCTAGATCTATCTAGTTACAATACTATCACACCTTTACAATGAATGTACGCAACAACTAGACTATATACACAAATCTACAATACTTCACAACTTAATGTTGAAGGAGTATTCTTCTCTTGCACTTTGAGAGATGAGAGATGAGGGAATGAATCACTTGAAACAAGGATTAACAATTATATGATCAAAGGGTTTTTAGGAGGATGTTTAGAGAGATTTGGATCTGAAAATTTTCGTGCAAGAGGTGAGAAAAATTCCAGGTTTAAGGTGGTATTTATAGGCAACAAGTTATGACAGAGGAGCGTGGCCGGCCCCCTTAAATCAAGGCCGGCCCCCTTAAAATTAAGGGGATCGCCCCTTATAATTAAGGGGGCCGCCCAACTGTAACGGCCAGAAAACTTGTCTTTTAGTGGGGAAAGTTTATTTGGTGAAAAACTAACTGATTTTGGTTAAAAATTTGAAATCATATATTTAGTATGATTAAAACATTTTTATTTATTACCAAAAGTGTTTTTCAAAAATATATAATATGTTTATATAATTAAATAAACTTTGTATTAGTTAATTAAATACCCCTTTGATCATGAGATGTATTAAACACTTGTTTATTCATACCTTAAGTGATTAAGTTGGATATAGTGATATAAACTAGCTTAATACTTGTTTACGTAGCAATCTTACGTTTAATGTTCTTATATTTTGTGATCGTCAAAACTTAAGGATATCGAAAGATATTAATAACGCTTTTATACATTATTTATATCAACAATCTCCCCCTTTTTGATGATTACAAAATCTAAACTCATTGAACTAAAAATTAATATATATGCAAGTTTTTTAGTGTAAGTTTATATCACTTCTCCCCCTTTTTGTTAACATCAAAAAGGTTATCCCGACGAATGTATAGCTCCCCCTTGAAGTATACTCCCCCTCGTTTTGAGGTCATAAGAGATCGAGATATGGAATGCTCGCAAGAAAAATAATAGAAACACAAGCATATATAGAAGAATATGCAATATACAAATAACAAGCATAGCAAACAAATATTAAGGATGCATAACAATTAATTCAAAGTGATTATGTTAAAGATCCTAATTTGCCAAAGAGAGCCATCGGACTTGCTTGTAACAAAAGGTTGGTTGATTCGTACTTGAAAGTGAAAATCATAAGCATATGGTATGATTAGATGGTTGATGATGAAGTGTTTGGAATGAAGATGGTTAAGTTAGGGTAAGGTTGTTGGATTAATGGAGGTATATGTTTGGGTCATGAATGTTGGAGAGTTTGGTGGTGGAGAGTTTGTAGCGGAAGAGGTTGATTAAGGTTTTGGATGTTGTTCAAGTGAGGGTATTAGATGTGATCTAGTGAGAAGATATTCAATCCAAGTGAAGTGTTCATTGAATGAAATGGTTTTTAGGAGAAAGATGCAACAAGGTCAATTGTTGACATGTTTTTCAACTTGATTCAAGTTGTGGGGTAATGAAACGAGAGCTAGAGGAAAGTTGTTCCAAGTTGCTTTAAGCAAGGTGTAAGGCAAGAAGAGCACAAAGCTCATGGGCTTCATTGAGTTCTTCAATGAACTTCAAGTGTTCGAAGGAAGGTTATAGGACATGCAACATAGGGATAACATGTGTGTTGGCAGAAGGTGGTGGTGATACTCTTGGTGGTGGAGATATTTGTGAGTTTGGGTAATCATGAATGGATGAGAATGAAGTTGTGGAGGATGTATCATGAGTGGAGGATGTTTTGGATGGTGGATTGATAGGTTGAACAAAATGTGAGGTGTTAGGAATGAGATTGGGATTGTTGTTTTAAGATTGAACATGCTCTTCATTTAGCTTATGTTGGTAAGATGAAAGTGTATTTTTGGGAACAAGGATGGATGTTTGGTTATTATGATGAGGTTTGTGAAAGGGTTCATTTGAGTGAGCATGAGGTTTGTGTATCATGAAATATGGTTTGACCTTCATGGGTTAAGTTGTAGTGGTGATGACACACTTTGTAGAGTGTAGGAAATGGGTATATGGTTGAATCTTTTGTGAGGATGACTAGGTTGAGTTATTGGTGAAGATGGTAAATGAGTATCAAGTGATGTGATAGGTTAGAGTGAAAGAGAGATGTTCATGGAAGGGATTTCTTGGTAGTGTACTAGGAGATGAAATTTGAGGTTGGGTGAGTAAACGTTATAAGGTTTGAGTGTGTAAAGGTTATGAGGTTTGAGTGTAATGTAGAAGGATATGGGTGAGTAAAGGTTGTTGATATGTAATGTTGAAGACATAGGAGGATTTTGGTGTTGGATGTTTGACAACATCATTTGGTTTGATGGGCTTTTAATGGAAGTTAGGCTTTCTTCTCCAAACGGGGTTTCTTGGTGGTTTTGGTTTGATGGGAGAGGACATGAAGAGATGAATGAAGATTATGAATAATGGGAGTGTTTATAGTGTAGGATAGGTGGGATTAAGGATGGATAAACTTTGATAGAAGGTTTAGGATAAAATAGGTTTGTGAATTTTGAGAAGTGTATGATGAAATGGGCTAAAAAGTAGAAATAGGAAACAACACCTTCGACCATCAGATGGCCGGTCCCCTTAATAATTAAGGGGGCCGCCCATCTGGTGATTCCCAGATTGCCAGAAAAGGGTTATTGGTAGTGAATTGCAGAAAGGTTGTGTTTTTAGTTTCAAACAAGTCCAACTCTTTGAGGCAATTAAGCATATACTAATTATGTAGGCAATTATGTAGCCAAAGCATGTTAATCAAAGAGATTAAGTAAATAAGCAATTTCATCTAGCATGCAAACATACTCATCAAGAAAGTCAAATATAAGTGCTAGGAAACAATAAGCAACATAAAGTATTTCATAACTATATAACTAGGAGGATTAATCCTAATGTGTATCAATGTGCAATAAGTGGGTAGTTATGATAGCATGGATTTCTAGACTTGTTACAAACAAAGTCTTAATGAACAAACCATGGTCCTCTTGATTTGATTTAGTTCACTTATAGGCGTCATTTATATAAATATAGATGACAAATATGAGATCACCATGCATGATTTTAAAAGAGACGTTTTTAGCATTATTCAACAATGTTTGAAAGTAAGTTTTCACTTAGATGTGAGAGTTATTTAAATAAGATAGATTGGGTTTTTACTTCAAAATGTGTGAATGAACGGTAAATAATATTTTCCCAATCTTTAGTTTTGATCAAAACAAAATTGTGGATATTGATAGTGAAAACATGTTATTTAAAAGTGGGATAGTTATTTGAAAAACTATTTTCCAAAATGTGAGGTTTTTGCATATTTTTAGAGATATTAGATTTTTGACAACAAATATCATAAATCAAATATTTTAAAAAACTGTTTATTAAAGATCTCATGCTCAGGAGGATTGGTTAAGCCTATTATTATCTCATGCTATCGTTTCTACATATCCTATGATCTTAAAGGAAACGAAGACGATAATTTATATGCTAGATGTGAGAGTGTTGAATGGGGTATAACCTAACATCTATAGTTCCTTTGTTTTCGCACGCTTATCTAACTTAATGCCATAGTCTACGAGAGCTTGTTTCATCCATAGTTTTCTTACGCGAGGGATCTAATCCTACTTCTATATTAACGATCGATCCACTTAACTCATTTCACTTCATCACCATGAGTTTGCTAATAGTGGATATAGAAGATTTCCATTTTCTATTTTGTTCGGCAATGAACAATTTTATCTTATTCCTAGGAGAGTCAACCAATGATGTTTCTAAGTTATAATAATATAAGCTATTATGTACACATATATGTATAGCTAAGCATTAATCTAACTAATCATATATCTAAGCATGCAAATTATAGCGATGAACTTAAAAGAAACACGTAACTTTTAGTCTTCAATGGAATGTCTTCAAGCACTTCAAGTGACCATGTTGACTTATAGAAGTCATTTGTAGATGATATTCCAACTTCTTCCAAGGTTGACAGTTTAGCCACTTGGTCCCCATTGTCTCATTGGTCCAAAGTTGTTTGGTCCAAACATATTCATCATTTGGCTAGGATGCATGTATGGTGGTAGTATTCCCCAAGGATTGTAACTTGGTTGATAATTCCACATTTGATGACTAGTATTATTGTAGTTTTGTCTATTTTGGTTTCTTCTAGGTTGAGGTGTTTTAGATCGAGTATGAAGATTATTTGGTTTCTTGGTGGTGGAGTTTTAGATCTTAATTTAGATTTAGAGGATCCTACTTCGGTCTTTAAGGATGGTTTATAAAAAGTTTTTACTTTTTCATCATTCGCAATGGGTATTTTTCTATCTTTTGTAAGTATATACTTAGGTTTTGATTCTAATGATTTTTGTTTACTAGATTCACATTCAAACTTTATACTTTTATTTTCACTAGTTGAAACATTAGTTGAGGTTAATCCTAGACCGGTTTTATCTCCCGAAGTTTCTTGAACACTTATTATTTTCTTAAGTGGGTTACTACTATTTTTAAACTTGTCAAGTTTGAAAATTTCATCTTTAAGTTTTTCGTTTTCATTTTTAACCTCTATGCATGTTTTACATTCTATAAAAACTTCTTTTCCATTTTCCAAATGTTGTAGTCTAATTTTTAATTCGAGTACTTCATTTTCTAATCGATTATTAATATGTTTTAGTGACTTATTTTTAGTTATGACCTTTTGACCTAATTTACATAATCTACTATATTCGTTATCTAAGTCTTTTTCATCTAAAGGTAAATGTTCATAACTATAGTATTCAGTTTTAGAACGTACCTCGTCGGATGCCTTTGCCATGAGACACTTCTCATTATTTGTTGTCTCTTTTACATCATTATCACTATCGCTCCATGCTCCTCCTACAAAGGTCTTGCGGTTTTGACTTCTTGACAATTTCGGACATTCTCCAATAAGATGATTTGGATCTCCACACTTAAAGCACTTTCTTTCATTATATTGTTACCTAACGTATCTTCCTCGTCTTTTGAAGAATTTCTTGAAGTCTCGTACGGCCATAGCATACTCTTCATCGTCACTTTTGGAGGTTGAGCATTCTTCATCACTAGAGTCCTTTTTAGCTTTCAACGCAATTGATTTGCTTTGCTCCCTTTTTCCTTTGACCATCTCGGAGTCTTTCTTTATTATTTCTTCGTAGACCTTTAAGTTTTCCGATCAATTTGTCAAGTTGTAGAGTTGACAAATTCTTTGATTCTTCAATCGCCGTAACTTTAGCTCGCCATTTTGGATGAAGAGCCCTAAGAAATTTCCTAACAAAATTCTTACTAGAAAAATTCTCATCAAGTGCTTTTAAACTTGTGATGATAGTGTTAAACCTAGCAAAAGCATTATCAATTAATTCCTCTTCCGGAATCGTAAATTGTTCATATTGTTGAACAAGAAGATCTATTTTATTATCTTTGACTTGACTATTACCTTGGTGAGTGATTAGTAAAGAGTTCCAAATATCTTTTGCGGTTTTACACATAAAAATTCTTTCATATTCTTTGCGTGGTAACGCATTATAAATTACCATTTTAGCCTCATTGTTTTTAGCAAGTTTCTTTTTCAAATCATCATTTTGTTTTTCAAAAGATACTATTTCATCCTTTTTAGTTTCAAAATTATATTGAATAGGGGGGAAATCACCAAAGGTAATGACATGCCAAAGATCAAGATCTTTTGATTTCACACAAGTTTCGAATCTATTTTTCCAATAAAGAAAATGATCACTTTCAAATAGTTGTGGTCTTTGCATAGATTGCCCTTCTAAATATTTTTCCGATTCCATAGATCGATTCAAGTTTTAAAATACAATATATTTTAAAAGTCTTGTTTAACCTGGCTCTGATGCCAGTTGTGGAAAACTAGAAGGGGGGTTGAATAGTTTTACGTCTTTTTGATTTTATTATGAAAACTTAGTTTAATTTTAAAAACTTGTTTGCTTTTAAAACTTTGATTCGATCTTATGTGAACTCAAATATTGAACAATATGAACAACTATATCTAAGTATGAACAATAATAATAATGTAAACTAAGTATGTGAAATCAACACATGCATAATATAAACAATTATAGCTATACACGAAAGATAACTAAGTAAACGTTTATTTTATAATCCTTAGTTATATTTTGTATGAAAACTATACTTGATCGAAATGATCAATTATATGTATGTTACCTTTTTAGTTTGATTGTAAAAACTTTGTTTTGTGAATGAAACTTTTGTTTGATCTTAAAGCAAAATCAATACTATTACTATATGAGCAACTATATATATACGTCTACGTCTACAAAAGTAATAGCGATATCAGCAAGATAATAAGTAAGCTATGGAAAGATCTAACCGCGATACAAAGGATTTATAATGGTTCGGCTACAAGGACACCTTCCTTGCCCTACTCCACTCCTCGAGTCACCTACTCGAGAGTTTTCTTCACTATGTCAACAAGCTCCCTTATGGCGGAGAAAACCTTACACACCAATATACACACCACAAATTCGTCACAACTTATTCACACCTTCTACACAACTTCTTCACACCTAGTCACTACTTAATCACAATACTACTTCTTCACACTTGGCACACCTTCTTCACAACTTGTATACACCACTACTACTTCACAACTTCACACTACTCCACTACTTCTTCTTCACACCACTACTTATATCTCACTACTTCTATTCACAACTTCTACTCCTAGATCTATCTAGTTACAATACTATCACACCTTTACAATGAACGTACGTAACAACTAGACTATATACACAAATCTACAATACTTCACAACTTAATGTTGAAGGAGTATTCTTCTCTTGCACTTTGAGAGATGAGAGATGAGGGAATGAATCACTTGAAACAAGGATTAACAATTATATGATCAAAGGGTTTTTAGGAGGATGTTTAGAGAGATTTGGATCTGAAAATTTTCGTGCAAGAGGTGAGAAAAATTCCAGGTTTAAGGTGGTATTTATAGGCAACAAGTTCTGACAGAAGAGCGTGGCCGGTCTCCTTAAATCAAGGTCGGCCCCCTTAAAATTAAGGGGACCGCCCCTTATAATTAAGGGGGCCGCCCAACTGTAACGGCCAGAAAACTTGTCTTTTAGTGGGGAAAGTTTATTTGGTGAAAAACTAACTGATTTTGGTTAAAAATTTGAAATCATATATTTAGTATGATTAAAACATTTTTCTTTATTATCAAATGTGTTTTTCAAAAATATATAATATGTTTATATAATTAAATAAACTTTGTATTAGTTAATTAAATACCCCTTTGATCATGAGATGTATTAAACACTTGTTTATTCATACCTTAAGTGATTAAGATGGATATAGTGATATAAACTAGCTTAATACTTTTTACGTAGCAATCTTACGTTTAATGTTCTTATATTTTGTGATCGTCAAAACTTAAGGATATCGAAAGATATTAATAACGCTTTTATATATTATTTATATCAACAAAATCCACCACAACCAAACCAACCTCCTAGAGCCCGCACTTTAGGAGAATACTCCCGACCTAGCCACCAAGGCTATCGAAACACCATTGAGCTCACTCAAGGAGCCAATGTGTCCCCCTTGCGATCCGACACCATCCGGTTCGTACAAAGCGGATGTGCATTCCAAAGAATTCGTTCCGAAGATCCAAACCAACATCTTAAGGATTTCCTCAAAATAGTAGATTCCATTGACCTTGATGTTGAAACTTGAGAGACGACCTTATTGCGTGTCTTCCAATTCTCTCTACGTGACAAAGCTAGTCAATGGCTTGAGCGTTTACTCGCGGGATCCATCACATCTTGGGATGATCTCACTTCTCGTTTCCTTGCTCAATTTTTCCCACCGGGAAGAACCACCAAGTTAAGGAATGACATCTTTATGTTCCAACAACGTCAAGGCGAAACTCTTTACGAAGCATGGACTCATTTCAAGGACTTACTCCAAAAAGTCCCTCATCACGACATAGATCTTTGGCTCCAAATCCAAATCTTTTTGGATATTCTCCTTCAGGTATCCTATACTCTTACTCTTCCGTTTAATCTCATCTTTTCATTTCTCTCTTTCTACCGCTTAAATCTTCTCCTCCCATTTCTTCCTACTCTTCGTTTAAAATCCCATTTTCTCCAACTCTATACTTTTCCCCCACTCCACAAATTAAAACCATACCTTTCCATTTTCCCCACTCCTATACTTTTTCCACTCCACCCACTCCAAACTCCTTTTCCCTTTTCCATTTTCCCCTACGTTGCCATTTCATCCTTCTTCCTTTCTCACTCCACTCCACCCCAATAAATCCTTCACACCATTTCCCTTCATTTTTATTTCTCCGTCATTTTACACTCTATTTTCTTGTCTCTATATTCTCTCCCTACCTCATCCTACAATGTTCTATTAACTAGAACTTGAATTTTTCTGATGAGACGAAAAGTGTACCGCTTTTAGGGGGTCATTTAAGCCCTAAATCAAGATTATTTGATCAAATATTGCTCTAAATCGTTCCTTTTGTCATTTTAGGTACATGGGACGTGATTTCTGGAATATGAAGCATTTTGGAGCTTTTTGGACGTTTTTATGCTCAAGAATGAAGAAAACGAGAAAATCAAGAATCCATGCTGGAAACAGTACCTGACAGCGTCAAGCTCTACAAGATGACGTTGTCACTCATTGATAAAGAGGTGGATGATTCAAGTTGTACGTGATGGGCCAGAAAGATTTCAACGCATTTGTACATGACGGCGTCAGCAAGGCCGTCAAGAGCATGTTACATATGACGGCCCAGAACATGTTTATACATGACGGCGTCAGGACTTAACGTGACGACGTCAAATGATTTAGAGTGACGACGTCAGGAAGAAGGCTTACACAAGAAGAAACCTTAGTGAAACCGTCACAAGATGATCGAGACAATCACAGCTTACGCGTGCAGTAGCTGACACTATTTTGGCCATAACTTTTGCATACGAACTCGGATTTGAGTGATTCAAAAAAGGAAATGATCGGGACAAAAAATCTTCGATTTGGTGAAAAAATCGTCATGACGCCATCACGTGTACGGGCTCACGCCGTCAAGATGGGCCGACAAAAAATCTGCCTATAAATATAACCTTATTACTTCGCTTTTTGTAAGCCCTAAACCCTAAGGTCGATTCTTGGGTTTAGGTAGGTGTTTTTCCAGCAACTTAGAGGGTTTCAATCACTCCATAAACATCTTGTAATGGTTTGTTGATTCTATCTTAATTAATGTCTTCAATTATCATTATTTTTGCTTGTTCTTCATTAATTATGCTTGGCTAATTCATCTTGTGTCTACTTATGATTGTGTGAAACTTGTATATAATTGATTAGATCTTATTGATTCCTTGTTGATGTTTGTGTCTATCTTCATCAATTAAGGCGTGACACTTCAATAGGTCTAGTTGATTTAGCTTATAATTCTTGATTCCTATTGTCTCTTGTTTGTTTGATTGAATTCGATGTTAGGCTTAAGAAAACTGGCAGACTTCCAATTGGTAACTTGCTTGAACGTCTTAAGAAACATGATCGGAGGTGTACTACGATTTTTGGTTGTATTTAATGCATAATAGAATTCTAATGATCCCATGTTAGGAGTTTTTAACGGCTCGACATAGGAGTGAAGTAGGATCTTATAGAGTTAGGGAATATTGTACACGGCCCTACGAATGGTATTAAGGAATACAACCCGTCAATTAAAACAAGGTGTGACAATTCAATAGGTAGAATTGGATAGCTGGCAAGGAGTAACATATCATAGGTAGACATGCTTCACTTCCCTTGTAGAACCCTAGTTTATTTTCCTACACATTAGTTTAAGTAGTAGCTTTTGGGTTAGTTGATTATCAACTAATTCCGCCCCTTCTTCCAAAACCCGAGATTTTTACTTGCTTTCCAAAAAAATATATAAATACAAAAAGAATCATCCCTCACCTCTAGACCTAGTTAGATTAATTTCAATCCTAACGACACTATTCCAGAGTTGAACGATCAATCCCTCGGTACTTGTCACTATACTATACTACAACGATCAGGTACACTGCCTGTTGGGGGTTGTAAGCTTCTCAAGATCCCTTGAGAGGTAAAACCTGTTGCGAGGGTGCAATTCCCGCATATAAAGTTTTTGGCGCCGCTGCCGGGGAAATAGTTATTGCTTAGGTTGGAATTTATTTTGATTGGGTCTACTCATTAGATTCCTTTTTAGTGAGATTTTTATTTTCTTTTTATTAGCTTTCTTGTAGTTTATCTTTTTCTTTGTGCCCTTTGTTTGTAAAACCATTTTCACTTGTCACTATAGCGGATGAAATTCCATTTACATCACTAACAATAGAGGAACAATTATATTTCACTAATAGATTTGCTTCCTATCATTCCAATGATTTTTTATGTGATCTTAGTGACATCCAAGAGGAGTTGGAGGTAAAGTTAGATGGGTTTGATGAATTATATGCATGTGTGATTTCTATTAGACGATCATTATCAGGATCAATTCCTTTTAGTCAGACCCGTTGGATGAATTTTGAGAAAAGCTTCCTAACCATGACCCATAAGTTCAACGAATTGGTGGATTCGTATGAGCAAGATGACCTAGTTTCTAAGAACATGAACTTAGAATCAAACCAAGATTATGAGATGGTTAGTGTTGAACTACCTAGTTGCATAAGCCGGATAGATTTCACCAAAACATATGACACACATGAGGTTAGAGTTGAGCCACCTAGTTGCATGCCATGGTTAGGCACTACCATAATACAAGATGAACACATAGGTGATATTGATGTGATGGAAGAGATAGTAGAAAACCCAAGCCCACTAAGTACCCCACAAGTCCTACCATCATTTGAGGCATACACACCGCCCGTGACTTACCCGGAAGAAGTAGAAGAGACTATAGGAACCCCAATTGAGGTAGAACCCTTGGACCAAGCACCACTAGAGGATATAGGTTTGAATACTTGTAATGATAACCTTACTCTTAGTTCAAGGAATTTCCTAGTGTTGATGAACCGGAACCTCAATCTTTACATGCCTTTCCATCCTTAGATACATTTCTAGGAGACAAAAGAGGAATCGACCCACCCATCAACCAATATTATTCGGGTAGTTTTAGGATGAAGGAAGCCATTTACTCACCCCCTTCACCTCACGTGGCATATTTCCACCCTAAGGGTGTGTATCGCTACTTCCACCCACACTTAATCCTAAGTGTAGGGAAAACCTCCCCTATTTTCGTTAAATAAGGGTAGAGTCAGGCTCGTGACTCGAACAAAAACAAGCGCTTCTTGGGAGGCAACCCATGTTTTTAATTGTTTGATGTTTTTAATTTATTTGTTTGTTTGTGTGTCAATACTTGTGGATATGTTTTATGAGTTCCTATTTGTAATTAATTCCACAAGTATCCTATCATTTTATTGCTTTGTTTTGTGTTTATTTCTAAGTCTGGAATTACATCTAGTTGTGGTTTTTCTTTGTTCGGTTTGATGCTTTGGTTTTTGTGTTTGTTGATTACAAGTTATATTGGACAAGAAGATGATTACATTTCTGGAATGGAGCTTATCATGTCCATTCTCTTCGAAGAAGATTTAACCATGTTATCACATTATCCACACCGAGCGAATCAGGGGAGTATTAGTTTCTTTCATTCTCATTTATTTTTACTTTTACATCTTTTACTTAGAACATTGGGGAAAATGTTCGATTTAAGTGTAAGGAGGGTATATTAGAAACTATAACTCCACTTGATTTTTGTTTTGTTTGAAAGTAAATGTGTAATAAAGCTGAGAGAAATACTTGTTAGGGCAATTTTAGCACCAAATTTAAATTTTTTTTGCAACATATAGGAGTGAAACTTTAGTCTTAATAAGCGTCTCATGGATAGGAATTGTATGACTAGCACAAAAACCATACCACTCAAAAATTTTCACCCCAAAAATATGAGGTTCACCTTTAGATCTTTAGGAAAAAGCATTCATTCTTAATGCTTGTGAGTGTACCGGTAATATTTAGATTCTAGAACTTGTGATAGCGATGCATCCCGAGACCGCTAGTGAGACTACATTTGTGTAGTTAGGATTTACTACATGATAAGACGCATTAGGATAACCCTTGTTTTACGCCTGTAATATAATTACATTGACTTTATAGGTCAAGTAATTCTCCCACACCTTAGCGTTGTACTCATTTTTAGTACACGAAACCCCTAGTACACCCCTCCGAGCCTATCTTTTTCGTTTCTAACTTTAAGCATCTTATTTAAAGATAGAATTTGTTACAATCCACCCAAATGTACACCCAAATCGCCTTAGCCTTCCGTGTATGCACTCATCTTTAGTGCATTATTTTTATTTGTTTAAAACCTTAGTTAGTTGTCTAATTGATTACGTGGTTGCTAAGTCGAGTCATATCTTGTACATATTGTTTTGGGACGATCGGGACTCATGGGTAAAGTACTATTGTAATGGAGTAATGGGGATGACGTCAATTATTACCCCCATATGTGCGTTAATATTTAAAAGTACTCCAAGTGTTTTGATTGTCTTGATTCGAGTCATTAGAATAGTTGATTGTAAAGTATGTAAAAGCTCAAGTGTAGGGAGGAAACGAGCTCCCTTTGATGTATTATTTTGGATGGTAGAGTAAAAGTGTATGCAAAAAAAAAATAAATAAATAAAAAAAAAAAAAAAATCGAAAAAAAAATTATAAAAAGGAAGAAAAAAATAGAAAAAGAAAAGGAAAAAACATACGGGCTACCATCCGTTTCTTTTATTTATGTTTAAATCAAATAGTGTCTTGAAAAAAAATCCAAAAAGAGTCGTAGTTAGTTCAAGTTGAGTCGAGTCTTGGCTTAGCAACGCCTCATTGTACATGTAGTTAACTAAGACAATTGACTTGCCACCAGTAAAATATCCGTTTATCCAACAAAACCGTGTTTTCCATTTCCCCTACACCTAACGTTATAACCCTTTAAAAGACCTCTTTGATAGTTTATCCTAGGTGCTTACGCCAAGTGGTGGAGGTTTGATCCTTTCCCAAGCCTATGGTAATCTATTTGCTATGACAGGTAGGGAGTGATATTTCTCCATTTCCAATTATGACATATAAATTTACAATACCTGAGAGATGAGAGTATCCAAATACTTAATGTGAGGTTCTAGTGTATAATTTTCGTGCTTGTTTTGATTAAGGTGGAACGATCATTTGTTGTAATTACTTTTATATTAGTGTTAAATGACCCCTAACTTGTATTTTTATTGGTGAAAAAGCTCATTTGCTTGAGGACAAGCAAATCCCAAGTGTAGGGATATTTGATGAGACGAAAAGTGTACCGCTTTTAGAGGGTCATTTAAGCCCTAAATCATTATTATTTGATAAAATATTGCCCTAAATTGTTCCTTTTGTCATTTTAGGTACTTGGGACGTGATTTCTGGAATATGAAGCATTTTGGAGCTTTTTGGACGTTTTTATGCTCAGGAATGAAGAAAATCAGAAAATCAAGAATCCATGCTGGAAACAGTACCTGACAGCGTCAAGCTCTACAAGGTGACGCCGTCACTCATTGATAAAGAGGTGGATGATTCAAGTTGTACGTGATGGGCCAGAAAGATTTCAAGGCATTTGTACATGACGGCGTCACCAAGGCCGTCAAGAGCACGTTACATATGACGGCCCAGAACACGTTTATACATGACGGCATCAGGACTTAACCTGACGACGTCAAATGATTTAGAGTGACGACGTCAGGAAGAAGGCTTACACAAGAAGAAACCTTAGTGAAACCGTCACAAGATGATCGAGACAATCACAACTTACGCGTGGAGTAGCTGACACTGTTTTGGCCATAACTTTTGCATACGAACTCGGATTTGAGCGATTCAAAAAAGGAAATGATCGGGACGAAAAAATATTTGATTTGGTGAAAAAATGGTCATGATGCCGTCATGTGTACGGGTTGATGCCGTCAAGATGGGCCGACATAAAATCTGCCTATAAATATAACCTTATTACTTTACTTTTTGTAAGCCCTAAACCCTAAGGTCGATTCCTGGGTTTAGGTAGGTGTTTTTCTAGCAACTTAGAGGGTTTCAATCACTCCATAAACATCTTGTAATGGTTTGTTGATTCTATCTTAATTCATGTCTTCAATTATCATTATTGTTGCTTGTTCTTCCTTAATTATGCTTGGCTAATTCATCTTGTGTCTACTTATGATTGTGTGAAACTTGTATATAATTGATTAGATATTATTGATTCCTTGTTGATGTTTGTGTCTATCTTCATCAATTAAGGCATGACACTTCAATAGGTCTAGTTGATTTAGCTTATAATTCTAGATTCCTATTGTCTCTTGTTTGGTTGATTGAATTCGATGTTAGGCTTAAGAAAATTGGCAGACTTCCAATTGGTAACTTGCTTGAATGTCTTAAGAAACATGATCGGAGGTGTACTACGATTTTTAGTTGTATTTAATGCATAAGAGAATTCTAATGATCCCATGTTAGGAGTTTTTAACGGCTCGACATAGGAGTGAAGTAGGATCTTATAGAGTTAGGGAATATTGTACATGGCCCTAAGAATGGTATTAAGGAATACAACCCGTCAATTAAAACAAGGTGTGACAATTCAATAGGTTGAATTGGATAGCTAGCAAGGAGTAATATATCATAGGTAGACATGCTTCACTTCCCTTATAGAACCCTAGTTTATTTTCCTACACATTAGTTTAAGTAGTAGCTTTTGGGTTAGTTGATTAGCAACTAATTCCGCCCCTTCTTCCAAAACCCGAGATTTTTACTTGCTTTCCAAAAAAATATAAAAATACAAAAAGAATCATCCCTCACCTCTTGACCTAGTTAGATTAATTTCAATCCTAACGACACTATTCCTGAGTTGAACGATCAATCCCCCGGTACTTGTCACTATACTATACTACAACGATCAGGTACACTGCCTGGTGGGGGTTGTAAGCTTCTCAAGATCCCTTGAGAGGTAAAACCTGTTGCGAGGGCGCAATTCCGGCGTATCAATTTCTCGTCATACCACAAGTTTCTATTAGTTAGAACTTGTAAGAATATCTACATCGAACTTTAATCCTCATTATGTTCGACTATGATATTAAATCTCGCTTTGCAAGAAATTGAAAAAAAAAGAGATCTTCTACATCCGTCATTCTAGTCTTAACATGGGAACCTACCTTGTGACAAGTTGCTAAACCAGAGAACTTTATAACTTGTCTCTATCATGACTAGAACTTGTCTCTATCATGACTAGAACTTGTCTCTACCTTGACTAGAATATTCCTCTACCGTATCTAGAACTTGTCTCCACCATGATGAGAACTAGTTGTCATCTCGGTTGAAACGTGCCTCTAAAATATTCCCTTACCATATATCCTTAAATATGGTAAAACTCTCTTCATTTTCCACCGATACTACTTAAGGATGATTTATGATGACTATCCTCTTAAAATGAATTAGGATGTTCCTACATTTTAATGAGAAAGTTATAAGTCAAATAGGTTAAGAATTTATACGCTCTTGTTTTCAAATATTGGGATGCCTTTATTTACAAATAATCAGATATAAAAACCTAAGTATCTGGTATCTGTACAAGCAATTCCTACTCCGCTTGTGCAAAATCTTCTTTCTTTTCATATCATTTTCCTCGGTATCAGAAGATAATCTTCTTCTTCCTCTATTTTCTCGACTTATTCTCTCCCCTACTCTTATAATTGTCTAAATCTCGGGACAAGATTTTCTTTAAGGGGGTAAGACTATAACAACCCACAAACACCCCGTTACTATCATTCCCATTACAAATACCTATAGTAGGTATTTCACAGGTAAATTTTTGCTTTTTATATGCATTATTACTTGCATGACTCACTAGACCTGCTCACGTATCTACACAAGCCAAATAACTCAACACTCACATCCTATAAACCCCAGGTATGTCAAGCATAAAATCATAACAACACCATAATAAGTAATTCACCAATCTAAAACACAAAACATAACACAAAACCCTAATAAACACTAACTAAAACTTAAGTAGGATTATGTGCTTATTTGAACCTATATGGTTAGTTTAACTAGTATGAATGTGTCCAAGGCTTAAGTATGAGTTTCCTTAGGAATATTAGGATATCTTAGGACCATTAGGCTATAGAATAAACCCTTTAGAACTTAGATACAAACCCCATAAGCCCAAAACCATAAGTAGGTCATAATTAACTAGAATTAGGTCTAAACTATCCCAAAACTTCCCCATAGGTCACTACCACTTAGTATAAGCCTCTTAGAACTTAGGAATAGTTATTAGACACTCATAGGACACTAGTCTAGGCACTAAACCATAGGATAAACCCTAGTCTCTCACTAAACACACTTAGGTCATTTAGGTTACAAAACTAGGTCAAACCTTCCCAAACCTTTCCCATAAGTTACCCTCACTTATAATAAACCCTTTAGGACTTAGGATTAGTCACTAGACACTCTTAGTAACTTAACTTAGGCACTAAACCTTAGGAAAAACCTTAAACACTTAATAAGTAGAACTAAGTCTAAACTTAACTAAAATAAGTAAAACCTAAACATAAGCACCTCAAGCACCTCAACCTAGCACCCTAACACCTTAGTCATACCCAAGCACACACCCTAACACCTATAAGCACCCACACAAGTAGGTGCATCACCTACTTGTCTAATCCACCACTAATCACCACTAAACCACCACTAATCCACCACTAAACCACCACTAATCCACCCCTAATCACCCTAAACCATCCCTAATCACCCTATGCAGCTTACAAGCACCTCCAAGCACCCAAGCAAGGAGGTGCATCACCTCCTTGTAAGCTACTACCACCAAACCGCCTCTCTCGGCTCTCCACCACCACAACCGTCCTACTCCACCCCCTAGCTACTACCATAGCTCGTCCTCATCACCATTAGACCCTCCACAATCACCCTAGCATTGGTTGCTCACCCTTCCCCCTGCTCGACACCTAATACCCCATTTCCACCCTTAAACCGCCTTAACGAGGGTATAAATACCCCTCGTACACCCTCACTTCCAAACCACTGTCACAACTCATCATTTCAGGTCATTTCAGGTCATTTCAGGTCATTTCCCGAACTTTGGAAAAACACTATTCATAAATCACTATTCATTAAAACACTATTCATCGTTTTACTATTCATCATTTTCGAGGTCATTTTGATATTCTGAGAAACATTTGGGAAATTTACTATTCACTAAACACTATTCATTTCTGGAAAAGTTTTCATCATTCACTTGCATTACTCATTTCATCGTAAATTTAGTTTACGGGTATTCAAATTCGCGTAACCGGATTGGTTTAGGTGCGAATTCATTTCATTAGTGCTAAGGACACTGCATACGGACTGGAGATAGTCTGCATATCATCATAACAGCATTTTCATGTTATACCACTCTCAGGATTTTCAAATTACTATATTCAGTACATTTAACGTTTTTACGTATAAATATTTATAGTAAACGTTAACACCCGGTTTATACACGACGAATATATTTAAATATTCCCACGATGGTCCCGACATATTTTTATATCCATTTTAACATCATAAAACTTATAACATTCAGTTACCCAGTATTTTGGAAATTTATTTTATTAATAACGTACGCGTACGAATATAACGACGGTTTTCGTGAAAACTAAACAATAATCACCCGATCACTCAGTAAATGTACCCAACACATTTTTAATATGTTTTTAACATTATTTATAACTTTATTTCATCCCGGTTAACTTCGTGAACGTTTATTTCTATTAAACCCGGTACCCGATTTTAACGAATAACACGGAATAACACTTAACGCTACACTAGATTTCTAATTAAATCACAAGTACCCCAACCCCCCCCCCCCCCCTTGACTCATCATAACCGGCCACATGAACACCCCTTTAACCTCATGCCTTAAATTCCTAAGTATAATACTAATAAACCTCAAATCTAATACATAAACTAAAATCAAGAATCATAATATACACTTTTAAGAAAGATCAAAAATCTTCTCATCTCTCTTTCTCTCTTTCATAACCCACGACCAAAACCAAACACCAAGATCCATCCATTGTTTTTCAAAAGCTAAAGCACCAAACTTGTTCCTTATACTTGCCTAATCAAGAATCAATCAAGAAAAACACAAGAACAACAAGCATAATCATCATCTAATCATCTCATTTTATCAAGTAAGTTATCAACTTTATTTTTACATGAAACATCTTATATTTACTTGTATTACATGATTTCCATGCTAAAAACCATGTACAACTAGCTATACCACCATTTATTTTGTCTAAAATGAAACATACAAACCCTAACTTTTTATTTATGAATCCCCTTGCTATAATAACTTGGTTAGGAGTCCATGGCACCCTAAGAAGGTGTATGGTAGGATTAGATTAGCTATGTGGTGATTACAAGAGGTTTGGTGATGGTAGAAATTGGTTATAAACCTTGAAAACTTGATTTGGAACCTATTTTAGACATGCTGTCCCGTTTTGTAAAAATCTGGAAAATCAGTAAACACCAAGGGAACTTTGGCAAAATTTTTAGAAAATACTTTCAAAAACGAATCCGTAGGCGAAAGAACGGATTAAAAAGAGTTTATAACGAAGGAGTTATGATTTTTGCAAGATTGTAGACGAAAAGTATTTTTCTGAAAATGTTTGCTGTTGGACGTTTTTCATTGGACAAAAAGAGACTTTAGACGTAACCCGGAGGAGCCGAGCTTTCCAAAATATATTACTACATACTAAGACGTAACCGTGGACATAAAGAACAAGTAAAACGGACAAGTAACGACAAAGATATTCACGTTTGAATATCGGCTAAAACCATTTTTATTTGACAGCTTTTAATAAAAGTGGCACAAAAACTACGAAGTACTTTTATAAGCTAGACATAATATTAAGTACCAAGCTTTATAACTAATGTAGTATTAGTTATTACAAGTATATTTTCATCAATTCAAGGCGATATTACAAGGATTACAACCAGAGGAATTCAACGCTAACATGAAAACATACGATATATATATATATAAGTATATATATATTACAACTAGCTTATTATATTTTCTAATAGCAATATTTTTTCCAAATTCTTGGATTATATATTTTTGATAACACAAGTGTTTTTCCAAAGACTAGAGTGGTATAGAAACATGAGCATGGACATTCATAACATCATTTGGTGATCTAAATGAGATCATTCATCATTCATTTTAGGTTGCGGCAGATAACCGTGCATTGTTGTCCTTAACATTCCGTTGCATTGTACTATTACTTCGAGGTGAGTCATAGCCCCTACTCTTTTAATTGTTTTATCAACTCTTTGGGGGAGATACATGCTACTACTTGCTTACTTGTACAGATTCACATAACATTTATACTTGATTACATTACACTTGATGTCATACATACGTGATTGTGTTATACTTAACTGTGTTATACTAAACTGTGATGGATACATACATACATACTTCCAATGGCCCCAGATTTAGTTCTGGGCACAACCATGGAGACATACATACTTCCAATGGCCCCAGATTTAGTTCTGGGCACAACCATGGAGATATACATACTCAAGTGAGGTCTTCGGAGATGAAGTGTAGACTCACTACAAATTGCTTAACTGTTGTTATGAACTTATACATATCTTAATCATATTATTTTGTAGCAGTGGGTTGTGAACACACAGGTTACAAGTCTCTTATGACGGGACTTGCAACTGAGTGGATTTACGATGCCTTTGCTGGGTGAACATTCCTTATAGGCTTTTCAACTGTATTAAGACAAACTCTATGAACTCACCAACCTTTGTGTTGACACTTTAAGCATGTTTATCTCAGGTTAGAAAGGCGATAGCAGGTGTGTGGAGCTGAGAGTCTTAGGGCATGCTTTTGGAGACTTTCACTTTTATCGTTTACCATTCGACACACTTTAAAAACTTATGTATTATTCTACTTTGGGATCTTTGACTTGTAAACTATGACTTTTATCTATTCGAATGGTAACTTTTCAAAAACGTCTCATTTAGAGTTCGTTTTCTATATCTTGTACTTTGTGCCCTGAAGTAGCATCCCAATGACACAGTCTTCCGCTGCGGTATTTTGGGGGTGTTACAGATTGGTACCAGAGCCTTGGTTATAGAGAACTAGGTTGTTTTAGAGTCTAGACTATAACTACATACATGTAGACTCTCCTCCCTATCGCCTTGCACTTTACATACACTTACGCTTGCTGGTTATTTATTTTTAGACCTACGCTATTAGATACTTTGTAGAAACCGTTAGAAACTAGACTTCCCGGTAACTTTAACACTTAAGGGAGAATCCTTTGTTCCTTTGTACTAGCGTGACGTTCCCTAGATGCCCATTTAAGCAACGTCTACCACTGAGATATGTGTGCCTGGTGATATGTACACTTGTGAAAGGAAACATTTATAATTGTGGTGGCCAACATAATTATAAGTGCTTCACGACACACGTGGACATATGGCTATGCAGATGTAGATCGGTGTTGGCACAACTTAGGAAACAACTGGTAGCATGGTATTATATATGAGGATGTGAAGTATAGGCTTTGGTTAATCAACGGTATTATATGAGGAGGTAGAGGAGCTGCTAATGACACTAGTAACCCAAGTAACGATGGTGGAAGAACTGGTGGACGTGGAGGTAGAGGAGGTGGTCACGGAGTTGAAAACAATGATAACAACGACGGTGGAAATACTGATTTTGAAGCCATCATCGCTCGACAACTTGAAAACTTTCTCCCCACTATTGTCACTCAAGTTGGCGATCATATGAATAACTTGGCAAACCACGAAAGCGGAATTAACAACACCAATGGTATAGGCCAGAATGGTAATGGCAACAACAACATTAGGACCGGATGCACGTATAAGGAATTTACGTCATGTAAGCCAATTGATTTCGATGGTGTAGGAGGCGCGTTGGTGTATACTCGATGGGTTGAAAAGATGGAGTCGGTGATCGACATTAGTAACTGTGCAGCACATCAAATGGTGAAGTATTCCATGTGCTTACTATCAGGAAAGGCATTGACATGGTGGAATACGCAGATTCAAGCTAGGGGTAGAGCGGCAGCTGTAGGTATGACATGGGATGATTTTAAGGCATTACTGAAGGAGGAATACTGCCCGGACAACGAGATGCAAAAGCTGGAGGATGAACTCTATCATCTCTCTATGATAGGGGCTGGTCATGCAGCCTATACAGATCGATTCCATGAATTAGCCAGACTAGTTCCACACCTAGTTACCCCTGAGTCCAAGAGGATCGAGAGGTACATATATGGCCTTGTCCCAGAAATTCGTGGGATTGTGAAAACAACTGAGCCTTCTACAATTCAGAGTGCAATATTGAGAGCAGGGACTCTGACAGATGAGATGGTTAGAAATGGAAGCTTGAGGGACAGTGATAAAAGGAAGGGAACAAGCGAGTCGAACAAGCAGACTGACAACAAAAGGGCAAGGACCTTTGCGGCGACTAATTCGGGTCAGAGAGAGTATTTAGGCCAGCATCCTAAATGTACGAAATGTAACTTTCATCACCAAAAGACTGTGCCCTGCCGTATGTGTGCTAATTGCAGACAGTCTGGTCATTATGCAAACCAGTGTAGAGAACCAGTGAACCAAAAGACATGCTATGAATGTAACAGCCCGGATCACTTTCGGAACAACTGTCCTAAGTTGAAAAGAAATCTTAACCAAGGAGGAAATCGTCCAAACTTAGCAGCAGCAATTGAAGGGCCACGAGATGAGGCCAATGAGATTCCACCCGCAATTGGCAGAGCTTACTTCTTAGGAAATCCTATCACCCAACATGTCCGCGATAGCACAACGGGTACATTCTCTTGAACAACTAGCGTATTTTAGTAGCACTTAAGTCTTAATATAGGACCTATACACAACATTGACTAATCTGAGACCTAGCAGCATTAACCTTAGTCACCCTAACATTAGAAATTTGATTAGTGTAAGCAATTTCAAAGTCGAGCCAATCTTTCAAAAGATCTTTTTCAAGGATGTTGAATCCAGACCTTGATTTTTAGCTTGGTTCTAGTGACTGTTCTTGTTTGATTGGGTTGCGAAAATCAAGCTAAAAGTTAAAGTCATCACTCAAACCGATTTAGCTTAATCTCATGATTGTTCTTGTTTGATTGGGTTGTGGGCTTAAGTGAAAATCGGTTACCTAAATGATTAACCTAAAAGAGGTCTTTTGAGGACTATGCTCGGGATTGGGAAGGTTTGCCTCATCAAGTCTGACCACGAGAACATACCTAGTTGGATAGAAACCCACATACATAAGCCTTGACACATTTTCTTAAACACACACTTAACTGATTTACATTAACTGAACTTCGGGACGAAGTTCCTTTTAGAGGGGAAGACTGTCACAACTCATCATTTCAGGTCATTTCAGGTCATTTCCCGAACTTTGGAAAAACACTATTCATAAATCACTATTCATTAAAACACTATTCATCGTTTTACTATTCATCATTTTCGAGGTCATTTTGATATTCTGAGAAATATTTGGGAAATTTACTATTCACTAAACACTATTCATTTCCGGAAAAGTTTTCATCATTCACTTGCATTACTCATTTCATCGTAAATTTAGTTTACGGGTATTCAAATTCGCGTAACCGGATTGGTTTAGGTGCGAATTCATTTCATTAGTGCTAAGGACACTGCATACGGACTGGAGATAGTCTGCATATCATCATAACAGCATTTTCATGTTATACCACTCTCAGGATTTTCAAATTACTATATTCAGTACATTTAACATTTTTACGTATAAATATTTATAGTAAACGTTAACACCCGGTTTATACACGACGAATATATTTAAATATTCCCACGATGGTCCCGACATACTTTTATATCCATTTTAACATCATAAAACTTATAACATTCAGTTACCCAGTATTTTGGAAATTTATTTTATTAATAACGTACGCGTACGAATATAACGACGGTTTTCGTGAAAACTAAACAATAATCACCCGATCACTCAGTAAATGTACCCAACACATTTTTAATATGTTTTTAACATTATTTATAACTTTATTTCATCCCGGTTAACTTCGTGAACGTTTATTTCTATTAAACCCGGTACCCGATTTTAACGAATAACACGGAATAACACTTAACGCTACACTAGATTTCTAATTAAATCACAAGTACCCCAACCCCCCCCCCCCCCCTTGACTCATCATAACCGGCCACATGAACACCCCTTTAACCTCATGCCTTAAATTCCTAAGTATAATACTAATAAACCTCAAATCTAATACATAAACTAAAATCAAGAATCATAATATACACTTTTAAGAAAGATCAAAAATCTTCTCATCTCTCTTTCTCTCTTTCATAACCCACGACCAAAACCAAACACCAAGATCCATCCATTGTTTTTCAAAAGCTAAAGCACCAAACTTGTTCCTTATACTTGCCTAATCAAGAATCAATCAAGAAAAACACAAGAACAACAAGCATAATCATCATCTAATCATCTCATTTTATCAAGTAAGTTATCAACTTTATTTTTACATGAAACATCTTATATTTACTTGTATTACATGATTTCCATGCTAAAAACCATGTACAACTAGCTATACCACCATTTATTTTGTCTAAAATGAAACATACAAACCCTAACTTTTTATTTATGAATCCCCTTGCTATAATAACTTGGTTAGGAGTCCATGGCACCCTAAGAAGGTGTATGGTAGGATTAGATTAGCTATGTGGTGATTACAAGAGGTTTGGTGATGGTAGAAATTGGTTATAAACCTTGAAAACTTGATTTGGAACCTATTTTAGACATGCTGTCCCATTTTGTAAAAATCTGGAAAATCAGTAAACACCAAGGGAACTTTGGCAAAATTTTTAGAAAATAATTTCAAAAACGAATCCGTAGGCGAAAGAACGGATTAAAAAGAGTTTATAACGAAGGAGTTATGATTTTTGCAAGATTGTAGACGAAAAGTATTTTTCTGAAAATGTTTGCTGTTGGACGTTTTTCATTGGACAAAAAGAGACTTTAGACGTAACCCGGAGGAGCCGAGCTTTCCAAAATATATTACTACATACTAAGACGTAACCGTGGACATAAAGAACAAGTAAAACGGACAAGTAACGACAAAGATATTCACGTTTGAATATCGGCTAAAACCATTTTTATTTGACAGCTTTTAATAAAAGTGGCACAAAAACTACGAAGTACTTTTATAAGCTAGACATAATATTAAGTACCAAGCTTTATAACTAATGTAGTATTAGTTATTACAAGTATATTTTCATCAATTCAAGGCGATATTACAAGGATTACAACCAGAGGAATTCAACGCTAACATGAAAACATACGATATATATATATAAGTATATATATATTACAACTAGCTTATTATATTTTCTAATAGCAATATTTTTTCCAAATTCTTGGATTATATATTTTTGATAACACAAGTGTTTTTCCAAAGACTAGAGTGGTATAGAAACATGAGCATGGACATTCATAACATCATTTGGTGATCTAAATGAGATCATTCATCATTCATTTTAGGTTGCGGCAGATAACCGTGCATTGTTGTCCTTAACATTCCGTTGCATTGTACTATTACTTCGAGGTGAGTCATAGCCCCTACTCTTTTAATTGTTTTATCAACTCTTTGGGGGAGATACATGCTACTACTTGCTTACTTGTACAGATTCACATAACATTTATACTTGATTACATTACACTTGATGTCATACATACGTGATTGTGTTATACTTAACTGTGTTATACTAAACTGTGATGGATACATACATACATACTTCCAATGGCCCCAGATTTAGTTCTGGGCACAACCATGGAGACATACATACTTCCAATGGCCCCAGATTTAGTTCTGGGCACAACCATGGAGATATACATACTCAAGTGAGGTCTTCGGAGATGAAGTGTAGACTCACTACAAATTGCTTAACTGTTGTTATGAACTTATACATATCTTAATCATATTATTTTGTAGCAGTGGGTTGTGAACACACAGGTTACAAGTCTCTTATGACGGGACTTGCAACTGAGTGGATTTACGATGCCTTTGCTGGGTGAACATTCCTTATAGGCTTTTCAACTGTATTAAGACAAACTCTATGAACTCACCAACCTTTGTGTTGACACTTTAAGCATGTTTATCTCAGGTTAGAAAGGCGATAGCAGGTGTGTGGAGCTGAGAGTCTTAGGGCATGCTTTTGGAGACTTTCACTTTTATCGTTTACCATTCGACACACTTTAAAAACTTATGTATTATTCTACTTTGGGATCTTTGACTTGTAAACTATGACTTTTATCTATTCGAATGGTAACTTTTCAAAAACGTCTCATTTAGAGTTCGTTTTCTATATCTTGTACTTTGTGCCCTGAAGTAGCATCCCAATGACACAGTCTTCCGCTGCGGTATTTTAGTACAGTATTATTAAGCCCTTAGGAGACCTTGGAGTCGAGTAGCAAGGCCTTGGTTGAGTTGTGTTGTGGTTTGAGTTGATACGAGCCCTAGAAAATCCTAACCCAAGTTATAACCCACGTAAACCCTCCCCTAACCAAGTAAGTCTTACATTAACTTTAGTTTAGTCTTAGGATAGATTTAGGATGCCTTAGATAACTTAGGAACCCATGTATGAGCCTTGAACCATTTCATTAACTAGTTTACTTTTTAAAACCCTAGATCGAGTCATATACTTGCATGCATACTATAAGTCACTTCTTTAAGTCATACACTAGTTATAAATAACTTAGATAAGTTAAAATAAGTAAAACATAAGCTAGAAAACTTAGTTACTAGATAAAATATAAGTTACATGCATATTAGGACTAGTTTTGCAAAACTTTCCATGCATAAGGGTATATATTGTAAATTCCTGAAATTATAAAGTCTAGGGACTGTTTTTGACATTTCCTAGAAGTTATAAGTGTAAGGACTAGTTTTGCATAATATTAAAACCCTAGGATAGATATTAAAATAAGTATAAGCTAAAAAGGACTAAAATGTAAATATTATAAAGTTAAAGGTCTAAATGGTAAATATAGAAAACTTAAGAGTCTTAGGTTAGTTATTTAAAATATAGAAGTCTAGGGACTAGCTGTGTCAAGTATAGATAGTTATTAGTATAAGTAATATAAGTTTAGGATAGAAAACATAAATATAAATACTATAAGGGTAAAAAGTGAAAATATCATATAAGTATAAAACCTAAATAAAGTTAGAAGCATAAAAAAATACTAGGGAGCTTCATGCGAGGAGTACTATGTGGATATTTCGTTTTGACGAGTTTGTTGGGTTTACGAATTAAAGTGCCCTGACTCCTCGAACGATTATTGCATATACTTCTGAGATATGATGGCCCGAACGGTGATATGATTATAACTAAACCCTAATAAAAACATAACTCAATAATAGGGAGCTTTGTGTGAGGTGTATTAACTGCTGAATTATGATGGCCCGAAAGGTATTATGTTGATAACATAATACAATAGTAGGGAGCTTCATGTGAGGAGTCATATACTTCTGAATTACAATGGCCTGAACGGTGTTATGTTTTATATAAAATATTGACAAACCTAAAAACAATAACTTGAGAAACATAAAACATGATAACTAAAGCTTAACATACATACAAAACCAACAACACACTAGGATACGTGAGTAAGGCGGTCTAGTTTCCGAGTCACTATTCGCATCACTTAGATTACTCTAAACCTAGGTGAGTTTCGTAGCCTCACATCTTTTTAAATACCGTGAGTTCATAGCCTCTTACTTTTTAAAAATACTTTCACTTTAAATGCTTTATAAACCCTATGAGGGGGATACATGATAAATGCTTTACTTAAAACCGAATACAAGTATTTTTCTTTGGTTGTTGAACGAGTAAACTAACAGCCATCACTACATAACCAAAATTCATGAATCTAATTGTTTGGGATATTTTACCCATGCGAACGGGAATATAGTTGATAGATCTATTGGAGTTTGACAACTCCCGTTGGTATTAACACCCCACTAGGTGGTACCAATAAGTACTATATTTGAATCCACTCAAGGTATAACTTTGGCAAGTTATCCTTCTATCCTTTCATGTTGGGTCTGCAGCCTACATGACCCAGATCGTTAAGATGTGATTCATGAGCTTAGTGCAACATACTACGCTCTTGATAATTGTGCATGCATCACAATTATCACAAAACCTACATTTTCCCAGATAGGTGTAACAACTAAACCCAGGGAACTTGTATTTACTAACCCCTAAACCTATGATTCTCACTCAACAACTAGTGTTGACTTTTTAAGCATGTATTCTAGGTATATTACTTCTATGGATCCATGGCAGAAGGAGGTACTGAACTCGGAGGACTTTTCATGGTTATCATTCAAACACAACCTAACTCTTAGATTTTTGGGACCTCATCAAAAATAAAAGTATATCTTTTATAATTAAAACTCTGATAATTATGAATGATAACTAAACTTCCAAAACGTCTCTTTTCAAGTCGTTTTCTATTACGGTATATGTGATTCTATGAAGTAATACCCCAAACACTTTATCCGCTGCGATCAGTGAAAAATGGGGGTGTTACAAAAATGAAGAATGGAAACCTGATTGGGCAATAGCCGATTTTTTTATAAAATCAAATTTCACCTCATGATAGCAACAAAAAGTTTGACCCAGGTGGATTTTTTTAACCAAAATGACTTTTTCCCTCAAGGGTTTCCAACACTAATTGACCAATTTTCGAGAGAACAGGGGCCCAATTGAAAATTCAAACAAAACACCATCACACGGGCACGTGATGGCGTCAGGGATTATAACCTGGCGGCGTCAGCTCGACTACCCAGCTATTATAACCACATACCCATCACTTTCATCATAAACCCCACAAACCATATCCACCCCATACCCACCTACCGAATCTTCATGGTCCAATTCACCAACTCTTGTCGCTAATCTCCATGTGGTAAGTAATTTTTATTCATCCTTTTCCATTCAATTGATCATATGATCCATTAATTTCAAAAACCCCTAATTTTTGAAACCCTAGGATTGATTCGTGCTCAGAACTCATAATGCCCCTTAATTAGTGTTGTTTTGACAATGATTAAGGCATCATATGGTTAGTGATCAAATGGGTTTGTTGATTCAAAGGGCGAACATGGATCTGAACCAAGATCTGTGGACCAACTGCCCATTTTCCTGTAAAAAGGGGTGTTTGGGTCATAAATTTAAAGTTTGAATATTGATTTTTCCCTTGTAATCACGGATTCAAATTTATTGAACCTAACGGCGTCACTTCCTAAAGAGTGATGGCGTTAGGCATGTCTGATGCTCAGCTACTTTGTTTATTCATGATCTAATCCCTCCCGTTCCTTCCTACTTTGTTCCAGGAAATGAGCAAGCGTTCCCGATCCCACCGTAGAAGTTCTTCAAGGTCCCAACGTGAGAACTACGCGGAAACGGTTCAAAGTTTGAATATCTTTAATAACGGCGCCTCCAACTTCAAGTACAACCAACTACTCCACCATCAAATTGACCATGGGGCTGTGGTTGATTGGGAATTCTTGAGGGGCGAGGGCCTCGAACAAGGTTTTCTAGAAAGATTCCAGACCGATGACTTCATGGGTCCCCAAGAGGAAAGGTTATTTAAGATTCAAGAGCATGTTTATAATGAACTGGTACGTGATTTTCTAGCTACTTTTCATTTTGAGATAAGGGAGGCGAGAAGTAATATTGGTGCTACCACAAGCTACTTTAGGTTGGGGGTGAGCTTAGGACTTGTTCTATTGTAAAGTTTGGTTGGAGATTGGGGCTGTATATCCAGCATGAGACCTTGCACAGAGAGTTTCTGGGTAGGTTTTTGAATGGTGAGACTATTAGGAATGACTTGAGGAGTGTTATGTTTTGGCCCACCATTGGGGACGGTGGGTATACTTCGACTACTAGGGCCTCTAGCATTAGGGATCCTAGGATCAGGCTGACTCACAGGTGCATATCCTACTCCTTATCGGGATGCCAAAGTTCCACCCACCGCATCACTGGTTCAGACCTCTTCTTCCTTTACACCATTTACTCCCCGGATGTTTACTGCAACATCCCATTTTGGGTTGCTAGTTATTTAAAGGGGGAATTGGGGAGAAGCAGAGTGATAAGATTTATGCTGGGGCTGTTTGTCACAAGGCTCGCCCAGTCATATGGAGTCCTTAGGCCTGAGATCATGGGATAGTTGAGTATTGGAGGACCATGGAAGGTAGTTAGGTCTAGGTCCCTCAAGTAGATGGAGGTCATCATGAATTTGGGTTCCAAGCCTTGTGTTTGGTATGCTGTGAGACCAGAGGTGGCTGGTGGTAATGATGGTGATGAGGGTGATGACCAGGAGGATGAGCAGCCACAGCATCAGCCGTTTGGGGATTATGGTGCATGTGGCTCAGGTGATGTCTACAGGGACATGAGTCAGGGGGATTGGCAGGCCTATCAGGGGGCCTGGATGGGTCAGATGGATACTTGGAGGACTCGAACTGATGAGAAGTTTAATTGGGTGTACGATCACACAGTGCGTCAGATGCAGCACCTATCCACGCATGATCATTTGGAGCCACATCTTCGGATCGACCCGTTCCCTGGCCGTGAGCAGGACTACCCACCCTATGGGTACTATGGAAACCTCCCTCCTGGCTATGATTACCGCTACGGTCCCTCTCCTCAATGATGATTTTTTTATGATGTGATGTGATCCTTTAACAATTTATTTATGGGTTTATGTTTTAAGACAATTTGGTTTGTGATAATCTAGGATTTGGCCTCTGTTGGCCTTTGGATGTTTGTAACTTTTTATTTAATCTTTATGCATGTAGGATTTCTATATGTCTGTTATCATTGTTGTTTATTTATAGTCTTACAAGCTTTATTTGTTTGTTTGTTTGTTTTTTTCATTTTATTTGCTTCCGTATGTATGTTTTGTTTTTATTTTTTATTGTTCATGTATCAAACATTTTGTGAAAATTCTTTATTTTGTTTTTAACCTCGTCTAAACTATATAAAGGTATTTTGCAAAAGATAAGTGTAAGGGAAATCCAAATTTGTTTTTAAGAACGGATTGAACATGAACGATAACAATAAACATGCATATTAGTATTTGTTTGAGTCAAATGCTTGTATCGAGTCATAATGAGTGTTTTGCAGGATTCCAGCAATTAGAACATAGATTCTTCTAGAAAATTTTCTGAAAACAAAATATAAGAATTCTGTCAGATCAATTTTGACAGCGTCAGGTGTAGTTTTCTGAAAATTTTGCAGGTTTTGATTTTCTGCCGGAATTGTAAAGTTTCGTAAAATCGGCATTTTATAAACTTCAGGAATCTACAAACATTTATTCCACAAGCATTAAATCTTTACTTACTTTCTAGGAATTAATTTTATATCGATTTACCGCCGATTTTACGCTAGGTTTTCTTGTTTGTTTTCTCAGCTAATTAACAGGTTATATTGGACAAGAAGATGTCTATGGATAATCAAGCTTTTGGCACTGCTTTAATCTTGGAGTTTTCATATTTTCTTGGAGGAGGATTTAACCAAGTTACTACATCATCCACACCGAACGAATCAGGGGAGTATTTGTTTCATTCTTTCATTTTCTTTACTTTTACATCTTTTAATTGAACATTGGGGACAATGTTCGGCTTAAGTTTAAGGGGGTAAATGAAGATTCCTTAGAGATTACAATTGCACTTGATTTTTGTCATGTTTAATAGTAGATGTGTAATAAAACTGAGAGAAACACTTGTTAGGGTAATTTTAGCACCAAATTTAAATTTTTTTGCGACATATAGGAGTGAAACTTTAGTCTTAATGAGCGTCTCATGGATAGGAGTTATATGACTAGCACAAAAACCGTACCACTCAAAAAAAATTTCACCCCAAATATGTGAGGTTCGCCTCTAGATTTGTTAGGAAAAGCCTTAGTGCTTATGAGTGTACCGGTAGTATTTAGATTCTAGAACTTGTGTTTGTAATTCATTCTGAGACCACAAGTGAGACTACATTCATGTAGTTGGATTTACTACATGATAAGAGGCATTAGGATAACCCATGCTTTTAAGTTTGTTTATATAATTACATTGACTTCATTGGTAAAGTAATTTTCCCACACCTTTACGATGTACTCATTTTTAGTACACAATACCCCTAGTACACCCCTCAGAGCCTATTTTTTTCGTTTCTAACTTTAAGCATTTTACTTAAAGGAAGAATTTGTTTACAATCCACCCCCAAATGTACACCCAAATCGCCTTAGCCTTCCTTGTATGCACTCATCTTTAGTGTATAATTGTTATTTTTTTAAACCCTTAGTTAATTGTCTAATTGATTACATGGTTGCTAAGTCGAGTCATATCTTGTACATATTGTTTTGGGACGATTGGGACTCATGGTTAAAGTACTATTATTATGGAAAAATGGCGAAGAACGTCAATTATTACCCCCATATGTGCACAAATGTTTTAAAGTATTCCAAGTGTTTTTATTATCTTAATTCGAGTCATTAGAATGGTTACATGTAAATTATGTAAAAGTTCAAGTGTAAGGGGAGAACCGAGCCCCCTTGATGTATTATTTTGAATGGAAGGGCAAGAATGTATGCAAAAAATAAATAAATAAATAAATAAAAATCAAAAAAATCAAGAAAAACAAAAAAAATTAGAAAAAGAAAAGTGGAAAAAACATACGGACTACCATCCCATTTCCTTTTATGTTTATTTTAAGTTTTTGTTATTTTATGGTTAGCCTAAGTTGAGTCGAGTCTTAGCTTAGCAACGCCGCATTGTACATGTAATTAACTAAGATAATTAACTTGCCACCAGTAAAATATCCCTTTATCTAATGATGAGTGCTCAAACACTCATCATTTTTGTGGTATTTAAACTGCCAAAACATACAAAAACAATCAAAAAGATATCAAAATACTTAAATTATCCCAGGGATTGTGTTTTATGTGTTTTAAATGCAAAATGTGCAAAAACAAAGGAAAAACAATCAAAGTTTGCAATATTGGCAGTTTCAGTCCCCCAAGTTTCAAAACTTGTCAAAAGTAGTCCCTATGCATTTATTTTCAAAAGGAAAAGTCAACCCAAGGTTTTCAAAAGTCAAATTTCACAAAATATTACACTTGGGTCATAAACTTTCCAAAATTACATGTTTAGTCCCTGAGTTTTCAAAAATGGCAAAATAGGTCCCTGGGAATTTTGAAAAATCAAAAATGGCAAAATTGGTTCTTGGTTTATTGATGATTGGCATAATTGGTCCTTGGAAGCAACTTGGGAAAATTACACATTCAGTCCATCAGGTTTGGTACAATTACAAAATTGGTCCTTATTAAATCACAAACCATCCAGACCCTTATTATTATACCAAACCCCAATCCAAAACCAAACCCAAAAACCAAAACCATGATCCAGTCCACCACAAGCCCGGCCCATTTCCCTTTTTAATATAAAAACGTACCCCGGTCAAACCTCCCAGTTGACCACCTTCTTCCCCCCCAACAAACAATGCAAAACCAGGGAGTATTGTCTCCTCCATATACCTCCCCCCTCCTCCATTAGCCCCCCACAATAAATGCTCTCATCTACCACACCAACCCACACCACCACATTTAATATCACTCACCTATCCCACTCAGTTTTTGCCCGTATCCAATTTGGCGCCAAAAAGACAATCAAAGGCTAGGATTGATAAGAATGCAATTGAATGGCTGGGATTTGGTCAAGGAGTCAACATAAAGCATGTGGGACATTCAGAATTCAAAAGGAAGCCATGTGGGAAGACTTAGGGTTTAATTTTAGCTCGATATATATATAAAAGCTCATATGAGCCATTGTATCAGTGTAGTATGTAGTTTATGTTAAAGTAGTGTTTAATTGTACCTCTGTAATCTATTTCAAAGTTAATGAAACATCAGTGTTCAGTTTACTCACCTTTGCAATTTTTCAAGCTTACTTAGAAATCTCAAATCATTGTTCAAAGCTTCTTATTGATTCATAATTATTTGCCCACTCATATAAACCATCTTGTATCTGTTTTACATAAGTTTTCAAGTTGTGAAAATGGTTTTCATCCAAGTTTAAGAAAATTAGTCAAAAATAAATAAAAATAAAAATTAAATAAAAAAGAAGGTTGAAGGAAGCAAGGAGCAAGGTGCATACTGGATGGCCTTGGGTTAGGGACTTGTGGAAGTCATATAGGATTGGTGATTGTGGTTCTTTGGTACTTGGCAGCCTAGCTTGGAAGGCTTTTGTAAGCACAAATTTCATTTTCTTAGTAACAAGTAGTATTAGTAGTTTATTTCTGCTTATTTTAGTTAATTATTAGTCATTAAAATAGTTGTAATCAGTAGGTTGTATTGTGTACTTGTTTGAACCAAATTTTCATCAATAGCTGTTTTTAAAGGGGTGTTTGGTTATAGACTGTTTGTAGTGTTCTACTTGTTTATTTGCAAAACTCTGTGTTTCAGTTAATTGCTTGGGTAGATACAAGGTCAGGGGAACCAATTTCTTGTTTACAAATACCCCCAAAAGTCAAAATCATAAAAAGCTCATCACCACATTTAACTGTGGTGATCTTTGGACTCAAAACTAATCATACCTATTCATAAGTTTGTATTTTCACTAAAATTGGTTATAATATAGCCTAACATAACATTCTAAGTCATCAAATCAGTGTTTGAAGTTCACATAAGTCAAATCTCAATTTTTGCCAAAAAGTCAAAATCACAAGTTTCAGATTTTGTCCAAAATGGGATGAATTTTCTTGATTTTTGTGGGTGGTTTTAGGGTCTGAAACTTGTTGTGAGTAAAGTATACCAGTAGAATTAGTGATTTTCATGCTTATTTGATTTTTGTAATTTTTTCTGTTGGACTATTTTGCCCTTGGAAAACACTTACAGGGCAAGGGTGTGCCCTGCACATCAGCTGACTCAGTCACACCACCAACTTTGGTGGTCATTTTTTGTTACCCCAGTGGGTCCCACACCCCATAGTTAGCTTTGCCCAACCCCCTCCTACCAGGGATTAAGGATTGACCTTTGGTTTGACCATTAGACCAGTGGACCCCACTTTGTTTTGCTCCCAATCTCTGTCCCAAATCTGTCTCAGAAACAACCATACTCAAGTGCTTATTGTTGTTGTTTGGCTTATTTGCTGTGCTTATTTGATTGAAAATCACTCAAAAGTGTTCAACTAACTCAGAGAAACCAAAGTTTACCATTGTGGACCCCACACTCTCCATTTGAGCTTAATTCCATCCTCAGTCAACAAAAGTCAACTGAGTGGACTAATAAGCACTCAAAGTGCTTATTTCTGGTTTGTGTAAAAAGTGTCTTCATAAAAAGTTTTAGTTTTTAGTGTATAATCAGTTTGGAAAAAAAAAAAAAAAAACAACAACAACCAACTTTAATTTTAGTGATAGCTTCTATTTAATAGAAACTATAATTTTAATTTTCTTTCTAGCTTATTTATAAGTAATATATCATTTTTATATTTTTATTAATTCTCTTTTAGGGTAAAGTAATTTTAGAAATTTTTCCAGATTTTTCTTTTGTCTTTTAGTGGTTTTTAGAATTAATTTTAGTTTAATTAATTATTAATTAATATTAAGTAATTAAATAGCATAATTAGATTTTATAAAGTACAACCTAGTTTTTATAATTTTTCTAGCTTTTATATAAGTTAAAACATTTTTATAAATTTTTCTAGAATTTATATTGTTCATTTTCTAATTTTTATAATATAAATAGTTTAATTGGTAATTAATTCATAATTAGAGTAATAATTAGTAAATTAGTTTAAAAATACATAAAATCAACTTTTTATAATTTTTTTAGGATTCCTATGATGTTTAATTAGATTTGTAAAAAATTTCTTAATTTTCTAAGCCTTTTTAGTATTTTTAATAATTTTAATTAGTTAAAAAATAGATAATTAGTAATTAATTAATAATTAATAATTAAATAGTGTAAAAATAATTTTCCTTTTTCTTAAAATTTTCTTTATTTGTTAGGATTGTAAAAATAATAATTTTACACTTATAACCTTTTCCATCCATCAGTTGTACTTTTTGTTTCGTTCGTTTGTGTACGTTTTTAATTAAAACGTACGGTTTTTAGGTTTTACATAAATTCTTCTTAATCTAAGCTCCAGTAATCAATCACATAGCTTTCCTAAGCTATTTTTGTTATTAATCTCCAAATAATTCTCATAACAAACCCTTTCTGTGAATAATCACCTGATCACAAAGCACGCTCAGTCACAATTCACACCTTGTCGGGATTTAACGACCTGGTGATACCTTATATTATCCGGAGATTGTTTCTAGGCTTTTTAACTTTGTTGACCATTCATTGGTCAATATAAGTTGACGGTTTAGCATCAATCAATTTTTGGCGCCGCTGCCGGGGAGGTGTGCGCGTTTCTGCAGCGTCTTTTGAGATTAGTGTTAGCTCACCTCACTCACTGTACAAGTACCACTACTTGTGTATATTTTCAAAATCAAAACACAAAAAAGTCATTAACACTTTTCCTAAAGTGTTAAAACACCAAAAAAAAAAAAAAAAAAAAAAAAAAAAAAAAAAAAAAAAAAAAAAAAAACCAACAAAACACATCGTAACGTTTTCTGATTCGATTTTCTTTCAAGGTGATTCTTAAAGAAAAATGATTTTAGATCACGGGACGATACCAAAAATATTGTCCAAAAAGTTTTTATCCCTAGTGCATGCGCACTCGTTCTTCAAGGTCCACTAGCCCATTACGTGAGCTTGTCCGGAAACCTCGAAGACCTCGTAGACGTTCTGCACCAACAGTCGGATCTGAGATCCGTACTATTGTCACACCCACTGTCACCATGGCGGAAGACCGCCCCATGTGTGAGCTTCTTCAAGCACCCATCGAGGGTTACGGAGATGCCATTGTTGTTCCAGCTATCGTGGCTAATAATTTTGAGCTCAAAACCGAGTTACTCAATCTTGTAACCTCAAGTCAATTCTACGGTTTTGAGAGGGACGATCCTCATGCTCACATTCGATGGTTCAATAAAATCACTTCGACCATCAAATACAAAAATGTCCCTTGTGAAGCAATAAAACTTCTTCTCTTCCCATTCTCTCTGGAGGGACAAGCCCGGATTTGGCTTGAAAAACAACCTCCTAGATCTATTGAGACATGGGAAGATCTTGTGAAAAAATTTGTAAATAAATTCTTCCCACCTTCCAAGACCACGAGTCTTAAGAACGAAATCACCAAGTTCACTCAGAAATATGATGAATCTTTTGGTGAAGCGTCGGATCATTTCAAAGAATTACTTCGCAAGTGTCCACATCATGGTTTCTCCGAGTTGATGCAACTCGATACTTTCTACAATGGCGTGAGCCAAGCTGATCAGGATTCTCTCAATGCCTCTGCGGGTGGTAATTTCTTGAGTTGAACCACAAAAGAAGCTTTACAGATCATAGAAAACAAGTCCAAGGTCCGCTCTACACGAAGCAAACCGATTGTTTCTCAAATCAATGCGGGTCCTTCTACTTCATCTTTTGTGGGTCAATCTAGCACAGATGCTAAGCTTGACAAGCTCACTGAAGCGATCCAAGCTTTGGTTCTCGCCCAAACAAAGAAAGTTTCATTTCCACAACATCCTCCCCCTGCTGAGGTTAAAAAAGTGGAAGTCTGTGTGACTTGTGGTGGGCCGCATGCCTACTACAATTGCACAGCTACTGATGGTACTCCATATGAAGCTAATGCTGTTGTCGGGTCCCAAAATCAAGGAGGCAATCAATACCGCCCTCCTATGGACCCGAACTATCGTTCTCACCATTATCCTGGACCTCCTGGTTTTAATCAAAACCAAAATGTCCAAAACCGTGGCCAGAATCAAAATAGAGTGAACCAAGGTTATCAAAACCAAGGTAACTTCAATCAGGGTCACGGTTTCCAAAATCAAAACCAAGGTTTCCAAAATCAAGGTTTCCAACACCAAAATCAAGGAAACTTTAACCAGAACCAAGGTCAGGGTAATTTCAACCCCGGGAAATTTCATGGAAACAATCACCAGAATCAAGGAAATTTCCATCATCAAAACCAAGGAAATTTCAATCAAGGCCCCAATCCGAACAATCGAGCTCAAAATCTTCCTAATCCGAATCAAGCCATTGTTCCAACCGGGCCTTCATCTGATGAGTTGTTAAAATAATTCATGAAGTCCCAAGAAGAGTTGAACAAGTTGCTGGTCAGCCAGATTTCTGATATCAAGAAGTCATTAAATGATCGACCCTCGGGCTCAGGTACTACTTTGACGAGCAACAAGATCGCTAACCCGAGGGGCGATGCTAAGGCGATCACAACACGAAGTGGTGCTTCATATGATGAACCCGCGATTCCTACTACCTCTTCTTCCTCTCCTCCTAAGGTAGTGGATCGTGAGCCTGAGGTGACAAAGGACAAGGTGCAAACTCCTAGCCCACGAAGTACAGCACACGTCCAACCTCAGGTTAATCCTGAAACCAGATGTACGCCTGGAGTTGTCTTTAAACCACCAGAAACTCCAGGGGACAACCTAAAATCCAAAACTTCTATTCCTTATCCATCACGTCTCAATGAACAAAAGCTCCGCGAAAAAGCAAATCACCAAATGGATAAATTTTTCCAAATCTTCCAAGATTTGCACTTTGATATTAGCTTCGCGGACGCTATTCTCTTGATGCCCAAGTTTGCATCGACAATCAAAAATCTGTTGAGTAATAAAGAATAACTCTTTGAGATGGCAAGAACTCCTCTAAATGAGAACTGTTCAGCAGTTCTCTTGAAAAAGCTTCCTGAAAAGCTTGGAGACCCCGGGAAATTTCTCATTCCTTGTACTTTCCCGGGTATGGTTGAATGCTTCGCCTTAGCTGATTTAGGTGCTAGCATTAACCTGATGCCATATTCTGTGTGGAAGAAACTCTCTCTTCCCGAACTCACTCCCACGTGCATGACTTTAGAGCTTGCCGATCGTTCGATTTCTCGTCCTCATGGCATTGCCGAGGACGTATTCGTTAAAGTGGGAAAGTTCCATTTTCCAGCAGATTTTGTGATTGTTGACTTTGATGGCGATTCTAGGGTCCCTCTCATTCTTGGGAGGGGATTCCTTAGAACTGGGCGCGCTCTTATCGATGTATTTGAGCATGAGATCACATTACGTGTTGGAACGGAAGCCATTACCTTCAACCTAAATCAAACTTCGACGTACTCCTCCAATTATGACTGTGAATCGGTGAATCAAATTGATGTCATCGATGTTGCTGCTGAGGAGTATGCTCAAGAGATTTTAGGTTTCATTGATGATTCTTCAAGTGAAAATCTCACTCAATCTTCTCATCCCATCATAGCCAATTCTTCTCCTTCCCTCACTCCGTTTGAGGGAAGTGACTTCATCTTAGAAGAAATTGAGGCCTTTCTCAAAAGTGACTCGATTCCCGATGGAATCGATAACCAAGAGATTAACCCAAAGAGGGATATTCTCCTGCTTGAGAAGTTATTAAACGAAGATCCTTCTCCTCTTCCTATTCTACCACAAACACTTCATAAGGAGGAAGTCAAAAATGTTGAGAAAACTGATGACTTCCCCGAGGTTGAACTTAAGGACTTGCCGCCTCATCTTGAATATGCATTTCTGGAGGGTGATGATAAATTGCCCGTCATAATTGCTAAAGACTTAAGTGTTGAGGAAAAGGCTGCTCTTATAAAGTTTTTGAAGTCTCATAAACAAGCAATTGCTTGGCGACACTCCGACATCAAGGGCATTGACCCTGAGTTTTGTACTCACAAGATTTTAATAGAGGACGACTTCAAACCTGCAGTCCAACAACAAAGAAGGGTGAATCCAAAAATTCATGAGGTTATCAAACAAGAGGTTCTAAAACTTCTTGATGCCGGATTGATTTACCCTATCTCGGACAGTCCTTGGGTCAGCCCAATCCATTGTGTTCCAAAAAAGGGTGGCATTACTGTTGTCACAAACGAGGAGAATGAGTTAATTCCAACTCGTTTGGTTACGGGTTGGCGCGTCTGCATTGACTATCGTAAGTTAAATGACGACACCCGTAAAGATCATTTTCCTCTGCCCTTTATGGACCAGATGCTCGAGAGATTAGCGGGGAATGAGTACTATTGCTTCCTCGATGGTTTCTCGGGTTACTTTCAGATTCCCATTGATCCGCAAGATCAGGAGAAGACCACTTTTACGTGCCCCTATGGAACTTTTGCATATAAACGTATGCCATTTGGCTTATGTAATGCTCCGGGCACGTTTCAAAGATGTATGATGGCCATATTTTCTGACATGATCGGGAAAACTATGGAGGTCTTCATGGATGATTTTTCGGTCATTGGGGATTCGTTTCAATCATGCCTCTCCCATTTAGACGACATGCTAAAACGTTGTGAAGACACAAAGTTATGTCTAAATTGGGAGAAGAGTCACTTTATGGTCAAAGAGGCCATTGTCCTCGGCCATAAAATTTCAACAAACGGGATTGAGGTTGACAGAGCCAAAGTGGACGTCATTGCAAAATTGCCTCATCCCACAACCGTGAAAGGTGTTAGGAGCTTTTTGGGTCATTCCGGCTTCTATCGTAGGTTTATTCAATATTTTTCTAAAATCGCCCGGCCTATGACCCATCTCCTCGAGAAGGATGCTCCTTTTATCTTCTCCCCTGAGTGCATCGAAGCCTTTGAAACATTAAAGAAAAGGCTTACCGAGGCACCGATTCTTGTTGCCCCCGATTGGGACTTGCCCTTCGAGCTCATGTGTGATGCTAGTGATTATGCGATAGGGGCAGTCTTGGGGCAACGCAAAACAAAACATTTTCAGCCTATACACTATGCCAGCAAAACTATGACCGAGGCTCAAAGTCATTACACCACCACTGAAAAAGAACTATTAGTTGTGGTGTATGCTTTTGAAAAATTCCGGCCATACTTGATACTGACCAAAAGCATAGTGTATACGGATCACTCGGCTTTGAAGTACCTCTTTGCAAAACAAGATGCAAAGCCGAGACTCCTCCGTTGGGTTCTCCTCCTTCAGGAATTTGATATCATTATTCGTGATAAAAAAGGAGTTGAGAACCTAGCTGCTGATCATCTCTCCCGTCTTGAAAACCCTCACCAAGATGCTTTCGAGAAAAAGGAAATAAATGAAACATTTCCTCTCGAAACCCTCAATGCGGTTTCATTTCGTGGACACTCGATTACCCCATGGTTTGCCGACTTTGCAAACTATCTTGCGGGTAACTTCATTGTGAAAGGGATGTCGTCCCAACAAAAAAAAAAATCAAAGATGTAAAACATTACTTCAGGGACGACCCCTACTTGTTCAAAATATGCGCGGATCAAGTCATCCGGCGGTGTGTGTATGGTCAGAAAGCCGCTGAAATTTTAAAGGCTTGCCATGCTGGTCCCATGGGGGGGCACCACAATCCCAACTACACCGCCAAAAAGGTGTTTGATTCCGGCTTTTATTGGCCCTCGATCTACAAGGATGCCCAAGAATTGGTCAAGTCCTGTGACGCTTGTCAGCGTCACAGGAACATTTCACAAAAGAATGAAATGCCTCAGAATGCAATTCAAGTTTGTGAAATTTTTTACATCTGGGGCATCGATTTTATGGGGCCATTTCCATCTTCTCATGGCAACAAATACATACTCGTGGCAGTTGACTATTTGTCGAAATGGGTTGAAGCGAAAGCTTTACCGACAAATGATGCTCGAGTAGTTGTGAAATTCCTAAAAGCTCTTTTTGCCCGATTCGGAACTCCACGTGCTATTATTAGTGATCGTGGTACGCACTTCTGTAATGACAAATTTGACAAAGTCATGCAAAAGTACGGTGTAACTCACCGTCTTTCCACTGCGTACCACCCTCAAACGAGTGGACAAGTCGAAGTTTCCAATCGGGGCATTAAAAGAATTTTAGAAAGAACTGTAGGTGAAAATCGTGCATCGTGGTCGGATAAATTAGATGATGTACTTTGGGCTTTCCGTACGGCTTACAAAACACCCATTGGGTGTACGCCTTATAAACTTGTGTACGGGAAAGCGTGCCATCTTCCGATCGAGCTTGAGCACAAAGCCTATTGGGCTCTCAAGCATGCCAATTTTGACCTCAAAACTGCGGGTGATCATAGGAAAGTTCAACTGAATGAATTAAATGAACTTCGTGATCAAGCTTACGAGAACTCTTTGATCTACAAAGAAAAGACAAAGAAGATTCATGACTCAAAAATCAAAAACCGCGTTTTCAACGTTGGTGATCGAGTCCTTCTTTTCAACTCTAGACTCAAGATCTTCTCGGGAAAGCTCAAAACCCGATGGACTGGTCCATTCACTATCGATAAGGTTTATCCTTATGGCACCGTCGAATTATCTCAAAATGACGGTCCTAATTTCAAAGTGAATGGACATCGTTTAAAGCACTACTTTGGAGAGGACATACCATCCATGGTTGTCCCGGATCTCCAAACTTTCCCCAAGGACAATTGAATTCGGGGATCGAGTCAAGCTAGCGACTCGATAAACAAAAACAATAGCACAATACGGGTTTTCACCCGTATCTCTGATTCTTTCTATTTTCTACCACCTAGTGTGGGGAATGGCCAACCCCCCGCTGTTTGAAAAATGTATATATGTATATAAGTAAAAAAAAAAAAAAAAAAAAAAAAAAAGTTTGTATATATATAGAAATAAAGTGAAATATGGTATTTCCACAGTTAGATTCGATTATTAGCTTTTTCCGTTCAAAGAGTCGGCATAATAGCCGGGACTTTGAATATTGAGGACAATATTCATTTCTAAGTGTGGGGGGGAAATTCTAGCGAATTTTATCAAAATATATCTTCTAGTACCCCCGTTTTTGGCCAAAATTTTCAAAAATTTTTCACTTTATTTCAAAAAAATTTGTGGTAATCAGTCCGCCAGGCCTAACCGACAAAGGGATTGGCTAATCCAGGAGCAAACGGCTCTTGGTAAAGATAACTCAAATCCGTTTACGGCTTGCAATTTGCCCAAAATTGTATGGTTCCTCAACTCCCCATATCCCATAAAGCGAATGAGTTGGCTAGCCCGCAAGATTATGGCTTGTGGTAAAGGCAGTGGAAAATCCATAATTGGTAATCAGCTCACCAAGATATTGACTTGTCCATCAAGAGTTGGCTAGTCCAGGAGCAAACGGCTTTTGGTAAAGACTAAACAAGTCCGTTGACAGCTGGTGGTTTGCTCAAAATCACACGGTTATCAGGTGTGCCACAGTTCTTACACCTGGCTACTCCAGAAGTGATGGCTTTTGGTAAAGAGTTTAAAATCCATCAAGTTTTCTAAAAAGATTGCTAGGGACTAGCAATAGTTTAGTGTGGGGAATTGATGAGTGCTCAAACACCCATCATTTTTGTCGTATTTAAACTGCCAAAACATACAAAAACAATCAAAAAGATATCAAAATACTTAAATTATCCCAGGGATTATGTTTTATGTGTTTTAAATGCAAAATGTGCAAAAACAAAGGAAAAACGATCAAAGTTTGCAATATTGGCAGTTTCAGTCCCCCAAGTTTCAAAACTTGTCAAAATTAGTCCCTATGCATTTATTTTGAAAGGAAAAGTCTACCCAAGGTTTTGAAAGTCAAATTTCACAAAATATTACACTTGGGTCATAAACTTTCCAAAATTACATGTTTAGTCCCTGAGTTTTCAAAAATGGCAAAATAGGTCCCAAGGAATTTTGAAAAATCAAAAATGGCAAAATTGGTTCTTGGTTTATTGATGATTGGCATAATTGGTCCTTGGAAGCAACTTGGGAAAATTACCCATTCAGTCCTTCAGGTTTGGTACAATTACAAAATTGGTCCTTGTTAAATCACAAACCATCCGGACCCTTATTATTATACCAAACCCCAACCCAAAAACCAAAACCATGATCCAGTCCACCACAAGCTCGGCCCATTTCCCTTTTTAATATAAAAACGTACCTAGGTCAAACCAGTAGAATTAGTGGGTAGTTTTAGGGTCTGAAACTTGTTGTGAGTAAAGTATACCAGTAGAATTAGTGATTTTCATGCTTATTTGATTTTTGTAATTTTTTCTGTTGGACTATTTTGCCCTTGGAAAACACTTGCAGGGCAAGGGTGTGCCCTGCACATCAGCTGACTCAGTCACACCACCAACTTTGGTGGTCATTTGTGGTTACCCCAGAGGGTCCCACACCCCATAATTAGCTTTGCCCAACCCCCCTCCTACCAGGGATTAAGGATTGACCTTTGGTTTGACCATTAGACCAGTGGACCCCACTTTGTTTTGCTCCCAATCTCTGTCCCAAATCTGTCTCAGAAACAACCATACTCAAGTGCTTATTGTTGTTGTTTGGCTTATTTGCTGTGCTTATTTGATTGAAAATCACTCAAAAGTGTTCAACTAACTCAGAGAAACCAAAGTTTACCATTGTGGACCCCACACTCTCCATTTGAGCTTAATTTCATCCTCAGTCAACAAAAGTCAACTGAGTGGACTAATAAGCACTCAAAGTGCTTATTTCTGGTTTGTGTAAAAGTGTCTTCATAAAAAGTTTTAGTTTTTAGTGTATAATCAGTTTGGAAAAAGAAAAAACCAACTTTAATTTTAGTGATAGCTTCTATTTAATAGAAATTATCATTTTAATTTTCTTTTTAGCTTATTTATAAGCAATATATCATTTTTATATTTTTATTAATTCTCTTTTAGGGTAAAGTAATTTTAGAAATTTTTCCAGATTTTTCTTTTGTCTTTTAGTGGTTTTTAGAATTAATTTTAGTTTAATTAATTATTAATTAATATTAAGTAATTAAATAGCATAATTAGATTTTATAAAGTACAACCTAGTTTTTATAATTTTTCTAGCTTTTATATAAGTTAAAACATTTTTATAAATTTTTCTAGAATTTATATTGTTCATTTTCTAATTTTTATAATATAAATAGTTTAATTGGTAATTAATTCATAATTAGAGTAATAATTAGTAAATTAGTTTAAAAATACATAAAATCAACTTTTTTATAATTTTTTTAGGATTCCTATGATGGTTAATTAGATTTGTAAAATTTTTCTTAATTTTCTAAGCCTTTTTAGTATTTTTAATAATTTTAATTAGTTTAATTAGTTAAAAAAATAGATAATTAGTAATTAATTAATAATTAATAATTAAATAGTGTAAAAATAATTTTCCTTTTTCTTAAAATTTTCTTTATTTGTTAGGATTGTAAAAATAATAATTTTACACTTATAACCTTTTCCGACCATCAGTTGTACTTTTTGTTTCGTTCGTATGTGTACGTTTTTAATTAAAACGTACGGTTTTTAGGTTTTACATAAATTCTTCTTAATCTAAGCTCCAGTAATCAATCACATAGCTTTCCTAAGTTATTTTTGTTAATAATCTCCAAATAATTCTCATAACAAACCCTTTCTGTGAATAATCACCCGTTCACAAAGCACGCTCAGTCACAATTCACACCTTGTCGGGATTTAACGACCTGGTGATACCTTATATTACCCGGAGATTGTTTCTAGGCTTTTTAACTTTGTTGACCATTCATTGGTCAATATAAGTTGACGGTTTAGCATCAATCATCCAACAATCTGTGTTTTCCATACCCCTACACCTAACGTTATAACCCTTTAAAAGACCTCTTTGATAGTTTTCCTAGATGCTTACACCAAGTGGTGGAGGTTTTCGATCGTTTCCCAAGCCTATGGTAATCTATTTGCTATGACAGTTAGTGACAGATATTTTTCCATTTCCATTAGTTATATATAGGTTTATAACACCCGAGAGATGAGAGTATCCAAACACTATTTGTGATAGGGGTGTACACGGTTCGTTTTGGGTCGGTTTTTGGCTAAAACCGAAACCGAAACCGAACCGAAATGTTCGGTTTTTATGGAACCCAAAACAGAAACCGTTCGGTTTTTGGCGGTTCGGTTTTTTCGGTTTATTATCGGTTTCGGTTTGGTTTTTCGGTTTCTAACCGTTTATATTTGGGCTTGAGAAATTTATACCAACAAACTTGTATTACATAGAAAATTGGTTAATTCTTATTTACTTTTTATTTTATTTTTTTTGTCAATCTAAACATTATTTTTTTGCATAATTTTTTAATAACACATAAATAGATGAGACACACACATTCAAGTGAACATACACATAGTATGATCGTCGTCATATATTTATTGATATATTATCAAGTAATCACACGACACGACAAACACGCATATAAATGTAAACGTAAGATAAATATATTATAAATTTACCTACAAAATGAATATGAATTTATAAATTTGATTTATTTAATTATTTATTCATATTATAATAATTATATATTATTATATAATAAAATCGGTTCGGTTCGGTTTTTACGGTTCGGTTTTTGGATGAAAACCGAAACCGAACCATATTTTTCGGTTTTTGAAAAATTAAAAACCAAACCAATGGTTTTTAGTTTCGGTCGGCTTTTTTGGTTCGGTTTTTTCGGTTTTTGGTTCGGTTTCGGTTTTTCTGTTTTGTTTGCTCACCCCTAATTTGTGAGGTGCTAGTGTGTAATTTCTGTGCTTATTTTGATTAAGGTGGAGCGATTATTTGTTGTTATTACTTTTATTTTAATGTTAAATGACCCCTAGCTTATATTTTGATTATAATAAAAGCTCATTTGCTTGAGGGCAAGCAAATACCAAGTGTAAGGGTATTTGATAAGGAGAAATTTGTTACTCTTTTTAGGGGTTATTTAAGCCCTAAGTCGTGATAATATGATCAATTATTACCTTAAATCGTTTCTTTTGTCAATTTAGGTACTTTTGAGAAGAATTCGGGAAAAGGAATCATTTTGGACGTTTTTGGAGCAAAAAGTGAAGAAAAAGACAAAGTCAATAATCTAAGCTGGAAATTGTACATGACGGTGTCAAGCATTTCAAAGGGATGGCGTCACTCATTGGAACAAGAGGTGGATATCACAATTGCACTTGACGCGCCGAAGAAAAGTTGAAGCATAAGGCATGACGGCGTCACGTTATAAAGAAAGTAGGCCGTCACATGTTATTCCCAAAGTGTGACGGCCCAGAAGTCTTACAAGGGGACGGCGTCAAGAAGTTAGATTGGACGACAAGAAACCCTAAACACGGCTAGATGACGGCGTCAGCCACAAAAAGCGGACGCCGTCACCATTGTAAATCTATATATACTTTTCGATTTTTCATTCATAAAGGAGGACTTTTGGTAGGGAACTTTTGGTACGAACCCTAGTCGACTTTTGCAGCAATTTTAGGGTTCCAAACCCTCTTTTCTTCCATGTTCAATTAAAGATAAGCTATCCTTTAATCATTCAATATGTCTATGTGTTCTTTGATTATATCGTATGCTTTTCTTTCTTTTAACATGCTAGCTTAGATTTACTAGTGTTTGCTTAGATCTAATGAAACCTAGTTATTGATTCTTGGTTGTTGGTTTGTCATTAATTGTTGTGGGTGATTGATTTTAGCATTAGGATTAAGAAAACTGGCTAATCTCCTATACTGTAACTTGCTTGAACGTCTTAAGAAACGTAATCGGATGTGTACTACGGTTTTATTGGTTGTATTAAATGCATAAGTGACTATTAATGAGGCCATGATAGGATACTAAACGTGTCGTCATAGGAAGAGATAGAAGCTTATAGAGTTGGGGAAGATCGTACACGGCCCCATGAATGGTATTAAGGAATGCAACCCTTCACCCATGCAATTGTGACAAACCAATTAATCAATAAAAGATAATTAGGGAGTAATGAAATCTAAGTAAACACGCTTGTCTTCATATTAGAAGTTCTCATATTTTATTTTCTTGTTATTTATTTATTTGTTTAAGTAGTTATTTGGGTTAATTGACTATCAACTAATTCCGCCCACTCTTCCAATATTACTTGCTTTCCATAAAACATAAAAACACAAAAAAGAATCATCCCTCACCTCTAGACCTAGTTAGATTACTTTCAATACTAACGAACACTATTCCCAGAGAGAACGATCAATCCCTCGGTACTTGCCACTCACTATACTACATCGGTCAGGTACACTGCCTGGTGGGGATTGCAAGCTTCTCAAGATCCCTTGAGAGGTAAAACCTTTTGTGTAGACCGCAATCCACGCATCAAGTTTTTGGCGCCGCTTCCGAAGAATAGTTATTGCTTAGGTTGAAATTTATTTTTATTAGGTCTACTCACTATATTCCTTTCTAGTGAGATTTTTATTTTTATTTTTATAGGTTTTCTTTAGTATGTCTTATTTCTTCATTTCTTTGTTCGTAACCATTACCATCCGCCATCATGGAAGGTGGTAATATCTTTGATCCCGCCAACCCACCACAACAAAACCTACCACAACCAAACCAACCTCCTAGAGCCCGCAGTTTAGGAGAATACTCCTGACCAAGCCACCAAGGCTATCGAAACACCATTGAGCTCACTCAAGGAGCCAATGTGTCCCTCTTGCGATCCGACACCATCCGGTTCATGCAAATCAGATGTGCATTCCAGGGATTTGCTCCGAAGATCCAAACCAACATCTCAAGGATTTCCTAAAAATCATAGATTCCATTGACCTTGATGTTGAAACTCGAGAGACGACCCAATTGCGTCTCTTCCAATTCTCTCTACGTGACCAAGCTAGTCAATGGCTTGAGCGTTTACCCGCGGGATCCATCACATCTTGGGATGATCTCACCTCTCGTTTCCTCACTCAATTTTTCCCACCGGGAAGAACCACCAAGTTAAGGAATGACATCTTTATGTTCCAACAACGTCAAGGCAAAACTCTTTACGAAGCATGGACTTGTTTCAAGGACTTACTCCAAAAAGTCCCTCATCACGGCATAGATCTTTGGTTCCAAATCCAAATCTTTTATGATGGTTCCAATAATCAAACTAGAAGGGCTGTAGATTACGCCGCCAATGGTAAACTGAGCAAGCTCGGCATTGACAAGTGCTGGGAGGTCATTGAGGACTTAGCACAATACGAAGAAGAAGAATGGGAGGATCCAATATTTTTGGAGGAAGGGAGTTTGGACTGCATGAATGTGACCCAAGAGCAGCCAGTAAACATACATTTCTTGAATACATGAATGCAGTCAGTAAACATACATTTCTTGAATATTCACGACAAGAAGAATTCGAAGGGGTAATGCTGACCTTCGTAAACAACCAAGAGAGGCAAATCCAGCAATTAGAAGCCCACATGGAAAACACCCAAATTGTTTTCATGGACTTGGCTAATAATTTTATATCAAGGATTAAGGAGAAAATTAGGGAAGAAACTATACCAAAGAATCGAAAAGATCTTTGAACTCCCAATCCCTAATGTAACGAACAACGAAGGGGGTAATGGAATACCTCTCCCCAAAAATTCATCTCTAAACCACTCCTATTCCCATGGACGTCCTCTCGAGAAAAAGAGTTCTCAAATCCATAGCATCTTCGTTGGAAGCTTGCAGGTCACGCTCCCTAACTTCCATGAAGTTAGACGGTCCTTTGACTTTAAACCTGGTGTGCAAAAAACTCAACTCAAGTATCCTATCATTTCGAAAACTCCCTGGGAAAGTTTCCTTTGGTCATCAATTACCTATCAAAATGAAGAATGGAAACCTGATTGGGCAATAGCCGATTTTTTTTGAAAATCAAATTTCACCTCGTGATAGCAACAAAACGTTTGACCTAGGTGGATTTTGTTAACCAAAATGACTTTTTCCTTTAAGGGTTTCCAACACTAATTGACCAATTTTCGAAAGAACAGGGGCCTCATTGAAAATTCAAACAACACCATCACACAGGCACGTGACGCCGTCAGGGATTATAACCTGACGGCGTCAGCTCGACTACCCAGCTATTATAACCACATACCCATCACTTTCATCATAAACCCCACAAACTATATCCACCCCAATGGGAAAGGTTGTTTAATATTCAAGAGCAAGTTTATGATGAACTGGTACATGATTTTCTAGCTACTTTTCATTTTGAGATAGAGGAGGCGAGAAGTAATATTGGTGCTACCACAATGTTGGGAATTATACTAACAGTTACCACTATTAAGCATGGAAGATGCCACTGCTGAAGAATGCACTAGCAGTGGATAATTGTTAGGAAACGTGTATTTAGATAAGTATAGAAAAGATCTTCTGTATATTCTATTATTCTTAATTAATACTTATCTTGTAAAGGACTCCTTGTGTCCTATAAAAGGAGGTCCTAGGTTTAGGTTTATGCACGTATCAATTAGAGAGCTTCAAGGTGTAACCCTAGTGATAAGCTAGATCACTCGTATTATTATTCTTAATAATATTGGAGCTTAAAGTTTGGTTAATATTCAGTGTTCATACAACTGTTCTCATACAAACTCACAAACAAACATACAAACAAACCTTCTAAGTATTAATAAGTATATTCCGCATACTTGTTAGTATTATTCAAAGTATCACTATAACACAAGTCGTGTGTTTAGATCCATCACACAATCTACTTTAGGCTGGGGGTGAGCTTAGGACTTTTTCTTTTGTAAAGTTTGGTTCGAGATTGGGGCTGTATAGCCAGCATGAGACCTTGCAGGGAGCGTTTCTGGGTAGGTTGTTAAATGGTGAGACTATTAGGAATGACTTGAGGAGTGCTATGTTTTGGCCCACCATTGGGGACGGTGGGTATATTTCGACTACTGAGGCCTCTAGCATTAGGGATCCTAGGATCAAGCTGACTCACAGGTGCATATCCTACTCCTTGTCGAGACGCCAGAGTTCCATCCACCGCATCACTAGTTTAGACCTCTTCTTCCTTTACACCATTTACTCCCCGGATATATACTGCAACATCCCATTTTGGGTTGCTAGTTATTTAAAGGGGAATTGGGGAGAAGCAGAGTGATAAGATTTATGGGGGGATGTTTGTTACTAGGCTCGCCCAGTCATATGGAGTCCTTAGGCCTGAGATCGTGGGATACTTGAGTATTGGAGGACCATGCAGGGTAGTTAGGTCTAGGTCCCTCAAGCATATGGAGGTCATCATGGATTTGGGTTCCGGGCCTTGTGTTTGGTATGCTGTGAGACCAGAGGCGGCTGGTGGTGATGATGGTGATGAGGGTGATAACCAGGAGGATGAGCAGCCACAGCATCAGCCATTTGGGGATTATGGTGCAGGTGGCATAGTTGATGTCTACAGGGACATGAGTCAGGGAGATTGGCAGGCCTATCAGGGAGATTGGCAGGCCTATCAGGGAGCCTGGATGGGTCAGATGGATACTTTAATCTTTATGTATGTAGGATTTCTATATTTCTGTTATCATTGTTGTTTATTTCTAGTCTTACAAGCTTTATTTGTTTGTTTGTTTTTTTTTTTTTTGTTTGATTTTATTTGCTTCCGTGTGTATGTTTTGTTTTTATTGTTTATTGTTCATGTATCAAACATTTTGTGAAAATGCTTTATTTTGTTTTTAACCTCGTCTTAACTACATATAAAGGTATTTTTCAAAAGATAAGTGTAAGGGAAATCCAAATTTGTTTTTAAGAACTGATTGAACATGAACGATAACAATAAACATGCATATTAGTATTTGTTTGAGTCAAATGCTTGTGTCGAGTTATAATGAGTGTTTTGCAGGATTCCAGAAATTATAACATAGGCTTTTCTGGAAATTTTTCTGGAAGCAAAATATAAGAATTCTGTCAGATCAATTTTGACGGCGTCAAGTGTAGTTTTCTGAAAATTTTGCAGGTTTTGATTTTCTGCCGGAATTGTAAAGTTTCGTAAAATCGGCATTTTATAAACTTCAGGAATCTACAAACATTTATTCCACAAGCATTATATCTTTACTTACTTTCTAGGAATTAATTTTATATCGATTTACCGCCGATTTTACGCTAGGTTTTCTTGTTTGTTTTCTCAGCTAATTAACAGGTTATATTGGACAAGAAGATGTCTATGGATAATCAAGCTTTTGGCACTGCTTTACTCTTGGAGTTTTCATATTTTCTTGGAGGAGGATTTAACCATGTTACTACATCATCCATACCGAACGAATCAGGGGAGTATTTATTTCATTCTTTCATTTTCTTTACTTTTACATCCTTTAATTGAACATTGGGGACAATGTTCGGCTTAAGTTTAAGGGGGTAAATGAAGATTCCTTAGAGATTACAATTGCACTTGATTTTTGTCATGTTTAATAGTAGATGTGTAATAAAACTGAGAGAAACACTTGTTAGGGTAATTTTAGCACCAAATTTAAATTTTTTTGCGACATATAGGAGTGAAACTTTAGTCTTAATAAGCGTCTCATGGATAGGAGTTATATGACTAGCACAAAAACCGTACCACTCAAAAAAAAATTCCACCCCAAATATGTGAGGTTCGCCCCTAGATTTGTTAGGAAAAGCCTTAGTGCTTATGAGTGTACCGGTAGTATTTAGATTCTAGAACTTGTGTTTGTGATTCATTCCGAGACCACAAGTGAGACTATATTCATGTAGTTGGATTTACTACATGATAAGAGGCATTAGGATAACCCATGTTTTTCAGCCTGTTTATATAATTACATTGACTTCATTGGTAAAGTAATTTTCCCACACCTTTGCGATGTACACATTTTTAGTACACAATACCCCTAGTACACCCCTCAGAGCCTATCTTTTTCGTTTCTAACTTTAAGCATTTTACTTAAAGGAAGAATTTGATAACAATCCACCCCCAAATGTACACCCAAATCGCCTTAGCTTTCCTTGTATGCACTCATCTTTAGTGCATTATTGTTACAACATTTGTTTAAACCCTTTGTTAATTTCCTAATTGATTACATGGTTGCTAAGTCGATCCATATCTTATACATATTATTTTGGGACGATTAGGACTCAGGGGTAAAGTACTATTGTTATGGAATAATGAGGAATGATTAGACGAAAAGTGTACCGCTTTTAGGGGGTTATTTAAGCCCAAAGTTGAGATTATTTGATCAAATATTGCCCTAAATCATTCCTTTTGTCATTTTAGGTTATTTTCAGAAGAAGTCTGGAAAAGGAAGCATTTTGGATGTTTTTGGAACGAAAAAGTGAAGAAAACGACAAAGTCTCCAAATCATGTTGAAAACGACAAAGTCTCCAAATCATTGACAAAGAGGTGGATAATCAAGTTACACGTGACGCGCCAGAATGTCTTTGGAGGATTTACACGTGATGGCGTCACCAAGGCCGTCACGTACAAAATACAAGAGACGGCCAAGAGATAGTTTACACATGACGGCGTCAGATTTGGATCTAGGCAATACGAGGGTTTATACGGCGGCGAGTTGACGGCGTCAGAATTTACTCTTGACGCCATCAGACTCAAAACTCTATATATAGTTTTTGATTTTTCATTCATTAGTGTGCAACTTTGAGAGGAGAACTTTGGAGAAACCCTAGCACGATTTTTATCTTATTTTTAAGGGTTCCAAACCCTTGTTTCATCCATGTTTAATTGAAGATAAGTTTTATAATAATCATTCAATATGTCTATGTGTTGTTTGATTCCATCTTATGCTTGTCTTTACTTTAACATGCTAGGCTAGGTTTTCTTTGTGTTTGCTTAGATGTAATGAAACTTAGTTATTGATTATTAGTTGGTTATTTGTTTAAAATTGTTGTGGATGAATGATTTCGATGTTAGGCTTAAGAAAACTGGCAGACTTCCAATTGGTAACTTGCTTGAACGTCTTAAGAAACATGATCGGATGTGTACTACGATTAATTGGTTATATTTAATGCATAAGTAACTACTAAGGAGGCCATGTTAGGAGCTAGTAGTCGGCTTGACATAGGAAGAGGTAGAAGCTTATAGAGTTAGAGAAGATCGTACACGGCCCTACGAAGGGTATTAAGGAATATAACCCGTAATCCATGCAATTGTAACAAACTAATCAACTAGTAAAAGATAGCTAGGGAGTAGTGAAATCTAAGTAAACACATTTTCTCTTATTATTTTTTTTCTCCGCATTTACTTTAGTGTCATTATATTTTATTTCTATTGCATTTGTAGTTATTTGGGTTAGTTGACTAGCAACTAATTCCGCCCATTCTTCCAAAACCCGAGATTTCTACTTGCTTTCCATAAAATATAAAAATACAAAAAGAATCATTCTTCACCTCTAGACCTTGTTTAATTGAGTTTTAACCCTAGCGAACACTATTCTTTGAGTTGAACGATCAATCCCCCGGTACTTGCCACTATACTGTACTACAACGGTCAGGTACACTGCCTTGTGGGGATTGCAAGCTTCTCAAGATCCCTTGAGAGGTAAAACCTTTTGCAAGGTTGCAAAACCACACATCAAGTTTTTGGCGCCTCAGCCCGGGGAATAGTTATTGTCTAGGTTGAAATTTCTTTTTATTAGGTCTACTTGCTAGATTCCTTTCTAGTAAGATTTTTATTTTTATTTTTATAGGTCTTCTTTAGTCTATCTTTTTCTTCGTTCCTTTGTTCGTAACCATTGCCACCCGCCATCATGGAAGGTGGTAATCTCTTCGACCCCATCAACCCACTACAAAAAAAACTATCCACAAAACCCACCACAACCAAACCAACCTCCTAGACCCCGAACTTTAGGAGAGTACACCCATCCTAGCCACCAAGGCTATCGAAACACCATTGAGCTCACTCAAGGGGCCAATGTGTCTCCCTTGTGATCCGACACTATCCGGTTGGTGCAAAGCGGATGTGCATTCCATGGACTTTGTTCCGAAGATCCTAATCAACATCTCAAGGAATTCCTAAAAAACGTTGATTCCATAGACCTTGATGTTGAAACTCGAGAGACGACCCGATTTTGTCTCTTCCAATTCTCTCTACGTGACCAAGCTAGTCAATGGCTTGAGCGTTTTCCCGCAGGATCCATCACCTCTGGGGATGATTTCACCACTCGTTTCCTTACTCAATTTTTCCCACCAGGAAGAACTACCAAGCTTAGAAATGACATTTTGATGTTTCAACAACATCAAGGTGAAACTCTCTATGAAGCATGGACTCGTTTCAAAGACTTACTCCACAAAGTCCCTCATCATGGCATAGATCTTTGGCTCCAAATCCAAATCTTTTACGACCATGTCGACTTCCATACCAAACGCACCATTGATCAAGCCGTCGGAGGTAGATTGCGTGACAAGAACACCAAGGAGTCATGGGAAATCATTGATGAGCTTGCAATCAATGATAATGAATTATGGGAAGTTGCCCATGTTATAGACTCGGCTGTCAATGCAATTTCACTACCAGGGGGAACCACTTAACTTTCCGAAGAAAACCTTTGCGAACTTGAGAAAAAAGTTGACTATCTCATGGAAAGACTAAAAAAACCTTTAAGTCCCATACGTGCATCAATCAACTCTATCTCAAACGTAAACCCAACACCGTTGTCCGAATCACCTCTTAGAGAGAATGCCGAAACATTTCAAAAATATGCTCAACCCTATTCACCTCCTCAAAACCTCAACCCGGAATTCGAAACTCGAATGAGATAATATATATCAACCCATTCTGAGCGATTAGCAAAATTCGAGGAGGCAATCTATAGACAAAAGGAGGAGATGCAAGAGAAAATGACGGAGATGATGAGCTTATTGGAGGAATACTCAAACATAAAAACTCCGGAAAAGGTGTTGTTAAGGAAGGAAAGTGTCACCCCCACTACCAATTTTGTTAACTCTATAGCCATTGTCCACGAGGGCAATGAAGAAAAGGAAACCCCTATTACACAAACCATTGAGGAACCACCAAAATCCCAATCATTAGGGTTCTATCTAAAACATGATGTTGGATCGATATACTCTGACCAAACTACTTTGTAGCTTGTAAGGTTTTTAACAATATTGAATAAACTCAACACTATTAATATTGAAACACTGTTTTGACTTTGTAAATTATGCGGAATCTACTAACACAAAGCTTAAGAAGAACTTTTATATTAAACCAAACTTGAACCTGCTTGATTACACAGATTCACTAACAATCCCTAACTTGACTAATATCGACTTGTAAAACTCTAAGACTCTTAGAAACTTCGACTAAAACTTATATCCCTAATACCATCATAAGGCTCCGTATATAGATAACCTTAAGTCGGTTTACATTATCTACTTGAACGACAAGTAATTATCCCTAACTAATTCTAGAATATTCATACAATATTACATAATAATCCTTTAATTAATATTGCACTTAAGTCCTTGTTCTTCGAAGTACTTTGAATAATCTTCAATAAACAGCAGTACTTTGACTTTGTTCAGCATGTTGACAATTGAGCAGTACTTTGTCATAGCAGTACTTTGACTTCATATCCCAACAATCATCCCCTAACTTGAACTCCACTTGCTTGATTTCAAGTTTCTTTACTTTCTTGGATCTTCAAAATCTTTATCATTCAGGAAAATTGTTTATTTATCTCTTTTGAATCCTGTATGTCAAAGTGCTCTTGATCATCATCTTCTCAGCAACTCAGTAACTTTTTGACAAAATGTACATCAAATCTTTTTAAAGTTTCATATTGTTCTCATCACTTCCAGATGTATTAACTTCTGTGAGAGGTGAATCATTGAACTTTTAATGGATTTTGATGTCTCTTTACCAAAGCCATTAACTCTGGAGTAGCCAATGTTTAGGTTAGAACAACCATGGTACATTGATAACCATATGATTTTTAGCAAATCATCAGCTATCAACAGATTTGAGTAGTCTTTACCAATAGTTCTTTGCTTTTGGACTAGTTAGTTCTTTGATTTCAACCATGGTGAACTAATTACCATAAATGGTTTTTCCACAGCCTTTACCACAAGCCATTTTCTTGTGGGCTAGTCAACTCTTCACTTTTACAGATATGGTGAGTTGAATACCATACAATTTTTAGTAAATTGTCAACTAAAAACGGATTTGATTATCACATCAGAGCCGTACCCTCATGATGAGTCAAACACTTTCTTTTCTGTTATCATAAACGGATTTGATTATCACAAATACTAACACCATGTTTTTCTCTTCAAATCCTTTTATTTACTTCACCTTAAACATTAAAAACTTTTTATTTTATTTTACAAAGGACTTATACTGGTTTTATGCAACAAGCAGTACTTTGATAAAGTACTGTTTGTCTTACAGTACTTTAAGAAAAATACTTATTATACAAAACAAATCTTACCAGTATTTTGCAATATTATTCTTCTGACTTAGTCCACCTGATAAATAGCTTAATCACCATAAAAGCTACATCAGTTTCTTCTTCAAGCTTCATTCCATGATCCAACATCCTGAGCATAATTTCTCTTATCAATGGATATCTTCTCTCAGCAAGCATGTGAATCATGGTACCATCTTCCATCTCAAGTGAATGAACTCCTAATGACTCAAAAATCTCCATCTTGTAATTTCCCAATTTTCTTGATCATTCCACAAAGTATCAACACTTGTTTCTTCTGTTTCCCAGATGGTTATCAAATCTCCAAGTAAGATTAATCCCACTCCCGTTGCTTCAATATCCTCATAGTATGTCTACACTTGCAAGTATAAATCATATAGATCTTCTCTGGTAATTAAATGCAGAACATCCCATAACATATTAAATACTGTGAAGCTTCTATCTTCTCTGTTGAACATAAGATAATTTCGTTCTTTTGATTCAACCACAGAGAATGAGATAATCTTTGATATTTTTCCAGAGTCTTCTGTTTTCTTATTCTCAAAATCAACCACTCTGAAATAATTCCTCAGTTCATCAATTGTATCTTCATGTATCATTTTAAGTCTCTTTGATAATTGATCATCTTGAACTGCTTTCTTCCTCATCAATTTTCTTTTCTCAACTTGTTCTTTCCTTATATCTTCTAACTTCTTCTCCTTATCAACATCCATGGGTACAAAATTTTCTAACTCTTTCTTGATAAACTCTTGTACTTCATCCCATAGAGCTTTCACTTCTGGATATCTTAATCTTTGTAGATTCTTGTATCCTCTTCCTTTCAAGAAACTAATCATCCAATTTCTTTCTTGAGCAATAGTCATAGGTTTTCTTGTGACAGTAGCTGATTTCTTGACTTCTTCCAAGTATTCAGCATCATACACAGCTTGTTGTTGTCTAGCAATTTCTTCATTCTTTGCTATCTCTATTTCTCTCAGCTGTGCAAGAGTAAATTTCTTCTTTTTCTTCTTAATATTATTTTGCTTCATGATCCCTTTACCTTTGTCTTTAGGATCTAATTCTTCAGATTCAGAAGAAGATTCAGAAACTTGTTGTGCAGGCTCAGAAATATGTATACCTCCTGAAGGACTATCCAAATTAAGCATAATCTGAGCTAAAGTTTCATCATCACTTGCTGTATGCACCTTGACTTCTTCTTGCTGTATTGGATCGGAAGGACCAGCTTCATCTTCAAAATTCTTTGTAAATCCAGCCGTAGAAGTTCCAATTCCATCAATATTCATAGCAACAGTACCTTGCTCATCAGTACCTTGCAGACCAGTACTTTCATCAACAGTACTTTGAACATCAGTACTTTGATTGTGAGTGCTTTGAATATTTTGTTCTTCAGCATCTTGCTCAATAACTTCTTCTTGTACAATATTCTCATCCTCTTTAATCTTTTTCTCTGGAACAAAATTCAAAGGTTCTTCTGGATAGTGCCAAAGGTGAGCATCTTCTGAATATTGAATCCCAGCATCATCTCTATTCAAATTATCATCTTGATTCCTCCCCAATTTGAAAGATGATGACTTCTTATGCTTCTTCTTGGACTTAGAAGCTTTCTTGGATGATTTAGACTTTTTCTTTTGATATTGTTTCTTTTCTTTCACATAAAGCCTAAAATTTTGTACAAGAGGCCACACAAACTTCTTTAACCTTCTGAACTTGTTTCTTAACCTTTTAATTTCTGCAGTCTGATTAGCCATAGCTTTCTTCATCCTCTCTAACTCTCTAGTCAAAGCATAATTATTCAAAGGACCTTCAAATCCCTCATCTCCTCCAGGTGTTTGAAACCCACATATGGGAGTATAATCATTGGGAGAAGGTACTGGAGTATGCTCTGAAGCAGTACCTTGTAAAGAAGTACTTTGTGGAGAAGTACCTTCAATAGAAATAGGTTTTTCCCTAGAAACAGAGACTGAGGGAGTTCTTTCACTTAAGACATCAGGCTGTGGTGAAGCAATTGGTGGTGTAGGTGTATGTACTGATGCAGAATGCTCCGAATGATCAGATTGATCAGCATCATCAGAATTAGCAGAACCACTAGCACTGTTAACAGTATCCCTAACAGCCTGTGCGACCTCTAACATGTAAACATTGAGAGGTGTATTGTTACCAGAAAAATTAACTCCCTTGTGAGACATAAAGGTAAACACCTTAGGTGGCATCCTAATAGTAGGTACATAATCCTGAGGTTTTTGTATCCCATCAAGTGGATTCTCTAAGATAAGTTGAACAAATCTAGGATACATCAGAAAAGGTGATCCAGCCTTAATATGTGTGATCATTCCATCAAGGATCATGTAAGAAAAGTTGAATGGTTGATTGGTAACAAGGCCAGCTAATGCAGAAGCTATGGCATGTCCAAATTGATCCCAAACAGTACTTTTTGGACTTAAGAAATGAAGTAAAACATGAATAAGATACTTCCAATGAGGACTTACCATTGCTTTCTGAAAAGTAATCTTGTTCAAAGGTCCTTCATACCCAATATCTCTCAGTGCATCCCAAATATCTTGTTTAGCAAACAAAACAGAACCTCCTTCATCTTCAAACAACAAAACCTCCTTGATTGTTGCTTTAGTAACACGAATAGCTCTCCCAGCAACTATAGCATGAATAACATCCTCTCCATCTTCAATCTCAGCCCTTGCCGTGGCCCAAAACACCTGTATCTAAGGTCCAATAATCTTTGGGTTTACTAAGAGTGAGTAATTGATGGTGGTTCCGGTGAGAAAATCAATAATTCCATGAAATTCAATGTTCCTCTGCGTTTTCTCAAGGTTTGCAATTGTTGTGTTTGTTGATGGTTGGTCGGTGTGCCATTGTGATAGTGATTTGAGAGAAGAGTACTAATCGTTAATGATATTGATGGGTTTGATGAATGAGAATTGCGAATGAATACGGGTGTATAAATAAGAAAAAGATATGAGTAAAAAGGGATAATATACAAAGAATCACGGTTAATTAATTATTTTACCGTTATTTTTGGAAGTTATCTTCCCCATACCTTTCGAAAGTTTGTTACCCGCATTATTGACCGTTGGAACAGTATCCTGACACGTCACCGTAGCCTTCATATCACCAAGCGGTACTTTCCATAGAATATGGAGCAGTACTTTTAGTTGTAAAACCAAGTAGTACGTTGAACAAAGTACTTTCCAATCAAAATATCTTTAGTGTTGACTGTTTGACCAAAATATCTTTGAAAGTCAACCTGAGGTAATTAATACCTTGCCAAATTAATTACCAAAGCTACCAAGGCAAGTAGAATTTAATGAATTTCATTAATTACCCATATACCTTTCCTTGCCTATAAAAGTAACTTTCCACCAACATACTTCTTTCATCAACACTTGCAATATAGCCACAAAAACCCTAGTGATAAACATGAGTCACTTCCCATTGGTGTACATCTCTTCTGATTCAGATGGCTCCACAGACTCAGAGATCAGCTACTATTCAGACTCTGACTTTGATGATGATGCAGGATGGAGTGGGTACTTTCCTCCTGATGTATCAACCGCATCAATTAGTGTAGCAACCTCTACCATTACTGATGCAGCAAGCACTACTAATCCAAAGCCCAAGAAGAAAAAGTATGTCCCTGCTCCTGGTTCATCTCTGGCTAATGAACTTCCACATGCTTTGACCCAAGCCCTTGAATCGGCCATAAAGAATATGAAGTGGCCTGCTCTAAGAAAAGAGAGACCTCCCAAACAAGTTCTTGGCCTGTTTTGCCCAAGGAAGCAAGCTTCTTTTGATGACAAAAGAAAGACTGCTCAAAAGGGAAAGCAGAGTTATCAGGGTAAAGGAAAAAGGCCAATGGAGTAGGTTGTGTTGGGTAGGATAAGTAGGTTTGGTGTAGGATGCTTGTGGTAGTTGTCTTTGTTTCCTGTTTGTGTCTGTGTCATGGTTGACTGTTTCTGTTGGAAGAATGAATGTAACCCTTTGAAAATGATGAATAAAAATCTTTATCTTTAGAATGATACATGTAGCCTCCCCTTAACTAATGACTAACTACTAATGCCTCCCCTCAATAATAGCTTAATTATTAATCATACCAATACTCACAACTAAAAAGGTAATTCTTGAAACATCAAAGCCCTTTGTGAGTATATCTGCTACATTATCATCTGTATGGACTTTAACCACATTGATAAGCCTATGCTCATAGCAATCTCTAATAAAATGATGTCTGATTTGAATGTGCTCTGTTTTGGAATGATAGACTGGATTCTTCACAATACAAATGGTACTCTCATTATCAATGTTGATAGGAGTATTCTTGAAGTTGAATCCATAATCCAAAAGCTGATTTTGCAACCAAAGTACTTGTGCACAACAGCTTGCAGCAGCTACATACTCTGCTTCTGTGGAAGATGTTGCTGCAATTGTTTGCTTTTTGCATTGCCATGAGACTAATCTACTTCCAAGATACAGACACCCTCCAGTTGCAGATCTTCTGTCATAGTTATCACCAGCATAATCACTATCTGAAAAGGCTTGTAGATGAAAAGGTGACTCCCTAGGATACCACAATCCTAGCTTAGGTTGTTGTCTAAGGTACCTAAAGATCCTTTTGACAGCATTCAAATGTGATAATTTGGGGTGAACTTGATGTCTTGCACATAAACACACATCAAAAGTAATGTCAGGCCTAGATGCAGTTAAGTACATTAGACATCCAATCATAGACCTGTATAATTTGTCATTAACATCTTCTCCTTCTTCATCTTTTCCCAAAGGCTTGTTAGTATCAACAGGTGTAGAAGCTGGCTTGACAGTTGTGAAATTGAATCTCCTAAGAATATCTGCAACATACTTATCTTGACTAATAAAGATTCCACTGCTTGATTGTTGCACTTGTAGTCCCAAGAAGAATGTTAATTCTCCCATTGAACTCATCTAAAATTCTTTTTGCATAAGATCTTCAAATTCCCTCACCATAGATTGCTTAGTAGCACCAAAAATAATATCATCTACATAAACTTGGACAAGCATGATATCCTTCTTATCTCTTTTGATAAACAAAGTCTTGTCAATAGCTCCTCTCTTGTAACCATGTTGTAATAGAAAATTTGAGAGTCTTTCATACCATGCTCTTGGGGCTTGATGAAGGCCATACAGAGCCTTGATAACCTTGTAGACTTTGTTTGGATGTGCAGGATCTTCAAAACCAGGAGGCTGTTTGACATAAACTTCTTCTGTGATAGTGCCATATAGAAAAGCACTTTTAACATCCATTTGATATACAGGAAATCCCATATAAGATGCAAAAGCCAAAAATAGCCTTATGGCTTCAATCCTTGCCACAGGAGCAAATACTTCATCAAAATCTACTCCTTCTTCTTATCTATATCCTTGAGCTACTAACCTTGCTTTATTCTTGATTACATTCCCTCTTTCATCTCTTTTCACTCTGAAAACCCATTTTGTTCTAATTAACCTTTTACCATCAGGTAAATCACATAGTACCCATACTTCTTGAAGTTTAAACTGTAAGAGTTCTTCTTGCATAGCTTCAACCCAACTCTCTTTGGCTAATGCTTGTTTGATTGTCTTAGGTTCTTCTTGAGACAGAAAACAAGCAAATAAACATAATTTATGATCCTTGTGATTCACCCTGTTCTGCTTGTATATAAAGCTAAGTAGAGAAGTATGTTGTTGAGACATATTCTTAGCTTTAGTTCTTGTAAGTACTCCTGAACTAGAAGGTCCAATTATTTAACTAACAGGATGATCTTTGTGATTTCTGAGAGTAGGAGTTGGTGGAACTTCAAGATTATCTTTCAAATTTGTGAGGTCAGGGTCTTCATTAGAATCTGAGAAAATGCCTTCTTGTTCCAACTCATCATCAGTATCTTCTAAGGCAAGCATGGATGGATCATGTAAATCATCAGCATTCTTCCAATTTGAAGTATCTAAAATTTGAGAAGTACTTTCAAATAGATCATCAGTACTTTGAGGCAAAGTACTGTCAGTGCCTTTAGCCTTCTTCTTTTCTGCTTCATAAGCTCTCCCTTGATCATCTTCATAGGATTTTGCAATTGTTTCTTGAAGAAGCATCCTATTTAGTTCATCTTGGATAGCTTGGTCTTCATCAGATACTGCATTCTTTGGTGGAACTGTACTTTGAGGATCAACAGTACCTTGAGGTGCAGCAGTACTTTTCTTCTCATCATTTGGTGCTTCATCAGAATCATCTTCAGATCTTATATTAACTCCATGAACAATGTATTGTAACTCTTCTTCATTAAGAACAACTTGATTTTCTTCCCTTACAGGTACATAGTTCATAGATGAAGACATTAAATCAAGATCAAACATCCAATCAGGACTTTTACCTTTTTGATTTTCTTGTTCTTCAAGGAATTCAATATGAAGACATTCTTGAACCTTCTTGGTAGCCCTATTGTATACTCTGAATTCTTTGCTATTGGTACAATAACCCAATAAGTATCCTTCTTCTGATTTACCATCAAATTTTCCCAAATTATCAGCACTCTTAGACGATGTCCCGTTCCTAACCATCTCATCTGTTAAGGCTGCAGATTTTAGTATCGCACTTTGGATAGTAGCAGGCTCAGTCGCTTTCACCATCCCGCGAATTTTAGGGACCAACCCATAGATGTACCTTTCAATTCTCTTGGATTCAGGAGTGACCATATGAGGTACTAGTCTAGCGAGCTCATTGAACTGATCCGTATAAGCCATATGAACAGTTCCTACCATGGTATGGTGGTAGAACTCATGTTCCAGTTTTTGCATCTCATTATCTGGATAGTACTCTTCCTTTAACAATGCCTTAAAGTCATCCCAACTCATTCCCAAGGCAGCTTCCCTGCCCCTAGCTTGAATTTGCGTTTTCCACCAAGTCAACGCTTTTCCAGTCAATGAACAGGCAGCAAACTTCACCTTCTTAAGGTCCGCACACTCACTTATGTCAATCACTGACTCCATCTTCTCTACCCATCGAGTATAAGCTATCGCACCTCCGTTGCCATAAAATCCACCGGTTTGCAAGCGGTGAATTCCTTGTAGTTACATCCCTTGTTACCGTTGTTATGGTTCCCATCATTGACGTGATCACTTCCACCGTCGTTTCCTTGGTTACTCATATGGTCGCCAACTTGGGTGACAATAGTGGGTAGTAATTCACGTAGTTGCTGGGCGATAATGGTAGCAACATTAGGAGTCTCATTGTCGGTGTTGTCGATTCCCATGCCGCGACCTCCTGCCCTACCTCCTCGTCCACCAGTCCTTCCACCCCTCGGTGGTGCAACACCACGGTTAACTCGAGACGACTTTCTTGGAGGCATGATTCTACAAGGTAGGACATCAGTAAACGTTAGATAGGAGATAGGTAGGATAGGTTGGTATACGTGTCGTGCTACTACACTCAACTTCCTATATGACAATCCATGAGTTTGATAAGTCCATGCCGCATCATGTTATCGTAAAAACATTGGCCAGGCATTTTTAAGATAGTATCATGCTGTATTTACTTATCATCATCACTTCGTGTCATACTACACGCATAATTGCACACGTAGTCCCTATTTATGCAAACTATATGAAGGTTCTTAGGTTATAGTCTAGGTCAAACCACCTAATTCTCTATAACCAAGGCTCTGATGCCAATCTGTCACACCCCAAAAATGGCGCAGCGGAATGTCATTTAATGGGTATGACTTCAAGATCAAGAACACAAGGTGTCTAAATAGAGAAATACTAAATGCATTCATCACAACACAAGTCAAAGTTACAACGATCCCATAACACGGGTAAATAGATGTCTTGCTACATAAGTTCACAATAATTAAGTCTTAAGGGAAACTTTCCAAATGCATAACTCCTCGGGAAAACACAACCCAGAGAGTCTTGTCTTATGTCTGCTAGGCCAGGCCAATACTCAACCTTCTAAAGCAACTTCATTCTTAACACCTGAAAATGGATACTCGAAAACGTCAACATAAAGTTGGTGAGCTCGTAGGTTTGAAAGTAAACCACGAAGCCGTGACATAAGTAGTGTAGGACAATAGTGAGCAAGATATACGAATATATGCATTTAAAAGGAAATCACAGAACTAGCGACAACCGAACCTTCCAATGATGTTACACACATGTTACCAATAGTGGGGAGCTACCCCAGATAGTGCTATCCATTTGTTTCGGATCCGAACGGAGTTAAACAGTTGCGCATACATGAAACACACATTTATCGTCACAATGGGTCACATATTGCAATCAAACACACGTATTGTCCAAAAATATGAAAACAGTGCATCACAGCATAAAAACAGTTAGAACACCATTTGAGTACCATTTTCCCCCAAGGAAAAAATTATGAAAAATGGGCTATGAGAACTCACCTCAAACAAAGTTGAAACTCGAGAACAATCGATCAAGTATTAGTGCACAATGGTACTGGAACACGACCTAGTTAATAACGGTTCGACTTAGTATTATGCTAAAAGAAATGAAATGATGCAAATGTGTTTTCAAAACTTTGTATCACCAATGTATGTTCGCGTTTTAGTTTTGTAAGTCAGAATACACTTTTCGTCAAAGTTTACTCATTATTTTACTTTTGTGTTATAGTACTTTACAAAAATTCCCAAGTGTCTTACTCTAAAAGTTTGTATCTCGCCCAATATATACTATTTTATAAAGCCTTCGATTAGTAATAAAAGTACTTTGACCTTACTACAATATTCCTTAAGGACTATACGCCTCATTCGGACTCTAAAATGCTCAAAAATGTGTTCAAAGTTATCCAATCAGCTCAAAAGGAGTTGCTGAAATTCATATTAAAAGTGTATTTTTCGTCAACTTTACGAGACCATAACTTTTTCGTTACAAGGTTTTACAAAACGTGCAAAGACAATCTGAAAATGTGAGTGCGAGAGCTACAAGTTTTATGTTTTGAGTTTTCGAAAATTCCTACATTAAAAGGTTCAAAACTGGACTCAAACACGCGACCTCAGAAAGTATCAAGTGCAGTTTTCAGCTTTTGTAAACTTTTAGTGATTTTCAAATGGACATAACTTTTTCGTTTTAAATCCGTTTTTGGCGGTTCAAGCGGCCACATTTAGCTCATATCGTCAAGTCTCTAAGAAAAGTATTAGCTGTCACAGAACTAAACTTCCCATTGTCAGAAAATGCACCTAAGGACAGCCCTCTATAGTTACGCTAATTAATGGTTTTCTATCACGTTTCGTCAACCAAACCAACAGCTCTAAACTAAACTTATTCCCTTCCACCGATTTACCATAACAAAATAACAAGTAACATATTTACCCTTATTAAACCAAGATTATACCAAAACTCAAAATAAGTCCAAATAGGCCGTACATTAGAGTTTACATATTTTATTTAACAAAATGCTTATACAAACATGGTGATACAATTTTTGTTATGTACTTAATATGTAAATCGTGTACATGTATGTATATGAATAGTTCATTCTTAAATTTTCTTGGTAGATTTTCATAATTAAAAATGTGTAGATGTTTAATGTTTGTAAGAATGATATGTAAAGTACAAAAAATAATAATAATAATAATAATAATAATAATAATAATATGGAAGAAAAGTTTACTTACAAAAGTGATAGGGAAGAATAGATGGATTAAGGTGCCAAGAACCAACCCAAATGATTATCTAATGACCCAACTAAGTATACCAATGAACCACACTAGCTTCTTTAATCTCAAATCTTTAATAAACAAGAAAATCAACACTTGTGGTGTGTTTGTTGTTTTCTGCCGAACCAAAAGGAAAAGAGAAAAGAGAGTGAAATTTTCTGGTGTGTTATGTGTATTTGGTTTGGATTTGTAGAAATGCATAGGACTAAATGGTTATATATAAGCCAAGGTTAAACCCATGACAAAAACTAATGGGACAACATAGTACTAGTTTGTTACAAATGGAGCCAAAGGAAAGAAAAGGAAAAAAATGTAAGATGTGTTTGGGTTCGAATGACAATGAGAGGGAGAGAGCAAAAGAGTTTGCTTGGTGATTGTGTTATGTGTGTGAGATGAAATAAGAACTAGCTCCTTAATAAGCCAAATGACACTAGTGGGACAAGATCAAATACCACCAAAGTAGTACTAGGTAGTTTTATTTGAGACAAAAATAAGGATGAGACAAAATGAATAAGACAATGTGGTACTAGGTGGTTATGCTAGAGGACAAGGTCATGCCTAGTGTGTGTTTGATGTATGTCGTGGGTATGAGAGCAAAGAGAGAAGGGAGTTTGATTTTTGCATGTGATATGAACTAGTTATGCTTGTCTTTTGTAGGATTACTTTTGGTAATGTTGTAAGAGGTTTTAAACTTGCATGGTATGGTCCTAGCTCAAAAGATGAAGACTTTGGCTTATCTTGTGGTCCTAGGTGACGCCTAATGTCATATGGTGGGGAATGGGATGTCTACTTCATTTTTTTTGTCTTGATTAGTTGACATAAGAATGGGTAATGTAGCTTTTGTCTTGATGGAACTAGCTTGTGTGTATATCGTGTTTGTTAAATGCAAAATGTATGCGGGTATGACTAAAAATGTGAAAATGTACACATTTTATGAAAAAAGTTACAAAATAAATGCAATGAACTATGAAATAAGTTTAAAAATATCATAAGTGCCAATTAAATGTAGAATATATTTAGACTCATTCCGATACGCGTTGTGTGCTATTTTCACATTTTGCAGGATAACCTCTCAGTTTTAGTTTAAAGTGACTTGTACATGAAAAATAATTAAATAAATGGTTTAATGTTTCGAGTTTGAGGTTGAGTAAGGAACTAGAAAATGTAGGTTGTTATAGGATCAAAAAGATTACCACCTTCCATGATGGCGGATGGCAACGGTTACAAACAAAGGGACAAAGAAAAAGATAAACTAAAGAAACCTATAAAAATAAAATAAAAATCTTGCTAGAAAGGAATCTAGCAAGTAAACCTAATAAAAAGAAATTTCAACCTAAACAATAACTATTCCCCGGCAGCGGCGCCAAAACAATAACTATTCCCTTGCAAAAGGTTTTTCCTCTCAAGGGATCTTGAGAAGCTTGCAATCCCCACCAGGAAGTGTACCTGACTGATGTAGTATAGTGTAGTGGCAAGTACCGGGGGATTGATCGTTCTCTCAGGGAATAGTGTCGTTAAGATCAAAACTTAATTAAACTAGGTCTAGAGGTGAGGGGTGATTCTTTTTGTATTTTTATAGTTTTTTAGAAAGCAAGTAAAAATCTCGGGTTTTGGAAAAGTGGACGGAATTAGGTTCTAGTCAACTAACCCAAATATCTACTAAAGCAATGAAAATAAAATAACAAGAAAGTAAATTTGGAGAAAAACAATAATAAGAGAAACGTGTTTACTTAGATTTCACTACTCCCTAGCTATCTTTTACTAGTTGATTAGTTTCTTACAATTGCGTAGATGACGGGTTATATTCCTTAATACCATTCGTGGGGCCGTGTACGATCTTCCCCAACTCTTTAAGCTTCTACCTCTTCCTATGTCGAGCCGACTACTAGCTCCTAACATGGCCTCCTTAGTAGTTACTCGTGCATTAAATACAACCAATGAATCGTAGTACACATCCGATTCATGTTTCTTAACACGTTCAAGCATGTTACCAATTGAAAGTCTGCCAGTTTTCTTAAGCCTAACATCGATATCATTCATCCAATACAATTAATAACAAACAACCAACCAATAATCAATAACTAGGTTCCATTACATCTAAGTAAACACAAAGAAAACCTAGCCTGGCATGTTAAGTTAAAGATAAGCATAAGATAGAATCAAACAACACATAGACATATTGAATGATTATAGGAAGACTTATCTTTATTAAAACATAGATGATAAAAGGGTGAAAAACCCTGTAAAATTCGACCTAGGGTTTCTCCACAAGTTCTCCCAAAAGTCTCTCTAAAATTCTCCTCCCTTAATACACGAAAATTAGAAAACTATATATAGATTTTAAGGTCTGACGGTGTCACATTATGATTCTGACGGCGTCAACTCGCCGCCAATATTCTTCTCGTATTGCCTAGATCCAGATCTAACGCCGTCATGTGTTAATCAACTCTTGGTCGTCACGTGTGCTTTCGCTCTTGACGGCCTTGGTGACGTCGTCATGTGTTATATCCCAAAAACGTTCTGGCGCGTCTCGTTATACTTTTTATCTACCTCTTTGCCATAACGTGACGCCGTCACATGCAATACGTGACGCCGTCAGGTACTATTGCCAGCTTGATTTGGAGACTCTGCCGTTTTCTTCACTTTTCGCTCCAAAAACGTCCAAAATGCTTCCTTTTCCAGATTTTTTCTCCAAAGTACCTAAAATGACAAAATGAACGATTTAGGGCAATGTTTGATCAACTAATCTCGACTTAGGGCTTAAATGACCCCCTAAAAGCGGTACACTTTTCGTCTCATCAAAGGGGGCCATCAATAATTTGGCGACCTTTAATGAAAGCCATTTGAACTTCACTAACGACCGTAGATATTACTGAGGCAAGTCGGTTTGCAAGAATCTTGGCAATAATCTAATATTGACATCCAATAGTTTTCTTAATGCAAATGTCGTTAAAAAGAACAATTTGAACAATAATGAACAAATGTATAAACCGTGGGTATTTGAAAATGAAAACCACCTTACCATGAGGTCTACTCAATTAGATCATCAAGAATTCCGGAATTCTTACTTTGTCTCTAACAAACTACTTATCTTTTGGCTAGGTAGTAATCCATAAGGGTAAACTGCAGAATTAATCAAGTAGACCAGTCTTCCCAAACCATGGGGTCTACACAATTGGATCATCAAGTCAGTATTCTATCTTAGTTAATATCTTAGAAGAGGAGGTGAAAGTATTTTTGTAGTCATTCTTGAATCCCAAAAATGCTTTGGTTTTGTTGTCTAGGCTGAAAGTGTTATATCAAAATCGTTTCTAGTGTTTCATGTTATGATATACAGTAAGGTGTCTGAAATTAAACGACTAGTGGCCAAAATAATTCCAATTAAATTGTAAATTTATTGCCTTTCATAATAGCCAACTAATGAAGACACTTAGTTTTGGTGTTTGAATAACCACCTTCTTTGGCTGCTAAATATATACTAGCTTGGAGTTGTTACACCCCGTGCCCGCTTAAACCAAAAACTTTGACTTTCACGCGGAAATGACTTGACTTTAACGACCATTTCAATCCTCCCTTGTCCATTGACTAAAATCTGCTAACTTATAGACCTTAGAACCATTTTTAAATTAAACTAGACTTCATTATTTTTAAAACGACAGGTGGTACAACCTGTGACGACTTACGGATTAAAAGATACGTAATTTGGAAATTTGACAAAAACTAGAAAATATCTCATTTATATTTGACAGAAGCATATCACCATATGCCCTTTACTAAAATTCTGAGGTGATCATATGCCCATATGCTGGAAATTTCATATGGCCATATGCTCACCACAGAAAATAATACATAAGACTATATTTGCTCTACTTCCGAAAAACCAACTGCCGAGACTCGTTAACACACAAAACTTTACAGATTTCATAAACACGTCATAAACATCATTTCTATACAAAAACAATTACCAATCGACACTTCAGAATGGTACTTTACAAATAGATATATAATATACCCGTTTTGACCCAGTTCACAACAAACGACATTTACCACTTCCTTGGCACACCAAACTTAACCAACATCATTAATTTAACATACTAAAACGTTTCCATAATTGTTTGACCCATTTACAACCCAAAACGGGTATAATCACACTTATACCAAACACCCCTTTAACTTTGACCGTAAACACATGAAACATACTTTGACACACCATTTGACCACCAAAACGTTATGACACCATTAATATACATTTAACCCTTGACTCCACTTGACAAACCATAAATTGACTCACGGGGGTACCATCTTGAATTAGCTCGGTATTCTACCTAGCTCCTACACACATCAAACCTTCTATCCTCCACATTAGCAAACCTTAATCCTTAGCTCAAGCTTACCAATTCCATCACACATAAACCTACAAAACATTAAACACTTAAACCGTAAGCACGAATGCTTATTAAGTAAAGCTGATATAACTCAACATTATACATCATTCATACATTACACATCATAACCATTTATTCTTTCACAACTGTTAATACAAATATCGCCTAAAAACGTTATTTATATTTGACGATCTTCGCTAAGTTTTGTTAACGACAAAATGTAAACTTTAGTTTCTAAGTAAAACATAATCTTAGTTTTAAAGACTTGCATAAACTAGACTTTTGCTACATTTCACATTTCGTAAAACACAACACTTTTTATTTCTTAAAATAGAATTGTCACATCACATTTATGGCAAGTTTTGTCAATATGCATTTATGGAAAGAAAATGTGTTTGACTTACTATGTGGTTGCTTGCAAGTTTGGTGTTTGACTAGATGTAATGAGATGTGACATTGTTTGGTTTGCAAGGTGTAATGAGATGTTACTTTGTTTGGTTTGCAAGATTTATTGCAAAACCAACTGCAAGCCCGGCGGAACCCTGGGGTACACGGGCGGAACCCATCTGAGGGTTCCGCCGTATCCGCCAGGCCTGCAGAAGGCTTTGCTATAAATACCAAGCCACAAGTTGATTTTTGGCTTATCACTCTACATCATATTTTACACACACACATTCATTCTTTCATCTAACCCTTTAACATTTCATATGTGAAGTTTCTTTTTGTAGCAAAGAGATTCACGAGCTCATTAAAAGTAACAAGTATTCAACACAACGTTGCAAGACTTGTTAGCTTAGCATTGTGTAGACTTGTGTAGTTTACACTTCATTTGATTGTGTATTTTCAGTAGTGATCGGTTAGTATTTTAGTCCTTAAAATACAAAGTGTATCGGGAGTAGTTGTACCCTTGTAAAAGAACTAACGGGAGTGGTTGTACCCTTGGTAAAGAACTCGACATCTAGCTTAGTGTCGGTAAAAGTATAAGCGACGTGTAAGGTTTTCTCCGCCGGTGAAAGGAGCTTGTTGACTAGTGAAAGAAACTCTCGAGTTGGATACTCGGGGCGTGGACGTAGAGCAAGGAAAAAGAGTCCTTGTAGCCGAACCACGATAAATACTCGTGTTGTGGTTTGATCGTTTCTTTCATTTACTTGCATGTTATATATTGTGTTTGTGTATATATCTTTGATCAAACGGAAAGTTTCAAAGCTAACTAAACAAGTTAAAAAGATTTTAAACGGTAAACTATTCAACCCCCCTTCTAGTTTTCCACAATTGGCATCAAGAGCTACGTTACTCAAGCTTTTAAAATATATTGTGTTTTAAAACTTGAAACGATCCATGGATTTTGAAAATTACAAAGAAGGGCAATCTATGCAAAGACCACCACTTTTTGAAGCAAATGGTTTTATATATTGGAAAAAACGTTTTGAAACTTACGTGAAATCTAAAGATATAGATTTATGGTATATAATCATTGATGGTGATAACGTAGTTACTAACATTAAAGATGATGATCAAAAGAAATTGATTGGTAAAAATAATAAAGCTAAAATGATGCTTTACAATGCTTTGCCTAAGAAAGAATATGAAAGAGTCTTTATGTGTAAAACCGCCAAAGATATTTGGCAATCTTTAATTGTCACTCATCAAGGAAACTCACAAGTTAAAGATAACAAAATTGATCTTCTTGTTCAACAATATGAACAATTTGTTATTTCTGAAGATGAGATTATTGATAATGCTTTTGCTAGGTTTAACACTATTATTACTTCACTTAAAGCACTTGATGAATCTTTTTGTAGTAAGAACTTTGTCAGGAAATTTCTTAGAGCACTCCATCCGAAGTGGAGAGCAAAAGTGACGGCAATTGAAGAATCCAAAGATCTTTCAAGCATGTCACTTGATGAGCTAATTGGAAACCTCAAAGTTCATGAAATGGTAATGGAAAAAGATTCGGACCTAGTTAGAGGCAAGAAAGAAAAAGTTAAGTCCATTGCTTTGAAAGCTAGAGTCCAATCAAGTGATGATGAAGAATCTACTTCGGATAGTGATGATGAGGAATATGCTATGGCCGTTAGAGACTTCAAGAAGTTCTTTCGTAGAAGAGGAAAGTTTGTAAGGTAACCTAAAGATGACAAGAAAACTTTCCGAAAAGATCGTGATGATAGGAAAGGAAAGGTTGAAAGAAAATGCTATAGGTGTGGAGACACAAGTCATCTTGTAGGAGAATGTCCAAAACCACCCAAGAGCAAACCTCAACAATCTTTTGTGGGTGGTGCTTGGAGTGACTATGAAGGAGATGACGATGAGCCAAAGAATGATGATATTGCTCTCATGGCTCACAACTCAAATGAGGTATTCTCCGACTCATCTTACTCCTCTATTGATGATGACACTTTACAAAAAGAATATAACAAACTTTGTGAATTGAGCTTAAAAATCATAAACAAAAATAAATTTTTGAAAACTAAAAACGAGTTTTTAGAAAATGAAGTTTATGAGTTAAAAGAAAAAGCTAAGAGATTAGAAAAGAGTAAAGGTATTGACACATCTTGTAAATCATGTGAAGAGCTTAAACTAGAAGTTGAGAAACTCAAAATTACTTAAAATGATCTAATAAAACAAACCACAAAGTTTAAGAAGTTCGATAAGAGCATTTCTTGTGCGGATGAAATTATGAAACTTCAAAAGTCACCCTTTGATAAAACAGGACTAGGATTTACGAAAATAGAAACTTCAAATGGTCAAACGAAACAAGAAAAGAATGCACAAGAAACTAACAAAACTGCTACAGCAGCCTGCGGATCAGACGGAACCCAATCCAGGGTTCCGCCCGTTGGACCCGAAGGTTCCGCCAGGTCTGCTGCAGCAATAACTCCATCCACATCGGATCGTTCAAAATTTGTTAAAGTTACGTATAAAAATGGAACAAAACCTATGTTTAAAACTGTAGTAGGACTTAGTAAAAATGAATTTAGAGCTAAGACTACTCAACCAAGACCTAAGACTCCAATTACCAAACGCCCCTTTCCAAAGAGCAACTTCAACGCTCGACCAAACTACCAACATGTTTGGAACCAAAACACTCCTGGACATTACCAAACTCTAAAGTACATGTCATGGAACCCTTATGCTCTATTTTCATATTTGGAACAAGTTAATGGTATGCTTAACCAAAATGGACCCATGAGAAATTGGGGACCAAATGTTTGAGTGTTTTTCATAAAATAGGTGTGCCTCAAAGTTTTTTTGGAACCGGATGAATGGATTAAAGATAGCCTTTGTTCAAGGCACATGACGGGTAACAAAAGCCTCTTCACTACTTATCACAAATGTGACGGAGGTAATGTTACGTTTGGTAGTAAAGCTAAGAGCAAAATCATCGGAAAAGGCACAATCTCTCATGACTCCCTTTTTATAGATGATGTAGCTCATGTTGATAACTTAGGTTTTAATCTCCTTAGTATTAGTCAACTTTGTCGTAATAAATATAATGTCCTTTTTAGTGAAAACGGAAGTAAAATACTTAAAGATGGTATAGCCAAAGGTGTCCTTAAGAACAACGTATACGTCATGAAGATGGATCCAACATCTAGAGAAAAACTTTGTCTTACCTCATTAGATGAATCTTCAACTTTATGGCATAGACGTTTAGGACACGCTAACATGAGACTAATCCAAAACCTCTCCTCCAAAGACTTAGTTCGAAACCTACCTAAGTTGAAATATGACCAACACTTTTGTGATGCTTGCAAAGTCGGTAAACAAGTCCATAGTAGCCATAAGGCTACAAACTTGGTTTCTACATCTAGGTGTCTAGAACTTTTGCATATGGATTTATTTGGTCCATCCGCTATACAAAGTTATGGAGGTAACTTCTACACTTTGGTCATAGTTGATGATTACTCAAGATATACTTGGACAAAATTTTTGAAAAGTAAAAATGAAGCTTTTGATAAATTTGAGATTCTAAGTAAGAAAATTCAAAATCAAGTAGGGTCTAATATTGTGTCTATTATAACGGATCACGGTCGTGAATTTGATAATGAATTTCAATTTGGAAATTTTTGTGATATTAATGGTATTACTCATAACTTTTCGGCTCCATGTACTCCTCAATCTAATGGTGTAGTAGAACGTAAAAACCAGACATTGCAAGAGATGAGTAGAACAATGCTTAATGAACAAAACATTCCACAAAAGTTTTGGTGTAATGCCGTTGACACATCAACGTACATTTTAAATCGAGTCTTAATTAGACCATTTTTGAATAAAACTCCTTATGAACTATATAAAGGTAAAAAGCCTACATTAGGATACTTTAGTGTGTTTGGGAGTAAATGTTTCATTCTTAACACCAAGGATTATCTCACCAAATTTGACCCAAAGTCTTATGAAGGTGTATTTCTTGGATATTTACAAAATAGTAAAGCTTACATTGTTTTGAACAAAGAAACCTTAAGATTCGAGGAATCGTTGAACGTAACATTTGACGAGAGTCCACCTCCCTCTAAGACATCACCTTTGGTAGATGATGACTTAGTTGAAAGCCAAGCAATAGAAAGTCAAGAGATTTTAGGTAATGACAAGGAAGATGAACTATTAAACAAAGAACTTATCAATGTCAAAGAATCTAAAAGTCATCCATAAGATGGTGTCATAGGCAACATTAACGAAAGAACACTAAGGTCAAAAGTTCAAAATGAAAGCAACTACTTTTGTTTCGTGTCAACCATTGAACCGAAAAACATTAATGAAGCCACTAAAGATGAGTCTTGGGTAATTGCAATGCAAGAAGAGTTAAACCAATTTGTTAGGAATGATGTATGGACATTAGTTCCTCAACCAAAGAGTCAAACTATAATTGGAACAAAATGGGTCTTTCGTAATAAAATGGATGAAAATGGAATTGTGTCTAGAAACAAAGCTAGGCTAGTTGCACAAGGATATAACCAACAAGAAGGCATTGACTACGATGAAACTTTTGCTCCGGTTGCTAGGCTCGAGTCAATTAGAATCTTACTTGCATATGCATGTGCACACAATTTTAAACTCTTTCAAATGGACGTCAAAAGTGCATTTCTAAACGGAGTCATAAATGAAGAAGTGTATGTTGCTCAACCATCAGGCTTCATCGATTTTGAAAAACCAAATCATGTTTACAAACTTAAAAAGGCTCTTTACGGACTTAAGCAAGCTCCAAAAGCATGGTATGATCGACTTAAAACCTTCCTAGTTGACCATAAGTATACCATGGGCTTAGTTGATAATACTCTCTTAACTAAGAAGAAAGATTCACATATTATCATAGTCCAAATCTATGTTGATGACATTATATTCGGATCAACTTGTCAAGAATTATGTATGGATTTCTCAAAAATCATGCATGACGAGTTTGAAATGAGTATGATGGGAGAACTCAATTTTTTCCTAGGACTCCAAATTAAACAACTAGAAGATGGTATCTTCTTTAACCAATCTAAATATATTAAGGACATGCTTAAGAAATTTAGATTAGAAGATTCGAAACCAATCAAAACACCCGTGTCCACGAAAACTAAACTCACCAAGGATGAGGAAAGTGAATCCGTAGATAGCACTAAATATCGAGGTATGATTGGTAGTCTACTTTACCTAACAGCTAGTAGACCCGACATTATGTTTAGTGTTTGTCTATGTGCTCGTTTTCAAGAAGATCCTAAGACTACCCATCTCGAAGCCATTAAAAGGATTTTTAGATATATTAAGGGCACTACACATTTAGGTTTATGGTATCCCAAAGGAACGGGAATAGACACCATAGTGTATGCCGACTCGGATCATGTCGATGACTATGTCGATAGAAAAAGTACAAGTGGTATTTGTACTTTTGTTGGACATTGTCTCACCTCATGGTTCTCTAAGAAGCAAACGGCTCTTGCTATCTCAACAACGGAAGCCGAGTATGTTTCGGCCGGAAAGGCATGTCAACAAGCTCTTTGGATGAAGCAAGCTCTTGTCGACTACGGAATTCAACTCAACGACATCACAATTCTTTTTGACAACAAAGGTGCCATTGATCTTAACAAAAACCCGGTTCAACATGCTCGTACCAAACATATTGAAATCCGCCATCATTTCCTTCGTGACAACGTTCAAAAAGGAAATATCTCAATTGAGAAAGTTTCTTCCAAAGACAACATAGCCGACATTCTCACAAAACCCCTTAAACGTGAACCTTTTAACCTTTTTAGGCTAGGCTTAGGACTCATGGAACCTACATTGTAGTTCTGGACATTAGACAAAAATCACAAAATTCAAAACAAATCCATAACTCTTTTTCTCAGCAGGGTCGGCGGAACCCTCAGACACAACGGACGGAACCCATTTCAGGGGTCCGCCATATCCGCCAACCTGCAGAATCAATATTTTTGTTTATATTAAACCAAACACCCATTATCTCATACCACTACTTCCAAACTGTTACTATTCACTTTACCATCCATCCATACCTACGAATTCTTGGTCTTCCTTTCACTTACATTGCAAATCAATCATCATTGTAAGTATTCTAAACTTGATTACAATCCTGATCTGAGTCTAGGAATTCTATTTTTGCACAAAAACAAAAACTTGGGGTTATGCATTAACTTGAGAAACTCATGCATAAAATTAGGTGTTTAACAAAACTAATCATGTTCCCCATAGTTAGGAATTGCATTCTTACTTAGTGTAAACATGTTTGCTAAAACACCCCATGTCAAATCTTTCCAAAAATTTCTCACAAATAGGACAAATATTTTTTCGTCTCACATTGAGAATACAAAATCAAAACGTTATGTTTAAAACATCACTTGCATAATGTCTCTTGAATGCTAAAGGGAATACATAACCAATATGTATTTTCGGGTACATTCAAACGAAGCTACATTGAACTAGGAGCGTTTGGGTTATCTTTTGTTTTATAATGAAACTTGCATTATAAAACGTTTTTGAAGCATCAAAATGAGTCAAGATAACCGCACCTCCACATTGTTTTCATATAGGTACACACTAGAACATCCACATTATAATAGTAGTTTACTTAAAATACGAATCATCATGCCTCCTCTAACCCACTACGACCACAAGGACACCATTAAGTACCTACCAAAAACACCACAAAACTAAAGGCCTTACCCCAAACCAAGTCAACGTTTTCAAAGCCTTAGAAAAACACTATGTCCATGAGGGTAGAACCATTGACCCGTCTTTCCTAGAAGGCACAAACCTTTACGCCGAATTTGCCTCAATCAACTTTGAGTGTCTTTTGAATATCGACGAGCCTATTTGTCCTAGATTCATTCTAGAGTTCTATGCATCCGCCGTCCTCTCCACGGATGATTATGGTCACATGTCTATCAACTTTAGGACTAGTGGTCATCAATACTCCTTCACTCTTGAGGAGTTTGCTCAAATCATAGGTGTCCCAAACCGAGGTACTTGCATCTACTCCGACTTGCACTCCCTCTCAACTCTTGACAACCTCCAAGACCGCATCCATCCTTATGACACACCTCTTGTGTCAAAAGATGTACTTCGTGACCACCTCTTTGTTAGGACAACCAACACTAGGAGAACCCGTTCGGGAAATGAGGTCGATAAGGACCCATATGGAATGGAAATGAATGAACTCAAGCCCCAATTCAAGAAATGGGAAGAAGTCCTTAGAGAAAATGTCATTAGCACCATAGGAAACCGAGACCATATCAACCTTTGCCTTTGCTACATGCTCTACTCTTTTTCCATTAGGCAACCCTTCAATCTTGCCTACTACATGGCCAAGAGAATGGCCGACATTCTCGTGCATGGCACAACGGCTATGCCGTATGGAATTCTCTTGACCCGTCTCTTTAGGTTCATCTCACCCATTCCACCAACTCCAAACGGTCTTCGTCTTGACTACTCTCTCATTCCACACACCTTTGTCCCACTTAGTGATAAGAGAGTTTATAAAGCCCAAGGAAAACGTCCTCATCCTCCTACCTCCTCATCATCTTCCTCAATGAGTGAAGATGACAATTTGCCAAACTCTAGGCTCCCACCTCTCGAATACCTATCTGTTGGGAATCGACTTTATTAAATCAAGTGTCGGTCATTAAGTTTTATATTAGGTTGCTCTATATTACATTTATATTATGTTTTTATAAATTTTTATGCTAAGTTTATAGGTTTGGTAAAGGTCTAAGGGCTTAATATGTCATATTGTCTAAGTTTAGTGAAGCCCTAGTCCTCACCTATAAATAGTGTTGTAACCCCTCCTTAGAGGGGGTTGGTTCTCTAGTGATTTCATCTCTTTCATTTCATTCTAAGGGTTCCTTCCACTCTTTCTCTCTCTACCTACTTTCTCTCTCTAGATCTCTTAGTGTTTATGTTGTAAAATGGTGACCTAACAAGTGGTATCATTCGCCAAGGGATAATATAGGTTGATTTAGGTTTGATTTGGTAGAAAAACTAGGTTTCAAAGTCAAATTCTTAATAGTCTGTTACTGTTCATTGCATTTCTTGCGAGTTTGGATAATTGTCATACCGAGTTAGGTAATTTTTAATCTTAGCGAGTTAGGATTTTAAGTTCTACCGAGTTTGGATTCAAAGTTTGAAACTTAGCGAGTTAGGATTTGTAACTTAGCGAGTTTGGATACTCAGTCCTAGCGAGTTAGGGTTTGTAACTTAGCGAGTTTGGATAATCTGTTCTATCGAGTTTGGATAATCAATTCTATCGAGTTTGGACTCAACTTTGGCGAGTTTGCCTTTTACCTTATCGTTTATCGAGTAAGGTTCTTTGTGGCAACCTACTAGGGGAAACTCTGCTCAAATTTCATCAACATATCGAGTTTGAATTTGATATTCATCCTTACTTATCGAGTTTGACAGTTATCGCTACTTATCGAGTTTGACTTATTCTCAGAACTTGCCGAGTTTGAAATATTAAGCAAAACATACCGAGTTTGACAACATCTCTGAACATACCTAGTTTGAAACATCATCAAAACATACCGAGTTTGACTGCTTTTCTACAAACATTCCGAGTTTGTAATTCTTATGACATACCGAGTTTCATAATACTTAAGAATACCGAGTTTGGACTGTTTCTAAGGTCTTACCGAGTTTGACTGTATCACCAAATTTTTCTAGTTTTCAAATCAAATCAAAATTTAAACCTTTATTTATCCTTAAAAGATCCAAGTTTAACATAATCACTAATCTTCCAATCTTAACTAAGTTTATCCTTCTTATCTTTGGCGGGAAAATTTGAGTAAAATTTAATTTTTACCAGAGACTAAACGTTCAATTTTTACGCGTAATTTAAATTTTGGTATAACGTTCAAATTTTTAGGCCAAAATTCAAATTTTTTTGGTGAAATTTGGCGGCAAAATTTTTGAAACTCAAATTTTTCTTGCAACCATATAATTGCATTTCATAGTGATTTTCAAATTTTGGGAGAGAAATTTTTTCAAATAATTTTTGGAGGGAAAATCTGAATTCACTATTTTGACCTTGCGTGTGACATTTTGCTTGATTTTTTCGATTACATCGCAACAATCAAGGAGGAGAGCAATGTCATCTACAACGTCTCAATCACCTTTTTCCTACTACCTTCCTCACCAATATTCTCATCAGCAACAATCATCAGCAACAGTACCTTCTTCCAACTACCTTCCTCACCAATATTCTTATCAGCAACAGCATCATCAACAACAAAGTCATAGCTCCCTCATTCGTCATGTGCTGCTCTTTGGCAATGAATCAAGGCCTCCAATGTTGCTAGCAGGAACGTATACTATTTGGAAACGGAGATTTCTACAATGGCTCATAGATCGTCCTGTTGCAGATCTCATGCTTAAATCCATTCAAGATGGTCCGTACAAAATGATATCTCTTGCTGACTCAACAGGGATTATCAGACTACAAACTGATAAAGATTTGAATGCTACTGAACTTGCTCAGTACGATGCTGACCATCAGGCTGCATGGTTCATGACATTAGCCCTTCCCAATTCAATTTACATGAATATGGACTTTCAAGCCAGTGCTTATGAAATGTGGAAATATCTTGAAGCTATGCATCGTACAGAAGAACTTCATCACATCAGAATGAAGCAAATTCTTGAATCCTGTTTAAGCATGAATCCTCTGAAGACCATTCTCCCTGCTCCACCATCTCCAGCTGTTGACCATGGATCCTTAATTTACACTCCAAATGGTCTCTTCTTCAATCCTCCGAATGCACCTGAGCCTTTCTTCATTCCACAGTACCATCCTGCAACACTACATAATAATGTGCAATCTCTTCTGCAAAATCTAGTGAAGCTTTATCAAGTATCTTCTAAGAAAGGCAATGGCGCTATGACTTCAACTTCTGAATGCTTAAACACAATGAAAGATACTGATGATGAAGAAGATCTTATCGAACCGAGCATGGCATTTTTGGCATATACAGAAAATATTGTAGATGTGGAAGATCAAGATTATGATTCAACTCCACTCTTTGACGATAATGTTGAATACAATGTCACACTTAGTCAATTGGAAGTTGAAGGAGGTAATCTCAATGCTGTTTTGCAAAGTGTCATGGGAGATATTCCATCTGATGATGAATATGCAGATTTGGAATCCAATACAGCAGATTTTGAAATCGATACAGCAGATGTGATGTTAATGGCAAACATGCAGGAATCTCACATGAATAATACAAGCCCAGAGCATGATTCTGATGATTCTGAAGATCTAATTGTGAGATTAAACAAAGTGAAAATGTATCAATCAAGGTCTCAAATGCATGAACAAAGTCACAGCTTCATCCTCTTAGATTTCATACAATTTACGAGTCAGGCTTTATCTAATTCCTAAAATCTCCGAAATCGAGCTGTCAAACAAGGTGAAAGAGTTGTGATACAAGGAAGCAATACTCAAAGGTTGGTTGGGAATGGTGAGAATACTGCAGATGTCGCTAATGCAAGCAATGAGGTGAAAGTATTGGATAAACATGATGACAACAGCAGATTGGAGAATGATACAGATGCAGATTGTGCAGAGATCAGACCCTTCTATGACTCAGAGCCCAACTTTGACAAAGGACAGATGGATGAGGAAGATGTCATACCCATCTATGACAAAGAACCGAACTTTGACAAAGAGCAAATGGTTGAGGTACAATCTACTGTTGATCATATTATGCCTGCAAATGAGAAACAACAATATGAGCAACCTAACTTCAGTAATGAAGGAGAGGTTGACCAGGATGTTGTACAATGTCTTGACAAACGTTCTGAGTCTGAATCCTTACCTGTTAATCTAATAACTGAAACATCATACCATACTCTTGAGTCTGAAAATATTCTTCTCAAAAAGACCATTGCCCAGTGTCATAAAGATTTTTCAAAACTATAGGCACATTGCATCTCACTTGAACTTAAAATGCAAAACGAATCTCTAAATTCGGGCACCAATGGTCAAGTTTCGAATGAACAAAGTAAACGTGTGGATACATTAGTTAAAGAAAATGAGCTTTTAAAAGGTCAAATTCAAGCAAAGGTGTTTGCACATGCTGCATTGCAAAATAAATTAAGAAGACTGACTGGCCAGAGTGTGGATACTAAGTTTGCAAAACCATCAATCTTGGGGAAACCGCCTTCTCAAATAATCAGAAAACAATCAGTGGTTAGACAACCGACTGCATTTAAATCTGAACGACCTAAATTTTCAAAACCTCGGTTTGCCTCCCAAGTTGTTGAGAAAAACAATTTGACAAAACCAATCACTCCACATTCTTGGCCTAAGGAAAATGCATCTGTGTCTGCTAAATCTCAACACGTGATTATACCTAGCTCTTCTAGGATTAGTTCAAAAACAGTGTCAAAAACGAGCATTAAAAGTAAAGAGTTTTATGGAAAATATGACATGTACAAGAACTATGATCTAGAAAAGGCTAGGAAAAAGGCGCTACTTCAAAAGGATGGAATTCTAGGTTCAAATCCTCATGTGAAGCCTTCCAATGTAGTGCAAAACACTGCTAGTAGTAGCAAACCAAAACCTAGGAGTTCTCAACAAACTAATAGGAATTGGCTAGCATCTAAGAGTAGTTGCGGAAATAATCATGATGTCTGTGCTTTAAAATATCTTCAAAAGGGAAATTCACTTGAAAAGGCTCAATCGGCTAAGACAAACAAACCCGTTGAACCAAATGTCATAAGTCAGAAACCTAAGAAGTGGATCAATATAGGACGTAGGTTTTCTCAATGAAGTGATGCTCCCACATTTCATTCCACTGCATCTAAAAGGAAAACATCTCCTAGATCTAACATTAGGTGGGTACCTACAGGTATAATTTTCAAATCGATTGGTCTTAGGTAGATTCCTACAGGAAAGATTTTAGACATTTGCACCAAAACTAATGTGAACTCAACTATATCTACCCTTGAGACAAGAAGGAAAACCGTCGGAATTGTGTGTTCGAGTGTCAAGAAGATAATTGACACTACATCTTTATGCTTCTAACATCGGGAACCCAGTTTCTCTTGGGGATCCGTGTTCTCTGTTTTTCTTGTCTCTTCTTTCTTTCTTTGCAGATATAACAGGAATGGCTTCAGAATAATTCAGTTTCGGACCCGCACTTCAACAATGGCTTCGGAGCAAAACAGCTTAGGACCCGAAACAAACCGTCTTAACTTTCTGGACTCTTCGGCTGAAACATTGTCACTCTCTCGCAAGGAATTAGAAACCCTGTTTGCTCAACTATTTGATTATTCAATTGAAAACCGTCCTCAAGAGGTCTCACCAATCTCCGCTGCACACCCTGAGAATATTCAACAACCACTTTTGAGAAAGACGGTCCTCCAAGTGAATCTCCAACAACAGCAGGACAAACCGCTTCCAACTCCAGACAATCAGCTGAAAATCCATTACTACAATCAGTACCACAACCTGCAGATTATGACGAAAATACTTTCTTCAATCCATTTGCACCGACTCCAACCATTCCTGATATAATAGAGTCGTCTTCTCGCAATTTGGATCCGTCTAATATGCATACGTTCTACCAACATCACCCTTCGACACATCATTGGACTTAAATGGATTTCGAAAACAAGTTGGAAGCATAAAGCACAGTGATTCGCAACAAATCTTGTTTAGTTACAAAGGGATACAGTCAATGAAGTAGGATTATACATCACTGTCATCAACAAAAGCTTAGTATGTAGCCATGTCTGCTTTCTGTGCTCAAGTCATTTGGATGAGAACTTAGCTCACGGACTACGGCTATGTATTTGACTAGATCTCAATGTACTGCGACTCAAAGTGTGCTATTTCTATCTCGCGCAACACCATTCGTCATTCCAAGGCCATACAAATTGCTCTCCGCTACCATTTCATAAAGGAGCATGTTGAGAAGGGTACAATTGAATTAGAGTTTGTGGGTACTGAATACCAATTGGCAGACTTGTTTACAAAGACATTACCTCCATCAAGGTTTGTTGATTTAATTCACCAAAATGGTATGTGATGTTTGACTCCAGATGATTTGCAAAATTTTTTCTTAAAACCTAAGAAGAGTCAAACATCAAAGTCTTTCTGTAAATACTTTTTTCTACAAAAAGAATCTTCTTTCTTTGTGTACAAACTTCAAATCTTCAAAACTATGTTCCTCTATTTAAACATATTTTGCTTTTCTCTGTCAAAATGAAACATGTTTTGAGGGGGAGAAAACTTTTCACAATATCATGAAGCTTGGACACCTCATTTTTTATTCATCAAGGATAAAATGTTTCTTCATCATTCGGATTTAAACTCATTTTCAAAAAGGTTCTACGATCTCTCGAATTAAAAGTGCAAAAAGGTTTCACAAAATATATGCTAATTCGAGGGGGAGAAAAGGAATTTTTTTTTTTTTCTGCAACGATCCCAAATTAATCTAGTTTGGACTTCAAATGGAAAAGTAATTAACCTTTTAATGAGTAAAGTTCACAAAAGTCTTAAACTTAGGTAAAAGGACATTGCAAGGAAAATAAAACAGGCTCTAATCAATGTTTTCACACATGTTCTCAAAAGTTGCACACATGATTAAAACCTCAATGAATCAGACTAACGATTTTTCCTCAATTATCTCCATAATTGTAAGTTTCTAATTTCCTCATTGTTGTTGTCTAATCATTCCCTAAATGTTTCAAGTGTTTTCAACGGTCAAAAAGGCATAATCATAAACTAAGGTTAATGTAATTATCGATCGGGGCATTTCTTTTTTATGTGTTTAGTCTAATTTATTATTTCATATAGCTTTAGAGAACACTAAAGTATGCTCGATTGGTGTGTTTGCACGATTAGAAACAACATAGGTTTGAAATCAAGTGATTTAGGGTTTAAGATTTCGATGTCTTTGCTGCTACTAGGATGTTTAATTTGTATAATATTCATGCATTATGATGCTAAAATGCGTGCAATGTCTCTAATCATAACCCCTAACCATTATCATAATTGGAAAATCTCGAGTGATAGGATGAGTTAATCTGTGATCTTGTGTGTTAATTAGAGAATTCTGAGCATTTTGGTAGATTTAGAATGAGTTTCTTGGTTCATCTGTATACTTGTTTGTGCCTGATGCATTTTCTCTGTGTGCAAGTACATGTCATCCCATTAAAAGTCAAAATTTCAACATTCGACAAAATGTTTCTTATGGAACATATTTTGAGGTCAAAGGGCAAAATGTGTTTAAAGGCTAAACTGGTAAATGGATCCAAAATGGTGAGAAACAAATTTTTCCAAACTCTACACTATTGTTTTACACCGGTAAAGCAAGTGTGAAGACCAAAGCAAAGTTGTCCTAAATTTTTCAAATTTTCATAATCTGGAATGATTTGGCTACGATTAAAGAATGACTCTGATTTGGGCATCCCAAATACCTGAAGTTTTCCATTCATCACAATAACAAATCTTCAAAAAGAACCCATGAGGTTCAACTTTAGATGGAAATCTTTTTCAGATTTTAAAACTCTAAAGAGAGACTCCGGGTGTCAAACAACTTTCTACAGTAAAAGAGTTTTGAATTTCAAACATTCTTTGTTGTATAACACTTGATTATGTTTTCTAAAACCTTTAGCAGAATCATCTCATGAATTTTCAAAAAGTATTTTATAATACGATTCAAAATTCTGCTCAAGAAGACTTTCTCTCGAATAACATTCATTATTTGAGGGGGAGTATTTTGTTTAAAGAAAACTAATTTTGTATTAAAACAACGACTTGTGCACTCATTTCAGTGTACAACTCGGTTTTCAAAGAAAGGAAAGTGCCTTGCTAAACCATTTCTTAAAAACAAAACGTGCACTTATCCTTGAAAACAAGAAGAAGTTCTCATGCAAAGCTTATCTAAAGCTCTCTTAATCTTGAGCAAAATTAATTCAAAATTTTTCAAAAGGTTTTTCAAAATTTTGCTCAAGATTTTTTCAAATCTTTACTCCCCAATTCAATCCACAGTTTAAAAAATGTCAAAACACATGCTCGTTTTGAGGGGGAGTATTTTGAAATCAAAATGCTTTGTCAAAATCATGTTTTATGGCTTGTGCACACATATCAGTGTACAACCCGCACTTGTAATGAAAGGACTCTGAGGTACGCATCAGTGCCTCAATCCTTATATAAGGAGCGAAGGCTTCTTACTTTTGAGTAAAATTAATCAAACATTTTCTGATTTTCATAATTCTGCTCAAAAGACAAGTATTTCACCTCAATGAGTATTCACTTGTTGAGGGGGGGGGCACTTGATAACTCATCGTTCTCAAAATCCAAAGTTCTTGTTGAATTCTCCCCATAAGACTCAAAAAGCATATTTTAATCAAATGTTTCTCAAAAACAACATTTTATATGCTATTTTTGAGGGGGAGAAAAGAAAAGTGATTAAAATATGAAAGTTCAAAGTTGCTAAAAGTTGTATCTTGTGCGAGCTAGACTCAGAATTACCCAGGAATTGACGAAACATTAAAGTTAATAATCGAAAGGACTTATCCTCGACGGGTAATAACATCAAGTTAGTTACTAGAGCTAGTTGTCACCTAAAAGCTGACAATAGAACTCTTTAACTAGCCACGTAAGCGTGTCTCGAAAAGGATTTGTCTTAGTAGAAATGTATCGTCTCGAGAAACTTTCTGTGGACTCGACCAGTGATGAGTGCTCAAACACTCATCATTTTTGTCGTATTTAAACTGTCAAAACATCCGAAAACGCTCAGAAATGCATCAAAATACTTAAAATATCCCAGGGATTGTATTTTATACGTTTCTAATGCAAAATGAGCAAAAACAATGAAAAATGAACAAAGTTTACACAATTGGCAATTTTAGTCCCCCGACTTTCAAAAAGTTACAAAACTAGTCCCTACGCATTTGTTTTGAAAGAAAAGTCAACCTAAGGTGTTTAAAAGTCAAATATTATCAAAATTTATCCTTAGGTAAAAACTTTGGAAAATTTACACTTTTGGTCCATGCAGTTTGGAATTTGGCGAAATCAGTCCCTGGGAATTTTAAATGTGAAAAATATCTTTTGAAGTCCTTGGATTATTGCAATATGGCAAAAGTGAACCTTGGAATACTTTGGATTGTTGGTAACTTTGGTCCTCATAAAAATCACAAAACTACAAATTTGGTCCTTGTGATTAAAAACAAACAAAACCATACGGACCCTTGTATTTTTGGCAAACCCAATCCACACCAAAATCCATAAACCTTGGCCCAACACAACCCTTAGCCCAAAACCCTTACCCACGTTTTATTAATAAAAACGCCCGGGTCAAAGCAAGTCAACCCTCCCTCACCCTTCACCTTTTCTTCTCCCCCGCCAAAACATAAGCACAATCCCAGACACCTAGCCCCCAACAACCTGCAAACCCAACATTTATGTTCCCCCCCCCCCCCCTCTCCAACCAGCCACCCTAATCCACTACTCCACCACCTCCCTAAGTCAACCCTAATTTACACCCAATTGTCCCCCACTCCCATATAACACCGACAAGGAACAAAGGGTCAAGATGAAAAGCAAAGTTAATCCAATGGATGGGATGATACTCTAAGGGGACAAGACATCAGAACCAGAGACAAAAAGAGGGAAAAAGAAGAAAGCAAAAGGACCTGGTTAAGAGTTCTTTTTGTATTTTTCTTTTTATTTTATATATATAAGCTCAATTGTAAGCCTGGGATGGCAGTTAGTGAGTAGTTTTAAGTAGTTTTTAGTGTACTCTTCTGAATTCAATAGGCATATTAGTTTGTAAAATTTTCAATATCAATGAAAATGTTTTAAGTTTCTTAACAAGTTCAAGCACTTATTTTCTGTCTTCATTAATTATTTCAAGTTCTTGTGTGATCATGATATGAGTTAGAAAACTTGTTGTGTTGTGCCTACATAAACTCCCCTGAGTTGATTCTAAGCTGTCCCAAGTCCATTTAATTATTTACTCAGCCCTCATAAAAATTTCAAATATCAGAAAAGAAAAAAAAAATACAAGGAAGAAGAGAATGTTGGAGTGCTGGTTCAGAAAAGAGTAGCAAGGATTGGATGTGGTTTAGAGCCCAGGGGGGCATATAGGTGGTGTTCTATTAATCTTGGTTCTCATTGGCTCAAGTTGTAAGACATCCTTTAACTTTTATCATAAACTGCATAGCTAATTTTAGTAATTATTTAAAGTTTGATTCTGCATAATTAGATGTATTTTAGCCTAGTTTAGATCAGTGCTTAAGTTTATTTGTTTGGAACTTTTAACTGCTGTGTGTAATTCAAGCTAGTTTGCTGCTTAGGGGGTGTTAGGATCAAGGATTTTTGCTTAACTCTTGTTGTTGTTAGTGATAAACTTTGGTTTGAATAAGTAACCTAGGAACCTGTTAGCTCACTTTAACCAATAAATTGGTCACTTCTTAATAAGAAAGTCAAAAGGATATCTAAAATCCTTGTAGCTGATAACTGTTAGAATAAAAGAGGTTCAAATCTGAGTTATAGGTATAATAGATGGTAATGCAGTTAACTTTAGTTTCATTGTAGGTTAGGATAACAAATTTAGGTGTCTAGGATCATTTGAAACTCAGAATAGTCAACTCTTTCAAGTAAACAAAAAGTCAAAAATCATTAGAACTCAGTTTTTTCCAACTTTTGGAATAATTTTCATGAATTTTCTAGTGACAATTGGAGTTTGAAACTTTTTGAGGTTGGAGTCTACCACCTAGACTAGCAAATCATTCAGTTCTTATATTTTTAGAAATTTTTGTGTGCCGTGTGCAAGCGCATTTTTGAGGCTGCAGGGGAAGCTGCATACCCTGCACCATCAGTACCACCCAGTTTCTTTGGCCCTTTTGTGAGACACCCAGTGGACCCCACCCTTAGACTTTTGATTTTTAGCCAGCTTATCAGTTGAGCTTTTGTTATCTGAGCTTGTTTCAGGCTTTAGCTTATTGATGCTTAGCTTATTTGTCCCCATTTGTGGCCTGTTCCCAAATACCCAATATAGACCCATCAGGTTTGTGACCAAGTTCATAGGGGTGCAAAGAGCTCACTAATAAGCAATAAGTCAAAGTTATTGGCTTATTAGACAGCTGGTCAAGCCAACTGTGTGGGTCAAGTTCCCATTTGGCCTCCCTTTCACCTCTGTGGACCCCACAGAGGTCCAAAGAGCATCACTTTGGCCTGTTTTCAGAAAATAGGGGTAGCTTAAACCTGCTTATTGGCTTATCCCCTTGAGATTCCTAGTTCATTTTAGCTTACTTGTGTTACCTTAAATCCCATTTGCTCATTTTATTACTGTTTGACTCAGTCCATAGCTTATTTTGCTGCTTATTGTTTATGCAAACTTCATTTTTCATCCAATAAGCTCACTGTTTGGCTTATATGTGAGCACACAGCTTATTAATAAGCTTCAATCAAACTTCCTTTGTAAAAAGTGCTTAAAAGTAGTGGTAAAACAGTTTGGTAAAAGAAAATTTTGAAAAAGACAAAAAAATTAGAAGTGATAGCTTCTATTTAAGCTATCTTGGCTTATTTTCTGCTTATTTATAAGCAACAATTGTTCTTAAATTTTTCTTAGGCTTCTGGTATCAAAATAGATTTTTAGGAATTTTTTCAGAATTTTCTGTAATCATTTAGTATTTTTTATAATTTAGTTTAATTTAAATTAATTAATTAAATAGTTTTTAATTAGTAATAATTAATTAAAAGTTAGTAAAAATAGTTTTTCTGTTTCAAAATTAGTTTTATATTATTTTAGATTTTTCTAAATTTAATTTTCATTTTTCTAGTTAATTTTCATAATTATTTGTAATTTAGGATATTTTAGTTAATTAAAAAGTAATTAATAATTAGTAATTAATTAAATAGTGTAAAAATTATTTCTCTTTTTCTAAAAATTTTCTTAAGTCATTAGGATTGTAAAAATATAAATTTCACATTCGTAGGACTTTGTTTACTCCCGTTTCACTTTTTTATTTGCGCGTTCGCGTTTATTTGTAATTAAAACGCGCGTTTTTAGGTTAAATTGCGTTTTTAAGTCATCTGATCATCAGTAATTATTAGTTAAGTGTTTCTAAATCATTTTCCATCATAATCCCGTAGTGTAACCATAATAATCAAATTCCTGACCTTTCTGATCAATCACCCGATCCTTTAAAACGTTCACAAATACAATTGCACGCCTCGTCGGGACTTAACGACCCGGGGATTCCCTAAACTCCTTGGTTAGTTGGTTTTTGACGTTTGACTTGGTTGACCATTACCTGGTGAACTTAGTTGACCATTCAGAACCAATCACCAGGCCGGGTAATAACTTCAAGCTAGTCTAACTAGTGATGTAAGCGTGTCTCGAATAGGTCTTGTTCACTGAAAGTGGATCAATTCAAAAAGTGCTCGCTCCTCCCGCATGTGCAAATTTATTAAATACATATGAGCACATGTGAAGGGGGAGCCCTTTATAAGAAAACATAAAACTCTCAAAGTGTTAAACAAAATGTTTGATAAACACAAACACTTTGAGAGATTTTCAAAGGTTTCAATGGCAATTATAGGATAGTCATGGAGTTATAAGGTGACTAAGGTTAGGAAATAACCGTCCTATGATCCGCCTAAGCCGGAGGGATCTACCCAAGGACATCACCAATAGTTAGAACTAGAAGCCCTTAGGTATGATACGAAAAAAGGAGTAAAGAATGAAAGGAGAAAGAAGGGGTTGAAGAATTAAAAAGAAAAGTAAAGAAAAGGGTGAAAAGAAATAGCCCTCCATATGATTCAACCTTAGGGCAGACACCGGGTTCAATTCGTATGCTACTGGTTGTTGCTAAGGCGACGCCGGTATTGAAGATAAAGCCGTCATGGACCCAGTGACGCACTGCACTTAACCTTCTAGCCACTCAAGTTCTCTTAAAAGAATTTGTTTCATTCTCATGGGGAACCGGTGTAATCTAGAAACTGGAGACCCCTCCCTAGTCTACGCATAGGAAACCCAAGTGTGCACTTATCGAGTCTAGAGCCACGAGATTCATCAAAGATCTCTTAGGAACACTTAGTATTTCTACATCTGGTGTTCTACATCAATGGACACCAGATGTAAATTATTAAGTCCTTCGCAGATCTTAGCAATCTGCCTAGAACGTTTATGAGAGAAATGCATAAGTATTTCTCAATGATTGAACGGAAACTCCTGTCAGGGTCATCATCTAACAGCCTTGACAGGTCACTTCGGTAACTCCTCGTGAGTTACGCTTAGTGTTTGCGGTGGTTTCTAACGGTCTACAGTCGTGGAGTGATCCCCAGCGACTCACCCAGTCATTGAGCTACCTAGTAGGTCTCGTAAGCTCCTTCGGGAGTATCTGAAATGGGAACGGCCTTGATAAGGGTTAGAAGGAGTCTTCACACTATGCTGTTGACGATCTCTAATTTCTTATCTGTAAGTACCGGTTGTTAATTGCTAACTGTTTACTTTCAGGGACATATCATCTCCATGGAGACTGATTCCGCATGCTCATACATACATCTTGAAGTCAACAAAAGCTCCCTCAAAGATCTAAGCAACACAATGTTCAAAATTAGATTCTATGCCAAAAAGAAGAATCTACAAAGTTTAAGGACTAAAGATCTATGTGAATGAAAGGGAACTACGTGCATGTGAATGTCTAAGTTCAAAGGTGTATGAGCATGTTGGAATGGACGACGACCACCACAGACGCAGAAGTGACGCATGGCAGATAACTTCATAAGATGATCACTACCACATCTATTACGAACAATGACCGTGATGACCGACCCTTAGGGGGAGATTGTTGGGAACGTACTTTTATATTTATTCAAGTCTCGGTCATTACATTTTGTAATAACATGATCACCATCACATCAACAAAGACGAAGTACAAAGAATGATGAAAGATTTTACTGACAATTTTGAAGACGTCAACTAATTTATCAAAGTTTAGAAGATGACGACGTCGAGCAACCTTTGATGACCAACCCTTAGGGGGAGATTGTTGGGAATCGACTTTATTAAATCAAGTGTCGGTCATTAAGTTTTATATTAGGTTGCTCTATATTACATTTATATTATGTTTTTATAAATGTTTATGCTAAGTTTATAGGTTTGGTAAAGGTCTAAGGGCTTAATAAGTCATATTGTCTAAGTTTAGTGAAGCCCTAGTCCTCACCTATAAATAGTGTTGTAACCCCTCTTTATAGGGGGTTGGTTCTCTAGTGATTTCATCTCTTTCATTTCATTCTAAGGGTTCCTTCCACTCTCTCTCTCTCTACCTACTTTCTCTCTCTAGATCTCTTAGTGTTTATGTTGTAAAATGGTGACCTAACACTATCCCAACTTCCGAATATTCCAAATGAGTCGGCGGAGTTCAAGCAAACAAAGAGGATGTTTAAGAATCTTGGAAGGTTCCTTGGAAAGCTCAAGAACAAGATTGACCGTCAATGAGTGCGGGTGTGTAGGAGTGTTTGACACTAGGTGCTATTTGAACAAATTTGGTTGTTTAAACTATGTTTATGATGTATTTGTGTGCTAGTACAATGTTTGATACAATTTGGAACATGTAGTATCTAACTTTGTTGCAGGTAGACAACTTTTGGCAAGTTGTCAAATTTTCATGTTTATGATATTTTCACTAAGTATAGTGAAATTCTCGACCTCAAGGTCAAAGTCATATGATATGTGTGTTTACGTGTCTATTTTTTGCATTGCCTAACCAGAAATGCATTATCTTTTTGATTTTAGGAGTTTTCGAAAATTTTGAAAATCGTCTCGCGGGTCAAAAACGCGGACTGGCAATTTTTTCAGCCCTGGCGGATCTAGCGGTACCCAAAATTGGGTTCTGCCAGTGTATTTTCTGGGAAACCCAGAATTGGCCCAACGGACCAGACGGTACCCTCAAATGGGTTCCGCCTGTGTATCCTGAGGGTTCCGCCAGTTGCCTGCAGAAATTTTGTTTTTGTTTTCAACATTTCAACATCCAAACACCAAAATCCAATCCTTTTAGATAGAAACCCATTTCCTGCAATGTGTTTAGCACAATAGGGTACTTCTCATTCCTTATAACTCAACCAAAACCATTTCCCGCCAAATTTCAAAAAAATAGCCATAACCACCCCAAGGACCCTTCACACATAAAGGAAGGAACCCTTCTAAAGGTTCCTTGAAATCCCTGAGATTTATACTTCAACAAATTTACCAAAACCACTAAGCATTTAGTGCAAACCTTGTCTTCTCACTTCACCATTTTCATTGGATTGACTTCCATGATATGACAACCCACAATTAGTTTTCCAAATCATTAGGAACCTCCATTTTTGTATGGACTAACATCAAATCCAAACACTCCTTTCCATAATCCTTCATCACTATAAATTAAACCATCCTAAACACTATCAAATCACACCTTCTTCATCACAATTTCTGAACTTTAAACCATTTTAACCATGACCAAGTCAACAATCACCTCTCAACCATCACGACCCATCCGGAGAACCGCCCGGATAAGTGTAAAACCACTATGCGCTAATCAATCCATCAACCTAAGCTCTTCATCTTCGGATGAATTCACCTCACCTATCAAAAATGAACACTTTTTGAACCTTGCATCTCCATCTCCATCACCCAATGAACCAAATGATCTCACTCCACCACCTACTAAATCACCCATTGATCCAACTCCACCAAGTGCTCCAACCCAACCATCCAAAACTCCATCACCATCACCATTACCCAAAATTGAACCTATGGAGTTATTTGGGTCTCCTCCCACATCACCACACCCTTTTGTCCAAGATCTAAATGATCTTCCACCAAGACCTACACAACCACCACCTTTTGTAAATCAATCACCAAGGTCAATTCTTGACCTTGATGAAGATTTTAACCACACCCAACCACCACAACAAGTGTACCATCAACCCAAACCATTGTTGTTTCACCCTATCTACCATGACATCCATGGTCCTCTTTATGGAGAACCAAACTTTGAAAACCATGATCACCCAACTCCACCACATTCTCAAGCCCAAACATTTGAGTCTTTCTTTCCTTCTTATGAGGAAATCCAAAGCATGGTTGAGAACCACCTTCATCAAGCAATGGAATTTCAAACCACCTTGCTTGACTCAATACCAAATCCATCCTCCACCCAAGAACCAAAAACCAACCAACCCTCAAACCAAGAAACCAAAACCAACCCGTTTCCACCCACTCATCCCCATGTTTGCTCAAATTGTGAGCAAATGGGTGCAAGCATCAAAACGTTGCTTCACCAATTCCAAGATGAAACCCGTTTTGCATTCCAACACGTCATAGAACGTTTGGATGCTCTTTCCCACCCAAGCAAATCCTAGAAAACCTTTGGAGGCCTTTTGCCCCATTTAGAAAAGTAGGATTTTATTTTTCTTTCTTGGTTATTTTTTAGTTTTTAGAAGTAGAAGAATATTTTCCATTTCTTGTCTTTTGACTTTTAAAAGTCAAAATTTTACTTGGAATGATATGTCTTTCTACTTACTTTCGTGCATTGTTGGTTGATCATTTTTGTGTTGTCATTGTGGTTGCAATGTGTGTGGTAACTACAAACTTGACTATATATATCACCAACTAACCATTTTTTTTTGTAGGATCAAAATCCATGTTTCCCATCTTGGCACTCCTTTTAGGGGGAGTAACAACCAAGGGGGAGCAAGTGCATAATTCCGCTTCGCTACTCTACTTTCTGTTTCGACAAAAAGGGGGAGAAATATATTGAAACTTCAAAACTTAATATGATTTTCATCTCTTAAGTAAAACAAGTTTAATATAATTTGTTTTTAAGTCTTAAAAACCAAGATTTTGTGAGTTACTTAAAAACAAAGTTTATGTTTTGTCATCAACAAAAAGGGGGAGATTGTTAATACAAATATCGCCTAAAAACGTTATTTATATTTTATGATCTTCGCTAAGTTTTGTTAACGACAAAATGTAAACTTTAGTTTCTAAGTAAAACATAATCTTAGTTTTAAAGACTTGCATAAACTAGACTTTTGCTACATTTTACATTTCATAAAACACAACACTTTTTATTTCTTAAAATAGAATTGTCACATCACATTTATGGCAAGTTTTGTCAATATACATTTATGGAAAGAAAATGTGTTTGACTTACTATGTGGTTGCTTGCAAGTTTGGTGTTTGACTAGATGTAATGAGATGTGACATTGTTTGGTTTGCAAGGTGTAATGAGATGTGACTTTGTTTGTTTGCAAGATTTATTGAAAAACCAACTGCAAGCCCGGCGGAACCCTGGGGGTACACGGGCGGAACCCATCTGAGGGTTCCGCCGTATCCGCCAGGCCTGCAGAAGGCTTTGCTATAAATACCAAGCCACAAGTTGATTTTTGGCTTATCACTCTACATCATATTTTACACACACACATTCATTCTTTCATCTAACCCTTTAACATTTCATATGTGAAGTTTCTTTTTGTAGCAAAGAGATTCACGAGCTCATTAAAAGTAACAAGTATTCAACACAACGTTGCAAGACTTGTTAGCTTAGCATTGTGTAGACTTGTGTAGTTTACACTTCATTTGATTGTGTATTTTCAGTAGTGATCGGTTAGTACTTTAGTCCTCAAAATACAAAGTGTATCGGGAGTAGTTGTACCCTTGTAAAAGAACTAACGGGAGTGGTTGTACCCTTGGTAAAGAACTCGACATCTAGCTTAGTGTCGGTAAAAGTATAAGCGACGTGTAAGGTTTTCTCCGCCGGTGAAAGGAGCTTGTTGACTAGTGAAAGAAACTCTCGAGTTGGATACTCGGGGCGTGGACGTAGGGCAAGGAAAAAGAGTCCTTGTAGCCGAACCACGATAAATACTCGTGTTGTGGTTTGATCGTTTCTTTCATTTATTTGCATGTTATATATTGTGTTTGTGTATATATCTTTGATCAAACGGAAAGTTTCAAAGCTAACTAAACAAGTTAAAAAGATTTTAAACGGTAAACTATTCAACCCCCCTTCTAGTTTTCCACAACAACATTTAACATAGACACATACCTTAAGCATCTTAAGCATCACCATTCATTCTCTAACCAACTTTCAACCTATTCTACCATTCTCTTACTAGTTATGCCAAACTAGCCTTACAATCTACTTACACATAATCACATACACATCAAGTCATACAATAACCTTGACATCAACAACAAATAACATATAATGCATTAAAATCCCTATAACATTAACTTATAGCCGGTTTACTTACCTTGATTCCAAGCTAAGCTAACATTCATCATTTACACCATCACCATCATCATCATCATCATCATCATCCATCATCATCATCAAACCTATTGATACATTGATCAACATCATAAACAAGGGTTTATATAACCCATAAACATACTCAACTTCCTTTATACATCATCATATGATCTTACTTTGATCATATGATTAAATCCCACTTTCCTCAAGCTTATAACCTTATTAGAATCAATATATAAGATCACTTAGCTCAAAGAAGCACTAGTCATAAGCAAGGACTTGGAAAACATCCCTACTTCTTCACCAAGATCATTATCATAACATCATTATCTTTCCCTCCCTTTTCTCCTTTCTAAAACCGGACCTCCAACTCCTAGAATGAGATGGAAAAGTCTCGAGTCTCCTAGATATATTAGTTAGGTTGCAACTTTGGCCTATTGGCATAATAGTCCCTTAAGTCTCATTCCTTCTACTTTGACCACAATAACTTATAACCTATATAGCACATAACAATTTTAGTCCTTAAAGTCTATTTCCTTTATATTTGTGCCACATAATATTTTGTATAGCTATAATACTTATTCTTTTACTATCAGGTTTGACTATAGGGTGGGGCCTATTTGTACCTAAGAAACGGGTATTACAGGAATACATATATATCTAGATAGACGCAAAGTATCATAGAATATGTGAGAAGATAGGGGGTGTGTGAATATCATGTAGAGAGAAGGAAATGGAATTCTTGACGAAACTATAGTAAAAAACCAAAGGTAAATTATAGAGGTGTGTGAATATCATGCATGATTCTAAATATTTGTTACGGGGTTTTGGTTTTAAGGAATAAGAATCAAAGTAATATAAACCAAAGGTATAATCTGTTGGGCTGAGCAGCCGAAGTGAGGCCAAGTTTCTTGAAAGCCCTTATATAGTTTGGTTACCGAATCCATCGAACTAAATATATGAAACCCACTTTACCCACCAACCCTAAGCTGAAAATAATCAATTGGTCTCGATTTCGAAATCTCTTAAGATAAAATCCTAATGGTTTAAGAGTTGGGATTTTTCGGTAGATGCCAAGTTAAATTTTTTACAAACACAGACATTAGTTTGTAAAAAGCTATAGGAGGTGACTTTTATGACTAGAATTACTTGGTACGTCAAGTATATAATGTTAACAACGTATGACAAACTATGTTATGTACGAAGTGATTACATGAATTATGAATCACTGCCCACAAACAATAGCCACTTGTCGACACCCCTAGCCATCTAATGCTAGACCAATGTAGCCCATGGTGGCACCAATAAGTGAAAAAAGATTGGATTAGATTTTCTTAAAGTGTCATTACATCATTTCATGACCCTTTCTGCCAATAATCATATGATTTCACTTTTGAATATTCATTTGGTCAAAAAGGATGCTGATTAGTTGCTTTCCATTACACTTTTTTTTGTCAAGGTTAAGAGCTTAAGGTGTGGCAACAAGCCTAAGCTTGTCATTTGGGCTCACGGGTGCCACTTTTTGAATTCCCTCCAGACATAACACACCTTCTACAACCCTCCTTTATCACACAACTAAACACAACTTCATTTGTGTCCACCTTTTATTTATTTTTTATTTTTTATTATTTTTTTTTCAACAACTACATTCGTGTAACGTTCCAATCTGACAAAAAGGACGAGGCTTTGCTTCGTCGTGCAAACAACAAACTTGCTAGTGGCGAAGGACAACATTGGTGTGGTGGCAAGGGAACAACAAGCCACAAGTTCCACGTCATAGTGGCAAACCTGATTTCGTTACCACACCTCAAGCTCTAATGAAACTCCTATACTTGTACTTTTATGTAGATTTAACTTACAATCTCAGAACTATAAAAATGATTTGCAGTGGTTAATACAGTTGAGCCAAAATAGGGTGATGGCACTGATGAGAAAAACTTGTATGAGGGAAAATGCATGGTCGAATGACTTGAATATAAGGTTAAACTACAACTTTTTGGTTCACTTTGCACATCATAAAATCAAATAAGAAGAAACAAGTTGAAAGGGAGTTGCAGCGTGTCAAGTACGAGTAAACAATGGTGCACAAATCATATCTGTGTTATATTTATTTACCGGGTCTTTTGACCTTTTACCCACAAATCATATCTGTGTAGCTTGTGCGTGCATGCTGACCGCTGATGTAATCTTGGATACGAATTAGGCTGTATTACATCAAACGATCATTTTGTCCGTTACAAACCTATTAACACAATGCAATTCCATTCATCCAACAAGAAGAGCAAGAGCAAATGAGAAACGCTTCATAAGAAACTAAGTAGATAATAGATAATAGAAGTCTTAAAATATATACACAAACTAGTCATCACCTCTGCAGATCCAACGTGGTGTTGGATCAGTTCTAAAACTAACGGATATTTACAACCACGAAATCTAACAATGTTAACATAAATTAAAAAAACATATTGATCATATAAGATGGCCAATGATCACTTTGCTAACAAATACTTCTAAATGCACGAGGTCATTTGATCATGATTGTTAGGCGTTTAGGATCCTCATGAGTATGATCTAACAAGGCCAAAGTTAACAAAAGATTTGGACTTAAAGAGGCCACCAAAAAGGGACCTACTTGGAGAATCTTGGGGACCTTGGTTTGAATCTTCACAGTTGCCTTTCACTTTAAGTATGGTCTGCCCGATTTCATTCCTAATAGATTCAATAATCCTAAGGTCCACAGGGTACCCTGAAGCATCACGAACATAGAATGTATTCACAGCCTTGTTGTCACGTGTTGCGACCTCAGCCCTTGTAACAGTTAAACTGTTCTCACGAAAGATACGAGTGACATTTGATAGCAGCCCAACCCTGTCGGTTGTGCATAATTCTAGCTTCAACCCCTAAGAAATTACAAATAACATATTAAATGGTAAAAATATGAATGCAAAGAGAGTAAACCACTATCATAACAAAATCTTTTCAAGCATGTGCTAGATCAATATTTTTTGCATATCTTTCCTTACATTACAGACTTTTTTATTAGGCTTTTACCTTGTGTTATGGGCTCTTACTGAGCCACACACAAGTTTTGGAATCATGTTAGTTGTTAAATATTTTACTTACAGGATAATAAAATAAATTAGATTACAAAACAAAAACACTGGGTAGTTTCCTCTGAATTATGTTAAAATATAACGTGAAAATCAGCATCAAATTACTTTTTATCATGATCAGAGAATCAAGTTATGGCAAGAAAACAAGAGGATTATTTTAAGAACAGACAAACAAGTTTTATTGACCATTCATGGGACCTCAAACATCATAGGAATCACATAGTCCATCCCTTTTTTTCCATGGGTCCGATATGACGTGAAAAAGTGACAGGAACCTATAAAAATAATTTTCGACAAAGTGATCCGTCTTACCTCTGATACTCTTCGTTTTATGGCTGCTTCAAGACATTGGATCACTCTTTGCCTCTCTGCATCTGATTTAACAGGAGACCCGTCTATATGTCTGATACAATATTCCTACACCACAAACCCAAAAACATCGTATTAGCATAAGTGGAGTTAAAATAAAAACTAAACGAAAACAATGAAAGTCACTAACATGATGAGCTTCGGGTCCTTCAGTATCCACATTCCCATGAAAAACTACATAGTCCATATCCGTTAAAGTACAAATCGTATCAAACAAAAGTTTAGGCCTATCTTTACAACGAATAGTGACCACTGAACAATCTTTATCATGCCAATCAACAATCTGAACATCAGGCCTTTGCTTTTCATCTAAACCATCATCACTACCTCTTTCATAATCTCGATCAGAAAACATCATCTGATGAAGCCGTCTTTCAGTATGAGTAATACCATGAGCAACAACAGTCTTAGCTTCTCGACCTTCATTGCTCCCTTTGAGTACATTGCATAGCATTTGCTTTATGTTATCGAGTCGTTCTGGGTCAGAAATTGCTGCACCTGATTCCTCATCGGTTACTTGCATAACTGATGCAGCTCGAGTGTTGTGAGTCCATACTTCAGCGTTTAGCACATTACACTTCAAGTGTGTTAGAACAGCACATAGTTCAGAGAGCAGTCCGGGTCGGTCACTTCCTGTTAATTCGATTACGGTGTGGTCCTCCGTCGGAGTCACCCCAATAGATTTCACTGATGTCATGAAGCTAGTCTCTGAACCAAGAGCCTAAATAAACATGATAAATTAGAAAAGTATTCTAAGTGGATTGAAATGAGCCATAAACTCACATTGCTTACCTTACGAACATATTCCAACACTTCTTCGTCCGTAATTTTGTTTCCTTCTTGGTCGGTGACATTGAAGACTATACAATAAACGATAAGACTGATTAAAAGGGAGTTCAAATTCATTATTTGAACCACTTGTTTGGTTATCGGGTCAGTTTTGAATGTAATTGTTATTGGTTACCCAAGCTACTTATCTAGCTAATTGTAGGTACAATAAGGTGTTTTGAATAAAGATTTTGGAACTTTTGGTTGAAACTGCTTATCCAAAACACCTTATTGCAACACAGCCAACACTTGAGTTTTGAAAAACAACTCAACAGCTTAAATAAAGTACGTTGTGTCAAAACTCGAATTGAAACTACAATACCAGTTGTTTTTAATTGAACTTGTTAAAATTATTGCACAAAGTGCTTATCCAAAACAGCCTAGTTCAACACTTATAATTGAGACCAAAGTATAAGTTGTTTTGAATAAACAACTCAATACTGTTTACTCAAACTGCTTATTAAAAACAATTTATTTCAACACTTGAACTGAGACTAAACTATAAGTTGTTTTGAATAAGCAAATCAAAACCAATACTGAGTAATTCAAAACAGCTTATTACACACAGGAACCAAAACTACAAAATAACAAAGTTTGAAACATTACCATCCATGAACCACCCTCCATCAGAACTTATATAACCTTTCGTAATAACAAAGTTCAAATCAGTTAAAACCTGCACAACTTCCAAAAGTATCCCATGCTTATTAGCACTATCAACCTGTTTCATAACACATAACCAAATTTAATAACATCCCATATATCAAAAACACCTCAAAAAACAAAAACACACGCACAAACCTGAATAATAGTAGCATTTTGACAAGAATCATTATCAATAACAACTCTAGGCGGATTCATTCGTCGAATAAACTTCTCGTATTCGTCTTCCATGTTTCGCGAATAGCTCATGTTACATGTCTCTAAAAACATATCATATATCAAAACATACTAAGCAAAAACCTTAAAGATTTACATAAACTATAAAAAAACAACTGTATAAAAAAAACAAAACATACCCATTATAGTACTTGATAAGAACTTATCTGGGTCACTTGAATCTTGAAATATAAGTAACGAAAAATATATAAAGAAATTTTTTCCCCCTAGTAATATATAGAAAGAAGATAAAAACTATAAATATAAAGATTTTGTAACTGTAAACTGATCTTGTTTATATAGTTGGTTGGAAGGTGTGTCTGTTTTTTTGCACAAATGAAAGTGAAGTTTATCTTTAAAAATAAAAACAGTTATTTGCTTAAAATGGAAGTTCAAAAAAACCGGTAAATTTGTAGATATATGGCGGTGGGGCTGGTGGGTTGTGTCTTGGTGCATTTTAGCGTGGGTTATTTATTTAGGTGGCGCATGTTAGTTGGTTTAGTCAAATCAGTTTTAAGGAAATGAAGCACTCTCACCAAATTTTATAAATTTAATTGGAACACTAAATATACAAATAGTTAAAAAAGTTTATAACTAAAAGTATCTCAATCAAAAATGGAAGTGTGCAAATCACATTCTCAAAATTTTTTAACCATGTTTTGTCTTGGATCAGATAATAATTTGTGCATAACGGGGACAGTATATAGTAGCTTTAATTTATATGTGATATTCTTTAACGTTATATATGTGTGGAGTAAGTGATAATAAAGAAAGTTAAATTGTAACACTTATCGGGTGTTTGTTTAGGCTTATATAGCATGCTTATGGCTTATATAGTTTTCGGCTTATGTTTCATAAGCTCACATTTTGGCTTATTTTGAAAATTTTCTGCTTATATATGCTTACTATGACAAGATAAGCTTATACAAGCCGAAAAGTTTCAAAATAAGCCACAAAAGGTGAGCTTATGAAACATAAGCTGAAACCCACATAAGCCATAAGCCCGCTGCATATAATACACAAATGAATTTTTTTTCAAAATTTTTAGACTTATAAAAATAAAGCATGGTTTGCAACACTTTAATGCACCTAATTTTCAGAATTACAACAAAATAAGTATAGTGTACAACAATAATAAGCATGATGTCATTTTCAGACTAATTTTCTATCAAACAACACTCATGCTATTAAATAGTACTCATTATAGTCATTAATACATAATTTAAAACATCTCATCACCAATATGTACAACTATCTAAGCACAATGTACAAAACAATCCAACTCCAAATCAACTACACCACCAACTGCTAACATTAAAAACTTTATCTCTAAAAAACTAACTAAATTCGAAAAACAAAAGAACAACAAAGAAAGATCTCGGGTTTCTTTATTTGTGATGGATCTTTACAGATCGAAGAATACCCATCATCAAACTATCACATACTCAGAATACAAAAGAAGATCTCAAGCTGTTAAAGATTTTTCAACCGGTAATACAAGATCTTACAAGAAACACCCTTCATTGATCTTTAAATAAAAAGAACAAAGAACAAAATAAAACAACATATCACCTACCTTGTTCGAAACCATAACAAACTCACAACAAGATTTTTAGCCCAAATAAAACACAAAGGGTTTGGTTATGAGTTTAGTGGTTTGTGTTCTTCATTATTTTCGAGAGCCAAGTAAAAGAAAAAGGGTGTTTGTGGATTCTATTTGCATAAGAAATACAATGGTATATTTTGATTTGTGTGTTTGTGTTTCGCTGGGTAAAAGAAAGAAGAACAAAAGAGAGGTGGCATTTGAGAGGAATAAAGAGGTGGCTTACAAAATGAAATGATAAGTGAAATAGGGTTAGTAGTTGTATTAGGTTTAGGAAAGTTGTGTTTGGCTCGAGTAGTGGTTTAGGATTATAAATAGTGGGCCGAAAATTTTTGTTAATATTTTGGACTACAATTTGTCTTGTGTATTTCTATAACAAGGTTTGTGATACTTGCATTTGTTGATCGGTTCAAGAAGAAAAAACAAAAATATCACATTTACCTGGTTTTAAAATTAAAAAAAAAAAAAAAAAAAAAAAAAAAAAAAAAAAAATGCCACGGCAAGATTTTTAATTGACATAAAAAAAACACGTAACCAAACAACATTTGTTCACTGCAAAATATAGTCATAGGTTACCCTACGCCGCATCGCGCGAATACCCTGCTAGTCAATACTGATAGACTCACGTACCATAACCTCGCCGTTTATCCAACAAAATCTCTCTCCAGACTTGATTTATTCATCGTGCATGATTAGCCAATCTCGAATATTTCGAGTAAATATATCAAACTCGAATATTTCACAAATCGCCTGTTAATGGTTGTTATGATTACAAGGGATAATCCCAATTATGAGAATTGGGGAAATATTATTAGTGAAAAATGATAATGGTTGTTATGATTACAAGGGATAATCCCGTTTTATATACAGTGAAAACTAAAATATAAAATATTTACACCTATTATCCTTCTACTAACAAGAATAACATAATTGGTCCTGTAAGTGAGTAGGAATGTATGTTGTTTGCAGAAAACCCTCTTGCACTTTGTCCATTGTAAAATGGCAATCAAGGTCTAAGTGTTTAGTCCTATCATGGTAACATGGATTATCTGCTATTTGTTGGGCAGCCTTATTATCACAAAACAAGGTAATAGGCACTTTGAAAGGAATGTGAAGATCTTTAAGCAAGTAGGTAAGCCAAACAAGTTCACAAGTTGTGGCTGACATGCTTCTATACTCAGCCTCAGTAGAAGATCGTGACACAGTTGCTTGTTTCTTGGTTTTCCATGAGACTAATGAGTGTCCCAAAAAGATACAGAAGCCGGTTAAAGATTTCCTAGTCATTAAACAAGAGGCCCAGTCTGCATCAGAGAAACCTGTGACCTTTAATAAAGGTTAAACAGGATAGTATAATCCTTTAGACACAGTGCCTTTGAGATACTTGAGAAGGTGCAGAGTAGCTTGCATATGTGGTTCCTTAGGACTGGAAACAAACTGACTCAAATGTTGCACTGAGTATGAAATGTCTGGGCGTGTCATGGTTAAGTATAACAACTTGCCAACCAACCTTCTATACTTATCAGGTTCCTTCAATAGAGTACCTTTGTTAAAGGATAGCTGTAATTTGAGAGGCAAGGGCGAAGCAACTGGTTTTGTTGCGGTAAGACCAACATCATGAAGCAAACTAGTTATATACTTTCTCTGATTGAGATAAGTACCCTGAGATACAGAACTGATTTCAATGCCCAAGAAATATTTAGCTAGTCCCAAGTCTTTGATTGTGAACTTAGTGTCCAAGGCTACCTTAGTCTTGTTGATTTCATCAGGTGTATTACCCGTAAGTAACACATCATCAACATATACCAAAGCCACAGTAAATTCCTTTCCTTTTACCTTAACAAACATTGAATAATCATGTTTTGACTGAACATACCCAAGCTGTACAAGGAATTTAGAAAATTCATGATTCCATTGTCTAGATGCTTGTTTAAGGCCATAGAGAGATTTTTTAAGCTTGCATACCTGACCATCACCAGCCTTAGTGTAACATTCAGGTGGTTTCATGTAAATGTATTCATCAATAAAACCATATAGGAAGGCATTATTTACGTCTAATGGATGTAAAGGCCAGCCTTTTGCAGTAGCTATGGCAATTAGAACCCTTATAGTTGCTAGTTTAGCTACAGGAGAAAAGGTATGCTTGTAATCGACTCCTTCCTTTTGATTAAAACCCCTTATAACCAGCCTAGCCTTAAACTTTTCCACACTCCCATCAGGTCTGTACTTGATTTTGTATACTGATGAGTGTGCAAATACTCATCATTTTTATCGTATCTGAACTGCCAAAACATCCAAAAACACTCAGCAATGCATCAAAATACTAAAAATATTTCAAAAGTGTGTTTTATATGTTTTAGATGCAAAATGTTTAAAAACAAACGAAAAACGAACAAGGTTTTCTAAAGTCAAAAATTGTCAAAACAAGTCCTTGGGTAAAAAGTATGAGAAAATTACATGTTTGGCCCCTCAAAATCCAAAATTGGCATAAAAGGTCCCTGGAGTTTCAGAAAATGACAGATTTGGTCCCTGGTGGGGTAATTTTGAAAGAAAAATCATTTTGGGTCCTTGGGAAGTTACAAAAATCACTTTTGATCCCTGGATGAAAATTTTGAGAAAATTACAAGTTTAGTCCCCGGAGTTTAGAAATTTGCAAATTTGATCCCCGGGTATTTTAAAAATGGAAAATTCTCAATTTAGGTCCTTATATAAATGGAGTTTGGCATTATTGGACCCTATGATTACTTTTGAAAAATTACAATTTCAGTCCTTTGGATTTTCAGAAATTTCAATTGTGGTCCTTGTGATTTATTACTTAACAAACGGACCCTTTTTATTTGTTAAAACCCAAACACACAAACTAAGCCCACCTTATCACTCCAACACTCCAGGCCCACTCCACCATCTCCTCAGCCCACCATAACCATCAGCCCACTCCCCACTATATTTACTCCCTCCCGTTTTAATAATAACTCAGTCAAACCATTTGACTACCCCCTTCCACATCACCACCCCCTACCTCCCTAGGCCTGCTACAAACACCATCATCACAAACCCAACCCCCCTCCTCTGCAACACTCAACATCTCACCCTTATCACTTCAAACAAACACAACGGTCCAATTTACCCCTCTGGCACCAATAATCAAGGAAAAATCCAAATTGCCATTTTGGCGGCAAAACCTCATCAAAGGCCAAGATCATTCAAAAGCCATCCAATGGCCACAAATAGAGATGGGAAAGCCAATAATTAACTCCAAGACCCATATAAAACAAGAAAAATAAGAAAAGAGGAAGTAATTAGATTAGAATAGTTTTAGTTAAAAAAAACTTCTGTGTCGTTTTTATAATTTTTTCCTGTTTCTAATGTAATCTTTAGTTATAAATTGTTGTATCAAGTTTATTATTGTCATTTTAACTCTTGTTAACATCAAATTTCAAGTTCCAGTTCAAATTTCAGTTATTGTATTTTCAAGCTTAAAATTCCAAGTTCAAATCATATGTTGTTATAGTTGGTGTTAAGGATTCATTAAGTTTAAATTAAGTTCCTAGTAAGTTTTTGTAAGTTATTTCAGGCATTTAAACCAGTTTCAAATCAAAACAGCAAAAATATCAAAAATCACTAGAGAAATTGAGATTAATTCAAAAATCTGTGGAGGAGAAGTTTTGAAGCAAGAAGCATGTTTGATACTGGAATTTCATGGTATTAGTAGTCTCAGGGGAGACTTTAGGTTGTGACATTGGGTCCTAGTTCTTGGTTGGAATCTCATAAGATCAATTGTAAGCTCATTTCCTTATGTTCTTGTATTTTACTGTAGCTTTGGTAAATTATTGTTCAAATCAGTTAAATTGTGCTTATATTTGATTAATGTGAGTTTAGTTGTCAGTTTAGAGCTTAGATTGTGATTATGCCATGAAAAACCAAGATAGTTGGTTCAATAAGGGGTGTTTGGTTTGGCTGTTATATGTGAAGCCAGTATGATTTTTGCATTGTTTTCTGCTTAAACCTGTCACATTAGGATAGTTGAAGTCAAAATCAACCATAAACTTGGCACCTTAATAGACCAATAGTCAAAATCAACCTAAGTTTTCCATATCTGTCCACTGTATGAATTTTTAAGTGCATAAACCTTCACATCTTTGCACAAGTTGTTGTCTCAGCTTAATGTGACCTTATTTCAGCTTAGTGAACACTTTTCAGTTAATTTAGATCAATCATAAGTCCAACAAAGTCAAATAGCAAAGTTTTTATCAAAAGTCAAAGTTCACCTTTCAGATTTTTCCAAAAGTTCACAGATTTAAATAGAATTTTGTGTTTGTTTTTATGCTGTGAAACTTGTTTCCTTAGATAGCCTACCAGCTCAACTTAGTGATTCCACCCTCCATACATTTTTGTGAATTTTTTTACTGGGCCCCACTCACCCTCAAAGTCACTTGCAGGGGTGGTGTACCCCTATGCTGCACAGAACAGTCATCCACCACCACCACTTTGGTGGTGGCTGCTGCCCTCATCAGTGGGCCCCAGGGTTCAAATTTTGGTTCTTTGAACTTCCTAGGTGAGGGGCTCTCCATTGCAACCAAGTTTGTGCCCCCAATCTCCCTAGTGGACCCCCTAGACAGTCACTAAGTGTGTCCTTTTTTCTGTGATTGAGCAAGGTTCTCATTGTGCTTATTCAAGCTTTTTAGCTTATTCTGACTGCTTATGTGGTTGATTCTTGTCTAAACATGTCCTAACAACTTATTTGGATCAGTTTTAACCAAAGTGGGTCCCACTGAAGCTCATTTGAGCTTATTTCTTGTTGTGGTCAACAAAAGTCAACTGTTGACCCTATAAGCTTGTAATTTGCTTAATTTTGAGTTACAAAAAAGTTGTTTTTAAAAAAAGTTCATGTTTTTAGTTATAAAATAGTTATCTAAAATAAAAATCCAGAAAATCCAATTTATTTTTAAGTGATAGTTTCTATTTAATTTTATTTAAATTTTAATTTTAATTTTTATATTTTTATTAAGTACTTAGCTTTTTTATATTTTTATTAAATTCCTCTTATATTAAAGTATTTATAGTAATTTTTTCAGATTTTTATTTTATTATTTAGTATTTATTAAAATTAATCTTAGTTTTATTAATTATTAATTAATAATTAGTTTTAAATAGCATAATTAGTTTTTATTAAGCAAAACCTAGTTTTTATATTTTTTATAGCTTTTATATGTTATAAAATAATTTTAGAAATTTTCTTATATTTTTTACTGTTCATTTTCTATTTTTCTTAATTTAAAATAGTTTAATTAGGTAATTAATAATTAATTAATAGAAAAACCACAAAAAGACAAAAATACATATTTTTAATTTTAAAACTTGTTTTTAGTTATTTTATAATTTTAGAAATTTTATTTTCATTTTTCTAGTGTTTAATTAATATTATATTGTATTTAAGTTATTTAAATATTAATAATTAGTATTAATTAGTAATTAATTAATAATAAATAATTAATTAGTGTAAAAATTAATTTTAATTGTCTAAAAATTTTCTTTTATCTTTTAGTTTGTAAAAAAGTCATTTTCACCCCCTGGGGGTTTTCAGAATTCAGTTTTCACGTTTTATTTTGTACGTTTACGTTGTTTTTAATGTAAACGTACGTGTTTTAGGCTTTAAACGTTTCTAGTGTTTCTAAATTTCCAGTCTTGTTCATATAGCTTGTTTAAGCTATTTCATTGTAGATTCCTTAGTTCAAATCATTCACAAACCCTTTTCGTCCAAATTCACCCAATCACGAAACCATTTTATAACCATCACACCTCGTCGGGACATAACGACCCGGGGAAACACTATATTCCACGGAGCATTGACTCTAGGCTGTTTGACCTGGTTGACCATCACCTGGTCAGTTTAGGTTGACTGTTTGGAGCCAATCAAATTTTGGCGCCGCTGCCGGGGAGGTGTGCGTGCTATTCTAAACGGTTTTTCTGATTAGTGATCTTGGAATTCGTTCCATTGTACATTTATCCATCCTTTGTTCATATTTTCTTATTAACAAAACAAAACTGTTCCCGAAAACTTTTTAAAATCAGTTTTCAACGAACACAAAAACATTTTCTTTATCATTTGTATAAAATGTTTTCCAAAAACACCAAAAATATCCTTCTTCACCCTCCTACCCTTTTGATTCTCATTTCCTCACCCTCTATACACATTTGATTCTTTCTATGTCTCATCCACACTTTCTGGCTTGCCATTGGTGTAGTAATCCTTATAATGGTGGCAATTGCCCCAGCTGTGGCATGGTAGAGTCGGAAAACGGGTCTGTCTATAACCAGAATCCCTATTCCTACCATGACACGACTGATTCATTCCACCAGCTACCACACCATGATTCTCAGCAGTTTTACTGTTGTGAGTACTGTGGTGGTTCATACTACAGTTCTGATTGTCAATCGGGAAACACGCTTGTCTATGAGCAGTTTCCCGATAACGATTATGACTCTAGCACATACGACTCACAGCCTCAACAGTTTTACTGTTGTGATTACTGTGGAGGTCTACACTTCAGCTCAGATTGTCAATCAGGGAATCCATATCCTTGTGACAATTTTGACACACCCTATTATGACCAACCTCCACAGTACGATATGAATCAAGCACTTCTTCCAGAAATGCAAAATATGATGAAAATCGTTGATGAGCTTAAAGGTTTAGTTAAAGACTTTGCCCAAAGACATACTCATCAAAAATCTATGGAAGATTTTGCTAGCTGAAGAGCAGGCTGCTAGAATAAATGCCCAAGATGCCTATGAAAAATCTATTCGGGAATCAATTGCAAGAGAAAAAGCAGCCAAATCTAGCTCTTTGTTCCGTTTTATTCCTGATGACAGTGATGATGAGGATACACTTGACATCCTTGAATTTTATAAAACTTCATCAAGTTCATCAGCTGATATCCCTGCAGTTGAGATTCCATCTCAAACAACTGCTATCACACCCGAGGTTCCCACTCACTCTTTGATCATGGGGGGACGAGCATCTTGACACTGTTCCTGATAAGGAATCGGACGAATTCATAAAGTCTAGTGTTGAGAACCTTGTTCCAATCCCGAGAGAGTCACAGGGAACTCTTGAGCATATGTGTGATATTCCTTCCCCTCTTGAGTGTTCAAACGATCATTTTGAGACTTTCTCAGATTTTAATGATGATTGTACATCTCATGGAGACATTGAGTATATTGAGGCATCAGTTCCTCAGGCTGATGTTGATCCTCTTCTTGAGGAGTTCGCTGATGAACTTACTCACATCAATCCACTTTCATTGGAAAGTGATGATGGTCTCCTCGACTTTGAAGCCGATCTGGGAGAAATTGAAAGTCTCCTATATCATGATCCACCACTCACTTCTGATCCCAGCAGTCCAATTGAGAATCTTAACCATTTTGTTCCCGAAGCATTCAATACTACTCTCACCAATCCTCTATTTGAATTCGAATCTGAATTCACTTTGATTTCTGATAATCCACTCTTTGATATTCAGAATGAGGATTGTGATGAGTCTATTCCGGAACATGAGTTCACAGATTCACATCTTGTGAATAATTCTCTTCATGAGGAGTTCTCCGGTGAACTCACTCATCATGTCATGACTCCTCCGGAGTTTGATATCCCGGGGGTGATGCACTCAATCATGAGGATTTGCAAATTCCCACCCACCCTCCCGGGATGTTTTTGTGCTTAACCCTTGAAATCCAAATACAGGCTAATGAGCCTGTTCTCGAGGAAGAAAATCAAATCATGACTTTCATCATGGTTTTCTTCCTTTTCTTCACCTATAAGGTGACTTCCTCTCTTCTTCACTCCTTCGGGAGTGAGGACACTATCTTTGATCCCGGCATTTTCATTTACCATTATCTTGAGCCGGGATTATATCTCATCGGTGTGGAACTTTCACGTGCTTCAAATGTCTGTCCAAACATCTTGAATGAAAGTCCGATTGAGATTGTTTCTTCCACATCATGCTTCCCCAAGGACAAATGAATTCGGGGTCGAGTCAAGCTAGCGACTCGGTAAACAAAAACAGTAGCATGCTTATAGGGTTTTCACCCCAAGTGTGGGGGAGTCACCCATGCTATGATTACAAAAATGAAAAACAAAATTGTGTTTCCACATTTAGCTTGTAATGTTGCCCTTTTACGTTCTAAGAGATTGGCATAATAGCCGGGACCTTGAATATTGAGGACAATATTCATGCTAAGTGTGGGGGGTATTTCGCTATTCTAGCGAATTTTATCACATTTTACTATCTTATACCCCCGTTTTTGACCAAAATTTTTCAAAAAATTTTCACTAAAGTTCAAAATTTTTTGTGGTAATCAGTCCGCCAAGTCTAAATGACAAATGGATTGGCTAGTCCAGGAGCAAATGGCTCTTGGTAAAGACATCTCAAATCCGTTTATGGCTTGCAATTTGCCCAAAATTGTATGGTACCTCAACTCGCCATATCCCATAAAGCGAATGAGTTGGCTAGCCCGCAAGATTATGGCTTGTGGTAAAGGCAGTGGAAAATCCATAATTGGTAATCAGCTCACCAAGATGTTGACTATTCCATCAAGAGCTGGCTAGTCCAGAAGCAAACGGCTTTTGGTAAAGACTAATCAAATCCGTTGATAGCTGGTGGTTTGCTCAAAATCACACGGTTATCAGGTGTGCCACAGTTCTTACACCTGGCTACTCCAGAAGTGATGGCTTTTGGTAAAGAGTTTAAAATCCATCAAGTTTTTCTCAAAAGATTGCTAGGGACTAGCAATAGTTTAGTGTGGGGGATTGATGAGTGTGCAAATACTTATCATTTTTATCGTATATGAACTGCCAAAACATCCAAAACACTCAGTAATGCATCAAAATACTAAAAATATTTCAAAAGTGTGTTTTATATGTTTTAGATGCAAAATGTTTAAAAACAAACGAAAAATGAACAAAGTTTGCACAATTGGCAGTTTCAGTCCCTCAAGTTTCAAAAATTGACAAAACTAGTCCCTGAAGTTTTAAAATGAAAGAAAAGTCAACCCAAGGTTTTCTAAAGTCAAAAATTGTCAAAACAAGTCCTTGGGTAAAAAGTATGAGAAAATTACATGTTTGGCCCCTCAAAATCCAAAATTGGCATAAAAGGTCCCTGGAGTTTCAGAAAATGACAGATTTGGTCCCTGGTGGGGTAATTTTGAAAGAAAAACCATTTTGGGTCCTTGGGAAGTTACAAAAATCACTTTTGATCCCTGGATGAAAATTTTGAGAAAATTACAAGTTTAGTCCCCGGAGTTTAGAAATTTGCAAATTTGATCCCAGGGTATTTTAAAAATGGAAAATTCTCAATTTAGGTCCTTATATAAATGGAGTTTGGCATTATTGGACCCTATGATTACTTTTGAAAAATTACAATTTCAGTCCTTTGGATTTTCAGAAATTTCAATTGTGGTCCTTGTGATTTATTACTTAACAAACGGACCCTTTTTATTTGTTAAAACCCAAACACACAAACTAAGCCCACCTTATCACTCCAACACTCCAGGCCCACTCCACCATCTCCTCAGCCCACCATAACCATCAGCCCACTCCCCACTATATTTACTCCCTCCCGTTTTAATAATAACTCAGTCAAACCATTTGACTACCCCCTTCCACATCACCACCCCCTACCTCCCTAGGCCTGCTACAAACACCATCATCACAAACCCAACCCCCCTCCTCTGCAACACTCAACATCTCACCCTTATCACTCCAAACAAACACAACGGTCCAATTTACCCCTCTGGCACCAATAATCAAGGAAAAATCCAAATTGCCATTTTGGCGGCAAAACCTCATCAAAGGCCAAGATCATTCAAAAGCCATCCAATGGCCACAAATAGAGATGGGAAAGCCAAGAATTAACTCCAAGACCCATATAAAACAAGAAAAATAAGAAAAGAGGAAGTAATTAGATTAGAATAGTTTTAGTTAAAAAAACTTCTGTGTCGTTTTTATAATTTTTTCCTGTTTCTAATGTAATCTTTAGTTATAAATTGTTGTATCAAGTTTATTATTGTCATTTTAACTCTTGTTAACATCAAATTTCAAGTTCCAGTTCAAATTTCAGTTATTGTATTTTCAAGCTTAAAATTCCAAGTTCAAATCATATGTTGTTATAGTTGGTGTTAAGGATTCATTAAGTTTAAATTAAGTTCCTAGTAAGTTTTTGTAAGTTATTTCAGGCATTTAAACCAGTTTCAAATCAAAACAGCAAAAATATCAAAAATCACTAGAGAAATTGAGATTAATTCAAAAATCTGTGGAGGAGAAGTTTTGAAGCAAGAAGCATGTTTGATACTGGAATTTCATGGTATTAGTAGTCTCAGGGGAGACTTTAGGTTGTGACATTGGGTCCTAGTTCTTGGTTGGAATCTCATAAGATCAATTGTAAGCTCATTTCCTTATGTTCTTGTATTTTACTGTAGCTTTGGTAAATTATTGTTCAAATCAGTTAAATTGTGCTTATATTTGATTAATGTGAGTTTAGTTGTCAGTTTAGATCTTAGATTGTGATTATGCCTTGAAAAACCAAGACAATTGGTTCAATAAGGGGTGTTTGGTTTGGCTGTTATCTGTGAAGCCAGTAGGATTTTTGCATTGTTTTCTGCTTAAACCTGTCACATTAGGATAGTTGAAGTCAAAATCAACCATAAACTTGGCACCTTAATAGACCAATAGTCAAAATCAACCTAAGTTTTCCATATCTGTCCACTGTATGAATTTTTAAGTGCATAAACCTTCACATCTTTGCACAAGTTGTTGTCTCAGCTTAATGTGACCTTATTTCAGCTTAGTGAACACTTTTCAGTTAATTTAGATCAATCATAAGTCCAACAAAGTCAAATAGCAAAGTTTTTATCAAAAGTCAAAGTTCACCTTTCAGATTTTTCCAAAAGTTCACAGATTTAAATAGAATTTTGTGTTTGTTTTTATGCTGTGAAACTTGTTTCCTTAGATAGCCTACCAGCTCAACTTTGTGATTCCACCCTCCATACATTTTTGTGAATTATTTTACTGGGCCCCACTCACCCTCAAAGTCACTTGCAGGGGTGGTGTACCCCTCTGCTGCACAGAACAGTCATCCACCACCACCACTTTGGTGGTGGCTGCTGCCCTCATCAGTGGGCCCCAGGGTTCAAATTTTGGTTCTTTGAACTTCCTAGGTGGGGGGCTCTCCATTGCAACCAAGTTTGTGCCCCCAATCTCCCTAGTGGACCCCCTAGACAGTCACTAAGTGTGTCCCTTTTTCTGTGATTGAGCAAGGTTCTCATTGTGCTTATTCAAGCTTTTTAGCTTATTCTGACTGCTTATGTGGTTGATTCTTGTCTAAACATGTCCTAACAACTTATTTGGATCAGTTTTAACCAAAGTGGGTCCCACTGAAGCTCATTTGAGCTTATTTCTTGTTGTGGTCAACAAAAGTCATCTATTGACCCTATAAGCTTGTAATTTGCTTAATTTTGAGTTACAAAAAAGTTGTTTTTATAAAAAGTTCATGTTTTTAGTTATAAAATAGTTATCTAAAATAAAAATCCAGAAAATCCAATTTATTTTTAAGAGATAGTTTCTATTTAATTTTATTTAAATTTTAATTTTCATTTTTATATTTTTATTAAGTACTTAGTTTTTTTATATTTTTATTAAATTCCTCTTATATTAAAGTATTTATAGTAATTTTTTCAGATTTTTATTTTATTATTTAGTATTTATTAAAATTAATCTTAGTTTTATTAATTATTAATTAATAATTAGTTTTAAATAGCATAATTAGTTTTTATTAAGCAAAACCTAGTTTTTATATTTTTTATAGCTTTTATATGTTATAAAATAATTTTAGAAATTTTCTTATATTTTTACTGTTCATTTTCTATTTTTCTTAATTTAAAATAGTTTAATTAGGTAATTAATAATTAATTAGTAATTAATTAATAGAAAAACCACAAAAAGACAAAAATACATATTTTTAATTTTAAAACTTGTTTTTAGTTATTTTATAATTTTAGAAATTTTATTTTCATTTTTCTAGTGTTTAATTAATATTATATTGTATTTAAGTTATTTAAATATTAATAATTAGTATTAATTAGTAATTAATTAATAATAAATAATTAATTAGTGTAAAAATTAATTTTAATTGTCTAAAAATTTTCTTTTATCTTTTAGTTTGTAAAAAAGTCATTTTCACCCCCTGGGGGTTTTCAGAATTCAGTTTTCACGTTTTATTTTGTACGTTTACGTTGTTTTTAATGTAAACGTACGTGTTTTAGGCTTTAAACGTTTCTAGTGTTTCTAAATTTCCAGTCTTGTTCATATAGCTTGTTTAAGCTATTTCATTGTAGATTCCTTAGTTCAAATCATTCACAAACCCTTTTCGTCCAAATTCACCCAATCACGAAACCATTTTATAACCATCACACCTCGTCGGGACATAACGACCCGGGGAAACACTATATTCCACGGAGCATTGACTCTAGGCTGTTTGACCTGGTTGACCATCACCTGGTCAGTTTAGGTTGACTGTTTGGAGCCAATCAAATTTTGGCGCCGCTGCCGGGGAGGTGTGCGTGCTATTCTAAACGGGTTTTCTGATTAGTGATCTTGGAATTCGTTCCATTGTACATTTATCCATCCTTTGTTCATATTTTCTTATTATCAAAACAAAACTGTTCCCGAAAACTTTTTAAAATCAGTTTTCAACGAACACAAAAACATTTTCTTTATCATTTGTATAAAATGTTTTCCAAAAACACCAAAAATATCCTTCTTCACCCTCCTACCCTTTTGATTCTCATTTCCTCACCCTCTATACACATTTGATTCTTTCTATGTCTCATCCACACTTTCTGGCTTGCCATTGGTGTAGTAATCCTTATAATGGTGGCAATTGCCCCAGCTGTGGCATGGTAGAGTCGGAAAACGGGTCTGTCTATAACCAGAATCCCTATTCCTACCATGACACGACTGATTCATTCCACCAGCTACCACACCATGATTCTCAGCAGTTTTACTGTTGTGAGTACTGTGGTGGTTCATACTACAGTTCTGATTGTCAATCGGGAAACACGCTTGTCTATGAGCAGTTTCCCGATAACGATTATGACTCTAGCACATACGACTCACAGCCTCAACAGTTTTACTGTTGTGATTACTGTGGAGGTCTACACTTCAGCTCAGATTGTCAATCAGGGAATCCATATCCTTGTGACAATTTTGACACACCCTATTATGACCAACCTCCACAGTATGATATGAATCAAGCACTTCTTCCAGAAATGCAAAATATGATGAAAATCGTTGATGAGCTTAAAGGTTTAGTTAAAGACTTTGCCCAAAGACATACTCATCAAAAATCTATGGAAGATTTTGCTAGTTGAAGAGCAGGCTGCTAGAATAAATGCCCAAGATGCCTATGAAAAATCTATTCGGGAATCAATTGCAAGAGAAAAAGCAGCCAAATCTAGCTCTTTGTTCCGTTTTATTCCTGATGACAGTGATGATGAGGATACACTTGACATCCTTGAATTTTATAAAACTTCATCAAGTTCATCAGCTGATATCCCTGCAGTTGAGATTCCATCTCAAACAACTGCTATCACACCCGAGGTTCCCACTCACTCTTTGATCATGGGGGACGAGCATCTTGACACTGTTCCTGATAAGGAATCGGACGAATTCATAAAGTCTAGTGTTGAGAACCTTGTTCCAATCCCGAGAGAGTCACAGGGAACTCTTGAGCATATATGTGATATTCCTTCCCCTCTTGAGTGTTCAAACGATCATTTTGAGACTTTCTCAGATTTTAATGATGATTATACATCTCATGGAGACATTAAGTATATTGAGGCATCAGTTCCTCAGTCTGATGTTGATCCTCTTCTTGAGGAGTTCGCTGATGAACTTACTCACATCAATCCACTTTCATTGGAAAGTGATGATGGTCTCCTCGACTTTGAAGCCGATCTGGGAGAAATTGAAAGTCTCCTATATCATGATCCACCACTCACTTCTGATCCCAGCAGTCCAATTGAGAATGTTAACCATTTTGTTCCCGAAGCATTCAATACTACTCTCACCAATCCTCTATTTGAATTCGAATCTGAATTCACTTTGATTTCTGATAATCCACTCTTTGATATTCAGAATGAGGATTGTGATGAGTCTATTCCGGAACATGAGTTCACATATTCACATCTTGTGAATAATTCTCTTCATAAGGAGTTCTCCGGTGAACTCACTCATCATGTCATGACTCCTCCGGAGTTTGATATCCCGGGGGGTGATGCACTCAATCATGAGGATTTGCAAATTCCCACCCACCCTCCCGGGATGTTTTTGTGCTTAACCCTTGAAATCCAAATACAGGCTAATGAGCCTGTTCTCGAGGAAGAAAATCAAATCATGATTTTCATCATGGTTTTCTTCCTTTTCTTCACCTATAAGGTGACTTCCTCTCTTCTTCACTCCTTCGGGAGTGAGGACACTATCTTTGATCCCGGCATTTTCATTTACCATTATCTTGAGCCGGGATTATATCTCATCGGTGTGGAACTTTCACGTGCTTCAAATGTCTGTCCAAACATCTTGAATGAGAGTCCGATTGAGATTGTTTCTTCCACATCATGCTTCCCCAAGGACAAATGAATTCGGGGTCGAGTCAAGCTAGCGGCTCGGTAAACAAAAACAGTAGCATGCTTATAGGGTTTTCACCCTAAGTGTGGGGGAGTCACCCATGCTATGATTACAAAAGTGAAAAACAAAATTGTGTTTCCACATTTAGCTTGTAATGTTGCCCTTTTACGTTCTAAGAGATCGGCATAATAGCCGGGACCTTGAATATTGAGGACAATATTCATGCTAAGTGTGGGGGGTATTTCGCTATTCTAGCGAATTTTATCACATTTTACTATCTTATACCCCCGTTTTTGACCAAAATTTTTCAAAAAATTTTCACTAAAGTTCAAAATTTTTTGTGGTAATCAGTCCGCCAAGTCTAAATGACAAATGGATTGGCTAGTCCAGGAGCAAATGGCTCTTGGTAAAGACATCTCAAATCCGTTTATGGCTTGCAATTTGCCCAAAATTGTATGGTACCTCAACTCGCCATATCCCATAAAGTGAATGAGTTGGCTAGCCCGCAAGATTATGGCTTGTGGTAAAGGCAGTGGAAAATCCATAATTGGTAATCAGCTCACCAAGATATTGACTATTCCATCAAGAGCTGGTTAGTCCAGAAGCAAACGGCTTTTGGTAAAGACTAATCAAATCCGTTGATAGCTGGTGGTTTGCTCAAAATCATACGGTTATCAGGTGTGCCACAGTTCTTACACCTGGCTACTCCAGAAGTGATGGCTTTTGGTAAAGAGTTTAAAATCCATCAAGTTTTTCTCAAAAGATTGCTAGGGACTAGCAATAGTTTAGTGTGGGGGATTGATGAGTGTGCAAATACTCATCATTTTTATCGTATCTGAACTGCCAAAACATCCAAAACACTCAGTAATGCATCAAAATACTAAAAATATTTCAAAAGTGTGTTTTATATGTTTTAGATGCAAAATGTTTAAAAACAAACGAAAAATGAACAAAGTTTGCACAATTGGCAGTTTCAGTCCCTCAAGTTTCAAAAATTGACAAAACTAGTCCCTGAAGTTTTAAAATGAAAGAAAAGTCAACCCAAGGTTTTCTAAAGTCAAAAATTGTCAAAACAAATCCTTGGGTAAAAATTTTGAGAAAATTACATGTTTGGCCCCTCAAAATCCAAAATTGGCATAAAAGGTCCCTGGAGTTTCAGAAAATGACAGATTTGGTCCCTGGTGGGGTAATTTTGAAAGAAAAACCATTTTGGGTCCTTGGGAAGTTACAAAAATCACTTTTGATCCCTGGATGAAAATTTTGAGAAAATTACAAGTTTAGTCCCCGGAGTTTAGAAATTTGCAAATTTGATCCCCGGGTATTTTAAAAATGGAAAATTTTCAATTTGGGTCCTTATATAAATGGAGTTTGGCATTATTGGACCCTATGATTACTTTTGAAAAATTACAATTTCAGTAATTTGGATTTTCAGAAATTTCAATTGTGGTCCTTGTGATTTATTATTTAACAAACGGACCCTTTTTATTTGTTAAAACCCAAACACACAAACTAAGCCCACCTTATCACTCCAACACTCGAGGCCCACTCCACCATCTCCTCAGCCCACCATAACCATCAGCCCACTCCCCACTATATTTACTCCCTCCCGTTTTAATAATAACTCAGTCAAACCATTTGACTACCCCCTTCCACATCACCACCCCCTACCTCCCTAGGCCTGCTACAAACACCATCATCACAAACCCAACCCCCCTCCTCTGCAACACTCAACATCTCACCCTTATCACTCCAAACAAACACAACGGTCCAATTTACCCCTCTGGCACCAATAATCAAGGAAAAATCCAAATTGCCATTTTGGCGGCAAAACCTCATCAAAGGCCAAGATCATTCAAAAGCCATCCAATGGCCACAAATAGAGATGGGAAAGTCAAGAATTAACTCCAAGACCCATATAAAACAAGAAAAAGAAGAAAAGAGGAAGTAATTAGATTAGAATAGTTTTAGTTAAAAAAAACTTTTGTGTCGTTTTTATAATTTTTTCCTATTTCTAATGTAATCTTTAGTTCTAAATTGTTGTATCAAGTTTATTATTGTAATTTTAACTCTTGTTAACATCAAATTTCAAGTTCCAGTTCAAATTTCAGTTATTGTATTTTCAAGCTTAAAATTCCAAGTTCAAATCATATGTTGTTATAGTTGGTGTTAAGGATTCATTAAGTTTAAATTAAGTTCCTAGTAAGTTTTTGTAAGTTATTTCAGGCATTTAAACCAGTTTCAAATCAAAACAGCAAAAATATCAAAAATCACTAGAGAAATAGAGATTAATTCAAAAATCTATGGAGGAGAAGTTTTGAAGCAAGAAGCATGTTTGATACTGGAATTTCATGGTATTAGTAGTCTCAGGGGAGACTTTAGGTTGTGACATTGGGTCCTAGTTCTTGGTTGGAATCTCATAAGATCAATTGTAAGCTCATTTCCTTATGTTCTTGTATTTTACTGTAGCTTTGGTAAATTATTGTTCAAATCAGTTAAATTGTGCTTATATTTGATTAATGTGAGTTTAGTTGTCAGTTTAGATCTTAGATTGTGATTATGCCTTGAAAAACCAAGACAATTGGTTCAATAAGGGGTGTTTGGTTTGGCTGTTATCTGTGAAGCCAGTAGGATTTTTGCATTGTTTTCTGCTTAAACCTGTCACATTAGGATAGTTGAAGTCAAAATCAACCATAAACTTGGCACCTTAATAGACCAATAGTCAAAATCAACCTAAGTTTTCCATATTTGTCCACTGTATGAATTTTTAAGTGCATAAACCTTCACATCTTTGCACAAGTTGTTGTCTCAGCTTAATGTGACCTTATTTCAGCTTAGTGAACACTTTTCAGTTAATTTAGATCAATCATAAGTCCAACAAAGTCAAATAGCAAAGTTTTTATCAAAAGTCAAAGTTCACCTTTCAGATTTTTCCAAAAGTTCACAGATTTAAATAGAATTTTGTGTTTGATTTTATGCTGTGAAACTTGTTTCCTTAGATAGCCTACCAGCTCAACTTTGTGATTCCACCCTCCATACATTTTTGTGAATTATTTTACTGGGCCCCACTCACCCTCAAAGTCACTTGCAGGGGTGGTGTACCCCTCTGCTGCACAGAACAGTCATCCACCACCACCACTTTGGTGGTAGCTGCTGCCCTCATCAGCGGGCCCCAGGGTTCAAATTTTGGTTCTTTGAACTTCCTAGGTGGGGGGCTCTCCATTGCAACCAAGTTTGTGCCCCCAATCTCCCTAGTGGACCCCCTAGACAGTCACTAAGTGTGTCCCTTTTTCTGTGATTGAGCAAGGTTCTCATTGTGCTTATTCAAGCTTTTTAGCTTATTCTGACTGCTTATGTGGTTGATTCTTGTCTAAACATGTCCTAACAACTTATTTGGATCAATTTTAACCAAAGTGGGTCCCACTGAAGCTCATTTGAGCTTATTTCTTGTTGTGGTCAACAAAAGTCAACTGTTGACCCTATAAGCTTGTAATTTGCTTAATTTTGAGTTACAAAAAAGTTGTTTTTATAAAAAGTTCATGTTTTTAGTTATAAAATAGTTTTCTAAAATAAAAATCCAGAAAATCCAATTTATTTTTAAGTGATAGTTTCTATTTAATTTTATTTAAATTTTAATTTTTATTTATATATTTTTATTAAGTACTTAGTTTTTTTTATATTTTTATTAAATTCCTCTTATATTAAAGTATTTATAGTAATTTTTTTCAGATTTTTATTTTATTATTTAGTATTTACTAAAATTAATCTTAGTTTTATTAATTATTAATTAATAATTAGTTTTAAATAGCATAATTAGTTTTTATTAAGCAAAACCTAGTTTTTATATTTTTTATAGCTTTTATATGTTATAAAATAATTTTAGAAATTTTCTGATATTTTTTACTGTTTATTTTCTATTTTTCTTAATTTAAAATAGTTTAATTAGGTAATTAATAATTAATTAGTAATTAATTAATAGAAAAACCACAAAAAGACAAAAATACATATTTTTAATTTTAAAACTTGTTTTTAGTTATTTTATAATTTTAGAAATTTTATTTTCATTTTTCTAGTGTTTAATTAATATTATATTGTATTTAAGTTATTTAAATATTAATAATTATTATTAATTAGTAATTAATTAATAATAAATAATTAATTAGTGTAAAAATTAATTTTAATTTTCTAAAAATTTTCTTTTATCTTTTAGTTTTTAAAAAAGTCATTTTCACCCCCTGGGGGTTTTCAGAATTCAGTTTTCACGTTTTATTTTGTACGTTTACGTTGTTTTTAATGTAAACGTACGTGTTTTAGGCTTTAAACGTTTCTAGTGTTTCTAAATTTCCAGTCTTGTTCATATAGCTTGTTTAAGCTATTTCATTGTAGATTCCTTAGTTCAAATCATTCACAAACCCTTTCCGTCCAAATTCACCCGATCACGAAACCGTTTTATAACCATCACACCTCGTCGGGACATAACGACCCGGGGAAACACTATATTCCACGGTGCATTGACTCTAGGCTGTTTGACCTGGTTGACCATCACCTGGTCAGTTTAGGTTGATTGTTTGGAGCCAATCATATACCCATTTAAAGGTGATTGCTTTGCAACCCACTGGTAAAGTTGTCAATTCCCAAGTTTCATTTTCTTCAAGTGCAGTTAACTCACTATCTATGGCTGCTACCCATTGAGGGTGTTGACATGCTTGTTGGTAGGAGTTAGGCTCTGTATTACCAAGCACATGTGCTATGAAAGCCACTTGAGACTTAGGTAAGTGGGCAAAATCCTTTTCGGTGAATATTGGGTATAAAGGCTGTTTGGATGATTGAGAAACTGTTGAAGCTGTATGTTTGTGTAAAATAAAATCTTTCATCCAAGCAAGATTAGAAGTATTCCTTTGAGATCTCCTTAAAGGTACTTGATGAACAGGAGGATTAGGAACATCAAGTACAGAATGAGGAGTGTTTGGTGGTATCTCATCATTATTTGTTTCAGGTGGAGGGGTGTTTGGTTCAGGATTGGTTTTGTCCAGTTGTGTTTGGGTCATCTGATGATTGAAATAGTTCAGGAACATCATCATTATCAGTGAAGTTTGTATGTGTAGGAAATAATGTTGAAGCAGGTAGAGAAGATTCAGGTTGTTGTTTGAAAGGGAAAATGTGCTCTTTGAAGACAACATCTCTGCTGCAAGACACAGTTTTCTTGATTAAATCATACAACCTATAGCCCTTTTGATTGGGTAGATAACCAATAAAAACACAAGGAATTCCTTTAGGACCAAACTTATCCTTGTAAGGTGTAGTTACAGCTGCATAACATAGACAACCTATAACTTGCAATGCTTCATAACTAAGCACCTTTCCATACGATTCTTCAAAGGGAGACTTCCAAGACAAAATCTTCATAGGCATCTTGTTGATAAGATAGGTAGAAGCTAGAACACAATCACCCCAAAAACTATTTGGCAGATTAGCATGGAGCTTTAAAGCCCTTGCAGTCTCCAATAAATGTATATGCTTCCTCTCCACAACACCATTCTGTTGTGGAGTATAGACCATGGACCTTTGATGAATGATGCCATGAGATTGCATAAAAGCCAAACACTCCTTATTAACAATTTCTGTCCCATTGTCTGATCTGATATATTTAGGCATGGTATTAAAATGATTAACAACATAATTCACAAAGGATTTAAGAATATCACACACTTGATCCTTTGTATGCACCAGATATGTACAAGTAGTTTTGGTTTTATCATCAACAATAGTGTAAAAGTACTTAGCACCATTTAAGGTTGTTGTTTTATACGGCCCCTAAAGATCAACATGTATCAATTCAAAAGGTTGAGAACTCAAAGTAGCACTTCTATTAAAGGGTATTCTATCATGCTTAGCAATCATACAAGTATCACAGAAAAAATCAGAAGTATCAAAAGACTTACAATCGCTGATATGGGTCATCTTAGACACTGAAGTATGACCCATTCTTTCATGAAACTTCAGAATCTCAGTTTGTGTAACATTCTCACTAGTACTAGTACACTTATTAGCAAAAGAAAACTTTTGTAACTCTGAAAGCTTAAAAGGGAGCTTAAAAGAAACAGGTGGTGATGAAGAAGCACTGCATGTGTAGAGATGATTAGTCCCCTTTCCAAAAGCCACAACCTTATCAGTTGAAAGGTCCTGGAAAAGAAACCAATTAGGAAAGAAGAGAGCAGCCATGTTCTGATTATTCAATAACCTTCCCACAAACAAGAGATTGAACTTGAAATCAGGTACATAAAGGACATCATATAATGTCAAGTTTGCTGTGAGTTTGACATTGCCAACCATGGTTACCTCCCTTTGAGTTCCATCAGGTAAATCAACTTTAATAGGTTTAATTAGAACTCTTATGGAACAAAACAAACTGATGTGAGGTGACATATGATCAGAAGCACCAGTGTCAACAATCCAGCTAAATTTCATGGTTATGCTATAATTGCAAGACAAAGCATAAGAATAACCACAAAATTTAATACCTACATGATAGGAAGTAGAGGCCTCTTGTGTCATATTTTTGCCCTTAAACATCTTCATAACTTCTTGACAAACTGCTGCAACCATCCTTTGATCCAACTCAACCTTCTCATCAACCTCATTTTCAAATTCCATGTCAAAAGGTGTATCATGATGCATACCCTTATCAAACTCAGTAGACACATTAGCAGCTACTCTAAAAATCTTTTTATTGTTCCTCTTCCCTTTGTACCAGTCAGGATAACCTATTTTCTCAAAGCATTGATCACTAGTATGCCCATCCTGCTGACAACTAGTACAAAACCTTTTGTCATTTCTGTTTCCTCCCTTGCTCTCCCTTCTATTCACTTGATTGTTCTTAGCATAGAAAGCCGTTGGTTCATGAAAAGCAGTTGTAACTTGCTTCTGCTTCTCAACTTGCTGTACAATATAATATGCCTTATTTTCATTGGGTAAGGGATCCATTGACCAGATTTGACTCCTCACAGACTCAAAATCATCATTAAGTTTCATTAAGAACTGCATAAGCTTTGACCTACTCTCCATTTCAAGAAACTTATTCAGTATTCCACAAGTGCAAGCATTCATTTGACCATAAGTACAAACAGGCATCCCATTCAAATTCTGTAACTCATCCCAAAATTTTTTCATCTTATTGAAATAGGCTGCAACTGAGAGATTACCTTGAACCACATACAAAGTTCCCTTTCAATTTGGTAAATCAATGGCCCATTACTTTTACCATATCTCTCAGTAATTTCTCTCCACAATTCATATACAGAATCAGCATATAGAAATGCATCAGACAACTCTGCAATCATGGAGTTTAGGATCCAATAGGTGACCATGTAGTTACATCTAACCGACCTTTGATGTTTAACATCAGTAACTGGTGGTTTCAGACATGTCCCATCTATAAACCCTAACTTCAATTTTGCCCCTAAAGCCATCTTAATGGTCCTACTCCAACTATTGAAATTAACTCCATTAAAGGGGGTATTGGTTAAGGTCATTCCAGGATGATCAGAACTAGCAATGTATAGAGGATCATTGATCGAGTTACTATCCTGATTCACTGTATTTGCATTAACACCTTCCATTATAGCAATTTGATCAATTAAACGGACAATCAAAACCCTAATTAATCAATTTTACTCAGAAACCCTAATTTATCAATTAAACGGACAATCAAAACCCTAATTGATCAATTTCACTCAGAAACCCTAATTTCTCAATTAAACGAACAATTAACCAATTGAAATGATTAAAAGAACAATCAATCAAACCGACTGATGAACAGAATCATTAAGAGTTAATCGGAAAAGTAATCAGAATCGAGCGAACCTTGTGTTCTGGTACCATATGGACGCGGAAGCAATTATGAGAATTGGGGAAATATTATTAGTGAAAAATGATAATGGTTGTTATGATTACAAGGGATAATCCCGTTTTACATACAGTGAAAACTACAATATAAAATATTTACAACTACTGTCCTTCTACTATCAAGAATAACATAACTGGTCCTTTATATATTCCATATAATTAACTATTTACGAGTAGATTGCAATAATGTTAAATTTTACATTTACATTAAAAATGAATTGAACTTTGGAATGACATTGTGATTTGTGATATGTGAATGTTTATTTTGCTTTAAATGGACATTTTTTTAAGAGTAAACTACACCATTCGTCCTTGGGGTTTGCGTTGACCGACAGGTTTCGTCCTTTGACCGAAAAAAGTGCACCGTCCGTCCTTAAATGAGAAACGTTATACATCGTTGATCCTTTACTTTAACGCCTGCAACTAACACCAGTTAAATCTTTACCAAGTTAGGGTATTTTTGTCTTTTCATGCCTACCACTAGCTTTTATCAATAAAATATTATACTCCGTAAATAAATTTCTCCACACACCCCTGTTCTTTCTTTGTCTTTTCCACTTACTTTTTCTTTCTAAACAAAATATCATCAACCCATTTTCACCATTAACCAACTCCTGATCACCTACAATCATCTTCTTTAAAATCAAGTAACCAACTATGACCTACATCCTTTCCAAAAACCAGAACTACCTTATAAAATCATATATAATCACCATCATAACCACATAACCCAAAAGAACAAAAAATCCTTTTATCTCTTTTATTTATCAATTAAACCTCACATAACCACCATCATTACTAAAGCCCTCGTGCCACTGCATCAACCCCACCCTACATACAATCGTCACCACCATCATTACAGCCACCATGCTGCAACCCACCGATGTGTAGAAAAAATGAAACGCATCGCCATTCGGCTTCATTGTCGAAGTTTTTTAGGATTGAATACTCAAGTCGTGGTCGCTGATTTAATCTCGGATCTTGTTTTTGAGTTGTTCTTAGTTTCTTGTAAGTTAAAAATGGCAAGAAAACATACAAAACACGAAATGGGTTTTTGTTATTATTTACAATTTAGATCTAATAACATACTTTTTAATGTGATTGTATGTAGTGGGTGGGGTTGATGTGAAAATGATTTAATCCAAGAATATGATTTAATCTCTGATCTTGTGTTGATATTTAGGATAGTTGGACTTTGTAATATCAACACTTAAACACAAAATGGGGTTTTGTAATTTACAATTTAGATCTAATACATGCTTCTTAAATTGTAATGTAAGAAAAGTCAAATGTGCTTTTTATTAAAAAAAATGGATTTGAGATATAGGATTTTGTTAAATGGAGATACTTAGTAATTTTCTTTCAGTTACTTAAAATATCTTTGGACTTTTGCTTTGTATAATCTCAGTTGAGATCATAGTAAACACATCAATATCATAAGGATCGCGGTAGTGTGGATTTGATGGCGGTGTCGAGATGGCCATCTGTGGTGATGACAAGATGATAAGGATGATGGTAGTGGTGGTGGTGGCGGCGGCGGTAGTGTGGTTGTGAAGATAAGTGTACCTTGATTTGTCAATTTTCATATATCTTTTGTTAGTTTTGATGTATTTCTTATTACACAAGTGATTTTGTTTTTGAATATGGTCAAGAGAATATGTGTGTGATGGTTAATGATTATTGGTGTTTTGATGGTGTTATGTGTTTTTACAAATAAAATGATGGTGGTTAGTGGTGATAAAGGTTAATAGAAGGGATGGTGATCGGTGTTGATAGTTGGAGATGAAAGATATTTAAAGGAAGGAGATGAAGTTAAAAATAAAGGGAGAAAGACTAAAATATCCTTATTTTGACCGACTTAACGAGCGTTATTTACGGCTGTTAGAGTGAGGGATCAACGGTAGATAACGTTTCACATTTAAGGACAGACGGTGCACTTTTTTTGGTTAAAGAACGAAACTCGTCGGTCAACGCATACCACAAGGACGAACGGTGTAGTTTACTTTTTTTTTAAGTATAAAGTGTACAGTAAGTCTTCAAAATGCATGTGCTACACAATGTGAGATTGTGAGTTACACCATGTGAACGATAAAGTAATTGAGTACTCTTTATTGTACGATTTTCTTTTTATATGAGAGAGTGCACATCGTATATTCGTATTTTTAGTATACGCATTTTATAAATGTGTTACTACACTTGTCTTTTGCTAACAATTTTCTAATCAACAATATGTTAAATAAGTTTAAGACCAAACTTATAGATAAGTGAAACGGTAGCACAACGGTAAGTTTCTATTAACTCAAGTTGGATCGTGCTGGTTCGATTCCCATTCTCACCTATGTTTTATGGCCATCTTTACCATTTAACTTAAAAAAAAAAAAAAAAAAAAACCCAACTGTTGAGTCTTTTAGTAGACAAAAATCATATAAGTCTAGTGACCTATATAAATTTTTAAATTTTATTCTTAATGAAAATTATATTAATTAAAGTACATATAAAACTCAATCTGTTGATATATTTTACATTAAGTATTAGTATGTAATATAAACAAAAATATTTAAAGTCAAAGTTTAAAAGTAAAGACTAAAAAAGTCGGGACAATAATTCTGAGACGGAGGAAGTATTAATTATAAGAGATGTTAGTATGTAATATAAACAAAAATATTTAAAGTCAAAGTTTAAAAGTAAAGACTAAAAAAGTCGGGACAATAATTCTGAGACGAAGGAAGTATTAATTATAAGAGATGCTATCTTAGAAATCATTTATTCACAAAAGCGAGATTAGTATAAAACAAAATATATTATCATAACTTAAAATTTAGGTTAAAAGCTCTGGCGTAACGCTCGGGGACAAAACTATTTAACTTAATTTTATAAATAGACGAAAATGATTTTATTTCTGATAGTCCAGTTCTTTACATTGAGAAAGATATAGCAAAGGATTTTAGTTTAGATTCGCATTTAGATAATTTTAATGATGCGGATAAGCATTGTGTGCAACTAAATCGCTAAATGAATAAATTTGTTGCAACATTTTTACATAGTTATATATTATGATGTTTTTTTTAGCATTTGTTGATGTCATTTAAAAAAAATTTGGCCCCCTTATAAACAAATTCCTGACTACGCCCCTGAAAGTAATCATAATCTTTTAGACAACCAAAATTTACTATATATACTTCATAGCAAATAAACTTTTAGTCTTTTTTTCAGAGTGATATTTATTGTTACAGTTTTTACGTTAAATTCGTCCGTTTAACATATAATCCAAGCTTTGTCTCTGCAAACTTGGATAAACTTTTTTTTTACTAACAATATATTAAGACAAACAACTTTTCCGGATCATACTAAACTACTTTCAAAGCATTGCTAAACCTAATTGTAACAACTATGTTTAAAAATGAAAATATGTAAAATAAATATGTGTTTATTATTAATGTACAAAATGTGTATGTACATGCCCTAATATATAAAGGATGGTATTTGAAGCTTTTGGCTACGAATAACTGAATAGTAGATTTCACATTTTAAAACGTTTTTCAAGTTTTTGATTACATACAGGGGTAAGGATCTAGTGAGAAGAAACTTTAAAATGAGAAGAATGAGAAATAACTATAATTGCATATTTGAGATGCATAGGCTTGAATTAGATGTATATCTATTCATTTAGATGAATTACAATTAGTTTCGAAAGTGATTTTGAAGTGAAAACGATGCAAAGTAGTACTAGCAACAAATTTGACCTGCAGAGGACGAAAAATACATACGATTCGTATAACTTGACGAAATGCATCTAATATATGTATATGCATCTAATTTTTAGCTAGAAAATATATTATGATGCATTTAAAAGATTAGGGATGCATTTAATACAAATTAATACATCTCTAATGTGTTGTTATAGTTATTTATGATCCTTCTTATTTTAAGAATTCTTCTCATTGATCCTTAGTCTACATACAACTGTTTATTCTTTATTTCATTTAGTTGACTTTGGTACATTACACCAAACTCAAGGTAGTTTGACTGGTGACTAATTGCAGTTTGAAAGCCAAGTCGTAAGCTTGTGGAAAAATATGAAACGTGATTGTTAATATATTAGTGTAATAGCATTTTTTTAATCTACAAACTGTATATCTATGTAGTTTCTAATATAAAATAAAAATATGGAGTACTACGTAAATTGTATGTTGTGATACAATTTACTGATGTTAGTACCTTTTTAAAAACTCCTTTAAAAAACAAACTAACGCATATTTCATATAATAACTATTAGACTAATGCTAATGGCAACACCACTTGCACAAAAGCAACCCCGCCATGTCAGCGCCACCTCAGCTTTCTCTCTCCACAACTCCACCCTAACCACAATTAGCTAGTGGTGACCACAAAAGCAACCCCAACCACAACTCCTCAAATTAAAGCATTGATCATTCAAAGTTTCGGTTGGTGAGGCAACCAAATTTTGAAAAATGTTAGAAGGCAACGCGTTGCTATTGGGGTGTGCTAGTGGAAGTGATGCGTTGCTTTTGGGGTTGCTTGGTGAAACCAACGCCCATTAGCATTGGTCTTACGTTTTTAATTTTGTCTAAGTTTCACTGCAACGCTTAAATTTACTTAACATAAAAGCAAAGGTTGTTTGTTTACGATACTGATCAATGGTATCATCATCCATTGATTCAATTATTCTTTTGCTAAACTTGGTTACAGTCTCAATTTGACTTTCAATGTCCTGAGTCTTGACCATTTAGTAACGCAATATTTAGGATATTAAATGGAACACAATGTAGATTCACTAATGGTCAACTGTGCTAGATTTTCGTGATGACATAAATTTGAACATAGGTCAAACAGGTCATAGTTATTTCACAAAACAGCATTTGACCAATTAGTTAGAGTAAATTATATCAGTCTAGCTATGTTGTTAATGGTTACGGTTCCACCGTTACAAGAAGAGTGCACTTCTTAATTTTGAAACTATACACACTTGCGTGTTGAACGCTTTCAGAGCTAAACCAGTTTCTTAAAGCCCGGTTTACAAAACACATATTTATTTAAGTCTTTTGCATTTTATTTTTCTTCGACCCGTTTTCATCTTTTTCAACTTGTAACATCGACAGACATTATCAAATTACTTGATTTATGTTTAATAAGTAATGTAAAGTCATATGAACATTGGCGAGTAGATGATATAAACATCATACAACAAGTTAGACTTTAAGGGATTGAGATTCTCTCAAGTTGATGTAAACATAATTGATAAGGGAGTTGATTTGTACACTATTTTTTTCTGCCATCCACCACTAAATTATACATAACGGTATTGTACTGTATGCATTACTGGTGTATAGCCAAAAATAAATGATGCACAAATCATTTCCCAATTGATAATATTCTCTAACAAACACAATAGTGCCCTATTGAGGGCTCAGTTTTTTTTTTTTTTTTTTTTTTTTTTTTTTTTTTTTTTTTTTTTTTTGAGTAAAAGTTAGTCATATTATCTCAATTCGACTTTAAAATATAATGCATGATTTAGTTATAAAAGTTTTAAACAAGTACAATAATATAGTATTTACATAAAATGCCTTGAAATTAAATAGATAACCAATGGGATATGAAGATAGCAGATGCTTTTTTGCTAGGTGGGAATGCACTCATGTGACATGTTTAAAAGACACAAGTACAAGATTCCCGGAAATTGTTTGTGAGGCATGCAAATGCATCAAACACTTTGCCTTCTGCAAATATTCAGAAAGTTGCAATGCAGAGAAGCATGATGCGATCAGCAACAGAGTGATGTCTGAATCAGATTCTATTTTTAAACAAGTGAATGTCACGTAGATCATCCATTTGACCAACCCATTCTGATCTCAATTCAATCGTGTAATTAATACTTTCTATATATGGAGATGCTATTCACTAGAGGCTTGACCCAACTGTGGTGCCCTCATTGACTTTACTTTTAGCTAGCTTCTTGACTTAAATTGGACTCTATAACATTTGAATGTATGGTAGTTAGAGATGGCAAAAAGAACCAAGTTGAACAAGTAATGTAACATGTCAAAACAACCAGGGTCGAACAAGTTGATGTCCCGCGGTGTCATGAGACCCTGAAGAAATTATGTTCGTAGTGTTAATTTTCGTAAAAAACCTTGATATTTCCTAATTGCATTTGGTCGAAAAAATGTTTACCCCTATATTATAGTTGAGAATCATAGCGCACCCGATCTTTCTAAAACCTGGTTCCACCATTATATGTAATATGTCAAAACTAAACGACCGTTAACCCACCAAGCTTTTTAGTCGAACTTTAAAACAACTAACGTGATAAGTTTTTCAAAGGTAAATCAACCACAAGGTTGAATTCGTTTAAGGTGACTTATTACCATTTTTTTTTTTTTTTTTTTTAATAACTGTGAATATTTATATAAACACCAAAGTATATAGTAACATGATTTACAAGATGGCATTCTATGGACGTGCCCATATCCTAAGCAGACCATCATCAGATAAACAATAGACCATTCTAACTTTCTAAGGCAATTATCAGTTGCAGCATGACACCAAGTAAAACTCATTTTGAACAAAAACTAATAATCGTGCTACCGTAGTTATGCTCGACTGATAGAAACACATTGTATAGTAGAAAATGGTTGTGTAATTTTGTATATAGATTTAAGGTAAATTATGTAATGTAACGCCATGTAAATGTAATGCAGGATTATCACAAAGGATGAGCTTTGTATTTTTGGTATTCTAGTTCAAGATAGGATATTTTAAGTTTTTGATCACGTATATTTCATCAGACCGCATAGCGCAGTGGATTAGCGCGTCTGACTTCGGATCAGAAGGTCGTGGGTTCGACTCCCACTGTGGTCGTGTTTTTTTTATTTTTTATTATTTTCTTTTTGCTAAAAGTTGTAGTTGTTCAAGTCGAATTTGTTTTGTTTTGCTCAAAGACGAGTTACAAGCTCAAAGTTATCAATCACGACGTCTTGTTTACGAGACAAGCTCGAGCCGGCCTTAACTAATGAAGGTCGCTCGAACTCTCAAATAAAGTTTATATTCATACTAAACTTTCAAGTGTAGCTTCAGATTATTATATTCTCTATAGAAGTCTCAATTTGCGATACATTAATAATGAATAAAAAGTAAATAGTCAACGGGGTTTGACTGCACACCGACCCAGACAAAAACAAACGACATAACCCCATAAGTTACTGTTTTGGAAATAGCACCGAATGCACGTGACATTGAGCCAATGAACAGACCATTTCACGTTCTAGGTCTGAACATGCCACTATTACACGTGGCATCCACCCATTTGGTAAAACTGTACGTTTACCCGTTTTACAAACTACTTGAACAAAATTAATTTAAGTTTCGTAGAGTTGATAAAAGAAAATATAACATTTGGGTATGATTAAATCATTCGTCATAGCTCAAGAGGGAAATAATAAAAAGAAGTTGATTTCTTGGTGTGATATGAATGCCAAGATTTGGGGAAGTTTAATTAGTGTTATATAAACCGAATCCTGAACAAATGTTTCGAAAGCGCAAGCAAACTATATACCAAGAGCAACTTTACTAATGAAATGATATAATGCATCCAACTACGATTAATGAACATAAACTCGGTTCATCCAAACATCCAGTCACAAGCTCCACAACTAAAAGGCATGCGGGTTATAAATCACGAGCCTACAACTTGTCTCCTTTAGCATGATCTCTTATTGCAGCTATTGTTATTTAGCTCGACTCTAGACATCTAACCATACTAAATAATCTTTGTACGCGTATGCCGGATTCTAGAACCCGAATTAGCTACATCACAATGCAATAAAGTTATAGTTCCTACATAATTAAGTCATGTAAGTTTATTTAACTTACTGGGATCATAACAACAGAGAGAAGTTGGTTATAGCACAATACCAAAGACATGTATTAAGTTCCCAAGTTGAAAATAGAAGTTCATCTCAAAATTAATTTTAGCTTCTTTATGACAGTATATACTCCATCTATCTGTTAAGATTCATTACCTATTTGACATATTGAATTTAGTGGTTAATGTATGTATGATCCCATAAAAGTCCCAGATAAATGTAATTTGCGTACTGGTACCAAGATTTAGAAAGTTGGTTTAGCTAAAATGGTGCTAGAAGGTACTCTTCTAAATTTAAATATTTACTCATTCAGCAAGTACACTTATATATATGTAACTGCTAATTAGCTAGGTTTTTTTTTTTTTTTTTTTTTTTTTTTTTTTTTTTTTTAAATTTTTCCTTCTCGAAATTTCTCCAATCTTTTTAAGGTGCTATGGGTTTTCAGTTTGTGCTAGTTGTATTACGTAGTATTTGCCAAGTTAAACGAGGGCCAAATATAAAGCTCAATGAGAAACTAAATGAGCCCATAATATAGTTACTAAAGAGCCCAATTAAACCGACCGGATGAGCTTATTGGCATGATTTTATTTAGTTACTTGTCAAAGTATTCTTTTCTAGTTTATCTTAGTTCCGACGAGAAGAGATCTAGTGAAACAGAAATTCAAATAAGAAGAATGAGAAAAAATTTGAACAACATATTTCAAATGAGGTGGAGACGCATTTATTTCTTTAGGTGCATCAGAAATGTGCGATAGATTCATCTAGGGATGAGCACGGTACCGGTCCCATACCGATCCTGTACCGAATTAGTGGTACCGATTTTTTTCCGAACATAAATTAGTGGTACCGGTACCGTACCGAACGGGATTCGGATACCGGTACCTATTTGATACCGGTCCCGTATTGAATTAGTTGTCTCGATTTTTTTCATCTTATTTCGTAGTCCCGGTACCTTACCGTATGTCGGGATCAGTACTGTACCGGTACGGTTATGAGATTCGGGTTGAAATGCTCATCCGATCCATAGATCTTTTATGAGATGTATATTGTTATAGGTTTTACGTTAAATTCGGCATCGATTTAAAATCTTAGCTCCGCTCCTCCATACAATATAGAAAATATCCACTTCTCCTGATTCTAATCAGCTCATGACATTTGAATATTTGATATCAGAAAGTTTTTCGTAAGATAATTGAGAAGATATCATTTCTCATATTTTGTATTATAATTTTTCATATTTTGTATTGGTTGGCTGAAATCTTAACGTATTAATCGTAAAATAATGCGAAAAACACCTGCTAAATCACCTGGGGCCCCGTCGATCAATTATTAGGCAGAAGACGTCCAAGAAAATACTATATTAAATTATATATTAATGATAATTTTTTGAACATAATTATTATTAATGATTATGACGGAAGGTTATTTTGTCAAAATGCATGTTTTTATATAAACTATAGTATGCGCTCGACATATTGGAAAAGAGACACCAGCAAATGGAAAATAACAGGGATGTGCATAGGATATACTGTATTGAAATTGCATCTCTGATAAGTTAATGCAAATGATACAATAAACTTCTTATTGAAAACATTAGTGACTGTTAACTGTCTGCGTCGGTAAATCATGCAACTAATTAGTTTTAATACTTCAATATAATGTCTAAATGCTAGTTTCTTTTCTTGAAACTGATTTTTATTTTAATACCAGTCATTTTGACCAGTGTGATGCCCAAGTTTCGTTTACCATTCTAGTTATGTATCCATATATAAATTCTTCTAAATTCTAACACTTTTTGAAAGTGTGAAAATAAAATAGTGATATAAATGGAGACTATATCTTTTTTCTAATAAAATAAAATCTCTAGTGGGAACTTTTTCATTTCAAAATAATCAAATCATACCTTATTAGGTAATAATTGAATTATTATTTTTTTAATTTTAAAGATTTTTAATAAAAAAAGCCTTAAATATTTCCTAATTTAACCAAAAAAAAAGTAAATTCGTTTTAAATGAAAAGTAAGTGAAAAGTTAAATGTGTCAAAATTATGAAAAAAGAAAACTTTAAAAAAGTGGGGTGATTCTACAGTATGTTCAGGGGTTTAAACAAAAATTTTGAAAAACAAAACCAAACCAAATGCAGCCAATCCTTTCCTGGATTTCTTTCATCACATCAACCAAAAAAGAAAAAAAAAAAAAAAAAAAAAACCCTAATTTCACCAAAACAAAATCGGACTCATCAAGTATCACGTTTTTGAAAACACGACCGATCATGGGTTATTCATGCTTATTCGTGGCTTCACAAAGGAGGTACAATACATTATTTTTTTTTCAATTGGTGTTTGAGATTAGATTTTTTTATGTTTGCTTATATAAAGGTTGTCTATTAATAAATTCTTTTCACAGATTGATACCCTTTTTATACAATTAATCATCAATCATATATGAATGATTAATCAATAAAGCAAAATAATGGCACAATTAGTGAAGAGGTATATCAAAGTTTTTAAAAAGGTTAAGTTCTATATATATATTTTGAATCGATTGCTCAAATAAGCAAATAAACGTGTTGTTTATTGCAAAGTTTACAGGTTTTTATATTTGTTATTCATAGGTGTTTTTTTTACCAGTTTCGCTGAAACTAAAGTATACCTAAATCGGAATATATCAAGCTTTAGTTTTTGATTTAGTGAATTAATTCATTAATTGAGGTTCCAAAATTCTTCAATGTTTGATTATATTCCGATTTCTATGAGGTCTTCCACGGGTCAAAACAACAATGGTTGCGAACGTCCTTATGTTCTCAAAACCAGATCAATCTCATACAGGTGATTACATTGATTTTTTTATTTTATAAATTAGCCAAGGTTTTTTTTTACCCTTTTAATTTTTGATTAATTGTGGTTTAGGTATTTAACAAGTTGAGTATGTATATTATGATTTTTTTTTTGTTAAATTCTTACTGTGTGTTTGATTTACTTTAGTGGGTTGAAGGGTCTGTGCCAAAGAGGTATGATACTCATAAAAATAATGTTTATTTTTATGATCATGATGCTAATATCGTAAAAATTGGATATAACTGATAAAGCTGGTTTTTCGTTCTTGTGGCGATAGATCTAAGTTAATTGATTTCAATGTAAAGGATGGAGTTTTAATGAATAGGATCATCAAGATGATTGTGAAAGCATTACAAATATTATAATGAACTCATAACTAATTTATATATTTTATTTAAGCATTAATGTGACCATATGCAAATTGTATCGTAGTCGCATTTTGAAACAACATACATGTAGTTTCAAGACTGTTTGGGATTACTTATAAACCTTTTTAACATAAGCATGGCTGCTTATCAGAACAACTTATATCAAAAAGAAATAAGGAGATAACCAATTCTAATAATTGACCCGTACCACCCCTTAAAGCTACTATTAGAGTTTGTATACTATTAAACCAGCGATCAAGTTACATGGCCTAGACTATTCAACACCAACATGGAGAAACTATTTTGGGTGCTAAGCTGAAACAATAGTTATACATATACTAATTAGTGTCATCTTCACTTCTAAAGTCTAACCATCTCAAGAGGTTCAAATATTCTAATCTTACAATGAAAGAAGAATTAAATATGATAACAATTATATGTTTATATATTAGTACAAGTGGATGATGTTGTATTATGAAGATTTACAAAGTTTCTGTTTAAGGATAAATAGGATTAGAGGTATTTAAAATGATGTGTTAGATGGATGTTTAGGTCCCTATGCTTCTAAGTTCAAATCCCAGGCTAGAGCAAAATGAGTTTTCAAATGGCATTTTTCGTGTTAGAATAATTTACAAAATTGTGTTTTAGCATAAATAGAACCGAAGGTAAACTGAATTACTATTGACATGTGGTTGATTCCTAATGCCTCTAAGTTTGACTTTCCACTTGAGGCAACAAATGGAACAGGCCCTGTTGTAAGTTTAAACATAATGTTGGTTGAAGTAAAATACTTCAAAGACTTTCTGTGTATTTAGCTTTATGCTTAGTGTTATAAAATTCTCTATGCAGGGAAGTGGATCTGCTTCCCAAGATGATATCATTTTTATCCAAGGAATAAGAAAGTTCAACCTATCTTGGCATCCATTTCTACAAATGGAACAACCGGTATGAATGGAAACAGAGATTAGTGCATAGCTAATGTAATGTAGAAAAACTAACGGTTCATTATTTCTATTTTTATAGTGGTTTGAGACCCGAGGAAGCAAAAACTGATTATAAGGTATGTTTCAAGAATCTGGTGTTATGAATTTGTGATGCATACTTGAACTTTTAACCTATTCTGCAAGAACTTTTTGATTTACAGTTTCTCAGATTCAGTCAGAAGGCGAAAATCTGTCTTACAGTTGCATCCTGATATGGTCACATAACTTATTGTTGCTTCAGACAATGATAGTTCACCTTCTTTGCGGGTACTGATTTATTTGCTAATTACATGTTTTTTCGTAAATATGTTACTTATTTAATTTACGTATCTATTGATTATGCATGTATCGGATATGTGGAACACATGTCTCCACTGCGGGAGTTGGTAGGTCACACTAAAGGTATGATGGTAATTATTTATTGGTTGATCGTCTTCTATTAATGATGTCACTCTTCAATTAATTTTTACATGTGTAACACATTAATTCTAACAACCCAATTAACCAGTTGTTGCAATGTCCTGGTGTCCTAATGATAGCTCCTATTTGATTACCTGTGCCAAAGACAACCGCACTATATGCTGGGACACCAATTCAGCTGAGGTCTGTCATAGCTGTTTTAGGCTTATGGTTTTACTTTCGAACTTACTGTACTTATTTTGATTACTAAGGATGTGAGTTACCCGATGAAAAACTTATGGAACTTCCAGCAGAAACGAATTGGAACTTTGATGTCCACTGGTATCTAAAGATACCAGGGGTTATTTCGGCATCCACTTTCGATGGAAAAAATTGGTATTTTATTCATTCTTTCATTATATTACAAAACAAGAAATATATCTTAAAACATGCAAAAATCCTATATAGTGGATTCTGCAATTTCTTTTGTTGATACTATTATTGGTTGAACACGCAAGAATTACAAACTTTGGTGGTCTTTTTTTCCCCTTTTTATCAGTATCATGAAAGTTTTGCATAGAGATACCAACTAAAAAAGTATTTAAATTCTAATTAAATGTATTGAGTTCTCCAAACTAATGCAGCCCATTAGTTTCTTTTTGAGAATTATTTTCTTTTATGTTTCGCAACCATTGTTGAGGGCTGACTACATGCTTCTTCTGTTATGCACACTGATCTTATATGGACAGACAACCTAGATACCATTTTGCCAATTATTAAATGAGAATGGTATTAATGTCTCGATATAAAAGTAAGTAAGAGTTGAAACATAGTCCTATTTTTCATATTTGAAGTAGTTGAATCGTACATTATGCAAACTAACTGTATCCATATATGCAGTGGCGACAAAGATGGAGTGATCGCAATTACATGCTCAAGGTACAATGTAAATAAGATGAAGCTTCCTATAGAGACTGCATGGTGAACGTGGTACTACGATAAAAAGGTATACAATAAATAGATCTTTTATACCATGATCGCATAATTTAGTAAATGAATGTGAATGTGATAATAGGTTGGAGGATAGGTGGTGATCCCAATAAAATGTTTAAGCCATACTCTACCGTTCTGTTAACCACAATATTTTTTTTTGAAAGGCAGCCTTTTATAGAAACCACAACAAAAACAATACAAACAAACGGCATTCTTCCTCTCCAAACAAGCCGATTAAAGAGAAGGAAGCCGAACAAGAAAAAAACACAAAACTACATGCTATGTTAACCACAATATTGTTTATGACCTCATCATTTCTTCAAGGAGAACTTCCTCCATCTTTGAAATAATAACTAAATAATTTCAATATACTAGCAATGAATAACATGCTTGAGTTAAATGTACTTTTTATAGTTCTTAAAGCTGTGACAAAATAAAGTTAGGCATTCTTATCACAGATATCACTACAACAATGAATATTGCAACCTTTATCTATACCAGTTAATTTCTAAAATTATTATTGCTTCAACTCAAATGGACCCATTTTTAAGTAAATGGGTCGAAATTGTCACCTTTACTAGACCACTAACTCTATAATTACAAATGGATAATTAAGGTAATGAAGATTTGCAATATGAGAATCTAGCTCTTGAAGAGTTTGATTGCCATCTATGCTAAAAAGGGAAAGGGTGGTATGTATTAGCGGTTTAAAATGGAACTTGATAAAGTTAGACATCTTAATTTAAGTGAACATGAGCTTGAGAAGGCAACAGAGACTCATGGCCGACATATCAATCTTCAATGGATTTGTAGTTGTTATTTGATGAGAACAAGCAACTCGGACCACGTGTCCACATCATGAAGTGAAATTATTTTGTTATACTAATTTTCTATCCGGGCTTGAGAAGTGAGAACACGCTTAAGAAGGGCATCGCGGTTATGAGCTACATTTGGAAAAGATGAAGGAAGGTATGGATATGTTTCTTATGTATAGATTAAATGTTTATGCAAAGGTTAATGTTAGTTATGTTAGGTACAATATATTGCTTGTTGCCTCCTTTTCCCTATTTAGTTTTAACATTCAGTGCATACTCCATTATATGGCCACGATTGGACTGGGTATATTGCATGATGATCATCTGCCATCTCATCAAAAAAGAATTCCTATGAGGCGGGCATGTTGAAGGTAATGGAAGACCCGACATTATGGGTTTTGTATACTGATATGGAAGCAGAAATTCATCTCGAGCAAATATGCATATGGTTTGGTTTTACGAGACTTCAAAGCTCAATTAGATGCAATTACTTTGGGTATGATTTGCCCTGAATTTGTGTACTGCAATTTGTTAATCTGTGTATTTGGTTTGTATACTTAAACCACTTCTGTCAATTACTATCGTAGTATTATTTTTGCATTTTTATTATTAAGTGGTAGTATTATTTATTGCCCTTTAGAAATGGTACAGAACTATAGATGACACTTAGCAGTTTTGGAACTTTTTGAATAGAATCCTCTCTTCTGTCAACTAAACTACTTTCACAAGTAATTGCAGTCCACATCTTTGTATTGTCAACATTTTAAAAACTTATATTAATTAATCTGATATGTTGATGTTTGTACTCGATAACTCGAATCACACGACCCGAATCCTACCCGAACCCAATAAACCGATTCTTATTTGAGTCGTGTTGCGAGTCGCTTTAAAAAAAAATCAAAAACTTATTCAACCCGACCCCACAAACCCGATAACACCCGTACGTACATCAAACATAATTATAAACCAATAGTAAGGACAATAATTAAAAAAAATAAGCTATTTATTTTTTAATAAATAAAAATATTATTGAAAATTTTAGAAAAAACCCGCGCGTGCGCGGGTATTATAACTAGTGATCTACTACAAACGACCACCAAACATGCAATTTAGTAACAAAATATTATTAGGACTATGACGAACTGTCCTTCAACTTATTCATGATATAAGTAATATACCATTAATAAAAAACCCTAATTCTCTCTCTCTCTCTCTATGTAGAAATCCGGCCGCCGCCTTTACCACTCTTTTCCGGCCTAAACATCCTATGGAATCGCCTCTCTACCTATTAGGTATGCAATCGGTTCTGTAGGTTATGCATTATTAGAGGTGGCGTGTTGTGATTTTCGTTCATAGTTGTTTCTATATATCCGTTATCCCTATTCCCTTTTTTTAGGGTTTCGTTATTGTTTATTCTGATTAGGGTTATATGGTCGATCGTATTCTGGTCCTGCTACAACTCTTATGTCGGTTTTTATTTAAATCGACTCATTAAGCTTGGTACGATCTGGGGGTTTTGATCCTGATCGTTATTGGATCTAACCCTAACCGAGCTTATTGTTATTAATCTTTTGTTAGGGTTTTTAGTTGGGTTTTCCTGATCGCAATCTTTGCGATTAGGTTTTCAGATTGCTGATTCATTCTTGGTCTTCAATTATCTATATTGCGATCTGATTTTTGGATTGTGGTTCGATTGCTGCTGTATGATTTCATGTTTATCCGAAGCCTTCTCATGGTTTCTGACTTTAGCGTGCAATTGTTGTTGGATTTCATGGGGTTCTTCAATGATCACTACTCTGTTTTAGGGGTGGTTATTCTTTATTGACTGTCAAAACCTTGGCTAGGGTTTGTAGTGCCGTAATGGTGGATGTTAGGGTTGTGGTCAGATTGGATGATTCGTTGCTGCTGTTTGTGATCTTGGTTATGGGTTACGAGAGAGATGGTTATTCAAGTTGGAGGGTACCTTGTTAAAAACCCTTGTTACTATTCAAGACATGCTGCTCATTCATGTTACTTTACCTCGGTCTTGTTTTTGGTTGGTGATTGTTATGTTTTGGAATCCTTGTTCATCGCTCAAAGCCGCGCTGCCATTCTTTTTAACGTTGTCGTTTGATTGATGCTACTGGTTTCTACGGATGTTCGGGTTTTGCTTTAATGCAATTCACCCTTGTGTTAGAATATGGCTGATTATAGTACCATCGATTTTCACTCCTATCTTGGTTGCGTTGCAGCTTATTGGTACTTTTAGCTTGTCATTGTGCTAAGTGTGATCACGGGTGTGTTGGCATTGGGACTTGATATGTGGTTATCTTCATGTGTTTCATTCAGATTGATTGGAAGATTGGCTCAAGTTCTTATATGTTGGATGATGTTGATACCTTCGGATCTACATTCTTATCTTGGTTGTCTTTGGGCAGCTTAGATATGCTGGAGGTTGGGTCGCTTAGACCATGTTTATGCTTCAAATTTATTTGCTACGGAAGTCACTCTTATTAGGTTATTAGATTATGCTTTGCATAATACTAATAGAAGAGGCAATTTGTTGAAGCTGAAAGTTCACATGTTTATGATCTGGATCGCTAGGATGACTAAGAAGACTTCAATTTTATTTGAGTTGTGCTGTATTGTATTTTTATTACTAGTCATCGTTAGTTGTATTTAGATCTGGTAGTTATAAGAATGGCCTGTCATTCTTATATAGTGGTAGTGGTAGTGTCCTTAGGGACTTCGATGAGAGACTCAATCTCTTCCATTGTACTTAAACGTTTTTGATTAATGCATTTTACCGGTGCAGGATAACTCTCCTTTACCCAAAAAAAGTAATATACCATTAGTAAAGAGATTTTACAGCAATTTAGCAATCATGAAGTTTTTTTATTTGGATGGATGCAATATAAAAAAACTGGCACTTGATCATACATACAATCACACACACAGTTGAGGACAAAAGAACACACGAGTAGGACATTAAAATTTTAATCCAGAACCCTTCAACTTTTCTTCACTAATCTTGTCAATGCGGTCTATCATTTCCGGGGTAAGATAGTTTTTCCAGTCGCCAACTTTACCATTTCGAAAGAACGCATTATTATCCTCGCCAGATGGAAGCTTTCCTTCCTTGTTCACCTTCAGATTGCTTAAATTATCAAAGCTACACATTTCCACAATACTTTCAACCATGTTTTCTTTCACTTCCTTGGATGAAAATGAGCACCCTAAAAAGTCTGCTAATTTCCTCAAATGAAGCTCTGGTTGCTCTTTCATCTCCTCATATTTTATAAAGAATACTTTTTCGGGATTCTTGATACTTTCCTCCCAATAACCTAGAACATGATCCCAAAAGGGTCCACACAAGCTCACACCTCCACAAAACTTCTCAAAAACATCTTGAAGTGAATTGGTCCCCATTTCGTCGAGCCTCAACTTGTTTGTGAAAGCCCAAAGAGAAATGAAAGTATCTTTAGGGTTTCTACATAGGTAAACAGTCTTGCAATTTGAATCCGGGATGGATTTTGGTAAGGATATATAGGGTAGATGAGTGGAAAAGAGTCTTGGAGATGTGAAGCATGATAGATCCGGGTTCTCATCCTCAACGTAGAGCTTAAGCTCCAAAAAAGGCACGAGCATGTGGGGATTATTTGATAGTAACGGATGTTGGTCTAGGGTTTGCGTGAAACGATTACGGTTCACTAGAGCGAACAAGAGGGATTTTAACCAAGTGGTGCCTGATTTCGGAGTGGTAACGAGAAGGATATCGGTGTCTTGAGCTTGAAAGTGTTTTTGACATGACAATACTCCTTGCAATTGCCTAGAAGTATGCCAAAAACCTTGATATTTGTATAATTTCGTAACAACCCAACCCTTCTCTGCCGGAAGGGAGGAAATCAAGTCTAAGCATTCTTGAGTTAGTTCATCTTCTGTCAGATATCTTGGTGTAAGAGGCTGGGATGTTTGCATGGACATTAAGGTTTATGTATAGTATGCTATATGTTCAAGCATTCAACCCATTTGAAGGACCTATATATAATGCCCAATTTGTTCCTCAATAATTAAAATAATAAACATGTGGTCATCCTCACACACATCACAGAGAAGTCCAAATATCAACATGATTATTATTAATCCATCTAGTGAAACAAGAATAAAGGGCTCAACCGCTCAAGTGTCATAGAATAGCGTATAAAGAAAAAATGTATTGTGCTTATGTTAGTCAAAACCAAGGTTATAAATAGCGTGAGGTGTGGCGTGACAGCATGACCAAGTCTCACGTTTTAGGAGTTATAGCAGAGCTATTGTGAAGCCACAGCTTCTTTTTAAGACTTGACTTAAAGCGGCACAAAAATGAAAATATTTATAGATGTGTATATTTATATCATATTACATATATTTCGAGTTTACAACAAGTGTTATACATAAGGAATAAAGTTAAGAAACTATTATTGCATGTAATCTTGTTCATTTCTTTCAAAAATACATTTTTCATCGGAGTTTAATTTAAAAAAGACGCCACGCCTCACACTTTAGCATGCCTTTTCACGCCTCACCTCACGCCACGCCTAGAGCCGACGCCTTAAACTATTTCATAATGTGAATCACGCCTCGCGCCTAAACGCCTTAGCCCCACCATGTAGAACCCTGGTCAAAACACAAGAAGATAAGAGTAAAAGAATCTAGCAAATGAACATACAAATTTTATTCAGCAAATAAATGTGATCGGCCTTCACCCAATGTACATCAGGTTCCGAGCTACCTTATTTCTTGCAAGCGTAAGACTGTAACTACATTTGTATCAGGCTTTGAACAACCCTCAACCTAGGAAATAAATTTAACTTCCAATCATGCTCTTAACAAAAATCTGAGTCAGATTAATTATTCGTTCGGTCAGGATATATGATCTTAGGCTTATCTCAGTTCTATCTACTTTCTAAAAAGCTGCTTTTAAAAGGAAGATCGTTTCATTGTTAGTCTCGTCAGTTACATGTTTCAAAAGTGGTTTACATGAAGGGACGGAGCCAGGAACTAGGAATAAGGGGGGACCAAAATTTTTTTCTCAAGCTAACAAAGTAATTTAACTAAAAGTTAGGGGTCAATTTGCCTATAGTTGCATCACATGCTTAAATTTTATAACGTAAATGGCAAAGCGATTAGGCGTGTTGGAGAGGGCCGAGCAACCCCGGCTCCCCCACAGTCTCCGTCTCTGTTTACATATATGATGTATGTAGCAAAATAGAAATAATTTTTTTTTTTAGTTTTAGACATTTAGAGTCCAATCAAACATATTGCAATGTTCAAAAACGCAGGACTGCAGGATGAAGCAAATCCTAGATTCAATGTATGAAAGATTATAAAGGAATCCTCCAACCGAACATGCTCCGTAAGTCTGTAGCAAACGATCAAACATATAGCAAAAGTAATAATATTCTCAATGTTCAAAACCAATCACCACGCTACTTTATAATTTGCATGCTTATTATATTGCACAGGACGGAAATAGGGTGTCCCGGGACACCCATGAATTTTTGTCTCGTAGTTTTAATTTGGTTAAAAGAAAAAACCTTTATTTTTTTTTAAATGAATCCGGTGTCAAAAAGTTGTGCATGTAGTCTTTTTTAATTTCTCATAAATGCACCTGGTAACTTTTTCTGTTGGTTCAGTCCATGATATTGCAGCATAATCCATAATCACAAACACGTTTTATACATTTGAAAAGAAAAATAATGCACTTCTATTCATTTCTTAATATACAAATGGCCAGGCTCATACTAATCGAATATATATTTATAGCAAGAAAGATTTTTCAGAATCTATTGCGGATCATGTAATATATCATGATAGCGAACTAAATGGTTAATTTATACATGCACCGTGACCCCTGCTTTAAATATAATTCAAATTTGATCTCTGCCGCATATAAAACATACTCTGCAATTGTTTTTTCTTAAAATTTAAAAAACTTATCGTTTGAGGACATTAATCTTTATCCTTCATCTTTATTTAATATAATTGATGAAATTAATACAAATAATAAAAAACCACTTTCATTATTTTTCAAACCGTTAATCGTTAAGCGAAAAAAAATTTACCGTTATAACGAACATTTAATTATATTTCTATAGATAGGCACTTCGATATATTTTCGACAAAGTTTTTTTTTTTTTTTTTTTTTTTTTTTTTTTTTGTGGTGTTTTTCACGTTTTTTTTTTTCTCGTTATTGAAATTTGCATGAAAAAAATCATATGTGATTTAACACTAATATCACATGTGATATTATATATCATATGTGATTTAACACTAATATCACATGTGATATTACATATCATATGTGATTTAACACTAATATTACATGCGATTTTTCATGCAAATTTTAATAATGAAAAAAAAAAAAAAAAAAACAAGAAAAAGGTGATTTTCTTTTTTTTTTTTTTTTTTTTTTTTTTTTTTTTTTTGTCGAAAGTATATGAATATGCCCGTTTATAGAAAGATAATTAAATCCTCGTCGGGATGATATAATTATTTTTGCTTAACGATTAATTGTTAAATAAATATATAAATTATAAAAAATATGTGAAATGTTAAAATGTTTTTAATTTCAACCATTTTTTTCATTTTAAATGTATGGTATAGATGAGTCCTTTTCTATGTAAAATAAGTTTTGTATGTAAAATAACTAGCCTCAAACTTAAAAGTTACTAATGTTTAATCTCAAATTACATTATTCAAATTTAAATTCTCATATAAAAATTCAAATAATATCGACTTAATAAAATAATTTCTTTAACAATTTTCATCCAAAATTTCAATAAAATGCCTAAAATTTATTATATAAGACACCATATTACAACTTTTTTATTATTGTAATTTCTAAAAGATTTTTTTAATCACAATACTAATAATTTAAAATTAATTCATCCACAAAATTTCTTATATAAGACACTATATTGCAACTTTTTTATTATTCTCTTAGTTCATAGTTGATGAAAATAAATAACTGCGCAACTATACAAGCTTGCCACTATAAAATCTCGTTGATATGTAGGAATATTCGTCTATTTTAGATATTATCGAACAATTGATCAATTAACCTAATCTGACAATCACATTCCGAAGCCTTTGCTTTGAGAAAAAACAGGGAATCATCAGCTAAGAATATGTTGGCGTATGTACCCTCCGGATACATACTGTGCGAAACACATACCCTCCGGGTCCACATAAAGCGAAGCTTGCCTAAATATGTTCAAGCAGAATGAACTAACAGCTGAAGGGTTGAGGACATCCGCATGACCCCAGCCCTCCGGAGGACATAACCCTTCGGATAAACCAGTAAGTACATGAACCAAAGTACAAGTAAGTACACCAAGTATATGATAATGGAGCATAAACTAGCAAATATTAAGGTACTAAGTACAAACAAGCCTGACACTCCATGTAGAAAGTCTATAAATAGAGAAGAAATCTTCACTTAAAGGTTAACTAATTCTCTCACTCTCTAACTTTATTCATACTTTCTTTCTCTAAGAATACATACATTCTCGGGATGAGACTAACGGACGTACCTGTTTTGCAGATATCCGAAGCAGTACGCCATAAGCAAGGATCACCCAGAATCCGAAGGACCAATCATAGTCCGAAGGATTCATTCCGCTTTTCTGAAGTAGAAGCAAAGTTTTACTTCAATAAATTGGCGCCATCCGTGGGACCCGTCATTCACTCTACCCGAACTAAGAGATGACAGGTCCTACTCCTAAAACACTTGAAGGAAGTGGAAAAAATCCAAATGTCAATACCAACCATGACAGCATAGAACAAATCCAGAATCAACTCACCACCCTGAAAGCCCTAATCCAACAGGACAATGCTACGGTGGAAACACCAATCAAACCCATCCGGCTCGACTTCGAAGATGAGGAACCCCTGTTGGGAATTATAATAATAGTTACCACGGCTAGTGAAGACATTACAACTGCTGAAGAATGTACTTGCAGTGGAAACACATTACCACTGCAAGAACATATTTTTTATAAGGCTCCTCCTCCGAATGAAATTCAATGGGATCCAGAGAGACCATGTCTTCATCCATAGGCTCCCAAGTACCCGAATCAATCAAAAGTTCAATTCTATCAGAACTACTCATTTTTAAATGATATCCACATTGTTCACAAAGATTCATTTTTGATTTAAAAAATTTCTTATAATTTGATCCATAACAATTTTCGCATTGAACCCACAAATGACTAAATGATCCGCTTGCCCAGAAATGACCTGGACCAATAGGGAAATCCCAATTCATTAGGCCTTTCGATACAATCAAATAGAAAGCCCCAAGGGCGCCATATTCTAGGAGCCCAAACTATGTTATTGAATAAATCCTCCTCTATCTGTTGCCGGTCGAGGGCTCCTTCTCCTTCCCCCTCTTCAAACTCCGATCGATTATCTACCCAAGAAGATAAAGAGTCCCACATACGAGAAAAGGTCACAAATAGAGTTGAACCAAGTAACATTGCAAAGGCATAATGATAGTAGGGTCGGGATATCCCCGCCCTCCGAACCGGACGTGAGGGTCTCCCCTCATCCGGCTCTCTGCAGGGGAATCTCCACTCACTGCTTCCCCTAATATCCTCCCTTTACCACATCATGGGGGTTTACAGGAGATCCCAGAGGCTCGCTCGGAAAGGCTGCTATACCATACCTTTTGAATTAACTCTACTCTAGTAGTCACTAGACTCACTATAGTAGTCCGTCCGGCTGCTCTTGCCAAATGGATAAGACTTTGGTCTGATTGTATAGGAGTAGTTTTTGAACTAAAAAAGGAGCAATAGTTTTCCTCTTGTTTTATCAAGAGGGCGTTATTGCTCCTTTTTTTATTTAGTACTATTTGCCTTACACAGTTTCTTTAAAAATATTTTATAGTTTGGTTCGATTCGCGTGTTTTCTCTTTGTATTCATATTCATTTATATTACAGGTTTGTATATTCTATTCCAATTTTTTTATGAAGTTTGATTTCCAATTCAATTTCAAACCAAAATATATAAAAATTGAATTTTTGCTTATTTATTACTTTGATTTCGTGGAGTTGAAATAACTCACTCAGAACGATTTTTAAAGGATTACGTGGTACGATTAGATCGAATAAGCCCTTCTGGAATAAATACTCAGCCGCTTGTGAACCTTCGGGTACTGTAGACAAGATTGGAATGGGCATAGGAACATGTATTGATGTTCCATATCGGCTAATGCTCCCAGGTTGATGCGATGTATTCCACCAGTTGACTGAAGACTTGATTATTGGTATATCGATCGGTCCAGCACAGATTGAAATAGGAGCCGGTTTGATAGGAAGCTTTTGAAAACACAGTGCACCCATGTAAATAAGGAACGAGATTTTCCGCAATTTTATCCATACCTCTGTGTAAATAACCCAATATTGGTTCACAGTCAATAACATCTTCACCATCTAGGATCCAACAGAAGTACGAAATTCTGATTGTTTAGAGAATAAGATCGGTTCTATTAAGGACAGGTTGTATTGATGACCAAGAAGTCTCTGGAGAAGAAGCAAGTGTCAGTAGCGGAACGTTCTGTCAATCGGGGAAGGTTTTTGGTGACAAGACCTGGAGATATCAGAAGTGAGAATGCTGACATGAGTAATGATAAATCCTGTGAAAAACACGATCGCCTGCCAGTGGAAGGTTTTCTGCGTTCAGTCAATCTACGCAGAGTGAATCGGTCCCTAAGGAACACCCGAAAGGGCTGTCGTCCGATGGGTACACGAAAGTGACGAAGTTGCTTTGACTACAGAACCATGCCTGTCTGTTGGAGCGAATTGGATGATCGGGCCGAGGGCCGTGATGCCGGGGGAGAGATTTTTGATCTTGAGAGATCCTTTGAATACGACCAGGGGGATAGAAGCCTACGGAGCGGTAGGCTAAGCCGGAAATAGAGAGAGATGTGATTAGATTAGTACGAGGAGGGGAAGAATCTTGGTCGTGGGATCTCCCTTGCTGGAAGGTCTCCCACGTATAGAACTATAAAGAAATGTTTGTAAGGTCTTTGGTCACTCCTTGGCAGCCTGTCCTAAGTCTAAGAAGCAGGTGACCCCTAATATCCACCTGAGGGTGGTAGCAAGGCTACCTCTGAGGGCGATTGGATTAAGGTACAGAAGAAGGGAAAGGGGAAAGATGTTCTAGATAACAGAGTTTCCGATTTGCCTGTATAAAGCAAAGCGGTAGAAATTCACAAATCTACCATGAATTCTACTCCCACTTTTACCGATGAGGGATTCCGCCTCAAGTTCGGATTACCCCTACCTTAAAGGTCACGCTTTATTTTTGGATCAGACCGCTCTTGGTCTTCGAACTATTCATTAATGGCCGGCTTCATTGGTACCCTTTCGGTATGCGTTGCGAACACTTTCATTTTGAGCGTCTCATCTTCTCTACGGAAGATGAACAAGTTTTTTCCTTGACCTTTCCAAGAGTTTCTTCTATTTCGCGAAGGTTATCTAGAAGGCGGATTTGGTATTTGGATATTATTTGTATCAATGATTTGGCTTACCACTGCTGTTTAGATAACTGTTAGGAGACGTGTTTAGATAAATATAGAATAGATCTTGTGTATATCTTATTCTATTAGTATTATACTTATCTTGTAGAAGAGGACTGCTTGTGCTATAAAAGGAGATCTTAGGTTAAAGGTTAGATATACGTTTTCTAAAGCTTCAAGGTGTAACCCTAGTGATACAAAGATCACTCGTATTATTATTATTATTATTATTATTATTATTATTATTATTATTATTATTATTATTATTATTATTATTATTATTATTATTATTATTATTATTATTAATATTGGAGCTAACCGTTTGTTACATACATTGTTCTCATTCATTAAACTGTTTCATTCACTCACAATCAAACTTCTAAGTGTTACTAAGTAAATTCCGCATACTTAGTGATATAACTCAAAGTATCAATCTAACACAGTTCAAGGTGTTTAGATCCATCAAGTGGTATCAGAGCCAGGCTTTGATACTTTGATTTAGAAGACTCTAGTTCACTCAGAAGAATCAATGGAGACAGAAACCAGTCAATCAAACATTGCTGCTAAGCTTCCAAAGCTTAAGTTGAATGACTTTGAGATGTGGAGGCTAATGATCGAACAATTCTTTATGGTCCAAGACTATACACTCTGGGAGATTATTATGGTTGGAAATTCCTTCAAACCAAGTTCTACTTCAGAGATAGTTGGTGGCAAGGAAGTAATAAAGGTTAACACTGGACCTATTACTAATGATGAAAGACTTCAGATGAAGAATGATCTGAAGGCCAGAGGTTTGTTGCTGATGACACTTCCCAGAGACCAAGTTCTAGCATTCAGCAAGTACAAGACTGCAAAGACTCTTTTTGAGGAGATCTGTAATATTTTTGGTGGTAATGATTCCACCAAGAAGACTCAGAAGACCCTGCTTAAGCAGACTTATGAAAACTTTGGTTCAACAAGTAATGAATCTATTGATAGCATCTTCACAAGGCTACAAAAGATTGTTACTCAACTCAATGTTTTTGGAATTGAGGAGGAAAGGGAAGACCTCAATCTAAAGCTCTTAAGAAGCTTACCCTTTGAGTTTGGAACCAATGTTGCAGTGTGGGAAGATAAGCCAGATTTGGAGACCATGAAACTTAATGATTTGTACAATAACTTCAAGGTTATTGAACAAAGACTGAAGAAAGCTGGCAAATTAAGCAAAGGTTCAGGAAGTGTAGCACTCATATCATCATCTCTTGATGATAGTTCAGATGGAGAAAGTGATAGTGATGATGACAGTGCTAACATTGTTGTTTCCAATGGTAGTGGAAGTGTTTCCACTGGTAGCTCAAAGAGACAAATTGCAGGACTTAGTGATACTACCTTTTATGCCTTTATATCAAGTCAAGTAGGTGGTTCAATTCTCAATCATGAGGATTTGGATCAAATTGATGAGTATGATATGGAGGAGATGGACATTAAATGGCAGGTGGCATTACTAAGCTTAAGAACAAAGAAGTTTTGGAAGAAGACTGGAAGAAAGATTAACATCAGTGGCAATGAAACAGTAGGTTTTGATAAAAAGAAGGTGGAGTGTTATAATTGTCATAAGAAGGGGCACTTTGCCAGGGAGTGCAGGAAGCCAAGGAAATCTGACAACAGGTCAACTTGGTATAAGCAGGACAAGAAGAAGGAACCTACTACTGATGAGCCAAAGGGGCTATTGGCTATTGATGGAGTGAGCTTTGATTGGAGCTTTATGACTAAGGATGAGGAAGATGATTCAAAGTCTGCAATGGTTGCCACTGAGCTTGCACTAATTGCTTTTTCTGACTCTGAGGTACAAATTAATAATGCTTGCTCTAAAACTTGTAAGGCCTTAAAAGAATATGAGAAAATTAAAGCACAATATGATGAACAATTGCTAGAGTTAAATCACACTAATTATAACTTAGCAAATCATAAAAGAGGCCTAGGTGTTTTAGAAACTCAATTAGAGCATTATAGGGCAAATGAATCTAAGTTCAATGATGATATTGCAGTATTAAGAAGAGACTTAGATTATCAGGTTGCTGTAAACAAGGTTCTTATGGAAGAACTAGAAAAGGTTAAGTTGGCTAGTGAGAATATAAAGATAACTTGCAATACATTGGATCACCAATCCAAGTGTATTGACAAAACATGGGAAGCCCAAGTTGTGAACAAAGCCAAATCAGGAGTTGGATATAAATCAGTTCCACCACCTCTAAGAGGTGTTCCATCACCTCCTGGCATTGACTTAGCTCACACAGGATTAGAAGAATTCCAGGAACCACCTATGACCTATGGATAAAAATTTGTTAAACCAGTGGTTATTGAAAAGGTTCAGGTTGAGGTTGATACATTTGATAGTGTTAGTGACTCATCTCTTAAAGATGAAAGTTTAAATGTTGAGTCTAAACCTAGTGTTCCTGAGAATGTAAAAGTGGAGGTTAAAAGAAGTATTACTGATGTTGTCAAAGAGAAGCCTAGGTCACAACCTAATTTCACTAGGCCCACTACTAGATATGCAAAGATGTACAGAAATAGGTCACCAACTCCTAGGGGCAATATGAGGAGTTGGAATCATGTTAAATCTAGGCAATTTGGTAGTGATTTTGTATTCAATAACAAACCCTGTCATATATGTGGTAGCTTTGACCATTTGTCTTATAACTGTACCTACCACTTGGGTAGAAGGGAAGTGTTTGGGAATACTAGGGTGAATGGCCACAATGCTACTAACTTAACTCACCCAAATCCACTAAGCAAGATGATTCCCAGGTCTGTTTTGCTTAATTCTAGCATAAAACAAATTTCCACTGCTAAACCAGCAGTTACCACTGCCAGCAATAAAAACAGAGTTTACCCTAAGTCCCCTGTTACTAATTTTATTAAATCTAATCAAACAGGGAAAAAGACCAATTTTGAAAAGAAAGTTTACAATAATCACAAGTGGGTACCAAAAATTTCAAAACTAGTAGTTTCCACTGCAAGGCCAAAGGTTTCCACTGGTGGGTCTGTGAACAATAAAAGGGTAAATATGGGAAATGTTGTTAAGGCCTCAGCATGTTGGGAATGGAAACCAAAAGGAACCATCACCTCAAACAATCCCAATGGTGTATCAATGACCTTTGACAGATACAATTATATTGATACACGAGACAGATCCAAGTCATTTGTGGCTTGGGTCCCCAAAAGGAACTAATTCCTTTATTTTGTGTGCAGGAACATTCAAAGACTACAAATGATCAAGGATACTCAGACAGTGGATGTTCCAGGCACATGACTGGCAATAAGTCCTATCTTTCAGACTTTCAACCTTATGATGGACAATTTGTCAGCTTTGGAGGAGGAATTGGTGGCAAAGTTTCTGGCAAAGGAACAATCAAGGCTGGAAACATAGACTTTGAAGATGTGCAATACGTGAAAGAACTCAAGTACAACCTTTTTAGTGTGTCACAGATGTGTGACAAGAAGCATAGAGTTCTATTCACAGAAGATGAATGTTATATCTTATCTAAGGATTATAAGCTCCCTGATGAAAGTGATATTTTGCTTAAAATCCCTAGAAAAGGAAATTTGTATAGCATTGACATGAAGAACATAGTGGCTAATAATGATGTTACTTGCTTGCTTGCAAAAGCCACTTTAGATGAATCCATGCTCTAGCACAGAAGACTTGGTCATGTTAACTTCAAGACCATCAACAAGATTGTGAAAGATGGACTTGTCAGAGGTCTACCAGAGAAAAGATTTGAAAATGACCAAACCTGTGTTGCCTGTCTCAAAGGAAAGCAACACACAGCTTTATGCAAGACCAAAGCATTCAATTCTATTGATCATCCACTCTTATGCTGCATATGGACTTGTTTGGTCCTACTTCTGTAAGCAGTATCAATTTGAAGATGTATTGTCTTGTTGTGACTGATGATTTTAGTAGATTCACATGGGTTTTCTTTTTAAGAACCAAGGATGAAACCACTGGCATCCTTAAGACATTCATCACTGAAGTTGAAAATCAATTTGAAAAGAAAATCAAGATCATCAGGCGTAACAATGGGACAGAGTTCAAGAATAAAGTTATGGATGATTTCTGCAGAGACAAAGGTATTAAAAGAGAATTTAGTGTTGCAAGAACTCCTCAACAAAATGGAGTTGCTGAAAGAAGAAACAGAACACTAATTGAGGCTGCTAGAACCATGTTAGCTGATTCAAAGCTTCCAGTGACTCTTTGGGCTAAAGCAGTTAACACTGCTTGTTACATTCAGAACAGGGTTTTAGTGGTCAAAACAAAGAACAAGACACCTTATGAGTTATTTAGAGGAAGACCTCCTACTTTGGAGTTTATGAGGCCATTTGGGTGTCATGTTACTATTCTCAATACCATTGATCATCTGGGTAAATTTGAAGAAAAGTCAGATGAAGGCTTCTTTGTTGGATATTCTATGGTTATCAAGGCTTTTAGAGTCTATAACTTAAGAACAAAGAAGATTGAAGAGAATTTGCATGTTGAGTTTCTTGAAAATAAAGCTAACATGGCAGGTTCAGGACCAGATTGGCTATTTGATCTTGAAACATTATCCAATACAATGAATTATGTACCTCTTACTTCAAGCACTGGAGACAAAGATCTTGAAGATTCAGAAGAATTCATTGATGAAGATGAAGCTTGCAATGATGATGGAGATCAAATTGTTATGCCACTTTGGGACTTTGTTGACAATTCTGAAAAGTCAAGTGATGCAGATGGTGTGAATTTTGATGAATTGAATAAAGAAATTCCTACTAGCAGTGGTAACTCAATTCCCACTGCTACACCAGAAGTTTCCACTGACAGCCCAAATGTGGAACATACTTCTCAGGAATCACCAAGTGATGATGTAGAAATCACTAACATGCCTACAACATATGATATTCCTAGCACATCACAGACTTCAATTCACAAAGTGCATCCACTTGATAATGTTATTGGTGAACTTCAATCAGGTGTGAAGACTAGAAGACAGACAAAGAAAGATGATATTCATGGGTTCATTAGTGAAGTGTATGAGTCCAAGAAGCATAAAAGGAAAAATGAGTGTTTGTTTTTCTGTTTTCTCTCACAGGTGGAGCCTAAGAATTTTTATATGGCTCTAGAAGAATCTAGCTGGGTTGAAGCAATGCAAGAGGAGTTGTTGCAGTTCAAACTTCAAAAGGTTTAGGTTCTTTGTGACTTGCCTGATGGTATGAAGGTCATTGGTACTAAATGGGTTTTCAGAAACAAGAAAGATGAAAGAGGTATTGTAATCAGGAAAAAAGCTAGATTGGTTGCTCAAGGATACACTCAAGAGGAGGGTATTGATTATGAAGAAGTTTTTGCTCCTGTTGCAAGGATTGAGGCTATTAGATTGTTTTTAGCCTATGCATCATTTATTGGCTTTACTGTCTATCAAATGGATGTTAAGAGTGCCTTTTTGTATGGTACTATTGATGAGGAGGTATATGTCTCTCAACCTCCAGGCTTTGAAGATCCTCAACACCTAAATAAAGTGTATAAGGTGGTTAAGGCTCTTTATGGCTTACATCAGGCTCCAAGGAAGTGGTATGAAACCTTAGCTAATTATTTGTTGAATAATGGGTTTCATAGAGGTAAAATTGATCAAACTTTGTTCATCAAGAAAGACAAGGGTGATATTCTACTTGTTCAAGTATATGTTGATGATATTATCTTTGGGTCTACTAGACAAGAGATGTGCAAAGAGTTTGAAAAGCTGACGAAGGATGAGTTTCAAATGAGTTCTATGGGAGAACTTACATTCTTTTTGGGGCTGCAAGTACAACAGAGTAAAGAAGGCATCTTTATCAGTCAAGACAAATATGTGACTGAGATTATTAGGAAGTTCAAGTTTCAAGATGCAAAACCTTCAAATACCCCTGCTGACAAGACCACTCATCTATTGTTGAAGAATGCTAGTGGTGCTAATGTTGATGTACACACTTACAGATCTATGATTGGTTCTTTGATGTATCTTACTTCATCAAGGCCAGACATTATGTTTGCTGTATGTGCTTGTGCAAGATTTCAAGTGACTCCAAAGACATCACATATGACAGCAGTGGAAAAGATTTTTAGATACTTGAAAACTTATCCTAATCTAGGATTATGGTATCCAAGAGAATCCCCTATGGAATTGATCACATACTCAGATAGTGACTATGCTGGTGCAAGTTTGGATAGAAGGCCAACTACAGGAGGATGTCAATTTCTTGGATGTAGATTGGTGTCATGGTAGTGCAAGAAGTAAACTAGGGTTGCTACTTCAACCACTGAAGCAGAATATGTTGCAGCTGCTAGTTTTTGTGCTCAGATCCTATGGCTTCAGAATCAATTATTGGATTATGGGAACAATTTCATGAACACCATTATCTATATAGACAATAGTAGTACCATATGCATTATTAAAAATCCTGTGCAACACACTAAAACTAAACATATTGAAATTAGACATCATTTTATTAGAGATCGTTTTGAGAAAAAGCTTATTAATGTTGTCAAAATCCATACTGATGACAATTATGCTGATTTATTAACAAAAGGGCTTGATGTGGGTAGGTTTCAATACTTGGTAACAGGTATTGGAATGCTAAATCCATAACTAATTGATGTCTAATACTTTTCAGTGTTGCAGGATAGTTTTTAGGTACTAGTATTGTTTGTATTGTATGTATGGTTTTCTACTAATTTGTATGAACAGTTATCAAGAGCACAGTGGAAATAATCATACAACGGTGGAAAGATTGGTGATAAAAGCAAAAAGAAAAAAGTACTTTTATTGATCTTGAAGAGAGTACATAACAACCATCTAGAAAACATTGTCACCAAAACAGAAAACCATGACAAGACATAAAGCTACAACCTAACACCTACTCCATAGGTTTCTTTCCCTTTCCCTCATAATCATGCTTGCCTTTGGAAGCTCTCTTTCTCTTGTCATCAAAAGAAAGTTGTTTCCTTGGACAAGCAAGTCCCAAAACTTGCTTGGGAGGCCTTGGTGCTTGGGTAGGCTTCTCAACAGCAGGCCACTTCATGTTGCTTATTGCAGTCTTCAATGCTGTGGTGAGGGCCTTTGGAAGCTCTTTGGAAAGGTTGAAGGTTGGATCATCATCATCATTAGAGGAAGAACTGGAATAGAACTCCAAGGATGGAGCAGTAGAGGCTTCAGTCTTTTTGGATGTCATGTTGGATGCTGTGGATGTGGTTGCACTTGGTAGAAAGTAATCACTCCATCCTGTAGAATATTAATCTGAGTTTGAACAATAGCTGATTTCCTCATCTGATGAATCATCTGAGGATATGTATACTAATGGAAACCAGCTCATTGTGTTGATAAAGGGTTTGTGTTATTGAAGATGTTTGTCGATGAGAGATAAAGGTTTTTGAGCCCCTTTTATAAGCAAAGTCAAGGTCGAATTCTATTTAATGAAGAATATTTACTCTTACCTGTTTTGGTAGGTTGGAGGAGTAAATTTGGTTATTATCGGGTTGACTTTTGGAAGATATTTTTGTGAATAGTAACTTGGTTAAAAAGTTACTGTGGGTTAATGTTTATGGGTTAAGTTGAGTATTATTTTGTTCTGCAGTATACAACCTATATTGTTGGAGTCATTGGAGTTATAAGGTGTGTTTCATAGACACACAACAAATGGTTATTGATTCACCATGTCTAATCCACATAAGAATAAACTAGTCCAGAGCAAACGACTCCTGGTAAAGACTTATCAAATCCATTTATGGTTGATAGTTTACCAAAAGCTATATGGTTATCAACTCACCATACCCCAAGTGATCAAGAGTTGGCTAGTCCATAGCAAACGGCTAATGGTAAAGACATATCAAATCCGTTGATAGCTGGTAGTTTGCTAAAAACTATGATAAGAGCAGCTAATTTTCATGTTTTCTTTACCACTGCTATTTGATATGTTGTGAAAATTTTACCACTGCTAGTTCATTAGTTACCACTGCAAGAGTTATTTTTCCACTGATGAACTAGCCGTTACAACTGTTGTGTCAGTAATCTATTTTTTACTAGCCGTTGTAAATATAACCATATTTCCTTATTAATAGGGTAAATCTTTTGTGAATTATCTTCTTACTTATTATAATTTATTCTTTTCCAAAGATAATTCTTTCTAAAGATAATTCACATTGCGCAACCTCCTCAAACCCTATTAGTATAAATTGATCATAATACGGCTTGATTTTTATCTTGATTACTAACACTTTTATTCTCTTTTCACAAATATCATGGCGATTCTAAAATTTGTCGAGGAGCACAACCAAGTGGCCTACCTACAAAAGTCAAACGAGAAGAGTGGCCCTGTTTTTCATCAGATTGTGGATTTTCTAAACACAACTCATATAAGGTATGCCTTAACTATTAATCCCACAATCTATGTCTCTCATATCAAACAGTTCTGGAACACTGTGGAGTCCATAACTCTTGAACAAGGAGACACTCATGAATCTGTAGAAGCTCTAAGCGCCATAGTGGATGGGGTAACTATTGATGTTACTGAATCACCCTTGAGGAGAATTCTCCAATTGGATGATCTCAATGGTATCATCACATTACCGAATTCAGAAATTTTCACTAATATTGCTTTAATAGGGTATGATACATCTGAACAAAAAGTAACTTTCAGAAAAGGATGTTTTTGTCCCCATTGGAGATTTTTAATTCACACTCTTTTACACTGCCTAAGTCCTAAGAAAACATCTTATGAACAATTTGCATCAACCATGGCTTATCCTTTGGTTTGTTTGGCAACTGACAGGACTTTTAATTTTTCAAAGTTTATTTTCAATAATATGAAAGGCAATGTAAAGAGTCAATATAAATTTTTGATGTATCCAAGGTTTGTGCAAGCAGTGTCAAATGAGTTTCAACTGCAACCTCACAATAGAATTTATGAAGCCTCCTGTCTTAAGCCAAAAGTTTTTCAAAACATGGGTAAGGCTTCAGATCTTTGGAATGGGGAGGTTCATCCACTTTTTCCTCAAATGCTTGCTAAAATTTCTCAAGTACAGGGTGAAGATGCAACCATCCCAGTTGTATCCCAAAACACACCTCATATTATTGTTCCACCCATTCACCATACCCCTGCTGTAACTCACACTTATGAGAGAAGGCATAAACAGCCAACTTCTCTCATCTCAACATCGCATGTTGCTGAACCTTTTGGTTTAGGAACAAGCAGTGGTGGTTCAAGGCTTAATCCTAGTCCAACTAGGGAAGAGCCTGAATCCATGCCCCATGATTCACCTCTCCCAACAAGTCACACAGTTGGAAGTGATGAGGGCTGTGTGCAACTACCTGAATTGATGGACATATGTACAAAATTAGTCAAGCAGGTTCAAGCTCTGGAGAAAGATCTGGCACAGACCAAAGTACAACATGCCACAGAGCTGAATCAACTGAAGGCTGAGATTCAAAGATTGCAGAATGAAGTTGAGAATCTCAAAAAGAAAAGACCTGCTAAAGTTGTGTTCTCCTCTTCATCTTCACCTCAGGATGAATTTTCTGCAAGTTCTAGTAAAGATTTGGGAGATTCTTCCAAACAGGGGAGGAAATCAGATGCAGAGTTTAAGGGGAGGAGAATTAATTTTGATAAGGAATTTGCTGAGGAGTCATCTGATTCTGACAATGCTCAAGCAAAGGATGATGCAGCTGAGATTCAGGGGAGGAAGTTAGATATTGAAGATATGGATGCTGATGCTGATTTTCACTTTGATGATATAGTTGGAACTGCTCAACCAATTTCCACTGATGCAGAACAAGTTCCCACTGATCAACATATTTCCACTACAAGTGAAAATGTTCCCACTGCTACTCAAGAAATTACCACTGCAGAGGAAGAAGCTGCCAGAATAAGATCAGTCAAAGGAAAAGCTATTCTGACTAGTTCAGAACAAGAGCAAACAAGAAAGATTTCTAAGAAAGAACAAGCTCAAATTGATTTTGATGCAAGATTGGCAGAGCAACAGCAAGCAGCAGAGAATGAAAGGAAGAGAAAGATGAAGTTGCTAGTTTTATGGAAGCAAAGAGGTTAGATAAACTTGAAGCAGTAATGGCACAACCACTTTCAGTTGTTCCACCAACTGTCATACGTGAGAAACCTCCTATGTTCACTTATGTGCCAACAGAAGAAGAGATTGACTACTTGATTAATAATGATCAAATAATCAGAAAGAAGGCTATTGAACTTATTGCAAATACAACCTTGAATGAGGAACAAAGGTCTGCTCAACTAAAAGATTTCATTAAAATGAAGAATCAGCAGGCTCTTGATGATGTCATTGAGGATGTTAGAAAAGGTCAAAAGAAGCCAAGGAAACTTACAAAGGCACATATCATTGCTGAGATGAAGACTTTTTGTTGTCATGTTGGCAATATGAAGATGGCTCAAATCAAATTGAAGGCATTTACTACAGGATTAAAAGACAATATAGTAAATTCATTCCAATGGATCAAGAACCTGTAGTGATGAAGGCAAAAAGGTCAGGAGTGAGTCTTGGATCAAAAGATGTTAAGAAGTTGAAGACTCAGGAATCATCTCAAGCAGAAGAGGGTCCTAGCAAGTTGACAGAAGAACAAGTTACAAACATGAAGTTTATAGAGACTGATGTACTTAATATTGAGCCTCTACAAACAAAATATCCAGTTGTTGGTTGGGAGATCTATTATGATGATTTTGGAGTTGCTTGGAAGATCATCAGAACTGAAAGTGTCACAAGTATTTGCAGAGATTTTGAAGACATTGTTAGATCTTGTGATAGAGAAGACTTGGATACTTTGTGGAGAATTGTTCAAGATCAGTTCAAGAAGGATGAACTTGTTGATGTCAAAGCTAAGGAGTTATGGGTTCACTTCAGAAGACTATATGAACCTGACCCAAGTGACAGACGTTGGAGATTTGAAGCTCACAACATGAATACTTTGTGGAAGTTTTATGACGCAAGTGTTGTGCATCATCTTTCTACTCAAGATGGAGTTTATGTGTCTATGCTAGCAGAGAAAGAATATCCATTAAGAGCTGGAGTATTGACTGTGTTGATGTCAGTGAAGCTTAGGTGCTGGGAAAGAACTGAAGTCATAGAAGATTTGCTGCAAAGAATTTATGATCAAAGTGTGAGAGCTGATAGAGAGTTAAGAAGAAGAAGATAAGTGTTTGAAAGAATTCCCATATCCTCATGTTTGCTGATTACTGGAAGAAACTTATTGATTTGTTTATTAATCATAAGTTTAGGGGAGGATTGTTGGGAATTATAGTAACAGTTACCACGACTAGTGAAGACATTACAACTGCTGAAGAATGTACTTGCAGTGGAAACACATTACCACTGCAAGAACATATATTACCACTGCTGTTTAGATAACTGTTAGGAAACGTGTTTAGATAAATATAGAATAGATCTTGTGTATATCTTATACTATTAGCATTATACTTATCTTGTAGAAGAGGACTCCTTGTGCTATAAAAGGAGATCCTAGGTTAAAGGTTAGATATACGTTTTCTAAAGCTACAAGGTGTAACCCTAGTGATACAAAGATCACTCGTATTATTATTATTAATAATATTAGAGCTAACCATTTGTTACATACATTGTTCTCATTCATTAAACTGTTTCATTCACTCACAATCAAACTTCTAAGTGTTACTAAGTAAATTCCGCATACTTAGTGATATAACTCAAAGTATCAATCTAACACAGTTCAAGGTGTTTATATCCATCAACCCCAAGATGTCGGAGCTCAGAAAGCCGAAGAAGAAACGACGGACGATCTTTCCAAACCATTCAAAGCAGCGTCCAAGAGTCCTTTTACCCGAAGGATCATTGATTTTTCCGGGCCCAAAAACGCAAAGTATCTGATGCCTTCTCACATAAAGTTGTACGACGGATCCACAGATCCGGATGATCATGTCACAAGATTCGAAGGAGTTGCCAACCAGGGCGCTTGGCCCATGCCCATATCGTGTATGATGTTCCAATAAACTTTAGACGATGCAGACAGAGGATGGTTCGATAGCCTCCCACGAGGAAGAATTGACAATTGGACACCCTGTGCAAGCAATTTGTGCAAAGATTCACCCTTCGCAGAAAATGTATCAGAGATCCCATGGAAATAACCAAGATTGTCCTGAAAGCTAATGAAGCACTCTCAGAGTTCAAGGAACGATGGACAGACGAAGCTAGTCGCATTTCAAGAGTGCCGGAGGTAATGCAAATATCCTCTTTCATGGACGGGTGCAAATGTCCGGAGCTAGCAAAGAGATTCTCTAAAAAAATTCCCCGAACAGTAACTGAAATGATGGTAAGGGTTGACGACTTCATCCGTTCCGAAAGAGCATATCGGTTGACTGAAGTACCAAGAGGGGAAAGGACAGATAACTACCAAAGAGATTATCATCCAAACTCATATAACCGAAATGATCAAAACATACAACGATCCTCCTTCAGGGGAAATCGCAGGAGAGATATCCATCGAGAAGAATTCAGGCCCCGACGAAATGACCACTATGCACCCTACGGCCAAGCCAGAAACGAAAACACCAACAGGACCGACTACAGAATGGATTACCGCCGTAATGATGGGAATCGGAGGGATACCAGGCCTATAGACTTGAACGTGCTCACCAAGGCCCCCAAAGAAATCCTCGCGACTGAACACCACCTTAGACTTCCGGCACCGCCCCCATTGAGAGGAAGACCGTCGAGGGAAAATATGGATAAGTATTACGACTACCATGGAGAGAAAGGTCATCTCACCAACGATTGTCACAATCTGAAGGAACAACTTAAGAAAGCTATGGAGACAGGTAAGCTGGACCACCTGATTAGGGATGTCCGGCAAAGGGAGAGAGCACCTCCGAGAAATAATAATCAAACCAACCAGGGTCGAATCATCAACATGATCCGGTATCCGGAGAGGAAGCATAAACGAAAAATCATAGACCAAGAAGAATGGATGAAAACCCCTATAAGCTTCCCTCCGACACTTCCCGGAGATGCTTCCGAAGAACCACTCATAATCGAAGCGAAAATCGAGGGATATACTGTACGTAGGGTATACGTTGACCAGGGTGCTTCAGTAGAGGTGATGTATGAACACTGCTTTTTAAATCTTGATCCCTCCATCCAGTCTCGGCTGACAAAAATGAACACGCCACTAGTTGGATTCGCCGGACAAGCCATAAATCCATTAGGAAAAATTGAACTAGAAGTATGCTTCGGAAATGAAGGACTATATCGTCGAACGACCATGAGATTTGCAATTGTAAGATCCCCCTCCCCCTACAACATAATACTTGGGCGTTCCGGAATTAAGAAACTAAGAGCTATCCCCTCGACAATACATGCCATGATGAAGTTCCCAACACCAAGAGGTATCGCCACTTTGGTCACCCGGTCAGCCATCATTTCGGAATGCAGGAAGTTGGAAGAAAAATTTTTGCTAGAAAAAGAAGCTAAAACCAAAAGTCCCCCGGCACCCACGATCGAAGAAAGACCTACGGGAAGCGAAGAAATACTAGTTCATCCGACATATCTGGAACAACTGGTGACGATAGGGAAAAATTTCTCAAAAGAAGGGCGAAGGCAACTAATAACGTTACTCAAGAACAGCCAGGATGTTTTCGCATGGGAACCATCAGATATGACCGGCGTTCCCCGATGGGCGGCCGAACACAAGCTTAATGTAAACATCCAAGACAAACCTGTTGCACAGAAAAAGAGATTCTTTTCGGAGGAAAAGAACCAAGCTATAAACAAGGACATGGAAGAGTGGCTAAAGGCCGGGATAATCAGATCCGTCCGATATCCGACCTGGATATCTAACCCTGTATTAGTAAAGAAACCGGACGATAGTTGGAGGATGTGTATTGATTTCAAGAACCTCAACTCATCATGTCGCAAAGACTACTATCCGTTGCTCGAAATAGATTGGAAGATCGAGTCAGTAATGGGATTCCGCTACAAATATTTCCTAGACGCTTACAAAGGATATCACCAAGTGCAGATGGCAAAGGAAGACGAAGAGAAAATAGCCTTCTATACCGATCACGGAACATACTGTTATGTCAAAATGCCGTTCGGACTAAAAAATGCCAGAGCGACTTATCAGAAACTAGTAGACTCTGCCTTCCGGATGCAAATTGGCCGAAACTTGGAAGTATATGTAGATGACATGGTCATCAAAAGCCAAACGGAAAAAGAACTGTTAGCTGATATAGCAGAAACATTCGACAATCTCCGAGGGATCAACATGAAACTAAATCCTAAGAAATGCTCCTTCGGAGTGGAGGAAGGAAAATTCCTTGGTTATATGGTGACTTCCGAAGGAATTAGAGTGAACCCCAAGAAAACTAGAGCAATTGCTGAGATGCAATCACCAAAGTCATTGAAGGAAATGCAAAGTCTAAGTGGTAAACTCGCAGCACTAAACCGTTTCTTATCAAAATCCGCCGAAAGATCTCTGCCTTTCTTTGAAACCTTAGAGAACATCACCAAAGATAATAAAGAAAAATACCAATGGATGGAGGCAGCTGAACAGGCTTTTCAAGAGATGAAGAAAATGATTCTGGAGCTCCCATGCCTAACAACGCCAAAACCAAAAGAGGACATGTACATATATCTATCGGCCGCGATGGAAGCAATAAGTGGGGTAATGTTGGTCAAAAGGGAAGGACGGCAGATCGCAGTCCATTATGTAAGCCGAACGTTGCACGAGGCCGAAAAGAAATATGCTCCGGTCGAAAAATTGGCTTTAGCCCTCTTATATCTATCCAGAAGACTGAGGCGATATTTCGAAGCTCGCCCCATAAAAGTCATAACGGACCATCCTATCAAGCAAGTATTGAACCGAGCAGAATCTTCCGGACGGTTAGCCAAATACACGGTAGAACTGGGAGCCTACAACATTACCTATGTACCAAGAAATGCTATCAAGGGACAAGTACTGGCCGACTTCATCAATGAAGTGCCCATCGGCACAGCTTATCCAGACCCAAAAAGGATGGGCAAGGAGATATGCAACATCTCTCAGACTGGAGAATGGATTTTATACACCGATGGAGCCTCTAGCAAAAAAGGTTCCGGAGCAGGACTAGTACTGATCAGTCCGGAAAAAGAAGAATACACTTACGTTCTCAGATTAAACTTCGAAGCTACCAACAACGGGGCAGAATATGAAGCGCTCCTGGCCGGACTGAGAATCACAAGGGAAATGCATATAGAGGCGCTGGACATACGAGTGGACTCAAACCTAGTGGCAAGCCAAATCAACGAAGAGTTTACTACGTACACGGAGAGCATGACCAAGTACCTCGCCAAAGCCAAGGAATATATTGCGTGCTTCAAACACTTCAAGATAAAGAATATCCCGAGAACCCAAAACTAAAAAGCAGATGTATTAAGCAAGTTAGCATCCGTAGCATTCAACCACTTAACGAAGGAAATCCTAGTGGAAGTATTGGAGAAGCCATCCACCGAGGAAGAGATAATTAACGCGATAGTAGTAGAAGAAGAAGAAAACTGGATGTCACCCATACTCCGATGCTTAAAAGAAGGGATATGGCCGGAGGATCAAAACGAAGCCCGAGCCCTTCGTTTGAAAATAAGCCATTATACACTGATTGATGATGTACTATTCAAAAAATCCTATCTAGGACCAATGCTGTGGTGCGTAGGACCTCGCCAAGCCAATTACGTAATCCGAGAGGTACACGAAGGAGCGTGTGGTATGCATTCCGGACCACGATCCGTAGTAGCCAAACTTATGAGACAGGGTTATTACTGGCCAACCATGCATCGAGACGCTAGGAAAGTTATCCAAAAATGCGACTCATGTCAAATACATGCTCCGGTTCCTATGTTACCAAAAACAGTGCTAACCTCCGTCATGGCACCATGGTCTTTCTTCCAATGGGCAATAGACGTGCTGGGACCTTTACCCAAAGCTCCAGGGAAGGTTAAACATGTAACCGTAGCCATTGACTACTTTACAAAGTGGATGGAAGCAAAGCCCCTAGCCAAAACAACTGGAAAAGAGGTGAAAAAAATTGTATGGGACAACATTGTTTGTAGGTTCGGATTACCCAAGATAATCGTCACGGACAACGGAAGTAATTTTGTGGGGGACCCGTTCAAGAGTTGGTGCGATAGATTGAATATCACACAAATCAACACAGCCGTAGCTCATCCCCAAGCCAATGGATTGGTGGAAAGAGCAAATAAAAGCTTAATGAAAGTATTCAAGTCATGACTCGAAAGAGAAAGATCCGGATGGGTGGATGAATTACCAAACATACTATAGGCATTCCGTACCACTTTGAAAACTAGCAATGGAGAAACTCCCTTTAGTCTGACCTACGGAAGCGAGGCGGTCATCCCAGCGGAAATTGGTATGCCTACCTTTCGGACCATGATGGCAAACGCCGAAGATAACGATGATGAAATCAGTTTAAACCTAAACTTGTTGGAAGAGCGACGAGAAATGGCGGTAATAAGAGAGGCCAAATACAAAAAGAAGGTGGAGCAATATTACAACCGAAGGGTTAGACCCGAAGCTTTCAAAGTAGGAGACTTCGTATATCGGAAGAATGAAGCCAGCAGGGTCGAAGATCAACGGAAGCTTACCAACATGGCACGTACAAACTCCAAACCACGGACGACATAGAAGTACCTCGAACCTAGCATGCAATTAATTTAAAAAAGTGTTTTATATAATATATTGTCCCGAAAGACTTATTGTAAGGCATGAGCCATTTTCCTATCATCAATAAAACATTCTATGCAGTTGGGCCGTGAGAAAAGTTATTTTTATCTAACCACAAGTTGTCCAGTAAAACAAAACCCCAAGTGGGTATAATCTAAGGCCAAGAGCCGAAGGACACAGGTTGTCCAGTAAAACAAAACCCCAAGCGGGTATAATCTAAGGCCAAGAGCCGAAGGACACAAGCTGTTCAGTAAAACAAAACCCCAAGTGGGTATAACTTAAGACCAAGAGCCGGAAGATACAAGTTGTCCGGCAAAATAAAACCCCAAGTGGGTATAATCTAAGGCCAAGAGCCGAAAGGCACAAGTTGCCCAGTAAAACAAAACCCCAAGTGGGTATAATCTAAGGCCAAGAGCCGAAAGGCACAAATTGCCCAGTAAAACAAAACCCCAAGCGGGTATAATCTAAGGCCAAGAGCCGGAGGCTACAAGTTATCCAATATAGCAAAACCCCAAGAGGGTAATACGTACGGCCAAGAGCCGAAAGGCACAAGTTGTCCGTACCACATGAACCTCGCTTGGCTAACAAACAAAGCCAAAAGCATAACAAGTGTATGCTAATTTACGAAAAACAAACACCTACGATAATTGAGTTACACCCTGCGGAATGTACACATACATAGCTTGAATATATATATATATATATTATATATAACAGGAGGCGTTACACGTAGATAATGCCACGTAAACGCCACCTCATTGCCCAGTAATTCATTTTCAGCCATGTCATCAGCCATGTCATCACATTGTGAAAATTTGTATTTAATTATTAAATCCGTATTAATTTGTTAAAAATGAATGGGACAGGATTCGAACGTGGGTTCATAACAAGATTTACATATATCTTAACCACTATGCCAATACATGTTTTGAATTATATGTTCCAAGTCTAAATCTATAAACATATGCAGCAACTTAGATAACCCTAATCAAATATATAAACCTACGTAAAAGACTCACAGTTCATTCATCATATACGTTTTTTCAAAACCCTAATATCCTTTTTTCCTCACATCTCCTCTAATGATTCTGGCTTTTTATGTTTCTAGCAAACAAACTGCGTGGATGCTATTTTTGTGGATGATTCTGACTTTTTATGTTTTGAAAAGTAATGGCCTTTCTTTCACAAGGTAATATCGATGAGATATATATTCTATACCTTCGATCACAAGTTTTAACAACAAACAGGTTTATTGATATTCATCTTCAATAGTTTTTTCATTGTTCATACAATCCTAATGTAATACTTGATCAATGCAGTTCCTCATACACGAATGGGATGGAGCCTTTAGGTTGATAGATAGTTATGGATGGTGATATAACTGTAATAGATAGCAAGGAGGTTTCCTAGGAGGTTGTGGAGATGCATGCGGAAACTGTTGTAGAAGTTAAGTATAAGTATATAATCAGATATTACATCAAGTGTTGTAGATAGTTAAGTTAAGTAGAAGTTAAATATAAGTATAAGTATAAGTGTTGTGGAGGTTTCTATTATTCTGTTGTAGAAGTTAAGTTAAGTTAAGTATATTTTTATGTTTTGGAAACTATTGTAGGAGGTTTTGGTTGATGTTAAGTATAAGTCGTGGAATAACCTTGGTATGTGATCAAGAAGTAACTGACGGAGATGATGAAGTGATGAATGTAAATGTTGAAAAAGAATATGAAGCGTTAGATACCTCAAAGATTTCAGACCCATCGACCACAATGAATACTGGTTTTGAAGATGTTGAACCTGTGGTTATGCAGGAGGGTGTAACCAGCAAAGATGAAGCTCAAAATTGTGTTTTTGTGGATCCATGCTTGGTTTGCCCGGAGGTGGTCAATTCAGCAAGCGTTGCAGGTGACGCTAATGTAAATCCCAGAAATCTAGATGGGAAAGGTGAAGCTGACAAGATGAATAAAAAAGCTGAAGATGATGAAGAATCCGATGAGTAAAAGACTGAAGTCGATGAGGAAAGTGGACAGGTAAAGTCTTATTTCTTTTAATCATGATTGCTAGAAATCCGAGTCTGCTCATTGGACCCATAATGCATATATGTTTATTAGCATATGTTCGTTTTAACATATGATTGCTGATTGGGTTCTTTTTGTCCACTGTCATTATTGAATGATATTTTAGAGTGTCGACTAACTTTTTTGAACTTCTTTTTTGGGCTTTGTAGGCATGAAGGGGGATAAAGGTAAGGCCGCAAAGAGGGATACCTTGAAGGCTGTTGATGACAAATTAAGATCGTTCTTAATTTCATGTTCTTAAAATTGCTGTAAAACAATTGATATATAAAAAAAATGAGCATCTTTTTTTAACTTAATGATTAAAGTAATCATTTTGATTTTTCAGAAAGGTAGGTAAAAGAAAAGCTACGGCTAAGGCTGCTGGCAAAAGCAAGGCTGCTAAGAAAGCAGCGAAAGATCCTAACAAGCCAAAGAGACCTCCCAGCGCTTTCTTTGTCTTCCTGTACGTTATAGTCATAAAAGAGAGAGGCTTTTTTAGTGTTCAAATATGAACTTATAATGTTTTAGCTGCTGATTGGTGTCATCTTATTGTTACAGTGAGGAGTTCCGCAAGACATTCAAGAAAGAAAATCCAACTATCAAAGTTGTTTCAGCTGTACGTGCTACATAATCAGATATTACATGACTTTTTCCAAGTTTTCTTATTCTTATTACTTTTTAAAATCTTATGCATTTGTTTGCTCATATATAGGTCGGGAAAGCTGGCGGAGAGAAGTGGAAATTCATGAGTGCAGCTGTAAGTAAGCTGAGCGTGTCTCAAAATATGGCTTTTGTGTAGAATATTGGTTATCTTGATATGATGCTCGATAGGCCATGAGACACTAATTTTAGGTACTAAATAAGTTTTGTCGATACTTAACTTTATTATCTGGTCTATGGCAGGATAAAGCACCTTACGAAGCCAAAGCTACTAAAAGGAAGACTGATTATGAGAAACTAATGACCGCTTACAACAAGAAACATGTGTGTTAACCTTTGGCATTTCTTTTGTGGATCCATGCTTGGTTTGCCCGGAGGTGGTCAATTCAGCAAGCGTTGCAGGTGACGCTAATGTAAATCCCGGAAATCTAGATGGGAAAGGTGAAGGTGACAAGATGAATAAAAAAGAGAGTTCCCATTTAACTGAAGATATAACACTAGATGCTGAAAAGGTCGAAAATGAAATTATAGGATATCGAGTCAACTATTATGGCACAGGGGGTACAAGACTAAATAAAATTGGTTGTTGAATCGTCGAGTGGAGAGCCTCTCGGAAATTCCAAAATTGTTGACCACAGACAATGTTGGTACAAATGAAGTAAAAAATGATGCTGACATGGAGGCAGCTGATGATGCCGGTGACATGGAGGTCGTGCTGGAAAATGTGTTATAAAATGGACTGATGTAAGTGTCCTTTTATTTATACGTGTTAATACTATTAAGAAAAAGCTACAACGTTGTTCTTTGTGTACTTATAGCTACAACGTTGTTCTTTGTGTACTTATTTGCATGTGAATCTTATGCTCAAATATTAGGTTCAAAGTTGGTTCCATGTGAATGCATTTAGGTCAACCATTGAGAACTTGATTGCACAAATGTTTGGTCGGATTTGCCTTACAATTGACCTATGGAACTCAAACAATACAACGGGTTACATCTTCATAACGGGTCGATTTATTGATAGTGAATGGAACATACACAAGAGGCTACTAAAAGTCGTTATGGAACCTTATCCCAAGTCTGATTTTACTTTTACAAACGCGGTATCAGCTTGCCAGGAAAATATGGGTACGTTAAATATGGGTACTATATAGCACCAAGAAATTCACATTGCTTTCACCGGGTACTGGATATACTTGTGGACCAGCTGTAGTTGGTATACCATCAAAATTCGTTACTCTTGATGGAAGAAGAGTGACTCAAGCTATGAGTGAGTAATCTTTGATCAAACTTGTAGTAGCGTGTGAGATCATAGTTTTACCCTAGAAGATTTTCTAATTCACAAACAAAACATTAACATACTAATAAACAGAATAGATGCCTAAACGAAATATATACTCATTCAGAAAACATAATATCTTATGTTAGATTAAAAACTGAAACATCAAGCGGATGTTTAGATTAGCTTACTTCAAGAGCTTAGTGCTTGGGTATCACCAAGGAGCTTAAGGAAATACATTATTTGAACTTTAATAAGCCCTTTTTCCATAAGCCTTTCCACACAAGCTTTTGCAGCTTATTTCAACAATTTGAATTTGCATACAAACTTGAAATAGTAAAAAACAATGCTAAGTAGCATAGTATTTTTTATATTTATTGATATGTATACGCAGGCAAATAGGGCGTTAAGAGGGCTATAACGGGTCAAACTGTAAAAAACTGGTTAAGAGGGTTTTTGGGATTGCTTATTTAAGTGCTTTGCAGCTACTATTTTCTCATCTTTGTTATCAATGCTTGCTTGATACTGTTATTTTATTTCTTCCGACAGCAAATGATGGAGCTCCAGGAACTTTATAATTCACAACTGCTATTTACAGTTGGCTCTTCTCAGTGGTTGCAATGGTCAGAGTGCGCAAGTTAGTTGTTGTTGTAGTAAGTAACTTTATCCTCCTAACTATTAACTTTTGAATTTTGTTCATTTGTAATTATCATTCAAGTGTACACAAGAAATTTGAATTTTGTTCATTTGTAATTATCAATTAAACATTTGAAGTTGCAGCTGGTCATCCAGCTCATGAGTGTATTACCAATACTACTGAGAACAACGACGAACAAATGTAGAATAAAAAGATTAGGAGGTAATATTTTTTGTTTCATGATGCTATGAAAGAAAACTTGGTCACTTCTGCTACTTATTATAAGCACTAATGTTTTCAATAAACGAAAATATACCAGGCATTTGCAACACTTCATGGAGGACCTGCTGAAAACATTGTTCATGGGAAATCTGGCTTCCACATTAACCCGTACCATGGGGACCAGGTCACCGAGTTGCTTGTCAACTTCTTTGAGAAAACCAAACAAGACCCTTCGCATTGGGATGCCATTTCAAAGGGTGGCCTACAGCGTATTCAGAAGAAGTAAGCAAACCACAAACCTCATATCTAATTATTAGTCGCCTTAATTATATGTTGGATATTTGTTTCTAACATGAAATTTGTTGGACAGATACACATGGCAGATTTACTCATACGTACATGGTCCTTTTAGCTTAGCTTACTACCACACTGCTGATAAAGGGTGCATATGGGTTAACCAATGATGGTATGCACTTATATAAATCAAAACCTTCCATGATTTCTCTGTATATAACTGCAGGTAATGAGTTGCATATGTAGGTATTCCCTTTAAGGGATACCATGTTAGTGGAAAAAAATTCGAAAGAAACGAATTTCAAGTGAAACTTTGTTAGGTATCATTTAGGGTGTTTTAATTAGCGTATTTAGTTAGCTTATCGACTTTAAAACTTATTTAAGTTCATAAGATCATAAGAAATAAAAACTTAGCTAATTAGCTTTATAAATTTTGATTATTTTCATAGGCCCATCAAATAAGGTAAAACAAACACCCCATAAGAATTCAACTCTTCACATGATTACTATGTGCGAGTATTAGTTAGATATGTTTTATTGGCCTAGCGGTATTCAAGGTGTATCAAAACATGTAACTGTGGTTTGTGTTGTGGTTGCTTAGGGTGTAAGAGAAGTGACAAGGTGGTGATGTAGAAGATGATGGAGGTGTGTGGATGGTAGTTTAGGTTTTGTGTGGTCCTGGTCGAGACACAGTAGCGAGGGAAGAAAGAAAAGAATAACAAGTTGGGTTGTTTTGGGTTTGGGTCGACACACGTAAAGGAGAAAAAAAAAGAAACGAATATGGTTTTGCGTTTGGTTTTGGGTTGACGCATAGCAGCAGGAAAAAGAGAAAACAAAATATAGTTTTTGGTTTTAAAAGGGTCACGCTTTGGTTTGTAGATTGCTCAAACAAAAGAAACAAAATGGTTTTTGTATGTTTTGGTTTTGGGGTTGACGCACAGTAGCAGCAGAAAAAGAAAGAAGTAAAAATGGTTTTGGTTTTGTTTTTGGTTTATGTCGAGTATTAGGGAACAAAAAGGTCAAGGTTTTTGGGTTTGTTGGTTCAGGTGGAAACAAGAAAGAAATAAAAACAAAAAGGGTCTTTGGTTTGGTTTGTATTTTGAGTTACAGAAACACAAAAAGAAGGAAAAGAAAGAAATGAACCAAAAATGTTATTAGTTTTTAAGCTTGCTCGCGGAGTTTATTAGACAAGTACAGGGGTATATTTTTGGGGCGTATGGTACTATGACACGAGCTTATTAAGATGGTCGGGTTTCGTAGCTTATTAGATTATGTTTATAACCTTTAAATTTAACGTAAAGATAGGTACTTGGGTCGTTTATTTATATTAGTTAAGATTTAACAAAAATATAGTTTTAAGTTAACGTATTAAGTATTCGTATTATGAGCTTGAAAGTAAGTATATTAGAGTAAATTTAGTGTTATTATTAAGGTATTATGGTATTGTAAGATGTGTTTTACGATAGATATACTAAAGTTTATTAATATAGTTTATATTAATATTAAGTTTTTACGTATTAGGGGCTTTAATATGTGATAATAATTATACTTATAGAGAATTTTAGGGTTCGTGTTTTAGGGTTTAGGATTATATTTATGTAATATTATAATTATAATAGATTAGGGTTTCATGAGAAACCTAATTAATAGTAAATATTAGTGGGTTTATTATACTATTTTAACGTATTAATGTAAAGTTTTTATCACCCTTTGCATTCAACGAGCTAGGACCAAGAGCAGATGCACACGATTATCGTGGTCAGGTCATGTTTTGTCAAAAGACAAGCAGGTACGCGACACAGCTGAAACCAAAACTACAAATATGTGTAGTTTTCGATTATTGTTTTTCAAAAATAATTGCCAACAACAGGTAGGATACAACTCTCAGGATTCAGGAACCCATGCTACTTACTACTATTTCAACCCACATGCACAAATACTTTATGTGTGAGTATAAACACTTCGGTTGAAATCTGTAAACACAAACAATTTACCTATTCTAAAAAGCATTTACAATTTAGTAATAGTTGAAAATCCTTGATCTGTTATTGGGATTGATGTTAGTTTTGTGCTTATAATTTGTCTTTTTTTTTCAGTTACAAGCACAACTGAAGCAATAACAACATTTCAGATGTTAAGGGAGAATCGAAACCGATTTGATCTTGTGATCAGTGATGTGCATATGCTAGACATGGATGGTTTCAAGCTTCTTGAACTTGTCGGTCTCGAAATGGACTTACATATAATCAGTAAGTCTCAGTATATTCTTTAATCACATAATTGATACTTTCATGTTCTTATTATCCTTTAGTGAGTACTAAAGACAATCAAATGATTAGTTCAAAATTGATGTCAGTACAATTAGTTTTTGTTTTTTATTTTAAATTTTTGCCGGTTAGTGTAGATCCAAATGGGAAATTCAATCGGAAATAGAAAGATGAGGATGAAGATTTTGAAGATAATTGGAATGAAGATGATGAGTCCTCAACACAGAAGAAACCGCAAGTTGTTTGGTCCATTGATCTTCATAGAAAATTTGTTGCTGCTGTTAATCAACTTGGGATTGAAAGTGAGTCGTTTAGTCCTCATGTTCATCTATTAGTACTTTTTTTTCTGAAACTTTTACTAATTATTTTTTAATATATTGCAGAAGCCGTTCCTAAAAGGATTCTTGATTTGATGAATGTTAAAGTGCTAAGAATAGTGAGACAGTTAATAATTACTTTTAGCATATATTTATCTATGGTTTGTTAATATCGAATACATATGTTGTTTATAAGAATTGTTCTTGAGCTAGCAGCTCCACCACTGTTTACACACAAATTAATTTTGGTAGTGTTTTGTTTACTGCATCAAATTTCCTTTGACACAAGTGCAGTGACTGCTTTTTTGGTTGGTGTGTTTCTCATAGTTTGAGCGTCTTAGATATTAATTGCAGGCCCAAAAGATGTTTGGCAACAGATGGACTGAGATAGCAAAAGTGGTTTCAGGAAGGTAAATAATGTATATTTGATCGAAACTTAGCACTGAAGAACTTAATTGAGCATTTATTTTTGTTTATGAAACCAACGAAAAATGTTGTGAAGAATCGTTTTTCTGTTTTATATAAAAGGAGGGTAAAACAAGAAACGTCAAATAAGGAGAACAATGCTCTGTTGATGTGACACCAACAAAAGAAAAAAAATACAAATGCAATTTTAGAAACATCAATGCATCCCACGAAGACGAGGTATGTTGGATATAAAGCTTCACTCCCATATAACCAAAGTCAATATTTCAACTTTTAGTCCCATTATTCTTATTTTAAGAGGAGACATATTACTGCTACAACACAAGGTTGTAAACTAGAACAGGGATCGCTAGGGGAAAGCAGCAACACTATAGACGAGGAACCAAGACCTCCATTTGTAGTTCTTGTGCCAAACTGCCATAACACCAACACAAAGGCCCCTATAAATGGTAATTCATTAACAAACAACTTCTTTGATGATATTATATTGGATTTTTTATCGTGTTTTTAGTTAGGAAGGCATGCTAGAATTATAATTGTAGGCATGATCAGCCTGATGTCAAAGACGTGAAGCTTAAACTCTAATCAACTTGGGATTGAAAGTGAGTCGTTTAGTCCTCATGTTCATCTATTAGTACTTTTTTTCTGAAACTTTTACTGATTATTTTTAATATATTGCAGAAGCCGTTCCTAAAAGGATTCTTGATTTGATGAATGTTAAAGTGCTAAGAATTTGTCTACTTACCATTCTCATCCATTAGTTGAAAAAGTGATTGTCTGCTCTATATGAATTAGAAATTGGAGGGGATAATAGAGTCGACATCACAGGAACATGCTGTCAGAAATAGAAAAGGTGTTGTAGTTTTATAATGAAAGATGGTACATTTCAAATGCAAAACATATAAAGGTGCTATATAGGATGGGTTGGGAGCATTTTGGTAGCGGGTGACCATGGTTAACTTTTTGGTATGTGTTTAAATGAGTTGGATTGATTTAGGCTAGCTTGAGTTACCTTTTTGTCCATAAATTATAAAATTTGTGATTTTCCGTTAACTAACAACATAAAAATTACTTAAACTTAAAAAATAACAACACAAATCTTATTTTACGGCAACCTCACCTTCTCTTAAAAAAATTTAAACGTAAACTAATACCATAACAAAATTGAATGAAATTGACGTCTTATTAAAATACCATGTATAGGTTCACTATAGACTTTGATTAGTAATATTAAGATACACTACTTGCATCTTATTAAAATAACTATCTCTTAAAATTTATAGCAAAGATAAATAAAAACGACGTGCTTAAAAATATTTTCCCGTTAATTAACAACATAAAAATTATAATTAATTTCCTTTAAAAAATACACACGCGTAAACTAATATCCTAAAAAAAACAGCCATAAACATAATTAAACAATAACTAAAACCATCCATATTATAATTACAAGTAACTTTCTCTAAAAATTTCTCACCCGTAAACTAATATCCTAAAAAAAAATACTTAACTTTCTCTTATAATTCTAAAAAAAAAAAAAAAAAAAAAACACCTACGACTTAAAACATAATTTTACGATAATTAAAACCATTCAAATTATAATTACAAGTCATGCCCGCCCATCGGGCGGGCTTTGAAGACTAGTATATATATATATATATATATATATATATATATATATATATATATATATATATATATATATATATATATATATATATAATGCCAAAAAATATACACAAGCATAAAGAAGGAAAGTTATATATATTCAAAGATCAAAATCCGTTACATCGATTGTTCCGAAATAACAAAACAACAAAATATCTGTTCATAATACCACTAAGGTAATACATCGATTGTTCCGAATGATCTATGCTACAAAAGGACGGAACGCTTAGCACCTACACTATTACATCGATCATAACCAAGAGCAATGAATGAAAGCTTCACAGGGAATCCGAGATACCTAGATCCATAGTCAAAATGGAGGTATCCGGACCCCAACATACTGTAACCCAACGAAAAGAGTCTTGAATAAAAGCTTCACAAAGGATCCGCAATACCTATACCCATAGTCAAAATGGAGGTATGCGAATCCTTAAAACCCAACTTCAAACAAAGGCTGATGAGTTCTGGTCCAGGGAGTTGTCACCGGAGGGATTCTCTGTTTGGGGCACAATCACAGGCCTAGAAGTCGCACCTGAGGTATTAACCCTTTCGGCCTCCGGAGTAGGAGCAGGATCAGGAACCAAGGCCATCAACTCATCAAATCTGTGGTAGATAGTCTGGCGGATCTTTTGGATGAAGGGATAGTCCTTGGAAAGTGCTTGATCATATAACGATCGATATTTTGCATCGGCTTCCATGTCCATCCCCTCAACCTCTTCCAATAATTTGGTCGCCTTCTCCGGATCATCGAACATACCAGCCCCATCTATCAACCCAGACTGATAGTACAAATTGAAAGGCTCTGCCAGAGCAGTCCGAAACTCATGACTACCAAGAAAACGGTGGATAACCTCTGGAATGAACTCATTAACTATACGGTTCCTGTCCACTTCGGCATTCCCAGCGGCTATAGCAATATCTTGTTTCTCCTGATAAAGCTCTTTGTATGCCTTCTCCTCATCACTTAGCTTCAATTTAGCATCAGACAACTGACCCTCCAGTAACTTAATCCTCTCAGCCTGTTCACCAGAAACCTTCCTCCACTCTTCCTTCTCAACCTCAAGCTGAGAAACCCTGTCCTCCAAACTAGCATTCTCTGAGCGCAACTTTTGTATCCCCTCCGGATTTACCTTGGCACACTCTGCATGCTCATCCTTGAGGTTCTTTAACTCCTCAGCCATCTCCCCAAATCTCTTCCTGTTATAGTCGAAGGTCTTATCACACACCTTGTGGGTGTCAGACAACTTTTGATGCTCACACATAAGAGACTCGAAACGAAAGATAACATCCGCTTGAGCCGTAGCACTCTTTCCCAGCAACAACCACGACCTTCGGATAGCAGCACTATCATCCTGACCATCCAGATACTTCTCTTCACCAGGGGTAGCCAAGTTAATCATCATGTCCCTGCAGACATTGGCGTTGTTCATACGGGTGCCCCTCTTCACTAACCATGCAGGAACAAAAGTTGCATCATCCTCATCATCCCCTCCTATATTAACCTCCACATCCTCCTCCTCCACAAGGGTCTCTTTCCCCGGACGATGAGAAGCACCCTTCGAACCCCCTGAAAACAAAAAACCTTTTATTAGTAAATGATAAAAGTACTAGTGAATAAATCGAAAAGAGTTAAGTAAATGCGAACAAAAAGATTGTTCACAACAACATACCAGCACCAGATCCTCCGGACTGACCAGATGGAAAGTCTTTCGGACGAACCGAACGAATGGGCTCTGGATCCGCGACGCCCTCAGCAGCGTCCAAGTGGATGACATGGTCATCAGCAGATAGCTTGCTTCTCTTATGAAGTCGTGAAGAAACACTCCCTCCGGTTCTCTTAGTCGGAGGCTTCTTCAAGCCCAGCTTAGTAGCCTGCTCTTTCTTCTTCTCCCTGCTAGCCAACACCTTGTCATCTGGAACCTCAACCTTTTTCAGTTCGTCACTCTTCTCCGGAACCTCACTGTCGGAAGCCAAAGGTTGAGTCACGTGCATCTCACGAGCCTGGCCTTCCGGAAGTTTGTCCCCTTTCACCACTGTGACATTCCTGTGTAGGGGTGGCTTCTTCAAATAGCTCGACATAGTTACACCTGCGGATAAACAAAACCCATCGTTAAACATGTGTTATGACCAAGAAACACGTTCAGGAGGTCGAGGTTGATCAAAATACACCATTGTTCTAGAGAGAGAAAGTAGAGAGAGAAAGGTGGAGAAAAGGGTTTATATTAAAAGAGAATAAATGAAACAATACACACACTTTCCCACACCCCTCATGGAGAGTCATGAGGGGTATTTATAGGCTCCTAACATTACTAGTTTGCCTATATTACAATAATAGTCCCTAAAGTACTATTTGTATGATATCTAGTCCATTTCTTTATGTGTGACGTTATCTTTTATAAAATAGCAAGGATAACAATCTCCCTCCAAGATATCGTCACACATGAATGGATACAATGAGACCTATAAACATATAAACATGTAAATTACAACAATAGTAAACTATGTTTACGTTGTTGAAGCGCAGAGTCTCTGTAGTCTAGATACTGAGGTAGACTTGAAGTTCTATCTTCCGACGATCTCGGCGTATGATCTTTGGCACTGACGCCAAAGGTCTTTGTAGCTCTGAACTTCAATTGTAATGGTCTAGTTAGGTTATTACTCCCTCCTAACTAGTGAGCCTTTATTCTTTTTCTTCTGCTCCCTCCTGAACTGACAACTCTCTTCTTATCTCGCAGCGGATAAGATAGATACTAATAAGTTTGCACCATGGTTGTCATTCTGGGAGCATCATAGCATAACTCACATAGTATTGCACAGAAGGTTGGTAATACGCTCCGATGTACACATCATTAGTACTTCTTCGGTTATAGTGTAAGCACAATTCCCTCGAACAACCAACGTACTAGAGATGAAACACTACTTCTTTTGGCATGTTCGTCTCCCTCCTGATGGTTGCGATGTATCGAAATCATCATACTATTGTGTGTACATGCCAAAATTACCCGTACTTTACACTTCTGATGCAGTATAGATAGACCATGAAAGCATAATTTATGAGAAAATGCTGATAGGATATGACTCTCTGTATTCTAGAATCTCTTATCTTCTCTTCAACCTTTAAGCGACCACATAAAATTCCAACCAGCTAGTAAATGACCAATGACTATAGAAACAACCCAATATAACAAATCTGACAATAAAGTAAACATCCCGTAGATATGTTACTTAATCTTGTACTATGGTGTGACTAAGAACGGTGTAGAGAGTTCGTACACCATCGAATCTCTGAGTACTCTATACTCTTAAACCAACCAACCATCACGTATAAGACGTACATCACCTCTTGATTATCCACAACTTCGTGTGACACTGAGGACTACAACGTAACTCCTTTAAGTGATAGTTATCTAGGTCTTCGTCCATCCACCCCTTGACCTATGAAAACTAGATAATCCAAGTCTTCGTCACTATCAATATAAGTGAATGCACAAACAAGTATCTTCGAAAGTCATGCATCCATCCACCCCTAGACTTTGAGATAAATAAGTGCACATGCCCTTGAAATGAACTTTAAACCCAGAAAAGTGATAAAGAATTATCCCCATAATCACAAAAATTCAATACTAGCCGTTGTCATTTGAATGTGATTCTTGATCAGGATCGTTTAAGCAATTCGTGGTGTGTTTTGAGGTGATTTGAGATATATTGGTGTTGATGATAATGAAACAAGGAAATGAATCATGATCTATAAGATTGATTTACCAATAATCTCATGTGTTTAGGTAAGGTGGAAGTTAGGGTTTAGGGTTATAGACATTAGGTTAATCGATGAGGTTAGGGTTTTGTTTATGTAATAAACTTTTGATATATCCTTTCTCAAAATCCCATCTCGTTACATGATATCCTAAGTCAATTTCGGCAGAGTTTCGTTTAGATTTGTCCAAAAGAAATCCTTACTCGATAAACGATAAGGTTGGACCAGCCTAACTCGGCAAACTATATGTAGCATACTCGAAACATGAAACCATTGCTCGAAAATCAACCCTAACTCGGTAATACCACCAAACTCGGTAAGATCACCTAACTCGGTAAGATCACCTAACTCGGTAAGATCACCTAACTCGGTAATACCACCTAACTCGGTGATACCACCTAACTCGGTAAGATCTGACCAAACTCGGTAACCTTTGAAACTCAGAACCCTAACTCACAAACTTTCAAAAATTCTAACTCGCAAGAAAAGTTCAAACTCGCTAGAATTTTTTTCAAACTCGCAAGAATTTTCTAACTCACTAGAATTTTTCTAACTCGATGAAATTTTCTAACTCGATAAGAAAAAATCCTAACTCGATAAGATCGTAAGTTTTCTGAGAAAAAACACTAAAATACACGATTTTTCACCCAAAAACACCACGATTCGCCCCTTGTTAGCTCTGATACCACTTGTTATGACCAAGAAACACGTTCAGGAGGTCGAGGTTGATCAAAATACACTATTGTTCTAGAGAGAGAAAGTAGAGAGAGAAAGGTGGAGAAAAGGGTTTATATTAAAAGAGAATAAATGAAACAATACACACACTTTCCCACACCCCTCATGGAGATTCATGAGGGGTATTTATAGGCTCCTATCATTACTAGTTTGCCTATATTACAATAATAGTCCCTAAAGTACTATTTGTATGATATCTAGTCCATTTCTTTATGTGTGACGTTATCATTTATAAAATAGCAAGGCTAACAACATGAAAAAAGATACACAACTTAGAAATTTATACTTATAACAAGGGCTATACCCCTCCCCTGCTCATCCCTCAATGCCGGACGATAACCGGGAAACTCCCAATGATCCGATAAGCCCAAAGCATACAAGAACGCCTGTGGAACTTGGCATGGCTCAATAATCACCTCGGCCAGCCTCTCGGCATGGGAAGCATCATATTCATTCTTCTTTGGAAACGGATCTGACACATCCGAATCCGAATGCCTCCAAGGCATAGCAAACGGAATAGCTCGCCTATCGATCAAGAAAAATTGATACTTCCAACCCTTCAAACAGGAAGGGAAATCCCCAAAGCAAACCTTCCTATCCTTATGTACACGCTTTTCAAAAGAAAACCAACAACCTTGTATGCTAAGTTTGTAAAAGACACGAAACAGGGGAGTGGTAGGAGGAATGTGCATGCTCCGGCAATACACCTCAAAAAGGGTAGCACGATGCATGCCCAACGGAACCAGCTGAGAAATGTGAACCTTAAAGTACCTAATAACATCTAAAAGAAAGGTGGAGAAAGGGATAGTGAGGCCGCCCTCAAAGAAATACTCTGCGTAAAGACCAATGGCGTCCGCAGGCAGTTGATTCATCGTCATACCCGTCGGAGGTACCCTCGGATGTAGATCCTTCGGTATTCTGAAAGTCACCACTAGGGCATGCACATCAGCTTCGTCCATCACAGACTGCCTTAAAAGTATATCCTTTTTAACATGAGAATCCTCCGGCATTGATACGTCTTCATAATCAATTGATGCAGTAGATTCCGACATGATGAATCAGAAGAGGAGAAGGGTATAACCAAACAACAAAAAACTAAACGGACTAGGACGTACCTCAAAGACGGCGAGAAAAAGAGTTCGGAATACAGACGAGATAAAGTGTGTCAGAAATCTGTGTGTATCGAGAAGAGAAATTACAGTGGTGTAAATGAGAAAAAAAATAACTATTTATAGGCAGTAAAATTTGGGCGCGAAACGACACGTCACCCGTAGGGCTAACGTGTCGCCATCCAAACCGTGTATCTCAACACACGCACACGTGTTCCAATCCAGAAGGCGCGGTAAAAAACGACGGCGCTCCTTAAACGACACATTAATTATGTTTGGAATCTTGCACACAATGTTAAAGCGACAAAACTATAACTTACCCTCCGGAAAATTATAAAAACAGATTAAGTATCACACCATTGGCATAACCAATACTATGATACTGGGGGGGGGGGGGGATATGTTGGCGTATGTACCCTCCGGATACATACCGTGCGGAACACATACCCTCCGGGTCCACATAAAGCGAAGCGTGCCTAAATATGTTCAAGCAGAATGAACTAACAGCCGAAGGGTTGAGGACATCCGCATGACTCCAGCCCTCCGAAGGACATAACCCTTCGGATAAACCAGTAAGTACATGAACCAAAGTACAAGTAAGTACACCTAGTATATGATAATGGAGCATAAACTAGCAAACATTAAGGGACTAAGTACAAACCAGCCTGGCACTCCATGTAGAAAGTCTATAAATAGAGAAGAAATATTCACTTAAAGGTTAACTAATTCTCTCACTCTCTAACTTCATTCATACTTTCTTTCTCTAAGAATACATACTTACTCTCACGCCGGAGGTTGGTCCTGGAATACATTCTCTGGACGAGACTAACGGACGTACCTGTTTTGCAGATATCCGAAGCAGTACGCCATAAGCAAGGATGACCCAGAATCCAAAGGACCAATCATAGTCCGAAGGATTCATTCTGCTTGTCTGAAGTAGAAGCAAAGTTTTACTTCAACAGAATACATGAGATATTACCAGACAATTGCTAGACATGCATTTTGATGCCAATTAGAAGTGAATGTTGCATGGCATTATTTACCATTCGAGAAAGAATGTCTGCTACAATAATAAACAAGTGTAGAGACATAGGATCTTCCTAACGGATGCCTCTCGAAGGCTTGATCGGTCAAATGGATTCACCAATGATCATAAGCTCCATTTCATATGACGATATACACACTAAAATCCATTACACCAAGTTTAACCAAACCCTTCGACATGTTGATATTAGAAAGTTCCACTCAACTCTAACAAAAGCCTTATTAAGGTCAAGCTTCAAAGCCATAATCTTCTGATTTCATTTTTTTTCTCTCTCCCGAATATAATGAAATGTTTCATTTGCCACAATCATGCAATCTTGAATAACTCTAACTGGAATAAACGCTGATTCTTGTGGAAGGATAATACGATCCATAAACAATTTCAACCGATTTGCTATAACTTTTGATAAAACCCGGTAAACAAAATTACAAGAATTGAATTGACGAAATTGTCCAATAGTTTCTAGAGCAGGCACTTTTTGGATCAACACTAAAAGTGTTTTATTCGAAGAAGGGAGCATACTACCATTGTTAAAAAATTACATAACTCTACTAACCGACTCCAACAATTTCCCAATATTTTTTAAAGAAAAGACCATGAAAACCATCAATCCGCTCCCGAACATTCTCCCCTCCATTACATTTATTAATTGTAAGGAATTTCAATTAATTCAGATACATACATAAATTCCTAAAACTCTTCTATTCGCCTAGATACAACGAGTTTGGTACCCGCGCAATGGTGCGGAATTCTTTTGTTGCCGTTAGCTAATTAACGTGAAGTTAGTTACCTAGGACTGACTTTGCAATTGATGTATAACATGAAGGACTATTTATGTAAATTATTTGAGGACTAAATTTGCAATTAATCACTGAGATGAAAGACAAAGTGCGTACAAAATTTTTAAAAAAATGTTAAAGATAACGATCGTTAGTTAACAGCCGTTAAATAACTAACGACCGTTAGTACTAAAAAAAAAAAAAAAAAATTACTGTAGTGTCCACTGTAGCAACTACAGTGGTTGCTACAGTAACCTCTTGGGTTTTAGTATATATATAATTAACAAAACCTCCTTGCTTGTCACTTATATCCCCTATCAAATTAAAATCAACAATCACCAAAAAAGGTCAATACAAGAAGTTGCTTGATTAATGATCGTGCTCCACAGATTTGCTCTATCTTCCCTGGAGTGAGACCCATACATAAAGCAAGCACGAAAAGTAAACGAAGGGGAGTAGCTGCTACATTCAACGAGAATAAAATTCTTATTACCATTAATGACTTGAATATAAATATTATTATGCCACCATAAAGCAAAACTACATGATCGGCCATTCGGATCGACATAGAAATACCCATCAAATGATGTTAAACGACGAATTGATACCAAATTTTCCTCCTCTATTTTTTGTTTCCATTAAGAAAACAATATCCGGACGATGAACTCTACAGAGTTCTCGCAAATTTGAAACTTTGAGAGATCGTCCAACTCCTTTTCCACGTCAACACTAAAACCATGGAATTTTGTAAATGAACTCGGTTTATTGCTTTTCTTTTAAACGTCGTTTATTGACTAAACTTCTAAATTATGTTTATATCCAAATTGGTGAATTTTGAACCGATTTATAAAAAAGTACATTACCTTTTGTTATGGAAAGTGATTTGCGTACTAATGAATTTGATTGAGACACTTAATATATAAACAGTTAAAGCAATTTATATTTACGTTACAAGTGTTTAATGCACGTTTTAGAGTGTCCTAATCAAATATGAGATTGTGCAACTCATCTCTCTTTTGTTATACACTTCTCACTAATTATTAGTGGGCTCAGTTTGCATGCCATGCGATATGGGTCTGAATGCTTCGTCTAAGGTATGCTACATAAAATGAGCACAACTATCTAGGCCTGGGTGATTGGGCTGTAAAGGAGGCAGGCTTAAGCCATTAGCGGAGTTGGCTGATAAACTGTCAAAACTTAATTAAAACCAACCCGTTGTAACGCATAGTTGTCAATCTTTAAATTACAGATACAAAATTTATTTTATTAAGCCTTTTTAAACATCGTTTTGCATTGGGGAATTGATTTGCACACTTTTGTTTTTTGATTGGGACACTCTATAAACTGCATCAGACAGTTGTACCATATTTACAACATGCTTTAATTACTTGTATTGTGAGTATGCCAATAAAAAAGAGGAGTGTGCAAATCACCTCCCTTTTAATTGTAGCTAATATAATATGGTAATTATTTATGTTTTATAATAGCAGATGACCTTTCATTTTAAACTACTTAATACTTGCCCATGGGCTTAGAAGCCCATTTTTAATTATTTAGCATACTTCAGCCCATGACGTTATTTTGCTACAGTTCATGACTTAGTTGCCCATTTCATTCATTTTTTTATATTATCGAAAGTGTTCAGAAAAGGCCAATTGCCAGATAGGTGCAATATTTTATGTACTTAATTTTGTTACCCCTTTCAGGTATCTTAGTTGGTAAAAGAAACCATAAAACCTAAGGGAAAAAAAAAACCAATGTGAGAAATGTAGTAACGAATAAAAAACAAGCTGCTAAAACTCGGCACACGTACAATGGCTTGATTACCGCCCCGCCGCAACGCGACGGTTGTTTAGTTCTTAAAGATGGTACTATGGGCCTATGGCAGCAGTTCAGATATATTGTTGGTCTCTTTTGTTTTCAATATAGGATGGATATATTAAATTTACTTGCTGTAAACTTTACGTTTCCAAGAATAGGTATTGGTGAAGTAATCCTTAACTTTTCGAGTGTAACTTGGATTTAGTGATATACTTATTTACTTAATCAAAGATTCTGGTGGCGGTTGATATGTACGTACGTAGTGTCATTTTGTATTTACCAATTCAAAATGACTAGCGGCGCAGCTTGTTGCTCGCTTGCCTTCCACCACTATGTAAATTCAATTCAATATTATACATAATTTAAATGAAAAAAAAAAATATTTTCTCTTCTTGTTATAGCCAACAACTATTCATATACTACTATCATCTTTGTCGTCATGTTTTGATTTATTTAACAAAGTTTTCTCCACATTCTGGTGTTACCCAGCATTTGATAGGATGTATTTAACCATTTACGCTTACATTTAACATGTTATGCGGCTGTTTGCAAATCCCTCATTCATTAGTACTGAGTAGTAACAAAATCTATAATTAGTAAAAAAAATAAAAATTAAGGTGCTTAAACAAATGTAGGATATTGCAGCTATCACGTGTATGTTATATCTCGATCAGCATCATTTGTCGGCGAAATACGTGCGGAGTACAAAGTAACATATTATGTATGTCATGCCCCTGTCAATGGCACTTTCACATGCATGTTCAATGTCTTTATTAGCAGTGCCACAAGAAACTTCTGCCATTGGTTAAGCTAGCCTGAGAATAATAAGCTTTAATGAAGTATTACATTCTAGTGTTTTTCGTACGTAACAAAAGATGTAAACTAGAGAACATATTCTAGATTCACTCAGAACTTCAGAAAGTCTGACCATAATAATAAAATATAATTATTGAACTAAAAAAGCATTCAATCACTCAAGATGCAACGTAATCTTATTTGAGAATACATGGAGTATGAAACAACATCAACGCAATCACTCATCCAAAGAGATGGACATTTACGAACAAATTAAATAAACACACAGAACAGATATATATATGAAGTCTAAAATTTTAATCCTGACCCATTAAACTTCGTGTCGCAAATCAAGTCGAGGCGCTCCACCATTTCGGTGGTAAGATAGTTTTTCGAGTCACCAACTGCACCTTTTCGGAAAAACACACTGTTATCTTCACCAGACGGGAGCTTTCCCTCCTTGTTCACCTTCAGATTACTCAGATTCTCAAAGCTACACAATTCCAAAATGGCATCAACAACTTTTTCATTCTCTTCTTTGTAAGAAAATGGACATCCTAAAAACTTGGCTAATTTGCTCAAATAAAACTTTGGTTGCTCTTTCATCTCCTCATATTTTAGAAAAAGTACATTGTCTGGATTCTTTAAGCTTTGATTCCAATAATCAAACACATGGTCCCAAAATGGTCCATACATGCTAACTCCTTTACAAAACTTTTCAAATGCTTCCTCAAGCGAACGTGTCCCCATTTCATCAAGCCTCAACTTATTTGTGAAACACCATAGAGATATTAGAGTGTCCTTGGGATTTCTACAAAGATAAACAACCTTGCATTGAGAATCAATGACAGATTTTGGTAGAGACACATAAGGCATGTGAGTTGAAAAGAGTCTTGGAGATTTAAACGATGTGAGATCAGGGTTCTCATCTTCTAGATAGAGTTTAATCTCCAGAAAAGGCACTAGCATGTGAGGATTGTTGGATAGTAATGGATGGCTGTTTAGCGATAGTGGGAGATTAGTACGGTTCATTAGGGCGAACAAGATGGCTTTTAACCAGGTAGTGCCTGATTTCGGAGTGGTAACGAGAAGAATATCGGTATCTTGAGCTTTAAAGTGTTTTTGACATGAAAGGATTCCTTGCAAATGCCTGCAAGGATGCCAAAAACCTTGATATTTGTAAAATGAAGAAGCAACCCACCCCTTTTCGGTAGGAAGGGTGGATATTAACTCCCTACATTCTTGTGTGAGCTCATCTTGTTTCAGATATTTGGGTACACAAGATGGGGATATTTGCATTTTTGATAGGGAGAAATTTGTTAGAAGCTAGGGATCGGATCAATGCTAGCTAGAAAATGGATATATGCACGGAAATTTGACTTTAATTGTGTGTGTTATGTGGCAAATATATAGCACGAAATTAGCAAGGCCATTGTTTAGCCTTTACTATCTTTTACATTATAATTCAATTATTTATAGGGATATCAATATTATATGATAGATAATGTTAAAAAAAAATGTGATAGATATTTATGTATTTTATTCCACGCGAGTCATGCTTCAGATTTAAAGTAAATCTAGTTGCACATTTGGTAGACCCAATCAAACAATAGATTGTTGCAGACTTCATATAGTTGAGCTTTGTAAGACCGAGCGTTACGGTGGGAAGAGATTGCGCGTGAAGGCCATTGTTGGCTCGTGAAGCCCATGACAGAGATGATCATTTGAAGCACAAAGAGTCACTTTTGGTATTGATTAAGTGAAGTTGTTCAATCAACAGAAAAAAAGAGAAATAACATTTAGGTTTCGGCATAACAAAATATATGTAAATGCGGTACCAATTCAACACAAGTCCCTTTTTTACTATTCTTTCAATTTAAGTTCTTGTTCTTCGAGCTCCTTGACACCTTAATATCAACTCACCCCCTCTTCGACAAGTAGGTGGAGACTAGGAGAGCCGGGGAAAGAACAAGGCATAATGCAAGGACTGGATCACCAGCTTTGAACAAAACTAATAAGGGTCGGATCTGCTACAATTGCTTCAGCGGGAGCTGCTATCGGTATTGGAAACGTCCTGCCAAGTTTAATATTCTCTTATCTTTATTTACTATAATTGTAATTCATAATCGTCCGGTAAGGATTGATCTAAACCAGTCCATTATGTATATGCATTTTTACTTTTAAAACAAGTACTTTTAAAAAGAAAGAAAATTCCATTATTTATACCGAGAGAAATATATGAATCAAGTGAAACTCAAACGATTTGAACCAGCGTAGACATATTGCCAACGAATTTACAGTTCGTCCCCATTAACCACTCGGGCATCGACCCAACGCCTAATTCCGGGCAACCCATTGTCATAGTTAAATTATATTATACGTATAGCGTATAGAAATCTTTTTGACTTTTTTTTTTTTTTTTTTTTTTTTTTTGGTGTGTGTGACGTATATTGTGGAATATGTTTGTATAAAGTGATGTATTTTTATGTGTTTTGTTATGTAGTTAACACTATGGCTATTGGATAGTGAGTTAGGTGATTTAATAAAAAGCTAACGTGATGTTCAGATTAACTTTTGGTAGGAAGGTGGTAAATAAACCCGGCATAAAGAGTGGGCCTGTGGATCCAATAATCCAATGTAAGGTAAGCCCTATAAAACTAAGGGTGGTGGGAGTACATCACTCACCATACTTCCCTTCACTCACTCCCAACCAATCTCTTTGCGCCACATCATCTCCCACTTTTTTCTTCACTAACCCTTCACTCACTTCTTTTTTGGAGGCGGCACTTCACTCACCCTTCACTCACTTCCCTCTAACATGCAACAGTCAAAAAATAACATGCAACGTTCGAAAAATTTCTTCTTCCCGTGCATGAGCTCTTCACTCAAATCCCTTAACCGTGCGGGGTATAATTCGAGGCGGCGGTGTTCCCGTCCAGGAAGCCATACCGCACCGCATCTTCATTCACCCACTCCCAGTACACTAAGGTAGTAAGCAGTTGTGGGTCCTAAAATATCGTACGAGTAGTTCTTTAATTTAGTAAAGGCAAAGAATCACATCTTTCGAAAAACAAATTAGCTTTTTTCTCGAAAAACCAATACCGAATTAGCTGATCAACAGTCAAACCTGAAAGCCCTAATATTTATTAAATTGCTTCAAGTCAATACATGTTCATGTTTATTTGTTTTTCTGTTCAATGGTAATTTTTTGTTAAGATTATTTAATTGAAACTATACTCCTAGACTCACCAAACTCGCTTAAGCCTATTAAGCTAAACTATTGGGGGGTTTTTTTTTTTTTTTTAAAGAAATATCGAGCTTCCAAGTTTTGCTTTTCATGCTTATATATATAGTGAGGTTGATACTTAACCAAATTCCTAATAAAAAATTAATAATAAACACAATGGATCTTAAGCTCTAGTATACAAACAGTACCAACTTGTAAAACACTATATAAGAATTAAACATCATATTTATCAGTGTTGCAAAAAAAACCTATAAGACCGATTAATCGCCATTTAGATATTACTGGGCCACCAACCTTTCTGATTTGTATAAATCTGTCAACCGTTGTTAATTGCGGTCAACGATTGTCAAACTTGCCGGAAACTTGCAAAATTTTCCGGAAATACTCAAAACTCGTCGTAAACTAGTTTTAATCACTTATAATCGCTGTTTATATCTATTACAAAATATTTTTTAAGGAAATTTTTTCCAGAAATGTCCAACTCGCCAGAAATATCCAAAACTTGCCAAAGCTACAAATCTGATTAATCCCACCTAGACTGATTACAAGCTATAAGTGGGTCGATCGTCCAACTACTGATTCGCGATGTTTGCAACTTTGATATTTATAAATGTTAGTTGGTTAGTTATTGCTACTACTACTACTATTATTATTATTATTATTATTATTATTATTATTATTATTATTATTATTATTATTATTATTATTATTATTATTATTATTATTATTATTATTATTATTATTATTATTATCAACATCACTTTATTGAAAAACAAATACTAGTAGGATTTTACAAGAAATTGGTGGGGAGCCGAGAAACCAACTGGGCCCCCACACCTCTAGCTATAGCAAAATCAATCCTACTAAAAATATGTGGAGCAGCACGTGCTCTAATATCTTGGGTCATGGAGAATCGTCGAATGCGCTTTAATAATGTCACTACATCCTTTTCAAGTTCTCCAAAAGAAGAGAATGAAAAGGGGAGGAACCCATATCCGATATCAGCGCATTTACCCGCGTACTTGACACGTTTACGTTGTGCGGCTTCAATAACTGCCCGACCGGGCATAAAATCAACCATAAACGAAGGCGTCAAAGGTGACGATCCTGTAAGATCAACACAAACATCAAGGCCACCATCCCAAGAATAAAGTAACAAATCAGCTGGACGTAAGGTTTTGTCCCTCTCTCCATGAAGCCCAATATCCACCTCCTTACGAACTGAAACTCCAGACCGAGAAAATATATCAACAAGAACATCCCGCACAACATTATGCCGATGTTTAATACCAACTATACCTGCGCACGATACAGTATGATCTCCGAAAATATCTCCAAAAAAACCTTAGAACAAGCTGAATATGGCATTTGGACAGTAAAAAGAGGAACACCCAACCGATAACACAACACACATCGGTAAGTCCTGGCATTCATAGTTTGTCCCAATCCGGATATCGGTGCCACCCTAAACCAATCTGACGTGTAATCCTCTTTTAGTGAGTTCCATAAAGCCATCTGTCTAGGGGATAAATGGAAGGTGGATTCAACCGTTTGGGCAACACGTGTGAAATGTATGTCTACCAATTTCTTCATAAGTTTGGGGGCAGCGATCTCACTAGGGTTACTCAAAAGGTCAATATCCATATTCACATTAAAAGTACACAAAACATCATCAAAAGAGGGACCAGTAGTCACAATACCAGAACTACGGAGAAGCTTAGTCTGTAAGCTGGCAGATTGAAGTCTAGAAGCAAGGAAGGCATAGTTCAAGACATCACCTGCAGAATACACACCAAGTCCCCCAAAAGCAAAAGGTAGGGTGGCGAGTCTCCATTGCCAATCACCAAACCCAGGTCCAGAAGCAGTGACAATACGTTCCAAAAAAGAGCGAAGTGCTGCATCAAAAGAAACCTGAGCACCCTCAAAGACCCGAGGAGGACATGTGCGCATAGAAAAATACAACTTGGAAATACCCGCACATGCACACAGTAGCAACAACTCACACTGGGGATCATTAAGCTTAGCAACAGCATCCATAAGTTCAATAGTTTTAGCAACCCTTTTCATAACAAGCTTACTACTAAACTCAAAATCCACGTTGGCGGGCCCCCCTAATAATTTAACACCATGCGAAGGTCGAGAAATATTAGGGGGAAAAACACCAACATACCTGCTCCTGGGGTCTTCCTTCGGCCAAAAAACCTTAGTTTTATCAACGTTGAGGTGTAAACCACAACTAGATCCATCCATCATAATCAGCTCTAAAACCTTCCCCACAACCAAGGTATCCCCAATAATAGTACCATCATCAAGATACCAAGCTTGAAGAGAAAGAGTAAAAGAGTCTCTAATCTTACATGCCAAAGGATGTAACACTAAAGCAAAAAGAAGAGGCCCAAGCGGATCACCCTGTTGCACCCCTTGGTGCGACCATAAAGTATGCTCACCATAATATAATCTAGCAGGAATGGAGTAACAGAATTCCACCCAACGTGAAATAGCCGGAACACGAAGACGAACTTCTCGTAACATAACCGCACGATCCACCATATTGAAGGCGTTTTTAAAGTCCACCAACTACATCGATAAACCCACATCGCCCCCACGGTCTTCAATCAACCGATTCACAGCATGAAGGATAGCCTCCCCACCCCCCGAAACACCCACGCCAAATTACAAACAGTCAAAATAACCATCCAAAGAATGGCCAATCATAGAAGAACAAACCTTGGAGACCAAACGCCTCCAAACAGTCCCAACAGCGATAGGACGGATCCCTCCTCCTGGTTTAACTAAAGGCGTGAGCGGAGCACTAGCAACATACTCGCCCAACACCCTTGGGCATTTGCCTTCAAGAAAAAGGTTCACCACCTGGGTGATAGAAGCGACTAACTCATCAGAGATGGCAACAGCAGTACCATTTAAACAATCCAAAAGGTGTTGGGCACGCAAACCATCCCTTCCACAAGAAGTACCACGAGGGAAACTCTTAATCATATCAAGAACCATAGCAGGAGATGCCGAAAGGTGATGATGATCAATAGGTATATCTGGTAAAAGGGGAGCAGATTGAAAAGGGTGCTTAGCTTTTAAATCCGCAAGAGTAGTATCATCATAAGCCGCAATACCCGAAGAAGAAAGAACTCTGACAGCAGCAGTATAATGGCCATCACAAATCTTCCTCTTACACTGCTTGATATTACGGTCATCCAAGTCCAAGTTACCCTCATCAATATTAGACCACGAAGGAGGGGGTTCGGCTAAAACCTCACGCACAACTTGTAAACAACCACCAGGTGTGCTCCAAGATGAAATGGCATTAACAATATATTCCTCTTGTCGTTGACGTTTAGTAGCAGACCTACACTCTTGATTACTCCTCGGGCAAAAGGTTTTAAGCAGACAAAGAGGCAAGACTAACAAACCAACCCAACAAGAAATGTCATCAGGCGATCAAACCACCTTATCAAGGGCTCCTTTCAAAACCCGAGAAAACCCCAAACGACATTTAGGAGGGATGAATTTGATAGTACGCAACCCCTTAGAAAGTAAAGTATCAAGAAGATGTAAATCAAAACCACCAAACTCATCAGAAACCAAATCCTCAACAAGAGCAACATGAGAAGGAGCCAGTGGTTTGGTGAGATCATGCAACACGAATCGAACAACACCATCACCACAATCAGGAGGTGACACGAAATCAGACCCCCCACCATGCCGACACTTAGCCCGAAAAGTATGCGTTTTGAAACAACCACCACATAACCACAAACCCATACGCTTAAGAGTAACCTCAGCCCTTTCAAAAACAACCAAATCCGACACAATAGAATGTCTAGTGATAGTCTGCGCCTCTCCACTGAAGTGTCGATCACGAAGGTGTGTGATCAAATAATTCTAGGTAAGTCCATTTCCGCCCCCATCACGACACCTACTAAGACCCGCGAAGGGGCAGTGGAACCTCACAATTGGCATAGGAAAATAACTCACAAAACTGTAAGGCAACTGTAGCAACTAGCAAACTGAAATCCAAAGGTGACAGTAGCAACACTTGTAGCAAACAAAAACCAAAACAGAATGCTACACATACAAACTAGGTTACTGTAGCAACATGCACCAAATAGAAACCTAAAGAGCTTAGGCTACTATAGCAGCATGCATTAAACAGAAACCCAATGTAGAAAGCAGCAACACTTGTAGCAAACAAACCCCCCGTGTGAGAAACCAATCACAACCCCACCATAAAGAATAATCAAACACTACCCCACATTAAACCCTAACAATACAGGAAAAATGAAACAAAGAAGATGTAGCAGAACTACTGTAGCAGAACTAAAACACTGCAGGACTGAAACACAAAAGCACTGTAGCAGCGAAACCCTATAGCAGCCAAGAGAATACCACCAAAACCTGTAACAGTCAAGCGTTGAACCCAACCAAATCAAAGACCCCTGTAGTACCAATTCCACTAATACCTATAACAGTTGAGATGATACGGTTGGAGACGATTCGACAAACCATGCAGCAGCAAACCCTAACAACCATATACGAAACCCAACCAACCACAGATACAAGCGCACCCTAAAAACTGTTATAGGACGAGCAACAGTACCCCTAACGATGCAGAAGAAGAAAACAACCACAGAATACACCGGAAAAAGAAGAGTCTCAAACAAAACCCTAAAAACTATATGGATGAAAACCCAGCGAAAAAACAAACCATGATTCAACTGATGATGTTGAATAGAGAGGCCTAAACAAGCGTGAGATCAAGGCAATCCCATCTGTTGAAGGAGAAGAACACGATCCAACCTGTAGGAGGGAGAACGAGATCGCCCCTAGATGGAGAGAAAACGTACGTTATTATTATTATTATTATTATTATTATTATTATTATTATTATTATTATTATTATTATTATTATTATTATTATTATTATTATTATTAAACGTCACTTTATTAGAAACTCATAGGATTTACAAGAAATTAGTGGGGAGCCCCAAAATAATCTGAGCCCCCACTCCTCTAGCTATAACGAAGCTAATCCTACTAAAAATATGAGCAGCAGCACGTGCTCTAATGTCTTGAGTCACCGAGAATCTTCGGATACGCTTTATTATTATTATTATTATTATTATTATTATTATTATTATTATTATTATTATTATTATTATTATTATTATTATTATTATTATTATTATTTTATTGTTATTATTATTATTACTATTATTATTACTATTATTATTATTACTATTATTATTTTATTTTATTTTTTTGGAAGGACAAAATAATGTTAGGTTGAGATGTTAGATATCCTAAATCTACGGTTAATAAACAGATACGTTATAAAACCTTTTAAAAAAATGCGTCTAAGGTATCAAACTTTCATTTATTCACTTACGTTAATAAACTTATGAAACATGACATTTTGAGGTCACTGGACTTATAAAAATATACATAAACATTACTGAACTTGTAAAAACATGATATTTATGTTATTTAACTTATCCAAAAATATACGCTCAAGTCACTCCGATTAACGTTGAAATTATAGAAGAGTGTGCTTCCGAAAATACAGTAGCTCAAACGAACAAAACTAACATTCACTACCTCAAAATGCACTTTTTTATATAAAGTTTAGTTACATTTTGTCTTAACTCCTAAATCTATAAAAATAAAGTAATACCATTAACACAATAATTGCTTAAAAGGGATTATGTAATGGGAGACCAGTCAACTATTAAACTTTTCAATTTTAAGTTACCAATTTATCAAAAATAACTTTTAGGCCACTTATTTATGGGTTTGCTTTTGTTTATACCAATTTAGGATAATTTTAACTTGAATTGTTTTGAAACAACGAGAATAAATCTAAATATAACATTTTAATACAACACAAACGAGTATTGAAATGTAAAATATTAGTTTTAGAAATGTTTAAGTGCAACTTTAATTAGTCGAAAGTGAATTAAGATAATTTTAACTAATAGTTTATGTTTAAATTGTTAATTTTATATTGTTAATATGTTAAAGTTAGCTTTATTCTTGCAATTATATAAATATCTGGCAAGAATTTGAACGATGTTATAGGTCACCGAAATTCTTGCCGGATGTTCATACAGTTGCAAGAATAAAGCTAAGTTTAACATATCAATACAATAAAATTAACAATTTAAACATAAAATATTAGTTCAATTATCTTAATTAACTTTCAACTTTATAAGTTGCACTTAAATAATGGCTAAAACTAATATTTACATATCAATACTCGTTTGTGTTGCTTTAATATGTTATATTTAGATTTATTCTCGTTGTTTCAAAAAAATTCGAGATAAAATTATCCGAAATTTATATAAACAAAAGCAAACCCATAAGTGAGTGGCCTAAAAGATAGTTTTCATAAATGGGGGGCCTAAAGTTGAAAAGTTTAATAGTCGAGTAGCCTCCCAATATAGAATCCGTTTTTTTTCTTTTTTTCTTAAAAAAAAGAAAAAAAAAAAAAGAAAAATAAAAAAAAAACCTTTTTCTCAATTATAAATACCCACTTTTTAGTAATATTTTCAAACATTATAACCAAATCACAATTAATATAAACTTTCACATACATTTCAAACTCCACTTTCATATTTCATACACTTTAACTTCCGTGGATCTTTTTGACGATAAAACTCGAGCCTGAAAATTATTACATTTATACGACTATCATGAACAATTCTAACCTTTGATGACGACGATAAAGCCACTAGTTCACACACTCGGGCGTATATACAGCATACTCTAGCTGTGAGTCTGTGAAATATACTGGTAGTGTAAAATAATGTAGCTTTATGGTTTTAGTATGCTCAGAAAGCATATGTCTGGCTACCTTAGAGAGCTAGGTATGGTAATAAACCAACCGGATTGGGATCCACTAATGTTGAGTTTAACATGATTAGTCATGTTGTCTCACATCCTTAATTTAAATTCAAAGTGGGTCATTTTGTAAGGACCACTATCTCTTATGTGAGACAACATGACTAGTCATGTTGAACTCAACATTAGAGGATCTCTATACAAACTAATAACACTTATTGGTGTGCTATTTCAACGTCACCTCATGACCTCCCTAATAACACACTAATAACTAAAACACCCTCCCTAGAAAATAAACCAATAACACTTATTGGTGCAAACAAATTTTTTATTTTTTATTTTTTCATTTTATTTTATACAAACACATTTTAAACTAAAATCCAACTACGATATATTAAAAATATGATATACTAAAAAATATGATATGAATACGAATTAAAAAAAATACGATACTACAAATATTAAAGATACAATACGACATTTCGATCCCGATGTAAATCACTCAAAGTATGGACAAACAAATCTACTACTTGACAAACGATCAAAGGATTTGTGGAAAACCAGAAGGGGGGTTGAATAGTTTTCCCATCGTTTTTAAATTTATAAAAACTTTGTTTACAAAAACTTCGATTCTAGTTTTTATGTGAGATCAATATTAAAACGCTTAAGTATACTAATATCTACGTGAATAAATGACAATATAAGTAAGTAAATAAGTAAAGAGATAGAGATGGAGAGATCGCACCACAAGACAAAGGATTTATAGTGGTTCGGCTACGAAGCACCTCTTCGCCCTACTCCACTCCCCGAGCACCTAACTCGAGAGTTTTCTTCACTATGTCAACAAGCTCCCTTATGGCGGAGAAAACCTTACACAACTTTTGCTTACACCAATTAATGACACTAAGCTAAATGTCGAGTCCTAATAGTAGCTAGAACCAATCTCACACCACTAGTCACTACACACCTTCTTCACAACTTATACACACCACAATTACTACACAACTACTCACAACTTCACTACTTCAACTTCACAACACTACTACTTCTTCACTACTTCTATTCACAATTACTAACACACCTAGATCTACCAATTTACACACCTTCTACACCTTTACAAATGATCTACACAACAACTAACAATATACACAAATCTACAATACTTCTTAACAAGATGTTGGAGGAGTATTCTTCTCTTGCACTTTTGAATGATGAGGGATTGAATCACTTGAAACAAGAACTAATAAGTATATGATCAAAGGTTTTAGGAAGATGATTTGAGAGGATTTGGACAGAAAGTTTTAGTGCAAAAGGGTGAGGAAAAATTACAGATTTGAACCAGTATTTATAGGCAAAAGATTCTGACACAGGAGCGTATGCCGGCCCCTTTAATTCATGGTCGGCCCCCTTAAAGTTAAGGGGGCCGCCCCTTATAATTAAGGGGGCCGCCCACCTGTAACGGCCAGATTCTTTTGTCTTTTCTGGGGAAAGTTTATTTAGTGTAGATTTAACTGATTTTGGTTAAAAATTTGAATTTATATATTTATTATGAACTAAACATTTTCCTTTAATTACCAAAAGTGTTAGTAAATAAACCTTCCTTTGATCATAAAATGTATTAGGAATTGTTTATTCATACATTAAGTGATTTAGTTGGATGTAATGATATTTTGTCACTAAATACTTGTTTACGTAATGATTTTACATTTAATGATTTTACATTTTGTGATCGTCAAAACATAGGGATATCGAAAAATATTAATAACGTTTTTACGCATTATTTATGTGGAAAACTAGAAGGGGGGGGGGGGGGTTGAATAGTTTTACGTCTTTTTAGTTTTATGAAAACTTAGTTGTTTAAAAGTCTTGTTTACTCTTAAAACTTTGATTCGATCTTATGTGAATTCAAGTCTTGAACAATATGAACAACTATATCTAAGTATGAGCAATAATAATAATGCAAACTAAGTATGTGAAATCAACACATGCATAATATAAACAATTATAGCTATATGCGAGAGATAAGTAAGTGAACGTTTATATTATAATCCTTAGTTATATTTTGTATGAAAACTATACTTGATAGAAATGATCAATTAAATGTATGTTACCTTTTTAGTTTGATTGTAAAAATTTTGTTTTGTGAATGAAACTTTTGTTTGATCTTTAAGTAAAATCAATACTAGCACTATATGAGCAACTATACATATACGTCTACGTCTACGTCTACAAAAGTAATAACGATATAAGCAAGATAATAAGTAAGATATGGAAAGATCTAACCGCGAGACAAAGGATTTATAGTGGTTCGGCTACAAGGACACCTTCCTTGCCTTACTCCACTCCTCGAGTCACCTACTCGAGAGTTTTCTTCACTATGTCAACAAGCTCCCTTATGGCGGACAAAACCTTACACACCAATATTGTTGGGAATTCTGTGAAGTAAGAATTCTGCTGCTGTTTCTGCTGAAAGGTTACTGCTGAAGAGTTAGTTCCTGCTAAAGCAGTGTATCTGCTGAAGACTAGTTTCAGCATATCTTAGTTTCTGCGGATATAGTATTTCCGTATTTTGTGTAATGTAGTTTGGATATGCATGAGTTTATTTAGGAAGTGATAATGCATATCTTTTAGAAGTTTTAGAATATACGTTTCTTGAGAAACGGTTTAGGGTTCCTTGTGTATAAAAGAAACACACAATTATGTATTGAACAACTTTTTCGTGAATACTCTTATCATAATTAAAAGATCCATAGAGGATCCAGAGTTCTTAGTATCAAGCTTGTGTTTTGTTTCCGCTTTATAAATACAAGTTGCAGAGATTGTCTATTAGTGTGTTATTGATTACAGTGACATTACTAACGATTCTAGAGTGGTCAAGAAGATCTATCAAGGTCTTATAGTTTCAACAAGTGGTATCAGAGCCTCGAGAGAGTCTCTGTCATACTAAGAAACACAAATCTTACACCTTTAAAATCCAAACAAATCAACAAACATGCCTGGATCTGATGATGATGTTGATACAACCCAGAACATTAACACCACTTCTCTTCAACAACTCAACCTCTCCAACAGTAATGCTAAGTTTCCATACTTGAAGAATGCTGAAGAATATCATCTGTGGTCCATGAAGATGCAGAACTGGATCACAAACATTGATTGGAATCTGTGGGAGGTTGTCAAAAAGGGGAATAGTCTGAAGAAGCATGTTACTGATGCCGATGGAGTTGTTACTATTGTAGGTCCCAAAACTGCTGAAGAGATTCTGGCTGTGCAAAGGGAGAGTAAAGTAAGAACAATTCTACTCCAAGCTATACCAGATGATCACATGGGTGACTTCCACTTTATGGAGGATGCCAAGGACATTTGGATGGCTATAAAAGCAAGATTTGGTGAGAATGATGAATCAAGAAGGTTGCAGAAGTCTATGCTGAAGCAAAAATTCCAAGAATTTCAGATATCTAAAGAAGAGGGAATTCATAAGGGTTATGACAGGTTTCATCGAATCTTAAGTCAACTTAATCAGTTGAAGGCAAGACCTGACAACGAGGACTGTAATGCTAAGTTTTTGAGATCTTTGCCACCATCTTGGTTACAAGTCAGTATTGCTCTCAAAACAAAGGGTGGATTGGACTTAATGTCTTTTGATGACCTCTACAACAAGCTCAAATCTCTTGAGCCTGATGTTAGAAGTCCCATACGTCCATCCACTCATTCTGCATTTGTTGGGGCATCTACAAAACCTGTGCATCAAGCCTCAAGTTCATATTCATCAGGAGCATCTTCTCAAACCCATACTTAATCTGCTCCTAAATCAAAATCCAGTAGTGTGTTGGAGGATATTATTCATTCATTTGTGGCTGAATATGAGCATCAGCAGTTTCTTGCTTATGAGGATTTTGAACAGGTGGATCCATTGGAGATGGAGGAGATGCACTTGAAATGGGAGCTTGCAATGATCTCCATGAACATTAAGAGGTTTGAAGCCAAGTCTGGAAGGAAGTTTGGTTTTAATGGAAGAGAAGCAGCAAGGTTTGATAGAAGGAAGGTTAAATGCTACACTTGTGGTCAAGTGGGACATTTTTCAAGAGAATGCAAGGAAAGAAAGGCTGGAGATGAAGTTAGATATGGCTCTTATCCAGTGGAAGCAGGGAATACCAAGACTGTACCTCCAAAGGCTATGGTGACTCTGGATCACCAAATTGATTGGGCTGACCATGAACCTACTGGAGAGGAAGCTTCTACTTCTTCACAAGTGAATCTGCTGGCATACTCACCTTCAGATGACAAGAAGGAGCAAGTCTCCTTGATGGGAATCTCTCAGGTACACAACTGTGTGTCTGGATGTAGTGTAAGATACAATGAGCTTAAACAAGAATTTGATGAATTGAAACCAAAATACAATGAGTGTTATGTTGAATTAGAGTCGTATAAAATGGCTTTAAAAACTTTAGAGAAACAAAAAGTATGGTTTCAAAAGAATCAAGTTAAATATGATGAAAAGATAAGAGTACTAGAAAGTGATTTAGAAATTGCTAAGATAGACTTAAGACGTACTAAAAAGGAAAAGTCTGACTTAGAAAAGGAAAAACAAGAATTACAAGCTAAATTAGATAAAGAGATAGCTGGTCGTATGAAATGGCAGGAAGGGGCATCTAATTTGAATAAATTAATTGATGGTCGCCAATCTGTTAGGTCTAGAAGAGCATTAGGATATGAGAAATATATAGACCCTGAAGAGTTAACATATCCTGATATGTCTAGTGTTTTTGACCCTGAACCAGCCTTAGCTTATCAAACACCTGTTAAATATGTTAAGGAAGGGGGAATGAATGCTGTCCCTGGACCTATAAGAGGGGAACACATGCCTATAGACCTATCCATACCTATTGACTTTGATGGATCACACCATCTCTATGGCAAAAAGTCAACTGACTTGCCAGACCCTATTATTAAATCTACTGACTTTGTCTCTTGTTGTGACAGTGACAAGTCTTCTGATGAAGGGTCCACCTCATTTGTCAGCTGTGATTCAAGTGAGAAGTCTGACCTGCCCAAGACCACTCCCAAGACCACCCCCAAGACCATACCAAAGACATCACCCAAGACTCCCCACAAGCCTTCTAGAGTTGCTGCTGATAACAAGACAGTTTCTACTGAAGACTTGTTTTTAAATTCTTTGCACAATAATACTTTTGGTTATGTTAAAAACAATTCTGTTTATCATGGTAATTTGAATACTTTTTCATGTTATGGAACTTCTTTTGGTTTAAATAAATCTTCTAAAAAGAATAAATGTTTTGTGTGTGGAAGTAAATATCACTTGATTAAGGATTGTACATTTCATGAGCAAAGAATGGGTGAATGTGTTAGTCAAAGGAAACCTAGGGAAATGTGGAAGAATGTTAGTGAAATACCATCTTTTGTTCCACATCAGCAGAAACCCAATTCTGCTGAATCACATTCTTCATGAAGAAGAACCAGTTATAGACCATATGTTCGACCCACTAGTTCCCTTTTTTTTACTGGTTATTGGCCTAATTACTTTGACTCAATGTATTATGGTGGTGGGTATGGAAATACTGCTGTGAAGCCCTCAGCAGGTTGTTCTTGGACAAAGAAGGGACCCAATATGCAATACAGGCCCAAGAACAATGGTGGATCTAAAACATCTACATGGCCTATCACTAATGATCCACAAGGCAGGCTCAAGTCAGCAATGACTTGAGTCTCCAATGTGTACTAATATTGTATAATTTTTGTTGTTGTTGTAGGAACATCCTTTGAAAAGTACTGAAGTTGGTATTGTTGATAGTGGTTGTTCTAGAAGTATGTCAGGGAACAAGGACAAGATGCATGACTTTGAGCCATAGAAGGAGGAGGCACTGTAACCTTTGGTGGTGGAGATGGCAAAATTACAGGGAAAGGAACAATTAAGACACCCTTGTTAGATTTTGAAAATGTTTATTATGTGAAGGAACTGGAGCATTTTAATCTATTCTCTGTATCACAAATTTGTGACACTAAGAATAAGGTTTTCTTCCCTGAAGATGAGTGTCTTGTACTTTCCAAAGACTTCAAACTCCCAGAAGACACAACTGTATTGCTGAGAGTTCCTAGAACCTTCAACTTATACACATTCAATCTGAATGATGTCAAGCCAGAAGGTGATCTAACATGTTTGGTAGCCAAAGCTTCCCTGGATGAATCTAATAAATGGCATAGGAGAATGGCACATGTGAATTACAAGACTATCAACAAGTTGTCCAAACTTGGTCTTGTTAAGGGCCTTCCTTCTAAACTCTTCACCAATGAACATAATTGTCTTGCTTGCAACAAGGGAAAGCAACATAGAGCCTCTTACAAAGCAGTCAAAGCTGCGAGCACCATTTCTGAACCTCTTCAGTTGCTGCACACAGATCTCTTTGGTCCAACTCCTATTAGAAGTATTGATCACAAGTACTTTTGCCTGGTTATCACAGATGATTATAGCAGGTTTTGCTGGGTATTCTTTCTAAAAACTAAAGATGAAACAACTCCTATTTTGAAAGAATTCATTATCTTAGTTGAAAACCAGCTGAATAAAAAGGTTAAAGGAATTAGGTGTGACAATGGTACAGAATTCAAAAATGTTGTATTCATAGAATTCTGTAAGTCTAAGGGGATTAGAAGGGACTATAGTACTCCAAGAACCCCACAACAAAATGGGGTTGCTGAAAGAAATAATAGAACCCTCATTGAGGCAGCAAGATCAATGCTTGCAGACTCCAAACTACCCACAATGTTTTGGACTGAAGCAGTAAGTACTGCTTGTCATGTCTTGAACAGGGTATCCATCACTAGACTTCTTGTCAAGACACCTTATGAACTTCTCACTGGGAAAGTTCCAGACATACATTACCTTAAGCCTTTTGGATGCAAAGTGACTATTTTGAATACTGCTGATATACTGGGTAAGTTTGATGGGAAAGTTGATGAGGGGTATATAGTTGGTTATTCAGCTCATAGCAAGGCCTATAGGGTTTATAATCTGAATGCTAAAAAGATTGAAGAGACCCTTAATCTAAGATTTCTTGAAGATCAGCCTAATATTCAGGGACAAGGCCATTCTTGGTATTTTGACCTAGATTATTTGACTGACTATTTGGGTTATACTAGGCATGCTTCTAATCCTAATGCAGGTACCAAAGATCCAAACTCTAACCCTGCAGGTTCCATGGATGATGACTCTGACTGTGAGTCTGAGCCAGAAGAGAATACCATTGTTGTACCATCTTTTCCACCTAACCATTTTGTAGGTAATCACTCTGCCGCTGAACAAGATGATGAGTCACACTATGCAGAGGATCTTGCAAGACTGCAAAAGCAAGAACATGCTGCTACTAAGGAAGCTCAGAAACTCAATGACAAGGTTACACAAGAGACTGAAGCTATCCTACATCAATCAGCACAAGCAGTCAGTGGAAACAAGGATACTGCTGATGATTCTACTGAAGGCATACCTCTTCCCACTGATGAGATCCCAGATGCTGATACTGCTGATGCTCACTCTCCCATCTCTACTGAAGTATCAGTAGACTTTGATAAGCCATTTACAAGATTTCCAAGTCCTTCTGATCTTGGGAATTATCAGCCAAAGCCTGGCTTGTTTCACTCAGCTTCTTATGATACTGAGTTTGGGCCTACAGTCAACAACCTTGATGCCAAAATTGATGTTCCACCTACAGCTACAAAAAGGATTCATAATACTCATCCCCTATCAAAGATTATTGGAGATCCTAAAGACCCTGTTCGAACTAGAAGCACTGTCAAGAATACAAAATATGGTGAAGTTGCTTTCATCTCTTATGTCTACAATCAAAAGAGGAACAATCACACAGACTTCAAAAACTGTCTGTTTGCATGCTTTCTTTCTCAGATAGAACCAACTAGTGTTCCTTAGGCACTGGCTGATTCAAGTTGGCTTGAGGCAATGCAAGAGGAGATGCTGCAATTTAAGAATCAGCAGGTTTGGATTTTGGTTCCTCTTCCTGATGGTAAATATGCCATTGGGACAAAATGGATTCTGAAGAATAAAAGAGATGCACGGGGTATTGTGGTGAAGAATAAAGCAAGACTAGTGGCTCAAGGATTTAGATAAGAGGAAGGCATTGACTATGATGAGGTCTTTGCACCAGTGGCCAGAGTTGAAGCTATACGGATATTTTTGGCCTATGCCTCTTACATGGGCTTTATGGTTTATCAGATGGATGTTAAAGGTGCTTTCTTATATGGTGAGATTGAAGAGGAGGTTTATGTGACTCAACCCAAGGGATTTGAAGATCCTGATCATCCTGAGTATGTGTACAAGGTTGTTAAAGCTCTCTATGGACTTCATCAAGCTCCCCGAGCTTGGTATACTAGACTTTCCACATTTCTGCTGAAGAATGGTTACAGAAGAGGTGCCATTGACAAGACTTTATTCCTCAAGAAAGATTCAAGGGATATTATTCTTGTGCAAGTGTATGTGGATGATATTATCTTTGGTTCAACCAAAGAAGCATGGTGTAGAGAGTTTGAAGATCTGATGAAGGGTGAATTTCAGATGAGTGCCATGGGAGAACTCACTTTCTTTTTGGGTTTACAGGTTCAGCAGAAACCTGATGGTATTTTCATACATTAGGAGAAATATGTAAAAGATATGTTGTCCAAGTTTGCTATGGAGAATGTCAGGACTGCCACTACTCCCTATGAGGCTCTCAAACCAAAGAACAATCTTGCTCCTGATCTCCCTGTGAATGTTCATTTATATAGGTCCATGATTGGCTCTTTGATGTATTTGACTGCCTCAAGACCTGATATTACATTTGCTGTGAGTGCATGTTCAAGGCACCAAGTCACTCCACTTACTTCTCACATGAATGCTGTCAAAAAGATTTTTAAGTATCTTAAAGGCCAACCAAACCTAGGTCTTTGGTATCCCAAAGAGTCTCCATTTCAGCTAGCAGCTTATAGTGACAGTGACTATGCTGGTGCCAATTTGGATAGAAGATCCACAACTGGAGGTTGCCAATTCCTTGGAAGAAGACTGATTTCTTGGCAATGCAAGAAACAGACCATTGTTGCTACCTCTACTACTGAAGCAGAGTATGTTGCTGCTGCAAATTGTTGTGGACAGGTTCTATGGATTCAGAATCAATTACTGGATTATGGGTATAACTTCATGAATACTACCATTTTCATTGACAATCAAAGTACCATTTGTATTGTTAAAAATCCATTTTTTCATAATAGAACCAAACATATTGAAATCAGACACCACTTTATAAGGGATGCTTATGAGAAACATTTGGTTAAAGTGGTAAAAATTCACACAGATGAAAATGTGGCAGATTTGTTAACCAAAGCATTTGATGGACCAAGGTTTCAATATTTGGTGGTCAATATTGGAATGCTTAACCCTTAACTGCAAAGTTTAAGGGGAGGCATAAGCCTCAGGGGAGGCATATGCCTCAGGGGAGGATGATGACTGTAAACTTTGTATAATTTGTATAATTTTTAACACTAACCCACTAATATGTTTGCAAGTTGTTTGGTGTATTTGCTTGTTTGATGTCTATTTTGCAGATGTTCTGAGAATGTAAGTTTCATGTTAAAGTCACCAACAGCAGAAGTCAAAGGAATGTGGTCAAAGTGCTGAACATGGTTTCTACTGATAAATTGAAAATGCTGAAGGTCTTACACAGTGGATTAATTAAGAAGATCTTTTCATTCATTCATAGAAACAAGTTACAGCTTACATTCAATGTTACAACTGAGTTACAATGACCATTCCTAAACATTTAGCTAATTAAGTACTACTAGCTTCTATCACTTATTACAAATACTTGAGGCTATGACAAGTACAATGATGAAGCTGAAGATGAAAATGTAAAAAGAAGAGAAGGAAGACTGTGAAGATGCTCATGAATCAAAGTCAAGGAAATACTCAAGAACTTTGTTCCATGGCAACATTCCTCAATCATCTACTTCAGCTTCTCCTTTCCCTTACGTATGATCTCAGCCTTCTTGCTCTGTCCAATATGTTCTTGATGTGAATGTTTCTCATGATGATATTGCTGCAGATAATGTTCCTCATGATAATTTAGATGAGCTTGTAACAGCTGAAGACAGAGCTGTACAAGAAAAACTATTTAAAGAATGGGAAGATTATAAGAAGAGTGCTAATCTAGCTGAGGAAGAACAAGCCAAGTTTGATGCAGAATTAGATACAGTCACTCAAAGATATGTTTCTACCTTACCCATTGAAAGACAAAGGGAATTGGATGCAGCTGTTCTAGAATTTGATGAGTCAGATTGGCAGCAGATTGGAAAACAAATGCTTGATAATCCTGATGTAGCTGCTGATATTATTGGTAAAAGGGTAGAAGAGCAAGACTATGCTTCTGAGATTGTGAAAGTGTTAAAGATGAGGAAGAAGGTAGCAGATGAATTAAAAGCCAAAGCTAAAAGAGAAAAACCTATGACTCAAGCACAGCAGAAGGATTATATGAGAACATATGTGAGAAGTCAAAGCAGTTCATTATTTAATACTGCTTGGTCCAAATCAAGAGTGTGGGGACTTCCATTTGACAAACTAGTTGAGATTTATAACAAAATCAAGGCTAGGAATGACAAAGCTGGAATGGGTGCTTCCAAGAATATTCCTCTCCTCAATGCTGATGCTGTTTCATCTGTGAATATTCCTATTGCTGCTGAACAAGTATCTTTACCTGCTACTTCTGCTGATTTACTACATGTTGCTACTTATGTGGATAAAGGTAAAGCAAAAGTGATGACATGTTGGGAATGTAGTTTTACTATTTATCAAGTCTCGGTCATTTACTTGTAATAGGTTGCTAAGTCTTGTATGTTTATTATAACTTAAGGCTTATGTAGCAAGCCCATGGGCCTTAAGCCCATTTCTATTTATTAGATAGGGAGGAAGGGAGTGTTGCCCTACTCCTTCCCTATATATACTATGTAACCTCTCCTTTGAGAGGGGTTGGTTCTCTAAGAAATTTCATCTCTTTCATTTCATTCTAAGGGTTCCTTCCACTCTCTCTCTCTCTCTCTCTCTCTCTCTCTCTCTCTCTCTCTACCTACTTCCTCTCTCTAGATCTATCTTAGTGATTATATTATAAAAATCATGACCTAACAAGTGGTATCATTCGCCAAGGGATAATATAGGTTGATTTAGGTTTGATTTGGTTGTAAAAACTTGGTTTTGTTGTGTATTTGTGGTATACTGGTACTGTTCATCGCCTGACTTTCGAGTTTGGGGTGTGTTCTTAGCGAGTTAGGATTGGTTTCAGTTCTATCGAGTTTGAAATTTATTCTTAGCGAGTTAGGATTGGTTCCAGTCCTATCGAGTTAGGTTCCAATTCTATCGAGTTAGGTTTCAGTTCTTATCGAGTTAGGTTCCAATTCTATCGAGTTAGGTTTCAGTTCTTAGCGAGTTAGGTGTAAGTTTGTCGAGTTAAGTAACTATTGGCGAGTTAGCCTTTACCTAATCGTGTATCGAGTTAGGTTCGTTGTGGCTTATACTAAGGGGAAACTCTGCCCAACTCAATACAAGTTACCGAGTTAGACAAATCTAAGTTCAACTACATAAGTTATCGAGTTAGAACTAAAACAACATAAGTTACCGAGTTAAACTTAAAAGTACATACCGAGTTTGAGTTATATCTGGACTTATCGAGTTTGGAAACTTAAAAGAACATACCGAGTTTGAAACTTAAAAGAACTTACCGAGTTTGACAACTCATCTGAACATACCGAGTTTGATATCAAGTTTTTCAAATCTAATTACAACCTTTATTTATCTTTAACGATCCAAGTTTTAACATTATCACTTAACAAATTTTTTCTTTCTTATCTTTCTCTTCTTAATTTCAAAAAAAAAAAAAAAAAAAAAAAAGATATTTCTTACGCGAAATTTGAGTAAAATTTAATTTTTACCAGAGACTAAACGTTCAATTTTTACGCGAAATTTAAATTTTGGTATAACGTTGAAAATTTTGGCCCAAAATTCAAATTTTTAGGCCAAAATTCAAATTTTTTCGGTGAAATTTGGCGGCAAAATTTTTTGAAACTCAAATTTTTCTTGCAACCTTATAATTGCATTTCATAGTGATTTTCAAATTTTGGGAAAGAAAATTTCTTCAAATAATTTTTGGAGGGAAAATATGAATTCACTATTTCGACCTTGCGTGTGACATTTTGCTTGATTTTTTCGATTACATCGCAACAATCAAGGGGGAGAGCAATGTCATCTACAACGTCTCAAGGACCTTCTTCCAACTACCTTCCTCACCAATATTCTCATCAGCAACAGTCATCAGCAACAGGACCTTCTTCCAACTACCTTCCTCACCAATATTCTCATCAGCAACAGCATCATCAACAACATAGTCACAGCTCCCTCATTCGCCATGTTCTGCTATTTGGCAATGAATCAAGGCCTCCGATGTTGCTACCAGGAACGTATACTGTTTGGAAACGGAGATTTTTACAATGGCTCACATATCTCTCTGCTGCAGATCTCATGCTTAAATCCATTCAAGATGGTCCATACAAAATGATATTTCTTGCTGACTCAACAGGGATTATCAGAATACAAACTGATGAAGATTTGAATGCAACTGAACTTGCTCAGTACGATGCTGACCAACAGGTTGTATGGTTCATAACAGTGGCACTTCCCAACTCAATTTACATGTATATGGACTTTCAAGCTAGTGCGTATGAAATGTGGAAATATCTTGAAGCTATGCATCGTACAGAAGAACTTCATCACTTCAGAATGAAGCAAATTCTTGAATCTTGCTTAAGCATGAATCCACTGAAGACCATTCTCCCTGCTCCACCAACTCCAGCTGTTGACCATGGATCCTTAATTCACACTCCAAATGGTCTCTTCTTCAATCCTCCGAATGCACCTGAGCCTTTCTTCATTCCACAGTACCATCCTGCTACACTACATAATAATGTGCAATCTCTTATGGAAAATCTAGTGAAGCTTAGTCAAGTATCTTCTAAGAAAGGCAATGGCGCTATGACTTCAACTTCTGAATGCTTAAACACAATGAAAGATTCTGATGATGAAGAAGATCTTATCGAACCAAGCATGGCATTTTTGGCATATACAGAAAATATTGCAGATGTGGAAGATCAAGATTATGATTCAACTCCACTCTTTGACGATAATGTTGAATACAATGCCACACTTAGTCAAATGGAAGTTGAAGGGGGTAATCTCAATGCTGTTTTGCAAAGGGTCATGGGAGATATTCCATCTGATGATGAATATGCAGATTTGGAATCCAATACAGCAGATTTGGAAGCCGATATAGCAGATGTGATGTTAATGGCAAACATGCAGGAACTTCACATGGATGATACAGACCCAGTGTATGACACAAATGATACTGATGATTCTGAAGATCCATTTGAGAAATACATGACATCTTTTAGATTACTTCAGACACACCTTAAACTCCTTACTCGCAATAACTTTGCTGAAGATTGTTCCGAGCGTGTACTCAATTTCTTATTTGAAGACGTCTTTGGAGAAGAAGTTGATATTTTCACTAATACGATGTTTAACAACGTGAACCAACTTGAAAAACAACTTACTACAGAAGAATTTCACGAGAATGAATCCAAGGCCGCCTTCAGAGTGCTCAAGGAACGGTTTCAACATTTCATCAATTATGACTGTGAAGATGTAAGCAAGAATTTTTTTTGATTTCACTCGAATCAAGGCTCAAACCTTCAAAGATGTCTTGCTCCAACACATGGATGCTATTGAGAAGTCAATTGCCGAAAGAGTACTTCACAAAGAAGAGTATGAACAAAGGGTAAATAAAAGGAAGTTGCAAATTCATGAAGAGCAAGTTCATAAAGTTGGTGTATTGGAAGCTAATTTGGTTGTCGTGGAAAGCAATGGGACAGAATCAGATGAGCAGGATGACAACAGAAGATTGGGGAATGATACAGATGCAGACTGTGCAGAGATCAGACCCTTCTATAACTCAGAGCCCAACTTTGACAAAGGACAGATGGATGAGGAAGATGTCATACCCATCTATGACAAAGAACCGAACTTTGACAAAGAACAGATGGTTGAGGTACAATCTACTGTTGATCATATTATGCCTGCAAATGAGAAACAACAATCTGAGCAACCTAACTTCAGTAATGAAGGAGCGGTTGACCAGGATGTTGTACAATGTCTTGACAAACATTCTGAGTCTGAGTCCTTACCTGATGATCCAATAACTGAAACATCATACCAAACTCTTGAGTCAGAAAACATTCTTCTCAAAAAGACCATTGCCCAGTGTCATAAAGATTTTTCAAAACTAGAGGCACATTGCATCTCACTTGAACTTCAAATGCAAAACGAATCTCTAAATTCGGGCAACAATGGTCAATTTTTGAATGAACAAAGTAAACGTGTGGATACATTAGTTAAAGAAAATGAGCTTTTAAAAGGTCAAATTCAAGAAAAGGTGTTTGCACATGCTGCATTACAAAACAAATTAAGAAGACTGACTGGCCAGAGTATGGATACTAAGTTTGCAAAACCATCAATCTTGGGGAAACCGCCTTCTCAAACAATCAGAAAACAATCAGTGGTTAGACAACCGACTGCATTTAAATCTGAACGACCTAAATTTTCAAAACCTCGGTTTGCCTCCCAAGTTGTTGAGAAAAACAATTTGACAAAACCAGTCACTCCACATTCTTGGCCTAAGGAAAATGCATCTGTGCCTGCTAAATCTCAACACGTGATTATACCTGGCTCTTCTAGGATTAGTTCGAAAACAGTGTCTAAAACGAGCATTAAAAGTAAAGAGTTTTATGGCAAATATGACATGTACAAGAACTATGATCTAGAAAAGGCTAGGAAAAAGGCACTACTTCAAAAGGATGGAATTCTAGGTTCAAAACCTCATGTGATGCCTTCCACTGTAGTACAGAACACTGCTTGTAGTAGCACACCAAAACCTAAGAGTAATCAACAAACTAATAGGAATTGGATAGCTTCTAAGAGTAGTTGCATAAATAATCATGTTGTTTGTGCTTTAAAATATCTTCAAAAGGGAAATTCACTTGAAAAGGCTCAATCGACTAAGACAAACAAACCCGTTGAACCAAAAGTCATAAGTCAGAAACCTAAGAAGTGGATCAATATAGGACGTAGTTTTTCTCAACCAAGTGATGCTCCCACTGCATCTAAAAGGAAAACATCTCCGAGATCTAACATTAGGTGGGTACCCACGGGAAGAATTTTCAAATCAATTGGTCTTAGGTGGATTCCTACAGGAAAGATGTTTGACATTTGCACCAAAACTAATGTGATCTCCACAACATCTACCTCTGAGACAAGAAGGAAAACCATCGGAATTGTGTGTTCGAGTATCAAGAAGATAATTGACACTACATCTTTATGCTTCTAACATCTGGAACTCAGTTTCTCTTGGGTATCCGTGTTCTCTATTTTTCTTGTCTATTCTTTCTTTCTTTGCAGATATAACAGGAATGGCTTCGGAACAACTCAGTTTCGGACCCGAGCTTAATGACAATGGCTTCGGAACAACTCAGTTTCGGACCCGAGCTTAATGTTATCGCTTCTGAGCACAACAGCTTAGGACCCGCATCCAACCGTTTAAAAGCACATCAACAATGGCTTCTGAGCACAACAACTTAGGACCCGCATCCAACCGTCTGAACTTTCCGGATTCTTCGGCTGAACCATCGTCTCACTCGTAAAGAAGTGGAAACCTTGTTTGCTCCATTGTTTGATGATACGATTGAAAACCGTCTTTCTGAGATCTCACCAATTTCCGCTGCACATCTTGATCACCATCAAGTACCTGATTCATCTCAACAAACAACAACAACTGTTGGGAGAGACGGTCCTCCAATTGCATCTCCAACAAGCACAGAACAAACCGGGTCCAACTCACGACAACCAGCTGAAGACTCCATACCTAAATCAGTTCCACAAACCGCAGAGCATGACCCAGAGGCGTTCTTTAAGTGTTCTTTAATCCGTTTGCACCGGCTCAACTCATTCCTGACATTACTGAGTCGTCTACACGCAATTTGGATCCTGCTCACATGCGAGATAATTACCTCCATCAAGGTTTGTTGATTTAGTTCACCATATTGGTATGCGGTGTTTGACTCCAGATGATTTACAAAATTTTCTTTAAAACTAAGTGAGTCAAACATCTAACTTTTTTCTTTTAATACTAAAAAAAAAAAAAATCTTCTTTCTCTGTGTACAAACTTCGTAACTTCAAAACTATGTTCCTTCATTAAAACAAATTTTGCTTTACTCTGTCAAAATGGAACATGTTTTGAGGGGGAGAAAACTTTTCACATTATCATGAAGTTTGCACACCTCATCATAATTCTTCAAGGATAAAATGTTTCTTCATCATTTGTATTAAAATCTCATTTTCAAAAAAACTTCTATGATCTCTCGAATTAAAATGTACAAAAAGGTTTCACAAAATATATGCTAATTCGAGGGGGAGAAAGGAAATTCTTTCTGCAATGATTCCAAGTTAACCTTGTTTGGACTTCAAATGGAAAAGTAATTAACCTTTAATGAGTAAAGATTCACAAATGTCTTAAACTTAGGAAAAAAGGATCTTGCATGGAAAATAAAACGGGCTCTAATAAATGTTTCTTTAAATATTCTCAAAAGTATCACACATAATCGATAAACCTCACGATTCAGACTAACGATTTTTTATCCTCGAATGTCCCCGATTGTGAGTTTCTAATTTCTTCATGGTTGTTGTCTAATCGTTCCCTAAATGTTTCAAGTGTTTTCAACGGTCAAAAAGGCATAATCAGAAACTAGGGTTATCAATCAGGGCTTTCATTTTTTATGTGTTTAGTCTAATTTATTATTTCATATAGCTTTAGAGAACACTAAAGTATGCTCGATTGGTGTGTTTGCACGATTAGAAACAACATAGGTTTAGAATCATGTGATTTAGGGTCTTAGATGTCGATGTCTTTGTTGCTACCAGCGCATTTGTTTGTTCAATATTCCTGCATTTTGATGCTAACTTGTGTGCATAGACTCAAATCATAACCCCAAACCATAATCATAATTGGAAAATCTCGAGTGATAGGATGAGTTAATCTGTGATCTTGTGTGTTAATTAGAGAATTCTGAGCATTTTGGTAGATTTAGAATGAGATTTTTGATTCATCTTATACTTGTTTGTGCCTGATGCATTTTCTCTGTGTGCAACTACATGTCATCCCATTGAAAGTCAAAATTTCAACATTCGACAAAATGTTTCTTATGGAACATATTTTGAGGTCAAAGGACAAAATGTGTTTAAAAGCTAAACTGGTAAATGGATCCAAAATGGTGAGAAACAAATTTTTCCAAACTCTACACTATTGTTTTACACCGGTAAAGCAAGTGTGAAGACCAAAGCAAAGTTGTCCTAAAATTTTCAAATGTTCAAAATCTGGAATGCTTTGGCTTCAATAAAAGAATGTCTCTGATCTGAACATCCCAAATACCGGAAGTTTTCCATTCACAAAAACAAATCTTCAAAAAAGAACCCATGAGGTTCAACTTTAGATGGAAATCTTTTTCAGATTTTAAAACTCAAAAGAGAGACTCTGAGTCTCAAACAACTTTCAACAGTAAAAGAGTTTTGAATTTCAAGCATTCTTTGTTGTATAATACTTGATTATATTTTCTAAAACCTTGAGCAGAATCATCTCTCGAATTTTTCAAAAAGTATTTCATTAATACGATTCTAAATTCTGCTCAAGAAGACTATCTCTCGAATAATATTCATTATTTGAGGGGGAGTATTTTGTTTCAAGAAAACTAATTTTGTATTAAAACAACGACTTGTGCACACATTTTAGTGTACAACTCGGGTTTCAAAGAAAGGAAAGTGCCTCGCTAAACCATTCTTTAAAACCAAACGCGCACTTATCCTTAAAAAACAAGAAGAAGTTTTCATGCAAAGCTTATCTAAAACTTCTTAATCTTGAGCAAAATTTATTCTAAATTTTTCAAAAGGTTTTTTCAAAACTTTTCAAAATTTTGCTCAAGATTTTTCAAATCTTTACTCCCCAATTCGCTACAAAGTTTAAAAATGTCAAAACACATGCTCGTTTTGAGGGGGAGTATTCTAAATCAAAATGCTTTCTCAAAATCATGTTTTGTTGGTTTGTTCACACATTACAGTGTACAACCCGTGCTTGTAATTCAAAGGACCCTGAGGTACGCTTCAGTGCCTCAATCCTTATATAAGGAGCGAAGGCTTCTTACTTTTGAGTAGAATTAATCAAACATTTTCTGATTTTCATAATTCTACTCAAAAGACAAGTATTTCACCTCAATGAGTATTCACTTGTTGAGGGGGAGCACTTGAAAACTCATCGTTCTCAAAATCAAAAGTTCTTGTTGATTTCTCCCCATAATACTCAAAAAGCATATTTTAATCAAATGTTTCTCAAAAACAACATCTTATATGCTATTTTTGAGGGGGAGAAAAGAAAAGTGATTAAAATATGAAAGTTAAATGTTGCTGAAATGTCAAATCTCATGCGAGCTAGGCTCAGATTCACCCAGGAATTGACGAAACATAAAAGTTAGTAAATTCGAAAAGACTTTTCCTCGACGGGTAATAACATCAAGTTAGTTACCAGAGCTAGTTGTCACCTTAAAGCTGACAATGGAACTCTCTAACTAGCCACGTAAGCGTGTCTCGAAAAGGATTTGTCTTAGTAGAAATGTACCGTTTCGAGAACTTTCTGTGGACTTGACCAGGCCGGGTAATAACTTCAAGCTAGTCTAACTAGTGATGTAAGCGTGTCTCGAATCGGTCTTGTTCACTGAAAGTGGATCAATTCAAAAAGTGCTTGCTCCTCCCGCATGTGCAAATTTATTTAATACATATGAGCACATGTGAAGGGGGAGCCCTTCATAAGAAAACACAAAACTCTCAAAGTGTTAAACAAAATGTTTGATAAACACAAACACATTGAGAGATTTTCAAAGGTTTCAATGGCAATTATAGGATAGTCATGGAGTTATAAGGTGACTAAGGTTAGGAAATAACCGTCCTATGATCCACCTAAGCCGGAGGGATCTACCCAAGGACATCACCAATAGTTAGAACTAGAAGTCCTTAGGTATAATACGAAAGAAAAAGGAGTAAAGAATGAAAGGAGAAAGAAGGGGTTGAAGAATTAAAAAGAAAAGTAAAGAAAAGGGTGAAAAGAAATAGCCCTCCATGTGATTCAACCTTAGGGCAGACACCGGGTTCAATTCATATGCTACTGGTTGTTGCTAAGGCGACACCGGTATTGAAGATAAAGTCGTCATGGACCCAGTGACGCAATGCACTAAACCTTCTTAACCACTCAAGTTCTCTTAAAAGAGCTTGTTTCATTCTCACGGGGAACCAGTGTAATCTATCGACTTATCTCTTAGAGATAGTTGATATTGAAGCAGGAGACCCCTCTCTAGTCTCCGTATAGGAACCTAAGTGAGCACTTATCGAGTCTAGAGCCATGAGATACATCAAAGATCTCTTAGGAACACTTAGTATTTCTACAACTAGTGTTCTGCATCAATGGGCACCAGCTGTAAATTATCGAGTCCTTCGCAAATCTGAGCAATCTGCCGAGAACGTTTATGAGAGAATTACAAATGTATTTCTCGATGATTGAACGGAAATTCCTGCCAGGGTCAACATCAAACAGCCTTGACAGGTCACTTCGGTAACTCCTCGTGAGTTACGCTTAGTCTTTGCGGTGGTTTCTAACGGTCTACAGTCGTGGAGTGATCCCCAGCGACTCACCCAGTCATTGAGCTACCTAGTAGGTTTCGTAAGATCCTTCGGGAGTATCTGATATGGGAACGGCCTTGATAAGGGTTAGAAGGAGTCTTCACACTATGCTGTTGACGATCTCTAATTTCTTATTTGTAAGTACCGGTTGTTTATTGCTAACTGTTTCCTTTCAGGGACATATCATCTCCATGGAGACTGATTCCGCATGCTCATACATACATCTTGAAGTCAACAAAAGCTCCCTCAAAGATCTAAGCAACACAATGTTCAAAATTAGATTCTACGCCAAAAAGAAGAATCTACAAAGTTTAAGGACTAAAGATCTATGTGAATGAAAGGGAACTACGTGCATGTGAATGTCTAAGTTCAAAGGTGTATGAGCATGTTGGAATGGACGACGACCACCACAGACGCAGAAGTGACGCATGGCAGATAACTTCATAAGATGATCACAACCACATCTATTACGAACAATGAACAATGAAGCAAAAGAACACCCACTCTTTTTTGAAGACGTCTTAAGTTATACGAGTCAAAAGTCAAAGACAAAGAAGAAGACGTCAAGCAACCGTGATGACCGACCCTTAGGGGGAGATTGTTGGGAACGTACTTTTATATTTATTCAAGTCTCGGTCATTACATTTTGTAATAAGGTGATCACAACTACATCAACTAAGAACAAAGAACGATGAATGATTTAGAAGACGTCTAAAGCATTGAAAGTCAAAGATTAACACGAAGACGTCAAGCAACCTTGATGACCGACCCTTAGGGGGAGATTGTTGGGAACGTAGTTTTACTATTTATCAAGTCTCGGTCATTTACTTGTAATAGGTTGCTAAGGCTTGTATGTTTATTATAACTTAAGGCTTATGTAGCAAGCCCATGGGCCTTAAGCCCATTTCTATTTATTAGATAGGGAGGAAGGGAGTGTTGCCCTACTCCTTCCCTATATATACTATGTAACCTCTCCTTTGAGAGGGGTTGGTTCTCTAAGAAATTTCATCTCTTTCATTTCATTCTAAGGGTTCCTTCCACTCTCTCTCTCTCTCTACCTACTTTCTCTCTCTAGATCTATCTTAGTGATTATGTTATAAAAATCATGACCTAACATGACATCAGATGCTCCAACTAGAAAGAGAACTAGGAGACAATTGGAGCAGGAAAGATTAGGTGAAAAGACTGCTAGAAAGTTGACTGTGGAACAAGAAGCTGAACAAAAGGCTGAGCTTGCTAGATTTCATGAACTGAAGGTAAGAGAAGTTGAGATTCAAGCTGCTAGAAACAAACAAATAAGGAAGGCTATGGATGAACAATATGCCTCTGCTGCACTTGAATCTTCTCAAGATTCTACTGATGAACAATTGGATACTCCATCAGTAGATACTAATACTGCAGAAGTTGAATCTGCTAAAACAGAAGTTCATGATGCTATTTATGTTCCTGGAAGAAGAGGCAAGAGGATGGCCAAAGTCAGATCTTCACATTCCAAACAAAGTCTTATCAATGTGAATGCTTCTGATGCTTCATTTATAAGGGAAGGATCCTCTGATGATTGGCCTGTGGGAACTAGAGATGTTTTGAATAATTGGGAGTTAAGTAAAATGGTCAAGTTAATACCATTTACAGATTGGATAAAACTTCCATATCTTTTACATTTCTTCAACAGATTCTACATCTTGTGGATCATCAGGATTTGGTAACTCTATATGAGTTAGTTCTTAAGTATTATGCAACTCATACTCCTGAAGGATCTGGATTGTATTTGTTGGGTGATCTTCAAGTGTTGTTTGATTCTTCTACTCCCACTGGTGCAAGCTATGACATATGGAAGAATAATCAGAGATGGAAAGTTCAAAGTTGGAAGTTCTATTCTATGCCTTATGTTCATGTATTTGAAACTACAACTGGTCTGAGGCTAATTATGGATCTTACCAAAAGATATCCTCTGAAAGTGTCCCTGATGGAGAAAATGCTACAACAAAAGTTGGAGATTCCTCCTGATCCAGCAGGGAATACAAGGTTTTTTGCTGAATCTTTGGTGAAGGTTTTCAAACAAAGGATTAAGACTTCCAGAGCAGCATCTGATTAGGGATATCATGTTGTATATTTGTTTTTATTTATTAGTTAAAAAAAAAAAAAAAAAAAAAAAAAAAACTAACATTTTGTTGTATAGTATTTGTATGCAGGTTTGGTTATCAACTTACCTGATGTTGACTATTCCATCATAAAGTTGGCTAGTCCAAAGGGTACAGCTTTGGTAAAGACACATCAAATTTGTTGATAGCTGTAATGGTTTGCTCAAAACCATAGGGTCTTCAACTCACCCATGCTTTCTTGCTGAGTAGTTGAAATGGTTGTCAATTGACCATGTATTTTTCCTTTATAGATTCTGAATAATTGGCTAGCCCATATGTATATGGCTTGTGGTAAAGGCAGTGGAAAACCATATTTGGTAATCAGTTAACCAAGATGATTTTCATCAAAATAATTGGCTAGTCCTGAGCAAATGGCTACAGGTAAAGACATCTCAAATCCGTTTATAGCTGATGATTTGCTAAAAATCATGTGGTTATCAGTGTACCTTAGAACACTTGGCTACTCCAGTAGTGATGGCTATTGGTAAAGAGACATCAAATCCATTATTTTCAATGATTCACCTCTCACAGGAGTTAACACACCTGGAAGTGATGAGAATAGTATGAAACTAATTTGTTTTGATGTACATTTGGTCATTTGTTGCTGCAAAGAATGGTGCTTTCAAGTATTTGCTGATCATAGAGATTCTGCTGAAGATGATTCTTTGCTGGTGCTATCTTATTACAATCCACTTGGTATGTTATTTTGAAGATCTATGAAGAATCTTGAACTTAACCAGGTCAAATTCAAGATTAGGGGAGGATTGTTGGGAATTCTGTGAAGTAAGAATTCTGCTGCTGTTTCTGCTGAAAGGTTACTGCTGAAGAGTTAGTTCCTGCTGAAGCAGTGTATCTGCTGAAGACTAGTTTCAGCATATCTTAGTTTCTGCGGATATAGTATTTCCGTATTTTGTGTAATGTAGTTTGGATATGCATGAGTTTATTTAGGAAGTGATAATGCATATCTTTTAGAAGTTTTAGAATATACGTTTCTTGAGAAACGGTTTAGGGTTCCTTGTGTATAAAAGGAACACACAATTATGTATTGAACAACTTTTTCGTGAATACTCTTATCATAATTAAAAGATCCATAGAGGATCTAGAGTTCATAGTATCAAGCTTGTGTTTTGTTTCTGCTTTATAAATACAAGTTGCAGAGATTGTCTATTAGTGTGTTATTATTACAGTGACATTACTAACGATTCTAGAGTGCTCAAGAAGATCTATCAAGGTCTTATAGTTTCAACAAATATATACACCACAACTTCGTCACAACTTATTCACACCTTCTACACAACTTCTTCATGACTTGGCACACCTTCATCACAATTTGTACACACCACTACTACTTCACAACTTCACACTACTCCACTACTTCTTCTTCACACCACTACTTATATTTCACTACTTCTATTCACAACTTCTACTCCTAGATCTATCTAGTTACACTACTATCACACCTTTACAATGAATGTACACAACAACTAGACTATATACATAAATCTACAATACTTCACAACTTGATGTTGAAGGAGTATTCTTCTCTTGCACTTTGAGTGATGAGAGGTGAGGGAATGAATCACTTGAAACAAGGATTAACAATTATATGATCAAAGGGTTTTTAGGAGGATATTTAGAGAGATTTGGATCTGAAAATTTTCGTGCAAGAGGTGGGGGAAAAATTCCAGATTTAAGGTAGTATTTATAGGGAAAAATTTCTGACAGAATCTAACAGGGGAGCGTGGCCGGTCCCCTTAATTGTGTGCCGGCCCCCTTAAAATTAAGGGGGCCGCCCAGATGAAAACTGCAGTTTTCTTGTCTTTTTCTGGGGAAAGTTTATTTGGTGAAAAACTAACTAATTTTGGTTAAAATTTTGAATTCATATATTTATTATGAATAAAACATTTTCCTTTATTACCAAAAATGTTTTTCAAAAATATATAATGAGTTTATTTAATTTTATAAACTTTGTATTATTTAAATAAACATCCCTTTGATCATAAAATGTATTAGTCACTTGTTTATTCATACCTTAAGTGATTATGTTGGATGAGATGATATAAACTTGATTAAAACTTGTTTACGTATTAACTTTGTGTTTAATGTTCTTATATTTTTTGATCGTCAAAACTTAAGGATATCGAAATATATTAATAACGTTTTTATACATTATTTATATCAACAATCTCCCCCTTTTTGATGATTACAAAATCTAAACTCATTAAACTAAAAATTAATATATATGCAAGTTTTTAGTTTGAGTTTATATCACTTCTCCCTCTTTTTGTTAACATCAAAAAGGTTATCCCGACGAATGTATAGCTCCCCCTTGAAGTATACTCACCCTCGTTTTGAGGTCATACGAAATCGAGATATGGAATGCTTGCAAAAATATTTAGAGCACAAGCAATATATATATATATATATATATATATATATATATATATATATATATATATAATAGGAGGCATTTGAAGAATATGCCACCTCATTGCCCAGTCAACGCCCCGTAATTCATTATCAGCCATGTCATCAGCCATTCTGGCCATGTCAGCAATTTTATTTGTCCACCTAAGCAATTATTTTTGTAGTATAGTAAAATTTAAAAAAATGACACTTGCGTAATTCGAACCATAGTTGTTTTAATGAATAGCATGTATGTTAACCACTAAGACAACATGTGTTTTTGGAATATATATTGCAAGTCCTAATATATAAACGCCTGGAATTAATTTTTAGATAGTGTTAAATATACGGCATTTTGTGAATTAGGGTTTTACATCTATTTTCACAATATACGTCATTTGTGAATTAGGGTTTTCCATGTTGAAGAAGTTAGTTGTCCATAATGAGGAATCCATGATCAGCAAGGAAAAGAATTTAACAGGTTTGTAAAACATCTTAAGTTTTGCTTAATTATTTTCATACTCATCCACTACTTACGTGTTGTTTCTTTTGTGTTTAGTATGTGTATTACTCTTCTCATATGAGCTCCATTGACAATTTTACCTCACAGAAGGATCTTAACCAATATCAGTAATGTACATGATTTGTTCTTTTGCATTTTCAATTGTTATATTGATATGAGCCAAATCACTTTTTAGTTTCAATTGGTTTATATGTAATTAACAAAAGGGTGATATACCCCGGAGCAGTGAAAACCGACATCATGCGTGAAGTGCAATGGTATATCTCATAGAATGCTTTTTTTACCCTACAACTTTTCGAAAGTAAGCAAAAATCACATAAGTTCATAAGCTCACATATGAGCTTAACCAAACAACCTCTATATATGTTATTCATGATAGTTTGATTTGAATTTTTTTAAGCTTAATATGTTCTATTAATAATTTGGTTACTATTTGTTTGCGATTATTGATATTCAATTACTATTTATTCTGTGATTCTTTTAGTTGTCATCATGGTAAGGAAGAGGAGAACCAAACTTCCCAGTGCAGGAGAGATCTTTGAGCCTCAGGGTGCTGCTGGTGCCTAACATCTGCTTGCACAACAATAGCTACAACAACAGCCGCAGCCATAGCAACAGCCATCGGCACAACAGTAGCCCCAACAAAGGATAAAAATGAAAATTTATTCGTTAAAACAGCTAGAGGTAGGCAAAAAAGATGTTTAGAACATGTATCTTTAAGTTAGATCCCGTTGCCAACATTTTCTGATTCAGGGGCATAGCTGGCGAACATCATGGTTGCGGCTGCAGATTGGTGGCTGCCAGCTGTAGCTTTGCAGTGTGCCATTGATGGGGTGCATAATTTTACGGGGCGCAGTTGGTAAGGACATTTGTTAAAGGTTGGGTTTTGAGGCTAGACGTTATGAGTTTGTTTTGATTATGGTTTTCGGGCTTGAGTAAGTTTGGTTTTTTATTTGTTCCAACACCAGTCACACATATGTTAATAATTTAAGTGTCGTTTTGGTACTGAGTTTTATTATTAGGTGGCAGGAGTTGTCGTCGTATTTTAGGTGCAATGAAGTGCTTGATCAGAAGATAAATAGGAAGAAATCTGTAAGCATGAAATTGAGGTAGAAGTTCATTTATTCCCTATTTAAAGTTATAAGACATTGATATAGTTTTGTAGTGCTTTCTTTGCGTTCCATGTGACATAGTTGCTAACTACTATTATTTACCAAAATGCGGATTAAGAACTGCAATATTTTGAACAATAGGGGTCAGGTTTAGCGTGGTATACGAAGGTTTAGGAAGATACTAAACCACTTATACAACCGGTAATTGCCAAATGTTTCTGATAAAGTTGTGGCCAGATTGTTTAGTTATGGATGTGTGATTCGTAATGTTTATATATATATATATATATATATATATATATATATATATATATATATATATATATATATATATATATATATATATATATATATATTGGAATTTCCTATTTACTGACTTACTATTTTTATTTGAATGATCAAGAAAATCTAAGCCTAGCTTCTGACTGCTGTAAAGGGGTTAAAAAGAACCCAAGTAAAGAAATCCAGCAAGTGGAGGCTACCGGCGGACAAGAAGTCGATATTTGGGCAACGGATCGGCTGTTCATGATCCTAGGGATGAAAACGTAATAGCAGCTAATGGTGGAGCTGAAGGTAGGGAAAAAATCTTTGACATGCTCCTTTTGCAGATATCTATTATTTAAGTATGTAGTAAATCCGAGTATCCAGACCAAGAACGTCTAAATGTTAGTTTATATTGTCCTTTCGAATTAGTAGGAAAATATTGGAAAATTCACAATTTTTAGACGTTAAAGGTGATATGTGAAAAACATAATCATGAACCTACACTAGATATGGTGGATCATCCATACGCACACCGATTATCTGATAATGAAAATAATTTGGTGTTAGATTTTTCTAGATAAGATGTGAAACCACAAGACATTCTATTAACTTTGAAGGAGAAATATCCGAATAATGTGTATACCTACAGAACTGTAACAAAGCACGACAGGAAATTAAGAAAATAGGGCATCCAGGTAGAACTTAATCTGATTCAATTTTGTTATTTTTGAATAATACTTATGTGAATTCCTTTATATTTAGTAACTGGATGGAGAATTTCTCACCATCTGTAGACCAAATACAATAGCATGGTGATGGCAGATTGGTGTAGCTTTGAAATCTCACCAAAAGAGAAAGGCCTAAAATGAAAATTGTTGCAAATATAACGGGACTATTATGGCACAAAATAAAAAAATGGAGTTGTTCATTTTCTTGGAAACAAAATTGACTTGGCTTTGAACCGTTACCTTTTGATCTTCAGGTTAGAAATCACAACATCCATTTTTGTTATTAAAAAGTTAAGCTTGAACATTTGATGGATTATATTTGTTTATTTTTTATTAACACAAATTTTTTGTTAGTGCAAACGTAGAACCTAAATAATATGTGAAACACTGTTATGGTATTTGTAAGTTTCAAGTACCCTGGAAGACATGTCCACTTTAGTGTATATGCCGTTAAACAATCCATTGAAGGTTAAAAAATTGGCACTATGTATTTTTCAACTAAGAATGAAACTAAATATGGCACAACAAGCAAGGGAAGAAGCTAACCGAAAACGAAGTTAAACAACTAATGGAAGCTGTAAGATACCCGTACCTACAGATTCTATGTGACTATTTCAGTTCTTATTAGTCCTCACATATACAAACTGACTTGAAAAACCTCATTGGTCACCTGAAAAAAATGAAAATATAACAGGCAGTTGCAAATGGAAATGGGACCATAGACTACGACGAGTTCATCACAGCAACAATGCATATGAACATAAAGGATATAATGCATTCCAATAATTTGATAAATATAACATTGGGTAAGTAAACATTTCATGTTCCTCTAATGATCATGATCTTGGATGTTATGAAATTAATTTGCAGGAAGGATAAAAATTCTCTTTGAAATATCAACATCAGGTACATAATAATCCTTATTAATGAAGTTGATGATATTGTAGTGTAATATTCGATCGTAACATATGCACGTGTGTCTTTTTATTATTAAAAAGTTAGATTGAACATTTGATAGATTATCTTTGTTATTCTGTCATTCTTTTGAAAAAACAAGTGAATACTTGATACATTGAGTTTAAACGTGAAAAGATGGCCGAATGGGTCAAAACAAGTGTGATGTTGTCACTTTAGGTCGGAATAGTTAGTTTTATTGTTGAGTTAAATGTTAATAGGATCATAATAGTATTTTGCAGATGCTATTTTTGATATCGAGGACACACAGGCATGTTTACTGAATTTTTTTTCTTTATCGTTGTATATTGTCTCATATTTTCTGAACTGCTTCCTTTTCCAGGCAGCAAAAGTGAAGAAAAATGTTGATAAGGCTGAAGTACGTGTACGTGTATATATCTATACTCATTGGCTATTTTTTTTTGTTAATTGTTTATATCGTGAGTATCTAATGTTTTTTCTTTCATGTCGACTTATCTTCCAGGTGGAAATGAAGAAAAAACTTGAGCAAGATGAAGTAAGTTATACAAGTTTCTGTTATTTCCTTTATTTTCAGCATCATTTGCTAGAATAGAATTAATCATTTTATTGGTGGTACTCATCACACCAGCGAATGGATGCTATTGAAGAGGAAACATGCATTCAATAGGAACGGGAAAGTCCATTGAAACGACCACCGTCAAGTCACCAAGAAGATGAGGCTTCACCCTCGTGTATCAGCCCGAGTCTTAATTCAAGTGGAGTGTTACTAAAAAAAGCCCAAATTAGAGTTTGCAGAACAACTACCAAAATCTCAACCTGAGGTTCAGTCACCTGTTAAAACCCAATCTGATTCACCCTAAAACGAGTCAAAGCACCTATCTTCAGTTGATACAAGGATTATTTGTGGCCGAGAACAAGTCTCTTGCTGCAATGTCATCTGTTACAATATCTAAGTAGAATAAAATTGGTCAGCCATTATGCTTAATTATATACAACTATACGAGTCCATGGGCTGGTCGAGTTTAGCCATAAACATCGCTTAAATTATCTCTCATATATATTTTTGATCTTTTTGTTTTTGCTTCTAGGAAAAGCGTGACGAGTGATTGCATTTTTCACAGTGTCATTTGAGGGTTAGAACTTAGAAATCAATACGCGAGATATGAAGAGTTTTTAAATTAATTTAAGATTAAACCTATGAATGTCAATCATAGGTTGACTATATTACAACTAGAACAATCATAGTTGTTGGTAGCTCTAAGGACATACCCGTGTCTGCACATCGTACTGCACGTAAGTATATGTCCTAAACTGGTCAGCCATGATTTCACTATCAATTTGTCTAAACTTTATTTGTTGGTTGTGGCAGGCACTTCCTGCATCCCGTTGTAACAGAACCAAACATGCCCGACAAACTCCCCACAGTGAGTACAATTATCTGGTGTTTGTACACTAACTTCTGGAAATTACTATCTATAGGTTTAATAGTCGTTTTTTATCGTCAAACAATGCTACAACAATACTTATATACCCTTATACTGTATATTGTAATTGTAGACTTAAACATTGCCAAACACCCTATACGTCATTAAAATAGAACATTACAACTTTGAGCAACCAAAGTAGATTAAAACACTATATCCACACCTTGTGTTATGTTGTCTTATTTTATAAGGTCTATGCAGTGTAGATTTTATATGCTCTGTGTATAAAAGAAAGTGATCAACACTTTAATAAAAAAAAATAATATGCAAGAACTTAAGAAGAAACAAGAGAATCAAGTGAAGCTTTTGAGGCAGAAACAAAAGAGCGACAAAGGAGTAAAAAAATTACAAAATGAAATACAATTCATCAAGGCACAAAAGGTGCGTCAAGATTTAGGTTTTGTGACTCTTAAATATATTTATATGAGTAAATTTGGTGCTGATTTAGTTGTAGTTGCAGGTCCATTTTTATATCTTGTGAGAAGTTACAAATTTAATTACTTCTATGTTGGGTACATTCTATAGTAATTATTCATGAATGTAAATTCTCTTGTCATCCGAATGTTTTTGCCAAAGATAGGGCACAAGTAAAGTAACTAAGGCTTCTTTGTCATTTCTGGCCGGAACTTCCAAAGCCGAGGTTGTAAAATTTTAAGTGTGATTTTGTGATTTAAACTTTACTTTTTTTTTTATTCTTTTTTTAATATTATTATTTTATTTATTTTTTTTTAGTTTTTTAGTTTTTGTTATCTGTTACTTATTGAACATTCTTTTCTTAAATATCTTTTTTTTTGTTGTTGTGACCGTGACCGAGAATTGAAAGATACCGTGGAAAAGATTAGCATCCTTGAAATTTCGAGTGTTAGGAAGCCAAAGTATCATTAAAGTAGTCTAATGATACGAGTTTATACCAAAATAACTCTCGATGTGTGTGGTAGATTATAATATTTGCAACGCGAGCTTCAACTTTTGTTCTTATAATGACTTTCTTGAGACACTACACAAATCATTTCTAGATATTTGATCTTATACCATATTACTTTCTAATCAGTAGCATGAGTACCATATCTATCGACAAGTTATTATGAGTCTTTTTGACTATTGTAAAACGAGTTGGGTTGTATTGTGTTAAGCAGAAAGTTCGTAGCACAAAGCAAAGTTTTACTAACTCCAAAGTCTGGTAGTTTTCACCGGTTCTAATGGTAAATGATAAACGCAAACAATTTGACAATTGTTTGTACTGTTCTTAAAAATCTTTGTATGATAAACAATTTTTTTGCAACATTATTCAGCTAAAGAAAAAATTGTAAATGATAATTATTAGTCATGCCCGCCCTTTACTTGTGCCGTCGTGAGGAGCCAATACATTTGAGTAACAAAAATAAAAATATCAAAGCCATTGTGAGGAGCCAATACAATTGAGTACCAAAAATAAACACAAATATCTTTAGACCCGGTGTATAATGTTTTTTTGAGTAACCTAAATACTACATTTGGGAACTACTCTAATAAAATATGTACACAGACATGATACTTTGAGAACAACACATAGTTTAAGCCCAACACATTTTAGCAACACAAACGTATTTAAAATATAAGGAACTATATATATCTATATATATATATATATATATATATATATATATATATATATATATATATATATATATATATATATATAATATTGCACAAAAATTACAATACATATTTATGCATCCAATATCTATTTGCATTACACCAGTGCAACAAAATTCAATTGACTATATAACTTTTAAATATACTAACATAACAATAAATATACAACATCAAAATATATTAAACACTTAATATTCAAATATATATATATATATATATATATATATATATATATATATATATATATATATAATTGGCATTCTTTAAAAGTAAAACTACCAATTAAAAATCACAAAGCGTGCCCGCCCATCGGGCGGGCTTTGAAGTCTAGTATATATATATATATATATATATATATATATATATATATATATATATATATATATATGCTTTTCTAGCAAATTACACTAGATAATACTAAGTTGCCAACTTGAGGTCTCTTGGACTTGCTTGGAACAAAAAAGGTTTATGGAGAATTTATTTGTAGATGGGAATCTTGGTAGTTGGATTTAGTGGAGATAGATTTTTTGTTGGAATGGTGTTTGGAGAGTTTGGTGGTTGTTGATGGGAAGCATGGTAGTTGGCTTCAAGTAAGCTTCATGGGATAGGATTGAAGTTTGGTAGGTTGATTGGTGATGAGGATAAGTGTGCATTAAGGGATGTTATGGGTGATAATGAAAGGGTGATGTCTAAAGATGCATTTTCAATGGTAAGTTGTGGGTTTTGAGCGGTTGATGAATTTTTGTTGTCTTGAGTGAGTGATGGGTTTGAGTTTTTCCTAGTGAGGAGGTATTCGATCCAAGTGAGGTGTTCTTCCAAGAGAATGGTTTGTTTTTGGAGGTAAATGAAACAAGGACAGTAGTGGGTATGATGCTCAACTTGCTTTAAGTGGAGTGAGTGAGGGAGGCAATTTGAGTAGGGTGATAAAGGTGGTTGGTCCAAGTTGCATAGAACAAGATACATGACAAGAAGAGCTCTTAGATCATGAGCTTCTTTGAGCTCCTCAACGAACTTTCATTGTTCGGACGAAGGTGATGATGGAGGTGTTGGGTTGTGATGGATGATTGGATATGCAACATGAGAATATCATGTGTGTTGTTAGGAAGTGGTGGTGTTACTCTTGGTGGTGGAAACATTTGTGAGTTTAGGTAGTCATTGATGGATGAGGATGACGGTATTGAAGAATAGGATGTTCCACGAGTAGAGGGTGTTTTGGATGGTGCATTCGGTGCATTAGGAGATGAGCATTGAATTTGAGGTGATGGGGTTGTGTTGTCATCTTTGGTTAAGTCAATGAATAGTTCTTTAGGAGTGATGATGAGGATCTTTTGTTTCTTTGATGTTTTGGAAATGGAAGTTTTTGGTGAATCCATGGTGGATTATGGTGATGTGTGTTGGAGGTGAAAGGTGAGATGAAGGTGTACTTGGGTGCAAGGGTGAAGGTGTATTTGGGTGAAGTGAGATGAAAGTGTATTTTTGGGAGTAAGGGTGAAGGTGTATTTGGGTGATGAGATGGATGGTTTGTTATTATGATGTATGGTTTGACTTTCATGGGTTAAGTTGTATTGGTAATGGCACACTTTGTAGAGTGTAGGGAATGGTTGAATCTTTTTGTGAGGATGACTAGATGGAGTTATTGGTGAAGATGGGAAATGAGTATCAAGTGGTGTGATTGGTGAGAGCGATGTTGATGGAAGGAATGACTTGGTTTTTCATTTCACTTTGGTGGTTTGAGTGTGTAAGGGTTATGAGGTTTGAGTGTATAAAGGTTTTGAGGTTTGAGTGTGTAAAGGTTATGAGGTTTGGTTTTGGTCAAGTCCAACTCTTTTAGGCAACAAGTCAAGTATTATCTTAATGAAATATGCATGAAACGTATATAGGCAAGCAAGTAAGCACATAAAATAGTCATAACTAAGCATGCATGCATAACCAATAAGACAAATAAGCAATTTAGCAAATCATTCAACCTAAAACTCCTATCTTAGTGTAAGGGAACTAGTTAGTGAGAAACTAGTGATGGAACAAATGTGATAGTGTAATTCTTGATTTTGTTCTAGTGTATGCCTATATGAAACAAATACGGAGTTAAGATCGTTTCGACTCCTAAGCAAATATTCCTAAGAAACGATCCTTGATCTCCCTGATTTAGCTTTGCTCACTTCTAAGTGTCATGTATATGTATATATTGGATTATATATATATATATAGACAACGAGAGTGAGACTATTATGCATGATTTGAGAAAAACGTGTATATCATTATTCAACAATGCGTTTTTCTAAACGTGAGAATAATTTCAAAATGAATTGAGATTTTATTTGAGAATATATTTATGCAAAACAAAATATCTCAATTCTTGATTTTGTGCAAAATAGAATCCTAGACTCAGATTTGAGAAGAAAGAAAACTTATAATTTTATGCTCAGATAGCCGGCCCCCTTAAAGTGAGGCCGGTCCCCTTAATTTTAAGGAGGCCGCCCTTATAAATTAAGAGGTCAGCCCATTTGACAAAGAAATTTTTTCAGAACTTTGATTTTTCAGAAGATGTTAAGTATTACAAGAATTTAATCAATTTGCTCCATCATTCCTAATCCTAAACATAAGTAGTTAAGTAAATCATGCTTAAGAGGCTTAGTGACTATATCGGCAATGTTACCTTCCGAAGCTACCTTCTCTATTGTTATATTTTCTTTTTGTATAATGTCCCTAAGAAAGTGATGACGTATTTCTATAGCACCTTTGTTATTGCACATAATAGGAATATTTTCTAACCTAATGCCATAGTCTTCGAGAGCTTGTTTCATCCATAGTTTTCTTACGCGAGGGATCTAGTCTTACTTCTATATTAACGATTAATCCACTTAACTCATTTCACTTCATCACCATGAGTTTTCTACTAGTTGACATAGAAGATTTCCATTTTCTATGTTGTTCGACAACGAACAATTTTAATTTAAATCCTAGGAAAGCCAGCTAAGAGGGGTTCATAATATGTGAGAAAGTAAGTATTACTAGCTATATAACTAAGCATTATTCTAACTAGTTATTAATCTAAGAATATAAATTTTAACGATAACCTTAAAAGAAATGCGTACCTTTTAGTCTTCAATAAATTTTCTTCAAACAAACTTCAAGTTGGCATGTTGACTTATAGAAGCCATTTGTAGATGAGATACCAATATTTTCCAAAAGTGACAACTTAGCCACTTGGTTCCCATGGTCTCATTAGTCCAGAGTTGTTTGAACCAAACATGGTTTGCAATTGACTAGGATGCATGTATGGTGGAAGTATTCCCCATGGGCTAAAGCTTGGTTGATGTGGATAAATCCACATTGGGTGACTATTATTAGAAAAGTTTTGTCTACCTTGATTTCTCCTATATTGAGGGGTTTTAGACCGAGGATGAGGATTATTTGGTCTATTTGGAGGTGGAGTTTTAGATCTTAATTTTAGTTTAGAAAATCCGGTTTTGGCTTTTAATGATGGTTTATAAAAACTTTTTACTTCCTCATCACTCGCAATAGGTATTTTTCTATCTTTTATAGGTATATACTTAGGTTTTGAGTCTAATGGTTTTTGTTTACTAGATTCACATTCAAACTTTCATTTTTATTTTCACTAGTTGAAACATTAGTTAAGTCGAATCCTAGACCAGTTTTATCTCCCAAAGTTTCTTGAACACTTATTATTTTCTTAAGTGAGTTACTACTATTTTTAAACTTGTCAAGTTTGAAAATTTCATCTTTAAGTTTTTCGTTTTCATTTTTGACCTCTGAACATGTTTTACATTCTTTAAAAACTTCTTTTTCTTTTTCCAAATGTTGTAGTTTAATTTTTAATTCGATTACTTCATTTTCTAATTGATTATTAATATATTTTAGTGACTTATGTTTAGCTATAACCTTTTGATCTATTTTGCATAACCTATTATATTCACTATCTAGGTCTTTTTCGTCTAATGATAAATTTTCGTCACTAAAGTATTCGATTTCGGAACGTACCTCGCTTGATGTCTTAGCCATAAGACACTTCTCCTCATTTGTGATTTCTTTCTCATCGTCATCGCTATTACTCCAAGCTCCTCCAACAAACGCCTTTTGATTTTGATCTCTTGGCATCATTGGACATTTTCCGATGAGATGATTTGGATCACCACATTTGAAGCACTTCCTATCACTTTTACCATTTTGTCATCTTTATTTCTTTGGTTTGCTTTCCTTTCATCATGCGGTTGTCTAATGAATCTTCCTCGCCTTTTGAAGAATTTATTGAAGTCTCTTACGGCCATCGCATATTCTTCGTCATCACTTTCGGAGGTTGAGCTATCCTCGTTACTAGATTCCTTCCTTGCTTTCAACGCAATTGACTTGCTTTTCTCTCTTTTTCCATTGACCATATCGGAATCTTTCTTTATTATTGCTTCGTAGACTTTCAGGTTGCCGATCAACTCATCAAGTTGAAGAGTTGACAAGTTCTTCGATTCTTCAATCGTCGTAACTTTAGCTCGCCATTTGGATGAAGAGCCCTAAGAAATTTCCTAACAAAATTCTTACTAGAAAAATTCTCATCAAGTGCTTTTAAACTTGTGATGATAGTGTTAAACCTAGCAAAAGCATTATCTATTGATTCCTCCTCCGGAATCGTAAATTGTTCATATTGTTAAACAAGAAGATCTATTTTATTATCTATAACTTGACTAATACCTTGGTGAGTGATTAGTAAAGAATCCCAAATTTCTTTTGCGGTTTTACACATAAAAATTCTTTCATATTCTTTGCGTGGTAACGCATTATAAATAACCATTTTAGCCTCATTATTTTTTGCTAGTTTCCTTTTCAAATCATCATTTTATTTTTCAAAAGATACAATTTTATCCATTTTAGTTTCAAAATTATGTTGAATAGGGGGAAAATCACCAAAGGTAATGACATGCCAAAGATTAAGATCTTTCGATTTCACATAAGTTTCGAATCTATTTTTCTAATATAAAAATCTATCACTTTCAAATAGTGGTGGTCTTTGGATAGATTGCCCTTCTAAATATTTTTCCGATTCCATAGATCGATACAAGTTTTTAAATACAGTATATTTTAAAAATCTTGTTTAACGTAGCTCTGATGCCAATTGTGGAAAACTAGAAGGGGGGGGGGGGTTAAATAGTTTTACGACATTTTAGTTTTATGAAAACTTAGTTGTTTAAAAGTCTTGTTTACTCTTAAAACTTTGATTCGATCTTATGTGAATTCAAGTTTTGAACAATATGAATAACTATATCTAAGTATGAGCAATAATAATAATGCAAACTATGTGAAATCAACACATGCATAATATAAACAATTATAGCTATATACGAGAGATAAGTAAGTAAACGTTTATTTTATAATCCTTAGTTATATTTTGTATGAAAACTATACTTGATCGAAATGATCAATTAAATGTATGTTACCTTTTTAGTTTGACTGTAAAAACTTTGTTTTGTGAATGAAACTTTTGTTTGATCTTTAAGTAAAATCAATACTAGCACTATATGAGCAACTATACATATACGTCTACGTCTACAAAAGTAATAACGATATAAGCAAGATAATAAGTAAGATATGGAAAGATCTAACCGCGAGACAAAGGATTTATAGTGGTTCGGCTACAAGGACACTTTCCTTGCCCTACTTTACTCCTCGAGTCACCTACTCGAGAGTTTTCTTCACTATGTCAACAAGCTCCCTTATGGCGGAGAAAACCTTACACACCAATATACACACCACAACTTCGTCACAACTTATTCACACCTTCTACACAACTTCTTCACGACTTGGCACACCTTCTTCACAATTTGTACACACCACTACTACTTCACAACTTCACACTACTCCACTACTTCTTCTTCACACCACTACTTATATCTCACTACTTCTATTCACAACTTCTACTCCTAGATCTATCTAGTTACACTACTATCACACCTTTACAATGAATGTACACAACAACTAGACTATATACACAAATCTACAATACTTCACAACTTGATGTTGAAGGAGTATTCTTCTCTTGCACTTTGAGTGATGAGAGGTGAGGGAATGAATCACTTAAAACAAGGATTAACAATTATATGATCAAAGGGTTTTTATGTTTAGAGAGATTTGGATCTGAAAATTTTCGTGCAAGAGGTGAAGGAAAAATTCCAGATTTAAGGTAGTATTTATAGGGAAAATTTTCTAACAGAATCTGACAGGGGAGCGTGGCCGGTCCCCTTAATTGTGTGCCGGCTCCCTTAAAATTAAGGGGGCCGCCCAGACAAAAACTGTAGTTTTCTTGTCTTTTTCTGGGGAAAGTTTATTTGGTGAAAAACTAACTGATTTTGGTTAAAATTTTGAATTCATATATTTATTATGAATAAAACATTTTCCTTTATTACCAAAAATGTTTTTCAAAAATATATAATGAGTTTATTTAATTTTATAAACTTTGTATTATTTAAATAAACATCCCTTAGATCCTAAAATGTATTAGTCACTTATTTATTCATACCTTAAGTGATTATGTTGGATGAGATGATATAAACTTGCTTAAAACTTGTTTACGTATTAACTTTGCGTTTAATGTTCTTATATTTTGTGATCGTCAAAACTTAAGGATATCGAAATATATTAATAACGTTTTTATACATTATTTATATCAACAATCTCCCCCTTTTTGATGATTACAAAATCCAAACTCATTAAATACAAAATTATTATATATGCAAGTATTTAGTGAGTTTATATCACTTCTCCCCCTTTTTGTGAACATCAAAAAGGTTATCCCAATGTTGGATGAGCTCCACCTTGATGTGTACTCCCCCTCGTTTTAAGGTTATAAGAAAAATCGAGATATGGAATGCTTGCAAAAATATTTAGAACATACAATATATATGATGCATGAAACAAATATAAATAAAGCAAGAAGACTCATAAAAGTGCAAAAATAAATCTCAACAAGCATTCATTATTTATTAAAATAGATTATGTTAAGAACATAATCATTGTTACATAAGCATACAAATATGCTTTTCTTAGCAAACTACATTAGATAATACTTCTCTAGGACTTGCTTGGAGATTGGAAGCATGGAGCATGGATTTAGTGGAGGTAGACTTTTGTGGGAATTTTGTTTGGAGAGTTTGGAGTGGTTGATGGAGGTGAGCTTGGAGCGGGAGAGTTGGATTGGTGTGTTTGTGATGGTGGTGAAGAAGACCTTGTGAGGAGATACACAATCCAAGTGAAGTGCTCATTGAGAGCAATGGTTTGTTTTTGGAGAAAGATGTAACAAGGACAATTGTTAACAAGATTCTCAAGTGGGACAATGTTTTTGGATGGTGAGGATGGAGTGGTAGAGGGTTGTTGATCCAAATTGCGTTGAGCAAGATGTAAGGCAAGGAGAGCACTAAGCTCATGGGCTTCTTTGAGCTCCTCAACGAACTTTTTATGTTCGGAGGAAGGTGATGATGGTAGAGTTGGATTATTGTTGGGGATTGAGTCTTTGACATGTAGCAAAGGATTCATGTCTTGATGGATGTGGTTTTAGGATTGAGTATGTTCCTCAAAAGGATTATTTGGAAGAATTGAGTGAGATGGATGTGGAGTATTGTTGGTGAGTGAGATAGTGAGGTTGTCATATGGAGGTAACATGAAGGTTTCATTTGGGTGAAGTGGATGTTTAGTTGTTGGTTGGTTGGAGACAACATCATTAATAAATGAGAATTTTTGACATGTATCAAGTTTTCTTCTCCACACGGGTTTGACGGTGATCCTTGCACCTCTTGTAGGCTTAGTTCTTGGGTGAGTGGGGGATGACATGATGGATTGAGTGATGATGAATGATGAATGAGGGTATTTATAGTGTGATTATTTGGTGTTTATGGAAGGATAATATGTGGTGGATTTGATAGACAAAATATGTTTTGTGGAAAACTAGAAGGGGGGTTGAATAGTTTTACGTCTTTTTAATTTTATTATGAAAACTTAGTTTAGTTTTAAAACCTTGTTTGCTTTTAAAACTTTGATTCGATCTTATGTGAACTCAAATCTTAAACAATATGAACAACTATATCTAAGTATGAGCAATAATAATAATGTAAATTAAGTATGTGAAATCAACACATGCATAATATAAACAATTATAGCTATATACGAGAGATAAGTAAGTAAACGTTTATTTTATAATCCTTAGTTATATTTTGTATGAAAACTATACTTGATCCAAATGATCAATTATATGTATGTTACCTTTTTAGTTTGATTGTAAAACCTTTGTTTTGTGAATGAAACTTTTGTTTGATCTTTACGTAAAATCAATACTAGCACTATATGAGCAACTCTATATATACGTCTACGTCTACAAAAGTAATAGCGATATAAGCAAGATAATAAGTAAGATATGGAAAGATCTAACCGCGAGTCAAAGGATTTATAGTGGTTCGGCTACAAGGACACCTTCCTTGACCTACTCCACTCCTCGAGTCACCTACTCAAGAGTTTTCTTCACTATGTCAACAAGCTCCCTTATGGTAGAGAAAACCTTACACACCAATATACGCACCACAACTTCGTCACAACTTATTCACACCTTCTACACAACTTCTTCACACCTAGTCACTACTTAATCACAACACTACTTCTTCACAACTATCTATCTTCACAACTATCTACTTCACAACAATCTTCTTCACAACTATCTACTTCCCAATTTCTCTACTTCACAACTATCTACTACATAATCTCTCTCTATCTACACACCTTGCTAATCTATATTCTATCAAATATTCACAACTAGTTACACAAAGAAATAGATATAATGGATGATGCTCTAACAACTTGGATGTGGAGGTCACTGTTGAACTATAAGACCTTGATAGATCTTCTTGAGCACTCTAGAATCGTTAGTTATGTCACTGTAATCAATAACACACTAATAGACAATCTCTGCAACTTGTATTTTTAAAGCGGAAACAAAACACAAGTGTGATACTAAGAACTCTTGATCCTCTATGGATCTTTTAATAATAATAAGAGTGTTTTCTGAAAAGTTATTCAATACATAATCGTGTGTTCCTTTTATACACAAGGAACCCTAAACCGTTTCCCAAGAAACGTATAATCTAAAACTTCTAAAAGATATGCATTATCACTTCCTAAATAAACTCATGCATATCCAAACAACAATACATAAAATACGGAAATACTATATCCGCAGAAACTAATAATGCTGAAACTAGTCTTCAACAGATACACTGCTTTAGCAGGAACCAACTCTTCAGCAGTATCCTTCAGCAGAAACAGTCAGTAGAATTCTTACTTAACAGAATTCCCAACAATCCTCCCCAAATCTTGAATTTGACTTGGTTAAGTTCAAGATTCTGGATAGATCTTCGAAATAACATACCAAGAGGATTGTAATAAGATAGCACCAGCAAAGAATCATCTTCAGCAGAATCTCTATGATCAGCAAATACTTGAAAGCTCTATTCTTTGCAGCAACAAATGACTTAATGTACATCAAAACAAATTAGTTTCATACTATTCTCATCACTTCCAGGTGTGTTAACTCCTGTGAGAGGTGAATCATGGAAAATAATGGATTTGATGTCTCTTTACCAATAGCCATCACTACCGGAGTAGCCAAGTGTTCTAAGGTACACTGATAACCACATGATTTTTAGCAAATCATCAGCTATAAACGGATTTGAGATGTCTTTACCTGTAGCCGTTTGCGCAGGACTAGCCAATTATTTTGATGAAAATCATCTTGGTTAACTGATTACCGAATATGGTTTTCCACTGCCTTTACCACAAGCCATATACATGTGGGCTAGCCAATTATTCAGAATCCATAAAGGAAAAATCCATGGTCAATTGACAACCATTTCAACTACTCAGCAATAAAGCATGGGTGAGTTGAAAACCCTATGGTTTTGAGCAAACCATTACAGCTATCAACAGATTTGATGTGTCTTTACCAAAGCTGTACCCTTTGGACTAGCCAACTTTATTATGGAATAGTCAACATCAGGTAAGTTGATAACCAAACCTGCATAGATACAATACTGTACAACAAAATGTTAGTTTTTTTTTTTTATTTTTTTATTATTTTTTTTAATAATAAGAAATAAAAACAAATATACAACATGATATCCCTAAACAGATGCTGCTCTGGAAGTCTTAATCCTTTGTTTGAAAACCTTCACCAAAGATTCAGCAAACAACCTTGTATTCCCAACTGGATCAGGAGGAATCTCCAACTTTTGTTGTAGCATTTTCTCCATCAGAGATACTTTCAGAGGATATCTTTTGGTCATATCCATAATAAGCCTTAAACCAGTTGTAGTTTCCAACACATGAACATAAGGCATAGGATAGAACTTCCAACTCTGAACTTTCCATCTCTGATTGTGCTTCCATATGTCATAGCTTGCACCAGTGGGAGTAGAAGAATCTAACAACACTTGTAAATCACCCAATAAATACAATCCAGACCCTTGAGGAGTATGATTTGCATAATACTTGAGAACCAACTCATATAGAGTGACCAAATCCTGATGATCCACAAGATGTAGAATCTCTTGAAGAAATGTAAAGGATATGAAAGTTTTATCCAATCTGTAAATGGTATTCAGTTGACCATTTTTAGTTAACTCCCAGTGAACCATAACATCTCTAGTTATTGTAGGCCAATCATCAGGGGATCCTTCTCTTATAAAGGAAGCATCAGAAGCATTCACATTGATTAGACTTTGTTTGGAATGTGAAGATCTGACTTTAGCCATCCTCTTTCCTCTTCTTCCAGGATCATAAATATCAGCATGAACTTCAGCTTCAACAGATTCAACTTCTGCAGCATCAGTTTCCACTGATGGAGTATCCAATTGTTCATTAGTAGAATCCTGAGAAGATTCAGGTGTAGCAGAGGCATATTGTTCATCCATAGCCTTCCTTATTTGTTTGTTTCTAGCATCTTGAATTTCAACTTCTCTTACCTTCAGCTCATGAAATCTTGCAAGTTCAGCTTTGTGTTCAGCTTTTTGTTCCTCATCTAACCTCCTAGCAGTCTCTTCACCCAATCTTTCCTGCTCTAATTGTCTCCTTGTTCTCTTTTTAGAAGGAGGCTCTACTGTCATCACTTTTGCTTTACCTTTATCCACATAAGATGAAGCAGCAACATGTGGTAAATCAGCAGAAGTATCAGGTAAAGATACCTTTTAAGCAGCAATAGGAATATTAACAGATGAAACAGCATCAGCATTGAGGAGAGGAATATTCTTAGAGGCACCCATTCCAGCTTTGTCATTTCTATCCTTGATTCTGTTATAAATCTCAACCAGTTTGTCAAATGGAAGTCCCCACACTTTTTTCTTAGACCAAGCAGTATTAAACAATGAACTGCTTTGACTTTTCACATATGTTCTCATATAATCCCTCTGCTGTGCTTGAGTCATTGGTTTATCTCTTTTAGCTTTAGCTTTTAACTCATCTGCTACCTTTTTCCTCAACTTCAGCACTTTCACAATTTCAAAAGCCCAGTCTTGCTCTTCTACCCTGTTACCAAGAATATCTGCAGCTACATCAGGATTTTCAAGCATTTGTTTCCCAATCTGCTGCCAATCTGACTCATCAAATTCTTGAACAGCTGCATCCAATTCTCTTTGTCTTTCAATGGGTAATGTAGAAACATATCTTTGAGTGACTGACTCATATGCTGCATCTAACTTGGCTTGCTGTTCCTCAGCCATATTAGCACTCTTCTTATAATCTTCCCATTCTTTGAATAGTTTGTCTTGTCCAGCTCTGTCTTCAGCTGTAACAAGCTCATCCAAATCAACATCTGTTCCTTCAGCAATATCATCATGAGGAACATTCAAATCTTCCATAGGTTCATCATGTACTTCTTGAACCTCTCTATCAGGAGAAACTTGTTGATGCTCAGATGAATGATGAACAGGGGAATGCAAATACACTTTTCCTGCTACAAAGTATTCTTCTCCTGATGTATTCCCTTTATCAGCAGATTTGTCAGCAGCAACACCACTTAGTGATTGTTTCTTCTGAAGTATATCTACAGCTTCAGTCATGAGCACATCATCATCACCACTAGACACCTTGGAAGATTCAGCAGCTTTCCTTGCCAAATACTGTCTTGTACTTCTTCTTCTGCTGACTAGTATCTTTGGTTTAGATTGAGGTACTTCAGCAATTTTAGGAGGAACAACATGAGACTGTCTAGCAATTTCAGCTAGAATCTCAAGAGAATCCAAATTTTCCTCTTTTGCAACTTCAGTAGAATCCAATCCACCCTTACTTTGCTTCTGCTGACTCAGCTGTGCCTCCAATTCTTGAACCTTGCTTTTCAAACTTTCAACTTCATTACCAAGAGTAGTCTTGGTATCAGCAAGCTCTTTTTGGAAATCATCAGTCATTTTCATGTACCTGCAAAGGGAATCATATACAAAAGTTAGAGTAATAGGGTCCTCTGCTCTACCAGCTGATTGCTCAGTGGTAAGTGGAGCTTCATTGAACCCAGAAGGAGAAACAGACTCATGTACAACATTAGAAAAGCCTTCATTAATTGGCTCTCTCATAGGGCTAGGTGAAGGTAGTCTAGTAAGCTCAAGTTCAAAAGGCTGAAAGTTATCTTCAAACTCTTGAATTTGCTCAGCTGGAGCATCCTGAGCTGGTGAAATGGTAGGACTAGGTGACATATGTACAGGGGTAGGTGGTGGTAAGTCAGTAGAAATAAGTAATGGTTCAGCAGTTGTAGCTGGCTCTTCCTCCATTGCCACTGAAGGATTACCATCAGCAGCAACACCAGAAGATGATGGATTACCATCATCATCAGCATTAGGAGCAGGCACATTACCAGCATCATCACCCTCAACTACATGATCATTGCCATGTGGCAACATAGCTTCTAATATAGGGTGATGTTCCCCAGTATAATTTGTTTTCATTGAGGCAAACAACTTAGAACCAAGACTTTTAATAGGCACATGGGTTCTATCTTCAGTGGTTATGTGTAAAATTATTTGTAAGAATCTAGGGTACATTAAAAACTTATGCTGTTGTTTATCTATATTTTCTAGCATATTATCAAAAATAAACTTAGAAAAGTTATAAGTTAGACCCTTAGAAAGACAAACAATACCACAACCCAATTGCAGAGAGAATTGGTTCCATCCACCACACTTGTTGCTTATACATTGCAGCAGCAAATGCACCAAATATCTCCACTTAGGATAAAATTGATTCTTGTGCCACTTAGATGTATCAGTACTTTGAAATCCAGCTTCCCTTAGCCCAACAAGAATCTCTGCAGTGTTGGAATGATACACACCATTCTCATCATCCAACTGAAGCTTTGTCCTAATCAACCCTTCTGTCACCACATATTCTACACCATCAACCTCAGCCACAATCTCTGTATCAGATCTCTTAGTAGCAGATGCCCAAAATTGCTTCACCAAAGATTCACAAACCAGATCGGGACTATGTGTCAAAGCATAATGAATCTTTGACCTTTGTAGAAATTCCACCATTAAATCGGATTCTTCATGTCCCTTTGCCTTTTTCAGAATAGCATACTTGTTATGGTCGCCTCTCAATTCGAGTTGTGCCATTTGAATGAACTTGCGTGAGACGGTTATGAATTACACAGAGAATAATGGGTTTAAATGGAGTGATAAGTGAATAATGTTGTTTAGGAAGAGATATGCAAAGTGGATTAAATTTGGAAGTTCCCCAATCGTGGTCAAAATTATCGGAACTAATTATTGACCGAGTCTGATGTGTAGTTTAAAAGCTTCCAATTTGAAATTTTACCCTTCAGCAGAAATGAAAGTCAAATCTGCTGAAGAATGGTCAACATTAGCAGAAACTAACCAAAAGTAAAAAAATATCTTCGTTCAATATCTTGATTTTACTGTGCCACCCAACTCGCATTAATTATCGTAACGCCTAAGCTTGGCTTATTTAATCACCCCCAAATAACACATCTCAGTCACCAATTTACCCCAAATCATCTTTCAAACCCTAATTTCCCAATTAAACCCAATTCTCCACCAAAACCATGTCATCAAACCCAGAAACCTCAGATCACAATTCCTCTTCTTCATCTTCAGAAGAAGATTTACCACCATATCCATGGAAGCTTGATGATTCCGATTATGAAAGAGAACTGAAGAAACGATGGGATGCACAAGAAAGACAATGGAATGCTCATAGGAAGGGTGAACCAAGCTATGTACCCAATCCTGCTGAGAGAGAGCTTGTCTCTCCCTTCATCTATACCTTTGATGAAGACTCCTCAGAGGAAGAAAATGAAGATCCAACCTTTCTTCCTCCTTCCACACCAGAGAGATCCCAACCAAGATCAAGTAAGAGGGATCCATCTCTTCCAACATCACAAAATTTGGTGTTGGATCTTCCTGCTCCAGGACCTGGTCTTCCTCATCAAGAACATATTGGACAGAGCAAGAAGGCTGAGATCATACGTAAGGGAAAGGAGAAGCTGAAGTAGATGATTGAGGAATGTTGCCATGGAACAAAGTTCTTGAGTATTTTCTTGACTTTGGTACTTGAGCATCTTCACAGTCTTCCTTCTCTTCTTTTTCCATTTTCGTCTTCAGCTTCATCATTGTACTTGTGATAGCCTCAAGTATTTTGTAATAATTGATAGAAGCTAGTAGTACTTAATTAGCCAAGTGTTTAGGAATGGTCATTGTAATTCAGTTGGAACTTTGAATGTAAGCTGTAACTTGTTTCTTTGAATGAATGAAAAGATCTTCTTAATTAATCAACTGTGTAAGACCTTCAGCATAATCAACTCATCAGTAGAAACCATGTTCAGCACTTTTGACCACATTCCTTTGACTTCAGCTCTTGGTGACATACAACTTACAATCTCAGAACATCTGCAAAACAGACATAAAACATGCAAATACACCAAACAACTTGCAAAAATATTAGTGGGTTAGTGTTAAAACTCAGAAATTATACAACTTATACAAATCTACAAAGTTTACACTCATTATCCTCCCCTGAGGCATATGCCTTCCCTGAGGCTTATGCCTCCCCTTAAACTTTGCAGTTAAGGGTTAAGCATTCCAATATGGACCACCAAATATTGAAACCTTGGTCCATCAAATGCTTTAGTTAACAAATCTGCCACATTCTCATCTGTGTGAATTTTTACCACTTTAACCAAATGTTTCTCATAAGCATCCCTTATAAAGTGGTGCCTGATTTCAATATGTTTGGTTCTATTATGAAAAACTGGATTTTTAACAATACAGATGGTACTTTGATTGTCAATGAAAATGTTAGTATTCATAAAGTTATACCTATAATCCAGTAATTGATTCTAAATCCATAGAACCTATCCACAACAATTGGCAGCAGCAACATACTCTGCTTCAGTAGTAGAGGTAGCAACAATGGTCTGTTTCTTGCATTGCCAAGAAATCAGTCTTCGTCCAAGGAATTGGCAACCTCCAGTTGTGGATCTTCTATCCAAATTTGCACCAGCATAGTCACTATCACTATAAGCTGCTAGTTGAAATGGAGACTCTTTGGGATACCAAAGACCTAATTTGGGTTGGCCTTTTAGGTACTTAAAAATCTTTTTGACAGCATTCATGTGAGAAGTAAGTGGAGTGACTTGGTGCCTTGAACATGCACTCACAGCAAATGTAATATCAGGTCTTGAGGCAGTCAAATACATCAAAGAACCAATCATGGACCTGTATAAATGAACATTCACAGGGAGATCAGGATCAAGATTGTTCTTTGGTTTAGGAGCCTCATAGGGAGTAGTGGCAGTCCTGACATTCTCCATAGCAAACTTGGACAACATATCTTTTACATATTTCTCCTGATGTATGAAAATACCATCAGGTTTCTGCTGAACTTGTAAACCCAAAAAGAAAGTGAGTTCTCCCATGGCACTCATTTGAAATTCTCCCTTCATCAGATCTTCAAACTCTCTACACCATGCTTCTTTGGTTGAACCAAAGATATTATCATCCACATACACCTGCACAAGAATAATATCCCTGGAATCTTTCTTGAGGAATAGAGTCTTGTCAATGGCACCTCTTCTGTAGCCATTCTTCAGCAGAAATGTGGAAAGTCTAGCATACCAAGCTCGGGGAGCTTGATGAAGTCTATAGAGAGCTTTGACAACCTTGTACACATATTCAGGATGATCAGGGTCTTCAAATCCCTTGGGTTGAGTCACATAAACCTCCTCTTCAATCTCACCATATAAGAAAGCACCTTTAACATCCATCTGATAAACCATGAAGCCCATATAAGAGGTATAGGCCAAAAATATCCTTATAGCTTCAACTCTGGCCACTGGTGCAAAGACTTCATCATAGTCAATGCCTTCCTCTTGTCTAAACCCTTGAGCCACCAGTCTAGCTTTGTTCTTCACCACAATCCCCCTGGCATCTCTTTTATTCTTCAAAATCCATTTTGTCCCAATGGCATATTTACCATCAGGAAGAGGAACCAAAATCCAAACCTGCTGATTCTTAAATTGCAGCATTTCCTCTTGCATTGCCTCAAGCCAACTTGAATCAGCCAGTGCTTGAGGAACACTAGTTGGCTCTATCTGAGAAAGAAAGCATGCAAACAGACAATGTTTGAAGTCTGTGTGATTGTTCCTCTTTTGATTGTAGACATAAGAGATGAAAGTAACTTCACCATATTTGGTATTCTTTACAGTACTTCTAGTTCTAACAGGATCTTTAGGATCTCCAATAATCTTTGATAGGGGATGTACATTATGAATCCTTTTAGTTGCTGTAGGGTGAACATCAATTGTGGCATCAAGGTTGTTGACTGTAGGCCCAAACTCAGTATCATAAGAAGCTGAGTGAAACAGGCCAGGCTTTGGCTGATAGTTCCCAAGATCAGAAGGACTTGGAAATCTTGTAAAGGGCTTCTCAAAGTCTGCAGACACTTCAGTAGAAATGGGAGAATGAACATCAGCAGGATCAGCATCTGAGACCTTATCAGTGGAAATAGGTATGCCTTCAGCAGAATCGTCAGCAGGATCCTTGTTTCCACTGACTGCTTGTGCTTATTGATGTAGGATTGCGTCAGTCTCTTGTATACCCTTTTCATTGAGTTTCTGAGCTTCCTGAGTAGCAGCATGTTCTTGCTTCTTTAGTCTTGCAAGATCCTCTGCAAAATGTGACTCATCATCTTGTTCAGTAGCAGAATGATTACCTACAAAATGGTTAGGTGGAAAAGATGGTACAACAATGGTATGTTCATCTGGCTCAGATTCACAGTCTGAGTCATCATCCATGGAACCTGCAGGGTTAGAGTTTGGATCTTTGGTACCTGCACTAGGATTAGAAGCATGTCTAGTATAACCCAAATAGTCAGTCAAATAATCTAGGTCAAAATACCAAGAATGGCCTTGTCCCTGAATATTAGGCTGATCTTCAAGAAATCTTAGATTAAGGGTCTCTTCTATCCTTTTGGCATTCATATTATAAACCCTATAGGCCTTGCTATGAGCTGAATAACCCACAATGTACCCCTCATCAGCTTTCCCATCAAACTTTCCCAGTATATCAGCAGTATTCAAAATGGTCACTTTGCATCCAAAAGGTAAGGTAATGTATGTCTGGAACTTTCCCAGTGAGAAGTTCATAAGGTGTCTTGACATGGAGTCTAGTAATGGATACCCTGTTCAAGACATAGCAAGCAGTACTTACTGCTTCAGTCCAAAACATTGTGGGTAATTTGGAGTCTGCAAGCATTGATCTTGCTGCCTCAATGAGGGTTCTATTTTTCTTTTCAGCAACCCCATTTTGTTGTGGGGTTCTTGGAGTACTATAGTCCCTTCTAATCCCATTAGACTTACAGAATTCTATGAAAACAACATTTTTGAATTCTGTCCCATTGTCACACCTAATTCCTTTAACCTTTTTATTAAGCTGGTTTTCAATTAAAATGATGAATTCTTTCAAAATAGGAGTTGTTTCATTTTTAGTTTTTAGAAAGAATACCCAGCAAAACCTGCTAAAATCATCTGTGATAACCAGGCAGAAGTACTTGTGATCAATACTTCTGATAGGAGTTAGACCAAATAGATCCATGTGCAGCAACTGAAGAGGTTCTGAAATGGTGCTCACAGCTTTGATGGCTTTGTAAGAGGCTCTGTGTTGCTTTCCCTTCTTGCAAGCAATACAATTGTGTTCATTGGTAAAGAGTTTAGGAGGAAGGCCCTGAACAAGACCAAGTTTAGATAACTTGTTGATAGTCTTGTAATTCACTTGAGCCATTCTCCTATGCCACTTAGTAGATTCATCCAGGGAAGCTTTGGCCACCAAACATGTTAGATCACCTTCTGGCTTGACATCATTCAGATTGAATGTGTACAAGTTGAAAGTTCTAGGAACTCTTAGCAAAATAGTTGTGTCTTCTGGAAGTTTGAAGTCCTTGGAGAGTACAAGACACTCATCTTCAGAGAAGAAAACCTTATTCTTAGTGTCACAAATTTGTGATACAGAGAATAGATTAAAATGCTCCAGTTCCTTCACATAATAAACATTTTCAAAATCTAACAAGGGTGTCTTAATAGTTCCTTTCCATGTTATTTTGCCATCTCCACCACCAAAAGTCACAGTGCCTCCTCCTTCTAAGGGCTCAAAGTCATGCATCTTATCCTTGTTCCCTGACATACTTCTAGAACAACCACTATCAACAATACCTACTTCAGTACTTTTCAAAGGATGATCCTACAACAACAACAAAAATTATACAAAAGTTAGTACACATTGGAGACTCAAGTCATTGCTGACTTGAGCCTGCCTTGTGGATTATTAGTGATAGGCCATGTAGATGTTTTAGATCCACCATTGTTCTTGGGCCTGTAATGCATATTAGGTCCCTTCTTTGTCCTAGAACAACCTGCTGAGGGCTTCACAGCAGTATTCCAATACCCACCACCATAATACATTGAGTCAAAGTGATTAGGCCAATAACCATTAGGAAAGAAAGAACTAGTGGGTCGAACATATGGTCTATTACTAGTTCTTCTCCATGAAGAATGAGGTTCAACAAAATTGGATTTCTGCTGATGTGGAACAAAAGAGGGTATTTCACTAACATTCTTCCACATTTGCCTAGGTTTCCTCTGACTAACACATTCACCCATTCTTTGCTCATGAAATGTACAATCCTTAATCAAGTGATATTTACTTCCACACATAAAACACTTCTTATTTTTAGAAGATTTATTCAAACCAAAAGAAGTTGTATAACATGAAAAAGTATTCAAACCACCATGATAAACAGAATTGTTTTTAATAGAACTAAAAGTATTATTTTGCAAAGAATTTAAAAACAAGTCTTCAGTAGAAACTGTCTTGTTATCAGCAGCAACTCTAGAAGGCTTGTGGGGAGTCTTGGGTGATGACTTTGGTACGGTCTTGGGGGTGGTCTTGGGCAGGTCAGACTTCTCACTTGAATCACAGCTGACAAATGAGGTGGACCCTTCATCAGAAGACTTGTCACTGTCACAACAAGAGACAAAGTCAGTAGATTTAATAATAGGGTCTGGCAAGTCAGTTGACTTTTTGCCATAGAGATGGTGTGATCCATCAAAGTCAATAGGTATGGATAGGTCTATAGGCATGTGTTCCCCTCTTATAGGTCCAGGGACAACATTCATTCCCCCTTCCTTAACATATTTAACAGGTGTTTGATAAGCTAAGGCTGGTTCAGGGTCAAAAACACTAGACATATCAGGATATGTTAACTCTTCAGGGTCTATATATTTCTCATATCCTAATGCCTTTCTAGACCTAACAGATTGGCGACCATCAATTAATTTACTCAAATTAGATGCCCCTTCCTGCCATTTCATACGACCAGCTATCTCTTTATCTAATTTAGCTTGTAATTCTTGTTTTTCCTTTTCTAGATCAGACTTCTCTTTTTCAGTACGTTTTAAGTCTATCTTAGCAACTTCTAAATCACTTTCTAGAACTCTTATTTTTTCATCATATTTAACTTGATTCTTTTGAAACCTGACTTTTTGTTTCTCTAAAGTTTTTAAAGCCATTTTATAAGACTCTACCTCTATATAACACTCATTGTACTTTGGTTTCAATTCATCAAATTCTTGTTTAAGCTCATTGTATCTTACACTACATCCAAACACACAGTTGTGTACCTGAGAGATTCCCATCAAGGAGACTTGCTCCTTCTTGTCCTCTGAAGGTGAGTATGCCAGCATATTCACTTGTGAAGAAGTAGAAGCTTCCTCTCCAGCAGGTTCATGTTCAGCCCAATCAATTTGGTGATCCAGAGTCACCATTGCCTTTGAAGGTGCAGCCTTAGTAGTCCCTGCTTCCACTGGATAAGAACCATATCTAACTTCATCTCCAGATTTTCTCTCCTTGCATTCTCTTGAAAAATGTCCCACTTGACCACAAGTGTAGCATTTAACCTTCCTTCTATCAAACCTTGCTGCCTCTCTTCCATTAAAACCAAACTTCCTTCCAGACTTGGTTTCAAACCTCTTAATGTTCATGGAGATCATTGCAAGCTACCATTTTAAGTGCATCTCCTACATCTCCAATGGATCCACCTGTTCAAAAAGCCTCATAAGCAAGAAACTGCTCATGTTCATATTCAGCCACAAATGAATGAACAATATCATCCAACACACTACTGGATTTTGATTTAGGAGCAGATTGAGTATGGGTTTGAGAAGATGCTCCTGATGAATAAGAGCTTGAAGCTTGTTGCACAGGTTTTGTAGAGGCCCTAACAAATGCAGAATGAGTGGATGGACGAATGGGACTTCTAACATCAGGCTCAAGAGATTTGAGCTTGTTGTAGAGGTCATCAAAAGAGATTAAGTCCAATCCACCCTTTGTTTTGAGAGCAATACTGACTTGCAACCATGATGGTGGCAAAGATCTCAGAAACTTAGCATTGTAGTCCTCGTTGTCAGGTCTAGCCTTCAACTGATTAAGTTGACTTAAGATCCGAGGAAACCTGTCATAGCCTTTATGAATTCCCTCTTCTTCAGATACCTGAAACTCTTGGAACTTTTGCTTTAACATAGACTTCTACAACCTTCTTGATTCATCATTCCCACCAAATCTAGCTTTTATTGCCATCTAAATGTCCTTGGCATCCTCCATGAAGTGGAAGTCACCCATATGGTCATCAGGTATAGCTTGGAGCAAAATTGTTCTTACCTTGCTCTCCCTTTGCACAGCCAGAATCTCTTCAGCAGTTCTGGGACCTACAATTATAACAACTCCATCAGCATCTGTAACATGCTTCTTCAGGCTATTCCCCTTTATGACAACCTCCCACAGATTCCAATCTATGTTTGTGATCCAGTTCTGCATCTTCATGGACCACAGATGATATTCTTCAGCATTCTTCAAGTATGGAAACTTAGCATTACTGTTGGAGAGGTTGAGTTGTTGAAGAGAAGTGGTGTTAAGGTTTTGGGTTGTATCAACCTCATCATCAGATCCAGGCATGTTTGTTGATTTGTTTGGATTCTAAAGGTGTAAGATTTGTGTTTCTTAGTATGACAGAGACTCTCTCGAGGCTCTGATACCACTTGTTGAACTATAAGACCTTGATAGATCTTCTTGAGCACTCTAGAATCGTTAGTTATGTCACTGTAATCAATAACACAGTAATAGACAATCTCTGCAACTTGTATTTTTAAAGCGGAAACAAAACACAAGTGTGATACTAAGAACTCTTGATCCTCTATGGATCTTTTAATAATAATAAGAGTGTTTTCTGAAAAGTTATTCAATACATAATCGTGTGTTCCTTTTATACACAAGGAACCCTAAACCGTTTCCCAAGAAACGTATAATCTAAAACTTCTAAAAGATATGCATTATCACTTCCTAAATAAACTCATGCATATCCAAACTACAATACATAAAATACGGAAATACTATATCCGCAGAAACTAATAATGCTGAAACTAGTCTTCAGCAGATACACTGCTTCAGCAGGAACCAACTCTTCAGCAGTATCCTTCAGCAGAAACAGTCAGCAGAATTCTTACTTAACAGAATTCCCAACATTCACAACAAGTTGTAATACTTCTTCTCTTGAAGGATTGAAGTATTCTTCTCTTGCACTTGGAAGGTTGAAGCTTGAATTACTTGAAAACAAAAGCTTATGATTATATGATCAAAGGGTTTAAGAGAATGGTTTAGAAGATTTATATCAGAGAGTTTATAGTGCAAAAGGTAAGGAAAAATGCCAGATTTGAGCCAGTATTTATAGGGAAAAATTTACTGTTCGGGAGCGTGGCCGGTCCCGCCTAACAAAATTAAAGGGGCCGCCCTATTAAAAAAAATTCTTCAGAATTTTTTTGACCTTTTGTGGGGAAGGTTTATCTAAAGAATCTTGCCATTTTTGGATAGAAATTTGAATTCAAAATATTTATTTTGAATAAAACATTTCTTATAAATATAAAAACATTTTGTATAAGGTTAAAAATGTTTGTCCCATTTTATAAAAAATTTAAGGTTTGTAAAAATAAAAATTCCTTTGATCATAGAAAGCAATAAACACTTTGTTTATTCATACCTTAAGTGATTTGGATGTAAAGAAAATATTTATCACTAAATACTTGTTTACGTCATAATTTTTTAGCTCAATGGGTTTACGTTTTGTGATTATCAAAACATAGAGATATCGATAAATGTTAATAATGTTTTTAGGCATTGTTTATATCAACAATCTCCCCCTTTTTGATGATTACAAAACCTAAACTCATCAAATCTAAAAATTAATTTTTAGACATGTATTTAGTGAGTTTATATTCACTTCTCCCCCTTTTTGTAGAATCAAAAAGGTTATGCCGACTAGCTTCATAAATGAAGTTAGACTGGAGGAAAGCTTCCCCTTGATGTGTGCTCCCCCTCGTTCGAGGGCACCAAGGAATCGAGCAATGGTAATCTTGGCTGCAAAAATATTTGAAGCACAAGCATACATAGAAAAATATGCAATATATAAATAACAATCATAGCAAACAAATATTTAAGGATACATAACAATTAATTCAAAGTGATTATGTTAAAGATCCTAATTTGCCAAAGAGAGCCATCGGACTTGCTTGTAACAAAAGGTTGGTTGATACTTATTTGAAAGTGAAAATCATAAGCATATATTATGCATAGATGGTTGATGATAGAGTGTTTGCAATGAAAATGGTTAATTTAGGGTAAGATTGTTGGATTAATGGAGGTGTATGTTTGGGTGCATGAGTGTTGGAGAGTTTGGTGGTGGAGAGTTTAGAGGTGTAGAGTTAGGAGCGGAAGAGGTTGATAGAGAGTTTGGATGTTGTTCAAGCGAGGGTTTTGGATGAGATCTAGTGAGAAGATAATCAATGCAAGTGAAGTATTCATTCAATGAAATGGTTTGTTATTGGAGAAAGATGCAACAAGGACAATTGTTGACATGCTTCTCAAGTTGATTAATGTTGTGTGGTGATGAGGGTGAGTTAGATGAAGGTGGATCCAAATTGCGTTGAGCAAGATGTAAGGCTAAAAGAGCATTAAGCTCATGGGCTTCTTGTAGCTCCTCAACGAACTTCAAGTATTCGGAGGAAGGTGATGGTGGTGGAGCATGATAGTTGTCTTGGGTGAGGGTTTGAACATGCAACATAGGAATGCCATGTGAATTTATAGGATGTGGTGGTGATACTCTTGGTGGTGGAGACATGTTTGAGCTTGGGTAATCATGAAAACATGATATGGGTGGAAGAGATGCTTCATGAGTGGATGGTGTTTTTGTTGAGTGAGCAACATGTAAAGTGTTGGTAATAAGGTTGGGATTATTGTTTTGGGATTGTGCATGCTCATCATAAGAAGGAGCATTAGTGGAAGCACGAATGGATGATTTGCTGTTAAATGGATCATTTGTGTGAGAGTGAGGTTTAGGTGTTGGTTGATTATGAACAACATCGCTTGAGTTGTGAAAGGGTTCATTTGAGTGAACATGAGGTTTGTGCATCATGAAAAATGGTTTGACTTTCATGGGTTAAGTTATAGTGGTGATGACATATTTTGTAGAATGTAGGGAATGGTTATATGGTTGAATCTTTTTGTGAGGATGACTAGGTGGAGTTATTGGTGAAGATGGAAAATGAGTATCAAGTGATGTGATTGGTAAGAGTGAAAGAGTGATGTTCATGGAAGGGATTTCTTGGTAGGAGGGTGTTATAGATGGTGCATTAGGTGCACTTGGAGATGAAATTTGAGGTTGAGGTGAGTAAAGGTTATGAGGTTTGAGTGTGTAAAGTAGAAGGATATGAGGTTTGAGTATGTAAAGATTATGAGGTTTGAGAGTAATGTAGAAGGATATGGGTGAGTAAAGGTTTTTGATATGTAATGTTGGTGGGAAGGAGAGTGAGGTGTTAGGTATGTAATGTTGAAGACATAGAAGGAATTTGGTGTTGGATGTTTGACAACATCATTTGGTTTGACAGGCTTTTAATGAAAGTTAGACTTTCTTCTCCAAACGGGTTTCTTGGTGGTTTTGGTTTTTAATGGAAGAGGACATGATGAGATGAGTGGAGATTAAGAGGAATGAGAGTGTTTATAATGTAGGATTGGTAGGATCAAGGATGGATAAACTTTGATGGAAGGTTTAGGATAAAATAGGTTTGTGAATTTTGAGAAGTGTAGAATGAAAATGGCTAAAAAGTAGAAAAAGGAAACAACACCTTCGACCATCAGATGGCCAGTCCCCTTAATTGGAGGACGGTCCCCTTAATAATTAAGGGGGCCGCCTTATGATTTAAGGGGGGGGCGCCCATCTGGTGATTCCCAGATTGCCAGAAAAGGGTTTTTGGTAGTGAATTGCAGAAAGGTTGTGTTTTTGGTTTCAAACAAGTCCAACTCTTTGAGGCAATTAAGCATATACTAATTATGTAGGCAATTATGTAGCCAAAGCATGTTAATCAAAGAGATTAAGTAAACAAGCAATTTCATCTAGCATGCAAACATACTCATCAAGCAAGTAAAATATAAGTGCTAGGAAACAATAAGCAACATCAAGTATTTCATAACTACATAACTAGGAGGATTAATCCTAATGTGTATCAATGTGTAATAAGTGGGTAGTTATGATAGCATGGATTTCTTGACTTGTTTCAAACAAAGTCTTAATAGACACACCATGGTCTTCTTGATTTGATTTAGTACACTTATATGTGTCATTTATATAAATATAGATGACAAGTATGAGATCACCATGCATGATTTAAAGAGACGTTTTTATCATTATTCAACAATGTTTGAAAGTAGGTTTTCACGTAGATGTGAGAGTTGCTTGAATAAAATAGATTGGGTTTTACTTCAAAATGTGTTAATGAAAGGTAAAGAAAATTTTCCCAATCTTTTTTTTTTGATTAAAACAAAATTGTGGATATTGATAGAGAAAACATGTTATTTAAAAGTGGAATAGTTATTTGAAAAACTGTTTTCCAAAATGTGAGGTTTTTGCATATTTTTAGAGATATTAGATTTATGATAACAAATATCATTAATCATATATTTTAAAAGATATTTATTAAAGATTTCATACTCAAGAGGATTAGTTAAGCCTATTATTATCTCATGCTATCGTTTCTACATATCCTATGATCCTAAACGAAGTGATGACGATAATTTATATGTTAGATGCGAGAGTGTTGAATGGGGTATAACCTAACATCTATAGTTCCTTTGTTTTCGCACGCTTATCTAACTTAATGCCTTGGTCTACGAGAGCTTGTTTCATCCATAGTTTTCTTACGCGAGGGATCTAATCCTACTTCTATATTAATGATTGATCCACTTAACTCATTTAACTTCATCACCATGAGTTTGTTAATAGTGGATATAGAAGATTTCCATTTTCTATTTTGTTCGACAATGAACAATTTTATCATATTCCTAGGAAAGTCAACCAATGATTTTCTAGGTTATAAGAATATAAGCTATTATGTACATATATATGTATAGCTTAGCATTAATCTAACTAATCATTTATCTAAGCATGCAAATTATACCGATGAACTTAAAAAAAACGCGTACCTTTTAGTCTTCAATGGAATATCTTCAAGCACTTCAAGTGACCATGTTGACTTATAGAAGTCATTTGTAGATGATATTCCAACTTATTCCAAGATTGACAACTTAGCCACTTGGTCCCCATTGTCTCATTGGTCCAAAGTTGTTTGGTCCAAACATATTTAACATTTGGCTAGGATGCATGTATGGTGGTAATATTTCCCAAGGATTGTAACTTGGTTGATAATTCCACATTTGATTTCTAGTGTTATTATAATTTTGTCTATTTTTGTTTCTTCTAGGTTGAGGTGTTTTAGATCGAGTATGAGGATTATTTGGTTTTCTTGGTGGTGGAGTTTTAGATATTAATTTAGGTTTAGAGGATCCTACTTCGGTCTTTAAGGATGGTTTATAAAAAGTTTTTACTTTTTCATCATTCGCAATGGGTATTTTACTATCTTTTGTAAGTATATACTTAGGATTTGATTCTAATGATTTTTGTTTACTAGATTCACATTCAAACATTATACTTTTATTTTCACTAGTTGAAACATTAGTTGAAGTTAATTCTAGACCGGTTTTATCTCCCGAAGTTTCTTGAACACTTATTATTTTCTTAAGTGGGTTACTACTATTTTTAAACTTGTCAAGTTTGAAAATTTATCTTTAAGTTTTTCGTTTTCATTTTTAACCTCTAAGCATGTTTTACATTTTATAAAAACTTCTTTTCCTTTTTTCAAATGTTGTAGTTTAATTTTTAATTCGAGTATTTCATTTTCTAATAGATTATTAATATGTTTTAGTGACTTATTTTTAGCTATAACCTTTTGACCTAATTTGCATAACCTATAGTGCAAAAGGTAAGGAAAAATGTCAGATTTGAACCAGTATTTATAGGGAAAAATTTAGTGTTCGGGAGCGTGGCCGGTCCCCTTAATAATTAAGGGGGCCGCCTAACAAAATTAAAGGGGCCGCCCTATTAAAAAATAATCTTCAGAATTTTTTTGTCCTTTTGTGGGGAAGGTTTATCTGAAGAATCTTGCCATTTTTGGGTAGAAATTTGAATTCAAAATACTTATTTTGAATAAAACATTTCTTATAAATATAAAAATATTTTGTATAAGGTTAAAAATGTTTGTCCCATTTTATAAAAAATGTAAGGTTTGTAAAAATAAAAATTCCTTTGATTATAGAAAGCAATAAACACTTTGTTTATTAATACCTTAAATGATTTGGATGTAAAGAGAATATTTATCACTAAATACTTGTTTACGTCATAATTTTTTATCTCAATGGGTTTACGTTTTGTGATTATCAAAACATACAGATATAGATAAATATTAATAATGTTTTTAGGCAATATTTATATCAACATGTTTGTGAATTTTGGGAAGTGGGGAAAATTGGGTGAAATGGGCTAAAAAGCAGAAAGCAAACAGGAAGCCTCGACAATCAGATAGCCGGCCCCCTTAATTATTTGCCGGCCCCTTTAATTTTAAGGGGGCCGCCCTTGATAATTATGGAGGCCGCCCAGGTTCCCAGATTACTAGAAATGGTTTTTGGCAAAAATTTTTCTAGAAAGATGTTTGTTTTGAGGTTTGGTTTTGGGCAAGTCCATCTCTTTAGGCAACTAAACAAATATTATCTTAATGAAATTTGCATAGAAAGTATATATGTAGGCAACTAAGCATATAATATAGTTTCATGCAAAAACAATAATGTAAATTAACAATTAAGCAAGTTATATATCGTAAGACAACTAACTTAGTGTAAGGCAACTTAGTGAGTGAGAAACTAATGATGGAACAAATGTGACTAAGTGAATCTTGACATTTTTCTAGTGTGTGCCTATATGCAACAAATATGGAGATGCAATTGCTTTGACTCCTAATGCAAAGAAATAAATATATCCTAAGAAGCAATCCAAAATCTCCTTGATTCAATTTGCTTAAACTATGATTGACAAGTATATATTTTGGATTATATAGTTTGACAATTCATGTGAAATTTTATGCATGAATTTAAAGAAAGTTTTTTTTTTTTTGCATTATTCAACAATGCAAGAGAGAAAATAAATGATTATCATGTGTTTCTTAGAAGTGAGAATTATTTTGAAGTGAATTGAGGTTTTTCTTTGAAAGTATATTTATGCAAAAACAAGATATCTCAATTCTTGATTTTGTGCAAAATAGAATCCTAGACTCAAAATAGTGAGAAAGTAAGAGATGAATGAAAGAAAGATTCCTCAGATGGCCGGCCCCTTTAAAGTGAGGCCGGTCCCCTTAATTTTAAGGGGGGCGCCCTTATAACTTTAAGGGGTCCGCCCATCTGACAAAAATTTTTTTCCAGAACATTTAAATTTCATAAAGTTTCAAACTTTTAAGAAAATTCAATCAATTTGTTCCATCATTCCTAATCCTAGACGCAAGTGGTTAAATAATTCACGCTTAAGGGGTTTAGTAAATATGTCTGCAACATTATCTTCCGAAGCTACCTTTTCTATTGTTATGTTTCCTTTTTGTACGTTATCCCAAAGTAAGTGGTGATGTATTTCTATATGTTTAGTCCTAGAGTGTTGAACGGGATTCTTACTTAAATCTATGGCTCCTTCATTATCGCACATTATAGGAATGTTTTCTAACCTAACGCCATAGTCTACGAGAGCTTGTTTCATCCATAGTGATTGTTGACATGCCTTTCCAGCGCTTACATATTCAGCTTCGATGGTCGAAATAGTAAGAGCGGTTTGCTTTTTGGAAAACCAAGATGTTAGGCAACATCCCATAAACGTACAAATACCACTAGTGCTTTTTCGATCCACGTAGTCTCCCACATGATCCGAATCCGCATAGACAATAGTTTCTATGCCGGATCCCTTAGGATACCATAATCCTAAGTGTATAGTGCCTTTAATGTATCGGAAGATACGCTTAACCGCTTTTAGGTGAGAGGTTTTGAGATCCTTTTGAAAGCGGGCACAAAGGCAAACACTAAACATGATATCGGGTCTACTTTCCGTTAAGTATAGTAAACTACCTATCATTCCTCTATACTTAGTGTTATCTACGGACTCACCTTCTTCATCTCTTGTGAGTTTCACTTCCGTAGACATACGTGTCTTAAGGGGTTTTGAGTCTTCTAGGCCAAATTTCTTAAGCATTTCCTTAATATATTTAGATTGGTTAAAAAAAATATTCCATCTTTTAGTTGTTTTATTTGTAATCCTAGGAAAAAGTTTAATTCACCCATCATGCTCATCTCAAACTCATCATGCATGATTTTGGCAAATTCATCACACATATCCTGACAAGTCGATCCAAATATAATGTCATCGACATATATTTGGACAATGATGATATTTAGGTCACTTCTTTTAGTGAAGAGAGTGTTATCTACCATTCCCATGGAATAATTATGCTTAACTAAGAAAGCTTTTAGTCTATCATACCAAGCCTTTAGAGCTTGTTTAAGACCGTATAAAGCTTTCTTTAGTTTGTAAACATAATCAGGTTTTGCGAAGTTAATGAATCCCGGAGGTTGTGCCAAATAAACCTCCTCATTGATAAAACCGTTGAGGAATGCACTCTTCACATCCATTTGGTATAACTTAGAGTCTAGGGCACAGGCATAAGCTAAAAGGAATCTAATGGATTCTAATCTAGCTACAGGGGCATATGTTTCGTCATAATCAATTCCTTCTTGTTGATTATAACCTTAGGCGACTAACCTAGCTTTATTCCTAGTTACTATTCCATTTTCATCTAATTTATTCCTAAATACACACTTAGTTCCTTTTATGGTTACATTCCTAGGATTTGAGACTAGTTCCCAAACATCATTTGATTTAAATTGATTTAATTCTTCTTGCATAGCCATAATCCAATTTTCATCCTTTAAGGCTTCATTTATATTCTTAGGCTCTATTGTTGACACAAAACTAAAAAAGTTATTTATATCTTGAGCTTGTGACCTAAGTGTTCTTTGATTAAGATTTCCTATAATGTTATCTAATGGATGTGACTTTGATTCTTTAACATTTACAATTTCATTTTCTTCTAAAGTTTCTACTTCAAGATCATTGCCTAAGGGTTTTGTTTTACTAACCTCAATAGCTTCTTCCTCTATTATATCATCATCTTCTAAAGGCAATGTTTTAGGTAGTGGAGGAGTTTCATCAAAATTTACATTTAGGGATTCTTCTACTTTCATTGTATGTTCATTTAGAATTATATATGCTTTACTATTTTGTGAATATCCTAGAAAAACTCCTTCATAAGCTTTGGGGTCGAATTTAGTGAGATAGTCTTTTGTGTTAAGGATGAAACATTTACTTCTGAAAACTTTAAAGTAACCTATATTAGGTTTTCTACCTCTTAATAACTCATATGGAGTTTTTCCTAAGATTCGTCTAATAGAAACTCTATTTAGTATATATGTTGATGTATCTACGGCGCGACACCAAAATTTTTGTGGGATAGATTGTTCATTTAACATTGTTCTACTCATTTCTTGTAAAGACCTATTTTTTTTTCTACTACCCCATTTGATTGCGGAGTACGAGGAGAGGAAAAGTTGTGAGATATTCCATTTTCATCACAAAATTCCCCGAATTGTACTTCGTTATCAAATTCCCTACCATGGTCCGTCCTAATTGAAACTATGGAGTATCCAAACTTATTTTGTATCATTTTACTAAATATCTTAAATTTTTCAAAGGCTTCGGTTTTATCACTTAAGAACCTAGTACACGTGTATCGTGAATAATCATCTACTATAACTAAGGTGTAACGATTGCCACCGTAGCTCCGCACAGCGGATGGACCAAAAAGGTCCATGTGAAGTAATTCTAAGCATCTAGTAGTGGATAACATATTTTTAGCTTTGTGGCTAGCGTGTGCTTGTTTTCCAATTTTACAAGCATCACAAAAGTGTTGATCATATCTTAAACTAGGCAAGTTTCTAACTAGTTCCTTAGAGACTAAAGATTGTATTTGTTGCATGTTTGCGTGACCTAATCTCCTATGCCACAAAGTGGAGTTTTCATTTATAGTAGCTAGGCATATCCTATCTTCCGATTTGTCTCTTAATTTCATGACATATATACCTCCTTTCCTAATTCCTCTACCTATGACTTTCTCATCCTTAATTATTTCACTATTTTTGTCGGTAAATGTAACTCTACATTTATTATCACATATTTGACTTATACTAAGCAAGTTATAAGTTAGATTATCTACATGTTCAACATTTTCAATAGTTAGAGAGTCTTGAGAGATCGTACCTTTGCCTATGATTTTTCCACGACGATCACTACCAAAAAAAACGTTACCTCCATTATATGCCTTATATGTAGAAAATAGCTTGCGATTTCCCGTCATGTGTCTTGAGCATCCACTATCCTTTATCCATTCATCGGGCTCCAAATCTACTCCTAGACATACTTCATTTGGTGCTTGAGCTACGAAACATTTGTGCTTCATTGTTTCGTCTTCGTCACAAGATTTTCTACTTCGAGTGGTTTTCCTTTTGTCTTGTGCTTTTAGTTGCTTTTTAATAATTTTCTTGAATTCTTTGACGACCTTTGCATATTCTTTGTCTTCACTTTCGGAACTATAATAATCATCATCATTAAGTTCCTTTTCAATCGTTGACATTATACACTCTTCTTGTTTGCTCTTGGTATGACTAATGGGGTTTTCGCCATCATTACCTTCACACACAAAATTTAAACTAGTAGCACTTGTACTCATTTGAACTAAATACTTATCTACTATACTTTTATTTTCAACTATTTTGTATAAAACAATTTCTTTGGCTTGACATTTCTCTTGATGAAGATTTAAAAGACTCTTCCACATATCATTTGCCATTTGACAAAAAATATTCTTTCATATTCAATTCTTGGTAAAGCTTTGTATATAATCATTATAGCAATATTGTTTTTATCAAGCACTACTTCGAAATAATTATCTTGTTTTTCAAAAATGGTTTTAGTTGGTTGAAAATCACCAATTGAAATGACATGCTAAAGATCATAATCTATTAACTTCACATAACGTTCGAATCATTTTTTCCATTCAAGAAAACTTGTATCTTCAAAATATGGTGGTTTAAATGTCATGTTCCCTTCTAAATATTTTTCCGTTTCCATAGATCAATTACAAGTTTTAAAATACAATTTCTTTTAAAAAATCTTGTTTAACGTAGCTTTGATGCCAATTGTGGAAAACTAGAAGGGGGGGGGGGGTTGAATAGTTTTCCCGTCGTTTTTAAATTTATAAAAACTTTGTTTACAAAAACTTCAATTCTAGTTTTATGTGAGATCAGTATTAAAACGCTTAAGTATACTAATATCTACGTAAATAAATGACAATATAAGTAAGTAAATAAGTAAAGAGATAGAGATGGAGAGATTGCACCACAAGACAAAAGATTTATAGTTGTTCGGCTACGAAGCACCTCTTCGCCCTACTCCACTCCTCGAGCACCTAACTCAAGAGTTTTCTTCACTATGTCAACAAGCTCCCTTATGGCGGGGAAAACTTTACACAACTTTTGCTTACACCAGTTAACGACACTAAGCTAAATGTCGAGTCCTAATAGTAGCTAGAACCAATCTCACACCACTAGTCACTACACATCTTCTTCACAACTTATACACACCACAACTACTACACAACTACTCACAACTTCACTACTTCAACTTCACAACACTATTACTTCTTCACTACTTCTATTCACAACTACTAACACACCTAGATCTAACAATTTACACACCTTCAACACCTTTACAAATGATCTACACAACAACTAACAATATACACAAATCTACAATACTTCTTAACAAGATGTTGGAGGAGTATTCTTCTCTTGCACTTTTGAATGATGAGGGATTGAATCACTTGAAACAAGAACTAATAAGTATATGATCAAAGGTTTTAGGAAGATGATTTGAGAGGATTTGGACAGAAAGTTTTAGTGCAAAGGGGTGAGGAAAAATTACAGATTTGAACCAGTATTTATAGGCAAAAGATTCTGACACAGGAGCGTATGCCGGCCCCTTTAATTCATAGCCGACCCCCTTAAAATTAAGGGGGTCGCCCACCTGTAACGGCCAGATTCCTTTGTCTTTTCTGGAGAAAGTTTATTTGGTGTAGATTTAACTGATTTTGGTTAAAAATTTGAATTCATATATTTATTATCAATTAAACATTTTCCTTTAATTACCAAAAGTGTTTTTCTTAAATATATAAAATGTTTATACCATTTTATATAATTTTTAATTAGTAAATAAACCTTCCTTTGATCATAAAATGTATTAGGCAATTGTTTATTCATTCCTTAAGTGATTTAGTTGGATATAATGATATTTTGTCACTAAATACTTGTTTACGTAATGATTTTACATTTTGTGATCGTCAAAACATAGGAATATCGAGAAATATTAATAACGTTTTTACGCATTATTTATATCAACAGGATTATATTTTTCTAAACTTCACATTCTTAATATGACAAAACATTTTTTCAAAAATACATTTTACAAATTATTTTTGAATTATAAAGAAATGTTATATTTGGGAAAATCATTTCACAAATCCCAACAGCTATATTTTTTACCTAAATCAGCTCCAAACTCCTCCAAATAAAGTTTCACCACTAAAAACAAAATTTGGAGCATCTCTGCTGGGACGGTACCACTAAATTTAGTGGTACCGTCGGGTATTTAGTGGTATCGTCCCCCTGTATCGGTCATTTGTCTCTTTTCCTATAAATAGTGGACCATTTTACATTTTCAAGCTGATTTTTCTAGTCATTATTCTCTAGTCTAATCCCTTCTTATTTAGATCACTTTCTTTGATCATTTAGAAAGTCTTAGTTTGTTTTAGAGTGATCCAATCATCCATTCAAGTAATCACCTTCATTCCTCTTCTAGTCCAAGAGAAGAACACAAAGTATCAAGAAGATACAAAGTGTTATAGTCATTGAGTAGTGCACTTGAAGAACGCAAAGTATCAAGAAGATACAAAGTGTTAGAGTCATTGAGTAGTGCACTTGCATTACTTGTTGTAAGCTTGTTGTATCTTGATATACATCAAGTAGTCATTATCTTTGTTTAGTCTTGTGAGTGTGGATCATTGTGATCTTGTTGAGATCTTAGAGATCTCTTGTAGCTAGTGAGCTTGTGTGTTGATCAAGTGGATCAAGGGTAGAGCGGGTAGATCGTGTACAGTGTGTTGATTGTGTGATTAGTAAGGATCGGGTAGATCGTGAGTAGATCGGATAGATCATGTGTAGATCATGTGGATCTAGCTTGTGTGATTTGTGAGGATCGGGTAGATCGTGGTAGATTGGTACTAGCTAAGATTAGTACTCGACATTTAGCTTAGTGTCAAAAAATAATGTAAGCGACGTTGTATGGTTTTCTCCGCCGAGAATTGAGCTTGTTGATTAGTGAAGTAACTCTCGAGTTGGGTACTCGGGGACTGGAGTAGGGCGAAGAGGAGCTTCGTGACCGAACCACTATAAATCGCCGTTTCCGGGTTTGGGTTTTCTTTACTTATCTCTTTACATTTACTTTCTCATTTATATTGTGTTAGTTATGTTTTGTGTTTTGGCATGTTATTTATAATATGTCTAAGTTTGTGTTGTTGTGATATGTCTTACTTGATGCTTTATATTATTACTAGTTCTTAAAAGACTTGTATTGACACTTTTCATATTACATCAAACTTGATTGGTCATTTGATACAAAAGTTTTAAGTTTTTAAAAGGAAACATATTCAACCCCTCCCCCTCTACGGTTTCCACAAGATGCACACACACGGAAGGAACCAAAAGGAACAACGTGACAAAAAAGTGCATACCACCCTTCGACATGATTTCGTGGATCATCTTTGGCAACGATACCTAGAACGACAATAACAAGTCGAAATGTAGTCTCTTTATGTATTGTAATTTTTTTTATCGAAATGTCGTATTGCATCTTTAATTGTAGTATCGTATTTTTTTAATTCATATTCGTATCGTATTTGTAATTCATGTCGTATTTATCGTATTTTGTATTTTTAATATATCGCATTTGAATTTAAGTTTAAAATGTGTTTGTATAAAACAAAATGAAAAAAGAAAAATGGACTTGCACCAATAAGTGTTATAAAATTTTTTTTCCTAGAGAGGGTGTTTTAGTTATTAGTGTGTTATTGGGAAGGTCATGAGGTGACGTTGAAATAACACACCAATAAGTGTTTTTTTGTTTTGGATAGAGATTATCTAATGTTGAGTTCAACATGACTAATCATGTTGTCTGTAACACCCCGAAAATCGAACTGAGACAGCGGAAGACTAAACGGGGTATTACTTCATAGATACATTGCCATAATAATAGAAAACGACACAAAGAGTCGTTTTGAGAAAATTTGTTATCATTCATCTACATAAAATTTAAAGTAGCCACAATGGTTTTAATAAGTTTAGAAATACATAATAAAGGTCTTTAATAAAAGTGAATGATAACATTTTTAAGTGAAATCCAAAGGGTGCCCTGATCCACTCCGTGCCATAGATGCTAATTAATTACCTGAGATAAAACATGCTAAAAGGGTCAACACAAAGGTTGAGTGAATCCACAGTGTTTAAATTGTAATAGTTGAACACAAGTCAAATAGTTGTAAAATAGTAACATCGTTACATAAGATATTGCACTAAGCCTCATGACACGCAAACCTTAACACTGTTATGCTGCCATAAGAGATATATAAAATCTTATGGGATAAAGGCCTACACATAATAATATGATGCAGGTAATAGGGCCCTCGGGTAATTAGGAGTTTGCCAGTTTCCTAAGTTATTCGAATATAGGGCATTCGGTTACCATTCCAGGCTAACTTCAAATGGGGCGTCAACTGCCAATAGATCTATTTACTATATTCGCATTCACTCGCAAGTGATTAATGGTTCATGATATGAGGGACTTTTGGCAATAGCGGTAACTTAGGCAATATCAATCAGAATAGCATACAGAAAAATACTTGTGTTCAGATTTATAGCATGTATCTCCCCACGGGATTTGAAAACATAGTAAAAAGTGGGACTATGAACACACCTTAGCAATAGTAGCAGAAAAGTAATATAGTCAACTGGTAAGTGGTAGCTCCGACGCGTGACCTAGATTAGTATGGCATAATTTAGTTAACAATTTTTGGTTTAGGACTCGATGAATCGGTAATAAGTTTAAAAGTTTTCAAAATGTTTATGTTATTGCTGCTTGTGTGGCAGCATTTAAGTTTGAAAATATTTTTATATGTTTAGCTCTTGGAAGTGCAATAGTACATGACGAAAAGTACTAGCTGGACGAGCACTCGAAAGACAAGAACGGAAAATATATTCGTTGATGATTATAGAACGTTGTTGCGAGAGACGTGGAAAGGTGTTTATTAATATATATATATATATATATATATATATATATATATATATATATATATATATATATATATATATATATATATATATATATATATATATATATATATATATATATATATATAATTAAGTGATTAGGAAAACAGGCATGTCCCGTACTTATATGTTGGTTTCTAGTGGTAACTATAAGTTACTGAATATATATATGTTTAGGTAAAAGCTACTTTATAATTTTTATAAACTTTATTTGGTTTTTATAAAATACCATTTCAAGCATAATTTAGATAGGCTATATAAGCACATTAAATCTTTACAAAGTTATTATAGTTTTGAATCGTGTTTCGTTTTTGAAATGCGATATTTATATATTGTATTGAGGTTATATTTAAATATATTATGTGAGTGAGTCGCGATGAGTTGTGAGATAGATCGAGTGGGTTGAGAACGAGTTGTGAATGAGTCGAAGTGAATATGTAGCTTGGTTCGACAATATGGTACAACAGAAAACGACACAACCTGTTTCACTTAAGTGGGCCTCGGCCCAGTTATGAAACAAACAAACGCACCCTTAGATCCTGTTGGGGCGCGGCCCGACACTTAAGCACAACTTAATTCAAACTTTTAATTATAATGTAACCGTATAATAGTTTGTGCATATTGACACAAAAGACTGAAACCAGTATTTAGCTTTTGAATTCGAGTAGAAATCTTGACCTCATGACACAACCTGCAAATCGACTAGCGTTATGGCAAGCTAGATGGGTTTGACTCCACAAATGGGGTGACACACTCAAATACCATTCGAGTGTAGTCTATGGGAGTAGCCCTTAACCACGGGGTCTTGACCACAATTAAAACCATCCCGCGAATCAACGATTAACCTCGAAATATATTTGTGAACATAGAAGTGGAGCAATTTAGGCACTTTGGGGTCATGGTGTTAAGCAAAAATAGCAAGTCGAGGTCCTAAAGATGTCTCTCTCGGTCCAACCACGGCTCGGTAACGACAAGTAAGGCTAGGCCTAACGGTTTACCAATTGGACTAGGATTAAAGCAAGCAATTTTAACAATAACTTCCATATTCGAGCCATATCAAAATTGGTTTTCGATGTTGATTCAAAATCGTACCACACAAGATGTTTAACACAAAGTTTTGTTCAATAACACTAAAATCATTTTAACCTCAAGGCTTAACATTATTTCGATTCACCACAGAAAATCAACAAGATAATATGAATCAGAAACAAAGTAAACCCATATCAAGATTATATATATTCGAATGAAACAAGATCAAGAGAACATAAACAAGAAGACATGGAAACCTTACAATAAAAAGAGCCGATTAACAGGAAGATTAAATGAAACTCCAAATCTTGAACCCGAATCCACCACAAGCAATTCCACACACCCTTCGAACCTCCAGAAAATTTCTCTCACAAGCTACTAGTATTTTGAATGTGAAAGTTGTAAGATGTGTGAAAACCCATGGGGATCGAGTCGGTACAAATAGGACGAATATGTAGGTGGTTTGATTCCAACACCTCATGAGGTCGGTTGGTTAGTAGCCAAAAAGGGTAAAGCCTTATCCTGGTCTAGTCATCTCTTGTGCTTATATGTTGACCTTGAGGTCTCGACAAGGTGAAGGGAATCCAAACTGAGGCTCTAGAATCGTCAGAACGGGAAAGAGGAGGGGGACCGATTGAGTTTTACCCTTAACATGGTGGGTCTCTGGTTTCGATTCAGAGGATAGCAGAAGCAGGGTAGAAAGAGATTGTCGCCACCTTCTTTTGGGAGAGAGAGAGATGAGCAGGAGTGAGTTGTGTTGTATTTTTTCTCCAAAGGAAGAAGTGGGTGGGGTGGGGATCGGTTTTGGTGAGGTGAAACACAAGGACGACTTTTATTATTATTATTATTATTATTATTATTATTATTATTATTATTATTATTATTATTATGTATTATGTATTATTATTATTATGTATTATTATTTATTTGTATTATTAGTTTTAGACTTTTATTTTAAAGAGTGTAAAAATAAAAGGTAAAAGTGAGATGTGATAAATACTTTGGACTTTGTAATACTTGAGCGGGAATAAACGAATCTCGTGTTTTATTGAATCCCGGTATTTATTTATACCTGTGCCATACTATCGTGGTGTCAGTACGCGTGCGGTATTAGTAAAGGTGGAATGTGAGTTCGCCACAATATTTGTTTGACAACATTCGTCATTACTTTAAAGTATAATGATAGCAAAAATTTAAATAGGAGAATAAGTGAAACAATTGAACGGTCTCATAAAAAAAATTCAATCTTACAGGAAATAAATAACTTGAAATTTTCGGGTTATTACAGTACCTACCCCTAATTCTGAATTCCGTCCTGGAATTCTCAGTCTGTGGTAGTCGTTGGGGTTGTCTCGGTAAATAGGTGTGGATATTTAGCACGAATTCGGTCTTCACGTTCCCATGTGTATTCTGGTCCCCTATTAGAGTTCCAACGAACCTTGACGATAGGAATACGGCTTTGTTTTAGTTGTTTCACATCTCTGTCCATGATTTCTACTGGTTCTTCTATAAAGTTGAGTTTCTCGTCGAGTCGAAGTCCTTTGAATGGGATGACAAGAGTTTCATCCGATAAACATTTCCTTAGATTGGACACGTGAAAGGTATTGTGCACCCTACTGAGCTCCTCAGGGAGTTCAAGTTTGTATGCTACTGGACCAACTCTTTCTAGGATCTTGAACGGTCCCACGTATCTGGGGTTGAGCTTTCCACGTTTCCCAAACCTAATCATTTCTTTCCACGGGGATACCTTCAACAAAACTCTATCCCCAACTTGAAACTCCATAGGCTTTCGCCTAACATCGGCATAGCTCTTTTGCCGGTTACGGGCAGCCTGCAAGCGTTGCTTGATCTGTACAATCTTCTCGGTGGTTTCATGGATAAGTTCGGGTCCTGAGAGTTGAACATCTCCAACTTCTGCCCAACAAACTGGTGATCGGCACTTTCGTCCATAAAGTGCTTCAAATGGCGCTGCCTTGATGCTAGCATGGTAGCTGTTGTTGTAGGAGAACTTCGCTAATGGTAAGTGCTTATCCCATCCTTTCCCGAAATTGATCACACATGCTCGTAGCATGTCTTCTAAGGTCTGGATGGTTCTCTCATTTTGCCCATCAGTCTGTGGATGATACGCAGTGCTCATATCCAACTGAGTACCCAAAGCTTTTTGCAATGACTGCCAAAAGCGTGAAATGAAACGGCTATCTCGATCCGAGATGATGGAAATCGGCACTCCATGTCGTGAGACTATTTCCTTCACATATAACCGTGCAAGGATCTCCATATCGTCAGTCTCCTTGATTGGTAATAAGTGTGCGGATTTAGTGAGACAGTCCACGATGACCCATATGGTGTCGAATCCTCCCGATGTCTTAGGTAGTTTTGTGATGAAGTCCATTGTAATCCTCTCCCATTTCCACATTGGGAGTTCAGGTTGTATCAATAAGCCGGATGGTTTTTGGTGCTCAGCTTTTACTCTTGAGCACGTCAGACATTTCCCGACATATTTGGCGATGTCAGCCTTCATGTTTGGCCACCAATAAAGTTTCTTGAGATCCTGGTACATCTTGTCAGAACCCGGGTGAATGGAGTATTTGGACTTGTGAGATTCATGCATGATGAGATCACGAATCCCTCCATAGAGTGAAATACAGCTTCGGTCCTTGAAGCACAATCTCCCGTCTAATTTCTTCACAAAACCATTCTCACTCTCTGGCATACCATAGATCTTCTCCTTTGGCCGGTTTTCTTCTTTGAGAGCTTCGACCTGAGCTTCCAGGATTTTCGATGGTAACGGTGACCTAATTGTCATCCCCAAAGATCGGACTCTAAGGGGTCTAATTCACTCCTTTTGACTTAAGGCATCCGCTACAACATTTGCCTTTCCGGGGTGATAGCGAATCTCACAATCGTAGTCACTAAGCAACTCCAACCATCGGCGTTGTCTCATGTTCAATTCCTTCTGATCTAGAATATGCTGGTGATGCATGGGAATCGCAACAGGCTTTACCTCTCGAGGGATCTCGAGAAGCTTACAACCCCCACCAGGCAGTGTACCTGATCGTTGTAGTATAGTATAGTGACAAGTACCGGGGGATTGATCGTTCAGCTAGGAATAGTGTCGCTAGGATTAGAAAACTTAAATACTAGTTCTAAAGATGAGGGAAGATTCTTTTTGTATTTTTATATTTTATGAAAAGCAAGTAAAATTCTCGGGTTTGAAGGATTTGGGCGGAATTAGTTGCTAATCAACTAACCCAATACTAAGATGCAATCAAAATAAAATACTAAAAATGAAAATAAACTAATTATACTAAAGTTGTAAGCAGTAATTGGAGAAGATGTGTTTACTTAGATTTCACTACTCCCTAGACATCTTTTACACGTTGATTACTTGTTATAATTGCATGGATGACGGATCATATTCCTTAATACCATTCATGGGGTGGCACACTTAACTCCCCAATTCTATGAGCTCTTATCTCCTCCTACACCATGCCCAGCACAACTATAGGGATTGTAAACAGTGGCTCATGCATTAAATACAACCAATAAAGACCTAGTGCGCGTCGGTTCATGTTTGTTAAGACGTTCAAGCATGTTACCAATTGGAGATCTGCCAGTTTTCTTAAGCCTAACATATAAATCATTCATCCAAGACAAGAATAAACAAGTAATCAACACATAATCAACATCTAGGTTTCATTAGATCTAAGCAAACACAAGATAGATCTAGCCTAGCATGATGGAATTAAGATAAGAACAAGATATAGACAACCAACACATAGACATATTGATTGAATTAAAGGAACACTTATCTTGATTAAACATGCAAGGTATCAAGGGGTTGGAACCCTTGAAAAACCTGTAAAGTTACACCAAAATCGTACTTAGGGTTTCTCCCCAAAACTTCTCTCTCTAAATGTGAAAAATTAGAAAACTATATATAAAAAATGGGTCTGACGGCGTCAAGACCAATTAGGTGACGCCGTCACCTCGCCGCCAAAACTCTCCTCGGACTGGCTTGATCTACATTTGACGCCGTCAAGTATTAATCATTTCCAGGCCGTCATGACTTTTTACTCTTGACGCCCTACCTTCATGACGCCGTCAAATCTCTACTGGACCGTCATGGAAAATTGCTCTTGACGCCATCAAGGAGTTGCTCTTGACGCCGTCACCTACTGTTCCCAGCATGGAAAATTAAGACTTTGGCGTTTTCTTCACTTTTATGCTCCAAAAACGTCCGAATTGCTTCCTTTTCCAGATTTCACTCCCAAAGTACCTAAAATCACAAAAGGAACGATTTAGGGCAATATTTGATCAAATAAATTCAAATTCGGGCTTAAATGACCCCCTAAAAAGGGATCATTTTTCGCCTCATCATATACCCTTACACTTGAGATTTGCTTGTCCTCAAGCAAATGCGCTTTTATTTTACTCAAAAGACAAGTTAGGGGTCATTTAACACTAATATAAAAGTAATTACAACAAATAATCGTTCCACTAAAGACCAATAGACAAGCACGGAGGTTATACACAAGCACCTCACAAATAGTGTTTAGATACTCACATCTCTCGGGTGTAATAAAGTGTAAATTACAATATGGAAATGGAAAACATCTCTCACTACCTGTTATAGCAAAATAGATTACCATAGGCTTGGGAAAGGATCAAACCTCCACCACATGGCGTAAGCACCTAGGATAAACTATCAAAGAGGTCTTTTAAAGGGTTGTAACGTTAGGTGTAGGGATATGAAATACACGGTTTTGTTGGATAAAGGAAGTTTTACTGGTGGCGAGTTAACAATCTTGGTTAATTACATGTACAATATGGCGTTGCTAAGCCAAGACTAGACTCGACTTAAGCTAATAAATGAAAAATAACAAAAACATAAAATGAACATAGAATGAAACGGGATGGTAGTCCGTATGTTTTTTTCTCTTTTTCCTTTTCTGTATATATATATATTTTTTTTTTGCTGCATACACTTTTACCCTACCATCCAAAATAATACATCATAGGGAATGAACACTCCCCTTACACTTGAATTTTTACATACATTACAATTAACTAATCTAATGACTCAAATTAAGAAAATCAAAACACTTGGAGCACTTTTAAGATTAACGTACATATGGGGGTAATAAATGGTGTTCTTCCCCATTACTCCATAAAATAAGTACTTACCCATGAGTCCCAATCGTCCCAAAACAATATGTACAAGGATATGACTCGACTTAGCAACCATGTAATCAATTAGATAGTTAACTTAGGGTTTAACAAATAACAATAATGCACTAAAAATGAGCGCATACACGGAAGGCTAAGGCGATTTGGTTGTACATTTAAGTGGGGTGTAACAAATTCTTCCTTTAAGTAAAATGCTTAAAGTTAGAAACGAAAAGATAGGCTCGGAGGGGTGTACTAGGGGTTTCGTGTACTAAAAATGAGTACAACGCTAAGGGTGTGGGAAAAATTAGTTGACTTAACTAGCCAAGTAATATGACTTAAATGGTCAAGTAATTATGATACGGGTTTAACACAAGGGTGATCCTAATGCCTCTTATCATGTAGTAAATCCTACTACACGAATGTAGTTTCACTAGCGGTCTCGGGATGCATCACTAACGCAAGTTCTAGAATCTAAATGCTACCGGTACACTCATAAGCACTAATAATAAATGCTTTTCCTATCAAATCTAAAGGCGAACCTCACATATTTGGGTGGAAATTTTTTCTAAAAGTACGGTTATGTGCTAGTCATACAATCTCCTATCCATGAGACGCTTGCTATGGCTAAAGTTTCACTCCTAAATGTTGTAAAAAATTTTAAATTTGGCGCTAAAATTGCACTAACAAGTATTTCTCATAGTTTTATTACACATCTACCATTAAACAAAACAAACTCAAGCGAAAGTGCATATGTAAGGTATCATCTTTTTACCCTCCTCTTACACTTAAGATGAACATTGTCCCCAATGTTCAAGTAAAGAATGTAAAAGTGAAAAAGTAAAAAGAATGAAATCAAATACTCCCCTGATTCGCTCGGTATGGATAATTAGGTGGCTAGGTTAAATCTTCCTCCAAGAAAATGAACAATCAAAGCTTCCCTTCCAGAATATAAATCATCTTCTTGTCATACATAACCTGTAAAACCTGACAAAATAGACAAGACAACCTCGCGTAAAATCGGCGGCATCCTATATAAGTTACTAAATCCTAGAAAACAAGATAAGATATAATGCTTGTGGAATGAAGTTTGCAGATCTCCTGGAGATTATAAAACTTAATAATTCACAAAAACCATAAGACTCCGTTAGAAAAACAAAACCGGTAAAATTTCCAGATTTTTACACCTGACGCCGTCAAGAGTAAACTCCTGACGCCGTCAGAATTGACCTGCAGAAATTCTTATGTTAAGTTTCCGGAAAATTTCTGGAAAAACTTGGTCCTACTTCCTGGAAAATCCTGCAAAACTTCATTATGACTCAATACAAGCATTTGACTCTAACAAATACGAATATACATGTTCATTTAATATTGTGGAGAATCATGATTTGTTTGTTTCTTAAAAACATATTTGGGGTTTCCCCTTACACTTATCTTTTGCAAAAATACCTTTAGGTGGAGTTAAGACTAGGCCAAAACAATAAAGTAAAGTATTTCCACTTTTTAATTGAGAAACATGATCTACCAACAATAAAAATTAAGCATGCATACGGAAACAAATAACAAACAAACAAATAAAATCACAAAAAACATGGGTTGCCTCCCAAGAAGCGCTTTTCTTTATTTACGAGTCTTGTAGCTAGACTCAAGGTCATGGGTTACTACGTGATCTCATCATTGGTTTCACTCTCTAGGTCGTCTTCTAAACCAGTATGGCTTTCATAATGCAAGTACTTCGGGTCTTCGAACTCGAAAACATCTTGTCGAAACTTAGAACCAAGCTTACTAACACTCTTAAAGAATCCACATGATAAATCAGAAATGTTTTTACACCCTCTCCTAACATCTTCATCACACAAAATAAGTTGGGAACTTATCTTATCAAGCCCATCACAATCGATTTCCTTAAGGTCTTTTCTCTTGTATGGCGTTTGGTAAGAAATCCTCCTAATCCCATCAGTGAAGGTCATGATTCCGTTCAAGTCATCCACTATCAAATTAGTGATTTCACAAAAGGGTGCTCCAAAAACTACTTGTGATAACCTAGGGTCGACATAGTCTTCTATGTTATCCACAATCGTGAATTCCATAGTGAATGTCATATTTCCTACGAACACCTGAATTTCATGATCCTTACCAACCACTTTCTCTCCCTTGTAAATCATCCCCCATCTGCAGATATTGTTATAATGGAACAATGACATAAAATTCTTTGGCAGGAATACATTAATGTAGATGTTATCGAAATACTTATGACCGATCATGCAGGGGATTTTGATATTATTCGGATCACGTCGTCTTATTTTCCCTGACTCTCCATCCTTTGACCCATATAGATTCCCCTCAAGGGAAGGACGATACTCGTACACCTCCTCATTATCCCTACGAAAAATTACCTTCCTAACACCATTGGTGAGTAATACACTACCATCTTTCTCATCAAGGATTGCTCCCGATTCATTGATAAATGGTGTCCCAAGGACAAGGTTGGTTAACGTTCGATTAGTGAGAGGGTCCACGTCATCAACCACGGTGAGGTCAATATTGTAAACAAGCTCTCCAATCCTAATTGACAAATTTTCTATTACTCTCTCGCACGCAATGCGTTCTGGGATGGTTTCGTGGCATAGGGAAAGGGGGATTATGTTGACTGGGAAGCTAGGATCTATATGACTATCGGTTAAGAGCTTTTCCTTAATGGTACAGGGGATCTTGAAAACTTTAGGGTTACTTTCCTTAATCTTATCGCTACTCCCACTAATAACATCCTCCATTTTTCTCTCGGGTTCTTCGATAATAGATTTACCCAAAATGGTTGGATTTCTCTCATGCTCTTCCGATTTCTCTTTCCCTTCATCCAGTTTGCCGGATTCTTGCGCGGTGTATTGCTCGGGTGAGTTGGTATGTTTTTCCGGCCGAATCATGGTCTACCCTTGAGGTCTCATCTTTAGCTGTCCGACTGAATTTGTTAGTTTGTTGTTGGGTTGGGTTGGGTGTTGAAGCAGATATCGTGGTGATGGTGTTTACGAAGTGGATTGGTCCTAGGGGGTTGACAGGTTCTTTTCCTTTAGGAGATAGATGTTTGAATAACTTGCTAGGACTTTTTATTTTCATAGGAGAGGTTGGTGGACTCATGACGGTAGTAGATTTAACCTCATCAACGTGAATGGGCTTATTATCAATATGCTCTTTGATAGCAGTTAACAGATTATAAATCTTGTTGTTCACATCAGCCTGCTGTTGTCTAAATTTGGCCTCGAGCGTAGCGAGCTGTAATTCTTGAGATAAAATGAATTTTTTTAAAGTATCTTCACAGCTTTGCCTAGGAATGCCTTGTGATGGAAAATGCTTGGACCAAGTGAGTGGTGAGGAGTCATTGAAGGATACGCTTCGCTTTTGGTACCCTCTGAAATTATGTTTATCCTTCCATGCCTCATAGGCCTCGCCGGAGGTTCGAGGACCCTGACCTACGTGTGATGATGTGAATTCGTTAAAAGCACGTTTTGGAAGTTCCATGCAGTTATGAGTCTCATGAGGGCCATTGCATAATTTGCATGTAGAAGCGATTCTGCTTACTTGGCTTGAAGGTTTTTGAGCTTCGTAAGATTTCATGAGAGACTTGACTCGACCTTCAAGTTCCATGATCCTACGGTCGGAAGTGCTAGAATTGTTCGAAGGCAAAGATATTGCCTTGACCATTTTGTTCAAGTCACGGGGATCATTCCAACTTTCGTTGTCATAGAGAGCAAGATCTTCTATGAGTTCCCATGATTGTTCTGCACTTAGATCACGTAGCTTACCACCGGCCGATTGGTCAATGGCTCGCCTCGTGGAGAGATCGATATGGTCATAAAAGATTTGGACTTGGAGCCAAAGATCTATGCCATGATGAGGGACTTTTTGGAGTAAGTCCTTGAAACGACTCCATGCTTCATAAAGAGATTCATTTTGACATTGTTGGAACATCAAGATGTCATTCCTAAGCTTAGTAGTTCTCCCCGGTGGGAAAAATTGAGCAAGGAAACGAGTGGTGAGATCATCCCATGTGGTGATGGATCCCGCGGGTAAACGCTCAAGCCATTGACTAGCTTGATCCCGTAGAGAGAATTGGAATAGGCGTAAACGGGTAGTCTCTCTAGTTGCAACATCTAGGTCTATGGAATCTACGATATTGAGGAAGTCCTTAAGATGTTGATTTGGATCTTCGGAACGAAGTCCATGGAATGCACATCCGCTTTGCACCAACCGGATGGTGTCGGATCGCAAGGGGGTCACATTGGCTCCGGTGAGCTCAATGGTGTTTCGGTAGCCTTGGTGGCTAGGTCGGGAATACTCTCCTAAGGTTTGGGGCCTAAGGGGTTCTAATGGTGGGTTTTGTTGTGGTGGGATGACGGGTTCAAAGATGTTCCCATTGTCCATGATGTTGGGTGGTTACGAACAAAGGCACAAAGAAATAAGATAGACTAAAGAAAACCTAAAAATAAAAATAAAATCTTACTAGAAAGGAATCTAGCAAGTAGACCTAATAAAAAGAAATTCTAACCTAGACAATAACTATTCCCCGGCAGCGGCGCCAAAAATTTGATGCGTGGGAATCGCAACAGGCTTTACCTCTCGAGGGATCTCGAGAAGCTTACAACCCCCACCAGGCAGTGTACCTGATCGTTGTAGTATAGTATAGTGACAAGTACCGGGGGATTGATCGTTCAGCTAGGAATAGTGTCGCTAGGATTAGAAAACCTAAATACTAGTTCTAAAGATGAGGGAAGATTCTTTTTGTATTTTTATATTTTATGAAAAGCAAGTAAAATTCTCGGGTTTGAAGGATTTGGGCGGAATTAGTTGCTAATCAACTAACCCAATACTAAGATGCAATCAAAATAAAATACTAAAAATGAAAATAAACTAATTATACTAAAGTTGTAAGTAGTAATTGGAGAAGATGTGTTTACTTAGATTTCACTACTCCCTAGACATCTTTTACACGTTGATTACTTGTTATAATTGCATGGATGACGGATCGTATTCCTTAATACCATTCATGGGGTGGCACACTTAACTCCCCAATTCTATGAGCTCTTATCTCCTCCTACACCATGCCCAGCACAACTATAGGGATTGTAAACAGTGGCTCATGCATTAAATACGACCAATAAAGACCAAGTGCGCGTCGGTTCATGTTTGTTAAGACGTTCAAGCATGTTACCAATTGGAGATCTGCCAGTTTTCTTAAGCCTAACATATAAATCATTCATCCAAGACAAGAATAAACAAGTAATCAACACATAATAACATCTAGGTTTCATTAGATCTAAGCAAACACAAGATAGATCTAGCCTAGCATGATGGAATTAAGATAAGAACAAGATATAGACAACCAACACATAGACATATTGATTGAATTAAAGGAACACTTATCTTGATTAAACATGCAAGGTATCAAGGGGTTGGAACCCTTGAAAAACCTGTAAAGTTACACCAAAATCGTACTTAGGATTTCTCCCCAAAACTTCTCTCTCTAAATGTGAAAAATTAGAAAACTATATATAGAAAAATGGGTCTGACGGCGTCAAGACCAATTAGGTGACGCCGTCACCTCGCCGCCAAAACTCTCCTCGGACTGCCTTGATCTACATTTGACACCGTCAAGTATTAATCATTTCCAGGCCGTCATGACTTTTTACTCTTGACGCCCTACCTTCATGACGCCGTCAAATCTCTACTGGACCATCATGGAAAATTGCTCTTGACGCCGTCACCTACTGTTCCCAGCATGGAAAATTAAGACTTTGGCGTTTTCTTCACTTTTATGTTCCAAAAATGTCCGAATTGCTTCATTTTCCAGATTTCACTCCCAAAGTACCTAAAATCACAAAAGGAACGATTTAGGGCAATATTTGATTAAATAAATTCGAGTTCGGGCTTAAATGACCCCCTAAAAACGGATCATTTTTCGCCTCATCAACTGGAGACTCTTGTGATCTGTATACACCGTGCACTTATTGCCATACAAGTAATGTCTCCACATTTTAAGAGCAAATACTACTGCTCCTAGTTCAAGATCATGTGTGGTGTAATTCTTCTCATGAGTCTTGAGCTGTCGGGAAGCATACGCGATCACCTTACTTCTTTGCATCAACACGGCGCCTAAGCCCTGGTACGATGCATCGCAGTATACTACAAAGTCTTCATTTCCTTCGGGTAGTGCTAAGATTGGAGCTTCACAAAGCTTTTGTTTCAAGAGTTGGAATGACGACTCTTGCTTTTCTCCCCAGTCAAGCTTCTTCTTCTTTTGAGTCAGTTCTGTCAAAGGTTTGGCGATCTTCGAGAAACCTTCGATAAATCTCCGGTAGTATCCAGCAAGACCCAAGAATTGACGGATCTCCGTAGAACTTGTAGGAGATGCCCAATTCCTAACCGCTTCAACCTTTGCGGGGTCCACATGAATACCTCTACTGTCGATCACGTGTCCAGAAATTGTACTTTCTCAATCCAAAAATCACACTTAGAAAATTTTGCATTCAACTTCTCCTCTTTGAGCAATTTCAGGAGGATCCTTAAGTGTTTCTCGTGCTCTTCTTTGCTTCGGGAGTAAATGAGGATATCATCAATGAATACAATTACGAACTTGTCCAAGCAGGGTTTGCACACTCGGTTCATTAGGTCCATAAACACAGCTGGTGCGTTAGTCAAGCCGAAGGGCATTACTTGGAATTCGTAGTGACCATATCGTGTTCTGAAAGCTGTCTTAGGGATATCTTCTTCCCTAACTCTCAGTTGATGATAGCCTGACCTTAGGTCAATCCTCGAGTAAACGCTCGATCCTTGTAGCTGGTCAAACAAGTCGTCGATTCTGGGCAATTGATATCGATTCTTCACGGTAAGTTTATTCAACTCACAGTAGTCAATGCACATCCGAAAAGATCCATCCTTCTTCTTAATGAATAATACCGGAGCTCCCCAAGGTGAAGAGCTTGGTCGAATAAATCCTTTCTCCGACAACTCTTGTAACTGTTCAGATAACTCTTCCATTTCGGACGGCGCCAACCTGTATGGTGCTCTTGCCACCGGCGCGGCTCCTGGTACTAGGTCAATCTGAAATTCCACTTGGCGAACCGGTGGGAGGCCAGGCAACTCCTCGGGAAATACCTCAAGAAAGTCCCTTACTACTGGCACATCTTCAGGATGTTTTTCTTCCGACTTCTTTTCTGTCACCTGTGCCAAAAAGGCGTGACATCCTCTATCGATATACTTTACCGTCTTGAAGAATGATATGATGCTGAGTCAAGTCTTACTATGTTCGCCACGAATGATTAGGGTGCTACCTTGAAATGGAATGTGAACGGCCTTTTCATCACAAATGATCCTAGCATGGTTCTTAGATAACCAATCCATGCCGATAACGACGTCGAAACTACCAAGTTTAACAGGCATAAGGTCGATTTCGAAGGGTTGGTCAAGTAAAAGTAAGGTACAACCTCGGACTATGGAGTTAGTGCTCTCAAGTTCCCCGTTGGCTAATTCGATTTCATAAGTGGTGTCTAACTTGGTTGGGGTGCGGTTAAGTAAAGATGCAAATGCAATGGAAACGAAACTCCTATCGGCTCTAGAATCAAATAAAAATTTAGCAAGATGGTTGTTAAGCGGAAACGTACCCGTGACTATGTCGGGGCCTTGCTGGTCATTCCCCTCCCCCATGACATAAACTCGTCCACGAGCATTGTTGTTCTGGTTGGCAGTTTGTTTCGGACACCGGTTCTTGTAGTGCCCCTTCTCACCACATCCATGGCATACCACCACCACTGGTTGTAAGTTGGCGCCTGTGGCCTTACAGTCTCGAGTCTGGTGTCCGGTCCTCTGGCATTTCCCGCACTTAAAATAGCACGGTCCATTGTGATGTAGTTTGCATCGGTTACACATAGGAGCGAGTCCAGCATAGCCTCTAGCTCCAGTAGGTGCAGCAACGTAAGCCCTGGCAGCTTCCTGCCGGCGATTCTGTTGGTTGTGGTGATGGTTTCGGTTTTGCTGGTAATTCTGATTGTTGTTGCGGTTGTAGTTGTTGTTGTTGTTATTGTTGTTATGGGGAGTGTGGTTGTTGTGGGAGTTGTGATTGTTGTGGGATTTGTGGTTGTTTCTTTGGTCATCAAATTTTCGTTTATGATTGTTGTTGCCATGGGTCTGTCCGTACTTGATTTCTCTTTCCAACAATCTCTGAGCAATTTCCATAGCCTCTCCTAGTGTCTGAGATTTGGATGCAGTGACATCCCCTTCTATGCTCCTAGGCAGACCTTCCACATACTTTTCCAGTGTCTTCTCAAGGTCTGGCACTTTGGTTGGGCATAGCACAGCTAGTTCCTGAAACCTTCGATCATAAGTCTTAATATCATCCCCTTTTACCACCAAACGATCAAACTCATCTTCTAGTTTCCTAATCCCGATGCGGGTGCAGTATTTCCTTAGCATCCTTTGCTTGAAGTCAGCCCAAGTGATCTGGTAGGCTTCCTCAATGCCCATGTTTTGTGCAGTAGTGTTCCACCAGGACAAGGCATCTTCTAGTAACGTACCAGTAGCAAACGAGACCTTACAGTCATTAGAGCACCCACTCCTTGAGAATACTGTTTTAGAGCGCTCAAACCAACGAGCGAGTTCAGTTACTCCCTCAGTCCCCTTAAAGTAAGTAGGTTTGCAAGCCATGAAGTCCTTGTAAGTGAATTTTCGTGTCCCAGATGTCTCGCCCTCTCCATTTGGCATGTTTGTGATGCTGGAACGTGCCATAGCTGCCGCTTGCTCTCCTAATGCAGCCGCAATACTGTCAGCAATCAACTTTTGAATATCAGCTGGAGTCATAGGGGTTGTTGTTGTTGCCTTCTTACGAGAAGCCATCCTTCTAAAAAGAAAGTCACAATACACACTTGAGAATATTGTTACCAATATCAACACAATATAGTGAACCATCACAATCAAACACATGATAGTCGAGGTCGTAATGCTATTCAATCATACAATGAGTACATAATCAACAACACAACCATATCAATCATAATAAGTATCACGACATGCTTGAAAAATAAAATTCCATAACATACATGACATTCATAATGAGTCACAACATGGTGGTACACGAGAGTATCATAACATAAGATCAAATACTAGAACAACATAAATCAATATCCGTACAGTACAATCATAACCAACACGAGGTTTTAATAATCTGGTACATTGTTCAAAATAACAAAATACAACATTATCAATGCCGCACAGGGCAAGTCAGGTGTCTCTGCATGTAGTGATATGTCTCAGATCTACGGGGCTCCAGGTGCGCCTCCTAACCTCCTATCCAAGTCTCGGATAATCCGAATCATCCCTAGCATCTCTGCATCTCTCGCTCTCTCTCGGGCTCACACCTCCTCAAGGGATGCTCTGAGTGCATGGACTGTAGCAGTAGTAGCAGCTAACTCCTCAGCCTGATGCTCCTGCATCTGCTGCGTGATCATTGAAATCTCTCTCTGATCCTGCATCTCATATCTCTGAGCGTCCATCCTGTGGCCCATCTCAGTAACAGTATCCATGGTCTCCTCCAACTCAGTGCCCATAATCTGAAATACCTGCTCCAAAGCCACCCTATGAACTACGAGGTTAGTCACCTCCTCCTCCATGTTCTCTACCCGCTCAAGAGAAATCTCCTCCACAACACCTACGATCTCATCAATCTGATCCTCATGTTTGACCCGTCTAGCTGCTAGTAATGGAACAGTGTGATGCACCGGCTCTCCGGTGACTGGTAGCACGGGTGTAGAACTCTCCCCAAGCTCCGATGCTCTCGGGTATCCCTCAAGAATCTCCAGCGACGAATAGCCTCTGGCAGATATGACCAACTCTGGGCATCATCCCCCTCATGGGTATCAGGTGGGGGAACAGTCTCGGTGGCAACAGCTGGGGATGTGGGAATAGGAGATGAAGTGGGAGGTGGTATGGGCACAGTAGTAGTCTGAGAGTAAAACACAGTGGGTGGTGGCATAGGTGGGAGAGTCTCAGTGGTAAAGGTAGGTAGCACGTAAGGAGGAGGCAGGGATAAAGGAGATGTCGGTGAAGCTAGTGGTGAGGGTGAGGATGGTGATGGTGGTGAAAGATGTAGGGTTGGTGCTATAGCAGCAGGTGGAGCACGTGCTCTCTTACGAGCAGTGAAGCGGAGGGTAGGTCCATTCGGATGGTACTTGAACCTTTTCCCAAAAGGCTCAGGCTTGAAAGGCTCAAGGACACGCACACGCTTGTGGCGGCGAGCCGGGGTAGGCGGTGGTGGGGGCGGAGTGGATGTAGCAGTATCAGCAGTATCCGAGTCAGATGACTCACTATCAGCATCTGAGCCAGAATGATGGCTAGGGAGTGGGGTGGGGCAATCATCAGCTGCCAAGAACTGCTGAGACTGAAGGTACTGGTCCTGGAGGTACTGGTCATAGGTCATGGGTCCAATCAGGGGACGGTAAAGTGGTCCATCAGCAAATGAGTCACGGGGTGTTGGAGCGACTTCACCCTCCTCGAAGGGCTCCGTCTCTCCGGAAGCATTCCCGGATGGGACATCAGAGGGGATAGCAGGGGAAACAGGTAAGGTAACATCAGACAGTATGGTGGTAGGGACATGAGGTGATGCCAGGGGTGCGTCGTCACTGTTAGACAAGATAATGACTGGGGGTGACATGGTACTGTAACATCCCAAAAATAAAATAAGGTAAAATAAAATAAGCCTTTTAAATAGTGTTAAACATTAACTAGTCACGATGTTTATAACTTATGCATTATCTGCTAAGCAAATCTCTATGCATGATATTCGTAAAGTGTGGGCACGGAGGGCATAAGGTAGTAAGATGTAAATTAGTTCATTTTGAAATGTGGTTATAGTCCAGTGTTTTGAAAATACACTTGGTTCTCTATAACCATGGCTCTGATACCAATCTGTAACACCCCAAAAATCGAACTGAGACAGCGGAAGACTAAACGGGGTATTACTTCATAGATACATTGCCATAATCATAGAAAACGACACAAAGAGTCATTTTGAGAAAATTTGTTATCATTCATCAACATAAAATTTAAAGTAGCCACAATGGTTTTAATACGTTTAGAAATACATAATAAAGGTCTTGAATAAAAGTGAATGATAACATTTTTAAGTGAAATCCAAAGGGTGCCCTAATCCACTCCGTGCCATAGATGCTAATTAGTTACCTGAGATAAAACATGCTAAAAGGGTCAACACAAAGGTTGAGTGAATCCACAGTGTTTAAATTGTAATAGTTGAACACAAGTCAAATAGTTGTAAAACAGTAACATCGTTACGTAAGATATTGCACTAACCCTCATGACAACATGCAAACCTTAACACTGTTATGCTGCCATAAGAGATATATAAAATCTTATGGGATAAAGGCCTACACATAATAATGTGATGCAGGTAATAGGGCCCTCGGGTAATTAGGAGTTTGCCAGTTTCCTAAGTTATTCGAATATAGTGCATTCGGTTACCATTCCAGGCTAACTTCAAATGGGGCGTCAACTGCCAATAGATCTATTCACTATATTCGCGTTCACTCGCAAGTGATTAATGGTTCATGATATGAGGGACTTTTGGCAATAGCGGTAACTTAGGCAATATTAATCAGGATAGCATACAGAAAAATACTTGTGTTCAGATTTATAGCATGTATCTCCCCACGGGATTTGAAAACATAGTAAAAAGTGGGACTATGAACTCACCTTAGCAATAGTAGCAGAAAAGTAATAGAGTCAAATGGTAAGTGGTAGCTCCGACGCGTGACCTAGATTAGTATGGCATAATTTAGTTAACAATTTTTGGTTTAGGACTCGATGAATCGGTAATAAGTTTAAAAGTTTTCAAAATGTTTATGTTATTGCTGCTTGTGTGGCAGCATTTAAGTTTGAAAATATTTTTATATGTTTAGCTCTTGGAAGTGCAATAGTACATGACGAAAAGTACTAGCTGGACGAGCACTCGAAAGACAAGGACGGAAAATATATTCGTTGATGATTATAGAACGTTGTTGCGAGAGACGTGGAAAGGTGTTTATTAATATATATATATATATATATATATATATATATATATATATATATATATATATATATATATATATATATATATATATATATATATAAGTGATTAGGAAAACAGGCATGTCCCGTACTTATATGTTGGTTTCTAGTGGTAACTATAAGTTACTGAATATATATATATATATATATATATATATATATATATATATATATATATATATATATATATATATATATATATGTTTAGGTAAAAGCTACTTTATAATTTTTATAAACTTTATTTGGTTTTTATAAAATACCATTTCAAGCATAATTTAGATAGGCTATATAAGCACATTAAATCTTTACAAAGTTATTATAGTTTTGAATCATGTTTCGTTTTTGAAATGCGATATTTATATATTGTATTGAGGTTATATTTAAATACATTATATGCGTGAGTCGCGATGAGTTGTGAGATAGATCGAGTGGGTTGAGAACGAGTTGTGAATGAGTCGATGTGAATATGTAGCTTGGTTCGACAATATGGTACAACAGAAAACGACACAACCTATTTCACTTAAGTGGGCCTCGGCCCAGTTATGAAATAAACAAACGCACCCTTAGATCCTGTTGGGGCGCAGCCCGACACTTAAGCACAAATTAATTCAAACTTTTAATTATAATGTAACCGTATAATAGTTTGTGCATATTGACACAAAAGAGCGAAACCAGTATTTAGCTTTTGAATTCGAGTAGAAATCTTGACCTCACGACACAACCTGCAAATCGACTAGCGTTATGGCAAGCTAGATGGGTTTGACTCGACAAATCGGGTGACACACTCAAATACCATTCGAGTGTAGTCCATGGGAGTAGCCCTTAACCACGGGGTCTTGACGACAATTAAAACCATCCCGCGAATCAACGATTAACCTCGAAATATATTTGTGAACATAGAAGTGGAGCAATTTAGGCACTTTGGGGTCAAGGTGTTAAGAAAAAATAGCAAGTCGAGGTCCTAAAGATGTCTCTCTCAGTCCAACCACGGCTCGGTAACGACAAGTAAGGCTAGGCCTAATGGTTTACCAATTGGACTAGGATTAAAGCAAGCAATTTTAACAATAACTTCCATATTCGAGCCATATCAAAACTGGTTTTCGATGTTGATTCAAAATCGTACCACACAAGATGTTTAACACAAAGTTTTGTTCAATAACACTAAAATCATTTTAACCTCAAGGCTTAACATTATTTCGATTCACCACAGAAAATCAACAAGATAATATGAATCAGAAACAAAGTAAACCCATATCAAGATTATATATATTCGAATGAAACAAGATCAAGAGAACATAAACAAGAAGACATGGAAACCTTACAATAAAAAGAGCCGATTAACAGGAAGATTAAATGAAACTCCAAATCTCGAACCCGAATCCACCACAAGCAATTCCACACACCCTTCGAACCTCCAGAAAATTTCTCTCTCACAAGCTACTAGTATTTTGAATGTGAAAGTTGTAAGATGTGTGAAAACCCAGGGGGATCGAGTCGGTAAAAATAGGACGAATATGTGAGTGGTTTGATTCCAACACCTCATGAGGTCGGTTGGTTAGTAGCAAAAAAGGGTAAAGCCTTATCCTGGTCTAGTCATCTCTTGTGCTTATATGTTGACCTTGAGGTCTCGACAAGGTGAAGGGAATCCCAACTGAGGCGCTAGAATCGTCAGAATGGGAAAGAGGAGGGGGACCGATTGAGTTTTACCCTTAACATGGTGGGTCTCTGGTTTCAATTCAGAGCATAGCAGAAGCAGGGTTGCAAGAGATTGTCGCCACCTGTCACACCCCCAAAGTTGGGTCCAGCGGAAGCATACAGGTAGCTGGGGTGTAACTCAATTGGTATTACAAAACAAGTGTAAAATGGTATTCATTTCAATCGTTTAGAATAAAATCTTTTAACCAAAAATATTGAATTTACATTGTTAAAAGTAGTGCGGAAGTAGGCCATTAAAATAGTTAAAAAACGGTCCCCAAATGAATAATCAGAGTCTTCTATGACCATGCCATGCCTTGCCAAAACCTCCTATAGTGTGTCATTGCTTAAAACCTGAAAATACATGCTAAAGTGTCAACACAATAGTTGGTGAGTTCATAGAGTCTTGTGAAAAAGAATGTAATGCTTATGAATGAAGATTTCCCAGCAAAGGCATCGTAAATCCACTCAGTTGCAAGTCCCGCCATAAGAGACTTGTAACCTGTGTGTTCACAACCCACTGCCAAAAGTAATAAGTTTGGTTTGTGTAAACAAAAGTAATAAGATTAATGCTAAAGCATCATAAATCAGTAATAAGTCAATAATGAATCAGTCATAAGGTTGATGCAAAAGCATCGTAATTCAGTAATAAGGCTGATGCAAAAGCATCGTAAATCAGTAGTAAGACTGATGCAAAGGCATCGTAATTCAGTAGTAATAGTGATGAAAAAGTATCAGGAATTTATAAGTAATTTTGTATGTACAATAGCCCAAGTATAAAGTAAAGTACTAAGATTTCAATAATGAAACCCACATTAGCTCTTAAGCTCATGACCCCGAAGCTAGACGTACTAAAATTTGCCCCAAATGAGTGTTTACCAGACACTCGTACTACATTAGACATGAAATGCATTCGTAATTCCGTTGGAGCAACCCAAACACGAATGGAGGAGTCACCCTCAATAGATCTATTCACTCACTCTCGCTCGTACTTTAATTAACGGTCCATGATTATAAAGGGGACTTGTCAAGACGTGGTAATAAGGCAACTTAAGCAATGTAAGAAATTTATACTTTGGCATTGTACAAAAAGAATTAAAGCAGCATATTCTTCTCCATAAGTAATTCAAATCGTATAAAAGCATAGAACAAGTATTGAAGCATGTATCTCCCCCAAAGAGTTTATAAAGTTATTAAACAAGTAAAAGTGGGGCTATGACTCACCTGATATGATGGTACCATGAACATGTAATGAGCTGAAAAACAAGGCGCGCACACTAGCCGCAACCTAATATGAATGATGAACGATCTACTTTAGATCATGAAATGATGTTATGAATGTACATGCACATGTTTCCTATACCACTCTACTCTTTGAAAAAAAAAACACTTGTTGTTATAAAAAATATACATTTTCCAAGACTTAGGAAAAATATGGCTATTAGAAAAATAAAACTAGTTGCAATATATATACTTATATATATATCGTATGTACCAATGTTTGTGTTGAAATCCTCGGTTTGAAATCCTTGAAATAACGCCTTGTAGTAATGAAAATATACTTGTAATCACTAATACATCATTAGTTATGAAATTGGGTACTTAGTTAATATTTCTAGAAAATCTAGAATTTAGTACGTAGTGTTATTATTATTTCTAAAAGCTGCCAATTATAGAGGATTTTTGCCGATATTGAAACGTGAATATTTTTGTCGTTATAAGCCCGTTTTACTTGTTCTTTATATCCACGGTTACGTCTTAGTATGTAGTGATATATTTGGAAAGCTTGGCTCCTCCGGGTTACGTCTAAAGCCCTTTTTGTCCGACGAAAAACGTCCAACAGCATGTATTTTTCCGGAAAATAGTTTTCGTCAATAAACTTGCAAAAATCATAACTTCTTCGTTATAAACTCTTTTTAATCCGTTCTTTCGCCTACGATTCGTTTTTGAAAGTATTTTCTAAAAATTTTGCCAAAGTTTACTTTATGTTTACTGATTTTTCTGGATTTACCAAAATAGGACAGAATGTATATTTACTTGTTACAAAACCATTTCTAAGGTTCAAAACTAGTTTCAACCTCAACCAAAACTCTTGCAAACTTCACAAAACTATACTAATCCTACCATACACCTTCTTAGGGTGCCATGGGTTCCTAATGACTAGTAATCAAGTTAATTTAACAAGGGAACACCGAAATCACAATCTAGGGTTTGTATGTTCAAAAAGTATACAAAAATAAAGTGGTATAACTAGTTTGTGCATGAAATTAAGCATGAATACCATAAGATACATATGTTAATTAGATGAAAACATGAAAATAAATTTGAATACTCACTTTGAAATAATAGGTGGTGAGATGATGAGAAACCTTGGATTACTTGTGTTTTTTGTGTTATGATTCTTGATTAGGATGATGAAATGAACAACTTTGATGCTTTGTACTTTGAAAAATAATGGATTTTGGTTCATGGATGAAGTTGGGTCGTGGTTTTGATGGAAGAGATGAAGAAAAGTGAGCTTTTGATTCATGAAATTATCAAGTGTTATGTTTTGGAGGTTTTTGGTAAATATTATCTAATTTCAATGGCATACTTGTAATTATATGGTCAATGTGAAGACTAACGGGGGGGGGGGGGGGGGGGGGGGGGGGCTGCACATGTTAGTTAAATGTGTGTGGGAAGCTTGGTAATCTAGTTCACGGAGTCGGTTTTGGTTCCGTTAATCGCAAAACGTAAAGTTTTAAACCGCGAAACGTAAATTCGGGCATCGTAAAAATATGAAACTTGAAAGAATGACTAAACTTGTCAAAATACTCCATAACAAAATAAAATGAATGGTAAGTTCCATCGGGTTGCTTGAACGTTGTTAAAACTGGAAACGCGGGTTAAAAACGCGTAATTTGCGTAAAACGCTGAACTGGAAAACGTAAAATTCCAAAATACTGGGTAAATGAATGTAATAACTTTTATGATGTTATAATGGATATAAAAATATGTCGGGACATTGTGGGAATATTTAGATATATTCGTCGTGTATAAACCGGGTGTTAACGTTTATTATAAATACTTATAAGGAAAACGTTAAATGTATCAAATATATAAATTTGAAAATCCTAAGAGTGGTATAACATGAAAATGTTGTTATGATGATATGCAGACCGTCTCTAGTCCGTATGCAGTGTCCTTAGCACTAATGAAATGAATTCGTACCTAAACCAATCCGGTTACATGAATTTGAATACCCGTAAACTAAATTTATGATGAAATGAATAATGCACGTGAATGATGAAATCTTTTCCGGTAATGAATAGTGTTCAGTGAATAGTAAAATTTCTGAATGCTTCTCTGAATGTCAAACTTACACCAAAAATGATGAATAGTAAACTGATGAATAGCGTTTGATGAATAGTGTTTTTCCAAAGTTCGGGAAATGACCTGAAATGGTGAGTTGTGACATTCTTCCCCTCTAAAAGGAACTTCGTCCCGAAGTTCAGTTTATGTTGGTTTCTGAAAACATATTGGTGAAAAGTGATGATATTTGAGAATTCCAGCGGACTCTCACGATAGGAATTCGACTCTGTTTCAACTGTTCGACCTAACTGTCCATGATTTCTACTTGTTCTCCTGCAAGGTTTATGTTTGACTTTCGGTTGGATTCCTTTCCAAATGGGATTATGAGTGACTAATCTGAAAAGATGATAATACATGGTTGTGTAGTCCTGTTGTTCTCTAACAAGGCTCAAGTCTGACGGCCACTAGGCCTACTCTGTTTGAAATATTACATGGTCCAGTGTATATCGGGTTTAACTTTCCAAGTTTTCTGAATGGTATCATGCCTTTCCTAGGCAGAACTTTCTGTATAACTCTGCTTACCAACTTGAAGTTTTAATGGTTTACAACTTTATCGAACTTGTAACTGATTCTTGATTTGTAGGAAATTTCTGGTTATCTCATGAATACTTACTGGACTAGTGAGTTGGGCTTTTCCAAATCTCGATCCGTCAATGAATGTTGGCACTTCGACCATAGAGTGCCTCAAATGGTGTAGTCTCTACGCTCGCGCGATAACTATAGTTGCAACTGAATTTGATTTATTGTAATTGGTTAGTCCAACCATTTCTCGAGTCAATCACTCATGCTCTGAGCATATCTCCCTATGTTTGAATCGTTCTCTAATTCTGACCATTGGTCTGCAGATGATAGGTGGTGTGGTTCCAAAGAAATCTTAATGTAATCGCTAGGTGTTGGTGAATTAAATTCCCCTATTAGAAATAATTGAAATGGGTATCATGAATCTTGTGGAAGAACTTACAAGGTTAAGTCCGTCAAAGGGTGTTGTTGAAAATAATAGATTAGGATAAGGTGGTGATCCTCCGCAGGATGTCATGAATCGAGTCTTTCTCCACCTACGATGCTTAGTCCCCATTACTACGATTTTCCCCAAGCTCTATGTCGTCAATTCGCAAAACTCAAAATGTATAAGTGATGTAATATAGTGATTGATTTTTCAAGGTTTGTTTTGAGATTGTGTTTTGTTCATAAACCTTCCCCGAATAAATAAATCTACAAGTTTAAGCAAACGGCTTTCCAAGTAACATTTTTCTTGATGTTTCAAAATTTAATAGTTATGCAAGATAGGACAGTTTTCAATATAAGGTGGATAATATGGTTTACCAAAGATCGATGTTTAAGATTTCCTAACAATTCAATAGCTTTGTAAAGGATTAACCAAAAGGAATTTGCTTATCAAAATAAGTGCCTCAGAAAAGTATTGCTTACAAGATATATGTTTTGTATAAATGTAGTTTGGAGAAAAATCCATTTAAATGTGAAAGTATTAAGAGGATAAAATAGTCAGGTATGTATGTCTGCACAAAGGCATAGGTGTCTAACATGTTTGGATAAAGTCTATTGGTGAGGACATGTTCAATCTATAGTCTTGGTTAAGAGGTTGGATTTATCTCTATGGTGTTGCTTAGTGAGCACTCGTATCTAAACGAATCTTGTAATTCAGTCAAGCCAATACTTTCTAGATGATAGAATTTTTGGTGATCAGGCCAGTGATAGTGGTTCGAATAGTTTGGTGATATCCTGGGAATTCAGTTGAGTTTTGAAATGGTCTTAATGTACCGAGAGATTCTCCTTATAGATGGTATGGAAAGTCTTTTCTAGAGAGGTCATTGATAATATCCACTTATCAATATTGGTGGTAGTGAGGGATGAGTGGCATATGAAACTATATAGTGTCAGCTAATTCCTTATATAAATAGGGATGGGAAAGGGAAATAATAATGATGGCGAGAAGGGAAGAGACTGTGACAACTGCGACAAAATGAGATTGTGATAAAAGAAAATACTGTGATGTAAGTGTACTGTGCGTAGACGTAAATGTTCATGAAATTAAATGACCAGTTGACGTGCTTCCAAGCGGCGGTTCACGAGGTGATGAAAAGTATGAATGTTCTGACAACGAGGGTATACACACACATGCATGAAACATTTGGAAAATGAGTAAAGGATTCAATCCAGACAGAATTTTATTATAACCATTCTCAGTGTTGCAAAATTCATTTTTGAGTCAGACATAGGTAGTCAGCCTATGTCCCACTATCCCGGGTTGAATATAGATGACTAGTCTATATTCCACCGAGGTTCCATGAATTTTGAAAAACTCAGTTCAGTTATACTAATACTATGTCCTTCACAAATACCAAGACGTTCAGAAAGACTAAGGCAGGTGACAAAACTCGAGGTCAAATGATGAAACTATGCAAGGAAAAACATAATGCGGTGACATATATGATACGTGAACATGCTTATATGAAAGACAATTATAGTAAACAACTATAATAAATGAATATAATATATCAGATAATGAGACATAAATCTCATCACCTATGTCAGCAACTAACCACAAATGAGGCTTCAGCTTGGCAGGCAGGCACGTGACGGTCATAGGGTTAAGTTTTCTTGAAAGTAGCTATAGTCTAGGTTTTAAAAACACTTAGTTCGCTATAGCCAAAGCTCTGATACCAATCTGTCACACCCCCAAAGTCGGGTCCAGCAGAAGCATACAGGTAGCTGGGGTGTAACTCAATTGGTATTTCAAAACAAGTGTAAAATGGTATTCATTTCAATCGTTTAGAATAAAATCTTTTAACCAAAAATATTGAATTTACATTGTTAAAAGTAGTGCGGAAGTAGGCCATTAAAATAGTTAAAAAATGGTTCCCAAATGAATAATCAGAGTCTTCTATGACCATGCCATGCCCTGCCAAAACCTCCTGTAGTGTCATTGCTTAAAACCTGAAAATACATGCTAAAGTGTCAACACAATGGTTGGTGAGTTCATAGAGTCTTGTGAAAAAGAATGTAATACTTATGAATGAAGATTTCCCAGCAAAGGCATCGTAAATCCACTCAGTTGCAAGTCCCGCCATAAGAGACTTGTAACCTGTGTGTTCACAACCCACTGCCAAAAGTAATAAGTTTGGTTTGTGTAAACAAAAGTAATAAGATTAATGCAAAAGCATCATAAATCAGTAATAAGTCAATAATGAATCAGTCATAAGGTTGATGCAAAAGCATCGTAATTCAGTAATAAGGCTGATGCAAAAGCATCGTAAATCAGTAGTAAGACTGATGCAAAGGCATCGTAATTCAGTAGTAATAGTGATGAAAAAGTATCAGGAATTTATAAGTAATTTTGTATGTACAATAGCCCAAGTATAAAGTAAAGTACTAAGATTTCAATAATGAAACCCACATTAGCTCTTAAGCTCATGACCCCGAAGCTAGACGTACTAAAATTTGCCCCAAATGAGTGTTTACTAGACACTCGTACTATATTAGACATGAAATGCATTCGTAATTCCGTTGGGGCAACCCAAACACGAATGGAGGAGTCACCCTCAATAGACCTATTCACTCACTCTCGCTCGTACTTTAATTAACGGTCCATGATTATAAATGGGACTTGTCAAGACGTGGTAATAAGGCAACTAAAGCAATGTAAGAAATTTATACTTTGGCATTGTACAAAAAGAATTAAAGCAGCGTATTCTTCCCCATAAGTAATTCAAATCGTATAAAAGCATAGAACAAGTATTGAAGCATGTATCTCCCCCAAAGAGTTTATAAAGTCATTAAACAAGTAAAAGTGGGGCTATGACTCACCTGATATGATGGTACCATGAACATGTAATGAGCTGAAAAACAAGGCGCGCACACTAGCCGCAACCTAATATGAATGATGAACGATCTACTTTAGATCATGAAATGATGTTATGAATGTACATGCACATGTTTCCTATACCACTCTACTCTTTGAAAAAAAAAACACTTGTTGTTATAAAAAATATACATTTTCCAAGACTTAGCAAAAATATGGCTATTAGAAAAATAAAACTAGTTGCAATATATATACTTATATATATATCGTATGTACCAATGTTTGTGTTGAAATCCTCGGTTTGAAATCCTTGAAATAACGCCTTGTAGTAATGAAAATATACTTGTAATCACTAATACATCATTAGTTATGAAATTGGGTACTTAGTTAATATTTCTAGAAAATCTAGAATTTAGTACGTAGTGTTATTATTATTTCTAAAAGCTGCCAATTATAGAGGATTTTTGCCGATATTGAAACGTGAATATTTTTGTCGTTATAAGCCTGTTTTACTTGTTCTTTATATCCACGGTTACGTCTTAGTATGTAGTAATATATTTTGGAAAGCTTGGCTCCTCCGGGTTACGTCTAAAGCCCTTTTTTTCAGACGAAAAACGTCCAACAACATGTATTTTTCCGGAAAATAGTTTTCGTCAATAAACTTGCAAAAATCATAACTTCTTCATTATAAACTCTTTTTAATCCATTCTTTCGCCTACGGATTCGTTTTTGAAAGTATTTTCTAAAAATTTTGCCAAAGTTTACTTTATGTTTACTGATTTTTCTGGATTTACCAAAATGGGACAAAATGTATATTTACTTGTTACAAAACCATTTCCAAGGTTCAAAACTAGTTTCAACCTCAACCAAAACTCTTGCAAACTTCACAAAACTATACTAATCCTACCATACACCTTTTTAGGGTGCCATGGGTTCCTAATGACTAGTAATCAAGTTAATTTAATAAGGGAACACCTAAATCACAATCTAGGGTTTGTATGTTCAAAAAGTATAACTAGTTTGTGCATGAAATTAAGCATGAATACCATAAGATACATATGTTAATTAGATGAAAACATGGAAATAAATTTGAATACTCACTTTGAAATAATAGGTGGTGAGATGATGAGAAACCTTGGATTACTTGTGTTTTTGTGTTATGATTCTTAATTAGGATGATGAAATGAACAACTTTAATGCTTTGTACTTTGAAAAATAATGGATTTTGGTTCATGGATGAAGATGGGTCGTGGTTTTGATGGAAGAGATGAAGAAAAGTGAGCTTTTGATTCATGAAATTATCAAGTGTTATGTTTTGGAGGTTTTTGGTAAATATTATCTAATTTCAATGGCATACTTGTAATTATATGGTCAATGTGAAGACTAATGAGGGGGGGGGGGGGGGGGCTGCACATGTTAGTTAAATGTGTGTGAGAAGCTTGGTAATCTAGTTCACGGAGTCGGTTTTGGTTCCATTAATCGCAAAACGTAAAGTTTTAAACCGCGAAACGTAAATTCGGGCATCGTAAAAATATGAAACTTGAAAGAATGACTAAACTTGTCAAAATACTCCATAATAAAATAAAATGAATGGTAAGTTCCATCGGGTTGCTTGAACGTTGTTAAAACTGGAAACGCGGGTTAAAAACGCGTAATTCGTGTAAAACGCTGAACTGGAAAACGTAAAATTCCAAAATACTGGGTAAATGAATGTAATAACTTTTATGATGTTATAATGGATATAAAAATATGTCGGGACCATTGTGGGAATATTTAGATATATTCGTCGTGTATAAACCGGGTGTTAACGTTTATTATAAATATTTATAAGGAAAACGTTAAATGTATCAAATATATAAATTTGAAAATCCTAAGAGTGGTATAACATGAAAATGCTGTTATGATGATATGCAGACCGTCTCTAGTCCGTATGCAGTGTCCTTAGCACTAATGAAATGAATTCGCACCTAAACCAATCCGGTTACGTGAATTTGAATACCCGTAAACTAAATTTATGATGAAATGAATAATGCACGTGAATGATGAAATCTTTTCCGGTAATGAATAGTGTTCAGTGAATAGTAAAATTTCTGAATGCTTCTCTGAATGTCAAACTGACACCAAAAATGATGAATAGTAAACTGATGAATAGTGTTTTTCCAAAGTTCGGGAAATGACCTGAAATGGTGAGTTGTGACACCACCTTCTTTTGGGAGAGAGAGAGATGAGCAGGAGTGAATTGTGTTGTATTTTTTCTCCAAAGGAAGAAGAGGGTGGGGTGGGGATCGGTTTTGGTGAGGTCAAACACAAGGACGACTTTTATTATCTTTTATTATTATTATGTATTATGTATTATTATTATTATGTATTATTATTTATTTGTATTATTAGTTTTAGACTTTTATTTTAAAGAGTGTAAAAATAAAAGGTAAAAGTGAGATGTGATAAATACTTTGGACTTTGTAATACTTGAGCGGAAATAAACGAATCTCGTGTTTTATTGAATCCCGGTATTTATTTATACCTGTGTCATACTATCGCGGTGTCGGTACGTGTGCGGTATTAGTAAAGGTGGAATGTGAGTTCGCCACAATATTTGTTTGACCACATTCGTCATTGCTTTAAAGTATAATGATAGCAAAAATTTAAATAAGAGAATAAGTGAAACAATTGAACGGTCTCATAAAAAAAATTCAGTCTTACAGGAAATAAATAACTTGAAATTTTCGGGTTATTACATTGTCTCACATAAGAGATAGTAACCTTACAAAATGACCCACTTTGAATTTAAATTAAGGGACCACTAAATTTTTATGCGAGACAGACTGATCATGTTGAATTCAACATTAGAGAATCCCAATCTGGTTGGTTTATTACCACACCTAGCTCTCTAAGGCAGCCAGGCACTAGCTTTCTGAGCATAGTAAAACCATAAAGCTACACTTTTTTACGCTACCAGTATACTTTCACAGACTCACAGCTAGAGTATGCTGTATCGGGATCAATCAGATAATCCTCCCCTTTTGTGTGGATTTACACCCTCATGTTCATGGTTTATCTTTTCGAACAGCGATTTGTATTAAACACCTTAACAAAGAGCTAGAGGAAAGGAAACAAAATTACATAGACAAAGAAAAGTCCAAGGATTAATAAACCACTCGATCCAATAACAAAAACCATGTTTTGCTTACTAGGGATCCAAGTGAAAGAGTATAGCTTAATGCTATTACTGAAACGCCAAAGAACCCATATGTTTGCCAGTTTGGACCACGCCAAAGAACCCATTCGTCCCTCGTGCTCACTGTATTCACATAATTTCAAGAAAGTTTTATCATACTTACACATTTGCACTAATGTACACGGTGTATGACATAAAGAAACAACAATGATTAAGAGTTAAGTGTTGTTAAGAAACTCATAATATAAATATATAATACATATATGTGTCATATGTATATTTTATATAGTTGGTGCCTTATCACATTCAACTGCTTTTACAAATATGTGAATAATTGATGATAGGTTGATATTAGATTCTTTACAACTTTAGTGGTACAGCAATACAGAATTGACATATAAAGCACATTCACAAATATACAAGGCACAAGTGACACACAATGACACAAAGTACCATTATATGCATAAAAGGTATACCATCAAATTCACATGCATTTAAATGTACAATTACGTGCAGACGATAGACAAGCGACCTTCACGGTTCACAGTTACACGAGCCTGAACCTCTTGTATGTAGTACTCAGTTAAACGTTTTGAAGGATATCAATCATTTACAAACTGGTCCTCAATAATATGCAAATGATGATGGCTATGAGATCGATCGAAAGATATAGTCGTTTTGTCAAAAAGTGTCTACCTTTTCACCTTTTCCAGACATGCATGTAAATCATGTTTGATTAATCAAGCAGAAATAATGAAACCTTTAAAAAGATTGTGTGAAAAACAACTAAAAAAAGTGGACGATTTTCATACCTAATATTATGTCGAAAATGATGGCGACACATATTATCATCACAAGTGATGGTTGATAAAGGTACAGACATATATAACTACGACCTGCTTTTAAGTACATGCATATTTATGTCTCTATATGACTATTAAGATTGAATGCCATAATTACAAGAATTATTTCACAAATTAACGACTTTTCACATATGTAAAATCTTAAAATGGTATTTCTTCTTAATTTTATGTTTCTACATACTAGACGAGTACCCGTGCATAGCAACGGGATTTTATAGCGACAAATATTTTATTGATAAAAAAAAGTTTATAGGTTATAAATGAAAAATAATACTAAAGTTTGAAGATTTGAGAATTAAATATAATGTTTTGAAACCCAGTTCGACCCGGGTGGTTCAACCGGTTGAACCGTTCCGGTCAAAAAATTGGTCGATTTAAACCGGGTCAACTTGCTAGGTTGGGTCAAAAACGGGTCAAATTAAACCGGTTCAACCCGTCGGGTTTGAAGCGTCCCGGGTCAACCCGGTTTGTGATTTGTATTAATTGTTTTAATTGGTTGTATTTAATTTGGTAGATATATTTTTAATTGGTTGTACAATGTGAATAAATCATTATACTTTTAAGTAATGAGGTGTTTTAATAAGAATATTAATTACATTTCATAATTTCTTTTAATAAGATTTTTCAACATTTCACATTACTTGACTTTTCACTTTTCCACTTTGACCATTTTTCCTTTATATGTAGTATAGATTATCCTAACAATATGCGTTATCAATTGATTGGGAGATGATAAATTGACAACTGTTTTCCTCCTGTAAACTCCTGAGAAGTAATATTAGGAAGAAAATTATAAATGTTTTTAGTTGCCAATATCATTTTCTTTATATATATATATATATATAAACACAATTAGTTGAAAGAACTTACCTAATTTGTTAGACTATAGTGGTGATCGCATTCACCGCCGTCGACTTAATGTCACATCAACTTTTGACTCCACCACTAACATTACCATCAACAAAGAGTAATAATATTACCAACTCCACAAACGAAACTTACCTCAATTAAACACAAACATACCTCATAATGTATTCATACATACAATAACAAAACAAAAAACAAGTTGGCCGTCTTACCAACCAACTTGTGCTAAGTGTAAGACGCGCCAATTTGGTTGGGGTGTAATAAGAAGGACACGTCCTTGGTGCCGAAACACATGTCTTCAGACACACATAACGCTTAGTCTTATTCTAACATCTTAGCTCCATTTTGTAGAAACTAGAAACTCCTAGTCTTATTCTAATATCTTAGCTCTATTTTGTAGAAACTAGAAACTCCTACAACCAGGTTTTATTTCGAAGCTTAATTTTAAAGCTTAAAACCTCACTCTTCAAACCAAACGAGGATTCGATAAAATTTAATAAGGATTGTTGGAAAATTTAATGCACTCGAGGGATCAATTCACACCTGGTAATAGGTTTGGAGGTACGGAGTGTACACCCATTAGGTCCCTGAATACCCTGACTCAATACTGGTTATGCAAAGTTTCTACTGCTAGTGTTTCTGCTGGTAGTGTTACGTTTCTGCTGTTAGTGTTAATACTAGTAGTTCTACTGTACTGCTCATTTTAACATTTAATTCCTGCTATTTTGGAAACTATTATGATATAATTAATGGGCCGTCAATTATACATAATTCTATGGGCTAGGATTTGAGTAATCTCTATTATAAATAGAGGTCATAACATAATTGCATGGATATACAACACACAAACCCTAAACACTTGAATATGATTCTGTTCTTGATTTGTGCCTAAAACAAGAACATCACTTAGTCTTATCCCATAGAGATATTCATGTAACCCAGGCATAGGGTCGAATAGTTTCTATTGGAAAGTGATAACACAATTTCAAGTGAATATTCAGTACTCATTGATTATCTATACCCTGATCTGGGAAACCCTACTAGAAATTATTTAGTTATAATCAATGGCTGCTGCTATGAGGCATATGGCTGCTAACTTTTCTAAGTTGAAAAAGTTTGAAGGTGTCGACTTCAGAAGATGGCAAAAGAAGATGCATTTCTTGTTGTCAAGTATGAATGTGGTGTATGTCCTGTCTACTGCTATTGCTGAAGATTATTGGGATGATGCTACTGTGGAACAAGTAAGGGTAAGAAGCAATTAGGAGAATAATGATTATGTCTGCAGAGGTGTAATCCTAAATGGTATGTCTGATTCTCTATTTGATATTTATCAGAATGTTGAATCTTCTCAAGAACTATGGGATTCCTTGAAAGCCAAATATATGGCTGAGGATGCATCAAGTAAGAAGTTCCTTATAAGTAATTTTAACAATAACAAAATGGTCGATTCTAGACCTGTCATGGAACAATACAATAAACTTCTTAGTGTACTTGGTCGATTCACACAACACAAGATAAACATGGATGAGGCTATTTCAGTCTCTTGTATCATTGATAAATTACCTCCTTCTTGGAAAGATTTTAAGCATATGCTGAAACATAAGAAGGAGGAATTAACTATTGTTGAGTTGGGCAGTCATTTGCGCATTGAGGAATCACTCAAAGCACAAGACATTGACAAGCCAAAGAGTAGCAATGCTACTGGTCCATCAGTCGTCAATATGTTGGAGCATAACAACTCCTCTAGGTACAATGACAACAAGGGCAAACGTAAGCATCAGGATAACACCAAATTTGCTCTTAACAAGAAACTAAAGTGACTTGTTGGAAGTGTGAGAAACCTGGACACTTTAGGAAGGATTGTAAAGGTGTTAAGATTGGTAATAAATCCAATGGATCAGGCACTAATGGATCAGGGAATGATAATACCAATTCTCTAAATGGTCAGAATATATTTAATAAGTCTTTTGAGATTTATTATGTTACATATATATCTGATGTGTACTTTGTGCAGGATGATGATCTTGTGTGGTGGGTTGACTTTGGAGCAACAATTCATGTGTGTAAAGATAGAAGCTGGATCAAGACTTATTAGTTAATGAATGATGGTTCTATTCTTCATATAGGGAATGAGTCAACAGCCCTGTTGCATGAAAAAGGATGTGTGGATTTAAAGTTTAGTTCTGGAAATATTGTTTCTTTGTTTAATGTTTTACATGTTCCAAATATTAGGAAAAACTTGGTTTCTAGTAGTGTTTTGAATAATTGTGGTTATAAACAAGTTATTGAATCTGATAAGTTTGTTTTATCTAAACATGGTGTGTTTATTGGTTTTGGTTATTTATGTAATCAAATGTTTAGGCTTAATATTGTTAATGATATTGGTAATTTAGCTTTTATGTCAACCTCTAAACTTAATGATTCAAACCTGTGGCATGCTATACTTGGCCATGTACACTTTAAAAGAATGCGAGATATGTTTAAGGATGGGTTAATTCCAGCCTTTGATATAGACACTGGAAAGTGTAAAACTTGTATGATGACCAAAATAACTAAGAAACCATTTCAAAGTGTAAAACGTGAAACTAAAGTTTTGGAACTGATTCATAGTGACCTATGTGATTTACATATCACTCCCTCATTGGGGAATAAGTAATACTTTGTGACTTTTATTTATGATGCTTCTAGGTTTTGTTATGTTTATTTGTTACATACTAACGATGAAGCATTAGATAAATTTAAAGTATTTAAAACCAAAGTTGAATTGCAACAAGGGTCCCTAATCAAAAGATTAAGGACTGATAGGGGAGGTGAGTACATGGTGTTGATATAAATAATTGACTAAAAACATTATTCATATCTTCCGATATCTCTATGTTTTGATAATCACAAAACTTAAACTAATCAAACCAAAGATCATGACGTAAACACGTATTTAGTAATAAATAATCACTTTCACCAACTAATCACTTAAGGTATGAATAAACAAAGTGCTTAGTGCAATTTATGATCAAAGGGGTATTTAATTAACTAATACAAAGTTTATTTATTTATATAATATTATTATATATTTTTGAAAAACACTTTTGGTAATAAGGAAAAATGTTTTAATCATACTAAATATATGATTTCAAATATTTAACCAAAATCAGTTAGTTTTTCACCAAATAAACTTTCCCCACTAAAAGACAAAGTTTCTGGCCGTTTCAGCTGGGCGGCCCCCTTAATTATAAAGGGCGGTCCCCTTAATTTTAAGGGGACCGGCCATGATTTAAGGGGACCGGCCACGCTCCTCTGTCAGAAACTTTTGCCTATAAATACCACCTTAAACCTGGATTTTTTCCTCACCTTTTTGCACTAAAACTTTCTGTTCTAGATCTTCATTTCAATCCTAAAAATCCTTTGATCATTCATTTCATAAGCCTTTGTTTCCAAGTGATCCAAAGCCTCATTCTTTCAAGTGCAAAGAGAAGAATACTTCTATTAGAAGTATTACAACTTAGTATCATCTTGCTATCTAAGTTGTTTATTTATAATTTGTTGTAAATCCTTTATACTTTGGTGAATAAGGTGTATGTATTAGTTATCTAGATTTAGTTGAAGAATCTAGAATTGTTGATTAGTGTGAAGTGTAACTTGAAGTGAAGAAGAAGGGTTAGATAGTAGTGGTGATAGGAGATTGTAGCAATAGGATCTTGTAGTGAAGAAATTAAGGATCTCTAGTGGAGAAGACTAGAAGACATTTGTAGATTGAAGTTGTGAAGACATTAGTGGCTTGAAGGTGTCAAGACATTAGTGCATTGAAGTTGTGAACACATTAGTGGCTTGAAGGTGTCAAGACATTAGTGCATTGAAGTAGTGAAGATATTAGTGACTTGAAGGTGTCAAGACATTAGTACTTTGAAGGTGTGAAGAGAATAGAAGATTGGTGTGTAGAAGATTGGTGTGTAGAAGATTGGTGTGAAGAAAATAGAAGATTGGTGTGTAGAAGATTGGTGTGAAGAAGGTGTGTTGAAGTTGTGATTGTGGTGTGATATTCTTGTGGTGTGTTATTTGGTGTGTACGGTTTTCTCCGCCATAAAGGAGGTTTTTGATCTAGTGAAGAAAACTCTCGAGTAGGTGACTCGGGGAGTGGAGTAGGGCAAGGAAGGTGTCCTTGTAGCCGAACCACTATAAATCCTTTGTGTCTCGGTTTGATCTTTCCATCTCTCACTCTTTGATTTATTACTTACTTGCATTTCACACATAGTCATAATTGATAGTATTATGCATATGTTGATTTCACATAAAGATCAAACTAAAATTCATTCATAAAACTAATCTTACAAAAACCAACCTAGTACATATAATTATATCTATACACTACTACACATATATATGCTTACATAAAATATATGAAATTGTATATTCTTTCCAAACATTATACATAAGCATTGTATATATAAAACCTTTAATAAATCTTGTATTTATACTTTTGTAGTTAAGTGTTTTGAAATTGTACATTATACATAAGTAGTATTTATACAAAATCATAAATTAACTAGTATATTGTCACACCCCCAAGATCGGGTCCAGCGGAAGCATACGGGTAGCTGGGGTGTAACTCAATTGGTATTACAACACAAGTTCAAAAATGGTTTTCACTTCGATCATTTAGAATAAAATAGTTAAATCAAAAATGTTAAATTTACATTTTAAAAGTAGTGCGGAAGTAGGCCCTTAAAAGTAGTTTAAAACGGTCCCCATATAAATAATCAGAGTCTTCTATGACCATGCCATGCCCTGCCAAAACCTCCAGTAGTGTGCCATAGGTTAAAACCTGAAAATACATGCTAAAGTGTCAACACGAGGTTGGTGAGTTCATAGAGTTCGTTTAACAAATAAAGTTTATGCATATGTATGAAGGTTTCCCAGCAAAGGCATCGTAAATCCACTCAGTTACAAGTCCCGCCATAAGAGCCTTGTAACCTGTGTGTTTACAACCCACTGCTACAATATATAGTATGAGTAAACATGTATAAGTTCATCACAATAGTTAAGCAATTAGTCGTGAGTCTACACTTCATCTCCGAAGACCTCACGTTTGTATGTATATTTCCATGGTTGTGCCCAGCAACTTAATCTGGGGCCATTGGAAGTATGTATATCTCCATGGTTGTGCCCAGCAACTTAATCTGGGGCCATTGGAAGTATGTATGTCTCCATGGTTGTGCCCAGCAACTTAATCTGGGGCCATTGGAAGTCTCAGTAGCTCAAGAATACACATCACAGTTTAGTATAACACAGCTAAGTATATCACAATCACGTATGTATGAAATCAAGTATAAAACTATCAAGTATAAAACAATCAAGAATAAATGTTTTGAGTATCAAGAAAGTATGTTTTGAGTATTTATACTAGTAAACAAGTAGTTGAGCATGTATCTCCCCCAAAGAGTTAAAACAAGTATAAAGAGTAAAAGTGGGGCTATGACTCACCTGGTGCGATAGCTACGATGACAAAGTTGATACACAGAAATGAGGTTCGATCTCTAACCGCAACCTAATACGAATGATAGTGATCTACTTAGATCATGAAAGGATGTAATGAATGCACATGCACATGATACCTATACCACTCGTAACTTGGAAATAATAGTTATTGTCAAAGTAAAGTATTTTCCATACTTAAGAAAAATAAGTCCAACTAGAATGATAAAAACTTGTCGTAATATATCGTATATAAAAACGTTAGTGTTAAATTCCTTGTATTGAAAACCTTGAAATACGTCGTTAAGTCGTATAAGTATTCTCTTGGGTCATACGTATTCATTTGATAAGAAAATAGTCCTTAGTAATATTTTCTAGAAAATATACTGTTTAGTGCGTAAGTTATTATTTTCATTTGTGTCCATATATATATATATATAGTTTGACGATGTTAGAATGGTTATAACTTGGTCGTTTTAAGCTCGTTTTCCTTGTTCTTTATGTCCACGGATTCGTCTTTGTATATACTAGTATATTTTTGATAACTCGGCTCCTCTAGGTTACGTTTAATGCCTCAAATTACCCGTTGTATTCTGCCAATCAGCAAGCAGTTTTCTAAGAAATAGTTTTCGTCGTTAAATTTGCAAAAATCATATCTCCTTCGTTATAAACTCGTTTTAATCCGTTCATTCGCCTAAAGTTTCGTTTTTGAATGTATTTTCTAAATCTTTGGTCAAAACTTAGCCACCATTTACTGATTTTCCCACGAATTTAAAATAGGGACAGTAGGTATATCAAAAGTTTCAAAAACCATTTTCAAGTCTCCAAACTAGTTCCATCCTCCATCAAACCACTTTCAAACACCACAAAGCTAATCTAATCCTACCATACACCTTCTTAGGGTGTCATGGGTCCTTAGACATCATCAATCCACTAGGTCCAACAAGGGTTTCTTATGTGTCCATTTCTAGGGCTTGAAAGTTAATATATACAAAAATGAAGTGGTACAAGTTGATGCATGTATGATATCTTGTGAGAAAAATGTATAAACATAATAATAACTTGTAAAAATCATAAAAATGAGTTTGTTTACTTACTTGATGGTTTAGAGAGTTTAGATGATGAAAAACCTACTAATCCTTGAGTTTTTATTTCAAAACTCTAACAAGGATGATTTTATATACTAGTTTATGACAAGATCTTGTAAAATTAGTTCTCCTTGCTCCTTGAACACCCTAGTTCGATCCACCCTTAAGAGAAATGAGAGAAAAGAGTTTTGCTTGAACTTGTAAAAATGATTTTAGTGATAAAATGAATGAAAAAGTTTATTATATAGTTAGGGACAAAAGTTTGGTGAGTAATTAAGAGTGTTGGTGAGCTTTTAATGTTTTAGGACTAAAGGGGGGGGGGGGGCGGTTTTACAAAGGAAGAAAAGGGGGAAAGATGTTGGGTAATTATTTAGGATATTAGTGTAGTTTTTGTGTAGTTGTAGCTAGTTTTAGTTATAATCGGGTACCGGGTTTGTTAGAAATAAATTTTATCAAAGTTATTCGGGACATAATAAAGTCATAAAATTTGTAAAAATATGTTGGGTACAAGTATTGGGTGTTTGGATGATTATCGTTTAGTTTTTAAGAAAACCGTCGTAATTATATTAGACGTACGATACGAATTAAATAAATTTCCAAAATAACGGGTAAATGAATTTTATAATTTTTGTATCATTATAATGAGTGTAAAAATGTCTTAGGACCATAGTTGGGATTGTCGGATCAATTATTCATAGTAATAGTTTATAGGATAACGTTTATTAGTTAGATAATCGTACGTATATAGAAATGACGCAACTCACGCATGAATGACAAATTTTCTCCGGAGGTGAATAGTGTTTTATGAATAGTAAAATTTTAAAACGCTTCTCAGAATATCAAACTGACCTCAAAAATGATGAATAGTAAAATGATGAATAGTAACCGATGAATAGTAAATGTTGAAAGTTCGGGAAAAGACCAGAATTTACGAGTTGTGACATATATATATATTTATGTATTAAAGTGATTTGAAAGTTTTATCTTAGAAACTATCTTTTATAAAATAAGCAAAACGAAAAAGACGTAAAACAATTCAACCCCCCTTCTAGTTTTCCACAATTGGTATCAGGAGCCACGTCTAACAAGATTTTTAAAATATACTGTATTTTAAAACTTGTAACGATCTATGGAATTCAAAAAATATCTAGAAAGAGAATTTACGCAAAAACCACCATTATTTGAAAATGATCATTTTCTTGAATGGAAAAATAAATTTGAAAATTATGTGAAATCAATAGATCTTGATCTTTGGCATATTATTTCAATTGGTGATCTTAAACTAACCAAAATGGATTTTGAAAATCAATATAATAATCTTCAAATAAAAATTGATAAAAATACTAAAGCTAAATTACTTATTTTCAAAACCCTACCAAATGTTGAATATGAAAGATTATTTCCTTGTAAAACGGCAAATGATATTTGGAAATGCCTTTTAAAGTTTCACCAAGAGAAATGTAAAACCAAAGATGATAAACTTGATATTGCACATGAAATAGTTACTCTAGAAAATTTAATAGATAAATATTTAGTTGAAATAAACACATGTACTACTAGTTCAAATGTGATCATTGAAGGTACCAATAAAGAAGAACACATGTGTCAAATCCGAAGAAAGCATGTTAATAAATCATGGTGCAACAAGGACGATAAAGACGATGTAAATACGGAATACGTGAACATCCTAACAAATGTTAATACAAATAGTGATGACAAGGATTACATGCTCCAAGATCCAAGCAATACTACAAACAAAACATGGAGCGACATGAACAATGGAATTGATCACCGTATAGCAAGTGAAGATTGTACAAGTACAAATAAGGTACAATTCAAAACCAAACATTTTTGCTATGATCAATTTATATTAGAATTTTCAAAAATGGAAAATAACTTCAAACACTTTTGCAACATTGACTCAAAAATTATTTTTAAAAATGAATCTTCAACATCCGCTGAAAATAACTTTGAAAAAGAAATAATTTTAGAAGACAAAATGTCTAGACTTGAAAGTAATATTGAAATTGCTCTTGAATGTAAAAATTGTCAAGACTATAAACATGAAATTAAAATGGAAAAGGAAAAAGCAAAAATATTGGCAAAATTCGAAAATAGTTCTAAATCTTTAAAATATCTACTTAACATTCAAAAGTCATTTTATGATAAAACCGGATTAGGATTTACGGCAGATGAGTATTTGACAAATACATCAAAACAAATAAAATTTGTTAAATCTAATGGAAAAATTTAGAACTATTATTATTTACATCCATTGATTATTTCTCTAGTCAAGAAAGTTATTGTTTGTTTGTTAAAACAAACAAATAATGAATTCTTGTACTTCTCGACGACATCCTCTTCATATGCATTTAAGTGCATTGGATGTTCGCTACTAATCAACTCGGACCCATGAGAATCTGGGTACCAAGCTCTCTGTCATGTGTAGGTAATTAACGATCAAAGGAACTACTACTTTTTGGATCGCTCTATTCGCTTTCTTTCATTTGATGACCATTGACTTTATGGTGTGTTCGTTACTACCTCATGACGAAGGATTCTTGTTCTACCATTCTTAATCTGCACGACTTGTGATGATTGGTGCGACCGATAGTGTTTCTATGATCAAGTCTCCTTGATCCTTTTTGCATTGGGATATTACTTCGCTTCTTCAACTTGCTTTGGGGAAAACCTTCTTGACGTTTTATATTGCTCTCATGACCACTCTTAAAGAAGAGCTGGACCTGAGGTAAGTTTTCTTTTCAAAAACTTGCCTACATTACATTAAGATAGAGTATGCTTCAATTAGTATATTAATATGTTTTAATTTGCAAGTTGCTATGCTTTTAGATCATGAATACCAATATATGCATACATAACATTAGGATAATTAACCCTCTTATTGCTATGTCTATTATCATTTATTTTAGTTTTCATCTATATTGATAATCTTCTATGATCTAGAATAGAATACTTGCCATTTGTGCTATATGATCTTACTAGTTGCATTAATAGATGTGTTATAATTAAGACTTGCTAGTGACTCAATATTACAATGTGTCTTGTATACATGCATATATACATATGTCTATATTGCATTCATTGATGATTTTCTTTGACCTTTCCTATCTCATTGCATTTAGATGTTCAATGTCTACCATATCTCTTTCACATCTTTAGTTGCCATTAGAGATGATTACATGTGACAATGGGCTGAATCGATTCTCTTGAAGTATATCTTTCACCTGAAAATTCTTGATTATCAAAATCAATACATCATATTTAAAAACTTCTCTCCTTGAGTTAAAACCCTTCGAATATCTATTTTATGCTTTTTCGAACAACATGCTTAATCATAAGCTATCATAACATTATTTTGATCTTTATCAAGATAGAAACATTTTTCTTTTTGAAACAAAACAAAATTTGTTTCATTAGGATACAAACTTGAATGTATTTCAAAACATTAAGCCAAGTATTAGTGAATCAAGAAAACTTCATATTTGGTAATCTTCGATAGGTAAATTTAGGAACTCTATTTCTTCTAAAAGGAGAATGACTACTGGAGAATCTATTGACTAGAAATTCAATTTAACCTAACGGTTGAATTGCTTCTATGTGAGAAGTTGGGTGTGTGTAACCCGTAAAAACGGTCGTGTTTAGCCTGAATTGAGCACCACTAGTAATAGTCTCATACTCATTCTCCAACTTGATTAAATTGCACTTCCTATATATACCTAACGCTAGTTTACTTTTATGAACCTTGCTTCTCATTAGATTCTTTCGTTCCCAGATTTATAACATTAAGTGAAAACTTACTTTCAAACATTGTTGAATAAAACTAAAAACATTTTGTTTAAAACATTATTATTTTCTCACATATGTCATAAACTTATGTGAAAATGACATCCACAATCTAATCAAATCATTTCATGAGAATCATGGTTTGCCCATATGGATCTTGTTTGTAACAAGTCTTGAAGTTCATATAATCATATCTTCCTACTTGTTTATCATAAGCAATCTTAAATTTGTTTGCACTAATCCTACTTACCATTATCTTCATATAGTTGCATACTTAACTAGTTTGCTTTATTGCTTCCTTAGTTACCAAACTTAATTGAAATATTAGTAGATAACATGATTATTAGGAATTAATTGTTCACTCTAATCATTTCTATGATATTCTCTACATTCATGAATAGTATGCTCTATATAGCCTCAAGAGTTGAACTTACTTGAATCCAAATCCAAAAACACAACCTTTTTGAAAATTTTCTGCCAAAAACCCATTTCTGGCATTCTGGGAATCATCAGATGGGCGGCCCCCTTAAATCATAAGGGCGGCCCCCTTAAATTTAAGGGGACCGGCCTCCATTTAAGGGGACCGGCCATCTGATGGTCGGGGATACTGTTTTCTTTATCACTTTTTGACCCATTTCAACATATACTTCCCAAAATTCACAAACATATTTTGTCCCATACTATCCCTCAAATTTTCCTTCCTAAACCACACTTCTCATACACTATAAATATTCTCCTCCCACCATTAATGCCATCACACCCAAACATGTCATCTTCCAACAACCAAAAACCAAAGATTTCAAGAACCGCAAGGATCTCCGTCAAACCCGTTTGGAGGAGGAAACTTGATTCTTGTCATAACCCTTGTGATGTTGTTTCAAGTCAACCAACAACTCAACCTCAAACCTACTCAAATGAGTCATCCCACAACCTATCTTCCACTAATACCCTCATTAATGCTTCCTCTTTTGATGAGCATGCTCAATCCCAAAACAACAATCCCAACATCTCAATCAACACTTCACATATTGCTCATTCAACAAAGACATCATCCACTCATGAAGAACCTCTTCCACCCATATCATGTTTTCATGATTACCCAAGCTCAAACATGTCTCCACTACCTAGAGTACCACCACCACTTCCTACAACCTCACGTGCCACTCCAATGTTGCATGTGCAAACCTTCACCCAAGACAACTATCATGCTCCACCACCATCACTTTCCTCCGAACACTTGAAGTTCGTTGAGGAGCTAAAAGAGGCACATGAGCTTAGTGCTCTTTTAGCATTACATCTTGCTCAATGCAATTTGGATCCACCACAATCAAACTCACCATCATCACCTCATAACAAAAACCAACTTGAGAAGCATGTTAACAATTGCCCTTGTTGCATCTTCCTTCAACAACAAACCATTGCTTTGAATGAGCACTTCACTTGGATTGAGTATCTTCTTACTAGATCTCAACAAACCCCATCACTTGAACAACATCACAACCCTCAACCAACAAACCTCACTTCAAATCCACCACCTCCAAGCTCTACAAACTCACCAACACCCATGGAACCAAGAGTTTACCTCCACTAAACCACCAAGCATTTGATATGCTTATGTTTTCTCATTTTCAAATAAAACTCCTCAACCATTTTGGGATTCAAGAAAGTTTGGTGACACTCCTTGTTGGCACTATAGGATGTTCTATGTTATTTAGAATTCTATTTGTATTGCCTTTGTAACAATGATTATGGGTTGACATAATCATTTCTCTATTATTGAATGGTTTAATATATGTTTCTTATTCCCTTGTGCCATGATTATTACTTGTTAATATTATGCTATATGTATTTGCTTGTGCCATGCTTGTGCTTCTAATATTTTTCTTGCAAGAATTACTTTCTCGAAACCTTGGTGCCCTCAAACGAGGGGGAGCATACATCAAGGGGGAGTTTTCTACCCGTTTAAACTTCTCTCACGAAGCTTATTCGGCCTAACCTTTTTGATTCTACAAAAAGGGGGAGAAGTGAATGTAAACTTACTAAATACTTGTCTAAATATTAATTTTTGGATTTAATAAGTTTAGGTTTTGTAATCATCAAAAAGGGGGAGATTGTTGATATAAATAATTGACTAAAAACATTATTCATATCTTCCGATATCTCTATATTTTGATAATCACAAAACTTAAACTAATCAAACCAAAGATCATGACGTAAACACGTATTTAGTAATAAATAATCACTTTCACCAACTAATCACTTAAGGTATGAATAAACAAAGTGCTTAGTGCAATTTATGATCAAAGGGGTATTTAATTAACTAATACAAAGTTTATTTATTTATATAATCTTATTATATATTTTTGAAAAACACTTTTGGTAATAAAGAAAAATGTTTTAATCATACTAAATATATGATTTCAAATATTTAACCAAAATCAGTTAGTTTTTCACCAAATAAACTTTCCCCACTAAAAGACAAAGTTTCTGGTTGTTTCAGCTGGGCGGCCCCCTTAATTATAAAGGGCGGTCCCCTTAATTTTAAGGGGACTGGCCATGATTTAAGGGGACCGGCCACGCTCCTCTGTCAGAAACTTTTGCCTATAAATACCACCTTAAACCTGGATTTTTTCCTCACCTTTTTGCACTAAAACTTTCTGTTCTAGATCTTCATTTCAATCCTAAAAATCCTTTGATCATTCATTTCATAAGCCTTTGTTTCCAAGTGATCCAAAGCCTCATTCTTTCAAGTGCAAAGAGAAGAATACTTCTATTAGAAGTATTACAACTTAGTATCATCTTGCTATCTAAGTTGTTTATTTATAATTTGTTGTAAATCCTTTATACTTTGGTGAATAAGGTGTATGTATTAGTTATCTAGATTTAGTTGAAGAATCTAGAATTGTTGATTAGTGTGAAGTGTAACTTGAAGTGAAGAAGAAGGGTTAGATAGTAGTGGTGATAGGAGATTGTAGCAATAGGATCTTGTAGTGAAGAAATTAAGGATCTCTAGTGGAGAAGACTAGAAGACATTTGTAGATTGAAGTTGTGAAGACATTAGTGGCTTGAAGGTGTCAAGACATTAGTGCATTGAAGTTGTGAAGACATTAGTGGCTTGAAGGTGTCAAGACACTAGTGCATTGAAGTTGTGAAGATATTAGTGACTTAAAGGTGTCAAGACATTAGTACTTTGAAGGTGTGAAGAGAATAGAAGATTGGTGTGTAGAAGATTGGTGTGAAGAAAATAGAAGATTGGTGTGAAGAAGGTGTGTTGAAGTTGTGATTGTGGTGTGATATTCTTGTGGTGTGTTATTTGGTGTGTACGGTTTTCTCCGCCATAAAGGAGGTTTTTGATCTAGTGAAGAAAACTCTCAAGTAGGTGACTCGGGGAGTGGAGTAGGGCAAGGAAGGTGTCCTTGTAGCCGAACCACTATAAATCCTTTGTGTCTCGGTTTGATCTTTCCATCTCTCACTCTTTGATTTATTACTTACTTGCATTTCACACATAGTCATAATTGATAGTATTGTGCATATGTTGATTTCACATAAAGATCAAACTAAAATTCATTCATAAAACTAATCTTACAAAAACCAACCTAGTACATATAATTATATCTATACACTACTACACATATATATGCTTACATAAAATATATGAAATTGTATATTCTTTCCAAACATTATACATAAGCATTGTATATATAAAACCTTTAATAAATCTTGTATTTATACTTTTGTAGTTAAGTGTTTTGAAATTGTACATTATACATAAGTAGTATTTATACAAAATCATAAATTAACTAGTATATATATATATTTATGTATTAAAGTGATTTGAAAGTTTTATCTTAGAAACTATCTTTTATAAAATAAGCAAAACGAAAAAGACGTAAAACTATTCAACCCCCCTTTCTAGTTTTCCACACATGGATACTCTGTGATGATGAGTGCTCAAACACTCATCATTTTTTGTCAAATCTGAGCTGCAAAACATTTAAAAACACTCAAAAAGGCATCAAAATACTGAAAATATTCCAAAATTGTGTTTTATATGTTTTCAGATGCAAAATGAGTAAAAACAGATGAAAAACGTACAAAGTTTGCATAATTGGCAGTTTCAGTCCCCCAACTTTCAAAAATTGCCAAAAATAGTCCCTGAGTACTTATTTTAAAAGAAAAATCACCAAAGGTCCTTTTGAAATCATAAGTTGTCATATTTAGTCCTTTGGTGAATGTCAAAAGTTTTAAGAATTTACATGATTTGTCCTTGTAACTTCATAATTTGGCAGAAAAGGTCCCTGGTGGGATATTTTTTGAAAATCATTCAATTTTGGTCCCTGGAAAGTCACAAGTGTAAATTTTGGTCCTTGGAATGAAAGATTTGTGAAATTACAAGTTTAGTCCCTGGATTTTGAAACTTGTCAAATTTGGTCCTCGGATGTTTAAAAATGGAAATTTAACTTTTATGGTTCTTGGATTATTGGAGTTTGGCAAGATTGGACCTTATGAGTATTTTGGGAATATTACCTTTTCAGCCCCTAAATTTTAGCCTAATTACAAACTTGGTCCTTGTGTTCACTAGTTACCAAACCAAATGGACCCTAAGTATTATTATCCCAAATCCACCAAAGCCCACCCATCCTAATATCCCAAGCACACCACCTAACCATCCCAAGACCCTTTTTAATAAAACCCAGGGTCAACAAGTTAAGGGTCAAACCTCAGTCAACACCCAAACCATTTCCACTGTACACCATCCCCTCCCCCCCCCCCCCCCCCCGTTTTTCTGCTTCACTGTCTCCCTCCTCCTCACCTTTCCAACAACACTACCAAACCTCATTAATACCACTCACCAAACCAACCCTCCCCCTCATTAAATACCTCACCTAACCCAAACCTGCCAATTTCCACTTGGGCTATATTTCTCGCCAAAAACAATTGATGGCTGTGATCACTTGGAGGCCATCCAATGGCTCTGAAAAGAAGTGGGAAAGCAGAGAAACCCCACATGGATCTATAAAAGTGAAGAAAGAAGCAAGGAAGAGGAGTATTAGTGTAGGAGTAGTTGTAGTGTAGCTTCATAGTCGTTTTAAATGTAATTTTATTTTTATTTGTAATTTTCAGTTAAAATCAGTTGTAATCAAATTTCATAGTGTAATATCAAGTATTTTTATCATCAATTTCAAGTTGTCTTTTCAGAATTCGTAATTTGCATTTTTTGAGTAAAAATCTCAACTTCACTTTAAAGTATTACAAGTTGTTAAGCCATGTTCCTTAAGCTCATCTAAGTCCCTTAGAAGCTTTCATGAGCTTCTAATACAATTCTAGCTTGTTACAAATCAGTATCTCAAAAATAAAGAAAAATACAAAAAATTAGTGTAAAAATAAAAATCATATTATAAGGAGATTCATGCAAGGAGAATGGTTGTTTTAGGATGGAAATGGTTTAGATGCTTCATGGGAAGCTTAGGGTAGTGTTTTGAGACCTTGGCACCTTATTTCTCAGCAGAATCCATTTGTGAGTTCATTTTACCATTTTTTGCTTTTTACTGTGCACCAGCTTAAATAGTGCTTATCTTTGCTCCTTTGTCCTTATTATGTGTTGGTTAGTCAAATTATTGCTTTAAATTCCATACTTGTTAGCTCAAATTCATGTTGCTTAACTTTCATAACTCTACTGTCAAAATAATGTCTTAGATATTCTTGAGTATTTGTTGCTATGAATGATGTTTAAGTGCTCAGTTTAGCTTGTTATCTCATGTTATATGCTTTTGTATCATTTTCATGGCCTGATTCAGTGAAATCATTTGAAAATCACAAATTTGGCATTTTTAAAGGGGTGTTTGGTTTAAGCTACAAGTGTGGCTTCCAATTAGTTTTAGGAGTAGTATTTGGTTCAAACAGCTTCATTTAGGTCCATGTAGAGTAAATTAAACATAAAACCAAGAGGTGTTATTGTAAAAAGTCAAAATCATAGTTTGAGCTTTTGATTTCATCCACTGTTAAGGATTTAGAACCCCTAATCACCAAGATCACTTCATTAGTTGTTAGGATTGCTTAGTATAGTTGCATTTCACCTAAATACAACATAATCAGTAAGTGGATTTGATCCCAAGTTCATATTAGTCAAAATTCCTTGTTCATAGAAAAAGTCAAATTTCATTTTATGCAGAAATTCCAAAAATTTCAAGATTTGTTTTGAATTTTGTGTTAGGTATTAGACCTTGAAACTTTCACAACTTGCAATCCCCTAGTTGAACTTTGAAATCCAACTTTCACCTTATTTTTGCCATTTTTCTAGTGGGCCCCACACTTGCTCAAACACACCTACAGGGGGACTGACCTCCCCTGCACCACCACACAGTCACCACACCTCTATCTTTGGTGGTTCTTTCTGGCCACCACAGTGGGCCCCACACCCCCCCCCAGCTTATTAGAAGTGCTTATTAATAAGCAATCGTTGACCAATCTTGACCAAACTTTGACCCAATGTATTTTTAACTTAATAAAGCTCAATGGAACAATTATAAGACCAATTGATCCCAGAAACACTGATAATGGACCAAATCAGTTGCAATAAGCAATTATGAAAATAAGCACAAGCCAAATAGATAAGCAATAAGCTAAAACTCAATTAGAAAAGCAACTAGAAGCATAATGGAACTCAAATGAATCACAAACCACAAGTTCCCAACTCTATATCACACTTGCAGGCCTCAAACTTAAGAAAGACCCTTGTTCAATGCACTAAACTGACAGGCCAAATAAGCAGTGTATATAAGCTATGGATTGTGAGCTTATGGGGGCAAATCACACTCCAATCTACTGAGATTTCAAAAAATCCAAATGATTAGACTTTAAGACTTAATGGCTAACCTAAATGTTCCCTAGAAGTATTATCAAAAGCTGATGTGCAGGGTAAGGTCAGGTTCAAACAGACAACTTCAATCAAGATTTCCAATAAGCAAATGAGTTTGGAAATGAATTTTTCTTGTTGTTTCAGTTACTCAAGCCACCAATGAACATAAATCAACAAACAACTTGTATTTCCAATCAGTTATACAGCCTACAAGTGGTCTCAAAGTTGTGATCAAAACTGGGTTTGAACTTGTTTTTTACTTTTGAATTAAACTGAGACTTTGACTAAAATGACTTATGATTGCTAAACTTTAACTGAAATTGTTATGTTAATCTAATTTATGAGTCTAATAAGCTAAAAATTCAACTTATGCAACTAATTTTATGATTATGCAACCTATTTAAGCTAACTGTTATGCAGAAATGATGAAACACAAGTGATTTGACTTTTAATGTCATATTACTGATTTTTATGATTAATCTAGCCTAAATGCAACTAATGAGAACTACCTAAACTAAAGTTATCCTCTGTCTCAAACTTAATACCACCAAACTATTATAATCCAAACACCCCTGAATGTAACAGTATCAAATATCCAATCCTAAATTTAACTATCTAACCAATCCAATCCTCCAATTTTACTTAAATACTGATCCAATAATCCAAAATACACACAGAAACACAGAATCAAACACAAACAACCAAAGATACACAGATCCAAGATTATGACAGCAATGAAACAGTAACTTAAAATGGAATCAAATTATGATAACTCAATGATGAAATAAGCTACTATAGAACAATGAAACAATAACTACTGTGAAACAAGTAACAGAACTACACTACTACTTAATGATTATGCAAAAATGAAAATAAATGAGGACTTACAAAGAGAAATCCCCCTCAGCTTAACAGAGGGTGTTCACTATGCTTGCATGTCTTTATGACAGGCCAAAAGCTCCTTATTGGCTGCCTTGAACTCCATAAATTAAGCTGAGCTTATTTAATAAGCTTATGTTTGACTTTAATTGACTTTTTGGTAATTAAGAGATTTGATTGAATAAGCTCACAAAAAGCTATAAGGAAGCTTAAATGAGCTTATGATTAACAGAAAAAACTATATGAAACTTAAGTATAAAATTGAAACAATATTTTTTTTTTTCTGATTTTTCTAATTTTTTTTTTTGGTTTTTTCTCAATACAAGTGAGACAGAAACATAAAGGAAATATTTAAATAAACTAAAAATTATTGAATTAAATTAATTAGACAGTAACAATAAACAAATTAAACTAAAAATAAAGACAATAAGCTAAAAAACTGAATTATATTAATATTTAGAAATTTGAGTACAAAGATGGAAATTGGAAATACAAGTCAGAAAACTTAAACAAACTATTAATAAAAACCCTACACACTACACTGTGAATACAAGGGGTATTTATACTTGAACGATGAGCTTGGGTTGAAGCTCCTAGCATGGACACCTCATCAATCCGCGTCTAATTGTGTTTCTTTGAGTGAATATAAGCCCTTGGATACGTTGTTGACATAAATAATGTCTTAAAACATTGTTAGCATATTAACAATGTCTCTATGTTTTGATAATTACAAAGCATAAACTCATTAATCTAAAACTTATGACGTAAACAAGTTTTTAGTGCTTAATATTTGTCTTTGCTTCTATATCACTTAAGGTATGAATAAACAAAGGGTTTATTGCATTTCATGATTAAAGGAAATTTCTCTAGTCACTAAATTTTTTATAAAATGCATTAAACATCTCATATATTTTACAAAATTACTTTTGGAATTAAAAGAATATGTTTAATTCATTATAAATATATGATTTCAAATTTCCAACAAAAAATGGCAAATTTTATCCAGAAAAATATTCCCCACTAAAAGACAAGAAAAACCAACGTTCTAAAGGGGCGGCCCCCTTAATTCCTTAGGCGGCCCCCTTAATCATTAAGGGGACCGGCCATTAATTAAGGGGACTGGCCACGCTCCAGAACAATATTTTTCTCCCCTATAAATACTGGTTCATCCCTCATAATTTTCTTACCTTTTGCACTTCTAAACTTTCTGATCTAGATCCATATTTCTATTCTCTTATCCTTTGATCATATGTGTATAATTCTTTGTTTCAAAGTGATCCAAACTTCATCCTCTCAAGTGCAAGAGAAGAATACTTCTATCCCCCAAGACAAGAAGTATTACAACTTGTTGTGATCTCCACATCCAAGTTGTTGGTGCATCATCAAAGATCATTTACATTATTCTTTGTGAAGATTGTTGTGAATATTTGATTGTAGATAGTTGTGCTAGATATATAGATTGTGTGATTAGTTAGTAGCTTGGTATGAAGAAGAAAAGTTAGGAACTAGATTGGTGTGAAGAAGATCGGTTTGGAGTAGTTAGTTGTGAAGTAGATTGATTTGAAGAAGTTATGTAGAAGTTGTGACTTAGGTGTGAAGAAGTTGTGGTGTGAAAATTGGTGTGTAAATTGGTGTGTAAGGTTTTCTCCGCCATAAGGGAGTTTGTTGATATAGTGAAGAAAACTCTCGAGTTAGGTGCTCGGGGAGTGGAGTAGGGCAAGGAAGGTGTCCTTGTAGCCGAACCACTATAAATCTCTTGTCTCGCGGTTCGATCTTTCCATCTCTTACTTATTTCATTACTTATCATTGTTATATATTATTTATTGATAGTTGTTTATATTGTGCAAGACTTGAGATCACATATTATCGAATCTAAGTTTTTAAAAGCTAAGAACACACTAAAACTATCTTTTATAACGAATTAAAAAGACGTAAAACTATTCAACCCCCCTTCTAGTTTTCCACAATTGGTATCAAGAGCCACGTCTAGCAAGATTTTTAAAATATAATGTATTTTAAAACTTGTAACGATCTATGAAATCTGAAAAATATTTAGAAGGTCAATCTATGCAAAGACCACCACTATTTGAAAGTGATGGATTTTTATATTGGAAAAATAGATTCGAAACGTATGTGAAATCAAAAGATCTTGATCTTTGGCATATTATTACCTTTGGTGATTTTTCCCCTATTCAATATAATGTTGAAACTAAAATGAATGAAATTGTATCTTTTGAAGAACAAAATGATGATTTGAAAAAGAAATTAGCAAAAAATAATGAGGCTAAAATGGTTATTTATAATGCGTTACCACGCAAAGAGTATGAAAGAATTTTTATGTGTAAAACCGCCAAAGAAATTTGGGATTCTTTACTAATCACTCACCAAGGTAATAGCCAAGTCAAAGATAATAAAATAGATCTTCTTGTACAACAATATGAACAATTTACGATTCCGGAAAAGGAATCAATTGATAATGCTTTTGCTAAGTTTAACACTATTATCACAAGTTTAAAAGCACTTGATGAGACATTTTCTAGTAAAAATTGTGTTAGGAAATTTCTTAGGGCATTGCATCCAAAATGGCGAGCTAAGGTCACGGAAATTGAAGAATCAAAGAACTTGATGACGTTATCACTAGATGAACTAATTGGCAAGTTGAAGGTTCATGAAGAAATCATAAGAAGGGATTCGGAAACGGTCAAAGTCAAGAAAGAACAAACCAAATCCATTGCTCTAAAAGCCAAAAAGGAACCTAGTGATGATGATGATTCAAGTGACGAAAGTGAAGACGAAGAATATGCAATGGCCGTAAGAGAATTCAAGAAATTCTTCAAGAGACGAGGAAGATTCACTAGATCATCACGAGACGAAAGAAAAGCGTTCCAAAGAAATAGAAGTGAAAACTACGGGAAAAGAAAGTGCTTTAGATGTGGAAGTCCAAATCATCTCATTGGCGAATGTCTAAAGCCACCGAGTTATGAAAATCAAGGCGCTTTTGTTAGTGGAACATGGAGTGATAGTGACAAAGAAGAAGTTGAAAAGCCAAGAGACGAAAAGTGTTTTATGGCAAAAGAAACCGACGAAATATGTTTAGGAATTGACTTGGAACCTGACAAATGGATCAAAGATAGCGGATGTTCGAGGCACATGACGGGGAACCGCAAGCTATTCTCTACATACAAGGCATACAATGGAGGTAACGTTATTTTCGGTAGTGACTTACGTGGAAAAATCATTGGCAAAGGTACGATTTCTCAAGACTCACTTACTATTGAAAATGTAGAGCATGTAGATAAATTAACATATAACTTGCTTAGTGTAGGACAAATATGTGATAATAAATGTAGAGTCAAATTTACCGAAGAGGATAGCGAAATAGTTAAGAATGGAAAAATTATAGGTAGAGGAATTAGGAAAGGTGGCATATATGTTATGAAATTAGGAAACAAACCTGAGGATAGGATATGCCTAACGACCCTAGATGAAAACTCTACATTGTGGCATAGGAGATTAGGACATGCTAACATGCAACAAATACAATCTTTGGCCTCTAAGGAATTAGTTAGAAATTTGCCTAATCTAAAATATGACAAGCATTTTTGTGATGCATGTAAAATTGGAAAACAAGCTCATGCTAGTCACAAAGCTAAGAATATAGTATCCACTACTAGGTGCCTAGAATTATTACATATGGATCTTTTTGGTCCATCCGCTGTGCGGAGCTATGGAGGAAACAAATATACCTTAATAATAGTAGATGACTACTCATGATACACGTGGACTAGGTTCTTAAGTGACAAAACCCAAGCCTTTGAAAAATTCGAAATATTTAGTAAAATGATTCAAAATAAATTAGGATGCTCAATAGTTGCCATTAGGACGGACCATGGTAGGGAATTTGATAACGAAGTACAATTCAGAAAATATTGTGAGTTCAATGGAATATCTCACAATTTCTCCGCTCCTCGTACTCCTCAATCAAATGGCGTAGTAGAAAGAAAAAATAGGTCACTACAAGAAATGAGTAGAACTATGTTAAATGAACAATCCATCCCACAAAAATTTTGGTGTCACGCCGTAGATACATCAACTTATATTTTAAATAGGGTATCTGTGGAAAACTAGAAGGGGGGTTGAATAGTTTTACGTCCTTTTAAAAGTTTATTACCAAAATATTTTGTAGGTTATTAAAAACTTTCGATTCGTTCTCAAGTGAATTCAAATGACAACCAATATAAGCAATTCTAATCAAGTAATGAAAGTATTGAAATGTAATGAAGAAAAGATAGAGTTAGAAAGATCAAACCACAACACGCGAATTTATAGTGGTTCAGCTTCAAGGACACCTTCCTTGCCCTACTCCACTCCCCGAGTACCACACTCGAGAGTTTTCTTCACTATGTCAACAAACTCCTTATGGTGGAGAAACCTTACACACCTTGGCTTACACGAGTTAACGACACTATGCTAAATGTCGAGTTCTAATCGTAGCTAGAACCAATCTCACGACTTCTTCAAGGCTTCACACCTTCTTCACAACTTCACAACTTCTTCAAGGCTTCACACCTTCACAACTTCACACCTTCTTCTATGCACAACTAATTCACAACTACTAAACTACTTTACAACACACCTAGTTTCTACAATCAACAAATTTACACAATACTTTTACAAATATCTACCACAACTACAATATGAAACTAGCTATTCACAACACTACTACAATTAGATGGATGTAGAGGAGTGTTCTTCTTCTTGCACTTGAATGGATGAAGCTTTGGATCACTTGGAAACAAAGACTTATGAATTATATGATCAAAGGATTTTAGATCTAGAAATGGAGGTTGGATCAGAAAGTTTATAGTGCAAAAAGGTGAGAAAAATGTGTGAAATGATCCAATATTTATAGGGCCAGAATTTACTGTTCTGGAGCGTGCCGGTCCCCTTAATTAGGGGCCGGTCCCCTTAATCATTAAGGGGGCCGCCTAGTAAAATTAAGGGGGCCGCCCTCCTGAACGTTGGAAAAGTTTTTCTGGATAAAATTTGCCCTTTTTGGTTGGAAATTTGAAACCATATCTTTGTGGTTTAATATAGCATTACCAAAAATGATTTACCAATATATATAAAATTTTTATATCATTTTATAAGATGTTATGTCTTAAGACAAAATTTCCTTTGATCATGTAATGCATAAGATGCTTAGTTTATGCATACCTTAAGTGATATTAGATGTAGAGGTAAATATTTGTTACCAAATACTTGTTTACATCTTAATCTAGACTTAATTTGATTTGAGTTTTGTGATTATCAAAACATAGGTTTATTGAGAGATATTAATAACCTTTTTAAACATTATTTATATCAACAATCTCCCCCTTTTTGATGATTACAAAACTTAAACTCATTAACTCAAAAATTAATTTTTTAAACAAGTATTTTAGTGAGTTTATTTTTACTTCTCCCCCTTTTTGTAGAATCAAAAAGGTTATGCCGACAATTTTCAAACGTTAAAAATTGACGGGAAGATATCTCCCCCTTGATGTATACTCCCCCTCGTTTGGGGGCACCAAGAGAACGAACTATGGAATGCTTTGCAAAAAAAATATTAGAAGCACAAGTATATGCATGCAAACATGTATAAGGTGATTAGAAAAAATAAAGCATGTTTGAAAGAAAGCATTCATATTAAATAATAGGTTGTGTCAAGACACAACATACAAGAAGCAATTTGGATTACAAGTAGAAAAGCTAGTTCACAAACTAACAACAAGGAAAATACATCATCATGGCAAGAGTACATGGTCTTCATAGAGCTTGCAAGCAAAAGGATGGTAGAGGCTTTATTTATTAAGCATATCAAATGCTTAATGAGGAGAGCATGATGGTGATGATGGAGGAATGGGTGAGAATTATGGTGGAGGAACCGTGCGGTTATGGATGCAACAAAGACAAGTATCCCCATGGGATTCAAGTAGCCTCCAAGGCACGGGATTGGCAAAGAATGGTGGTGTAATTGGCGGAGATGAGAGATGAGCATCAAGTGGTGTTATTGGTGAAAGTGAGATGGTAAGATGGGTGGACATGGGTTCTTGTGTAGGAAGTGGTGATGATACTTGTGGTAACAAGTGTGATTGATGTAGTCATTGATTGATGAGGTTGAGGGTATGGAGGATGAGGAAGTTCCATTAGTGGAAGGTGTTTTAGATGGTGCATTGGGTGCACTTGGGGATGAGCATTTGGGTGGAGGTGATGGTGTTTTGTTGTCTTCATTTGTTAAGTCAATGAAGAGTTGTTTTGGGGGGATGACCATAAGTTTTTGTTTCTTGGAGGCTTTGGAGTGTGAGGTGCTTGGTGGAGTCATGATGATCTAGATGGTGAATGATGAGATGAAGAATGGTGATTGTGGAGGGAATTTATAGTATGGAAATGGTTGATTAAGGTATGTATTTGAAATGGTTGAATGAGATTCTAAAATCAGTTGGGTTAAAATGGGAAATGGTAGCTAAAACTAGAGAAAGGGTTCACAAGATGCAAAAGAAAATAGTGAATCCAGTTCCAGATGGTCGGTCCCCTTAATTGTATGCCAGCCCCCTAAATAATTAAGGGGACCGCCTAGGGAATTAAGGGGGCCACCCATCTGGTGTTTTCCTAGACGACCAGAAACCCAAAATTTGCAGAATTTGGTGATTTTTCAAGTGTGTTTTCCCAGCAAGCACTATTAGAAGTATATACTCTAGGAATGATGATATATAAACATATATATATAACCAAATTGCATGCAAATAAACATATTATAATCCATTTTGAGAATAAGCATAGCATAACATTAAGTTGGTAGCATGATAACAATTAAAGTCTAAACATCATTCAAGAGGTAAACAAGAAATAAGACAAGTATTTCCGAATAAATCGGACAAATAGCAAATCATACAAATGTCAAATAGAACCAAGTAATAACAAGTAGCAATACATCAATATCTCCTACTTCTTCTTCTTTCCAAGCATCTTCCTAAACATCTTCCCAACGGATTTGAAACCTCCACGAAGTTCTTCATGCATTTGTTGTTGACGGTTGATGATAAACGTTTGACGAGTGAAGAGAAGCTCATCGGTACATTCATGAGGAAGAGGAATTTGATACTCGGTATCATCAATATCGGAAAGATCTTCAACAAAGGTCGTGGGGGATGGAGTACTAACACGTGAGGTGTTTTCCTCCTCATCATCATCGTCATCACGATGAGATGTAGAACCACGAGGCCTAGAATACAAAGGAACATGATATTTTCCTTTGTCACTTCGAGAACGACGAGTACGAACACGAGTAAGTTGGTTCAAGGTAGGAAGGATATGAACATAGTAGTCTCTTTGAAGATGTGGATAATGTTCCATCACATAACGATAAAGTCGTGTGAGAAGCATACCATAAGGAAGATTGGCATTAAGGGTGTTTTTGGCGGACATGATTCGATGAATAAAAAGATAAGCCAAATTGTATTGCTCTTCAGCAATAACACAATAAAGCATGTGGGCAATGCTTTCCGTGACATGATCACAGTGACCACCAGTACCAAACGCATTCTCTCGAATGAGTTCTTCCCACTTCTTCATATCTTGGCTTAGCTCTTTGAGGAGGATTTGGTTGGCATGAATATCGACATTCTTCGACTTGATTACTCGACTAGTCGTACGACGTTCTAGTTCAAGCATTCGACGAATGTCTTTAGGACTAGGAATCTCAGAATAGTAGGGGCCATCCTGAGGACGATTTCTTTCAAGAAAGGAAAGATCCCATTCATTTGAGAAAACGGCTTGGCCGTTGTATGGGATTCGAAGAATTTGACCAAATTGAGCAAGAGTAAGAGTGATGAATTGATTTTGAATCATGAAGGAAATGAGGATATTACCATAGGGATCGGTTTGCACCGTCACTTGGCTATAGAAATCGAGGACAAAACGAGGAATGATTGGTTCGTTGATTTGGAAAAGACATTCAAAACGAATATTAGTGAACATTCATTGGGTTTGATCATTTTCATAGAAAGATGGATCGACAATTCGTCCTTCGTGAATGTTTCTATTTTTAATAGTACGATAGAAACATGCAACTTAAGGAGACATGCCGGGAGTAGAAGAGACATTTGGAATGTATTGTTTTGTTTTGGAGACATCACCAACCGTGGTCTTAGGCATTTTCACCTAAACAATATAACAACAAAAATAGAGTTAATATAAAAACAACTATCATGCATATGTTATATATATATTTATATAATTATATGCACTATATGTGAAACGAAATTCTACTTCGACACAAAAAAAATTCAATGAAGTAGTTTCATAATGTTCCTTTTATTTTGATTTTAAACTCGTTTAGAATGTATAATATCAAAGAGTATGATATCATAATTCATTTCGAAATAAGGCTAGATATATATTAGATTATGTATCTTCCATTTCATAAGAGTTTGACACAACATAAGCTTGTTTAAAAGATTAAAAAGAGAATTTTAGATTTCAAAAATATCATTTTCGAGATGAACCAAACGCTCCCTTAACTAGATAAAAATATCCTAAAACATCAATATATATATTGATTATATATCTTGATGACATCTATTGATTCTAGTAGTATTAACAAGTTTTATGAACTAGTTTTAAGTTTCAAATAACTACATATAGTTATAGTTTGTTCATGAACCAAACGCCCATGTTGTCTTCATGAACCATTTTATAACAAATTGAGAAGTATGTTTTGATTGTTTAGAACGTTAAAACAATGTAATGTAGTAAGTTTTAAGTAGTTTTTAAGAGTTATATCAACAATATGCCTCTTGAAAAATAAAATTTAACAAGGGTTTATGGGCGATTAATGATTTTGACAAAATGATATGTTATACTAAATTTGAGTTACAATACATCATCCTAATCCTATGGGAAGCATTTTGTAGTTCAATTTCTAGCTTCTATTACACTTAAATACGAATTAAAATTAATTTTAATAAAATGCATAATTATTGATTAGACACCAAATCGAATGAAATGTGATGAAATGCATGTTGAAAACTTACAAAAGATGTTGTTATATATTTGGTTGATGTTTGCCCCTTGCGAAACAACCCCGGATTGGTGATATGGTGGAGGATTTTGATATTTTTGGGTGTTTTGGTTCGTACTCAGCAGCAATGGGGAAGAGATGAATGAGCAAATGGGGTGTTTGGGAATGGAAATAAGGTGAAAAACGTATTTAGAAGTGTCAGATGGCCAGTCCCCTTAAACATTAAGGGGACCGCCCTCGATAACAAGCCGGTCCCCTTAATCTTTAAGGGGGCCGCCTTTGAAATTTTCGAATTTTCGTGGAATTAGTTTCTGGAACAAAAATATTTATACGTATATAATTAGATTTATAATATATCAAAAATACGTAAACGTTTATTGGCACGATGATAAATCTTAACAATTTTTAATTACCGTTTCTATAATTAAAATGTACCTTTGATAATTTTGGATAAAATGATCAAAGTGTTAAGTTGATTAAGGGTTTGAGGTGTGTTCGGGAATTTGTGAATAAGTGAATATATATATATATATATATATATATATATATATATATATATATATATATATATATATATATATATATATATATATATATATATATATATATATATAAGTATAAATGTGAGTGAAAGATGGGTTGATGGGTGAGGTTTGAAAGATAGTAGCGGAGATAGGATATAGTCGGCGAGAGGAGTTTGTTTCATCCATAGTGTTCACGTGCGAAGGCGTTCTTGCATGATAAAAGTCCACTTGACTCATATCCCTTCATCATCATGAGTCTCCTAAAAGAGGACTTAATAGAATAACGCAAGGGGGGGGGGGGGGAAGGAAAGGGTTCGATAAAGAACAATTTCCTGTAGTTCTAGAAAGTCAACTAATGACGTATCTAGGTTATGTGCAAGCAATTATATATATATATATATATATATATATATGTGTATATATTTATATATATATTTAATATATTAAGTATAAGAGTATATATATGTAAATAAGTATATATCTGATCGAACAGGTAGAGAGAAAAAGGCAAGCTATATCTATGCACACAATGTAATTAACTAAAGCATATTTATCTAAGCATGGCAATGAGTTATGAAAGAATGGCGTACCCGGTGGTTTTCAAAAAAATCTTCAAAATCATCAAGATGACATATAGACTTTGAAAAAGTCTATGTTGAGAGAAACTTCAAGATTGCCTCAAGGAATGTTCATCTAGCCATTCGATCCCCATTGTCTCTTTGGTCCAAAGTTGTTTGGTCCAAACATGTTTAACATTTGACTAGGATGCATGAAAGGTGGTAGTGTACCCCAAGGATTGTAGCTTTGTTGGTAGTTCAACATTTGATTACTATTGTTATTATAGTTTTGCCTATTTTGGTTTCTTCTTGGTTGAGGTGTTTTAGACCTAGGTTTAGAATTATTTGATTTTCTAGGTGGTGGTATTTTAGATCTTGTTTTAGATTTAGAAGATCCTACCTCGTTTTTTAAAGACGGTTTATAAAAAGCTTTTACTTCTTCATTGTTGGCAAGAGGTATTTTTCTATCATTTACAAGTATATACTTAGGATTAGATTTTAGAGGTTTTTGTTCGTTAGGTTCATTTTCAAATTTGACATTTTTAATCTCACTTGTTGAAGCTTCATTTGAGTTAAATCCTAAACCGGTTTTATCTCCGGATGTTCTTTGAATACATATTATTTTATTAAGTGAGTGACTACTATTTTCAAATTTATTAAGTTTGCGAATTTCTTCCCTAAGTATTTCGTTTTCATCTTTAAGCACTTGACATGATTTGCATTCTTCAAAAATTTCTTTACCTTTTTCAAGTTGATGTATTTTAATTTTTAGTTCAAGTACTTCATTTTCCAATTGATTGTTTATGTATTTTAGTGATTTGTTTTTAGCCATTACTAGTTGTCCTAATTTGCATAGCCTATTATATTCATTATCTAGATCTTTTTCATCTAATGATAAACTTTCATCACTAAAATATTCGGTTTCGGAACGTACCTCATTTGATGTATTCGCCATAAGACACTTTTCTTGTTTTGTCGATTCTTTCTCATCTTCATCACTATCACTCCAAGCACCTCCAACAAAAGCTCTTTGATTTTGATCTCTTGTCATCATTGGACATTTTCCGATGAGGTGATTTGGATCACCACACTTGAAACACTTTCTTTCAATCTTGTTGTTCTTGTCATCTTTACTCTTTTGAAATGTTTTCGTTTCATCATGCGGTTGTCTTACGAATCTTCCTCGCCTTTTGAAGAATTTCTTGAAATCTCTTACGGCCATGGCGTATTCTTCGTCATCACTTTTGGAAGATGAGCTATCTTCGATACTAGATTCCTTTCTAGCTTTCAAGGCGATTGACTTGCTTTACTCTCGTTTTTCTTTGACCATTTCGGAGTCCTTCTTAATGATGACTTCGTAAACTTCTAGATTTCCAATTAATTCATCAAGTTGCAATGTTGACAAATTCTTCGATTCTTCAATAGCCGTCACTTTAGCTCGCCATTTTGGATGAAGAGCCCTAAGAAACTTCCTAACAAAATTCTTACTAGAAAAATTCTCATCAAGTGCTTTTAAACTTGTGATGATAGTGTTAAATCTAGCAAAAGCATTATCAATTGATTCCTCTTCCGGAATTGTGAATTGCTCATATTGTTGAACAAGTAGATCTATCTTATTATCTTTGACTTGACTATTACCTTGGTGAGTTATTAGTAAAGAGTTCCAAATTTCTTTTGCGGTTTCACACATAAAGATCCTTTCGTACTCTTTACGTGGTAGCGCATTATAAATAACCATTTTTGCTTCATTATTTTTAGCAAGTTTTCTTTTTAAATCATCAGTTTGTTTTTCAAAAGGTACGGTTTCATCTTTCTTAGTTTCAGGGTTATTTTGAATAGGTAAAAAATCACCATTAGTAATAACATGCTAAAGATCTAGATCTTTTGACTTCACATAAGTTTCGAATCGATTTTTCCAATATAAAAATCCATGACTTTCAAATAGTGGTGGTCTTTGCATAGATTGCCCTTCTAAATATTTTTCAGATTCCATAGATCGTTACAAGTTTTAAAATACAATATATTTTAAAGATCTTGCTAGACGTGGCTCTTGATATATTTTAAAGATCTTGCTAGACGTGGCTCTTGATACCAATTGTGGAAAACTAGAAGGGGGTTGAATAGTTTTACGTCCTTTTAAAAGTTTATTACCAAAATATTTTGTAGGTTATTAAAAACTTTCGATTCGTTCTCAAGTGAATTTAAATGACAACCAATATAAGCAATTCTAATCAAGTAATGAAAGTATTGAAATGTAATGAAGAAAAGATAGAGTTAGAAAAATCAAACCACAACACGCGAATTTATAGTGGTTCGGCTACAAGGACACCTTCCTTGCCCTACTCCACTCCCCGAGTACCACACTCGAGAGTTTTCTTCACTATGTCAACAAACTCCTTATGGTGGAGAAACCTTACACACCTTGGCTTACACGAGTTAACGACACTAAGCTAAATGTCGAGTTCTAATCGTAGCTAGAACCAATCTCACGACCTCTTCAAGGCTTCACACCTTCTTCACAACTTCACAACTTCTTCAAGGCTTCACACCTTCTTCACAACTTCACACCTTCTTCTATGCACAACTAATTCACAACTACTAAACTACTTTACAACACACCTAGTTTCTACAATCAACAAATTTACACAACACTTTTACAAATATCTACCACAACTACAATATGAAATTAGCTATTCACAACACTACTACAATTAGATGGATGTAGAGGAGTGTTCTTCTTCTTGCACTTGAATGGATGAAGCTTTGGATCACTTGGAAACAAAGACTTATGAATTATATGATCAAAGGATTTTAGATCTAGAAATGGAGGTTGGATCAGAAAGTTTATAGTGCAAAAAGGTGAGAAAAATGTATGAAATGATCCAATATTTATAGGGCCAGAATTTACTATTCTGGAGCGTGCCGGTCCCCTTAATCATTAAGGGGACGCCTAGTAAAATTAAGGGGGCCGCCCTCCTGAACGTTGGAAAAGTTTTTCTGGATAAAATTTGCCCTTTTTGGTTGGAAATTTGAAATCATATCTTTGTGGTTTAATATAGCATTACCAAAAATGATTTACCAATATATATAAAATATTTATATCATTTCATAAGATGTTATGTCTTAAGACAAAATTTCCTTTGATCATGTAATGCATAAGATGCTTAGTTTATGCATACCTTAAGTGATATTAGATGTAGAGGTAAATATTTGTTACCAAATACTTGTTTACGTCTTAATCTTGACTTAATTTGATTTGAGTTTTGCGATTATCAAAACATAGATTTATTGAGAGATATTAATAACCTTTTTAAACATTATTTATATCAACAGTATCAATTAGAAGAATTGTAGGAAAAACTCCTTATGAGTTATTAAGAGGTAGAAAACCAAACTAAAGCTACTTTAGGGTATTTGGAAGTAAATGTTATATTCTAAACACTAAGGATTACCTCACTAAGTTTGATCCAAAATCATATAAAGGAATATTTTTAGGATACTCACAAAATAGCAAAGCATATATAATACTTAATAAACACTCCATGAAAGTAGAGGAATCACTAAATGTAACATTTGATGAAACACCACCACCTCCTAAAACATTACCTTTAGAAGATGATGATTTAGTCGAAGATGAAGCTATTGAGGTTAGTAAAACAAAACCCATAGGAAATGATAATGAAGACATTCAATTAGAAAATAACAAAACTGTTAATATTAAAGAATCTAGATCACATCCATTAGATAATATAATAGGACATCTTAACCAAAGAACCCTTAGGTCACAAGCCCAAGATAAAAACAACTTCTTTTGTTTCCTCTCAGCAATAGAACCTAAGAATATTAGCGAGGCTTTAAAAGATGAAAGTTGGATTATAGCTATGCAAGAAGAATTAAATCAATTTAAGGCAAATGATGTTTGGGAATTAGTCCCAAATCCAAAGAATATGACCATCATAGGAACCAAATGGGTATATAGAAATAAGTTAGATGAAAATGAAATAGTTACTAGGAATAAAGCTAGGTTAGTTGCTCAAGGTTATAATCAACAAGAAGGAATTGATTATGACAAAACTTATGCCCCTGTAGCTAGACTAGAATCGATTAGGATATTACTTGCCTATGCTTGCGCCCTAGATTTTAAGTTATTCCAAATGGACGTGAAAAGTGCATTCCTTTACGGTTTTATCAATGAGGAGGTATATGTGGCACAACCTCCAGGATTCATTGACTTCGCAAAACCTGATTATGTTTATAAGTTAAAGAAAGCTTTGTATGGACTCAAACAAGCTCCCAAAGCTTGGTATGATCAATTAAAAGCTTTTCTTATTAAACATGATTATTCCATGGGAATGGTAGATAACACTCTTTTCACTAAAAGGAAAGACTCAAATTTCATCATTGTCCAAATATATTTCGATGACATTATATTTGGATCGACTTGTCAAGACATGTGTGATGAATTTGCCAAAATCATGCATGATGAGTTTGAGATGAGTATGATGGGTGAACCTAACTTCTTCCTAGGATTACAAATAAAACAATTAGAAGATGAAATATTTTTTAACCAATCTAAGTACATTAAGGAAATGCTTAAGAAATTTGGCCTAGAAGACTCAAAACCCATGACAACTCCCATGTCTACGGAAGTAAAGCTCACAAAGGACGATGAAGGTGAGTTCATAGATAACACCAAGTATAGAGGAATGATAGGTAGTTTACTATACTTGATGGCAAGTAGACCCGATATCATGTTTAGTGTCTGCCTTTGTGCCCGTTTTCAAGAGGATCCCAAAACCTCTCACCTAGAAGCGGTTAAGCGTATCTTCCGATACGTTAAAGGCACTATACACTTAGGATTATGGTATCCTAAGGGATCCGGCATAGAAACCATCGTCTATGCAGATTTGGATCATGCAAGAGACTACGTAGATAGAAAGAGCACTAGCAGTATTTGCACGTTTATGGGATGTTGTCTAACATCTTGGTTTTCGAAGAAGCAAACCGCTCTTGCTATTTCTACCACCGAAGCCGAATATGTAAGCGCTGGAAAGGCATGTCAACATGCACTATAGATGAAACAAGCTCTCATAGACTATGGCATTAGGTTAGAAAATGTCCCCATTATGTGCGATAACAAAGGTTCGATAGATTTAAGTAGAAATCCGGTGCAACACTCTAGGACTAAACACATAGAAATACGCCACCATTTTCTTATGAATAATGTACAAAAAGGAAATATATCTATAGAAAAGGTTGCATCGGAAGACAACATTGCGGATATATTCACAAAACCCCTTAAGCGTGAATTATTCAACCACTTGCGTTTAGGATTAGGAATGATGGAACAAGTTGACTAAATTATAGTGAATTAATACAAATTTATACTTGCATAAAATTTATTCCATTTCATATTTTCTGAGTCTAGGAATCTATTTCGCACAAAACTAAAGATTGGGAAGATTTATTTTCTTTGCATAAACTCCTTTGTAAAACCCAATCAATTTTCTCTAAAAATTATTCTCACATCTAGGAATCACATGAAGATCATTTTTCCTTGCATTGTTGACTAATTCTAAAAACATTGTTTTTCAAAATCATGCATAATCTCTCACATAAATTGTCAAGGTATATAATCTAATATATGTCTTTAACATTAATGATCGAGCAAAAATTGAATCAAGGAGATCATTTGGATTGTTTCTTAGGATCGTTATTTCTTTTTGCATTTATGAGTCGAAACAATCACAACTCCACATTTGTTGCATATAGACACACACTAGGACAAATTCACTAATAATGTTGTCATCTTGATCCATCACTATTTTTTCTCTCACTAATTGCCTTTGCCTTTAATCTAAGATAGGTGCCTTAGGAAGTTTAAGTGATCTTGCCCTTACTTACCTCCTCTTGCTTATTATGTGTTGATTATTTCTCTTTTGCCTATGTGTTATTGCATGCATGCTATATCTTGATTAGATTAGATTCTATATTGCCTAAAGGAATTAAACTTGCTTGAATTCTAATCCAAACACACAACCTTTCTGCAAATTTATGCCAAAAACCCAATTCTGGCAACCTGGAAATCACCAGATGGGCGGCCCCCTTAATTTTGTAAGGCGGCCCCCTTAATCATTAAGGGGACCGCCCCCTAATTAAGGGGACCGGCCATCTGATGGTCGGGTTTACAGAATCTTTTCTGCTTTTTAGCCCATTTCAACCTACATTTCCCAATTTTCACCAACACATTTTGTCCTAATCTCCCAAACAAACTTTATCCATCCATAAACACACAAATCTTACACTATAAATACCCCTAATCCTCAAAACTCTTCACTCATCCCTTCATGGCTTCTCCAAACAAACCAAAATCAAAAGCCTCAAGGCTTGCAAGAATGACGGAAAAACCCGTTTGGCGAAGAAAAAGCCCTCGAAACAAATCCATCATAACAAATGAAGTTGGAAGTCACTCAACACCACCAACCACTTACTTCCCAAACTTTCCACCAAATTCACAAGGACATTCATTTGATCCTCTTTACAAACCATACAACATTGGCCAAACATCTTCCCTCATGCCAAACCACTCATCTCATCCTCCAATCACTTGTAATGATCCATACAAGTTTGATCAACCATCCCACTACAACTCCAACTACACAAACCCAATTCATCCATATCAACACAATGACTTTCTCTGCATTACCACAGAAAAGCAAAAGTTCTGTGATGAAATATCACAAATCCATGATCTTTATGATCTCAATGCCATGCATCTTGCACAACGCAACAAAGGGCAACCTCCATCATCACCCTACAACAATTGCCTTCCTCACTCTCTCAACTTGGATCAAGTTACAAACCACACTCACTATTGCCCTTGTTGCATCTTTCTTCAAAAACAAATCCTTTACTTGAGTGAAGATATTTCTTGGATTGAATATCTCCTCACTCGACCTCAACCCATTCCACCCTTAACACGATACAATATCATAAGGGCCACCTCTTCCGCTCCATACCCCACTCCATATCCTTCTCCATATAACAACTAAGCTTTATGCTTATGTTATCCTTCAAGCAAATAAAACAATCAACCATGAGTTGCAAGCAAGTCCAAGTGCTCTTTTAGGCAATATAGGACTATGTCTTTTCTTTTGTTTTTTTATGATTAATATGCCTTAAGCATATTAAATGTTGTAATGCTTTCTATGATGCTTGAATGAATCTATTTTTATAATTATTGCTTTGCATGTATATGTGCCTTGTTCTCTTCTAATATTTTGTGTAGCCAAGATTTCCATAGCTCATTCCCTTGGTGCTCTCAAATGAGGGGGAGCATACATCAAGGGGGAGCATTAATCTTTTTGATTTTACAAAAAGGGGGGAGAAGAGAATGTTAAACTCTAAATTCTTGTCTAAAAATTATTTTTTAGACCTAATGAGTTTAAGGTTTTGTAATCATCAAAAAAGGGGAGATTGTTGACATAAATAATGTCTTAAAACATTGTTAGCATATTAACAATGTCTCTATGTTTTGATAATTACAAAGCATAAACTCATTAATCTAAAACTTATGACGTAAACAAGTTTTTAGTGCTTAATATTTGTCTTTGCTTCCATATCACTTAAGGTATGAATAAACAAAGGGTTTATTGGATTTCATGATCAAAGGAAATTTCTCTAATCACTAGAATTTTTATAAAATGCATTAAACATCTTATATCTTTTACAAAATTACTTTTGAAATTAAAAGAATATGTTTAATTCATTATAAATATATGATTTCAAATTTCCAACCAAAAATGGCAAATTTTATCCAGAAAAATATTTCCCACTAAAAAACAAGAAAAACCAACGTTCTGAAGGGGCGGCCCCCTTAATTCCTTAGGTGGCCCCCTTAATCATTAAGGGGACCGGCCATTAATTAAGGGGACCGGCCACGCTCCAGAACAGTATTTTTCTCCCCTATAAATACTGGTTCATCCCTCAGAATTTTCTTACCTTTTGCACTTCTAAACTTTCTGATCTAGATCCATATTTCTATTCTCTTATCCTTAGATCATAAGTGTATAATTCTTTGTTTCAAAGTGATCCAAACTTCATCCTCTCAAGTGCAAGAGAAGAATACTTCTATCCCTCAAGACAAGAAGTATTACAACTTGTTGTGATCTCCACATCCAAGTTGTTGGTGCATCATCAAAGATCATTTACATTATTCTTTATGAAGATTCTTATGAATATTTGATTGTAGATAGTTGTGCTAGATATATAGATTGTGTGATTAGTTAATAGCTTGGTGTGAAGAAGAAAAGTTAGGAACTAGATTGGTGTGAAGAAGATAGGTGTGGAGTAGTTAGTTGTGAAGTAGATTGATTTGAAGAAGTTGTGTAGAAGTTGTGACTTAGGTGTGAAGAAGTTGTGGTGTGAAAATTGGTGTGTAAATTGGTGTGTAAGGTTTTCTCCGCCATAAGGGAGCTTGTTGATATAGTGAAGAAAACTCTCGAGTTAGGTGCTCGGGGAGTGGAGTAGGGCAAGGAAGGTGTCCTTGTAGCCGAACCACTATAAATCTCTTGTCTCGCGGTTCGATCTTTCCATCTCTTACTTATTTCATTACTTATCATTGTTATATATTATTTATTGATAGTTGCTTATATTGTGCAAGACTTGAGATCACATATTATCGAATCTAAGTTTTTAAAAGCTAAGAACACACTAAAACTATCTTTTATAACAAATTAAAAAGACGTAAAACTATTCAACCCCCCTTCTAGTTTTCCACATACGCCTTGGTCCCCAATCTATTGATATCAGCCGTTTGATCATTGATGCCCCAATCATATGCACTGATTCTCACACGGATTGCCACTCTGGCATTCCCTGACATGTCAGGGTGTTTCTAGAAGCCATTAATTGTACGAAACTACCCTTAATTGTGGTGAAATTTGATGTTACTCATGTGAATAGTAAATTAGGGTTCTAGTTTTCTGGGTTGGTGGTAATTATTGGGCTCGGGTAAAATGAATTTGGGGATGTTTTACTAGTTGGTTGGGTTGACCGGGTCAAGGTCAAGGGTTGACCGGGTATAAGTATTAAAGGTTGGGCTTGTGTTGTTTTGGGCCAAGCACAAGTGGACTGGATTTGGTTTGTGAATCCGGTTGTGCATTTTAAGTTTAGGCTTAGTAAATTTAATAAGGACCAAAATTGTATTTTTGAATTTCTTAGGGACCATTGTTGTAAATCATCCAAAGTATTTTCCAAGGGTTTATATTGTAATTCTCTGATTTTTTTAAGGACCTCATTTGACTTTACTTCAAATATTACTCAAGGGACCATTTCTGTAATTTCCTGAAAGATAAGGGAGTGAAGTTGCCATTTCTTCTAATCTTTGATCAGGGACTAATCTTTTGACCTTTTTCCATTCTCGTGCTCGTTTTTGTCGGTTTTGGCTTTGTTTTTGTCCATTTTTCACATATCCGTACGTGCACATACACAAATACAAAAACACACATTCTCTTGGCATATTTGGTTAGTATTTGGTATTTTTGGTCTGATTTAAGGCCTAAAAATGATGTGTGAATAAGCACACATCAAAACTCCCCCAGACGAAGGTATTGTCGTCCCCTCACGCAATGTCATCACCTCACGCTTAAGAGATAAATAATTTTAAAACCTCTTTTTACTGATGTTGTAAAGTAGCAATGATGTTCAAAAGAGATCTCAAAATCATTTATTCTCAGAAACACTCCATTTTCTGATTTTCATGAATAACAACTACTACTACTATTTTTGTACTTTTTCATTTTTATATATGTGACGGTTTGCTTGACTTTCATTATCAATTCATATCTGTTGTTAATTTTCAGGTTCTACGAGTAGAAACACTTCTCACAGAGAAGAGACCATACGGATAAAAATCATCATCCTTGATTTTTCACAAGCCCCCAAACTAAGCGTAAAATCAAAATCATTGTTTATCCACAAGTTAGATGCTAACACTATCCACAAAAGTTACCTGTGTAATTACCTCTTGTTCCCAGTTCCTAAGTTTTGTATCTCAAGATTTTAATTTATGATAAATGAATTGCTTCATATTTTCTTGTTTTGATATTTAATAGTCCGATAAGAGCACAAAATTTGATGCTAAGTAGTTTCCAAACTTTCCCTCGAAAACCCCTGCATACAGAAATCGGGTCCACATGGAGATCTCTGATTTAACATGATTTTTGAGGGCCCCCTTTTTATTTACAGCCGAAACATCCCATGTTTGAGACCCGAGACGGAAGCTTTTTATTAGGGAAACCCCCAGAGTCGAAGCTTGGCATTTTTGCATAATTATAAGCACTTTAATAATATTTGGTCCTTAGTCCTTTATTTCAATTACAACAACGGTTTAAGAGCCGCCAAGATGTAAGAGCTTTATTATTACCTTGGATTTATATCCGCTGCTTTTTATAGCTTTAGATTCCTCTGCCTTATTATTGGCTTTGGATTATTATTATTGATATTCATAATCATATGCCAAACCCCGAGTCCTACGGCCTTTACTAAGATCACAACATCGGCTGCGAACCGGCAAGATGCAATAGTCTATTTCACCGTAACACTGGCAGTACCCCTATGTGTATCAAACCCACATATGCAGAGATTTTGTTGGGAACGAGAAAAAACTAAGTATTTGTTGGGAATTAAATAATCAGAAGAATCAGCATAAAGGCCTAAGGAAATACATCAAGTATGTTTCTGCTGATAAAGCACAAAGCACGTTTCCACTGATGGATTCTACTGAAGAACGTTTTCTACTGAAGGTGTTTCTACTAATGGATTCTGCTGATGTTACTATGACTCATACAACAGCTGTGTAGATAAGTAAAACTTATTCTACTGATTCATATACAAGAAAAATATCTTTGTTGTAGTCATCAAATTGAACACTCCAAGTGAGTCATAATCCTAGATAAATGTTGTATCTTAATGACTAAACATGATAAGTCATCATTGATGCGTGGGGTTTGCACCAGGCTTTACCTCTCAAGGGATCGTGAGAAGCTTACAACCCCCACCAGGCAGTGTACCTGATCGATGTAGTATAGTATAATGACAAGTACCGGGGGATTGATCGTTCAGCTAGGAATAGTGTTGCTAGGATTAGAAAACCTAAAGACTAGGTCTAGAGACGACGGATGATTCTTTATGTATTTTTAAATTTTTTAGAAAGCAAATTAAAATCTCGGGTTTTGACGGATATGGGCGGAATTAGTTGCTAGTCAACTAACCCAATACTAAGATGCAATCAAAATAAAATACAAAAAGGAAATTAAAAACTATATTAAACTAGAGTTGTGAGAAATATGTGGGAGAAATGTGTTTACTTAGATTTCACTACTCCCTAAATATCTTTTACATGTTAATTACTTGTTATAGTTGCGTGGATGACGGATTGTATTCCTTAATACCATTCATGGGGTGGCGTACTTACTTCCCCAATCCTATGAGTGCCTACTTCACTCCTATGTCGAGCCGGCTAAGAAGCTCCTAACATAGGATCATTAGAATTTACTCATGCATTAAATACAACCAATAAAACCTAGTACACATCGGTTCATGTTTCCTAAGACGTTCAAGCATGTTACACAATGGAGATCTGCCAGTTTTCTTAAGCCTAACATTGAAATCATTCATCCAATACAACCATAAATAAGAAATCAACACATAATTAACATCTAGGTTTCATTAGATCTAAGCAAACACAAGATAGATCTAGCCTAGCATGTTGAAATCAAGACAAGCACAAGATATAGACAACCAACACATAGACATATTCATTGAATTAAGAGAAGACTTATCTCAATAGCACATGAAAGGATTCAACGGGTGAAAACCCTTGAATTTACTGTAAAATATGAGCTAGGGTTCACAAAGTTTGGCCCTAGGGTTTCTCCACATAAGTTCCTTCTTAATGAATGAAAAATAGAAAACTATATATAGAGTTTAGAAGGTGACGGCGTCAAGAACAAATGTCTGACGCCGTCATCTCGCCGCCAAATAGTTCCTCGGACTGCCTAGATCTGGGTCTGACGCCGTCATGTAGTCTCCTTATGCAGGCTGTCATAATTTTAACTCTTGACGCCCTTGTTGTGACGCCTTCAGGTTTTCACTGGGTCGTCACCACTTTTACTCTTGACGCCGTCATGATTTCCTTCTTGACGCCGTCAGGTACTGTTCTCAGCATGGAAAATTAAGTTTTTGGCGTTTTCTTCACTTTTATGCTCCAAAAACGTCCAAATTGCTTCCTTTTCCAGATTTCACTCCCAAAGTACCTAAAATCACAAAAGGAATGATTTAGGGTAATATTTGATCAAATAAATTCAATTCCGGGCTTAAATGTCCCCCTAAAAGTGGTTCATTTTCCGCCTCATCATATACCCTTACACTTGAGATTTTCTTGTCCTCAAGCAAATGCGCTTTTATTCTAATCAAAATACAAGTTAGGGGTCATTTAACACTAATATAAAAGTAATTACAACAAATAATCATTCCACTAAAGACCAAAGACAGCCACGGAGGTCATACACTAGCACCTCACAAATAGTGTTTAGATACTCACATCTCTCGGGTGTAATAAAGTTATATCGCAATATGGAAATGAAAAACATCTCTCACTACCTGTCATAGCAAAATAGATTACCATAGGCTTGGGAAAGGATCAAACCTCCACCACATGGCGTAAGTACCTAGGATAAACTATCAAAGAGGTCTTTTAAAGGGTTGTAACGTTAGGTGTAGGGATATGAAATACACGGTTTTGTTGGACATAGGCAGTCTTTACTGGTGGCAAGTTAACAATCTTGGTTAATTACATGTACAATATGGCGTTGCTAAGCCAAGACTAGACTCGACTTAAGCTAATAAATGAAAAATAACAAAAACATAAAATGAAAAGGGATGGTAGTCCGTATGTTTTTCTCGTTTCTTTTTCTCTATTTTTTTATTTATTTTATTTATTTATTTATTTATTTGCATACACTCTTACCCTACCATCCAAAATAATACATTATAGGGAATGAACATTCCCCTTACACTTGAATTTTAACATACTTTACAATAAACTAATCTAATGACTCGAATTAAGAAAATCAAAACACTTGGAGTACTTTTAAGATTAACGCACATACGGGGGTAATATATGATGTTCTTCCCCATTACTCCATAAAATAAGTACTTTACCCATGAGTCCCAATCGTCCCAAAACAATATGTACAAGGATATGACTCGACTTAGCAACCATGTAATCAATTAGATAATTAACATAGGGTTTAACAAATAACAATAATGCACTAAAGATGAGTGCATACATGGAAGGCTAAGGCGATTTGGGTGTACATTTAAGTGGGGTGTAACAAATTCTTCCTTTAAGTAAAATGCTTAAAGTTAGAAATGAAAAGATATGCTCGGAGGGGTGTACTAGGGGTTTCGTGTACTAAAAAGGAGTACAACGCTAAGGTGTGGGAAAAATTAGTTGACTTAACTAGCCAAGTAATATGACTTAAATCGTCAAGTAATTATGATACGGGTTTAACACAAGGGTGATCCTAATGCCTCTTATCATGTAGTAAATCCTACAACACGAATGTAGTCTCACTAGCGGTCTCGGGATGCATCACTAACGCAAGTTCTAGAATCTAAATGCTACCGGTACACTCATAAGCACTAATAGTAAATGCTTTTCCTATCAAATCTAAAGGCGAACCTCACATATTTGGGTGGAAAATTTTTCTGAATGATACGGTTATGTGCTAGTCATACAATCTCCTATCCATGAGACGCTTGCTATGGCTAAAGTTTCACTCCTAAATGTTGTAAAAAAATTTAAATTTGGCGCTAAAATACACTAACAAGTATTTCTCATAGTTTTATTACACATCTATCATCAAATAAACAAACTCAAGCGAAAGTGTATCTGTAAGGTATCATCATTTTACCCTCCCCTTACACTTAAGATGAACATTGTCCCCAATGTTCAAGTAAAGAATGTAAAAGTGAAATAAGTAAAAAGAATGAAATCAAATACTCCCCTGATTCGCTCGGTATGGATAATAAGGTGGCCAGGTTAAATCTTCCTCCTAGAAAATGAACAATCAAAGCTTCCCTTCCAGAAAAATAAATCATCTTCTTGTCATACATAACCTGTAGATCCTGAGAAAACAGACAAGGCAACCTCGCAAAAAATCGGCGGCAATCTACATATACTAATAAATCCTAGAAAACAAAGTAAGATATAATGCTTTTGGAATGATGTTTGCAGATTTCCTGGAGATTATAAAACTAATAATTCAACAAAAACTTTAAGACTCCGTTAGAAAAACAAAACTGGTAAAATTTCCAGATTTTTACACGTGACGCCGTCAAGAGTAAACTCATGACGCCGTCAGAAGTGACCTGAAGAAATTCTTATGTTAAGTTTCTGGAAAATTTCTAGAAAAACTTGGTTCTACTTCCTGGAAAATCCTGCAAAACTTCATTATGACTCGATACAAGCATTTGACTCTAACAAATACGAATATACATGTTCACTTAATATTGTGGAGAATCATGATCGGTTTGTTTCTTAAAAACATATTTGGGTTTCCCCTTACACTTATCTTTTGCAAAAATACCTTTGGGTGAAGTTAAGACTAGGTCAAACAACAAAATAAAGTATTTTCACTATTTAGTTTTGAAACATGATCTACCAACAATAAAAATAAAGCATGCATACGGAAGCAAATAACAAACAAACAAAATAAAAATCACACAAAATCATGGGTTGCCTCCCAAGAAGCGCTTTTCTTTATTTACGAGTCTTGTAGCTAGACTCAAGGTCATGGGTTACTACGTGACCTCATCGTTGGTTTCACTCTCTAGGTCGTCTTCTAAGCCAGTATCGCTTTCATAGTGTAAGTATTTCGGGTCTTCGAACTCAAAGACATCTTCTCGATACTTAGAACCAAGTTTACTAACATCTTTAAAAAATCCACATGATAGATCGGAAGTGTTCTTACATCCTCTCCGCACATCTTCATCACATAAAATAAGTTGGGAACTTCGCGTATCAAGCCCGTCACAATCGATTTCCTTGAGATCTTTTCTCTTGTACGGTGTTTGGTATGAAACCCTCCTAATTCCATCAGCGAAGGTCATGATTCCGTTCCGGTCATCAACTATCAAATTAGTGATTTCACAAAAGGGTGCTCCAAAAACGACTTGTGATAACCTCGGGTCGACATAGTCTTCGATGTTGTCCACAATCGTAAATTCCATAGTGAATGCCATATTTCCTACGAACACCTGGATTTCATGATCTTTACCAACCACATTCTCTCCCTTGTAAATCATTCCCCATCTGCAGATATTGTTATAATGGAATAGGGACATAAAATTCTTAGGCAGGAATACGTTAATGTAGACATTATCGAAGTACTTGTGACCGATCATGCAGGGAATTTTGAGATTGTTCGGATCACGTCGCCTTATTCTCTCCGATCCTCCATCCCTTGATCCAATTAGGTTCCCTTCAAGGGAAGGACGGTACTCGTACACCTCCTCATTACCCCAACAAAAAATTACCTTCTTGACACCATTGGTGAACAATGCACTCCCATCCTTCTCATCAAGGATTACTCCCGATTCATTGATAAATGGTTTCCCTAGGACAAGGTTGGTTAATGTTAGATTGGTGACAGGGTCTATGCTATTGACCACAGTGAGGTCAATATTGTAGACAATTCCTCCAATCATGATTGATAAATCTTTTATTACCCTTGCGTTATTTACTTTCTCATACACCATGCGTTCAGGGAAGGCTTCGTGGTATAGAAAGAGGGGAATTATGTTGACGGAGAGGCTAGGATCTATATGACTATCGGTTAAGAGCTTTATCTTAATGGTGCAGGAAATCTTGAAAACTTTATAGTTGCATTCCTCGGTCCTATCACTACTCCCACTAGTATCATCCTCCATTTTTCTCTCGGGTTCCTCTACAACAAATTTACCCAAGATGGATGGATTTCTCGTATGCACTTCCGATCTCTCTTTCCCTTCATCCGATCTGCTAGATTCTTGCGTGGCGGACTGCTCGAATGAGTTGGTAGGGCTTTTGGCCAATTCGTGGTCCAACCTTGAGGTTTCATCTTTAGCTGTATGACCCATATTTTCATTTTGTTGTTGGTTCAGGTTGGGTGTAGAACCAGATATCGTGGTGATGGTATTTACAAAATGGATCGGTCCTAGGGAGTTGACAGTGTCATTTACTTTTGGTGATAGATGTTTGAATAGCTTACTAGGACTTTTTATTTTTACAGTAGAGGTTGGCGGACTCGTGATGGTAACAGATTTGACCTCATCAACGCGAATTGGTTTATTAACAGCGTGCTCTTTGATAGCAGTTAACAGATTACAAATCTTGTTATTCATATCGGCCTGCTGTTGTCTAAATTTAGCCTCGAGCGTAGAGAGCTTCAATTCTTGAGATAGAATGAATTTTCTCAAGTCATCTTCACAGCTTTGCCTAGGAGTGCTCTGTGATCGAAAATGCTCGGACCATTTGAGTGGTGAGGAGTCATTGAAGGATACGCTCCGCGTTTGGTACCCTCTGAAATTAGGTTTATCCTTCCATGCCTCATAGGCCTCGTCAGAGTTTCGAGGGCCTCGACCAACTTGTGATGATGTGAATTCGTTATAAGCGGGTTTTGGGAGCTCCATGCAGTTATGAGTTTCGTGAAGGCCATTACACAATTTACATGTAGAAGTGATTCTGCTTACTTGGCTTGAAGGCTTTTGAGCTTCGTAAGATTTCATGAGAGACTTGACTCGACCTTCAAGTTCCATGATCCTACGGTCGGGAGTGCTAGAGTTGTTCGAAGGCAAAGATATTGCCTTGACCGTTTTGCTCAAATCACGGGGATCATTCCAACTTTCGTTGTCATAGAGAGCAAGATCTTCTATGAGTTCCCATGATTGTTCCGCACTTAGATCACGTAGCTTACCACCGGCCGATTGGTCAATGGCTCGCCTTGTGGAGAGATCGATATGGTCATAAAAGATTTGGACTTGGAGCCAAAGATCTATGCCATGATGAAGGACTTTTTGGATTAAGTCCTTGAAACGAGTCCATGCTTCATAAAGACTTTCACCTTGACGTTGTTGGAACATCAAGATGTCATTTCTAAGCTTGGTAGTTCTCCCCGGTGGGAAAAATTGAGCAAGGAAACGAGTGGTGAGATCATCCCATGTGGTGATGGATCCCGCAGGTAAACGCTCAAGCCATTGACTAGCTTGATCACGTAGAGAGAATTGGAATAGGCGTAATCGGGTTGTCTCTCTAGTTGCAACATCTAGGTCTATGGAATCTACAATTTTAAGGAAGTCCTTGAGATGTTGATTTGGATCTTCGGAACGAAGTCCATGGAATGCACATCCGCTTTGCACCAACCGGATGGTGTCTGATCGCAAGGGGGTCACATTGGCTCCGGTGAGCTCAATGGTGTTTCGGTAGCCTTGGTGGCTAGGTCGGGAATACTCTCCTAAGGTTTGGGGCCTAAGAGGTTCTAGTGGTGGGTTTTGTTGTGGTGGGATGACGGGTTCAAAGATGTTCCCATCGTCCATGATGTCGGGTGGTGAAAAGTTACGAACAAAAACACGAAGATTTAAGATAGACTAAAGAGATCCTAAAAATAAAAAATAAAATCTTACAAGAAAGGAATCTAGCAAGTAGACCTAATAAAAAGAGATTCTAAACTAGACAATAACTATTCCCCGGGCTGCGGTGCCAAAAACTTGATGTGTGGGGTTTGCACCAGGCTTTACCTCTCAAGGGATCTTGAGAAGCTTACAACCCCCACCAGGCAGTGTACCTGATCGATGTAGTATAGTATAATGACAAGTACCGGAGGATTGATCATTCAGCTAGGAATAGTGTCGCTAGGATTAGAAAACCTAAAGACTAGGTCTAGAGACGAGGGGTGATTCTTTTTGTATTTTTATATTTTTTAGAAAGCAAATTAAAATCCCGGGTTTTGAAGGATATGGGCGGAATTAGTTGCTAGTCAACTAACCCAATACTAAGATGCAATCAAAATAAAATACTAAAACTGAAATTAAACTATATTAAACTAGAGTTGTGAGCAATATGTAGGAGAAATGTGTTTACTTAGATTTCACTACTCCCTAGATATCTTTTATATGTTAATTACTTGTTATAGTTGCGTGGATGACGGATTGTATTCCTTAATACCATTCATGGGGTGGCGTACTTACTTCCCCAATCCTATGAGTGCCTACTTCACTCCTATGTCGAGCCGGCTAAGAAGCTCCTAACATGGGATCATTAGAATTTACTCATGCATTAAATACAACCAATAAAACCTAGTACACATCGGTTCATGTTTCCTAAGACGTTCAAGCATGTTACACAATGGAGATCTGCCAGTTTTCTTAAGCCTAACATTGAAATCATTCATCCAATACAACCATAAACAAGTAATCAACACATAATTAACATCTAGGTTTCATTAGATCTAAGCAAACACAAGATAGATCTAGCCTAGCATGTTGAAATCAAGACAAGCACAAGATATAGACAACCAACACATAGACATATTGATTGAATTAAGAGAAGACTTATCTTAATAGCACATGAAAGGATTCAACGGGTGAAAACCCTTGAATTTACTGTAAAATACGAGCTAGGGTTCACAAAGTTCGGCCCTAGGGTTTCTCCACATAAGTTCCTCCTTAATGAATGAAAAATAGAAAACTATATATAGAGTTTAGAAGGTGACGGCATCAAAAACAAATGTCTGACGCCGTCATCTCGCCGCCAAATAGTTCCCCGGACTGCCTAGATCTGGGTCTGACGCCGTCATGTAGTCTCCTTATGCAGGCCGTCATGATTTTAACTCTTGACGCCCTTGTTGTGACGCCTTCAGGTTTTCACTGGGTCGTCACCACTTTTACTCTTGACGCCGTCATGATTTCCTTCTTGACGCCGTCAGTACTGTTCTCAGCATGGAAAATTAATTCTTTGGCGTTTTCTTCACTTTTATGCTCCAAAAACGTCCGAATTGCTTCCTTTTCCAAATTTCACTCCTAAAGTAACTAAAATCACAAAAGGAACGATTTAGGGTAATATTTGATCAAATAAATTCAATTCCGAGCTTAAATGACCCGCTAAAAATGGTTCATTTTTCACCTCATCAATCATCTAGCTAGAATGAAGATTAGTCATAAGCTAGTATTTAAGATGAGGTATATAGATTGTAAAAGATCTTTCCTTGGACTATAAAAGGAAGATCTTAGATATGACTTAAAGTGTAATACAGATAAGTGATATGTGCGTAGAGATATACATAGAGAAAACAATAGAACAAAACACAAGAGTCAATGTCTTTGTAACCCTAGTGATAGTGAAGATCACTCGTATTATTCTGAATAATATTGAATCGTTTGGTGAAATACTTTCATTGTTCTTTGTTAAATAAACACAAGCATCACAGTTCCATTTCCAATAAACATTCTAAGTGTGGTTAAGTAGATTCCGCATACTTAATCATATTCACTCAAAGTATCATATTTACACATTAAAAGGTCCAACACCTATAGTGTGTGATCAAATCAAGTGATCCTCTCAGTTGGTATCAGAGCTTCCAGGTTGATATTTTTGATTTAGAAGAAGAAGAAATGGACATGGAGTCTGTTCAAATAAATGTTGCTGCAAAGTTGCCCGTTCTCAAACAGAATGAGTTTGAATTGTGGAGGTTAAGAATAGAACAGTTTTTCCAGGTGCAGGATTACACTCTCTCGGAAATCATTGAAGATGGAAACTCTTTCAAACCCACAACCACTTCATCAATAGTTGAAGGTAGGGAAATTACAGTTGTTAAAACTATCCCTTCAACTGCTGAAGAAAGAATAAATAAGAAGAATGACCTCAAGACCAGAAGCATGCTGATGATGACCATTCCAAATGATCAACTTATAAACTTCAGCAAATTCAAAGATGCCAAGTCATTATTTGAAGCAATTATTGCAAGATATGGAGGGAATGAAGCCACCAAGAAGACCCAGAAAACCCTTCTCAAGCAGCAGTTTGAAAACTTCTCATCAACCATTAATGAAACTCTTGAACACATTTTTACAAGGCTACAGAAAATTTTGAGTCAACTCGCTGTTCTTGGGGTTGACATACCTCAAGAAGATTTAAACTCAAAATTTCTGAGAAGCTTACCAGAAGAGTGGGCTATGCATGTTGTTGTTTGGAAGAATAAACCAGACATAGTGATTGGCTCTAAAGGGTCAACTAAAGTCAACCACAGATGTGGTCAATATAGTCAAACTCCTTAGGCTCAATGCTTCGCGGAATATAGTGGTTTCCCCGGGTCGTTATGTCCCGACGAGGTGTGAATTGTTATCAAACGGGTTTGGGATCGGGTGAATTTGGACAGAAAGGGGTTTGAGTTTGGTTATACTAAGGAATCTACAAAGGAATAGCTTAAATAAGCTATATGAACAATACTGGAAAATTAGAAAAACCAGAAAAGTTTAAAACCTAAAAACGTATACGTTCAATTTAAATTTACGCGAACGTACCAAATAAAAAGTGAAAAATGAAATCTGAAAACCCACAGGGGGTGAAAATGAATTTTTTACAAACCTAAGGATAAAAAAAAATTTTAGAAAATTAAAATTAATTTTTACGCTAATTACTTATTTAATATTAATTAAATACTATTTAAAACTAATTATTAATATTTAAATAACTTAAAAACAATATAATATTAATATAATACTAGAAAAGTGAAAATTAAATTTCTAAAATTATAAAATAACTAAAAAAAAATTTTAAAACTAAAAATATGTATTATTTTTTTTTGTCTTTTTGTGATTTTTATAATAATTAATTACTTATTATATATTAATTACCTAATTAAACTAATTAAAACTATTAAAAATACAAAAAGGACTTAGAAAATTAAGAAAAATTTTATAAATCTAATTAACCATCACAGAAATCCTAAAAAATTATAAAAAGTTTGTTTTATATATTTTTACACTATTTAACTAACTATTATATTAAATATCAATTAATGACAAACTAAACAATTTAAATTACAAAAACTATAAGATGAATATTAATAATTCAAGAAAAATTCCTAAAATTATATTATATTACATAAAAGCTAGGAAAAATATAAAAACTAGGGTTTACTTTATAAAAACTAATTTTGCTATTTAATACTTAATTATTAATTAATAATTAATAAAACTAATATTAATTCTAATTAATACTAAATGACAAAATAAAAATCTAGGAAAATTACTAAAAATACTTTAAGGTTAAGGGAAATTAATAAAAATATAAAAATGCCAAGTACTTAATAAAAATCTAAAAACGAAATTGAAAAAGATAACTTCTACTAAATAGAAGCTATCACTTGACTTAATTTTGGTTTTTCTGGTTTTTTCTTTTGTAAAACTATTGAACAACTGTAAATATGGAACTTTTGTGAAGACAAACTTTGTGGAACTAAAAAATAAGCTCTTTGGATAGCTTAAGCCTTGACAGTTGACTTTGGTCAACTGTGAAGGCAAAAAGCCTTGAAATAAGCTCTAAGCTGATGAAATGGATCCAAACTAGCTAATGGGTAATCTAAAAACAACTACAACAAGTTCAAAACTCTTTAGGAATCAAAAGTGGGTCAAATTAAGCTTATTTAACCCACGGCATAAGCAGTCCCTGACACAAAATGGCAATAAGATTTGGACAAGCTCAAGGGAGCTTATGGCTCAAATAAAGTATGGATTAGGTAGCTAACAAGGTGAACTAACCAAAGAACCAAATAATGGCCTGTGGGGCCCACTATACTGGCCAGAAAGCACCACCAAAGATGGTGGTGGTGGACTGCAGTGGTGGTGTGCAGGGGATGTTCTTCCCCTGCAGCTGAGTTTGAAGGGGTGTGGGGCCCAGAGGAAAAATCACAAAAATATAGGAAAGGTTGGACTATGAAGATGAGGTGGGATACTACCACTCCTAAAAATTACAAGGCTTGAATCCAACTACACAATTCTGTAAAATTCTTTCAATTTTTGGCATTTATGCACAAAGGTCAAATTGACTTTTTGAAGAAACATGAAATTTTGACTATTTTGAGGATTGATCCTATCTAATCTGCCTAATATGTTGTATTAAGCTACTAAATGATGAAATTAACTTATCCTAACAACTAATAAGATGAAATGCATGATTATGACACCCCACTTTTCTAACAGTGAACTGAAATGGAATTGAAAGATGAAACTTGACTTTTGTCCAAAAGACCAAATGTTTTTATGCTTATATTGTTCCAATATGACCCAAATTGTAATTTGCTGAAACTTAGGGACTGAAAATGTAACATCTTTCAAACTTGTATCAAAGTCCTTTCTTGCCACATATCAATAGTACAAGGATCACAAATAAAATTTTCATTTTAAAAACACCCAAGGACCATTTTTGTAAATTTCAAAAGTTGAGGGACTTTTTCTGTCAATTTCCCAAACTTATGATCCAAGGGATATTTGTGATAACTTTTTACTTTCTAAGGACCAAAAATGATTTTTCTTCCAAAAATATCCCACCAGGGACCAAATCTGCCAATATCTAAAACTCCAGGGACTAAACTTGTAAATTTCCAAAACTTTTGAGATTTTTCACCAAAGGATTAAATATGACAACTTATGATTTTAAAAGGACCTTTGGTGATAATTTTCCTTATTTTGAATGACTAGGGACTAGTTTTGACATTTTATGAAAGTTGGGGGACTAAAACTGCCAATTTTGCAAACTTTGTACGTTTTTCATTTGTTTTTACTCTTTTTGCATCTAGAACATATAAAACACAATTTTGAAATATTTTCGGTATTTTGATGCATTACTGAGTGTTTTTGTATGTTTTGCAGTTCAGATTTGACCAAAAATGATGAGTGTTTGAGCACTCATCAATCCCCCACACTAAACTATTGCTAGTCCCTAGCAATAAACTGTTTTGAAAACTTAATGGATTTTAATCTCTTTACCAAAAGCCATTACTTCTGGAGTATCCAGATGTATCCGTTCAAGTAAGAACTATGGTCCACCTGATAACCATGTGATTTTGAGCAAACCACCAGCTGTCAACGGATTTGATTTGTCTTTACCAAAAGCCGTTTGCTTATGGACTAGCCAACTCTTGATGGAATAGTCAACATCTTGGTGAGCTGATTACCAATTATGGTTTTTCCACTGCCTTTACCACAAGCCATAATCTTGCGGGCTAGCCAACTCATTCACTTTTTAGGATATAGCAAGTTGAGATACCATACAATTTTGGGCAAATTGCAAGCCATCAACGGATTTGATATATCTTTACCAAGAGCCGTTTGCTCCTTGATTAGCCAATCCTTTTGTCGTTTAGACATGGCGGACTGATAACCACAAAAATTTTGAAGCTCAAGTGAAAAAAAATTTAAATTTTTGAGATTTTGGCCAAAAATGGGGGTACAAGATAGTAAAATGTGATAAAATTCGCTAGAATACCCCCCACACTTAGAATGAATATTGTCCTCAATATTCAAAGTCCCGGCTATTATGCCGACTCTTTGAACGTAAAAGGGCAACATGTTGGTCCCTTTTACTTGGTTATCAGTAACTAGAAAGCTAAAGTAACCAAGTTATATGACTTGAACACAAATGTATGAAAATGATTAACAATAAAGTAACGTAAAGATAAGAGACAATATTTTCCAACGTTTAATTCTTTATTAGAAGTTAATCACAAAGAATCGTACCCAAGTGTTTGCGGAATAACACTTGGGGTTGAATTGACAAGTATTGTATGGACTCCTCACTAAACTCAACTAAGTTGAGTGACAACTTAAATTACACACTGAGCTATCTCAGGGGCTTGTGTTGTTCTTTGGAGGAGTAAAGTGGTTTGTGAATGCTTTGCATTAATTGCACAAACTTGTCAACTTTTACTCCTCACATTTGCTTCCTATTTATACACAAGTATAGAACAACTAAATATACATTGGACCTAAAGCTTCCTTAACAATATCTTGAAAGATATTATTCTTCTGGCAAGGAACCTTCTTTGAGTTAGATCCAAAAGGCACTTTCTGATGACAGACTGGTTTTAACCATTTGGGGAAAGTTTGACATTAAAGTGATAAAGCACTTTAATAAAGCAGCTCAGACTTTCCCGCCCAGTCCCGCCAAAACTTCAGTTTTCATGTCATCAGTCTTCAGTACGATTAAGTTGTTGAGGAGTCATTGGGGTTCAGTGAGTTATTGTCATCCTCACTGAACCCATCACCTTCTTCTTGGCTTAGATCACACTTCACTGAGTTCCGCCTCACTGAATGGAGAACCTTTCTTCTTAGGCTCGGTCTTAGCATCCTGAAGGTGACTCACTGAGTTACTGTTCACTCAGTGACTTGTTTGCACTTAGGTTATTTTACGTTCAAATCCTTGTTAGAAGATGTGGGGAATTCAGTGACCCAACACAACATTACAAGCTAAATGTGGAAATACCATTTTTTTCACTTTTTGTAACCACAACAGGGGTAACTCCCCCACACTTAGGGTGAAAACCCTATAAGCATGCTACTATTTTTGTTTACCGAGTCGCTAGCTTGACTCGACCCCGAATTCATTGGTTCTTGGGGAAGCATGATGTGGAAGAGACAATCTCAATCGGACTTTCATTCAAGATGTTTGGACAAACATTTGAAGCACGTAAAAGTTCCACACCGATGAGATATAATCCCGGCTCAAGATAATGGTAAATGGAAATGCCGGGATCAAAGATGGTGTCTTCATTCCCGAAGGAGTGAAGAACAGGGGAAGTCACCTTATACGTGAAGAAAAGGAAGAAAACCATGATGAAAATCATGATTTGATCTTCTTCCTCGAGAGCAGGCTCATTAGCCTGAATTTGGATTTCAAGGGTTAAGCTCAAAAACATCCCGGGAGGGTGGGTGGGAATTTGCAAATCCTCATGATTGAGTGCATCTCCCCCTGGGCTATCAAACTCCGGAGGAGTCATGATAAGGTGATCAATGATGGGCTCAGAAGGTATTTCATCAATATCACTGATGTCTCCATAAGATAAAGAATTTTCATCAGTGTTTGAATCACTAAGCCCAGTGTTGAGATAGGAATTGAGTGATGGATCATCATTCAATAAGCTTTCAAGGAAAAGAATATCCCCCTCAGAATCAAGATAGTTATCATCTACTTCATACGAAGTTGAACTATCTAGGGCAAGGAATGCTTCGACTTCTTCCATATCATCTTTGAAATCAAAGAGATCATCATCACATCCCGATGGGAGTGGATTGGTGTGAGTGAGTTCATTGGCGAACTCCTCGAGAAGAAAGTCAACATTAGAGTGGGGAAGGGATGCATCAACATACTCAATGTCTCCATAAGATAAACATTCATCACTGGAATCAGAGACATTCTCAATTTGATCATTTGGATTATCAGGGGGAAAGGAATATCACACACTTGATCAAAAGTTCCCTGTGACTCTCTTGGGATTGGGACAAGGATCTCAACACTAGACTTTATTAATTCGTCCGATTCCTTATTAGGAACAGTGCTAAGATGCTCATCCCCCATGTTTAGAGAGTGAGTGTGAACTTTGGGTGTGATAACAACAGACTGAAGGAGTGGAGAGGAGCTAGCATTCATGGATTGTACAAGTTCCATTTGATCTTCTGCTAGTAATTTCTCCGTATCATTATTTTCTCCCTGATTTTCAATGGGAGGAATCACAAATGATGAATCTGACGAACCCTTATAAAATTGAAGGATATCAAGGGTGTCTTCATTATCACTATCATCATCACAGTCTAGAAGAGCAGCTTTACGAAATTTGGCACGTGTTATAGCTGCTTGTTCTAAGACTAGCAATTCTTCCATGCTCAATTCGTTTCTAGCATCTCGTTCTTCAACAAGTAATTTTGCCATAGATTTCTCACGAGAGTCTTGAAACGATGTAGTAGCCAACTCCTCCTTAAGTTCTTTCAATATATCAAGAGCCTTTAGTAAAAGGTCTTGCTCAGTATCATGAGGAGTTGTGTGAATCATATGGTACTGTGGTGGTGGGTCTGAAAACGAATAGTCGTAATTGTTACAAGGAAATGGATTCCTTGTTTGACATTCTGAGCTAGAGTGTGGACCTCTACAGTAATCACAACAGTAAAACTGATGTGGCTGTGGGTTGTATGTGCTAGAGTTACAATTGTTATCAGGAGACTGCTCATAGACAAGCGCATTTCTCGATTGACAATCATAACTGTAGTGTGAACCACCACAGTACTCACAACAGTAAAATTGTTGAGTCTTATGGTGTGCTAGCTGATGGAATGAATCAGTCGTGTCATGGTAGGAATAGGGATTCTGGTTATAGACATACCCGTTTCCTGACTCTACCATGCCACAGCTGGGGCAATTGCCACCATTATAAGAACTACCATACCACTGGCGAATCAGAAGGTGTGGATGAGACATAGAAAGAATCAAAAGGTTTGAGAGGGTAAGGAATGAAGAATCAAAAAGGTAGGAGGGTAATGATGGATATTTTTGGGTTTTTGGATAAACATTTTTGTACAAATGATAAAGAAAATCTTTTTGTGTTTTTTGTGTTCGATGAAAACTGATTTTAAAATGTTTTCAGGAACTGTTTTGTTTTTATATGAAAATAAGAAGATAATATGAACAAGGATGGGTAAATATACAATGAGTGTATATCCCGATTCACTAATACGCAAAACCGTTTAGAATAGCGCGCACACCTCCCCGGCAGTGGCGCCAAATTTTGATTGGCTCTAAACGGTCAACTAAAGTCAACCACGGATGTGGTCAATATAGTCAAACTCCTTAGGCTCAATGCTCCACGGAATATAGTGGTTTCCCCGGGTCGTTATGTCCCGACGAGGTGTGAATTGTTATCAAACGGGTTTGTGATCGGGTGAATTTGGACAGAAAGTGGTTTGAGATTGGTTATACTAAGGAATCTATAATGAAATAGCTTAAATAAGCTATATGAACAAGACTGGAAAATTAGAAAAACCAGAAATGTTTAAAACCTAAAAACGTGTACGTTAAATTTAAATTTACGCCAACGTACCAAATAAAAAGAGAAAAATGAAATCTGAAAACCCACAGGGGGTGAAAATGACTTTTTTACAAACCTAAGGATAAAAGAAAATTTTTAGAAAATTAAAATTAATTTTTACACTAATTACTTATTTAATATTAATTAAATACTATTTAATACTAATTATTAATATTTAAATAACTTAAATACAATATAATATTAATTTAATACTAGAAAAGTGAAAATTAAATTTATAAATTATAAAATAACTAAAAAAAATTTTAAAACTAAAAATATGTATTATTTTTTTTTTGTCTTTTTGTGATTTTTATATTAATTAATTACTAATTATATATTAATTACCTAATTAAAATAATTAGAATTATTAAAAAGACTTAGAAAATTAAGAATTTTTTTTTAAATCTAACTAACCATCACAGGAATCCTAAAAAATTATAAAAAGTTTGTTTTATATATTTTTACACTATTTTACTAATTATTATATTAAATATTAATTAATGACTAATTAAACTATTTAAATTATAAAAACTATAAGATGAACAGTAATAATTCTAGAAAAATTCCTAAAATTATATTATATTATATAAAAGCTAGGGTTAATATAAAAACTAGGGTTTACTTTATAAAAACTAATTTTGCTATTTAATACTTAATTATTAATTAATAATTAATAAAACTAATATTAATTCTAATTAATACTAAATGACAAAATAAAAATCTAGGAAAATTACTAAAAATACTTTAAGGTTAAGGGAAATTAATAAAAATATAAAAATGCCAAGTACTTAATAAAAATCTATATAGGAAATTGAAAAAGATAACTTCTATTAAATAGAAGCTATCACTTGACTTAATTTTGGTTTTTCTGGTTTTTTATTTTATAAAACTATTGAACAACTGTAAATATGGAACTTTTGTGAAGACAAACTTTGTGGAGCTCAAAAATAAGCTCTTTGGATAGCTTAAGCCTTGACAGTTGACTTTGGTCAACTGTGAGGGCAAAAAGCCTTGAAATAAGCTCTAAGCTGATGAAATGGATCCAAACTAGCTAATGGGTAATATAAAAACAACTACAACAAGTTCAAAACTCTTTAGGAATCAAAAGTGGGTAAAATTAAGCTTATTTAACCCACTGCATAAGTAGTCCCTGACACAAAATGGCAATAAGATTAGGACAAGATCAAGGGAGCTTATGGCTCAAATAAAGTATAGATTAGGTAGCTAGCAAGGTGAACTAACCAAAGAACCAGACAATGGCCTGTGGGGCCCACTATACTGGCCAGAAAGCACCACCAAAGATGGTGGTGGTGGACTAAAGTGGTGGTGTGCAGGGGATGTTCTTCCCTTGTAGCTGAGTTTGAAGGGGTGTGGGGCCCAGAGGAAAAGTCACAAAAATATAGGAAAGGTTGGACTATGAAGATGAGGTGGGATACTACCACTCCTAAAAATTACAAGGCTTGAATCCAACTACACAATTCTATAAAATTCTTTGAATTTTTGGCATTTCTGCACAAAGGTCAAATTGACTTTTTGAAGAAACATGAAATTTTGACTATTTTGAGGTTTGATCCTATCTAATCTGCCTAATATGTTGTATTAAGCTACCAAATGATGAAATTAACTTATCCTAACAACTAATAAGATGAAATGCATGATTATGACACCCCACTTTTCTAACAGTGAACTGAAATGGAATTTAAAGATGAAACTTGACTTTTGTCCAAAAGACCAAATGTTTTTATGCTTATATTATTCCAATATGACCTAATGTAGTGTGAGTAAACTGAAATTGACTCCTAAAAGTTACAAGAGCACTAAGCAACAAGCTGAACCAAACACCCCCTAATGGACTGTTTCTCTAAGGAATTCAAAGATTTCCCATGATTTAGACCATTAAACCCACAAGTAATCTTATACTAACCACAGATTAACATAAATAAACACAAATTCAACCACAAGGAACAATTACAACTGAAAAGAAAAACATATAAAAATGGATACTAGAGACGGAGATGAGAACTTACATTGAGACTATTGCTCAAATCCAAAAACAGATACTCAATTAACCCCTACTGTCTCCCTGAGACTCTAAACCACTTCCATACTTCATTGCTACTCTCCTTCTTTCTTCTTCTTAAAATTTTTTTTATATTTTTTGAGATTTTTTTCCTTTGTATTTTTCTTTTTCTTTTCTTTTTCTGAGTTTGAGATTTCTATCACTTCTAACAACTTTAAAAATGCTTGCTAAAGATTCTGAGACAAAGTATTATGCAATTTGAAGGAAATAACAAAGATTTTAGAATTTAATTAAAATTACGAAATTCTTCAAACTAAAAGCAAACTTGAATTAACTTGAACATTAAGAAGTACACTTGGAATTTTAAGTCTTACTGAAAAGAAATACAAGGAAAGAAATTACATGAATCTAACTACAAATTTCTACTCCTAAAACTAACTAACTGCTAATCTCTAACTAATAATCCATCTTCCCTCTTCTTTTGACTTAAATAAGCCCTGGGTACCTTCTCTTTCTTTCCCACCTATTTCTAGGCCATTGGATATCTCCAAGTGATCACAGCCATCCATTTTGGTTTTGGCGGGAAATGGGTTTTGACAGGTTTAAGTGGGGGTTGGTGTTACAGGTGGGAATAATAAATGATGGTGGAGTAGGAGGGGACATGAGAGGTGGGAAGGTGAGTGATTTGTGGAAAAGGTGAGGAGGGGGCATGGAGCATGAAAACAGGGGAGGGAGATAGTGGTGAGTTTGACTATTTGTTTGACCCTGGCTTGTTGACTCGTTGACCCTGGGGTTTATATTAAAATGGGTGTTGGGCTTTTGGGTATTGGGCTTGGTTTTGTGGGTGGATCAGGTTGTGGTTTGTTTTGGATTTGGACTTAGTTAATAATAACAAGAGTCCATTTGGTTTATAGCAAAAATACCACAAGGACCCAAATTGTAATTTGCTGAAACTTAGGGACTGAAAATGTAACATCTTTCAAACTTGTATCAAGGTCCTTTCTTGCCACATATCAATAGTACAAGGATCACAAATAAAATTTTCATTTTGAAAACACCCAAGGACCATTTTGTAAATTTCAAAAGTTGAGGGACTTTTTCTGTCAATTGCCCAAACTTATGATCCAAGGGCTATTTGTGATAACTTTTGACTTTCCAAGGACCAAAAATGATTTTTCTTCCAAAAATATCCCACCAGGGACCAAATCTGCCAATATCTGAAACTCCAGGGACTAAACTTGTAAATTTCCAAAACTTTTGAGATTTTTCACCAAAGGATTAAATATGACAACTTATGATTTTAAAAGGACCTTTGGTGATAATTTTCCATATTTTGAATGACCAGGGACTAGTTTTGACATTTTATGAAAATTGGGGACTGAAACTGCCAATTTTGCAAACTTTGTACGTTTTTCATTTGTTTTTACTCCTTTTGCATCTAGAACATATAAAACACAATTTTGAAATATTTTCAGTATTTTGATGCATTATTGAGTGTTTTTGTATGTTTTGCAGTTCAGATTTGACCAAAAATGATGAGTGTTTTAGCACTCATCACATAGACACTATGGATCTTATGGATTTATATAGCAACTTTAAAATTGTGGAACAAGAAGTAAAGAAAACTGGTGTCTCTAATTCATATACTGGGAACATGGCTTTTATGTCATCTCCTAGTATCTCAAACCTAGTTAAAGATGAAAAGGTTGATAATGGAATTGGTGCTACTAGTTCATCAAGCAGTACTTTTAGTATATTGAATGAAAAGGCTTGTTGTGCCTTTTTCACAAGTCAGAATAATGGGTGCATGCTCACTCATGAAGATCTTCTTGAAATCAATGATGATGATTTAGAAGAGATGGACCTAAAATGGCAAATTTCTCTTCTTAGCATGAGGGCTAAAAAATTCTATCAGAGGACGGGGAAGAAACTCACCATCAGCAGCAATGATACTGCTGGTTTTGACAAGTCAAAGATAGAATGCTATAACTGTCATATGTTGGGGAACTTCTCAAGAGAATGTAGAAGACCAAGGCAGCAAGATAGCAAGAATAGAGGTTTTGGAAGCAAGTCCAAAACAGGGGAATCAACCAATCCAATGGCTATGGTAGCCATTGATGGATTAGGATTTGATTCGAGCTTTACAGCTGATGAAGAAGAAGAAGCTTCTCCTCAGACAGCTCTTATGGCTTTCACCACAAAGGGACTGATGAGTGCTCAAACACTCATCATTTTTTGTCAAATCTGAACTGCAAAACATACAAAAACACTCAGTAATGCATCAAAATACTGAAAATATTTCAAAATGGTGTTTTATATGTTTTAGATGCAAAATGTTTAAAAACAAATGAAAAACGTACAAAGTTTGCAAAATTAGCAGTTTCAGTCCCCCAAGTTTCAAAATTTGACAAAACTAGTCCCTGAGCATTTATTTTGCAAGAAAACTCAACCCAAGTCCTTTTAAAATAAAAAGTTATCAAAAATAACACTTGGGTGAAAATTTTGTAGAATTTACATGTTTGGTCCCTGAGTTTCACAAGTTGGCAATATTGGTCCCTAAAGTTTCAAAAATGGCAAAACAAGTCCCCCGGGTTTTCAAAAATGGAAAATTATCTTTTATAAACCTTACACTATTCAGACTTGTCATGTTTAGTCCTTGGAATGAGTATGAACAGTTGGCAATACCCACCCCTAAAATTTCAGCAAATTACAATTTGGGTCCTTGTGGTATTTTAGCTAACAACCAAATGGACCCTTTGTTAACTTATAATCCAACAACACCCTAATTACCCAAAATCCAAACCCCACCCAAATAAAATAAACCCAATCCACTACCCTTTGGCCCATTACCCTTTTCCAAGCCCAAACCTAAATAATAAACACAACCCTTCCCCCGTTTATTACCCCTCCCCTGGTTAAACAGAAAAGTCAAACACCTTATCCATCCCCCGTGACTCCTAGCCTGCAACCCACACCAGTACCATTATCACCTCTACCCTTCTCACCCTCTGCCATCACCCACCCTACTTCTCACTTTCCACCATTACAATCCAAAATAATCCCCCTGCCCCAAGTTTTAACAGACCAACTTGTAATGCCATTTTCCCGCCACAAAAGCAGTGGAGGGCTGAGATCAACTTATACTAATCCAAAGGACTTAATCAAATGGGAAAAAGCTGCAGATGGATGAGAAGAACCAGAAAAAGGGTCATTATAAAAGAAAAAGAAAAGAAGCAGAGGAGGAGTTAGTGGATTTTAATAGTTAGTAGTAGATTAAGTAGAATTTTTAGTTTGTAATTCCTGGCTTTAGTTTTATTGTACTCTTTACATAATCAAATCTTAATTTGAGCTTTTTATTAAAGATTTCAATCAGTGTACTCCATTTATATATCTGCTTATTAAATAGCTTAGTTAAAACTGCTTATTTGGCTTGTCTGCTTGTTTCTATGTGCCCAATTTTATTGTTTCACTACTTTTATTGCTCTCTTGTGGTTTTCAATTTAGTTATTTCTGTTATCATATGAAAACTCAAGAATTCCAAAAGAAAAATAAAAAATAAAATAAAATAAGCTTAGGTCTAGTTCAGCTTAATTAGGGCTAATTTCCAATCTAATGTTACTTTTTAGGCTTTGCTTAATATGGTTAGATACTTTTCTTGCCTATTCTCAGCTTCTTTTAGTATTTGCTAGTCTAAAACTCATTTTTCAAAATTTAAGGACTGTTTGGCATTAGCTTATCTTACTTGATTTGGTTACTTAGATTATTTTTATTTGCTTTAATATAGTCCTATTAGTTGTTTAGAAGTTAACTTTATTAGTTTAAGGTAGGTTTATTGTTTTTATGACTGATTTGGAAATTTCATGGTGTGAGTTTACTTCATACTGTCTGAATAAATAACTAGGGTAGATTTAATTTTTAGGCACTTATAGTAGTTGTTTTTGTTTCCTTAGTATGCCAAATAGGTTAGTACAAATGGTTATTCTATTGTCTTTGACTGTCTAAGTCAAAACTTTTGATTTTGATCCACTTTGACCCTGGTGCATCAGGTCCTAATCGCCCCAATGAGGGATCTTTCATTCCCTTATTTTGAGGAATCAGGACTTGGAATTCACTTTTTAGAGTATTTGGCAGCTTGTTATTAAGCTAGTAATTTTACTTTAATTTTTTGAATTTCTTTTACTGCTTATGTAAGCCTCCAAACTTACCTTTTGACCCACTGCTTACCATTTGCAGCCCTCCTTAAGACCAGTTAGAGTAGTACTTGTTAGGCTTATGAACTGCTTATTTCTTTTTCCTGTAGCTTAATTAGGATTCCACTAGATTCCCTAGCTTAGTTTCCCTCTTAGCCCTAGCTTATTCTAGCTTCTTAGTGCCTCAAGTCACCCTTTTGGACCCCATAACCTGCTGAACCATCAGCAGTCATCTGAGCTTGTAGAATTTCTTTGATTTTGCTTGAATCCTGATTTTTGATTGATGATACTAGCTGTTAGTATGTGTTTGAGATTGTGTTTTGTTTGATTGTGCCTTTGTTCCAGCTTTTAAGCTTATTAATTTGCCTGCCAAGTCTGCCCTGCACCCCAGCTCTCACTCTCACTCTCACTCACCCATGTCCAAGCCCTCCCCTAGGCCTTATTAGTAGGCCCCAAGGGATGCTCATTAGCTTATTTTGCAGCCCCTCAGGACATCTCATCAGATCATCAGCTTATTTGGTCTCTGGGTCACCCCTGTAGGCCCCACACAAGCCTACAGGTTGCCACATTGGCCTGTTTGTGAATAGAATTTTAGAATTGCCTATTTTGTTAATCCAGCTTACTCACTGTCCTTATATGGTTTCTCCTTGCTTATTTCTAGTTTTTATCGTCTGTTGTTAGCTTATTTTGTGCTAAGGGTCAGTAGTTAGCTTATTAAGTAGCTTTTTCAAGCACTCATAATCCTAATAAGCCTTGTTTCCAAACTGTTAAGCATTTTGCCCTCCACAGTGCTTATTTTGGATTTTCATAAAAGTTGGTTTTACAAAAGTCTCTTGTTTTTAGTTGGTAAATAATTTTGTAAAAGAAAAATCAGGAAAACCAAATTTAATTTCTAGTGATAGCTTCTATTTAATATAGTTTAGTTTTTTTTTTTCTTTTTAAATTTTTGTTAAGTACTTATCTGTTTTTATAATTTTCTTAAATTCCTAGTATATTAAAGTATTTTTAGGAATTTTTCCAGATTTTTCCCTTTTTAATTAGTATTTATTATAATTAATATTAGTTTAATAATAATTAAGTAAAATTAGTTAATTAAATAGGTTTATTAATTTTTATTTAACAACAGTACTTTTTTATATTTTTCTTAGGTTTTATATATCATAAAATAATTTTAGGAAATTTTTCACAATTTTCACTGTTCATTTTCTATTTTTCTTAATTTAGTTTAGTTTTAAGTAATTAATAAATAGTAATTAATTAATAATAATTAGATAATAAGTTAGAAAAATATAATTTTAATTTTAAAATTAGTTTTATAATATTTTAGATTTTTCCAAATTTAATTTTCACATTTTTAGTGTAATTTCATAATTAGTTATAATTTAGGTTAATTTAAATAATTAAAAGTGATTAGGAAATTAGTAATTAATTAATAGTAATTAATTAAATAGTGTAAAAATTATTTTTATTTTTCTAAAAATTTTCTTTTATCATTAGGATTGTAAAAATGTAATTTTCATATCCGTAGATTTTTATTTCACAAAATTCGCGTTTTATTTCATACGTTAACGTAAATTTAAATCATACGAACGCGTTTTTAGACTTAGCTCACGTTTTTAGTATAACTGATCATCAGTAATTGTTTATATAGTTTTTCTAAGTTATTTTCATTCCTCATATCTTAGTGTAATCATTTTAATCACTCATACCCCTTTCCCGTCCAAATTCACCCGATCACAAACCCGTTTTGATTACCATCACACCTCATCGGGACATAACGACCCGGGGAAACCCCTATACTTCCACGGTGATTGAGCCTAAGGAGTTTGACTATATTGACCACATCCGTGGTTGACTTTAATTGACTGCTTTTGCCTCAATCAGGGACATTCATCAGCAGATACTGAAGATCAAGGATTCTCAGATAGTGGATGTTCAAGGCACATGACAGTCAACAAGTCTTATCTTTCAAATTTTCAATCAGTAGATGGAGGCTATGTTACCTTTGGAGGAAAAATTACTGGTAAAGGTACTACTAAAACCGGTAAATTAGATTTTGAAGATGTGTACTATGTGCAAGAGCTTAAGTATAATGTTTTTAGTGTCACACAAATGTGTGACAAAAAGAACAAAGTTCTCTTTACTGACACTGAATGTCTTGTATTTTCTTCTGGTTTTAAGATGCCTGATGAAAGTCAAGCACTTCTTAGAATTCCAAGAAAAGGCAACATGTACAGTGTTGATATGAAGAAGATTGTTCCAAAAGATTCTCTTACTTGTCTTATTGCTAAGGCCACATTGGATGAATCTATGAAATGGCATAGGAGGCTTGGTCATATTAACTTCAAAACCATAAATAAGATTGTCAAAGATGGTTTGGTAAGAGGTTTACCTCAAAAACGATTTGAAAATGATCAAACATGCATTGCTTGTCTTAAAGGCAAACAACATAAAGCCACTTGTAAGCCCAAAATTTTTAACTCTATCAATCAATCATTGTTTATGCTGCATATGGACTTATTTGGTCCTACAAATGTTAGAAGTTTATTGCATAAGAGATATTGTCTAGTTATTACTGATGACTTTAGTAGATTTACATGGGTATTCTTTTTAGGTACTAAGGATGAGACTTCTAGCATTCTTAAGATCTTCATTACAGAGATAGAAAACCTAGCACGCAAAAGAGTAAAAGTCATTAGATGTGATAATGGGACAGAATTTAAAAATAGAGTTATGGATGATTTCTGCAACGAAAAAGGTATTAAAAGAGAATTTAGTGTTGCAAGAACTCCACAACAGAATGGAGTTGCTGAAAGGAAAAATAGAACACTAATAGAAGCTGCTAAAACTATGTTAGCTGACTCTAAGTTGCCTATAACTTTTAGGGCAAAAGCAGTCAACACTGCTTGCTATGTTCAAAATAGAGTTTTAGTTGTAAAACCTCACAATAAGACATCATATGAACTTTTTAGAGGTAGAACTCCTGAAATAGGATTTCTTAGACCTTTTGGATGTCATGTGACAATTCTTAATACCTTAGACTGTCACACCTCGTCAAGGCGGAAACGCGAGAGTGTAACTTCATGGATATCATCACAACACCTGGTGTCTATATAGAGAATAACTACATGCACAAAATAAAGCAAAGTACAAACACAAAGTGTTGTAACAATACCCCAACATAAAATAACCAAAACAAAATCCGAAACAATACGTATGATCCAAACAAAATGTTAAACCACTTCCAATGCAACTAGGGTCTCGTCTAATCACATCCTTCTATCTTATCCTTAGAAAGCTCACCTGAAAATGATGCTTAAAACGTCAACATAATGTTGGTGAGACTCATAGGTTTAAGACTCAAACACGCTAGGCAACCAAAATCACTGTGATTATAAAATATACCTGGACAAATAATTACAGTTATCATATAAGCTACATGTATTCACAAGGAAACATCACACATAAGGCAACCATCGGGCGGAACGTGCCCACCGATCCAAATTCACAACATACCGGGCCGAAACGTGACCCCCGCTCCAAAAAAAATGGGTAAATTAATACCCTCCAATCGGACCACACAGAATAAAAGTGAGTAGGAATACTACTCTCCAATTAGGTCGTATGCACGAGTAACAGGGTAAGCACCCTCCCAATTGGACCACACAGACTAGTAACGAGTAGGAGTATTACTCTCCAATTGGATACTCCCCCCCAATTGGACCACACAGCATTATCATCACATTATCCAATCCACATAATCTGGTACGAGTAGGAGTATTACTCTCCAATTAGATACTCCCCCCTAATTGGACCACACAATAACATCACATAACATATCATTCACATATAGCATAAATACGATAACATTATAAGTTCAAGCTCTTTATCACACATACACATAATCACAGTAATCTAATCATTTAAGACAAGCATCATTCCCATCCCAAGTTTAAAACAAGGTAAAAATATGGGACTATGAACTCACCTCAAACCTTGCAGCTTCCACAACACAAATTACAAATCTAAACAACACAAATAAGTCCACGTTACACAAGGTCAAGCTAAAAGCTACAACCCATGTAATACACATATGATGGAGTTTAAGACTCATATGACCCACCATGGATCTCCTAGACACCATACTAACCATAACCATAACCTAACACTCACTAAATCCCTTGCACTTTTAAAAATCAGAAAACGTAGAATTTTTTGGTATATTCGCCCACATGAAATCACGACAAATAAAGCTCAACAACTCACACCAAAAATTTAACATGGTCTCTTATAAGCATAAAAGCTAATCCCAGAAGGCCATGGACCAATAACACACACAAGTACTCAAAAGAAAATCAAACTTGTCAACTACTTAAATTCGGATATGAACGCACACCAAAAGTTTTAATTAACATAAAATACTTTCACAAGTTTTTATCGCGAATCCTTTTCGTGGTAGTCTAATATAACCTAACACTTAACTATTCCAGAAAGGCTAGTCAAAATACCACTTTTACAACCACAACTCACCCTCAAACTTTTACCCAAATTCTGTCCCGGTTTGACAGCTTTGACACCTTAACAAAGAAAAATCAAAAGACCAACTTCCCGACCTTGAAATCAATCGTGGCTGGACTTTTTGGAAAGCTCTTTCATTAAACTTCAATTTAGACCTAAAATTCGTGACTTAACTCTTCACCATCTATTATTTACACTCACATCTTTACAGCACTAGTTTTCTGTCCAAACCCTAACTCAATATTTAACATGTTTTATAACCAAATCTCCTTCACTAATCATCATACTATTATTAAATAATGATCCTAACATGTTTAACATCATTAATTTACAGAAGTTTACAAACCCTAGATCCATCATATCAATTATTACATGCATTGAAGTAATAACTAAGTAATTATATGAAAACTAGTGTTATAATTATACCTTGAACTTGATTTTAGCTTCAATAATAAAAACCCTAATTTTTTTTTCTTCCCCTCTTGCTTTGGTTGATCATAATTTGCAGGAAAATATAGTTATGGGTCGTTGGTTTGGCTTATATGGGTAGGGGTTGGGCTTGTTTGGGTTGAACTAGGATTCCTTGGGCCTAAGAGTCATATTTGGACTCAAATTGGGTTTCTTTTTTCCCCTAAAAACCCTCTAGCCGATTTTATATATATAAGGGATATATATTTATATTTTATTTATTAAATTTATTTATTACACTCAAAACCTTGTACTTTTGATATTTTATAACAACCCGTAACGATAACCAACGTCCTACGCGATAAACCTAAATTTTACGACAAACCGGAAAAATATCAGTTTCAAAAATAAAGTTTCCAAAAATAGATTTTCACCCTTTACAAATGTATAACACATAAAAACAAACTCCTCGTAACTTGCTAATGCTCAAATACTTGAACGAAGACTCGTTACGCAAAAATCACAAATACGCCAAAACTACACAAGTCATTTCTACAAAACAAAGGTGATCAAAATGAACTTTCCCAAATTTCAAACTATCCAAATCACAATAAAACCATTTACGCAAAGGGATTTCATGCTAAAACTCACCTATATCACTTCAAACACCTAAGACACACCAAACAAATGTCAACCGAGTCAAGACTATAAATCAAACTGACCGGCCAAAACCACGGTTGTTACATCATCCCCCACTTCGGGAAATCGCGTCCCGAGATTTCGTCTCACCAATAGCATCAGCAAAAGGAAATTTATGGATTTTTAAGCGGATAAATACCACACCATAAAATCACAGAGAAAGAATCGCAAAAATGTGAACCGACTAAATACTCGAATTCACACGATAGAAAACATTTCGTCACTCCAACGATACACGCAAATAGATACACTCCCCGATCAATAACACCAACAATCCAATCGACTTCTCACAAGTAGGTACGATACCCCTGAACCAAATGAAAAACCAAATGGTAACCGCAAGACGCAATCACAAATGACAGATACCCATAAAACAAATATTTATGAATACCCCGCATCTAACTTCCACGATCTAAAATTCAACTACAAACGATCTACTTCACCAACCACAGCAGCAAACAAATTTGGGTACTTAAATTTCATCTGATCCTCACGTTCCCATGTAAACTCAGGACCACGCTTAGAATCCCATCATACCTTTACCAATGCTATCTCACCAAACTTCAAACCCTTAACATCTCGATCCATAATCTCAATAGGTTTCTTGACAAAACGGAGGGTCTTGTCAACCTTACTTTCATCTATTGGCACATGCGGACTAGCATCCACCAAACACTTCTTTCAATTAGATATGTGAAACATATCATGTACACCACTTAATTCCTCAGCTTACTTCAACCGGTATGCCACAAATCAAATCCCTTCTGTAAATCTCAAATGGTCCTACGTATCTAGGTGCTAGCTTGCCTTTCTTACCGAAACGCACAACACCCTTCCAAGGAGATACTTTTATCCTCACAATATCACCAACACCAAACTCTAAGGGCTTACGGAAATAATCCGCATAACTCTTTTGGCGATCTCTTGTTGCCTTAAATCTCTCTCTTAAATCTGAAAACCTTATTCGTAGTCTCTCGTTCTAGTTTAGAACCAATTAGTTGACTTGTTCCAACCTTTGCCCACAGAACAGGTGACCTACATAACCTTCCATAAAACTTTTCACACGACACATACTCAATACTAGAATTATAATTGTTGACATAGGAGAACTCAGCTCGGGTAAATGTATACCCTTGCTTCCCCCAAAATCAAACACACCCATGATCTCAGCTCACCATCCAACACCTGATTTGTAAGCGAGAATGATAAGTCGTACTCATCTACATACGCGTTCTCAAGACTCTATAACACGTTTACAACTATCGCGAAGTAAGTATTTCATCATGTTTCTTGATGATCAACGCAACACTCCATGGCTCTTTACCAGCTCACCGAGCGAAAAAGTCTCGCCTACTCCTCCATACATTTCTTGCTAAGGTAATAATACGTCTTATCCATTCTCGGATGTATCAAATACCTTGCATGATTGATGTCCCTACGCTTCCTGTCAATGAAACCAATAGCTGGTCTGCAAAGTACATTCCTCCATCTTCGTTCCTTTCTATTTACTAGTCTAAACCAAGTAATCATTCTTCTTACACGTTCTCATCTTTGAACCTCTCTCTCTAGGCTGTCAGTATCACCCTCTTAACTCCGAACTGAATTATCATAATCATTGCTCACAAACATCCAAGTTTCACTCGTTCACTCCCGCTCAGCACTCTTACCACGATGTCCGTTCTTCCTTAACGGTAGCGAATAAGACAATCGTAGTCGCTGAAAAATTCCACACCCAACTTCTCTTCAACATATATTAACCTCTTATCAAATATATGCTAACGGTTCTTACGATCTTTGAAGATAACGCTATTTGCTCCATACAACTATCGTCTCCAAGTTCTACTCCCAAACTCTAAGTCATGCATCACATAGTTCCTCTTATGAGTCTTGTACCTCCGCGATGCCCACGCAATCCGAAGAACGTACATCTTGAAGCTAAACCTCTCACTTGAACAACTTGGCAAACACCCTCTTCCTCTTCAACGAACAAATTGATAATCGAAACGACAATCTATCCTAAGTAGATGAAGCGAACCATGAAACCGGTCGAACTAAAACGTATATCAATGAACTCAAAAGGGGTACGAATTACCGAATAGCGAAGTAGCGAACATCAAAATCAAAGCTAGAAAAACACAATGAGAAATTTTCCCAATAAAAGTAGACACGGATAAAATATTTCATGAAAACCCATACAAAGAAAATACACATACCCATAAAACATCCACAAGCGTACCTCAACGAAAGAAACACTCGATGAACCAAATACATAACAAGTTTGGTAAATGAGAACCACAAACAGTTCTTATTCCCGTACTCGACCTTCCCAAAAACAAATGAACACCGTTTTTCACAAGACATACCTTAAACTTATACATTTTTTATAAAATATATATAAACCATTTCATGTAAGACATCAACATAACCATTTTTTTCACACTTCATTTTCACCATAAAAATAATAGTTTCCAACAATTGACCTTTAAACACCCAAAATGAATTTTAAAATACCAATAGGACCTTAACACAACCCCTTTATTGGATGCGGAAAAGAACGTAGAGGAATCACATAATCAAAACAATCATCAAACGAATCTCATACCAGTGAACACCCACGCAAATACATTGCAAACCAAACGACGAACTTATAGATTCATTCGTACAATGATCAAACCAAAATCATAGAAAAACACCGATACTAACAGGTCACAAAACATGTCATGAAATCCAATTGGTGTGTGTAAATGAGGGATTAAATATCCACACCAACTCGTCACGAACCAACAATACTTGAAGAATAGTATAACATTCATTCACAGAATGAATGCAAGGAATAACCAAAGAAACAAACCAGTATCCAACAAAAACGAATTCGATTACCCAACACCTATCACGACATCGAATAGAAAGAATATGGCATCTATACCATCATGATACGAATAGGAATGCCAACCCAAGAATTTGGTATATAAACGGAATGTCTAGCCAACGACCGATAATTGAGGTATCAACATATGATACGTAGGATGGAATCTTACCACCTACACACCCCAACATATAACGACTGCCCAACCGGTTAAGAGAATACTTCTCTAACCATATAGCCATCACCAACATGATATCACATACCATCTACCACAACATATAACAACAAACATCAATCAATGCAATAATGGTCACAAGTCCACGTGTGTGATACTCTTATATTTATGTTCGCGACCATAGTTATAAGCCTATTCCACATGCATACTTACTTCCAAAACCACACATCTCAATGATAACGCACATATACCACATAACACCTAATACACCATGCTATCATACTTGCAAGTCCACTTGTGTTGTGACGCATGTATAATTATGTTGGCCACCATAATTATCTATGCCCCCTTTCATAAGTGTACTCCCTCCTATGACAACACATCATGCAAACAATCATGCAAACAAAAACAAAAGACGTCGCAAACACTCATCTCGCATGGAACAATTCCAACGATCACGTAAACTCTATAATCAAAATCACTTGGATAAGGTCGATCCAATATCTAAGAGTAATCACGCTCCAACATGGCTCCAGACGGCAAAACACAATATACGAATTCCAAAACATAACACAAAACAAAAAATGTCACATAATGGCTCAAACTCCACTCTCTCACTTATCTCCCCACTTAGATCAATTCAATTTACTACTCGCTGTGGACTCTAGATCTGAATCCACACCATATCATCTTAACTCCCCTTCATCTTTACTCAACCACCCATTCCTGTTTCCTACATGTTGAGGTAATCGACAACATGCAAAACCATCTCTATTTCTTTCTTCCAATTCCGTATGATTCACAAGTGCATACAAATCACGAGGTTTACACTAAACCACCTCTCATTCCTATGTGAAGTGAGGACACTACCGAGGGTATTTGATAATGACTCCGTCTCTAGAAGTCACCGTGGTTCCAAACCTCTCCACTTCTTCTCCACCAATGCTTCCCATAAACGTCCTCTCCTTTTTCGAACATGGATACATGCTATCGGGAACTTGGATTCTGCGGTTAGTCTGCTTCATCCTACCACTTCCCTCGCATCCGATAGCGACAACGGTAGTCCAACAAAGCATCTTACGCGTGGAAGATGATATAATAAAGTCGATATATATAATACTACGTATAGGGGATAGAATAGACGTCCGAACTCAATAAAATATCTCATAAATATTGGAAAATAGACATATAAAATACTATACTTACACATAGGACCTAAATGCAACTATATGAGGGACTCCTAGGTTATAGTCTAGGTTCAACCACCTAATTCTCTATAACCAAGGCTCTGATACCAATCCGTCACACCTCGTCAAGGCGGAAACGCGAGAGTGTAACTTCATGGATATTATCACAACACCTGGTGTCTATATAGAGAACAACTACATGCACAAAATATAGCAAAGTACAAACACAAAGTGTTGTAACAATACCCCAACATAAAATAACCGAAACAAAATCCGAAACAATACGTATGATCCAAGAAAAATGTTAAACCACTTCCAATGTAACTAGGGTCTCGTCTAATCACATGCTTCTATCTTATCCTTAGAAAGCTCATCTGAAAATGATGCTTAAAACGTCAACATAATGTCGGTGAGATTCATAGGTTTAAGACTCAAACACACTAGGAAACCAAAATCACTGTGATTATAAAATATACCTGAACAAATAATTACAGTTATCATATAAGCTACATGTATTCACAAGGTAACATCACACATAAGGCAACCATCGGGCGGAATGTGCCCACCGATCCAAATTCACAACATACCGGGCCGGAACGTGACCCCCGCTCCAAAAAAAATGGGTAAATTAATACCCTCCAATCGGACCACACAGAATAAAAGTGAGTAGGAATACTACTCTCCAATTAGGTCGTATGCATGAGTAACAGGGTAAGCACCCTCCCAATTGGACCACACAGACTAGTAACGAGTAGGAGTATTACTCTCCAATTGGATACTCCCCCCCAATTGGACCACACAGCATTATCATCACATTATCCAATCCACATAATCTGGTACGAGTAGGAGTATTACTCTCCAATTAGATACTCCCCCCTAATTGGACCACACAATAACATCACATAACATATCATTCACATATAGCATAAATACTGTAACAATTCGCAATTTCAGGTTAACTACTATTCCCGAAAAAATTTCACTATTCACTGTTACTATTCATTTTTCCCGAAACTTTCCCGAAAGTTGATTTTTATTTGATATTCTCGAGTGATAAATCATTTCCATGGCAAATTAAATGTTTGACATCCATCAGATCATTTTCGTGAAAGTTATTAAGGAATTACACGGAATTACACGTTTTAGGGTAAAACGTCAATCAGAAATTCTACGTACAACGAAATTCGACCCCGTCAGGTGACCCCACATCGGAAAAATGTTTGACACGCTCATGATTTATTTGAGAATTAATCGTGACTGAGAAAAACATGACCAAAGACTTCCCAGCAGGTCACCCATGTCGGTACTACTCTCACATGAGCACGCTTAACCGAATGGGCGATTAACCGTTAGACCACAAAACGAGTTTCTAAGACGTTTTGAGTTTTCAAAATTATTAGAAAAAGTCAACATATTCTTTCCCTCCCCCATTGACCAAAAATCATCCCTTGATGTTATAAGTCATTCCTTGATTTTTAGGCTTACGGTTTGATGTCTAAAAGACATATAATACCAACCGACACTAGACTGAGCCCAGTCTAGACATTATAAGTCATTTTAAATCATTTTTATCCTATTAGAAAAGTAACATTTTACTTTTCTCAGTTTTACGCAAAATTCGTACATTTTACGTATTACGCGTTTTAGACCCGTGTTTCCAGTTTTTTAGCAGGGTTTACCACCCAAACGGAACCTACCACTCATTTTATATTTTATTATGGGACATATGGACATGTCTAACAATACTTTGAAGTTTCATAATTTTACGACACCCGGTGTCACGTTTTAAGGCCTAATCATTTACGACTGGCATTTCCCGGAGTCAAGTTTCATCCAAATAACCAAGGATAATACCAAGCCAAGCCACCTCCCCCTCTTATCCATGTTGAACCGCCATAAGGGGGGGGGAGTCACCCCTTGTGTGGCTTAATCTCCTAACTTGTGCTCTAGGATCATTACATGTGTTCACCTTGGTCTCCAAGGTGTTGACTAGTCATGTTTTGTAACCTCCTCAAGACCCTATAAAAGCCCTTTCCCCCCTTCCTTGGCCGGCCATCACAACCCACCACAACACTTCACACTTAGCTTTATTTCTTCCTAGTTATAGCAAGGATCAAGTGCAAGTTCAAGATAGAAACCCTAGTTAGCTTATTATTCACCAAAACTCTTCCAAACCCTAACATACTTGGTGATTTCTCTTGAGTTTAAATCCACTCATTTCACCTCAATCTTCATCATCCATCTTTCAAGAATACCAAGGGTAGAAAGGTTGCTTGAAGTGAAAAAGGGTTGAAGCAAGTCTATCAAAGTCCATTTCCTTACTTGTTACTCCTTTCTTTAGTTAGAAAGCCAAAAGTTGTAAGCCTAAACCTAACATGTTTCTTGTTAAAATTTCATGTTCATATCATTTACATGTTATCTTTGCTATATTATGTGTTGTAATTATGTCCATGATGTATCATGATGAGTAAAAGATGTTGTTGTAATGAATTATTGAAACAAGTTACTAAAACAAGCAAACTAATGAATTTCTTGGTAAGACCTGATCAAAATGGTAAAAATATGATATTTGATTATTACATATTACAGTAGAGGACTTAACAAGGAAACCATAGCAATTTGAACCACCCAAAACGAGTATACGAGTCAAAAGTTATGGCGATTTGAAATTACCAAAGATTTCCGGCAAAACTGCCAAATAACTTCCTGATCAAATTTAAGTTTTGAAAGTCCCACTTCTGCTCCGATTCATCAAAAAGTTAAAACACGAAAGTTGTCCGAAACGACGTTTTCGTTCAGGAACAAAGAAGCTCGAGACCTAAAAATGCTTTCCGAGTGATAAAATTCTTCAAATTCTAAACAGCCCATTTTTAGGCGAAAGTCACTAGATTATGGTTATACTTTGAAAGGAACAAGAGGTCTTATGACCTATAATCAAGACCACAACCATGGCTAGAGCCAAGGTTGTGTCTCATGACCTTGGAACAAGGACCAAAGGTCATGGCTAGGCCATGACGAAATGACCATACCAATTTACATAGGCGTAAACATGAAACAATGAATTAGGCGATAACATGAACAAGCAATTTGGATCTACTTCACCTAAAAGGAAACCATGAGATATTACCAAGAGAAAATGGTCATTCAAGACTTATGAAACTACCCCTAATAACAATCTTCATGTACTAATAAACTTTCCTAAGTTTATCCAAATATCGGACATATAACTTTTCGGATCAAAACTTATATCTATATATTTCATCAACTACTACAATAGTAGGGAGCCTCATGTGAGGAGTTCATTATGTAAGCCGTCGAGTTGAGTTGTGGATTTACGAGTTAAAGTGTCCTGGCTCCTCGAACGCTTACTAACATGACTTCTGAATTATGTCGGCCCGAACGGTAGTAAACGATATACCAAAACATACATGTTTCATGAATCTTTCTTTCAAAGACTTATACTATACATCATACCACATCATGGACTAAATGCAAGATATATATATAGGCACTCCGTTATATTCTCTACACAAATCCTAAGTCGCAACATTCTATTATAGGTTGCTCGTATAAACCTACACGATCCAACCATCACCTTCATTACTTGCTATTCTACTTAAGGTGAGTTCGTAGCCCCACTTTCTATTGTTTAACTATTTTACAAATCCATGGGGGGAATACATGCTATTATTTTTCTACTCGAACACAATGCTTTCTATTGTATGCTACCCGACGATGTTTTATTATCACTAAGTAACGATTGCCATGTTCGAAGTCCCTATATCATGAACCATTAGTCACTACCTTTAGTGAGCGCGAATATTGTGAATAGATCTATTGGGATTGACGAATCCCATTTGTGTTGAACAACGATGAGTTCACACAAATGCACTATATTTGAGATTTAGCGGTATAACGGCAAAAGTACCTTGATAGGGCTTCTATAATGCCAATTTTGTTGGTTCGATGTTAACGCTTTGGTTGTATGAGCTTAGTGAAATAAATAACGATTTTGTTTTCTAACTATGAGTGTGAGTCTATAGCTCACACTACGATTATTGTTTTCAAACGATTTAACTAAACTCTACGAATTCCACTCAACCTTTGTGTTGACCTCTCAAGCATGTATTTCAGGTTCATGACGATCAAGGATGGCACGGAAGGACACGGATACTCAAGAGGGCTATAAATTTTATTATCATTCAAAACTCATTTAATTTGTAAACATGGAACCATCTGGGACCTCATTTTGTAATCTCTGATATTTATACAATTTGAATGATAAATCTTTTAAAACGACTCAATTGGAGTTCGTTTTCTATTATTGTGTCTATTGTGCCGTCAAGTAACACCCAGTTCGAATTCCGCTGCGTCCATGAATTGAGGGTGTTACAGATTGGTACCAGAGCCATGGTTATAGAGAAACGGGTCTAATTGAGACCTAAACTATAACCACACTACAAGCAAAAACATTTTATAGCCTTCCGATCTTCGTGTCTTCCATCCTCCAGACGATTATGGACTTATTAAGCATTTTATGCTACATGAACATAAGTATATTCATATATACACACTAGGCATTTTCCACTACACGAACAAATACTAGTATATTTATATATACATTCGAGTTATTTTCAATCATTTTATCTAAACATATCTACACATGCCTATTCTATGGCATTTCGACACAACCACATTCTCCCAACCATGTTCCTACTCCAACATTTTATATCCAAGATATTGTAACGAATTACGATGATCTTTTCTATTTCCCGAACATTGTATGACACAATGGTCTTAATCATTTCTCAAATATTTTGAGTCACACAATGGTCTAATCTACTTCCGAGACATTGTGATTTGTGCAATGGTCTCTCGAATTATTCCACCACCTCATCAATATCATTTCATATGATATCAAAAACCCATCACAATCTATCGATTTCCAAACAAGAAATATGAGATTTCTAAAGGACAAACTAATCCATCATCGACAAAAGTTGAACTTTCTCTACATCCATCAAAGTTTTCTTCTGAAACCTTCATTGTTAAAAGTTTGTAATTCTAGCCCAGTATAGATTGTTTTAGAATTACTTCAACTTCCTTTCCACACATATCTACCCGTACTATCTTCTATGCAATGGAATGTGAAAACATACGTTACAAGTCTCTTATGGCGGGACTTGCAACTGAATGGTTTGACATCGCCTTTGTTTAGTGGACAGTTTCCCGAAAGCAACGGACGTATCACAAGTATACCTAATTTAGGTATTTGAAAATTTAATCGAACCTTGGCTAAATATAGACCAGTCACCTATATTTAACCTAGGGACAGTGGAATATAGTCTGACTAACTATATTCGACTTAAAATTTTCAAATACTGAGAGTAGTTGTACTAGGGTTATGTTTAGGTTGATTTCCTACTTGAACTCGATAAACCACCAGAATTCATTAAACGATCTAGAGACACGATAGTGTTTTACCACTCAGCGAAATCTTAACACCTTATTTGTAATACCTAATTTCATTCTTGAAAGTTTTCATTTATGAGATAATCCGAACTACTATCTTGGGATAGTTATCAATTATTCTCTACATCCTGTAGAAGTACAATCCTGTTTAGGTCCTAAGGATACCATTCCATCATAAACCTTTAAAATCTCTTAAGATTTTTAAAGCAAACTCAACATCTATACCTAAGAGTATTAATGTTAAGCATACACTACACACTTTTGTTCGTCAACATATCACATCATTATCTTTACAATCGTTGAAACCACAAGCTCATTAACAGATCTTGATGCACTTTTAAAGCTCAAATCATCCTTAGCTACACCACAAGCACCCTTACCAGCTTTACAAGATTGAATATTCATCTTGGAACACCAGTATCATCTCGTAATACCCTACCTTGTAACTCACCGACTAAGTATGAATGTTGTGTAGGATGATTTGTAATTATTTGAATGGATTGGGATGCCTTTTCATTTAAATAAGGACATTGTAAATCACCAAACCATAAGTTTATATTTCCTTATCTACATTGTTTGGGATGCCTCTCTATGTAAATAAAGAATTATAAACAAGTGGGCTTGTTTGTATCCGAAATAACATAAGTAACCCATGATTCGACGAACTAGATCCAATTACGATTCCTATTCAAATTTGACTACTATACCAATTTCTATTCGACTACCATATCAATTGTCATTGATTACAATTACTATCTCAATTCCTATTAATATTCGACTGCTATATTAATTTCCTTTGATATTCGACTATTACCATACCTCTGCATCGACACCACTCCAACATATAACACACACAGAACTTCGGGACGAAGTTCCCCGTAAGGGGTGGAGACTGTAACAATTCGCAATTTCAGGTTAATTACTATTCCCGGAAAAATTTCACTATTCACTGTTACTATTCATTTTTCCCGAAACTTTCCCGAAAGTTGATTTTTATTTGATATTCTCGAGTGATAAATCATTTCCATGGCAAATTAAATGTTTGACATCCATCAGATCATTTTCGTGAAAGTTATTAAGGAATTACACGGAATTACACGTTTTAGGGTAAAACGTCAATCAGAAATTCTACGTACAACGAAATTCGACCCCGTCAGGTGACCCCACATCGGAAAAATGTTTGACACGCTCATGATTTATTTGAGAATTAATCGTGACTGAGAAAAACATGACCAAAGACTTCCCAGCAGGTCACCCATGTCGGTACTACTCTCACATGAGCACGCTTAACCGAATGGGCGATTAACCGTTAGACCACAAAACGAGTTTCTAAGACGTTTTGAGTTTTCAAAATTATTAGAAAAAGTCAACATATTCTTTCCCTCCCCCATTGACCAAAAATCATCCCTTGATGTTATAAGTCATTCCTTGATTTTTAGGCTTACGGTTTGATGTCTAAAAGACATATAATACCAACCGACACTAGACTGAGCCCAGTCTAGACATTATAAGTCATTTTAAATCATTTTTATCCTATTAGAAAAGTAACATTTTACTTTTCTCAGTTTTACGCAAAATTCGTACATTTTACGTATTACGCGTTTTAGACCCGTGTTTCCAGTTTTTTAGCAGGGTTTACCACCCAAACGGAACCTACCACTCATTTTATATTTTATTATGGGACATATGGACATGTCTAACAATACTTTGAAGTTTCATAATTTTACGACACCCGGTTTCACGTTTTAAGGCCTAATCATTTACGACTGGCATTTCCCGGAGTCAAGTTTCATCCAAATAACCAAGGATAATACCAAGCCAAGCCACCTCCCCCTCTTATCCATGTTGAACCGCCATAAGGGGGGGGGAGTCACCCCTTGTGTGGCTTAATCTCCTAACTTGTGCTCTAGGATCATTACATGTGTTCACCTTGGTCTCCAAGGTGTTGACTAGTCATGTTTTGTAACCTCCTCAAGACCCTATAAAAGCCCTTTCCCCCCTTCCTTGGCCGGCCATCACAACCCACCACAACACTTCACACTTAGCTTTATTTCTTCCTAGTTATAGCAAGGATCAAGTGCAAGTTCAAGATAGAAACCCTAGTTAGCTTATTATTCACCAAAACTCTTCCAAACCCTAACATACTTGGTGATTTCTCTTGAGTTTAAATCCACTCATTTCACCTCAATCTTCATCATCCATCTTTCAAGAATACCAAGGGTAGAAAGGTTGCTTGAAGTGAAAAAGGGTTGAAGCAAGTCTATCAAAGTCCATTTCCTTACTTGTTACTCCTTTCTTTAGTTAGAAAGCCAAAAGTTGTAAGCCTAAACCTAACATGTTTCTTGTTAAAATTTCATGTTCATATCATTTACATGTTATCTTTGCTATATTATGTGTTGTAATTATGTCCATGATGTATCATGATGAGTAAAAGATGTTGTTGTAATGAATTATTGAAACAAGTTACTAAAACAAGCAAACTAATGAATTTCTTGGTAAGACCTGATCAAAATGGTAAAAATATGATATTTGATTATTACATATTACAGTAGAGGACTTAACAAGGAAACCATAGCAATTTGAACCACCCAAAACGAGTATACGAGTCAAAAGTTATGGCGATTTGAAATTACCAAAGATTTCCGGCAAAACTGCCAAATAGCTTCCTGATCAAATTTAAGTTTTGAAAGTCCCACTTCTGCTCCGATTCATCAAAAAGTTAAAACACGAAAGTTGTCCGAAACGACGTTTTCGTTCAGGAACAAAGAAGCTCGAGACCTAAAAATGCTTTCCGAGTGATAAAATTCTTCAAATTCTAAACAGCCCATTTTTAGGCGAAAGTCACTAGATTATGGTTATACTTTGAAAGGAACAAGAGGTCTTATGACCTATAATCAAGACCACAACCATGGCTAGAGCCAAGGTTGTGTCTCATGACCTTGGAACAAGGACCAAAGGTCATGGCTAGGCCATGACGAAATGACCATACCAATTTACATAGGCGTAAACATGAAACAATGAATTAGGCGATAACATGAACAAGCAATTTGGATCTACTTCACCTAAAAGGAAACCATGAGATATTACCAAGAGAAAATGGTCATTCAATACTTATGAAACTACCCCTAATAACAATCTTCATGTACTAATAAACTTTCCTAAGTTTATCCAAATATCGGACATATAACTTTTCGGATCAAAACTTATATCTATATATTTCATCAACTACTACAATAGTAGGGAGCCTCATGTGAGGAGTTCATTATGTAAGCCGTCGAGTTGAGTTGTGGATTTACGAGTTAAAGTGTCCTGGCTCCTCGAACGCTTACTAACATGACTTCTGAATTATGTCGGCCCGAACGGTAGTAAACGATATACCAAAACATACATGTTTCATGAATCTTTCTTTCAAAGACTTATACTATACATCATACCACATCATGGACTAAATGCAAGATATATATATAGGCACTCCGTTATATTCTCTACACAAATCCTAAGTCGCAACATTCTATTATAGGTTGCTCGTATAAACCTACACGATCCAACCATCACCTTCATTACTTGCTATTCTACTTAAGGTGAGTTCGTAGCCCCACTTTCTATTGTTTAACTATTTTACAAATCCATGGGGGGAATACATGCTATTATTTTTCTACTCGAACACAATGCTTTCTATTGTATGCTACCCGACGATGTTTTATTATCACTAAGTAACGATTGCCATGTTCGAAGTCCCTATATCATGAACCATTAGTCACTACCTTTAGTGAGCGCGAATATTGTGAATAGATCTATTGGGATTGACGAATCCCATTTGTGTTGAACAACGATGAGTTCACACAAATGCACTATATTTGAGATTTAGCGGTATAAACGGCAAAAGTACCTTGATAGGGCTTCTATAATGCCAATTTTGTTGGTTCGATGTTAACGCTTTGGTTGTATGAGCTTAGTGAAATAAATAACGATTTTGTTTTCTAACTATGAGTGTGAGTCTATAGCTCACACTACGATTATTGTTTTCAAACGATTTAACTAAACTCTACGAATTCCACTCAACCTTTGTGTTGACCTCTCAAGCATGTATTTCAGGTTCATGACGATCAAGGATGGCACGGAAGGACACGGATACTCAAGAGGGCTATAAATTTTATTATCATTCAAAACTCATTTAATTTGTAAACATGGAACCATCTGGGACCTCATTTTGTAATCTCTGATATTTATACAATTTGAATGATAAATCTTTTAAAACGACTCAATTGGAGTTCGTTTTCTATTATTGTGTCTATTGTGCCGTCAAGTAACACCCAGTTCGAATTCCGCTGCGTCCATGAATTGGGGGTGTTACAAATACGATAACATTATAAGTTCAAGCTCTTTATCACACATACACATAATCACAGTAATTCTAATCATTTAAGACAAGCATCATTCCCATCCCAAGTTTAAAACAAGGTAAAAATATGGGACTATGAACTCACCTCAAACCTTGCAGCTTCCACAACACAAATCACAAATCTAAACAACACAAATAAGTCCACGTTACACAAGGTCAAGCTAAAAGCTACAACCCATGTAATACACATATGATGGATGTCTAAGACCCATATGACCCACCATGGATCTCCTAGACACCATACTAACCATAACCGTAACCTAACACTCCATAAATCCCTTGCACTTTTAAAAATCATAAAACGCAGAATTTTTGGGTACATTCGCCCACATGAAATCATGACAAATAAAGCTCAACAACTCACACCAAAAATTTAACATGGTCTCTCATAAGCATAAAAGCTAATCCCAGAAGGCCATGGACCAATAACACACACAAGTACTCAAAAGAAAATCAAACTTGTCAACTACTTAAATTCGGATATGAACGCACACCAAAATATTTTAATTAACATAAAATACTTCTACAAGTTTTTATCGCGAATCCTTTTCGTGGTAGTCTAATATAACCTAATGCTTAACTATTCCAGAAGGGCTAGTCAAAATACCACTTTTACAACCACAACTCACCCTCAAACTTTTACACTAATTCTGTCCCGGTTTGACAGCTTTGACAGCTTAACAAAGAAAAATCAAAAAACCAACTTCCCGACCTTGAAATCAATCGTGGCTAGACTTTTTGGAAAGCTCTTTCATTAAACTTCAATTTAGACCTAAAATTCGTGACTTAACTCTTCACCATCTGTTATTTACACTCACATCTTTACAGCACTAGTTTTCTGTCCAAACCCTAACTCAATGTTTAACATGTTTTATAACCAAATCTCCTTCACTAATCATCATACTATTATTAAATAATGATCCTAACATGTTTAACATCATTAATTTACAGAAGTTTACAAACCCTAGATCCATCATATCAATTATTACATGAATTGAAGTAATAACTAAGTAATTATATGAAAACTAGTGTTAGAATTATACCTTGAACTTGATTTTAGCTTCAATAATAAAAAAACTGATTTTTTTTCTTCCCCTCTTGCTTTGGTTTATCATAATTTGCAGGAAAATAGAGTTATAGGTCATTGGTTTGGCTTATATGGGTAGGGGTTGGGCTTGTTTGGGTTGAACTAGGATTCCTTGGGCCTAAGAGTCATATTTGGACTCAAATTGGGTTTCCTTTTTCCCCTAAAAACCCTCTAGCCGATTTTATATATATAAGGGATATATATTTATATTTTCTTTATTAAATTTATTTATTACACTCAAAATCTTGTACTTTTGATATTTTATAACAACCCGTAACGATAACCAACGTCCTACGCAATAAACCTAAATTTTACGACAAACCGGAAAAATATCAGTTTCAAAAATAAAGTTTCCAAAAATAGATTTTCACCCTTTATAAATGTATAACACATAAAAACAAACTTCTCGTAACTTGCTAATGCTCAAATACTTAAACGAAGACTCGTTACGCAAAAATCACAAATACGCCAAAACTACACAAGTCATTTCTACACAACAAAGGTGATCAAAATGAACTTTCCCAAATTTCAAACTTTCCAAATCACAATAAAACCATTTACGCAAAGGGATTTCGTGCTAAAACTCACCTATATCACTTCAAACACCTATGACACACCAAACAAATATCAACCGAGTTAAGACTATAAATCAAACTGACCTGCCAAAACAACGGTTGTTACATAGACCATGTTGGAAAGTTTGATGGTAAAGCAGATGAAGGATTCTTAGTTGGATATTCTATCAATAGTGTGGAAAACTAGAAGGGGGGGTTGAATAGTTTTACGTCCTTTTTAAAATTTATAAAAACAAGTTTGTTTTAAAAACTTCGATTCTAGTTTATGTGATCTTAATACTTGCACTATATGAACAATTATATAGTAACTAACTAACTAAGCTAATATAGTATAGGTAAATAAGTAAGTAATGAAAAGAGTTGGAGAGATCAAACCACAACACAAGGATTTATAGTGGTTCGGCTACAAGGTCACCTTCCTTGTTCCTACTCCATTCCCCGAGTCACCTACTCGAGAGTTTTCTTCACTATTTCAACAAACTCCCTTATGGCGGAGAAAACCTTACACACCAATTTACACAACACAACTACGTCACAACTTGATCACAACTTCTACACACCTTCTTCACACCTATCTTCTTCACACCTTTCTTCTTCACAACTATCTTCTTCACACCTTTCTTCTTTACAACTACACTACTTCACTACTAACCAACTTCTACTTCTTACACAACTTCTATTTCTTCTAAACTAACACAACACAACTTCACAAGTAATATATATACACTACGCATAACTACACTTCAATACTTCTTGAACTTAGTTGTAGAAGGAGTGTTCTTCTTTTGCACTTTGGATGAGGATGGATTAGAATGGATTGAATCACTTGAAACAAGGATTATATACTAATGATCAAAGGGTTTGGAGGATGTTTAGAGAGTTTGAGATCTGAAAAATTTCGTGCAAAAGGTGAGGCAAAATTACTGAATTAAGGTGGTATTTATAGGCAACAAATTCTGACAGAGGAGCGTGGCCGGTCCCCTTAAATCAAGGACGGCCCCCTTAAAATTAAGTTGACCGCCCCTTATAATTAAGGGGGCCGCCCAGCTGTAACGGCCAGATTTTTTGTTTTTTAGTGGGGAAAGTTTATTTGGTGAAAAACTAACTGATTTTGGTTAAAAATTTGAAATCATATATTTAGTATGATTAAAACATTTTTCTTTATTACCAAAAGTGTTTTTCAAAAATATATAATATGTTTATATAATTAAATAAACTTTGTATTAGTTAATTAAATACCCCTTTGATCATGAGATGTATTAAGCACTTGTTTATCCATACCTTAAGTGATTAAGTTGGATATAATGATATAAACTAGCTTAATACTTGTTTACGTAGTAATCTTACGATTGATGAGTTTACCTTTTGTGATCGTCAAAATATAGAGATATCCAAAAAAATAAATAACGTTTTCATACATTATTTATGTCAACAATCTCCCCCTTTTTGATTATTACAAAATCTAAACTCGTTAAGCGAAAGATTAGTTTATATACAAGTATTATTGTGAGTTTATATCAATTCTCCCCCTTTTTGTTAGCATCAAAAAGGTTATCCCAATTTTATTTGAAGCTCCCCCTTGATGTATACTCCCCCTTGATGTATACTCCCCCTCGTTTTGAGGTCATAATCGAGATATGGAATGCTTGCAAAAATATTAAGAGCAAACAATATATATATGCATGCAACAATTATATATAAAGATAAGGCAAGCAATATAGGCATGGAAGAAAACACTTCATTAAAGAGATAAAAACACAAACATGATACATGATCAATACAACAATGCAACTAATACAACTAATAACCCAAAACTCTAATAGAGATGTTTTTCCTAGAGCTTGTCATCAAAATGGTTTAAGCAAAGTTATTCTCAACCATGAGTCATGCTTAATTTGGGAGGAGTATTGTTGTAGGTGGAGATGATGGAGTTGATGGAGGTGGGGTTGTGGTGGATGTTGGTGGTGGAGGAGTGGATGTTGTTGGTTGAGGTTGAGGAATCAAGCTTTCAATATATGAAAACATGTAGCGGATCTCATCTCTTAGTCCAAAGATGATGGTGCGGTTATGGATGCAACAAAGACAAGTATCACCATGAGCTTCAAGTAAGCTCCATGGGATGGGATTGTATGTAGGTGGATTGAGTGGTGAGGGTGAGAATTGTGCATCAAGAGATGTGATGGGTGATAATGAAAGTGTTATGTCTAAGGTTGTATTTTCAAGAGGTGATGGTGATGGAATTCTTGGTGGAGGTGATAGGTGAGTGTTGATGTAGTCATTGATGGATAATGATGATGGTATGGAAGAGGTGGAGGTTCCATGTGTTTATGGTGTTTTGGATGGTGCATTTGGAGCACTAGGAGATGAGCATTGGGGTGGTGGTGATGGAGTGGTATTGTCTTCATTTGTGAGATCAATAAAGAGTTGTTTTGGTGGAATGATAACAAGTTTTTGTTTCTTGGCATTGTTGGAGGTGGTGGTTTTTGGTGATGACATGATGAATTTGTTGAGGTTGATGATGATGAGGAAGTGTGGATGATGTAACAATTCACAATTTCAGGTTAATTACTATTCCCGGAAATTTTCACTATTCACTTTTACTATTCATTTTTCCTGAAATTTTCTTGAAATTTGATTTTTGTTTCTTGGCCTCGAGTGATAAATCATTTCCATGGCAAATTAAAAGTTTGACACTCATCAGATCATTTTCGTGAAAGTTAATAAGGAATTACACGTTTTAGGGTAAAACGTCATTCAAAAATTCTACGCACAACGAAACTCGACCGCATTAAGTGACCCCGCATCAGAAAAATGTTTGACACACTCATGATTTATTTGAGAATTAATCATGACTGAGAAAAACATGACCAAAATAAGCCTCGGCCGTGAAAAACTGGAATTTTCAGTTTTAAGCATTTTTACTCAGCCGTAACCTTAGCCTATACCTGCACCACGTTTCTAAGACGATTTGAGTTTTCAACTTATTAGAAAAAGTCAACATATTTTTCCCTCCTCCTTTGACCAAAAATCATTCCTTGATTTTATAAGTCATTCCTTGATTTTTAGGCTTACGGTTTGATGTCTAAAAGACATTTAATACCAACCGACACTAGACTGAGTCCAGTCTAGACATTATAAGTTATTTTAAATCAATATTATCCTATTAGAAAAGTAACATTTTACTTTTCTCAATTTTACACAATATTCGTACGTTTTACATATTACGCGTTTTAGACCTGTGTTTCCAGTTTTAGCAGGGTTTTACCACCCCCAATAGAACCTACCACTCATTTTATATTTTATTATGGAGTATTTTGACAAGTTTAATCATTCTTCCAAGTTTCGTATTTTTACGATACCTGATTTTAAGTTTCGTGACTTAATGACTTACAGTTAGTGATTAACGGGACCTAAACTCACTCCGTAAATGCAAGATATAATCAAAACTTCATCTAGTCATCCTAGATAAGACCATGGACGAAATTTCTAGTGATTCACCAAGCAAAGTGGCTTGGTGAAAAGTCTTGTGCTCATAGGATGATTACATTTGTCCAAACTTTCTCTCCAAGTTAAACTTGGTCACCAAGTTTTAGGAAATTTCCTAGTGACTTCCTAACCTCCTCAAGGCCATATAAAAGCCCCTCTCCCCCTCCTTGGCTGTCCCATATCACACACACACCAACACCCTTTCATTAGCTAATTTCTTCCAAGTTTCATACAAGATTCAAGTGCTACAACAACATATAAACACTAGTTTGGTTTTGATTCATCAAACTACTTCCAAACCCTAGAAACTTTGGTGATTTCTCTTGAGTTTGAATCCACTCAAGTCACCTCAACTTTCATCATCTCTCTTTCAAGAATACAAGTGTAGAAAGATTGCTTGAAGTGAAGTAGGGTGATGCTAAAGTCTATCAAAGTCCGTACCTTACACGTTACTTACCTTTCTTGTTAAATATCATAATCATGTTATTTACATATCATTTATGCTATATTATGTCTTATATTCATGTCCATGATATATAAAAATGAATAAAACAAGTTATTGTATATGATTGTTAAGATAAGTTATTAAAACAAGTAAACTAGTGACTTTCTTGGTATAATCTGATCAAAATAGTAAAATTATGATATTGGATCATTACATATTACAGTAGAGGACCTAACAAGGAAACCATAGCAATTTGAACCACCTAAAACGAGTATACGAGTCAAAAGTTATGACGATTTGAAGTTACCAAAACTTTGCGGCAAAGCTGCCAAAATAGCTTCTGTTACAGAAACCTTAAACACGCAAAAAGAGGCCTTTCTGGTCCGTTTCATGAAAAAGTTAAAGCACGAAAGTTGTCCGGAATCATGTTTTCTTCAAAAACTCAGGAGCACGTCTCCAGAAAACTAATAACGAATGAGATTTTTATCAGTTTCTTAACAGCTATTTACATATATATAAGTCACTATATAATGGTTATGTTTTAATAAGACCAAGAGGTCTTATGACCTAGAATCAAGACCACAACCATGGCTAGAGCCAAGGTTGAGTCTCAAGACCATGGAACAATGACCAAAGGTCATGGCAAGGCCATGAACTAAATGACCATATCAACATACCAAGGCGAAAACATGAGCTAACGACCATATAAACTTACCAAGGCAAATACATGAACTAGAGAGTTAGCGATAACTTAAACATGCAATTTGGATCTACTTCATCTAAAAGAACCATGAGATATTACAAGTATTTGTCATTCAAGTTATAAGAAACTTAACCTAATAACAATCTTCATGTAAAAATAAACTTTCCTAAGTTTATTCAAATATTTGACATATAATTTTCGGATCAAAACTTATATATATATATATATATATATATATATATATATATATATATATATATATATATATATATATATATACTTTATCAACTACTACAATAGTAGGGAGCCTCATGTGAGGAGTTCATTATGTAAGCCGTCGAGATGAGTTGTGGATTTACGAATTAAAGTGTCCTAGCTCCTCGAACGTTTACTACATGACTTCTGAATTATGTCGGCCCGAACGGTAGTAAACGATATATAAACTATACATGTTTCATGAACCACTTCTTTTCATATACTTACACTAAACAAAGTACCACATCATGGACTAAGTGCAAGACATATATTGGCATGTTTATATTTCCTTAGACATTATTCCAAACCTAAGTTACAACAATTATTCTAGGTTGCTCGTAGAAGTTCTTACGGCATATCCATCATTCTCATTATACATCATCCAACTCAAGGTGAGTTCGTAGCCCCACTTTCTATTGTTTAACTATTTTACAAACCCATGGGGGGATACATGCTATTATTTTTCTACTCGAACACAATGCTTTCTACTGTATGCTATTCGACTATGTTTTATTATCACTAAGTAACATCCTTGCCAAACCAAGATCCCTTATTATGAACCATTTAATCACTAGTAATAGTGAGCGCGAATATTGTGAATAGGCCTATTAGGATTGATGAATCCCATTTGTGTTGAACAACTACGAGTTCAAACAAATGCATTAATATTTGAGACATTAGGTATGATGGCAAAGTACCTACCGGGATAACTCCGCCGATTGATATTGGTACCCGTTAACGTTTTGGTGTCATAAGCTTAGTGAATTAATAACCTTTCCGGGCATATAACAACGTAGCCCATCTTTGTTTTCTAACTATGAGTGTGAGTCTATAGCTCACACTACGATTATTGTGTTCAACGATTTAACTACAAACTCTACGAACATCACTCAACCTTTGTGTTGACCTCTCAAGCATGTATTTTAGGTTCACGATGATCAAGGATGGCACGGAAGGGCACGGATACTCAAGAGGGCTATAAATTTTATTATCATTCAAAAACTCAATTAATATACATTGTAAACATGGAACCATCTAGGACCTCATTTTGTAATCTCTTATATTTATACAATTTGAATGATAAATCTTTTAAAATGACTCAATTGGAGTTCGTTTTCTATTATTGTGACTATTGTGCCGTCGAGTAACACCCAGTTTGAATTCCGCTGCATCCATGAATTGGGGGTGTTACAGATGAAGGTGGGATGGGTTATATAGCATGAAATCATGATTAGAAATGGTATTAATTTGAAATTTCATTGTTAGATTCCAAAATTAGTTTAGTTTTTAAGGGAAATGGTAGCTGGGGCTAGCAAAAGAGGTCACAAGTTGCAAAAGAAAATAGTGTAAAAACTGTTCCAGATGGCCGGTCCCCTTAAATGGAGGCCGGTCCCCTTAAATTTAAGGGGGCCGCCCATCTGACGACCCAGAAATCAAAAAATTTCAAAATTTTTCTGGAAAAATGTTACATTCTATTTTGATTTTGCTGCAAGCTCTATTTGAATATTTCACATTTGTTTTTGTCTATTAGAAAGCATATATATATATATATATATATATATATATATATATATATATATATATATATACAAGTCATGCAAGCATAGATGAAAATCAAGTATAAAAACATGCATACATGTAGAGCAAATAATATTGAGGAGTAAAAAGAAATAAGGTGCAAATATGTCTAGAAGCAAAGCAACCAATAGCATATAAGAAACATATTACAAATTGTTTAAGAGGAAAAATAAAGCCAATGTCATAGACAACATCACTACTATTTCTTTCCTAGCACCCCATCAGCAGCAGTGGTAAATGACTATAAGTCCTCCTCATCTTCATCCCTTGGAAACGAGAACGAAACAAGAATGCTAGGACGATTAGGTTTAAACTTGCGGGTTTTGCGAATTGGAGGGAGAACGAGAGGTCGGAGGGTTGGATAGATAGATTGATAAATACTATCATCGAGATCGGGATAGTTTTCAATGACATGCTTGTGGAGACGAGTGAGAAACATACCATACGGAAGGATAGCTTTAGGATTTGCTCTTGCACATTCAATACGTTTGATAAAGAAGTAAGCCAAATTGTAAGGTTGCTCGGCAACAATACAATACAACATATGAGCAAGACAAGCTGGGAGATGGTCTGATTGTCCTTCGGAACCAAATGCATTCTCTCGAACTAGTTCTTCCTAATACTCCATGTCGGGCATTAATTCTTTACGAAGAATTTGATTTTTAGGATTTGAGACATGTTTGGGTTTGATGCTTTGGGTGGAAGTTTCACATTCCAACCCGAGCATTTGACGAATATCTTCGGGAGATGGAATTTCAGAGATATAAGGACCATGAGTAGGACGAGAACGTTGGAGAGCGCAAAGATCCAATTCATTTGTGAATACGGATTGACCGGAAAAAGGAATTTGAAGGATTTGACCAAATTGTGCAAGAGTGAGAGTAATAAATTCATGTTGGATCATGAATGAAATGAAGATGGAACCAAAGTCATCGGTTTGAACCGTGACTTGGCTATAGAAGTCAAGAATGAAGCGAGGAATGATAGGTTCATTAATTTGGAAGAGACATTCAAAATGGATATTGGTGAATGAGTTTTCGATGAAATCGGATTGATAGTAAGCTTGATCTACGACTCGACCTTCATGAATGTTTCTATCTTCTATTTGACGATAGATACGTGCAATGGAGGGAGAGGTAGTGGGAAGTTGAGAAACTTTGGGAATGTAGTTTTTGGTAAGGAAATATCTTTGGTAGTTCCTTTTGGCATTTTCACCTAAACACAACAACAATACAAAAGACCAAAATAAATATAAAGACAAAAAAAATGTATATATTGTTAAGACTCATGTTGGAGCGTAAACATACTTCGACACTAATCCTAGGAAGTAGTTTACCATGTTCCTCAATATTGTTTTTAACTCGTTCTAGATATATTTTACGATGTTTAGTAAGTGGTTATGGACAAATCCAAACGCCCTTTTAAACCTTTTAATATATCATGAAATTTACTAAATTTACATTGGGTTGTAAAACTAGTCATTTCTTACGAGTTTCTTATGCATGTGATTTGTTTTCGAAAAAGATGGTTGTATTTTGACTCAAAAATGTCATCTTTAGTATTAAACCAAACGCTTCCTTAACTATCCACTTACACTACTAGTATGTCAATATATATATATGAGTTATATATCTTGACAAGTCCGATTTACAAGTTTTAGATTTATAGTCATAACAACGTTTTATAAAAAATTATAATGACTAAGTTTTGATATTATTTGGACACAATCCAAACACCCCCTTATTGTGAACAAAAATATTTTTACTTGGTCAAAAAATATAGTTTCATATTTTACAAGTTATAAAAGTATAATGTGATTAGTTTTAACAAGTTTTCAAAGCATTATTCGACAATGTGTTTACCAAAAATTTTGAAAAGAAGTATATGAAATTTTTCAAAAATTTTCGACAAGGGGGTTTATAATTACTAGTTTCTAGTGTTGATTAATCATTCATATCCTAGGGGAAGCATTTAGTTATGGAGATTTAAGACTCAATTCGAAAGAAATTATGAAATTGAAGAAATTTATAAAACATGCATAATCATGAGTTTGACCAAATTAGATGGAATTAGATGAAATGTGTTATGAAAAACTTACAATACGTAATGGTGATTGTGTTAGATGAATTTGCCCTTTGCGAATCAACTCGAATTATGTGATTTGGAAGTGGTTTAAGGTGTTTTTGGGTTTTGGTTTTCGTCACAGCAGTAGCAGAGGAAGGGAAGTATGAAAAAGTGGAGTGTTTGGCAAAAGAAACAAGAGGAAAAATGGGTAGGAGCAATCAGATGGCCGGCCCCCTTAAACATTAAGGGGGCCGCCCTTCATTTGGCTGTCGGTCCCCTTAAACATTAAGGGGGTCGCCCTCCAAAATTTTTATTTTTCGTGTTTTGGTTTCTGGAATGAACAAGAAAATATATATATATATATATATATATATATATATATATATATATATATATATATATATATATATATATATATATATATATTAGATTTATATTTAATCAAAAATACGTTAGAGAGTATTCGCACGAAAGGGATTGCTTGAGATTTTTACGTTAGAGAATATATTAGATTTATATATACAGTATGGGCTTATAAGACGAGAATATAGGAGGGAGACGTATGCAACGGAAGCCGGGAGTTTGTTTCATCTATAGATTTTTCGACTCATCTCTCTTCATCAGCATGAGTGTTATTGAACATTAAAGTTCAATAAGGCAAATGGGGGAAAGAAAGGGTTCTTAACGAACAATTTCTAGTTCTAGAAAATCAACAAATGAATTTTCTAGGTTATATGATCCTAGATGTAACTAAGTATATATATATATATATATATATATATATATATATATATATATATAAACTAGAAGAAGCAATGAGCCAAACAAAATTACATAACAGCTAGATACTAGACTAAGCATGCATTTCTTGGCAAGAAAATAAAAGGAAATGTGTACCTTTCGTCTTGAATGCGTTTATCTTCAAAGTCTTCAAGGAATAGTCCGAACAAGAAGTGACATCAAAAGTTTCCATGTTTGAATGGCGAATATTTTTACGTTGGTCCTCATTGTCTCATTTTACCAAAGTTATTTGATCCGAACATGTTTTGTATTTGACTTAGGTGCATATATGGTGGAAACATTCCCCACGGATTGAAGTTCCACATTTGTTGATTATTGTTAAAATTTCGTCTATTTTGGTTTTCTCTTGGTTGAGGTGTTTTAGGTCTAGGGTAAGAATTATTTGGTTTCCTAGGTGGTGGAGTTTTAGATCTTGTTTTAGATTTAGACGATCCTACTTTGGTTTTTAACGATGGTTTATAAAACGGTTTTATTTCTTCATTACTAGAGATGGGTATTTTCTTATCATTTATGAGTATATACTTAGGATTAGATTTTGAAGGCTTTAATTCCTTGAGTTCACTTTCAAATTTAACATTTTTAATTTCACTTGTTGAAGCTTCAGTTGAGTTAAATCCTAAACCGGTTTTATCTCCGGATACTCTTTAAATACTTATAATTTTACTAAGTGAGTTACTACTATTTTCAAATTTATCAAGTTTGCAAATTTCTTCCCTAAGTTTGTTGTTTTCACTTTTAAGCTCTTGGCATGATTTACATTATTCAACAATTTCTTTACCTTTTTCAAGTTGATGTATTTTAATTTTTAGTTCTAGTACTTCATTTTCTAGTTGGTTGTTTATGTATTTTAGTGATTTGTTTTTAGCCATCACTTGTTGTCCTAGTTTGCATAATCTATTGTATTCACTATCTAAATCTTTTTCATCTAATGATAAATTTTCATCACTAAAGTATTCGGTTTCGGAACGTACCTCACTTGATGTCTTAGCCATGAGACACTTTTCTTCCTTTGTTGTTTCTTTCTCATCTTCATCGCTATCACTCCAAGCTCCTCCAACAAATGCTCTTTGATTTTGATCTCTTGTCATCATTGGACATTTTCCAATGAGGTGATTTGGATCACCACACTTGTAACATTTTCTCTCATTCTTGCTATACTTGTCATCATTATTCTTTTGAGGTGCTCTCCTTTCATCGTGTGGTTGTCTAACGAATCTTCCTCGCCTTTTGAAGAATTTCTTGAAATCTCTTACGGCCATGGCATATTCTTCGTTATCGCTTTCGAAAGATGAGCTATCTTCGTTGTTGGATTCCTTTCTAGCTTTCAAGGCGATTGACTTGCTTTGCTCTCGTTTTCCTTTAACCATTTCGGAGTCCTTCTTTATAATTGCTTCATAGACTTTCAAATTTTCAATTAATTCATCAAGTTGTAACGTTGACAAATTCTTTGATTCTTCAATAGCTGTCACTTTAGCTCGCCATTTTGGGTGAAGAGCCCTAAGAAACTTCCTAACAAAATTCTTACTAGAAAAATTCTCATCAAGTGCTTTTAAACTTGTGATGATAGTGTTAAATCTAACGAAAGGATTATCAATTGATTCCTCTTCCGGAATCGTGAATTGCTCATATTGTTGAACAAGTAGATCTATTTTATTATCTTTGACATGATTATTACCTTGGTGAGTTATTAATAAAGAGTTCCAAATTTCTTTTGCGGTTTCACACATAAAAATCCTTTCGTACTCTTTACGTGGTAGCGCATTATAAATAACCATTTTTGCTTCATTATTTTTAGCAAGTTTTTGTTTAAATCATCATTTTGTTTTTCAAAAGGTACGATTTCATCTTTCTTTGTTTCGGGGTTATTTTGAATAGGTAAAAAATCACCATTAGTAATAATATTCCAGAGATCTAGATCTTTTGATTTCACATAAGTTTCGAATCGATTTTTCAAATATAAAAATCCATCACTTTCAAATAGTGGTGGTCTTTGCATAGATTGCCCTTCTAAATATTTTTCGGATTCCATAGATCGTTACAAGTTTTAAAATACATTATATTTTAAAGATCTTGCAAGACGTGGCTCCTGATACCAATAGTGGAAAACTAGAAGGGGGGATTGAATAGTTTTACGTCCTTTTTAAAATTTATAAAAACAAGTTTGTTTTAAAAACTTCGATTCTAGTTTATGTGATCTCAATACTTGCACTATATGAACAATTATATAATAACTAACTAACTAAGCTAATATAGTATAGATAAATAAGTAAGTAATGAAAAGAGTTGCAGAGATCAAACCACAACACAAGGATTTATAGTGGTTCGGCTACAAGGTCACCTTCCTTGTTCCTACTCCACTCCCCGAGTCACCTACTCGAGACTTTTCTTCACTATGTCAACAAACTCCCTTATGGCGGAGAATACCTTACACACCAATTTACACAACACAACTACGTCACAACTTGATCACGACTTCTACACACCTTCTTCACACCTATCTATTTCACAACTATCTTCTTCACACCTTTCTTCTTCACAACTATCTTCTTCACACCTTTCTTCTTCACAACTACACTTCTTCACTACTAACCAACTTCTACTTCCTACACAACTTCTAATTCTTCTAAACTACTTATTATAAACACAACACAACTTCACAAATAATATATATACACTATGCACAACTACACTTCAATACTTCTTGAACTTAGTTGTAGAAGGAGTGTTCTTCTTTTGCACTTTGGATGAGGATGGATTAGAATGGATTGAATCACTTGAAACAAGGATTAATATACTAATGATCAAAGGGTTTGGAGGATGTTTAGAGAGTTTGAGATCTGAAAAATTTCGTGCAAAAGGTGAGGCAAAATTACAGAATTAAGGTGGTATTTATAGGCAACAAATTCTGACAGAGGAACGTGGCCGGTCCCCTTAAATCAAGGCCGGCCCCTTTAAAATTAAGGGGACCACCCCTTATAATTAAGGGGGCCGCCCAGCTGTAACGGTCAGATTTTTTGTTTTTTTGTGGGGAAAGTTTATTTGGTGAAAAACTAACTGATTTTGGTTACAAATTTGAAATCATATATTTAGTATGATTAAAACATTTTTCTTTATTACCAAAAGTATTTTTCAAAAATATATAATATGTTTATATAATTAAATAAACTTTGTATTAGTTAATTAAATACCCCTGTTGATATAAATAAACGACTAAAAACGTTATTCATATCTTTCGATATCTCTATGTTTTGATAATCACAAAACGAAAACACATTAAATCAAAGATAATGACGTAAACAAGTATTTAGTAGTTAATAATCACTTTCACCATCTAATCACTTAAGGTATGAATAAACATAGTGTTTAATGCATTATAAGATCAAAGGAAAGTTTAATTAAGTATTACAAAGTTTATTTAATTATATAAACATATTATATATTTTTGAAAAACACTTTTGGTAATAAAGAAAAATGTTTTATTCATGCTAAATATATGAATTCAAATTTGTGGAAAACTAGAAGGGGGGGTTGAATAGTTTTACGTCGTTTTAATTGTTATAAAACAAATTGTTTAAAAGTTTTCGTTGATTTATAAAATATAGATTCGATGGTATATGAAATCTAGTTATACACAATATGAACAACACTAAGTATATATACTATGAAGCAATAATTATGTAAGTAATGAAATAAGTAAAAGATGGAAAGATCAAACAGAGAGACAAGCGATTTATAGTGGTTCGGCTACAAGGCACCTTCCTTGCCCTACTCCACTCCCCGAGCACCTAACTCGAGAGTTTTCTTCACTATATCAACAAGCTCCCTTATGGCGGAGAAAACCTTACACACCAATTTACACACCACAATATCTTCACACCTAGATCACAACTAGTTCACACCAATTCACTACTTAATCACACCACTTCTTTCACACCTATCTTCTACACACCATTAATCTACACACCAATCTTCTACACACCAATACTTCTACACACCAATTCTTCTACACACCAATCTTCTTCCTAACTTATCTTTTTCTCAACTATTCTCTAACAAATATTCACAACTAATCACACTATGAAATAATAATCAATGATGATGCTCAAACAACTTAGATGTGGAGATCACAACTAGTTGTAATACTTCTTGTCTTGAGGGATAGACGTATTCTTCTCTTGCACTTGAATGGATTATGTATGGATCACTTTGAAACAAAGATTTAAGAATGTATGATCAAAGGATTTATAGATTGGAAATGGAGATCTAGAACAGAAAGTTCTGGAGTGCAAAAGGTGGGGAAAAAATCCAGGTTTAAGGTGGTATTTATAGGCAAAAGTTTCTGACAGAGGAGCGTGGCCGGTCCCCTTAAATCATGGCCGGTCCCCTTAAATTTAAGGGGACCGCCCTTTATAATTAAGGGGGCCGCCCAGCTGAAACGGCCAGAAACTTTGTCTTTTAGTGGGGAAAGTTTATTTGGTGAAAAACTAACTGATTTTGGTTAAATATTTGAAATCATATATTTAGTATGATTAAAACATTTTTCCTTATTACCAAAAGTGTTTTTCAAAAATATATAATAAGATTATATATTTTTGAAAAACTTTTGATCATACATTGCACTAAACACTTTGTTTATTCATACCTTAAGTGATTTGGATGTAAAGAGAAATATTAATCACCAAATACTTGTTTATGTCATAAGTTTTAGTTCTTTGAGGTTATATTTTGTAATGATCAAAACATAGAGATATTGATAAAAACTTAATAATGTTTTTAGGCATTATTTATATCAACAATCTCCCCCTTTTTGATTATTACAAAACCTTAAACTCAAAAGATTTAAAACTGGTTATTAGACAAGTATTATAGAGTTTACCATTTCTCTTCTCCCCCTTTTTGTAAAATCAAAAAGGTTAGGCCGAATAATCTTCGTGAAAGAAGTTTAAACGGGTAGAGAACTCCCCCTTGATGTATGCTCCCCCTCGTTTGAGAGCACAAAGGGAACGAGCAATTGGAATCTTGGCTACAAAAATATTTTGAAGAGAACAACACACATATATATGCAAAAACAACAATTATGCAAATAAAAATAGATTCATTCAAGCATGATAGAAATAATTAGCATAACAACATTCAATATGCTTGTAGCATATTGATTACAATAAAACAAAATAAAAGATATAGTCCTATATTGCCTAAGAGAGCACTTGGACTTGCTTGCAACCCATGGTTGATTTGTTTTATTTGCTTGAAGGAAAACATAAGCATGGAGCTTAGATGTTTGATTGAGGTGGATATGGGGTGTTGTATGGAGCGGAAGAAGTGGATCTCACGATGTTGTATCGTGTTAAGGGTGGTATTGGATGATTACGAGTGAGAAGATATTCAATCCAAGAAATATCTTCACTCAAGTAGAGGATTTGTTTTTGAAGGAATATGCAACAAGGGCAAAAGTGAGTGTGATTTGTAACTTGATCCAAGTTAAGAGAGTGGGGAAGGCAATTTGCATAGGGTGATGATGGAGGTAGCCCTTTGTTGCGTTGTGCAAGATGCATAGCAAGGAGATCACTAAGATCATGGATTTGGTTTATTTCATCACGGAACTTTTGTTTTTCCGTGGCAATGTGGAGGGGATCATAGGTTTGGTATGGATGAGTTGGGTTTGAGTAGTTTGATGGTTGATCAAACTTGCATGGATCATTATAAGTTGTTGGAGCTTGAGAGGTGTAGTTTGGCTTGAAGGAAGATGTTTGGCCAATGTTGTATGGTTTGTAAAGTGGATCAAATGAATGCCTTTGTTGGTTTGATGCAAAGTTTGGGAAATAAGAGGTTGGTGGTGAGGAATGATTTCCAACTTCATTTGTGATGATGGATTTGTTTCGAGGACTTTTTCGTCGCCAAACAGGTTTTTCCGTCATCCTTGCTAGCCTTGAGGCTTTTGATTTTGGTTTGTTTGGAGAGTTCATGATGGGATGAATGGAGAGCTTTGAGGATTGGGGTTATTTATAGTGTAAGATTTGTGTGTTTAAGGATGGATAAAGTTTGTTTGGAGGATTAGGACAAAATGTGTTGGTGAAAAATGGGAAATGTAGGTTGAAATGGGCTAAAAAGCAGAAAAGATTCTGTAAACCCGACCATCAGATGGCCGGTCCCCTTAATTAGGGGGCGGTCCCCTTAAAATTAAGGGGGCCGCCTTACATAATTAAGGGGGCCGCCCATCTGGTGATTTCCAGATTGCCAGAATTGGGTTTTTGGCAGAAAATTTGCAGAAAGGTTGTGTTTTTGGACTTGGATTCAAGCAAGTTCAATTCCTTTAGGCAATATAGCATCTAATCTAACATTAGATATCATGCAAAAACACATAGGCACAAGAGCAAATAATCAACACATAATAAGCAATAGGAGATAAGTAAATGCAAGCACACTTAAGCTTCCTAAGGCACCTATCTTGAATTAAAGGCAAGGGCAATTAGTGAGTGAAAGACTAATGATGGATCAAGATGACACCATTACTAGTGAATTTGTCCTAGTGAGTGTCTATATGCAACAAATGTGGAGTTGTGATTGTTTCGACACCTAGAAGCAAAAAGAAATAACGATCCTAAGAAACAATCCAAATGATCTCCTTGATTCAATTTTTGCTCGATCATGAATGTCAAAGACATATATTAGATTATATACCTTGACAATTTATGTGAGAGTTTATGCATGATTTTGAAATACAATGTTTTTAGAATTAGTCAACAATGCAATGAAAATGATTTTCATGTGATTCCTAGATTGTGAGAATAAAGATTAGAGAGAATTGATTGAGTTTTTAAAAAAAAAATTATGCCAAGAAAATAAATCTTCTCAATCTTAAGTTTTGTGCGAAATAGATTCCTAGACTCAGAGAAGATGGAATGAAAGAAAAATAAATTTTCATGCAAGTATAACTTAGAATTAATTCAATGTAATTTAGTCAACTTGTTCCATCATTCCTAATCCTAAACGCAAGTGGTTGAATAATTCATGCTTAAGGGGTTTTGTGAATATATCCGCAATATTGTCTTCCGATGCAATCTTTTCTATAGATATATTTCCTTTTTGTACATTATCCCTAAGAAAATGGTGACGTATTTCTATGTGTTTAGTCCTAGAGTGTTGTACCGGATTTTTGCTTAAATCTATCGCACCTTTGTTATCGCACATAATTGGGACATTTTCTAACCTAATGCCATAGTCTACGAGAGCTTGTTTCATCCATAATGCTTGTTGACATGCCTTTCCGGCGCTTACATATTCGGCTTCGGTGGTAGAGATAGCAAGAGCGGTTTGCTTTTTCGAAAACCAAGACGTTAGACAACATCCCATAAACGTGCAAATACCGCTAGTACTCTTTCTATCTACGTAGTCTCCCGCATGATCCGAATCCGCATAGACAATGGTTTCTATGCCGGATTCCTTAGGATACCATAATCCTAAGTGTATAGTGCCTTTAACGTATCGGAAGATACGCTTAACCGCTTCTAGGTGAGAGGTTTTGGGATCCTCTTGAAAACGGGCACAAAGGCAGACACTAAACATGATATCGGGTCTACTTGTCGTCAAGTATAGTAAACTACCTATCGTTCCTCTATACTTGGTGTTATCTACGGACTCACCTTCATCGTCCTTTGTGAGCTTTACCTCCGTAGACATGGGTGTTTTCATGGGTTTTGAGTCTTCTAGGCCAAATTTCTTAAGCATTTCCTTAATGTACTTAGATTGGTTAAAGAATATTCCATCATCTAATTGTTTTATTTGTAATCCTAGGAAGAAGTTAAGTTCACCCATCATACTCATCTCAAACTCATCATGCATGATTTTGGCAAACTCATCACACATGTCTTGACAAGTCGATCCAAATATAATGTCATCAACATATATTTGAACAATGATGAGATTTGGGTCTTTCCTTTTAGTGAAAAGAGTGTTATCTACCATTCCCATGGAATAATCATGTTCAATAAGAAAAGTTTTTAATCGATCATACCAAGCTTTGGGAGCTTGTTTGAGTCCATACAAAGCTTTCTTTAACTTATAAACATAATCAGGTTTTGCGAAGTCAATGAATCCTGGAGGTTGTGCCACATATACCTCCTCATTGATAAAACCGTTAAGGAATGCACTTTTCACATCCATTTGAAATAACTTAAAATCTAGGGCGCAAGCATAGGCAAGTAATATCCTAATTGATTCTAGTCTAACTACGGGGGCATAAGTTTCATCATAATCAATTCCTTCTTGTTGATTATAACCTTGGGCAACTAACCTAGCTTTATTCCTAGTAACTATTCCATTCTCGTCTAACTTATTTCTATATACCCATTTGGTTCCTATGATGGTCATATCCTTTGGATTTGGGACTAGTTCCCAAACATCATTTGCCTTAAATTGATTTAATTCTTCTTGCATAGCTGTAATCCGACTTTCATCCTTTAAAGCCTCACTAATATTCTTAGGTTCTATTGCTGAGAGGAAACAAAAGAAGTTGTTTTTATCTTGGGCTTGTGACCTAAGGGTTCTTTGGTTAAGATGTCCTATTATATTATCTAATGGATGTGATCTAGATTCTTTAATATTAACAGTTTCGTTATTTTCTAAGTGGATGTCTTCATTATCATTTCCTATGGGTTTTGTTTTACTAACCTCAATAGCTTCATCTTCGACTAAATTATCATCTTCTAAAGGTAGCGTTTTAGGAGGTGGTGGTGTTTCATCAAATGTTACATTTAGTGATTCCTCTACTTTCATGGAGTGTTTGTTAAGTATTATATATGCTTTACTATTTTGTGAGTATCCTAAAAATATTCCTTCATATGATTTTGGATCAAACTTAGTGAGGTAGTCCTTAGTTTTTAAAATATAGCATTTACTTCCAAATACCCTAAAGTAGCTTAAGTTTGGTTTTCTATCTCTTAATAACTCATAAGGAGTTTTTCCTAGAATTCTTCTAATTGATACCCTATTTAAAATATAAGTCGATGTATCTACGGCGTGACACCAAAATTTTTGTGGAATGGATTGTTCATTTAACATAGTTCTACTCATTTCTTGTAGTGACCTATTTTTTCTTTCTACTACCCCATTTGATTGAGGAGTACGAGGAGCGGAGAAATTGTGAGATATTCCATTTAACTCACAATATTTTCCGAATTGTATTTCGTTATCAAATTCCCTACCATGGTCCGTCCTAATGGCAACTATTGAGCATCCTAATTTATTTTGAATCATTTTACTAAATATTTCGAATTTTTCAAAGGCTTGGGTTTTGTCACTTAAAAACCTAGTCCACGTGTATCGTGAGTAGTCATCTACTATTACTAAGGTATATTTGTTTCCTCCATAGCTCCACACAGCGGATGGACCAAAAAGATCCATATGTAATAATTCTAAGCACCTAGTAGTGGATACTATATTCTTAGCTTTGTGACTAGCATGAGCTTGTTTTCCAATTTTGCATGCATCACAAAAATGCTTGTCATATTTTAGATTAGGCAAATTTCTAACTAATTCCTTAGAGGCCAAAGATTGTATTTGTTGCATGTTAGCATGTCCTAATCTCCTATGCCACAATGTAGAGTTTTCATCTAGGGTCGTTAGGCATATCCTATCTTCAGGTTTGTTTCCTAGTTTCATAACATATACTCCTCCTTTCCTAATACCTCTACCTATAATTTTTCCATTCTTAACTATTTCGCTATCTTCTTCGGAAAAGATAACTCTACATTTATTATCGCATATTTGGCCTACACTAAGTAAGTTATATGTTAAATTATTTACATGTTCAACATTTTCAATAGTAAGTGAGTCTTGAGAAATCGTACCTTTGCCAATAATTTTTCCACGCAAGTCACTACCGAAAATAACGTTACCTCCATTGTATGCCTTGTATGTAGAGAATAGCTTGCGATTCCCCGTCATGTGCCTCGAACATCCGCTATCCTTGATCCATTCGTCAGGCTCCAAGTCAATTCCAAGGCATATTTCGTCGGTTGCATTTGCCACAAAGCACTTTTCTTCTTTTGGTTTTTCCACTTCTTCTTTATCACTATCACTCCATGTTCCACTAACAAATGCGCTTTGATTTTCATAACCCGGCGGCTTTAAACATTCTCCAACGAGATGATTTGGACTTCCACATCTAAAGCACTTTCTTTTCACGTAATTATCACTCCTATTTCTTTGGAACACCTTTCTTTCGTCACGTGGTGATCTAGTGAATCTTCCTCGTCTCTTGAAGAATTTCTTGAATTCTCTTACGGCCATCGCATATTCTTCATCTTCACTCTCGTCACTTGAATCATCATCTTCACAAGGTTAAATTTTGGCTTTTAGAGCAATGGATTTGATTTGTTCTTTCTTGGCTTTGACCGTTTCCAAATCTCTTCTTATAATTTCTTCATGGACTTTCAAGTTGCCGATAAGCTCATCTAGTGATAATGTCATCAAATTCTTTGATTCTTCAATAGCCGTGACTTTAGCTCGCCATTTCGGATGTAATGCCCTAAGAAATTTCCTAACACAATTTTTACTAGAAAATGTCTCATCAAGTGCTTTTAAACTTGTGATGATGGTGTTAAATTTAGCAAAAGCATTATCAATTGATTCCTCTTCCGGAATCGTAAATTGTTCATATTGATGTACAAGAAGATCTATTTTGTTATCTTTAACTTGACTATTACCTTGGTGAGTGATTAGTAAAGAATCTCAAATTTCTTTTGCGGTTTTACACATAAAAATTCTTTCATATTCTTTACGTGGTAACGCATTATAAATAACCATTTTAGCCTCATTATTTTTTGCTAGTTTCTTTTTCAAATCATCATTTTGTTTTTCAAAATCTACAATTTCATCCATTTTAGTTTCAACATTATATTGAATAGGAGGAAAATCACCAAAGGTAATAATATGCCAAAGATCAAGATCTTTTGATTTCACATAGGTTTCGAATCTATTTTTCCAATATAAAAATCCATCACTTTCAAATAGTGGTGGTCTTTGCATAGATTGCCCTTCTAAATATTTTTCAGATTCCATAGATCGTTACAAGTTTTAAAATACAATATATTTTAAAAATCTTGCTAGACGTGGCTCCTGATACCAATTGTGGAAAACTAGAAGGGGGGGTTGAATAGTTTTACGTCGTTTTAATTGTTATAAAACAAATTGTTTAAAAGTTTTCGTTGATTTATAAAATATAGATTCGATGGTATATGAAATCTAGTTATACACAATATGAACAACACTAAGTATATATACTATGAAGCAATAATTATGTAAGTAATGAAATAAGTAAAAGATGGAAAGATCAAACCGAGAGACAAGCGATTTATAGTGGTTCGGCTACAAGGCACCTTCCTTGCCCTACTCCACTCCCCGAGCACCTAACTCGAGAGTTTTCTTCACTATATCAACAAGCTCCCTTATGGCGGAGAAAACCTTACACACCAATTTACACACCACAATATCTTCACACCTAGATCACAACTAGTTCACACCAATTCACTACTTAATCACACCACTTCTTTCACACCTATCTTCTACACATCATTAATCTACACACCAATCTTCTACACACCAATACTTCTACACACCAATTCTTCTACACACCAATCTTCTTCCTAACTTATCTTTTCCTCAACTATTCTCTAACAAATATTCACAACTAATCACACTATGAAATAATAATCAATGATGATGCTCAAACAAATTAGATGTGGAGATCACAACTAGTTGTAATACTTCTTGTCTTGAGGGATAGAAGTATTCTTCTCTTGCACTTGAATGGATTATGTATGGATCACTTTGAAACAAAGATTTAAGAATGTATGATCAAAGGATTTATAGATTGGAAATGGAGATCTAGAACAGAAAGTTCTGGAGTGCAAAAGGTGGGGAAAAAATCCAGGTTTAAGGTGGTATTTATAGGCAAAAGTTTCTGACAGAGGAGCGTGGCCGGTCCCCTTAAATCATGGCCGGTCCCCTTAAATTTAAGGGGACCGCCCTTTATAATTAAGGGGGCCGCCCAGCTGAAACGGCCAGAAACTTTGTCTTTTAGTGGGGAAAGTTTATTTGGTGAAAAACTAACTGATTTTGGTTAAATATTTGAAATCATATATTTAGTATGATTAAAACATTTTTCCTTATTACCAAAAGTGTTTTTCAAAAATATATAATAAGATTATATATTTTTGAAAAACTTTTGATCATACATTGCACTAAACACTTTGTTTATTCATACCTTAAGTGATTTGGATGTAAAGAGAAATATTAATCACCAAATACTTGTTTATGTCATAAGTTTTAGTTCTTTGAGGTTATATTTTGTAATGATCAAAACATAGAGATATTGATAAAAACTTAATAATGTTTTTAGGCATTATTTATGTCAACAAAATTTTTAACCAAAATCAGTTAGTTTTTCACCAAATAAACTTTCCTCACTAAAAGGCAAAGAATCTGGCCGTTTCAGCTATGCGGCCCCCTTAATTATAAAGGGCGGTCCCCTTATTTTTAAGGGGGCCGGCCATGATTTAAGGGGACCGGCCACGCTCCTCTGTCAGAATCTGTTGCCTATAAATACCACCTTAAACCTGAATTTTTTCCTCACCTTTTTGCACTAAAAACTTTCTGATCTAAACATCCCTCTCCATCTTCTAAAAATCCTTTGATCTTATATACTTTGATCTTTGTTTCAAAGTGATTCAAGCCTCAACACTCAAGTGCAAAGAGAAGAATACTTCTACCTAGAAGTATTACAACTTAGTATCATTTTGCTATCTAAGTTGTTTGGTTGTTTCATCTTGTTGATCTTTTATATTTTGGTGAATAAGGTGTATGTATTAGTTTGCTAGATTTAGTTGTAGAATCTAGAATTATTGTAAGTGTGTAGTGGAAGTTGAAGTGAAGAAGTAGTGTTGGATAATAGTGAAAAAAGGAGTAAGTGGCAATAGTGACTAGTAGCGAAGAAAGTGAAGCTTTCAAGTGGAGAAGACTTGAAGACATTAGTTGATTGAAGTTGTGAATACATTGGCGCTTTGAAGTTGTGAAGTTGCAAGACATTGAAGTTATGAAGAATTTTGTAAAGGCGTGAAGATACTAGTGGTGTGAAGACTTATTGAAGAAGTAAAAGGTGTGAAGTAATCGTGGTGTGTTACTTGGTGTGAGATTGGTTCTAGCTACGATTAGAACTCGACATCTTGCTTTGTGTCGTTAATTGGTGTAAGCATTTGGTGTGTACGGTTTTCTCCGCCATAAGGGAGGTTATTGACTTAGTGAAGAAAACTCTCGAGTTCGGTGCTCGGGGAGTGGAGTAGGGCAAGGAAAGTGTCCTTGTAGCCGAACCACTATAAATCCTTTGTCTCTCGGTTTGATCTTTCCATCCCTCATTCTTTACTTGTTTACTTACTTGCCTTCTCGTACATTATTATTATTGTATGTTGTGCATATATTGGTTTCACATAAAGATCAAACTAGGTGCCATTCAAAACATTAATTATACATTAGTAAATTAAAGTATATACAATCATTAAAACACATATACACATATAAACACAAACTTATATTTAAGTGAGATATATGAAATTATAATTTCTATTTAACACTTTAAATAAGAAGTATTTATGTGACATATGTGAATTAATTTGTATCTATACTTTAGCTTCAAAGGGTTTTTACAAACTACCATTAATTATTTGAAAGTAAACTTTTATTAAAACGGAAAAGACGCAAAACTATTCAACCCCTCCTTCTAGTTTTCTACAAGTGGTATCAAGAGCCACGTCTAGCAAGATTTTTAAAATAGATTGTATTTTAAAACTTGCAACGATCAATGGAATTTGAAAAATATGTAGAAGGGAAATTTGCACAACAACCACCGTTATTTGAAAATGATCATTTTCTTGAATGGAAAAACAAATTTGAAAACTATGTGAAATCAATAGATCTTGATCTTTGGCATATCATTTCAATTGGTGATCTTAAACCAACCAAAATAGAATTTGAAAATCAATATAATAATCTTCAAACTAATATTGATAAAAACACTAAAGCCAAATTACTTATTTTCAAAACTCTACCAAAAGTTAAATATGAAAGATTATTTCATTGTAAAACGGCAAATGATATTTGGAAATGTCTTTTAAAGATTCACCAAGAGAAATGTAAAACCAAAGATGATAAACTTGATATTGCACAAGAAATAGTTAATCTAGAAAATTTAGTAAATAAATATTTAGTTGAAATAAATACATGTACTACTAGTTCAAATGTGATCATTGAAGGTATCTACAACAAAGAATACATGAGCCAAATCCAAAGAAAGAGCGTGAATAAATCATGGTGCAACAAGTGCAAAGAAGACGATGATAATACGGCTTATGAGAATATTCAAACAAATGAGAACACAAGTATTGATGGCAAGAACTACATGTTCCTTGATCCAAGTGAAACCACAAACAAAACATGGAGCGACATGGAAAATGAAATTGATCACCGTATAGCATGTGAGGAATGTACAACTACAAAGAAGGTACAATTCAAAACTGAACATTTTTGTTATGATCAATTTATATTAGAATTTTTAAAAATGGAAAACAACTTCAAACATTTTTGCAACATTGACTCAAAAATTATTTTTAAGAACGAATTTTCAACATCCGCTGAAAACAACTTTGAAAAAGAAATCATTTTAGAAGATAAAATGTCTAGACTTAAAAGTAATATTGAAATCGATCTTGTATGTAAAAAATGTCGAGACTACAAACATGAAATTAAAATGGAAAATGAAAAAGCAAAAACATTGGCAAAATTCTAAAATAGCTCTAAATCTTTAAAATATCTTCTCGACATTCAAAATCCATTTTATGATAAAACCGGGTTAGGATTTATCGTAAATGATCCTTCAACAAATGCATTAAAACAAATAAAATTTGTTAAATCTAGTGAATAAATTTAGAACTAATACTATTTACATTCATTACTTATTATTCTAGTCAAGAAAGTCATTGTTTGTTAATTAAAACAAACTATTGATGAATTCTTGTACTTATCAACGACATCCACATCATGTGCATTCAAATGCAATGGATGTTCTCATCTAACCAACTAGGACCCATGAGAATCTGGGTATCATGCTGTTTATCATATTCAGGTAATTAACGAATGAAGAGTCTATTATGTATTGATTTACTCATCTCGCTCTATTACCTTTGACGGATATTGGTCTCTATCACATTGTTTCACTTTCTGCAAATGTTTCGCCTATGACGTTGTTGCGGATTTATTCCTGTCTCGGCATTTTTTTCTTCACTCTTGGAGTATTGGTATCATGGTGTGTCCGTTACTATTTCAAGATGAAGCCTCCTAAGGACTGCTTCTTTTAACCTTCACGACCTGTGATGATTGGTGTGATCGATTGAGCATCTCGGATCTTGTTACCTTGATTTCTATTCATGGGAATATTACTTGGCTACTTCGACATGTCTTGGAATTGCTCTTAAGATTTCTTCTTTCACTGTTATGCCCATTCTTTTTGAAAAGCTGGACCTGAGATAAGTTTTCTTTTCAAAAACTTGTCAATGTTACATTATACTTTAGAATGCTTTAATTAGTGTGTGAATACGATTTAACTGATAAATTGCCATGATTTTAGATTATTAACACTAATATATGCATACATGATATTAGCATTATTGACCTTCTTGTTGTTTAGTCTATTATCATTTTTGTTAAATCTTCTATGATCTATAGTAGAACCCTTCCACTTAAGCTATATGATCTTACTAGTTGTATTAATAGATACATTATAATTGATATTTGTTTGCAACATGATATTATGATGTTCTTTGTATATATATATATATATATATATATATATATATATATATATATATATATATATATATATATATATATATATATATATATATATATATATATATATATATATATATATATATATATATATACATATGTCTATCTTGTATACATGAACTATTTACCTTGCTCCTTCCTGTTCCATTGCATTTAGATCATAAGTATCTATCATTTCACTTTAATATCTTTAGGTGTCATTAAAGATGATTATATGTGACAATGGGCTTAATTGATTCTCTTGAAAATGACAAGCTTCCATTTCAAATCCTTCACTTGCAACTTCTTGATTATCATGATCAAAACATCATGTTTAAAACTTTTCTCTTTTTGAATGAAATATTTCTTTACTTAACTAAAACTTCTTTCATAACCATTATTTTAATCAAAAACAAGATTAAAAAAAAAAATTACGTTATTGTAATACACACTTGAATTTACTTCAAAACATTGTTGAATAAAACTAAAAATGTTTTGCTTAAAACACATTTAAACTTCTCACATGTGTCATACACCTCTATTGGAAATGACATTCACAATTTAATCAAATCATTTCATGAGAATCATGACTTGCCCATATGGATCTTGTTTGTAACAAGTCTTGAAGTCCATTTAATCATATCCACCTATGTGTTACTTGTTAACAATCATCAATATGTTTGCTCTAGGCTAAGTGTTATCATTTTCATATAGTTGCTCATTTAGCTTATTTACCTTATTGCCTCCTTAATTGCATATCTTAATTGATAAATAAATAGATAGCATGATTATTAGAAATTTATTGCTTATTCCTATTATTTCTATATCACTCTCTACATTCATGAATAGTATGCCCTATATTGCCTCAAAGAGTTGAACTTACTTGAATCCAAATCCAAAGACACAACCTTTTTGAAAATTTTCTGCCAAAAATCCATTTCTGGCATTCTGGGAATCACCAGATGGGCGGCTCCCTTAATTATATAAGGCGGCCCCCTTAATGATTAAGGGGACCGGCCCCTAATTAAGGGGACCGGCCATCTGGTGGTCGGGGATACTGTTTTCTTTATCACTTTTTGACCCATTTCAGCCTATACTTCCCAAAATTCACAAACATATTTTGTCCCATGGTATCCCTCAAAATTTACCTTCCTAAACCACATTTCTCATACACTATAAATACCCTCTTCCCATCATTAATGCCATCACACCCAAACATGTCATCTCCCAACAACCAAAAACCTAAGATTTCAAGAACCGCAAGGATCTCCGTCAAACCCGTTTGGAGGAGGAAACTTGATTCTTGTCATAACTCAAGTGATGTTGTTCCAAGTCAACCAACTACTAAGCCTCAAACCCACACTAATGACTCATCTCACAACCTATCATCCACTCACACCCTCATTAATGTTTCTTCTTATGATGAGCATGCTCAATCCCAAAACAACAATCCCAATCTCTCAATCAATACTTCACATGTTGCTCATTCAACAAAAACATCACCCACTCATGAAGAACCTCTCCCACACATTTCATGTTTTCATGACTATCTAAGCTCAACCATGTCTCCACCACCAAGAGTACCACCACCACATCCTACAACTTCACATGCCACTCCCATGTTGCATGTTCAAACTTTCACCCAAGACAACTATCAAGCTCCACCACCATCACCTTCCTCCGAACACTTGAAGTTCGTTGAGGAGCTAAAAGAGGCACATGAGCTTAGTGCTCTTTTAGCATTACATCTTGCTCAACGCAATTTGGATCCACCACAATCAAGCTCACCATCATCACCACATAACAAAAACCAAATCGAGAAGCATGTTAACAATTGCCCTTGTTGCATCTTCCTCCAACAACAAACCATTGCATTGAATGAGCACTTTACTTGGATTGAGTGTAACACCCCCAAAATACCGCAGCGGAAGACTGTGTCATAGGGGTGCTACTTCATAATACAATGAACAAGGTATAGAAAACGAACTCTAAATGAGACGTTTTGAAAAGTGACCATTCGATTAATAAATTCCGAAATACAAACTTGAGTTCCATAATACAATACATAAGAGTTTTAAGACAAATCGAATGGTAAAGATAAAAGCATAAGTCTTCAAAACATGCCAAGCGACTCTATGCTCCATGCAACAGCTATCACCTTATAGACCTGAGATAAACATGCTAAAGTGTCAACACAATGGTTGGTGAGTTCATAGAGTTTGTCTTAAAACAGTTGAAAAAGCCTCAAAAGAATGTTCACACAGCAAAGGCATTGAGAATCCACTCAGTTGCAAGTCCCGCCATAAGAGACTTGCAACCTGTGTGTCCACAACCCACTGCTAAAAGTTAGTTTATACAATGCACCAGATTATATTCACCCAAGGTCAAGAATAGACACAAGGGCGGGGGCATCTTCCCAAATAGTACTACGTCATCCAAGGTCAAGTATAGACACAAGGGTAGGGGGCATCTTCCCATGAGTACTACCAATACCTCTCTGACAGAATAGAGTATTATGTATGCATGTAAATACGAATCTTGTATTCAAATTAAGCAAGTATAGTGTAACAAGTATGTATAATGCAATCAAGTATAATGCCAATCAAGTATAACACAATCAAGTATAATGCCAATCAAGTATAACACAATCAAGTATAAATGTTTAAGAGTATTTGTACAAGTAAGCAAGTAGTTGAGCATGTATCCCCCCCAAGAGTTAAAAAAAGTATGAAAAGAGTAGGGGCTATGACTCACCTTAAGCTTAAGTGATGTGAAATCAAAGTGGTAGTCAAATCGTGAAAGTCTCTAAAAGCAGCCTATAATAGAACGTTGCGACTTAGGTTTGGAGTAACGTCTAAGAATACGAAGAATTGCCTATATATGTCTTGCATAATGTTCATGATGTAGTACTTAGTATATAGCGTAAGTCTTTGAATATAAATGGTTTATGAAACATGTATAAGTTGTATATCTCTTACTACCGTTCGGGCCGACATAATTCAGAAGTCATGGAGTAAACGTTCGAGGAGCCAGGACACTTTAACTCGTAAATCCACAACTCATCTCGACGGCTTACTTAATGAACTCCTCACATGAGGCTCCCTACTATTGTAGTATTTGATAACAAATGTATAAGTTTTGATCCGAAAAGTTACATGTCCAATATTTGAATAAACTTAGGAAAGTCTATTTGTACATGAAGATTGTTATTAGGGTAAGTTTATTATAACTTGTATCTCATGGTTCTTTAGGTGGAGTAGATCCAAATTGTTTGTTCAAGTTATCGTCAACTCCTTGTTTCATGTTTTCGCCTAAGTAAGTTTATATGGTCATTTAGTCATGGCTTCGCCGTGACCTTGGTCATTTTTCCATGGTCTTGAGACTCAACCTTGGCTTTAGCCATGGTTGTGGTCTCGGCTTTAGGTCATTAGACCTCTTGGTCTTAGTAAATCATAACTATAATATAGTGACTTTGGTCTAAAATGGGCTGTTAAGATTTTGAAGAAAATTATCACTCGGAAAGTGTTTTCAGGGCTCGAGCTTCTTTGTTCCTGAACGAAAACGTCGTTCCGGACAACTTTCGTGTTTTAACTTTTTGATGAATCGGACCAGAAGGGTGACTTTCAAAATCAAAATTTGATCAGAATGCTATTTAGGCAGTTTGCCGTTTTGGTTTCGCTAGCTTCAAATGGTCATAACTTTTGACTCGGGTACTCGTTTTGGGTGATTCAAATTGCTATGTTTTCCTTGTTAAGTCCTCTTTAACAGTAAGTAAGTGTCAAATATCAAAGTTATACTATTTTGGTCATGGTTCTCCATAAAAATCACTAGGTTGCTTGTTTACTTGTCATAAGTTAACATATGTATACCAATACTTGTTTTATCCATTTTTAAACATCATGAACACAATAACAAGAACATATATAGCATGAAAGGAACACAAAGAGCATGTAATTGATAATTAAGCAAGAAAGTATGTTAGGGTTTGCTTACAACTTTTAGCCTTAATGAAAAAGGGAAACTAGGACAAGAACTAGGACTTTGATTGAATAAGCTTTCCTCCTTTGCAATCTATGATAAACCGAGGTTATTTGAAGATTATAACGACGCCTTCTTGAAGTCCAAAGCTATTTGAAGATTATAACGACGTCTTTTAGGACACTTTAAAGTTATAACAACTTTTCTTAGAAAATTTCCAAGATTGAAGATCAAACACTAGTTTTCTTTCAAAAACTAGTTAACTTTCTTACAAAATATAAGAAAAGTGCCTTAGGTTTTAGGACTTGAAGGTTATAAGAAGGTGTGGTGCAAGATTTATATGTGTTTTAGCTTGGTATTTATAGGGTAGGAAAAATAGTTAACCATATATTGGGTTAGAAATTAACCATGGTTAGTTTTAGACACTTGTAACCATCCTAAAGATCAAGGGTCAAGATTTAACCACCCATGGTGACTTCACCCCCGCATTGGCGGTTCAAAGGAGATAAGAGTGACTAGATGATGACTCTTGGTGTTATCTTGCTTAGTTTGTGCATTTTGACTCCGTAAAAAGCTAACCGTAAATGATTAAGCCTCAAAACGTAAAACCGGGTATCGTAAAAATATGAAACTTGAAAGTATTGTTAAACATGTCAATATAGTCCATAATAAAATATAAAATGAGTGGTAGGATCTATCGGGTGCTAAAACCCTGCTAAAAACTGAAAACACGGGTCTAAAATGCGCAATTCGCGTAAAACGCTGAACTGAAAAACGTAAAATTCCAAAACTTTTGGAATTGTCATAAAATGATAGAAAATCATATTTCTATTGTTTATAATGTTTTATGGATATATCGGGATGCTGGAAGGACGTTTAAACCTAAAAGTAAATCTCGGACACGGCTTTGTGATTTTTGCAGAAATGATCCGACGAGCGTCAAACTCTCGGATTATCGTTAAAATAGTTTAACTTACGAGAATATGAAATAAAAATTTCTGAGATGAATAGTAAAAAGTGAATAGTAAAATTTTCCGGGAATAGTAATTAATCTGAAAATGCGAATTGTTACAGTCTCTACCCCTTCAGGAAACTTCGTCCCGAAGTTTAGTGTGTCTAAGTCTCTTATCTTAATAGCGGCATAATAAATCTAGATTTAGAATAGAATAATATGGTAGTATAAGGTACGTACCCGTTACGCATTGCGGGCTTCCTTAGCACCCAAATAGTATGCTCGACCCCGAGGTGGACTAACATTGTATCCACGGTTTGGATTATTTTCTTCAAGCATAACGGCTAAAGTTGGGTTGTCCAGCACTTGTCCCTGTGCCCTATTTAACTTAGGACAAGTATCTCAGAAGTGGTTTGGGCTGTTGCACTCAAAGCATGTCTTTTGGTTGTTTCTTATATTGCCCGTATTCACCGGTGCTCCACACCTATTTGCAAAATGACCCAACTGTTTGCATTTTGTACACACTCGGCATGGCTCAGACTTCTGATGATGATAAGCACATTTATTACACTTAGGATGTGGACCTTCATACTTTCCCTGATCATAAACTGTTGCCGCAAATCCTCTTGCTCTTTTATTATCAACCATTGTACCCTTTTGCTCGCTTGATTCACCTGCTCCCTTCCTTTTATCACTAATCTTCAAAGTTCCATTCCTAACCATCTCATCTGTTAAGGTCCCTGCTCTTAATATTGCACTCTGAATTGTGGGAGGTTCGGTTGTTTTTACTGTCCCACGAATCTCAGGAACAAGGCCATAGATGTACCTCTCAATCCTTTTGGATTCAGGGGTAACCAGATGAGGAACTAGTTTAGCTAGTTCATGAAACCGATCTGTGTAGGTTGCATGACCAGCCCCTACCATAGAGTGATGCCAAAACTCATCTTCTAGTTTTTGCATTTCATTAACCGGGCAGTATTCTTCCTTCAGTAGTCCCTTAAAGTCGTCCCATGTCATGCCTACAGCTGCTTCTCTAGTCCTTGCTTGAATCTGCATGTTCCACCATGTCAATGCCTTTTCTGATAGCAAGCATGCAGAATATTTCACTCTCTGGTGGATTGCACAGTTACTGATATCGATCACTGACTCCATCTTCTCGACCCATCGTGTATATGCCAATGCACCTCCTTTGCCATTAAACTCAATTGGTTTGCATGACGTAAATTCCTTATACGTACATCCAGTCCTATGGTTGTTGTTGTTGTTGTTGTTGTTGTTGTTGTTGTGGTTGTTGTTGTTATTCCTTCCTCCATCATTTGTAGCGTCATTTATGCTTCCGTGGTTTCCCGAATTGTTCATGTGATTGCCAACTTGTGTGACTATAGTGGGAAGTAGGTTTTGTAGTTGTTGGGCAATAATGGTGGAGACATCTGGATTTCCACCAGCGTTACTAGGGTTACTAGTGTCGTGAGCATCTCCTCTACCTCCACGTCCACCAGTTCTTCCACTATCATTACTAGGGTTACTAGTGTCGTGAGCAGCTCCTCTACCTCCACGACCACCAGTTCTTCCACCTCTTGGTGTTGCACCACCTCGGCTAGTGCTACGAGTTACTCTCTTTGGTGCCATGATATCTACAAGGAGGGACATTTTGTCGACGTCAGATATGAGGTGATATTCCTAGACTACTTTAGTCTTAAATCTTGTCAATTTTGAGTCAATCGTCGATTAATGTAAGCATGGTCACATATGTCTACGTGAGTCGTGACGCATTTATAATTATGTTGGCCACCATAATTATAATTGCTTCATTTCACACATATACATATTTACCAGGCACACATAACTCAACAATTGGTACTACATAATTGGGTAGACTTTCTATCATCTGCTCTTAAGTTGTGAAAGGGTAACGTAGTCTGGGTATCTAGAGATATGACGAAATGGACTAGCCACGTTTGTAGAAAGGTTTGAGTGTCGTACTAGGACGTATGAACCACTTCTAGGTATTAGAATCATATAAAGCAAGTATAAGGCAAATCATCAAATCTCTACAGGAAACTAATAATCTTTATTTAACTTAATCTTATGTCTTATCAAACAAGAACTGTCACAAGATTAAGTTATTTAAACAATTATTACTTAGCTCTAAATTTTTGATAACTTGACTATTGTCTGGGGTTTCTTCTAAACAAACAATTAGCAATAAGCATATGCGCATGAAGTGTGTGTAAGGCAAAATAAAGAGAAGAGTCTTAATGTTTAAATCAGTTATAGTCTAGGCACTAAATGCAACCTAGTTCTCTATAACCAAGGCTCTGGTACCAATCTGTAACACCCCCAAAATACCACAGCGGAAGACTGTGTCATAGGGGTGCTACTTCATAATACAATGAACAAGGTATAGAAAACGAACTCTAAATGAGACGTTTTGAAAAGTGACCATTCGATTAATAAATTCCGAAATAAAAACTTGAGTTCCATAATACAATACATAAGAGTTTTAAGACAAATCGAATGGTAAAGATAAAAGCATAAGTCTTCAAAACATGCCAAGCGACTCTATGCTCCATGCAACAGCTATCACCTTATAGACCTGAGATAAACATGCTAAAGTGTCAACACAATGGTTGGTGAGTTCATAGAGTTTGTCTTAAAACAGTTGAAAAAGCCTCAAAAGAATGTTCACACAGCAAAGGCATTGAGAATCCACTCAGTTGCAAGTCCCGCCATAAGAGACTTGCAACCTGTGTGTCCACAACCCACTGCTAAAAGTTAGTTTATACAATGCACCAGATTATATTCACCCAAGGTCAAGAATAGACACAAGGGCGGGGGCATCTTCCCAAATAGTACTACGTCATCCAAGGTCAAGTATAGACACAAGGGTAGGGGGCATCTTCCCATGAGTACTACCAATACCTCTCTGACAGAATAGAGTATTATGTATGCATGTAAATACGAATCTTGTATTTAAATTAAGCAAGTATAGTGTAACAAGTATGTATAACGCAATCAAGTATAATGCCAATCAAGTATAACACAATCAAGTATAATGCCAATCAAGTATAACACAATCAAGTATAAATGTTTAAGAGTATTTGTACAAGTAAGCAAGTAGTTGAGCATGTATCCCCCCCAAGAGTTAAAAAAAGTATGAAAAGAGTAGGGGCTATGACTCACCTTAAGCTTAAGTGACGTGAAATCAAAGTGGTAGTTGAATCGTGAAAGTCTCTAAAAGCAGCCTATAATAGAACGTTGCGACTTAGGTTTGGAGTAACATCTAAGAATACGAAGAATTGCCTATATATGTCTTGCATAATGTTCATGATGTAGTACTTAGTATATAGCGTAAGTCTTTGAATATAAATGGTTTATGAAACATGTATAAGTTGTATATCTCTTACTACCGTTCGGGCCGACATAATTCAGAAGTCATGGAGTAAACGTTCGAGGAGCCAGGACACTTTAACTCGTAAATCCACAACTCATCTCGACGGCTTACTTAATGAACTCCTCACATGAGGCTCCCTACTATTGTAGTATTTGATAACAAATGTATAAGTTTTGATCCGAAAAGTTACATGTCCAATATTTGAATAAACTTAGGAAAGTCTATTTGTACATGAAGATTGTTATTAGGGTAAGTTTATTATAACTTGTATCTCATGGTTCTTTAGGTGGAGTAGATCCAAATTGTTTGTTCAAGTTATCGTCAACTCCTTGTTTCATGTTTTCGCCTAAGTAAGTTTATATGGTCATTTAGTCATGGCTTCGCCGTGACCTTGGTCATTTTTCCATGGTCTTGAGACTCAACCTTGGCTTTAGCCATGGTTGTGGTCTCGGCTTTAGGTCATTAGACCTCTTGGTCTTAGTAAATCATAACTATAATATAGTGACTTTGGTCTAAAATGGGCTGTTAAGATTTTGAAGAAAATTATCACTCGGAAAGCGTTTTCAGGGCTCGAGCTTCTTTGTTCCTGAACGAAAACGTCGTTCCGGACAACTTTCGTGTTTTAACTTTTTGATGAATCGGACCAGAAGGGTGACTTTCAAAATCAAAATTTGATCAGAATGCTATTTAGGCAGTTTGCCGTTTTGGTTTCGCTAGCTTCAAATGGTCATTACTTTTGACTCGGGTACTCGTTTTGGGTGATTCAAATTGCTATGTTTTCCTTGTTAAGTCCTCTTTAACAGTAAGTAAGTGTCAAATATCAAAGTTATACTATTTTGGTCGTGGTTCTCCATAAAAATCACTAGGTTGCTTGTTTACTTGTCATAAGTTAACATATGTATACCAATACTTGTTTTATCCATTTTTAAACATCATGAACACAATAACAAGAACATATATAGCATGAAAGGAACACAAAGAGCATGTAATTGATAATTAAGCAAGAAAGTATGTTAGGGTTTGCTTACAACTTTTGGCCTTAATGAAAAAGGGAAACTAGGACAAGAACTAGGACTTTGATTGAATAAGCTTTCCTCCTTTGCAATCTATGATAAACCGAGGTTATTTGAAGATTATAACGACGCCTTCTTGAAGTCCAAAGCTATTTGAAGATTATAACGACGTCTTTTAGGACACTTTAAAGTTATAACAACTTTTCTTAGAAAATTTCCAAGATTGAAGATCAAACACTAGTTTTCTTTCAAAAACTAGTTAACTTTCTTACAAAATATAAGAAAAGTGCCTTAGGTTTTAGGACTTGAAGGTTATAAGAAGGTGTGGTGCAAGATTTATATGTGTTTTAGCTTGGTATTTATAGGGTAGGAAAAATAGTTAACCATATATTGGGTTAGAAATTAACCATGGTTAGTTTTAGACACTTGTAACCATCCTAAAGATCAAGGGTCAAGATTTAACCACCCATGGTGACTCCACCCCCGCATTGGCGGTTCAAAGGAGATAAGAGTGACTAGATGATGACTCTTGGTGTTATCTTGCTTAGTTTGTGCATTTTGACTCCGTAAAAAGCTAACCGTAAATGATTAAGCCTCAAAACGTAAAACCGGGTATCGTAAAAATATGAAACTTGAAAGTATTGTTAAACATGTCAATATAGTCCATAATAAAATATAAAATGAGTGGTAGGATCTATCGGGTGCTAAAACCCTGCTAAAAACTGAAAACACGGGTCTAAAACGCGCAATTCGCGTAAAACGCTGAACTGAAAAACGTAAAATTCCAAAACTTTTGGAATTGTCATAAAATGATAGAAAATCATATTTCTATTGTTTATAATGTTTTATGGATATATCGGGATGCTGGAAGGACGTTTAAACCTAAAAGTAAATCTCGGACACGGCTTTGTGATTTTTGCAGAAATGATCCGACGAGCGTCAAACTCTCGGATTATCGTTAAAATAGTTTAACTTACGAGAATATGAAATAAAAATTTCTGAGATGAATAGTAAAAAGTGAATAGTAAAAAGTGAATAGTAAAATTTTCCGGGAATAGTAATTAATCTGAAAATGCGAATTGTTACATTGAGTATCTTCTTACTAGATCTCAACAAACACCATCACTTGAACAACATCAAAACCCTCAATCAACAAACCCATCTTCAATTTCACCACCTACAAGCTCCACATCTCCAAACCCAACAACATCCATGCAACCAAATGTTTACCTCCACTAAACCACCAAGCATTTTACATGCTTATGTTTCTCATTTTCAAATAAAATTCCTCAACCATTTTGGGATTCAAGAAAGTTTGGTGACACTTCTTGCTGGCACATTAGGACATTCTACTTAGCTTAGAATTTCATCTTTTTAGCCTATGTAATAATGATTATGGGTTGACGTAATCATTTTCTTTTAATGAATGATTTAATATATGTTTCTTATTCTCTTTTTCCATGCTCATTATTAGTTAGTACTATGCTATATGTGTTTGCTTGTGCCATGCTTGTACTTCTAATATTTTTCTTGCAAGAATCCCATTTCTCGAACCCTTGGTGCTCTCAAACGAGGGGGAGCATACATCAAGGGGGAGTTTTCATCTTATTGGCTTAAACCTTTTTGATTCTACAAAAAGGGAGAGAAGTGAATGTAAACTCACTTAATACTTGTCTAAAAATTAATTTTTAGATTTAATGAGTTTAGGTTTTGTAATCATCAAAAAGGGGGAGATTGTTGATATAAATAAACGACTAAAAACGTTGTTCATATCTTTTGATATCTCTATGTTTTGATAATCACAAAACGAAAACACATTAAATCAAAGATAATGACGTAAACAAGTATTTAGTAGTTAATAATCACTTTCACCATCTAATCACTTAAGGTATGAATAAACATAGTGTTTAATGCATTATAAGATCAAAGGAAAGTTTAATTAAGTATTACAAAGTTTATTTAATTATATAAACATATTATATATTTTTGAAAAACACTTTTGGTAATAAAGAAAAATGTTTTATTCATGCTAAATATATGAATTCAAATTTTTAACCAAAATCAGTTAGTTTTTCACCAAATAAACTTTCCCCACTAAAAGACAAAGAATCTGGCCGTTTCAGCTGGGCGGCCCCCTTAATTATAAAGGGCGGTCCCCTTAATTTTAAGGGGGCCGGCCATGATTTAAGGGGACCGGCCACGCTCCTCTGTCAGAATCTGTTGCCTATAAATACCACCTTAAACCTGGATTTTTTCCTCACCTTTTTGCACTAAAAACTTTCTGATCTAAACATCCCTCTCCATCTTCTAAAAATCCTTTGATCTTATATACTTTGATCTTTGTTTCAAAGTGATTCAAGCCTCAACACTCAAGTGCAAAGAGAAGAATACTTCTACTAGAAGTATTACAACTTAGTATCATCTTGCTATCTAAGTTGTTTGGTTGTTTCATCTTGTTTATCTTTCATATTTTGGTGAATAAGGTGTATGTATTAGTTTGCTAGATTTAGTTGTAGAATCTAGAATTATTGTAAGTGTGTAGTGGAAGTTGAAGTGAAGAAGTAGTGTTGGATAATAGTGAAAAAAGGAGTAAGTGGCAATAGTGACTAGTAGTGAAGAAAGTGAAGCTTTCAAGTGGAGAAGACTTGAAGACATTAGTTGATTGAAGTTGTGAATACATTGGCGCTTTGAAGTTGTGAAGTTGCAAGACATTGAAGTTGTGAAGAATTTTGTAAAGGCGTGAAGATACTAGTGGTGTGAAGACTTATTGAAGAAGTCAAAGGTGTGAAGTAATCGTGGTGTGTTACTTGGTGTGAGATTGGTTCTAGCTACGATTAGAACTTGACATCTTGCTTTGTGTCGTTAATTGGTGCAAGCATTTGGTGTGTACGGTTTTCTCCGCCATAAGGGAAGTTATTGATTTAGTGAAGAAAACTCTCGAGTTCGGTGCTCGGGGAGTGGAGTAGGGCAAGGAAGGTGTCCTTGTAGCCGAACCACTATAAATCCTTTGTCTCTCGGTTTGATCTTTCCATCCCTCATTCTTTACTTGTTTACTTACTTGCCTTCTCGGACATTATTATTATTGTGTGTTGTGCATATATTGGTTTCACATAAAGATCAAACTAGGTGCCATTCAAAACAGTAATTATACATTAGTAAATTAAAGTATATACAATCATTAAAACACATATACACATATAAACACAAACTTATATTTAAGTGAGATATATGAAATTATAATTTCTATTTTACACTTTAAATAAGAAGTATTTATGTGACATATGTGAATTAATTTGTATCTATACTTTAGCTTCAAAGGGTTTTTACAAACTACCATTAATTATTTGAAAGTAAACTTTTATTAAAACGAAAAAGACGCAAAACTATTCAACCCCCCCCCCCCTTCTAGTTTTCTACAACCCCTTTGATCATGAGATGTATTAAGCACTTGTTTATCCATACCTTAAGTGATTAAGTTGGATATAATGATATAAACTAGCTTAATACTTGTTTACGTAGTAATCTTACGATTGATGAGTTTACCTTTTGTGATCGTCAAAATATAGAGATATCGAAAAATATAAATAACGTTTTCATACATTATTTGTAACACCCCCAAAATACCGCAGCGGAAGACTGTGTCATAGGGGTGCTACTTCATAATACAAAGTACAAGGTATAGAAAACGAACTCTAAATGAGACGTTTTGAAAAGTTACCATTCGATTAATGAATTCAAAGTTACAAACATGAGATTCCAAAGTATGATACATAAATGTATACAAAATGTTGAATGGTAAATGATAAAAGCGTAAGTCTTCAGAATATGCAGCTTGACTCTAAGTTCCACGCACTAGCTATCGCCTTACTAACCTGAGATAAACATGCTAAAGTGTCAACACAATGGTTGGTGAGTTCATAGAGTTTGTCTTAAAACAGTTGAAAAACCTTAAAAGAATATTCGCACAGCAAAGGCATCGTGAATCCACTCAGTTGCAGGTCCCGCCATAAGAGACTTGCAACCTGTGTGTTCACAACCCACTGCTAAAAGATAGTTTATACAATGCACCGGATTATATTCACCCAAGGTCAAGAATAGACACAAGGGCGGGGGCCTCTCCCCAAATAGTACTACGACATCCAAGGTCAAGTATAGACACAAGGGTAGGGGGCATCTTCCCATGAGTACTACCAATACCTCTCCGACAGAATAGAGTATTATGTATGCACGTAAATACGAATCTTGTATTTAAATTAAGCAAGTATAGTGTAACAAGTATGTATAACGCAATCAAGTATAATACAATCAAGTATAATGAAATCAAGTATAACACAATCAAGTATAAAGCAATCAAGTATAAATGTTTTGAGTATTTGTACAAGTAAGCAAGTAGTTGAGCATGTATCCCCCCCAAGAGTTAAAACAAGTATGAAAAGAGTAGGGGCTATGACTCACCTTAAGTCTATGTAATGAGAAATGATAGTGGTAGTCGAATCGCGAAAGTCTCTAAGAGCAGCCTATAATAGAACGTTGCGACTTAGGTTTGGAGTAACGTCTAAGAATACGAAGGATTGCCCATATATGTCTTGCATAATGTTCATGATGTAGTACTTAGTATAATGTGTAAGTCTTTGAATATAAGTGGTCTATGAAACATGTATAAGTTGTATATCTCTTACTACCGTTCGGGCCGACATAATTCAGAAGTCATGGAGTAAACGTTCGAGGAGCCAGGACACTTTAACTCGTAAATCCACAACTCGTCTCGACGGCTTACTCAATGAACTCCTCACATGAGGCTCCCTACTATTGTAGTATTTGATAACATATATATATATATATATATATATATATATATATATATATATATATATATATATATAAGCTTTTTGATCTTTAATAGTTATATGGTCTTTAGCCGTGGCTTTGCCGTGACCTTGGTCATTGTTACCATGATCTTGAGACTCAACCTTGGCTTTAGCGATGGTTGTGGTCTTGGCTTTAGGTCATTAGACCTCTTGGTCTCATCTAATTATAATGATTATATAGCAACTTTGGTCTAAAAATGGGCTGTTAAGAATTTGAAGAAATTTATCACTCAGAAAGTGTTTTCAGGGCTCGAGCTTCTTTATTCCTGAACGAAAACGTCGTTCCGGACAACTTTCGTGTTTTAACTTTTTGATGAATCGGACCAGAAGTGGGACTTTCAAAATCATAATTTGATCAGAATGCTATTTAGGCAGTTTTGCCGTTTTAGTTTCGCTAACTTCAAATGGTCATAACTTTTGACTCGTATACTCGTTTTGGGTGATTCAAATTGCTATATTTTCCTTGTTAAGTCCTCTTTAACAGTAATTAAGTGTCAAATATCAAATTTATACTATTGTGGTCGTGGTTTTCCATAAAAATCACTAGTTTGCTTGTTTACTTGTCATAAGTTAACATATGTATACCAATACTTGTTTTATCCATTTTTAAACATCATGAACACAATACAAAGACCATATATAGCATGAAAGAAACATAATAAGCATGAAATGATATTGAGCAAGAAAGTGTATTAGGGTTTGCTTACAACTTGTGAAGAAACTAACTAGATCCAAGATCAAAACCAAGAACCACTACTTAATCTTCCAAAACCTTTCCAACCATAGCCATGCTTCCATATCAAAAACCCTATCTTATAATCCCTTGATAAACACTAATCTAACATAAAAACAACCTTTAGTAAAAATCTTCACTAAGAACACTTGGAAATTTGATGAGTTTTTGTGGTGATTTTATAGAGTTTTATGGTTGAAAGGTGTTAAGGATCATGCAAGGAACAAAAGGCTATACTTATGATGGATGAAACTTGAAAGAATCATGATCAAAATGGGTTATTTTATGTGTTTGGGTCGTTGGTATTGAGAGAGAAAGGAAGAGAATGAGTTTGATTATTTTGGTTAAGTGTAAATGATATAAAATGAATGAAGTAGCAAAATTGGTTTGTTATACTTTAGTAGATATTATGTAGATTAACATGACTAGGCTAGATGACTAGCTAAAAACACCTTATAAGACTTCCAAGATAAGATTGGTGAGTTATTGATAACACCTAGTGTTTACGGGGCGAGTTTTAGTCCAGGTAATCGCTAATAGTAAGTCGTTAAGTCACGAAACTTAAAACCGAGTATCTTAAAAATATGAAACTCATAAATATGTTAAAGCTTATCAATATACTCTATATTAGCCTATTAAATGAGTGATAACTTTTATCAGGGTGCTTAAACGCTGCTAAAACTGGAAATGCGGGTCTAAAACGCGTAATTCGCGAAAACGCTGAACTGAAAAACGTAAAATTTCAAAACTTTTGGAATTGTCCTAAAATGAGAGAAAATCATATTTCTATTGTTTATAATGTTTTATGGATATATCGGGATGCTGGAAGGACGTTTAAACCTAAAAGTTAATCTCGGACACGGCTTTGTGATTTTTGCAGAAATGATCCGACGAGCGTCAAACTCTCGAATTATCGTTAAAATAGTTTAACTTACGAGAATATGAAATAAAAATTTCTGAGATGAATAGTGAAAAGTGAATAGTAAAAAGTGAATAGTGAAATTTTCGGGAATGAAAGTTAACCTGAAATTGCGAATTGTTACAGTCTGTACCCCTTAAGGAGAACTTCGTCCCGAAGTTCAGTTGATGTTAACTACTTACGATGTGTCTAAGAGAATTCGGGATCTTTAATATAGTGGTGTTTACTCTGATTCGTCTAAGGTTCTGGTTAAGGAGTTGTATCGGCTACAATTAAGCCCACTTATTTATAACACATTACTTACATAAAGAAGTGTCCAAATTTATGTAAGTAAGGTCTCATAAACTTATGGTTCGGTGATTTACAATTTCTTTATTTAACTGAAGAGGCGTCCCAATCCATTTAAATAAGGAGATTCTAAATCATCCTACTTAAGAATTTCCGACACAAAAATCCGCCTTCTGAGGCCGATAGTAAGATAATCAAGTCATCAAATCCCTAAAGCTAAGCAATAATATTATTTAACTCAAATCTTATGTCTCATCAAACAAGAACTGTCACAAGATCAAGTTAAATAATTAGTTATTACTGAGCTCCATGTTTCTAATGACTCGACGAATCTCTGGGGCTCCTTATAATACTAAAGTCACATCATCTAACAGCGTGGAACTAAGCAAACCTCTAACCAAAAAGCTTATGTGTATGTATTGTGTGTAAGGCAAATAAAGAGGAAGGTCTCTACGTATATAGCAGTTATAGTCTAGGCACTAAATGCAACCTAGTTCTCTATAACCAAGGCTCTGGTACCAATCTGTAACACCCCCAAAATACCGCAGCGGAAGACTGTGTCATAGGGGTGCTACTTCATAATACAAAGTACAAGGTATAGAAAACGAACTCTAAATGAGACGTTTTGAAAAGTTACCATTCGATTAATGAATTCAAAGTTACAAACATGAGATTCCAAAGTATGATACATAAATGTATACAAAATGTTGAATGGTAAATGATAAAAGCGTAAGTCTTCAGAATATGCAGCTTGACTCTAAGTTCCACGCACTAGCTATCGCCTTACTAACCTGAGATAAACATGCTAAAGTGTCAACACAATGGTTGGTGAGTTCATAGAGTTTGTCTTAAAACAGTTGAAAAACCTTAAAAGAATATTCGCACAGCAAAGGCATCGTGAATCCACTCAGTTGCAGGTCCCGCCATAAGAGACTTGCAACCTGTGTGTTCACAACCCACTGCTAAAAGATAGTTTATACAATGCACCGGATTATATTCACCCAAGGTCAAGAATAGACACAAGGGCGGGGGCCTCTCCCCAAATAGTACTACGACATCCAAGGTCAAGTATAGACACAAGGGTAGGGGGCATCTTCCCATGAGTACTACCAATACCTCTCCGACAGAATAGAGTATTATGTATGCACGTAAATACGAATCTTGTATTTAAATTAAGCAAGTATAGTGTAACAAGTATGTATAACGCAATCAAGTATAATACAATCAAGTATAATGAAATCAAGTATAACACAATCAAGTATAAAGCAATCAAGTATAAATGTTTTGAGTATTTGTACAAGTAAGCAAGTAGTTGAGCATGTATTCCCCCCAAGAGTTAAAACAAGTATGAAAAGAGTAGGGGCTATGACTCACCTTAAGTCTATGTAATGAGAAATGATAGTGGTAGTCGAATCGCGAAAGTCTCTAAGAGCAGCCTATAATAGAACGTTGCGACTTAGGTTTGTAGTAACGTCTAAGAATACGAAGGATTGCCCATATATGTCTTGCATAATGTTCATGATGTAGTACTTAGTATAATGTGTAAGTCTTTGAATATAAGTGGTCTATGAAACATGTATAAGTTGTATATCTCTTACTACCGTTCGGGCCGACATAATTCAGAAGTCATGGAGTAAACGTTCGAGGAGCCAGGACACTTTAACTCGTAAATCCACAACTCGTCTCGACGGCTTACTCAATGAACTCCTCACATGAGGCTCCCTACTATTGTAGTATTTGATAACATATATATATATATATATATATATATATATATATATATATATATATATATATATATATAAGCTTTTTGATCTTTAATAGTTATATGGTCTTTAGCCGTGGCTTTGCCGTGACCTTGGTCATTGTTACCATGATCTTGAGACTCAACCTTGGCTTTAGCGATGGTTGTGGTCTTGGCTTTAGGTCATTAGACCTCTTGGTCTCATCTAATTATAATGATTATATAGCAACTTTGGTCTAAAAATGGGCTGTTAAGAATTTGAAGAAATTTATCACTCAGAAAGTGTTTTCAGGGCTCGAGCTTCTTTATTCCTGAACGAAAACGTCGTTCCAGACAACTTTCGTGTTTTAACTTTTTGATGAATCGGACCAGAAGTGGGACTTTCAAAATCATAATTTGATCAGAATGCTATTTAGGCAGTTTTGCCGTTTTAGTTTCGCTAACTTCAAATGGTCATAACTTTTGACTCCTATACTCGTTTTGGGTGATTCAAATTGCTATATTTTCCTTGTTAAGTCCTCTTTAACAGTAATTAAGTGTCAAATATCAAATTTATACTATTGTGGTCGTGGTTTTCCATAAAAATCACTAGTTTGCTTGTTTACTTGTCATAAGTTAACATATGTATACCAATACTTGTTTTATCCATTTTTAAACATCATGAACACAATACAAAGACCATATATAGCATGAAATGATATTGAGCAAGAAAGTGTATTAGGGTTTGCTTACAACTTGTGAAGAAACTAACTAGATCCAAGATCAAAACCAAGAACCACTACTTAATCTTCCAAAACCTTTCCAACCATAGCCATGCTTCCATATCAAAAACCCTATCTTATAATCCCTTGATAAACACTAATCTAACATAAAAACAACCTTTAGTAAAAATCTTCACTAAGAACACTTGGAAATTTGATGAGTTTTTGTGGTGATTTTATAGAGTTTTATGGTTGAAAGGTGTTAAGGATCATGCAAGGAACAAAAGGCTATACTTATGATGGATGAAACTTGAAAGAATCATGATCAAAATGGGTTATTTTATGTGTTTGGGTCGTTGGTATTGAGAGAGAAAGGAAGAGAATGAGTTTGATTATTTTGGTTAAGTGTAAATGATATAAAATGAATGAAGTAGCAAAATTGGTTTGTTATACTTTAGTAGATATTATGTAGATTAACATGACTAGGCTAGATGACTAGCTAAAAACACCTTATAAGACTTCCAAGATAAGATTGGTGAGTTATTGATAACACCTAGTGTTTACGGGGGGAGTTTTAGTCCAGGTAATCGCTAATAGTAAGTCGTTAAGTCACGAAACTTAAAACCGAGTATCTTAAAAATATGAAACTCATAAATATGTTAAAGCTTATCAATATACTCTATATTAGCCTATTAAATGAGTGATAACTTTTATCAGGGTGCTTAAACGCTGCTAAAACTGGAAATGCGGGTCTAAAACGCGTAATTCGCGTAAAACGCTGAACTGAAAAACGTAAAATTTCAAAACTTTTGGAATTGTCCTAAAATGAGAGAAAATCATATTTCTATTGTTTATAATGTTTTATGGATATATCGGGATGCTGGAAGGACGTTTAAACCTAAAAGTTAATCTCGGACACGGCTTTGTGATTTTTGCAGAAATGATCCGACGAGCGTCAAACTCTCGAATTATCGTTAAAATAGTTTAACTTACGAGAATATGAAATAAAAATTTCTGAGATGAATAGTGAAAAGTGAATAGTAAAAAGTGAATAGTGAAATTTTCGGGAATGAAAGTTAACCTGAAATTGCGAATTGTTACATTATTTATGTTAACAAATAGCAAAGCATTCAGAGTATACAACATGAGAACTAGAAGAGTAGAGGAAAATCTACATGTGAAGTTTTTGGAAAATAAAACCAATGTAGAAGGTCAAGGTACCAAATGGCTATTTGATCTTGAATCTCTATCCAAATCAATGAATTATGTGCCTTTTGTTGCAGAAACTAATGAATTTTCAAGTTTACAAACTGCTGATGCAACAAATGGAGAAGGATTAGAGAATGAGGCAAATCAAGATTATGTGATGATGCCAATATGGACAAATACAAGTGTGGATTCAACTTCAATAAATGGTGAATCTTCTTCTGGTAATTCTAAAGAAGATGTTGAAGATGAATACAAGGAAGAAGGAACTAAGGAACAAGAGTTTCAAATCAGAAGTAACACTGTTGATAAGCAAATCGTTCCCACTGATGAGCAAAATGTTTCTGCTGATGGACCATCAGAGGAAACTCAAGCAAATCTCTCAAAAAATGAGGTGGATTTCAACAACCTTCCACCTGATTATCAAGTTCTTTCTACTCCACACTCAAGGATTCACAAAGTCCACTCCCTGGACAATGTAATTGGAGATGTACAATCAGGAGTGAAGACAAGACAACAATTGATGTCTTCAAATCAACAAGGGCTTCTTGATGCCCTTTATGCTTCAAAACAGCATGAGTTTTCAAACTCTTGCTTATTTGTATGTTTTCTCTCACAAGATGAACCAAAGAATATTCATAAAGCCCTATATAATTCAAGCTGGTTGGAGGCTATGCAAGAGGAGCTTCTTCAGTTTAAGATTCAAAAGGTATGGGTGCTAGTTGATTTACCAAGTGGTGTAAGGGTAATTGGCATTAGATGGGTTTTTAGGAATAAAAGGGATGAAAGGGGCATTGTGATAAGAAATAAAGCTAGATTAGTAGCTCAAGGGTACACACAAGAAGAAGGGATAGACTATGAAGAAGTTTTTGCTCCAGTAGCAAGGATTGAAGCCATTAGACTCTTTTTGTCTTATGCTTCATTTATGGGATTCACAGTTTATCAAATGGATGTCAAGAGTGCTTTCTTATATGGTACTATTGAAGAGGAGGTGTATGTCTCACAACCTCCTGGTTTTGTTGATCTTGACCATCCAGACAAAGTGTACAAGGTTGTTAAAGCTCTATATGGCCTACATCAGGCACCAAGAGCTTGGTATGAAACACTAGCTTCCTACTTAATTTCAAATGGTTTTCAAAGAGGCAAGATAGATCAGACACTTTTCACCAAGAAGCATAAGCAGGATCTTTTGCTAGTTCAAGTGTATGTGGATGATACCATCTTTGGATCTACAAGGAAGGAGATGTGTTTGGAGTTTGAGAAGCTTATGCACAATAAGTTTCAGATGAGTTCCATGGGGGATCTTACATTCTTTTTGGGTCTGCAGGTTAAACAATCAAGAGAAGGAATCTTTACTAGTCAAGACAAATATGTTGCAGAGATTCTTAGAAAGTTTCAATTTGCTGATTCCAAAACAGCAAGCACACTAATGGACCCTGAGAAGCCACTTCTTAAAGATGTAAAAGGAACTAATGTGGATGTACACACATACAGATCTATGATATGTTCTTTGATGTATCTCACATCATCAAGACCTGATATCATGTTCTCTGTTTGTGCTTGTGCAAGATATCAAGTAACTCCTAAGGTTTCTCATTTAACAGCAGTCAAGAGAATTTTTAGATATCTCAAGGGTCAACCTAGGTTGGGTTTGTGGTATTCTAAGGAGTCATCTTTTGACTTGGTAGCATACTCAGATAGTAATTATGCTGGTGCTAGCTTGGACAGAAAGTCAACAACTGGAGGATGTCAATTCCTTGGGTGTAGACTTATCTCATGGCAGTGTAAGAAGTAGACAATGGTGGCTACTTCAACAACTGAAGCTGAATGTGTAGCTGCTGCAAATTGTTGTGGTCAAGTTCTATGGCTTCAAAACCAACTTCTTGATTATGGGTACAATTTCTTACATACCATTATTCATATTGATAATAGTAGTACAATTTGCATTATTAAAAATCCAGTGCAACATTCTAAAACAAAACACATTGAAATAAGACATCATTTTATTAGAGATTGCAATGAAAAGAGGTTAATTCAAGTAATGAAAATTGCTTCAGAACAAAACTTTGCAGATCTTCTTACAAAAGCTTTTGATGTTGGTAGATTTCAGTACTTGGTATCAGGTATTGGAATGCTTAATCTTTAAATTTTTCAAAATAATGTGTTCTTCTATATAGATTTTGTTAATGCATCTAACTTTGTCATCTAAAACTACTATTACCAATTTAAAAGTTATCCATACAGTTAGTCCTATGCATAATTCTAATTCAAGACAAGTACTTTGTACTTTGTTCTTTTGGTTTTAGACTAACAATTTCAGGTATGAATGTTTGAGCTCAAAGGCTATTTCAAGTGAAATCTCTGATCATTGCTGCTGAATGATGATCATTGCTGCTGATATAATAGGTTCATGATAGAAAAAGTTTGGGATTTCAAAACTCCTTAAAACTTCTTTCTTGGAACCTGATTATGATGTTTCACATTGAATTGATGATTTAGTTGATGAGTAAATAATTGATACAACTCACTTTCTATCATTTTATACTCTCAAGGATAATGTGACTAATCTACGGATATCTGATAGAAAGAACAGCGAGCAAAAGTGAATCTAACACTTGTGTTAGAGGTAACAACTATCACGAGCTGGAAACCCTGTAAAGAAAGCCTTTTGAATAGGTTTACTGTACATAGGCAGTTATTTATAACTGAAAACATTGGTTCTCACACAACCAGAGGTTGCTTTAAACCGACATTTTGATTAAGTGTTAGTTACCACACTTAATCCCTTCAAAATGGTTAGAAGCACTATGATTTTTAATCATAAAATCATATTCATACTGCTAAGTCAAATATTTCTTAAAAAGGATTTTCAAAGAGGCTCAGAAAATCATCTTATGATGGATTATGAGTCAATGCTCAGTGATTCACCACTCATAGGAGGTTACACACCTAGAAGTGATGAGGGAAGTATTTAAACTCTTAAGGAATTGATGGCTTCATGTACAAATTGTTTGAAAACTTGGAAATTGCTAGATCAGATGATATGATATGATTGTGAGAGATCTTCCAAACAGGGGAGGAAATTGCTCAAGAGAGAAATAAATCTCATGGGAGGTTACAAAAAGCCCTTTAAAAGGAAGATTATCCAAAGAAAAAGAAGGAAAAGATAAGAGCATACAAGATGATGACATGGTTTCTACTGATAAAGAACAAGAACAGAGCTGATAGGAGAAAGTTCTATCTAGATCGAAAGATGAAAGGTTTCACTACGTTTGTTCATCACTTCCAAAGACATGCTGAAAGATAATGTCTACTTCTTGGAACAAGCATCCAAGATACACAGCATCATTGCCTCTTATAATTCTTCAAGTTGAATATTGCACCATCTTTTAGTCCAAGAATGGAGCAAAGAACAGAAAGCAGATGAGTTACAGAGAAAGACATTCAATCACTCAAAAGAGAAGAAAGTTTAGATCAACAGTCTAACAATGAAGTGTTTGAAAGATCTTCACAAAGTCCTCATTTAATTCAGAAAAACATGTTTGAATGTAATTCACATGTTTAGGGGAGGATTGTTGGGAATTAAATAATCAGAAGAATCAGCATAAAGGCTTAAGGAAATACATCAAGTATGTTTCTGCTGATAAAGCACAAAGCACGTTTCCACTGATGGATTCTGTTGAAGAACGTTTTCTACTGAAGGTGTTTCTACTGATGGATTCTGCTGATGCTACTATGACTCATACAACAGCTGTGTAGATAAGTACAACTTATTCTACTGATTCATATACAAGAAAAATATCTTTGTTATAGTCATCAAATTGAACACTCCAAGTGAGTCGTAATCCTAGATACATGTTGTATCTTAATGACTAAACATGATAAGTCATCATCTAGCTAGAATGAAGATTAGTCATAAGCTAGTATTTAAGATGAGTCATATAGATTGTAAAAGATCTTTCCTTGGACTATAAAAGGAAGATCTTAGATATGACTTAAAGTGTAATACAGATAAGTGATATGTGCGTAGAGATATACATAGAGAAAAACAATAGAACAAAACACAAGATTCAAGGTCTTTATAACCCTAGTGATAGTGAAGATCACTCGTATTATTCTGAGTAATATTGAATCGTTTGGTGAAATACTTTCATTGTTCTTTACTAAATACACACAAGCATCACAGTTCCATTTCCAATAAACATTCTAAGTGTGGTTAAGTAGATTCCGCATACTTAATCATATTCACTCAAGGTATCATATTTACACGTTAAAAGGTCCAACACCTATAGTATGTGATCAAATCAAGTGATCCTCTCAGTATTGCCCAAACCCCATACACTTAATTAATCCTAGAGATCTATTATTTTTGGTGTGCAATCTTGTGGGAACAAGGAGGCCACAAGTACCTTTCGTGGGCTCTTAAAGAGATCCAACTACTCCACGTTTAGCACCAAACTTCTAAATAAACTCTATCATTCCTCGATCTTCGCAAATTTAAAATACCAAGTAATGAGATCCGCGGATGCTTAGCCGATAATCTTTTGATTATATTGGTTAAAGGATACGAGCTAGGGCTCAACACGCCCGGTCAAGTTGGAACATTTATTTCTACTCTCGCCGGTAGGAAAGTCAAAACAAGGTGTCACATCTTATTATTACTTCATATATCATCATCCTTTTTTTACAATAAAAAGGTGGCAAAAATTTTAAATTTTGGCGGAAAAACGGAGTTGCGTAAGTTAACAGCTCAGACGAAGGTGTCAGGTCAAATCAAATCGAAGATTCACCCCCTCAGACTAAAGTGAAACATTGTCCTCAATGTTTTAAAGGTAAGGGTAGTCTTAAGTAATATCTAAGGCCGTTTATTAAGTATGCCAAGAGATAAACGTTAGTCGATAAGATTTTGGATATGGTGAATTTCTAAAAGAGCAGCAAAGAATGAGACTCGAGTGGAGAGAATGACAAAACATGAGCACGAGAGTCCTCAAACTTCGGGGAAATTCCTGGACATTCACAAAAAACCACAAAAATACGAGTTTGGAAAGGGTCACCCCCCTCACATCACGTTACTTAAGAAAATAGAAAATAAAGAAAATGAAATGGATAAGCATGGGGTGCCTCCCACGAAGCGCTTGTTTTAGATTACCGAGTCACATGAGCTTGACTCGATCCCCGAATTAAATCAACCTTGGGAAGAGCAGATGGAAAAGATAATCTCCATCGGGCTTTCATTCAAAATATTTGGATAAACAAATGAATTATGAGAAAGTCCCACCCCGATGAGATAACCGCTGGTATTCTAATAGTGACAATTATTAGAACCGATACCAGGGTCAAAAATAGTGTCCTCACTCCAGATAGAGTGACGGAGAAGAGAAATCACACCAAATGTGATAAATGGAAAGAATGTCATGATTACAATCATAAACAATTCATCATCATAAAAAGGAGACTTCATAATTGTGGAATTATGAATCTCAACATTAAAGCTCATTTGAAAAACTTTCCCGGGTGGGAGGGTTGGGATAAAATTTTCATAAAAAATGCCACCCGGGTCATGATCATTTTCAAGATCAAAACAGAAATTTTCATACTCTGGATAAGAAAGTTCACCAGAAAACTTTTCAAACTCACAATCAATCTTATCAAAACAAAACGAATCATACTCCGGAAGAAAGATAAGAGCAAGAGAAGTGGTATTGCCACTACTCGTCTCTTCCGTATGATCGATATTAAATTGAAAAACTTCATAAACCGGATAAAAATGATCAGGACGAAAAGTGGGATTGCCACTAATCTCCTTAGACGTATCAAATGAAAAACACTTATAATCGGGTAAAAATTCCTCGAGCTCGGGCTTCAGAGGATCTTCAATCGTTAATTCAATCTCTTTCTTAACCTTATCTGGAGGGATTGACGATTCATCGTTCAACAAATTTTCAAGAAAAAGAGTTTCTCCCTCCGAATCAAAGTAAGATTCATCAATCTCAGAAAAAAGAATCGTATCAATAGCAAGGAATTCATCGACCTCTTCCCAAAAAGAATCATATTCCTCATTCGGAGGAAAAGATGGGGAAGAGTCGGAGACGATTGGTTTCAAAAAATTATCGAATGAGTAATCAATAGCATTTATGCTCTTAACGATATATTTCTTATATTTTGAAGCATCGGTGCGAAAAAACATTATATCATCATCATGTCGCAAAGTCAGAGTATCCTCAAAATGGTCGACTAGGGCTTTTGCGGTCCGCAAAAATGGTCTCCCTAATATAAGAGGAACTCTCGGATCGGCCTCATAATTAACAACAACAAAGTCGGCTGGGAAAGTACATGAATTTACTTGAACAAATACATCTTCAGCAATTTCGACCGGGTGAGTAATTGAACGATTAGCGAGCTCTAAAGTCATACGAGTCGGTTTAAGTTCTCCCATTCCAAGTTGTTTATAGATTGACAAAGGCATAAGGTTAATGCTTGCACCTGAATCGGTCAAGGCATTGCAAACCTCTTGATCTTATAACGAACAAGGAATGAGAAACTTTCCCGAATCTCCAAGCTTCTCGGGAAGCTTTTTGAGAAGAATAGCAGAGCATTGAGCATTATTCGGTGTTTCAGCTAACTCAAGCAATTTTTCTTTATTACTTATAAGATTTTTAAATGTTGAAGCAAACTTTGGCATGTAAACAAGAGCATCCATGAAACTGATGTCGAAATGCAATTTTTGAAAAATATCAAGAAACTTTTCCATTTGTCTCTTAGATTTCTCACGGAGCTCTTCATCATTAAACCTTGACGGATATGGCAGTTTTGATTTGTATTTAACATTCTTTTCAAAAACGACTTTTTCATTTTCTTTAGACGTTTGGACAACTGAGGTTGGACGTTTTCAGTACCTTCGTTATTAGTAGGAGGAACCGGGTCCTTTGTCGCCTCGGTCTGACAGTCCACTACCTTAGGAGGAGGAGAAGAAGAGGTAGTCGGAGCCGTGGGTCCATCATATTTAACACCACTGCGAGTCGTGATCGCCTTGATTTCGCCCCTCGGATTTGCGATCCTATTGCTTAGAAGAGTACCCGAACCCGAGGGTCGATCATTTAAAGACTTCTTCAATTCAGTCATTTGATTAATTAGCATTTAATTCGTTTCCTCTTGACTTTTCATAAACTGCTTAAGTAACTCATCCGAGGATGACTGATTTTGATTCACAACGGGGTTTTGAAAATTTTGTCCACGGTTATTGTTGTTGAAACCTTGATTTTGAAAATTTTGATTTTCATGATTGTAATTACCATGATTAGCATTTTGAAAATTTCCGTTATTTCCTTGGTTTTGCAAATTCCCTTGATTCGGGCCTTGATTGTAATTCCCCCGATTTTGATGAAAACCTTGATTTTGATTTTGAAAACCATTGTTCATCCGGTTTTGATTTTGATTCTGGTTAAATTGATTGTTTCGGTTTTACATGTTATGATTCACTTGATTGACTTGATTAACTTGATTTTGTTGATTGAAACCGGGTGGTCCAAGATAATTGTTCGAACAGTAGCTAAGAAGATTTCGGTCTCCCTGTGGTTGGTAGCCGTTACTGCCCATATTGTAGGTTCCCGAAGTAGCATACACATTCTCGTGAGTGAAGCCACCGGAGGTTGGGCACTCAAAATACGAATGAGAACCACCCCAAGTCTCACAAACATGATTGACCATATTGACTTGATCGTTTTTGACCTGATTTTGATTCTGAGTCGTTTGATGCATTCATAAAACAGCTGTAGACAAATCATCGAGTTTCTTAGTAATGGCGGCTATTTCAGAATTAGACGTAGAAGAATTGTGAGCAGCGGTTGCTCTTGTTGACTCATTCCTCTCGGCTGAGGAATCCCAGTAATTGTAATGAGCAGTCATATTCTCAATAAGTTCGTAACAATCTTCAGGACGTCGTTTCATAAAAGTTCCACCAGCAGCTGCATTGATCGTGTCCCGATGTCGCAAAGTCAAACCATTGTAAAACGTATCGATTATCGTAACAAGAAGCATATTATGGTTTGGACACCGATCAATAGCAAGCTTATAGCGTTCCAAAAGCTTCAAATAAAGATTTGTCGGGAAGCTGACGGAAATTGCTAATATCGTTTCGGAGTTTCGTCACCATCGATGGTGGAAAATATTTCGCCAAGAACTTCGAAACCATTTCTTCGAAGATATGAATTGAGTTCTTGGGAAGACGATCAAACCAAGCGGTGGCATGATGCGTCAAAGAATAGGGGAAGAGAGAAAGACAAAGGTCATCATCGGAGACACCATGTTGTTTCATACTTTGGGTGACGGTTAAAAATTTGTCGAGATGCTTGTTGGCGTCGTCACCCAGTAAACCGTGAAATTGGCATGAATTTTGGACTTGTTGAATCATATAATGCTTGAGTCCAAAATCTGTAGCCTCAATATTGAGAGCGCAATTGGACCGCCTCTTCCGTGCATTGTCGGTTGGCACAACTCCTCCATCGTTTAGAGATCGGGAGCTGGCGCATTTTGAATATCACCCACCGGAGGGTGTTGATTGTTGTGGTTATTTTGTTTCATTTTCGCAACGTTTGGGAAACGAACTCTGTTTGTGTGACGAATCAAATTTTCTGGGTTCGAAAGTGGAGAAATAAGATGTTTAGAAGATGAACGGGTGTTCATACACCCCAAAAAACACAATTTTGAAAAATAAAAGAAAAATCAAAATAGAAAATGAAAATCTTTTTATATTTTTTAATTTTTTGGAAAGCAAAATTCAAACTTAAAACTTTTGTTCTCTTTTTTCAAACGTTACATTAATCGTAACCGTTTCTTTCAAAACTACTCGCGACGGAACGGGAGAGAAGAGTGTTTCTCTCTCAATTTAATGTCAAAGCTTTCCGTATTTTCCGCTTATTCGGTTGTAATATTTAAAGTAATCCGATTAGCAACTAATTTCACGCGTTCTTATATTGGGAAGCTTATTTGGTTTACAACGCCCACCCTTCCACGGAAGAGTCGAGGCTATAACTTTCTTTTTGGTATTTTTGAAAACACTTTAGGAAAAGTGTTTTTGATTTTTCAATTTTTTTGGTTTTTATAGAAAATATATACAGAGGAAGGTTTACAAAACACAATTTCGAAAACGAAAATAAAAAATTCACTTCAACCTTCCCTGGCAGCGGCGCCAAAATTTTGATGTGATAAAATCAAATCAAGTTATATATAGTATAGATTTACTCAAAGAAATCCGCAAGAAATACGGATAACCCGAGGTCGTAGTCCGTGTGAAAGGTGAATGGAATTTCGAATTCCCGGTTCGTGAAACGTGTCATGAAAGTGGGAAAAAATGATTTGAATGAGATTACACTAATGAATATGAAACTAAAGCACAATTAATCACTTAAGCACGTAATACAAGTAATCAAACCAAAAACGTAACGTAGAATTAAAAACCGTAAGCTTAAACGAAAAATAAACGTAAACGCGCGAAATAAAACGTGAATTTTAAGCTATACTAATCTTGCGGACATGAAAATAATTTTCCTAAGTTAAAATGATAAAAGAAAATTTTGAGAAAAAGAAAAATATTTTTTTTGACTTTTTATTTAATTTTTATGAATTTAAAACTAATTTAACTAATTTAACTAATTAAAAATTAAAAGAAAATGCAAATTAAGTGAGAAAAATGCAAGATAAATTTTGAAAATTCTAAAATAACTAAAAACTATTGTTAAAACTGAAAATCTATTTTATTTTGGCTTTTTGTGTAATTTTTAGGAATTAAAAACTATTAAAACTAATAGGGCAAATGACATTTAAATACATTCAAGTTGACACTTTTTGTTGTTATGTGTAGCCAACTTTTTTTTTTTTTTTTTTGTTATTGTAACACAAACCTTTTGAATTTCGTCTATTGTGTGTATTTTGTGATCGTTTTTCCATGTAAAATGACCATTTTACCCCTCAAATTTTGAAAAAGTAAGGGTAAAATGGTCACAAAATACCCACAATAGACGAAATTCAAAAGGTTTGTGTTACAATAGCAAAAAAAAAGTTGGCTACACACAAAAACAAAAAATGTCAACTTGAACGTATTTAAATGTCATTTGCCCAAACTAATAAAAAGTAATAAAAATGCAAATAAAATTGAGATTAAATGGGAAAAATGCAAAATAAATTTTTAAATATATAAAATAAATGAAAACTAATTTATAAAATATTTTTGGATTTTTTAGGCTTTTTCTGATTTTTTTGGAATTTTTGATAATTAAAAAGTATTAAAAATTGATTAAAAACTAAATTTAAATAAGAAAAATAGCAAAAGAAGTCAGAAAAATATGAAAAATTCAGGAAAATTCTAAAATAATATAATAAACCTAGGAAAATTTTAAAAATTGGAAATTAAGCACTGCAAAAGCTAGATGGCTTAAAACAGCTTATTAGGAGTGCTTATTAATAAGCAATCCTTGACCAATCTTGACCAAACTTTGACCCAATGTATTTTTAACTTAATAAAGCTCAATGGAACAATTATAAGACCAATTGATCACAGAAACACTGATGATGGACCAAATCAGTTGCAATAAGCAATTATGGAAATAAGCACAAGCCAAATACATAAGCAATAAGCTAAAACTCAATTAGAAAAGCAACTAGAAGCACAATGGAACTCAAATGAATCACAAACCACAAGTTCCTAACTCTAGATCACACTTGCAGGCCTCAAACTTAAGACAAACCCTTGTTCAATGCACTAAACTGACAGGCCAAATAAGCAGTGTATATAAGCTATGGAGTGTGAGCTTATGGGGGCAAATCACACTCCAATCTACTGAGATTTCAAAAACACCAAATGATTAGACTCTAAGACTTAATGGCTAACCTAAATGTTCCCTATAAGTATAATCAAAAGCTGATGTGCAGGGTAAGGTCAGGTTCAAACAGACAACTTTAATCAAGATTTCCAATAAGCAAATGAGTTTGGAAATGAATTTTTCTTGTTGTTTCAGTTACTCAAGCCACCAATGAACATAAATCAACAAACAACTTGTATTCCAATCAGTTATACAGCCTACAAGTGGTCTCAAAGTTGTGACCAAAACTGGGTTTGAACTTGTTTTTGACTTTTGAATTAAACTGAGATTTTGACTAAAATGACTTATGATTGCTAAACTTTAACTGAATTGTTATATTAATCTAATTTATGAGTATAATAAGATAAATATTCAACTTATGCAACTAATTTTATGATTATGCAACCTATTTAAGCTAACTGTTATGCAGAAATGATGAAACACAAGTGATTTGACTTTTAATGTTATATTACTGATTTTTATGATTAATCTAGCCTAAATGCAACTAATGAGAACTACCTAAACTAAAGTTATCATCTGTCTCAAACTTAATACCACCAAACTATTCTAATCCAAACACCCCTGAATGTAACAGTATCAAATATCCAATCCTAAATTTAACTATCTAACCAATCCAATCCTCCAATTTTACTTAAATACTGATCCAATAATCCAAAATACACACAGAAACACAGAATCAAACACAAACAACCACAGATACACAGATCCAAGATTATGACAGCAATGAAACAGTAACTCAAAATGGAATCAAATTATGATAACTCAATGATGAAATAAGCTACTATAGAACAATGAAACAATAACTACTGTGAAACAAGTAACAGAACTACACTACTACTTAATGATTATGCAAAAATGAAAATAAATGAGGACTTACAAAGAGAAATCGCCCTCAGCTTAACAGAGGGGGTTCACTATACTTGCCTGTCTTTATTGGCTGCCTTGAACTCCATAAATTAAGCTGAGCTTATTTAATAAGCTTATGTTTGACTTTAGTTGACTTTTTGGTAATTAAGAGATTTGATTGAATAAGCTCACAAAAAGCTATAAGGAAGCTTAAATGAGCTTATGATTAACAGAAAAAACTATATGAAACTAAAGTATAAAATTGAAACAATATTTTTTAATTTTTTTTTTTTTTTTTCTAATTTTTTTGGTTTTTTCTCAATACAAGTGAAACAGAAACATAAAGGAAATATTTAAATAAACTAAAAATTACTGAATTAAACTAATTAGACAGTAACAATAAACAAATTAAACTAAAAATAAAGATAATAAGCTAAAAAACTGAATTATATTAATATTTAGAAATTTGAGTACAAAGATGGAATTGGAAATACAAGTCAGAAAACTTAAACAAACTATTAATAAAAACCCTACACACTACACTGTGAATACAAGGGGGTATTTATACTTGAAGGATGAGCTTGGGTTGAAGCTCCTAGCATGTACACCTCATCAATCCGCGTCTAATTGTGTTTCTTTGAGTGAATATAAGCCCTTGGATACTCCTTGGTCCCCAATCTATTGATATCAGCCGTTTGATCATTGATGCCCCAATCATATGCACTGATTCTCACACGGATTGTCACTCTGGCATTCCCTGACATGTCAAGGTGTTTCTAAACTACCTTTAATTGTGGTGAGATTTGATGTTACTCGTGTGAATAGTAAATTAGGGTTCTAGTTTTCTATGTTGGGGGTAATTTTTGGGCATGGGTAAAATGAATTTGGGGATGTTTTATTAGTTGGTTGGGTTGACCGGGTATAAGTATTAAAGGTTGGGCTTGTGTTGTTTTGGGCCAAGCACAAGTGGGCTGGATTTGGTTTGTGAATCTGGTTGTGCATTTTAAGTTTAGGCTTAGTAAATTTAATAAGGACCAAAATTGTATTTCTGAATTTCTTAGGGACCATTGCTGTAAATCATCCAAAGTATTTTCCAAGGGTTTATATTGTAATTCCCGGATTTTTGAAGGACCTCATTTGACTTTACTTCAAATATTACTCAAGGGACCATTTTTGTAATTTCCTGAAAGATAAGGGACTGAAGTTGCCATTTCTTCTAATCTTTGACCAGGGACTAATCTTGAAACTTTTTGATTCTCTGAGGACTTCTAATGACATTTCTAACTTTCTTTGATCATTGTGCTTCCCCGGCTCCGGCTTTTGACCTTTTTCCATTCTCGTGCTCGTTTTTGTCGGTTTTGGCTTTGTTTTTGTCCATTTTTCACATATCCGTACCTGCACATACACAAATACAAAAACACACATTCTTTTGGCATATTTAGTTAGTATTTGGTTTTTTGGTCTGATTCAAGGTGCGCTCAAAATCTCATATATCTAAACGTATATTCAAATCAGTTATTGCATAGTGCTCAACTATATCCAAATCAAGAAATTCATATATACCGCGTTACTCTAAACATGTTCAAAATCAAGCTCGTATAATTCTTAATATACCATTCCATCATATAATCAAAGCTTCCTAAATTTCCAGATCATCTCAATCACATATCAATCAATCAGCAATACCGTATATGTCATAGTGTGAAATCTAGATGCTTAATCAGTTTCCAATGTCTAATCCTCCAAAACATAATCGCTTTGCATTCTTATATAGTTCCGAACTTAATTCGGAGGCTTCCGCTTGGCAGGCTGGCATGTGTTGGTCGAGGATCGATTTTTATGAAAAGTGGTTATAGTTTAGGTTTTGAAAATCACCTAGTTCTCTATAACCTTGAGCTCTGATACCAATCTGTAACACCCCCAAATTTTGTACAACGGAAGACTTACAAGCTTTCGAGGTGCTACTGGGATTGGTAGACACAACACAAGTATAGCTAAATAGGAAACAATTTTCTTTACATAAAACATCTCAAAATTTAGTTTAAGAGTTTACAAATAGTAAAAGTATAATAGATATGGCCCAAATGATTTAAAAGATTAGTCCCAATTATAATATCAGAATTTTTGTCGATCCATCGCCCATGCCAATTCGCCAAGCCTCCAATAGCTATCATCTTTAAGCATCATCTTATTCGCCTAAGGAAACATGCTAGAAAGTCAGCTACGCGGGTGAGTTCATAGGTTTAAGTTATAAAGCAGTTATGGACCTGAAGAGTTAAGCGCTGTGTGTGACTAGAGGCAGGCATAGATAAGCATTCCAACATCATAACAATTCCCAACGATAGATTTCTTATCTTAAGACATATAAGTGGTCATAGTTAGTGGATCCCTCGGCGGTCACTAGCCAGGATAACGCTACAGTAAGGAACCACCTGTTACTGCCCTGGGTCTAGGCCGTAAGTAGAAGTCTATTCTCTAGCTAGGTTCCAAGTAGCCCTAGCCTAAGGCAACATCTACCGCAATCTAACCTTAACTAGTCAACACTAATAGCAAAACAAAGTAATAGCGGGTCCAAGAAAAATAGTTGCATGTTTTCTCCCCCAAGTTTAGAAAGCCATAAAGTACGAGTAAAAGTGGGGCTATGAAACTCACCTCGATTCCAGCAAAGCACAATCACGATTATCACAAATCAGACAATAAGCCAATCAATAGTAAGCAATAAGCAGCTAGAAAGTCTCGGCACTAAGTTATCTTGGCACAGATAATCAACAGTAGCAGAGTAGAATAGCAACTAACAAGTGACGGCAACTACGGACTCAGCACAACCTAATCATGTAAAATTTAACTTAATACCGTTTCTCAAAAGTTTAACGTATCCCAAAAGTTCACATATATCTTTTGTTTTGCTTTCCAAAATATCCATTTAGAAATCGTTAGTTATCGTTTGGTATCGTTGTGTGTGCGCGTTAGAGACAAAATCTCGACTCGAGTGAACTCACTCCAAACAAGCATATCAAATATTTCCATGTAAGTGCAAGTAAAGTAACTCATAATGGTCGATTTGTTTATCAATGGAGGTTACCCTTGTTAGGGCTATTCGGTTTGTTGCAAGGACCTGTTTGGATCGAGGATTGGTATGTTTATTGGACGTGGGTATGGAGAGAGATGGTTATATGTTGTTGGTCGTGGTATTATCAACCAGATTAGTTTCTGATTATTAGGGTTCTGAAACCCTTGTTTATTGCTTGCGTAATTACTGCTGCTGGTTCGATTGTCTATGATGACATGGAGGTGGTATTGCGTTGCATGTATTCATATTGTACGTTCATGGTTCTGGTGATTTGCAGCCATGCTTCCAAGACTTGCTGCTCATTCAACTCTCATTAATTGGTCGTGGTATGGTTGCTGCTGGTTATCATGCTTGGGATTCTTGTTCATCGCTCGAAGTAATGTTGATATCTTGTTTTATTGTATAGTGTGATCGATGCTACTGGTTTCTATGGAAGGTAGGGTCGTTTAGACCATGTTTATGTTTCAAATTCAATTTGCTACGGAATTCACTCTTATTAGGTTATTAGATTATGCTTCTTGCATAATACTAATAGAAGATGCAATTGGAATTTGATATGCTGTGAGGTTGGGTCTCTTAGACCATGTTTATGCTTCAATTTCGATTTGCTATGGAAGTCACTCTTATTAGGTTATTAGATTATGCTTTTTGCATAATACTAATAGAAGACGTAATTGGTTGAAGCTGGAAGTTTGAACTACTATGACGATTTGAAGATTCAAGGATTTGTCTAATTGAATTGCATTTAATTTGTGTTATTTTTATAGTCGTTATAGTTTATGTTCAATGTAAGTTTATGTTCAATGTAAGTTATAAGAATGGCGTGTCATTCTTATATGAGAGTCTGTAAGTGTCCTAAGGGACTGAGATGAGGGAAGTCACCCTCATCCTATGTACTTCAACGCTTTTTGGTGTAATGAATTTTACCGGGGTGAATTAACCCTTTTACCCAAAAAAAAAAGTAACTCATAATGGCATATAGAATCAATCAAATAGTTTACGTAAGCATGTAATATCATACAAATCACGTCTCATGTCAAAGTTACGGTCAAATGATATGACCTTAAGAGTCAACAAGTTCTCGTACGAAGGGTCAATCACTCATCAAATTTGTAAACTTGATAAGATTAATCATTCTTCCGTTTACTCATTGATTCCAAAGTTATATCGTCCAGTAATAGTGATAGGATACATTTCTCATTAATAACGTCTTCTGATACACTCGTCGAGTTCTTATCGGCTTTTTAGTCCGATAATTCTGATAACCGTATCGGTTGATTTTATTAACGTTAAATTATCCGTAACTTGATATAACTTGCATTCAGTAATTATTTATCCAAAAGCATTTTTTTTAAATATTTCCTTGCATCGAAGAAAAACAATTCCCATGTTTATATATTAAGGTGATGTTTGGTAAGAGGGATTCACACTGTTGGAATGGATTGATCTTTTAATAATTTGTTTGTTTCGAGCATTCGGTTACAAAACAGTAAATAATTCCCTTACATAGGGTATTTGATCATACCCACTGGGACCTTTCGGTTTTCTGACATTTTTCTCTTCTTTCTGACAAAATGGGCCAATTGATAGTATTGTGTGGATATAATAAATTGGAGGTGTGCTACACCCACTCACAATTTACACAAAAAAATCCACTCGCTGACGTGTCAGCGAGTTGATTGGTTGATTTTTTGTGGCCACAAAAAATCAACCAATCAACTCGCTGACACGTCAGCGAGTGGATTTTTTTGTGTAAATTGTGAGTGGATGTAGAATTATTCAATAAATTGTGGCACTCACTTTTTCTTGTTTTTTTAATATTTATCTTATTTACTTTTATAATAACAATTTTATAAATAATAATTTAAATATTTATAATATATTTTCTCTCTTCAACTTTTTCCCCAAACCTTTCCCAAATCTTTCAAACCTTTCCCAAATCCAAATCCAATTCCACTTGCGAACCAAACGCACCCTAAAGTTTTAGTCAAAACTCCTTTACTTTTATTTGTAAGTTAACATTTAACGCTAACGTTATGATTTATATTTAAAACTTATTACTATATATATATATACACTTAGGCATACATATATTTTTGCAAACTTAGAGCATCCGCAATGCATAAACCTCTAATAGCTTTTTACTATTCTAACAAGTCATTTTAGAGTGTTTTTTAGCATTGCAATGAAGGCTTTTTGAAAAACTTATAAGAAAGACTTGTTAAACTACAAGTCTTTCCTCAAAGTCTTATAATACATTAAGTGTAATATGCATTAAATGCATTAAATGCAAAAAATCATTAAAGACTTTTTGCATTGTGGATGCTCTTATGTACACATATTTATGTACATATATATAAGTTGTATATCGTTTTATTTCATTTTTACTAGTTCTTACTTGTTTCGAGTTCACAAATCCGAGTCATCACTCCCGAATTTTTATAATAACCATAATTGTCAATATGTCCAACTATGCTCTACTAATTCATGTTACAGCGTTGTCAAAGTCAACTATGACTAAAAAGTCAAAGTGACTTCAATGTTGCACAAAGCTCATAAGTTATAACAGTTAAGCCCAAGTAAATCAATAAACATCCCAAGTCTCATTTTCCACCATCAACTTCAATCACTCGTGGCCGACTACGGCTCACGTCTAACCTAATCCCCGTCCACTATCATCGTCACAATATACCACTTCGTCCAACTAATTCATCAATCTACACAACTAACAACAATCATCAACAATTAGCAACAATAACAATACCAATAAAATAATAACCTCAAAATTCGGCCGAGACCTCTTGGTCTCGGCTTCCCATATCTCGGCCAAACTACCCAACAACAACAACAACAAAATACCAATTATTGCCGAGACCATAAGGGTTCGGCTTATCTCCCTTCACCGCCACAGCCACAAATAAACAAAACAGACCCTCCTGGGTTATCATTTCCATTCATCCCAAAAATAACAAGATATCCTCAACAATAACGACAGGAAGCAACAAAATAATCAGGAAATCATCAAGATCACCATGATACCGTGAGCTATAGGTCACGGTTTGATCACACTCAACAACACACGATACCAACTGGTTGTATTGAATCTGAAAATGTTTTTATTTAGGAAAATACCAAAACCCATTAATAATTCAACACAAAACATAAGATTGTCGCGGGTTTGACTCGTGATCAAGTCAAATGATGTGTGAAATGTGTTTCCTTACCATTTCCCTTATAGATCTATAAGTTCAGGGACAAAACAAAGGGGGGTGGTATGATTTTGGTGGCGGCGGTGATTAAATACGGGGTGGTGGTGTTTATTCGTGGCGCGTGAAGTGGTGGTGTGTGATGAGGGACTCACGAGGAGTCGAATGATGGTGGTGGTGTGCATTGGTGATCAGCGGTGATGATGGTGTTTGAGGTGGCCGGCGGCTGCTATAAGAGAAGGAGGGATAGTGGTGTTGAAGGATGAAGATGATATGAGTTTATTATTTAGGTTTAGGTATAAAAGGGGTAGGGTTGGGTTTATTGCACTCTAGTCCTTATGTGTTAGTTATTTTTAATAAGGGTCGGTTTTGAGGACTAGCGGTGAATTTTTTATTGAAATCCTTCCCGAATTTACTCGTTCATACTCGTAATAAATATTTGACGTCACCGAAAAGGTTTTTAAACATCATCGCTGGTTTTAGAAATGTTTTCCCATAAAGTTTGGTAACAAATACATTTATAAAATAAAATGTGACGTTTTCTCATTTATTGTCGACGAAACTTGTTCGAGGCTAGAAAAATGTGTCACCACCATTCTCGGGTTTGTCCAAGTCGTCTCATCGTTCGTAAATCATAAATTCCAAATGTTTGAATTAGAAATGTGTTTGATAAAAGAAACATAGTCGTTAATTGTTTATTTCGCGTTTTATTAGGATTTCTAGTGCCGAAGTCGCGTAGTGCCTAAAATGTTTGTACGAGCAGTCATAATTTCACCAAATCGCAATAATTTCACGTAATAATTCGTCTCAACTGAATAAATTTTTCATAAGCTTAACAGAATAATTCCGGATTAGTATTTTCAAGCTTAGATTTTATCTTGGTGTTTCACATATTATTTTCGGATTTTTACCAGTTGTTACATTGATCTTTCCATCCCTATCTTTCATTACATTTATTTACTTGCATAGTTATTTATTACTTAGATTTATTAGTTCATATTGTCCAAGTATTGACATGAGATCGAATCAAAGTTTTTTAAAAGTTAACAAAGTTTTCATAATAAATTAAAAAGACGTAAAACTATTCAACCCTCCTTCTAGTTTTCCACAGTAGCTATTCACGGATTCTGGAGGAGACTATCAAACCAGACCCTAGCGGATCCAGTAAGCGTTGATTTGAACATGTGGCACTGGGTGGGCATATCCCAGTACTGTACCCGTGCTGTTTGGAAACTTTGAGGTGGTCCACTGAGTCTTTGCTTCCGTCATACGACTTGGCATGACTTGGCATATAGATTCTTTTTGGCAGTTTAGCATTGCGGATATGTGAAACGAACGAATCAATTTCTTTGTACGTTGATGATCGTGCTGGATCTTTTTCACTGATGTTTGGATCTTGCTTTTCTAGATTTTGCTCCCAATTTTCGTTTCTTTTGGCCTTGTTTTTGGTTGGCTTCTTTCGAGGGTATGCCCTATTACTGCCTTCAAGGGTGGACTCTATCCCTTCCGGCTGGAGACTTTGGTAGCTATTCCCAGTTTCTCCTTCCTCATGATGGTATATCTATTGGACGGAACCCTGCGGGTGTACATGTGTGCTCTTTTTGTTATTCCCTGGCCCGTTTGGCACTCCTTCTTTCGATCGTCCGAATACCGTTTCACTTTTGGGACTCCATCCCTCTGGAACCCTTGGTCGTTTGCCCTCCGATCAGGGCTTCCGGACACACTTTGGAGTCGTTGAACTTTGCTTTTCCTTTTGAGATTCTTTCTCCTATTGGATGTGCTTAACTCGGAGTGCTGTAAGATTTTCTTAGGGTTTAATCGGGTTTGTGTTCCCTTGAGCTTTTCCCTTAGTGTCGTCTTTGGATGAGCCTTCTCAGTTATATTTGGCGACAACTGGCGGTAGTGCTTGTTACAGTGCTCTCGAGGAACTGTGTCGGTTAAGAGTCTACCTTGATCGTCCACCGTTATACCTTTTTCCACCGTGTTCCGCACGGTGGATGCAAGTGCGGGGGAAAAAAGGATTGTGGTGTTTGCTCATGGTGAGTATTTTTGAGAACGCAGTTGTGTATTGGGTCCCACGGATGGCGCAAACTTGTAACTGCAAAAAGTGTTATGAGTATGAATTGGGCTTAATTTGCGTGCCTGGATGGACTGCCAACGAGTGAAATCTACACTAATTCAAGTAATGGATTGATTCCTTGCACAAATGAAAGTAATCCGTTAGCCTTACCGTGGGGACGGACCCCACAATTAAGCTCCAGCGTGAGAGTAAGTATTCATGTTCTTGTCAGAGAATGTATTGGGATGTGTGAAAAATTCATACGGTCATACCTCATAAATGCGTGTGAATGTTGCCTTTTATAGGTGAGCTTGATTCTAGGGTTCCCTAGTATTTCGCTTATTGCTATTGGTGGCCAGAGTGGGACCCTTGTCGGGCAAGGGTCCGTAACTTAATCATGATTGCGGACGCGGATCATCTTTAGCGGTCCTAGGTTGGTGCGCAAGCGCTCCATACAAGCTTTGTTTAGATGATCCGCATGCGTCTTAATACGTACTGGCCGCACCTTGCTTGCTGTTGGACTATGGTGGCGTCCGGCGTATTTGTTTGCCTTATTTCGTTGTGTTGGACCAGAACCCAAATGTGTATAATGCAGTCCAGGCCTATTAGGCCTGATATTTGCATTATACGTCCTCAATACCACGACTTGAATATATAAAAATGTCTGAGCCGGGTTTGTTTTGATAAGAAACCTTTAAGAAAAAGCACACTCGGGTGACTAAGTTAAACTTCCATCATACTTATGGCCTTATGGGTACAACACAAGAATATGAATATCAAATCCACATTATTAATGGCCTACCATTGCTTGTTCGAAGATCGTATAATTCTCTAAAGCCTAACATATAACATGGTATATAAAAATGGTTGTCTCAGTTTGTCATTAAAAAATAATACTCACAACAAAAAAAACTTGCATTAAATTATATACTAACCTTAAACCTTTATTTTGAGAAGAAATATATTGTATTCTATATTTTTATGTTAGTTGAATGACATATTTTTATGACATAGATCCTCACTGCACGTTGCCAAAACTAATAGTCAGCCAAAGTACTTCATGAAGACTTATTGTTGCCATTTTTTTCCATCCCATACATACACACTGCGTTCAACATGTTCATCTTCCCTGATCTGTCTATTGGCTTTCCGGCAGCTTTTCACTCTTCTTTCTGGAGAACCAACAAGCTGATTTGATCACGAAGGAAGCAGGCTAGGCCTAGCAAAATTCCCAGTGCTTGCTTTCGATAACAAATACATATTTTGAAGGCAACACGCAAATAAAAGTGCCGACGGCTGGATAGATTGATCAACATTTGAAAGTCCCAGGTGAGCCATATATTATTTATATGTAATTGCATATAATGTAATGAACTTTTTAAAATTTTCCATTTGATAAAACTACTTAATTCTTTTCTGTAACCAACTTTCAGGATGTCACAACTATTGAATTTAACGTGCATGCGAAACTAGAGGTTATATGAACACTACCAAATCGATGCATAAACTACCAAAGCACGACATAAACAACCTATTATATTGTATGACACCACAGATGCATCAATGTTTTGGTGTAGAAATCACCTAACATATATGTGAAGACGAGTCAATGTTTGGAACACTAAATTGAAATTAAGTATTTAAGTTAATTAGTTACCCAAAAAAACATATTATATCTCGTTAAATTTTCTCATATTTTTTGGTATACTCCAAAAGGTGAGTGATACCATAAATTTTGAAAGAATAAGTTAATCATCTCGAATTAATGCGAAATATTTAAAAGTTTGTCAACTTCTTTTGCAATTCAACAATTATTTATTTGCACAAATTGAAATTAGTGATGCAAGAGGCTAGGGGACGTGAGTTTTTTTTTTTTTTTTTTTTTTTTTTTTTTTTAGTGTCTCTTTATTTTATTATTCCTAATCTTAGTGGTGGAGCTCTTCATATATTCATTAAATGCACGTACTATGTATGAGATGTATTCAAATGATTAGTTATTTAGAGAGTTGACCTTCCATATTAGATACACATATATTTATGCACAAATCAAACGCCAATAATTCTGCCTTAAGCACATAACAATAGTTTTTGTCTTCTAATAGTTTCTTTCTCAATAATATTTTCTTAAGGAAAAACAGGCAAGTTAAGAGTTTGAGAGGTAAGTGCATTCACATGTTTATACGTCTGTGTATATTTGATTGAGAAATGTAGTTTATGTTGACATATCATATACCTTGTTCTTTGTCTTTGTAGTTGCAACTGCGATTCCAAGGTAACGAATGTCTGCCTCACAGCTCTTGCGGATTCTCCAAACCCGTCCAGTGGGTACTGATCATGATGATATACGGTATGTATTATTCAATGTTAATATTGGTTTCACAAAGAACACTGACATTTTTTTTACTTTTTGTATACATATATATTCATGGTCCTAATCAAGTTGAATATGAATATAACAGTGTTTTCAGCATGGATGGCCTAGATGAAAGGGTGACAAGCATGAATAGGAGCCCTAAGTGTAGGAGCCCTAAGTGTACAAATCCTTTTTTATCAAACGAGGAGGACAATAACGTCAACTTCTGGAACAATCCAGAACTTGAAACCTCATTTTTTGAGAATGAATTTACCAATAATCATGAAGATGAGACGATTAGAGAGTCTGCAAGAGCGCCTAATGTTCCTTCACAGCTGTTTGAGAAGAGTAATGGATTTTTCATTGATAAGCATTCAGTAGAATGTGAGTTGCCGGAGTTGATAGTATGCTATAAAGAGAATGATTTTCGTGTAAAGGATATTTGCATTGATGAGGGAACACCTAATGATGACACTCTTTTGATTGATAACGATAATCATAGGGATAATGATGATGACGACGACGACGATGACATGATTGAAGCGAGTCTTGATGCTGATTTTCTCAAGCATGAATGGTTGAGATCTCCAGCCAGGAGAGATAGTTATATGGACGCTAAGTTTATGTCGTCTGTGGGATCAAAAACTGCCCAAATCGCCACTGCCATTTATGATCTAGACATCCCGACACACACTGATTATGAAGAAAAGTTGAATTCTAGTACGATATTGCATGATGATGTCTCTACAGACCAACAAGATTGGTCATTGACGTCCCTGGAATTCCCCGAACCAGCTAGCATTTATGCTGGTGATGTGGATCAACAGCCTTTTCAGGTACATACATCCTAACTGTTGCATAGAAAGTTTTGTTACTATGTCTTTTAAGTATGTGATCATTTTTGTTTAGAATATTTCTTAGATATGTATGGTTTTAAAACACTTATGAAATTTTTATAATACAGAATTCTACAGAAGATTTCTCAAAAAGGGCTATTGTAGGATTTGAAGCTGAAAAACAAGGTAGCGATGACCAAAGGACAAATTTGTTAAGCAGAAGCGAGATAGAAGAAACTCAAGAAAGTGTCACATTTCATTTTGACACCAGGAAACCGACAACGCGAAGTGGTCACTATAGAGCCATGACTCCTGAATCTGTTTATGAACTTCCTCTCGAGACAGAAAGTTGTCTCAATCATCAGAATGTGGAATCATGTAATGTACCAGCGGCAAAAAATGAAATGCCACAAGTTGGAGAGTCAAGTTTCTCCATGGCAGGTGTCATTTCAGAACTTATCTCATGCTCTAGGCCCATGCCATTTCCCGGTGGCATCTCTACTCGATCAGATAGCAGTGCAACTAGCACCCAGTCCTTTGCCTTCCCCACGTAAGAACATGCATACCACTTATTTTGCAATTATATATATATATATATATGTTTTCTTGTGGGTGGCAATATTGACCCACTTACTTATAAATGGGTTGACTTGTGTTATACAGTATATTTTATTAAACTGGTCAAATTGGCAAAAAAAAATAAATAAATAAAAATAAATAAAAAAAAGGTCAAACAAGTTGAAATCTGTCCAAACTGTACTTTAAATGCATAGAGCGATTTCACTGGAATCTGTAGTAAGCAGTATTCTTCGCAACTAGAGGAGAAATCGTAAGATCCTAGCGGGTCTTCTTGGCCTGACCATTTCGACCCGTAACCCCAACAACCCATTTTGCCACCTCTACTTCTGGATTTCATGGCTTGGTACGTACTATATGTAACAGTGTTTCTTTTTCCTGCAGACTAGAGACAGAAAGTATTAGCAGCCCAGTAAAAATGGTAAAAGCTGAAAGAGGACACGTACAAAAGCAAAAAAGATGGAGGAGGGGTCTTATCTGCTGCAGATATTAACTTGTTTCAAGAGACCGGCAAATTATTTTTTTACAGAAATGTGAGGTAAATAGAACTTTTATGTCAATGTTTTTCTAGGCAAATGTTGCCATTTGCGAGATTGATGGAGGTGGAAACGAGGCATTTGTAATTCCTTTGTATCAGCTTCATCTACACTCGGAGATTGAATTGTTTATTTCAGTTTATGTTGAGGGCCGTGTGTTATGAGGTGACATATTTTTGACACATTTACAACTGTAATGTGTTTCGATAAATGATCTACATTGTTGTTTGGATAATGTAAAGCATCATGATGAGTTTCTTCTTATGTTAACGTCACGTCATGACGTTCACTTGACAGTCGAGCTTCACCCTAGTGTTTGACAAATGCCTCTGTTTCATGATCATGTTATTTTTTATCCATCAATTTTAACGTTTCTAATTAGAAAGTAGAAACCATACATATAGCTCTAAACCAGAACAGATCAGTTATGACTACTTCAACAGTAAGTATAAGCAAAAACTTTCATGGAGTCCCACTATCTCAATTAAGAAGTAACTAGTTTTAAACTATATAGATATTAATTTTCTTAAGAGAAATACCAGGATTAACAAACCTACAAAAGCAAAATGGTTTCATACTTTAACGAAAATTATGCAAATAGATATGTCATGTCATGTTTAACGAAAGACCCACTTTATATCAAAGATTATAGACCCATTAGCCATATCGGTTGCTAGTACAAAGTCATTGCCAAGATTCTTGTCAATAGACTTCTCCAAGTTGTTAGCCCGGTTGTATGTGAGGTTCAAACGGCATTCATAGACAAACTTTAGCTGGTCCACTTATCGTAAATGAAAACATATCTTGGGGCTCCAAAAGAAACAAAACTCTATTTCTGTTGGAAATGTTGGCGGGCAAAAGTGACTATTGACCAACTTTGGATACACACATTTTTTTTAAGGGTTATCCATTTTACCTTAAAAAAAACAATTAAGTACAACAGGTATTGGGTGAATCCCATACCTCAGCCAAAAAAGGCAAACCAAACACACCTACAGTGCTTCAGACCTAGATTAGCATAAGAAAGACAAACCGATCTTATGATCAACAACTATAAAGACAATAAATAAAACTAACGTTTATACTGACCACACAGATTTGTATCCATCGAGTCACAAAACGCGCGTTGTTCCGGAGTTAAACCCGGGAGGTCGTAAGTGTCATATACATCAAAATCTTCATCCTCATGTAAACCAGCATCATATATGCACCTCCACTCGCCATGAAATGAGAGGTCTCAACATAAACATCTTCAACTTCATCATCACTATTACTATTCGAAGTAACCAAGTTCTCAACCTTAAAAAATGGATTACTTACCTTTTTACTCTCATTAACCATAACAGGTGTGCGATTAGACATAACACAAGGAGCAACATTGAATGAGCTAAGGATATCTTCATAGTTACCCATGTGAACCTCAGTAGCCTTCTTTAGCAAAGGAAGTGGCTTCCCATCGTCACCCACAAGCAAAAGCTTCCCTTCAATTATTTGATTTTCAATCTTATTAATCTTTTCAACAAGAGGAATAGTATTCAGACTGTCAAATGTATCAATAGTATTTGGATACAATACCTATATCTATGTTTCACATATATACGTAATAGTTTGTTTGTTCGCGTTCTCCTCAAAGAGAGCTTTGCAATGAGCTTTTATGTAGGGGTGGAAATGAGCCGAGCCGCTCGTGAAAAGCTCGGGATCGGATCGGTAAAAAGCTCGAACGAGCCGAGCCTAAACGAGCTCGAGCCCGAGCTCGAGCCTAATTTGCAGCTCGTTTATTAATCGAGCTCGAGCTCGAGCTTTACATAAAAAGCTCGTTTGGGCTCGCGAGCCTAAACGAGCCTAACAAAAATATGATATTTTAACTTATATACGAGCCGAGCTCGAGCTTATTAACGAGCTCAATAAAGATATATTACGAGCCGAGCTCGAGCTCGAGCCAAGCTTTAACTTTTCATGGCCAAATCGTATAAATGAGCCGAGCCCGAGCCTATATAATATTCCACGAGCCGAGCTCGAGCTTAAAGTTTAAGGCTCGAAACGAGCCGAGCTCGAGCTCGAGCCTTTTAAAACTTAAACGAGCCGAGCTCGAGCTCTGGCAGGCTCGGGCTCGGCTCGGCTCGTTTCCACCCCTACTTTTATGTGTCTAAAATGAAGTTAATATGAATGAGATATCGTGTATCACAGTTAAATATTTGGTACCATGCTTAAAGAGAAAGATTGGTTTGTTTTCTATCCAACAGCGGTGGGAAAGGTAACTTAGGAGGAGTCGATTGTGTATAAATAAAGCCCCTTAATTCCATGTTTTTTAAGATATGACATCCAATAAATAGTATTGATTTCCAACACGTGCCTTGGCTTTTTAGTGCTTCGTTACTGATTTCCATTAGTGATCTAGTTAGTTCTTTTTGACTATTTTATTCTTTTATTTAATAATCTTTTATGCGGGTCTATCTTCTACTTCTATTAATTTTTCTTGTATTTATTTTCTGTTATTTATTTCCAGTTAATTTTATTTATTGTAATCCGGATTTTTATATTAAAAGTGTAACTGTTTCCTTACAATCTTAAAATAGATTATGTGTAACATAATTAAAACACATTTTATTACAAACAGATTTATAACATTAACAGATTTTATACAATTTTTTTTTTTTTTTTTTTGTTACCAAGAGTGTGTTTCTTTGAGTACAAACTTTTTATGTGGGATTGCTATGTTAATTCGTAGAGGACATATACAGATGGCGTAAACCGGTAATGGCCATGTGTAGTAAGTGTGATAGTCAATTAGAAATTCATAGAAGATATTGAATGGTACGACCACTACTCTCAACTAGAGTTATCACGGTTGACTGCGTAAAGTCAAAGGATAACATCGCCGATCCGCTTATGAAAAGCTTAAGTAGAGAGTTAGTTAGTAAGTCGTTTAAAGGAATGACACTAAAGCCCTTGAAAGAATGAGTTTATATGAAGAAAATAATAATAATAATAATAATAATAATAATAATAATAATAATAATAATAAATAAATAAATAAATAAACCTAACATGTTTGACTAGATATTCTAAGATCTAGGTTCAATAAGACAACCTAGTCATATAAAGTGGGGGAAGTCACTGTTGGGGGATTGTTTTAAAATTTTGTAACGTCCTAGTCCATTCCTCTTAATGTGACTTGTTGTGAGGTTAAGCATATATATATCTTTAATGATCAAGATGAAGTCACAAAGTATGTGACCTTTAAGGATTCAATATGAAATCACCTATGTAAGAGAGAATTGAAGTGGGGTTGTTTCAAAGAGAATTGTGGGGGCACAAATCCTAAGAGCTCTTGCAGAGCCAAGCGAATATTTTGGACCATAATGAACATGACTATGAAGACTTGAAAATTTCAGGGAGATTCTTGTATGAAGAGTATTATCTTCTACACAAATAGCAACTTACTTCAAAGAAAACGCGTCTACTGACAGCTAGAAGGCAAAGTGCATTTTAGAAGGGAAGGTTCAAAAGATCACACCTACCTATCCTTTGCAAGATTTAGCTATTGGAATTTCATCAGAACTATTGTGTATTACGACCGATCTCCATTCATGTGGGGGATTGTCAGAAAATTTGGTTGGCAAAAGTGACTTTTGACCAACTATGGACACAATTATCTATATGTATGTCTCATATATATAAGTAATAGTTTGTAAGTTCATGTTCTCCTTGAAGATGAGCCTTTATGTGTCAAAAATATAGTTGATGTGAATAAGATATCATGTCTCAAAGTCAAGCATTCGGTACCAAGCTTACAGAGTAAAGCTTGTTTGTTTTCTACCCCACATCGGTGTGATGGGTAAACTTGGGAGGAGTCTATTGTGTGTAAGTAGGGGTGTCATATGGGTCGACCCGACCCGACCCGAACCCGACCCGAACCCGATAAGGCCTTATAGGGTCGGGTTGATTCGGGTCCAATATACCTTATCGGGTTATCGGGTCAACCCGATAAACCCGATAGCCTTATAGGGTCGGGTTTCGGGTCTTAATTATTTCGTTATCGGGTTATCGGGTTGACCCGATAAGCTATAATAACCCATTAAAAGCTTTATAATTTTTGAACTTGACCCGATAACCCGATAACCCGAACCCGATAACCCGAACCCGATAGACCCGATAACCCGATAGACCCGAACCCGATAACCCGATTCCTTATCGGATCGGGTTGCGGGTTAAATTTTATATGTTGAAAACCCGATAGACCCGACCCGATAAGAGGCTTATCGGGTCGGGTTGACCCGAATGACACCCCTATGTGTAAGGCCCTAATTTCATAGGTTTTAAGACACATCAAATTAATAAGTATTATTGATTTCTGACATAAGGAATACGCGTGTAAAAAGGTGAAATTCAGGCTGTTTTTTTAAGCTCGACAACACAACTTACTATTTCCGCCGTTGTACTCTGGGAAACACACATAATATGTTTTAAGTAAAGCATATCAAACATTTACCTCGCCTCTTTAGCTCTTCGTTGCTGATTTGTGTTGGTGATCTAGTAAGTCTTTTGACTATTTTATTGTTTTATTTAATTATCTATTATAAGGGTTTATCTTGTGCTTCTCCCCCATTATGTACGTATTTATATTTCTGTTATTTTTTTACTGTTAAGTTTATTTATTATAATACGAATTTTATTAATAAAAGTGTAAATGTTTCGTTACAATTTCTTTTCAAAGTTAGACTTTGCAAAATCTTTCATCTCACATGATTGGAAATTTATGGGCAACATAATGGGGCAAATGGGGTTTAGCCAAAATGAAGAAATGGATCAACATGTGTCTCGAATCCGGGTCTGCTTTGGCTATTGTTAACAGGTATCCAACAAACGATTTCAAGATTCAAAAAGGCCTAGGACAATGTAATTCTTTATCTCCTTTCTCTTTATCATCGCATTAGAAGCATTTCATCTTTCTTTACTTAGACATAGGATTTTCTTGAAGGTGTCAAAGCGAGTTCGAACCACATTGACATTTCTCATTTTCAATTTGTGGATGATGCTCTCATAATGAGAAAATGGTCAAATGAAAAAGCCGTTTAAATTTGGCTTCTAGGTTACTTATGACACCATGTTACTTTTGGTTGCCAAGCTTCATCACTCCTTTGTACTTACCTCGGTCTTCCTATTCGAGAAAAAAGGAACAAAAGTAGCAACTAGAAACCCACTATTGAAAAGTTTCACCAACGTCTTACCTCTTGGAAGGCAAAGTCTATCTCGTATCAAGCTCGAGTTACCTTTCTTAATCGATTCTTGGTGCACCTTTTTTTTTGGGTAAAAGATGTTTAAGCACACCTGGTAAATTTTATTACACCAAAAAACATTTAGATACATAGGCTGTGATTGAATCCCGCATCTCAGCCGGTTACATAGACGAGAAAACAAATGCACCAATTGTGCTTCAGACCGAACCTATCATAAGAAAGACAACCAAACTTATGAACCTACTATGACGACTACTAACGACAAGATTACATTAGACTCGCATCTACAATAACCCTATCGTTTAACTTGATCTCGAAGAGTGATATCAAAGGCATTACAGAATGCCAACTGTTTTTTTTTTTTTTTTTTTTTTTTTGTTAGTCCAAAAGTATCCTTCTCGTAACCTTGATAAATATTATAATCTTCATCCTCAAGAAAGCTTGTATCATAATCACCACCTTGAGCTCGATTTGCAAAAGAAGACATACATCGAGCCATTTCATCATCAATCTCCTCAACTTCACTAGCGGAACTACCTTCTTAATTTCCCATATATTGAAGTACTAGACATAGATACATATTCCAAATTCACTCCTTTTCAATGTTTGATTGCTAATCACACGACCTAATAGAATTTGTCGTATGTTTATCCGTTTGCGCCATTTCATCAATACAAGTCGCGACTTTTATGGTAGGAGTTTTGTTATGTACAATATCCCCTCCATCCTCCACATCTACCATATCACCTAAAGCATCAAAGGAGTAATGTTTGTAACTTTTTTAGCATTCATTCCACATCTACCAATCACTAATGAAATGTCTTGAGAACCTGATACTTAGGGATTCCCTTTATTAGTGTGATTATGCCCCAACCTCATCCAAACTTGCATTGTGGCTTCCATGATGACAAAAATTGAACATGAAATCCTTCTAAAAGATGGTGTTCAAGTAAGATGTAAGAAATTATTACCTATAAGTACCAACATCCACACATGGCGCCTCATGAATTATCTTCTTTCCACATGATGGAATCTTGACCATCGTGGAATGGACTTGGATTCAACATGGAAATTTACAAGCTTGGCCACACATGGCGCCTCATAAATACCAGCATCCACAACTTGCGTGTCTTTGGCCATGTAAGTTATTGCACCTTTTTGAAATTTTACAAGCTTGAAAATTGTCAAGTAAGTATTTCCTTGGAAAAAGATTTTTGAGACTGGACATGTCAATCCAATCCAATTTTTGGTCCAAACGTTCCATGTATAGAAGTTATTACCTTTTTGTAAAGAGCATTGTTGTCGACTTTAAACTTCAACCACAATTTAGCCAACATGGATAAATTTGAAGCTTGAAGAGAGCCAAATCCAAGACCCCCTACAAGTAGACGGAGAACAAACATTTTTTCAAGCGATTTGTGCCATCTTGTTTGTGGCTATTGAACCTCCACAAGAAAGTTACGCCTTAACTTTTCAAGATAGTAAATTACACTTTTGGGTGCCTTAAAGTTAAAAAAGAAACAAATACCAAGTGCATTGTGAACTGACTTGAGAAGAGTTGACGACCACCATATGATAGGGTTTTCGCTTTCCAAGATGTTAGTCTTTTATGAATTTAATCAATGATGGGTTTTCAATTTTCGGATTTGTTCATATTGGCTCCAATGGGAAGACCAAAGTATGAACAAGGAAGGATTGATGGTTGACAATTTAATATGGAGGCTAAGTTGTTGGTTTCGGTCATAGTAACACCAATCCTAAAGAATTTACTCTTAGAGAAATTAACCTTGAATCCGGGAGCCATGTTAAAGCATCTTAATATACGACAAAGGTTACTAGTGTTCTAGATTGACTTTTTGCATGTTATAAGAGCGTCACCTGCAAATTGTAAAAGAGAGATATCAACTCCTTGCGCACCCACTTTGATGCCTCCAAATATTTTTTGATTTGGCTTCTTGAATTATGTGTAAAGCCTCAACTGCTATGATGAATAGAAATGGTGAAAAAGGATTGCCTAGACTTAATCCTTTTTCTATTTTAAATTTCTTAGTAGGTGAGCCACTCACAAGAATCAAGCCATAAACCAAGTTGAAGCAACCAAGAATATCCACTTCCTCCATTGTTACGCCCGAGAAAATGGAAGATGTGCGAACAAGGCGTGTGTCAGTTGCTCTGGTTTGGCACAAGGACTTTAAAATGGGTTAGGATTACGCCTGAGAGAATGAAAGATGTGTAAACAAAGCGTGACCAATGTTTTGAAAACCTGGTTTGAAATCGACCCGGTCGAGTCACCGGGTACCGGGTCAACCGGTTCGACCGCCGGGTCAACCCGGTTTTCAATTTATTATTTTTTTATTTTTTCGACCGGGTCAACCGGTTCGACCGCCAGTTCAACTGCCGGGTCAACCCGGGTTTTTATTACAAAAAATTGAAAAAATGAAACCCGGCCGGGTTTTGAGAACCGGGTTGATCCAGGTCACTCAAGACCCGACGGGTCTAACCGGCTAACCCGTTTTAAAAACCCGGGTTTTTTTTGCTGGAACCGGTCGAACCGGTTAACCCGGCCAGGTCGATCCGGGTTTCAAAACATTGAATTTAACACTAAGCCCCATTTTAAATCAACTTTCAAGATGAAGAGACGTTCTTTATTTTTTCATTGCCCACACAATTATTTCGTTTACTCTTAATGGACTATAAATAATATTTCTATGCTTTATGTATGTTGTTTTTACCTAAGTAACAATCAAGTGAATTACATCTTGGAGTCTATTAGTGAGTACCTGACCTCAGACCCAATAACCAATATGATTGATTCCATTGATTCTTGAACGTGAGAATTTGTTGCTTACTATCCCATGAAATACTTGGAGTTTTCGTATCTTTTGATTGCCCATTTGGTTTTTGCTTTTTGTATAAGATTAAGGCTTGTAATGTGATTAATGTCCTTAATTTTCTTCAGGAGAGTAACCGATACTCAATTTCATGTCCAACAAGCCTATTATTATCGGCTTTAATTTCAAGAAGTTCCAACTTTTCTTTTGACTCATTAAGTAACTTGTCATCATTTGTTGTTGCCTTTTTTCCTCCAAGACCCACTATTGGATTTTAGAAGTTGAAGTTTAAGTTTCCAAAGAACATAAGGATGTGGGGTATTCGAGTTAGTAGGTTGAGACCAAGATTGAGAAACAGTTAGCCAAACAAATTAAGATGCTTTCCTTCTGTTGGCTTTCACATAGGAATTGCAAGCTACATTATGTTTGGTATGATTGGATATTAGACCCTAAAACTATTTGTAACAACTGTAAATCGGTGAGTTTTTCCTCTTCAGGTTATTCAGAGAGGGCGAGCTTGACCATTCTCTGACCCTTCTGTGGCCACTCAAAAGTCTTCGGTCTTGTGTAAAATTGTATATGGGCCAAAGTTGGATTTATATTGGACTCTTTTGACCCAATTGCTTATTAATAAAATTAGGAGTCCATGCTTCTAATTCCTTAACACAAATCCAGTGAAGTTGCCCCTTGATTATGATTTTAATCCTATCATTAATAAGCACGTGTGGCTTGTTGAAGATAACAATAAGGTGAATGAAAATAAACAATAAGTGTCGTCTCGCCTTACTGTTTTGGATAAATTATTTGATCAAGGAAAGTGCAATGATGAGCTTCTTCAGGAAAGGTCTAATCTGTCCAAAGAGCTCCACGACCTTAATAAGGCTTCTTCGTAAGATCTTTTCAAAAGGCAAAAAATCGGTGGGCTATAGAATGCGACGAAAATTTAAAGTTTTTTCATGGAATCATCAATAAAAAGCATTCTCAAATGGCAATTTGCGGTGTTTTAATTGACGGTGATTGGATAGTCGACCCTTCTCTAGCGAAAAATGAATTTCTCAAGCACTTTGCTAACCATTTTACTGCCCCGACTACCGAGTGTATCTCCTTTGCATATCAATTTCCTAACCAGCTGTCCCCTGATCAGGCTAATGATCTTGAAAGTAGTGTTTCCTATGACGAGATAAAAAGTGCGGTTTGGGATTGTGGTACTAATAAGTCTCCTGGCCCCGATGGCTTCACCTTTAAATTCTTTTGAAAATATTGGAAAATTATTGATAATGATGTGGTGGCTGCTGTCTCGTCCTTTTTATCATCAGGTTCCTTCCCTCCTAGTTGCAACTCTCCTTTTATTGCTTGATTTCCTACCTATGAGCTTGATTGGTAGTTTGTATAAAATCATTACTAAAGTTTTAGCTAATCGGTTGAGCCATGTTATTCCGACTCTTGTTAGCGATGTGCAATCTGCTTTTGTTTCAAATAGACAGATCCTCGACGGCCCTTTCATAATTAACGAGCTTCTATCATGGTGCAAGCATAAAAAATCCAAAGCCTTGATATTTAAGATTAATTTGAAAAGGCGTTCGATTCAGTGAGATGGGATTACTTAGATGTGGAATTTTCTAATTTTGGTTTTGGAGCTAAATGGCGTAGTTGGATTCAAGGATGCGTCAAGTCTGCTATGGGTTCCATTCTTGTGAATGGTAGCCCAACATCGGAGTTTAAGTTTTTCAAAGGCTTAAAACAAGGGGATCCTCTTTCTCCCTTCTTATTTATTTTGATCATGGAAAGCTTACATCTTTCTTTCAACAATGTGGTGAATGCGGGGCTTTTCAAAGGTATCCATATTGACGCTTCTCTCAGCCTATCCCATTTATTTTATGCTGATGATGTCATTTTCGTTGGCGATTGGAATTTATCCAACCTTTCAATTGTCCTTAATGTTCTTAAGTGGTTTCATTTGGCTTCGGGTCTCAAGATTAATCTTCATAAAAGTAAACTTATGGGTGTTGGTATTTCTCAAGATGTTGTTGCTTCAGTCGCTAGATCTATTGGTGGTGCGACTCTTCATACGCCTTTTAACTATCTTGGAGTAAAGGCTGGTGGTTCTATGTCAAAAATTAGCTCTTGGGATGATGTCGTTGCCAAATTATCTTCTAGGCTCTCTAAATGGAAGCTTAAAACTTTATCGATTGGTGGTCGTATAACTCTCATAAAATTGGTATTAAGCTCTTTGCCTCTGTATTATATGTCTTCCTTCAAGATGCCTATAAGTGTTCTAAAAAAATGGAGTCAATTCGTATGAAATTTTTAATGGTACGTATTACAGGAAAAAAAAGATGTCTTTGATCAGTTGGAAGAGAGTTTTATCTTCAAAGAAGAATGGTGGTCTTGGTGTTTCTAGCTTCTTTGCTATGAATCGAGTCCTTCTTTTCAAATGGGTGTGGAGGTTTATTGTAAATGGGTCCTCTCTATGGGCACGCTTTATAAAAGCTATTCATGGTATTCACGGAGGTCTTGACAATCATTTACCTTTCTCTAAGTGCACTCCTTGGACGGATATGTTAGTGAAGTTAGGAAGCTTTCCAATAAAGGCATTGATCTCCTTTTGCTTATTAAGAAGAACGTAGCAATTGGTGAGACAACATCCTTTTGGGAAGAAATGTGGCTTGGAGATTCTCCTTTAAAACATGCTTATCCAAGGTTTTCCTTGGAATTAAACAAGCATATTAGTGTGGCTTCTAAGTTTAGTGACGGCTCTCTCATTGCCTCTTTTCGAAGACCCCCTAGAGGTGGTGTTGAAGATGATGAGCTAGAGCTTCTTATTTCATATACCACCTCGGTTATTCTTCACAATTCTAACGATAGATGGACTTGGCGGTTGGATTTTGCGGGTGTTTTCGCGGTTAAATCGGCTCGTGAATTTATTGATGATTCTTTTCTTCCTAAAGTTGATTCTTGCACTCGATGGGTAAAGTATATCCCAATCAAGATTAACATCTTTGCATGGAAAGTCTCCATGGATAAGCTCCCTTCAAGGTTAAACCTTTCTCTCCGTGGGCTTGAAATTCCATCTATTTTATGTCCTATTTGTAGTGTGGATGTGGAATCAACTTCACATCTTTTTCTTGCCTGCCATTTGGCTCGTCAAATTATGTTTAAGGTCACATACTCATTGGTGGGAGTTAGAGTATCAAGACTTTTCCTCTTATGAAGACGGGTTTCTTTGGTTATCCAATATTCGTGTTACTAAACGTCGTAAGGATGTTTTAGAAGGCATTTGTTATATCACTTGGTGGGTTATTTGGAAATTTCGTAATCAAGTCATGTTTGGAAGCGAGTTACCTCGGGTTGATCTTCTTTTCGATGATATTGTTAAGTTGTCTTTTAGTTGGTGAGTTGTAGTTTAAACTTTGAATGGAACTCTTGGATGAAAAATCCTAGTTCTTTTATTTTGTAATTTTTCTAGCTCTTTGCTAGTCTTTAATAAATTGCCGTTCGAAAAAAAATTTGTTTATTAATAAAAATATCCACTAATTAATCTTTCTAAATCATTTTATATATAAGTTGAAATTGTTGTTGAGCTGATATATATTTCATTTTATTCCTATATATGAGATCTAAAATGATTTGCATTGTTGTATGTCATGTATACTTTAATGCAATGTTCTTCTTTGGTTTAAATTTCTTTTTCCTTCCATGAGCTCACTTGCATTATCCATACATAAACCGCAAAACAACCTTCAAAAATTTAATAGAAATGACTAACACGAGACATAAGGAAACAGGAACAAAAAATGGAGGGACGGATAAGGAACACAATGAGCTGGTTAGCATTTGCTATATGCAAAACTTCAAACGTGTTGGCCAATTGATTATGTTATTTAATATTTAATGGGTTATAAGAACTTTTAGCACACTTTTAACAATTTGGTATGTGATGGAGATATGTGTGTTTAAATTTGATATAAAAATAGCCAGCAGCCCTACCAACAAATATGGTGACAAAATAGCCCAAATGCCTCCATTGTGAATTGAAGCCTCCTCTCCCTAAAAAGGGCTCCATAAATATGGAATATATGCACTACTTTTGTTTTGAAACTCTCTACTTTGTGTTTTGTGTATCTTGTCCCTCTCTTTCCATGTGTATATAAAACACATAGGAGTAATCTGTTGTTAACTCTATTGCGAAAAGTTTCTGAGGGACCCTTGAACAAAAGATTTGTTTCGCGCTATATATAGTACTGATCAAATACGTTTAGTGCAAGTCAATTCAGAAGAAGATGATGATTATCGTCACCATGTTGTGCGTTACTCTCTCACTTTTGTTAACCGTTAATGCTGCTTCTATCCATGCTAATCAGCTCCAAGCTTCCCATGAATTAGGTACATCTCTCTCAGCTTCTCTGTATATTTTTCCACTCTCTCGATTTCATCCTGATGATAACTCAATATCGGCTTTTGTTGCAGCTAATGATCACTACCATCTCGATCAGCAGGCACTTCCAAGAAAGTTAATGGTCAATTATAAGGTAGGTTAATAAAAACTAACACAAGATAAGCTAACAGTACTCTTGAAAAGATTAATTTTAGGGTTACTATTTGGAACATATGAGTTAATAAAAGTTAATGGTCAATTATAAGGTAGGTTAATAAAAACTAACATGGCTTCTTTTATTTTCTTTGTATCAATCAGGTTGAAGGTCATGAATATAAGGATTTGGAGCCTTTGGATGAGAAAAATACAGCTTCATCAGGTAATTAATAGATCAATTTCATAGATCATAGTTTTTTTTTTTTTTTTTTTTTTTTTTTTTTTTTGAACGGCGAAAATCATTAAAGCTCTAGCAAGAAACAAGAGAAAGAAACAATACTACAATATGTTACTACCTTAGAGAAATCTTTTTTTTTTTTTTTTTTTTTTTTTATAATTTGTCGGTTGATTGGATTTCATAACTTTATGTGATCGTTTGTTGCTTTGAATCATAAATTTGTTGCATGGCGTACCAAATTTGTAAATGCTCATTATTATTCTTATTATGAATGAAAATTATGTATATCGGAAGCTGTGTAAGTAATAGTCGGAGAGAACAAAAAAGACTTTTAATTTCTTGGAAACAGATAGATGTTTCAGTCAAAATGAACGAAAATTTTGCCACACTAGTGTTGTGATTAGCTTTTAAAATGGCAATATGGCATAGATTGGTTGCAACTTATAATGTAGGTGGTGTTTAAGCAATCAAGGTCTACGCTCATAGTTAAATATCACTCGATACCACACAAACAAACATGATCAAACAGAAGAACACTTATCAGAGTACTTAAGCACATATGAAATCAGTCATTCACAGTATTTTGAACTTAATATTATGCTCGCAGAGTACATACGTAATGCACCAAATGTCCATGATAACCAGGAATTTAATTAGTATCCATTTCCTCATAGTAAAACCACACGTTTCACTAGTATCAAGATTTTATTAGATTCAAATTAAGTGTAACTTGTATCCCCTTAAAATCATAACACATGATGTCTATATAACTGACTTTTTTTTTTTTTTTTTTTTACGACAACTATAGCTGACATATATTGTTTTTCTTGGAAAATCAAACTAACATGGGTTACGCTATATATACACTTCGCACTTGTTTTTTTACTTGAACCCACAACCATTTGATTGAGGAGTATTTGCATTCTCATAGATTTATATAGCTAACATTTGTGTATACAAAATCAGGTGAATCACACAAGGGAGGAAAAAAAGAAGTAAAAATGATGGTGCATGCAGCAAAAGGTACAAGACAGGAATGGTTAGAAGGGTCCGACCCAGCTCATGAGTTCTTCACCATGGATTACGGACGCGTGAAACGACGACGTCCCATCCACAACAAATCTTACCCTAAGACCGTCTCTAGTTCACCATAACGTGATATTCAAATTTAGAGAAAAAAAAAAAAAAAAAAAAAAAAAAAAAAAAAAAAAAAAAAAAAACATAGGCATTATATTTATTACTCTATATTATAAGAAGTTAAGTAGTTTTAGAAGAAGGAATGTGAGGAATTTTTTGTCTGAGAGCTTTGTAATGGCCGACATAAGGGGGAGCAAAACCCTATGTTTTGTGACGAACTAGGACCCTACTTTGAGGTTTTATGTATATACGTTCTCTTTGTTAATTCCCTTAAACCCTTCTATATAAAAGAAAAGCCAAAAAAAGGTTTTCTGCTTTTCAAATGTAGTGTCTGACTTTCAGCAATTAAGTATATGAAATTTATATATACTAAAGTATATGTTTGTGATGTTCAAAAAAAAAATACTCCCTCCGTCCCATATTAAATGTCCACTTTGAATTTTCAAAGTCTTGTTTTATCAACTTTGACCATAAATATTTTTATATATGATATATAATACATGATGCAAAATATATGAATGAATTGAGTTTTAAATGTACTTTTCATTGACATAATTTTTATCAAATAGCATATAATACAAACAAAAATATTTAAGGTCAAAGTTAAAGAAAAAAGACTCGAAAAGTCAAAAATGGACATTTAATATGGGACGGAGGGAGTATATGTTTGTGTATATGACCAATATATCACAATTCACAAATATAATATAAAGGACTAACACAATTTGAGAGGTTTATTCCAATTATATACTCTCTCCGTCCCAAAATTATTGTCCAGTTTGAATTTTCAAAGTCAAACTGGTTCATCTTTGACCATAAATATATATTTTTTATTATATAATACTTGATGAAAAAATTATACCATTGAAAAGTACACTTAAAACCCAATCCATTTATATATTTTGCATCAAATATTATATAACACCCACAAAAATATTTAAGGTCAAAGTTGAAGAAGATAGACCAAAAAAGTCAATAGTGGACAATAAAAATGGGACGGAGGGAGTATATATAAAGGGGTACTGTAGCAAACACGGTAGCTGCTACAGTTGTTTCTACAGTAAACATGCTTTTTTGACACTTCATCCCCTGACGTTATATATTAATTGCAATGTTAGTCCTTAACGGACGTTACCTAACAGTTATGGATTAAATTTGCAACGACCAAATAATTTCAGGGACATAGTGCTATCTACAGTACAGAACAGTTCTATCTCCAGTGCCAATTACTGTTATCGCTACTGTAGCAAATTTAAAAAACATTCCCTGCATTAGCGATAAATTACACAATTAGTCCCTAAGGACTAACTTTGCAAAATTTTGATAACTTTAGGGGCTTTTATGTAAAAAAAACTATACTGTTTCCATAAATTATTTATAAAAATAGTACTCGCGGTTATCGATCTTTTGCATAGTTAGTCTTACAAAAAAAATTAAAAAAAAAAAAAAAAAAAAAAAAAAAAGTACGACCATTTCATTTCGAGTTTAGATTAAACACAACATTCCCGCAGCAACGCGCGGGTACCAAACTAGTCGTTAACTAGACAAGATTACAAGTTGTTTATAATAAGTCCATATAGACGTTGATCACATGAAGCTAGCTTATGTTTACGCATGTTATACATATACTTGATTCATTGACATGCATATTCAATCATATTTTATTATATATACTACTGTCATTGTTTATACTTAAAAGTGGTTAAAGTTAGTTAACCATTTTTAGTCACTTGTGTGTTTTGTTGATAACATTGCTTCGATTTACCAATAATCAAGTCTCCGACAATGTACATTGGTGTTGTAATGGTAAAAGTGCATGCTTGTAACTTTAACAGTGTAATTTTATTGAACTAACCTCTTGTAAGCATCCAACATTTTACATATGACACGAGGTAACCTCTTTGAGTTAAAACAGAAAAAATTTGAACATAAATGAAAATTAGACACATACACATACATATAGAATTAATTAATTCGTGTGTGTAAAATTATCAAATGTAAAACATACGTACATACATATGATACACAGGCGGCAAATACATTCGAACATAGACATGAGAACATAAATACTCATACATACATACATATATCAAAGCTATAAGCTCCATGGGGCCAAAGAAGATACTTCATCCATCAAAAAATTATTGTCTACAAAAAATAAACAGTTTAAGAAAAGTGAAACCACTACACATCTTAATCAATCAAACATCATTCCACCCACTAAAATCTCTTTTAATTTTGAGACGGAAAGAATACAAGACAAGGAAACCAAAAAGAAAGCACCCAAAAGTCCAAAACTTTACGAACTACATCAAGCTAATCTAAACAATAGCTATTAGCTGTTAGCATTAGTTATATTTATAGTTATAAAATATAAAATAATGTAAAAACTAATCTTTTCTTTTGTTGGTGTTATAAATATAAGAGCCTTAGGCAAAATCCCAAAGCTATAGTGTTTGTTCTCAAACAAGCATTATATTCTAAAAGATGCGTGCTTCAAAAAGACCGTCGCCAAAAACTATTTGCATTGACCTAAACTGTTGTTTTCGTATAATTTTTGGTAAAGGGTTTTCACTCAGTAAATATATCACTTTAAAAAAACAGTTAAGTACATCATGTGTGAGTGAATCTTACATTCCATCCTGTTACATAGGAGGTTATACATACACAAGAAGATATAACTACTCCTGTCAAAGGAAAAACCACTAAACATTATCTTACATTTGACTCATAAAGACACCAAACATAAGCTATCATCAAATTTGACCAAGGAGATTAATATCAATCTCATCATAAAATGACAGTTGCTCTTTGGTTAAACGTTCAAGGTCATAAGTGTTAGAGATGTCATAATCTTCATCCTCATATAAACTTGCATTATTTGCACCTCCACTAGCCATGAATTGAGTACTCTTATTGAAGACTTCATCAACATCACTATCACTCTCTTTTACAACCTTTTCTGCATCCTCAACGGCATTACCAACATTTTCTGCAATTGAAGTACCCACATTCTAGAATATCTTGTCATTTCTCTACGCTTGAAACTAATTATTAATTGTAACCAAGTTTATATCATCTGATTTCACAACTCCCTTATTATTAGAACTAGAGACCATATTAGTGGTATCATTTTTCGAAGTGGTGGCCCTATTTTTTCCCTCACTACCATGCTTCTTCGACATTCCAGACCCACTATGGATAGAAACAGGACGATATACAAATGTATTAGGTTTAAAACATGTTGGCCTAGCATATTGCTTACCTTTAGAATTACGATTTTGTATCACTTGGAACCCATCATTTGGGCAGCAACATTCTTCATTTGACTTGGTCCATTTTTCATCCTCAAATCAGCTCCTTAGTTTGCACCAGATTCATAAACCGCATGTTTAGGGCATTGGTTATTATCATGACCAAATACCAAGTAGCTACCACATCTTGGCAGTTTTCACTCATATTTTACTTTAATTGCATGCAAATAAGAACGTGAACCCTCCACATATGGAATAGCAATTACCATAGTATGATCAGACCTTATGTTAATCAATGCACGCACAAAATCCAAACGACCCCAAGAGTCCGTACACATAGTGCTCGTATAAGAAGCGAGCATGATTGGTGTACCCAATCTAGTAGCAGCGACACTCAATACATCCTCAGTAAATGCCGTAACAAGAACATCATGCAGTTTTACCCAAACCGGGACTAACTTCAGCTCTTCTTTTAATAAGCACTTATTAGAATCCACTTCTTGAGAATAATTGGGGCATTACGTATCAGCCATGGTCTGTTTTCCAATACCCCAAACCTACCTGCTGCCGAAGCAAATTTAAAAAAGAAGAACACTTTCGAGTTAATCATTGATATAACAACACCAAACTTCTTCATACGTTCATCACATAGTGTTTAACAACAGGGAATGCAATTCTTTTACCAAGAAAATAACTTTATAACGAGTTTTCATACCTAACATTGGCCTCCAAAACCGAAGATAAAAGAATAAGCACGTCAACACTGTCACGAGTTTTAGTACCCGTATATAATGTACGAAAATTTGCCACACGTCTACTTGCTTCAGGACATACCAAGATCGCAAATGATTAGGGTTTTGGAACATAAGCATAATACCTGTAGCACACAGTCAGAATACTCGACTTAGAAACCCTAACTAGATCGTTAGGGTTTACTGTCTTAACCACAATAGTATCAAGATCTATATTATAGATGAGAACCGATAAAAATCCAAGTCAGAGTAGGGTAGTTAATGGATCGGCTAAAAAACAAACCCTAGCAACGACACATAAACCCTAAGTAATCAATTATAACTCCACAGTGAAACAACTAGTTAAATATAGTTTATGAACGAAGTAAGGAGTCTTTAAGCATGATAGAACAAATAAGAATCAAAGGAAGAGACAATTGAAGGCAGAAAAATTGATGGATTTTGATCACCGATTAAGTTTTAGTTTTTTGCCTAAAATCGCCAAAGGAGGGTTTTTCTATTTATAACCTTTATTTGAATACTTTATTAAAATGTTATGACCTTGATATGAAATTAAATAGTGCATTCATTAAGTACTTCACATCAATAGAACACGTCTTTGTATAATTTTGGGATGAGACATAACCTAATGTGATAGGCCCTTTGGCCTGAACCTCATGCTTAGCAAAAAATAAAGTTATGCGCTATTAGGGGTGGCAATTTCTGACCCGACACGAAACCCGACCTGAAACCGACACGAAAATTAACAGGTTCGGGTTGAGCTAAATAGATTGTGGGTCAGGTTTGGGTCGATATATCTAACCCGTTTATTAAACAGGTCAGGTTCAGGTTGGGAATAAAATAAACGGGTCGACCCGCCAACCCGTTTAAGTTTTTTTTCTTAATTAAAATTTATTTATATTTAATTATACGGGTTAAATGGGTTAAACGGGTCGACCACTAACCCGTTTAACACATTTAACTCGTGTAATGTGCTAACTTTTATATATAAAACGGATTAAATGGGTCAACTCGAAACCCGTTTAACATATTAAACCCATGTAACCTATTTAACCTGTCAACCTAAGTATATATACGGGTTAAATGGGTCAGGTTCGGGTTACGTGTAAACAGGTTAGGGTTGACATAGCTGACCCGATGATTTAAATGGGTCAGGTTCAGGTTGAGGTTTTCTGACCCGCCAACCTGACAACCCGAACACGACCCGAATTGCCACCCCTATGCGCTATTAATGGTAATGTTATGCTGTAAGCATGCATGCGGCTACATGTACAGATTGTTGAACTTATTTTTGTTTTGCCAAGAATTATAGCACGAAGAATCATACCATCTCACACCAAATATTTTTTTTTTAATTTCATATTAATAACTTATTTACATTGAAAACACAAAATCATGTTTTGATCGTACGACATATAAGCCTTTTTTTGTTATAGTATTCAGTCAAATGGAAAACTCAAACCCCAATATTTCGATACGTGTTCTCACAAATTACAAAAACATGTTTGGTCCAACATTACATGCATTTTTAATTTTTAATAGTATTGACTGATTTAAATAGTACTTCAAGTGTGTTGCTTTGGAAGAAAGTGGCTTGTAGCTATTCATGATTGGCAAGGTGGCACAAGAGAAGGGTATTACATGTTTTTAATGAAAAATCAAGTTTAAGTTTTTCTAGGCCAAGTCACTAACTTTTAAGTTTAATATTGCTTAACTTGAGAATAATACACTTTACACTTAATTCGAATCGTATAAGATTGATAATGAAATTTAAATACTACGTACCAGTTATAAAAATAATAGGTGTCCGTGGTCCTTGATAAGTGAGTAACACCAAACCGTACGTTATATCTCATGAGTTTTATATTGTTGAAGAGCCATGTTGGATAAATAAAAGGTTTAGGTATATCTTGATATGTAGTTCTGAAGTTATTTTATTATCGAATGTTTATTCTTTTAAAAGGAGTTTTGGACATACTATTTTGAGTTTTATATGTCTGTTGTCCTGTTATTAGTAAGCATAGAAATAATTTTGTCGATTGGTGTTAAAGCCAGGATGAGACGACCCATAGTATATATAGAGTCTGTTAAAAGTTACGTATAAATATTAATATGTAAATGACTAGTATTGAACTCGAGACCTCGGGATTGCACACATTACAAACGAGAATAAAGTAAATAAATATATATATGTTATATGTATCGTATATATATATATATATATATATATATATATATATATATATATATATATATATATATATATATAAACACTTGAGGGACTAAATAATCGTTAATATTAAACGTAAGTATTAATTATTATTAAGGAATGAAAGAACGAGGACTAGACTGTAATTTGGAAGACAAGAAGGTTCCGGAATACCCTTTGAAAGGGCATGGCCGGTCAACCTAGGCCCAATGTGGGTCGACCCATGCTTTCTTGTGCTCCAAGGATTCATCTAGTATAAATACAAGGCCTTGAGGTTAAACCTAATCATCTCTTGTGCACACACACAAAACCCTAAAGTTTTCCTTGTCTCTTTTCTTTCCTTGGCCGATCGACCCTCACACCCATAAGGGTTTAGGATTGATTTTTTCATAAGAAAAACTTGTGTTTTCGTTTACTTGCATAAACCTTTATTCGTTGGTAGTTTGTGTGTACAAGAACGAGGTAATTACTTACTTTAGTAATTATCAAGAGATCGATAAACAAAACGGTAAGGGGTTTATCACTGATCTATTTTACAAAAGTTCAAGGTTTATTGAAGTGCTTCGGGTATGTTCTTATTTATGTTTTAGTTATCTTTATACGTGTTATTATTGATCCTTGCTTCTGCGTATGTGCTATATTGATTGTCAAACTTTAACAGTGGCATCACGAGCCATGGATAACATGTAATTGATTACTAAAACGTAATAATAATCGGATCTTTAATTGTTTTAAATACATGTTTTTTCTAGGGTTTTTCTTTAATTTTTTTTTATAAAATTTAAAACCCTAATTTAAAACCCTAACCCTAATTTTTTTTGGGGGGGGGGGGGGGGGTTTCGATTTCCACTAAAACCCCTAATTAGGGTTTGTGGTTTTCTTGATTAAATTGTAATCACATAGAAACACTAGGTCTTAAACCAGTTATGTGAACATACTTGTGACCTATGTGCTAATTGTTAGGTTTAATCCATGACGAAACATGCATGTTAGTCATGGATCTTGTTTGTTTATTTATTTGTCACATGTTTTAAATAGATCTAAAATTGGGGAAGACTCCAATACATATATATTAAAATCAATTTATATGCTATGTGGTATGTATATTGATTTTGGCCTACGCAATTAATACGTCAATGTATGTGACTCTCCTCCATTAAGAGGAGAAGGCCTTAATTGATTACATGCGTAATAATACCTAGAATTGATTTTATTAGGATCTTTTTTATAAGGTTTGCATGTTGCTAATTGTTTCACGTTCTTATTAGTAGTTGTTTATTTTTCTTTTAATTACTTGTTTTTTATTGTTTTCTTAATTGTTTGACTTGATGTAAGCAATAAAAAATGGTGATTTTCATAAAAGAAAATAATATGGACTAATAACGGTGAAACAAAAGTGATAAAGTAAGAATCTTGCAAGGTCTTAAGTGCCGATAGTGGTCCGATTCGCACGGTAGTCAGCTCCCAGGCGAGACTAGCAAAAATTCATACTTTATTACATGATTTTGAGATTGAATCCATAAACTTTTGCTTGATTGATGTTTTGTACAAATATGCTTTTAAAATTAAGTCCTTTAAGACGATATTCATAACCGTGATTTGAAGGCTTAGAAAAGAGCCTTAGAGTCTGCCTTGGTTATCACAATTTTGAATATGTCTTAAACGAATTACTTTTAAAATCATAATTGTAGAAAGTCATCTTAGGGTTTATTAAACCTCAAGTAAAACTTTGTGTATTAATTTCACGAATTGGTAATAAAAAGGTTTTGAAAACTTATGCTATAAAGATGAGTGCATGCATCTTTATACATATTTTGATTTACACATCAAAATTAAATACCCTTATAATTTAAGTTACATGCCATCTATCTATAAGGAACACTTGGAATTTTAATTTAGTAAACGTGAGACCTAGGCTAAATTAGTATAACAAGATAAAATTCTTTTAACGCGTAAGACCATAATTATAATTTTACAGTTTCTAAGGTAGACGACTTAATTAAGTTGTGCGTGAGACCTAGAACTTAAGGCATGAGATGGGATGAAACATGCTTACAAGGCAAATTGATGAATCAATTTGATGTAATTCCCATAATGATCTAGGAATTGGAAATCTTGTTTGCCAATTATTGTTCGACAGATTACTATCTTTTGTACTTTCACCACTAGCAGATCAACTGATGTGGTGGAACTATGTAAAGTTAGATCCTAGGTTTTCAAGAAAATTTTGGTGGTTATATGAATATAGCTAATGGGTATTTTATTTTCTTGAAGATATTTATTATCGAAAATACTAATGTTTGAACTTTTATCTGTAGATATGGCTCAACCCGATCCCCCATCTGTGATTTCTGCTTTCAAGAGTCATCTTGAGAGACAAAAACTGACTGGAAAGAATTTCAATGATTGGCACCGTTCGCTTAGAATTGTCTTGAGGTCGACCGGTAAGCTAGATCATTTGACCGAAGAATGCCCAGCTGAGCCTGCTGCTACTGAACCAGAAGCAATTAAGGCGGCATGGAGGGTGGAACATGCTAAGTTTAATGAGGCTGCTTGTTTAATGCTCACTAGCATGAGTGCTCAGTTACAAAAGAAGTTTGAGTATTTTTTCCCTAAAGATATGCTTGAGGTACTTAAGCAGTCTTATGAGAAACCACCTGCAGTAGAATTGTATGATGAACTGGACAAGCTACATAACTGCAAGCATGGTGATGGTAAACCAGTTGAAGATTATGTGACTGAGATGAAGGAATCTTTTGATCAGCTTCACAGAATTGGATTTGGTTACCCTGACAATGTGCAAGTGCACTTGATCAACAGGTCCCTTAACAAGGACTTTGTTGGTCAGAATTTCAACATGCACTGCTCGGGGAAGACAGTCTCAGAATTACTCGCACTGCTTGTTGATTATGAGAAAAGTCTACCAGCCAAGGTCAAGGTTCCTACCCCGTAAGTGTTGGCAATTCATGGTGGGAGAATCTAGAAAAATCGCATGTGAACAAAGGCAAAGGGAAAGGTAACAAAGGCAAGCAGGTCATGGCCTATCAACCTGAACCCAAGATGAAGCAACATCAGCCTAAGCAGAAAAAGGTGAATCCACCAAACAAGAAGGATCAGGCATGTCACCATTGTCATGAAAAGGGCCATTGGAATCGCAATTGCCCTCTCTACATTCATGACTTGCGACTCAAGAAGCAGGGGAATGAAGCTGGTAACCCCAGCTCATCAGGTGCGTTCTTTATGATTGAATTATTCACTCTTACTCCTAAATTGAATTCATGGGTATATGATACGGGATGTGGCATTCATATTTGCAATACCTTGCAGGGGTTTAGAGTTGAGAGAAAGCTGGCCTATGGACAACAATTCTTGCACGTTGGTAACGGAGCGCATGCAGGAGTTGAAGCTATAGGAGTTTATGATTTAGTGTTGCCTTCGGGCTTAGTACTATCTTTAAATAATTGTCATTATGCACCGTCAATTGTTAGAGGTGTAATTTCATTTTCATGTTTGTTGAACCTTGGTTTTAAGCATACTATTTCTAGCAATGGAATTTCAGTTTCTTTAAATGGTGTTTTTTATTTTAATGCTATTGTTGTGAATGGTGTCTTTGAAATTGATATGAATAATAATGATAACGCTTTTGTTAAAAATAATTCAATGTATAGCATCAACAATAAGAGAATCAAGAAAGGTCTGGATTCGTCTTATCTTTGGCATTGTCGACTTGCTCACATTGGCAAAGATCGCATGAAAAAGCTGCAACATGATGGGCTTTTAGAAAAGATCAATGATGAATCATTTGATAAGTGCGGATCTTGCATTGTTGGGAAGATGACTAAGAAACCCTTTAAAAATAGGATTGAAAGGGCTAATGATCCACTTGGTCTTATTCACACAGATGTGTGTGGACCACTTAGACATGTGTCAAGGAGAGGTGCTAGCTACTTCTTAACATTTACGGATGATTACAGCCGTTATGGTTATGTTTATTTACTTAAACATAAACATGAGGTATTTGAAACATTCAAAGTGTTTAAAGCAGAAGTAGAGTTGCAACTAGGAAAGAAGATTAAAGCTCTTCGATCCGATAGAGGTGGTGAATACCTGAGTCAAGAGTTTATAGATTACTTAGCAAAGGAGGGAATTGTCCAGCACCTTACTTCTCCATATACTCCACAACAAAATGGTGTATCTGAAAGAAGGAATCGTACATTGCAAGACATGATACGAACTATGTTTAATCTAACAACTCTTCCTTACTCGTTTTGGGATTATGCCTTGGAATCTGCAGTTCGCATTTTAAATATGGTTCCAACAAAGAAGGTTGATAAGACTCCATATGAGGTATGGACTGGAAAAGCTCCTAACTTGTCTTATCTAAAGGTCTGGGGTTGTGAGGCGTATGTTAAACGTGACTCAGCAGACAAACTCCAACAAAGATCTGTAAAGTGCATCTTCGTAGGATACCCTAAGGAAACTATGGGTTACTACTTTTATTACCCAACTGAAAACAAAGTTTTTGTTGCAAGGTATGGAGACTTCTTAGAAAAGGAGCTCATATCTCAAGAATTCAGTGGGAGAGTATATGATCTGGAAGACGATCATGAAGATGTAACACCTTCTGAAAATACTAGCCAACTTCCTGAAGAACTTGAAAGTTTAGGTCCTCCACCAGAAGTTGAAGTGGTTCCCGTTCGCAGGTCATCTAGATCTGTGAAGGCTCCTACACGTCTATGTCTAAACATGGAGTGTGATGACAACTTGATAGGGGATCTTGATGAACCTACAAGTTATAAAGCTGCTATGATGAGTCCTGAAAAGGAAAAATGGCAGGGAGCTATGAATGGGGAAATGCAATCCATGAAAGACAATGAAGTCTGGGAAGAAGTAGACCTACCTCCGGGTGCCAAGCTAGTTGGGAGTAAATGGCTCTTCAAGAAAAAGACTGACATGGATGGCATTGTACACACCTATAAGGCCCGTTTGGTAGCTAAAGACTATACTCAAACTTATGGTGTTGACTATGAGGAGACCTTTTCTCCCGTAGCTGACATAAGGGCTATTAGGATTCTTATAGCCATAGCTGCTTACTATGACTATGAGAATTGGCAAATGGATGTCAAAATCGCCTTCTTAAATGGTAGCCTTGTTAATAGCAAGAAACACGTTCGGGAGGTCGAGGTTGATCGAAATACATCATTGTTTTAGAGAGAGAAAGTAGAGAGAGAAAGGTGAAGAAAAGGTGGTTTATTAAAATGACAAGGGTTTGGTTACACACACAATTTCCCACACCCCTCATGGAGAGTCATGAGGGGTATTTATAGGCTCATTACAACATTACTTTGCCTACTTAACAATAGTAGTCCCTGTAGTATCTAATCTAGTCCATTTCATATGTGTGACGTTATCTTTATAAAAAAGCGAAGCTAACAATCTCCCTCCAAGATATCGTCACACATGAATGGATACAATGAGACCTATAAACACATAAAGATGTAAATTACAACAATAGTAAACTATGTTGATGTTGTTGAAGCGCAGAGTCTCTGTAGTCTAGATACTGAGGCAGACTTGAAGTTCTCTCTTCCGACGATCTCGGCGTATGATCTTTGACACTAACGACAAAGGTCTTTGTAACTCTGAACTTCAACTGTAATGGTCTAGTTAGGTTATTACTCCCTCCTAACTAGTGAGCCTTTTTACTTACTTCTGCTCCCTCCTGAACTGACAACCTCTTTCATCTCGCAGCGGATAAAGTAGATACTAATGAGTTTGCACCATGGTTGTCGTTCTGGGAGCATCATTACAACATAACTCACATAGTATTGCACAGAAGGTTGGTAATACGCTCCGATGTACGCATCATTAGTACTTCTTCGATTCCAGTGTAAGCACAATTCCCTCGATCAACCAACGTACTAGAGATGAAACACTACTTCTTTTGGCATGTTCTTCTCCCTCCTGATGGTTGCGATGTATCGAAATCATCATACTATTGTGTGTACATGCCAAAATTACCCGTACTTTACACTTCTGATGCAATATAGATAGACCGTGTAAGCATAAGTTGTGAGAATATGCTGATAGGATATGACTCTCTCTATTATACAATCTCTTCTCTTCTTTTCAACCTTTAAGCGACCTCTTCAAATTCCAACCAGCTAGTAAATGACCGTTGACTAGAGAAACAACCCAATATAACCAATCTGAGAATGAAGTAAACATCTCGTAGATATGTTACTTAATCTTGTACTATGGTGTGACTAAGAACGGTGTAGAGAATTCGTACAACATCGAATCTCTGAGTACTATATACTCTTCAACCAACCAACCATCAAGTATAAGACGTACATCACCTCTTGATTATCCACAACTTCGTGTGACACTGAGCACTACAACGTAACTCCTTTAAGTGATAGCTATAACCCGTGAGCACTACAATGTAACTCCTTACATCGGGTATAACTAGATAATCCAAGTCTTAATCACTATCTTTAGTGTTTGCCCAAACAAGTATCTTCGAAAGTCATGCATCCATCCACCCCTAGACTTTGAGATAAATAAGTACACATGCCCTTGAAATGAACTTTAAACCCAGAAAGGTGATAAAGAATTATTCCCATAATCACAAAATCCGATACTAGCCGTTGTCATTTGATTGTGATTCTTGATCAGGATCGTTTAAGCAATTCGTGGTGTGTTTTTGGTGTTTGATATATTGGTATTTAGATAATAAAATGAGTCATGTTCTATAAAATGTTTACCAATAATATCATATGTGTTTTTGGTGAAGGTAAGGGTTTAGGGTATATAGACATTAGGTTATTGATGAGGTTAGGGTTTTGTTTATGTAATAATCTTTTGATATTTCCGTACTCAAAATCCCATCTCGTTACTCGATATCCTAAGTCAATTTCGGCAGAGTTTCGTTTAGATTAGTCCAAAAGAAATCCTTACTCGATAAACGATAAGGTTGGAACAGCCTAACTCGGCAAAATTCAATACCAAACTCGGCAAAATTAGAAGAAAAAAAACTTAACTCGGCAGGATGTCACACCCCAGAAATCGGGTCCAGCGGAAGCTTACATGGCACTGGGGTGCAACTCAATTGGTATCATAACATATGGTACAAAGAATGGTTTCATTTCATTTATTTAGAATGAAAATTTTTAGCAAAGCATTTATTTTTCATATTATAAAAGAAGAGTGGAAATAGGCCCATAATTTAGTTAAAGCGGTCCCAATAGTTATCAGAGTCTTCTATGACCATGCCATGCCAAAAGCCTCCAAAGGTAAGATAACGCCTTAAGAACCTGAAAATACATGCTAAAACGTCAGCATAAAGCTGGTGAGTTCATAGATTTTAGTAAACAAGTATTTTCCGTAAACAAGTATTTCCAGTAAACAAGTATTTCCAGTAAACAAGTATTTTCGGTAAACAAGTATTTTCGGTAAACAAGTATTTTGCGGAAGGCAAGACAATATAACAAATACAATGTCACAGCCAAAAAATAAGGTATACAGTGCCTAAAGCTCATGACCCCGAAGCTCGACGTAATCGTATGCAATCAAGCATAAAATGCCCCAAGTAAGTGTTTGCCAGACACTCGGAAGTAATCCGAATGATATGCGTCCGTTTGACAGGTTGGCGCGACCAACTCGGACGGGGTGTCAACCCAAATAGATCTATCCACAGCATTCGCGCTCACACGCATGTAATTAACGGTTCATGATAAAGGGGACTTCAGTGGCAGTAATAGGTAACTCAGGCAAAGTAACAGTTTTGTATTTATGTCCGCAAAAGCAAGAACTTGTATCCATAAGAAAGTAATCAAGGATGGAATAAGTAATTCATAAGGTATTCAAGTAATCAATCAAGTATTTCAACCATCCAGTAATGTTTGAGAAAGTGAATCGCGCTCAAGTAAAACAAGCATTGAATTTAAGTAGTAAGGAGCATGTATCTTCCCCCAAAACAGTTGTAAAACAAGTAAAAGTAGGGGTTATGAACTCACCTTAGCAAAAGCAATATCCGATAGACAAAGTAGTAGTTGGAAATAAAGTCCGGGTACTCTAATCGCGGCCTAAATAATGCATATGTCTTAGGTTCGAAAACAAGGTCAAGCATGCAAGTCATATACTACATTATCACTTGTACATGTCGTCATAGTATTCGTCGTCAAAAATGTATTTAATCAAAGTGATCTCGAGTTTAAGTCATCCACTATTTTAGAAAACGTACTTGTAAATCTCACGACTAAATATTAGTCGTCTCGGAAATATATATTTTGAAAATCTCTAACGTACCCCATAAGTATACGTAAAGCTCTACCACTTTTATTTACGTCATTTTAGCCAAAATACACTCTAAAAGGTCCAAAAGTCCATTTCAAAAATTCCATCAGCTTTTAAAAATAAATAAAAACTGTCAAATATATATTTAGTTTCGTCCAACTTCCTTAGGCCATAACTTTCGCGTCGTAGTTCCGTTTTTCAAGTTCTACATATCCCCGCGAAGGTATTTAAGAGTACTCTAGTATTTTCAAGGACTCGGTTATTTTAGAAATCATTAAATCTCAGTTTTCCTAGGTAGAAAATCGGAACAGATTCATTATTTTCAGGAAATTATAGTTTTCGCCGTAAATATTGAAAATAGCATATCTTTTTCGTTATAAGTCCGTTTTAACCCGTTCAAGCGGCCACGTTCTCGTTATTAAATCTATTTTCTATATTTCAAGTCCAATATGGCCAACCAAGTACTGATTTTCCACAGGGGGTCGAAAAGGGACAGATTCATCATAATAATGTCAAGTTATTTTCCTAGTATTTTCTTGGCTACAATATTTTACCAACAACTCCAATTCTTGTCCTAGGTCATCCATCAACTAGAAAAATAGTGATCTAAACATAACCTAACAATATTTAAGAGTCCTTGTTCAAGATCATCCAAGTATTCAAAACTAACATATATATATATATATATATATATATATATATATATATATATATATATATATATATATATATATATATATATAAAGTTTATTTCATTTTCTTGTAGAGATTTTTATTAACAACTTTTCTTGTGATCAAAACTTGTACAAAATATATTTTCTTGGCAAGAGATCAAAGTGGATGTAAGATGTTTCAACATGTACCAAGTGATAACTAAGTATACACACTTATCACGCATAAAAAAAATCATGAACTCATGAAGTATTAGTAGTATGAGACTTACAAAGTAATATATGAGATGAGATTAGTAAAACTCTTGTGTAACCCTAAAGATTAGTATCAACCCTTGTTAATCTTGCCCCAAGTATTCTTGTAAATGACCAACAAACTCCTTTCTCTTCCTTGCTCCTTGGTGTATCGAAATATGTATATAGGTGGGAAGGTGATTATGGTTCTTTGCAACTAAAAGTGAGTTACTAGTTTCATGTATACATATATATATATATATATATATATATCCCAATAGTCAAAATGGTCAAAAAAATATCTATGTCTTATCTTGTGGTTTTGCCGAATTTTAAGGAAAAAAGGAGGGAGCAAAAGGGTTGTTCTAGCCACCTAGAATAAATGCCATGTTTCATGGTAAAACTACAAATAAGAAAAAAAATATGGGAAGTAATTATGGAACAAAAAGGGGCGGCTCATTGATTAAAATTGGAAGAAAATGTGTTTAAATTATATAAAATATATATATTGAATGTATTGGGTAGTAAAAATATGTATTGGGTATTAGTTTGGTAGTTAACGGAAGTTATACGTAATTAAACGTAAAATATAGAGAATTTAACTTGGACCTCGGAAAATATTTTTGGGACTTTTGTAATAATTTTGGAAGTATAAAAATACCCTAAAAATAATTGTTGAGAAAGTCGGGTATGTCAAGTGTTACATTCTTAAATAAAAATTAACATTTTATTGAATTTAAAACCGTATGTATTTAAAGAATAGAAATTTGTTTTATAGTATAAAATTATGAATTGGGGAAGGAGCAAGGTACCGGAGCGTTGTGGACTAAAATTAGTCTAAGTCCTAGTGTACTTAGAATTTAATTAGAAATTCGCGTCGATTCAAGAAAAAGGCTCATGTAAAAGTGTTTCAAATTAAAAGTCAAGAATTTAAATTCGATTTTAGAAAATAGTATTGACCTGGGAAATAGCGGGTTGTGACATTCTACCCCCCTAAAAAGGGAATCTCGTCCGCGAGATTCAGTCAGCGTTGGTCGTTGGAGTGGTATTAGCGAAGAAATGGGGGTACTTCTGACGAATTCGGTCTTCTCGCTCCCAAGTGAATTCGGGACCTCGTTGAAATTTCCAGCGAACCTTGACGATAGGAATTCGACTATGTTTCAACTACTGGACATCACGATCCATAATCTCGACCGGTTCTTCGATAAAGTTAAGCTTGTCATCAAGCTGAATCTCTTCTAACGGAATGATAAGGGATTCATCGGCTAAGCACTTCTTGAGATTGGAAACATGAAACGAATTGTGCACACTGCTGAGCTCCGGCGGAAGCTCAAGTCTGTAAGCCACTGGACCAACTCTAGCCAATATCTTAAATGGACCAACGTATCTCGACTTTAACTTCTTGCATTTTTCGAACCATAGCACGTCTTTCCAAGGCAAGACCTTCAACATAACTTGGTCGCCAATCTTGAAATTCTAATGGTTTGCGTCGCACATCGTATAGCTTCTTATGTCGATCATGTGCAGCCTGTTGACTTGGAGCGTTGTTCCAAGCCCTGATGTGTACTAATGATCAATGAAAATGAAATGACCAAGGAAGCGTACTAATAGCCAAAAGAAGTAGATGTCAATGCTAATGAAAGGAGTGAGAAGTACATTACAATACACATGAAAGAACTAACGAATCATAAGAATAAAAAGGGAATCATGTCAAGTACCATGTTTTAAGAACATAGAATGTTAAAAATGAAAGGTTGCAAACAAAAAGATCAACAATAGAAAGAACATTCGTACTAGTATGAGCCAATAATGCTTGAAAGAAAGATTAAATATCCGTACGAATAAAGAAGCAAACTGCTATCGATTAACGAAAAAGAATTAATGAATCACAACAATAGTAAATAGAATTAGATGTCAAAACAAAGAATGATTGAAAGGAGATTAGATGTACGAATGGAGAAGGAAAACGCGATTGATTTATGCAAACGAAAGAGTCAATAAATCATAACAATAGTAAATAGGTTTAGATGTCAAGAACAAAGAATGCTTAAAAGGCATGTTTGAAATCGGGATGAACAAAGAAACAAACGAAATGATGGGTAAAAGAAAGACCAATAATGATGCAAATAAATGCAAATAGAGGAATCATAAATCATTATGATAGCAAAGAGGATGGATAGAGAATATCAACACAATAATAAATTAACCGAGAGAACCAAAGTGTTCAAATAAAAATCAAGAGGGGTAAATACTGAAAGACAGAGTGTCAAATGAGGACAATCAAGAAATGAGACCGACAATAAGCATCCCATATGAGAATAAATGAGGACAAGCAATAAATGAGAAAAGCATTACGCAAATCGAATGCTAAGTAAGAACAACAATAAATACAAAAGACATTAAATTTTTCGAATGTTGATTGAAGGTAATTGGGGGCGAACAATAAATGAGAATGACAATAAATGTCATAACTATGAACAAGTAATCAGCGAGAAGTCAATTAGTATTACGAATTTTGATTAGGATTGAATGTGAACAACAAATAACCGGTTAGACAATAAATGTCACAAATGAGAGCAAACAGTAAACGAAAAGTCGAATATTGATTGAGTAAGGATGAAGACAGTAATAAATGGGAAAGACAATAAGTGTCACAAACGAGAATGAGTCAATAAATGCAAAGTCAAATAAGTATCAAGGATGTTGATTGATTATGAATGAGAACAACAGCAAATGTGATAATCAATAAGTATGGCGAATGTTGATTGAGAAGGACAGAATATTCGTACTCAACCTCTCAGGCTTTATTCTGGTCTAACGAGACCATTGGTTGGTCGTCAAGCAGTTTCTACTGGTGCGTGATGTTCCTTACGAGGCGCCATGCGTGTCACCGGTAATAGGGTAGAGTGGTGAATGGATTTTCTGGTGATAAACTCTAGTCGGGTGGGAGGAGTAAGATTATTAGTGGCTCTCCTATTCATCTTTCGAGAGGTCTCATGAATGGCTCCGTCTCATTGTCGGGCATTAGTAAGTAGGTCAGTGATATGGGTGTTGGGAGGGTGGCCGACAAGTTTTCCAACTTGTCCTCGGAATCGAAAAATACATTAAGTAGGGGTAAACATTTCTGTCGATTTCCGTCGTTACATTCCTGGTGACGTGATTCTTCAAAACCACAAGAAGTGAGGAAGAGTGAGGTGTTATAAAGTCGTGTCCCGAAAGTAGGTGTTCCAAAAGTATAGTGTTACAAAAGCATGGGACGAGTGTTCAAACTAGTCTTCAGAAACGGCTAGTAAGGTAGTCAGGGAAATTGGCAGACTATAATGGCTTTTAATGTCACATAAAACGGTGTCACATATGATTTTGAAAATTTTTAGAGACCATTTGTATTAATCATGATATGTCGGAAGGTTTAGAAGACCTTCAAAAGTACGAGTGTGTATGTTAGTTCAGTTACGCTAGTAATATGTCTCTAGCTTTTAAAAGTTGTTTTGAAGGGCTAAGAAAAGTGACCAAACTCGAGGTCACAAGATGAGACTTCGTAGGAAAAAGGCGTAGCATTGTAACGTATACGATACGTGAGCATACTTACATAAAAGATAGTTATAGTAATCAATGAAAATAAATGGATATAATATTTCTAATAGTAAAACACACATCTTATCAAATATGTCAGCAATAATTCACAAGTGAGGCATCGGCTTGGCAGGCAGGCACGTGACGGTCATAGGGTTAAGTTTTCGTAAAAGTGGTTATAGTCTAGGTTTTAAAAATACCCAGTTCTCTATAACCGAGGCTCTGATACCAATCTGTCACACCCCAGAAATCGGGTCCAGCGGAAGCTTACATGGCACTGGGGTGCAACTCAATTGGTATCATAACATATGGTACAAAGAATGGTTTCATTTCATTTATTTAGAATGAAAATTTTTAGCAAAGCATTTATTTTTCATATTATAAAAGAAGAGTGGAAATAGGCCCATAATTTAGTTAAAGCGGTCCCAATAGTTATCAGAGTCTTCTATGACCATGCCATGCCAAAAGCCTCCAAAGGTAAGATAACGCCTTAAGAACCTGAAAATACATGCTAAAACGTCAGCATAAAGCTGGTGAGTTCATAGATTTTAGTAAACAAGTATTTTCCGTAAACAAGTATTTCCAGTAAACAAGTATTTCCAGTAAACAAGTATTTTCGGTAAACAAGTATTTTCGGTAAACAAGTATTTTGCGGAAGGCAAGACAATATAACAAATACAATGTCACAGCCAAAAAATAAGGTATACAGTGCCTAAAGCTCATGACCCCGAAGCTCGACGTAATCGTATGCAATCAAGCATAAAATGCCCCAAGTAAGTGTTTGCCAGACACTCGGAAGTAATCCGAATGATATGCGTCCGTTTGACAGGTTGGCGCGACCAACTCGGACGGGGTGTCAACCCAAATAGATCTATCCACAGCATTCGCGCTCACACGCATGTAATTAACGGTTCATGATAAAGGGGACTTCAGTGGCAGTAATAGGTAACTCAGGCAAAGTAACAGTTTTGTATTTATGTCCGCAAAAGCAAGAACTTGTATCCATAAGAAAGTAATCAAGGATGGAATAAGTAATTCATAAGGTATTCAAGTAATCAATCAAGTATTTCAACCATCCAGTAATGTTTGAGAAAGTGAATCGCGCTCAAGTAAAACAAGCATTGAATTTAAGTAGTAAGGAGCATGTATCTTCCCCCAAAACAGTTGTAAAACAAGTAAAAGTAGGGGTTATGAACTCACCTTAGCAAAAGCAATATCCGATAGACAAAGTAGTAGTTGGAAATAAAGTCCGGGTACTCTAATCGCGGCCTAAATAATGCATATGTCTTAGGTTCGAAAACAAGGTCAAGCATGCAAGTCATATACTACATTATCACTTGTACATGTCGTCATAGTATTCGTCGTCAAAAATGTATTTAATCAAAGTGATCTCGAGTTTAAGTCATCCACTATTTTAGAAAACGTACTTGTAAATCTCACGACTAAATATTAGTCGTCTCGGAAATATATATTTTGAAAATCTCTAACGTACCCCATAAGTATACGTAAAGCTCTACCACTTTTATTTACGTCATTTTAGCCAAAATACACTCTAAAAGGTCCAAAAGTCCATTTCAAAAATTCCATCAGCTTTTAAAAATAAATAAAAACTGTCAAATATATATTTAGTTTCGTCCAACTTCCTTAGGCCATAACTTTCGCGTCGTAGTTCCGTTTTTCAAGTTCTACATATCCCCGCGAAGGTATTTAAGAGTACTCTAGTATTTTCAAGGACTCGGTTATTTTAGAAATCATTAAATCTCAGTTTTCCTAGGTAGAAAATCGGAACAGATTCATTATTTTCAGGAAATTATAGTTTTCGCCGTAAATATCGAAAATAGCATATCTTTTTCGTTATAAGTCCGTTTTAACCCGTTCAAGCGGCCACGTTCTCGTTATTAAATCTATTTTCTATATTTCAAGTCCAATATGGCCAACCAAGTACTGATTTTCCACAGGGGGTCGAAAAGGGACAGATTCATCATAATAATGTCAAGTTATTTTCCTAGTATTTTCTTGGCTACAATATTTTACCAACAACTCCAATTCTTGTCCTAGGTCATCCATCAACTAGAAAAATAGTGATCTAAACATAACCTAACAATATTTAAGAGTCCTTGTTCAAGATCATCCAAGTATTCAAAACTAACATATATATATATATATATATATATATATATATATATATATATATATATATATATATATATATATATATATATATATATATATATATATATAAAGTTTATTTCATTTTCTTGTAGAGATTTTTATTAACAACTTTTCTTGTGATCAAAACTTGTACAAAATATATTTTCTTGGCAAGAGATCAAAGTGGATGTAAGATGTTTCAACATGTACCAAGTGATAACTAAGTATACACACTTATCACGCATAAAAAAAATCATGAACTCATGAAGTATTAGTAGTATGAGACTTACAAAGTAATATATGAGATGAGATTAGTAAAACTCTTGTGTAACCCTAAAGATTAGTATCAACCCTTGTTAATCTTGCCCCAAGTATTCTTGTAAATGACCAACAAACTCCTTTCTCTTCCTTGCTCCTTGGTGTATCGAAATATGTATATAAGTGGGAAGGTGATTATGGTTCTTTGCAACTAAAAGTGAGTTACTAGTTTCATGTATACATATATATATATATCCCAATAGTCAAAATGGTCAAAAAAATATCTATGTCTTATCTTGTGGTTTTGCCGAATTTTAAGGAAAAAAGGAGGGAGCAAAAGGGTTGTTCTAGCCACCTAGAATAAATGTCATGTTTCATGGTAAAACTACAAATAAGAAAAAAAATATGGGAAGTAATTATGGAACAAAAAGGGGCGGCTCATTGATTAAAATTGGAAGAAAATGTGTTTAAATTATATAAAATATATATATTGAATGTATTGGGTAGTAAAAATATGTATTGGGTATTAGTTTGGTAGTTAACGGAAGTTATACGTAATTAAACGTAAAATATAGAGAATTTAACTTGGACCTCGGAAAATATTTTTGGGACTTTTGTAATAATTTTGGAAGTATAAAAATACCCTAAAAATAATTGTTGAGAAAGTCGGGTATGTCAAGTGTTACATTCTTAAATAAAAATTAACATTTTATTGAATTTAAAACCGTATGTATTTAAAGAATAGAAATTTGTTTTATAGTATAAAATTATGAATTGGGGAAGGAGCAAGGTACCGGAGCGTTGTGGACTAAAATTAGTCTAAGTCCTAGTGTACTTAGAATTTAATTAGAAATTTGCGTCGATTCAAGAAAAAGGCTCATGTAAAAGTGTTTCAAATTAAAAGTCAAGAATTTAAATTCGATTTTAGAAAATAGTATTGACCTGGGAAATAGCGGGTTGTGACACAGGATTTTCTAACTCGGCAAGTTTTATAACTCGGCAAGTTTTCCTAACTCGGCAAGTTTTCCTAACTCGGCAACTTACCTAACTCGGCAACTTACCTAACTCGGCAACTTACCTAACTCGGCAAGATCCTAACTCTGCAAGATCCTAACTCGGCAAGATCAGCCTAACTCGGCAAGATCCTAACTCGGCAAGATCAGCCTAACTCGGCAAAATCAGCCTAACTCGGCAAGATCAGCCTAACTCGGCAAGATCCTAACTCGGCAAGATCAGCCTAACTCGGCAAGATCGCTAAAAAACGTAATTTTACCGAGAAACACACCCAAAAAACACGATTTTACACCACAAAACACCACGATTCGCCCCCGGTTAGCTCTGATGCCACTTGTTAAAAGCAAGAAACACGTTCGGGAGGTCGAGGTTGATCGAAATACATCATTGTTTTAGAGAGAGAAAGTAGAGAGAGAAAGGTGAAGAAAAGGTGGTTTATTAAAATGACAAGGGTTTGGTTACACACACAATTTCCCACACCCCTCATGGAGAGTCATGAGGGGTATTTATAGGCTCATTACAACATTACTTTGCCTACTTAACAATAGTAGTCCCTGTAGTATCTAATCTAGTCCATTTCATATGTGTGACGTTATCTTTATAAAAAAGCGAAGCTAACAAGCCTAGATGAAGACATCTATATGGCGCAGCCTGAGGGGTTTGTGAATCCAGAATTCCCAGATCGTGTATGCAAGCTTAAAAGATCCATTTATGGATTAAAGCAAGCTTCACGACAATGGAATAAGAGATTTGATAGTGAAATTAAGAAGTATGGATTCACTCAAAATCTTGATGAGCCATGTGTATATCACAAAGCTAGTGGGAGTAATGTAATTTTCCTTATATTATATGTCGATGACATATTGATCATGGGAAATGACATTCTAAGTTTGCAAAAGGTTAAGGCATATCTTAGAAGTTGTTTTTCTATGAAAGATTTAGGGGAAGCTGCATTTATTCTGGGAATCAAGATATATAGAGATAGATCTCGGCGATTAATTGGATTAAGCCAAAGTGCTTACATTGATAAAATATTGAAGAGATTCAGTATGCAAAATTCCAAGAAAGGATATTTGCCGATGCAAGAGCAACATGGATTGAGCAACAAAGTTTGTGCTTCAACACCTGAAGAGGTGCAACGCATGAAGAGAATCCCTTACGCTTCGGCTATGGGATCTATTATGTATGCGGTGAAAAGCACAAGGCCTGATGTGGCGTTTGCTCAGAATTTAACCAGTCGATATCTGATACGTGGGAATCGCACCAGGCTTTACCTCTCAAGGGATCTTGAGAAGCTTACAACCCCCACCAGGCAGTGTACCTGATCGTTGTAGTATAGTATAGTGACAAGTCCGGGGGATTGATCGTTCAGCTAGGAATAGTGTCGCTAGGATTAGAAAACCTAAATACTAGTTCTAAAGGTGAAGGATGATTATTTTTGTATTTTTATATTTTTTTTGAAAGCAAGTAAAATCTCGGGTTTGAAGGATTAGGGCGGAATTAGTTGCTAGTTAACTAACCCAATACTAAAGATGCAATCAAAATAAAATACTAGAAATAAAAATAAACTAAATTATACTAAAGTTGTGAGCAATAAGTGGAGAAAATGTGTTTACTTAGATTTCACTACTCCCTAGACATCTTTTACACGTTAATTACTTGTTATAGTTGCATGGATGACGGATTGTATTCCTTAATACCATTCATGGGGTGGCGCACTTAACTCTCCAATCCTATGAGCTCTTATCTCCTCCTATACCATGCCCAGCACAACCATAGGGATTATAAACAGTGGCTCATGCATTAAATACAACCAATAAAACCTAGTGCACATCAGTTCATGTTTCCTAAGACGTTCAAGCATGTTACCAATTGGAAGTCTGCCAGTTTTCTTAAGCCTAACATCGAATTCATTCATCCAAGACAAATATAAACAAGTAATCAACACATAATTAACATCTAGGTTTCATTAGATCCAAGCAAACACAAGATAGATCTAGCCTAGCATGATGGAATTAAGACAAGAACAAGATATAGACAACCAACACATAGACATATTGATTGAATTAAAAGAATACTTATCTCAATTACACATGAAAGGTATCAAGGGCTTAGAACCCTTGAAAAACCTGTAAAATTCGCACCAAGTTCGTACTAGGGTTTTTCCAAAACTTCTCTTTTTTTTATTTTTTGTGAAAATTAGAAAACTATATATAGGAAACAGGGTCTGACGGCGTCAAGACAAAACCTGTGACGCCGTCACCTCGCCGCCAAAACTCTTCAAGGACTGCCTTGATCTACTTCTGACGCCGTCATGTGTTGTGCATTTCCAGGCCGTCATGCATTTTACTCTTGACGCCCTACTTCGTGACGCCGTCAAATCTGTACTGGATCGTCATGGAAATTTGCTCTTGACGCCGTCAGGAATTCCTTCTTGACGCCGTCACCTACTGTTCCCAGCAAGGAAAATTAAGACTTTGGCGTTTTCTTCACTTTTTCGCTCCAAAAACGTCCGAATTGCTTCCTTTTCCAGATTTCACTCCCAAAGTACCTAAAATCACAAAAGAAATGATTTAGGGCAATATTTGATCAAATAAATTCAATTCCGGGCTTAAATGACCCCCTAAAAGTGGTTCATTTTTTGCCTCATCATATACCCTTACACTTGAGATTTGCTTGTCCTCAAGCAAATGCGCTTTTATTCTACTCAAAATACAAGTTAGGGGTCATTTAACACTAATATAAAAGTAATTACAACAAATAATCGTTCCACTAAAGACCAATAGACAAGCCCGGAGGTCATATACAAGCACCTCACAAATAGTGTTTAGATACTCACATCTCTCGGGTGTAATAAAGTATAAATTACAATATGGAAACGGAAGATATCTCTCACTACCTGATGAGGCGAAAAATGATCCGTTTTTAGGGGGTCATTTAAGCCCCGAATCCGACTTTATTTGATCAAATATTGCCCTAAATCGTTCCTTTTGTGATTTTAGGTGTTTGGAGAGTGAATTCTGTAAAAGAAGCCATTTTGGACATTTTTGGAGCATAAAAGTGAAGAAAACGGCAAAGTATCAATTTTCCATGCTGAAGACACTAGGTGACGGCGTCAAGAGTCACACCTGACGGCGTCAGATAGCAAGAATAAAACACCGTAGTTGATGACGGCGTCAAAATCCATCCTGACGGCGTCAAAGTCCCAAGAATAAAATACCGTAGGTGGTGACGGCGTCACACAGGCCGTCATAAGGAGATCAAGGACGTCCGAGGAAGTATTTGGCGGTGAGGTGATGGCGTCACATGCTTGTCTTGACGCCGTCAGCCCAGTTTTCCTATATATAGTTTTCTAGTTTTTACATTAAAAAAAGAGAAGTTTTGGTGAAACCCTAAAGACGAATTTGGTGCCTCTTTTACAGGTTTTTCAAGGGTTCCAAACCCTTGATACCTTGCATTGTAATTGAGATAAGTGTTCTTCTAATTCAATCAATATGTCTATGTGTTGGTTGTTTATATCTTGTTCTTGTCTCAATTCCATTATGCTAGGCTAGATCTCTCTTGTGTTTGCTTAGATCTAATGAAACCTAGATGTTGATTATGTGTTGATTACTTGTTTATTCTTGTTCTTGGATGAATGATTTATATGTTAGGCTTAAGAAAACTGGCAGATCTCCATATGGTAACATGCTTGAACGTCTTAAGAAACATGAACCGAGGCGTACTAGGTCTTTATTGGTTGTATTTAATGCATGAGCCACTGTTTACAATCCCTATAGTTGTGCTGGGTCATGGTGTAGGAGGAAATAAGAGCTCATAGAGTTGGGGAGTTATGTATGCCACCCCACGAATGGTATTAAGGAATACAATCCGTCATCCATACAAGTATAACAAGTAATTAACGTGTAAAAGATATCTAGGGAGTAGTGAAGTCTAAGTAAACACAATTTCTCCAATTACTGCTCACAACCTTTGTAATAATTAGTTTAATTTCATTTTCAGTATTTTATTTTGATTATATATTAGTTTTGGGTTAGTTGAATAGCAACTAATTCCGCCCACTCCTTAAAAAACCGAGATTTTAATTGCTTTCATAAAAATATAAAAACACAAAAATAATCATCCCTCACCTTTAGAACTAGTAATTAGGTTTTCTAATCCTAGCGACACTATTCCTAAGCTCAACGATCAATCCCCCGGTACTTGTCACTATACTATACTACAACGATCAGGTACACTGCCTGGTGGGGGTTGTAAGCTTCTCGAGATCCCTCGAGAGGTAAAGCAAGGTGCGATTCCCACACATCAAGTTTTTGGCGCCGCAGCCCGGGGAATAGTTATTGTCTAGGTTAGGATTTCTTTTTATTAGGTCTACTTGCTAGATTCCTTTCTAGTAAGATTTTTATTTTTATTTTTAGGTCTTCTTTAGTCTATCTTATTTCTTCGTGCCTTTGTTCGTAACTCTTTACCATCCGACATCATGGAAGGTGGTAACATCTTTGAACCCGTCATCCTACCACAACAAAACCCACCACTAGAACCCCTTAGGCCCCGAACCTTAGGAGAGTATTCCCGACCTAGCCATCAAGGCTACCGAAACACCATTGAGCTCACCGGAGCCAATGTGACCCCCTTGCGATCCGACACCATCCGGTTGGTGCAAAGCGGATGTGCATTCCATGGACTTCGTTCCGAAGATCCAAACCAACACCTTAAGGACGTCCTCAAAATCGTAGATTCCATAGACCTAGGTGTTGAAACTAGAGAGACTACCCGTTTACGCCTATTCCAATTCTCTCTACGGGATCAAGCTAGTCAATGGCTTGAGCGTTTACCCGCGGGATCCATCACCACATGGGATGATCTCACCACTCGTTTCCTTGCTCAATTTTTCCCACCGGGGAGAACTACTAAGCTTAGGAATGACATCTTGATGTTTCAACAACGTCAAAATGAATCTCTTTATGAAGCATGGACTCGTTTCAAGGACTTACTCCAAAAAGTCCCTCATCATGGCATAGATCTTTGGCTCCAAGTCCAAATCTTCTATGACCATATCGACATCTCCACGAGGCGAACCATTGACCAATCGGCCGGTGGTAAGCTACGTGATCTTAGTGCGGAACAATCATGGGAACTCATAGAAGATCTTGCTCTCTATGACAACGAAAGTTGGAATGATCCCCGTGACTTGAACAAAACGGTCAAGGCAATATCTTTGCCTTCGAACAATTCTAGCACTCCCGACCGTAGGATCATGGAACTTGAGGACCAAGTCAAGTTTCTCATGAAATCTTCCGAAGCTCCGAAGCATTCAAGCCAAGTGAACAAAATCACTTCTTCATGCGAATTATGTAGTGGTCCCCATGACACTCGTGATTGTGTGGAACTCTCCGGAACAGCTTTTGCGGACTACGCGTCCACGCGTACCGACAAAGCGGGAGATAAGTGGTACACTTTCAAGCCCGAGCCAAACACATACGGTGATTCATACAACCCCTCATGGAAAAATCACCCAAACCTTAGGTGGAAACAAAATCAACCCAATTTATCCAACCCACCTAATCGTTATCAACCAAACGGTCCACCATCCAACCGTACTTTCAACAACAATCCTTCTAACAACTATGGTAGTACCAACAATCTTGAAGGATTGATGTCAAAATTCATGGCATCTCAAGAAGCCCGCATAGCTAGGTTCGAAACCGAATTCAACCAACAACAAACGGAGATGACCAACAAGATTGACAACTTGTTGAAAGCCCTCAACAACCAAACATTAATCACACCTAGGAAGGACACTAGGGACACCAATAATGGAATCCAAATTAAGGACCCCTCATCATCCAAACATGTCCACTTTGTCAATGTTGTCACCATTAAGCCGATAGATAAGGAGATAGAGGAGAGTGACAAGGATGAAGTTAGTGTAGAAGCCGATAGTGAGGATGAGAGTAGGGAAGTTGAGGTTAATAAGGATGAGGAATTAGAGGAGGTAGAACCTATAGAGGAATACTTTGATAAGTTGCCAACCGAGGAAGAACGGGAATGCCATAAGGATTTATTCGATAGTCCCGAGAAAACATATATCTTTGGCGACCCCCTTATCAAAATGGGAGACCCCTCTAACATTAACATCCCATGCAATATTGGGCACATGCATATATGGAAAGCTTACATTGACCTTAGATCCCCCGTGAACATCATGACTAGGACTTTTTACAATTGGGTGATGAAGAAGCAACTCAATTTTAGGATGATGCCCGGTAAAAATTGGATAAGTAATTTTGTAGGGAGAGTTAAGGGATTACATGTTATCATAGGGAATCTTACCTATGAAATTGATTTTATGATAGTGGAAGACACTCGTCCGGTGATAGATGCTTGCCTAAGTCAAATAATATTTGGGAAACCATTTGTTGAGGCCACTAGGATGAGTTATGATCCGACTTTAGGGATAGTTAGATTCAAGGAAGAGAATGATGAGGTTGCTTATCAAATGCCCAACAAGATTGAGCAATACCGCCTTCTCTCTAATTTTGAAAAGGAACGCAAGCAAGCGGCTTATTATAGGAATGATGAGGATAGACGTAGAGGAGTAGAGTATGTTAGAAATAGGATGCTTGGTTTCTACAAAGAGTGCTTGCAACTAGGTCCGGAATACAAAACTGGTTTAGAAGACGACCTAGAGAGTGGAACCAACGATGAGATCACGTAGTAACCCATGACTTTGAGTCTAGCTACAAGACTCGTAAATAAAGAAAAGCGCTTCTTGGGAGGCAACCCATGTTTTGTGTGATTTTATTTGTTTGATTGTTATTTGCTTCCGTATGCATGCTTTGTTTTTATTGTTGGTTAATCATGTTTCTCAAATAAAATGTGGAAATACTTTACTATGTTGTTTGGCCTAGTCTTAACTCCAACCTAAAAGTATTTTTGCAAAAGATAAGTGTAAGGGGAAACCCCAAATATGTTTTTAAGAAACAAACCGATCATGATTCTCCACAATATTAAATGAACATGTATATTCGTATTTGTTAGAGTCAAATGCTTGTATTGAATCATAATGAAGTTTTGCAGGATTTTCCAGGAAGTAGGACGAAGTTTTTCCAGAAATTTTCTGGAAACTTAACATAAGAATTTCTGCAGGTCCATTCTGACGGCGTCAGAGTATTACTCTTGACGGCGTCAGGAGTTAAAAATCAGGAAATTTTACCGGTTTTGTTTTTCTAACGGAGTCTTATGGTTTTTGTGAATTATTAAGTTTTATAATCTCCAGGAAATCTGCAAACTTCATTCCACAAGCATTATATCTTACTTTGTTTTCTAGGATTAGTAACTTACATAGGATGCCGCCGATTTTACGCGAGGTTGCCTTGTCTATTGTTGTCAGGATTTACAGGTTATTTTTGACAAGAAGATGATTTATATTCTGGAAGGGAAGCTTTGATTGTTCGTTTTCTTGGAAGAAGATTTAACCTGGTCAACCTAAAATCCATACCGAGCGAATCAGGGGAGTATTTGATTTCATTCTCTTTACTTTTTCACTTTTACATTCTTTACTTGAACATTGGGGACAATGTTCATCTTAAGTGTAAGGGGAGGGTAAAAAGATGATACCTTACATATGCACTTTCGCTTGAGTTTGTTTTGTTTGATAGTAGATGTGTAATAAAACTACGAGAAACACTTGTTAGTGTAATTTTAGCGCCAAATTTAAAATTTTTTACAACATTTAGGAGTGAAACTTTAGCCATAGCAAGCGTCTCATGGATAGGAGATTGTATGACTAGCACATAACCGTATATTCAGAAAAATTTTCCACCCAAAAATGTGAGGTTCGCCTTTAGATTTGATAGGAAAAGCATTCATTATTAGTGCTTATGAGTGTACCGGTAGCATTTAGATTCTAGAACTTGCGTTAGTGATGCATCCCGAGACCGCTAGTGAGACTGCATTCGTGTGGTAGGATTTACTACATGATAAGAGGCATTAGGATCACCCTTGTGTTAAACCCGTATCATAATTACTTGACCATTTATGTCATATTACTTGGCTAGTTAAGTCAACTAATTTTCCCACACCCTTAGCGTTGTACTCATTTTTAGTACACGATACCCCTAGTACACCCCTCCGAGCATATCTTTTCATTTCTAACTTTAAGCATCTTACTTAAAGGAAGAATTTGTTACACCCCACTTAAATGTACAACCAAATCGCCTTAGCCTTCCGTGTATGCGCTCATTTTTAGTGCATTATTGTTCTTTGTTAAACCCTAAGTTAACTTTCTAATTGATTACATGGTTGCTAAGTCGAGTCATATCCTTGTACATATTGTTTTGGGACGATTGGGACTCATGGGTAAGTACTTATTTTATTGAGTAATGGGGAAGAACATCATTTATTACCCCCATATGTACGTTAATCTTAAAAGTGCTCCAAGTGTTTTGATTTTCTTAATTCGAGTCATTAGAATAGTTAAATGTAAAGTATGTAAAAATTAAGGGGAATATTCATCCCCTATGATGTATTATTTTGGATGGTAGGGTAAGAGTGTATGCAAAAAAAAAAAAAAAAAAAAAAAAAAAAAAAAAATCGAAAAAATCAAGAAAAAGAAAAAAAATATAGAAAAAGAAAAAAGAGAAAAAACATACGGACTACCATCCCGTTTTTATTCTATGTTCATTTTATGTTTTTGTTATTTTTCATTTATTAGCATAAGTCGAGTCTAGTCTTGGCTTAGCAACGCCATATTGTACATGTAATTAACCAAGATTGTTAACTCGCCACCAGTAAAACTTCCTTTATCCAACAAAACTGTGTAATTCATATCCCTATACCTAACGTTACAACCCTTTAAAAGACCTCTTTGATAGTTTATCCTAGGTGCTTACGCCATGTGGTGGAGGTTTGATCCTTTCCCAAGCCTATGGTAATCTATTTTGCTATGACAGGTAGTGAGAGATATCTTCCATTTCCATAATGTTATATTACTTTATTACACCCGAGAGATGTGAGTATCTAAACACTATTTGTGAGGTGCTTGTGTATGACCTCCGTGCTTGTCTATTGGTCTTTAGTGGAACGATTATTTGTTGTAATTACTTTTATATTAGTGTTAAATGACCCCTAACTTGTCTTTTGAGTAGAATAAAAGCTCATTTGCTTGAGGACAAGCAAATCTCAAGTGTAAGGGTATATGATGAGGCGAAAAATGATCCGTTTTTAGGGGGTCATTTAAGCCCGAATCCGACTTTATTTGATCAAATATTGCCCTAAATCGTTCCTTTTGTGATTTTAGGTGTTTGGAGAGTGAATTCTGGAAAAGAAGCCATTTTGGACGTTTTTGGAGCATAAAAGTGAAGAAAACGGCAAAGTATCAATTTTCCATGCTGAAGACACTAGGTGACGGCGTCAAGAGTCACACCTGACGGCGTCAGATAGCAAGAATAAAACACCGTAGTTGATGACGGCGTCAAAATCCATCCTGACGGCGTCAAAGTCCCAAGAATAAAATACCGTAGGTGGTGACGGCATCACACAGGCCGTCATAAGGAAATCAAGGCCGTCCGAGGAAGTATTTGGCGGCGAGGTGACGGCGTCACATGCTTGTCTTGACGCCGTCAGCCCAGTTTTCCTATATATAGTTTTCTAGTTTTTACATTAAAAAAGGAGAAGTTTTGGTGAAACCCTAAAGACGAATTTGGTGCCTCTTTTACAGGTTTTTCAAGGGTTCCAAACCCTTGATACCTTGCATTGTAATTGAGATAAGTGTTCTTCTAATTCAATCAATATGTTTATGTGTTGGTTGTTTATATCTTGTTCTTGTCTCAATTCCATTATGCTAGGCTAGATCTCTCTTGTGTTTGCTTAGATCTAATGAAACCTAGATGTTGATTATGTGTTGATTACTTGTTTATTCTTGTTCTTGGATGAATGATTTATATGTTAGGCTTAAGAAAACTGGCAGATCTCCATATGGTAACATGCTTGAACGTCTTAAGAAACATGAACCGAGGCGTACTAGGTCTTTATTGGTTGTATTTAATGCATGAGCCACTGTTTACAATCCCTATAGTTGTGCTGGGTCATGGTGTAGGAGGAGATAAGAGCTCATAGAGTTGGGGAGTTATGTATGCCACCCCACGAATGGTATTAAGGAATACAATCCGTCATCCATACAAGTATAACAAGTAATTAACGTGTAAAAGATATCTAGGGAGTAGTGAAGTCTAAGTAAACACAATTTCTCCAATTACTGCTCACAACCTTTGTAATAATTAGTTTAATTTCATTTTCAGTATTTTATTTTGATTATATATTAGTTTTGGGTTAGTTGAATAGCAACTAATTCCGCCCACTCCTTCAAAAACCGAGATTTTAATTGCTTTCATAAAAATATAAAAACACAAAAATAATCATCCCTCACCTTTAGAACTAGTAATTAGGTTTTCTAATCCTAGCGACACTATTCCTAAGCTCAACGATCAATCCCCCGGTACTTGTCACTATACTATACTACAACGATCAGGTACACTGCCTGGTGGGGGTTGTAAGCTTCTCGAGATCCCTCGAGAGGTAAAGCAAGGTGCGATTCCCACGCATCACTACCTGTCATAGCAAAATAGATTACCATAGGCTTGGGAAATGATCAAACCTCCACCACATGGCGTAAGCACCTAGGATAAACTATCAAAGAGGTCTTTTTAAAGGGTTGTAACGTTAGGTGTAGGGATATGAAATACACGGTTTTGTTGGATAAAGGAAGTTTTTACTGGTGGCGAGTTAACAATCTTGGTTAATTACATGTACAATATGGCGTTGCTAAGCCAAGACTAGACTCGACTTAAGCTAATAAATGAAAAATAACAAAAACATAAAATGAACATAGAATAAAAAGGGATGGTAGTCCGTATGTTTTTTCTCTTTCTCTTTTTTACATACTTCACTATAAACTAATCTAATGACTCGAATCAAGAAAATCAAAACACTTGGAGTACTTTTAAGATTAACGTACATATGGGGGTAATAAATGATGTTCTTCCCCATTACTCCATAAAATAAGTATTTTACCCATGAGTCCCAATCGTCCCAAAACAATATGTACAAGGATATGACTCGACTTAGCAACCATGTGATCAATTAAATAGTTAACTTAGGGTTTAACAAATAACAATAATGCACTAAAAATGAGCGCATACACGGAAGGCTAAGGCGATTTGGGTGTACATTTAAGTGGGGTGTAACAAATTCTTCCTTTAAGTAAAATGCTTAAAGTTAGAAACGAAAAGATAGGCTCGGAGGGGTGTACTAGGGGTTTCATGTACTAAAAATGAGTACAACGCTAAGGGTGTGGGAAAAATTAGTTGACTTAACTAGCCAAGTAATATGACTTAAATGGTCAAGTAATTATGATACGGGTTTAACACAAGGGTGATCCTAATGCCTCTTATCATGTAGTCAATCCTACTACACGAATGTAGTCTCACTAGCGGTCTCGGGATGCATCACTAACGCAAGTTCTAGAATCTAAATGCTACCGGTACACTCATAAGCGCTAATAGTAAATGCTTTTCCTATCAAATCTAAAGGCGAACCTCACATATTTGGGTGGAAGATTTTTCTGAATATACGGTTATGTGCTAGTCATATAATCTCCTATCCATGAGACCCTTGCTATGGCTAAAGTTTCACTCCTAAATGTTGTAAAAAAATTTAAATTTTGCGCTAAAATTGCACTAACAAGTATTTCTCATAGTTTTATTACACATCTACCATCAAACAAAACAAACTCAAGCGAAAGTGCATATGTAAGGTATCATCTTTTTACCATCCCCTTACACTTAGGATGAACATTGTCCCCAATGTTCAAGTAAAGAATGTAAAAGTGAAATAAGTAAAAAGAATGAAATCAAATACTCCCCTGATTCGCTCGGTATGGATAATAGGGTGGCCAGGTTAAATCTTCCTCCAAGAAAATGAACAATCAAAGCTTCCCTTCCAGAATATAAATCATCTTCTTGTCATACATAACCTGTTAAACCTGAGAAAACAAACAAGACAACCTCGCGTAAAATCGGCGGTATCCTATATAAGTTACTAAATCCTAGAAAACAAGATAAGATATAATGCTTGTGGAATGAAGTTTGCAGATTTCCTGGAGATTATAAAACTTAATACTTCACAAAAACCATAAGACTCCGTTAGAAAAACAAAACCGGTAAAATTTCCAGATTTTTACACGTGACGCCGTCAAGAGTTAACTCTTGACGCCGTCAGAAGTGACATGCAGAAATTCTTATGTTAAGTTTCCGGAAAATTTCTGGAAAAACTTGGTCCTACTTTCTGGAAAATCCTGCAAAACCTCATTATGACTCAATACAAGCATTTGACTCTAACAAATACGAATATACATGTTCATTTAATATTGTGGAGAATCATGATCGGTTTGTTTCTTAAAAACATATTTGGGGTTTCCCCTTACACTTATCTTTTGCAAAAATACTTTTAGGTGGAGTTAAGACTAGGCCAAAACAACAAAGTAAAGTATTTCCACTTTTTAATTTAGAAACATGATCAACCAACAATAAAAATAAAGCATGCATACGGAAGCAAATAACAAACAAACAAAATAAAATCACACAAAACATGGGTTGCCTCCCAAGAAGCGCTTTTCTTTATTTACGAGTCTTGTAGCTAGACTCAAGGTCATGGGTTACTACGTGACCTCATCATTGGTTCCACTCTCTAGGTCGTCTTCTAAACTGGTATCGCTTTCATAGTGTAAGTACTTCGGGTCTTCGAACTCGAAGATATCTTTTCGATACTTAGAACCAAGCTTACTAACATCCTTAAAGAATCCACATGATAAATCAGAAGTGTTCTTACACCCTCTCCGAACATCTTCATCGCACAAAATAAGTTGGGAACTAATCTTATCAAGCCCGTCACAATCGATTTCCTTAAGGTCTCTTCTCTTGTATGGCGTTTGATATGAAACCCTCCTAATCCCATCAGCGAAGGTCATAATTCCGTTCCGGTCATCAATTATTAGATTAGTGATCTCGCAAAATGGCGCCCCAAAAACAATTTGTGATAATCTAGGGTCGACATAGTCTTCGATGTTGTCCACGATCGTGAATTCCATTGTAAATGCCATATTTCCTACAAACACTTGGATTTCGTGATCCTTACCAACCACTTTCTCTCCCTTGTAAATCATTCCCCATCTGCAGATATTGTTATAATGGAATAGTGACATAAAATTCTTTGGCAGGAATACGTTAATGTAGATGTTATCGAAGTACTTATGACCGATCATGCAGGGGATTTTGAGATTATTCGGATCACGCCGTCTTATCTTCCCCGACTCTCCATCCTTCGACCCATATAGATTCCCCTCAAGGGAAGGACGATACTCGTACACCTCCTCATTACCCCTATGAAAAATTACCCTCTTAACACAATTGGTGAATAATGCACTACCATCTTTCTCATCAAGGATCACTCCCGATTCATTGATAAATGGTTTCCCAAGAACAAGGTTGGTTAACGTTTGATTGGTGAGAGGGTCCACGTCATCGACCACGGTGAGGTCAGCATTGTAAACAAGCTCTCCAATCCTGATTGATAAATTTTTCATTACTCTCTCGAACGCAATGCGTTCTAGGAAGGCTTCGTGGTATAAGGAAAGGGGGATTATGTTGACTGGGAGGCTAGGATCTATATGACTATCGGTTAAGAGCTTTTCCTTAATGGTGCAGGAGATCTTGAAAACTTTAGGGTTGCTTTCCTTAGTCCTATTGCTACTCCCACTAGTAACATCCTCCATTTTTCTCTCGGGTTCCTCTATAATAGATTCACCCAAAATGGTTGGGTTTCTCTCATGCTCTTCCGATCTCTCTTTCCCTTCATTCGATTTGCCAGATTCTCGCGCGGTGTACTGCTCGGATGAGTTGGTAGGTTCTCTGGCTGAATCGTGGTCTACCCTTAAGGTTTCCTCTTTAGCTGTATGACCAAATTTGTTAGTTTGTTGTTGGGTTGGGTTGGGTGTAGAAGTAGATATCGTGGTGATGGTGTTTACGAAATGGATTGGTCCTAGGGGGTTAACAGGTTCTTTTCCTTTAGGGGATAAATGTTTGAATAACTTGCTAGGACTTTTTATTTTCACAGGGGAGGTTGGTGGACTCATGACGGTAGCAGACTTAACCTCATCAACGTGAATGGGTTTATTAACAACATGCTCTTTAATAGCAGTTAACATATTACAAATCTTATTGTTCATATCAGCCTGCTGTTGTCTAAATTTAGCCTCGAGCGTAGAGAGCTGTAACTCTTGAGATAGAATGAATTTTTTTAGAGCATCTTCACAGCTTTGCCTAGGAATGCCTTGTGATGGAAAATGCTCGGACCAAGTGAGTGGTGAGGAGTCATTGAAAGACACGCTCTGCGTTTGCTACCCTCTGAAATTAGGTTTATCCTTTCATGCCTCATAGGCCTCGCCAGAAGTTCGAGGACCTTGACCCACGTGTGACGACGTGAATTCGTTATAAGCACGTTTTGGAAGCTCCATGCAGTTATGAGTCTCGTGAAGGTCATTACATAATTTGCATGTAGAAGCGATTTTGCTTACTTGGCTTGAAAGTTTTTGAGCTTCGTAAGATTTCATGAGAGACTTGACTCGACCTTCAAGTTCTATGATCCTACGGTCGGGAGTGCTAGAATTGTTCGAAGGCAAAGATATTGCCTTGACCGTTTTGTTCAAATCACGGGGATCATTCCAACTTTCGTTGTCATAGAGAGCAAGATCTTCTATGAGTTCCCATGATTGTTCCGCACTTAGATCACGTAGCTTACCACCGGCCGATTGGTCAATAGCTCGCCTTGTGGAGATATCGATATGGTCATAAAAAATTTGGACTTGGAGCCAAAGATCTATGCCATGATGAGGGACTTTTTGGAGTAAGTCCTTGAAACGAGTCCATCCTTCATAAAGAGATTCATTTTGACGTTGTTGGAACATCAAGATGTCATTTCTAAGCTTAGTAGTTCTCCCCGGTGGGAAAAATTGAGCAAGGAAACGAGTGGTGAGGTTATCCCATGTGGTGATGGATCCCGTGGGTAGACGCTCAAGCCATTGACTAGCTTGATCCCGTAGAGAGAATTGGAATAGGCGTAATCGGGTTGTCTCTCTAGTTTCAACACCTAGGTCTATGGAATCTACGATTTTTAGAAAGTCCTTAAAATGTTGGTTTGGATCTTCAGAACGAAGTCCATGGAATGCACATCCGCTTTGCACCAACCGGATGGTGTCGGATCACAAGGGGGTCACATTGGCTCCGGTGAGCTCAATGGTGTTTCGGTAGCCTTGGTGGCTAGGTCGGGAATACTCTCCAAAGGTTCGGGGCCTAAGGGGTTCTAGTGGTGGGTTTTGTTGTGGTGGGGTGATGGGTTCAAAGATGTTCCCGTTGTCCATGATGTCGGGTGGTGAAGAGTTACGAACAAAGACACAAAGAAAAAGATAGACTAAAGAAAACCTAAAAATAAAAATAAAATCTTACTAGAAAGGAATCTAGCAAGTAGACCTAATAAAAAGAGATTCTAACCTAGACAATAACTATTCCCCGACAGCGGCGCCAAAAACTTGATACGTGGGAATCGCACCAGGCTTTACCTCTCAAGGGATCTTGAGAAGCTTACAACCCCCACCAGGCAGTGTACCTGATCGTTGTAGTATAGTATAGTGACAAGTACCGGGGGATTGATCGTTCAGCTAGGAATAATGTCGCTAGGATTAGAAAACCAAAATACTAGTTCTAAAGGTGAAGGATGATTATTTTTGTATTTTTATATTTTTTTGAAAGCAAGTAAAATCTCGGGTTTGAAGGATTAGGGCGGAATTAGTTGCTAGTCAACTAACCCAATACTAAAGATGCAATCAAAATAAAATACTAGAAATGAAAATAAACTAAATTATACTAAAGTTGTGAGCAATAAGTGGAGAAAATGTGTTTACTTAGATTTCACTACTCCCTAGACATCTTTTACACGTTAATTACTTGTTATAGTTGCATGGATGACGGATTGTATTCCTTAATACCATTCATGGGGTGTGATTCGCCTCAAACAGTCAACTAAGTTTACCAGGTGATGGTCAACCAAGTCAAACGTCTAAAACAAATGCTTCCGAGGAATACAGTGTTTTCCCGGGTCGTAAGTCCCAACGAGGTGTGCGATGTTTTATTATAAACGAATCTGTGATTAGTGAATGTGAACAGGAAAGGTATAAAGTGTGTGTGTGTGATTTAAACTAGGGTTTTATAACTTAAAATAACTTAGGAAAACTAAATTAATGATTACGTGAAACCTAGGTATTTAAAAACGTACACCAATTTAAAATCAGACGCGACTGCGTACTGAGAAAAAGGTGAGTTTTAAGAAAAATAAACTACAAGGGTTAAAATTGACAATCCTATAAACTTAAACTTAAAATAAAGTTAAATTAAAAAGAAAACTATTTTTAAGATTATTTTATTAATTATTATTAATTATTTAAATGAAAACTATTTAACTATTTAATTAAAATTAACTTAAATAAAAACTAAAAATGATTAACACTACAAATTAAACTAAAAACTTACAAAAATAATTTCTAAACTTAAATTAGAACTTGAAGAAAGTATAAAAAATAAAAATAAATCTTTTTGTCTTTTTATAAACTTTTTATTAATTAAAAACTATTTATATTATTTAAACTATTTAAACTATTCTAAATTACAAATAATATTAAATCAACTTAGAAAATTATGAAATTTTATATAAATCTAATTAACCATCATGGGAATCCTAAAAAATTATAAAAACTTTATTTTATATATTTTTAAACTATTAAACTAATTATTATTCTATTTATTAATTAATAACTAATTAAACTATTTAAATTATAAAAACTATTAAATGAACAGTAAAAATTATAGAAAAATTTATAAAACTATTTTATGACTTATAAAAGATATAAAAAATATAAAAACTAGGTGTTGCTATATAAAAATTTATTATGCTATTTATAACTTACTTATTAAATAATTACTAATAAAACTATATTTAAATCTAATAAATATCAAAAGACAATATAAAAATCTAATAAAATTATGAAAAATACTTTAATATATAAGGAAATTAATAAAAATATAAAAAACACAAATTACTTAACAAAAATATAAAAATGAAAATTAAAATTAAATTGTATTAAATAGAAACTATCACTTATTTTTATGTTGTCTTTTCTGGACTTTTATTTTACAAAACTTTATAATACATAAAAACAACTAACTTTAATAAAAACAAATATTTTAGAACTTAATAATAAGCTAGTAATAAGCTATAATCCTAGACAGTTGACTTTAGTTGACTAAATGAGCAAATAAGCTCAAATGAGCTTATGTGGGACCCACCTTGGTGTTTTCTGGATCTAATAGGTCTTATGGACTTGTCAAAGCTTAATTTAACTCAATAAGCTCAGTAGATAAGCTAAAAAGCCAAAATAAGCTAATCCAAAAACTAAAGAGAACACAGAAATGGGACAAAGTATATGGCTATTTCTAGGTGGGGTCCACAGTGATACAGGTCAAACCTATGGTCAATCTAGGATCTCTACTAGGAGGGGGGTTGGGAGAACCTAAAGTCTAGGTGTGGGACCCACAGAGGTGGCCACAAATCACCACCAAAGTGGTGGTGATAGAGTGGTAACTGATGTGCAGGGGAAGAAGTCTTCCCTGCAGTTCACTTTGAGGGTGAGTGGGGCCTACTTACAAAAATCCTAAAAATATAAAAATTGTGAGATTCCAAAGTTGAGCTGGTAAAGTGTTAAACCTAAAAATTTCAAAGCTTAAAGCCTAAAACTAAAATCTATAAAAATCTCCCAATATTTGTGAAAATCTGCTAATGGCAACTTTGACTTTTTTATGAAATTGAGCTAGGTTGACTTATGTGGATTTCTAACACTCCTTACTGATTCAATAAGTTGTTTTAAGCTATAACTAATCTAAATTAAGCTAGAGCTAATGGTTATAAGCTAATGTGATGGGTATGAGATCCCAAATCCTTGACAGTTAACTGTCAAGGGTTTGGTAATGGATTTTGACTTTTTGATTGTATAAATGACCAAGTTATAGTTAGACTGAGCTAGTATGATCCTAAGTTACTAATTTGAATCACAAATTCACACTCCAACTCAGTTAAACTCACTGAGCAACCATGAGCCAAACACCCCTATAACTAACAGATTTCAAGATAAACCAAAACTAAAGCTTGAATAGATTAAACTGAGACTTAAACTAGATTACATAAGCTAATACAATCATAAATAAAGAACAATTAAGCTATAATAAGTGTACCTATGGTAATATAACAAAAACTATAAGAGTAACTTACAAATGGATCAACTGAGAGTTGAGAAACCAAGAACCAATGAATCATACCATCACCTAGTATCCCCCATAGGATTATAAACCATGAACAATCCAAATTGTGTCCTGCTCCTTGCTCCAAGTACTCTAACCAATTATTTTTTTATTTATTTGCTATTTTCTTTGATTTTCTATGAATTTTTGTGTTTCTAACTTAAACTGAAATTAAAACCTTTTAAAAACTTAAATAAGCTTTGTCAGAGCTTATATTAGCTTATGAGATTCAATAACAACAATAAATAACAACATACAAGCTTATGGTGATTTTTGAGAAATTGAGAAAATGCATAAAATGAGAACTGAGCTGAAACTTGTAATTAACTTGAATAAAAGATCAAAGTACATTAAATTAACTGAGCACAAGCTTTTTTTAATTGAAAATACAACTGAAAATGTGAAATACAATTCCTACGACCTAATTTAAACTAAACCTAATCTAATAATTCTTCTATTCTGCTTCTCTTCCCATTTGTAGCTCTTTTCTGAGTCAAGTGGGACCCACCTGACATTTCCCACCACTTGTGGACCATTGATATGGCTTAAGCAATCCCCACCGTTTAAACAATTTCTTGGCGCCAAAGTCCTTGTGGGTACTGTTTGTTGCGTGGAGAGGGTTTAGGGCAATTAAGGGGGCTTGGAGGGTTGTGTGAGGTGGAGGGTGAGGTGGAATGAGTGGGGAACAAGTATGGACAGGTGGTGGTGGTGGTTTGGGAATACCAGTGGTGATGGTGGTTTGGGAGGGAAGGAGTATACGGGGTAGTGGTTTTAGTTGTGGGTTGACCGGGGTTTGACCCTGGGTGGGCTGGTAGTTATTTTAGGTGGGCTGGAAAAGGGTGGGCTTGGGTTTAGTTTAGTGGATTGGGTAATAGTTTGGTTTTGGGTTTTTATTAATAAGGGTGATCCGTTTGGTTAGTTTAGAAATTACAAGGACCAATTTTGTAATTTATTGAAAGTTAAGGGTCTGAAATTGTAACATTCCCATAGTTTAAATAAGGATTAAACTTAACACATGTGAATAGTACCATGGTATTTTTGATATATTTTTTATTTTTTAAATACCCGGGGTACTAAAACTGACAAACTTTCAAACTTGAGGGACTAAATGTGAAATTTATTCAAAACTTTCTCCCAGGGACTAAAAGTGAAAATTATGAATTCCCTAGGACCCTTAATGGTAATTTTCCCATTTTGAACACCCAGGGACTGAAACTGTCAAGTTTAAACTTTGAGGGACCTGTTTTGCCAAACTGTGAAACTTCAGGGACCAATCATGTAAATTCACCAAATTTATCACCCAAGGACCATTCCTGCAAAAGATTATTAGTATAAGGACCAAAATTGCTTTTCTCTAAGTTTTTACATCCCAGGGACCATTTCTGTCAATTTCCAAAGTTGAGGGACTAAACTTGTAATTTTATGAAACTTTGCACCAAAGGACTAAATATGTAACTTTATGATTAAAAAGGACCTTTGGTGACATTTTCATGTTTTTAGAATAACCAGGGACTAGTTTTGCCAATTTATGAAACTTGAGGGACTGAAACTGCCAATTATGCAAACTTTGTACGTTTTTCATCTGTTTTTGCATATTTTGCATTTGAAACATATAAAACACACTTATAAGATATTTTAAGTATTTTGATACATATTTGAGTGTTTTTGTATGTTTTGGCAGTTCAGATTAGTATAAAATGATGAGTATTTAGACACTCATCAATCCCCCACACTAAACTATTGCTAGTCCCTAGCAATCTATTTGAGAAAAACTTAATGGATTTGAAAACTTCTTTACCAAAAGCCATCACTTCTGGAATAGCCAGGTGTAAGAACTGTGGCACACCTGATAACCGTGTGATTTTGAGCAAACCACCAGCTGTCAACGGATTTGATTAGTCTTTACCAAAAGCCGTTTGCTTCTGGACTAGCCAACTCTTGATGGAATAGTCAACATCTTGGTGAGCTGATTACCAATTATGGTTTTTCCACAGCCTTTACCACAAGCCATAAACTTGCGGGCTAGCCAACTCATTAGCTTTTGAGGATAATGGGGAGTTGAGGAACCATACAATTTTTGGCAAATTGCAAGCCATAAACGGGTTTGAGTTATCTTTACCAAGAACCGTTTGCTCCTGGATTAGCCAATCCTGTTGTGGGTTAGACATGGAGGATTGATACCATTTGTTGTAATTAGTGCAAAACACTAATACCAAATGAAAAAATTTTAAATTTTGGTCATTTTTGGGGAAAAGGGCATACAAAGGTATATAAGTGATCAAATTCGCCAGAATTCCCCCCCACACTTATTATGAAAATTGTCCTCAATTTTCAAAGCTAAGTGGGGTAATACAACAATTATTATATTTTTATATTTACAAGTTTTCAAAACATTTTCCAAAATATATACAACAGGTGGGGCATCACCCCCACACTTATGTGGTAGAAAGGGGAAAAAGACAGAAATATGGGTGAAAACCCATATTGTATGGCTTGTTTTTGATATCCAAGTCACTAGCTTGACTTGACCCCGAATTAATTGGTTCATGGGGAAGTGGAGTGGGATTGCCACTCAAAGATTTATGAATGCTCAAACAGTGATATGAGCCTAAGAATCCTTAGGAGACAAGGAAACTTAGAAAGGGTAAGAAGATTCTTTTGATTTTATATTTTCTAATGTTTTTGTATTTTTAGATTTTATCTATACATACAAAAGAAAAGAAAATTCCTAACAACCGCCCCTCGAAAGGGAATCTAGGTCTGACAGAGCTCAGTAACTGTAAACAGCCAATAACCAAATGTTGTAACTGAGGGACTAATCAAACTGTGCAAGTTGTGTGCAAAGGAAAAAATATTTTTGTATTTTATATTGTTTATGAAATAATATAATATATGTAATCACTACCTCCCAGGCTTGTGTCAGGTTTACCACGCAAGCTAATCACTTGTGAATGATTAACTGTAATAAATTTGTCCTGACAGCCCGACAGTTGAATGATAAAGTATAATGTACATACAAGGATAGAAAGTATTTTTGGTTTTTTGTGTTTGTTGAAAACTAATTTTAAAATGTTTTCGGGAATTGTTTTTGTTTTTATATTATAATATGAAAGATAAACAACATTTAAACTAATATGCAAGATTCTAGGGTCTAACAACATCACAGTGCTCATGCAAGATGATCAAAGTGTCAATTTTGACTTTCTGCAAGCTACACCACTTAATTGAAGCTATCACTGAGTCAAAATAATCATATATGGCATATATCAAACAAGAATAACACCCTACATAACCTCTAACACAGTTAAACCATTAGATCCAAACAACCTTTAAATGAAACCTAATTAAGTTACAAGAACATGAAACTAACAAATAATAACAACAATTGAACATTTATGCAAGTTTATTAGATCACACAATCTCAAAGTACTCATAATGAGATCATCAATGTGTCAAATTGACTTTCTACCATGCTATACCCTTTGATTAACATTTCACTGAGTTATTTAGATCACATATGCAGTACATCAAACAAGAACAACTACAAAAACAACCCTAAACTCAGTGTAACTATACAATCTAAACAACCCTTTAATGAAATTAAAACGAGCTTTTCAAAGCATAGAACTGTATAAACTAATTTCATCCAATCCAGAGATCATAATTTGTCAAGATTCAAATCTTTTTAAGCATAAACATGTTGTCAAGCAGCTTAAGCCTAGGATTATCAAAAATTATGTATATTGACAGTTAAAATACTATTCCAAACCATAGTCAAATTCCAAAACATAAACGCCAAATATTATGTTACTTTATTAAGAAACAACAAATAAACAGGAAAGGTAAAAGACAGTAAATATACAATGAGCGTGTATCCATAATCACTAATACGCAAAAACGTTTAAAATAAGCGCACAACCTCCCCGGCAGCGGCGCCAAATTTTGATTCGCCTCAAACAGTCAACTAAGTTTACCAGGTGATGGTCAACCAAGTCAAACGTCTAAAACAAATGCTTCCGAGGAATACAGTGTTTTCCCGGGTCGTAAGTCCCAACGAGGTGTGCGATGTTTTATTATAAACGAATCTGTGATTAGTGAATGTGAACAGGAAAGGTATAAAGTGTGTGTGTGTGATTTAAACTAGGGTTTTATAACTTAAAATAACTTAGGAAAACTAAATTAATGATTACGTGAAACCTAGGTATTTAAAAACGTACACCAATTTAAAATCAGACGCGACTGCGTACTGAGAAAAAGGTGAGTTTTAAGAAAAATAAACTACAAGGGTTAAAATTGACAATCCTATAAACTTAAACTTAAAATAAAGTTAAATTAAAAAGAAAACTATTTTTAAGATTATTTTATTAATTATTATTAATTATTTAAATGAAAACTATTTAACTATTTAATTAAAATTAACTTAAATAAAAACTAAAAATGATTAACACTACAAATTAAACTAAAAACTTACAAAAATAATTTCTAAACTTAAATTAGAACTTGAAGAAAGTATAAAAAATAAAAATAAATCTTTTTGTCTTTTTATAAACTTTTTATTAATTAAAAACTATTTATATTATTTAAACTATTTAAACTATTCTAAATTACAAATAATATTAAATCAACTTAGAAAATTATGAAATTTTATATAAATCTAATTAACCATCATGGGAATCCTAAAAAATTATAAAAACTTTATTTTATATATTTTTAAACTATTAAACTAATTATTATTCTATTTATTAATTAATAACTAATTAAACTATTTAAATTATAAAAACTATTAAATGAACAGTAAAAATTATAGAAAAATTTATAAAACTATTTTATGACTTATAAAAGATATAAAAAATATAAAAACTAGGTGTTGCTATATAAAAATTTATTATGCTATTTATAACTTACTTATTAAATAATTACTAATAAAACTATATTTAAATCTAATAAATATCAAAAGACAATATAAAAATCTAATAAAATTATGAAAAATACTTTAATATATAAGGAAATTAATAAAAATATAAAAAACACAAATTACTTAACAAAAATATAAAAATGAAAATTAAAATTAAATTGTATTAAATAGAAACTATCACTTATTTTTATGTTGTCTTTTCTGGACTTTTATTTTACAAAACTTTATAATACATAAAAACAACTAACTTTAATAAAAACAAATATTTTAGAACTTAATAATAAGCTAGTAATAAGCTATAATCCTAGACAGTTGACTTTAGTTGACTAAATGAGCAAATAAGCTCAAATGAGCTTATGTGGGACCCACCTTGGTGTTTTCTGGATCTAATAGGTCTTATGGACTTGTCAAAGCTTAATTTAACTCAATAAGCTCAGTAGATAAGCTAAAAAGCCAAAATAAGCTAATCCAAAAACTAAAGAGAACACAGAAATGGGACAAAGTATATGGCTATTTCTAGGTGGGGTCCACAGTGATACAGGTCAAACCTATGGTCAATCTAGGATCTCTACTAGGAGGGGGGTTGGGAGAACCTAAAGTCTAGGTGTGGGACCCACAGAGGTGGCCACAAATCACCACCAAAGTGGTGGTGATAGAGTGGTAACTGATGTGCAGGGGAAGAAGTCTTCCCTGCAGTTCACTTTGAGGGTGAGTGGGGCCTACTTACAAAAATCCTAAAAATATAAAAATTGTGAGATTCCAAAGTTGAGCTGGTAAAGTGTTAAACCTAAAAATTTCAAAGCTTAAAGCCTAAAACTAAAATCTATAAAAATCTCCCAATATTTGTGAAAATCTGCTAATGGCAACTTTGACTTTTTTATGAAATTGAGCTAGGTTGACTTATGTGGATTTCTAACACTCCTTACTGATTCAATAAGTTGTTTTAAGCTATAACTAATCTAAATTAAGCTAGAGCTAATGGTTATAAGCTAATGTGATGGGTATGAGATCCCAAATCCTTGACAGTTAACTGTCAAGGGTTTGGTAATGGATTTTGACTTTTTGATTGTATAAATGACCAAGTTATAGTTAGACTGAGCTAGTATGATCCTAAGTTACTAATTTGAATCACAAATTCACACTCCAACTCAGTTAAACTCACTGAGCAACCATGAGCCAAACACCCCTATAACTAACAGATTTCAAGATAAACCAAAACTAAAGCTTGAATAGATTAAACTGAGACTTAAACTAGATTACATAAGCTAATACAATCATAAATAAAGAACAATTAAGCTATAATAAGTGTACCTATGGTAATATAACAAAAACTATAAGAGTAACTTACAAATGGATCAACTGAGAGTTGAGAAACCAAGAACCAATGAATCATACCATCACCTAGTATCCCCCATAGGATTATAAACCATGAACAATCCAAATTGTGTCCTGCTCCTTGCTCCAAGTACTCTAACCAATTATTTTTTTATTTATTTGCTATTTTCTTTGATTTTCTATGAATTTTTGTGTTTCTAACTTAAACTGAAATTAAAACCTTTTAAAAACTTAAATAAGCTTTGTCAGAGCTTATATTAGCTTATGAGATTCAATAACAACAATAAATAACAACATACAAGCTTATGGTGATTTTTGAGAAATTGAGAAAATGCATAAAATGAGAACTGAGCTGAAACTTGTAATTAACTTGAATAAAAGATCAAAGTACATTAAATTAACTGAGCACAAGTTTTTTTTAATTGAAAATACAACTGAAAATGTGAAATACAATTCCTACGACCTAATTTAAACTAAACCTAATCTAATGATTCTTCTATTCTGCTTCTCTTCCCATTTGTAGCTCTTTTCTGAGTCAAGTGGGACCCACCTGACATTTCCCACCACTTGTGGACCATTGATATGGCTTAAGCAATCCCCACCGTTTAAACAATTTCTTGGCGCCAAAGTCCTTGTGGGTACTGTTTGTTGCGTGGAGAGGGTTTAGGGCAATTAAGGGGGCTTGGAGGGTTGTGTGAGGTGGAGGGTGAGGTGGAATGAGTGGGGAACAAGTATGGACAGGTGGTGGTGGTGGTTTGGGAATACCAGTGGTGATGGTGGTTTGGGAGGGAAGGAGTATACGGGGTAGTGGTTTTGGTTGTGGGTTGACCGGGGTTTGACCCTGGGTGGGCTGGTAGTTATTTTAGGTGGGCTGGAAAAGGGTGGGCTTGGGTTTAGTTTAGTGGATTGGGTAATAGTTTGGTTTTGGGTTTTTATTAATAAGGGTGATCCGTTTGGTTAGTTTAGAAATTACAAGGACCAATTTTGTAATTTATTGAAAGTTAAGGGTCTGAAATTGTAACATTCCCATAGTTTAAATAAGGATTAAACTTAACACATGTGAATAGTACCATGGTATTTTTGATATATTTTTTATTTTTTAAATACCCGGGGTACTAAAACTGACAAACTTTCAAACTTGAGGGACTAAATGTGAAATTTATTCAAAACTTTCTCCCAGGGACTAAAAGTGAAAATTATGAATTCCCTAGGACCCTTAATGGTAATTTTCCCATTTTGAACACCCAGGGACTGAAACTGTCAAGTTTAAACTTTGAGGGACCTGTTTTGCCAAACTGTGAAACTTCAGGGACCAATCATGTAAATTCACCAAATTTATCACCCAAGGACCATTCCTGCAAAAGATTATTAGTATAAGGACCAAAATTGCTTTTCTCTAAGTTTTTACATCCCAGGGACCATTTCTGTCAATTTCCAAAGTTGAGGGACTAAACTTGTAATTTTATGAAACTTTGCACCAAAGGACTAAATATGTAACTTTATGATTAAAAAGGACCTTTGGTGACATTTTCATGTTTTTAGAATAACCAGGGACTAGTTTTGCCAATTTATGAAACTTGAGGGACTGAAACTGCCAATTATGCAAACTTTGTACGTTTTTCATCTGTTTTTGCATATTTTGCATTTGAAACATATAAAACACACTTATAAGATATTTTAAGTATTTTGATACATATTTGAGTGTTTTTGTATGTTTTGGCAGTTCAGATTAGTATAAAATGATGAGTATTTAGACACTCATCAATCCCCCACACTAAACTATTGCTAGTCCCTAGCAATCTATTTGAGAAAAACTTAATGGATTTGAAAACTTCTTTACCAAAAGCCATCACTTCTGGAATAGCCAGGTGTAAGAACTGTGGCACACCTGATAACCGTGTGATTTTGAGCAAACCACCAGCTGTCAACGGATTTGATTAGTCTTTACCAAAAGCCGTTTGCTTCTGGACTAGCCAACTCTTGATGGAATAGTCAACATCTTGGTGAGCTGATTACCAATTATGGTTTTTCCACAGCCTTTACCACAAGCCATAAACTTGCGGGCTAGCCAACTCATTAGCTTTTGAGGATAATGGGGAGTTGAGGAACCATACAATTTTTGGCAAATTGCAAGCCATAAACGGGTTTGAGTTATCTTTACCAAGAACCGTTTGCTCCTGGATTAGCCAATCCTGTTGTGGGTTAGACATGGAGGATTGATACCATTTGTTGTAATTAGTGCAAAACACTAATACCAAATGAAAAAATTTTAAATTTTGGTCATTTTTGGGGAAAAGGGCATACAAAGGTATATAAGTGATCAAATTCGCCAGAATTCCTGGTTCCATTGCCGGGAAGCAAGTGGAAGAGACAATCTCATTCGGACTTTCATTCAAGACGTTTGGATAAACATTTGAAGCACGTGAAAGTTCCACACCGATGAGATAAGTAACCGGCTCATAATTTATAAATGAGAATGCCGGGATCAAAGATAATGTCTTCACTCCCGAAAGAGTGAAGAACAGGATAAGGAACAGAATATCTGAAGAAAAGAAAGAAGGTCATAATGAAAATCATGACTAATTCCTCATCTTCAATAGGAGAATTCATTGGTTCATGAATCTCCTCATTTAAGCTCGGTTGATCAAGACATATTATGGGTATGTCTAGATCAAAATAGAAGTTATCATACTCCGGTAGAGATATGATATGAGTGAGTTCACCGGAGAACTCCTCAAAGGTGAATGATTCGTATTCGGGATTGATTTGAGCGAGTTCATTAGGGAACTCCTCAATAGTAAATGATTCATAAACGGGAAGAGAATTATAAGAATGAGAAGTGGTGATACCACTTATCTTCTCTTCCGTTTGATCAAAATGGAACGTTTGCAATTCAGGAATAGAATCATTGATCAAAACCTCACTATCCTTGACGGGGATAGGAGATGAAATAGGCTTTTCATTAAAAGCCTCGATTCTAGAAATGAGAAGATTAGCATTTAATAATGTAAGACGAAGAGATTCGTCTTGGATTATTTCTTCCTCATTCTCTTCTTCTGAGTTGACAAGCTCAGAAGGTAATTCCCCCACATAACTTATGTCTCCACAAGATAAAGAATAGTTCTCATCAGAATCAGAGAACATCTCAGTATGATTATTTGGAAAGACAAGAGGGGGAGGAATATCACACATATGATCAAGAATTCCCTGTGACTCTCCTGGGATTGAGACAAGGTTCTCAACACTAGACTTTATGAATTCGTCCGATTCCTTTGCAGGAATAGTGTCAAGATGCTCGTCCCCCATGTTCAGAGAGTGAGTGGGAACCTCGGGTGTGATAACATCATACTCAGGGAGATGAGAAGGACTAGCAGTAATGGAGTCTACAAGTTCCATTATTTCTACTGCTGGTGATTCAGTTATATTCTTTTCTCCCTGTATATGCATGGAAGGAGTCTCAACTGATGAACATGATGAGGTATCATCACTTTCATCATCCTCATCGAGAAAAACAGCATTTTGAAATTTGGTACGTGTTATAGCTGTTTGTTCTAAGACTAGTAATTCTTCCATGCTTCTTTCGTCTCTAGCAGCATGTTTTTCAGCAAGTAATTCCGCGATAGATTTATCACGAGAATATGGAATGAGTGGAAATTGTGGAGGTGTGGATGTGTCAAAACCGGAAGGTTGACATTGATCATCATTATGAGGACCCCCACAATATACACAAGAAGAACTTGGTGCATTGTGAAACGACATATTAGCTAACTCCTCCTTGATGTTTTTAAGTTTCTCAAGAATCTCTAGACAAGGATCTTGCTGGTTTTGAGGAGTTGCTTGGTTCATTTGGTACTGTGGAGGTGGGTCTTGAAACGAATAGTCGTAATTGTTACAAGGAAATGGATTCCTTGTTTGACAATCAGAGCTAAAGTGTGGACCTCCACAGTACTCACAACAGTTAAACTGCTGAGTCTGGCTTGGTGTATTTTGATACGAAGCATCATTGATATTTGGATAATATGATTCTTGCTCGTATGAATGTGATGGGTAGTTGAAAAAATTTGAGGAGTCGTTGAATGAGTTTTGATTAGGATCATAAGCAAATGAATTACTCGATCCACAAAACAAACAACTCCCGTTTTGGATATCATTACCACATTGTTCACATGTACACCAATGACATGGAAAACCGAAAAGAGGCTCACCACAACCGACACAAGGAACAAAATCTGGAGGTGGGACAAGTGGTGTGCTCTGAGAGCTAGCAATTTCCACCACTTCCGTTATGGTCTCGGGTTTTGGTTCTTGATAAATGTGAAGGTTAGGTAAGTCGTTCTTTTCAGTAATTGCCCTAAGCTCATTACGTTTGCTTGACAAACTTTTAACCGTAAACCGTGAAAGATCAGGATTGATTTTTGAAGGTTTAGGAGCATTTGTGAGCTCAGGTTTTTGGACAACCGTGGTTTGGACGTATTTAGCACCTCCATCGTCAGAGGAAAGTACAAGGTCCTTTGTCACCTTGGTTTCTCGTTCCATTTCCCTCACTGGAGAGGGAATAGGAATCGAAGGTCCATCATAATCAACATAACATCTCGACATTTTTGACAAGGCCATAAGTTTTTCAACTTCAATTTTACAGGCCCTTTGTTTAAAGAAATCGTCATCGAGAGATGCCATTAGAATTAATTATGGGACAAGTGGAAGAAAGTAGAATCAAAGGGTTTTGGGGATGAGAAATGAAGAATCAAATAGGTAGGGGTGTAAAGGTGAATATTTTTGTGTTTTGTTTTATAAAAATATGGATAAAAGATGGTAAATATACAATGGATGTATATCCAAACTCACAAATTTTGATTCGCCTCAAACAGTCAACTAAGTTTACCAGGTGATGGTCAACCAAGTCAAACGTCTAAGGCAAATGCTTCCGAGGAATACAATGTTTTCCCGGGTCGTAAGTCCCAACGAGGTGTGCGATGTTTTATTATAAACGAATCTGTGATTAGTGAATGTGAACAGGAAAGGTATAAAGTGTGTGTGTGTGATTTAAACTAGGGTTTTATAACTTAAAATAACTTAGGAAAACTAAATTAATGATTACGTGAAACCTAGGTATCTAAAACGTATAAACGTACACCAATTTAAAATCAGACGCGATTGCGTACTGAGAAAAAGGTGAGTTTTAAGAAAAATAAACTACAAGGGTTAAAATTGAAAATTCTATAAACTTTAAACTTAAAATAATATTAAACTAAAAATAAAACTATTTTTAAGATTATTTTATTAATTATTATTAATTATTTAATTAAAAACTATTTAACTATTTAATTAGAAAATTATAAATACTACAAATTAAACTAGAAACTTATAAAAATATTTTCTAAACCTAAAATAGAACTTGAAGAAAGTATAAAAAATAAAAATAAATCTTTTTGTCTTTTTATGTATTTTTTATTAATTAAAAACTATTAATATTAATTATACTAATTAAACTATTTTAAATTACAAATAATATTAAACTAACTTAGAAAATTATGAAAATTTTTATAAATCTAATTAACCATAATAGGAATCCTAAAAAATTATAAAAACTTTATTTTATATATTTTTAAACTAGTTTACTAATTATTATTCTATTTATTAATTAATATCTAATTAAACTATTTAAATTATGAAAACTATTAAATGAACAGTAAAAATTCTAGAAAAATTACTAAAATTATATTATGACTTATGGAAGCTAGGAAAAATATAAAATATAAGTGTTCCTATGTAAAAACTAATTATGCTAATTAAAACTTATTTAATTATTAATTACTAATAAAACTATTTTTAATTCTAATTAATACTAAAAGACAAAATTAAAATCTGAGAAAATTATTATAATTACTTTAAACTAAAATGAAATTAATAAAAATATAAAAACACAACTTTCTTAATTAAAATCTAAAAATGAAAATTTAAATTAAATTAAATTAAATAGAAACTATCACTTATTTTTATGTTTGTTTTTCTTGAATTTTCTTTTACCAACCTATATTATATATAAAATTAGACAACTTTTGTGAAAACAACTAATTTACAACTTATTAATAAGCACTGTGGAGGCTTATTACCTCCACAGTTGACCTTTGTTGACCAAACAAGCAAATAAGCTCAACTGAGCTTGTGAGGGACCCACTATAGTAAAATTTAGTTCCATTAAGTTATTTAAACAAGTATGAGTAAGATATGGCCAGATAAGCTCTTGGAATAAGCTAATAAGTAGTTAATAAGCACTTGGTATCTTAACTCAACTCAGAAAATGGGACAGACTTAAGGGTCAAATTTAGATGGGGTCCACTGAATACTAGGTCAAATAAAAGGTCAATTCTGAAAGCTTATTAGGAGGGGGGTTCAAAGGTACTAAGTTTTAGGTGTGGGGCCCACTGAGGTGGCCACAAATCACCACCAAAGTGGTGGTGATAGAGTGGTAACTGATGTGCAGGGGAAGAAGCCATCACTTTTGGTAAAGACTAATCAAATCCGTTGACAGCTGGTGGTTTGCTCAAAATCACACGGTTATCAGGTGTGCCACAGTTCTTACACCTGGCTATTCCAGAAGTGATGGCTTTTGGTAAAGAAGTTTTCAAATCCATTAAGTTTTTCTCAAATAGATTGCTAGGGACTAGCAATAGTTTAGTGTGGGGGATTGATGAGTGTCTAAATACTCATCATTTTATACTAATCTGAACTGCCAAAACATACAAAAACACTCAAATATGTATCAAAATACTTAAAATATCTTATAAGTGTGTTTTATATGTTTCAAATGCAAAATATGCAAAAACAGATGAAAAACGTACAAAGTTTGCATAATTGGCAGTTTCAGTCCCTCAAGTTTCATAAATTGGCAAAACTAGTCCCTGGTTATTCTAAAAACATGAAAATGTCACCAAAGGTCCTTTTTAATCATAAAGTTACATATTTAGTCCTTTGGTGCAAAGTTTCATAAAATTACAAGTTTAGTCCCTCAACTTTGGAAATTGACAGAAATGGTCCCTGGGATGTAAAAACTTAGAGAAAAGCAATTTTGGTCCTTATACTAATAATCTTTTGCAGGAATGGTCCTTGGGTGATAAATTTGGTGAATTTACATGATTGGTCCCTGAAGTTTCACAGTTTGGCAAAACAGGTCCCTCAAAGTTTAAACTTGACAGTTTCAGTCCCTGGGTGTTCAAAATGGGAAAATTACCATTAAGGGTCCTAGGGAATTCATAATTTTCACTTTTAGTCCCTGGGAGAAAGTTTTGAATAAATTTCACATTTAGTCCCTCAAGTTTGAAAGTTTGTCAGTTTTAGTACCCCGGGTATTTAAAAAATAAAAAATATATCAAAAATACCATGGTACTATTCACATGTGTTAAGTTTAATCCTTATTTAAACTATGGGAATGTTACAATTTCAGACCCTTAACTTTCAATAAATTACAAAATTGGTCCTTGTAATTTCTAAACTAACCAAACGGATCACCCTTATTAATAAAAACCCAAAACCAAACTATTACCCAATCCACTAAACTAAACCCAAGCCCACCCTTTTCCAGCCCACCTAAAATAACTACCAGCCCACCCAGGGTCAAACCCCGGTCAACCCACAACCAAAACCACTACCCCGTATACTCCTTCCCTCCCAAACCACCATCACCACTGGTATTCCCAAACCACCACCACCACCTGTCCATACTTGTTCCCCACTCATTCCACCTCACCCTCCACCTCACACAACCCTCCAAGCCCCCTTAATTGCCCTAAACCCTCTCCACGCAACAAACAGTACCCACAAGGACTTTGGCGCCAAGTTATGGATTTAAACGGCTGGGATGATTTGGACTACATCAATGGCTCTAAAGTGGTGGGAAACACCCCAGTGGGTCCCACAAGCTCAGAAAATAGCTTTAAAAGGGAAATGATGCAGCAGAGATGAAGTATTAATTTAGGAGTAGTGTAGCTAAATCGTAGGTAGTGTAATCCTTATTTCAGTTGTAATTTTAAGTTAAACCTTGTTAAACTCAGTTACTTTAATGTAATTCAAGCTCTTTTAAACCTTAAATTCCAGTGTTGTTCCTTAAATTCATATCTAGCTATTTTAAGTGAATTTGACAAATTCAATTAAAATAGTTATGTGTTGTTGTTTCATGTTCCTTTAAGCTGTATTAAGTTCACTTTTGAGTTTGCTTAAGTTTCTAAAGTTTTCATTCAGTATCATTCAAGTTCTAAGAAAATAAGAAAAATTCATTTAAAATAGAAATAAATAGAAAATCAGAAGAGAAGAAAGAAAGAAGCTGGGAGTATGGTGAATGAGGGTTGTTCTGGTATTAGAAGCTTGTTTGGAAGCTGTTAGGTATGATCATGGGCTCTGGTTCATCAGTTTCATGCTTGGTTAGCTTGTAAGTTATAATCTTACTTTTTTGTAATTCACTGTATTTCAGCTTATTTAGTGTTTATTTTAGTGTGTTCATGCTTATCATTAGTATTTTGAACTAATTTAACTAAATAAATAGTTTAGGTAGTTGTAGCAATAATTTTGTTTGTAAAACTGTTAGGTTCTAGCTTATTTAGCTTATTAAGTATTAACTAGTTAAAACTGCTTATTTGTTAGTGTTTTCTGTTTAACTTAGCATAATATAATCTAGTAAGTCTTTTAATCTCAGTTTGGAAGTTCAAATTGTGACTTGTATTGAAAAATCAAAGATAGATAATCATAATGGGGTGTTTGGAATATTGTGATTGGTCATATTGTGACTGTCATTTGTGGTTAGAACCTATCTAGGTAACTCACTTATGACCTAACCAACTCTAAACAACTCAAATCTTGGTAAAAGTTTTAGCCATAGTCAAAATCATAAATAATTTTCCCTCACAGTTAATTGTGAGGGGTTAGGGGTCTCAAATCAGTTGCATTAGGTACTATGTTTGTTAAATTAGTGTAATCTAGTTTAGATATAGTTTATAATCTCATTTTAAATCAATAGAATCAATCACAAGTTCATTTAAGTCAAATCTTAGTTTCTATCAAAAGTCAAAGTTTGCACAACTCAGATTTTTTCAAATATTGGGGGAATTTTGTAGAATTTTGTATAAGGTTTTAGGAGCTAAAAATTGTTTTGGTAATACTCTACCACCTCAACTTTAAGGTCTCAGTACCCTTGTATTTTTGGTAATTTAATTGTGGGTCCCACCCTTGCCCAAAGACAACTGCAGGGAGGAAGACCTCCCCTGCACCAGCAGATTCAGGCCACAACACCACCTTTGGTGGTGTTTTGTGGCCACCTCAGTGGGCCCCACACCTAAAACTTAGTACCTTTGAACCCCCCTCCTAATAAGCTTTCAGAATTGACCTTTTATTTGACCTAGTATTCAGTGGACCCCATCTAAATTTGACCCTTAAGTCTGTCCCATTTTCTGAGTTGAGTTAAGATACCAAGTGCTTATTAACTACTTATTAGCTTATTCCAAGAGCTTATCTGGCCATATCTTACTCATACTTGTTTAAATAACTTAATGGAACTAAATTTTACTATAGTGGGTCCCTCACAAGCTCAGTTGAGCTTATTTGCTTGTTTGGTCAACAAAGGTCAACTGTGGAGGTAATAAGCCTCCACAGTGCTTATTAATAAGTTGTAAATTAGTTGTTTTCACAAAAGTTGTCTAATTTTATATATAATATAGGTTGGTAAAAGAAAATTCAAGAAAAACAAACATAAAAATAAGTGATAGTTTCTATTTAATTTAATTTAATTTAAATTTTCATTTTTAGATTTTAATTAAGAAAGTTGTGTTTTTATATTTTTATTAATTTCATTTTAGTTTAAAGTAATTATAATAATTTTCTCAGATTTTAATTTTGTCTTTTAGTATTAATTAGAATTAAAAATAGTTTTATTAGTAATTAATAATTAAATAAGTTTTAATTAGCATAATTAGTTTTTACATAGGAACACTTATATTTTATATTTTTCCTAGCTTCCATAAGTCATAATATAATTTTAGTAATTTTTCTAGAATTTTTACTGTTCATTTAATAGTTTTCATAATTTAAATAGTTTAATTAGATATTAATTAATAAATAGAATAATAATTAGTAAACTAGTTTAAAAATATATAAAATAAAGTTTTTATAATTTTTTAGGATTCCTATTATGGTTAATTAGATTTATAAAAATTTTCATAATTTTCTAAGTTAGTTTAATATTATTTGTAATTTAAAATAGTTTAATTAGTATAATTAATATTAATAGTTTTTAATTAATAAAAAATACATAAAAAGACAAAAAGATTTATTTTTATTTTTTATACTTTCTTCAAGTTCTATTTTAGGTTTAGAAAATATTTTTATAAGTTTCTAGTTTAATTTGTAGTATTTATAATTTTCTAATTAAATAGTTAAATAGTTTTTAATTAAATAATTAATAATAATTAATAAAATAATCTTAAAAATAGTTTTATTTTTAGTTTAATATTATTTTAAGTTTAAAGTTTATAGAATTTTCAATTTTAACCCTTGTAGTTTATTTTTCTTAAAACTCACCTTTTTCTCAGTACGCAATCGCGTCTGATTTTAAATTGGTGTACGTTTATACGTTTTAGATACTTAGCTTTCACGTAATCATTCCATTAGCTTACCTAAGTTGTTTTAAGTTATAAAACCCTAGTTTAACACACACACACACTTTTATACCATTCCCTGTTCAGATTCACTGATCACATAATTCGTTTATAATATCACATCGCACACCTCGTTGGGACTTACGACCCGGGAAAACATTGTATTCCTCGGAAGCATTTGCCTTAGACGTTTGACTTGGTTGACCATCACCTGGTAAACTTAGTTGACTGTTTGAGGCGAATCAAAATTTGGCGCCGCTGCCGCGCCAAATTTTGATTCGCCTCAAACAGTCAACTAAGTTTACCAGGTGATGGTCAACCAAGTCAAACGTCTAAAACAAATGCTTCCGAGGAATACAGTGTTTTCCCGGGTCGTAAGTCCCAACGAGGTGTGCGATGTTTTATTATAAACGAATCTGTGATTAGTGAATGTGAACAGGAAAGGTATAAAGTGTGTGTGTGTGATTTAAACTAGGGTTTTATAACTTAAAATAACTTAGGAAAACTAAATTAATGATTACGTGAAACCTAGGTATTTAAAAACGTACACCAATTTAAAATCAGACGCGACTGCGTACTGAGAAAAAGGTGAGTTTTAAGAAAAATAAACTACAAGGGTTAAAATTGACAATCCTATAAACTTAAACTTAAAATAAAGTTAAATTAAAAAGAAAACTATTTTTAAGATTATTTTATTAATTATTATTAATTATTTAAATGAAAACTATTTAACTATTTAATTAAAATTAACTTAAATAAAAACTAAAAATGATTAACACTACAAATTAAACTAAAAACTTACAAAAATAATTTCTAAACTTAAATTAGAACTTGAAGAAAGTATAAAAAATAAAAATAAATCTTTTTGTCTTTTTATAAACTTTTTATTAATTAAAAACTATTTATATTATTTAAACTATTTAAACTATTCTAAATTACAAATAATATTAAATCAACTTAGAAAATTATGAAATTTTATATAAATCTAATTAACCATCATGGGAATCCTAAAAAATTATAAAAACTTTATTTTATATATTTTTAAACTATTAAACTAATTATTATTCTATTTATTAATTAATAACTAATTAAACTATTTAAATTATAAAAACTATTAAATGAACAGTAAAAATTATAGAAAAATTTATAAAACTATTTTATGACTTATAAAAGATATAAAAAATATAAAAACTAGGTGTTGCTATATAAAAATTTATTATGCTATTTATAACTTACTTATTAAATAATTACTAATAAAACTATATTTAAATCTAATAAATATCAAAAGACAATATAAAAATCTAATAAAATTATGAAAAATACTTTAATATATAAGGAAATTAATAAAAATATAAAAAACACAAATTACTTAACAAAAATATAAAAATGAAAATTAAAATTAAATTGTATTAAATAGAAACTATCACTTATTTTTATGTTGTCTTTTCTGGACTTTTATTTTACAAAACTTTATAATACATAAAAACAACTAACTTTAATAAAAACAAATATTTTAGAACTTAATAATAAGCTAGTAATAAGCTATAATCCTAGACAGTTGACTTTAGTTGACTAAATGAGCAAATAAGCTCAAATGAGCTTATGTGGGACCCACCTTGGTGTTTTCTGGATCTAATAGGTCTTATGGACTTGTCAAAGCTTAATTTAACTCAATAAGCTCAGTAGATAAGCTAAAAAGCCAAAATAAGCTAATCCAAAAACTAAAGAGAACACAGAAATGGGACAAAGTATATGGCTATTTCTAGGTGGGGTCCACAGTGATACAGGTCAAACCTATGGTCAATCTAGGATCTCTACTAGGAGGGGGGTTGGGAGAACCTAAAGTCTAGGTGTGGGACCCACAGAGGTGGCCACAAATCACCACCAAAGTGGTGGTGATAGAGTGGTAACTGATGTGCAGGGGAAGAAGTCTTCCCTGCAGTTCACTTTGAGGGTGAGTGGGGCCTACTTACAAAAATCCTAAAAATATAAAAATTGTGAGATTCCAAAGTTGAGCTGGTAAAGTGTTAAACCTAAAAATTTCAAAGCTTAAAGCCTAAAACTAAAATCTATAAAAATCTCCCAATATTTGTGAAAATCTGCTAATGGCAACTTTGACTTTTTTATGAAATTGAGCTAGGTTGACTTATGTGGATTTCTAACACTCCTTACTGATTCAATAAGTTGTTTTAAGCTATAACTAATCTAAATTAAGCTAGAGCTAATGGTTATAAGCTAATGTGATGGGTATGAGATCCCAAATCCTTGACAGTTAACTGTCAAGGGTTTGGTAATGGATTTTGACTTTTTGATTGTATAAATGACCAAGTTATAGTTAGACTGAGCTAGTATGATCCTAAGTTACTAATTTGAATCACAAATTCACACTCCAACTCAGTTAAACTCACTGAGCAACCATGAGCCAAACACCCCTATAACTAACAGATTTCAAGATAAACCAAAACTAAAGCTTGAATAGATTAAACTGAGACTTAAACTAGATTACATAAGCTAATACAATCATAAATAAAGAACAATTAAGCTATAATAAGTGTACCTATGGTAATATAACAAAAACTATAAGAGTAACTTACAAATGGATCAACTGAGAGTTGAGAAACCAAGAACCAATGAATCATACCATCACCTAGTATCCCCCATAGGATTATAAACCATGAACAATCCAAATTGTGTCCTGCTCCTTGCTCCAAGTACTCTAACCAATTATTTTTTTATTTATTTGCTATTTTCTTTGATTTTCTATGAATTTTTGTGTTTCTAACTTAAACTGAAATTAAAACCTTTTAAAAACTTAAATAAGCTTTGTCAGAGCTTATATTAGCTTATGAGATTCAATAACAACAATAAATAACAACATACAAGCTTATGGTGATTTTTGAGAAATTGAGAAAATGCATAAAATGAGAACTGAGCTGAAACTTGTAATTAACTTGAATAAAAGATCAAAGTACATTAAATTAACTGAGCACAAGCTTTTTTTAATTGAAAATACAACTGAAAATGTGAAATACAATTCCTACGACCTAATTTAAACTAAACCTAATCTAATAATTCTTCTATTCTGCTTCTCTTCCCATTTGTAGCTCTTTTCTGAGTCAAGTGGGACCCACCTGACATTTCCCACCACTTGTGGACCATTGATATGGCTTAAGCAATCCCCACCGTTTAAACAATTTCTTGGCGCCAAAGTCCTTGTGGGTACTGTTTGTTGCGTGGAGAGGGTTTAGGGCAATTAAGGGGGCTTGGAGGGTTGTGTGAGGTGGAGGGTGAGGTGGAATGAGTGGGGAACAAGTATGGACAGGTGGTGGTGGTGGTTTGGGAATACCAGTGGTGATGGTGGTTTGGGAGGGAAGGAGTATACGGGGTAGTGGTTTTAGTTGTGGGTTGACCGGGGTTTGACCCTGGGTGGGCTGGTAGTTATTTTAGGTGGGCTGGAAAAGGGTGGGCTTGGGTTTAGTTTAGTGGATTGGGTAATAGTTTGGTTTTGGGTTTTTATTAATAAGGGTGATCCGTTTGGTTAGTTTAGAAATTACAAGGACCAATTTTGTAATTTATTGAAAGTTAAGGGTCTGAAATTGTAACATTCCCATAGTTTAAATAAGGATTAAACTTAACACATGTGAATAGTACCATGGTATTTTTGATATATTTTTTATTTTTTAAATACCCGGGGTACTAAAACTGACAAACTTTCAAACTTGAGGGACTAAATGTGAAATTTATTCAAAACTTTCTCCCAGGGACTAAAAGTGAAAATTATGAATTCCCTAGGACCCTTAATGGTAATTTTCCCATTTTGAACACCCAGGGACTGAAACTGTCAAGTTTAAACTTTGAGGGACCTGTTTTGCCAAACTGTGAAACTTCAGGGACCAATCATGTAAATTCACCAAATTTATCACCCAAGGACCATTCCTGCAAAAGATTATTAGTATAAGGACCAAAATTGCTTTTCTCTAAGTTTTTACATCCCAGGGACCATTTCTGTCAATTTCCAAAGTTGAGGGACTAAACTTGTAATTTTATGAAACTTTGCACCAAAGGACTAAATATGTAACTTTATGATTAAAAAGGACCTTTGGTGACATTTTCATGTTTTTAGAATAACCAGGGACTAGTTTTGCCAATTTATGAAACTTGAGGGACTGAAACTGCCAATTATGCAAACTTTGTACGTTTTTCATCTGTTTTTGCATATTTTGCATTTGAAACATATAAAACACACTTATAAGATATTTTAAGTATTTTGATACATATTTGAGTGTTTTTGTATGTTTTGGCAGTTCAGATTAGTATAAAATGATGAGTATTTAGACACTCATCAGGGTGGCGCACTTAACTCCCCAATCCTATGAGCTCTTATCTCCTCCTATACCATGCCCAGCACAACCATAGGGATTATAAACAGTGGCTCATGCATTAAATACAACCAATAAAACCTAGTGCACATCAGTTCATGTTTCCTAAGACGTTCAAGCATGTTACCAATTGGAAGTCTGCCAGTTTTCTTAAGCCTAACATCGAATTCATTCATCCAAAACAAATATAAACAAGTAATCAACACATAATTAACATCTAGGTTTCATTAGATCCAAGCAAACACAAGATAGATCTAGCCTAGCATGATGGAATTAAGACAAGAACAAGATATAGACAACCAACACATAGACATATTGATTGAATTAAAAGAATACTTATCTCAATTACACATGAAAGGTATCAAGGGCATAGAACCCGTGAAAAACCTGTAAAATTCGCACCAAGTTCGTACTAGGGTTTTTCCAAAACTTCTATTTTTTTATTTTTTGTGAAAATTAGAAAACTATATATAGGAAACAGGGTCTGACGGCATCAAGACAAAACCTGTGACGCCATCACCTCGCTGCTAAAACTCTTCTCGGACTGCCTTGATCTACTTCTGACGCCGTCATGTGTTGTGCATTTCCAGGCCGTCATGCATTTTACTCTTGACGCCCTACTTCGTGACGCCGTCAAATCTGTACTGGATCGTCATGGAAATTTGCTCTTGACGCCGTCAGGAATTCCTTCTTGACGCCGTCACCTACTGTTCCCAGCAAGGAAAATTAAGACTTTGGCGTTTTCTTCACTTTTACGCTCCAAAAACGTCCGAATTGCTTCCTTTTCCAGATTTCACTCCCAAAGTACCTAAAATCACAAAAGAAACGATTTAGGGCAATATTTGATCAAATAAATTCAATTCCGGGCTTAAATGACCCCCTAAAAGTGGTTCATTTTTCGCCTCATCAATATCAGCAGAATCCAGGTGAAAAACACTGGACTGCTGTTAAGAATATTCTTAAGTACCTTAGGGCTACTAAAGAGATGTTCTTGGTTTATGGGGGTACTCCATCTGCAGAGCTTGATGTAACAGGTTACTGCGATGCTTCTTGGAAAGGTGACAAGGATGATACGAAGTCTCAGACGGGTTATGTCTTTGTCATTAATGGAGGAGCTGTTGATTGGAGGAGCAGAAAGCAGAGTGTATTAGCGATGTCTGCTACAGAAAGTGAGTATATAGCTGCTTCAGAAGCTGCAATGGAATCTGTTTGGATTAGGAAGTTTGTTTCAGGGCTTGGGGTTATGCCTTCGATTCAGCGACCTATCAAAATGTATTGTGACAACTCAGCTGCAATTACATTTGCCAATGAACCTGGAATCATGAAAGGCACCAGACATTTCCTGATTAAGCACCACTATGTCAGAGAACAAGTTGAGATAGGTGAAATCGAAATGCTCAAAGTTCACACAGATGAAAACTTAGCTGATCAATTTACAAAGCCTTTACCTGGCACCAAGCTTTACAAGCATGCTGAAGGAATAGGACTTAAATTAGCTGATAGTTTCATGCCCATTTGTGATTAGTATTTGGATAAGGGATGTAATGTACAATTATTAATTTTAATGAAATAAAGTATTGGTTATGTTTATTTATTCATTGTCTTAATAATATATATCCTATATTTGCATGTTTAAGATCCATGAATAATTTATTATTCTAAATGGTCTATTGTCGATTAATGATATGGGAATATCATTAAACTAAGACAATTTTGAGTATTGGTTAAGGATATACTTGAAAGTATATTGATGCGTAGTCATACCAATTTCACATGATATTCAATGAATTGAGTATTGGACTTATCCCAACAATATGATTTAAATTTATTGTGAGAATCATATTTAAGAGTTATCCTCAGACTTGAGATACCAGATAAGTGTCATGGATGTAGTGCATTTTGTGGAGCAATCTACCGCTTACCGTAATTGGAAGTCATAAGGGTTGTTTTCAGAATGTTACAAAGTTCATGGGTTATTCTTGTAGTCAAGAGAGAATTCATCCCTTCTGATTTGTTCAGAAGTTTAATACTGCTGGGCCCCTCGTAGGGTTGACAAAATGTTTGCGTGGTCACGCCCAAAGTCTATCTGGAATACGTTCAGATGTTTTGGTAATTTTGTTCAATCATAAAGAGACGAGAAACAGAATTTAATAAAGAACCTCACATCTTTATTAATGTAGTATTAGAGGCAAAAGGATAATAATACTGATGAATCATTAAAGGTTTTCCAGGAAACCTAGCTCAGGTCGAACTGGGGGCATTGGAGTGTTGCAAGACGCCAACCAATGCCATTTTACTATTAATAGATATACGAGTGGGAGCTGTTAAAAGTTACGTATAAATATTAATATGTAAATGACTAGTATCGAACCCGAGACCTCGGGATTGCACACATTACAAACGAGAATAAAGTAAATAAATATATATATATATGTTATATGTATCATATATATATATATATATATATATATATATATATATATATATATATATATATATATATATATATATATATATATATATATATATATATATATATATAAACACTTGAGGGACTAAATAAGCGTTAATATTAAACGTAAGTATTAATTATTATTAAGGAATGAAAGAACGAGGACTAGAATGTAATTTGGAAGACAAGAAGGTTCCGGAATACCCTTTGAAAGGGCATGGCCAGTCGACCTAGGCCCAATGTATGTCGACCCATGCTTTCTTGTGCTCCAAGGATTCATCTAGTATAAATACAAGGCCTTGGGGTTAAACCTAATCATCTCTTGTGCACACACACAAAACCCTAAAGTTTTCCTTGTCTCTTTTCTTTCCTTGGCCGATCGACCCTCACACCCATAAGGGTTTAGGATCGATTTTTTCATAAGAAAAACTTGTGTTTTCGTTTACTTGCATAAACCTTTATTCGTTGGTAGTTTGTGTGTACAAAAACGAGGTAATTACTTACTTTAGTAATTATCAAGAGATCGATAAACAAAACGGTAAGGGGTTTATCATTGATCTATTTTACAAAAGTTCAAGGTTTATTGAAGTGCTTCGGGTATGTTCTTATTTATGTTTTAGTTATCTTTATGCATGTTATTATTGATCCTTGCTTCCGCGTATGTGCTATATTGATTGTCAAACTCTAACAGAGTCGTGTACTAAACGTGATAGGTCGATACCAGGTACAAGTACTGAAAGTAGTCATTTGACCCAAACTTTCTCTAACAAAATTGAAATGCGTAAGCTAAACCGGGTATTAGGTGAGACGTGAAAACACAAATTCGTTATCTTGCTTCAAAGAGCCTTTAGAGTTTAGACAAGTAGTGTCTACATTTGAACTTTAGCTCCTGTTTGGGTTAAACTTCATAATATTTTGGTTGTTGCGTATTCTGAGGTTGGTCTTAGTTTGATTACAACGCAAATTGGTCGTCCTATCATGCTTGATTCCTACACGAGTACGATTTTCCTTAAGTCGTGGGGTCGTAATTCCTATGCTATGGCCCTTGTGGAAGTGTCGTCAAAGGAAACCTTACTTGACTCTCTTGTGGTTGCTATCCCCTACCCTAATGGGTCCGGTCATTCATTGGATAAAACTGATATTGAATATAAGTGGAAGCCGCCAAGATGTGAGATTTGTAAAGTTTTTTTATCACAATGATGATGGATGTCCTAAGAGAGTGAAAGAGGTTGTGAAAGATAAAGCGTTGGTTGATGAAGAGGGTTTCGTTGAAGCTTATAAGAAGAAAGGTAAAGGTAAGCTTCAGGGTACTAATCGTCAGGTTGATGGGATTCGTTTTCAAAGGCTAAAGTCTCGTATTACTATAGGCCGGTTACTAAGCCAAATAATGGAGGAGCATCGACGTCTAACCAATCGAATACATGTTCTCCAACGGTTAATGTAGGTTCTTCTTGTAATTGACCTACTTTCGATCCTACTAGTAGTACGGCTCCTTTTCGGGATGACCAAGTTATGAATAATAATTTGGTGGATGATACCAACCTTGTTGAGTTGAAGAACAGTTTTGATGTGCTTAAGGAACAACATTCAGTTTTCGAACCTATGATTGGCACTACAAATACTCCTGAAGTTACTTCTAGTTCTTCCAAAACTACTTCCCATCGCCTATGAAAACCACTCCTATTGTTGAGAAAATTGAGAAACTTGAATAGCTTATTATTGACGGGAAAGGCACCCTTGTGGATGATAATGATAAACCCATTTTGGTGGCTGATGGTATAAGGAAGGGCAACCCATTCTCTAATGTGGGTGAAATAGTTGATTCTGATAGTGATGATGAGGTGTTTAAGCCAAATGATCCTATGAACAGTTACTTTTCATCAACAGGAGGATATAACGAGCTTGAATGCTATCTTTCTGATGATTATGCGGCCCAGGTCTATGATTTACCTGGCCAATTTAAGGAATTTAACAATCAGTTTGATTCCATGCTTCAAGGTCGTTCAAGGAAGTAATCTCTTATTTGGATTTGTTTATTTGTTTCGCATGTCGTTTTTGTTTTCAGTGGTTGTTCTAGTTGTTGGTAGCTAGTTGTTCATTTATGGCATGTCATAAATGATCTAGTGGTTGTTCAAACGGTTTCTTGAGGTTAATGTGGTGTTTCAGCCACATTCCACTGTACTTTAAACCGTTTTTTTAGTTAATATATTTTACTATGGTGGAAGCTCTCTTTAAAAAAAAAAAAAAAAAAAAAAAAAAAAAAAAAAAAAGTTAGTTGTGCTTCTTTCTATACAATGGTGACCAAAAAAGGCTATGACCCTCTTAGAATTTTTACTTTTATACGGAGCAGTATATAAGCACTAGATTTATATGATAAACTTAAATTTTTACACATAAACTAAGTTTTGGCCCTCTCAATTTTTAAGAGTTATGTTCTCAGCCCTCCTAGTAAACTTGATCAAGCTCCGCTAATTTTCTATAGGTTGACGATTTCAAGTGTTGTTTGGTATCAATGTAAGAAGTTATGTGAGCTTGCATTTCAAAATGAGGAACTAAAAGTCGTTTCTCACATTTGATTTTTTTCCAGGGGTTTTAAAATTATTCATATGCTTCCTCCATGAGTATACAAAATCAATATATAGAGTATTTTTCGTGAGAAGACTACAAAGACTCCGAAAGAAAAGGTTTTTGGAAAACTTCCGAGACTTTTTAATTAGAAAGAGAATTTTTAGTGCATGAAAAGGTTTCGTGAGTAAATCAACAAAACTTTTGGTTTAATTTTTAGTGCCTTGAAAGTTTTCATGCACAAATTCTTCTTAGTACAAAAACCAAAAGTTTAAGAGAATTTTTACTCGCCAACCTCATTTTCCTGCGGATTTTATTTTAATTTTTATTCTTATCAACTTTATGACAAAATACTTGAACTTTCTAATTCACTCAAGTATATATAACAAAATATCTTAAACTAAAGTAGTATTAAACAGTAATGACGTCTTAACTCTACCCAAATCTTCATAGTTGCTACTCACTACAGGTTATTAAGTATGAACTGTATTAACTCTACAGACTACAGGTTATGCATTGTAATGACGTCTAGAAGTATGAACTGTATTAACTCTACGTCTCTACTCATTACAGGTTATAGTTTTGGTCCAACAAAATGTGGCACGCTGAAATGGGCTTCTTTTATTCCAGATTGGGCTTGTTATTTTCAACCTGGCACAAACAAACCCAAGTAGTCAAATAACCAATCACCAACCTGGCCTTCTATATAGTCATGAAAAACTAATAATAGTATGATAGTCAATTTTTTATTTTTTATTATTATTTTTTTAGAACGGCAATTTTTAACTATCACACATAATTTACATCAAAAATTTATCTCATATGTCCTAAACAGGAATTGTACCCACAATCATTTGGTTGAGGACATTTACACGCAACATGGGGTACTATTGGTACACAAGCCCATTGATATTTGATAATATGATGTCAAATATATACGTCAGAAAATTCAAGGAAACAAAAAACAAAACAAGAAAGAAAGTTACGTCAGTTTGAAAAATACAGCTTGTTTACCTTGACATCAATTTGCAAATAGTAAGAGAATAGTTAATGCTGTTTTTATATATCTTCTCTTGTGACCTAGATCAGTAAACTAAAACATTTTGACCCAGAAAAATAATGTTCTTGATATTTAAGGATGATACCGGTGGATGCACGAGATTATCACTAAATCGATGATCAAATTCATGTCATATATGCTAATGCATTTGACCGTGGACTCATTCGAATAATATTTAAACCTTTAGTAGTAAAAGGTTATATTACGGGTATGATAGTTGTCGTCAAAGGTCAAACTTTGACTCACATACTTGTAAATACAAAAATAGTAAGACCCGACTCAAGATACCCTTATATTGTACGTACTACTAAACCTAGCTAGCTATATATAAATCTCTTCTTAATTCTAGCACTTAATTAAGTTATCTAACCCCATTTCATTACACGACTTAGACTCGCAATTACCCGGAAGCGCAAGACAAGCATGAGTGCAATGGTGGTGGTTGCATGGCTGTTTCGGCTACACATGAAGTCATTGTGTCTCATGAATACTTCAAGGGATTCAAGGCTCATATTGCAAGAAGAAATTAAGCAAGATGGTGATGGTGATGACGGTGTAGAAAGTTTCGATTGCATAGTGTGTCTTTGTGAAGTATCTAAAGGTGACCACCACAGAAAATTACCAAACTGCAGCCATGGAGTCCAGTTCCATGCAAGGTGCATCGATTCTTGGCTAAAGAACCATTCTACGTGCCCAATGTGTCGAAGTCATGTTCCACAAACGGTTCATCAATGGCTAAATGCATGCCTTTTGGTATTTTGTCATGACGTTTTTGCTTACTGCGATTTGGTCCTAGAAAATATTGCTAAATCCATTGGCGATTGCCAGGAGTTTTGAACATGTTAGTATTTGGTACATTAATGCACTTCCAAAATGAAGATGGTATCGTGGATCGTCGTTGCTTGATCATACCCTAACTTGGTATATAACATGTCGTTGCATCATGAAACATGTCAATTCTTACAAACCGAATCTTCTTCGAAATATTTCGTGCAAGAGTGTAGTTATAGTTAGAGACTAGAAAGCATTGACTGATATTACATTTGTTTATTAATTGTGCATTTAGATATTGAATGTTAATTAGTTAAATTAACTTGAATTTGAATATATGTGTTGTACACTTACGAGCAAATAGTTTTTAGAAATTTTTTGGCTAAAGTTATCATTAGGCTACCCACAGTAAGGAGATTCAATCCCTTTACTTTTCCCTGCCACGTCAGCTTTCTCTCTCCAGCGACCTGCAGGCGATTCAGTGCCCCAGTAAGGGCGACCTAGTTCAGTTTTTTTTTTTTTTTTTTTTTTTTTTTTTTAAATCATTTTTAACACAAACTAAAATTTCATTAATAATTAAAAAGTTACATAATAATTCAAATAAAATAAACATTACAACTCTTATTAAAAATTAATAATCTAGATTAAGCCGTTCCTTGATCGAGTCTTTGATTTCTTGCATTTTTTGCTGTTGTAATGCGGGCAAAGCTGGGTCGATTGGTGTGAGATAGAAGATGAGGTCTTTTTGATTTTTTCTTTCTCGATCAAGTGCAAGTTTTTCTTCTTCCATTGCCAATCTTCTGTCTTCTTGTTCAGCTTTCTTTTGCTGCAGCTCCAATTCCTTATCCCTTTGCTCCAACTCTTTTCTCTTCAACTCATAGTAGCCGTCTGCAAGTTCCTGCTTCTTACCCAATGCCATTGACTTAATGCTTTTCCATTTGTCGGCTACCCCTTTTAAATACGAAGACTTGGAATTCTCCGACAATTTCTTCTTACCCTTAGCTTTCTTTGCAGCATCACGACCAACTGGTCGCGCATTTTGAGGGTCTTCATTATCCGAACCGGTTTCAGAAGTCCTTGGTTTTTTTCGAGCGACATGTTGGTTTAAAAAAACCGGCATCTCATTTTTCCATAAAATCACAAGCATCTAGGTTGATGTGGTTAACCGGAGAATGATTTTGATAATTAGAATAGGAAGACGATGATGAGTTCATTGTTGGACGATAACAGGAATCGGGGGAGCCATACATAGATTGTTGGCTTCGACAGGAGTGGGTTAGTTGTGGTTGTTGTTGGTTGTTTTGATACGGGGGAACAAATGGATGATTAATATTAGGATGCATAGCAAATGGATTGAATGTTTGTTGTTGTTGAGGTTGTTGAGAATCATAATCAAGAGAACGGGGTCGAAAATTGACGTTTGGTGAGATACCGGTTAACCGAAAAGTCGAATCCGGTGATACTTCCGGGATGTTTTGTTGTAATCGGGATTTTCGACCTTTTGCTTGTTGTGTTTTCTTATTAGACATTTTGAATTGGAGTTATGGAAGTGTGAATTGGAGTTATGGAAGTGTTGGGTATTTGTAAGATATATACAAGAATTTTTTTTTTTTTTACCCAAACGTTCACAAGGCCAACGGTAGTATTTTTGGATTTTTCACCTCCTAAACATGACTTTGTGTACTTGGAGCAAAAAGTACAAAAAAAAAAAAAGAAAAAAAAAAATCGATCGCATGCACGACCGGATGGTGTTTTTGTTGTTGCTCGACCGAGTCTCCACAGCAAGGGGATCGACTGGGAATCGATCACCCAAGTCGATCGTATATGCTTACTGCATGCAGCCTTATACATACCTGACTCTTTATACACCTTTACCTTTTCTGACCTATTTTTTACTTTTTTTTATTAACAGTTTAAGACTGTTTTTTTAATAATTTTTGGTTTTGTGTTTTCGTTTTTTATAATAATTTTTGGTTTTGTGTTTTCGTTTTTTATATTTTTTTTTTTCAAAGTTTATATTTTTTTATTTCATAATTTTATAATAACAATAAAATTAATAAAAAATAGTGAGTGTTGGAATCATTTTAGAAGGTATGGATATCCTAACGACCTAACCTATACAATCTTTGAAATCTCATATCAGCCAACCCTATAATATGAAACAAATAACAACCGAATTACTACTATTTTGTGATATTAACAAACTAAATTATAAAACTAAAATTAAGAGAGGAAAAAAGGAGAAATGACAAAAGATAAAAAAGTGTGCCACATGTTAACATAAGAACAAAAAGGTATACCCAACGTACGGAAGAGGTAAAATGTCGACGTTGTTGCCACATCGTGTTATATATCATGGGAAAGCATTATTCGATCTTCTTAAATCATATTACACGTGCCAAGATCCACTTGACCATCTTTTAGAGTAAAAAGACTCAGTTATATGTGCAAATATATTTTTCTCTCGAGATAAATAGCTAATTGAGTCAGTGGCGAATCCAGGAATCTGGAGGAGAGTATGCACATTTTTTCAATGCAATTATTAATAAATTTGATTTTTTGGGTTGGGTTTTCCGGGTTAGGATTTTACAGGTCGGATTTTTCAATGCGTATAAGTTGGTTAGTTAGATTATAGTATTTTAACTAAAATTGGTTTGGTTTAAAAGTAAAGCTCAAGCATTCTTGTAATAATGTATAGTGTTAAATTCTTGTGTTATCACTATGACCTACTTAAAAAAAAAAGTAATTTTCTATCACTACAAGTAAATAAAGAAGGTAAACTAAGTGCTTAAGATATAAACCATTTAGAAAATCTTAAAACAACAAAATTTGGTACTTTGTGGCAGGTAAAACTAATATATACGAAGAACGAAAAAGAAAATAAATAAACTTATATATGTAGTACGTACTATACGGAGTATAATAATAGATACTCTCTTCGTCCTAAAATTATTGTCCCCTATTTACTTTTTCGATCTTTCTTTCTCAACTTTGACTATAAATATTTTTGTTTTTGTTATACAATTTTTGATAAAAATTATACCAAATAAAAATACATTTAAAACTCAATCCGTTCATATATTTTGTATCAAGTATTATTTAATATAAACAAAAATACTTAAGATCAAAGTTGAAAAGTAAAAACTAAAAAAGTCAATAGGGAATAATAATTTTGAGATGGAGGTAGTATTACTTATTAGATTAGGCTTTTGGGAAAGAATTGGGCCATTTTAATGCATTTAACGTACATCTAAAAAAACTGAGCTGAGTGCTTCCTCCTTCTTCCTCATTAACTGCCGCTTCCTCAGTATCACCGGTCTTCTTCTATTTTTTTTCTTTTATCTCAACAAAGGTAAGTTAGATTAGGGTATGCACTCAAAAATTTCTTGAGTTTAACAAGGTGTGCACTCACAAGATTTTACTGTATTTTGTTATTACTTTTGAAAAAAAACAATTTTTTTTACACTACTAAGAATTTACGCAGAGTATGCACATGCATACCTACCTTAATCTAAATCCGCCCCTGAATTGAGTTAGCTAACTTTCCAAAAAATTAAGACAAAAGCAAGACTACTTTAAATATATTTTCTTCTTTTCTCTCATTTAACAAGTAACTACAATATTTATAATGCAAGAAATAAAACTATTAACTAGTTAGCGGCTAACATGGGTATATCCACTACTCTTAAAACAAGGACATGAAATTCCTAAAACAATACATGTAACTGACTCATGCATGGAAATAACTAGTAAAATATGAAACGTGAATGTATGCATAATTGATGGAGTAGTCGTTCTTCTTTGGACTTGGTTTCGTCATGCACGTATCAATAACTTATAACATAATGGATAATACTCACCTGAAAATTGTTGAAATGAGTAACATTTTAAACATTCTTGATTTCTTAGGACTGTATCTATACTACCTATAACAGAAAAATGGTCAAAAGTGAATGTTGAGTTTTCAACAATAGTCAAATGAGAGAGAAGGTGAAATGTAATTAATACTTTTATTAAAACACCCCAATACTTAAAAGTACAATTATTTATTCACATTGTACAACCAATTCAAACACAAATCGGGTTGACCTGGGACGCTTCAAACCCGGCGGGTTAACCCGGTTTAATTTGACCCGTTTTCGACCCAACCTAGCAAGTTGACCCGGTTTAAATCTACCCATTTTTCGACCGGAACTGTTCAACCGGTTGAACCACCCGCGTCGAACCGGGTTTCAAAACATTATCCCTTACTTAAAAGTACAATGATTTATTCACATTGTACAACTAATTAAAAACATATCTAGCAAATTAAAAACAACCAATTAAAACACAAACCGGGTTGACCCGGGACGCTTCAAACCCGTTTTTTGACCGGAACGGTTCAACCAGTTGAACCACTCGGGTCGAACCGGGTTTCAAAACATTATGTTTAATTCCCAAATCTTCAAACTTTTATTATTTTTCGTTTATAACGTATAAACTTTTTTTATCAATAAAGTATCTGTCGCTATAAAATCTCGTTGCTATACACGGGTACTCGTCTAGCTTATCAAAACGTATGTTAGTTTTTCAACAATCATCAACAAAAGTATCCATCATGATCACCGAGAACATTATGCATTAAACCACTTTTTTATAATAAAAAGAAAATATATAGCGTATTACAGTATCAATTTATCTCTCTGAACAAATAAAATACTACACAATTACAACTTTCTAGATAAGAGCGCGATAGGTGCAATAACTTAAGACAAAACATTACCTCAATGTCACTTCAAGTTTTCCTTTTTTCAATTATCTCTCACTCACCCATTCAAAATCCGTCTCTTATTGACGTTTATTTGATAACTTGGTCTTGATGAGGTTTATTTAGATTAGTAGTAAATGTAGTTATAAGCAGTTTAGTTTGGGTCGGGTGGCATCAAAATCCGTCTTTTATTACTTCTATTATGTAATAAATACCCCATGCTACAAGGAAATGGTTTACATAAAGTTACAATTTTGTAATTTTAGTAAAGACCATCGTTACAATAGACGTGGCAAGATAAGACCACATGGCGAGAAAGAATAATCGCAAAGCTCACGAGTGGGGCAATTCATCATCACGTGCTCCCATGTTAGTATTTAGGTTGCTTTTAATATTGCAATTAGACTTTACAAATACTAGTATCTCTTAAATTAAATAAAGGGTACGTTTCAACGGCTTTGTAATTGACGCTTTGAGATGAAGAAAGGATATTGGGAATCAATGGTTACGTGCAAAATGGCAAAATAAGGTCATGGGTTTTGGAATTTGTCTGGGCAATGGCCGGTCTTTTATAAAGTTTTGTCTCCTTCTTTTCTTGCTTCTTTCATGACTCATCATTCCGTGGATGTGTGAGAAATGATAGAACCATAATACATTTCCATGATTTATTATTAGAGATTTACAAATACCATTTAAAATAAAAAAATGATAGAACCATACAAATTTTACAAAAAAAAATATATTCACATAATAACTTGCATGTAACTAATGACATTCTCTCTCTTACTTTTAGATTATTTCTCTAATTTTCATCCACAAATAACCATTTCATGTCATTATGTGAAATTTTTTTTGTAAAATTTTTGTGATCTTAACATTTCTATAAAAATAAATCTACAAAACGAGTTAATTTGATTGACTTAATAAAGAAAAAAGAGATAAACTATAGTAAATCTCTTACTCTGTATTATTAATCTCCAAATATATTTCTTATATTTTTTACTCATTTGTTTAAGTAAGATCGTTCTTAACCTTTGTGTGTTTTTCTTGTTCTTAATGGTGCTTGCTGGCTCAAATTTTTTTGCGGTGTGTTAGTTAATCGCCACATATGTTAGGGTTCATAGAGCTTCTGATGTATAAAATAACGCGTTCGTCCATCCACAACTTTGACAAAATCATTTGACACCCGGTGAAAATTAGAATGTTGAGAGTGTATCATACTCATATATCTATAGCTACTTGATATGGGTCTTATAGAGTGGTAATATCACTAAAACATATATAATGAATGTTCAAGCATAAGTTTAACAACCGTTAAATTCGATGAAATATAAGGTCATTTTTATACATGAACTGATGAAACCATAAAATATAACTTAAATTATGTTGAGCTATATGGGTTCGTTTATTATTAATTACTACTAACCTGTTACCTCGATCATAACATGATACCATGTCGTGTAATTTGCTCATATCAGTGACAATTTGTCATTGTGTCCTAAGCTTCTTTATATGTAATTTGAACTTTCAAATTTAGTTAAATTATAGAGGGATAGCATAACATATTCATTTTGTTTTTACAAATTAGTGTCGGTAATGATATTTACGGTTCATATAACTTAACCACGTGAAACATTTACTTGAGAAGGTCATATTAAATGTTGAGTAATAACTTAATACTATACATATACCAATGAGATAATGATTTCTAAATGTATCCAACTTGATACGTTTTACTGAGTTGTGTAACGAATTTTTAATTATGCTATCTTAGAGTCTTAACTTACTAATCTTTGCAAACTTGTGTACTCATCTCACATGGCAAATAGATTAGCTGAGTTGGCAAGATGGACCTTGTTAACCCCGTTTTATTTGTAAAAAAACTGTTATTTTGACCCCGTTTTCCGTTATATATATATATATATTCTTTATTTCACCAAAACTACTTTCCCAAATTTCACACACGATCTCATACACTTTCCCCCAAACAAAAAACCCTAATTATCGATTCATGCTAAAATCAACCAAATTCCACACACGATCTCATAAATTAGGGTTTTTTGTTGTACTTACTTAGAAAAACTTGTAAAGCAATCAAATTGAAAAAACAATGGTTGATTTTAGCATGAATCGATAATTATGGTTTTTTGTTTTGGGAAAAGTGTGTGAGATCGTGTGTGGAATTTGGGAAAGTAGTTTTGGTGAAATAAAGACCGTTTATATTTAAAATAAATAAATAAATAAAAAATGGGGTCAAAATAACGATTTTTTTTACAAATAAAACGGGGTCAACAAGGTACACCTTGCCAACTCAGATAATCTTTTTGCCATGTTGGATAAGTACACAAGTTTGCAAAGATTAGTAAGTTAAGACTCCAAGATAGCATAATTAAAAGTTTTGTACACAACTCAGTAAAATGTGTCAAGTTGGATACATTTAGAAATCATTATCTCTATAATAATAACAACAATCATAACAATAACAATTTTTTTTTCTTTTTTTCTCTTTTTTTTAGAACAGCATAACAATAACAATCAGTAATTATTAAAGTGTAGCATTTATCCTTGATATACTTTAAGTAACAATACAAATGAGCGTGGGTCCTTCGTGGCCGGCATGAATGATGAAAGTGAGTAGAGTTGTGGTCTTCGCCCTTACTAAATCCTATAAAAGTATAAATAATAGTAATGTCACCTTCAAGTAAGTTATACTACTAGTATTTGTTATGAAGATATTATAGATAGAAAATTAAGGATAAGATATACCTTTTTGCTTAAAATTAAAAACACAAATTCTTTTAGATTATAACATACCTAAATGGTCGATTCTTAGATATGTAGAGGAAGGCTACCTTTTCACCCTTCATATGAATTATCGCAACGATAACTATTGTGTATTAATTTATGTGAAAAGAATGATTGAAATGATTAAAACATGTTTAATTTTATGCCTAAAACTCTGTGACGTAACTTATTAGTTTACGAAGAAATAAATCTAATTCCCGTGGCCAACAAAATTCCGCCACACCATTGTAGTCATATTATTAGACATGTTTTTAGGTCTTCGAATCATTACTCTTAGAATAAAAATTATCAAAACAATTAAAACTTTGATACATCTCATCTCCAATTAAGTCCTAAGTAACAATACATATACAAGAACTAATACTCATATATTCCTCTCATAAAATAATTGTCTCACTGCCTAGAACACATAGCTTTAAAATACGACAATCATTACTCATTTTATTTTTTATTTTTTATGGAATAACAATTTTATCCTTAATTAATCAATTATTACGTTAGAAGGATGTGACTGTTTGTGCTTTATGCAAACATTATGCTGAAACTCATGATCATTTCTTCTTCAATTGCCCATTCAATGCTGCTATTTCGAAAGCAATGATGTGTAATATGAGAGTTCAGGTTAATGTAAGGAGCGGAGTACCATCATCACTGAACTAGCTGAGAAGCCATATGGAAAAATTATATGGAGTGTTATTAGAAGACTAAGCTTAGCTGCAATTGGGTATTTCATATGGAGGGAAAGGAATAACATAATCTTTAGAGATGAACACTGCAAGTGGGAAGTTGTTCTGGATATGATTTGGTAAACTGTGAGAATTAAGTTAATGAGTTTGAAGGTGAAAGATATTGCTGCTATAAATAAGGTTTCTAAGCAATGGAATGTGGATCTCAATATTCAAGAAGCTAAAAAAAATTAGTTATTAGCTTTATGCAGTATAAAGTTCTTTGAATTCATAAAGATGGCTAATGAAAAGGATAAGGCAGTGTTTGGATGTCAAAGATGGGATTGCAGAAGTATGAGGGAGTATGAATGTGGTGTTACAGAGATGGTTGGGCCTTTGATATTGTATATGATGCCACTTGTAGATGGTTACTTAGACAATCTTGTGAGGATGCAAAATGCAAGATGGTCTTAAGTAGGCCTTTACAAGTGGAAATGTAGTCTTCTATCAAGGTAACAAGCTCTCTGTATGTAATGAGGCCTTTTCATGAACGATAGTCTTGTTTGTTATGTTGTGAGGATGATGTTGCATTGTAGCAACTTGACTGCCTTCATGAAGGAAATGTAGTTCATGTTAGAGAGTTTACACAACAATGAGGCATGTTAATAATGTGTTTAAAAGTTGTTCTTCATTGGAAATGACTTTGAATTGCATTATTTCTATGGGAAATGTACTTATTGTGGGTGAATTATGTGGAGCATGAGCTTCTGAGAATGTATCATGTCTTTTGTTGTATAGTTTATGTTAGTGTGTTCATGTGAATGTCCATGTATCACTCATTGAATCTTTGTAACATTTATATTCTTGGGCTAATATATTCTTCACAATTTTCATAAAAAATTCAATTATTGCGTTAGTTAAAGTGTTTAATAATCAATTTAGGTAAAGGTAATTTAGATAAAACTTTTCTATTTATTTTAGTAATCGAAAATTTGTTTAGCACATCGCGAGAAAGACAAGTCGCAACAAGAAAAATGAAAATGTGATCAATTATTTTAGAGAAGAAGGAGTAACACTATTTATCCATTGTGCCTTTGAAAGGTTTTTGTTCATGTTAAAAATAACTTAGAGGATCTCAATCCTTTTGTCAAATACTTTATGAGTTTGATCTTTCTTTTTTCCAATTTGCATGCTCACAAGGAAAAATGGCATCAGGTGAAAAATAAACATCCGGCCTAACTTTTTTGTGATACATAATGGCATTCTACATGAATATTGGTCACACTAAAAGGCCATTAGGTTCGGATAATATTTTTGAAGTAATTTTAATATTTCAAAGGAATTATTATTTAATCTGATGAATTGTAATATATGAACAAAATTGTAATCGTCATATGACTTAGTCTTAATGTGAATGAATTTGCAATACACTAGTAGTATTATTAATAAGGGTTTTTCTAACTTGTGCCTTAGGGGCACAAGTTAAGCACACCAAAAGTACACATGAACTCACATAAAAATACACTCGTGTGTACCTTTATGTGGATCTCTGTGTACTTTTTCGTAGGCCATTGTGTACTTTTAGAGTGCTTAACTTGTGCCCCTGGGGCACAATTAAGAAAAACCCTATTAATAATAACAATAACAATAATAATAATATATACTATATAAAGCATCAATGACTCTCTCTTAAAAAAAATCAGACTTACAACACTTTATGCATGCTATACAACACTTTAATGCACAAAATTTTAAGACTTACAACACTTTAAGCATAGTGTACAACAAAAAATAGCAAGAATTCAAATTCAGACCAAAATTCATCAATTCTACATTAATAGCATTAAAAACACTCATACACAAAAAATTACAAGTATTTAAGCACAATGTACAATATAATTAGGGGGTGTTTGGCTGTGCGTTTTTAATCATATTATCTGATTATTACGTTTCTAGATCGCATATAATCTAAAATGAGTGTTTGGGTAGAAAGAACCAAAAATCGATTTTCTGCATTTTCAAAGCCTCAAAATGCAGTTTTGTAAAAGCAGCTCCCCTCATGCTTTTTGCAAACGTGATTTTGGATTTGTGGGTAAATTACCAAACCACCCACATTTATCACCCAAAATCATTTTACTTGTTACCGTATGAAAAACGTTGCATAATCCTCCTATCCAAAATCTTGCTCCATTGCAAACAGTTGGCAGAAGAGAGTGACTGAGAAAATGAAAAAAGAGAGTGAAGAGATCAATATTGTTTTGACAGAGCAGCGTAAGAAATGAAATGTATACCCAAATATTACGAAGTATTATTTTCACAAATTTTGTTCAAGCCCATTTCTCTTATTCTTAATAGCCCAATGAAAACATGATGGTAAGTATAGTATAGATTTTTATCATTTGTATAACGTTGATAAGTTGTTTCAATTTTTTTTTTTTTTTTTTTTTTTTTTTTTTTTTTTATAATCATATGTTAAATTTGATCATAAATAAATAAGTGTCTATTTTGGTCATTTTGGCACATTAACTCAAGAAATAATCTGATTTGCCAAACATTAAAGATCTAATTATCTGGTTATTACGATATCAAACAACATAATCAAATCAAACAACATAATCAAATCCAAACACTTTGTTTCAAATTCACGTTTTGTAACCGCTGATTATCTGATTATTCGTTTTCAAAACGAATAATCTATTTTCAATAAGCAACCCCAAACACCCTCTTAAATGGCCAATTGTTACAGATCTCCGAATACAATAATCGAAGCCAACTCACAAACCTAAATCATAGATAACTGGTGTGAAAGAAGTTTGATGCGCATTTTTTTAAAACTTATTTTAGTTTAATGCTTAATGTTATTCTGATGAAAAAGTCAAAAGAAGTTGGGTACAAAAACAATTTTTGATGCGAAAAAAAAAGAAAAAAAAACGATTTAATCATTGATGTAATTTTTTTTGGACAAAACCGAACCGAAAGTCGAATCGAATAACTGAAAATCGAACTAAATAACTTGAATTACTTAATTTTCGTTATTTATTTATCTCTACTAACATATAAAGCATTTGAGACTATTTTTAGCAAATGCTAAAAAATGATATATCATTGTTATTACTTAAAGTCATTTTAATCTAAATTATCATTTATTTGTACGGTTATTATTAAAGAAAAAAAATATGTAATCGAACAAAATTTGCTTGCTGTAAAATATAGTTACAGGGTACCTGCCGCCGCATCGCGCGGGTACCCTGCTAGTAATAATAATAATAATTTATAAATATTTATACTTTAAAAATCTTTGAATTACGACTGTAATTTAAAACTTTCCATTCAATTTACTATATAATCTGATTTTTTTTCACTTGATATCTATACTATATATAATGGAAAAATCAATATTTTTAAAAGTGAAAACCCGAAAGTTATTTGGCACAATCATGTGTGGTTTAATCAATGCATCCCGAAGCATGCTTTTATCTTGTGGGTGGCTATTAAAGGTAAACTTAAGACGAAAGATAGGATTGCTAAATGGTTTACCATTTCTGATCAGGTGTGTCACCTATGTAAATCTAATGATGAAACTCATAGTCACTTGTTTTTTGCATGTCCGTATTCCAAAAGATTATGGGAAAGGTTAAAACATATGTCTAAGTTAGAGGATACAAGTTGTAACTGGCCTTCTATTATCTCTTGTATTGCTAATAAACCTGCGACTAACAAAATTTGGAGTGTGATACAGAGATTAGTCCTTGGTGTTGCTGTCTACTTCATTTGGCAGGAAATGAATGTGAGAAGAGCTCAATATATTGAACGAAATGAGGATTGTCTGTTCAAGATAGTAGTTGATACTGTTAGAATGAAGCTTATGGGATTAACTATGAAGTATACTAGTGAGGTTGCTAGATGATGAGGCGAAAAATGATCCGTTTTTAGGGGGTTATTTAAGCCCGAATCCGACTTTATTTGATCAAATATTGCCCTAAATCGTTCCTTTTGTGATTTTAGGTGTTTGGAGAGTGAATTCTGGAAAAGAAGTCATTTTGGACGTTTTTGGAGCATAAAAGTGAAGAAAACGGCAAAGTACCAAATTTCCATGCTGAAGATACAAGGTGACGGCGTCAAGACCACCATCTTGACGGCGTCAGACATGAGGAATTAAACACCGTAGGTGGTGACGGCGTCAGAAGGCTTCATGACGGCGTCAAAGTGGCAAGAATAAAATACCGTGGGTGGTGACGGCGTCACATAGGCCGTCATAAGTGGATCAAGGCCGTCCGAGGAAGTATATGGCGGCGAGGTGACGGCGTCACAAGTAACTCTTGACGCCGTCAGCCTGTTTTTCCTATATATAGTTTTCTAGTTTTTTCATTAAAAGGGGGGAAGTTTTGGTGAAACCCTAAAGACGATTTTGGTGCCTCTTTTACAGGTTTTTCAAGGGTTCCAAACCCTTGAGACCTTGCATTGTAATTGAGATAAGTGTACTTTCAATTCAATCAATATGTCTATGTGTTGGTTGTTTATATCTTGTTCTTGTCTCAATTCTACTATGCTAGGCTAGATCTCTTTTGTGTTTGCTTAGATCTAATGAAACCTAGATGTTGATTATGTGTTGATTACTTGTCTATTCTTGTTTTGAATGAATGATTTATATGTTAGGCATAAGAAAACTGGCAGATCTCCAAATGGTAACATGCTTGAACGTCTTAAGAAACATGAACCGAGGCGTACTAGGTCTTTATTGGTTGTATTTAATGCATGAGCCACTGTTTACAATCCCTATAGTTGTGTTGGGTCATGGTGTAGGAGGAGATAAGAGCTCATAGAGTTGGGGAGTTATGTATGCCACCCCACGAATGGTATTAAGGAATACAATCCGTCATTCATACAAGTGTAACAAGTAATTAACATGTAAAAGATATCTAGGGAGTAGTGAAGTCTAAGTAAACACAATTTCTCCAACCACTGCTTACAACCTTAGTATAATTTAGTTTAATTTCATTTTCATTATTTTATTTTAATTATATAATAGCTTTGGGTTAGTTGAATAGCAACTAATTTCGCCCACTCTTCCAAAACCCGAGATTTTACTTGCTTTCATAAAAATATAAAAATACAAAAATAATCATCTTTCACCTCTAGAACTATTAATTAGGTTTTCTAATCCTAGCGACACTATTCCTAAGCTGAACGATCAATCCTCCGGTACTTGTCACTATACTATACTACAACGATCAGGTACACTGCCTGGTGGGGGTTGTAAGCTTCTCGAGATCCCTCGAGAGGTAAAGCAAGGTGCGATTCTCACGCATCAAGTTTTTGGCGCCGCAGCCCGGGGAATAGTTATTGTCTAGGTTAGGATTTCTTTTTATTAGGTCTACTTGCTAGATTCCTTTCTAGTAAGATTTTTATTTTTATTTTTAGGTCTTCTTTAGTCTATCTTATTTCTTCGTGCCTTTGTTCGTAACTCTTTACCATCCGACATCATGGAAGGTGGTAACATCTTTGAACCCATCATCCCACCACAACAAAACCCACCATTAGAAACCCTTAGGCCCCGAACCTTAGGAGAGTATTCCCGACCTAGCCACCAAGGCTACCGAAACACCATTGAGCTCACCGGAGACAATGTGACCCCCTTGCGATCCGACACCATCCGGTTGGTGCAAAGCGGATGTGCATTCCATGGACTTCGTTCCGAAGATCCAAACCAACACCTTAAGGACTTCCTCAAAATCGTAGATTCCATAGACCTAGGTGTTGAAACTAGAGAGACTACCCGTTTACGCCTATTCCAATTCTCTCTACGGGATCAAGCTAGTCAATGGCTTGAGCGTTTACCCGCGGGATCCATCACCACATGGGATGATCTCACCACTCGTTTCCTTGCTCAATTTTTCCCACCGGGGAGAACTACTAAGCTTAGGAATGACATCTTGATGTTCCAACAACGTCAAAATGAATCTCTTTATGAAGCATGGACTCGTTTCAAGGACTTACTCCAAAAAGTCCCTCATCATGGCATAGATCTTTGGCTCCAAGTCCAAATCTTCTATGACCATATCGACATCTCCACGAGGCGAACCATTGACCAATCGGCCGGTGGTAAGCTACGTGATCTTAGTGCGGAACAATCATGGGAACTCATAGAAGATCTTGCTCTCTATGACAACGAAAGTTGGAATGATCCCCATGATTTGAACAAAACGGTCAAGGCAATATCTTTGCCTTCGAATAATTTAAGCACTCCCGACCGTAGGATCATGGAACTTGAAGGTCAAGTCAAGTTTCTCATGAAATCTTACGAAGCTCCGAAGCATTCAAGCCAAGTGAACAAAATCACTTCTTCATGCGAATTATGTAGTGGTCCCCATGACACTCGTGATTGTGTGGAACTCCCCGGAACAGCTTTTGCGGACTACGCATCCACGCGTACCGACGAAGCGGGAGATAAGTGGTACACTTTCAAGCCCGAGCCAAACACATACGGTGATTCATACAACCCCTCATGAAAAAATCACCCAAACCTTAGGTGGAAACAAAATCAACCCAATTCATCCAATCCGCCTAATCGTTACCAATCAAACGGTCCCCCATCCAACCGTACCTTCAACAACAATCCTTCTAACAACTATGGTAGTACCAACAATCTTGAAGGATTGATGTCAAAGTTCATGGCATCTCAAGAAGCCCGCATAGCTAAGTTTGAAGCCGATTTCAAACAAAATCAAAGCGAGATGACCAATAGAATTGACGCATTGTTGAAAGTTCTCAATGACCGAGAAATGGGAGCACTCCCAAGCGACACAATCAAGAATGCGAAACTAAACATTAATGCCATATCTTCAGTTTCGTCACCCACTTCGTGTCCACAATACTACTCGGTTAAATCGACGAGCACGTGTTTCAAACAAAACCAAGTTCCCCAAAAGGACCAATCAAATAAAACACCCACTATAGAGCCGGTCAAAAGCATAGTTGAAACACCTCTCACGCAAGACCTTGACGATGAATTCAAAGAACTTCACCTTGAGCGCCCCGTCATTGATGTCTTAGCGCGTGCTCCTTACTATAGTGCCCTCCTAGAAAAATATGAGAAGTATAAGCTAGATAAAAATGGGACCGCCTTCGTTCAAAACAAGTTGCCTAAAAAGCTTGATGATCCGGGTATATTTGTTTTGCCTTGTAAGATAGGAAGATCCGAAGCTTTTGACACACTAGCCGATTTAGGGTCAAGCCTCAACTTGATTCCCTTATCCTTATTCACCGCTCTTAAGCTAGGAAAGTTAGAGGAAACAGATGTATTGATAGGGCTAGCGGATGGAAGTATTGCCCACCCGGTTGGAATGATTAAGGATGTAGTTGTTCACGTAGGAAGGTTAACTATATTAGCGGATTTTCACGTCCTAGACATGGTTAGTGACACTACATGCCCATTATTGGTAGGAAGAGGATTTTTAGCAACCGCTAGTGCCATGATAGATTGCAAGGAATCCAAGATAGCGGTAGGAGAAGGCGATACTTGGTCGGTGTATGATGTTAAGAAGCATAGTTATGATTGTGATGATGAACCAACACCGCATTGGGTAGAGATGAATAGGAGACCATCTAGATATGGACCTTGGATAGAAAGGAACTTTATAGGACCTCAATGCCCATTCTATCTAGAAAAAGACTTTGTTGAAAAGACACATTCGGTGGAACAACTCATAGCTAGAGATGAAGAGCTAGACCCCTTTGAGGACCCGTTAGTCTTTAGGAAAATGATTGAGTTATTAAGCGTAATGCCCATCAACATAGAGAGGAATAAATGGAAAAGAGAGGGTGATAAGTGTAAATGGAGGTGGGACAAGCCACCTAAAGAAGGTGACGGGTCATGGCATATTAGAATGACCTTGTATGATCCGGATGGAGAAAAGTTTGAAAGGTCATACCACACTAAGGAAACCGATAGAAAGTTGAAACCTAAGTTCGATCCCAAAGATGTCCTCAATGAGGAACTCACCCGAATCACGTAGTAACCCACGACTTTGAGTCTAGCTACAAGACTCGTAAATAAAGAAAATCACTTCTTGGGAGGCAACCCATGTTTTGTGTGATTTTATTTGTTTGATTGTTATTTGCTTCCGTATGCATGTTTTATTTTTATTGTTGGTTGATCATGTTTCTCTACTAAAACGTGGAAATACTTTATTATGTTGTTTAGCCTAGTCTTAACTTCAACCTAAAGGTATTTTTGCAAAAGATAAGTGTAAGGGGAAACCCCAAATATGTTTTTAAGAAACAAACCGATCATGATTCTCCACGATATTAAATGAACATGTATATTCGTATTTGTTAGAGTCAAATGCTTGTATTGAGTCATAATGAAGTTTTGCAAGATTTTCCAGGAAGTAGGACAAAGTTTTTTCCAGAAATTTTCTGGAAACTTAACATAAGAATTTCTGCAGGTCCATTCTGACGGCGTCAGGGTATTGCTCTTGACGGCGTCAGGAGTTAAAATCTGGAAATTTTACCGGTTTTGTTTTTCTAACGGAGTCTTATGGTTTTTGTGAATTATTAAGTTTTATAATCTCCAGGAAATCTGCAAACTTCATTCCACAAGCATTATATCTTACTTTGTTTTCTAGAATTTAGTAACTTATATAGGATGCCGCCGGTTTTACGCGAGGTTGCCTTGTCTATTGTTGTCAGGATTTACAGGTTATGTTCGACAAGGAGATGATTTATATTCTGGAAGGGAAGCTTTGATTGTTCGTTTTCTTGGAGGAAGATTTAACCTAGTCAACCTATAATCCATACCGAGCGAATCAGGGGAGTATTTGATTTCATTCTCTTTACTTTTTCACTTTTACATTCTTTACTTGAACATTGGGGACAATGTTCATCTTAAGTGTAAGGGGAGGGTAAAAAGATGATACCTTACATATGCACTTTCGCTTGAGTTTGTTTTGTTTAATGGTAGATGAGTAATAAAACTATGAGAAATACTTGTTAGTGCAATTTTAGCGCCAAATCTAAAATTTTTTACAACATTTAGGAGTGAAACTTTAGCCATAGCAAGCGTCTCATGGATATGAGGTTGTATGACTAGCACATAACCGTATATTCAGAAAAATTTTCCACCCAAAAATGTGAGGTTCGCCTTTAGTTTTGATAGGAAAAGCATTTATTATTTGTGCTTATGAGTGTACCGGTAGCATTTAGATTCTAGAACTTGCGTTAGTGATGCATCCCGAGACCGCTAGTGAGACTACATTCGTGTGGTAGGATTTACTACATGATAAGAGGCATTAGGATCACCCTTGTGTTAAACCCGTATTATAATTACTTGACCATTTAAGTCATATTACTTGGCTAGTTAAGTCAACTAATTTTTCCCACACCCTTAGCGTTGTACTAATTTTTAGTACACGAAACCCCTAGTACACCCCTCCGAGCCTATCTTTTCGTTTCTAACTTTAAGCATTTTACTTAAAGGAAGAATTTGTTACACCCCACTTAAATGTACAACCAAATCGCCTTAGCCTTCCGTGTATGCGCTCATTTTTTAGTGCATTATTGTTATTTGTTAAACCCTAAGTTAACTATCTAATTGATTACATGGTTGCTAAGTCGAGTCATATCCTTGTACATATTGTTTTGGGACGATTGGGACTCATGGGTAAGTACTTATTTTATGGAGTAATGGGGAAGAACATCATATATTACCCCCATATGAACATTAATCTTAAAAGTGCTCCAAGTGTTTTGATTTTTCTTAATTCGAGTCATTAGTTTAGTTTATTGTAAAGTATGTAAAGATTCAAGTGTATGGGGAATTCTCATCCCCTATGATGTATTATTTTGGATGGTAGGGTAAGAGTGTATGCAAAAAAAAAAAAAAAAAAAAAAAAAAAAAAACGGACTACCATCCCGTTTTCCTTCTATGTTCATTTTATGTTTTTGTTATTTTTCATTTATTAGCTTAAGTCGAGTCTAGTCTTGGCTTAGCAACGCCATCTTGTACATGTAATTAACCGAGATTGTTAACTCGCCACCAGTAAAACTTCTTTTATCCAACAAAACCGTGTAATTCATATCCCTACACCTAACGTTATAACCCTTTAAAAGACCTCTTTGATAGTTTATCCTAGGTGCTTACGCCGTGTGGTGGAGGTTTGATCCTTTCTCAAGCCTATGGTAATCTATTTTGCTATGACAGGTAGTGAGAGATATCTTCCATTTCCATAATGTTATATTACTTTATTACACCCGAGAGATGTGAGTATCTAAACACTATTTGTGAGGTGCTTGTGTATGACCTCCGTGCTTGTCTATTGGTCTTTAGTGGAACGATTATTTGTTGTAATTACTTTTATATTAGTGTTAAATGACCCATAACTTGTCTTTTGAGTAGAATAAAAGCTCATTTGCTTGAGGACAAGCAAATCTCAAGTGTAAGGGTATATGATGAGGCGAAAAATGATCCGTTTTTAGGGGGTCATTTAAGCCCGAATCCGACTTTATTTGATCAAATATTGCCCTAAATCGTTCCTTTTGTGATTTTAGGTGTTTGGAGAGTGAATTCTGGAAAAGAAGTCATTTTGGACGTTTTTGGAGCATAAAAGTGAAGAAAACGGCAAAGTACCAAATTTCCATGCTGAAGATACAAGGTGACGGCGTCAAGACCACCATCTTGACGGCGTCAGACATGAGGAATTAAACACCGTAGGTGGTGACGGCGTCAGAAGGCTTCATGACGGCGTCAAAGTGGCAAGAATAAAATACCGTGGGTGGTGACGGCGTCACATAGGCCGTCATAAGTGGATCAAGGCCGTCCGAGGAAGTATATGGCGGCGAGGTGACGGCGTCACAAGTAACTCTTGACGCCGTCAGCCTGTTTTTCCTATATATAGTTTTCTAGTTTTTTCATTAAAAGGGGGGAAGTTTTGGTGAAACCCTAAAGACGATTTTGGTGCCTCTTTTACAGGTTTTTCAAGGGTTCCAAACCCTTGAGACCTTGCATTGTAATTGAGATAAGTGTACTTTCAATTCAATCAATATGTCTATATGTTGGTTGTTTATATCTTGTTCTTGTCTCAATTCTACTATGCTAGGCTAGATCTCTTTTGTGTTTGCTTAGATCTAATGAAACCTAGATGTTGATTATGTGTTGATTACTTGTCTATTCTTGTTTTGAATGAATGATTTATATGTTAGGCTTAAGAAAACTGGCAGATCTCCAAATGGTAACATGCTTGAACGTCTTAAGAAACATGAACCGAGGCGTACTAGGTCTTTATTGGTTGTATTTAATGCATGAGCCACTGTTTACAATCCCTATAGTTGTGCTGGGTCATGGTGTAGGAGGAGATAAGAGCTCATAGAGTTGAGGAGTTATGTATGCCACCCCACGAATGGTATTAAGGAATACAATCCGTCATTCATACAAGTGTAACAAGTAATTAACATGTAAAAGATATCTAGGGAGTAGTGAAGTCTAAGTAAACACAATTTCTCCAACCACTGCTCACAACCTTAGTATAATTTAGTTTAATTTCATTTTCATTATTTTATTTTAATTATATAATAGCTTTGGGTTAGTTGAATAGCAACTAATTTCGCCCACTCTTCCAAAACCCGAGATTTTACTTGCTTTCATAAAAATATAAAAATACAAAAATAATCATCTTTCACCTCTAGAACTATTAATTAGGTTTTCTAATCCTAGCGACACTATTCCTAAGCTGAACGATCAATCCCCCGGTACTTGTCACTATACTATACTACAACGATCAGGTACACTGCCTGGTGGGGGTTGTAAGCTTCTCGAGATCCCTCGAGAGGTAAAGCAAGGTGCGATTCCCACGCATCACTAGAGCTGCTGAAATTTGGCAATTGAATATAAGTAAGAAGGACTATTATGGAAGTTTGATGCAGGATCTTGTGGGAGATTGATTGACTGTTTTTAAGGAGGTTTATGTATGGATTCCTGGGTGTTTATTCATTTTTTTCTCATTTGCTTTTGAGCTTTGCTGTATGTTGTTTGTGTTAGGTATATGTTCCATTGGTGTCATTGGTGTTATTATATTTAATGATGCCGGTTGATTTGAAGTAATAGATGGTGAGAGTTGTGCTTGTTCTGAAGTATGATAAGATTTGAAGTGCTGGTTTCAGATTGCTTGCTGGTGCAGAGGTATATGCTTGTGGATCATTGATGAACTATGGAAGTTGCACTCTTTTTGTCCTTTTTCAAGGTTTATCCCTCCTTGGGTTTACTTGGTAAAAGGTTTTTAAGGAGGCAATTCCATTACATGGGTTGTGTGTGGATGATATGGTGGTGCAAGACTTATATTGTTATGTTTTGTTGTTTAGTATTAATACTGTATTGGTTATTGAGTTGTATTCTCTAGTGTTTATGGTTTTTTCTGTTTGTAATTGGTGTTACCTTCTAGAGATGTCTACTATAAAGTTATGGGTATGGTGATGTTTCACAGAATGGTGATTGAGTTCAGTGTTCAAGTTGATGTATTCAGAAGTACCCTTGGCTATATAGTTGGACTGTTACTCTATTAGGTTGCACGTTGGTGATAGGTGGTTTGGAGTATTGAGCTTGGAACTTGTCCAATGCCTTTGTTTTTGGTTCTGTGTTTGGTTGTATTCTTTGCCTTTTATGACATATTTTCTTAATGAATTTACCTTTAAGAAAAAAAAAAGTGAAAAATTAAAAGAATATATATGGAAACCATAAAATTTTATTATTATTTTTGTTTATAAGATATAACTAATATTATTTTTATTTAATCGTGTTTAATACTCAAATTCTTAAACTTTCATTGTTTTTTGTTTATAACCTATAAACTTTTTTTTATCACTACAATTGTCTACCGTTATAAAATTCTGTTGCTATGCACGGATACTCGTCTATTAATTAGAGTGATTGAATTTCAATTACAATGAAAACCAATAAGCGTATGTAATGTAATATGAATTATAATTCACTCCACTTTGAAATTATATTACTACTCCATCCGTTCTAAAATAATTGTCCTCATTTAACTTTTATAAGTCTTAATTTCTCAACTTTGATTTTTAATTTTTTTTGTATGTGTTATATAATACTTGATAAAAATTATATATATATATAAAAAAATTAAAAACCAATTCATTCATATATTTTGCATCAATTATTATATAACAAAAAAGTAATAATAATAAAATAAAATAAAATTAAAGTTGAATAAAAAATACTTCAAAAGATCAAAAGAGAACTATTATTTTGACACGAAAAGAATATTACATAAAATTACATGACGAAACAAATAATGTCTAAATACATTTTTTAACACGTCTAAATAGATTAGGTATGACATAAACAAACATCAGTTACTCCGGCACCTAAAATAGCAAAAAGTTTTCTTTTTAATTAAAAATAATAAACTCACTTGTATTTTCCTCTCACAAGAAACACAACAGAATGAGTCATGTTAACCACAACTTCAAAAAATCCCAATCCATAAAATTACGCCACAATACGACGAAACAAAACAAAACAAATAAATGTCTAAATACATTTTTCTTTGAACATGTCTAAATACATTTTAGGTATGACATAAATAAACATCATTTACTCCATCACCTAAATAACATTGCATCTCACAAAGGAAGCACAAAAACCATAACTAAAAAAAACTGAAACCCACAACAACACAACCAATCCAATCCTATTACACTTTTGACTTTAATCACCACGTCACTGGTCATCCATTCAATCACATCCCTCCACGTCACCTCCATCTCACCAACGGCCCAGATCACATCACCTCATATCCAATCAACGGCTATTTCACCTTCTTCCAGACCCTTCGAAACTCCTCATTTATAACCAGACTAGTGTTTTTTCTGTTTGATATTTAACCGCAGCTAATAATACAACAAATATATAAGATATTTCTTTTTAGCTTTTTGACTCAGTCACTGAGTGAGTGAGTGAGTGAGGGTTTTAAGAGAGAGAAAGTTGGTTGAGGTATTGTTTTAGAGAGAGAAAGCGCGCCAAAAATGATGAAGATGTGATTTGTGTTTTTGCATTGTGTGAATCGTGTGTTGTATAGATCTAACTATCTGGTGAGTTATTTTGTTATGTTGATGATGACGTCATCAGCTGTTTATAAAAGATACATATTATGTGTTTTTATATTCTAGATCATTTTTTTTGTATGTATGATGATATTAACATGTGTTTTTATATTTAGTTTTAGTGTTAGAGTAGTGAAATAAGCTGTTTGATGAAATAAGCTGACTGTTTGGTGTAGATTTAGTATACTGTTGTTGAGATTGTTAGTTATGTCATAGTATCTTTCACTGTTTGATGAAATAAGCTGGTTGTTTGGTGTAGATTTAGGCAGAAAATGGAGTGATCTGGGTCGATCAGATGGATCTATTGATGTAGTGATTAACGAAAATATGACTTTTTAGTTTGTGTATTAGGATTTGTGGATAGTGGAAATTGAGGCTTGTTTTGTTGACTGACCTTTTCTCGACCACTTGTGTCACTGGATTTTGTTCATCTGAACTTTTTTAGTGAATAAACGGAGCGTGTGGCTTGTTCTAGATGGATCTATGGCTGTATGATTTGTATCTGGTAGTATATTGTTGGTGAGACTTATGTCTTGGTGTCTTTCACTGTTTGATGTTTTTCACGTTTTTAGGTAGGGATAGGGATTATTAGATGGCACAGTTGATGTAGTAATTTTGTTTTTGCTAGATCTATGGCCATACAACTTAAAGAGCATTCTCTTTTGGTGTCTTTCATTGTTTGATGAAATCAGTGGATTGTAAAGAATGTTTTATTGTTTATCATGTTTTTGGTAGGCAAAAAAAGAGAGACTAATTTGGGACAACTAGATGGCATTCTCGATGTAGTGATTATAACCACACAAATTTCTCCTGATTCCTATAAGATCTGTGGATATTGGAAACTGAGGTTGTTTTATGAACGTTTCTGAACCTTATTGTGCCACTGGATTGTGAGTGTGTCCTGTTTGATTTTTGTTAACAATAATCTGCTGCCATCTGTTTGCAGGCTGTGTGAAATTCCAATTTCCCCTCCCCTTTGTTAATGTCTCGAAACTCCGACAGCCCAGTTCAAACCCAAATGGCTGCAGCAGTTTTTAGCAGTCCCTTAGGGAGGGAGCACTATGGCAACGATGGGATGGAAGGGGTGAAACCGTCTAGGAGACGTGTTTTTGTTCAAACTGAAACTGGTTGTGTGTTAGGAATGGACTTAGATCGAGGTGATAATGCTCATACACTCAAAAGAAGGTTACAGATTGCACTTGATGTCCCGGTCGAAGGGAGTTCACTGACTTTTGGAGACATGGTGCTGAAGAATGACCTTAGTGCAGTTCGGAATGATTCGCCTCTTCTATTAACACGAAACCATATTCACCGATGCTCTTCGTCTCCTTGCCTTTCTCCAACTGGTAAAGATATGCAACAGAGAGATCCGAGTGGTCCTATTGAGATCTTGGGGCATTCTGTTAGCTTTAAGAAAACAAAACAGCTAGTTAAGGAGATTGTAAAAGCTATGAAGATTGGTGTTGAACCGATCCCAGTTCAAGGTGGACTCGGAGGTGCTTATTACTTTAGAAACAGTAGAGGTGAGAGTGTTGCGATTGTGAAGCCAACAGATGAGGAACCATTTGCACCTAACAACCCGAAAGGTTTTGTGGGTAGAGCTTTAGGTCAGCCAGGACTAAAGCGGTCTGTTCGGGTAGGAGAAACCGGTTTTAGAGAGGTTGCTGCTTACCTTCTTGACTATGGCCACTTTGCCAATGTACCTCCCACCGCATTAGTTAAAATTACTCATTCTATTTTCAATGTTAATGATAGTGTTAGCGGTAACAGCAATACCAACAAGCCTCCAAAAGTCAAGAAGCATTTTAGCAAGCTTGCTTCTCTCCAGCAGTTTATATCTCATGATTTTGATGCTAGCGACCATGGAACATCAAGTTTCCCTGTGTCTGCTGTCCATCGTATAGGTATATTAGATATAAGAATCTTTAACACGGACAGACATGCGGGAAATCTGCTTGTTAGAAAGCTTAATGATGATGGTGTTGAGAATTTCGGTCAAGTTGAACTCATACCCATCGATCATGGTCTCTGCCTGCCTGAAAGTTTAGAGGATCCGTATTTTGAGTGGATGCATTGGCCACAGGCTTCAATCCCATTCACAGAGGAAGAACTCAAATACATAGAAGATCTTAACCCATATCGTGATGCAGAAATGCTGAAAACCGAACTTCCTATGATCAGGGAAGCCTGCTTACGTGTCTTGATTGTCTGCACAATTTTCCTCAAGGAAGCTGCTGCTTACGGGCTTACCCTTGCCGAGATTGGCGAAATGATGAGCCGTGAGTTTCGTCGTGGTGAAGAGGAACCCAGTGAGCTTGAGTTGTTATGTCTCGGTGCAAGGAATTTGGTTGCTGATGAGCAGGAAAGAGAGATGTCTATATTATCCCCTAAAACCGAAGGGGAGGAAGATCCATTCCTGTTTGAGATCGACTGTAATGATTCTGGCTTTGACTTCATCTATAACACATCGGTCGTCGACTCTCCTACCCACTTTGGATTTGGGCGAAATCCATTCTCTAAACTTCATGAAACAATCGAAGAAGAAAACGAGAGTATTGGAGATGAAGAAGAAGCGATGGGGCGTGTCGTACTTCATGTACCACCAAAAAATCCTGCCATATCAAACCTGTCAACATTACTGAAGAACAACTCATTTACGAGTCACAACTTGAAGAATCTGAAGACAAAGTCAGCAAAGAAGGGGTATGCAGCAGTGAATTCATCATCTGCACACAGGAGTGCAAATGACCCACTTCCAGCCAGTGCTAGTTTTGTGAAGTTGGCAGACATGAACGAGGAGGAATGGAGTCTTTTTCTAGAGAAGTTTCAAGAGCTGCTATACCCGGCATTTGCAAATCGCAAATCAGCAATCGTAGGACAGAGGCAGCTACAGAGGATGGGAACTTCTTGCCAGTTTTGAAAGAGCCTATGACTGAGATAGTACGAGTTAGACTTTAAATAAATTTGACCTGCTGTTTTAGTTTAATGTGAGTTGTTGGTGCTTTGTAAATATTGCTTAAGAGTGTACCGAGGACTTGAGAAGGATCTGGTTTAGAACTTAAAGCTTATATATGTTTACTTGTTCTAGATGAGCTGTAGTACGAAAAACCAAACGGCTTTAGAAATGAGAAACTTATTGTAAATATATATCATCTTATGTTATCCGAGACAGTATGCAATCTATATGCTTTTAGCAGGTCATTTCGTAGTTTCATTTGTTTTCAGGGTACAATTGCTGAATATATTAGGCAAGCTATATAAATGATATGGCAAACATCAAGTAAAAATCTAAGTAAATAGATTTTCTGGTTGCAATTTGAAATGCAGTCCCCTGTTTTTGTCCAATACATTGAATTCATGACATAATTGAATTCTTTGGTTGTTGCTAAGATTGTTCAATTTACACACCTTTGAATACCAAGCCGTAAGAACGAAGCCACACACACCAACAAATAATTGAACACACTGTTCAATATATAGTACATTTACGCGCTTATAATAGAACAAAACCACACACACCAACAAATTATCTATGCATAATGCCCTCAACAATTAACTATTCATGCTCAATAATAAATCCATCATGTCATCATGTCGTTTTTATCCTTTTTAGGTATCAAATGGGCGAATGTACAATGTACCTTGAAAAATATATAGCGTTTGGTAAAAGGCTTCTATCAAAAACAGAGCAAGCAGACAATTATCTCAGAGAAATCAAAATCTTTTTTTTTTTTTTTTTTGTTTTTTACCTGGGTACCGACTTGACATTGCGAGCCGATTAATTCAAAGGTGACGACCTTTTTGGATAGCCTGGAGTCATTGCAGGCGAACATCCGTGGCCACATGAGGATTAATTTTCTCTTCAAGGTTTGAACTTGGGATCTTCAGAGACTTTAATCACTTTAGTAGACAAATCCAAACCACTAGATCACCCCATGTTGTTTAAGTCAAATTTCTTATCCAGTATAGTATTGTCTTCTAATGATCTAGCTTACGGTGTTTGTTAAAAAAGAGTTAGAATAAATCCACTCTAGTGAAATTAAAATAAAATAAAAAACCCTCTAACAAGAAACTAGTGAAATTAGAAGAGTTACAATAAATTGTTACAAGATCTCTTTGGATCATAAATCCATTCTAGCTATGTGATTCGAAAGCCTATTCCTATGCATGGTGAATCCACGACTGAGAGAATACTTTCTATCTTCCAAGTGGGAGTCTTTAAGGCTGCGTTTTTTTTTTTTTTTTTTTTTCTTCTTCCTTCTTCTTCTTCTCCTTCTCTTCTTCTTCTTCAAACCTCTTAACGGGCACTGTGTCTGAATCTGTCAGACATTTACGCCGTTCAGACCGTTTTCTCTCTCTCTCTCTCTCTCTCTCTCTCTCTCTCTCTCTCTCTCTCTCTCTCTCTCTCTCTCTCTCTCTCTCTCTCTCGTTTAGACGCGTTAATATGCAGTTAGATCTTAATGGTCAAGACTTGAGAGGGGTGTCTTAACGCGTCTGAATGCTTCTTATTGACACAAAATAACCAAAAAAACATATATATATTTTTTCCCGTTCAAACATGAGTTTTTTTTCCGTTTAGATGCGTTCAGATTCAGACATTTACGCATCAGATTCAGATTCAGTCGTGCGGTTCAGATTCAGATTCAGACCCTCTTAATAAACAAACACCACCTTTTCCAAGGCGGCTTCAAATTAAAACAAAGCCGGTTCCTAAATTTTCAAATTACTCAAAATGCGGTTAGTAACAACGTCGAAGAAGCTTTTGTAGTACGTACTTGTAAGACTTACCGAATCAGGCCAAGATATTATTGAGGGCAAGTCTTTAGGGAAACCAGCCTTTCCCCACCAAGTGTTAGTCGATTGTTTATTTAGCTATGTATTTGTTTTGATAGGCTTAGGTAGTGTTTGATAATGACTTAAAGAGTCTTAATTCATAATTAGATAAATTTTTTAAGTCATTAATTGAGTGTTTGTTTGGTGCTTAATTTAAATGGATTACTTTTTAGGAAAAGCCATGGAAGTGAGGGCCTCTATATTAAGTCATGACTTTTATCCTACTTTTACATATTTACCCCTCACTTCTTAACCTCTAATTCAACAATTATTTTAAATAAAAGGGTATAACTATAATTTTTCTAATTCAGTCGTTTTATTCAACACATAAAACAAACAACCATTTATTCGTCTACAAACAGACATCATATATTCAGACAAACACTTTAATTTAACAGGACTTAATAAAAAACCTAAACAAACATGCCCTTAGCCAATATTCTAGATCATTTTTATTATATATTTTGCATTGTTGATTAATGAATGGCAAGAAAAGTACAATTCAAAATGAAGTACCTTCTACCAAATTGCTTAACAAAGAACCCAATTACTCTCCGTCTACGCATATCTAGTTGCCTATGTTACCCGTACTTATATTCCCCAAATAAACTAGCTCCTCGTGCCACCCCATGCATTTTTTATTATATCCTGCCTATCACCGCAGATATCAGTTCCTTGATCTATTGGTTGATACATATAAACCATTGTTGCTAGGTTTTCTCGTAGTCGTTGTGATTCTTCTTTGTTTATATGTATAAGGATACATTATTCAGTGATCTTTTATAGACGGTTTATATGTATCAGCATACACTATTTGGGCTGGGTTTCCTCCTAGTTGTTGTGATTCTTCTTTGTTTATTTATAGACAAAGTGCTATTGTTGCTTACTTAGCGATTATATGTGGATGATATTATACTTACAGCTTCTTCTGCAGAGTTACTTGAGTCTATCATCTCATTGGGAATTTGACATGACTGAATTGGGTGCGCTTATTATTTTCTAGGTATTTTTGCTTCACGTGATTCTAAAGGGATGTTTTTCCTTCAGAAAAAGTATGCTATGGAGCTTCTTGAGCGTGCTCATATGATCAGCTGTAACCCTTGCCGAACTCCTGATGATACTGAGTCCAATCTTGGTCTTGACGAGGTCCCGGTTGCTGATCCTACTTTATACCCTAGTTTTGCAGGCGGTTTGTAGTACCTCACTTTTACAAATTTTTATTTGTCTTATGATGTGCAGCAAATTTGTCTCTATATGCATGACCCTCGGGAGCCTTATTTGTTGGCTCTTAATAGCATATTCTCCGATATGTTTGTGGGACTTAGATTTCGAACTTCAGTTATATGCTTATTCTATCGGTTCTCTTGATGCTTACTATGATGTAGATTGGTCTACTCGACGGTCTACGCATGGTTATTGCGTGTTTTGGGGGGATATTTTACTTTCATGGTCTTCTAAGCGTCAGCATACTATTTATCGGTCAAGTGCTGAAGCCGAGTATCCAGGTGTTGCTAATGCTGTTGCCGAAACCGCTTGGTTACGTAGTTTACTTCATGAGCTACACCTCCCAATAGTGACTGATGCACTTGTTTATTGTGATAATGTTAGTGCTATTTATGTAACTGCTAATCCAGTTCAACATAAAATGATGAAGCATATTGAAATTGATATTCATTTTGATCGTGACATGGTTGCTACTGGTCAGGCTCGGGTTTACATGTTCCGTCACGATATAAGTTGCCGACATCTTTACTAAAGGGTTGCATGCGCCTTTATTTGAGGAGGTTCGTACTAGTTTGAGTAGTCAGTGTCTTGGTGTCTTCTCGCTCCAACTGTAGGGATTGTTAGTCGATTGTTTATTTAGCCACGTGGGCTTTATTTGTTTTGATAGTCCTAGCTTGTATTCTAGATCATTCTTTTATATTGTATATTGTATATCTTTGATTTTTTATTATTATTATTATTACTTTTTTTAGCAAATACATTTTTGATTAGTGAATGTCAAGGAAACTACAATTCTAATACCAAGCAGCAATAAGCCTCCATATATTAGAAGCCAAATAACAACCAACGTTATGGTCTTGGGTCGATTCTAACTTCATCACATGACGGGCATTTTTTCAAGTGAATGTCAATACCACTAGAGTCCAAATTCAACGCGTAGGAAGCCGTTCTTGAGTTAGCTAAAAGAGTTAGGGTGTGTTTGTTTCATTAAGATGTTTCACATCTGAATCTGACTACCACATCTTACTAGTAAGAGGTGACTATAATGTCTGAATCTAAATGAAAAAGTGTTGTTTGTTTGTTTTATAATTGTCTGAATGGTTTTAATTTTCTTTTTTTCTGTATATATTAAACTATTATATATTAAACTACTGCAAATATGATTAATAAGTAGATAAAAACAATTTTATCATAAATTTAAGACAATTAACCAAATATTTAGTTCGGATCAGTTCGGTTTTGACCAATTCAGTTCGGTTACAATTCGGCTCAGTTTTTTCGGTTCGGTTCGGTTTCAATTTTCGGTTACTATGGCATTTGCGAATCCGTATGTAATACAACGGAAAAAAAAAACAGCCCGCCCGCAACGCGGCAGACCGTCACTAATCTCGTTATAACACCATTCAATGTTACTTTATCTTAACCCAAAATTATAAAACTAATAATTAGAACTATAAACTAAAACAAATTCAGCCCACTTCAACTTTAACCAAAATTTGGATCAAAGACAATGCAGCCCAAACAATTAGTCCAACTCAAACCTAGTCTTTGACTAGCACTAAACCTAAACCTAAGGTTATAAGAGTACCAACCTAAATCTCACAACCCTAATTTATCTCAGCAAAACACACGCCCCCATCCTTATCAATATACAAACACACTACTTTATTCATAACTAAACCAAGAAACAAACTCAAAAAATTTGTGACCTTTACTCCTTTAAACACCATTCACGAAATATTTAAATTTTGTCTTTTTGTTCTAACTTGCAGTCACGATTCACAACCCTTTGAGATGGTCTTGTTGTTTTCGATTTAAAATACTCACGTAGGTGCTTATATTTAAAGATCAATGGCGGATTTATATAGATCTTTAAAGATCTTTTTCTTGACACAAAACCAAGAATCGTGTTTTAAGAATATGATCTTGTAATGGTTTTGTTATCATGGTCAGGGACGGAGCCAGAAAAAAATATGACCGGGTGCACAAATTTTTTTTAACCGTAAATCCGTAATATAATAGAGTTAAAAAGTGGATTAAAACGAAGATTTCATTAAAATGATAAATAAATGAACATATTACATTCTAATTAGTGATTCTACGGTCTCTCGTAGCAAAAAAAAAAAAAAAAAAAAAAAAAAAAAAACCTTACGTGCGCCCTCATTTTTAATATTAATAAGTTCTTCTTTCTCTAAAGCACAAGTTAAAGCGCCGTTAAAATAATCATCACTCATCCGATTACGCAAAATCAGTTTTAATGAGCTTCATTTTAGAAAAACATCTTTCAACTGTAGCGGTAGCAACAGGCAAGACTAAAACCAACTTTATTTAAGCACTACTTTTCATATATATTGTAAATACGACAACAATAAAAATGCCCATGACAACACAATTGGGGTACTATTTATATTCTAGTATATTGTTGACTATCACTTAAACTTGTTATCCCTATTTGTCTTAATAGAAATTGCATAGTTATTCACTTATTCTTATTGCCCTGAGCCCTTATTGATGATGATAGATTACATACGGAACCAACAAATTAGTCAAGATTTCATACAACCAATCAAAACATGAAAACTTTAAAAGACATAATAAACAAATGAAAGATATATGTTACGACTTACGAATCTGTTTCATCTTTGTGGTGTTGGTTCAATTTTAGATTTTGCAAATTGTTAGGATGATGAATAAACTTGTTCCACTAAAAAACATATTTCATGGGCTTTTGTGCTTTAATTTATTAAACTTGTTTCATCTTTGGGCTTTTACAAAATTTTATATTTATTTTTTAGTTGTAAGTATACGAATTAAATAATAGTAGAGACACATTTTAATGCACCAGCTGCATTTAAGATACATTTAAGAAAAATCGATAATTTTTTCAAAAATTAACACTATATCGAAAAAATCCATGGGTGCACGTGCACCCGCGGGCACCCCCTTGGGCTCCGTCCCTGATCATGGTTAAGGACCTTATGGTGATAGAGTGCTTTTATGTCTTCGGAAGCAAATATCTATGATGGGCTAATACAAATCTTTAAATATTTTGTGAACAATACTTTAAAAAGAACGTAAGATTTTGTTTTGTTGTTCATGATATATATAATTTTTTTTTTCTTTGTTTTATCTTTTGAAATACAAACAGAATTTGGGGTCAAACATGAGAGGTGGCTGAAGATTTTATAGCAGTAAGAGCCGGTAAGACTTGTTCAACGCCTCTTACCGAGTCAGACTTATTAGGTCTGACCGTGTTTGACTCGTCAAGAAAAAACAAACAACAAAAACCTCTGAACGCGTCTGACTGGTCAAACGTCAGAGGTAGTCAGACCTTTTTATTAAAAACAAACACACCCTTAGTATCAATATATGTTGTAGAAATTGATGGCGAACTCTTTTAAGTAAATGGACAAACAATTTTTTTTTTTTTTTTTTTTTTTTTTTTTTTTTTTTTTTTGTTTGTTTATTTTATTATTATTATTATTATTATTATTATTATTATTATTATTATTATTATTATTATTATTTTTCTGCTTATTACGGATCAAATTATCTAGAAAAGGTTTACATGTCTTGTGTTTCAAATCCACCAAGCTTAGCATACAGAAACAAATATCATAGAGAGACCATCTGAATTCCGCTATGTACAATCCGATCTGCCCAATCCAAGATAATCGAACATAAATATATTTAGTGAGAGCTAGGTTGTAAGATAAATAACTTCATCATTTTTACATGTTATGTAATATATGATCATGATTCATCAACTCTTGCAGTATGTTAATTTTGACAATCTCAACGACATCCTCTCTCTTGGGGAACTTGTCTCCTTTGATCTCAATTTGTTTGATGTCATTGTACAATCAACTCTTTGGATTATTTGGCGCTTTCGAAATGATACCACAATTGCGACAAAAAAGACCAAGCAAAAACCTCATCCTCAATGATGTAAAACAATTGGATCTCCGATATATAAATATAAACTGCCTTTATAGAATGGCTTTGTTTCTACTTTGCTAGCTCCTTGCTAGATCCTAATAAAAATTGCCGTTCGCAAAAAACACCTACATAGCTTGCCGACTTTCATTGCAGTTTTAAGTTTTTGAAGAAAATTAAAAGAATGATAGATTCACAATTAAATAAATCATATCTATTATCAAAATACAAACCATATATAATTGAATGATAAATACATACACAAATGGATATTAAAAAAAAAAAATTTTCCTGTGACTTAAATAATGTTTACAGAATGAAAATAGTTATTTGATAAATATGAAGTTATGAAGTTAATTATAAGTATAATTAGACATGCCTCCATGGCCACTCAGCAAGTTTGACACATTCATCAAATCTAAAGCAGTCAACAAGATGGTCAATGCTCATTCCAGCAGCCTGCATGAATGAATATACGATGACTGGACCGACCAATCGGAAGCCATATTTTAACAAGTCCTTGCTGATGGATTTTGCAGTAGGTGTTCTTATTGACACATTTCTTGCATGTTTGTATCTGTTTATGCATGGCTTGAAGTTTACAAAGCCCCAAATGTATCCACTGAATGATCCATGTTGTTTCGCAATCTGGAAACCATGATTATGAATATATACTGAGACTTGTACTGTAACTTTGTTGCTAAGCAAAAATAAACTGAACTCGCCTTTAAGATGCATTTGGAATTATCGACAATGGATCTAACTCGACTTTCAACCAACACTATGTCTCTGTTTGATGCTATGTTCATAATCTCTTTCTCTCCCATCTTGGCCACAACGTTTGGTTCGAATCCACAAAATGCTTCCCTAACCATTAATGAAAAAAAGCTCGACTTGTACATTTCGTTCTTCATGTTATGCAACTTGTGAAAGAAGCAAGAATTAATGATGGTTTTACCTGAAAAGTTCCTTTCGCCTAAGAATTTCTGTCCAATTGTAATCCATAAGCATTCCTGATAGAGAAAGCAACTCGAACATTTGTCTGTTTTGATTAAATTCACGAGCTATTGGTTAGCTAGGTTAATTATGTCAAGCAATAACTTGAAATAGGGGTGTTCATGGTTCGGGTAATAAACCGAAAACCGAACCGAAAAAAATCTGAACTGGACATATAACCGAACCGAATTTGTTAAAACCGAACCGAATAAAAAATTCGATTTTCGGTTTAGATATGAGTTTAACTATCTGAACCGAAAACCAAATTTATATAAATATATATATATTTTTTTATATATTTATATTATTTTATATATAAAAAATGTCCATTAAAATTTTATACTAATATAAAAAATACTTTTTTATGTTTTGAAATATTTTTTTTGCCAAAATATATATAATTAAATTTAAAAAAAATATAAATAGTGTAATTCAAGTAAAATATTCGGTTTTCAGTTTTGACCCATAACCGAATCGAACTTCGGTTCGGTTCAGTTATAGATATTTTCGGTTCGGTTCGGTTTTCGGTTATGACCAATTTTTTTAACTGAACAACCCGAACCGAATAAACCGATTAACCGAGAACCGAACCGATGAACACCCCTAACTTCAAAAACCACTCCATTCCTTGATAATTTAAAGAATGCAAATTTTCCTACATCAGTACGTGTAACATGCATGTCTTCATCAAGAGGGGAAAACGACTACTTGTCATCATACACCGGAACTCCCCAACATTCATCATGGAATTGAACATAGAGTTTATCTGTCACGATACAAATCATCAATAATACCATCATTACGTTAGGACACAATTAACGGAAATGTTTCATGATTAAAACTTATTACGCAAAGTAAAACTTTCACAACTACATGAAGTGATCAATCTTTTACTTTTGGCCACAAGGTCCATTTGGGTCAAAGAATTCTGTTAGCTTGTAAATGCATGTAACTTATAGCCTTACCACTAGTTTTAGTAATCCAATTGCATCTGTTCAAGCTTTCATCAAAATTCCGAGGACCAAACTCGGTTGTGGAACTAGAACTTGCACGTTAGTAACATCAACCGTTGGCTCAACGTCTCTTGTCGTTGGCTTTTGTGAAATTAGATCAAGAACAGAAGAGATGGCCTGATCCACCGTAAAAGAAGAATCGGTGAATGACCCACTCGAGTTACGAGAAAGGGTAGAAGAAAGTGAAGAGATTGAGAGAATCGAGCTTGTTTTCTTAAGCTCAAAAGGGTAGGCTTTCTTCAAGTGTTTGGACAGGGTGTGAGTTGATAATGGCTTTTACTTCTTCTCACTACAAGAAAAAGGCCTTTTAGTGACACCATTTTTAATGACACACAAAAAAAGTGTAAGTGAAAGTACATGTTTACTTACACTTTTAAAAAAAAGTGTAAGCAAAAGTTTAACTTTTACCCACACTTTACATAAAATATAAGCAAAAGTCTATTTATACCTACACTTTTAAAAAAGTGTGAGCAAAAGTCTAATTTATATACACACTTTTTAAAAAGTGTAAGTAATAGTCTTACTCTTACCCACACTTTTTAAAAAGTGTGAGCAAAAGTCTAATTTATACACACACTTTATGTAGAGTGTGAGAAAAAGTGTAGTTTTACTCACACTTTTTGGAAAGTATTAGTAATAGTCTTACTTTTACCCACACTTTTTAAAAAGTGTGAACAAAAGTTTAATTTACACACACACTTTACATAAAGTGTGAGAAATAGTGTAGTTCTACTCACACTTTCCCAAATCATTTTCCCCTCACTCTCACTTTCCCCAAATCACTTTCCCAAATTGTTTTCCCTTCACTCTCACTTTCCCCAAAAAAATCGAAGCTCAGGTTATATAAGCAAAACTTGTCTCATTCCGGTCATGTAATCACTTTCCCAAATCGAAGCTCATGTTATGGTTTAGTCGAAGCTCACCGTATGGTTTAATCGAAGCTCATCATCATCACTCAATTAGGTAATTATTGTGAAATTAATGACGTATTGTGATATCTGTTAAGCTTATGAAGTTGAGCTTATTTGTTAAGCTCACCGTTAGGGTAATTATTGTGAAAAAATGTGTGTTTTACTCTGTGTATTGTGTGTGTGAAAATTAGTGTGTTTTAGTGTGTGTTTACTCTTTACTCTGTGTGAAATTTACTGTATGTTTCGGTGTAATTGTATGCGTTTTTCTCTGTGTTTAGGTGTAATTGTGTGTGAAAATTAGTGTATGTTTAGGTGTAATTGTGCGTCAATATTACTTTGTGTGTGAAAAATTGTTTGTGTTTTGGTGTAGGTGTGTGTGTGTGTGTGTGTGTGTTTTGGTGTGACTGAAAATTAACGCGAGCGTGATAATCAGTGCGTGTTTTAGTTTAATTGTGTGTGTGTGAAAATTTGTGTGCATTTCGGTGTGATTGTATGTGAAAACTAGTGTGGGAAAATCAGCGTGTTTTGCTGTGTGTGAAAATTAGTCTCTGTGAAAATCAGTCTGTTTTAGTGTGTGTTTTTGTTTGTTACGCGTAGTTACGAGTTATGACTGTGTGTGATTATGTTCTGTACTTCTGCGCATGCGTGTGTTGTTTTTGTTACTTATGGCTACGAATTATGAATGTGTGTGTTTTTGAGGTGATTGTGCAAAAAACTAGTCTAGGTTGTTGTGTTAAATGTTGTTACGAGACTGTTCATGGTGTGATTTTTACAGGTGAAAGGATTACCGTTTAACAAGTACTCGTGGTTAATGACGCATAATGTGTTTGCTAGATTGGGACAGAAGTTGTCTACTGGTGCAGTTATACTAGCTCCGACTAATCAACAGGACACTGTTGGTTCTCAGCTTGAAGTAAGCTACCTAATATGTTCTCCCTTTGACTGATTATAGTTACGGTTCCTGTTTTTTAGGATTATAATTTGGTTAAAATAGAGTGTTTATATCTTCACTCTAGTGATGACTGAAATTATAGATCTTAAACATGCATGCTTGAGGTTCAGTTCTTATTTGGGCTTCTATGAAAACCTATTGTTTGAAGTTTGAACTGACTTTGACTTTGATTGAATCTTTATAACTTGAATGATGATTTGTTAAAAAATAATTAAAACCACCGCAATCAATTATTATTTGGTTAAAAAATTATATAATTTAACTCATTAACTGGGACATTATTGTATTGCTTAAATTTGTTAAAAAATATAAATTTATCGTCCGATTCAGGTCAAATTATTTGGTTCACATCTTTGAACCAAATCACAGGGCCCATTCCCTCAACGTTAACTCAAATACCTAATCTAAAAACACTGTAAGTTGGCTTGGTCCTTTAACTTTCCTATAAAAGTTGTTTTTTACATAGGATATAGCTTTATGGCCTCACTACCCAGTGGTCCTCTGCTAATGTGAGATTTCTCCACCCTCAAAACTTCACAAACACATGGCTACTCACTCAGGAGTTGAATTTTACAATTTTCCAAACAATCGAAAGTAACATGCAATTTTCTTTTTGTTATTATTCTTTTTTCATTTAGGGATTTGGCCTAAAACCAGCTGACTGGTGAGATACCCAGATTGATATACTGGAACGAAGTCCTGCAGTACCTGTGAATTCTACAATACATAGCAAATTGTTTGAACCATTTATTTTTTATAGTTCCCACTAAATGTTAACCTGCTTTGTTTCTGCAGTGGCTTGCGTAGCAACTCATTAACTGGGACTTTGTCTGCTGATATGTGCCAGTTGACTGGCCTTTGGTATTTGTAAGACTTCTTTCTTAATAACCGCTATGTGAGTTGTTATCTCTTTGCTTATAACTCCTTGCTTAATAAGCGCTATGTGAGTTGGTATTTGCTTAACAACATGGTTTACAATACATATAAAAATACATGATGATGTAAAAGTTGGTTGATTTATATTTTCTTTTCTTTCAGGTACTGGACTAGCCCAGAATGAGGCAAAGGGATCTGATACAGTGGTATGTGGGTCAGCAGAATAGTTATTGTAGGATATACATATGAACAGAATATTTAGGCATCAAGTTGTTCATTGGGTTTAGGGTTTAGGAAATGTCATATCAGGTTGGGTAATGGGTCAAATTGGGTGATTTATGTTATTAGTACCCTTAATTGGTCTGATTGTTTATCTACAGTCTCGTGTAAGTTATTGTAGGATATACATGATGTACTCGAATTTGCTCGGTCTATATCGATATATGGTTGATATTAAATATGTTTCAATCTCAGTTTGTTGTGAATTGGAGTATCAGCTTTTCATGTGTTAATTTTGGAATTAATATAGCAGATTAAAATGTATGTATATATAGCCTATAGTGATACATGTATGTGTCAGAAGTAGTCTCAACCTATCCTGACACTATTAAGTGTCAGAAAACTGTGTCTGTATATTCTTTTACCGCCTGGACTTTTATTGACACTTTTTATAAGTGAAGGTGAAGAAAAAATATATTTAGTGACACTTTTTTGAACATTTTCTGACACTTATTGTGTATCACTATTTGACTTCTTTCTTGTAGTGTCTGTACATTTTTCTTCCCATATTCTCTTGACATTCTTAAATCTAAAAAGAATTTCAAAAAAAAAATAAAATTGAAGGAGCAAATAGTTTTTATTATGGAGTTAGTTTATTTATGAAGGAGCATTATGGGAAAGCCGTACTTGGTATGACTTCATTTTCTAACTTTAATTGGAACTAATACAAGTTGTTTCACGTATATATAAATAAAAAAACCAAAGTGAAAATACTATAAACACACATGATAAACTATAGTTGCATTATTTGCATACGTACATATACATTAATGTCATTCATAGAAGATATTATGACTTTTTCTGGTTCCTTGTGCCAGAAGACGTGGGATATGATTGTTTAGACTTTAGATAAGGTATATTTGTAATTGAAAGTTGTTGGAATGATTGTCTCAATAGGGGTTTTATGTCATAAGATCTTGAATCTCACTCCAGCCCTTCAGGCATACCTGTTGCCTAAGTAGGACAAAGATATCCCATCTGTTTTGGACTACTAGGCATTTAACAAATCTGGTTTTACGTTTGTGGTTTATGTACTGTTAGTTCATTGCCCTTCTATACTTCACATCGTCAAAACGACCATTCATTGCTATGTTATCTCATCGTCTTGCACTTCATTGGCATAATGACCGCTGATAAAACATTCTTCGACATGGACAATTCAAGCAACCCTTTCGGCTATTTATGCGGGTTTACTGGAAAGTGGAACAACATCCTTATAGAGAAATGAGAGAAACACATAGTAAAGTGTGAAAAATGATTGAATTGATTAAACTCTAAATGAATGTTTACAAGGATATTTAAACACTACAAATGGAGGGAAAACTGTAACTAACTACAAAAGCTTCTACATACAAACTACTGCTACTTCTATACAACTTTTACATCATATTACACTTAATCAAGCTTGATTCCATTAGTAGCTGCATCTTATGTGAAGTCCTTGACCGAGTTGCTCTATTTCTTGTAACAGCATGAACAGAGGATTGAGTCTTTGACTTGTTTGACTGAGATGATGCTCTAATATCCCCCTCGCAAGTTGGCAGTGTGTAAGCATTACACACTCCTAACTTGGATAAACAATTGTAATGATGAGGTTTGCTGAGTCCTTTTGTTAAAATGTCAGCCAATTGATGTTTGGTAGGAATGTAGCATGGTAATATCTGTCTTGTTTTGATCTTGTCCCTCACAAAATGACAATCTATCTCTATGTGTTTGGTGCGAGCATGATGAACATGATTAGAACCCAATGCTATAGAAGAAACATTATCACACATCATGGGAATAGGAGTAGGAACAGTAAGACCAAATTCTTTTAGCAGGCAATGAATCCATGTGACTTCACAAGTGGTATCAGCTAAAGCTCTGTATTCAGCCTCTGTGGAAGACCTAGAAACCACATTTTGCTTCTTGGATTGCCATGAAATCAAACTTGAACCCAAGAAAATCCCATAACTAGTCACTGATCTTCTTGTAAAGGGACAACTTGCCCAATCACTATCACAATAAGCCTTAGAATGAAGGTTGTTGTGGACTGGAAAGAACAAACCTTGACCAATAGACAATTTTATATATCTAATAACCTTGATTAAAGCTTTCATATGTATTGTGGTAGGTGCCTGAAGAAACTGACTTAAGCTTTGAGCTGCAATGACAAATATGGCCTAGTGATGGTTAAATAAAGTAGCTTGCCAACCAAAGTTCTGTATGGAGTAGGATCTGGTAGAGGATCACCTTCATCTATGGTTAACTTCTTGGCAGGGTTAATGGAATGGCTGAAGGTTTAGTATCTAAGGCACCAGCTGCAGTAACCAATTCAAGAGCATATTTCCTTTGAGACATAGCAAGACCTTTGTCATTTCTTAGAAACTCAATTCCTAGATAGTAATGCAAAGGACCTAGATCTTTAATACTGAATTTCTCATGTAAAGCACCTTTTATCTTCTGAATGAGACCATTATCATTGCCAGCAATCAAAACATCATCCACATAAACTAGGAGAGTAACAAAATGTTGAGCAGACTTAAGTGTGAACAAGGATGTGTCAACATAACTTTGTTTGAAATCAAGAGATAATAAGAAATGAGTCAACTTTTCAAACCACTGCCTGCTAGCTTGTTTTAGCCCATAAAGAGATTTCTTAAGCTTGCAAACAGTATTGGGAGGAAGATTGTGAGAATAACCTTGAGGAACTTGCATATAAACTTCCTCATGAAGATCACCATGTAGGAAGGCATTGTTGACATCCATTTGTTCAATTATCCAATTTTGAGAAACTGCAATAGCTAACATAACTCTAACTGTTACCATCTTGGCCACTGGTGCATTGGTTTCTGTGTACTCCACTCCTTCCTTTTGATTAAAACCTTTTGCCACAAGTCTGGCTTTGTACCTTTCTATTCTGCCATTAGCATAAAATTTGATCTTGTACACCCATTTACTTCCAATAGCCAGCTTTCCAGGTGGTAAAAGTGTAAGCTCCCAAGTACCATTCTTTTCTAATGCCTCAATTTCTTTATTCATTACCTCTTTCCATTTTGTGTGTTTTGATGCTTGGTGAAATGCGGTTGGTTCAGTGTGTGCATCAATGGCATTAATGAAATAAAATGATTTAGAGCTTAAATTAAAATGATTAAAATAATGTGAATGATGAAATTTATGTTTATGAAAACTGTGAACATTGGATTTTGGAAGTTGACATTGAAAATCTTTGAATTTGGAAGGTATGTGTTTGGTTCTTGTGGAAGCTCTAGGAATAGGTTGAGGTGGTGTGAAGAATGAGAAGATGAAGTAGAGGACGGTTGTGCTTGTGTTTCAGAACATGATGGATTGGGTTGTGTTTGTGGTTGTGGGATGTTGGTGATTCTGAGGCATGAACAGCATCTTGTACAGAAGGTGATGAAAGTGGTGTGGTGGGTATAGATGTTGGTAATGGTGATGCAAGTGGTGTAGGTTCATGATTAGAAGTACTAGGAAGAGGTGGTGTAGGGTGAAATTGGGTAAAATGATATGAAGGTGTTTGCTGGGATAAAGATGATGATGGTTTTAGTGTTGCAAAAGGAAATTTGTTCTCATCAAACAACACATTTCTGCTTGTGATGGTTTTATGAGTTGATGGATCATATAAAAGGTATCCTTTCTGGTTTGGTGGGTAGCCAATAAGAATAGTTGGAGTTGCTCTGGCGTCAAACTTATCTGTGGTGTAATGATAAGCATATGTTAAACATCCTATGACTCTTATGTGATCAAGTTGAGGTGGTGTATTATGGAGTACTTCATATGGACTTTTGTTTTGTAAAATGGGAGTTGGAAGTCTGTTAATGATGTATGTAGAAGCTAAAAGACTGTGACCCCAAAAATGAATAGGAAAGTGAGCTTGAAAATGTATTGATCTTGCCATTTCAAGGAGATGTCTGTGTTTTCTTTCAACTCTAGCATTCTGTTGTGTGGTGTATGGACAAGATGTTTGATGTGTAATTCCATGATTTTGAAGGTATGATGTGAATGATGAGTTAATGAATTCTGTTCCATTATCACTTCTAATAGTTTTCACTTTGGCATTAAACTGTGTTTGAACTGAATTGTGGAATATTTGAAAAGTGGAAAACACATGATGTTTATTTGGCAACAAGTAAGTCCAAGTAGCTCTTAAGAAATCATCAACAATAGTGAGGAAATATGTACATTTATTCACAGTGGGATGCCTACAGGGACCCCAGACATCAAGATGAATCAATTCAAATTTGTCTTTTGCATGCGAAACACTACTAGGAAAAGGTAAGATATGATGTTTTGCTAGAGGACAAACTGTACATTTATGCTCAGAATTACATGAAGGAAATGAAATGTTTTTGATTTTCTTAAGTGTGGATACAGGGGTGTGTCCAAGTCTTGTGTGCCAAAGCTCAGAATTGCTGATGTTGGAGAGAATTGTGGAAGGTTGATGTTGTTCAGGGGTGTTTGGGGCTAAGAGATAGAGTCCTCCATGAAGGGTGTCATGTGTGGTGTTCCCATCATGGGCCTGAAACACAAACTTATTGTGAGTGAAGGTGACTGAATGAAGTGTCTTGTGAAGTAATTTACTGATGGAAATAAGATTATATGTGAATGTAGGTATGTAAAAAACTCCATGAATTGTGAGTGTGGAAGTAAGATGCACTGAACCAATGTAATGAACTAAGGTAGTATGACCATTAGGTAATGAAACAGTGATTGGTGTGTTGAGTTTTGTGATATTATGCATGAGGCTTAATGATATACAAATATGGTCTGTGGCTCCACTATCAATGATCCAGATGAAGAATGATTTTGTAATGTGAGAAGCAATGAATGAGTGCATTTTGGAAATAGAATTAAAAGAATGAATACCAGTAATCTTAGTTGGAATTTTGAAATTCTCAGATAAAGATAAGATACCTGCCATATGAGGTGCCATACCAGTTGTGTCAACTTGACCATTCTGCATCATTAGTAACACTTGGTTCAACTGGTTTTGCAACTGATCCATTCTAGCATAAACTTCAGATTCATTGACACTTGTTGAAGCAACTGGTTCTGTTGGGATCATACTTTAGTATTTAGTCAAGTCTCGGTCATTACATTTTGTAATAGGTTGCTTAAGTATTATTTCTTATTATTGTTTAAGTTAATGGGCAACATGTAAAAGCCCAAGAGGCCTTAAAAGCCCACGTTAAAAGGATAAGGGAGGAAGGGTGTGTTGCCCTAGCTCCTCCCTTATAAATAGTAAGCTTATGTTACATTTTATTTTGTTGGTTATTAGATTACCTTAAGGAAACTCTTGCACTTTTATCTTTCTTATTATCTTATAATCAACCAAGTCTATTTCTCATCTCATTTCTCTTTATATCATACTTGTGTTTACTAAATGGTGACCTAATAAGTGGTATCATTCGCCTACTAGAAGTTTGAAGTGTATTTCTTTTGGTTACGTGGGGATTTGGTGCTTATTCTTCATCTTTTTGCATTTTTCTTTGTTTCTTTCACTCAAATCTTGAAGCTTGGACAAGTTTCAAGGTTGATATAGTGATTTGAAGCTTAGTTGTTGCATAAAGTTGTGATTTTTAAGGTTTTTTAAGGTTTTATAGCTTCTTTGATATTGGAAAACTAGTTTTTGGTAGTTACATCTCATAAAGTTAAGGTTTTCTAAGTATTGGTGAAGTTATTTGATCAAAAGTACCTTATTTTTAAGCATTTTCTCTTATAAAAAGTCATTATTTAAGGTGAACAGTACGTTTTACGCGTAAAGTGGTCGGAAAAGTACTATTTCCAGCTGTTTAAAGTGTTTTTTGGTCGGTTTACGCATAAAATAAGCCTAAACCCTTTTCTTACGCGTAAAATAGGCCAAAACCCTTTTCTTACGCGTAATATTTGCCAAAACCCTGATCCTACGCGTAAAGTGCTCCTCTACGCCTTAAATCCTACGCATAAGTTGAATTCTACGCGTAAGTCAGAGTTACGCGTAACTTGCCAGAGTTTACGCGTAAGCTTCATCAACGATCTTCTTCTTGTGCTACGGTGACTCAGTACTTCCCTAGCTTGGATAAGTTAGTGGAATACTTCGACTACGGATACCTTTCAAGCTTGGATAAGTTTGAAAGATTTGTTTGGTTGTTTCAACCTTACGCATAAGTCTAAACTTACGCATAAGCATAAGCTTACGCGTAAAGAGGAAACTTACGCATAAACTAGAAAGTTTACGCATAAACCTACTCTTTACGCATAACTTAAAGTTTACGCGTAAGATTAAGTTACGCGTAAGATTTAAACTTACCCCAAGGATTTTGCTACTTTCACAAAGGAACGTGCATTTCAATCTTCTACAAAGATCCATTTCTACACAAGTGTTCTAAGATGTCTCAACCACCTAATCACTACTTCCCTCACTCTTATCCTCAGCAACAACAACCTCAGCAGTATCAGCAACAACAACCTCAGCAGTATCAGCAACAACAATACCTTCCGCACATAATGAATCAACAACCTCCTAAACACAATCCACAACAACATTACCTGATGATGCAGCAACAGCTCATTCCTCAACAACTACCATATCAAGTGCCACAACAAAACACTCAGTTTTCCTCCAAACAACCTCACTGGTTTGACAGAATGTGTGAAGTTATTACAACTCAACAATCCCGACATGAGGCAGGATCACTTGAAACACCTCCAATGCTAACACCTGGTAACTATGTGCAATGGTCAAGTCGATTCCTACGCTTTCTTGAACTAAAGAAACCTCATGGGCAATTCTTGAAGCAAGTGATACTTGAAGGACCATTTGAGTGGCCGACTAGATTTGAAGCTGGTGATCCAAATGCTGATCCTCCACGTCCTCCTGGTGATAGACCTCTTCCAGAATCTGCACTCACTGAAGAACAGAAACTACATCGTGAAGCTGATCAGTATGCAATGGCTTATATACTTCAAGGTATACCTAATCCGATCTATCGCAGTGTCGATGCTCAGAAAACAGCCAAAGCAATGTGGGAACACGTTCATCTCCTCATGGAAGGCACTCAATTGAATAAAGATGACATGGAATCCAAGCTTTACATGGAATACACTGACATCACAATTGAACCTGGAGAGTCACTTGAATCCTACTATCATCGTTTCATAAATGTGGTCAATGATCTGGAACGTCACAAAATCACTGTACCAAGGATCGCTGTGAACTCCAAATTTGTTGGTAGTCTTGGCCCTGATTGGCATAAATATGTGACATTTGTTCGTCAAACGAAGAATCTTCATGATGCTCCATATGGCTTGTTGTATGACTTTCTGAAACACCATGAACCTGAAGTGGAAAAAGATCGAGCTCTACGAGGAGGTTACACACCCACAACAACACCAAATTCTTTGGCTCTCGTAGCTCAATCTCCCTATGCTCCACCACCACTGTCAAATCATGCATATGTTCAAGAGCAGAACTACTTCAGTTATCCACAATCTTCCACCTCGAACCAAATGGTCCCTTATGATTCATCTCCACAAGATACTTCTACTCAACTTGTTCCGTCAAACAACAATGATGCTGTGTACTACTCCAACTGCAATGATGATGACGATGATGACTTTAATACGTTGAATCAGGGACTTGCTCTTATTGCTCGTGCTTTCAGCAAATTCTCCAACAAAACGAACAACCGTCAACGTTCATCTTCTAATACCAGGAATCAAGCTGTTGTAAATGATGGAAGAGTGGAAATTCAAAATCGTAACTATGGTAGATCTGGTTCAGGAAGTTCTTCAGGAAGTTATGGGAATGGTCAGAGGTTTGGTAACAATGCAGGGTTCAGGAACAACTCAGGATCTTCTCAACAAAGGTCTGACTCAGTTGCTACAAGGAACTCAACCTCAGGGAATGCAGTTTGGTGCTACAATTGTAATGAACAAGGTCATATTGCTACAGCATGTCCCAAACCGAGAACTCGGGGTAGCAAGTTTCACAAGCAGGCATTACTCATGGCTCTTCAGGATGAAAAAGATGGACATTTCCCTGAACAGGACAACAACTTCATGGCAAATGTGAACAACGATGATGACATGGAAGATCTGGAAGCCAATGCTGCTGTGATGCTTATGGCTAACATGCAGGAACTTAAGCTCAATGATTCAGGTCCAGTGTATGACACTGACGGCTTGTCTCAGGTACATGACTTCAATAAATGCTTTATTAATGAAATAGTCTCACCTTCTGCTTATGAATCAGATATGGCGCAAGTTGTTCCATCTAAATCATCTTCATCATCTCATACAGATGAACAAATAAACACAGTTGTCATATTCGATGATGACACAGTTGTTTCATTTGATGATCCTATTGAGAATGATAAACATGATCATTTCGAACAACATGAACCATCATTTGATCCAGACCCTGATCTCATATTGTTATCAAAACAACTGGATGCTCAACAATTGCAAATAATTAAGTGCAACGAGAAAAACAAAGTTTTGAAAGAACAAAATGCGTCACTTGCAAGAGATATTGAATGTTATAAAATTCAGCTTTCTAATCAGGAAGACAAGATTAAACATGCAAAAAGTTTTGAAAAAGCTTTTCACGATTCCTACAACAAAGAACAAGATCTTCAACGCAAAATGCAAGATTTAATCGAGTCAAACGGAAAGTTGATTTCAAAACTCGAAAGTGAAAAGAGTGAATTGAAAATGCAAGTCGAACGTCTTCAAACAGAACTTTCAAAAACAGAAACAGAATTGTCAAGTTGTCAAAAAGATTTTTGTGAACATAAAATACGAAAAAGGAAGTATATAGATAACTTACTCGGTGATATTGTTGATCTTGAAAAACAATTGAAAGAATTTCGTAACATTGTTTACAAACACGGGAACTCTGTCACTACAATTCAGAAATTTACTTTAAAACCGAGACCCGGTACTGGATTTGCACTTGGCGATTACAATTCAATGTTTCTTCACAATGCATTCAAAGATGTTCCAAAAATTTACAGTATGGACTATTTGCTTGATAATACGATTGTGCGTGCTGTTGTTTTTGATACTGAGGAAGAAGAAGAACTTGAAGACGAGAGTCGGTCAAAAATGAGTAATGTTGAATATTGCACACCATATGACTATTCAAAAAATCCAGTCAAGTTCGTTACTCAAAAGGATTTACCTGAGAAATCATGGTTTATCGAAGAGTCGTATGTTTCATCTCACAATGAGGCCCCTGTCCAAACTGTAGCACAAGTAAATGGTCCTTTACCATCATCCGGTGAACTTACACGTTTACCAAAATGTCGTGTCTTAAATTATTTCAAAACTTTTATGGAAGACATTGATATTTTGGAGGAAACAATTGAACGCAATTCTGAAATAAAAATTGAAACTTTTCAATCCGCTTACGAGCGAGAAAAGAGAGATATTTTTCAAAAACAAATGAAACCAATTGTTCAACACCTCCGTCTCTGTGCTACACGTTGGGATCAGGAACTTCAAAAGGAGGTCAAAAATATGATAAACGTTTTTGATACTGCTGAAAATGAGATTTTGGTTCAAAAGTTACAAACTAAAGTTTTCAAAAATGATGCTGATCGACTCTTGGAACAAGTTCTCTGTGCTGATATTTTGTCTGTTATCATGAATGATCTCTATAATTCTGGTACTTCTATGCTTAAGCATGATCATTGTGTTGATAATAACTTGTTGAATGTGGAAATTGAGACACTGAAACATGAGAATGATAATCTGAGGAAAAAGAATGATGATGTGACAAAACAGTTTTCAAAACAAATCAGTCTACTCAATCAAAGGCTTGAATGGTGTCAAGCTAAAAGTCTTGAAAGGGAATTGAAGTTTCAAAGTCACAATGTTTCAAACTCTTGTCAACTTTGCAAAAACAATGAGTCTTTAAAAGGTTTGTGTCTCAAATACGAGAAAGAAATTGCGAAGTTAAAAATTGAAAATGACGAATTTCTACAAAACCACATAGACATCAAATATTGCAATGGTATACTTGAGTCTAATATTCAGGACAAGAATCACATCATCATCGAGTTAAAAGAGAAAATCAAAATACTTGAAAAAGGAAAGATGGTTGACACCACGGTGATAGCACCAGGAATGTATAAATTAGACAAAACTGATAAAGGAAAGGTTGTTCAAAATACTAATGTTGCAAACTCCACTTCTACAGGACTAGTCTCCCCTACTAGCGTTAGCGGACCCAAGCGAAACAGTAAAAAGAAGAATAGGCTCTGGCAACGTAAGAGAGGACAACTAGAAGCTCAAGAAGTAGAAGACCAACTTAGGAATTTGAATAAAACTCATGTTGCATCAGATTTAGATTCTAATCTGGCAAATTGTAATCAAAATCTAAATGTAACGAATGATGAACCTTTGAATGTTTTGAATATTAATGCATCTTGTGTGTTTTGTCGTAAAAGCGTTTCATCTGGTGATCATACTAAATGTATAGCTAATTCTCTACTTCATCGTCATAAGAAACATAGGACACGCATTCCTTCTAGGCCCACTACTGCCTCTAGGTCTATCTTAGGAAAGCCGCCTTCTACGGTTTCTAGTGAAGTTGATGTTACCCCCATAGGTGCAGAGAACAAGTCTAGGAATCAGCCAAACACTAGTGAATACACCATTAAGAAAGCTCGAACTAGTTGGAATTGGCAACGTTGGTTACAACACAAACCTGATTTTAAATGGATTCCTAAATTATTGAATACTTGTGCTTCTAACCAACTGGAACCCGCAGTTTCTTTGGGTTCCACCCTTACTTCTGTTCCATCCGTGTCCTCTTCTTGTGATGCAGGTGGTACAGATTGTTCTCTGGATTGTTGATAGCGGATGCACCCGACATATGACAGGCAATCTCAAACTGTTACACAACTTTGTTTCAAAGTTCATTGGTACTGTCAGATTCGGGAATGATCATTACGCTCTTATCATGGGATATGGTGACTTTATCAGTGGGAACATCGAAATAAGCCGTGTTTATTATGTAGAAGGCCTTGGACACAACCTTTTCTCTGTTGGTCAATTCTGTGATGGGGATCTAGAAGTTGCATTTCGTGAGAAAACTTGCTTTGTTCGTAACTTACAAGGAAACGATCTTATGTCCGGCTCCCGTGGCTCCAATCTTTATACAATCTCAATGTCAGATATGATTGCAACATCTCCGATATGTCTTCTCTCCAAAGCAGAATCAACTAAATCTTGGTTATGGCACAAACGTCTTTCACACTTGAATTTCAAAACTATGACTGACCTTGCTCGTTATAAACTTGTTGAGGGATTTCCAAGATTCCGCTTTACCAAAGATCACTTATGTCCAGCCTGTGAACAAGGAAAAAGTACTCGTGCTCATTTCCCTTCTAAACCTGAGCACAGTACGAATCATGTTCTACAACTGCTACATATGGATTTGTGTGGACCAATGCGTGTTCAAAGTATCAACGGTAAACGCTACATTCTTGTAATCGTGGATGATTTTTCCAGATGGACTTGGGTTTATTTTCTACGAAGTAAAGATCAGGCTCCTTCAATGATCATCACCTTTCTCACTAAAATTCAAGTTCAGTTACGCAATACGGTCCGAATAGTCAGAACTGACAATGGAACTGAATTCAAGAATCAGACACTTAGGTCTTATTATGAGAAAGTGGGAATTGAACATCAAACATCTATTCCTAGAAGCCCAGAACAGAATGGAGTTGTTGAAAGACGCAACAGGACATTAGTGGAAGCTGCTAGAACTATGTTGATTAATGCTCAATTACCAGATTACTTATGGGCGGAAGCTGTTTCAACTGCATGTTATACTCAAAACCGTTGCATGATCACAAAACGCCATCGCAAAACACCATATCAAATTGTTCACAAAAGGAAACCAAACATCGATTACTTTCATGTATTCGGAGCACTTTGTTATCCGAAAAATGATCGTGATGATTTAGGTAAACTTAAGGCAAAAGCTGACATCGGAGTGTTCGTTGGATATTGTGAAAATTCTAAAGGTTTTCGGATTTGGAATCGTCGTACTAGAGAAATTCAAGAAACCATTCACGCTAATTTTGATGAGCTCACACAAATGGCTTCTGAGCAACACAGCTTAGGACCCGAATTTAACCGTCTTAACTCTCCGGCATCTTCGGCTGAACCATTGCCACTCAACCGCAAAGAATTGGAAACCTTGTTTGCTCCACTGTTTGATGACACAATTGAATACCGTCCTACTGAGGTCTCACCAAATTCCGCTGCTCAACCTGACAATATTCATGTACCTGAATCACCTCAACAAACTTCAACAACTGTTGAGAGAGACGGTCCTCCAATTGCTTCACCATCTACAGTAGAACAAACTGTTTCTAACTCCCGCCACTCAGCTGAAGATCCAACACCACTATCAGTTCCACAATCCGCAGAGCATGATCCTGATGCATTCTTCAATCCGTTTGCACCAGCTACTACAGTTCCTGATATAGCTGAGTCGTCAACACACAACTTGGATCCTGCCAACATGCGAGATACATATCAACTACACCCTTAAACACACAAATGGACCCGAGACCATCCTCTAGTTCATATTATTGGCCATCCAGATGCACCAGTTATGACAAGACAACGACTTCACACAGATGGAGAAACTTGCATCTACGCACTCACAGTTTGTCATGAAGAACCCAAGAACATTAAAGATGCAATGACTTATGACAACTGGATTGAATCTATGCAAGAGGAATTTCAGCAATTCATACGATTAGAAGTCTGGGAATTAGTTGAAAGACCTGACGGAGTCTTTGTCATTGGGTTAAAATGGATATGGAAGAATAAGCTTGATGCTGAAGGAACTGTCATACGGAACAAATCACGTCTGGTAGCAAAAGGATACTCTCAACTGGAAGGTCTAGATTTTGCTGAATCCTTTGCTCCAGTGGCTCGACATGAAGCTGTTCGGATCTTTTTGGCCTATGCTGCACACCGGAACATGGTAGTCTTCCAAATGGATGTCAAAACAACATTTCTTAATGGAGATCTCCGTGAAGAAGTTTATGTCAGCCAACCTGAAGGCTTCGTTGATCCTGAGCGTCCTAATCACGTCTACCGACTCAAAAAGGCTCTCTACGGACTCAAGCAGGCCCCACGGGCGTGGTATGACAAACTGTCCACTTTCTTACTGGCCAATAAGTTTTCTAAAGGATCAGTGGATCCCACACTGTTTACTAAAACCTACGGGGAGGACTTACTTGTTGTTCAAATATATGTCGATGACATCATTTTTGCCTCAACAAAAAGAAGTTTCTCTAATGATTTTGCAAAATTAATGAAAGATAATTTTGAAATGTCCATGATGGGTGAACTTTCGTTCTTTTTAGGACTACAAGTTCATCAATCACCCCGTGGAATTTTTGTAAATCAATCAAAATATGCTCTTGAAATTTTAAAGAAATATGGAATGATGTCTTGTGATACCTATAATACACCAATGGGCTATACCACAAAACTAGATGCTGATTTACATGGGACTCCAGTTGACCCTACCAAATACCGAAGTATGATTGGGTCCCTCATGTATCTCACAGCTAGTAGACCTGATATAGTATTTGCTGTCTACATGTGCTCCCGCTATCAGTCCAGACCAACTGAAAAACACCTCAGTGAGGTCAAAAGAATCCTTCGATACATAAAAGGAACCATTAACTTGGGGATCTGGTATCCGAAGGATTCTGGCTTTGAACTAATTGCTTTTTCAGATGCTGACCATGCAGGATGTTTAGACACACGCAAAAGTACATCTGGTGGATTACAATTTCTCGGAGACAAACTTGTGTCATGGCAATCTAAGAAGCAGGACTGCACTTCACTGTCGTCTACAGAATCTGAATACGTAGCCATGTCTGCTTGTTGTGCTCAAGTCATTTGGATGAGATCACAACTTAAAGATTATGGCTACCTATTCAACAGGATTCCTATCTACTGTGATTCAAAGTGTGCAATTGCTATCTCCTGCAACACTGTGCATCATTGCAAATCCAAACACATCGATCTCCGATATCATTTCATCAAAGAGCATGTGGAAAGGGGTACAGTTGAGCTTTATTTTGTTGGAACTGAGTACCAATTGGCGGACTTACTTACCAAATCCTTGGCACCATCCAGGTTTGCTAATTTAGTTCACCAAATTGGTATGCGATGTTTGACTCCAGAGGATCTGGAAAAGTTTTTAAAACACAAGTGATTGTCAAACATCAAAACTATCTTTGTAAATAGTTTTTTTTCAAAAACATAATACAAAAATATAAAACCAATGAAAAACTCAAAAATATTTTTGGTCTTTTATTTCAAAAAAAAAAAAAAAAAAAAAAAAAAAATGCAAGTATAAAACTCTTTCAACACTATTTTTTTCTAAAAAGTCTTCAATCATTTAAAATTAGTGTTGAGGGGGAGTTAAAGTAACATTTTTTTTTTAATTTCTAAAAATTATTTTACCTTTTATACTTGCATTTTACCAAAAACATTTACATTTTAACAAAAATAAATAAATTTTTTTCTTAGTGTTGATTCAAAAGGATTTCGGGTTACTCTCCTTGACCAAAACAAATTACTATGATCTAAGGTCGAGGGGGAGTATGACAAGTTGTACCTATCATTTCTTGGTGATGTCTAACGAAAGTCACATGAGATTAAGTATGTTAGCATCTTAAATAAATGGTAGTCAAGGTTAAGGGGCTAAATGTGTCAACACATGAAAATTGAATTCACCACAGTCAAAACCCTCTTTGACCATTCACATTTACGTTTTCACCTAACACATTGAATACTCTTTCACCAACCAAATCAAACGGCCACTAATCATTGAACTAATCCAAGAATCTTGCATCTAATCTGAAGAAGGTAACATGTTTTGATCATAATTCTAAACATAGGTTTTTAATTTTACAACCATCCAACGGTTAAATCAATCACAATTGATTAATTTGTTCTTGAGTTATACGTAAAATTCAAAACCCAGAAAGATGTGATGATTTGATTGAATGTAGTGATGGGATTTGTTCTTATGATAATATTATACATGTTAGTTAACTCCAATCTCACCCAGAATCATCATCTGAGTGATTTGGTGAATTAGGGTTCATGCGTATAATTAGGGATTATTGATTGTGAATGTTTTGATTGTGATTTATGATAGAGATAGGGTGTATTAGTGATAAGGATCATATCCCAGTAGATTAATTGCATCACAAACATGTTTAAAGCATGAATCTAAGGTTTAGGGTTCGAAGTTCACTAGCAGGTTCAATCTTAAGTTTTTGTGGATAATTCGTGTTATTATTTGAAACTTATGATCAGTATGATGTTTGTGTCAATTGCCCCATGCTTAATCATACCCAGAAACATTTTTGATTAATAATGTGATTGAGTGTTCATGCGTGTTTACGCGTTAAGTGTTATTAGGCATGTTTACGTGTTAAAATGTATGAAATAAGTGTATTGGATTGATGTTTGATCAGTGGTAATGTTTGTGCACTTTCAGGAAACTCATAACTCGAATTTCTAAAGGTGAATTTCTGGAAATGACGATTTTACGCGTTTAATGTTCATCCTACGCGTAAGATTCGACACGTGGACAAATTGTGTCTTGGATAAGACATAGTTTACGCATAAAATTGTTCTTACGCATAAGTTCTGACCTTACGCATAAGTCTAGAACTTACGCGTAAGTCATTACCTACGCATAAGTTGCAATTTACGCCTAAGGGAAATCCTACGCGTAACTTCAATTTTTACGCATAAGACCTATCTTACGCATAAAATTGATCTTACGCGTAAGTTTCATTTTACGCGTAAAGTTCTAACTTACGCGTAGATTTTGCTCTTACGCCTTATTTCTTAACTTACGCTTAAAGTCAGGTTACGCGTAAAACAACTACTTACGCGTAAACTTGTCAAAATTCCAAATTTTTTTCTAAGTGTTGGAAATTTCCAATGTGTAACTTGTTGTAAAAGATAAACTTATGTTGTAACTGAATTGTTTTATGTTTCTAACAAGTAATATAAGTCAAGTTTGTCACATATCAAAGGTTTTCACACACACAAACCCCCACTGATCAATGTCAAACATGCAAATGTAAACATGTTCAATGAATGTCTATGCTAACATCATCAACAATTGCCATGTTTGTGTGTTTATGATCTATTCAGATGGCAGAACACAACGACATTCCACACGTACCAGTGCCTGAACCCTTACGTGCATGGGAAGACACCTTTCCTGAGAACTACTCCAGAAAGATTGGAAGGAACAACCTGAGAGTCAACTTCAACAAACTTACATGCAATGAGTCTTCTTGCCTTGTTGCAGTTGATGCTCTCATCTATCACCCGTGCAAAGTTCTACTCACCAAATCTGCTGCAGTGGCATGCTTCTACATACATCAGTTTTGGCACACAATCCACCTGGACCTCCTGGAAGAGTCCTTTACTTGTATGCTTCACATGAGACAAGTCACGGTCGACAAGGATCTTCTCCGTAGTGCTCTTGGACTTCCCGAACTTGAACCGAATGAAGAGTATGACCAAGTTCCCACTGAAGAAGAATTGATAGAATGGCTGAGAGATATTGGGTATGATGAGTCTGAAGGGGTCATTACTAGGCACTCTAGGGTCAATATCAGATTTCTTCCACAGCCTTGGAGAACTCTCTACATCATAATTGCCAAGTCACTATCTGGCAGAGACACAGGTCATGAACACCCTAAGCTCCAACATCTCAAGCTATTCTGGGCTATTGCTAATGTCAAGAAGGTTGATTATGCCAGCATTATCTGGGAAGACATTGTGTGGCACATACACCGCAAGACGACCAATTTTCCTTTCGTCCGTTTCACCAAACTTCTCATTGCAAGCTTCATCCATGAATATGATGACATACCTCAACGACTGAATGATGAGTTTCAGCATACATACAAGAATGAGGACACACTTAAGGTCATCAAGAGAATGGATACTAGTACAAGGAAACAAGGAAAGAAACTTCCTGATTGTCTTCTTACTAAGAAGGTTCAAGAATGCAATAACTACAAGTACTACATTCAAGCTCTCGAAGCAAATAAAGTTGGATTTCTGGACGAAGATGTTCTACCCCCGTTCATGCATAAGAAGGGTAAGAAAGATAGTAAGACTGGGAGCTCCGGCAGTTCCACTCAGTCTAAGAAGAAGAAGGGTACTCCAAAGAGAAGAATTCCTACCAAACAACCCGCTACTATTCCTGAACCTGGGTGGTTTCCCCCTCCTCAATCCTCTCCTAAGCCATCAGACTCCGAACGTACTGAATCCGACGAAGGTCCTCAGTATAGTGAAGCCTATGCTAATATTGAGGAAGATGAGAATCTTGATGACATCGATTGGGATAAAAACATTGATGAGTTTGCTGACAATGCCGTATATCCAACATATCTCACTCAAAGACCATTCACTAAAGCTCAGACGATGCTAGAAGAAGAAAGGTTTAGAAGGGAAAAGATGAAGGAACCAGTTTCAGCTGTACAAGAGCCTGAAGACCCTTCAATCGAAGAAGAAAATGAAAGGGCTCTCAATCTGGGTCTCCTCCACAGCCGAATTGATGCATTCAATGCTGATATGCCTCCACCTCCAGTGTTCTCTCAGACCACCGAAGCTGGGGGCTCAAGCAGCATTCCTGAGCCTACCACAGGAATCTCCTCAGACTTAGTTGCTTATGATAATCCCTCAGTAACTCCCACCGATATTGAAATGACTATGGAAGAGGAAGAAGAGGAAGATCCTATGGATACCGATGCTCCAAGACTTATGTCTATGGAAGAAATGGAGCGTAGAGAACGGGCTCAGGAAGAAGAACTGAAAAGAAAACAAGAAGCTGAAGAGGCCAGACTTGAAGAGATTGCTCAAGCTAAACTGGAAGAAACAATCAGAATGGAAGAAAGCAGGAAAGCAGAGGAGGCAGCCAAACTGGCTGAAGAAAAGTCTAAGAAGGAAGAAGAAGCCAGACTGGCTGAAGAACTAAGGCTTAAAGCCGAAGCTGATAAGCTGGCTGAAGATAAGCTAAAGGAGGAAGAAGAAGCCAGGCTTGCTGAAGAGCTTAAGCTAAAAGCCGAAGCTGATAAACTTGCAGAAGAACAACGGTTGAAAGAAGAAGCAGCCAGAGTCAAAGAAGTTGTACAACCCGAACCACAGAAAGGAGATGTCAAAGACACAACCACCATTATTGAATCATCACAGTCATCACCTCCTCCATCTGAATCAACACGTGACAAATCAATCAAGAAACCGAGCTCCAAAGCCTCTGCTGCATCTAAGTTACTCAAGTCAGCTTTCAAGAGGGTACATGAGAAGAAGAGAAGCAAACTTGAAGATCAGGTTGCTACACTTGCAACCCAGGTTGCTGAACTATCTAAGCTGGACTCGAACGTCAAAGAGCTACAAGATAAGGTTGACATTTTCTTAGCAAAAGACGTAACAGAGAACTTGGAAGCCGCACTAGCAGCTCAAGCACAGGAATACATGGCACAACACTTAGTGGCTGAGCTGAAAGATCTACTGGCACCAATGAGAGACGAACTCACCAAGTTCGCTGAGCAAGCAGTAAAGAAAGTTATCCGATCAACAACCTTCACTCTTCGTGCCGACAAGTCTACTACTCCTCTACCAGGACTTTCTCTGGATGATTTGGAAGCTCAACTCCTCGAAAAGCTTGCAAACAAGTTCACCTTGACTCCTGAAGAAGCAAAAGTCCTGGAAGCACTGAAAGACAAAATGAACAAAGAGTCTTGCGGCACAGAGGCCGATAAGCTGAAACGTCAAAGAGATGATGAAGACAGGGATCCTAATTCTCAGGCAAAGAAACAGAAACAAGCCGAAGGACCCTCATCTCAGTACAAATCACCGGTAATCCCTCCTACCACAACAACTTCCTCACAACAACCGAAAGCATCAAGTTCTGCTCCCAAGGCACACGACCATTTCGTATACACCGGTGGTGACGACATACCTCAACCCGATGAAGTTCCAGAACCGTCTCCTAAGAAGAAGAAGAAAGATAAGAAAGGAAAGCATCATCAACCCACACCAGACACCTCATCAAAAGGCACCGAACCAAAGAAACCCAAAACCGTCCTTAACTGGCTAGACCAAGACAATAGTGCCGAATACTCCTGGTTTGAGAAGATGATCAGTTCGCAACCACCACTGGAAGACAATCATGAACCTCAAGATGGTCGAACAGTGGAATATGCTCAAATGATTCAGCAAAAGTTTAAAATGAAAAAGATGAATAAGAAAGAGCTGCGAAGAATCAAAAATGATGCTTTCAATCTTCTGAAAGATCGGTCTGCTAACTCAATCGAGCTTGAATACCATCTGGAAAATATTGCTCGAGCTATGTCAAGCAATATTGACTGGATCAATCCTGAATCATATGTCGATCCGGTCACAAAGAAAACCGCACCTTACATTACTGACTGGTCCAAACCACTACCAATGATTGGGAAGCCTAAGGAACCAAAGATCCCGTACAAGTTCTTCTACAACACAGACTTGGAATTTCTGAGACTTGGCAACAAGATCGAAAAGAAGTACGTTACCTCACTCGCCTTTCTCCCTGCAGCTCGATATCTCAACAATGCCATCGAAGAAGAAGCTTCAGCACTATTCGTCGACAAAATTGTTGAATATGACCGGAATGCACTTTATGGTATTCATCACTGGCCAGACAACCGGGCACAATACTATCAAAGCAGCAGACTTAACCAAACGATGGGTGAAGTAGAAAGTGATTTGAAGATCGTCTCGATTCAATTTATTTCGACTGTCACTCACTTTGGGTACCCCTTCCTCAGCAAAATCACACTTAAAAGATTTGATGAAAAGGAGTACGATATTTCCGAGTCTGACTTTCCACGACTACGTCTCAACGACATTGAAGATATGTACTAGCTCAAAGTTCAAGGAAAACTCTGTGGCTTGCCCAAAAAGATGCAACTTGCCTTCATCCAAGCTCTACTCATCTTTATCAGGCAGATAGTCGTTAGAGAAAGAGTCGAAGACCTTCAGTTAGGAGTGGAAAGTTACCAGAAGAAGCTCAATCTCACCAAACCAAACCTGTTTGACATCCCCGACCTTCAACATCTACCTCAATACTCCTTGATCAGACGACCATTTGGGTTCACCTACCGAAGTGTTAACGGTCGCAACTGCTTTATGGGTTATGAAGAAATTCATAAGTTCTGTGATGAAACTCTTAAGTTCGTCAGAGATGGGATCAAAGGCAGAGTCAATGACATTGAACTAGGAAAATCCAAAAGGTGGAACACCAATGAAGCCCGGGATGCTCGCAGATTCATCTTAAGGATTGAGAACAGATTGAAGCGCAGGGATCAGTTCCGAAGGTTGGAGAGTTATGTGGGAGGCAGATCCAAATTTCCGGTGCTGACATTTCAGAGGCCTGATTGGTAGATCATTGTAAGAATTTGATTTGATTTGTCAATAATTTACTTCACATTGGCTTGTGCACGCATTACAGTGCACAACCCGAACTTGTAAAGAAAGGACCCTGAGGTACGCATCAGTGCTTCAATCCTAAATATAAGGAGCGAAGGCTTCTTACTTTTGAGTAGAATTAATCAAACAGTTATGATTTTTCATAATTCTGCTCAAAAGTACAAGTATTTCACCTCAATAAGACCTAATCACTTGTTGAGGGGGAGCACTTGTCAAAACAAAATACTTTGCTCTAAATCAAAAGTTCTTGGTGAATCTCCCCATAAGACTCAAAAGGCATATTTTAATCTAAATGTTTGTCAAAAACACCATTTTAGATGCTATTTTTGAGGGGGAGAAAATGAAAAAGTGATTAAAATACACGAAGTCAAAGCTTTAAGTTGTATCATGTGCGAGCTAGACTCAGTATTAACCCAGGAATTGACGAGATAATACAAGTTAGTAATATCGAAAGGACATATCCTCGACGGGTAATAACATCAAGTTAGTTACTAGAGCTAGTTGTCACCTAAAAGCTGACAATGTAACTCTTTAACTAACCACGTAAGCGTGTCTCGAAAAGGATATGTCTCAGTAGAAACGTACCGTCTCGAGAAACTTTGTGTGGACTTGACCAGGCCGGGTAATAACTTCAAGCCAGCTTAACTGGTGATGTAAGCGTGTCTCGAATCGGTCTTGTTCACGAAAAGTGGATCAATTCAAAAGTGCCTGCTCCTCCCGCATGTGCAAATTTATTAAATACTTATGAGCACATGTGCAGGGGGAGCCCTTCAAAAGTGTACGCAAAACTCTCAAAGTGTTAACCAAAATATTTGATTATCACCAACACTTTGAGAGATTTTCTATCAAAGGTTTCTTGGCTACTGTCGGAGTTATAAGGTGATTAAGATAGGAATAACCGTCCTATGATCCGCCAGAGCCGGAGGGATCTACCCAAGGACATCACCATTAGTTAGAAGTAGAAGTCCTTAGGTATGATACGAAAAAAGGAGAAATGAATGAAAGGGAAAGAAGGAGTTGAAGAATTAAAAAGAAAAGTAAAGAAAAGGGTGAAAAGAAATAGCCCTCCAGATGATTCAACCTTAGGGCAGACACCGGGTTCAATACGTATGCTACTGGTTGTTGCTAAGGCGACGCCGGTATTGAAGATTAAGTCGTCATGGACCCAGTGACGCAATGCACTAAACCTTCTTAACCACTCAAGTTCTCTTAAAAGAGCTTGTTTCATTCTCACGGGGAACCTACGTAACCTATCGACCTATCTCTTAGAGACGGTTGATATTGAAGCAGGAGACTCATCCCCAGTCTCCGCATAAGAAACCTAGGTGTGCACTTATAGAGTCTAGAGCCTTGAGATACATCAAAGATCTCTTAGGAACACTTAGTATTTCTGCAACTGGTGTTCTACATCAATGGGCATCAGTTGTAAACTATCGAGTTCTTCGCAGATCTTAGCAATCTGCCGAGAACGTTTATGAGAGGATTACTTATGTATTCCTCAATGATTGAACGGAAATCCTGCCAAGGTCAACATCAAACAGCCCTGACAGCAGGTCACTTCGGTAACCCCACAAGGGTTACGCTTAGTGTTTGCGGTGGTTCCATTACGGTCTACAGTCGTGGAGTGATCCCCAGCGACTCACCCAGTCATTGAGCTACTTAGTAGGTCTCGTAAGCTCCTTCGGGAATATCTGATATGGGAACGGCCTGGATAAGGATTAGAAGGAATCTTCACAATATGCTGTTGATGAGCTCTAACTCCTTATCCGTAAGTACCGGTTGTTTTATTGCTAACTGTTTACTCGCAGGTACCTCACTTCCATGATGATAGATTCCAACATGCTCATACATACATCTTGAAGTCAAAGAAAGCTCCCCCAAAGATCTTAGCAACACAAAGTTCAAAGAAAGATTCTACGGCAATTAGAAGAATCTACAAAGTATAAAGACAAAGATCTCAATGCATGAAAAAGGAACTTCTTGTAAGTGAAAGTCTAAATATGTATGAGTATGTTGGAATGGCGTACAACCACCACAGACGCAGGAGTGACGAACGGCAGACAACTTCATAATCCAATCATTACATCATTACCAAAGAACAAAGACAAAGAGCAAAGTACATTCACTATCATTCATTCATTTTGAAGACGTCTAGAGTTTTACATGTCACAAGTCAACGACAAAGATGAAGACGTCAAGTAACCGTGATGACCGACCCTTAGGGGGAGATTGTTGGGATCATACTTTAGTATTTAGTCAAGTCTCGGTCATTACATTTTGTAATAGGTTGCTTAAGTATTATTTCTTATTATTGTTTAAGTTAATGGGCAACATGTAAAAGCCCAAGAGGCCTTAAAAGCCCACGTTAAAAGGATAAGGGAGGAAGGGTGTGTTGCCCTAGCTCCTCCCTTACAAATAGTAAGCTTATGTTACATTTTATTTTGTTGGTTATTAGATTACCTTAAGGAAACTCTTGCACTTTTATCTTTCTTATTATCTTATAATCAACCAAGTCTATTTCTCATCTCATTTCTCTTTATATCATACTTGTGTTTACTAAATGGTGACCTAATAGGTTCAGAAGAAATGCTCATGGGTTGCATTGGACTGTCAAGTGGTTGTGAACTCTCACCAACTGCCATATGAACTGTTCTAGAACTCCTATTTGATGCTCCATTCCTCTGAGATGGTGGCAAATACTTGTTATGAAGTGGATGACCAAGAGGATATCCAAGTAGCTTGTAACATTCCTCCTTAGAATGACCTTCCTTCTTGCAATAAGCACAAAAAATTCCTTTCCTAAAATTTGCTCTTCTGTCATTTTAAGTGTTTGATACAGGATTGTTGGGTGGTGAAGATGAAGAACTGGTTCTATTAGAAGAATGATGATTGTTTCTGTATGTGTTCAAAGCAATTGGAGCAGTAGGTTGAGGCTTTGGTGAATCTCTTTGCTTCTCTTCTTGTCTTAACATACCATATGCTTTAGAAACTGTAGGCAAAGGCTGCATCAACAAGATTTGGCCTCTAATATTGGTGTAACAACTATCCAATCCCATAAGAAACTAAATCAATCTTTTTCTCTACTCCCTTTCAACATTCTCTTTACCATTTGCACACACACATTGACAAGTACAAGCATAAGGTGCTTCAATTGCATCTGATTCATCCCAAAGACCCTTAAGCTTATGATAATAGACCTCTATAGTGCAATTAGACTGCTTAAGCTCAACTATCTCATTAGCAATTTGATAAATTCTATGCCCATCCAACTGAGAATAATGCTCATTCAACTCTGTCCATAAACCAAAAGTTGAATCAACAAAAGTTAGATGATTACCTATCTCTTCTAAAACAGTATTCAAGATCCAAGAAATCAACATATCATTAGCCTTTTCCCAATGGATTCTCAAATCAGATGAAGGTGATGGTGCCTCATACTCTCCATTAACCAATTTCACTTTGTTCTTTGAACTGAGTGCAATAAGCATAGATCTCTTCCAAGAACTGTAATTCTCTGAACCAACCAGTTTCTTTGATATCAACAACATACCAGGGTGATCATTGGGGTGAAAATACAATGGATGAAATGGTGATGTAACATCATCATTCAATGATGAAGAAGATATATTGTGATTAGTTGTTTTAGATGATGTCATTGTGATGAAAAATTGTTAAAATGTGTAAAGATTGGTAAAATTTGAAGATTCAACAATGGCGGTATTTATAACAAACTGTTTGATAATTTCTTGAAGACTGATGATGATTGAATGTATTTTGAATGAATTTGAGAAAATTTGAGATGTTTCTGATGATTATTGAGCGGAAATGATGGTGGATTATGGTGGTTTTGATGAATTTTGCTCAGAAAATTGTGGCGGGAAAGTTTGTTGTGGTGGTAGAAAGTTGTTATTTAGCCGGAAAAAGTAGTTAGGATGGTCGGAATCAGTTATTCACCACAGTTGTTGTGGTGAATCTCTGATACCATATAGAGAAATGAGAGAAACACATAGTAAAGTGTGAAAAATGATTGAATTGATTAAACTCTAAATAAATGTTTACAAGGATATTTAAACACTACAAATGGAGGGAAAACTGTAACTAACTATAGAAGCTTCTACATACAAACTACTGCTACTTCTATACAACTTTTACATCATATTACACTTAATCAAGCTTGATTCCATTAGTAGCTGCATCTTATGTGAAGTCCTTGACTGAGTTGCTCTGTTTCTTGTAACAGCATGAACAGAGGCTTGAGTCTTTGACTTGTTTGACTGAGATGATGCTCCAATAATCCTTTTCAATGATATAAAGCTTTATTTCTATTTGGATTTCAAGTAGATTGATGTCGAAAAGCTTCCTTTATTCGACAGATTCATATGGCAACCCGTTCCCTATATATCTATCCTCCATCATGTAATTCAATTTGTTCCTTTTTTTGTGACTAGCTGCTAGCTAGGTTTCTAATACAATTTCTAAATTCTAATGGTGTTCAAAGAAAAATGCTCTTTACTTACTGGAAGCTTTTTGGTTCTGATGGTGCACTTGTTAACTTTATGCGAGTATATATGAAGATATATGTTCCAATCTTCTACTACATGTGAAGACATATCCTTTCCAACACCTGATTAATTTAACCAATCATGAGCCAAAGTTGATAAAAAGCCTATCACTGTTATCATTAAATTTTGTCACTGTTATCATTAAAATTTGTCAGATCTTAAGTTCCAATCCTGCTTGGTGCATATAACACTGATGTGAGGCACGCCAACCTCCCCAAAGGAGAGATATTGTTTGAGTCTATGTGTCGTTGTCCAGAGACGGTCTTGAGTTTTGTGATGCCCTGAGTGAGACGATTAAGAATGCCCCTTACAAAATGTCGTAAACCTTGAGCAATTAATTAGTATATAAGTTATTTTACTTGATGCAATGAATAATCAACATTTTTAAATTTATTGAACTTGTTTAAGTTCATCGGCTACACCAAAATGTGTGTTTAGTGGGCACACATTAGGAGCACAAAGCCCTTAACGCACAAATTAATATGAGTTGAACCGTTGTCAAACATTTTTGTTAACCTCTTTGTAGAAAACCAATATTCTTATTATGGGTTAATATGAATTAAATGTTCAAACAAAATATCCAAATGTATTTTTGTAAAATATAAATAAATAAAATTAAAAAAAATAATAACATTAAGTACCCAAACGAAAAACTAGATGCCATAATACTAATAATGATATTTCAACTATATTTACTCGGGTTTGAAATATGATCAAATTTGTTTAAAATTTTTATTGTTTTAGTAGCTTAATTTAATATCTTAACATAATTCAAATTCACTGAATAAAAAAGTCTATATATATATATTATATTTAATCTCATGCGTATACTCAATAACATTTAGGGGTACGTTGGTGGTGTTTTTAGTATTGAGATCAATTTAGTAGTAGTAGTGGTGGTGGCACCAACAACAACAGTAACGCCAGTAGTGGTTTATAAAAAAAAATGTTTAAAGTATATAGGGTTTTTGTAATATATCTAAAGTTAAGAAATTTGAAGATTTTACATTTATGTCTATAAAAGTGTATTTAAGATTCAACTTTTTTTTTTTTTTTTTTTCTTTAAGTTTTAGGTTTGATTGTAAATTAAATTAACCAATCAAAATATAATGTTTATTTATATTTAAGTTTGAAATTAAAAAAAATTGTTCACAAGGTCATACGTTTTTATTTTTTCTACACCAAATTTCTCCACCGAAGTTATCTGTGGTTTGACAAAATTATTCAATTTTGACTTTTATTAGCCAATAAAAAAGAGTTATGTTTACGTATGGTATGTTAATCAATATTAATAGATGGGATGAGATGGTTTTGTTGTTTGGTTTCCCATGTTGAACGGTAAGGACCCGATGAAATTGATTAAGATCCAGAAACTATCAAGTATTTATTGACAGGCCTTGATAATGAGCTTGATTCGTGCGTATAATTAGTGTATGATGCGTGGGGATCGCACCAGGCTTTACCTCTCGAGGGATCTCGAGAAGCTTACAACCCCACTCCAGGCAGTGTACCTGATCGTTGTAGTATAGTATAGTGACAAGTACCGGGGGATTGATCGTTCAACTCAGGAATAGTGTCGTTAGGATTGAAATTAATCTAACTAGGTCTAAAGGTGAAGGATGATTCTTTTTATGTTTTTATATTTTATGAAAAGCAAGTAAAAATCTCGGGTATTGGGAGAGTGGGCGGAATTAGTTGCTAATCAACTAACCCAAAAGCTACTAATTAAACTAATAAACAAGAAAATAGACTAAGGTTCTACAAGATAAGTGAAGCATGTCCACCTATGATATGTTACTCATTGCTAGCTATCCAATTCTACCTATTGAATTGTCACACCTTGTTTTAATTGACGGGTTGTATTCCTTAATACCATTCATGGGGTGGCGTACTTACTTCCCCAATTCTATAAGCTCCTACTTCACTCCTATGTCGAGCCGGATAAGAAGCTCCTAACATGGGATCACTAGAATTCGCTCATGCATTAAATACAACCATAAAAACCTAGTACACATCGGTTCATGTTTCTTAAGACGTTCAAGCAAGTTACACAATGGAGATCTGCCGATTTTCTTAAGCCTAACATCGAATTCATTCAATCAAAACAAGAATCAATAGGAAACAAGAATTATAAACTAAATCAACTAGATCTATTGAAGTTGTCACGCCTTAATTGATGGAGATAGACACACACATCAACAAGCCCTCATTGATGGAGATAGACACAAACATCAACAAGAAATCAATGAGATCTAATTAATTATACACAAGTTTCACACAATCATAAGTAGACACAAGGTGAATTAGCAAAACATCATCAAAGAAGAGCAATCAACAATGATAATGGAAAACATAACTAAGATAGAATCAACAAACCAATACATGATGTTTATGGAGTGATTGAAACCCTCTAAGTTGCTGGAAAAACACCTACCTAAACCCAGGAATCGACCTTAGGGTTTAGGGCTTACAAAAAGTGAAGTTATGATGTTATATTTATAGGCATGTTTTCTGTCGGCCCATCTTGACGGCGTCAGCTTGTTTCTCTTGACGCCGTCATGACCATTTTTTCACCAAATTGTAGATCTCTTCGTTCTCTTCTCGTGGGCTTTTGAATCACCTAAATCCGAGTTCGTATGCAAAAGTTATGACCAAAACAATATCAGCTACTCCGCGCGCAAGTTTTGACAAGTTAACACGTGACGGCCTTGGGTGACGCCTTCACGTTTCTTCTGGGCCGTCACCACTTTTACTCTTGACGCCGTCATAAAAAGCCTCTTGACGCCGTCAGGTACTGTTCCCAACTAGGAAAATTAAGACTTTGCCGTTTTCTTCACTTTTTATGCTCCAAAAACGTCCGAATTGCTTTCTTTTCCAGAATTCACTCCCAAAGTACCTAAAATCACAAAAGGAACGATTTAGGGCAATATTTGATCAAATAAATTCAATTCCGGGCTTAAATGACCCCCTAAAAGTGGTTCATTTTTCGCCTCATCATATACCCTTACACTTGAGATTTGCTTGTCCTCAAGCAAATGCGCTTTTATTCTAGTCAAAATACAAGTTAGGGGTCATTTAACACTAATATAAAAGTAATTACAACAAATAATCGTTCCACTAAAGACCAAAGACAAGCATGGAGGTTATACACTAGCACCTCACAAATAGTGTTTAGATACTCACATCTCTCGGGTGTAATAAAGTATTATCACAATATGGAAATGGAAAACATCTCTCACTACCTGTCATAGCAAAATAGATTACCATAGGCTTAGGAAAGGATCAAACCTCCACCACATGGCGTAAGCACCTAGGATTAACTATCAAAGAGGTCTTTTAAAGGGTTGTAACGTTAGGGGTAGGGATATGGAAAACATCTTTACTGGTGGCGAGTTAACAATCTTGGTTAATTACATGTACAATATGGCGTTGCTAAGCCAAGAATAGACTCGACTTAAGCTAATAAATGAAAAATAAAAAAAACCTAAAATGAACATAGAATGAAACGGGATGGTAGTCCAAAATAATACATCATAGGGAATGTAAATTCCCCTTACACTTGAATTTTTACATACTTTACAATAAACTATTCTAATGACTCGAATTAAGAAAATCAAAACACTTGGAGTACTTTTAAGATTAACGCACATACGGGGGTAATAATAAGATGTTCTTCCCCATTACTCCATAAAATAAGTACTTTACTCATGAGTCCTAATCGTCCCAAAACAATATGTACAAGGATATGACTCGACTTAGCAATCATGTAATCAATTAGATAATTAACTTAGGGTTTAACAAATAACAATAATGCACTAGAGATGAGTGCATACACGGAAGGCTAAGGCGAGGGTGTACATTTAAGTGTGGTGTAACAAATTCTTCCTTTAAGTAAGATGCTTAAAGTTAGAAACGAAAAGATAGGCTCGGAGGGGTGTACTAGGGGTTTCGTGTACTAAAAATGAGTACAACGCTAAGGGTGTGGGAAAAATTAGTTGACTTAACTAGCCAAGTAATATGACATAAATGGTCAAGTAATTATGATACGGGTTTAACACAAAGGTGATCCTAATGCCTCTTATCATGTAGTAAATCCTACTACACGAATGTAGTCTCATTAGCGGTCTCGCGATGCATCACTAACGCAAGTTCTAGAATCTAAATGCTACGGTACACTCATAAGCACTAATAGTAAATGCTTTTCCTATCAAATCTAAAGGCGAACCTCACATATTTGGGAGGAAAATTTTTCTGAATGGTACGGTTCTGTGCTAGTCATACAATCTCCTATCCATGAGACGCTTGCTATGGCTAAAGTTTCACTCTTAAATGTTGTAAAAAATTTTAAATTTGGCGCTAAAATTACACTAACAAGTATTTCTTATAGTTTTATTACACATCTACTATCAAACAAACAAACTCAAGTGAAAGTGTATCTGTAAGGTATCATCATTTTACCCTCCCCTTACATTTAGGATGAACATTGTCCCCAACGTTCAAGTAAAGAATGTAAAAGTGAAATAAGTAAAACGAATGAAATCAAAACTCCCCTGATTCGCTCGGTATGGATAATAAGGTGGCCAGGTTAGATCTTCCTCCAAGAAAATGAACAATTAAAGCTTCCCTTCCAGAATATAAATCATCTTCTTGTCAAACATAACCTGTTAAACCTGAGAAAACAGACACAAAAACCCAAAGCATCAATCCGAATAAAGAAAACTCGCAACAAGATGTAATTCCAGACTTAGGAATAGAAACAAAACAATTAAAGATATAATGCTTGTGGAATGAATGTTTGCAGATTTCTGGAGTTTATAAAACTAAAGAATTAACAAAAACTTTAATACTCCGGTATAAACAAAACTAGCAAAATTTCCAGAATTTTACACATGACGCCGTCAAGAGTAAACTCATGACGCCGTCAGAAGTAACCTGCAGAAATCTTTACGTTAAGTTTCCAGAAAATTTCTGAAAAAACTTATGTCCTACTTCCTGGAAAATCCTGCAAAACATCATTATGACTCGATACAAGCATTTGACTCTAACAAGTACTAATACACATATCCATTTAATATTGTTGTGGTTCATGCTTAATTTCGTTCTTATAAACAAATTTGGATCTCCCTTACACTTATCTTTTGCAAAATACCTTTATATGCAATTAAGACGAAGTTAAAAACAAAATAAAGCATTTTCACAATTTACTTTGAAACATGAGCCACAAGCAACAAAAATAAAACATGCATACGGAAACAAATAAAATCAAATAAACAAACAAACAAATAAACAAACAAATAAATAAAGCTTTGGTTGCCTCCCAATAAGCGTTTGTTTTTGTTCGAGTCACGAGCCTGACTCTACCCTTATTTAATGGAAATAGGAGAGGTTTTCCATACATTTTGAATTAAGTGCGGGTGGAAGTAGCGATACACACCCTTAGTGTGGAAATATGCCACGTGAGGTGAAGGGGGTGAGTGAATGGCTTCCTTCATCCTAAAACTACCCGGATAATATTGGTTGATGGGTGGGTCGGTTCCTCTTTTGTCTCCTAGATGTATATCTAAGGATGGAAAGTTGTGTAAAGGTTGAGGTTCCGGTTCATCAACATTAGGAAATTCCCTAGAATTAGGAGTAAGGTTATCACTACAAGTATTCAAACCTATATCCTCTAGTGGTGCCTGGTCCAAGGGTTCTACCTCCATCGGAATTCCTAAAGTTTCTTCTACTTCTTCTGGGTAAGTCACGGGCGGTGTGTGTGCCTCAAATGATGGTAGGACTTGTGGGGTACTTAGTGGGCTTGGGTTTTCTACTATCTCTTCCATCACATCAATATCACCTATGTGTTCATCTTGTATTATGGTAGTGCCTAACCATGACATGCAACTAGGTGGCTCAACTCTAACCTCATGTGTGTCGTATGTTTTGGTGAAATCAATCCCGCTCATGCAACTAGGTAGTTCAACGCTAACCATATCATAATCTTGGTTTGATTATAAGTTCATGTTCATAGAAACTAGGTCATCTCGCTCATACGAATCCACCAATTCGTTGAACTTATGGATTATGGTTAGGAAGCTTTTCTCAAAATTCATCCAAAGGGTCTCACTAAAAGGAATTGATCCTGATAATGACCGTCTAATAGAAAACACACATTTATAAAATTCATCAAACCCATCTAAATTTACACCAATCTCCTCTTGTATATATCTAAGATCACTTAAAAATTCATTGGAACAACAGGAGGCAAATCGATCCGAGTAAACTAATTGTTCCTCTATAGTTAATGATCTAAATGGAATTTCATCCGCCATGGAGACAAATGAAAATGGTTTCACAAACAAAGGGCACAAAGAAAAAGATAGACTACAAGAAAACTAATAAAAAGAAAATAAAAATCTCACTAAAAAGGAATCTAATGAGTAGACCTAATCAAAATAAATTCCAACCTAAACAATAACTATTCCCCAGGCTGCGGCGCCAAAAACTTGATACGTGGGGATCGCACCAGGCTTTACCTCTCGAGGGATCTCGAGAACCTTACAACCCCCACCAAGCAGTGTACCTGATCGTTGTAGTATAGTATAGTGACAAGTACCGGGGGATTGATCGTTCAACTCAGGAATAGTGTCGTTAGGATTGAAATTAATCTAACTAGGTCTAAAGGTGAATGATGATTCTTTTTATGTTTTTATATTTTATGAAAAAGCAAGTAAAAATCTCGGGTATTGGGAGAGTGGGCGGAATTAGTTGCTAATCAACTAACCCAAAAGCTACTAATTAAACTAATAAACAAGAAAATAGACTAAGGTTCTACAAGATAAGTGAAGCATGTCCACCTATGATATGTTACTCCTTGCTAGCTATCCAATTCTACCTATTGAATTGTCACACCTTGTTTTAATTGACGGGTTGTATTCCTTAATACCATTCATGGGGTGGCGTACTTGCTTCCCCAATTCTATAAGCTCCTACTTCACTCCTATGTCGAGCCGGCTAAGAAGCTCCTAACATGGGATCACTAGAATTCGCTCATGCATTAAATACAACCATAAAAACCTAGTACACATCGGTTCATGTTTCTTAAGACGTTCAAGCAAGTTACACAATGGAGATCTGCCAGTTTTCTTAAGCCTAACATCGAATTATCAATCAAAACAAGAATCAATAGGAAACAAGAATTATAAACTAAATCAACTAGATCAATTGAAGTTGTTACGCCTTAATTGATGGAGATAGACACACACATCAACAAGCCCTCATTGATGGAGATAGACACAAACATCAACAAGAAATCAATGAGATCTAATTAATTATACACAAGTTTCACACAATCATAAGTAGACACAAGGTGAATTAGCAAAACATCATCAAAGAAGAGCAATCAACAATGATAATGGAAAACATAATTAAGATAGAATCAACAAACCAATACATGATGTTTATGGAGTGATTGAAACCCTCTAAGTTGCTAGAAAAACACCTACCTAAACCCATGAATCGACCTTAGGGTTTAGGGCTTACAAAAAGTGAAGTTATGATGTTATATTTATAGACATGTTTTCTGTCGGCCCATCTTGACGGCGTCAGCTCGTTTCTCTTGACGCCGTCATGACCTTTTTTTCACCAAATTGTAGATCTCTTCGTCCTCTTTGCGTGGGCTTTTGAATCACCTAAATCCGAGTTCGTATGCAAAAGTTATGACCAAAACAATATCAGCTACTCCACGCGCAAGTTTTGACAAGTTAACACGTGACGGCCTTGGGTGACGCCTTTACGTTTCTTCTGGGCCGTCACCACTTTTACTCTTGACGCCGTCATAAAAAGCCTCTTGACGCCGTCAGGTACTGTTCCCAGCAAGGAAAATTAAGACTTTGCCGTTTTCTTCACTTTTATGCTCCAAAAACGTCCGAATTGCTTCCTTTTCCAGAATTCACTCCCAAAGTACCTAAAATCACAAAATGAACGATTTAGGGCAATATTTGATCAAATAAATTCAATTCTGGGCTTAAATGACCCCCTAAAAGTGGTTCATTTTTCGCCTCATCAGTGTACTTGGACCACTAATATTGATACGCTCTCAAGTCCCCCCACACTAGTATTATATGATGTACCAGTGATATGACGTTGTACTATTTTAACTGAGTCCCCTTTTAACTGAGTCCCCCAGTCCCTGATGCGCTACCTGGGTTCCTTCTCAGGCTTGATTTTCTTTTGTAATGATGACTGGTGATGAAGCGAAAACTGTACCGCTTTTAAGGGGTCATTTAAGCCCTAATTCGAGATTATTTGATCAAATATTACCCTAAATCGTTCCTTTTGTCATTTTAGGTACTTGGGACGTGATTTCTGGAATATGTAGCATTTTGGAGCTTTTTGGACGTTTTTATGCTCAAGAATGAAGAAAACGAGAAAATCAAGAATCTAAGCCTGGAACAGTACCTGACGGCGTCAAAATCACAAGGTGACGCCGTCACTCATGGATCAAAAGATGGATATGTTGCTTTGAGCTTGACGGGCCAGACAAGGAATTTGGGATTAACACGAGACGGCGTCACGTAGGGCGTCACATGTATCACCTATTACCACAAAGCGAGACGCTCCAGAGAATAATCAAAGGAGACGGCGTCATGGATGAACTTGACGACGTTAGAAGTCATAAGGTGACGGCGTCAAGTGTATCTGATGGAAGGCCAGCACGTGTTAAATAGTCACAACTTGCGCGCGGAGTAGCTGACACTGTTTTGGTAATAACTTTTGCATACGAACTTGGATTTAAGCGATTCACAGAAGGAAACGATCGAGACAAAAAAATATTCGATTTGGTAAAAAAAGTCGTGACGCCGTCACTTGTTAGAGCTGACGCCGTCAGATCGGGCCGACAGAAAATCTGCCTATAAATATAACCTTATTACTTCACTTTTTGTAAGCTCTACACCCTAAGGTCGATTCTTGGGTTTAGATAGGTGTTTTTCCAGCAAATTAAAGGGTTTCAATCACTCCATAAACATCTTGTAATGGTTTGTTGATTCTATCTTAATTCATGTCTTCAATTATCATTATTGTTGTTTGTTCTTCATTAATTATGCTTGGCTAATTTATCTTGTGTGTACTTATGATTGTGTGAAACTTGTATATAATTGATTAGATCTTATTGATGTCTTTGTTGATGTTTGTGTCTATCTTCATCAATTAAGGTGTGACAACTTCAATAGGTCTAGTTGATTTAGCTTATAATTCTTGATTCCTATTGTCTCTTGTTTGGTTGATTGAATTTGATGTTAGGCTTAAGAAAACTGGCAGACTTCCAATGGGTAACTTGCTTGAACGTCTTAAGAAATATGATCGGAGGTGTACTACGATTTTTGGTTGTATTTAATGCATAAGTGAATTCTAATGATCCCATGTTAGGAGCTTTTAACGGCTCGACATAGGAGTGAAGTAGGATCTTATAGAGTTAGGGAATATCGTACACGGCCCTACGACTAGTATTAAGGAATACAACCCGTTAATTAAAACAAGGTGTGACAATTCAATAGGTAGAGTTGGATAGCTAGCAAGAAGTAAAATATCATGGGTAGACACGCTTCACATCCCTTGTAGAACATTAGTTTATTTTTCTTGCACATTAGTTTAATTAGTAGCTTTTGGGTTAGTTGATTAGCAACTAATTCCGCCTCTCCTTCCAATACCCCGAGATTTTTACCTGCTTTTCATAAAATATAAAAACACAAAAAGGATCATCCCTCACCTTTAGACCTAGTTAGATTAATTTCAATCCTAACGACACTATTCCTGAGTTGAACGATCAATCCCCCGGTACTTGTCACTATACTATACTACAACGATCAGGTACACTGCCTGGTGGGGGTTGTAAGCTTCTCAAGATCCCTTGAGAGGTAAAACCTGTTGCGAGGGTGCAATTCCCACGTATCAACTGGGTGCAGTTTTTTTTTTTTTTTTTTTTTTTTTTTTTTTTTTTTTTTTTTACCTCGATCAGGTTTTAAGCTGTGTTGGGAAAGATAAATAATTACTTGTCAACATCTTTATCAAATTTAATATTTTTTTAATTTAATCTTGAAATTATAGATGTTCTTTGTAAAGTGAAGTAACTGAGATGAATGAATTATGTAATATTTTGTAGCATAAAGAATTCTTAAACTAAATTCAGGGACCGTTGCTAATATTAATTTAACTGAAGGGATGTTTTTCGTAAGTTTTTGTTACACAAACAGTTAAAGATTTAACCTTACGACTTTTTATGCAATCACATGTAACAACCAGGACGGAATTTGTAAGTTATTAAGGACCGTATGTAAAATGTAACTAAACTGGAAAGACTATTTTTGACATTTAATTACCAAATCAATTTATTGTTCATCTACAATAAATTTAATCAATTTAGTGTTCATCTACAATAAACGAGGTGGAAGTGACTGGCGCTTCGCGGCGGCGCAACAATTTTTGGACGATTTTGTTCGGCCGTGTACTTCTTCTTTAGACATCGAGGTGGAGCTTTCTTGCTCGTCAGTTAAATTATATAAATATTGTGCTCGTTGTGTTTGTAATTCAGATGCCTTTCCGGTGATGTATTTTTTATTACACAAATCGCTAGATATTTGTTAGATATTTAGTAAATAAAGTTTGTTGTATAAAAAAGTCGTGAATCGAAAAAACTTGTAGGTATTTTTCGCAAATTGTTGCATAGACGCCATTTTAGGTGGGCCTAAAGGAGCCCAATATTGGACTAAAGGTTTTCTGAATATATATATCGAACAAGTGGGAAGGCGCTCGTTGCGTTGCAGCGAAATTTTTTTGCGATAATCATTTAAGAATAATGTTTGGGCTGGGCTTCTTTTTATGAGATCGTGGTATGTTTTTTGCCGACACATGTTGTATTTGTTTGGAATAAATGTTGTGTCAAGCTATATTTGTTGTTGTCGTACGACGTCATTTTTGGAATGAATGTTGTGTCGGGCACCATTGTATTTCGACGGAGCTAATTTGACCCTTATAGTATTAAAAAAGTTTAGGATAATTTTTAAATTTATTTGATATATTAAGGTTGCATTTTGAAAGTTTTTTTTATTTAAAAACTATATATATTAAACTTCAACATTATTTATAAAACCGTACGTACGCTAAAAGCATATCAATACTGGTCTTGTTTTGTTTGTTATCGAGAGGCTTTTTTGCCAGTATTTTTTTATTCAAGAAACCGCTAGATATGTGCTAAATATTTGACAAATAAAGTTTCGTAAATAACAAGAAGTTCATGGTGTGTTTTATAAATTTTTTCTTACTTCATTTTATGCCTAACAAAGGTTCTAAACTTATAAAAATTACAATGATCCCCCAAACCTTCATCACATGACTAGCTGTATGACCTTCTTTAACTGCTTTTTTGTGGCTGAATGTTAAACAACTCCTTAACAAGCCTATCCAATTCCTTTGATGAGCTCCCATCTTCTTTAACTGCTTCAAGTGCTTTATCTTTTAATTTTTTTGCTTTTAGCTTCTCACCTTTATCCTCGCTCATTGACTCGGCAATTTTACGAGCCAACACACCCGAGTCAGGCACCGTTTTATTACCTTCACAGACGCGCACCGCCACACCATGGTCCTCAACTAACAATTTAGCATTCACATATTGGTCAGCCTCCATGGGCAAAGCCAATATCATCACTCCAGCCACAATAGCTTCCAAAACCGAGTTCCATCCACAATGACTCAAAAATCCACCCACTGCTTCATGACTCAGTATCGAAACTTGTGGGGCCCAACCATTGATCACCATCCCTCTACCCGACCCGGAACGAACAGGGTCACCTTGTTCTTGCTTCACCACCCAAACATAATGGACCCCACTTTCCTCTAGCCCAGTTCCCAAAGCCTTCATTTGCTCACTTCCAAGAAACTTCTGACTTCCAAAGCATACATACAAAACTGACCCATTTGGTTTCGCATCAAGCCATTTCAACACATCTAAACCCGACCCGGAATCCGATTTCCCACGGGTCATAGGATCCAACCCGTTTAGCAAACTAATCGGGCCAACTCCAAAAACCCTCCCATGGCCCATGATCTTACTCAAATACTCCATATACTTAGACTCCAAATGATCAAAAGTATTCACAACCCAACCCCAACTCGAAGGACATGCAACATGACCATCAAGAACCAAATCCCATTCAGGGTCAGAGTCCTTATAAAGCCTAGCTAGTGACGGCAAATGTTCAAAAGAAAAACTAGGTGATCCAGGCATATCATGAAAGGTTGTAACATCTTGAGACTGAACCAACGTAATATTATGACATATGTAATCCAAAACACCAATAAAAAAAGCACTAGTAGAAAAAAAACACCAACCTATGAATTCCTAACTTGCTAGCAAGATGATGAGTCCACCCAAGAAAAAAATCTGATAATATAGCAACAGGAGGGTTATCATGTGCCTTAAACCACTCTATAATTGGTTCTTGAAGCTTAGCTAGTGAGTTTATAATGGCCAAGTTGCCATGGTTCCCTATATCTTTTACATTTTCGACACCGGAAGGTAGGTTCGGGTGTTGTGGGAACGTGAGGACTAGTGGTTTGATGCTTGGAGATGAAGCTAGAAGTGGGTTCAAAAGTGGTAGGTTTTTGGGTGTGACCAAAATGGTTATGGTTAGACCATGTGTGGCTAGATTGTATGTTAGATCTAGTAATGCTAGCATGTGACCTTGTGCTGGAAATGGGAATACTAGAATATGTGCACCTTGATGATCTGGCTTCATGGTGTTGTTTGAGTGTCTGATTGAGAGTGTTTGGTAATTATAAGACTAGTTTATCAGTCGTACCCTCCAACCGATTGGAGAGGTATAAAACAAAAATATATTAAGCGTAAATTCTGAAATGAGGACTTTTTGTGGTTCCAAATTCCCACCAATGACTTTTTTAGCTAGTGTTCCCAATTTAGTCAAGTGCTAATGTGCGATCGTGCGATCCCATTAGTTTCTTGACACGTGTCCCACCCACTATCTCTTGTCCCCCATGTGTCCAGACAAAAATTACTTATTTACCCTTAGTTCTATAAGTCAAATAAATGTGCGATTTTGTAACTATTAAATGTGCTAATGTGCTAATTCGTTTTATTTCCATATTTAAATGTGCGATTTAAATGTGCTAACGTGCGACTTCCCTTTTATTTCCAGATTCAAGATTTTTTTTCCAGAACTTTTTAAGAAATAAATCTTTTATTTATCTACTATCTTTTTATTTCATCTCTTCATGTTCATGTAAACTCGGAACATACATATTTAAAGTTAAATCCTTTTACCGAGAAAATAGAAAACACGTGTTACATTTCTCTTTATTAACTTGTCACATGGCCCACCTTTAATGCTTCATTTATATATAACCCATTCCTTGTTGTTGATAGACATTGGTGTTTCATTTATATATATCGTTTTAGGTGGGTTCTTGGTGTGCACTAGCAGATTCCGGCGAGCACTAGCAGATTCCGGCGCCGCCTACTGGAAAAATTTCCGGCGAAGTCTTTTGTTCACCGAATCGATAGATCGGTGTGTTTACATCATTTCTGGAGCGTTTTAGCTCCTAGCTCCCACCAGAACACCCCTAACGCGCCACCACCGCCGTCACTTGCTCATTTTTAAGTTTTGGTAAGTGGGTAAGCTAGATCCATAAGTGTAGAGTGATACACTCACCGATTTCCACCCTTGTGTGAATCGATGAGGCGCAAAACAACCACGAAGCATGTTGTCGTGTTTCGGTGTTCATTTTTATGGTGATGGTTGTGTTGATCTGTTGTGGTGATGGCAGATCTGTGGTGGTGATGGTGGTGTTGATATGTGGTGACTGGAAAAAAAAAATTGGATGTGGTTAAATAAGATGTGGTGTTGATATGTTGTGAAAAATACTTAATAGAGATGTTGTTAGTTATTTTATTTAAAGATGAGTGTATTATAGTCTTTTAATACCTTTAATAATAAGACAAAATGGAGAATATATGGGAAAACACTGTACTTTATTATTAAAAAAGTGGGAATCGCACGATCGCACGTTAGCACTTGACTAAATTGGGAACACTAGCTAAAAAAGTCATTGGTGGGAATTTGAAACCACAAAAAGTCCTCATTTCAGAATTTACGCATATATTAATATTATATTGAAAGTTTACAAAAGAAAGAAAAGGAAACAACCAGTTAGTTCGTTTTGTGACTTTCATATATTTTATCCAACTTTGTCACATGTCACGTTAGGAATGGCTACCCATATTTGCCATCCGTGTTTTACTTATAAGTTCCTCTTTCATCTTGGGCAAAATTTGATTGTTTACTCCTTAGTTTCTATCGGGTGGTTTTAGCTTTTTGTAAAACTGTAATATCAAATGTCACCTGTACATGTTCAAAATAAATAAATAAATAATAATAATGTTGCCTAAACGTGCTACTAACAAGTACTGACTCATGTTTACTTGAAATTCATACACTTTATTCTGATGACAATCTTATTGGTAAATATAAAAAAAATAATACTATATGTTAGGTTGAGTTGTTAATAAATGGTAAAAAAAAGTTAAGATTAGTTATATGTATTGGTTGTATAGGTGGAGGAGTAAGAGAATAACATTTTAATGAGAGATTGAGTTGTGATAGATTGTTGATAAAGATAGTCTAAAGAGAGTTGCATTGCTGTCTACTGGTACTATATTTATAAGTAGAATCGTGTGATGTTTTATGTATATAATCATTTTATATTTGTGCACAAGGGTCATGCTAGACCCACATCACGACTTACTCCACACTATGTCTTTTTCAATGATGGTAATTGTGAGATGGCTACAGGGTTAAAGCAACAACTTACTTTTTTATTGTCTAAGTTCACAACCAAAATAAGTATTTTGTCCCAAAGTTACCAATTTTCACATGAACTAATGGCCGTTAGTCCTTTATACCCTTGTGTTTCTATCATCGTTAGTCCTTTATACTAACGGCCGTTAGTAACTTTCACCACCACCTCCATCGCCACCACCACCACCACCCACCTCCACCACCGCCAGCCACCACCTCTATAGCTACCACCCACCATCACCCGCCAACACCGCTACTACCCACCGCCGCCACCACCCAACACCATCGCCACCACTATATGTATGGTGAGTGGCGGTGGGTGGTGGCAATGGAGGTGGTGGTGTTTATGGTGGATGGTGGTGGCGGTGTGCGGTGGTGGGTGGTGGCGGTTGTTGTGGCGGGTGGCGGTGGGTGGTGGTGGTTGTGGTGGGTGGCGGCGGTGGCGGTTGGTGTTGGTGGTGGGTGGTGTAACACCCCCAATAATTTGTTTTGACAGCGGAAGACTAATTTGGGTGTTACGTTGAGGATCACAATCATAATTATAAAAACGACTCAAAAATTCCTTTTGGAGCTTATATTATTGAGTTAAAAACAAAGATGTATTATAGTTATTACATCACTTTGAAAGTGAATTTTTGTTTATTTGTAACACCACTGACACAAGGTCAAATGCCCAGTCCATGCCTCCTGAGCTTTGCTTCAATTACCTGAGATACATGCTAAAAAGTCAACAAAATTGTTGAGTGAATCCATAGCGTTTATGTTTAAAAACAGTTGATGATGTAAGGGGGATTGCGCCCTCGCAACAGGTTTTACCTCTCAAGGGATCTTGAGAAGCTTACAACCCCCACCAGGCAGTGTACCTGATCGTTGTAGTATAGTATAGTGACAAGTACCGGGGGATTGATCGTTCAAATCAGGAATAGTGTCGTTAGGATTGAAATTAATCTAACTAGGTCTAAAGGTGAAGGATGATTCTTTTTGTGTTTTTATATATTATGAAAAGCATATAAAAATCTCGAGTATTGGAAGAGTGGGCGGAATTAGTTGCTAATCAACTAACCCAACAGCTCAGGATTAGTAATATTGATTGATAAGCACAGCGGAATAACAAGAACATAATCAATACTACTAGTAAGGTTTTCTTTATTGAATATAAAATAAACTACTACAACTACTACTACTACTAACGCTCTATGCTTTTCTAGACTCTCATTGGAGAGACTAGCTATGAAAGGATGCTTGTAACCTAGACGCCTACCCTCTTTATATAATAGAGGGAGGTTACAAACCCTAGCTTCCTATGAAAGCTATCTAACTATTACAATTAGGTCCTCATTGTTTCTTCTTTCTTCATTCTTGCTTGTAGGTTTTGTAATCTTCAAATTTGTAAATCCCAACAATTTTGAAACTAAGACCTTGATAGATCTTCTGAGCACTCTAGAATCGTTAGTTATGTTAATGTAATCACCAACACACTAATAGACAATCTCTGTAACTTGTATTTTCAAGCGGAAACAAACACAAGTTTTAATACTAAGAACAATTGATCCTCTATGGATCTTTAATAATTATCAAAGTGTTTTCTAAAAACGTTAATCAATACATAATTGTGTGTTCCTTTTATACACAAGGAATCCTAAACCGTTTCACAAGAAACATATATTCTAAAACTTCTAAAAGATATGCATTATCACTTCCTAAATAAACTCATGCATATCCTAACTATATTACATGAAACACGGAAAAACTATATATCAGCAGAAACAACTAATGCTGAAACTAAACTTCAGCAGATGCTAAACTATAAGCAGAATCTGTGTCTTCAGTAAAAACCATCAGCAGAATTCTCTTTTAGCAGAATTCCCAACAATCCTCCTATAATCTTGAATTTGACATGGTTAAGTTCAAGATTCTTGATAGATCTTTGAAGTTACATACCAAGAGGATTGAAATCGAACATCATCAACAAAGAATCATCATCAGCAGGATCTCTATGATCAGCACATACTTGAAAACTCCATTCTTTGCAGCAACAAATGACCAATTGTACATCAAAACAAATTAGTTTCATACTATTCTCATCACATCCAGGTGTGCTAACTCCTGTGAGAGGTGAATCATTGAAAATAATGGATTTGATGTCTCTTTACCAATAGCAATCACTACTGGAGTAGCCAAATGTTCTAAGTTTGAAAACTATGGTACACTGATGACCAAATGATTTTTAGCAAATCATCAGCTATGAACGGATTTGAGATGTCTTTACCTGTAGCCGTTTGCTCAGGACTAGTCAATTATTCTGATGAAAAATCATCTTGGTCAACTAAAAACCAAATATGGGTTTCCACTGCCTTTACCACAAGCTATATACATGTGGGCTAGCCAATTATTTGGAATCTATACAGGAAAAATCCATGGTCAATTGACAACCATTTCAACTCTCAGCAATGAAGCATGGGTGAGTTGATTACCCTATGGTTTTGAGCAAACCATTACAGCTATCAACAGATTTGATGTATCTTTACCAAAGCTGTACCCTTTGGACTAGCCAACTTTTTGATGGAATAGTCAACATAAGGTAAGTTGATAACCAGAGAATGTGTGATCAACACCAGACCTGCATACAACATACACAATACTATACAAAATTGTTAGGTGTTTTTTTTTTTTTTTTTTTTTTTTTTTTTTTTTTTTTTTTTAATTATACTTTTTAATACTAAAAGAAATAAATATACAACAATATACCCTCAAATAGAAGCTACTCTGGAAGTCCTAATTCTGAGCTTGAATACTTTAACCAGAGATTCAGCAAACAACCTAGCATTCCCAACTGGATCAGGAGGAATCTCCAACTTTTGTTGAAGCATTTTCTCCATCAGAGACACTGTCAGAGGATACCTCTTGCCAAGATCCATAATAAGTCTGAGTCCAGATGTAGTTTCCAACACATGAACATATGGCATAGGATAAAACTTCCAACTATGAACCTTCCATCTCTGATTGTTTTTCCATATGTCATAACCAGCACCAGTGGGAGTAGAAGAATCAAACAACACTCTGAGATCACCCAATAAATACAATCCAGACCCTGTAGGAGTATGATTTGCATAAAACTTGTGAACCAAATCATTGAGAGTGAGCAAATCTTGATGATCCACAAGATGTAGTATTTCTTGTAGAAATGTAAATGATAGAGAAGTTTTATCAAGTCTATAAATGGTATTAATCTGTCCATTTTTAGACAACTCCCAGTGAACCAAAACGTCTCTAACTGCCTCAGGCCAATCATCAGGGGATCCTTCTTTGATAAATGAAGCATCAGAAGCATTCACATCTATTAGGCTTTGTGCTGAATGTGAAGTTCTGACTTTAGCCATTCTCTTAGCTCTTCTTCCAGGAACATAAATTGCATCATGAGGTAAAGAAGATTCCGTAGGAACTTCAGCTTCAGTAGATATACCTTCTGCAGCATCAATTTCCACTTATGGATTATCCAATTGTTCATCAGTAGAATCCTGAGAAGACTCAAGTGCAGTAGATGCATATTGTTCATCCATAGCCTTCCTCATCTGTTTGGTTCTAGCAGCTTGAAACTCTACTTCTCTTTCCTTAATCTCATGAAATCTTGCCATGTCAGCTTGTTGTTCATCATCTAACCTCTTAGCAGCCTCTTCACCCAACCTTTCTTCCTCCATTTGTTTCCTGGTTCTCTTTCTAGATGGAGGATCTTCTGCTATCACTTTAGCTTTGCCTTTATCAATACTAGATGGATCAGCAACAGGTGGTACATTAGCAGAAGTGGCAGGTAAAGATACCTTAGCAACAACAGGAATCTCTCTATGATCAGAAGAACCAGAATCAGCAAGAACGTTAGGAACAATCTTAGGAGCACCCATTCCATCTTTGTCACACCTAGATTTGATTCTATTATACATCTGAACCAATTTTTCATCTGAAAGTGCCCACACTTGTTTTCTAGTCCAAGCATTGTTATATAAAGCACTGCTTTGACTTTTCACATATGTTCTCATATAGTCCCTTTGCTGTGCTTGAGTCATGGGTTTATCTCTTTTGGCTTTGGCTCTTTGCTCATCAGCTTCTTTCTTCCTCAACTTCATCTTTTTCACAATTTCAGAAACCCAGTCCTTTTTATCCACCTTATTGCCAAGAATTTCTGTAGCTAAATTAGGAGCAGCAATCACTTGTTCTCCAATATGCTGCTAGTCTGACTCATCAAAGTTTTGAACAACAGCATCCAATTCTCTCTGTCTTTCAATAGGTAAGGTAGAAATGTATCTTTGTGTAGCAGACTGATATTCTGAATCAAACTTGGCTTGCTCTGCCTCAGCCATCTCTAAACTTCTCTTATAGTCTTCCCATTCTTTGAAGAGCCTTTCTTGTTCAACTCTTTCTTCAGCTGTAACAATCTCATCCTCACCCACTTCAACCTCTTCAGCAAAATCATCATGAGGAACATCCAAATCTTCCATAGGACCAGCATTTAATTCTTGATTATCTGAATTAAGTAGATTATCAGCAGATCCTTGAGGCTTGAGGATTTCAGTGATGTCATCAGAAAAAACTTGCTTAAGAACAGATGGATCATGAACAGGAGAATCCTTATACTCTTTTCCTGCTACAAAGAATGTATTTACTGATGCATGAACCCCATCAGTAGTCTTGTCAGCAGCAATGGTACTAGATGGCTGTTTCTCCTAAAGAGTATCCACAACTTCTGTCATAAGAATGTCTGCACCACTTGACACCTTATACGATTCAGCAACATTCTTTGCCAAATATTGTCTTCTACTTCTTCTGCTGAAGTGAATTGTTGGCTTAGATGGAGGTACTTCAGCAGCTTTGGGAGAAGAAACATGTGACTATCTAGCAACTTCAGCCAAAATTTCAAGAGAGTCCAAATTTTCCTCCTGATGCACTTCAGCAGTATCCATTATCATCTTGCTTTTCTTCTGCTGAAACAATTGTGCCTCCAAATCATGAACTTTTCTTTTCAGCATCTCAATCTCATTACCAAGAGTAGACTTGATGTCAGTAAGCTCCTTTTAGAGATCATCAGTCTTTCTCATATACCTGAAGAGTGAATCATATACAGAAGTGAGAGTAACAGGGTCCTCTACTCCACCAACAGATTGCTCAGTGGTAAATGGAGCTTCATTGGACCTAGCAGGAGAAATAGACATATGTATAACATTGGGAGAGCCTTCATCAACTGGCTCTCTCATTGGACTAGGTGTAGGTAGTCTAGTGATCTCAGGCTCAAGAGACTGAATTGTATCTTCAATCTCAGGAGTTTGCTCAACTGGAGCAACCTGAGAAGGTGAATTAACAGGACTAGGTGACATATGAGTAGGGGAAGGTGGTGGTAGGTCAGAAGAAACAGGTAATGGTTCAGCAGTTGTAGCTGGCTCTTCCTCATTTACCACTGAAGGATTACCATCAGCAGCAACACCAGAAGATGATGGATTACCATCATCAGCAGCATTTTGAGTAGGCATGTTGCCAGCATCATCACCCTCAACTACATTATCATTGCCATGTGGCAACATAGCATTTAACAGAGGGTGATGTTCTCCAGTATAATTTGTTTTCATTGAGGAAAACAACTTAGAACCAAGACTTTTAATAGGCACATGGGTCCTATCTTCAGTGGTTATATCTAAGATAATTTGTAAAAACCTAGGGTACATCAAGAACTTATGCTGTTGTTTATCAATATTTTCTAGCATATTTTCAAAAATAAACTTTGAGAAATTATAAGTTAAACCCTTAGAGAGACAGACAATACCACAACCCAATTGTAGAGAAAATTGATCCCATCCACCACACTTTTTGCTTATACATTGGAGCAGCAAATGCACCAAATATCTCCACTTGGGACAAAACTGATTCTTCTGCCACTTAGTAGTTTCAGTGCTTTGATATCCAGCTTCCCTTAGCCCAACAAGAATCTCCGCAGTGTTGGAGTGATAAACACCATTCTCATCATCCAACTGAAGCTTTGTCCTGATCAAACCTTCTGTCACCACATAATCTACACCTTCAATTACAGCAACAATCTCTGTGTTAGATCTCTTTGCAGCAGATGCCCAAAATTGCGTCACCATTGATTCATATATCAGATTAGGACAATGTGTCAAAGCATAATGAATCTTTGATCGCTGTATAAACTCCACCATTAAATCAAACTCTTCATGTCCCTTAGCCTTGTTCATAATAGCATACTTGTCATGATCTCTCTTCAATTCAAGTTGCACCATTTGAATGAATTTGCGTGAGACGGTTATGAATTACTCAAAGAATTATGGGCTTAAATGGAGTAATAAGCGAATAATTTTGTTTAGGAAGAGATATGCGAAGTAGGTTATATTTGGAAGTTCCCCAATCGTGGTCAAAATTATCAGAACTAATTGTTGACCAAGCCTGACGTGTAAAGTAAAATCCTCCAAATTCAAAATTACCCTTCAGCAGAAATGAAGGTCAAATCTGCTGAGGAATGGTCAATATCAGCAGAAACCAAGCAAGTGTAAAAATATCTTCGGTGAATATCTTGATTTTTACTGTGCCACCCAACTCGCATTAATTATCAAAACGCCTAAACTTTGCTTATTTAATAACCCTAAATTACACTTCTCAGACATCAAATTATCCCCAAATCATCTCAAAACCCTAATTCCACAATTAATCCCAATTCTCCCTCAAATAATGTCTTCCAAGCCTGAAATCATAGACATATCCTCCTCCTCTTCCTCCTCATCCGATGATCTTCCACAATATCCATCAGAAATAGATGATTCTGATTATGCCCGTGAGTTGGAAAGGTGATGGAATGCCTTAGAGAAGGGAGAAGCAAGTAATGCCCCCATTCCTGCTGAGAGACAATATGTCTCTCCCTTCATTTTCACATCTGATGATGACTCTTCAGAGGATGAAGACGAAGATCCCTCATTTCTTCCTCCTTCCACACCAGAGAGACCCCAACCAAGGCCTAGGAAGAGAAATCCATCTCTTCCAACATCATGAAGTGTGGTGTTGGGTCTTCCTGCTCCAGGACCTGGTTCATCATGCCATAGATGCAGGGAAAAGGGCAAGAAGACAGATGTCGTATGTAAGGGGAAAGGGAAAATGATGTAGGTGGGATGTTGCCAGGGACCAAAGTTATAAACCTTGGTTCTTGAGCATCTTTATCGTCATTTTCATCATTCTTCCTCCTCTTCTTTTTCCATTTTCACCTTCAGCTTCTTCATCATACTGGTTATGCACCAATCAGCTTTTGTAATAGATGATAGAAGCTTGACTAGATAGACTAGACTTGTATAGGGTTGCATCTTGTAATTTCATTCGAAGTTGTTTGTAAGCTGCAATATGTTCTCATAATGAATGAAAACTCATTTGCTAATTTTTATCTCTGTATAATTTGAATCAATAGAAATCAATCTTAGCCTCCATTAAACTTCAGAAGAAACAAATCTCAGCAACCATATTAACATAACATGGTGAAACTCAAACTTGCAATGACATCCTGCAAAATAGACACAAACTAGCAAACATACCAAACAAACTTACAATACATTAGTTGGTTAGTGTTAAAAACTCAAAAAGTATACAAATTATACAAATTATGCAAAGTTTATAGTCACAATCCTCCCCTGAGGCATATGCCTCCCCTTAAACTTTGCGGTTAAGGGTTAAGCATACCAATATGGATCACTAGATGTTGAAACCTTGGTCCATCAAAAGCTTTGGTTAACAAATCTGCCACATTATCATCTGTGTGTATTTTTACCACTTTAATTAAATGTTTCTCATAAGCATCCCTGATAAAGTGGTGCCTCATTTCAATATGTTTGGTTCTATTATGAAAAACTGGATTTTTAGCAATACAAATGGTACTTTGATTGTCAATGAAAATGGTGGTATTCATGAAATTATACCCATAATCCAGCAATTGATTCTGAATCCATAGAACCTGTCCACAACAATTGGCAGCAGCAACATACTCTGCTTCAGTAGTAGAGGTAGCAACAATTGTCTGTTTCTTGCATTGCCAAGAAATCAGTCTTCTTCCAAGGAATTGGCAACCTCCAGTTGTGGATCTCCTATCCATATTGGCACCAGAAAAGTCACTGTCACTATAAGCTGCTAACTGAAATGGAGATTCTTTTGTGTACCAAAGACCTAATTTGGGTTGGCCTTTCAGGTACTTAAAGATCTTTTTGACAGCATTCAAGTGAGATGTAAGTGGAGTGACTTGGTGCCTTGAACAAGCACTCACAGCAAATGTAATATCAAGTCTAGAAGCAGTCAAATACATCAAAGAACCAATCATTGACCTGTATAAATGAACATTCACAGGAAGATCAGGTTCAAGATTGTTTTTTGGTTTGGGAGCTTCATATGGAGTAGTGGCAGTCCTGACATTTTCCATATCAAACTTTGTCAACATATCCTTTACATACTTCTCCTGATGATTAAAAATACCATCAGGTTTCTGCTGAACCTGTAAGCCCAAAAATAAAGTGAGCTCCCCCATGGCACTCATTTGAAATTCACCCTTCATCAAATCCTCAAACTCTCTACACCATGCTTCTTTGCTGGAACCAAAGATAATGTCATCCACATAAACTTGCACAAGAATAATATCCCTGGAGTCTTTCTTTAGTAATATAGTCTTGTTAATGGCACCTCTTCTGTAGCCATGCTTCAGCAGAAATGTAGAAAGTCTAGCATACCAAGCTCTGGGAGCCTGATGAAGTCCATAGAGAGCTTTGACAACCTTATACACATAATCAGGATGATCAAGGTCCTCAAATCCATTGGGTTGAGTCACATAAACCTCCTCTTCAATCTCACCATACAAGAAAGCACCTTTGGCATCCATCTGATAAACCATAAAGCCCATATATGATGCATAGGCCAAGAATATCCGGATTGCTTCAACTCTGGCCACTGGTGCAAAGACCTCATCATAGTCAATGCCTTCCTCTTGCCTAAACCCCTGAGCCACTAATCTTGCTTTGTTTTTCACCACAATACCCCTTGCATCTCTTTTATTCTTCAAAATCCATTTTGTCCCAATGGCATATTTACCATCAGGGAGAGGAACCAATATCCAAACCTGCTGATTCTTAAATTGTAGCATCTCTTCTTGCATAGCTTCAAGCCAACTTGAATCAGCCAGTGCTTGAGGAACACTGGTTGGTTCTATCTGTGAAAGAAAGCATGCAAACAGACAATGTTTGAAGTCTGTGTGATTGTCCCTCTTTTGATTGTAGACATAGGAGATGAAAGCAACTTCACCATATTTAGTATCCTTGACAGTGCTTCTTGTTCTAACAGGTGCTTGAGGATCTCCAATAATCTTTGATAGGGGATGAGCATTATGAATCCTCTTTGTTGCAGTAGGGTTGACATCAATTGTGGCATCAAGGTTGGTAACAGTAGGCCCAAACTCAGTATCATAAGAAGCTGAGTTAAAGAGACCAGGCTTGGGCTGATAATTACCAAGATCAGAAGGACTTGGAAATCTTGTAAAGGGCTTCTCAAAGTCTGTAGAAGCTTCAGTAGAAATGGAAGATTGTGCAGCAGGACTATCAGCAGCTTTGATCTCATCAGTAGGAATAGGAGAGCCTTCAGTAGAACTGTCAGCAGCATCCTTGTTTCCACTGACTGCTTGTGCTGATTGTTGAAGTATGGCACCAGTCTCTTGTGCAACCTTTTCAGTAAGTCTCTGAGCTTCCTGAGTAGCAGCATGTTCTTGCTTCTTAAGTCTTGCAAGATCCTCTGCATAATGTGACTCATCTTTTTGTTCAGTAGCAGAATGATTTCCTACAAAATGGTTAGGTGGAAAAGAAGGTACAGTAATGGTATGTTCATCTGGCTCAGAGTCACTCTCTGAGTCATCATCCATGGAACCTGCTGGGTTAGAAATTTGATCTGTGGTACCTACATTAGGATTAGAAGCATGTCTAGTGTACCCCAAATAATCAGTCAAATAATCTAGGTCAAAATACCAAGAATGGCCCTGTCCCTGAGTATTAAGCTGATCTTCAAGGAATCTGAGGTTGAGTGTCTCCTCTATCCTTTTGGCATTCAGATTGTAAACCCTATAGGCCTTGCTATGAGCTGAATAACCCACAATGTATCCCTCATCAGCTTTCCCATCAAACTTGCCCAGTGTATCAGCAGTATTTAAAATGGTCACTTTGCAACCAAAAGGTTTCAGGTAATGAATGTCTGGAACTTTCCCTGTGAGAAGTTCATAAGGTGTCTTGACATGATGTCTAGTGATGGATACCCTGTTCAAGACATAGCAAGCAGTACTTACTGCTTCAGTCCAAAACATAGTGGGTAACTTAGAGTCTGCAAGCATGGATCTTGCTGCCTCAATTAAGGTTCTATTTTTCCTTTCAACAACCCCATTTTGTTGTGGGGTTCTTGGAGTACTATAGTCCCTTTTTATCCCTTTAGACTTACAAAATTCAATGAAAACAACATTTTTGAACTCTGCCCCATTGTCACACCTAATGCCTTTAACCTTTTTATTTAGCTGGTTTTCAATTAAAGTGATGAATTCTTTCAAAATAGGAGTTGTTTCATCTTTAGTTTTCAAAAAGAATACCCAGCAAAACCTGCTATAATCGTCAGTGATAACTAGACAAAAGTACTTATGATCAATACTTCTAATAGGAGTTGGACCAAAGAGATCCATGTGCAGCAACTGAAGAGGTTCTGAGATGGTGCTCACTGCTGTTATGGCTTTGTAAGAGGCTTTGTGTTGCTTTCCCTTGTTGCAAGCAATACAATTGTGTTCATTGGTGAAGAGTTTTGAAGGAAGGCCCTGAACAAGACCAAGTTTAGGCAACTTGTTGATGGTCTTGTAGTTTACATGAGCCATTCTCCTGTGCCACTTTGTAGATTCATCCTGGGAAGCTTTGGCCACCAAGCATGTTAGATCACCTTCTGGCTTAACATCATTCAGATTGAATGTGTACAAGTTGAAGGTTCTAGGAACTCGCAGCAAAACAGTTGTATCTTCTGGAAGTTTGAAGTCCTTGGAGAGCACAAGACATTCATCCTCAGAGAAGAAAACTTTATTCTTAGTGTCACATATTTGTGAGACAGAGAACAGATTAAAGTGCTTAAGTTCCTTCACATAATAAACATTCTCAAAATCTAACAGAGGTGTTTTGATAGTTCCTTTCCCAGTGATTTTGCCATCTCCACCACCAAAAGTCACAGTTCCTCCTCCTTTTATAGGCACAAAGTCATGCATCTTATCTTTGTTCTCTGACATACTTCTGGAACAACCACTATCAACTATCCCTACTTCAGTACTCTTCAGAGGAGGATCCTACAATAACGACAAAAATATACAAGAGTTAGTACACATTGGAGACTCAAGTCATTGCTGACTTGAGCCTACCTTGTGGATCATTAGAGGTAGGCCATGTAGATGCTTTAGATCCACCATTGTTCTTGGGCCTGTAATACAAATTAGGTCCCTTCTTTGTCCAAGAACAACCTGCTGAGGGCTTCACAGTAGTATCCCAATACCTTCCACCAACATACATTGAGTCAAACTGTCTAGGCCAATAACCATTAGAAAAGAAAGAACTAGTGGGTCGAACATAAGGTCTAGTACTGGTTCTTCTCCATGAAGAATGTTGTTCAGCAGAATTGAATTTCTGCTGATGTGGAGAAAATGAGGGTATATCATTAACATTCTTCCATATTTGCCTAGGTTTGCCTTGACTAAAACATACACCCATTCTTTGCTCATGAAAATTACAATCCTTAATCAAATGAAATTTACTTCCACACACAAAACACTTCTTCTTTTTAGAAGATTTATTCAAGCTGAAAGATGTTCCATAACGTGAAAAAGCATTCACACCACAATGATTAACAGAATTGTTTTTAACAGAACTAGAAATATTGTTTTGCAAAGAATTAGAAAACAAGTCTTCAGAAGAAACTGTCTTGGAATCAGCAGTAACTCTAGCAGGCTTATGGGGAGTCTTGGGTGTGGTCTTGAAAGTGGTCTTGGGCAGGTCTGACTTCTCACTTGAATCACAACTGGCAAATGAAGTAGACCCTTCATCAGAAGACTTGTCACTGTCACAACAAGAGACAAAGTCAGTAGATTTAATAATAGGGTCTGGCAAGTCACTTGACTTTTTGCCATAGAGATGGTGTGATCCATCAAAGTCAACATGTATGGACAGGTCTATTGGCATATGTTCCCCTCTAATAGGTCCAGGGACAGCATTCATTCCCCCTTCCTTAACAAATTTTACAGGTGTTTGATATGCTAAGGTTGGTTCAGGGTCAAAAACACTAGACATATCAGGATAAGTTAACTCTTCAGGATCTATATATTTCTCATATCCTAATGCTTTTCTAGACCTAACAGATTGGCGACCATCAATCAATTTATTCAAATTAGATGCTCCTTCTTGCCACTTCATACGACCAGCCATCTTTTTATCTAACTTAACTTGTAATTCTTGTTTTTTTTTTCTACATCAGATTTCTCTTTTTCAGTACGTCTTAAATCTATCTTTGCACATTCTAAATCACTTTCTAGAACTCTTATCTTTTCATCATATTTAACTTGATTCTTTTGAAACCAGACCATTTGTTTTTCTAAAGTTTTTAAAGCCTTTTTATAGGCCTCAACTTCTATATAACACTCATTGTACTTAGGTTTCTATTCATCATATTCTTGTTTGAGTTCATTGTAACTTACACTACATCCAAAAACATAATTGTGTACCTGAGAGATGCCCATTAAGGAAACTTGCTCCTTCTTATCCTCTGAGGGGGAGTATGCCAGCATATTCACTTGTTCAGAAGTAGAAGCTTCATCTTCAGCAGGTTCATGAATAGTCCAATCAATCTGGTTATCCAAAGTCACCAAAGTTTTGGAAGGTGTAGCTTTAGAAGTCCCTGATTCCAATAGATATGAGCCATATCTAACTTCATCACCAAACTTTCTTTCCTTGCATTCTCTTGAAAAGTGGCCCATTTGACCACAAGTGTAGCATTTAACCTTCCTTCTGTCAAACCTTGCTGCATCTCTACCATTAAAACCAAACTTTCTCCCAGACTTAGTCTCAAACCTTTTGACATTCATAGAAATCATTGCTAACTGCCATTTCAAGTGCATCTCCTCCATCTCTAATGGATCTACCTGTTCAAAATCCTCATAAGCAAGAAACTGCTGATGTTGATATTCAGCCACAAAGGAATGAAGAATATCCTCCATTACACTACTGGATTTTGAATTAGGAGTTGATTTAGTTTGGGTTTGAGAAGATGATCCTGAGGTATAAGAACTTGAGGCATGGTGCACAGGTTTTGTTGTGGTGCTTACAAAGGCTGAGTGAGTGGATGGTCGAATGGGACTTCTAACATCAGGCTCAAGAGATTTAAGCCTGTTGTAGAGGTCATCAAAAGAAATCATATCCAACCCTCCTTTAGCTTTGAGAGCAATGCTGACTTGCAACCAGGATGGTGGCAAAGATCTCAGAAACTTAGCATTGCAGTCCTCATTATCTGGCCTAGCCTTTAGCTGATTAAGTTGACTCAAGATCTTGTGGAACCTGTCATAGCCTTTGTGGATTCCTTCCTCCTCAGATATCTGAAACTCTTGAAACTCCTGCTTCAGCATTGACCTCTTCATCCTTCTTGATTCATCATTCCCACCAAATCTAGCCTTTATTGCCTACCAAATGTCCTTGGCATCATCCATGAAGTGGAAGTCACCCATGTGGTCATCTGGTATAGCTTGGAGTAGAATTGTTCTTACCTTATTCTCCCTTTGCACGACTAGAATTTCTTCAGCAGTTTTGGGACCTACAATTGTAACAATCCCATCAGCATCTTTTACATGTTTCTTCAGGCTGTTACCCTTGCGGACAACCTCCCAAAGATTCCAGTCAATGTTTGTGATCCAGTTTTGCATCTTCATGGACCACAAATCATAGTCTTCAGCATTCTTCAGGTATGGGAACTTAGCATTACTGTTTGAGAGATTAAGTTGTTGGAGAGAAGTGGTGTTTTGGTTCTGGGTTGTATCAGCTTCATCATCTGATCCAGGCATTTTTCTTGATAGTTTTGGATTAAGAGGGTGTAAGATTTGTGCTTCTTAGTATCACAGAGACTCTCCCGAGGCTCTGATACCACTTGTTGAAATTAAGACCTTGATAGATCTTCTGAGCACTCTAGAATCGTTAGTTATGTTAATGTAATAACCAACACACTAATAGACAATCTCTGTAACTTGTATTTTAAAGCGGAAACAAACACAAGTTTTAATACTAAGAACAATTGATCCTCTATGGATCTTTAATAATTATCAAAGTGTTTTCTAAAATCGTTAATCAATACATAATCGTGTGTTCCTTTTATACACAAGGAACCCTAAACCGTTTCACAAGAAACATATATTCTAAAACTTCTAAAAGATATGCATTATCACTTCCTAAATAAACTCATGCATATCCTAACTATATTACATGAAACACGGAAAAACTATATCCGCAGAAACAACTAATGCTGAAACTAAACTTTAGCAGAAACTAAATTAAAAGCAGAATCTGTGTCTTCAGTAGAAACCATCAGCAGATTCTTCAGCAGAATTCTCTCTTAGCAGAATTCCCAACACTAATCAACTAACCCAACAGCTACTAATTAAACTAATTAACAAGAAAAATAAACTAGGGTTCTATAAGGGAAGTGAAGCGTATCTACCTATGATGTATTACTCCTTGCTAGCTATCTAATTATAACTATTGAATTGCCACATCCTTGTTTTAATTGACGGGTTGTATTCGTTAATACCATTCGTAGGGCCGTGTACAATATTTCCTAACTCTATAAGCTCCTACTTCACTCCTATGTCGAGCCGTTAAAAGCTCCTAACATGGGATCATTAGAATTCACTTATGCATTAAATACAACCATTAAATCGTAGTACACCTGCGATCATGTTTCTTAAGACGTTCAAGCAAGTTACCAATTGGAAGTCCGTCAGTTTTCTTAAGCCTAACATCGATATCAATTAACCAAACAAGAGACAATAGGAAACAAGAATCATAAGCTAAATCAACTAGACCTATTGAAGTTGTCACACCATAATTGATGAAGATAGACACAAACATCAACAAGGAATCAATAAGATATAATCAATTATATACAAGTTTCACACAATCATAAGTAGACACAAGGTGAATTAGCCAAGCATAATTAATGAAGAACAAGCAACAATAATGAAAATTAAAGACATGAATTAAGATAGAATCATCAAACCATTACAAGATATTTATGGAGTGATTGAAACCCTCTAAGTTGCTAGAAAAACACCTACCTAAACCCAGGAATCGACCTTAGAGTTTAGGGCTTACAAAAAGTGAAGTTATGATGTTATATTTATAGGCTCTTTTCTGCTCGGCCCATCTTGACGGCGTCAGCCCGTAAGGAGTGACAGCGTCATGACCATTTTTTGAAAAAATCAAAGATTTTTTCGTCTCGATCGTTCCCTTTTTTGAATCGCTCAAATCCGAGTTCGTATGCAAAAGTTATGGCCAAAACAGTGTCAGCTACTCTGCGCGCAAGTTATGATTGTCTCGATCATCTTGTGACGGTTTCACTAAGGTTTCTTCTTGTGTAAGCCTTCTTCCTGACATCGTCACTCTATAACATCTGACGTCGTCAGGTTGAATCCTGACGCCGTCAAGTGTAAACTTACTTTGGGCCGTCATGTGTATTTTTCATATCTACCTCTTTTGCCAGGCTTGACGTCGTCACTACTAAAACCTTGACACTGTCAGGTATTGTTTCCAGCAAGAATTTAAGACTTTGTCGTTTTCTTCACTTTTTAGCTCCAAAAACGTCCAAAATGCTTCCTTTTCCAGATTTCTCTCCAAAAGTACCTAAAATGACAAAAGGAACGATTTAGGACAATATATGATCAAATAATTACGAATTCGGGCTTAAATGAACCCCCAAAAGCGGTACACTTTTCGCTTAATCAAATACCCTTACACTTGAGATTTGCTTGTCCTCAAGCAAATGCGCTTTTATTCTAATCAAAATACAAGTTAGGGGTCATTTAACACTAATATAAAAGTAATTATAACAAACAAGCACAGAGGTCATACACTAGCACCTCACAAATAGTGTTTAGATACTCACATCTTTCGGGTGTAATAAAGTGTATATCACAATAAGGAAATGGAAAACATCTCTCACTACCTGTCATAGCAAATAGATTACCATAGGCTTGGGAAAGGATCAAACCTCCACCACTTGGCATAAGCACCTAGGATAAACTATCAAAGAGGTCTTTTAAAGGGTTATAACGTTAGGTGTAGGGATATTGAAAACACGGTTTTGTTGGATAGGGGCAATATTTACTGGTGGCGAGTTAATCATCTAGGTTAATTACATGTACAATATGGCATTGCTAAGCCAAGACTCGACTCGACTCGACTTAAGCTAATGAATCTAAAATAACAAAAACATAAAACAAACATAGAATGAAACGGGATGGTAGTCCGTATGTTTTTTTTTCTTTTTCTTAATTTTATTTTATTTTATTTATTTATTTATTTATTTGCATACATTCTTACCCTACCATCCAAAATAATACAACATATGGAATGTACATTCCCCTTACACTTGAATTTTTATATACTTTACAATAAACTAATCTAATGACTCGAATCAAGACAATCAAAACACTTTGAGAACTTTTAAGATTAACGCGCATATGGGGGTAATAATTTGGTGTTCTTCCCCCTTACTCCAAAACAAAAGTACTTTACCCATGAGTCCCAATCGTCCCAAAACAATATGTACAAGTTATGACTCGACTTAGCAACCATATAATCAATTAGACAATTAACTAAGGGTTTAAACAAATAACAATAATGCACTAAAGATGAGTGCATACACGGAAGGCTAAGGCGATTTGGTTGCACATTTGGGTGGGTTGTAACAAATTCTTCCTTTAAGTAAAATGCTTAAAGTTACAAACGAAAAGATAGGCTCGGAGGGGTGTACTAGGACTTTCGTGTACTAAAAATGAGTACAACGCTAAGGTGTGGGAAAACTTAATTGACTTTACTAGTCAAGTAATATGACTTAAATGGTCAAGTAATTATGATACGGGTTTAACACAAGGGTGATCCTAATGCCTCTTATCATGTAGTAAATCCTACTACACGAATGTAGTCTCACTAGCGGTCTCGGGGATGCATCACTAATGCAAGTTCTAGAATCTAAATGCTACCGGTACACTCATAAGCACTAATAATGAATGATTTCCTATCAAATCTAAAGGCGAACCTCACATATTTGGGTGGAAAATTTTTCTGAATGGTACGGTTTTGTGCTAGTCATACAACTCCTATCCATGAGACGCTTGTTAAGGCTAAAGTTTCACTCCTAAATTTTGTTAAAAATTTTAAATTTGGCGTTAAAATTACACTAACAAGTATTTCTCTTAGTTTTATTACACACCTACCATCGAACAAACAAACTCAAGTGCAATAATATCCTATAAGGTATCATCATTTACCCTCCCCTTACACTTAGGATGAACATTGTCCCCAATGTTCAATTAAAGGATGTAAAAGTAAAATAGGTAAAAGAATGAAAACAAATACTCTCCTGATTCGTCCGGTGTGGATAATGTGGTAACAAGGTTATGTCTTCCTCCAAGAAAATGAACGTTGAAAGCTTCCATCCAGAAATATAAATCATCTTCTTGTCCAATATAACCTGTTAAACCTGAGAAAACAATCACAAAAACCCAAAGCATCAATCCGAACAAAGGAAACTCACAACTAGATGTAATTCCAAACTTAGGAATAAAAACAAAACAATTAAAGATACAATGCTTTTGGAATGAATATTTGCAGATTTCCTAGAGTTTATAAAACTAAAGATTTAACAAAAACTTTTACGACTCCGGTATAAACAAAACTCGCAACATTTTTCAGAATTTATGTACCTGACGCCGTCAGGTTATAACTCCTGACACCGTCAGAATGTTCCTGCAAAAATCTCATGTTAAGTTTCCGGAAAATTTCTGGAAAAACTTATGCCTTACTTCCTGGAAAATCCTGCAAAACATCATTATGACTCGATACAAGCATTTGACTCAAACAATTACTAATACACATGTTCATTTAATATTCTTGTGGTTCATGCTCAATTTCGTTCTTATAAACAAATATGGGTTTCCCTTACATTTAGCTTTTGCAAAATACCTTTATATGTAATTAAGACGAAGTTAAAAACAAAATAAAGCATTTTCACAATTTACTTTGAAACATGAACCACAAACAATAAAAATAAAACATGCATACGGAAACAAATAAAATCAAACAAACAAACAAATAAATAAATAAAGTTTGGGTTGCCTCCCAAGAAGCGCTTGTTTTTTTTCGAGTCACGAGCCTGACTCTACCCTTATTTAATGGAAATAGGGGAGGTTTTCCCTGCACTTTGGATTAAGTGCAGGTGGAAGTAGCGATACACACCCTTAGGGTGGAAATATGCCACGTGAGGTGAAGGGGGTGAGTGAATGGCTTCCTTTATCCTAAAACTACCCGGATAATATTGATTGATAGGTGGGTCGGTTCCTCTTTTGTCTCCTAGAAATGTATCTAAGGATGGAAAGGTGTGTAAAGATTGAGGTTCCGATTCATCAACACTAGGAAATTCCCTAGAACTAGGAGTAAGGTTATCACTACAAGTATTCAAACCTATATCCTCAAGTGGTGCTTGGTCCAAGGGTTCTACCTCCATCGGAATTCCTAAAGTTTCTTCTACTTCTTTCGGGTAAGTCACGGGCGGTGTGTGTGCCTCAAATGATGGTTGAGTACTTTGTGGGCTTATGTTATTGACCTCATCATTCCATGTGTCAAGATCACCTATATCCTCATCATGTGTTTTGGTAGAATCTATCCTAAGCATTCTCCTAAGTATCTCACGTGCTTCTCTAGGCATCTCAACTTCTATGTCCGAATCATAAGGATCATCCTCAATAATCTTATATTTAATTTGCCTAAAGGATTCATCATGTGTTCCTTGAAATTCAAAATCATTGGTTATAAAACCTTGGTCTTTTTTATCAATGTGGTCATGCTCATCTAAATCCTCCTCAATTGGTTTCTTAGGTAGTGATAATAGCAAACCTAGTGCTTCATCCAACTTATGATTTGTTGCAATGGCTCTCTCCATAATTCCTTGGAAAACTAGGTCGCATTTCCTATTGGCCTCACTAAAACGAGATCTTAAACATGGAGGTTGTTCATAAGAATCTATCCTAGGTGAAGGCTCATATGATTCATAGGTGTCTCTAAATAAGGTATTTTGAACTTCTTAGTGTTCTAGCCACTCAACCTTATCTTGAAATCTTAGAAGTCTAAGTGAAAAGTCCATTTGAAGCAAATTACAAACAAAGTTACAAAGAAAAGATAGACTACGAGAAAGCTACAAAATAAAAAGAAAAAAAAAATCTCACTTGAAAGGAATCTAATGAGTAGACCTAATAAAAATAAAATTCAACCTAAACAATAACTATTCCCCAGGCTGCGGCGCCAAAAACTTGATGTAAAGTGGATTGCGCCCTCGCAACAGGTTTTACCTCTCAAGGGATCTTGAGAAGCTTACAACCCCCACCAGGCAGTGTACCTGATCGTTGTAGTATAGTATAGTGACAAGTACCGGGGGATTGATTGTTCAACTCAGGAATAGTGTCGTTAGGATTGAAATTAATCTAACTAGGTCTAAAGGTGAAGGATGATTCTTTTTGTGTTTTTATATTTTATGAAAAGCATGTAAAAATCTCGGGTATTGGAAGAGTGGGCGGAATTAGTTGCTAATCAACTAACCTAACACCTACTAATTAAACTAATTAACAAGAAAAATAAACTAGGGTTCTACAAGGGAAGTGAAGTGTATCTACCTATGATGTATTACTCCTTGCTAGCTATCTAATTCTACCTATTGAATTGTCACATCCTTGTTTTAATTGACGGGTTGTATTCCTTAATACCATTCGTAGGGCCGTGTACAATATTCCCTAACTCTATAAGCTCCTACTTCACTCCTATGTCGAGCCGTTAAAAGCTCCTAACATGGGATCATTAGAATTCACTTATGCATTAAATACAACCATTAAATCGTAGTACACCTCCGATCATGTTTCTTAAGACGTTCAAGCAAGTTACCAATTGGAAGTCTGCCAGTTTTCTTAAGCCTAACATCGATATCAATCAACCAAACAAAAGACAATAGGAAACAAGAATCATAAGCTAAATCAACTAGATCTATTGAAGTTGCCACACCCTAATTGATGAAGATAGACACAAACATCAACAAGGAATCAATAAGATCTAATCAATTATATACAAGTTTCACACAATCATAAGTAGACACAAGGTGAATTAGCCAAGCATAATTAATGAAGAACAAGCAACAATAATGAAAATTAAAGACATGAATTAAGATAGAATCATCAAACCATTACAAGATGTTTATGGAGTGATTGAAACCCTCTAAGTTGCTGGAAAAACACCTACCTAAACCCAGGAATCGACCTTAGGGTTTAGGGCTTACAAAAAGTGAAGTTATGATGTTATATTTATAGGCTTTTTTCTACCCGGCCCATCTTGACAGCGTCAGCCCGTAAGGAGTGATGGCGTCACAACCACTTTTTCAACAAATCGAAGATTTTTTCGTCTCGATCTTTTCCTTTTTTTAATCGCTTAAATCCGAGTTCGTATACAAATGTTATGGCCAAAACAGTGTCAGCTACTCCGCGCGCAAGTTGTGATTGTCTCGATCATCTTGTGACGGTTTCACTAAGGTTTCTTCTTGTGTAAGCCTTCTTCCTGACGTCGTCACTCTATAACATCTGACGTCGTCAGGTTGAGTCCTGACGCCGTCATGTGTAAACTTACTCTGGGCCGTCATGTGTATTTTCCATATCCACCTCTTTTGCCAGGCTTGACGCCGTCAGGTACTATTTTCAGCAAGAATTTGAGACTTTGTCGTTTTCTTCACTTTTTAGCTCCAAAAACGTCCAAAATGCTTCCTTTTCCAGATTTCTCTCCAAAAGTACCTAAAATGACAAAAGGAACGATTTAGGGCAATATTTGATCAAATAATTACGAATTCGGGTTTAAATGACCGCCCAAAAGCGGTACACTTTTCGCCTTATCAGTTGAACACATTCCAAGAATTTCATAAGCATTTCAGTTGTATAGTTTCTGTATGCTATTGCCATAAGTCTCATGAACACAACATTAACACGTATGCGACCCATCATAAGGACATCACATAGTATGAGGGTGCCCTTAGGTAGGAGTTTGCCAGTTCTCCTAGTGTGTTAAATAAAGTGCATTTGTCTATATGCCAGATTCCGGCTAGAACAAATGGGTTTGTCAAGCACCAATAGATCTATTCACTATATTCGCGTTCACTTACTTCCTCAACAAGTGACTAAGGTTCATGATAGAAGGGACTTTCAGATAGTGGCACAGTTGTCTTATTATTCCGTTCGCATACATAAAGTGAAATACTTGTGTTTAAAAAGTAGCATGTATCCAACCCACATAGTTGTAAAGCATATAAAAAGTGTGGGACTATAGACTCATCTCGAATGAGTGTGTATGTAGGCAAATAAGTAATGTCAAGTGCAACTGGTAAATGGCTCCAACACACAACCTGGATATTATGAGAAACCTCAGTTTCTTTTGATAGAGTTGGTTTGCTTATGTGTATAATGCTTGGAGTTCAAGAACAATATTACACGTAATATTGTCTTGTCTTTATGTGTCGCGGTTAAGTCATGCCAGACTTAGAGAGTTGTGTTACCCTAGCAAGGTATAGTGTTTCAGTGGAATGAGTGTTTATTCTATTCCATGATCTTGGTGAAAGTTTACCTATTAAACTTTAAGATTTTCCTAAGGTTTATACTTTAAACCTTAGTAGTGAAACGTTACGGTTTCAGTCCTTGAGCTTTGTGATAGTGACATATTAATATAATATGTCAGTGGTAATCTTTTGTTATCTAGTTAATCCCCAGATATTCTCTTTCGTATTATTAAGATTACCATTTTATCAAGTTTAGTGAAATTACACTTTAACCCCTGTACTTTATAAAGTTTACATTTATAACCCATAAGTTTATAAAAATGACATTTAAGTACCCTAAGTTCATAATTACTTCATTTATAACCTTACTTTGTCAATATGACAGTTTTGATACCTTGATTACAATATTTACACAGTTAGTCCTTGCACTTTCAAAGTTGACACTATTAGTCCTTGAAAAATGTATATTTACATTTTTAATACTCATAATATCAATTTAGTCAATAAATGACATAAATATTCCAAAGATACTGCTTTCATACCCAATTTAAAGAATTTACAGTTTTGGCCCTTGTAGTTTAGAAAGTTTGCAAAACTAGTCCTTTACGTATGGTATGTTAATCAGTATTAATAGATGGGATAAGATGGTTTTGTTGTTTGGTTTCCCATGTTGAACGGTAAGTACCCAATGAGAATGATTGAGATCAAGAAGCTCGGATAACACTTAAAGAAAGAACTATTTAAGACTGCGTGTGAGGCAATATTTTCCCAAGTGTTTAAAAACTTATTGAAGTTGTGTGTTATACCTTTTATTTATAGAGATGCGAGTAAGGTTTAGATATAAACCATTGAGGGATGATCAATGGCTGTGAGGGAGCTAGGTCCTGATCATCTAGAGAGCAGACTAGGAGGACATGTGGACTCTCTTCTTTGGCTTGTACAAGGTGCTTATCGTGCGTCCCTACTATACGATATCAGATGATACATCTCAACCATTAAGAACAATTGGGGAGCGGTAGTACTGTGTGCTCAGTGTATCCTGATGAAGTCTACTAAGCCCAACGTGGCATGGGATTATGGTTGGGCCGCTATCAAGTGTTTATTGACATGCCTTGATAATGAGTTTGATTCGTGAGTATATTTAGTGTACTTGAGCCACTAATATTGATACGCTATCAAGTCCCCCTACTCTAGAATTATATGATGTACCAGTGATATGATGTTGTACTGTTTTAACTAAGTCCCCCAGTCCTTGCTGCGCTACCTGGGTTCCTTCTCAGGCTTGATTTTCCAGGCTTATGTAAAATTTGTTTTTGTAATGATGACTGGGTACAATTTTTTTCTTTATTTCTTTTTACTTTTTTTTACCTCGATCAGGGTTTTAAGCTGTGTTGGGAAAGATAAATAATTACTTGTCAACATCTTTACCAAATTTAATATTTTTTTAATTAAATCTTGAAATTATAGATGTTCTTTGTAAAGTGAAGTAACTGAGATTAATGAATTATGTAATATTTTGTAGCATAAAGAATTCTTAAACTAAATTCAAGGACCGTTGCTAATATTAATTAGTAACTGAAGGGATGTTTTTGTAAGTTTTTGTTACACAAATAGTTAAATATTTAACATTACGATTTTTTCTGCAATCACATTTAACAATCGGGACGGAATTTGTAAGTTATTAATGTTGGATCGATATACTCTGACCAAACTACTTTGTAGCTTGTAAGGGTTTAACAATATTGAGTAAACTCAACACTATTAATATTGAAACATTGTTTTACCTTGTAAAGTATGCGGAATCTACTAACACAAAGCTTAAGAAGAACTTTTATGTTAACCAAACTTTGAACCTGCTTTGTTACATAGATTCACTAACAATCCCTAACTATTTATCAACTTTGATCAATTCTAAAACTTATGAGAACTTCTCTAAAACTTGTATCGACTAATACCTCTTAAGGCTCTTTATACAGATAACCTTAAGTCGGTTTACAACATATAATCCTTGAACGACAAGTCATTATCCCTAACTAATTCTAGAATATTCGTTTAATATTACACATTAATCCTTATATAACACATCAGTCCTTGTTTCCTTCGAAGTACTTTAAACATTCTTCAATAACGGCAGTACTTTGAATTTTTCCTTCAGCAGTACTTTGACTTTATTCTTCATACAGCAGTACTTTGACATCCAGAAGTACTTTGATATTTTATATCCCAACAATCCTCCCCTAACTTGAACTCCACTTGCTTGATTTCAAGTTTCTTTGTTATCTTTAATCTTCAAATCTTTAATCATTCAGGAAAATTGTTTCTTTATTTCTTTGTCTTCTATCTGTCATGTGTCAAAGTACTCTTCATCAGTATCTTGTCTTTTAATATATCTTCTCAGCAACTCAGCAACATTTTGGTACAGTGATCATCAAATCTTAAAAGTTTCATACTATTCTCATCACTTCCAGGTGTGTTAACTCATGTGAGAGGTGAATCATTGAAAATTATGATTTTTAGCAAATCATCAGCTATCAACGGATTTGATTAGTCTTTACCAATAGCCGTTTGCTATAGACTAGCCAACTCTTGATCATTTGGAGTATGGTGAGTTGATAACCATATAGTTTTTGGTAAACTATCAACCATAAACGGATTTGATTATCACATCAGAGCCGTACCCTCATGATGAGTCAAACTCTTTCTTGTCTGTTAAACATGGTGAGTTGATTACCATTTGTTGTGCAGTATAAATACTAACACCATGTGTTTCTTTTCAAATCCTTTTTCCTTTTCTTTTAAACATCAAAACATTTTATTTTTTATTTTAAAGGACTTATACTGGTTTATATCAGCAAGCAGTACTTTGTTAAAGTACTGTTTTTTTTTTTTTCTTTTTTTTTTTTTTTGCAGTACTTTTGAAAAATACTTTATTTTACAAAACAAATCATACCAGTATTATGCAATATTACTCTTCAGACTTGACCCATCTGATAAATAGCTTGATAACATCCAAAGCTACTTCAGATTCATCTTCAAGTCCTATTCCATGATCCAGCATTCTGAGCATAATTTCTCTAATCAACGGATATCTCCTCTCAGCCAGCATATGAATCATGGTACCATCTTCCATCTCTAGCGTATGAACTCCTGATGACTCAAAAAATCTCTATCTTGTTATTTCCCAATTCTCTTGATCATTCCACAGAGGATCAACACTTGTTTCTTCAGTTTCCCAGATGGTAATTAAATCTCCAAGCAAAATTAATCCCACTCCTGAAGTTTCAATTTCTGCATAGTATGTCTGTACTTGCACATATAAGTCATACAGATCTGCCCTTGTAATACAGTGCAACACATCCCATAACATATTGAATGTTATGAAGCTTTCATCTTCTCTGTGGATCATAAAATAATTCCCTTATTTTGATTCAACCATAGAAAATGAGATTATCTTGGACTTCTTTCCAGAATCTTCAATCTTCTTATTCTCAAAATCAACAACTCTTAAATAATTTCTAAGTTCATCAACTGTATCTTCATGAACCAACTTCAGCCTTTTTGACAGTTGATCATCTTCAGCTAATTTCTTTCTTTTTAATCTCCTTTGCTCAGCTTCTTCCTTTCTGATATCTTCTAATTTCTTCTTTCTATCAACTTCCATGGGCACAAAGTTATCTACTTCTTTTCTGATATCTTCTTGTACTTTATCCCACAGAGCTTTCACTTCTGGATACATTTGTTTATGTAAATTCTTGTATCCCTTCTTTCTTAAGAACTGTATCATCCAGTTCCTTTCCTGAGCTTTAGTCATTGGCTTTTTTGTAATTGGCCTACTGACTTCTTCCAAATACTCAACATCATATTCAGCTTGTTGCTTTTTAGCAAGCTCTAAATCTTCTGCAATCTCTAATTCTCTAATCTGAGCAATAGAAAATTTCTTCTTTTTCTTCTTAGTATCTTTCTGAACCTTGATCCCTTTCCCTTTATCTTTTGGATCTAGCTCTTCTGATTCAGAAGTACTTTCAACATCTTTTTGTGCAGGCTCAGAAATATGTATTCCTCCAGTAGGTCTTCTCAAATTCATCATAACTTGAGCAATTGTTTCATCATCACTTGCAGTATGTACTCTTACTTCTTCTTGATGTACAAAAGTAGAAGGACCAGCTTCATCTTCATAATTCCTTGTAAAAGGTCCAGCTGCAGTGACTCCACTTTCATCAATATTCCTAGAAGAAGTACCTTGCTCAGCAGTACCTTGCAGACTTATGTTTTCTGCAGCAGTACTTTGAACATCAGCACTTTGAATATTCTGTGCATCTACATCCTGCTTAACATTTTCTTGCTCAATTTCTTTTTGCTCATTCTCTTTCTCTTCTTGTGCAATATTTTCATCCTCTTGAACATAACTTTCTGGTTCAAAAGTCTTTGGACTTTCTGGATATTGCCACAAATGAGCATCTTCTGAATATTTAACTTCAGCATCATCTTTATCCAAATTCTCATCTTGATTCCTCCCCAATTTGGTAAAGGATGATCTTCTATGCTTCCTCTTGGATTTAGAAGACTTCTTTGAAGATTTTGACTTTGGCTTCTGAGACTACTTCTTTTCTTTCACATAAAGCCTAAAATTCTGAACAAGGGGCCAAACAAATTTCTTCAATCTTCTGAACTTCTTTCTTAGCTTTTTGATTTCTGCAGCTTGAGCATTAACAGTTTGCTTCATCTTCTCCAAATCCTTAGCCAAATCAGAAGTACTCTCAGCACCTTCAATTCCCTCATCTCCTCCAGGTGTTTGAAGCCCACCTGTGGAAGTATAATCATTGAGAGACCTCCCAAATAGGTTCTTGGCATGGCTTGCCCAAGAAAGCAGGCTTCTTCTGATGACAAGAGAAAAACTGCTCAAAAGGTAAAACAAAGCTATGAGGGCAAGGGAAAAAGGCCTATGGAGTAGGTGTGTGGAGCTTGGTGGTAGTCTGTGGTAGTTGTTTGTTTGGTTTGTCTTGTCTTTTCTGTGTCTGAGTCTGTATCTTGATAACAACAATGGTGATGTATGAATCTTCTAAATGGTGTTTGTAAGATCTTTCTGAATGATGAATAAAGACTTTTCCTATTAATGATACATGTAGCCTCCCCTCAAATAATGACTAACTAATAACTACTAATGCCTCCCCTCAAAAATAGCTTACATATTAATCATGCCAATACTCACAACCAAAAAGGTAAATCTTGAAACATCAAAGCCCTTTGTGAGTAAATCTGCTACATTATCATCAGTATGAACTTTAACCACATTGATAAGTCTTTGTTCATAGCAATCTCTTATAAAGTGATGTCTAATCTGAATGTGCTTGGTCTTGGAATGATATACTGGATTCTTGACAATACAGATAGTACTCTGATTATCAATGTTGATAGGAGTATTCTTGAAATTGAATCCATAATCCAAAAGTTGATTCTGCAACCAAAGTACTTGTGCACAACAACTTGCAGCAGCTACATACTCTGCTTCAGTGGAAGAAGTTGCTGCAATTGTTTGCTTCTTACATTGCCATGACACTAATCTGCTTCCAAGGTACTGGCATCCTCCAGTTGTGGATCTTTTGTAATAGTTATCTCCAGCATAATCACTGTCTGAAAAAGCTTGGAGATGGAAAGGTGAATCTCTAGGATACCATAAGCCTAGCTTAGGTTGTTGCCTAAGATACCTGAAAATTCTCTTGACAGCATTCAAGTGTGATACCTTTGGATTAACTTGATGTCTTGCACATAAACATACAGCAAAAGTTATATCAAGTCTTGATGCAGTTAAATACATGAGACATCCAATCATAGACCTGTATAGGGTGACATCAGCATCTTCTCCTTCTTCATCTTTTCCCAAAGGTTTGTTAGTATCCACTGGTGTAGATGTAGGCCTAACAGTTGTGAAATTGAATCTCTTAAGAATATCTGCAACATACTTATCATGACAAATATATATTCCACTGCTTGACTATTGCACTTGAAGTCCCAAGAAGAAGGTTAATTCTCCCATTGAACTCATCTGAAACTCTTTCTGCATAAGATCTTCAAATTCTTTGACCATAGACTGCCTAGTTGCACCAAAAATAATGTCATCTACATACACTTGGACAAGCATGATATCCTTCTTATCTCTCTTGATAAACAAAGTTTTATCAATAGCTCCTCTTCTATAACCATGTTGTAGTAGAAAATTGGAAAGTCTTTCATACCATGCTCTTGGAGCTTGATGAAGGCCATACAGAGCCTTGATTACCTTGTAGACTTTGTTTGGATGTGCAGGGTCTTCAAAACCAGGAGGCTGTTTTACATAAACTTCTTCTGTGATTTTTCCATATAGAAAAGCACTTTTAACATCCATTTGATATACAGGGAATCCCATATAAGATGCAAAAGCCAAAAATAGCCTGATGGCTTCAAGCCTTGCCACAGGAGAAAAGACTTCATCATAGTCTACTCCTTCTTCCTGTCTATATCCTTGAGCCACTAACCTTGCCTTGTTCTTGATAACATTCCCTCTTTCATCTCTTTTTACTCTGAAGACCCATTTTGTTCCAATAAGTTTCTTTCCATTAGGTAAATCACATAATACCCAAAGTTCTTGAAGTTTAAACTGTAGGAGTTCTTCTTGCATAGCTTCCACCCAACTTTCCTTGGCTAATGCTTGTTTGATATTCTTGGGCTCTTCCTGAGATAGAAAACAAGCAAATAAACACAACTTCTGATCCTTGTGATTCACCCTGTTTTGCTTGTAGATGAAACTAAGTAAAGAAGTATGTTGTTGAGACATATTCTTAGCCTTAGTCCTTATGAGCACCCCTGAAGCTGAGGGTCCAATTATGTTGGTAACAGGATGAGTTTTGTGTATTCTGAGAGTTGGAGTTGGTGAGACTTCAAGATTATTTTCCAAATTAGTTATATCAGGATCTTCATTAGAATCTGAGAAAATGCCTTCTTGATCCAATTCATCATCAGTGTCTTCTAAAGTAATCGTGTTTGGATCATCAGTATCTTCTAAGTCAGGCATATTAGAATCATTAATAGCATCAGTATTTATCCAATTTGAAGTATCTAAAGGCTGAAAAGTACTTTCAAATGGATTAGCAGTACTTTGGGGTAAAGTACTGGCTGTTTCTTTTGCCTTCTTCTTTTCTGCTTCATAAACTCTCCTTTGTTCATCTTCATACAACTTAGCCATTATTTCTTGAAAAAGCATCCTAGAAAGTTCATCTTGAATGGCTTGATCTTCTGCAGATACTGGTATTTGTGGTGGAACAGTACTTTGAGGATCAACAATACTGTTAGGTTCAGCAGTACCATGAGGCTCATAAGTACTCTTCTTCTCATCATTGGCATTATCTTTTGGCTCATCTTCAGATCTTAAATTAACATCATGAACAATGTACTGTGCTTCTTCTTCAGTGGGAGCAGCTTGATTTTCTTCCCTTACAGGTACATAATTTATTGATGAAGACATTAAATCAAGATCAAACATCCAATCAGGACCTTTACCTTTAGAATTTTCTTGTTCTTCCAGAAAATCAACATGAAGACATTCTTGAACCTTTTTGGTAGCCCTGTTGTACACTCTGAATCCTTTGCTATTGGTACAATATCCCAATAAATATCCTTCATCTGACTTCCCATCAAATTTGCCCAAATTATCAGCAGTGTTTAAGATGGTTAGGGGACATCCAAAAGGTTTCATAAACTTTATGCTTGGCTTCTTTCCCATGAGTAACTCATAAGGTGTCTTCATTTGAGGTTTAGTCACTGATACTCTATTCAACACATAACAAGCAGCACTTACAGCCTCAGCTCAGAATGGAACAGGTAATTGAGAGTCTGCAAGCATTGTCCTTGCTGCTTCTATAAGAGTTCTATTCTTTCTTTCTGCAACTCCATTTTGCTGAGGAGTTCTAGCAATACTGAATTCTCTTTTAATTCCTTTCTTGGCACAAAATTCATCCATAAGCTGATTCTTGAACTCAGTCCCATTATCACATCTAATGCCTCTAACCTTGAGTCTTAACTGATTTTCAAGTGCTATTATAAGATCATGAATAGCATCAAAAGTTTCATCTTTAAAGCATAAGAAAAAGACCCAACTAAATCTGCTACAGTCATTTATTACAACCAAGCAGTACTTCTTCTTGTTCAGACTAACAACTGAAACAGGTCCAAACAGATCCATGTGCAGCAATTCCAAAGGCTCTCTAATGGTTTCCTCATCAATCTTCTTACAAGAAGCCTTGTTTTGTTTACCCTTCTTACAAGCAAGATATGAGTGATCATTTTTGAATGTTTTAGAAGGTAAACCTCTAACTAAATTACCTCTGACCAGCTTATTGATGTTCTTAAAATTGACATGCCCCAATCTTCTGTGCCATTGATGTGCTTCTTCCATAGTTGCTCTTGCAATCAAACATGTTGCTCTTTCAGCAGAGTGTACATTCTTTAAGTCTATGCTATACACATCATTAGTTCTTGGTGCTCTCAGCAACACTAAGCTTCTATCTTCTAACTTGAAATCAGGAGAAAGTATAAGACATTCTATGTCAAAAAATAACACAGGGTACTTCTTATCACAAATCTGAGAGACTGACAAAAGATTGAATTTGAGCTCCTTTACATATCTAACATCTTCAAAATCAATGTTTCCTGCCTTGATAGTTCCTTTGCCAGTAATTCTTCCTCCATCAGGATCATTCCCAAATGCAACTTTTCCTCCAAAATAAGCTTTAAAATCTGACAAGAGCTCCTTTTCTCCTGTCAAACTGCCAGAGCAACCACTATCTACTATAAGATGATCTTTAAGCTCCTCCTCTGGGTTGCCCTGCATTCACATGAAAAAGGTTATTATTTTTAGTAACCCAAGCTATTACTGACTTGTGTTCCCCTTGTGGAGTGACATACTCAAAATTTTTGAGTATGTAATCACCACTGTCTTAGAAAGCATGATCAAGAATTAAGGTTTTTGTTTTCAAAACTGTTGGTTTTTCATGATTAATTTTCCCTTTTTCACCCTGAACCTCTGAAAGTACTGGTTCTACGCCAGCAGTACTTTCTTTATTAACCCATTTAGTTGTAACTTTAGGAGTTGGGTTCTGTGTTCTAGCATCTTGTCTTGTGTTGTAAGGCCTTCTAGGGTTGTAGTGATTGTACCTCCTAGGTCTTACACTTGAGTGTTTGCTAGAGACATCTTGGTTAGGGAACTTTCTATCAGTACTTTTTGAAGGTACTGATGGTTTGGAGTATGACCTTTTCTGATGATGGTACCTATAGTCTCTTGAGAAATTACTATGGTTAACCCTATTTGCATAATTCCAAACTGGTTTGTTGTCCCTTGGCTTATTCTCGCTATGACTTGGTTGTGCAGTTCTGGCCTTTGGATATTTACTTAGGTATTCTGAATGATAATCACAGTCTTTAATCAAATGATGAGGACTATAACAAACATAACAGACCTTTGGACCAATATCCCCAAATCCCCTTCCATAAGATTTTCTAAAATTAGCAGTATTTTGAAAGAATTTTTTCTGAGGTACTGCTGAGTGATCAGCAGTACTTCGAAAAGTGTTTTGAGGTACTGCTTGTTTTGAAAACCTGTTCTCTTCAATCTTAGGTGCTTCAACAGACTTTTCTAAAGTTTCAGGGTTAGATTTACTTTTAAGCTTTTTCCTAAACTCTAGATTATCTACACCATAACAGTCAACATCTTTTCTAGGTGGTTGGAAGCTACCTAGGGGGTGAGGAACTGCATTATATCCCTTTTCTTTCTTAAATACAGGAGGTGTTGGACTAGGGGATTCCTCATCACTAGAAGTGTTTTCATCTAGACTTATGAACTCTTCATCACTAGTGGAGGTGTCTACTGTAAGATTTTGTTCCTTGCCCTTAAATGGAATGCCTTCATTGCTATCATTATCATAACCTAGGCCTGTCTTAATATTAGATGTTCTTTGCTTTTCAACAAATTGAACATGTGACACACCTGCCTCATTCCACACAGCAAGTTTTTCTAACAACTTATCTCTATCAGCAGTCACTTTTTCTAGTTCAGACACCTTACAACCTAGTTTCCACTCACTTAACTTAACTAGGTAATCCTGTTGTTTATATGTTTCAAGCCATGCTACTTCATTGTTTTCATGTGTAATGATTTTGTCCTCCATTGACTCTAAACTTAATTGATAACCAGTTATCTCAGCCCTAGCCTTTTGAAATTTATCTCTTTCAGCTACATATTCACTAAGTAACTTTTGATACATATCATTGCACTTAGAGCATACCTCAGAGTTAGTGGATGAACTTGGTGAAGAAGCTACCATAACAAGCTTAACAGGTGCTTTTTCAAACTCCATGCTCCAATCAAAGCTTCCTAAACCATCTCCTGACTCCAAAGCAGCATATCCAGGCTCTTCATCAAATGCTGTGCTCCAGTCTTCCAATGCAACCATTGAATAGATTACAGGTTCATCATCAAACTCATTTGACCAATCAATCTCTGACAGATTCTCTTGAGCAACCAAAGCTTTTGGTTTTGGTTCAGTAATTGGAATTTCTTTTCTTTCAGGCTTGGGTGGTTCAATCATCTTGTTTGCTTGATACTTTGCAAACTTGCACACCCTTGCAAAGTGACCAGTCCTTTGACAGTTGAAACACTCAATCTTGGACTTGTCAAATGTTATTCCTTGTTTAGCTTTGAAATTGATGCCTTTTCCTGTCTCATTCACATGCCTCTTGATCCTTGCAGTGAGCATGGCAACTTGCCATCTGATATCAATTTCTTCCAAAGCATCATCATCTATTTGCAATACATTTTCTTGATAGGTGACAGGTAGAGATACTTGTTGAGCAAAGAATGAACATAGAACTTCATCTGAGGTGGAGGTAAGTGATTGTGATGAATTGGTGGTGACCATTGTTGTACATGGAACCTGTGTTTCAGTCACAGTACTTTGAACAGGATAAGCAGTACCTTTGTTGGAAGTACTGCTTCTGTTTTCAGAAGAGACAAAAGCAATGTTTTGAGGTTTCTGTTGTGAGCTTGAACCTGTAGTACCATTCATCTCATGCTCATACACCTTCAGATTGTTGTAGAGATCATCAAAGTCCATAGTATCCAGCCCTGGTTGTCCTCTGATCATAGTAGCAACTACATGCCATGCTGATGGCAAACTTCTCAAGAACTTCAAATTAGCATCTTCAACTAATGCCTCAGCATCATATAGTTCTAGCATACTCAGAAGATGTTGGAATCTTTCATAAGCAGAATCAAGACCTTCTCTTTCTCCAACAGTGAAAGTTTCAAATTGTTGCTTCAGCAAATTCCTATGCATCTTCTTCGAAGCATCATTACCTCCAAACTTCTTCTTTATTGCAGCCCATAGTTGTTTGGCATCTGTGGCATCATGAAACTTTAATAAGTGACCATCAGGAATAGCAGAAAGCAGTATGTTGAGAGCTTTGTCTTTATTTCTTTTGGTAGCAGCAGGTACAGTAATTTTAGGTGGTGTTGGTTGTCCAGGTACCTCTACTGGTTCTTCAATTTGTATGTTATCATTGACAATCACATCCCATAGTGCATAGTCTGTGATGGCAATGTACTGCCTCATCTTCATGGCCCATAGGTTGTATTCTCCCTTCTTAACAATAGGGATTCTAACAGCAGTGATTGAGTGAGCAGGTGCAGCATCAGTCGACATCTTGAAGGGTTTGTAGTGAAATCGGTTTAAAGGTTTAAAGGTTTGTCTTCTTAATCAGAGTTTCCAACACAAGCTCTGATACCACTTGTTGGATCGATATACTCTGACCAAACTACTTTGTAGCTTGTAAGGGTTTAACAATATTGAGTAAACTCAACACTATTAATATTGAAATATTGTTTTACCTTGTAAAGTATGCGGAATCTACTAACACAAAGCTTAAGAAGAACTTTTATGTTAACCAAACTTTGAACCTGCTTTGTTACACAGATTCACTAACAATCCCTAACTATTTATCAACTTTGATCAATTCTAAAACTTATGAGAACTTCTCTAAAACTTGTATCGACTAACACCTCTTAAGGCTCTTTATATAGATAACCTTAAGTCGGCTTACAACATATAATCCTTGAACGACAAGTCATTATCCCTAACTAATTCTAGAATATTCGTTTAATATTACACATTAATCCTTATCTAATATTGCACATCAGTCCTTGTTTCCTTCGAAGTACTTTAAACATTCTTCAATAACAACAGTACTTTGACTTTTTCCTTCAGCAGTACTTTGACTTTATTCTTCATACAGCAGTATTTTGACATCCAGAAGTATTTTGATATTTTATATCCCAACAATTAAGGACTGTATGTGAAATGTAACTAAACCGAAAGACTATTTTTGACATTTAATTACCAAATCAATTTAATGTTCATCTACAATAAATTTAATCAATTTAGTGTTCATCTACAATAAACGAGGTGGAAGTGGCCCGCGCTTCGCGACGGGGCAACAATTTTTGGACGGTTTTGTTCGGCCTTGTACTTCTTCTTTAGACGTTGCGGTGGAGCTTTTTTGCTCGTTAGTTAAATTATATCAATATTGGGCTCATTGTGTTTGTAATCCAGATGCCTTTCCGGCGATACATTTTTTTATTACACAAATCGCTAGATATTTGTTAGATATTTAGAAAATAAAGTTTGTTGCATAAAAAAGTCGTGATAGAAAAAACGTGTAGGCATTTTTCGCAAATTGTTACATAGTGTAGGGTGTTTTTTGTAAACTCTTCTTTTACTTATACCAAAGACGCTATTTTTGGTGGGCCTAAAAGAGGCCAGTATTCTGTAGATTTTTGGAATGGTATATTCGAAATTGTCCACATGGGTATCGCGCTATAGTATATATATAGAACAAGTGGGAAGGCGCCCGCTGCATTGCAGTGAAAATTTTCGGGAATTTTTTACGATAATTATTTACGAACAATGTTTGGGTGGGCTTCTCTTTTGTGAAATCGTGGTATGTTTTTTGCCGACACATGTTGTATTTGTTTGGAATAAATGTTTTGTCAAACTATATTTGAAGTTGTCGTACGCCGTCCTTTTCGCAATGAATGTTGTGTCGGGAATCATTGTGTTGCGGCGGAGCTAATTTCACCCTTATAGTATTAAAAAAGTTTAGGATGATTTTTAAATTTATTGGATAGATTAAAGGTTCTTTTATTTAATATATATATATATATATATATATATATATATATATATATATATATATATATATATATATATATATATATATATATATATATATATATATAGGGGGCTATTCATGTGAGAAATCTAATTTTTGCAAGAACGCGAGAACTAATCCTAGTCACCCATTTTATCCTCCTTAAACTTTGATATAATGGCTATTATTAGCTAACTATTTTTTTTTTTTGAAAAATTTCAAAAAGTTCTCAAAAAAATTTCAAAAAAAATTTGAAATTTTTTTTGAAAAATTTTCGAATTTTTTTTTTCACATGTGATGAAATTTTTTTTTTCACATGTGAAGGAATTTTTTTTTCACATGTGACGAAATTTTTTTTTGACATGCGACGAAATTTTTTTCACATGTGACGAATTTTTTTTCACACGTGACAAAAAAAATTTCTTGAAAATTTCTAATTTTTTTTTCACATGTGACGAAATTTTTTTTCGCATGTGACGGAATTTTTTTTCACATGTGACGATTTTTTTTTCATACGTGACAAAAAAAATTTCGTGAAAATTTCAAATTTTTTTTCACATGTGACGAAAAAAAATTTACATGCGACGAAATTTTTTTTCACATGTGACGAATTTTTTTTTTTTCACACGTGACAAAAAAAATTTCGTGAAAATTTTCAAATTTGTTTTTTCACATGTGTCCAAAAAAATTTCAGAAAAAGAAATTTTCTTTTTTCGAAAAAAAAAATTTTCAAAAAAATTTTTTTTCGAAAAAAAAAATCGAAAAAAAAATTTTGGAAAAAAAAAATTTGAAAAATTATTTTTTCGAAAAAAAAAATCGAAAAAAATCTTTCAAAAAAAAATTTGAAAAAAAAAATCGAAAAACTTGTTTGAAAAAAATAATTTCGAAAAATTTTTTCGAAAATTTTTTTGAAAATTTTTTTAAAATTTTTTGAAAACTTTTTAAATAATTTTCAAAAAGTTGATTGACTAATCGTTCGTTGATTTTCGATGACATCGTGTCGCATTCTTTTTTTTGGTGTTCTAATAGATGTAATAGGTCTTTTTCTTGGGATTCGTGGCTTAAAAACCTTATTTGATTTCTTTGTAATGTTTGATCTAGCGTCTTGCTAGTAATAAAATTTTGCCATTCAAAATATATATATATATATATATATATATATATATATATATATATATATATATATATATATATATATATATATTAGCTATTAGATTAAAGTGAAAGAGCCAACATCAACCAATCAAATATTTTTGAATGTTAATTTTTATTATTTAATTCAAAAAGGTATAATGGTAAAATTACTTTTTTATTTTCTTTTTTAATTTTTTAAATAAAAAATGTTTTTCGAGTTCCTATTTTTTTTTTTTTTTTTTTTTTTTTTTTTTTTTTTTTTTATTGAATAATATTTATTTCCAGCGTGTATGTTTAGTAAGGTGCATATGTGTTTCTTGTAGTAGATAAATTAAATTTTCAATATAGACACTAAGATGATTTTCAAAATATGGATACTTTCAAGATTTTAATGTATGAACATATGTGCAAACGTGCAACTAACTTTCATACAATGTAAATATCTCTATAAACTTATCAATAACATGAATAATAACTCAAAATGCACAAGTTAATGATTTACATACCTACTAAAATTTATACTTCATCACAAATGCTTAATTAAAAAAAATAATAAATAAATAAATAATTGAGGATGCACATATGTAAACACCATGTTTTGCAACACCGTCTTTAATGTGCACGTATGCATTCACGTATCCTTGATTCTCTTGATCCTTTTTGCATATACGCACATGCATGTAAACTTTTCGTCTTATTCACATGTACAATGCACTTGTACATTTTTCATCTCTATCATTTTCAATTCATTTGCATTCTTCATATTGAGTATAGACCTGAATATTTGCAACAATGATTAATTAACATTAATACAAAAAAGTTAAGGATTAGATCTTGTAATAAAGTTATTGACACACAAAGTTATTGACACACTTGTTATTGACACATATACCAACTATAAAACATAAATGCATAACTCTTATCATGATTTTTTACAACCCTAAAAACACATATGCACACCCTTTCATTAACTTTTTATAAGCCGTAAAACACATACGCAAACTCTTTTCATTACTTTTTTAATCAGACATAAAATACACATGCACTCTAACCTTAAAATACACATGCATTCTAAGTGATGTTTGAATAAAGATGAACATGACACCTTGCCATATCCCTCATTAATGCTAAGTTTGATTGCAGTGAAAAGGCAAATACGATGGTTTGAAAAGATAAACTACGGAGAAAAGATTGTTATCTAATATAATGAACCAAATGTATTTATAAACTACAGCGAAAAGATTGTTGTTTAATATAATGAACCAAATGTATTTATTTAAAAACACACACACTAGTATCAGACATTAGTTATAGGTAATTCTGTGTACATGCTTCACATATATGATACATATTCTATATATATAACATTTCACAAGAACTCCTTCGTCCTTAAGTAACCGAAACTCATAAAATAATATTTCCTGGGACAAGCCCATGGCGAGGAGCCCAATATTAGAACGTTACATAGGCTTTCAGCCCATAGCCGGCCCATCTTTTGTCTAATCTGCCTGAGTTACACTGCCTTTCCTGGATATCATTCTCAAAACTTCCGGTTTTACCACATACAGCCAGAACATTCAAACTACAGGTCTCAAACTTCCACACACACATTCAAAAGCGGTAAGCATCAGCAATTTTTGGTAGCCCCTTTCTCCTTTCAATTTATTTTCTTTTTGGTTATCATCCAGTTGTTATTTTCTTTTTTCTTCTTATTTGATGTTAAGTGTTACCGACTTATTCAGCTACAATTATATCGCGTTTGCCTTACAGTTTTTGTTGATTCATGTTTAAATTTTCAGTTATCATAGGGAAGAATAAAGAAGACAAGTGAAAAGTAAAGTTGGACACTACTGAGATTTTCTGGATATGCTATTGCTCCAACTTACGGTAAGTATAAACAATAATTTTTATAATTTAACTAATCAAACCTGAATAGGTTTATTGTTTTAAAAAGATTTCTTGGATCTTTTTAGGTTTGCTTAGGCGAAGGTGCAGTGGATGAGCTCAAAATAAATTCAGACAGTACGGTTTTCTAATTCAGTTAAAATATGTTTTTTTTTGGTAAAATAAGATCGTTTGTGCTTTTATTTTTATTCATTGGGTACTTCAAAATTTAGCCGTATATTCATTTGGGTATGGTTTTGGTGTTATTTAATTTAGGATTGTGTAATTGAAAAGTATTTTTAATTTTATTACTTTCCAGCAAAGCTGATGACCTGACTTTTTTAGCTTACCAGGTTTCTCTAATTATATGATGACAGGTTTCTGTAGTTTCTTAAAACTATGTGATCCATTAACGTTATCGATATCTTCGTGAGGCAATTAAACCCAAACTTCACCTGCCGCCAAGCCTGATTTCGGTACCGCTTCTACATTGTCAGATTTATTTATTTGGTTTTTGGCAAGCAACTAATTATTTGAATTTTTTTTATCTGGCCATGACATAAAGCTTCTTCTTCAAAAGCATGGACACGGGATTGGCGCGACGTACATAGAGCAACAACAGGCTTCATGGAAAAGCTTATGGTGCCACAGTATTATCAACATGGTAACTTTTATTATTCAACATTTTAATTTTTTAAATGACTGATTTATGACGGTGTAAAAATTAGGTGTGCTGCAACATACATAAATATACATAATTTAATATACGAGTGAACCGGTACCTCAAGCTTCATAGGTCTTTGGGAATGCGTGGTTAAATTGCTTATGGGGTTTCTTAGGATACGGCAGTTTTTGTATGGGAGATACTTGGAAGTCCTTGAAATTTCTTTATTTGACATAAGTAACTGTGTCACAGGTTTCTCATTTGATTACATCGACGCCATATTTTCACACGTGTGGAAGCTACGTTGTTAGAGCGACTTTCATTATTGTCTTATTTTGTTTGTCTACTGCGAAACAGAACCAGTTTCGGTCCAACATGGAAGCAAAAGAAGATCATGGGTCGTTCAATATGGGTTACACAGGTACTCAACTGTGAGGCACCTGATACTGGGAATATGGAGGTAAAAAGTTTAAAACTTTAGTTCACATTACGTTTTTATTACCCCCTCCCCCCAATCTCACTAACTGCTACTCTAAGTATTCAACTGTGAGGCACCTGGTTTTGGTGTTATTTAATTCATTCGTTGTTATTGGTTTCATAGTAGCAACAACAACAACGCGGGATTGGGTATTGTTGTTGTTGTTGTTAGTAGCAACAACAACGTAGCGAGCTGCATCATCTGAAATAATTCCATGGAAGTTGATGTTCATATACTCTTTTATCGACCCATGATATGGGGAGTGACCGTGTACCAGCAACCAATACCGGGATTGAAGGTGAATACAGTTTTTTTTTGGTCACACTGTATTTATTTGAATGCCGCATATATTTCCATAGTTACTCTCTATGTTCGTTGCTTTGATAAATGATAACTTTACGTTCACCGCGTACAACTTGTGGCCATTGCTTATTGAAAAGCTGGCAAAAGATTGGCGGGTGCTTAATAAATGTGTTTGCTGTCGTGACATTTAGATCCATACATAGGCTGGCCCTTATGAGAACGCGACTGAAGGCGCAGGGACATCATACCAGAGGGCCAACAATGCCAAAAAGTAGGGGCGATGAGTCTGTCACTTGACAGGACGCTTAAAAGGCTAACATTAAAATCTTTTGCGATTATGGTGGTCATACAGGTGCGAGTATATCAGCAAACAAATTATCATCGGATAGAATGGCACCACAGAAAAGCGTTGCTGATTTTGGATGGCGGAAATTACTACCAGCATCAACTAGATGTATCTGTAATGAGACAAACATATATGCTTTCAATTTGTTCAGTTACAACTGCAGTTGAACGTGAGTTTTACGATGCTTTATAGTATATACTATAGACAGGTTTTTCTACATGTGTTCATACTTATTATATTGGGGTTGTTTCAGTGAACACTTATATATCTGCTGGAACATTAACATTTACTGGAACATTGAACCCTACTTTATCTTGATAAACATGCCATTTTTTTGTAACCAGGAAGAGCCATAATGTTAGCAACTATTCTCCTAAAACATCCAAAAAGATGGCAAACACCCCCGCCGCAACGCGGCGGGTTCCTCTCCCTCGTTCTATATATTCTATATGGTTCATATAATGTCAAGAAACAAACAAATAACCAAAATGCCTCAAGGGCCCTCCACGACTCACAGCCAACAACAATAAACAAAAAGAATTAAAAAAAAAAAGCCAAGAAACCAGATATGAGATTCCTATTTGATTATTTGCCGTAAAAGAATACCCATATGTTTTATCTTTTAATACTCACAAGCCTGTTCTTTTTCTTTTTTTGCAAATACAGATCTGAAATTCATATTTGATTATTTGGCGTAAAATTTGCAATCAAATAGAACATAGACGTGCTTCAAACTAGATTATAACAATAGTATACGAGAAACTCATCATCGATCTTAAAAGATTTACAAGAAACGAAATCAAAACGTACATCACATACCCGAGACCTTGTAAAAGATCTTGAAGCCGCTGCCTTTGTGTGCTCCGGAACAAGATAAGATTAGCAGGTGGTGTTCGTGTGTTTAAAATCATAGAAGGTTTCTTGTGTTGTTATTCTTTCAGTGGGTGGCTAGGGTTCTTGATAGGAAGAGAAAGAGATTTGTGTAAAGAATGAAACTAACGGGTTTCGGTAAATGGTTTTGTGTATGGATCCTATTTTCGTGGGATAATTAAATTCCCAAATTACCCCTAATTTATTTTTTTCATTCAAATTAAATTATGTATATTTTCAAAAGTGCTATTTTGCATTGATATGTTGTACATTATGTATTATTAAGAGTAAAAAAGTGGTTTTCGCAGTTTTTGCAATTTATTTGGTTCTGTAAAGAACCTCACACACTATATATATATTAGATTTCGAAGCCCGCCCGATGGACGGGCCTGACTTATAATTATTCTTGTTATGGTGTTAATTAATGAAAATTCATTTTTAAGGACGGGTAGCTTAATTACTATGTATTACTTTTAAATGATACATACCTAATTATCAATGTCGTTTAAAAAAAAAATTATCAAAGGATTATATGTCGAAACACCTATATGATTACTGATTGTCACATAAATAATTAATTTAATAAATTGAACATAAATAATAATTTGATGAGTGATGGGATTTAATAAATCGAACATAAATAATAATATGATCAGTAATGCATTTATAAAAGCTTGTGTACCATTCTTTATATAGCTTTAGCCTTTAGCATACATATAAGAACAATAATAAAACTCATTTTTAAAGGTTGAAACGTATTCTTTTACAATGTCGGCCACAAACCCTCTTACAGACATGATCTAAAGAACTTTCTATATTGTCGTAAAAAGATGACTTACGATGTACGCATATGCAGTACTCTTACCCATATCGCCTTTCAACCGGATATTTTTTTCTCTCATTGACATTTGAACCTTTAAGTAGACATTGCTACTCTTTTCTGATGATTTTCTGCACATCAACAAAATAAAAATTTAGGTACTAATCACATTTGAACCTTAAAATTTGTGATACTAATGAGATTAGGTACTAATGACATTCCATACCCATGATTGTAGTTGAGTTTCATTGTAGAAGGCTTTGAGTACGGTTCCTTCCACTGAGTTCTACAACCAAATGCAAAATCTTCATGTTATTTATAAACATTAATAAAATATCTTAATGTCTCTCTAATAAGAAAATCATGCACACCACCATTTAAGGACATAATTAATATTATAATCACAATGTAGTTTTACATATTACTTGGCCCATATTACATCAGTAACTGAGAGTTCCAAGTTCAGCAGCTCACCAAACAAATGAAGTTTTTTTCTTCAAACAAAAGAAACACTTAACTATCTATCGAACGATGTATACCAACTTATTCCATATTATTTGTGGTAAAAGCTCGAAAGTTATATAATTAGTCTTCTAAGAACTGACCAATTTGGTTGGAAAAGTTCAACATATTCCACCATCAAAGATAATGTGTAGTTGTCTTTTTTCTTTACGTATAATAATAATAATAATAATAATAATAATAATAATAATAATAATAATAATAATAATAATAATAATAATAATAATAATAATAATAATTCTTAGCCTCTAAACATAAATAACTCATTATTAAACCTGTAACTCTTTATCACAGTGAGTTTGTGCGTAATTTGCACTTTTTGGCCTAAGACATAAGTCATTTACGCATGATGCCACCGTTATACTATCTTAATACCATATGCAAGAGCGCGCTTAGTTGCTTTTATGACATGTAAGTACTTTTTTTTTACTAAAATTATCCTAAATTTGAGTTATTGAAATTACCTCTTTGTATCAATCAGTTCTCATAGCAAAATACTCGTCTCCGTTGCCATGACCTCAATCATGCGTGCCCATATTCGATGCATTCCATTTTCACAAATCTCATTGGTATGAAGTATAGAATACGTGAGCATTCTGTAGGCCATTCGATGCCTCAAGAGTAAGCCTTCTATATATTTTTTTAGTAACAAACCAAATCGAGCCATTCACAAGTGAATGGGTAAAAATTAGCATATTTATCAAAACAAATGGAATAGAATATGTTTAATATACAAACTTTACACAATCACATTATAACATTCTAAATTGGGATAATCAACAAACATTCATTAGCTTGTTAATAGCCGAAATCAAGAAACATATATAGAGCACCCTGCATCGCTTAAATATTATAGGTAAAATAATTTACTATTAAAAATATTGATTTACAATAAGCGATGGTAGCTTCGACCCGTATCTTTTCAACCTCTTTTTTGTATGTTTGACCCATTAAAGATACAAAATAAACCATTTGACTCATTCATACCTGATAACCTTTTGTTAGCATGATACCTATTTGAAGACAAAATCATCAACTCCATTTGATCATAGATAGGGGATACTGAATACTTCATGTACATCCAACAAAATGTCCACTTTCTAGCACTCAAGGGGTTGTTTGGGATTGCTTATTTAAACTACTTGTATACTGCAAATATAAGCAGGTTACTTTAAGTACATATTTTCGTTAATAAAAGCAATTTAGCCAAACACTTAAAACTAACTGGATGGGTCCACAAGCCATGGGTCATACTTTGCAAACACCAGCAAATGTGATACGGAGTATAACATAAACGACTTAATGAAAGATCTTGATAAATATTGAGATGTTTTAACTGGTAGTTAATTTTCAAATGTGATATAACATAAACGACTTACTGAAAGATCTTGATAAGCTCCCCATGCAAACAATATAGATAAATGCCGAAGGAAACAACAGAGATAGAAGGTCCATCAACATTCCTACAACAATATTCAACTTAAATCTCTCTATTGAACAAACCTAACAATATGCCCACACAATAGTAAGTGCCTTATAAACTGCTGTAAAGTGATTATACATACATCATAGGAAGTTTCTAAAGAATTTAAATCTCGACCCCTAATGTTATTTGTATAAATCATTGGGACTTTGGTTTCTGTTAAATAGTTTTCACCCATTTGGTTTCTGTTAAATGATGGGTGTAGTAGTGGTGGCATGAAGCAAAGGTAATACCCCTTATTCGTCAATACACTTCTGTGTTGCCACGTGTCCCATTGACAACCCGCTGAGCATGGATAATATCAAAGGAACAAATGGAAGTTTAAGGCCTGAATGCCATTCTTGTCTTGATTTAAAACCAACTTCTCCTGTAAACGCAAACCTATCCGTTAAATGTCTAACTGCAACTTCAGTAATTCCATTTTCCAATATGATATCCTTGAGTCTTTCGCAGAGGAACTTGTCTTCATCGACTCTGAGATCCTAACAAAATTGTCAATTGTAAGCTTCTGTTTTGATGCTTGCAGAGAGACAGTCTCATCCTTTGGATTTTCTAGATGCTGTTTCAGCAGCTGGTCAAACTCAAACCAATTCTTTGTATGGATTAAAATGTTGACAGAGAGCTTCCATTGCAGCAGGCTCACCGTAGGTCAAGCAAGGCAAAATTTTAGCAACCATCTGTTTGCTTGATGTTTTAAGGCCGACATGGTGAGACAGCCTTCCTAGGAACATGAGAACTCTTTCCTTGGCTTGTTCTCTGGCACCAGCTTCTTCATTGGAGACTGTAAGAGAATTTTGGGTCATGTTGATATTCTCACTTTCGTTAGCTTCCATTGTCAAACTCTCCACAATTAGGCTATTTTCCCGTATTTTGACTTCAGATCATCTCGCAAACGCTGCATAGTAACAACTACCATTAAAATGCAATTCAACAAATTTGTGTCGCATACAACTAAGGTTCTAGATCATATAACATTATACTGTTTGAAACATGCCAAACATTTGGCATTAGGAATTACATCCTTAAAGGGCCTTCATACATGCTCGACAAAGGAAACCATGTCTATAGTGCTGAAACAAAAGCATATGAAGTGAAAAAGCACACAACTGAGGTTTCCAAACATACAACATATATAGGAATGTCAGATTTCTTTGAACCTGAAAAATCATCTTCGACCTGTTATGTGGTTTTAAACAGAACGTATCGAATGATTTTTGGCATCCAAGTCATCTGAACTATCTTCCGGAGCGACTTTGATTCTATCCGCACTTCTGATGACCCAATTAGTGAATTCAAGAGAAGATGCTAGCTGAGCAAAAGCTTGTCTGGTTGAATCTTCTGTGAATTCCTCGCATTCTTCTTCTAAGAACTTCTTCCTGTTTGGAGTCTTGTTAAACGTCGAGTAAAAGTCATGTCGATTTCCAGTTGCCCCTGAATTAGGCTCGCCTTCAAGAGCCAACACAGAAAACAAATCAATAACTATGTGTGAAACTGAGAAAGCACGATTAGTAAGTTGATAATATTTATGAAAATTGAGGAAAGTATGGATATGTACTTTTGACCAGGGTTTTGGACCATCCAAAAGGCTTTAGTGGGCCACTGTATGGACTTCTCGAGGGCCTAAACTTTTGATGGGCTAAGAAATTGTGTAACTCAACACATATGTCGGCATAAAGTTTCGAGCTTTCTTGCATAAAAGTAAAGGATATGCTATATGAATGTAAATTAGTAAAGCCACTAACCAAATAGAGAATGGATCGAACGGCAGATTCATGAAAAGGTACTGAAGTAAAATATGATCAATGCAATCGTTGAAATGAACGTCAACTTTTAAGCTCTCCAAAGAAGTATGTCCATGACTGCAATATATGAAATATCATTATGTCAAGTAGTAACCACACTCAGAATCCAAGCCTATATCAAAGAAAATCAGATTGTAATGAATAGGATAATTGAATGCATATTTTTAATGACTATACCCAACCCATTTTCAAATTTAAAATGAATGAATATAGATAAAAAATTTTAAATAGTGTAATCTACTGACCCAGTGCAGTAACGTGCATATACTATATGAAATTATAACCTAAAATGATATATCATCTTCAGCCTTGCTTATGTTTTGCACACACATGGCCGCAATAGCTGCTACTTGCATAAGCAAGACATGGATTTGATTATTCTTATTACTTTTTGTGATCATTAGAGATGGTAGTGTTAACCAAGTTACCATATATAGTGGCCATTATAGAGGAGGAACTAAGACGGACTAACCTGAATTAGATCATAGTTATGCTTCTAGAAATTAAAATATATGAGAAAGAATCACAATTTTTGATTTTTGTAGGTATTTAGTTATGCTTCTAGAAAAATACAGACTTGTGCCACCAAGTTATCCCAAAACAAATTCTGCAAGGTTCGATCACTTTAGCTGTGTATGACCTGATCCAGGTTGTGCTTGTCTACAACGGGTCGAACGCAAAAAATCATTTTAGTTCAAGATTATAGAAAAAAATAACTGACCTCAGCCCCAATATGTAATTCTGCACTGCCGAATGGCCAAAGGGGTCTGTTTGCCAACCAATCCTTGGCATTACATTGAACTGTTGCTTAATAAATTTATGCCCATACGTTGTCTGATCAATCATATCAATATAATGTGGTGGTCCATCGGCATGCAAATCATATCAATATAATGTGATGCTCCGTCGTCATGCATACACCAACCTCCAATTCTGCTCAACAAAAACAGATCTCATTGTCTACTTGCATCCAACTTATAAACCCATAGCAAAAGGTGTAGAACATAAACGCACAATATAAAAAAATATATCTATTTTATGTATAAATAAGTGTTTACAAAAAGACAACTTGATTTGCTTAAATCAACTCATATGAATGATAAATCATGTATTTCCAGTATCATCGACCAATAAAGTCTTTAAAAGTGACATAAACATACCAGATCTTTATTTTTTTTGGAATCTCTTCTTCCTCCTCCTCCAGCACGAATTATTGTGACACCTCAGATGAGGCACACCGATTTAAACAACTATGTGTATGTCGTCGGATTGCATTTTGTGATTGACTGAAACATGTTGTTGCAACAATACTCCGGCGAGCCAAAAGCCTGGCATGCACTCTTACACCCTCCTCCACCCTTCAACACCAGCTCCTTCGGATACTTATGATCCAAATCATCAATGCAACCTGTCTTTGCACTATCAAGTATAAAGTGACCTGACCCACCAGTAGCCTCCACAACCATTTGTTATAGCCTTTAGCGAGGCTGACATAATAATATTACCGGCCAAAAAATGAGCTGAAGGTGAACTTTGCAAGTGTAACAGGTGGGGTTGCTGATCCTCCGTTGCACTTCGATTCACCGGAGCCACAATCATCCGTTTTATATGACCCGTGACTGGCCGATTGACCAAGTAGTCCTTTGGAACTTGAAACAACCAGTGACCCGTCACCTGTTGTGCGACTGGTCCTACACCTGCTTTTCCATCAGAATGCACAAAAATGTAAATTCCTGGTTCACTTTGTAATTTGCAAAATAGATGATACATAAATAAATTAGAAATATTGTTAATCACAGTGTTGAGTACACATATAACTATGATGTATAAACTATAAATTGATAAAGATTGTTATGTTAAATAAACTTTCAAATGCAACTCTTCCATTCCAGATATGATCTAATGTTAAGCGAGCAATACCTCTATCGAATCTGAATGCATCCAGCCTAGATTTGCTCTGTGTAAAGACATAGTACATCAAGATTAACCTAGAATATAAGATCTACACTGAGAAGACATTTGGTCGCTTGACCTTTCCTGAAAATGTCCAATTCAAGACGTCATTGTTGGGTTTTGGATTCTGCTGCTGAGAGAAACTGCTGCTGTGATGAAACTGCTGCTAAGGTAAATGATTCTGCTGCTGATGACAAAGTGCTGCTAAGAGAAAATGCTGCTAAAGGAATCTACTGCTAATGTGATAAGCATGTATTCGAAGTAGATAATTATAGAATAGATTGTGTGTATATAATATACGTCTAGAATATTCTTATCTTGCATAGAAAGTTATTGTAAACCTAGTAGGACTCCTTGGCCTATAAAAGGAGGATCCTAGGGTTAGATTGAGTACGTATTGTTTAGTTTTCGTTTACACTTCAAGGTTGTAAAACCCTAGCATTGTCGATTGCTCGTATTAATAATATTGAAGTGTTGATAGTGAATTGTTCTTCTTAAGTTAAGCTTTTACATTCCGCATTCTAGCTTAAGTGTTTAAATCAAGTCAACTTCTATATAAGATCGTTTGCTCAACTAGGATCAACAAGTGGTATCAGAGCTTGTGATCTAGAAGTTGTAATCAAGAAGAAACTGTTCCTTGCAAGTTTGCTGTTCCTAATCAACTGCTAAAGATGGGTGATGACACACATATGGTGACTGCTTCAAAGGTTCCCATGCTCAACCCTGGTGAATATGAGCTGTGGAAGATGAGAATTAGACAGTACATTCGCATGATTGACTTTAACATGTGGAATGTGATCATCAATGGTGACTCTTTACCAAAGAAAGGTGCTGATGGAAAAGAGATACCAATCAAGACTGCTGAAGAGAATTCTTTAAGGAAGATGGAGATCAAGGCACACAATATTCTCTTAATAGGAATACCAAATGAATTTCAGTTGGACTTTGATAGCTGTGAGACTGCTAAAGACTTGATGGATGCTGTTGAATTCAGGTTTGGAGGGAATGATGCTACCAAGAAGTCAAGGAAAAACATGTTGAAGCATCAGTTTGAGAACTTTACTGCTGAAAGTGGAGAGAAGATTAATGGCACTTACAACAGGCTCAATTAACTTGTCAGTCATCTAAAGCTTGTTGGCTATGTGGTTCCACAAGAAGATGTAAACCTCAAGTTCCTTAGAAGTCTTGCACCTGAATGGAGTATGCACACTGTTGTTTGGAGGAATAAGCCTGACTTTGAAACTATGAAGTTGGAAAGTCTCTATAACAACTTAAGAGTGTATGAACCAGAGTTGTCTTCTTCATCTACTTCATCTTCTAGTGCACAAAATCTTGCCTTTGTATCTTCAAAGTCAAAGGGATCTAAAGAATCTCACTCTGCTGCTTATGGAGTATCTACTGCTGATGGATCTGCTGCTAGTTCAAATGACAATAATTCCACCAGTGATATTGCTTTTGTGTGCATTCTTGGCTGATCTTACTACAAGTATAAGGTCACAGGCTATTAATCAAGATCTGGATCACCTTGATCCTGATGATCATGAAGAGATGGATCTTAAATGGCAAATGACCATGTTGACCTTGAGGGCAAGAAAATTCTTGAAGAGAACTGGAAGAGAAATCAAGTACAGACCTAAAGAGAATGTTGGCTTTAACAAGTCAAAGATAGAGTGTTACAACTGTAACAGGAAGGGTCACTTTGCTAGAGAGTGTAGAGCTCCAAAGAAAAATGCTGAAGCATCAAAGAAGACTGAAGAAACAAAGAATACCACTACTGCATTGGTGTCTTGTGATGGATTAGGAGAGTATGATTGGAGTGATTTGGCTGATGAAGAACCAAATTATTTTTTGGTGGCTCAAGTCAAGCCTGAAGTGCATAACTTTGCACTTATGGCTTATGCATCATCATCTTCTGGATCTGACTCTGAGGTATCTAATGATTCTGATTTATCTATGTGTTCTTTTAAGTCTTGTGCTGACACTGTAGAAGAACTTAAGTCTAGGAATGAGAGTCTAATTAAAGAAGTTGAAAACCTAGGTTACAAAGTAGGTATTCAAAATGTTGAAAGAAGACTTGAGTACTTAAAAGAGTGTGAGCTAGAATATATAGATAGAATTAACCAACAAGATGTTGAAATTTTTAAGAAAAACAGTGAAATTGAGTTTCTTAAAAATAAATTAGAAGAAGCAGAAAGAGATAGAGATGCAGCTCTTGCTGAAAAAGAAAAACATATAGTAAAAGTAAACAAACAACAATATGCTTCTGATTTGGTTAATAAATCTATTGAGAGTACAATAATGAGGAAAGGAAGTGGAATAGGTTACAATGAGGTTGCTCCTCCTGCTAAGAGTGCCTATGCTCTACCAGGAAAAGAATTTTCCTTCATTAGTGAGCTGAACATAGAAAAACCAATAGGTGAGTCTAGTACAAGTGTCTTAGAAACACCTAAGGTAGAGGGTAGAAAATTTCCTGATGCTCCCATTATTGAAGATTGGTACTCAGATAGTGATGAGGAACAAGAACAGGTTGAACTAGAACAAAGTGTAGAAAAGGAAGAAATTCCTACCAAAGTTGAACCTAAAATTGAACAGGTGAAGTTTGTGAGACCTGTGTTAGGTAAGGGTATCTCTAGGAAAATGGTTGAGTATAATGAGATTTCTAGAGAAAGAATGAATGGTTTCAATAATAAGCCTAGGGGAAATCAGAGAAACTTTAATAACCTAGTTTCAAACAAATTAGGTAGTGAGTTTCAATTGAAGAAAAAGGCTTGTTATAAGTGTGGTAGCTTTGAACATTTGATTAATAGCTATCCTGACCACAAGAAACCTGTTTGGAATCAATATTCTAGGGTGAATCACAAATATGTTACTCAGAATACTCACCCTCATCCTAATAGAAACATGATTCCTAGGGCTGTGTCGTTAAGATCTGGTGCAATTAGATCTATTTATGCTGCTAAATCAAATGGTGCTTTTAAAACCACAACTGGTTCTGTTGCTGGCTCTACTGCTAGTAAGCACTTTGCTGCTAGTAAGCATTCTGCTGCTAATAAGCAATCTGCTGCTAGTACAAAACTTTCTACTTCTGGGCCAAAAGTTTTATGAAATACAGTTGTTGGAAATCATTTTTATGCTGTTAAGGCCTCAGCTTGTTGGGTTTGGAAACCAAAATCAACTGTTACAAACAATGTTTCCAAAAACAGCAGTGCATCAAGTGATTTAAAGAAATTTAACTATGTTGATGCACAAGGCAGATCCAAGTCAGTAATGGCTTGGGTCCCCAAGAGAAACTAATTTCTCTATTTTCATGTGCAGGGTAATCTACTGGATGATCTTTAAGATATGGTTATAGTTGATAGTGGATGCTCTGGACATATGACAGGGGATGAGTCTCAGCTTGAAGATTTTGAGGCTTTTGAAGGTGGTTATGTTGCTTTTGGGAATGATCCAAAAGGTGGAAAGATTGTTGGTAGAGGCACTTTAAGAACAGGGAATTTGGACTTCGAGAAGGTGTTTCTTGTGAAAGGGCTTAAGTTTAACCTCTTTAGTGTTTCACAAATGTGTAACAAAAGGAATTTTGTTCTGTTTACAGACACTGAATGTATGATCCTTTCTCCTGATTTTCAGTTGCCAAATGATAAATTTGTACTATTAAAGGTCTCTAGAAATGAAAATATATACAGTGACCATATTAAGAACATAGTTCCCAAAAGAGCTTTAACTTGTCTGATTGCAAAAGCCACCATTGATGAGTCCAAATTATGGCATAGAAGACTTGGGCACCTGAACTACAAGACAATGAATAAGTTGGTGAAAGGAAATCTTGTGAGAGGCATGCCCACTAAGTTGTTTGAAAATTGTGAGACTTGTGTTGCCTGTCAAAAGGGTAAACAACATAGAGTTTCATTCAAGTCTAAGACAGTGAACACAAATACAGAGCCCTTGCATTTGCTTCACATGGATTTATTTGGGCCTGTTTTTGTGAAAAGTTTGAACAAGAAGTCATATTGCCTAGTTGTCACAGATGACTTCAGCAGGTTTACTTGAGTGTTCTTCTTAGCCACTAAAGATGAAACCCCAGAGATACTTAAAGAATTCATTACAAGAGTTGAAAACCTGCACAACCACAGAGTGAAAATTATCAGATGTGACAATGGTACTGAGTTCAAGAATAGTGTGATGAATCAATTCTGTGTGGGAAAAGGAATTCTAAGACAGTACAGTGTTGCAAGAACTCCACAACAGAATGGTGTTGCAGAGAGAAGAAATAGGACACTTATTGAGGCTGCAAGAACAATGTTATCTGATTCTAAATTACCTATACCTTTTTGGGCTGAAGCTGTAAACACTGCATGTTTTGTGCAAAACAGGAGTAAGGTAGTGAAGCCTCACAACAAAACTCCATATGAGCTTTTTCATGGGAAGAAACCATTGATTGATTTTGTCAAGCCATTTGGATGTCCTGTCACTATTTTGAACACTAAAGATCAGTTAGGCAAGTTTGAAGAGAAAGCTGATGAAGGAAATTTGGTTGGTTACTCTGTACATAGTAAAGCTTTCAGGGTATATAACAAGAGAACCAAACATGTGGAGGAGAATTTGCATATCAAGTTTAGTGAGAACACATCTAATGCTGAAGGAAAAGGACCTGAATGGATGTTTGATGTTGATATTCTGACCAAGACAATGAACTATGTACCTGTTATTGCTAGTGTTGACACTAACAAATCACAAGAAGACATTGTTTTGATTGAGAAACTGAAGGTTGGTCCTACTTTCATACCTTTACAGAAAGATCAAGAGATACAAGAAGATGATGTTACTCCAGAGAAACCTAAGGAAGCTCAAGCAGATGTTGAAACTCCTATTGATGCAGAAAAAAAATACCCAATGAAGCTCCAAAAATAGTTGTTGCTGACTCTCCTACAAGGCCAGAAGACTCTACTGCTGACTCAGAAGACTCTACTGCTAGACCAAAACAAGCAACTACTGCTTCAATCAACTCTGCTGCCAAGCCTATTCACTCTGCTTCTACATCACAGTTTCCTTCTTTGGACACTCAGGATAGACCTTCTGTTGATATAAACTATCCTGATGATCCAAATATACCTCCTCTAGAGAATATCTATGATGACACAGATGATGAAGCTCTTGATGGTAAATTATTTGGAGCTGAAGTAGATTATACTAATTTGGAACTCAATATTTCTGTTAGTCCCACCACTACTACAAGAGTTCACAAGGATCATCCAAAAGAAAAAATTCTAAGTGATCCTCAATCATCTGTACAAACAAGAAAAATGACTAAAGAGCTCAAAGATCTTCAACATCAAAGTTTCTTTGCAAGATCTCTGCATAAAAGAAACAGTCATAAAGATCTACAAAATTGCTTGTTTGCCTGTTTTCTATCTCAAATTGAACCCAAGACCACTTACAAAGCCTTACAAGAAGCAAGTTGGGTGGAAGCAATGCAAGATGAGCTTCTACAATTCAAACTACAAGAGGTATGGACTTTGGTTGATTTGCCAAATGGGAAAAGAGTTATTGGCACTAAATGGGTTTTCAGATGTAAAAGAGATGAAAGGGGGATAGTCATCAGAAATAAAGCTAGGTTAGTAGCTCAAGGATACACACAACAAGAAAGACTTGACTATGATGAGGTATTTGCACCAGTGGCAAGAATAGAAGCCATTAGACTATTCTTGGCTTATGCTTCATTCAAAGATTTTGTGGTGTATCAGATGGATGTAAAGAGTGCTTTCCTTTATGGGACCATTACAGAAGAAGTTTATGTGTCTCAACCACCAGGTTTTGAGGACCCTGATTATCCTGATAAAGTTTACAAGGTGAATAGAGCAATGTATGGTTTACATCAAGCTCCTAGAGCTTGGTATGATACCTTGTCAACATATTTGTTAGATTCTGGGTTCAGTAGAGGAAAGATTGACAAGACTTTGTTTCTCAAAAGACAAAAGGATGATATTTTGCTGGTTCAAATCTATGTAGATGACATCATCTTTGGTTCTACAAACAGGGCAATGTGTGTTGATTTTGAGAAGCTTATGAAGGATAAGTTTGCAATGAGTTCAATGGGAGAACTCAACTTCTTCTTAGGACTACAAGTAGTACAAAAGAAAGATGGCATATTTATTAGTCAGGATAAGTATGTTAATGACATTTTGAAGAAGTTTGGATTTGAAGATGCTAAGCCTGCTAAGACAACCATGGATACCAACAAACCTTTGTTGAAGGATGAAAATGGAAAAGAAGAAGATGTTCACTTGTACAGGTCCATGATTGGCTCATTGATGTATCTTACAGCATCAAGGCCTGATATTATGTTTGCTGTATGTGCCTGTGCAAGATTCCAAGTATGTCCCAAAGAATCACATCTCTATGCAGTAAAGAGGATTTTTAGGTATCTAAGGCATCAACCTAAATTGGGCCTATGGTATCCTAAGGATTCACCTTTTGATTTGGTGGAATATTCAGACAGTGAATATGCTGGTGCTTGCTTGGATAGAAAGTCTACACCTGGAGGTTGTCAATTTCTTGGAAACAGATTGGTGTCATGGCAATGCAAGAAACAAACAGTGGTTGCAAATTCTACAACTGAAGCTGAGTATGTGGCTGCTTCAAGTTGTTGTGGTCAAGTGCTATGGATGCAAAATCAACTACTGGATTATGGGTCCAATTTCATGAACACCAAAATTCATATTGATAATAACAGCACACTTTGCATAATTAAAAATGTTGTTTTTCATTCTAAAACAAAACATATTGAGATAAGACATCATTTCATAAGGGATTGCTATGAAAAGAAGTTAATTCAAATTGTCAAAATCCATACTGGTAACAATGTTGCTGATCTTCTCACAAAACACTTTGATGTGGGGAGATTTCAATTCTTAATTGCAAACATTGGTATGATTAATCTTTGAAAATCTTATCTCTTATTGTTTTTGTAAAGTGTGTAAAGGTCTTGTGCTGTTTGTTAATCTGTTTATGCTACTTCTTAAGAAGCATATGATTAAGTTGCAATGTACTTTGCTGCTATTTTACTCTACTGCTAGTATATATTCTTGTATACTTTGTGGTGTTTGGACTAACATTTTGCAGGATAAGCTGACAATTAATGATTTGCAAGCTCCCAAACAGAAATTAAGCAACTTTCATTCATCATCAAAAGAGTACATTCAAACTAAGTACATCCACATCAAAATCAGAAATAACAAAAGACTCCTACACAACAAGCTAACATCAAAAGACTTCAACCATTAATTTCTAGGGCATGGAAGCCCAAGTACAATCTTCCTCTCCTTAGGAAGAGGAGGGTTTGCCTTTCTTGCCTTGGTTGATGTCTTGGGTCTTGGCCTTGATGACTGTGGTCTTTCAGGAGTGGATGGTGGATCGTTGTGTGGCTCATCCTCATCAGATGATGTATAAAGGAAGGGGGAAACAAGCTCCATTGGAGATGGTGGTCTACTAGGGATCCAAGCAAGGTCTTCTGATGATTCTGAAGACGATGGAGACGTGGGGGACATCACCTCTTTACCCCTAGAAGTGCTTGGGGTTTGATTCAAGTTTAAGAGATCTTTGAAAACAGGGAGATCGTGCTTCCTCTTTTGGGCTTGTTCTTTGGTTCTACATCCGTTGTGAGGAGGACGGAAGGGAGGAACATAGGTTTCAAACAGTGTCTCATCCTCAAAAGAAGAATCAGATGATATGTTGATGATTTCGGGAAAAGATTTCATAGTTATTGATGATTTGATTTGGGTGATTGGAAGTTTTGATTGCGAGATTGGCGTTTTTGATTGTAATTAGGGTTTGATTGTGTTGAATTAGGGAAAAGATTTAGTCCGTTTTTATAGGGATTACGGAGTATCAAACGCATTTATTGTTATGGGTTCTTGAATTTTTGACCAAGTTTGATTAGTCAACTCTGCTGCTGGCTTAATTTCACTCTGCTGCTAGTTGTTTCATTCTGCTGCTAGTTGTGGATGACATGGTTATGCTGCTACGGTTGTAAGTGAGAGGGTGGGATGTGTAACTTCTTCCAATTAGTTTAAAACCTAATTAATCTTCATAATTGGTTTCTACACGCTCCAAATTGAAGTTCTCACAAACCCTAACAATCCATTATTCTCAAAGTCAATTATCCCCAATTTCTCTAAACCCTAATTCATGGATTGTGCACGTACCTGGGCAGAGCAGCACAATAGTGTGGTCGTTTTGGCTGAAGAGTTGGTTCCTGAAGGTTTCACAGATATGGTAAAATTCTTGAATGCTACTTCTCTTAGGTATGCACTCACTGTGAATCCTACAATATTTGTTTCCTACATCAAACAGTTTTAGCTTACTGCTAAAGTCAAAACTATGAATGAGGAAAAATATGTCAGTGCTTTAGTAGATGGGCAAAAGGTTCGTGTAATTGAATCATCTATAAGGGAAACTCTTCTCTTAGATGATGAAACAGAGACCACTTGTCTTGCAAATTCTGCTATTTTTGATGGTTTAAAAACTTTGGGATATGAGGGAAAGCATACAAATTTAAAATTTCAAAAAGCTCTCCTCTGTCCTCAATACAAGTTTTTGGTACATCTTCTCCTTCATTGTTTGAGTCCTAAAACTTCTGGGTGGCATGAGTTTAGTGCTACTATTGCTTCTGCAATGGTATGCCTAAGCAAAGGTCATCCATTCAATTTTTCAAATATGATCTTGGCGGGGATTGTTAAAAGTGTTAAAGAGTCTGGTTCTTATTTGCTTTATCCAAGATTTATCCAGCTCTTTATTGAAAACCAACTTAAAAATTTTAGATCACATGCTGCTACTTATGATGCTCCAATATTGGTTTCCAAAACTTTTACTTTCTTGATTAAGCATGGAAAAGGTTTTTCAGGCACACATACAAATCTTACACCGTCTATGGTGCAACTTGTGCAAAATATTCAGGGTGAAGGATCAGGAAATCCCACTGATTCCCATCACACACCCAATTTTACTGCATCTGCTACACAACCCAAAATACACTATACCCGTAGGAAAACCAAAAAGAACACTGATCTACCTCAGGATAGTGTTAGTATGGCTGTACCAGATGAGGCTGTCCTAGTTGATGGAGGGGACATGTTGGCAAGGGCTGTCACTACTGCTTCTAGCTTAGCAGCAGAGCAGGACAGTGATAACATAATTAAGACCCAAACCAAGGCAACATCTAGAGGAAAGGATTCTGATGAATCTCATTCTCAGGATGGTAACCCTAGCCAAATGGAAAATATAGGGGGCTCAGATTATCAAACTAGGTTTGATACCGAGTTTATGTCCCAAGATTCACCTCTCGGACCAGGTTACATAGGTCGAAGTGATGAGGACAGGCCAGTGACAAATGAATTGACGGGAAATTTTGTACATGCTGACAATGTCCATGATTCACCTCTCGGACCAGGTTACACAGGTCGAAGTGATGAGACTACTATGAAACTCATTCAGGAATTGACGGCTACTTGTACCAATTTGGGGGTGAAGTGTACTACATTGGAAGATAAAGTTCTTAGTCTTTCTACTGTTGTTGATGGACAAGCTAAGCTCATTACCAAATTCAGGAAACATATTAAGAACTTGAAGAAATCAAGATCTTCAACCTCCTTGAAAAGATTGAAGAAAATGGGCACTTCTCAAGTTATCAGTTCACCTTAACTCTCTACTCATTTGGAAGAGGATGCTTCCAAACAGGGGAGGAATGAAGATGTAATGGGTTCAGGGGAGGCAAATTTGAAGAGGGTTGAAGTGCTCAGGTTATGAATGATGAAATTGTTTCAGGGGAGGTTCCAGAGATTGGAGATATGGATGTGGAAAGTCCTCAGGATGCTGAAAACTTTGTGATTGCTGATAAATCAGGGAATGAGGTTGTAATGGAAAAGGTGATTGCTACTCAAGAAAAAGTGGTGGAAAAACTCAAGACTTTGGAGCCTGAGCAACTAGTGAAGGCAACAGGGTTGATGGGTGAAGCTTTAATGACTTTGGGAGATTCTATGGTTACAGAACTTGAAAATGCTGCTATTACTAACAAGATTGATGACTCTGCTGCTGCTGATTCTACTGCTAAGGATTTTGCTGATCCTGCTGCTAGTGGAAAAGAGAATTCTGCTGATGCACAAGACTCTGCTGCTGGGTCTAGTGATAATGCTGCTGCTGAGGCAATGGTTTTGTTTAGTAAGAAGACTACTGAAGTTCCATCTGAATCATCTTCAAAACATACACCACTACCAACTCAATCATTACCACAACAACCAATAACCACAATCACATCATCAACACCAAGAATGCCTCAAAAAGGAGTTGTATTCAGAGAACATGCTGCTCAACCAAAGAAGATTGTATCATCATCTACTGATAAAGGGAAGGGCAAGAAATTTGAAGAACCTAAGTCGATGTATAAGGGGTTTGATTACTCTGAAATACCTTTTCATATGTGGCCCAAGGAATTACAAGTTGAACATGACTCAGCTGTTGCATTAAAAGAACAAGAATTGCTTGATCAAGAAGAACAACAGTTGGTCCAGAAGGAAAAGGAAAGGGTTGAAAAGGAAAACAGAAGATTTAAGGAGGTATGAGGAATGGGTTGATGAGAAAATAAGAATAGATGCTGATATTGAACTCTCCAAGATGATTAAGATTGAAGAGAATGAAGTTCCAACTTTTGATGTGAAATCTTGGGTAAGGGAGTTCATTGCTAAGAAAAGAAAAGAAGATGCTGCTATTAGAAGAAAGAAAAAGGTACTTAGGGGTCCAACTTCATTGCAACAAAGAAAAGAGCAAGACAGATACCTGAAGAATATGAAGGGTTGGAAATTGGTGCAGTTAAAACCTAAGTCTGATCAAGAGGTTTTTGACTTGTATCAACAAGCTAAGAGACAAACAGATACCTTCTATCCTATGGGTTGTGCTGAAGATTTGGAACATATTGCTCAGATGAATAAAAGGTTGGTACCTGAAAAAGTGGCTGAAGTAGAGCATGTTCAAGAGGCAGATATTGTTAAGCAACTTGATGTTAGTGCAGATAAGACTACTTCTTCTGTGCAAAGTGGTAAAAGAAAAGGTGTTGTTCATAAATCCTTTGCAAAGAAGAAGAGGAAAACAGGAGAAGAAAGCAGTTCTAAGCCAGAAGGAGATGAGTTCAAGAATGATTATGATCATATTCCTCCTGAGCATTTAAAGGAACAATTGAAGGTTTTCACTATGGTTGGCAAGATGGAAGAACCTGAAGTAGTTGATGCCACACCAATAGGAATCAAGTATCCTATCATCAAAGTAACTACAGGATATGATACTAAAATAGGAGCATTTCATGATGTTGAGAGATCTGATGGAAAGACTCACATGTTTCTTAGATTTCAACAGATGCTATATTACTTTGATAGAGAGGATGTTGATGATTTGTGGAAGTTATACAAGGCAAAGTTTGGAGCTGAAAAGTTTGATGGTAAAAGTATGAAACAGAGGACCTTGATTATATCAAGACTATGGCTGATAATGTTCTCTGGAGAGCTCTGAAACTTATGTATGAACCTTCAATGGATGATTCTGAATGGACAGAGATAGTAGGATACAAAGTAAGAAAATGGAGACTCTTTCAAGATTCTGGAGTTCATGTGCTGGAAATTAGACCAATTACTTTGTATATGCTGGTTGAAAAGGATTACCCAGTGGTAAGATACTGGAATACTATCAATCAGATGGTTAATGGTGTTGGATTACTCAACTTGCAGAAAGACTATGATATTGATTATCAGGCATTTAATTTGCTGTCAAAGTATAAGAAGATACTTGGTCGACAGACATCTCAAGACTTGAGTGTTTGGAAGCATCCTCCTGGTGTTTGATTGAGCTTTGAAGAAACTTAATGATTTAGTGATAAATATTAAGTTTAGGGGAGGATTGTTGGGTTTTGGATTCTGCTGCTGAGAGAAACTGCTGCTATGATGAAATTGCTGCTAAGGTAAATGATTCTGCTGCTGATGACAAAGTGCTGCTAAGAGAAAATGCTGCTAAAGGAATCTACTGCTAATGTGATAAGCATGTATTCGAAGTAGATAATTATAGAACAGATTGTGTGTATATAATATACGTCTAGAATGTTCTTATCTTGCATAGAAAGTTATTGTAAACCTAGTAGGGCTCCTTGGCCTATAAAAGGAGGATCCTAGGGTTAGATTGAGTACGTATTGTTTAGTTTTCGTTTACACTTCAAGGTTGTGAAACCCTAGCATTGTCGATTGCTCGTATTAATAATATTGAAGTGTTGATAGTGAATTGTTCTTCTTAAGTTAAGCTTTTACATTCCGCATTCTAGCTTAAGTGTTTAAATTAAGTCAACTTCTATATAAGATCGTTTGCTCAACTGGGATCAACAGTCATAAACCTCTTATCTATGCCTTTTGGAATAGTTTTCAGTGTGAAATTTGCATTCAAAGTGCCTTGTAACTTCTATGATAATATTCAATTGGGGTATACTAACCTTAGCCTTGGTCTCCATCATTTTTCTTTCTTGCGTTGGTTCTTTTGCCATTGGAACATCAATTTCCTCTTCTTGAATAAGCCAGGATGGTGGAACAAATCAGAATAATCTTGAAATACTAATGACAAACAGAGCTAAAGATTTGATTAAAGCTGCATTTTTTCTCACTTGGTACTAAGAAGTTGGGTGTTTGGCAGTCATAGTGGTCTTTTTAGTGTAGTACAATCTTGTGTTAAAGGTGTTTAGCATTGCATCAGTGGGTGGTGCTGGTGTTTGGCATTGCACCAGTGAGTGTTTTATTTTTGTAAAGATTATTACCTTTGAAGTTGAAAGCTCATACACCACCAAGAAAGTTAAGGCCAAGATCCAGGATAAGGAATGGATCCCTTCGGACCAGCAGAGGTTGATCTTCACAGGAAAGCAGTTTGAGGACGGTCGTACTTTGGCCGATTATAACATCCAAAAAGAGTCCACACTCCACCTTGTCCTGCGTCTTCGGTGATATGGAGATCTTTGTTAAGGCCCTCACTGGCAAGACTATCACACTCGAAGTCGAGAGCTCTGACACCCTAGACAATGTGAATGCAAACAAGTTAAACAAAAACAGTTAGAAATATATCATATATAACCAACATTCGCATCAGTTATAAGTTAAAACAATAACAATCAAATTAAATTACCCTCACCTTGTTACAACAGCAAATCATTTGCTTGACACCAAGGGTGAAAGCAAGAAATGCGTACTCTTGGGTCTGACCATCCTTGGAAATACCAGCTTCAAAACCACAAGTAGTCGAGTCGATAATCAAGACAGCACAATCCGCCTGTGAAGTTCCAGTAATCATATTATTGATGAAATCACGATGTCCGGGGGCATCATTGCATCAATAACTGTGCAGTAGTACTTGGTGGTTTCAAACTTAAACAAAGCAATATCAATGGTGATATTAATAAGCTAAAGAATCAATAGTTTAACAATAAATTATACCGTCAAATTCGTCACCCTGTTCGTTCCTTCTTGTTTACAGTGAACCCCAGATCATAATTAAATCAAAATACCCATAAAGTTTACAAAATTTAATATACTGAAAAAGATGATGAAAAGACTCATAGATGAAAGTTGGTATCTACACTTCAGCTTATGGATCTAGAATAAAAAATTTTGATGATTAATACGGAGTAACTTTTAGGAAAAAGGAACAAAGGTATTCCAGACCCATAAAAGTTGAGAAGCTTGAAGGTCGGTGATTCCTCCCAAACCGTCGGGTTTTATCACACAAGTCAACCACTTGTGAATGGTCAACCGTAATAAAGGCCCTGAACAGCCCGGGAGGAAAAGCAATTGTGAACGAGGAGTATAGAATGTTCCTAGGTCGTTATGTCCCAACGAGGTGTGAATTCTGTAATACAACGAATGTGTGATCTGGTAAATTTAAATATAAAGACAGGAATCTGACTGACTAACACTAGGAATGTGAATAGTAAATAGCTCTTGTCACAGCTATTTCAGTAAAAACGTGCAATCAGAAACCCTAAAATGTAAAAGGATTTACAAACGTACGTTTAGTTTAAAATAAACGTAAACGTACAAAAACAAAGAGGGAATTATAACAAAAGATGGATTTGCATGCCTTAGCGGCTTAAATGCAAATTAAGTAAACTTAAAATATTTACTTATAATTATAATTTATTTAAAATGATTTTTACTAGTGTTATATTAATTATTATAAATTAAAAACTATTATTAACTATTTAATAATTAAGAAAATCTAAAATAAAGCCTAAATAAATAAACTAAAAACTTAGAAAAGTTTAAAATAATATAAAAGAATTTTTGAAACTAAAAATATATTTATTACACAATTATTCTATTTATACTAAATACTATTATTGATTTATTATAAATACTAAATAAGTAAACTAAAATCTGAAACTTTTTACAAAATTCTAAACTAATTATAAGAAGCTAAGAAAAATATAAAAACTATATATTATTAACAAAAATAAGAAAACTTAATTAAAAACTATTTAAACTTAATTAAACTAATTAAACTAAATTAATTATTATACATACTAAACTGATTTATAAAATTATAAAACTTTTTATAACTATACTTAACCATCTCAGGAATCCATAAAAAATATAAAAAGTTTATAAAAATTATAAATGAGCTGTTTTAAAAATTACTTACTAATTATTTACTAAAAGATATTTAAACTATTTTAATTATTATAAATATTAAACTAATTTATAAATATATGAAAATTTTTATATAAATACTATATACTAGCAGAATCCTAGGAAAAATAAGAGGAGGGGGAAAATATAATTAATAAGCTGTTGAATAAGCTAAAACAGCTTATTAGAGTAATGTGGCAAAAATGGGTTAAAAGGGTATGGGATTGGGAGTATAACGGAACTGGTGCCCGAGAGCAGTTGGAAGGGGGTGTGTTGCTAAGCAAGTTATACTATCCATGAGGTCTCAAGTTCGAATCCCACACACCCCACTTTTTGCATTTTATTTTATTTTTTTATTTTTCTTTTTGCAAAACTATTTAATAACTAATTATATGAAACTTTAAAGAATCCAACTTTTTCAAAACTTGGAAATAAGCTGTGTGAGAGCTTATTTCCACCTCAGATGGCTTTTAAGCATAAAGCTTTTAAATAGAAGCTATCACTTAGTGTTAAAGCTTCTTTTTTGGAATTTTCTTTTCCTGGAATTATCTAAATACTGTATTTATATAAGTTTAATGAAAACAAAAAGTTTAGAACCTAAAAATAAGCCATTCGTGGGCTTAATACTCATTCAGTTGAGCTTTTGGGCTCTCAGAGGAGTCATAAGCTTGGAAAAAGCTATATAGTGAAAACCAAGGGTAAAAATATGTATGTACAAGTATTATGGATATATTTATGCAAGCTTAGTGCACTAGATTCACCAATAAGCTTGTTATAAGCAAATAAGCAAATCCAGATACACCTTAATACCAAACAACCCTGCAACTTTTTGTCATGGTAAATTTAGCTTAGTAAATAAGCTTCAAAAGCCAAAGTAAGAGTTGGGGTAGCAAGCAGGGTTGGTTAGGTCCCCAAAAAGCCAAAATTCATAGGCTGAGGCCCACAAATAAGCTCTAGGGAAGCTTATGAAAAAGCTAGGAATACACTGAATTGCTCAGTGTATTCATATAATGGGCCAAGGTTTAAGCAATAAGCAGGCCTATTAGACAAGCTAGAAATTGAGGTTTGAGCTTTTAAACCTTGAGACTGGTAGATAAGCTTTCCAAAAAACCAAAGCTCACCTAGTGGGGTCCACTAGGGAGCTTTTGGAGGGCTTATGAAGTAACCCTGAGTGTACTGATTTCTCAGCATACTCAGGAAAGTGGACAAATAAAAAGCCAAAGGCAAGCTTATGAAATAAGCTTGAATATGATGAACAACCAATGAACCTTAGAAAATGAATGTTTGGCTTTGAGAAAAGCCAAAACTCAAAGCTTAAAGTTCATTGGAGAGCTTTTTATTGGCTTATGAAAAACTAGTCAACACTGGATGACCAGTGTTCACTATGTAAATGGACAAGTTAAAAGCTAATGAGCAGCCCTAGTAATTAAGCCTGAAAATGATTAGTGAGCTTTAAAACTTGAACACTGGTTAATAAGCTTTCCAAAAAGCCAAAAATCACAAAATAAAACTCACTAATGAGCCTTATGAGAGCTTATGAAATAAGCTTCACTACACTGAGTGATCAGTGGTAAGTGTGATTTTGAACAAGATGTTGAGCTAATTTTAGCTTATCATATAAGCTGTGAAGCTCAAGATGAGACTAAACCCAGTGATATTGATACCTAGACTCCCTAAGAAGCTAAGGGTCACAATCTTATGTCCACTAATAAGCTTTCCACAAGCTTATGAAATATGTCTAAGTTCACTGAATGGTCAGTGAACTTTGTTTGATTTTGAGGTTTTGATTTAACAAAATAAGTAAGCATATAAGCACAACTTGAGGAATTAAGCTCAAATATAAACAAATAGCATGGTAAACAACTCAAATCAACAAATATCAAACTAAAACATGCACTGAATAAAAATCTAAGAGCTTATGAAAGTTTTAACCAACCTGTGCACAGGGCACCTTTTGGAAAAACTAGCTCATAGATAAGAACAATTAAGCAGTTAAAAAGCTAAACTAAAAATTAACAAAAATACTATAGAAAGATAAGCAACAAGGCTAAAACATCATAAAAGCACAAGTCCTAAAACTCAGTATTAAGATCATACTAAAATTCACAAGTTTATTCAAAAATTTATAACTATGAAATTTTGACTTTTTACTCAATGAACTAAAGTTGACTTATACGAATTTATAACCTAAACTATGGACTGAAATAGTAATAATAAGTTATAAGAACAAGGAATTAAGCAATATAAACAACTTTAACATAGAATTTATGGATTTGGATATGTAAATCATCACAGTGATCAAATTAAGGATCCAAGATAGTGATTTTGACTTTTATATGAGTGCACAATAGATTTGAAGGTTTGTCTGACCTCAAAGAACTTAGTGTATCACATAGCAATCAATAAAAACAACTTAGGCTCGTTTAAACACCCTTGAATCAGCAATGCCAAACACACCTTAAACTTAATGTAATTTGGAATTTCAAAGCAAATGACTGTGTATACTAATTTCATCAAATCCAGGGGTTCTAATCTTTTGAATTTGAACCTTTTAAGCTTAAACAAGTAGTCACACAAGGTTAAACCATGATTATCAAAAATTAAGCTTATGACAGTAAAAAAAATGGATTTCCAAGCACAATCAAATTCCAAAACATGAACACCTAATATTATGCTAAATTATCATTAACAAACAACAAATAAACAGGAAAACATGAGAATCAAAGCATATAAATAACTGAAACAGTAATATGTATAAAATGGTAAAAAATTGGCTTACAAGTGTATCAAGCTGAGAATCTGAAACCAAGTGACCACAAGTTAGTCCTAGGCTTCCCATGAAGCTCTAAACCAAAGGGCCATCAATAATCCACCCTGCTCCAAGCTTGTACACCATGAACATTGATTTTTTTGATTTTTCATTGATTTTCTTGATTTTTTTTTCTAATTTTTGTTTTTTAAAGACTAAGCTGAATTGAGGTTTCTAAAAAGCTTTAAAGCTTTGTCAGGAGCTTATATGACTTAATTGAGTCCAAATGATCAACAATAATCAACAGGAAATGTAAATGACATGAAAATTAAAGGTAATTAAGCTAAGGTATGAAATTTAAAGATAACTTGCGTTAAACTGAGAATGAAGTTTCATTACACTAATTTGAAGATTAAAACAACATTTAAAACTATAAATGACATTAATTTAAAGAAAGCAATAAAGTTAATTATGCTACGTGACAATGGCTATTCCAAAGTGGTCTTTCCTCTCTTCCTTCTTCCTCTTTTATAATCTTTTTGAGTTCCCCACTTGATTTCAGTCAAATCCCATCATCATTTGTGACCATTGGATGTGTAGAAGTAATCCTAGCCTTCAAAGTTACTTTTGGCGCCAAAAGTGGAAATTGTTGCTTGTGGCCGTTTATATGCAAGTAATGCATCTTGGTTACATGTGGAGGTAGAGGGGACCAGTTGAGAGTAGTAGGGTGGCAAGTTGGGGAAGAAACCAGATAGCTGGATGGTGGTTTTGGTTTCAGTGGTGGTGTGAGAAGGAAGGAGGGAAAGGGTGGGTTTGACCCTGGTTTTATTATTAAGGGTGTGGGCTTAGGGATGGGCCTGGTGTGTTGGGCTGGTGTTGTGTTTGTTTATTTTGGATTTGGATTTTTGGGTTTATATATTAAGGGTCCGGTTTGGTTGTAGAGTAATAAAGCCCAAGGACTAGTTTTGTAATTTCTAAAATCTTCAAGGACTAAACCTGTAACAATTCCATAGTTATCACAAGGACCAATATTGTCAAGTTAGATAAACCAAAGGGCCTATTTTGCATTATATTACAATTTGAAACACCCGAGGACCATTTATGTAATTTTTCTAAAGTTGAGGGGTGAATTTGTAATTTCCCAAAAGTTATCAAAAGGTTCCAAATTTGTAAGTTATGAATAGTACAAGGGTATATTTTGATAAATTTCCATTTTTAAATACCCAGGGACTAATTTTGCCAATTTTGAAACTTGAGGGGTAAAAGTTGCCATTTTGTGAAAACTTTTATCCAGGGATCATTAGTGAACATGTTTGGTTTCCCAAGGACTTAAGTTGACTTTTCATTCATTTTTAACCTTCAGGGACTAGTTTTGCCAATTTATGAAACTTGAGAGACTGAAACTGCCAATTATGCAAACTTTGTACATTTTTCATCTGTTTTTGATTATTTTGCATTTGAAACATATAAAACACACTTTTAAGATATTTTAAGTATTTTGATGCATATTTGAGTGTTTTTGGATGTTTTGGCAGCTCAGATTAGTATAAAATGATGAGTATTTAGACACTCATCAGTCGGTAAGGGTAAAAAGTAGGGTCTTATTATGACACCGAACCATCGTTCACCTGCACTATCATAGCAACAACTTAGCTATGATATCAAACCATCCATAATTAAAAATATCATCATCCACTCTCGTGTGTCATTCTAATTACACATCATATAATCTAATTAAACTAAGATATATTTGTTTATCAATGGGTTGATTGTTTATAAATTGGGACATCAGTTTCATATACAAACCTCGTGATTTACAATGGAACACGGTGATTAGGTGAGCTTCCATGTAGCCTACAAAAAATCAAACCAACTTCAAATCGTGTATTATACCTAAAAACATAAACCATTGCAAAAATTCTAAATAAAATCAAAAGAAAAGAAATTACTCTTTTTGCAGAATCAGAATGATCAATAGAGATTGTGTGTGTGCATATGATATGTGCTTTGTTGGGTACAAAAACATTATATGATACATTGATGCAAGTTCATGAGAAAAATATCAAACAAAAAATTGAAAAGAGAAATACTTAGGCTACCTTCACTCATCTTAACCGAAAAGAACTACAAATTTCCGCACAAAAACACACATTAGTACAATTTAAGGAAAAGATTGTGGAACTTACAATCGATGTTTGAATGAAGGTTCACTGCTCCAAAACAATTCCAGAAATTTGCACACTTAAATTAATAAGAAAAATATTGTTCTTCGACCTGTAGCATTCAAATTAAAAGGTCTTAAGCCAAGCTATAGCATAATGAGAACCTTAATAGCAAGAAAGTGTATTCATACGTACCCTAGTTGGCATGAGTACAATTACTTCAAATTTAAATCGATATTTTTTGAATGTCTGATTTGACTTCTGTGATATTCAATAATGAATTCATTCACTGAACCAATCGATAGCAATAATGTTTTTTAACATTGATAAGTGTACATAAAATTTAAAAACCAAAAGTACCTATAGCAGTATTCCAAAGAATAACATAAACCTGAAAACTATACTATCAAATCCATTAAAGGATTAATCACAATATTAAAATACTTCATGAGAAAAACAACAACATATTTTCATCATTAGGGTTTTTAGAATAAGATAAAAACCTTTTTTAGGTGGTTGATTACATTGTACGAAACACCAACCAAATAATCTAAAGTTCTAAACCTTGAGAACATGAAAAGCAAAAAAGAAAAACCAACCTGTTACGAACACCATTTTCGAGCATTCTGAAACATCTTCAACCATGGGCTCGAGCCTTTCTTTTCAACATCTCAATGCCTTGGATACCACTGGTACTGTCATTGGTGCCATGTTAACAAAGGTTTTCAGGGTTTATGAATAAAGTTATAATTTACAAAAGATTATCTCCTATTAAAAGATTCTGCGTTTTTTTTCAAATCTCCTCAAGATAATTTCCAAATTTCTCTCAGGAGATAATTTTTTTCAGGCATGACATATTTGTTTTTAATTATAAGTCACAACTTGTGAAGTGATCCATTGGTTGAGGTGTTTAATTGTGATAGCAAAGCCCAGGTTCGAATCTTGCCATGACATATTTTTTAATAAAATTCCCGAATTTCATGACATATAAAAGAAAAATATAAAAAGTGATGGCATATTCCCGAATTTAATGACATATACCGAATTTTACAAAAAAAAAAAAAAAAAAAAAAAAAAAAAAAAAAAAAAAAATTACTTACATGACGATAATGTGATGACATGGATGATAATGAATGACTGGGTAATGAGGTGACATATTCTTTAAACGCCTCCTGTTATATATATATATATATATATATATATATATATATATATATATATATATATATATATATATATATATATATATACTAAACTTCAATATTATTTATAAAACCGTACGTACATCAAAAGTATATTAATACTGGTCTTGTTTTGTTCATTATCGAAAGATCTTTTTGCCATTATTTTTTTATTCAAGAAACCGCTAGATATCTGTTAGATATTTGACAAATAAAGTTTGTTATGTAAAAAAGTCGTAAATATTAAAAAGTTTATGATGTGTTTTGTAAGTTTTCTTATTTTTTTACTAATATTGTTAGAAAGTAGTTATTTATTTCATTTGTTTATTAACAGTAATTTGTTTTCTGCTCTTCGCTCAATAAAAATAATTGAATATGACGCTTTATAATGTATATAGAGAATTTAATTTGGTAAATGTTATGTATATAATTAAAGAGCTTTAGTGAAGCCTAACAAATATCAGCAAACTGAAAGAAATAGTCGAGAGGAATTTCATATCAAATTTGCTACATATGGATACCTTGCGAAGCAAACTTGATGACCATCATACCAAACACAACGTCTTAGAAGTGAAAATGATAGAAAAATAAATTGAAGGTGTCATAACATGCTGAACTTTGTATTTCACTTGTTACTATTTTAAACTTTAGCTTGCTATATATAGTCGGACTATAATTTTGAGTGTTAAGCAATCAGTATGAACCACTGAAAAGATCATTTTTGAAAAGATCATCGTAAATACAAACCGTCTAAAACACCGTTGTGGGCTTGTGGCCATATAAGAATGTAAAACCTTGAAACCAAACAAAATGTTTGTAATTATAAATCTTAACATCTTATCACTACACGTCGTAAGCATACTTATTGATTTCTCTTTCAATTCTTTTTCCGTCAGTATCTTCTCAGTTTTATCCTCACTCGCAAACTGATCAGCAATCTTGCAAGTTAACTCAACTGAGTCAGGAATCGTACCCTCGCCTGATAAAAAAAACCTACACTTCGGCACCATGATCATCACATATTGGTCCAGTAAACTCATTTTTTTGTGTATAGCCGACAAGAAAAATTATTTGAGAGTGTAGAACGAGCATTGATCCATAATAATCTAACTAGATCACTGATGAATAGTTGCAAGAACAGCATAAACATAAATGAAACACCATTTATTTCTTATATGACACAAACCATTGAAACCAATACAAACTAAACCAAACCAAATGCTCGTAATCATAATCTAATATTCAGACATCATTTCATACGACCATGATTTTAGCATGAATAATACTGAAACAGTTATATATGACTAGAAACACAAAGGTTCTAAACTTATAAAAATTACAATGATCCCCCAAACCTTCATCACATGACTAGCTGTATGACCTTCTTTAACTGCTTTTTTGTGGCTGAAAGTTAAACAACTCCTTAACAAGCCTATCCAATTCCTTTGATGAGCTCCCATCTTCTTTAACTGCTTCAAGTGCTTTATCTTTTAATTTTTTTGCTTTTAGCTTCTCACCTTTATCCTCGCTCATTGACTCGGCAATTTTACGAGCCAACACACCCGAGTCAGGCACCGTTTTATTACCTTCACAGACGCGCACCGCCACACCATGGTCCTCAACTAACAATTTAGCATTCACATATTGGTCAGCCTCCATGGGCCAAGCCAATATCATCACTCCAGCCACAATAGCTTCCAAAACCGAGTTCCATCCACAATGACTCAAAAATCCACCCACTGCTTCATGACTCAGTATCGAAACTTGTGGGGCCCAACCATTGATCACCATCCCTCTACCCGACCCGGAACGAACAGGGTCACCTTGTTCTTGCTTCACCACCCAAACATAATGGACCCCACTTTCCTCTAGACCAGTTCCCAAAGCCTTCATTTGCTCACTTCCAAGAAACTTCTGACTTCCAAAGCATACATACAAAACTGACCCATTTGGTTTCGCATCAAGCCATTTCAACACATCTAAACCCGACCCGGAATCCGATTTCCCACGGGTCATAGGATCCAACCCGTTTAGCAAACTAATCGGGCCAACTCCAAAAACCCTCCCATGGCCCATGATCTTACTCAAATACTCCATATACTTAGACTCCAAATGATCAAAAGTATTCACAACCCAACCCCAACTCGAAGGACATGCAACATGACCATCAAGAACCAAATCCCATTCAGGATCAGAGTCCTTATAAAGCCTAGCTAGTGATGGCAAATGTTCAAAAGAAAAACTAGGTGATCCAGGCATATCATGAAAGGTTGTAACATCTTGAGACTGAACCAACGTAATATTATGACATATGTAATCCAAAACACCAATCAAAAAAGCACTAGTAGAAAAAAACACCAACCTATGAATACCTAACTTGCTAGCAAGATGATGAGTCCACCCAAGAAAAAAATCTGATAATATAGCAACAGGAGGGTTATCATGTGCCTTAAACCACTCTATAATTGGTTCTTGAAGCTTAGCTAGTGAGTTTATAATGGCCAAGTTGCCATGGTTCCCTATATCTTTTACATTTTCGACACCGGAAGGTAGGTTCGGGTGTTGTGGGAACGTGAGGACTAGTGGTTTGATGCTTGGAGATGAAGCTAGAAGTGGGTTCAAAAGTGGTAGGTTTTTGGGTGTGACCAAAATGGTTATGGTTAGACCATGTGTGGCTAGATGGTGAGTTAGATCTAGCAATGCTAGCATGTGACCTTGTGCTGGAAATGGGAATACTAGAATATGTGCACCTTGATGATCTGGCTTCTTCATGGTGTTGTTTGAGTGTCTGATTGAGAGTGTTTGGTCATTATAAGACTAATTTATCGGTGGTACCCTGCAACTGATTGGTGAGGTATAAAACAAAGAGTAAACTACAAAGATGGTCCTGTGGTTTATGTTGACTTTCACTCTTGGTCCTTTGACTTTTTTTTTTGCACATACAGTCACCAACTCTGAAACCTTTAACACTCATAGTCCCTTGACCAAACGTCGTTAGGTTTGACTGTGAAACACCCCTCATGTGACTTGCACATGAGGGTATTATTGTCCTTTTACCCTTTGTCACTCCATTTATACCAAACCTAACTTGCAGTCATCTCCTAAACTTATCCTCTAAAAAAAAACACACACACACGGCTCCTCTAAAAAAAAAAAACACACGCCTCATCCCAACTTTTAGTCATCTCATAAACTTATCCTCCCTTATCACTCCAATCACAAGAAACGCAGCATCACAAACAATAATTCCATCAGGTAGGTTTTGATGTTATTTATTTTGTTTTTCGTTTGAAGTTTAAGGTTAGTGATGAGGTGGGTTTTTGGTTTATACAGATCTATAAAGATCACGAATTCATTTGAACCACAACCATACTGAGATCTTATATTATTCTTTGTCATATCGAGTCTAGTTGAGTGAAAACGAGGTGAAGGTGTTGTGTGAGCAAGCGAGGGTAATGGTGGTGAAATGGGGTTGGCCCTGTTTCCTTCACTTTTACTGCTTTGTTGAACGGTTGTAATGGGGTAAATGGGGTTTAGGGGGGGTGGTTTGGGTGAGCAGATTCATGGGGTAGTGATGACTGATGAGGGTTGGTGGGTTTGGGTTTGGGTTTGGGTTGGATGTTTTTGTTAGGAATGGTTTGATTGATATGTATGTGAGGTGTGGGGAATTGGGGGATGCGTGTATGGTGTTTAATGAAATGTGATGGTGATGGAATGGTGCTTTGTTACAGCCACATTGCTGTGAGAGAGCTATGAGAGAAGAGGAGTGGCCGGATGTGAGATAGGGTGCTTTGTTACAGCCATGTTGAGGCTCGGATTGATGATTTATTTTAGGCAACCACGGTGTCTGGGAGTAGCCGGAGGTGAAATCCAAACATTTAAGTGATTATCGAATTGTCGTGTATCATATTGTTATATGTAATTGTACAATGTTTTGCTGTTAACTTATGGATTATTGTTGACTGAATGTGGTCATTTGTATCTATTTAGCGTTGCACATTTGTATCTATCGAGACCTTGGGCTTTGGTTTGCTACTCGGTTTATAACAGCAAAAAGAAAGGTATTAGTGGTTTTTGGTGTTCAATTTTCAGAATAAAGCAATTTGTGAGGTAAGATGTAGTTTTGAATGAGTTTTTTGATTTGATGATGGTAGATGGTGGAGTGGTGGCACACCCGATGATAAAACGCGACACCAGATCTGGGTGGTAGTTTTGTGGTTGTGGTGGCTGGCGTTTTGAGGTGGTGATGGGTGTTGACAGGTTTTAATGATGGTAGTGACAGGTGGTGTAGGGTGACAGATTTAATGGTGGTGGTGATGGGTGGCAATTTTTGGGTGATGGTTTGAGATCTTTGGGTGGTGAGAGAGAGTGAGACTGAAATTCAGAGAGGAGAGAGAGAGTGTGTGACTGTGAGAGTTTTACTTTAGAGATAGGGAGTACTTGAATGGACGAAATTACCCTCCAATATTGCGCACACGTCATAACTTAACGCCTTGACTTAACGGACGTTTGGTCAAGGGACTATTAGTGAAGAGAGTTTCAGAGTTGGTGACTGTGAGTGATAAAAAAAAAGTCAAAGGACCAAGAGTGATGGTCAACCCAAACCACAGGGACCATCTTTGTAGTTTACTCTAAAACAAAAGTATATTAATATTATATTAAATATTATATTGAAAGTTTACAAAAAGAAAAAAAAAAAAGAAACAACCGATCAATTCGTTTGGTGACTTTCATATATTTTATCCAATCTTGCCACACATGTCATGTCACGAATGGCTACCCATATTTGGCAAAATCTGATTGTTTAGGCTTCTTAGACCTATATTGCAATCATCTTTTTGGCTGCTAACTCAGCTTTCTCTTTCTTCAACCTATATTCACCTCTTTTATCACAGTGACAACCCATATTACATCATCTTCATTTATTTTTTTTTAAAAAAAAAACATCTTTTATATATATATATATATATATATATATATATATATATATATATATATATATATATATATATATATACTAGCTTTCAAATCCCGCCCGATGGGCGGACATGACTTGTAAATATCCTTTATATGTATTAGTTTATGAATAGCAAGATATATATATATATATATATATATATATATATATATATATATATATATATATATATATATATATATATATATACACACACACGGACTTGCATTTTTGTATTAACAATGGCATATACATTTTTATTTGATCATGTATGGATATCAGTGATCTTTTATAGTTATTTATTATGTATTCACCCGACGTGTACATGACTTGTATTTTTACATTTTAATTCATTCATGTTCAGATATCAATGACTTTTATAGTTATTTGTTATGTATTGATAAAGAGACATGCATATATACATTTTAATTTATCTGTTTTTGAGAGTTATTTTAGATTTTAATTTAGTGATGTTGTTTGGATAGTATTATGTCACGAAAATTAATTTGTATATACAATTTAATTATATTTGTAATATGATTAATGTTTATTTTATTATTGTTATCTTGGTTGGTTTTGTTGCGTGAATTTATATTGTATTATAGTCATAATCTATGAATAGTTGGGCATGACTTGTAAGCCCCCGTTGGGCGGACATGACTTATAATTATCGTTGACATATGTTTGTGTAGCGTAAGAAGGGTTTTAAAGAATGGTTGAAAAAAACGGACATATCGTTGACATATGTTTGTGTAGTGTATCGTTGACATATGTTTGTGTAGCGTAAGAAGGGTTTTAAATGAATATCAAGATTTATAGAACAATTAAGTGTACCTGGCCGTATGTAGTGTATCCTTAGTAAGTCCGAGGTCGTCCTTAAGAGATATGTGTTGGTTTACTAATTGGATTCCTAACAAAGTTTATTCTAGAAAGCAAATAAATTGTCACGTTTGATGTTTAAGTAATTAATCAAACTAAATACTGAAATAACGAAAATGGTTAGTTTGCAATTCATACGAACTCTACCCATGTGGCCGGCATCAGGAGAACTCAAATTAAGATCTGCAAATTAAAAGAAAGCAATTAGAATCAAGAAATAAGAAATAAATGTTAAGCAAATTCAAATTCTAGCATACATAAGTTAATAATTAAGAAAAAAAAAAAGGAAAAAAAGAAGAAAAGAAGGAAAAAAAGCAACACGTTTTGAAAGATGGTTATAGGTCTAATCATGGTAATAAATAATATAGAAATTAAAAACTAATATAAGCAATTCAGCATTCAAAGGCACAAACTAAGAGCATCAACAATGCAAGGTTTGAAGAAAGACTTTTTGCATTTAATGCCTTAAATGCATTTCATATTTAATGAACAAGGTTTGAGGAAAGACTTTGTGTTTCACAAGTCTTTCTAAAAACCTTATAAAAAAGCTTTCAACACTATGGATAAAAACCCTTTACAATGGCTTTTTAAAATAGTAAAAAGCTTTTAAAGCTTTTTGCATAAGAGATGCTCTAAGTTTAATCTCTTTCCACTTATAGTTACAAATATACTTTGCATTGACTTAAACATAATAATAGGCCAATGGCATAATGAGATTTTGTCCATGTCATTTAAAAAGCATACACTGACGTACATAAATTCTACCATCTTCATTTGAAAAATCACCATCATCAAATAATGTTTTTACAATGCATTTTATATGGGGGTTGATACTTGCACTATTTTTTTATGCACACACCACAATGTTACATCATTAATGCACATGTTACAACATGCTATATGCATTTTATACGTCGTACGCTCTAGAAAAAGGAAATTGATGTAATAATTAGTATCGCATATAAACAACAAAAATCAAAAGTATGACTAACGTTGTGCCTATCTTGCACCATATTACTATTTAAGAAGTAACAACATTGATAAACAACTCCCTATTGCTAATCTAGTGAACAGTGCTCTTAAGTTACTACACTAAGTCTAAGGATGTTCATTGGTTCAGCTTTTGGTTTAGTTTTCTTCTCTATATATATGATCACAATTTGAGATTCATTAGATTATATAATACCAAAGGTTCATAGCATAGAAGAAGTGGTTGCAAAACATGACCCATGAATCCTCTGATCTAACAGCCTCTTTTGTCGCCAAGATCCCATCATAAAAGTTTGATCCATGCTTCTACCGGCTTACACCACTTGGGTTCAACTTGTATGAAACTGCATTTTATAGAAGTCATAAACTTTCACTTACCCATACAAAAGGAAATGTACATTCATCTACACTAACCTTGAATAAGCCAAATGCACACATAATATTGATATTATATACAGCGAAAAAACAAAACCATGTCAAAAACCATTTTATTTAATGAATACCACCATATCATAGTACCACAAATCTTGGATCTTGATAAGAAACGGCCTATCTACTATCTATATAAAACAAGGTTTTCTTAACTAATCTCCTCTCCAAAATTCTTCTAAACCTGCCACGTGGCATTTAGCCCTATCCAACGGTCCAGGTTAATTTCAATAGTCAACAAGTCAATGGAAGCAAAAATTGGGTGGAATACCTGTTACCCTTTTCATTTGTTACAACTCCTTAAAAAAACACACATACATTTTCTCTCTGGATCCCCTTTTCAACCCTAACAACACACGAATCAATCCCTGAAAAAACCCTAAACAATAATCCTCAATTCAAGATCAGATACATAAACAATTAATTGAATCCTTACTGATTATCAAACAAAATCAAAAACCATAATCTAAAATCTCCAATTCAATGAATCAAAAAACCAAACACAATCGGGAAAAAACCCTAATCGAAATATACTCATCCGATCCACTCCTGTCAATTGATTCTGGGAAAAAACACAAGAAACAATTCCTGTTACCAGTTCACTATTTTCTGGCCAACATGAGTGGTGATAATGTTAAGTGTGTATGATTACAGGTTATTCATCTTATTTTGATACAATTTTTTGTGTCAATTACATTTTTTTTAATCTTTTGATGATTTTAATTTTCATGTTCTTTTATTATAATTCTTTTTAATCCTTTTTTACCAAGCTGGTTATGCTAATGTTCATGTTTGTTAATTATTATGATTTTTGTTTAACATGGTATCTGTTATCAATTTTACATTTTTACATTTTCGTGTTTGTTGTTGTTGATGATGATTTTCCCGTCAATAATTTAAAACTGAATCACTTCAAAATCGGATATCAATTAATAACCATATTTGATTTTTAAAATTGTATACTTTCAAAAAAAATTAAAAAAATGATAATCCATAAATTTTGTAACAAAAAACCCGAAGTTTTAAAAGGTTACCGAAATTAAAGCTTTTTTTTTGGAAACTGAAATATCATTTCCTAAATGATAGTCTGATATTAACCGAATTAGTGATGGTGGCCATTTATCATCAAGTTCTTCAAAAACTAAAAAGAAATCATGGAAATGCAATAATCATGAAATTTTTTTGTTTTATGGTAGTTTTACGCTATAAATAATACAGAAAACTCAATGTTTTGGTAACATTTGATTCTTTTATAATATTAATGGATTTAGCAATATGGACAGATTCTCAAAAGCAAAAACCAATGGCTTTCACGCTTGGTAGATGCGATGGTGAAAACGAATGGATCAAAGATGTCCTAAAGTTTGTGTTCAGGTATATTCATCTCTGTTATAATAAGCTACTATTTCAAATGTAAAACTAATATTGCACGTCTAAACCTTTAGGCACTGCAAAGAGAAAATAGTCCCATATTTTACTACTTGGTTTTTGCAACTTTGATAGTTAAACACTATCTGATATTTATTCCATATCAGATTTTGATTCGTCAAATATCAGTGACATACAAAACATGCATCCAAGCACCCTTTAATTTGGTTTTTATTTTCCGAGCACACAGTAACGTGTTTTTGCACAATATAGATGTGTGATTTTGGTCTCCTATGTTGCAGGGTATAAAGCCCGTTGGTATCTCAAAAGTCAAAGACACATAAGTCAGTGAGTTCATAGAGAAGTGCTTGGTCCTTGTGTCTCAAAGATTGCCCGCAAAAGAGCTCCCAAAAGATCCAGTTCTTGCTTTATATATAGTATAAAGGAGCGTGTACATGAGCCTATTAACCTTAACTTGGTGAATCTGTCATTGCCAAACTCATATCTCATGGACATAGACCGTAATGACAAGATGTCCTCTGGTCATCAGTGGAGAGCAACACTAACAGCCCAATTTAGTCGTCTGGTATGTCCCTTTTGTTTGCTTAATGCCAATTTGAAATGGTTTTTTAACCCTTTAATCACTTTCATTATATCACAGCTGCAACAGTGCCAGCACGAAAGAGAGTGCAACTCGAGTATCGGGCAACTGCAAGAAGATAAAATAGCCCATCTCAAGAACTTGATGAAAGGTGTGTAGCACAATGTGTCCCATTTTTTCATAAAACAAATATGTCCTGTTATGCCTGGAGTACATTTTAAGTTTCAGATTGTCAATGGACACAAGTTCATAAATGCTGGATACTATGGTGTGAGTGCCCACCCTAATAAAGTAGCTTGTGCTTCTGCATCCAAATACCCTAATTCAGGTGACATATCTTTCTTTCCATTAGTTTTTTAGTATTTTTTAGCTCGATCGACTCAATATTGTCAATTAAGAAGGTTAATAAAATCAGGGTTGTACGCAATCATATATATAGTTGTTTAAACATTTAAAACTTTGAAGAGAGGGTTTTATTCATTTGGTTGTTAATAAATAATGCAATCTGATGTGTAGGTTAATTCACTATTTAGAACATACGCTAGGTTACGTCGCTTGAGTAATTAATTATATAATTGCTAAAGATATACAATAGACAAGTTTTATCATGAAGTTGGAGATAATTTGCTAATTTTACATCTACCTTAAAATGGTAGTTGTCGACTTGACGATCTGCTCATTGCATATTTGAAAGCCGAAAAGAGTGTTTGGATCAGGAAAAGTGCTTATTTGTATCATCTTTACTGTTTAGTTAACATCATATCTAAACAGAAGCTTCTCTTAATATATTTTTGCATGAGTTATCTCAGTTGCAATTGCACCATCAAAACACTACACTCTGTACCAAACAGCCCTGTTGCAGCTCTAAACTCGGTACCAAACAGTCCTTGCTGCAACACTAAACTCAATACCAAACAGTCCTTGCTGCAGCACTAAACTTAGTACCAAACAGCCCTTGATGAGTCAGCACTAAACTTAGTACCAAACACGCTTAAAATCTATTGTTATTAAGATAAAAGTTGTCAAATTTATGTATAAATTATGAAACATGTTGATATGGTTAATTTTCCGCTTCTTCTTACCGTTGGGAAACAATTGCTACTAATTTAGATGAGTTTCAAGATGTTTCTGTAAGTGCTATAAATTTATTTCTAACACCTGAAATACGTACATTATAAAAATTGTTGAAACAAAAACCTGAAATACTAAAATAAAATATTATTTCACCATTTTTTTGTGTGATCTTCAGGAGAAGCTATTTTCAAGCATAAACAAAAAAAAAGGTCCACTTAGAGAAGAAACTAAAAATTGACTTGCTTATGGAGATTGAGAAGGTTCATAAGGTAATTGACTTGCATACTTGCTATACTCATAAGAACGCATTATCTTAGTGGTTTTTAGTTTCCTGTCATCAAAGTGACTGGATTCAAATAAGGCTCATTTGCATACATTAACATTGTGGCTTTTCGTTTGTCGATTTTTAATCATACTATTGTTGTACATGCCATTGAGCAACTAATTAGAAGATTGTCTTGGAGGGTGTAGGGTTGCTTATTTTTAGGTTGTGTGTATGGCTTAGTAGCAAGTGTGCATTTCGTTTTATAAATGAATGCATTTTTGGAGTGTTTGCATTGGCAAGTGCTTCTTGCTTTATTTGCTCAGATTTTGAGGAAATAGGCACAAGGGGAGGTGCTTATTTCACTCACATGTAATCAGATAAGCAAAGAAGGTTTGGTACCAAATTTGCTTTAGGTCTTGAATTAGTTTGGAGTTATATATGTGTCATTATTCATTAGGTAACAGTTTGGTCCATGCCAGCTAATGATTATAAATCAATCAATTTGTTTTGTCGTTACGCACTAAACTTGATTTTTTCATCCATAATTTTCGTATGTAGACATGTATATGCACATAGGGAAAATAATTTTTTTAATTATGTTTGATGAGATGGTCGTCTTGCATCAGTTCCTATAGTTGCATACCAAAAAATAGTCGGTCGTAAATAATTAAATAAAGTTGTTTCGAATTTTCAAACATCTTAAAAAAAAAAAACTCTTATTAAAATACAGATAAGATATTTCAATATGAAATCCCAAACACCCCTAAGTTATGAATATGTGCAAACAGGTTGTGCACAGCAGTAGGTGTACTACTTCTTGAGTTAATGAAAATAATTAAAACCGTTACTATTTTGATTATTGCTAATTGCAACTAATATGCAGGATATTGTGTTGGGTGTGCTTGGTGATTATATCGATTATGAAGTATCATGCTTCTTAACGTGGTAAGTTCTATACTCTAATACTCAAGTTATTATTTTTTTACTAGGAACTAACGGCGGCAAACCTTTCACAAATGATACAGAATAAAACTGAATGCGTTCGTAACACTTTGAATACGGGTTGTGTATTTGTTCATCCAAAGATGATGATTGATAATATTCAGGTAGCAATATTCCATTTAATGTTAAATTGTTAATCATGATTTTGATACATATCATTTGCTTTTGATTTGATTCAATTTGATCCATTATACATATCATTTTGATCCATTGTATATTAAATTTGATCATCACAATTAAAGTAGCAGATGTTAATGTTAGTGTTAATGATATTTTTAGATTAAATCTCATGGTAAGACTATCAAAAATATATTGTCAACTTTTATTGTAGGTAAGGTTTAAAAAAAAATCCCCAAAAATCACCCCTAAATAAATATACTACAACAAATTTCCATGATTTGTGCGGATAATTATGATTTAAATTAATCCGTTAGACTTTCATATTCATAGTTGTCTAAACGATTAATTATATTGTCAATATATTGTCAATTGTAACGCTTTCAAAAAATCTCATTTTGAATTTGAAGTAGGTTGCATACTGAAATCTTAGCTGAACTCTTACATATTGAATTTTATATAGTCTGGTGGAGTGTACGGAAATCCTACATACAAGAGGGGAAAATGTGGCGAGTTCTTAAACAGTTTCAGCCACACAAGCTCCGAGACTTGCACCATGTACTGCAAATTGGAATCCTCCAACTTACAGGTTAGTCATGTTAGAACCACATTATTAATATAATTGGTAAGTAAATTTCAGATATGCTAATTGGTATACTATTATGCATCATGCATTTACATTCTATGTGGTTTGTAGTGGTAAAAACCTCCTCACTCCGGTAGAGTACTCATGTCATCCATGTATAGCCTTCTTGCATTGTTTAAGGCAATGATTTAGTAAACTTTACACAAGTTACTGTCATATTGGGTCGTTTCTCTGTATCCTTGCCTTTCATATTCAAAAAATTCATGATTGCTATACTATCTTCACTTTATTTGTAATCCACTTGATCACCAATAAAATGAGACAAAGAATGCATATTAAGTATAAACGGTAAGTTTCATCATTTGATATTTTCATTTATAGGTTTACATTATTTGAATGTTTAACCATTGATTTATATTGTTTGCGTCTTATTCCTTAACCGGTTCCTAAATTACTTAGTGGCTACAACTTTAGCTGCAACTAACTGAGCCAGAAGTGGGAATCCAAATGCCAGGTGCGTAAGCTATCTTTCTCCTCAAGTACAACATTTGAGACATTCGAACAGATAACATAATGCAATATAATCTTTGGAGCTGTAAATGGAGGCGATTTTTTAGCACGCAAATGTCTTAAAACACTTTGTTATGTTCCATCATTAACAAGCATCCATTCGCATATGACTTTCCAATATCAACACTAGGGCCTTCAGGACCCTAAGAACAACCGTTACCTAACGTTACTGCAACTTGAATTAGCCTTCATTGTTGGAAAGAAACCTGAAAGGAAAGTCCATCCATGTCCAAGAGTTGACTGCCTACTGTCTTTATCATGATATAAAAGGTAAAATCTTATTTTTTATGATTTGAATATTGCCGTAGATTACATATAACACCACATGTTTGATAGAAATTCCAAACAAAAGAATGCCATAAAAGGATTTGGAAAATATCAACCTTCCAGTAAAAACAATTTGCAACCAAAAGTTGCATCATTCACTAATTTTTCCGTAGCGTGTGTTTAGGCACCCTTTCTTTGTTAATGAATGATCATAATACACCTTTCATTTGATTAGTTATTGATTAGTCTTTATGATGCTAGCTTTATAATTCCTACGTAAACAAACTTTTAGTCTATCATATTTGACACAATAGTTTTCATTAAAAGTACTAAACTTTTGACCATCCACCTGACATGCCCATTTTCACTTATACATTTGCTTTACATGTGCAAAGTTTATTAATTCATTTATATCAGAACCTCTTTACATTTGCTTTACATGTGCAAACTTTTAATTGTTGTATTTTCCATCGGCCGGGCCTTGATGAACTAATCAATGAATTCGGTGAAGAAGGATACAACATAGCATATGATTTGTTGGTTCGTCTCAACGTTAGTTGCAATGAAGAATAAGTTTCCTTATGTTTGATGTTGCTTGCATTGTTACTATCAAAAGTTTGGTTCTCTTTCGTACGTTTTAAGTATTCTATATTATAAACGTCTTTTAATAATTTGGCTTTTTTCATTTTTGCAAGCCATGGTTGTTATTTTGTTAACGTTACTATAATGTAATGGGAACCGATAATTAAATATACTATCCAAGTATGCATTTTGTTTTTATTTTTCGTTATGCAATATGACGCCAAAATTTTATCTTATATTCAATTAACACCCTACTAACTTATATAGAATCACAAAATTTATTGCAATTTACATTGTTGATCTATTATAAAATCAATTGTGCTATGTTTATTTTTTTAAGAAATTTCTTAAAACAATCCGGCCATCGGCCGGGCCTGGAAGCTAGTTCAAAATAATACCTACCGGATAATAATCATTTAAGAAGGGATTAAGTGAGTTATTCATGAGTAATAGGATAGTGCCAAGTCAATAGCTTTTTCACCGAAACCCGCCCATTTTGCCACCTCAACATTCTTGCTCATAAATCTAAAGGAGTTAAGGAGTCTTCATAGATATCTTGCCAATAATTGGGAATACATGAGATATTAAGAACATGCATATAATAAGTACAAAATCTAACCTGAAGCAAGAATGGTCTTCAAAACTTCAGCTCATGGAATAGTTGTAGTCTGAAAAGAAGAAGCTTGAATAACCACTGCACCCCTCGTTCTACACTGATCATTTTGTGACACTCCAAGATCAATCTTGAAACCATTTGAGGTCAAGCATAGCTACTTTTGATCATGGGATTGTGACTAAAAAATCCAGGCCAAATATTGTGACCGAATCCCAGAGCTAAAACGACAGCTAGGCAGCAAGCGCAAGAATGACAGATAGCTTTAGAGTAACACCCATTGCATGCTTAGCTTTATTGATATTCTTAGCTCCCAGCTCATTTGAAAGTGTGTGGGGATAAATTAATAACATTGTTAAATAGGATCAAGTTTAAAGACAAAATGTTGTTCTTTATTCAGATGATCAGATCTAACCTTGCAGCTGCACTGAGCCCATACGTACACATATAATCAGTTAATTAACATAAGAGACATGTAAGTAATGTTGAATTATTTCAGTAAAAGGCATATGATTAAAAAAAAATAATAGAAAAAATATAAAAAAACATTTATAACAGTTAATATAGAAGTTATTATACTTTCTGACGTGATGAGTTTCAGTCTGTCATTTTGAAAAAACTCTCAAATTGTTTTACTTTATTTCCGTCATAAATCTCTAAATAATTCTCATAAGCATGTGAGGAAGCTGCATAATTCTTATATCTTTACAAATGAAAATAAAAAAAGAATAAAAATTTACTTATTTGCGTTTGAGATGACGATTAAAGATTTGAACTTAGCCTTTTAATCTTCCTGCCACGTGACAGACTCCTGACCCCTTTTTTTGCATTGTTAGCTCTCGGGTATGTTGTCCCTGCACCTTCAGCCACATTCTTATAAGGCTCGGCTTATGTATGGATCTAAGTGTCACAATAGCAAACGCATTTATTAAGCACCTACTAATATTTTGTCAGGTTTCCAATAAGGAATGGCCGCAAATTTGACATGATGAATGTAAAGTTATCATTTATCGATGCAACGAAAATCGAAATTAACAATGGAAGTATATATATTCAAATAAATACAGTGTGAAAAAATATCAAAAATCGTATTCACCTTGAATCCCGACACTGCTTGGTGGTACACGGTCACTCCCCATATCATGGGTCGATAAAAGAATACAAAAACATGTGATACGGATTCATGGTCTTCCAAGAAGTGGTACGAATGTCCTTCAGATATGTCAATACATCAATGGTAGTGCGCGTCTGCTAATGCGCACTACTGCTAACTCTGGAGGCCATAAAATATCTTGTGCATAGTTCACAATAACGGTAATTCAAGTGTTTCCCTTAGGTGCAATAGATAATTGGGTTCAGAACTGTGATTGAAAGACGGGTCTCAGAAACATTTGGATCTCACTGTGGCTGCATAGTTCAAAATAATAGTAATTCAAGTGCTTCCCTTAGAACTAATGAGGTTTCCACGTTCCAAACATAACCTATACCCGATTCTGAAACCGACAGTACAAACAAATCATCTCCATCGCCATTCTTGCATTTAGTGGCTAAAGGAGGGTGTCTCATTGATAAATTATGTTCAGTAGTTACTGTTTCGCTGCTTGATTCGTTTTTCCACACTTGAAGATTCTTGTCACCAGCCCCGGATGTGATAATTATGTTTTTATCATCCAATATAGAGATATGTTGCACGGGAACCTGAAAAATGAAGCAAAAACAAATTTTTATTGGCAAAGTAGTTGATTTCAAGGGGCGTTTGGTTGTGCATTTGATGCGTGGGAATTGCAACAGGCTTTACCTCTCGAGGGATCTCGAGAAGCTTACAACCCCCACCAGGCAGTGTACCTGATCGTTGTAGTATAGTATAGTGACAAGTACCGGGGGATTGATCGTTCAGCTTAGGAATAGTGTCGCTAGGATTAGAAAACCTAATTAATAGTTCTAGAGGTGAGAGATGATTATTTTTGTATTTTTATATTTTTATGAAAGCAAGTAAAATCTCGGGTTTTGGAAGAGTGGGCGGAATTAGTTGCTATTCAACTAACCCAAAGCTATTAAAATAATGAAAATGAAATTAAACTAAATTATACTAAAGTTGTGAGCAGTAATTGGAGAAATTGTGTTTACTTAGACTTCACTACTCCCTAGATATCTTTTACATGTTAATTACTTGTTACACTTGTATGAATGACGGATTGTATTCCTTAATACCATTCGTGGGGTGGCATACATAACTCCCCAACTCTATGAGCTCTTATCTCCTCCTACACCATGACCCAACACAACTATAGGGATTGTAAACAGTGGCTCATGCATTAAATACAACCAATAAAGACCTAGTACGCCTCGGTTCATGTTTCTTAAGACGTTCAAGCATGTTACCATTTGGAGATCTGCCAGTTTTCTTAAGCCTAACATATAAAATCATTCATTCAAAACAAGAATAGACAAGTAATCAACACATAATCAACATCTAGGTTTCATTAGATCTAAGCAAACACAAAAGAGATCTAGCCTAGCATAGTAGAATTGAGACAAGAACAAGAGATAAACAACCAACACATAGACATATAGATTGAATTGAAAGTACACTTATCTCAATTACAATGCAAGGTCTCAAGGGTTTGGAACCCTTGAAAAACCTGTAAAAGAGGCACCAAAATCGTCTTTAGGGTTTCACCAAAAACTTCTCCTCTTTTAATGAAAAAACTAGAAAACTATATATAGGAAAAACAGGCTGACGGCGTCAAGAGTTACTTGTGACGCCGTCACCTCGCCGCCATATACTTCCTCGGACGGCCTTGATCCACTTATGACGGCCTATGTGATACCGTCACCACCCACGGTATAATAATTTTGCCACTTTGACGCCGTCACGAATCCTTCTGACGCCGTCACCACCTTCGGTGTTTAATTCCTCATGTCTGACGCCGTCAAGATGGTGGTCTTGACGCCGTCACCTTGTATTTTCAGTATGGAAATTTGGTACTTAGCCGTTTTCTTCACTTTTATGCTTCAAAAACGTCCAAAATAGCTTCTTTTCCAGAATTCACTCTCCAAACACCTAAAATCACAAAAGGAACGATTTAGGGCAATATTTGATCAAATAAAGTCGGATTCGGGCTTAAATGACCCCCTAAAAACGGATCATTTTTCGCCTCATCATATACCCTTACACTTGAGATTTGCTTGTCCTCAAGCAAATGAGCTTTTATTCTACTCAAAAGACAAGTTAGGGGTCATTTAACACTAATATAAAAGTAATTACAACAAATAATCGTTCCACTAAAGACCAATAGACAAGCACGGAGGTCATACACAAGCACCTCACAAATAGTGTTTAGATACTCACATCTCTCGGGTGTAATAAAGTAATATAACATTATGGAAATGGAAGATATCTCTCACTACCTGTCATAGCAAAATAGATTACCATAGGCTTGGGAAAGGATCAAACCTCCACCACATGGCGTAAGCACCTAGGATAAACTATCAAAGAGGTCTTTTAAAGGGTTATAACGTTAGGCGTAGGGATATGAATTACACGGTTTTGTTGGATAAAGGAAGTTTTACTGGTGGCGAGTTAACAATCTTGGTTAATTACATGTACAAGATGGCGTTACTAAGCCAAGACTAGACTCGACTTAAGCTAATAAATGAAAAATAACAAAAACATAAAATAAACGTAGAATGAAAATGGGATGGTAGTCCGTATGTTTTTTCTCTCTTTTCTTTTTCTATTTTTTTTTTCTTTTTCTTGACTTTTTCGATTTTTTTTTTTTTTTTTTTTTTTTTTTTTGCATACACTCTTACCCTACCATCCAAAATAATACATCATAGGGGTTTGAGCAATCCCTTACACTTGAATCTTTACATACTTTACAATTAACTAATCTAATGACTCGAATTAAGAAAATCAAAACACTTGGAGCACTTTTAAGATTAACGTACGTATGGGGGTAATAAATGATGTTCTTCCCCATTACTCCATAAAATAAGTACTTACCCATGAGTCCCAATCGTCCCAAAACAATATGTACAAGGATATGACTCGACTTAGCAACCATGTAATCAATTAGAAAGTTAACTTAGGGTTTAACAAATAACAATAATGCACTAAAAATGAGCGCATATACGGAAGGCTAAGGCGATTTGGGTGTACATTTAAGTGGGGTGTAACAAATTATTCCTTTAAGTAAGATGCTTAAAGTTAGAAACGAAAAGATAGGCTCGGAGGGGTGTACTAGGGGTTTCGTTTACTAAAAATGAGTACAACGCTAAGGGTCTGGGAAAAATTAGTTGACTTAACTAGCCAAGTAATATGACTTAAATGGTCAAGTAATTATAATACGGGTTTAACACAAGGGTGATCCTAATGCCTCTTATCATGTAGTAAATCCTACCACACGAATGTAGTCTCACTAGCGGTCTCGGGATGCATCACTAACGCAAGTTCTAGAATCTAAATGCTACCGGTACACTCATAAGCACCAATAATAAATGCTTTTCCTATCAAAACTAAAGGCGAACCTCACATTTTTGGGTGGAAAATTTTTCTGAATATACGGTTATGTGCTAGTCATACAACCTCCTATCCATGAGACGCTTGCTATGGCTAAAGTTTCACTCCTAAATGTTGTAAAAAATTTTAAATTTGGCGCTAAAATTACACTAACAAGTATTTCTCATAGTTTTATTACTCATCTACTATCAAACAAAACAAACTCAAGCGAAAGTGCATATGTAAGGTATCATCTACTATCAAACAAAACAAACTCAAGCGAAAGTGCATATGTAAGGTATCATCTTTTTACCCTCCCCTTACACTTAAGATGAACATTGTCCCCAATGTTCAAGTAAAGAATGTAAAAGTTAAAAAGTAAAGAGAATGAAATCAAATACTCCCCTGATTCGCTCGGTATGGATTATAGGTTGGCCAGGTTAAATCTTCCTCCAAGAAAACGAACAATCAAAGCTTCCCTTCCAGAATATAAATCATCTTCTTGTCATAAATAACCTGTAAATCCTGACAACAATAGACAAGGCAACCTCGCGTAAAATCGGCGGCATCCTATATAAGTTACTAAATCCTAGAAAACAAAGTAAGATATAATGCTTGTGGAATGAAGTTTGCAGATTTCCTGGAGATTATAAAACTTAATAATTCACAAAAACCATAAGACTCCATTAGAAAAACAAAACCGGTAAAATTTCCAGATTTTAACTCCTGACGCCGTCAAGAGCAATACCCTGACGCCGTCAGAATGGACCTGCAGAAATTCTTATGTTAAGTTTCCGGAAAATTTCTGGAAAAACTTTGTCCTACTTCCTGGAAAATCCTGCAAAACTTCATTATGACTCAATACAAGCATTTGACTCTAACAAATACGAATATACATGTTCATTAAATATTGTGGAGAATCATGATCGGTTTGTTTCTTAAAAACATATTTGGGGTTTCCCCTTACACTTATCTTTTGCAAAAATACCTTTAGGTTGAAGTTAAGACTAGGCCAAACAACATAATAAAGTATTTTACATTTTAATTGAGAAACATGATCAACCAACAATAAAAATAAAACATGCATACGGAAGCAAATAACAATCAAACAAATAAAAATCACACAAAACATGGGTTGCCTCCCAAGAAGCGCTTTTCTTTATTTACGAGTCTTGTAGCTAGACTCAAAGTCGTGGGTTACTACGTGATCTCATCATTTGAAATGATGTACCCCATATAATTGCGATCATTACTGTTATGGTGGTAGTGCCTCAATCTATCAATACCCGCAATCACCTTCCCACCTAACTTGCTTCTCAAGTTAGCTACCCCATCTTGGCTCAATCCTTCGATTGTGAATGGCCCATACCACCAAGGACTTGGTTTATCGGGTGGTATTGTTGTTTCTAAGTGGCTCAAGAGTACTAAGTTCCCTTCCTCAAACGGTGTATGAGTGCTTTCGCGTTGAGTGTGTTTGAGTTCAATCGGAACCTTATTGCTTTTTCTTCTTTCATCCTTAGCTTTCTTATAGCTTTTGATTCTTGCCTCCCATGCAAGAATTTTATTCTGAACACGAATGGGTGTCGTGCCAATGTTGTTTTTAATCATTCTCCAACTCAAATTCTCATGCCCACTTCGCGGAGTCATGTGGAAGCTAATCTTTCTCTTCCCAGATTTAAGCTCAATCTTCCTATCTTCATACTTAATGACAGCCCTAGCGGTGGTGAGGAATGGTGCCCCAAGGATTATTGGCATGCATCCATCCCCTTTATCATCAATGATCATAAAATCAACGGGGTACATGAATCCAGCAACATTGACTAATACATCTTCTGCTATTCCTAGGGGTATATGTACGAGTGCCCAACAAGAGACAGCCTAACACGAGTGGGTATTGGCATTTTTGACGTCAGTTGGATGTAGATAGTCAGGGGCATAAGATTTACTTCCGATCCTTGGTCGGCGAAAGCACTAAGATGTTTCAAGTCCCCGATGCTCGTTGGTAATTCAAAATTCCCACATGCTACCTGCTTGGTGGCCACTTTCTGTACCAGTAACCTCTCGACCACTGATCCTCCAATAAGCGTATCATACTCATCTTCCTCTTCTTTCTCTTTCTCGGGAACCTGTTCGGAGGATTGGTTACGCCTATCATCCTTAATCCAATTTGTTATGGTGTTTTTGTTTATGTCGTGTTTCAGGTAGTAGCTCAAAGGTTGGGACTCAGGCGGTTTTTCTAAGGTCTGTTTAGCAGGAGTTTTTACCTTCTCATTATCTGTATGGAAAATGGTGATGGAGTTAACAAATTGGGTGGTGGGAGTGGCGCTTTCTTTCCTTAGCAGTATTCGTTCGGGGGTTTTCTGATTGGCATACTCCTCCAATAGACTCAACATCTCATTCATTTTCTCCTGCATCTCCTCTTTTTGCTTATAAACTGCTTCTTCGAATCTAGCAAGCCGATCAGAGTGAGTCGCCATATATTCTCTCATCCTAGCCTCAAATTCCGAGCTAAGTTCCTTGGGAGGGGAGCAAGGTGGGGTGTATCTCTGAAAAGTTTTGACATGTTCTCTAGAAGGTGATTCAGATAATGGTGCCGAAGTTGATCTTGAGACAGAATTGACAGTGGCTTGTCTAGGACTTAAGGGTCTCCTTTGCCTTTCCTCAAAATAGTCAACTTTTGCCTCAAGTTTGCATAAGAGTTCATCGGGGATTTCGGTGGTTCCTCCAGATGTCGAGACTGCATTGATGGTCGCTTCTATCGTATGTTTGAATTCCCAAATCTCATTATTATCGACAGCGAGCTCTTCTATAATTGCCCAAGATTCCTCAGCATTCTTATCACGCAATTTGCCTCCCGCGGCCCTGTCGATGGTGCGCTTAGTGTGATAGTCAACATGGTCGTAGAAAATCTGAACTAATAACCAAAGGTTAATGCCATGATGAGGGATCTTGTGGAGGAGATCCTTAAAACGGGCCCAAGCCTCGTAGAAAGGTTCACCCCGCTGTTGCTCAAACATCAAAATGTCCCTTCTAAGCATTGCAGTTTTTTCTGGCGGAAAGAATTGGGTAAGGAAGCGGTTGGCAAGATTGTCCCATGTGGTGATGGATCCCGCGGGTAAGCGTTCAAGCCATTGACTAGCTTGATCTCGTAGAGAGAATGGGAATAGGCGTAATCGGGTTATCTCTCTAGTCTCAACACCTGGGTCTATGGAATCTACGGTTTTGAGGAAGTCCTTAAGGTGTTGGTTTGGATCTTCGGAACGAAGTCCATGGAATGCACATCCGCTTTGCACCAACTGGATGGTGTCGGATCGCAAGGGGGTCACATTGGCTCCGGTGAGCTCAATGGTGTTTCGGTAGCCTTGGTGGCTAGGTCGGGAATACTCTCCTAAGGTTCGGGGCCTAAGGGGTTCTAATGGTGGGTTTTGTTGTGGTGGGATGATGGGTTCAAATATGTTACCACCTTCCATGATGTCGGATGGTAAAGAGTTACGAATAGAGGCACGAAGAAATAAGATAGACTAAAGAAGACCTAAAAATAAAAATAAAAATCTTACAAGAAAGGAATCTAGCAAGTAGACCTAATAAAAAGAAATCCTAACCTAGACAATAACTATTCCCCGGGCTGCGGCGCCAAAAACTTGATGCGTGGGAATCGCACCTTGCTTTACCTCTCGAGGGATCTCGAGAAGCTTACAACCCCCACCAGGCAGTGTACCTGATCGTTGTAGTATAGTATAGTGACAAGTACCGGGGGATTGATCGTTCAGCTTAGGAATAGTGTCGCTAGGATTAGAAAACCTAATTAATAGTTCTAGAGGTGAGAGATGATTATTTTTGTATTTTTATATTTTTATGAAAGCAAGTAAATTCTCGGGTTTTGGAAGAGTGGGCGGAATTAGTTGCTATTCAACTAACCCAAAGCTATTAAAATAATGAAAATGAAATTAAACTAAATTATACTAAAGTTGTGAGCAGTAATTGGAGAAATTGTGTTTACTTAGACTTCACTACTCCCTAGATATCTTTTACATGTTAATTACTTGTTACACTTGTATGAATGACGGATTGTATTCCTTAATACCATTCGTGGGGTGGCATACATAACTCCCCAACTCTATGAGCTCTTATCTCCTCCTACACCATGACCCAGCACAACTATAGGGATTGTAAACAGTGGCTCATGCATTAAATACAACCAATAAAGACCTAGTACGCCTCGGTTCATGTTTCTTAAGACGTTCAAGCATGTTACCATTTGGAGATCTGCCAGTTTTCTTAAGCCTAACATATAAAATCATTCATTCAAAACAAGAATAGACAAGTAATCAACACATAATCAACATCTAGGTTTCATTAGATCTAAGCAAACACAAAAGAGATCTAGCCTAGCATAGTAGAATTGAGACAAGAACAAGAGATAAACAACCAACACATAGACATATTGATTGAATTGAAAGTACACTTATCTCAATTACAATGCAAGGTCTCAAGGGTTTGGAACCCTTGAAAAACCTGTAAAAGAGGCACCAAAATCGTCTTTAGGGTTTCACCAAAAACTTCTCCTCTTTTAATGAAAAAACTAGAAAACTATATATAGGAAAAACAGGCTGACGGCGTCAAGAGTTACTTGTGACGCCGTCACCTCGCCGCCATATACTTCCTCGGACGGCCTTGATCCACTTATGACGGCCTATGTGACGCCGTCACCACCCACGGTATAATAATTTTGCCACTTTGACGCCGTCACGAATCCTTCTGACGCCGTCACCACCTTCGGTGTTTAATTCCTCATGTCTGACGCCGTCAAGATGGTGGTCTTGACGCCGTCACCTTGTATTTTCAGTATGGAAATTTGGTACTTAGCCGTTTTCTTCACTTTTATGCTTCAAAAATGTCCAAAATAGCTTCTTTTCCAGAATTCACTCTCCAAACACCTAAAATCACAAAAGGAACGATTTAGGGCAATATTTGATCAAATAAAGTCGGATTCGGGCTTAAATGACCCCCTAAAAATGGATCATTTTTCGCCTCATCAAAAAACCTGTAAAATTCGCACCAAGTTCGTACTTAGGGTTTCTCCAAAACTTCTCTCTTTTTAATGTGAAAATTAGAAAACTATATATAGGAAAATGGGTCTGACGGCGTCAAGACCAAGCTTGTGACGCCGTCACCTCGCCGCCAAAACTTTTCTCGGACTGCCTTGATCTACATTTGACGCCGTCAAGTGATAATCATTTCCAGGCCGTCATGACTTTTACTCTTGACGCCCTACTTCGTGACGCCGTCAAATCTTTACTGGATTGTCATGGAATTTTGCTCTTGACGCCGTCAGGGAGTTACTCTTGACGCCGTCACCTACTGTTCCCAGCATGGAAAATTAAGACTTTGGCGTTTTCTTCACTTTTCGAATTGCTTCCTTTTCCAGATTTCTCTCCCAAAGTACCTAAAATCACAAAAGGAACGATTTAGGGCAATATTTGATCAAATAAATTCAATTCCGGGCTTAAATGACCCCCTAAAAACGGATCATTTTTCGCCTCATCAGCATTTTTAAGGACTTTTGTATCTTGAAGTCAGTCACTATAATAATTTTGGAAGTTGTTAACTTACGGCATCTGTATAAACTGATACTAAACATGAACACAACTTAGAGTGTTAAAGTATCTTAAATAAACTGATGCTAAACACGAACACAACTTAGAGTGTATGTGACAATTAAAGAAAATGGCTCACTTACTAAGTAGGAGCCTTGAAAATCTAGAATTAATATTAGATAATAGTTAAAGTTGGCCATAATTGTAGAGAAGAAAGGAAAACAAAAATATCAGGAACTCTTGATCATGAATATTTATAAAAAAAGAACCTTACGGGTGCCTTTGTAATGGTGGCATATGGATGATATTGATAAATTTCCCAAACCAGCTAAGCATACTAATATGATCAAAATCAATAGTCTATAGCGAGATACAAATTTGTTATCTATATGACTTTAGACTTACATCTTTTCAAGCCTAAAGCTCCACTTCTTTAATGCCAATCTTTGATAAAGAAAAATAAATAATAAATATTTAGAACAGAGCGGAAGTCAAATGTACCAAAACCTGATTCCATTAGTTTGGTAACTCTTTTGGTCATTTCCCCTTGAAATAGGTTCCTCCATCGTTCAGACAAGTATCATGTGAAAATATGGATTTGATTTTATATAGCAGGTACTACCAGGTGTTATGACACATTTTCACGGCCTTCCTGTTGGTGTCATGCGTTCATTAGTTAGAAGACTGCAGTCTGCAAGTGAGCGCAAATCATATTACACAAATGCTACCTGTTATAGAACAAAAAGTAGTGGTTGATGAAAACTCAGAAGTTTGTGGATGAATAAAGAAAAAACCATCAATTCTGCAAATCAAGAAATACTTCACAATGAGTTTGTTGTCGATATTAAGGAGTGTATTTTCTAGTTCATATGGGATCAAGAACAGCCTAATTGGAATCGACTCCCCTACCAATAACACTGCTACCTTGGTCGGCGGCACTTGATAGGTTATCTGATACGATACGGGATTCTTTTCAGGGTCATTTCCCTGGTCTCCTACACAAGGTTTTGCAAATTAACACCAACTTAAAAAATGATTAGCACCAACTTAAGAAAAAAATGCTTATATTCATCTATTGCAGTCTGCGCTTGTAATTATGCACAACATTTGCATCAGATCCACCAGCCAAAATAGCTTCCTCAAGCTCACATACTGTTTGAGCTACCTTTTCTACTTCTGAAACTCTCTGTCGGTTCATTCTATCTAATATTGTGTTTTCCTCCTATATAGAAGCCCCTAAGTTAGAGCATTTTAAACCCAATATGTCACATGCAACCAACTGGCTACATGCCTTTATTCACACTTCTAAAATGAGTTTTGGACCCGATCATTTAATTAATATGAATTCAAGTTACGATGATATGTTAGTAGCGTTTCATACCAGTTGCAATAAAGTTGACCATTTTAGAGCTTAAAACGTGTATCGTAATTGGAGTGAAAGAAGAGTTGTGGTTTGACTTATATGGTGGAAAGGACCTATTTTTTATTTTCAAATTTGAAACTTGATGCAAGTTTGGCCAAAATGTGATGGCTACTTAAAATGCTACTCCGACAAAGAGATTAAAACTTGGGATTGTACAGGTAACAGAGTAGCAGGCATGGATTCAGAAGTCAAAAAGAGTTACAGTACAACATTTTATCAAATATACTGTTTTCTGAGTTTACTATTTAGATATTTCTTGAAATATGAGAGAAAATTGTGATGGCTAAATAGTATTCTTATCAAATAAAAAGAAATATAACATTACCGTTCTTAACGTTTTAAATAGAATCCATATCAAAGTTATAATAAAAAGTTTGTTTGAACTCTCCAAACTTCCAGTATTCAGGTTCATGGTATTTCACATTCCTACGCAATAAAGAGTTTATTATTATCGCTTACCTCAATGGACAAAAAGAATGACATAAAGATGAAACATAAGATGCATCAGTGGAATTTACTTCTGGGCAAGAACAGGACCGGATTACGTACATCCTATATAAACCCTTGGTTTTGACTGATGTCGCCAAAGTGTTGCAGCTAGCATGCCTGCAAAGAAAATTTGTCAAAATAATCAATTTCCAATTTGCATTGACAGTAAGATAATGTTAGGAGCAAAGTACACTGGTACACAACCTGCACTCAGACTATTTTGTAGGTAGCACTTTCGATATTAATTATTCATGAATGAAAATCTCAATAATTTTTTGGTACAAAACGTATCCAAGTTGGCATTGATGTAAGTTCAAAAATAGGTCGTGCGTCATAGCCCCCTCTTAAAGAAGGATATTTTAGGCATTATATATTCTCATGAAAAAACCCAACTCATACCTGTTAAGGCTCTTGTCTCATCTAGATGTGGTTCAAACTAAACTTACAGGAAATTGATTCTGAAGTTGCTCATAATCTACAAGAACGTGTTGGTTACCGGGAGTAAGATCTCTACTAAGAGCAGCAACTCGCTTCTGTGTCTTGTTCATGTAGTTAATAGCATCATCAAAGTCCATGTATCAAAAAACTTTGGATACTGATCGTAAGAGAAACATGGGATATTAAAGAGAATGAATTCAACGACTAGTAGTTTTTACTATAGCGTAATATTGCTTAAGCACATAATGTAGTATATATTTTGTAAACTAAAATTGTACCCTGATTTTCAAATCATCTAAAGAGACCTGGTGAGGAGGATCCTATTCCGCTTTATAATATGGTTAGATGCCTGCAACCACTTTTGCTATCTCAGTCAATCCGTTTCCAAACATATTTTCAGCCTGCAATTAATTTTTAGATCGTATCAGACGATCTTATCTACTATTCCTAACTGTAAGTACTGACTGGTGACACTATAAACTCCAACCTCAATATGCATCCTGGCTGCTTGTTTATTACTGATGGTCAAAGAGGTTTGAAGGGTTGTATGGTCGATACAAAGGCCACATAAGAAGCAGAGTTTTATAAAAAAAAATTGAATGGCCGAGCACAAAGTTAAACATTTCAGAAGTATCTGATAAAGACATATGGAAATAAATGTATAATGCATAAGATCTTCAAATTGATATGTCACTCATAATTTATTTGAAAGACTGCAAAAGGCATATGATGTAACTGAAAAAACCACAAGATCCACATTCCACAGTACTAAGAACCCCGAGAACTCTTACCTTATGCATCGCGAGTTCCTTTTTAATTTCCTTAGCTCTCCATTCATCAACTTCTTGATCAGCTTGCTCAAATCACTAACATTCCTAGCAAGTCACCAAAAACTTAGTAAGCTAAAGTATCAGTTTCAGTATCTAAACGTTCATAGGCTTGAGCCTCGACATGACTCATTCATAATGTGTCCGTGACATTGATCCATGTAAATAAAAAACATAAGACGGGTGGGCTTGCTGCCAACGGCCACAGATGCAGCAAAAAACGCTTAAACATGCCACTATAACCAAAACAACAACATGAAAGAGATCATAGAGTGCAAGTTTATATATTAAAAAAACTATAAAGCTGCATGCAAGAGATCCTAGAGTGAAAATGTTGTTAATTAGTGGGTTCCCTACAAACGTGCAAGTTGTGTTGCAAATCTCTTACATGTAGTTTTATAGAAGATATAGAACATAAAGTTACCTCAACGTATATATATGATCATAAGTTTTGGAAGAAAGAGAGATGTATTAAAGAATATGATTAATAAGCAAAATCTGAGTTCCTTTGTACAATAACATACATTTGATTTAGGGTTTTTTAGAAGATAGATGGCAACAATGAATTGTGTGGGTTTTTGTCGATTTAGGGTTTTGGATATCCTACTGATATGTGATGATGTTGTGATGGTTTTGTCAAAATAATTTCCAACCTTATTGATTCATGCATTATTAATTATGTCTTGCAAATTACATCACAACTATTGTAATGCTCCAATGGTTGAGGTGTTTGTTTATTTGAGCCTACCATCCAAGGTTCGAGTCCTGTAATGGACAAAATTTTTAAATAATCACGAATTTTAACTCTTCTAAACATTGCCTTGCTAAGGTGGACACGAAATTAATTTTAAAAATACAAAAATAAAATAAAAAATTGTTACGAAATTCATTTAAAAATTAAAAAAAAAATAAATTTTAGAAAAATTGCTTACATAACTTGAATGTGATGACATAGCTGAAATTGAATTACTGGGCATTGACTGGGCATTGAGGTGGCATATTCTTCAAATGCCTCCTGTTATATATATATATATATATATATATATATATATATATATATATATATATATATATATATATATATATATATATATTAATAATAAAACTTACCCAAGTAATTCTTGCACGTAAATGAAACTTGTCAAGTTTATGTGAATGCAAAAATGCAAATCTATAGACACGTACGTGTATTACATGCTACCATTATTTAGTGTCACCATTTACTCACATCTATCCTCTCTTAACTCTCACAAGCCTATTGAGAATAAAGTGCAGGAGTCAAGAGCAACAATATTGCATGTTCTCATTTTCCTTCTTCTTCATCACTGCCTCCCTTTCTCATTCAAATTTTGCAACAGCTTTGGCAATTGCATGGTTTGATTCAAAGGGATACCTGTGCCATTCAATGCAAAATATACTTTTTGGGTAAAGGGGAGTAATCCTGCACCATGGTAAATATATAAACCAAAACGTTTAAGTACAATGGATATGGGTGAATCCCATATCTCAGCCCGTTACATAGGCAAACAACTTACATAATAAGATACTTCCTATTTTCTAAATAAGAAAACACACCATTACTCACATGACAACATAAGACATAACGAAATAAAATTACTTCCTACGACCTTGAAGCCTAGTGCCATAGATGGCATTAAAAGCATCCAAATTCCCTGGAAGATCATAAACTGGTTCGCATAGTCATCGTAATCATAGTCATCATCAGCATCTTCAAACTCTTGGCCACCACCAAACAAATTAGCAGACTCATCAAATGGGTTAACAACCACCTCATCTTCAGAATCCGAAAGCACAATCTCTCCCACCTTTAACCCTCTTAGTAGAAGAGGTGGGAGGAGAAGAAGAAACACCAGTAGTAGGAGCCACAACCGACTCCTTCTCTTTTAAATCACTCACAAGAGGAGCTTGTAAAACATTACCAATCTTAATAGACTCTTTCTCATTAACTTCCATTGTATTACCTGTCTTAGTAGACTCATCCACAGTAACTTCCATTGTACGACCAGCATCTACATCCTTGTTGTTGTCATTAGACGGAATACCAAAAACATCCGTATCATTCATATTAAGAGCAGCAAACTGATTAGATGTAGAAATCTTTGTTCCACTCGTACTAGGCACATCAGAGGCCTTCTTCTTAGTGCCATCCACCTTCTTAGGCTCAGAAGGATTCTTTTTGGGTTGATACAGAAACTGCTTACCCACAACAGGTTTATTAAACCCTCCTTTACCCTGAGTAGTAAGACCACCTTACTTACCCTTCTTTTTATTATTGACAGTCGTAAAACCATTATTAACAGGCTTAGTAGGCTGAACTGTAGGTGCAACAACTTTAAGACAATCAACCAGAGTATGACCAAAGATCTTACAGTTATCACAACGAGGTGGTTTCCATTCATATTCAACCTGTATCTTCTCAATAGTCGAACCCGAACCATCAAGTAATGGTATCTCAACAGTTAAACTGTCCCGAAGCACCTCATCCGATTTCACTTCTATCACGCATCTGGCAAAACTACAACGGCACCACGATTCCTTACACATTTGGCTTGTAAAAGCATCTAACCTTTTGGGCGTGCCAATCAGTGTGGCAAGAAGACTGAGGCCATCATCAGAAAACATAGCAAGGGGAACATCATGGAATTTAACCCACACTGGATGTTAGTCAAATCCTCTTTAAGTAGGTTTGTGTTCAAAGTCCATGGTTTAAGAATAATAGGAACATTTCTGATCAACCAAGGACCATTATCAAGGACATCATCAACACCTTTCTTCGAGTTGAACTTAAAGAAGAAGAACCCCTTAGCATTCATCATTACCTTTTGCACACCAAACTTAGCCCATGCATTGCGAACATAATAATCAACAACAGGAAAAGCAAGGCGTTGGCCAAGGGAGTAACCGTAGAGAGTATTCTCAAACCTCGTATTCACCTCTTCCACTACTTTCTTTGGAACTGAAAGGTCAACATCCTCCTTCTTTTTGCTACATTCCAACCTTCGAAAATTAGACATATGTTTATGAGGTTCATTAGAAGTAGCACCCGCATAAGAAACCGACTTCACTCCATTACCATTAGTAGTACCAACCTTGTGAGCCTTGGGACCAGAAGTTGCACTCATATTCATATTCACCTTAGGACCAGAAGTTGCATTCGAAGGAGGAGAACCTGTTAAATTAACTTCATTCGCAACAATCTCACTTTGAATTTTAATCATAGCATCATCAAAATTCATATGCGCATTAGCTATCAATTGTTCCACTTGAGGTTCATTCACCGTATCTTTAACATTAACATCAACATTAGCAGAAGTACTAGTGACAGGAATCCCATCATTCAGAGGTATTGGAACCCCATCATCATCATCCAAGTGACAGGAATCCCATCATTCAGAGGTATTGGAACCCCATCATCATCATCCACGAACACAAGCTTACCTTCAACAATTCTCCGTTCCATGTCGCGGATCTTGTCATCAAACGAACTCGTCACAACATCACCTTGGGAAGCATCCAAACCCTCAACATCAACACGATCAGAAGCACTCTTTCTAGTAAGAAAACCCTTATTGAACATCTCTCTTACCCACGTACAACAATAAAAAAGAAGGTAACCAGCAAGTAGCAAAACACCAATCGAACAAGGATAAAAACCCTAACTGAAAAGTTAGGGTTTCAAACGTATACGCACAATAGATCAACCAGGTCCCATAATTATAATCGACATCATAATATTAGAAGTGATTTAATGAAGATTATAAAGGGGATAAACCGACTAAGGATCAAGGAAAATAAGAATTCGATTCAAGAAACCTTAAAGTCGGATTAAAGCAAAAAGCGATTTACACAAACCCTAACAAAATGATTCTCAAAAATCCACAAAATCTTATGAAACAAAGCTCAAATCCAATCAGGGAACAAATAACAAAGGATGTTAATTCATAACCAAAGCAGATCGAAGCAAAGAATCAATAGATTAGGCAGATTTAGAAAAAGCGATTAGATATTAGGGAGAGGAAAAAAATCGCCAAGGAGAGGGTTTTTTTTAGGGTTTCAGAGCATCTCAGTCAAATGCAAAATATACTTCATTTTGGCATTTTGTGTTTGTGAAATGTGTGTACAATATCGATTGGATTCTCGACCCATATTGAATTTTTTCATCCGGCGATCGATTTCAACATCTCACCTCATAGTGGTAATATCGATCGGTGTAATTGATCGATCGATGGTGATGATCGATTTTTTACGGCCTATTGTGGGTAGCCTTACTCGTTAGTTTCTATTGGGTGGTTTTAGCGGTATTGGGTCCTTTGTTTCTTTGCTTTTTGTAAAACTGTAATATCAAATGTCGCTTGTACCTGTTCAAAATAAATAAGGGGATATCTTGGCTACAATTATTGTAGCCAAAATAGCTACAATCCTCATCAAAATTACACAAAAAATAATTCAGGACCCACTAAAATGATTCAGGGACCTACCAGAAAATTCAGGGTCCCACAAATTATAACATAAAATTGTAGGAAGTCGGCTACAAAATATTGTAGCTAATATATTCCTAATAAATAAATATATAACAAGAGTAAACTACAAAGATGGTCCCTGTAGTTTGCGCTGACTCTCACTCTTGGTCCTTTGACTTCTTTTTTTGCATAAACACTCACCAAAACCCTTAATACTAAAATTCCTTTGACCAAACAATGTTAGGTTTGACTGTTAAAAACCCCCTCATGTGGAAAAATATCATTTTAATCACTTTCTTTCTTCCTTATCATCTTCTTTCATAAGCTTTATGTGATTCTACCACTACCATTTTTCATCTTCACCAACAAACACCCACACCACCATTATCTTTAGCCATTAATTTTTCCGGCCACCACCATAAAATTATGACCATCTCAATCAAACACCAGTATTCCTTGAAACTCCATGAATATTTCTCTCATTACACCATTAAAGCTCCATTTCTTTCACAAATCAAACAACCACCATCACAATCTAATCAAATAAAAAAGTCAAACAAAAAATGTCAAACAAGCCAACAAGAATCAAAGAAAAGATCAATAAGAATCAAATAAGCCAACAAGAAAAAAAAATCAACAAGTATCAAATAAGCCAACAAGAATCAAAGAAAAAATTAACAAGAAATCAAAGAGTATGATTGGTCTTAGCTTCAACTTCTGAGCATTGACCGAAAAACTCAACCGAATCACTCACCATCATGAACTCGTTTTTACTGAACAAACCTTGAATGAATAACCCATTAAAGACAAAAATAAATCTTGGTTAGTTACCCAAACTAAAATCCTTTATCATATCCAAAATCAAACTATTAGGCGAATATCAATTCGAAAATAAAACTATTATCCAAAACACCATCTGTTACTGTCAAAATCCACCACTGTTATGAGCAATACAATGTAGAAACATAACCCATGCAACAAAAATTCTGACACTTCATAAAATACATAACACAATACTTTAAGAAACAAAACCCATGGAATCAACAATAAAAAAAAAGTTTCACAACAATATATATATATATATATATATATATATATATATATATATATATATATATATATATATATATATATATATAACAAAAATGTTACAATATGTTACAGATCTAGAAATCCCCGTTGGCCATCATCATCAAACACAATCGTTGTGGCGAAGGTGATCAGTGGTGACTGGCCACTTTGGCAGTGGGGAATGGAGGTGACCGGAGGAGTGGCGTCATGGGCATTTGTTGGGACACTGATGGTGCAGGTGGTGACGGGTTTGTTGGCAGACTGATGGTACTGGTAGTAGGTGTTTGTTGGTGGACTGATGGTAGACGAGAGTGATGTGTTTGATTGATATGTTGTTTAGATCGAGAGTTTCTTGTTGGTTTTTTAATGTAGATAGATATCAGAGTTTTGGCTGCAGGATTTTTGATACTTGTGTTGGATAGTGAATCATTTGATGAGAGGGTGTTTGTATGGTTTTTGACTAATTATATTAAATCAGTGGTGTGAGTGGTGGGATTTTGATTGAGTGTATGAGTGGTGGGTGCAGGATTTTGTAAAGAAGAATGAGAAATGAAAAGACAATTTTACCCTGCATGTCTTGTACTTGAGGAATTTTTAACAGTCAAAATTAACGCCGTTTGGTCAAGGGACTCTTAGTGTTAAGGGTTTCGGAGTTAAGGAATATATGTGCCAAAAAAAGTCAAAGGACCAATAGTGAAAGTCAACGCAAACCACAAGGACCATCTTTGTAGTTTACTCTAATAATAATGTGTGATGTTTTGTGTATATAATCATTTTATATTTATGGACAATGGTCATGCTAGACCTACATCACGACTTACTCCACGCTATGTCTTTTTCAATGATGGTAATTGTGAGATGGCTACAGGATTAAAGCCACAAATTACCATCCAACTTACCATCTTTTACCATTGTAGCCAACTTACTGTTTTACTGTCTAAGTTACCAACCAAAATAAGTATTTTGTCCCAAAGTTACCAATTTTCACATAAACTAATGGCCATTAGTCCTTTATACCCTTGTGTTCCTTTCATCGTTAGTCCTTTATACTAACGGTCGTTAGTAATTTTCACCACCACCTCCATCGCCACCACCACCACCACCCACCTCCACCACCGCCAGCCACCACCTCCACCGCCACCCCCACCCGTCATCACCTACCACCAACGCCACCACCCACCGCTGCCACAACCAACAACTGCCACCACCACCACCATCGCCACCACCCAGCACCACCACCACCACCCACCACTACCACTACCACCACTATATGTATGGTGAGTGGTGGTGGGTGGTGGCAATGGAGGTGGTGGTGTTTTTGGTGGGTGGTGGTGGCGGTTGTGGGGGTGGTGGTGGCGGTGGTTGTGGCGGGTGGCAGTGGGTGGTTGTGGAGGTGGCGGTGATGGTGTTGGTGGTGGGTGGTGGCGGTGGTGGTGGCGGGAGGTGGTGGTGAAAATTACTAACGGTTATTAGTATAAAGGACTAACGATGCAAAAAACACAAGGGTATAAAGGACTAACGGCCGTTAGTTTATGTGGAAATTGGTAACTTTGGGACAAAATACTTATTTTGGTTGGTAACTTAGACAATAAAAAAGTAAGTTGGCTGCAATGGTAAACAATGGTAAGTTGGTTGGTAATATGTGGCTTTAACCCATGGTTATATTCAAAACATGAAGCTCGTGTTTTCTGCTAAAGTGTTTTTTTTAAGTAAATGATTAATGATGTAACAATCTTAAGTAATTTATATTCAAAAGTTTTTTTTTTTTTTTTAAATGAGGTGTTCTTGTGTAAACTGAATTTTTTCTAAGACCGCTCCTAGTGGTGTGTCGTGAGGAGGTTTGAGACCCTCCTCAAACGTGCGGTTTATTGGGGAGAAGAAGGGTGGCGCTTGGGGCTGCTCACACCAAGCAACCAAATGTGAGCCGGTTACCTAATAGGAAAATGTGTAAAAGTGGGCCCATTTGTTTTATTATTATTTGTTATTTGGTTTCTGAGTGTCTATGAGGTATTTAGTGGGTATGTTTGTAAAAATGGATATTTTAATAAAATGTGGGGGAGTGATGACCATTGGGGGTGAAAAGTGAGCGGGAGTATGGGGAGAGAAAAGCTTATGTGACGTTGAGGTGCAAGGTGAAGTGGTGTGACAATTGAAAGTATTCTAACAGTCAACACTAACATCTATTTTGTTCCATGCGAGAGTGCTCCAACATCAAGCATGCAATGAAAATAAATGTTCCAATCTCAAATCTAAGCAAGTTGTTTTCATTGCTTAAATGAGAGGCGGATTGCCATAATTACCCTTTTATACAACAGTGAAGCAAACGACCGCGTTTTGGCCTTGCAAAAACGGCCATTTAAGGCTTGGGTTGGACTGTTTATGTTACACCCCCAAATTATCGCAACGGAAGATAACGGGGGCATGACTTCATAGCACAAAGTCACAAGTTACATCGAACGACCTCTATATGAGCCATTTTGGGAAATACATGTTCGATTAAAGAAATAAATGTAGGATCTAAAATATTGATGATTTATGTGGTTCGGGGGTCGGGAAAGCTCGAAATATGAGAAAGACATTGTATTTATTAGCTTGAAGAAAGGGGAAGATTTGTTTGTTTCTACAGAGAGAGACAGAAAGAAAACACACACCTTGTGATATCACAATGAGACTTCCACCTTCCTAGTTGTGACTAGGAGGGGTATTGTTGTAGGATTTACTGATCAAGTTTTAAATTTGTATTTTCTCGATTACCAATGGTCTTCCTTAATGCACTAACGGACAGTGTATCCGGTCGTGTGTAGACTAGTAAATGGTAAAACCGAGGTCGTCCCAAGAGCTAAGGTGCAGATATTACCTAAGTTTAATGTCACTAGTTTTAAAAGGGGGTTATGATTGTAGATTAATTAAACTAAAGGAAATGAAATGACAAAGCAAGTAAATAAGCGAAAAGAAATCAGACAGGGAGAATAGTGTTAACCTAATTACTACTCTTGTTATTAACATGACAAGTTTTCTAAATGTGCATCTTATCGATTCATCTGGGGGTTTAATTCGATAGACTCAGATGGTCAAATCGCCTAATTCTATCTAACACCTCACCCTATTCTCACAACCTATAATTGCAAGAGTTCCCTGGTTGGCCTTTGGCCTACGAAATGCAAGAGTCATTAAGTGCCTCTACTAACTTAGATAGTCTAACGGGAAGCGGCCGGTAGGAACTTACATCCCCTCTAATTCCTTAAGAAAATTTGTTTGGTAGGTGGTCGTTCGTTGAAATTTCCACATGGATGGTGATATTACTACCACTAAGACACACCCTTATCCGCTATGGGTCCTACGGTCAATTCTCCTAGCCTCAATGGAACTACCAAACATCATCACTACCAAAACTAGAGTGTCCTAAGACATGCTAAGAAAGTATTCAAATAAAACGATAATAGATGCGAGAAAACTAAATCATGGCAATAACAATTTCATAATAAGGCTAACACCAAAAGGTGTTTAGCCACTCATGTTCATAATTGCAGAAAAGTAAGTGTTTAACATAACAAATGTAAACATTAATTTAATACAAATCGAATGAATGAATAAACTTATGATTATGCGTGAATTCTCACTTGGAAATGACTTGTATGCTGGTAGAACTTCGTTCTCCTTGCTCCCTGAATTCCTCCTGACTTCTGAGTGGTGAAAAGTGAATGAATAAACTCGGAATTAGGGTTGGTATTTATAGGCCTGACTTTACTACGTAGGCCATAGCCTTCGTAAATATTATATTTTACCGTAGCTAGATCATGTGCTACGGACGTAGTTCTTGTATTAGAACTTCTATAGCGTTGTTTTGTTGGAAACTACGCCGTAGCTTCTTCTTTGGCCACGAAAGTTCTTTCTTTCTAAAGTGGAGACTTATGGCGTAGCTGGAAAGTTTTCTATGCCCGTAGAAGTCTTTAAGGGATAACTATGCCGTAGTTATGATGTGGACTACGCCGTAGATTACAGATACCAAAACCCAATATTCTAATTCAAAGAACGAAACAAATACCAAAACCCAATATTCTAATTTAATTGTACAAAATTCTAATTCAAAAGGTACCAAAGACTAATCCAAAAGGTACAAATAATTCTAAAACTATAAATCTCTATTTATAGCAAAACAAACCGTCATAGATTGGTTTCCTAATTCTAAACAAACTTGTAGGGCAAGTCACACAAATTACTAAATTTACCAAACAACTATTAAAGTTTAAGTCACTTTTCTAACAATCTCCACCGTGACTTAAACTCTCTCACCTGCTTCAAATCAAATTCAAAGTTTAAAACGCCAGAGATACTAGCCAAATTCAAATCAAATGATTGATTCCCAAAAGCAATCCGAAACAAAATCGATCCAAAGCAAATGCCGATGACTTTAAAATGAACAATCAAATGTTAACCGACAAATTCAAAATGGTCAATCAAACAAACTAATCGGCTCCAACGATCTTCAGCATAGAAAATCAAATTCGGGTAACCAACTTCAAAAGCCCGACAAGCGAAGATCCCAAATTTTCTAAACTAACAAATTCCAAAAGATCAAACAAAACTCAAATGACCTAATTATAACCAGGTCTTCAAACACAAAATCGATCTTTAAATTCCAAATATTAAATTCAAATTCTAATTACCCATAACTTCAAACTTATCTTCCAAGTATCAAACAAATTCAAGTTAATAAATAACTTGACGAATAGGCTCTAATAATTCAAACACCCCAAATATGACATGGATAATTATTCTAATGAACCACTTATATAATAAGGATTACCGTCCAATTCAAAACAAACGAAGATTCCAAAAGCCTAATTCAAACAGAAAAGCTGAATAAACAAAGGCTAATCCCCAAAACACAATTCTTGAGACCAATTAATGACAAAGACCAATGACTAACTTCTGGCCCAATACAACCAAACCCAAAAGCTATATCCAAATGCCAGTTGATCAAAAACAAAGAGCATCATCAGATTACATCAAACGATCGTAAAACCTAATTCAAACGAAACTTCGATCCAACTGTACCTAAACAAATTTCTTTTTCTTTTTCTTCTTCATGGCTAAACGAACCTCACTCTGATACCACTTGTTGGTAATTCAAAGAACGAAATAACAAAACAAGCAAACGAAGCAGAAGCTTTATTCAAAATTACCAAACCCAATACAAAACAAATTCAAAAATACCAAAACCCAATATTCTAATTCAAATGTACATGTTAACAAAGTGGATGATATTAACATTATTGATTTGAAAAATAGTTTTGATTTGCTTATGGAGCAAGATTTTGTTTTGGAATGTATGATTAATCCTACATGTGCTCCCGATAGTAATATTGCTGATGGTAATGTGGTTAGTTCTGATAATATCCCTAGTTCCTCTAATACCCTTGGTCATTCCGATATGAATAACACTTTTAATTTGGGAAAAGATGGAAAATGGTGGGTAATCCATTTTCAAATTTGGTGATGTGGTTGTGGTCGTCTCTGATAGTGAAGATGATGATAAGGTATTGGATTATCCCAACGTGACTAATTACTCTGGTGGTGGAGGTAACTCAAAGAGTCTTTTGGAGCAATGGAGAGAGGATACATACGACTACAATACTTATGAAGATGGTTACTTTGATGATTGTGGTCTCTCAACGGCCCAATTAAAGGTTGCTGACATCCATGACATTAGACTTGGATATGTTGTGCTTTCTATGTTTGGATTTTGTAGATTTTGATGTGTGTTAGTTTATGCTAGTTCGGATTTGGTAGTTTAGCTGTTTGTTGCTAGTTGATCGTTTGTGGCATGTCATAAATGTTTTATTGGTTGTTCAAGCGGTTGCTTGATGTTAATGTGATATTTCAGCCACATTCCATTGAACTTAACTGTTTTTTTCGGAGTAATATATTTTACCGGGTGGAATCCCTTTACCCAAAAAATAAATAAATAAATAAATAAAATCAAATCAAATGTACCAAATTCTAATTCAAAAAGTACAAATAATTCTAAAAGGGAAAATGACAAAAAAAATGCATTGCACTTGACACTTTTTCCCATTGTATGTTGCCAACTATTTTTTTTATTGTAACACAAAACTTGACATTTTTTTGTTATTGTATGTACTAAACGTCGCATCGTTAGTCCTTTACATTAACGGTCATTAGTAAATAACTTAAAATTCCTTTTTCTTACGTTTTTATACGTTTTTGTCCGATTTTACACATTTTCGTCCGTTTTCATCTTGTTTTTTACGTTTTCATATGTTTTACACGTTTTCATCCGTTTTCTTATGTTTTCATTCGTTTTATACGTTTTCGTCCGTTTTTATATATTTTCGTCTGTTTTCTTACATTCCCATTCGTTTTTATACGTTTTCGTCTGCTTTTACACGTTTTCGTCTGTTTTTATATGTTTTCATCTATTTTTACATGTTTTTGATCATTTTCATAATAATAATAAAATAAAAAATAATAAAAGAAATAATAAATTAATAATAAAATAAATAACAACAACAACAACAACAACAACAACAACAACAACAACAACAACAACAACAACAACAACAACAACAACAATAATAATAATAATAATAATAATAATAATGGACGGAGGAAATCGTATAATAATAGATGACAATGAATAAAAGTGGATGAACATGGATAAAGCATTATTCCAAACAACTTTCGTGTTTTACACTTTTGATGATTCGGAACAAAAAAGGGTCAAAATCATGATTTAAAATCAAATGTCAAGTTTTCATATGTTTTTATCTATTTTCATATATTTTAATCCATTTTCATACGGATAAAATATAAGAAAAACATATAATAATAGACGAAAATGAATAAAAGTGTATAAACACGGATAAAAAGGTATGAACACAGATAAAACGTATGAAATTATTATTATTATTATTATTATTATTATTATTATTATTATTATTATTATTATTATTATTATTATTATTATTATTATTATTATTATTATTATTATTATTATTTATTACTATTACTCTTACTATTATTATTATTATTATTATTATTATTATTATTATTATTATTATTATTATTTATTACTATTTATTATTATTATTATTATTATTATTATTATTATTGTTATTATTATTATTATTATTATTATTATTATTTATTACTATTATTATTATTATTATTATTATTATTATTTATTACTTTTATTATTATTATTATTATTATTATTATTATTATTATTATTATTATTATTATTATTATTATTATTATTATTATTATTATTATTATTATCTAATAAATACTAAAACTATATCTAAAAATCTGTGATTTTTTTAATATATCCTACAAGTTAATAAGACCCTAAGAAAAATATAAAAAAGGTGGGTATAGTAGGAAAATAAGCAGAAAATAAGCTAATAAGGACGGATAAGCTAATTAAGTTAAACAAACAAACAAGGGTGTTATATTAAATTTTGGAAAGGTATACTGAAAAAGACCCAAGGGCGAGTTTGTTATTGGTGTGGTGTTGTGTCTATGTGTTGTGAGCCAAGAGACACAGGTTCGAATCCTGCCCTTGGCTTTTTTGCAAAACTATTTTTTTTTTTACTTTTTATTTTACAAATCTACTAAACAACTGTAAATAATAAACTTTTGCAAAGAAATCTTTTCTAAAAATACCAGATAAGCTCTATGGAGAGCTTATTTTCCAACAGTAACAAGCAGGAACAAAAATACTAAAAATCTTGAAAATAAAAAGTTGAAACTTAGAAACCTTGAACCTAGCTAAACTAGGGGCTCTTGAAGCTGCTACAAGCTCTAGCTTGTCCTAAAACAAGCCAGTATAGTCCATCTTGCCATTTCAAAATTGGCAACTTCCATAAGCTTTCCACTTTGTCATGCTAAGGTAAAATTCACTTGATCATTTGATCTTGATTCAATTTTTATGTTTTCGTTTATGTTTTTAGAACCTAAATGAGCTTCTGATAGTATATTGAAACACTAAATAGCTTAAACAAACTTTTGCTAAAAATTGAATTTTAACTTAAAAATGTGAAAGTAAGAAAAAGGTTTAAATAGCTAAGAAAACTGAAAGAGGGGATGGTATGGTAACTGAGTAGGTTATGGGGAATGGAGGGGGGAGACAATTTTGTTGGAGAAGGTACAGGGTAGGGTGTACTGTGGTGTTCTGTTTTGGCGGGGAGGAAGAAAGGGGAAGGGGTTGACTTTGGTTGACCCCCACGTTTTTATTAATAAAATGGTTTGGATTAGGTTTGGGCTTAGGGTATGAACTAGGCCAAAGGGGTAGGATGGGTGGGTGTATTTGGATTGGATTTGTTTTTGGGTGGATTTGTAACTAAAAATAACAAGGGTCCGTTTGGTATGAAGTGCACAAGGACCAATTTTGTAATTATTCTAAAAATGGAGGACTGAACATGTAATTCTCCCAAAGTTGTTTAAAGGGACTTTGGTTGACCCTCACGTTTTTATTAATAAAACGGTTTGGATTGGGTTTGGGCTTAGGGTATGAACTGGGCCAAAGGGGTAGGATGGGTGGGTGTATTTGGATTGGATTTGTTATTGGGTGGTTTTGTAACTGAAAATAACAAGGGTCCGTTTGGTATGAAGTGCACAAGGACAAATTTTGTAATTATTCTTAAAATGGAGGACTGAACATGTAATTCTCCTAAAGTTGTTTAAAGGGCCTTTCCTGCCATATATCAATAGTCCAAGGATAAGAATTGCAATTTTCCACTTTTGGAACCCTAGGGACTAAAACTGCCAATTGTTGAAACTTGAGGGACCAAAATGTAAATTCTTCAAATTTCCATTCTAAAGACCAATGTTGTCAACTTGTGATTTCCCAGGAACCAATATTGAGTTTTCATCCAAAATATTCCACCAGGGACTAAATCCGCCAATTTATGAGAGTTGAGGGACTGATTCTGCCAATTCATCATACTTTGCTCATTTTTCACCTGCTTTCAATCCTTTTGTACTTGAAACACATAAAAGCACACTCCAAGGAAATTTTCAGTATAATTAAGCATATTTTGGTGTTAAATATAGGTATAAAATGATGAGTGTTCGAGCACTCATCAAATGGCTTTGTAACTACTTTACTAGCTCCTTGCTAGTTCCTAACAAAAATTGTCGTTCGCATAAAACACCTACATATCTTGCCGACTTTCATTGCAATTTTAAGTTTCTGAAGAAAACTAAAAATTGACAGATTCACAATTAAATAAATCATATATTATCAAAAAATTTAATACAAACCATATATAATTGAATGATAAATACATAGACAAATGGATATAAAAAAAAACCCTTTTCCCGTGACTTAAATAATGTTGACAATATGAAAATAGTTATTTGATAAATATGAAGTTATGAAGTTAATTATAAGTATAATTAGACATGCCTCCATGGCCTCTCAGCAAAGTTGACACATTCATCAAATCTAAAGCAGTCAACAAGATGGTCAATGCTCATTCCATCAGCGTGCATGAATGAATATACGATGACTGGATCAACCAATCAGAAGCCATATTTTAGCAAGTCCTTACTGATGGATTAGCAGTAGGTATTCTTATTGGCACATTTCTTGCATGTTTGTATCTGTTTATGCATGGCTTGAAGTTTACAAAGCCCCAAATGTATCCACTGAATGATCCATGCTGTTTCGCAATCTGGAAACCATAATTATGAATATATACTGAGACTTATACTGTAACTATGTTGCTAAGCAAAAATAAACAAAACTCGCCTTTAAGATGCATTTGGAATTATCTGTAGAACCGTAGAGGGGGGGGGGGGTGAATACGGTTTCTTCGGCTTTTTAGATGTTTAAAAACTTTAAGCCAAAAGAAAACAAAGTGGTTGTACAATCAATCCAAACAACTACAAACACAACCAAAGTAAATAAAGTCAGTAAAGAAAGACACCACGATATATACTGGTTCGGGATGGGGGGTTTAGACCATCCGTACGTCCAGTTGCGAATCCGCGACTCTGATACTATTCACTAGTATAATCCTTTCGGTGGACTACAAACCGTTACAATTCACTCCACCGATATTCAACAATATCGATGCTCAGAAAGAAGGAGTTACTCCCCAATGGTATTCCGCCCTCGGAAACCACCCAAAAGAATCTCGCGATTCGACTTTACCTAAAGGTCACCAAGACCACTACCAAGACTTCCCATCGGAAGCATCAAAGCCCAACTAGATCCCCAATGATCTAGGCTTGTTCACCAAGACACAAGACTTCCCTTACAAATAATTGAATGAATGAATGAATATTTGTTCAACCAAACCCTAACCTAACCTAGAGACTTGATTGTAATAGAAAGGGTATAGATAAGAAGACCCTCGACACAATCACAAGATTGGATTAGGTTCTTGTGATTCTTTCCTTGCAAGAATATGTGTTCTTTCAAAGATGTTAATGTGAAAATCAAGAACACAAGATAAGAGATTAGAGATAGATAGATTTGAGAGTGTTTAGAGAGAAAGAATCTAGAGAGAGAATAATGGCAAGGGGTAAGGAATACAAGAGGCAAGGGTGGTATTTATAGGCCAAGAACCCAAACTTGGGAAAATTTACCGAGGCAGGCGCGTCACCCGCGCGTCAACGCGCGGGCAGCGCGCCAGGCGTCTATAAGTTTTTCCCAAGTGTTGGGTGTTTGGATCTTATAAATACCTATCCTTGCTAAACCCCTAATTGTATTTCACACTAAACCTTAACATTAATCATTCTAAGGTTTACCAACTCAAATAGCCAATTTGGAAATCATTTGTGAAGTGTTTAAAGAGAAACCAAATTGCCAAGGGAATAAAGTGTAGATAGGGTAATTTGGAAGGGGTAGAAGTGTATCAAGAATATGCTCAGGAATATTCCAATGCTTGTGGGGGAAGAATGAGATGGAGGGTTGAGATGAAATGGTTTGAATTGGTTGGCTAGGATCAAAGAGAGCCTCCTATGGTTTTCAAATAATTCGACATGTGTTGAATATGGATGGTTGAGATGTGATGATTTGAAATAGATGGCTAAGATCACAGAAGCCTAGGTTTGGATTGAGAAGGGATATTCCAAGGGAATATGCTTTGCTTTGGGGGAAAGGAGAGATCAATGGTTGAGATGGTTTTGGTTTGAAATGGATGGCTTGGATTAAACACATGTGATGGTATAGAGAGGAGGATGAGATGGATGGTTGAGATGTGTTGTAATTTGAATTCAATGGCTAGGATCAAAGAAGCATCCTTTGGAATTCAAACAATTAGCATGTGGGGAAAATGAAAGGTTAAGATGTGTTGTAAGGGAATAAATGGTTGAGATGTAGTGTGTAAGGGAATATGTAAGAGTGTAAGAGATTGTGTAAGAGAATATTTGATTTGGATATGACTGGATATGATTGGATTTGTCTTTAGTAAATATGAGATTAAGAGAAGATTAAGACATAATCTAATTGTCGTTAAGAAGAAAAGGTTTAGACAATTAAGATTATAAGTTGAGAAAATCATAGGTTACTTATAAGTTCAAGTAACACAACGTCGAGAATCCATAGTTTCATATCTCGTGACTTTCCACGACTCGACGTTCTCAACTAATACCTTGGTTCAAACAAGTTAAGTGCTTTGGCTTGATGTAAAGCATAACCCAAGTGGGAAAGGATGCGTTTACGCAAAGTGACCTTTGACTTAGTTTGACCAATAAGGGAGTAAACCCGTTACGTAATTAGAGAAGACGTAAGCACGGGATATAAGCATATGGATGATTCAACACGATGTCACGTGAAGTATATAAGCTCCCTAAGTTTAGAAAAGCCTTGGCTAGAGGCGATAGTTAGAAAACATGAGTTGGCATTTTCCCGTAAATGGGTGTTTTAAAAGTAGGATCTCTCAAGTCTCAAAACATAAAGAGATCTTGATCATGTTGCCTCAACGATCTCCCCCTTTTTGATGATGACAAATAAAAACCGAAAGCAAATAAAATTACAAAACTTAGCGAAGACAAAGCGTGCCTTTGGTGTAGCTTGCGTCTTGACCTTTGCCTTGTAAATTGGTGAAGCCTTTAACAATTTTTGAATGGTCTTCACGCTCTTGCTTTCTTTCTCCCCCTTTTGTCGAATCAAAAAGGCATGACTTCCAATCAAACCAGGTTTCGAATTTGGGCTTGTGGGAAAAATGAGCTAGCTTGTATGTGCACCCGAATGTGCTCCCCCTTGAACATAGCTCCCCCTAGATCATTTCTCCCCCTTGTTTCAAGGCGGGGATCCATGGGTCAAGAGCCTCACCTTTGCGGTGGCCTAGCTACACATAGAAATCACAACATGCAACAAACAAGAAATCCGCACATGTGAAAGTTCCAAAAATGGGTTAGATTACCATTTGGATACTTGCGACATGGGTTAGTCCACAATAATATGACAAGTTATATAAGTTCCAAAAGATTGCACTTCATTCCAAGCATACATAAACAAAATATGCTACACATTTTATTATACAAGAACTATCCTAGTACTTTTATCTAAAAGCACTATACTAGTACTTGATGGCAACATAAAGGTGTGATGTCTAGATTCCTAGGTTTGTGCCTAGGTTGAACTCTTCTTTCACCATCTTCCCTTTCCCTTTCACCTTATCATCTTCCAACTTCCTATTCATTTTGGACATAGTAGCAAGCAATTCCATGATTCCTTCATGGATGGACAAGAGCATCACCCAAAACTCAATCCTTGATTCTTTGAGAGCGTTGACCATGTGTTCGGTGTTTTCACAACAAATGGAATACTCATCTTCACACAACCTTGGACTTTATGGTTCCTTGATTAAGTCCCACACTTCACTTTCCACAAATGTCCTTAACTCATACTCAAACTTAATCCTATCATCACCTTCCTTCTTTATCATATCCGTGAATGACCTTTTCAATCTCTTAGAACTCTCCAGATTTTGATTTCCTTGATTATTGTTAACGGACCCTTCCGAAAGAGACATGATTCCTATTGTGAGAGTTATTTTCTAAGGTATGGTGGAGGATGTTATGTGTTTTATGTGAAAAACTTTAGAGATTTAAAAGAGGATGAAGATGTGAAGTGGGTTATTATCCAAAGGTTAATACAAAAGGTTGTATGGTTATTTGTGAAATGTATGAGTTGGTGGAACATAATTAAAGACTTGTACTAAAGATTCTTCAAGTAATCTCATTCCTAATCCTAATCTTAAATAGTTAAATTGAAGATGACGAGGATGTAAATGGTTATTTGTGAAATGTATGAGTTGGTGGAACAAAAGATTCTTACACCATTTCCTATTTACCATTTACATCCTCGTCATCTTCAAGTAATCTCATTCCTAATCCTAATCTTAAATAGTTAAATTGATCTTTATCTAAGGGTTTTGCTAGGATCTTAGAGATGTTGTCATCACAAGGAATTTTCTCTATAGTGATATGGTTCTTAGTAATGTTGTCCTTTAGAAAGTGATGTCCAATTTCAATGTGTTTCGTGCGAGGGTAATCAATTGGACTTGAATTTAGATTGATAGAGCACGTATCGTCACATAGTATAGGTACTTCGTTTAACATGACGTTATAGTCAACAAACGCTTGCTTCATCCATAACGCTTGTTGGCAAGCCCTTCCGGCCGCAACGTAATCGGATTCCGTTATGGAGTTGGCGAAGGAAGTTTGTTTCTTAGAGAACCATGATGTTAAACAAGCACCTACAAATGTGCATATTCCACTAGTGCTTTTCATATCAACTATATCACCCGCATGATCTGAGTTGGCATAAACCAATACTTTTACCCCTGAATCCTTTGGATACCAAAGACCTATATGTTGAGTTCCCTTAATATATCTAAATATTCTTTTAACAGCCTCTAAGATTTTAGGATTTTCTTGAAACCTAGCGCAAAGGCAAACACTAAACATTATATAAGGCCTACTTGCGGTTAGGTAGAGCAAACTTCCTATCATGCCCCTAAACTTAGTACTATCAACGGATTTGTTGTCTTCGTCTAGGGTGAGAACTCTTTTTCTAGAGATAGGGGTTTTTGTAGCCTTAGAATTTTCCAAGCCAAACTTCTTAAGCATTTCACCAATATACTTAGATTGATTGAAAAATATATCCCATCATTTAATTGCTTGATTTGTAATCCTAGAAAGAAACTAAGTTCACCCATCATGCTCATTTCGAATTCATTATGCATTAAGTTTGCAAATTCATCGCAAAGCGATTGGTATGTTGATGTGCTATTTGTTAGTGCAAGTTTTAAATTTATAAAGGGTGAATTACCAAATCTAGAAACAACACATACGAGCAAGTGTACTCGTCCATTATAGCAAGATATGATGGTAAGTCGGGATCGTTTGCAGGGATTTGTGAGTGAATCAAAATATAAGTCTAAAAGTAAATCTCTAATGTACGCAAATAAGATAATAAGCAAATTCAATAATTAAAACACTACACTTGTTTAGACTAGTTTTCTACTTAATGACACACATGATTGTGATAACTTTTGATAACATGTTGGTTGTGATAATTAGATGGTGATCTAATCTATTGTTTCTACAAGTTAAACCTTCGTCAAGATTTTAGTTCATAAAAACAAGCTTTAGGTGTAAACCAATCAATTCAAGATCTATCCAAGGTTCATAAGGTATGGTGAATATCTTAAACACAAGAACAAACTCTTATTACAAATCAAATACTCTTAGGAAATGGTCATTACAAAAGGTAACCCATTCATAGACAAAAAGGTTACAATTGTTTATAAACATCTAAACTTTCGTCCATCTAAAGGTTTACAAACAATCCGATTTGATGTTATAAAAGCATTCTCATTACAATCATACTTCTTGTTTCTTTGTTTAGTCAAGAATAATTATGGTGAAAAACAATTATTCATAGACAAATGATTATAACTAGTTGAATAATAAAAAATCTTTCGACCCTTGAAACTATTATCAATTAGTTAACCTTGGCTAAACAAATGTCACGATGAAACTTAAGGTACAACTGGTTCTTAGGATTGACTTGAAATTGAATTAAAACATGTTATCACAATCATAACTATCACTAAGTATAAAACATCATCAAAACAAGTGTAAAAAGATTACTAGCCACTCATAGCAAACATGCAAATAAACTCAGAATATTTAACATTAGAATCCATGGTTTTAAGTCTTACAATGCTTTGGAATTGATAACAAATGATAAGGTATGGATAACCTAAGTGTTGGTGATGATTTCTTGAGATTTTCGGACTCCAAATGTTGCTTCCTTGGTCCTCCAAAGTTCCTGGTTCTTTCTGCACGAATTTTCCTCCTTTGAGAGCTGGATGATGATAATAATTGAGAGTAGTAATGAGAGTAAATGGTCTCTTGAATGGTGTCTTCAATTGTGCACTCTTGAGGTCCTTATAGGCTTGTCCAATACTCCTAGTAATGAATAGGGACTTAAATGCTGGAACTTAGATAATAAGACACTAAGAAGGGCCTAGAACAATGGAACAAAAGACCAAGATTCATGCACAAAAGTTTGTATAAACATGCAGAAATGACCATCCGATCGGTTGCGGGTTGATACCGATCGGATGGAGATGGTCATTATGGCTATCCGATCGGTTAGACTCCAACCGATCGGATGGTAGATTCTGGTTGCTTTGGACTTTGACTTTTCCATGTGTAGTTCTTTTTGCACTATCCAAACTTGATTAACTCTGAACTTGGAACTTTGAGATGACAAAACTTAGGTTCTCCATATCGAATGCGTTACAGATTGGACTTTTGAGCTTGGGAATCTTCGTGTAATCGCATATACTTCATTTTCTTCACTTTTTCTCCATTTTTCCTACATTTGGCTACATATGCTACAAAAACATACTTTGATACGATTTAGTGGCAAAAGCATATAAAAACAACCAAATAACATACACAAAAACACTAATAACGCTTATAAAAACATGTTAACTTTGAGCGTTATCACATGTTGACCCAAAAATGATATCATCTACATAGATTTGAATAATAATGAGATGTTTTCCTTTTGTTTTAGTGAACAAAGTATTATCTATCATACCCATTTTATACTAATTATGCAAGAGAAAAGATTGTAACCTATCATACCAAGCTTTAGGAGCTTGTTTAAGTCCATACAAAGCCTTTTTGAGCTTATAAACATGATTAGGTATTTGAAAATCAATAAAACCGGGAGGTTGTGCAACATACACTTCCTCTTCGATGACTCCGTTTAAAAATGCACTTTTTACATCCATTTGAAAAAGTTTAAAATTATGACTACAAGCATAAGCAAGCAAAATCATTATAGATTCTAATCGTGCAACGGGTGCGTATGTTTCATCATAATCAATACCTTCTTGTTGGTCATAACCTTGTGCTACTAGCCTAGCATTGTTCCTACATACTACACCATTTTCGTCAAGTTTATTTTTAAAGACCCACTTCGTTCCTATAATAGTGTAGCCACTAGGATATGGGACTAAAATCCATACATCATTTCTTAAGAATTAATCTGGTTCCTCTTGCATTGCCATGACCCAATTTTCATCTTTTATGGCCTCCTTAATATTCTTAGGTTCTATGGTTGATACAAATGCAAAGTCATTGCTTTTGTCTTGGGCATGTGACCTAAGGGTTCTTTCATCTAATTCTCCTATGACTTGATCTATGGGGTGATCTCTAACTTCCTTAATATTTTCCACTCTAGGTAGTATTTCCTCTAGATCATTATTAGTCACTTCTATCTTATTTTGACATGCATCTTCTTCTATGATGTCATCGTCAACTAAAGGCAATGTTCTAGATTTTGGGGGAGTTTCGTCAAAGGTTACATGATACGATTCTTCAACTTTTAAAGTTTCCTTGTTAAGCACAATATTAGCCTTTGATGTTAGTGAATAACCTAGAAAGATCCCATTGTAATTACTAGTATTGTTAGAATTTTCTAATGAGTTGGAGATTAAGCATTTACAACCAAAAACTCTAAAGTATTCTACGGATGGTCTTTTACCTCTAAGAATCTCATAAGGTGTTTTATTAATGATTTTTCGAATCAAGACCCTATTAAGTAGTAAGATGCGGTTTGTATGGCATGACACCAAAACTTTTGAGGTATGGATTGTTCATTTAACATAGTGCGACTCATTTCTTGTAATGTTCGTTTTTTCCTTTCAACTACCCCATTAGATTGAGGAGTGCGAGGAGCCGAAAAGTTATGAGATATACCATGTTTATCAAAAAAGACTCCAAATTGAATTTTTTTATCAAATTCTCTACCATGATCCATTCGAATTGAGACAATTGAACATCCAAGTAGGTTTTGCAAATTTTTCCCTAAGGCTTTGAATTTATTAAATGCTTCATTTTTCGTTTTTAGAAATAGTGTCCAAGTGAATCTTGAGTAGTCATCCACTATTACCATAGTGTAGAAGTTTCCTCCATAGCTTTGAATAGCGGATGGTCCAAACAAGTCCATATGTAATAGTTCTAAAACTCTTGATGTAGAAATCATGTTTACAAGCTTATGACTTGCATGGACGTGCTTACCTACTTTACATGCATCACAAAAATGATTATCAATTTTTTCTTTAGGTAATTTCCTAAATAATTCCTTAGACGAAATGTTGTGAATTAATCGCATGTTAGCATGACCTAATATCGTATGCCAAAGATTGGAATTATCTACAATGGATGCAAGATTAATATTGGGGTTGCAAGACACATTACCTAGTTTTGCATCCTTTTCCTTAGAGATGATTTCAAGTATGGTATGCTTACAGTCAACATCTTTACTAGGTTGAGATCTTGAAAGTGTCTTCTCCTTAAAGCATACCTAACATTTGAAGTGCATCTCAAACGTTTGGTACCCATTGTTTCTTGGGTCCGACATGGTTAGCACATAAAAAGCCCAAGTTAAAAACTCTTGGGTCTTGAAGGAATAAATACAATTGCTCGATTCCATATTTTGAAAGGGTAGACCAAGAATTGTTTTGAAAATATGTTTTTTTTGAGAGGTGGGTCTTACATATCTTTGATCTAAAGAATATGGTCTCATGTTTGGGGTAGGTAGGAGAGGTCTTTGGTCAATTCTAGCGTGAGTATATTTAAGACCATTGTATGAACCAGGGTTGTAGTATAGTTTTGTGGTTTCTCTCCATACAATGGGTCTTTGATTATGTCGAGTATTTGCAAGAGAAACTTGAGTATTGATAGGTTTGATAAAACTTTTAGTTTGAACACCTCCTTTCCTCAGAATCCTGGCGCGCTTCTGGCGCGTTGACGCGTCAACCAGCGCGTCAGATTCAGAGGATTTGAGAGTTTTATTTCCGTTTACTTTCTCAAAGTTTAGGGGTTTAGCTATACTTATGGAAGTGGTTTTCTTGTTGTTTGCAAGTTCAAGACCTTCCTTATCTTGGGTCACTTTTTGATGATTCAACGACTCATTTAAATTATTACTACTCTTTTTGAGTTTTGTAACATTTAATGACTTTTGTTGAAGTTCTGAGACTTCTTCACTCAAAGAGACAACCTTAAGTGTGAGGTTTTCACACTCCTTACATGGTTCAACATTCTCATGTAGAGTGACAAGTCTCTTTATTTCAATTTCAAGTTCATTATTTTTGTGAAGTGCTTTAGAAAGTTCCTTTTGAAAAGAGCGTTTTTCTTTCATAGTTAATTTTAATTTTCTAAATACTTCATCATAGTTATTAAGTAATTCCTCATTTTCCTCTTGCAATTCAGTTATAAAGGAAGTTTTGCTAGTAGTAGGATTATGTTGTACCTCATGAGACTCAATCGCCATAAGACATGTTGCTTCCTTGTTTGCTTGATTGCCATCTTCATCGTCACTCCATACATCACCAATAAACGCTTTGTAATGTAGAGGATGATAACGCTCAAAGTTAACATGTTTTTATAAGCGTTATTAGTGTTTTCGTGTATGTTATTTGGTTGTTTTTATATGCTTTTGCCACTAAATCATATCAAAGTATGTTTTGTAGCATATTTAGCCAAATGAAGGAAAAATGGAGAAAAAGTGAAGGAAGTGAAGTATACGCGATTACACGAAGATTCCCAAGCTCAAAAGTCAAATCTATGAAGTAATTCATATGAGAACCTAAGTTTTGTCATCTCAAAGTTCCAAGTTCAGAAGTTAATCAATTTTGGATAGTACATAAAGAGCTATACAAGTCAAAGTCAAAGTCCAAAGCTGTCAGAAGTTACCATCCGATCGGTTGGTGTGAAACCGATCGGATGGCCATAATTACCTTTCACCAACCGATTGGTACCAACCCGCAACCGATCGGATGGCTGAAGCTGCATGTTTTTGCCAACCTTTTGTGCACGAATCTTGGTCTTTTGTCCCATGGTTCTAGGCCTTTTTAGTGTCTTATTGTCCAAGTTAAAGCATTTAAGTTCTTATTTATTACCATGAGTGTTGGACAAGCCTATAAGGGACCTCAAAAGTGCATAACTCAACACCATTCAACACACAATTGAAGATATCATTTACTCTCATTACTACACACAATTATTATCATCTTCTAGCTCTCTAAGGAGGAAAATTCGTGCGGAAAGAACCAGGAACTTTGGAGGACCAAGGAAACAACATTTGGAATCCGGAAATCTCAAGAAATCATCACCAACTCTTAGGTTATCAATACCTTGTCATTTGTTATCAATTTCAAAGCATTGTAAGACTTATAACCATGGATTCTTATGTTAAATATTCTGAGTTTATTTGCATGTTTGCCATGAGTGGCTAGTAATCTTTTTACACTTGTTTTGATGATGTTTTATACTTAGTGATAGTGATGATTGTGATAACATGTTTTAATTCAATTTCAAGTCAATCCTAAGAACCAATTGTACCTTAAGTTTCGTCGTGACATTTGTTTAGCCAAGGTTAACTAATTGATAATAGTTTCAAAGGTCGAAAGATTTGTTATTACTCAACTAGTTATAATCATTTGTCTATGAATGATTGTTTTTCACCATAATTATTCTTGACTAAACAAAGAAACAAGAAGTATGATTGTAATAAGAATTCTTTTATAACGTCAAATCGGATTGTTTGTAAACCTTTAGTAGGACGAAAGTTTAAATGTTTATAAACGATTGCGACCTTTTTGTTTATGAAGAGGTTACCTTTTGTATTGACCATTTCCTAAGAGTATTTGATTGGTAATAAAATTTTTTCTTGTGTTTAAGATACCCACCATACCTTATGAACCTTGGATAGATCTTGAATTGATTGGTTTACACCTAAAGCTTGTTTTTATGAACTAAAATCTTGACGAAGGTTTAATTTGTAGAAACAATAGATTAGATCACCATCTAATTATCTCAACCAACATGTTATCAAAAGTTATCACAATCATGTGTGTCATTAAGTAGAAAACTAGTCTAAACAAGTGTAGTTTTTAATCTATTGAATTTGCTTATTATCATATTTGCGTACATTAGAGATTTACTTTTAGACTTATATTTCGATTCACTCACAAATCCCTGCGAACGATCCCGACTTACCATCATATCTTGCTATAACGGACGAGTACACTTGCTCGTATGTGTTGTTTCTAGATTTGGTAATTCACTCTTATAAATTTAAAACTTGCACTAACAAATAGCACATCAAGTTTTTGGCGCCGCTGCCGTGGATTTTGATCGTGTTTCTTTAAGTTTTAAAAGTCCGTTTCTTTTCGTGTTCGTTTTCTAAAAAAAAAAAAAAAAAAAAAAAATTCCGTAGCAACCAACCGATCGGTTTCTCTTCCAACCGATTCGGTTTCTCATATTTTAATTTTACCGTAGCGTCCAACCAATCGGTTTGATTTCCAACCGATTCGGTTTGAATTTTTCTGTTTTTTTTATTTTTTATTTTTCTTGTTCTTTTGTTTAGGTAATTAATTCGATTCTCTTGATAGTTGTATGAACACTCGTTCTACTACTAAAAAGCTTAGTACACCCTTATCCGATCCCGAAAGTTTGTTTTGTAAAAAGAGATCTTCGACTATTCTTAATTGGTTTGATAATCTTTCCGAAGAACACCCAATTTCTAATCTTTTTGGACCATTACCCATGGCTAACGATTTACCTATGTGGGCCGCCAATAGAACCGTAGCACCCACTCCTGGAGCTGCTATTGTTGTCGCCGACCTTGGTGAAAACTTTACCGTTAAAGGTCACCATCTTTCTATGATCAAAGACCGTCAATTCGATGGCCGTTCGCGGGCCGATCCACATAAACATATTGCCGAATTCATTGAAATTTGTGGCATGTTTCGTTATGGAGACACTAATGTCGATGCTATCAAGCTCAAACTTTTTCCATCATCACTCGCCGGAGATGCCAAAGTATGGTATAACGAATTAACCCCAGAAACTATTAATACTTGGGAGGAGATGAGGTAAGCTTTTGTAAGCCGATTCTTTCCACCTGCCATGTATGATAGGTTAATGGGAGAAATCCGTGCTTTTTCACAAAATCCTAATGAATCTCTTGTTGAAGCTTAGCTTCGCATGAAAGATTTGCTTCGTAGTTGTCATGGTCATAATTTAGGACGAGGAACAATAATCCAAATCTTGATGAAACATCTCAAGCAATCCTTGATGCCGGAGGAATTTTCCTTTACAAAACACCAAATAAGGCATATCAACTTCTTGAAGATCGAGTACTTCTTAAACTCGATTGGTCAAAAGATTCCAAAACCAAACCCTTACGGAAAACCGTTGCTTTCCCCGAAAGTTCAGATTATTCAAAACTCATGGACAAAATAGAAGCCTTGTCTTCTAAAATGGACTCACAATACAACAATATAAAAGGAGAAATGAAAGAAATGCGAGATGGCTGTAATAATTGTGGAGGAAATCACACATCATCCGAGTGTGATGACCAACCTATGAATGGACCTAACGAAGGGGAAGCCAATTATGTCCAAGGAGGATATCGAGGAGGAAGTTTTCGTGGTAATTATTACGGAAGAAGTTCTGGAAATTGGCAAGATCGCCAACAAAGGGATAACAACCGTGATTTTCAACCTAGAACAAAAAATCCAAACCCAACAAATTCAGATAAAAAGGAAGAATCTGATTTCGAAAAAATGATGCGAGAATTCGTAAATGCTCAAAGAACCACAAATGAATTCGTAAAAACTCAATTTTTCAATCTCAAAACAAAAGTTGAGCAAGGTCAGAAAAATCATCAAGCTTCTATCCAAGATCTTGAACAAAAATTTGGTAGACTTTCTGATCAATTTTCTTCTCGAATTCCTGGTACATTACCAAGTAACACCCAATCCAATCCAAAACCATCTGGATCAAACGATAAGAATTATCGTCCACCACACAACAGAAATGAGCATATCAATGCTGTATTCACTCGAAGTGGTCTCTCATATGATCCACCACCCATTCCTACTGATAATACTCTTATTCAAGAAGAGGAGGAAGAAGCTGAGGAGGAAGAAGCAGTTGAAAAAGAACCAACCCAAAAACCAACCGTTCCACCAATAAAGCCTTATACACCAAAAATACCATATCCACAAGCCCTAAGAAAAGAGAAAAGAGAGGAGCGAAATAAGAAGTTTTTAGAGATGATCAAAGAAGTTAGAATTAACGTACCCCTCGTTGATGTTCTACCTGGAATGCCCAATTGTGGGAAATTTTTGAAAGAACTTCTTAATAATCGAAACAAGTTAGAACAAATTTCCGCTACCGTTCTTAATGAAGAATGCTCTGCTATAATTCAAAACAAAATTCCACCAAAACTTGGAGATCCCGAAAGTTTTCTTATACCATGTACATTAGGAAACAACATCACATGTGATGCTTTAGCCGATTTAGGTGCAAGTATCAATTTGATGCCCTATTCGTTGTATTCTAAACTTTCCATCAATACATTGAAACCTACTAAGATTAGTATACGCTTAGCCAACCATACATACCAATATCCTATTGGGGTTGCTGAAAATATGCTTGTTCAAGTTGGTAAATTTGTTTTTCCTGTGGATTTTGTCATCTTAGAAATGGAAGAAGATAGTCGAGTACCCTTAATCTTAAGAAGACCTTTCTTAAACACTGCTGATGCAATGATTAAAGTTAAAGGTAAAAAACTAAATCTTGGAGTAGGAGAAGATCGAATCACGTTCTTAATCGATAAAGCAATGAAATATCCAAATTCCAGTGACGACACATGCTATAACATTGATGTAATTGATGAAGTCACTGAAGAAGAATTGGATGCATTACTTGACGATTCGAAACCATTCATGACTACTTCAGAAAAGATTAGTGAAACAGATTCTGATAAAGAATTTGAGGAATTCATGGAAATAAAAGTAGAAGAAGAGGAAAAAGAGAAATTTGAAGATATCATTGAGAAAGATCAATTGAAAATCAAATCATCTCTAGAAGAACCACCCACTGATTTAGAACTCAAAACCCTTCCCAATAATCTCGAATATTCTTACTTAGAAGAAAATTCACTTCTTCCAGTAGTCATATCGTCGTTACTAAAAACAAATCAAAAAGAAAGACTCGTTTATGTTCTTAGGAAGCATAAACGCGCTTTTGCGTGGAAAACTTCTGATATTCCAGGAATTAGTCCTGATTTTTGCAAACACAAAATCAATTGTGAAGAAGGTTCTAAACCCGTTGTAGAAAGACAACGTCGACTCAACCCAAACATGAAAGAGGTTGTTAAGAAGGAAATCATTAAACTTATTGATGCAGGAATTATTTATCCTATCGAGGATAGCCCATGGGTGAGTCCAGTTCATTGTGTTCCAAAGAAAGGAGGAATGACCGTAGTGACAAACGAAAGGAATGAGTTAGTTCCTACCAGAACTGTCATTGGATGGCGAGTATGTATTGATTACAGAAAACTTAATAAAGCCACCAGGAAAGATCATTTTCCTTTACCATTCATGGATCAGATGCTCGAAAGATTAGCAGGAAACAAATACTTTTGCTTCCTTGATGGTTTTTCGGGATATTTCCAAATTCCTATCGATCCAGCCGATCAAGAGAAAACCACATTTACATGTCCATTTGGAACCTACGCTTACAGGCGTATGCCTTTTGGTCTGTGTAATGCACCTGCAACTTTTCAAAGGTGTATGATCGCAATATTTCAAGACATGCTTGAAACATCTATGGAAGTTTTCATGGATGATTTTTCAGTTTTTGGTGATTCATTTGAAACTTGTCTTTCCAATCTCGATAAAATGCTTGAAAGATGTTAAGCCGCACATCTAGTTCTTAATTGGGAAAAATGTTATTTCATGGTAACTGAAGGAATTGTGTTAGGACACAAGATATCAAGTTCAGGGATGGAAGTAGATAAAGCTAAAATAGATGTTATCACCAAATTACCACCACCAACTAACGTTAAAGCCGTTAGAAGTTTTCTAGGACATGCCGGTTTTTACCACCGATTTATCAAAGATTTTTCAAAAATATCACGTCCTATGACTAAACTTTTAGAAAAGGATTCTGTATTTGATTTCAATGCTGACTGCATTAAAGCTTTCGAAACATTGAAAAGTCAATTGACTAGTGCCCCAATTATGGTTGCACCTAATTGGTCACTACCATTTGAAATCATGTGTGATGCAAGCGATTTCGCTGTTGGAGCTGTTTTAGGACAACGTGAAGGAAAACATTTTCGTCCTATTTACTTTGCTAGTAAAACACTCAACAATGCTCAACAAAACTATACGGTTACGGAGAAAGAATTATTAGCTGTAGTTTTTGCATTCGACAAATTCAGATCTTATCTTGTGCTTTAAAAAACGATAGTTTTTACCGATCATTCCGCACTCAAATATTTGTTTAACAAACAAGATGCAAAACCACGTCTTATCAGATGGATTTTATTACTGCAAGAATTTGATATCGAAATAAAAGATAAAAAAGGAGCAGAAAATCTTGCAACTGATCATTTATCACGTCTCGAGAATCCAAATTTGGAAGAATTAAAAGAAAATGAAATTAATGATTATTTTTCAGAAGAAACTCTCATGACGATAGATAAAGATGATGATGAGGAAATACCATGGTTTGCAAATTACGCAAATTATCTTGCAGGAGACATTCTTAAAAAAGGGATGAGTCACTACCAACGTAGTAAGTTCTTTTAAGAACTAAAACACTATTATTGGGAGAAACCTTATCTTTTTAAGATGTGCAAGGATGGAATGATACGAAGATGTGTTTCGGGTGCCGAAACAAGAAAAATTCTTGATGAATGTCATCATGGCCCAACTGGGGGACATTATGGTCCTTCCACTACAGATAGAAAAGTTTTTGATGCTGGATTTTATTGGCCTACAATTTTCAAAGAAGCGTATACTCTTGTTCAAAACTGTGATGCGTGCCAAAAATCCGGTAACCTTTCTCGAAGAGACGAAATTCCTCAAAAGAGCATTCAAGTCTGTGAAATATTCGATATTTGGGGAATTGATTTTATGGGACCCTTCCCTAAATCACACAAATACGAATATATCCTCGTTGCAATCGATTATGTTTCTAAATGGGTTGAAGCTGAAGCTCTTCCTACTAACGATGCACGAGTTGTTGTCAACTTTCTCAAAATTTTGCTCGCTATGGAATTCCTAAAGCTTTAATAAGTGATAGAGGATCCCATTTTTGTAATAAACAAATGGATAAAGTAATAAAACGATATGGAGTTCATCATCGTTTTGCTACAGCTTATCATCCACAAACTAGTGGTCAAGTCGAAAATATCAATAGAGCTATAAAAAGAATACTTGAAAAAACGGTTAAAGACAATCCTTCCGTTTGGTCAAGGAAATTAGATGACGTTCTATGGGCATTTCGTACGGCATATAAGACACCAATTGGTACGGCACCGTACAGACTCTTGTATGGGAAAAGATGTCATCTACCGTTCGAACTTGAACATCGTGCTTATTGGGCGTTAAGAAGCTGTAATCCTGATTTAAAAATAGCTGGAGAAAAGAGATTTTTGCAATTACATGAACTTGATGAGTTAAGACTTCAAGCTTATGAAAACTCCAAGCTATACAAAGCAAGAACCAAAGCTTATCACGATAGAAAACTAAGAATTCAAAAACAATTCAAAGCTGGAGATAAAGTTCTGCTTTTCAATATGAAATACAAGTTTAAAGCTCCAAAACTCAAACCAAAATGGTTTGGACCATATATAGTGAAACATGGATTTCCTTCAGGTTATGTTGAACTTTATGACAAACATGGTGGAAGTTTCATTGTAAATGGGCACCGACTTAAACTTTATTATGATAAGGAGCAATTAAACATGATTTCTAATGAAGAAATTTCATCCGAATTTGAATATGAAGCTATCACATTCATGGCTCCACACAAGGAAATGGTTCCTTGGGCACACAGTAATGGTTTTGTCTATGATGCTCTTCCTAGAGCATGGGAAAATGTTAAATTGGAAAACATAGATGAAACAGGAGAGGGAATTGTGATAGGAAATGTGTTGTATATCCCTAAAAGGAAACATAACACTAAAACTTCATAATCTATTTCGAAGTTTGAGTCCGGCTGAGGACTCGTTAATAAAACAAGCGCTTCTCGGGAGGCAAACCGTGTGTTTTATTTTGTTTTTGATTTCAGTGTTTATACCCCAAAGTTTTACTACTTGGTCGAACTTAAGTGTGGGGGTATGCCACTAATTTGAATAAAACTGCAATGCTTTTTGTTTGTTTGTTTTTGTTTCTAATAATACAGGTGTTGACTACAAGAAACAGAAGATTGGATAACACCGGATATCATGGTTTATTTTCTCATTTTCCCTACTTTTATGCTCTTTTTCGTTTATCACATTGAGGACAATGTTTAACTTAAGTGGGGGGGGGGGGGGGGGGTGAGTAGGTAAAATAAGAAATTAAGTCTAATATCGATTTAATTTTTAAATTTTGTTTGTCCTTGTAATCTAGTTGTTTTCACGCTTTTAGGAATAATTTATTAGAATAACTGGATCTATCCACTGGTAAAAAATAGTAATTTTTGAAAAATTTGAGATGTGTCCCGATTAATATTGCAATCCATTTCTGGGATTGATAACATTTGCTAACATTTTATAACCCTTTCCACTAAATTGTGAGGATTTGAGCCTATTTCATATCTAGCATACATCTTTTATGCTTGAATCTTTTGTTATGAGTGTGCCGGTGATTTTATTTATTCTAGAACTTGTGCTTGTAAATTATTACGAGACCCTTGTGAGATTACATTTTTGTAATATAAGTTTGCATACGTGATAAGAGGCAACTTTAGGATTTTAACCAAATAGCCTTCTTTATTGATTTTTAACTAGTCACATTGATTAGTTAATTTCCAATTTTTATACCTTTTGTTAGCGTTCATTTTTAACGCTAGATACCCTTAGTTTCACCCTTCGAGCCATCCTTTTCGTTTTCGTTACATCCAGAAAAATACAAAAATATTTTACACTTTAAACCTTAGCCTTACCCTTGTCAAAGTCTAAATGGTGGGTTGCTAGTTGCTTGGTTGTTGGATAGTTTCTGATGATTATTAGTTAGCCACACTTCACCAACCATGTGTTTTCCATTCCGATAAAGACGGAGACCGCAACTTCTTATTTGTATTTTTTGTGGTGTATGCTTATGCGAAGTGTGGGGGTGAAAAAAAAAAAGAAAAAAAAAAAGAAAAAAAAGAGAGAGAATAAGTCATCGTAACTATAAGGTGACAGTTATAGCAAATGTGCTATATATATGAATAAAGGAAATATTATGATATGTTGTTAGCCAATGAGCTAAGTATGAAGAATTTTGTTATGGCGAATCGATGTATCATTATTTGAAGAAGAGGAAGATTGTAACTATAATCATTTATGGGTTCGTGGTTTGTTCGGTGACTAGCAACAATGGGACTTAGACTTTACTTTATTTTTCTTTTAAAACCAATTTCATAAATTTTCCCATGTCTTATCCCTACCCTTACCAAATTACTTTATCTATCCGGATATTGTAATGGCTTTGTGAGAATATCAAGTGCATGAATATTGTAGTGACCATCCGGTTTTTGAGTAATCAAGAACTCGCGCCAGTAATCTATTATGTTTTTGTATGAGATGTTTAAACATAAGCCTGGTACAACCCAAAGCCTTACATTATAACCAAATAAAAGACCTCTTTGATATGTAGACTTGGTGCTTATGCCATTGCGGTGTAGTTTTGTTTCTTGTACAACCTTATGGTAATAATTAGATCAGACTGAGCAATGAGTGTGATTTCCCTTATTTACTCGACCACGTAAATAAATGAGTGATTAAGTGAATTATACTTTGTTTCTTTTTCGTGTGGTGTTTAGAAATGTTAATCAAGCAAGAAAATCATTGGGTATTGTCAAACATCTCGGATTTTTTCACCACTAAAGCTTAAAACGATGAATCGTATCTTGTACTTGCACTTGGTGGATTTGCATCACATTTTTCTAATCATTTTTGGATACCATGTGGATATTTAGTTTTCTTCTAGATTTGCTTGAGGACAAGCAAAGTTTAAGTGTGGGGGATTTGATAACGCTCAAAGTTAACATATTTTTATAAGCGTTATTAGTGTTTTTGTGTATGTTATTTGGTTGTTTTTATATGCTTTTGCCACTAAATCGTATCAAAGTATGTTTTGTAGCATATTTAGCCAAATGAAGGAAAAATGGAGAAAAAGTGAAGGAAGTGAAGTATACGCGATTACACGAAGATTCCCAAACTCAAAAGTCAAATCTATGAAGTAATTCATATGAGAACCTAAGTTTTGTCATCTCAAAGTTCCAAGTTCAGAAGTTAATCAAGTTTGGATAGTACATAAAGAGCTACACAAGTCAAAGTCAAAGTCCAAAGCTGTCAGAAGTTACCATCCGATCGGTTGGTGTGAAACCGATCGGATGGCCATAATTACCTTTCACCAACCGATCGGTACCAACCCGCAACCGATCGGATGGCTGAAGCTGCATGTTTTTGCCAACCTTTTGTGCACGAATCTTGGTCTTTTGTCCCATGGTTCTAGGCCTTTTTAGTTTCTTATTGTCCAAGTTAAAGCATTTAAGTTCTTATTTATTACCATGAGTGTTGGACAAGCCTATAAGGGACCTCAAAAGTGCATAACTCAACACCATTCAACACACAATTGAAGATATCATTTACTCTCATTACTACACACAATTATTATCATCTTCTAGCTCTCTAAGGAGGAAAATTCGTGCAGAAAGAACCAGGAACTTTGGAGGACCAAGGAAACAACATTTGGAATTCGGAAATCTCAAGAAATCATCACCAACTCTTAGGTTATCAATACCTTGTCATTTGTTATCAATTTCAAAGCATTGTAAGACTTATAACCATGAATTCTTATGTTAAATATTCTGAGTTTATTTGCATGTTTGCCATGAGTGGCTAGTAATCTTTTTACACTTGTTTTGATGATGTTTTATACTTAGTGATAGTGATGATTGTGATAACATGTTTTAATTCAATTTCAAGTCAATCCTAAGAACCAATTGTACCTTAAGTTTCGTCGTGACATTTGTTTAGCCAAGGTTAACTAATTGATAATAGTTTCAAAGGTCGAAAGATTTGTTATTACTCAACTAGTTATAATCATTTGTCTATGAATGATTGTTTTTCACCATAATTATTCTTGACTAAACAAAGAAACAAGAAGTATGATTGTAATAAGAATTCTTTTATAACGTCAAATCGGATTGTTTGTAAACCTTTAGTAGGACGAAAGTTTAAATGTTTATAAACGATTGTGACCTTTTTGTCTATGAAGAGGTTACCTTTTGTATTGACCATTTCCTAAGAGTATTTGATTGGTAATAAAATTTTTTCTTGTGTTTAAGATACCCACCATACCTTATGAACCTTGGATAGATCTTGAATTAATTGGTTTACACCTAAAGCTTGTTTTTATGAACTAAAATCTTGACGAAGGTTTAATTTGTAGAAACAATAGATTAGAACCATCTAATTATCTCAACCAACATGTTATCAAAAGTTAACACAATCATGTGTGTCATTAAGTAGAAAACTAGTCTAAACAAGTGTAGTTTTTAATCTATTGAATTTGCTTATTATCATATTTGCGTACATTAGAGATTTACTTTTAGACTTATATTTCGATTCACTCACAAATCCCTGCGAACGATCCCGACTTACCATCATATCTTGCTATAACGGATGAGTACACTTGCTCGTATGTGTTGTTTCTAGATTTGGTAATTCACTCTTATAAATTTAAAACTTGCACTAATAAATAGTACATCAGAGGATTTGGACAATCACTAATGAAGTGATCCTTTTCACCATAATTGAAGCATCCATCATCACGCTTTAAGCCTTGACCATCCTTGTTTCTACGATCATTAGCACGGTTCCCAAGCCGATTCCTTCGTTGAAACTTTCCACTTCTTCTAAAAAACTTTCTAAGGTTCTTAGCCATGAGGTTGAATTCCTCATTGTTCATTTCTTCTTCACCACTTTCATCAAAGCTACCACCAACTTCACTTGTATGACTTTTGGTAACTTTAGCTTTAAGTGCCAAAGACTTTCCATTTTCCCTTTTGTTGTTGGTCATAACTTTGTCACTTTCAAGAATCATTTCATTAACTTTGAGATTCCCAATAAGCTCATCTAGAGGTAGCTCCGCCAAGTTCTTTGCTTCTTCAATAGCTATAACCTTAGGTCGCCACTTCACCGGAAGAGCACGAAGGAATTTCCTAACATGATTCTTGTTGTAAAAGCTAGGATCCAATGCCGTGAGGCTTGTGATAATAGCATTGAATCGTGTATAACCATTGTCAATGGTTTCTTCTTCCAAGATTACAAACTTCTCATATTGTTGAATGAGTAAGTCAATCTTGCAATCCTTAACTTGTGAGTTCCCTTGATGAGTGATGATAAGAGAATGCCAAATCTCCTTGGCGGTTTTGCACACATGGACTCTCTCGAATTCCCTTCGAGGTAGAGCATTGTAGATCATCATCTTAGCCTCTTGATTTTTGACAATCTTCTTCTTCTCATCTTCTTTGAGTTCCAAATATGGCTTCTCAACCATCAACTAGGTTTCCGGATCAAGCATCATGAAAACAAAGTCTCCGTTTTGAATGACCTCCCACAAGTCAAGGTCCTTGGACCTGACTTAGGTCTCAAACCGGGTTTTCCAAAAACAGAAACCTTCGGTTTCTAGCAAAGGTGGTCTTTGCATAGAACATCCCTCTACATAGTTCTCTTGAGCCATGGATCTATACTCAACTTTACCGAAAATCTTAGTTAGGATTTTAGATTTTTGGGAAAGAATTTTTTGACTTAAAGCGACTTCTCGAGAAGGCTTTAACGCTCAAAAACTTGAGTATTCTGCTCTGATACCAATTGTAGAACCGTAGAGGAGGGGGGGGGGGGTGAATACGGTTTCTTCAGCTTTTTAGATGTTTAAAAACTTTAAGCCAAAAGAAAATCAAGTGGTTGTACAATCAATCCAAACAACCACAAACACAACCAAAGTAAATAAAGTGAGTAAAGAAAGACACCATGATATATACTGGTTCGGGATAGGGGGTTTATACCATCCGTATGTCCAGTTGCGAATCCGCGACTCCGATACTATTCACTAGTATAATCCTTTAGGTGGACTATAAACCGTTACAATTCACTCAACCGATATTCACCAATCTCGATGCTCACAAAGAAGGAGTTACTCCCCAACGGTATTCCGCCCTCGGAAACCACCCAAAAGAATCTCGCGATTCAACTTTACCTAAAGGTCACCAAGACCACTACCAAGACTTCCCACCGGAAGTATCAAAGCCCAACTAGATCCCCAATGATCTAGGCTTGGTCACCAAGAAACAAGACTTCCCTTACAAACAATTGAATGAATGAATGAATGTTTGCTTAACCAATTCCTAACCTAACCTAGAGACTCGATTGTAATAGAAAGGGTATAGATAAGAATACCCTCGACACAATCACAAGAGTGGATTAGGTTCTTGTGATTCTTACCTTGCAAAGAGATGTGTTCTTTCAAAGATGTTAATGTGAAAATCAAGAACACGAGATTAGAGATTAGAGATAGATAGATTTGAGAGTGTTTAGAGAGAAATAATCTAGAGAGAAAGAATAATGGCAAGGGGTGAGGAATACAAGAGGCAAGGGTGGTATTTATAGGCCAAGAACACAAACTTGGGAAAATTTACCGTGGCTCAAAAATTCATGTGTGCTCAATTATAGTATATATTTATTTTCCAAAGAAATACTTAGAAAAGTATTTCCCGGGTTGTTCTCCCAACGGAGGTTCGAATGGAATTTCGAATAATCGAATTGGGAATCGTGTAGTGAAAAGTGAATAGTGAGAAGTGATGGTGAAATTCAAAATATGAAAAGGAATAGTGAATTATGCAGAGAGTACAAGCTATATATGCACAAAGGTCTAAAATTAGAAAACGGAAATGCAAATGCAAAATTTAAACGTAACGTACGAAATAAAACGTGACTTTTATTCTAAAAACGATCCTACAAATGTTAAACAATTTTATAAAAATCTTAAACTATTAAAAAGAATTTTGAGAAAAAGAAAAATATTTTTTTGGCTTTTTATTAATTTTCTATGATTTATTTTCTATTTATCGAATTAAAAAGTAATTAAAAATAAAAGAAAATGAGAAAAATAATGGGAAAATTATAAAATCTAATCTAAAAAATCTAAAATATTATAAAAGAATTATCTAAATTATTTTTGTATTTTTAAAAACTTTTTCTGATTTTTTATGGAATTTTATTGATTAAAAACTATTTAAAAATGAATAGAATCAAAAAGAAATTAAGAAAAATACTTAAACTACTTGGAAAAATCTGGAAAAATTCCAGAAAATCAAAAATAATATGGAAAGCTTGCACAAAATTTTTGAAAAGAATAAGATAAGCAGAAGTGCTTATTGGACAGAAAACAGCTTATGGCAAATGCTTATTTATAAGCACTTGCCACAAAATTATACCAAACTTCAAACACATATGTAATATGATATAAAAGACTCAGTTATGCTCAGGAATGATGAAAAATCATATAGAAAAACTAGATGCAAGCAATAAGCAGTTATACTAATAGCTAAAGCATGAGCAGAATAAGAATCAGAATAAGCAAGCACTAAGAAATGATTGAAATAGCTAAATTACAGCTAAGACAACTCAGCAGTAACAATTATACACAATCAAAACCTCAAATAAGCTATAGCAGCCTAAAAGCTCAAAACAGAAATTAGGTCTAAACCACTAACTAGCAGGCCTCAAAAAGCTGTTCTAAAAAGCTCTGGACTAGAAAATTATGGGGGCAAATTGATCTTTATACTACTGATTGTCTAAAAATCTAATAAGCCCTATCAGAATTACTCTTATACTACTCTAAATCTACCCAAGTTCAGCTGATATCAGGAACTACAATCACAATTCAGTTGACTAATCTAATGCTATACTACTTTGACTTTTCCCAAATTTAAGCTACTGATTCTACTCTTAAATGTTGTTATAAGATAAGTTAAAACTATTTTAAGCTACTATGATCTAAATTGCAACTATAACTATCATTACACTAACTGATTTTTCAAATAACTAACAGTTAAGCTTATATTAAGACCTACTTTGACTATTTGATGAATTACTCTACTGTTTTTATGACTTAGTTTTCTATTTTTACTCTAATAAAACCTGTGTGAGATCATGAAACAACAATCAGACAACTACAACACTCAACAATAGGCAGATCTAAACACCCCTGAATGTGACAGTAAACTCAATTAAACTACAATCTAAGCTAACAATCACTAAACTACTTATCCAATCAACTATAATAACACAAATTGAAGCGAAAACAACTATCAATTCCAACAAATTCCAACAGATACACAAAAAATAATATGTATGCAAAATCTAGATCAAATGCTATTAAAAAAACTGAGAATGAATCTTACTTATTACTCTCAGCATGAACAGAGAGTTTTCCACCGATGCCTATCTCTAAGATAGGCTGGGATCTTCCCTGGCTATCCAAATCTACCAATTATCCACCAATTAATCTCCAAGTCTACCTCAGTTGACTTTCATTGACCACAAGGCTTATGAACCAGTAAAACTGAATAACTCTCACAAAAACTATTTGGAACTAATAAGAGAGGTTTAAAACTACAAACAAACTTATTTAAAAACTAGTTTAGAATCAGAAACTAATTTGTTACTATTTTTTTTTATTTTCTGTTTTTATAAAATCTCTAAAACTATCAATTAAGTGGAAGAATGAATTAAGACAGTAGATAATTTGAAGTAAAACAAGTACTAGAAACTGAGATAAGTAATCAACAATAAGAAATAACAGTAATAAGCTAAATTGATTAACACTAAAAACGATTTCATTGAAATTAAAAATTGAATTACATCTAAGCTAGACTAATACATGGAAGAATTTTGGCAGAGCTTCGCTAATCTATCACTCTACACCTAAACAAGCTATCCTAACTCTCTATTTATACTACAAGTGAGGAGAGATAGCCACGGATTGCCACCTTGGCAATCCGTGTAGATTGTGCTTCTTTTGATCATCTCAGAGCCGTGTGATCATTTCCCAATGATTGCCTTTCTATGATAGCCCTAGGATTAAATCAAGTAACGCATTCCAACCAACCATTAGCTGCCACGTATCCATAAGTGTGTTTGTTTGAGTCTGATACTCTCTGACAAGTCTAACACCCTTTGATGAGGTGAAAAATGAACCACTTTTAGGGGGTCATTTAAGCCCGGAATTGAATTTATTTGATCAAATATCACCCTAAATCGTTCCTTTTGTGATTTTAGGTACTTTGGGAGAGAAATCTGGAAAAGGAAGCAATTCGGACGTTTTTGGAGCATAAAAGTGAAGAAAATGCCAAAGACTTAATTTTCCATGCTGAGAACAGTACCTGATGGCATCAAGAGGAAAACCATGACGGCGTCAAGAGTAAAAGTGGTGACGACCCAGTGCAAACCTGACGGCGTCACAACAAGGGCGTCAAGAGTTAATTTTGTGACGGCCTGCATAAGGGGACTACATGACGACGTCAGATCCAGATCTAGGCAGTTCGAGGAACTATTTGGCGGCGAGATGATGGCGTCAGACATTTGTTCTTGACGCCGTCACCTTCTAAACTCTATATATAGTTTTCTATTTTTGATTCATTAGGGAGGAAACCCTAGGGCCGAACTTTGTAAACCCTAGCTCGTATTTTACAGCTTTTTCAAGGGTTTTCAACCCTTGAATCCTTTCATGTGCTATTAAGATAAGTGGTAGATCTCCATTGTGTAACATGCTTGAAGGTCTTAGGAAACATGAATCGATGTGTACTAGGTTTTATTGGTTGTATTTAATGCATGAGTAAATTCTAATGATCCCATGTTAGGAGCTTCTTAGCCGGCTCGACATAGGAGTGAAGTAGGCACTCATAAGATTGGGGAAGTAAGTACGCCACCCCATGAATGGTATTAAGGAATACAATCCGTCATCCACGCAACTATAACAAGTAATTAACGTGTAAAAGATATCTAGGGAGTAGTGAAATCTAAGTAAACACATTTCTCCCACATATTGCTCACAACTTTAGCATAATTTAGTTTATTTTCATTTCTAGTATTTTATTTTGATTGCATCTTTAGTATTAGGTTAGTTGACTAGCAACTAATTCCGCCCAAATCCTTCAAACCCGAGATTTTAATTTGCTTTCTAAAAAAAATATAAAAATACAAAAAGAATCATCCTTCATCTCTAGACCTAGTCTTTAGGTTTTCTAATCCTAGCGACACTATTCCTAGCTGAACGATCAATCCCCCGGTACTTGTCACTATACTATACTACATCGATCAGGTACACTGCCTGGTGGGGGTTTTAAGCTTCTCAAGATCCCTTGAGAGGTAAAGCCTGGTGCAATCCCTACGCATCAAGTTTTTGGCGCCGCAGCCCGGGGAATAGTTATTGTCTAGGTTAGAATCTCTTTTTATTAGGTCTACTTGCTAGATTCCTTTCTAGTAAGATTTTATTTTTAATTTTTAGGTTCTCTTTAGTCTATCTTTTTCTTCGTGCCTTTGTTAGTAAATTAAATTCATTGACTATTCCGTTGACCATTATGGAAAACGCGAATCCACCCCTTTCCCCTAGAGAAGTGGCTGTGTTATGTGAACAAATCGAGAGTGAGATTAGGGAAATTAGGGAGCTTAATAGGTTGATTAAGGTTGAGCTCGGCCATGCATTTAGTGACCTAGCGACCGCCTTGTATTCAAATAAGGACCTAGGGCCTAATGATTTTGTAAATGTTGTTGAGGAACTTGAAGAGGGGGAAATAGATCCGAGGCTAAATGATTATTTTAATCTATACATGGAGGAGATTGCATATTATAATAATCTTATTGATGACCCTCGATTTCCTTTTACTAGAATCGAACCTAAGATAAAGAGAGGCGATCCTAAGAATGCTAAGATACCATGTATGATTGGGTATAGACACGTTGACAATGTTTACTTTGAATTTAAATCCCCAATCAACATTATGTCCTCAAGTGTTAATAATGATATAGTGAAAACAAGACTTGAACCTAGAAGAGATCCCAAATACCCCGGTGGAGTTTGTAACTTTGTCGGGAGAGTTAAAGGTCTACATGTCTTTGTTGGGAATTTCACTTATATCACCGACTTTATGATTGTGGAAGATCTTGCTAATGTTATTGATTGTCGATTATCCAATGTTGTGTTTGGTAAACCGTTTGTTAAGGAGTCCAAATTAGAATATGATGATATAGAAGGGACAATCCGATTTGCAAGTAACACCGATAGGATCACTTATAGGATACCTAATAGAATGAAAGAATTTCGCTTTATATCCCGATTTGACAAGGATAACATTGGTGATTTTGAGGACATCAATGAAGAGGATAAGAAAAAGGGCATGGATTATGTATGGGAAAAGAGGAGTCTTTTCTACAAAGATTGCTTGACTCTAGGACCAAAGTATAAAGTCGATAAGGAATTTGCCCATAGGATTATAGGAGCGATTGAGAAAAAGGTGATTGGTTTCTACAAAAAACATTTACAATCAGAGAGTGAAACCAACGATGAGGTCACGTAGTAATCCATGACCTTGAGTCTAGCTACAAGACTCGTAAATAAAGAAAAGCGCTTCTTGGAAGGCAACCTATGATTGTCTGTGATTTTTATTTTGTTTGATTGTTATTTGCTTCCGTATGCATGCTTTATTTTTATTGTTGGTAGATCATGTTTCAAAACTAAAATAGTGGAAATACTTTATTTTGTTTTTTGGCCTAGTCTTAACTTCATCCAAAGGTATTTTTGCAAAAGATAAGTGCAAGGGGAAACCCCAAATATGTTTTTAAGAAACAAAACCAATCATGATTCTCCACAATATTAAATGAACATGTATACTCGTAATTGTTAGAGTCAAATGCTTGTATCGAGTCATAATGAAGTTTTTCAGGATTTTCCAGGAAGTAGAACCAAGTTTTCCAGAAATTTTCCGGAAACTTAACATTAGAATTTCTACAGGTCACTTCTGACGGCGTCATGAGTTTACTCTTGACGGCGTCACGTGTAAAAATCTGGAAATTTTACCAGTTTTGCTTTTCTAACGGAGTCTTAAAGTTTTTGTTGAATTATTAGTTTTATAATCTCCAGGAAATCTGCAAACATCATTCCACAAGCATTATATCTTATTTGGTTTTCTAGGATTTAGTGACATATGTAGATTGCCGCCGATTTTATGCGAGGTTGCCTTGTCTGTTTTCTCAGGATTTACAGGTTATGTATGACAAGAAGATGAATTATTTTTCTGGAAGGGAAGCTTTGATTGTTCATTTTCTTGGAGGAAGATCTAACCTGGCCACCTTATTATCCATACCGAGCGAATCAGGAGAGTATTTGCTTTCATTCTTTTTACTTATCTCACTTTTACATTCTTTACTTGAACATTGGGGACAATGTTCATCCTAAGTGTAAGGGGAGGGTAAAATGATGATACCTTACAGATACACTTTCGCTTGAGTTTGTTTGTTTGATAGTAGATGTGTAATAAAACTATGAGAAATACTTGTTAGTGTAATTTTAGCGCCAAATTTAAATTTTTTTACAACATTTAGGAGTGAAAGTTTAGCCATAGCAAGCGTGTCATGGATAGGAGATTGTATGACTAGCACATAACCGTATCATTCAGAAAAATTTTCCACCCAAATATGTGAGGTTCGCCTTTAGATTTGATAGGAAAAGCATTTACAATTAGTGCTTATGAGTGTACCGGTAGCATTTAGATTCTAGAACTTGCGTTAGTGATGCATCCCGAGACCGCTAGTGAGACTACATTCATGTAGTAGGATTTACTACATGATAAGAGGCATTAGGATCACCCTTGTGTTAAACCCGTGTCATAATTACTTGACCATTTAAGTCATATTACTTGGCTAGTTAAGTCAACTAATTTTTCCCACACCTTAGCGTTGTACTCATTTTTAGTACACGAAACCCCTAGTACACCCCTCCGAGCCTATCTTTTCGTTTCTAACTTTAAGCATTTCACTTAAAGGAAGAATTTGTTACACCCCACTTAAATGTATACCCAAATCGCCTTAGCCTTCCATGTATGCACTCATCTTTAGTGCATTATTGTTATTTGTTAAACCCTAAGTTAATTATCTAATTGATTACATGGTTGCTAAGTCGAGTCATATCCTTGTACATATTGTTTTGGGACGATTGGGACTCATGGGTAAAGTACGTATTTTATGGAGTAATGGGGAAGAACATCATTTATTACCCCCATATGTGCGTTAATCTTAAAAGTATCTTCCTAGCTGAACGATCAATCCCCCGGTACTTATCACTATACTATACTACATCGATCAGGTACACTGCCTGGTGGGGGTTGTAAGCTTCTCAAGATCCCTTGAGAGGTAAAGCCTGGTGCAATCCCTACGCATCACCCTTCTAGAAGCCTCATGAATTGACCAATTAGCCCTTAATTACGGTGAATTATTTGTACGGGTAAATTAGGGTTCTATCGTGAACAGTGATTTCTGGGTTGAGGTTAAATTGGGGGGCGGGTAAGGGTAAAGGTTATTTTAATAGGTTTGAATGTTTGACTTTGACCCGTGGGATAAAAGTTGACCGAAGGTGTTGGGCTCGGGTTATGGATTGGGCTTTGGGTGTTGGTTTTTATTATTGGATTTGGTTATAGGTTAATTGGACTAGGCTTAATATTGTATGGGATTTTCAGTTTTTGATGTTAATACAAATAAGGACTAAAATTGCCAAAACTGAAATTATGAGGACCAAACATGTATTTCAACTCAAATTATTATCCAAGGGCTAATGATGTACATCTCTGATTTTCCAAGGATCATGGATGTCATAAACTGAAAAGTATCTTCCAGGGACTAAAACTGCCAAAGTCTGAATCTTGGAGGACCAATTCTGATAATATCATGAATCTTCATTCAAGGATTAAAACTGACATTCCTTAAATCTCTGATGACTCATACGGCTCTGAATTGACTTTCATTGACTGACTGCACATGCATCTACTCTCGTGCTCGTTTTTCGCTTGTTTCTGATTGTTTTTCATCTTTTAACGAGATATCCGTACCTGCACGTTCACAAACATAAAACACACAATTCTTTGGCATTTGTTAGCTTATTTAGTCTATTTGGGTCGGTATTTGGCCATGAAAAGGTATGTGAATTAACACATACCAAAATCCCCCAGACTAAGGTATTGTCGTGTCCTCACGCAATGTGATCAATTCAAGCTTTTGGGATAAATAATTTCAAAACTCTTCCTACTAACTTTGTAAAGTAGCAAGGAGGTTCGAAAGAAGTAATAAAATCATTTATTCCCTAAAACGCTCCGTTTTCCAAAATTTTTCCTTTATTCCTTTATTCCACTTTCACTTCTATTTTTGTACTTTCCATACTTCATACTTGTGACGGTTTATTGAACTTTCATTATTTTGCAATAATTATTAGGGTTGTAGAATACTAACTAAGTAGGAAACATGTTCAAGAGGTGATGTGAGGGGCGTAGAAGTGAGGAGGAGGAAAGAAAAGAGAGAAGGAGAGGAACCTTGAAAGAAAAAGAGAAATATTAGATTGAGGTTGAAATGAAGGTCCAACCCTCTCCACATGTGGAGAGGGGTATTTATACTTACAATATTACGCCCACTCCCGGGCTGTGGATCAGGCATACAGTGGGTGAAGACCCGTCCTTCTTACACGGTGTTACTTAAACTACTACTAACTAACTAATATATAAACTAACTACGAGCTAACTTAATGCTATTGCAATAATCAGGTGACCGAGACTTTTATAGGAATATTTGTATTCCTAACAATCTCCCCCTAAGCGAGGTCACCTTTGAAATTAAGCTCTTTGGTCTTTAAGCATTCTTTCATCTCTGTAGCTCGTAGGATCTGATTCTTCACTTTACTTCACACTTTGTACTTCAAGCAAGCAAACTTGTGATTTGAATTCCTTTGAGATATGTGATCTTTGAGCTTCCTTTGAGATCATCAGCCAAAGTAAATCTCCAAGCTCATCCATAGTAGTATTGCCTTCATGTGATGTAGTGACTAAGGACCATCATGCTCACACTCTTCAGTATCTGGAGACGTTGCATTAGAGTTGTAGATCAGGAGACTTTTTCATCAGAGTTGCGGAAACGTTGTTGGTAGTCTCTCAACATTTGTTGTAGCAAGTCTCTCATCTTCATTGATAGTGTGGAGGATGTGTGAGCATGAGGTATGGATTGACCCGATTCAGCTGGAAACTGGAGCCATCAACGCCATCTTTATATGAGTCCCTGAAATAAAACAGTTAGCAATAAAGATAGAGAACAAACATGGCTTTGTCATTCGTTCTGCGAGGACAGACTACCCTCCGGTTTTGTGAAAACCGACCTGTGATCAGGTAGAGTCTCTTTTAAAGAAGACTCTCTTTGACAGGAATTTCCAACTTGTAGTAATGAATTTTCCAAAGAGTCCACTTTGGAATCTTCATACTTAGCATGTTCTCATACCGGAACATCTCAAAGCAGGCAGCACGATAGAGTGAATCGGTGAATGAATATTCACGGATTGATGAGAAATAGATTTATAGAAATCACTCGTGTGTCCTATGATAGACATTTTTGAGACACGACGAGAGTTTTGTACTTTGAATCACATTTCCATCAAAAATACTTTTGTTTGAAAGATATTGTACACAATCAATGTGCTCGAAAGATTAGTTGGTGAGCACATTGAGAGGTTTTAGCAAAAGTATCCGTCAATCCATATCCTGGAACAAGTTTGATTCAATTTTGAATCGCACCATCGTTGCTTTCCAGTTGTCACTTGATCATTGATCCAAGGTGGATCTCACATGTCACCTACCAAGCGCTTGAGTGATGTTCGCTCTAGAAGGATTTCCATCTTCATTGTGAATATTTTCATATCACTCGGATGTTCTGGCAATACCACAAGGATAATGCGTAGGACTCTAAATATTTTATCTTATTTTCCACATTATGTGAAACAATAAGCATATTTGGAATGTGTCCTATCGAGATTTATGGATGATCTCATGGCTCTAGACTCAATAGTGCGTTTTGATCCGCTCCTGGAGACTGGGGAGGCGTCTCCTGTTTTAGGTATCAACATAGCTCACAATGAGCGGTCGATACATTGCACAGGGTTCCCCGTGAGAATGAAACAAGCTCTTTTAAGAGAACTTGAGTGGTTGGGAAGTTTAGTGCATTGCGTCACTGGGTCCATGACGTTTTGACTTCAATACTAGTGTTACCTTAGTAACCACCAGTAGATTATGAATTGAACCCGGTTTCTGCCCTAAGGTTGAATATATGGAGGGCTATTTCTTTTCACCCTTTCTCTTTTCATTTCTTTTTCATTCTTCAACCCCTTCAGTGCTTACCGAGACTTCACCACTAGAACCTTGTTGGGTTTGTTCCAGTCCTAGCTCTATCTCAGTCCGCACTCTTCCCTTTCTCACTTTTCTCCCTTTTTTTTTTTTTTTTTTTTTTTTTTTTTTTTTTTTTCAATCATTCCTAAGGACTTCTAATCTATCTATGGATTGTCCCTGGGAAGATCCTTCCGGTTCTGGTGGATCATGGGAACTCATACCTAACCTTAACCATCCTTATAACTCCATGCATAAAGATAAATGGTCGGTCTTTGGTATAACTTCCGCAAACGCCATTGCTCCCCCTCAATATGTGCATCGATATACGAAAGAGTTTAGCACATATGTGGGAGCCTTTTATTGAGTACAAAAGATCACTTTTGATTATCAGATTTCATATTTAAATCACATTCTCTCCCCCGATCAAAAATTTCAAATCATTCGAGATTTTTGATCTCAATTGATTTAAATAATTTTAGAAAACTTTTGGGAGAGAGATGAGGTTAATTTTTAATGTTTTCTGATAAACGGAACTTTTTCTTGCTCCCCCTCAAACTATGAGGGAGGTTGTTATGTGTCAGATTTGAAAAGTTTGTAAAAGATTCGAAGTTTTAGTGAAAAACTCTTTGAAAATTTACTCATTCTGACACATAACACATCACAAATCATTTTGTTGCAAGGTATTATGTACGAAGTGTGGGGAGTATTGATGATACATAAAATTTTGAGAAATCACTCTCCCCCTCAATCAATGACGGATGTTAAAGCATAAATATTTTCATAAACTATTAACGTCATTGATTGAGTTAAAATTTTATCAAACTTTAGAGTTCAATTTGATTTTCATTCAAAATTTCATGGTACCACCAAGTTTTGCACAAACACTTTCCGGAAAAATCATAGAAGGAAAAGTGTTTGGCGATAAAAAGAAGATTTCTCTTCTTTATCAAGAAATAATGCACTGAAGCGTACATTAGATCGAGGGTGCATGAATATAAAGTAATTCACGCTCGGATGAACGGCACCCTTTGTTAGGAACAACCGTCTTTTAGGCGACGTGTTTTCCTTAGTTTTGAAAACCGGGTTGCTATCTGAAGTAATAGCAAGCCATATTTTTGAAGTGCGGGTTGTAGCCTGAAATGACTACAAGCCATATTTTTGAAGAATATATAGAGGAACGACATGTTTTAGAAAAAAAACTTTATTTGAAACCGAAAAACTCTTGCTCAAGCATATGTATGATTCCGTGTCATTATTGAATGACATTCTAGAAACGTACATAATATCGATTATACAAGAGACATGTCGAGAGAAGAATATTTTTGAGTTTTTGTGATTTTTTTTTTTTTTTTTTTTTTTTTTTTATATAGGTTTTATATTTTTCTCTTTTACTTTGTGATTTGATACTATACAAGGATATGTGAAGCAACCCCTTTACTCCTCTTGATCTTCCTGAAGACAACTGAGATCCTCAGGTGTGAGACTCTTCATACCAAGGCGTGGGAAGATGAAGTGAAACCATTCCCAAGAAAGTGCTTTGGTGAAGATATCGGCTAGTTGGAACTCAGTCCTCACAAAGTAAAGTTCCACAATTCCTTTCTCAACTTGCTCCCTGATGAAGTGATGTCGAATGTCAATGTGTTTAGTTCTTGAATGCTGGACATTGTTGCAGCAGAGTGCAATTGCACTTTTGTTGTCACAGTACATAGGAATCTTATTGCACATGAAGCCATAGTCAGAGAGTTGAGATCGCATCCAGAGGATCTGAGCACAGCATGATGACATAGCAATGTATTCAGCTTCAGTGGAGGAGATAGATGTACTCATTTGTTTCTTTGAAGACCAACTGACTAGCTTATTTCCTAAAAACTGTGCACCCCCAGATGTACTGCGACGAGTGTCTTGACATCCGGCATGATCAGCATCCGAATATGCTGTGAGAGCCATAGAAGTTTCTTTAGGATACCAAAGGCCCATGTGGATTGTACCTTTAAGGTATCGAAAGACTCTCTTGACAGCTTCCAAATGTTTCTTGGTGGGTTTGGATTGATACCGGGCACAAATGCAAACTGCAAATAGAAGGTCGGGTCTGCTTGCAGTAAGGTACATTAAGGAGCCAATGATGCTTCGATACATGGTTTGGTCGACCGGAATTCCCACATCATCTTCGTCAAGTTTTGATCGTTCAATCATAGGAGTATCCACTGAATCACTGGAGTCGAATCCAAATTTCTTCAAAATTTCATTGGCGTATTTGGATTGATTGATGAATATGCCATTGGGGTTTTGAGAAATTTGCAGTCCTAGAAAGAATGACATTTGACCCATCATAGACATTTGGAATTTGGAGCTCATCTCTTGAGAGAAACGATCACATTCTGTGGGATCAGATGAGGCAAAGATGATGTCATCGACATAGATTTGTACATGTAGGAGGTTTTTGCCCGTTTTTCTGGTAAAGAGGGTAGGATCAACAACGCCTTTGGAGAATTTGTTGGCCAGAAGAAATTTAGACAAAGTGTCGTACCACGCCCTGGGTGCTTGTTTAAGCCCATATAGAGCCTTCTTTAATCGATACACGTGATTAGGGCGTTCTGGATCCACAAAACCTTCGGGTTGAGATACGTACACCACCTCTTTCAGATCCCCATTTAAGAATGCGGTCTTGACATCCATTTGATAAACCACCATGTTTTGACTTGCAGCATTAGCGAGAAAGATTCTTATGGCTTCTATTCTAGCAACTGGGGCGAAGGATTCTTCAAAGTCAATACCTTCTTCTTGTCGATATCCTTTTGCCACAAGCCTAGCTTTGTTTTTCAAAACATCTCCATGCTCATCAAGTTTAACCTTGAATATCCATTTGAAAGCAATGATCATAGCACACTCGGGAGGTGGTACTAGTTCCCAGACATCCAGTCGGTCAAATTCATGAATTTCGTCCACCATTGCAGTGAACCATGAGTGTTTAGACATTGCATCCTTGACGCTTTTTGGTTCAGCTTTAGAAAGAACAGAATTGAAGAAGCACCACAATGCGTCGGTTGCAAGTTGCTTGCGGGTCGATACTGGACGTGAAGGGTTCCCAATAATGTTGTCAATAGGATGATCATTGGTCCATTTTCGAAGGTATTCATGGGGTTGAGAATGTGGAACTGAGGTAGCCGTGTTAGATTCATCAGAGGATGTTACATCATTTGATAGTTCAGGGGCAAAGATGTTAACAAACGGCTCATTATCAGGTGGAGCAAAAGGATTAACTTCAGATGTATTATCTACATTTGCCGCTCGCTGTGTAAGTGAAGGTTGGACATTAGACGTGCTAACCGATTGACTGATGGCGGGAGCTTCAGAATCCCATGACAAAGAAGTGGATGGACCGTTATTGTCATCTTGATCATTCACCACCCCATCTGGTGGTTGAACCATTGTAGCTTCAGGAGCATTCATCTGTTGAGGTTCAAAGTATTCATCAAACATTGGGTCAAACAGTTTCTTCCAATCTTCACTTGTAGGTGGTACAAAAGGAGTAGCAGGGATGGGATTCTGTACAAGCCTGGAACTAATTGGTCCAGGGGACAAAAGGTTAGGTACGGGTCCAGAACTTGATTGTCCAGGAACCGGTTGCTCAGTCAGCTCATCGAAAGTAACGTGGATTGTTTCCATTATATCTTTGGTACGTTTGTTGTAGATTCGGTACCCCTTTCGCTCTGGAGCATAGCCAACGAAGAAACCAATGTCGGCCTTGGCCTTGAGTTTCCCAAGGTCTTCACTGTCATTGGTTGGATAGCAAAGTGCACCAAAAACTCGAAGAAACAAAAGATCGGGTTTTCTGCCATGAACCAGTTCATAGGGAGTCTTGTAGTGGAGAGGATGTATCAAGGATCGGTTCTGTGTGTAACATGCGGTGGCAATTGCCTCAGCCCAAAGAAATAGAGGAGCTTTGGAAAAGATGAGCATAGTCCTAGCAGCTTCAACTAAGGTGCGGTTGCGTCTTTCAACAACTCCATTTTGTTGAGGAGTTCGTGGAATGCTCTTTTGATGACTAATCCCGACACTTTCATAAAACAGAGTAAGTTGTCTGTTCACAAATTCTGTTCCATTATCAGTACGAATGACTCTAACTGTTTTGTTAAGGCGGAGTTGCAGCATCTTGATGAGTTTGATGATGGTTTCTGGAGTTTCATCTTTTGATCGTAGAAATTTCACCCATGTGAATCGAGAGTAATCATCAACAATAACCAGCACATATTTCTTTCCATTGATACTTTGAATCCTCATTGGTCCACAAAGATCCATGTGAAGAGTATGAAGAACTTCCATGATTGAATTGACAGTTTTGGGTTTATGGGTATGCTTTTTGCTCTTGCCCATTTGACAGGCGGAACACAGATGGTCTTTTTCATACTTAAGTCTGGGCAAGCCTCGAACAAGATCCTTACGTGTAAGTTCATTGATGGTACCGAAGTTCAAATGGTTTAACCGACGATGCCACAACCATGACTTGTTCTTGGATGCTTTAGAGAGCAGACAAATTGGAGAGAACCGTAGCATATCTTCGATGGAGATGGTGTAAAGATTAGTGACCCGACTCCCCTTGAGAAGATCAACACCATCTAATTCTCTAACAAAACAGGTGTGCTTTCTGAAGGCGACTTCGAGATCTGAGTCACAGAATTGATCAACAGAAAATAGATTGTGCCCAAGTCCTTCCACGTAGTAAACTCTGGATATAACACTGTCTCCAAAGACAAAATCACCATAACCCATTATAGAACCAAAATGGTCATTCCCAAACCTAACCGTACCAATAAACTTTTCCACGAAATTCTTGAGCCTTGAGCGATCACCAGTCATATGTTTTGAGCAGCCTGAGTCCAAATACCAAAGGACGATTTGTACGACCTGCATTTGAAACCAGACAATCGTGGATAACTGAAAAAGCTGGAGCCCCACACACAATTGGGGTCCGTTTGGTTAGAACACACAAATATTGGATTATCATAAGTAACAGGTATCTCACTGGAGTGTTCACATTTTGATGCACTAGACCTAGAAGTGGTATTTATTGCTTCTATTGGAAATAGTCTACCGGTAGGTCTCCACTTCCTAATAGGCATAACTCTAGAGTTAGTAATCCTAGTCACTGGGCACTTTTCCCTCAGAGTGAATTTCCTTCCAGTAGGTCCCCATTGATAACCAACATTAGTGAAAACTTTTCCTGTTTTATTCCATACTTGTTTTGCCCGTTTAACACTAGAAACATTCATAACTGGTGATTGCATAGTGGATTTAAGAAAGGACACAACACATGCATCATGATTACCATAAAATAAGCATTTGTTACACGTCTTACAAATATCATCAGAATTCGAATTAATTACATCATTTTTCACACAAATGTTTGAATCAACTCGATTCCTTTCACTAAGCAACACTTTATTGTTCCTAGATGATTCTTCTACTTCCTTCATAAGTGAGCTCTTAGCCGGCAAAGTCCTATCATTCTTTGTATTGCACTTAGGCTGTGACTTTCTAGCATTAGATACACCTTTTACTCCTGTAGAAGCAATGATGGGAACATTAGTCTGATTAGTTGCTACTTGTTTACTGGTGATCAAGATGGAGGATTGTGACATGGTTTGGGGAAAGTCAACTGTGACATGCTTGTTGCCACTGAGAGGGTGCAATGCAGTTGTCCTATCCGACTTGGTATCATTCTTGGGGCATGATCCTATGGCATATTCTAATAATTCCTGGGCCCTATTAGTGAGGAAGCACGCACCAATAATAACATCATCAAGTGGTTTAGAAATCCTCTTATCTTTAATGGTTTCTCTAAGTATGGCCAGACAATCCTTAAGATTTCTAAGATAGTTGTTATGAACTAACTTATTGTTCCTAAGGGGAAGAGAAACATTCACAGCATCGCACGCATATTTATTACAAGCATGTACATTGGAAATTGCATGATCACATGAAACAACAGGCATTTTACCCTTCACCATGGTCTTTAGATTCTCAATTTCATTTAACAAAGAAGTGACTTTCTCATTGTTTTGGTCACGTGTTGTTTTGATAGACTCAAACAATTCTTTATAACGTTGTTTAGCGTTGGACATTTCAGCACGAAGCCACTCATTTTCATGTTGTAACTCATTGATAATGCCCTGTTTTTGAAAATTTTGAGAATCCATAGACTTCTGGTAATTGGTATTGGTCACATCGCTTCTGTTCGATTTTAATTGTGCAATTTGGACCTTCAACTTCCGAATCGTGTTTGAGTGAGCTTGAATTACTTCATCCTTTTTGGCTAATTCAAAACATGTATCAAATTCAGGAACATCCGAAGATATCTTGGCATTTGATATTTTTATACTTTCTTCTAGATGTTGATATTTTAATTGTAGGTTCAGATTATCAACTTCTAGTTTTGAGAAATTCCTGACCATGTTATCATGATCATCGTTTTGAATTTTTTCAGTAAGTTTGTAATTCTCCCCCTCAAGCTCAATCACACGATTTTGGAAGACATTCAAAGTAACCGACATTTCATGAAATTGTCGAGCAGATAGCGCAGAGTCGGTAACAGTATAAAACACATCTTTAGCAATGCAGTTAGCAATCAAATTTTCATTCATGATGAGAATGTTTTTCCTGTCTATTTCACTGTGTTTGAGATTAATGGCAAGTTGGTTACCCTCACTTTCCACTTCATCAAAAACCTTTTTCATTTGAGTCACATCATCATTAATGGTGTTTTTAAGTCTCTCAAAATGTTCTTTTAGAAGTTTAAAAAATGGCATAACTTCAGTTAGGTAACACTGTTTTGTTTGCTCAAAACCCCTTTCCCCTTCTGTAATCCCTGTAGGTGTAATTCTTATTTTACAGGTTTTCTCAAAGTCATTGAACAATTGACCTAGCACATACAGCCCAATTAGAGTATTGCATTGTGTGGGAAGAGTGAAAGGTACAAGGTGCCTAGGTGTGTTCAGGGGATAGGCAGTTCGGTGAGCAATTCTAAACATAGTGCGTGTGTTACCTACAACTCTTTCAGCTTGCATTCTCTCAATGTCAATATTCCAAAACACTTTTTCAGGAAAAATTCTCTTTTGAGGAAGAAAAATTGCAGTATGATTGTCATTCGCATAATCATAGTGAAACACGAGATTCTTAGCAATGCATTTAGGATCCTTTAAACGTTCAGCAAGTTTTGCCCTAGTTCTATCCTCTGCCTCATTGATGTGGTCATAGGATCATGTATCAGGAGGGGCATGGTTAGGTTCAAGCATAGTTTTTGCATCATATAATGCAGGTTGTGCACCTAGACCTATTCTAAGGAATCTTGCTTTGGGTTTGGAGGTATCATGTTTGCTAAATTCATCACTTAACTTCCTGTGGCTTTCCATCATTTGAGCAGATTGAATGGTTTGGCCCTGTGTGTACAACTTATCTTCCAATTTATTTTTCAACGTTTTTAATTTTGAGAAGTCATTTAGAAGTTTAGTTTCTTTATCTTTGAATTCTTGTTTGATTGTAGTCAAACCTTTTTGAACCTCAAGTTTTTGTTTGACGGTTTGATTCAATTGGTTCTTTAAAGAAACTAGTTCCCTTTTTAATGATTCTTGTTTGGAATTGTTTTCAGATATGTAAGTACGCAGTTGCCATTCCATTTTCTGCTCACGTTCATTCAGCTCAAACTTAGCACGCTGCTCATAAATGTTTACTTGGTCATTAAGGGTGTTAATTCTAGTGATCAGAGAATCATCAGGGTTGTATATAGAGTGCTCATATACCTCATGTTTACTAGAATCAATAGACGGCATGTCACTTGGTACAACTGGGGGTCCATTGTCATTCACATACATTTCATATGGGATATTATTGGTATTACCCATATCAGTGATGTCTGTGTTGACAATATTCTTGAGTTGTACAGAGTCACATGCCCCCTGTACAGGTGTAGAATTATTCAGATCATGTTTAGGAGATGTTGGTACCTCAGAGATGGCAGACGTGATGGATAGATCAGGATGCTGTGAAGAGGATGCTGCTGCAGACAGATTTGCCATGAAAATTGTTTGAGCAGTTGGTTCATCATCCACGTCTGAGTCAAATGCATCACACTCTTCAACTTGAAAGATATTTGGGTCATTAAGAGCCATGTCCTGAACAGGTTGATCATCCACATCAGCATCAAAGGTGTTCCCATCATTACCAGCCAGAAAGAGCAAAGCTTCTTCATCCAACACAGTCCCATTTTCTTGTGCCTGCATCAGCAGCATCTTGTCTTTGAAGTACTCAGAGTTTTGGGGACGTTTTGGGAGAGTGCAATTCCTAGCAATATGGCCCAACCCTCCGCAGTTGTAGCATTTCGGCTGCTTAGCTTGTGCTTGAAGAGCATTCCCAACTCTGTACTGCCCATTCTCTCTACCAGCATTTCTTTGGTTGAAGTTCTGTCTTCCCTGCACATTCTGCACCACTACCCGACCATCTTCAATGACTGCCTGATTACGTGGATTAGATGAGATTCTGAGTTGGTTGTTAGTAGATGGGAGTGCAGCCCTGAACTGTTGGACCAGTAAAGACACTTGGTTGGAGAGATTATCAATCATCATGTCAGTGTGAGAATACCCAGAATCAAGTTGAGTATTCAAAGCAGATGGTGAGGGAGTTGATGATTGACTATTGGTTGGGGTAGACCTGGAGGATGATTGTGATGGTTGAACTTGACCATTAGAGGTTTGATTAGGTTGTTGAACATTGGAGACAAAAGCAAGAGATTCATTTGTTGCAGATGGATTGAGCTTTTCTTGCATTAGCCGATCATAAGCTGCATGTTTCTCATGTTGTTGGAGATACGCATACATCTGTTCATGATTGGTATGCCTGAGACCCTTGTTGAGCTTAACAGCTGTGACAAACCTATCCCATTCCGGTGCCATGTTGTTCACGAATTTGTAATTAAGCTGTATGTTGGGCATTGTCATCTTGATGGCTCTCATATCATTGACCAGCTTGTGAAATCTGACGTAATAGTCAGTGATGCTTTCACCTGGATTCATTTTGAAATGCTCAAATTCATCGTATAGCTGTGACTCACGATCTTCTTTAGTTAACTCAGACCCTGCAAGAAGCATTTTGACATTATCCCAGACCGCCTTTGCTTCAGTGTTGAAGTTGATCAGTTTGTAGACATCTTTGGGAAGGCCTTGAATGATGATATTTGATGCTCTGATGTCAGCATCATAGCGTTTCTTTTCTTCTTCAGACAACTCATTGTAAGTACGAGGTCTATCAGGACCAAACACGGCCGGTAGTTGATCAGTTGCTTCTGAAATCGTGTCTCTAGTAGTACCCACTTGAAAGGGTCCCTCATCGATGGATTTCAGGATGTTAACCCCATTATGTTTACCTAGACAGTACAGCCGTATCCTTTGAGCCCATGATTCATAGTCAGTTCTATCCAACATCGGAGGTCGGGTGTCAGACCCCGCAGCTTGAATGTCATCGGAGGAAGTCGACATCACAAATAAGAAATTACCAAACCAAAAGTGGGAGATACTCGCAATGTAAGGTACTAGTCGCAGGACAATATAACCACAACTTGACCTAACCGCAGAACACTAACCTCAGAAAATACCAAACCGCAACAAAATCCAGCCGCAGTATGAACTAACCGCAACCTAACCAAACCGCAGGCCAAAGATACTAACCGCAGAACATTAACCGCAAATAATACCAAACCGCAGAAAAATCCCACTCGCAGACTGATCTAATCGCAACCTAAGTAAACCGCAAACCAAAGATACTAACCGCAAGACACTAGCCGCAGAAACTACCAAACCGCAGATAATACCCAACCGCAGAACAGTTAACCGCAAATGATTAACCGCAGATAACTAAACACAGGCAGATAACTAATCACAGTGACAATGGTCCAAAAGTGTCACTATCGTTGCGTTTTGTTTGTATTCCCGAAATAGTAAACGCAGCAAGTTAATCGCAGACAGCAGAACTTAACCGCAACCAAGCAATGAAACAGTGGACTTAAACGCAACCAAGAAATTCGCCCATAATCAACTCCAAACTTCAAATAGCTTAATGATATGGTAACACAAACTAAAGTACAATGTTCTACAAACACTAATGAACATAAAAGTACATCACAAACATGTATAACAACACTAGAGAGATTAAACCAAGATGTTTTCCAAGAAAGTGACTCCAAGCTCACAAAACCATTCAAAACATCATCAAATTTGATTCTACAAGGCCCTAAGATGAAACCTTGGCTCTTGATACTAACTAAGTAGGAAACATGTTCAAGAGGTGATGTGAGGGGCGTAGAAGTGAGGAGGAGGAAAGAAAAGAGAGAAGGAGAGGAACCTTGAAAGAAAAAGAGAAATATTAGATTGAGGTTGAAATGAAGGTCCAACCCTCTCCACATGTGGAGAGGGGTATTTATACTTACAATATTACGCCCACTCCCGGGCTGTGGATCAGGCATACAGTGGGTGAAGACCCGTCCTTCTTCCACGGTGTTACTTAAACTACTACTAACTAACTAATATATAAACTAACTACGAGCTAACTTAATGCTATTGCAATAATCAGGTGACCGAGACTTTTATAGGAATATTTGTATTCCTAACAAGGGTCAACGAGTAGAAACACTTCTATTTAAGAAGTGACCATACGGATAAAAATCGTCATTCTTGATTTTCCACAAGTCCCCAAACTAAGCGTACAAACGAGATCACAGCTTATCTACAAATTAGATGCTAACACTACTCATAATAGTTACTTGTTGAAACTCCTTACTCCCATGTCCTAAGTTTTGTATCTCAATATTTTATTTTTGTTTAGAAATGAATTGCTTCATATTTTCTCGTTTCAATAATTTTTAGTCTGATAGTGACACCTAAATTTAAACGATAAGTAGTTATTCATTTTCTCTTAAGAACCACTGCAATAGAAATTCGGTCCACATCAAGGAATTTTGGTACATACAACATCATAAATATAAGTTGCGGAGTACTACACGTGCACCTCATGTGTCCAATTTAGAATTACACACATGCACCTCACGCGCCAACAACTTATTTACATTCAAGATCTTATTCATCATAATTTTCAACTTTTTTTTTTTTTTTTTTTTTTTTTTTTTTTTTTATTTTTTTTTTACACTTTTCTCATATTTTTCATACTTTTCACTTTTTTCTTTCTTGACTTTTCTCATAACATCAATGGAAGCTTATCGGGTAGCTCCAAAACCACATACATAATCAACTTTTGACTTTTGATTTTTCTTCATTTTTGCTCTTATTTTTTATGTTCCTTGATATGTACCCAACTTTTAAAGCAAAAATTCTCTTAAGAAAACAAAGAACTAAATATTATTTAAACCGAAATACCACTAATTAACCTAGAACATCTATTATATATCGGTGACGTATTTTATGGGAGTAAAAAGCCACAAGTACCTCTCATGAGCTCTAAAGAGAACCACTACTCCACGTTTAGCATCTAACTTCTAAATAGACTCTATCATTTCTCGCTCTTCGCAATATAAGATTCCAAATAATGAAACCCGCGAATACTTAGCCGATAATCAGCCACGCATATATAAAGCCAGTTACGGAAACTTGCAAATTCTAGAAGAAGAATTCGCGTTTTCAAGCTCCTTATGTAAAAGACTAGCAAAAGCTTTTAAGCTGCGCATGTATAAAGTCAAGTACGGGAACTTGCAGATTCTAGAAGAAGAATTCACATTTTATAGCTCCTGGTGTACAAAACTAGCACAAGCTTATGTGATTATCATTGGTTAAGGGAACAAGCTAGGGCTCAACACGCCCGGTCAAGTCAAAATATTTATTCCTACTCTCGCCAGCTGGAAAGTCAACAAGGTGTCAAAACACTTATTCAAAACTTATTATATTTTTGCACAACTTTTCTCATTTTTTTTTTTGTGCTTTTTCATTGATTTTTCTTCAAAATTTCTAAAATTTTACAATTTTTTCAATTTTTTCATTTTTGGTGGAAAAACGGAATTGCAAGAGTACACGACATTTGTGAAAAATGCAAGGTCAAATCGAATCGAAATTCACCCTCCCCTAGACTAGAATGAAACATTGTCCTCAATGTTTTACGGGTTAAGGCAGTCCTAACAAAATTCTAGGGCCGTTTATTAAGTATTCCAAAGAAAACGTTAGTCGATAAGATTCACGGATATAGGATTTCCAATAGCACCGATGAATGAAACTCGAGCGGAGAGAAGATAACGAGCACGAGAGTCATCATAAATCGCGGACAATCCTAAACAAACATCACAAACAACCACGGAACACAAGAGAATAAGAGGCACCCCCTCCTCACGTTATTTGTTAGAAAATAGAAAATAAGAAGATGAAATTGGATAAACATGGGTTGCCACCCACGAAGCGCTTTGTTTTTGATTTCCGAGTTACGTTGCTTGACTCGATCCCCGAATTCAATCGTCCTTGGGGAAAAATCTGTGGAAAAATAATCTCACTCGGACTTTCATTCAAAATATTTGGATAAACATATGATTTAGTTGAAAGTTCCACCCCGAAGAGATAACCGATGGTATTTTAAAAGTGAAAACTTTTGGAGACGATACCAGGGTCAAAAACAACATCCTCACTCCTGACGGAATGAAGGATAAGAGAAATCACACCAAATGTAACAAATGGCAAGAAGGTCATGAGAACCATTATGAAAAACTCATCATCATCAAAAGAAAACTTCATAATTGGGAAATTATGAATCTTATCATTCAAGCTCATTTTAAAAACTCTCCTGGGTGGGAGGGATGGGATAAAATTTTCATTAAACTTCTCATTTTTAAAAACACCACCCGGATCATGATCAATGTGAAGATCAAAACTGAAACTTTCATATTCTGGATTAGAAAACTTTTCAATTTCACATTCAATCTTATCAAAACAAAATGATTCATACTCCAGAAGAGAGATAAAAGCATGAGAAGTGGTACTGCCACGACTCGTCTCTTCCGAGTGATCAATATCAAAATGAAAAGCTTCATAAGTCGGATAAGAAAAATCAGGACGATAAGTGGGATTGCCACAAATCTCCTCAGTCGTATCAAAGGTAAAACTCTCAAAGTCGGGTAAAAATTCCTCGAGCTCGGGCTCCAGAGGATCGTCAATTATAAGCTCAATCTTCGTCTTAACTTTATCCAGAGGGATTGACGGTTCATTGTTCAACAAATTGTCAAAAAAAATAACATCTCCCTCCGAATCAAAGTAAGTGATTGGCCTGAAACAGTCAGGAAATATCAACCAAGTAATGGTCAATAAGTCAAACAGTCTAAACCAATGCTTCCGTGGAATATAGTGTTTCCCCGGATCGTTAAATCCCAACGAGGCGTGAAATCTGAAGTAAAATGACTTCGAGATCAGGTGATTTGAACAGGAAAAGGGTTTAAGTGATTGTACTACTGAAATATAAGTTAGAATAGCTTTGATAAGCTATATCAACTAATACGTGAAATCAGATAAGTACAAATGAAAAGGAATTGGAAAACGTATACGTTTAATATTTAAACGTAAACAACAAAAACAATTTTAACTATAGTAGTAATTTGTATGCCTTAGGGGCTTAAATGCAAATTAAATAAACTTAAAATATTTATTTTATAATTACTAATTTATTTAAAAGTTAATAAAACCTAAAAATGTAAAAAGATATAAAATGTACGTTTAAATAAACGTAAGCGTACTAAACTAAATGTGAATTCTATCAAATAAAGCTCCCACAAATATGAAAATTATATTTTTGGAATCCTAAACTTATAAAAAAATTATTAGAAAATTATAATTATTTTTATAACTAATTAATTAATTATTATTAGTTAATAACTATTTTTAATTATTTAATAATTCACTAATAATTAAGAAAATGAAAAATAAGTCTTGAAAAATAAAATTAAAATTTCTAAAAGTCTAAAATATTATAAAACTTATTTTAAAACTAAAATTATATTTTTCACACTATTTATCTAATTATTATTAATTAATTATTATTTAATTATTATTTAACTAATTATATTGATTTAAATTATTAAAAATACTAAAAAGACTTAGACAATTAAGAAGATTTTTATAAATCTAATTAACCATCACAGGAATCCTAAAAAATTATAAAAAGTTTATTTTATTTATTTTTAAACTAAATTACTAATTATTATTATAATTATTAATTAATTACCAATTAAACTAATTATATTATAAAAAATAGAAAATGAACAGTATAAATTCTGGAAAAATTTTTAAAAATGTTTTAACTTATATAAAAGCTAGAAAAATTATAAAAACTAGGTGGTACTTTATAAAATATAATTATGCTATTTAATTCTTAATTATTAATTAATAATTAATTAAACTAAAATTAATTCTAAAAAAACACTAAATGACAAAGGAAAAATCTTGAAAAATTTATAAAAGTACTTTAATATAAAAGAGATTTAATAAAAATATAAAAATGTATAAGTGCTTATAAATAAGCTAAAAATAAAATTAAATAGATAATTTCTATTAAATAGAAGCTATCACTATAATTAAATTTCGCTTTTTCTGTTTTTTCATTTATAGAACTATTAAAATACTTAAAATATGAAACTTTGATAAAGACAACTAATTTGGAAATCAAAAATAAGCCAGAATAAGCACAAAAGTTTACACAGTTGACTAAGTTTGACCAAACCAAGAAATAAGCTCAAATGGTCTTATGTGGGGTCCACAAGGGTAAAATCTGGTACAAATGAGTTATGTGGACAATTATAAGCAAGAGTTACTCAAATAAGTTGGCTGAATAAGCCAAGAATCCAAAATAAGCAATTGCTTATTTGGATTCTGAGACAGAAATGGGACAGAATGTGAGTGCAATTCCAAGTGGGGTCCACTGATCCTTAGGTCAAATAAATGGTCAACTTTTGAAGCCTGATAGGAGGGGGGTTGAAAGAACCAATTTGGAGCTAATGGGACCCACTGATGTGGCCACAATCAACCACCAAAGTGGTGGGTGTGGTGGTGATGGTCTGTGTAGCAGGGGAGTACCTTCCCCTGCAAGTGAGTTTGGATGGGTTTAACTTGCACAAGAAAAATCACAAAAATATATGGGTTGTGGGATTCCAAAGTCAAGCTGAGGGACTTCAATCCCTGAAAAGATCAACTGCTAAAATACAACACAAAATTCACGACAAATCTTGGCAATTTTGGCTTTTCTGCAAGAAGTCACTTTTGACTTTTTAAGATTTTGCACCACTTTGACTTATATGAGTTTTACTTGATCCTAGCTGGTTATATATGATATGATAAGCTTAAATAAAGCTAACTTAGGCTAAAGCTACAACTAATAAGCTTATGTGATGGTTTATGGGACTCAAAACACCACACAGTTAACTGTGAGGTGGTAATTCTTGTGATTTTGACTTTTAGCACTTGAGACTTTGATTTAAGACTTGGTGTGTCCTATATTGACCTAATAAGATATGACTAAACCACAATTACCCATTGTCACACAGAATACAGTGGTCAAAACCGCTAATCCAAACACTCCTATATCTTAAATGTTTTGATGATTTCAAAGCAATTAACAGATTAAGACCATGAAATAGATTCCAAGGGTTCTGTTAGGAATACAAATATTCCTGTAAAAGTCTCGGTCACCTAATGATTGTAATAGCATTAAGTTAGCTCATAGTTAGTTTATTTATTAGTTAGATAGTTTAGTTTAAGTAACACCGTGGAAGAAGGAACGGGTCTTCACCCACTGTATGCCTGATCCACAGCCCGGGAGTGGGCATTATGTTGTAACTATAAATACCCCTCTCCACATGTGGAGAGGGTTGGACCTTTCATACATTTTCAATCTAATCTTTTCCTTTTTCTTTCAAGGTTCCACTCTTTCTCTCCTCTCCTCTCTTCTTCCATTTCTACGCATCACTCAATACCACTTGAACATGTTTCCAACTTAATTAGTATTCTACAATTGGTATCAAGAGCCAAGGTTTCATCTTAGGGCCTTGTAGAATCGAATTTGATGATGTTTTGAGTGGTTTTGTGAGTTTGGTGCAACTTTCTTGGAAAACATCTTGGTTTCATCCCTCTTGTGTGGTTATACATGTTTGTGATGTCCTTTTATGTTCACTTGTGTTTGTGGAACATTGTAGTGTAGAGTGTGTTACAATATCATCAAGATATTTGAAGCTTGGAATTGTTTTTAGGCGAATTTCTAGGTTGCGGTTAAGTCCACTGTTCCATTGCCTGGTTGCGATTAAGTCCTGAAATCTGCGTTTGGATTGCTGCGTTTACTATTTCGGGAATACAAACAAAACGCAACGAAAGTGACAGTTTTGGACTTTTGTCTCTGCGGTTAGATTCTGCGGTTAAGTCTTCCTCAGCTTGCTTATTGCGTCTAGGTTCTGCGGTTAAATATTTTGCGTTTGGTTCTAAGCACTGCGGTTAGTTTCTCTGCGGTTAAGTGTGTTGCGGTTAACTCATTGCGGTTAAGTGTCTTGTGTTCGAATGCATTGCGGTTAACTTTTCCTGCGGTTAGTTATAATCTGCGGTTAGTGTCTTGCGGTTAGTATTATTGGTCTGCGGTTCGTGTAGGTTGCGGTTACTTCATATTGCGACTGGATTTTGTTGCGGTTTGGTATAACTTGCGATTAGTACTCTGCGGTTAGTATCTCTGGCCTGCGGTTTGCTCCGGTTGCGGTTAGCTCATACTGCGGTTGGATTGTGTTCTGCGGTTTGGTCAAGTTGTGGTTAAGTTGCTTTTGGTTTTTATTGTGGTTAAGTTGTGGTTAACTTATTTGTGATGTCGACTTCTTCCGATGACATTCAAGCTGCGGGGTCTGACACCCGACCTCCGATGTTGGACAGAACTAACTATGAATCATGGGCTCAAAGGATACGGCTGTACTGTCTAGGTAAAGATAATGGGGTTAACATTCTGAAATCCATTGATGAGGGACCCTTTCAAGTGGGTACTACTAGAGACACGATTTCAGAAGCAACTGATCAATCACCGGCCGTGCTTGGTCCTAATAGATCTCGCACTTACAATGAGCTGTCTGAAGAAGAAAAGAAACGCTATGATGCTGACATTAGAGCATCTAATATCATCATTCAAGGCCTTCCCAAAGATGTCTACAAACTGATCAACTTCAACACTGAAGCAAAGGCGGTCTGGGATAATGTCAAAATGCTTCTTGCAGGGTCTGAGTTAACAAAAGAAGATCGTGAGTCACAGCTTTACGATGAATTTGAGCATTTCAAAATGAATCCAGGGGAAAGTATCACTGACTATTATGTCAGATTTCACAAGCTGGTCAATGACATGAGAGCTATCAAGATGGCAATGCCCAACATACAGCTCAATTCAAAATTCGTGAACAACATGGCACCGGAATGGGATAGGTTTGTCACGGCTGTGAAGCTCAACAAGGGTCTCAGGCATACCAATCATGAACAGCTGTATGCGTATCTCCAGCAACATGAGAAACATGCAGCTTATGATCGGGTAATGCGAGAAAAGCTCAATCCGTCTGCAACAAATGAATCTCTTGCTTTTGTCTCCAATGTTCAACAACCTAATCAAACCTCTAAAGATCAAGTTCAACCATCACAATCATCCTCCAGGTCTACCCCAACCATCAGTCAATCATCAACTCCCTCACCATCTGCATTGAATACTCAACTTGATTCTGGGTATTCTCACACTGACATGATGATTGATAATCTCTCCAACCAAGTGTCTTTACTGGTCCAACAGTTCAGGGCTACACTCCCATCTACTAACAACCAGCTCAGAATCTCATCTAATCCACGTAATCAGGCAGTCATTGAAGATGGTCGGGTAGTGGTGCAGAATGTGCAGGGAAGACAGAACTTCAACCAAAGAAATGCTGGTAGAGAGAATGGGCAGTACAGAGTTGGGAATGCTCTTCAAGCACAAGCTAAGCAACCAAAATGCTACAACTGCGGAGGGTTGGGCCACATTGCTAGGAATTGCACTCTCCCAAAACGTCCCCAAAACTCTGAGTACTTCAAAGACAAGATGCTGCTAATGCAGGCACAAGAAAATGGGACTGTGTTGGATGAAGAAGCTTTGCTCTTTCTGGCTGGTAATGATGGGAACACCTTTGACGCTGATGTGGATGATCAACCTGTTCAGGACATGGCTCTTAATGATCCGAATATCTTTCAAGTTGAAGAGTGTGATGCATTTGACTCAGACGTGGATGATGAACCAACTGCTCAAACAATCTTCATGGCTAATCTGTCTGCAGCCGCATCCTCTTCACAGCATCCTGATTCATCCATCACTTCTGCTATCTCTGAGGTACCAGCATCTTCTATACATGATCTGAATGATTCTGCACCTGTAAAGGGGGCATGTGGCTCTGTACAACTCAAGAATATTGTCAACACAGACATCACAAATATGGGTAATACCAATAATATCCCATATGAAATGTATGTGAATGACAATGGAACCCAAGTTGTACCGAGTGACATGCCGTCTATTGATTTTAGTAACCATGAGATGTATGAGCACTCTATATACAACCCTGATGATTCTCTGATCACTAGAATTAACACCCTTAAGGATCAAGTAAACATTTATGAGCAGCGTGCTAAGTTTGAGTTGAATGAACGTGAGCAGAAAATGGAATGGCAACTGCGTACTTACATATCTGAAAATAATTCCAAACAAGAATCATTAAAAAGGGAACTAGTTTCTTTAAAGAGCCAATTGAATCAAACCGTCAAACAAAAACTTGAGGTTCAAAAAGGTTTGACTACAATCAAACAAGAATTCAAGGATAAAGAAACTAAACTTCTAAATGACTTCTCAAAATTAAAAACGTTAAAAAATAAATTGGAAGATAAGTTGTACACACAGGGCCAAACCATTCAATCTGCTCAAATGTTGGAAAGCCACAGGAAGTTAAGTGATGAATTTAGTGAACATGATGCCTCCAAACCCAAAGCAAGATTCCTTAAAATAGGTCTAGGTGCACAACCTGCATTATATGATGCAAAAACTATGCTTGAACCTAACCATGCACCTCCCGATACTCGATCCTATGACCACATCAATGAGGCAGAGGATAGAACTAGGGCAAAACTTGCTGAACGGTTAAAGGATCCTAAATGCATTGCTAAGAATCTCGTGTTTCACTATGACTATGCCAATGACAATCACACTGCAATTTTTGTTCCTCAAAAGAGAATTTGTCCTGAAAAAGTGTTTTGGAATATTGATATTGAGAAATTGCAAGCTGAAAGAGTTGTAGGCAACACACGCACTATGTTTAGAATTGCTCACCCAACTACCTATCCCCTGAACACACCTAGTCATCTTGTCCCTCTCACTCTTCCCACACAATGTAATACTCTAATTGGGCTGTATGTACTTGGTCAATTGTTCAATGACTTTGAGAAAACCTGTAAAATAAGAATTACACCTACAGGGATTACAGAAGGGGAAAGGGGTTTTGAGCAAACAAAACAGTGTTACCTAACTGAAGTTATGCCATTTTTTAAACTTCTAAAAGAACATTTTGAGGGACTTAAAAACACCATTAATGATGATGTGAGTCAAATGAAAAAGGTTTTTGATGAAGTGAAAAGTGAGGGTAACCAACTTGCTATTGATCTCAAACACAGTGAAATTGACAGGAAAAACATTCTCATCATGAATGATAATTTGATTGCTAACTGCATTGCTAAAGATGTGTTTTATACTGTTACCGACTCTGCGCTATCTGCTCGACAATTTCATGAAATGTCAGTTACTCTGAATGTCTTCCAAAATCGTGTGATTGAGCTTGAGGGGGAGAATTACAAACTTATTAAAAAAATTCAAAACGATGATCATGATAACATGGTCAGGAATTTCTCAAAACTAGAAGTTGATAATTTGAACCTACAATTAAAATATCAACATCTAGAAGAAAGTATAAAAATATCAAATGCCAAGATATCTTCGGATGTTCCTGAATTTGATACATGTTTTGAATTAGCCAAAAAGGATGAAGTAATTCAAGCTCACTCTAACACGATTCGGAAGTTGAAGGTCCAAATTGCACAATTAAAATCGAACAGAAGCGATGTGATCAATACCAATTACCAGAAGTCTATGGATTCTCAAAATTTTCAAAAACAGGGCATTATCAATGAATTACAACATGAAAATGAGTGGCTTCGTGCTGAAATGTCCAACGCTAAACAACGTTATAAAGAATTGTTTGAGTCAATCAAAACAACACGTGACCAAAACAATGAGAAAGTCACTTCTTTGTTAAATGAAATTGAGAATCTAAAGACCATGGTAAAGGGTAAAATGCCCGTTGTTTCATGTGATCATGCAATGTCCAAGATACCTGCTTGTAATAAATATGCGTACGATGCTGTGAATGTTTCTCTTCCCCTTAGGAACAATAAGTTAGTTCATAATAACTATCTTAGAAATCTTAAGGATTGTCTGGCCATACTTAGAGAAACCATTGAAGATGAGAGGATTGCTAAACCACTTGATGATGGTATTATTGGTGCGTGCTTTCTCACTAATAGGGCCCAGGAATTGTTAGAATATACCATAGGATCATGCCCCAAGAATGATACCAAGTCGGATAGAACAACTGCCTTGCACCCTCTCAGTGGCAACAAGCATGTCACAGTTGACTTTCCTCAAATCATGCCTCAATCCTCCATCTTGATCACCAGTAAACAAGTAGCTACTAATCAGACTAATGTTCCCATCATTGCTTCTACAGGAGTAAAAGGTGTATCTAATGCTAGCAAGTCACAGCCTAAGAGCAATACAAAGAATGATAGGACTTTGCCAGCTAAGAGCTCACTTGTGAAGGAAGTAGAAGAGTCATCTAGGAACAATAAAGTGTTGCTTAGTGAAAGGAATCGAGTTATTTCAAACTTTTGTGTGAACAATGATGTAACTAATTCGAATTCTGATGCTATTTGTAAGACATGTAACAAATGCTTATTTTATGGTAATCATGATACATGTGCTGTGCCTTTTCTTAAATCTATTATACGATCACCAGATATGAATGTTTCTAGTGTTAAACGAGCAAAACAAGTCTGGAATAAAACAGGAAAAGTGTTCACTAATGTTGGTTATCAATGGAGACCCACTGGAAGGAAATTCACTCCGAGGAAAATGTGCCCAGTAACTAGGACTACCAACTCTAGAGATATGCCTATTAGGAAGTGGAGACCTACTGGTAGACTATTTCCTATAGAAGCAATAGATACCACCTCTAGTCCTAGTGCATCAAAATGTGAACACTTCAGTGAGAAACCTGTTACTTATGATAATCCAATATTTGTGTGTTCTAACCAAATGGACCCCAATTGTGTGTGGGGCTCCAGCTTTTTCAGTTATCCACGATTGTCTGGTTTCAAATGCAGGTCGTACAAATCGTCCTTTGGTATTTGGACTCAGGCTGCTCAAAACATATGACTGGTGATCGCTCAAGGCTCAAGAATTTCGTGGAAAAATTTATTGGTACGGTTAGGTTTGGGAATGACCATTTTGGGTCTATAATGGGTTATGGTGATTATGTCTTTGGAGACAGTGTCATATCCAGAGTATACTACGTGGAAGGTCTCGGGCACAATCTATTTTCTGTTGGTCAATTCTGTGACTCAGATCTCGAAGTCGCCTTCAGAAAGCACACCTGTTTTGTTAGAGAATTAGATGGTGTTGATCTTCTCAAGGGGAGTCGGGGCACTAATCTTTACACAATCTCCATCGAAGATATGCTACGGTCCTCTCCAATTTGTCTGCTCTCTAAAGCATCCAAGAACAAGTCATGGTTGTGGCATCGACGTTTAAACCATTTGAACTTCGGTACCATCAATGAACTTACGCGAAAGGATCTTGTTCGAGGCTTGCCCAGACTCAAGTATGAAAAAGATCATCTGTGTTCCGCCTGTCAAATGGGCAAAAGCAAAAAGCATACCCATAAACCCAAAACCGTCAATTCTATCATGGAAGTTCTTCATACCCTTCATATGGATCTTTGTGGACCAATGAGGATTCAAAGTATCAATGGAAAGAAATATGTGCTGGTTATTGTTGATGATCACTCTCGATTCACATGGGTGAAGTTTCTACGATCAAAAGATGAAACTCCTGAAACCATCATCAAACTCATCAAGATGTTGCAAGTCCGTCTCAACAAAATAGTTAGAGTCGTTCGTACTGATAATGGAACAGAATTTGTGAACAGACAACTTACTCTATTTTATGAAGGTGTCGGGATTAGTCATCAAAAGAGCATACCCAGAACTCCTCAACAAAATGGAGTTGTAGAAAGACGCAATCGCACCTTAGTTGAAGCTGCAAGGACTATGCTCATCTTTTCCAAAGCTCCTCTATTTCTTTGGGCTGAGGCAATTGCCACCGCATGTTACACTCAGAACCGATCCTTGATACATCCCCTCCACTGCAAAACTCCCTATGAACTGGTCCATGGCAGAAAACCCGACCTTTCGTTTCTTCGAGTGTTTGGTGCACTATGTTATCCTACGAATGACAGTGAAGACCTTGGGAAACTCAAGGCCAAGGCCGACATTGGTTTCTTCGTTGGCTATGCTCCAGAGCGAAAGGGGTACCGAATCTACAACAAACGTACCAGAGATATAATGGAAACAATCCACGTTACTTTCGATGAGCTGACTGAGCACCCGGTTCCTGGACAATCAAGTTCTGGACCCGTACCTAACCTTTTGTCCCCTGGACCAATTAGTTCCAGGCTTGTACAGAATTCCATTCCTGCTGCTCCTTTTGTACCCCCTACGAGTGAAGATTGGAAGAAATTGTTTGACCCAATGTTTGATGAATACTTTGAGCCTCAACAGATGAATGCTCCCGAAGCTACAATGGTTCAACCACCAGATGGGGTGGTGAATGATCAAGATTACCTTAACGGTCCATCCACTTCATTGTCATGGGATTCTGAAGCCCCCGCCATCAGTCAATCGGTCAGCACGTCCAATGTCCAACCTTCACTTGCACATCGAGCGGCAAATGTAGATAATTCATCTGAAGTTAATCCTTTTGCTCCACCTGATAATGAGCCATTTGTTAATATCTTTGCCCCTGAACCATCAAATGAAACAACATCCTCTGATGAATCTAATACGGCTACCTCAGTTCCACATCTTCAACCCCATGAATACCTTCGAAAATGGACCAATGATCATCCTATTGACAACATCATTGGGAACCCCTCACGTCCAGTATCAACCCGCAAGCAACTTGCAACTGACGCATTATGGTGTTTCTTCAATTCTGTTCTCTCTAAAGCTGAACCAAAAAGCGTCAAGGATGCAATGTCTAAACACTCATGGTTCACTGCTATGGTGGACGAGATTCATGAATTTGACCGACTGGACGTCTGGGAACTAGTACCACCTCCCGAGTGTGCTATGATCATTGCTCTCAAATGGATATTCAAGGTCAAACTTGATGAGCATGGAGATGTTCTGAAAAACAAAGCTAGGCTCGTGGCAAAAGGATATCGACAAGAAGAAGGTATTGACTTTGAAGAATCCTTCGCCCCAGTTGCTAGAATAGAAGCCATAAGGATCTTTCTCGCTAATGCTGCAAGTCAAAACATGGTGGTTTATCAAATGGATGTCAAGACCGCATTCTTAAATGGGGATCTGAAAGAGGTGGTGTATGTATCTCAACCCGAAGGTTTTGTGGATCCAGAACGCCCTAATCACGTGTATCGATTAAAGAAGGCTCTATATGGGCTTAAACAAGCACCCAGGGCGTGGTACGACACCTTGTCCAAATTTCTACTGGCCAACAAATTTTCCAAAGGCGTTGTTGATCCTACCCTCTTTACCAGAAAAACAGGCAAACACCTTCTACATGTACAAATCTACGTCGATGACATCATCTTTGCCTCGTCTGATCCCTCAGAATGTGATCGTTTCTCTCAAGAGATGAGCTCCGAATTCCAAATGTCTATGATGGGTCAAATGTCATTCTTTCTAGGACTGCAAATTTCTCAAAACCCCAATGGCATATTCATCAATCAATCCAAATACGCCAATGAAACGTTGAAGAAATTTGGATTCGACTCCAGTGATTCAGTTGATACTCCTATGATTGAACGTTCAAAGCTTGACGAAGATGATGTAGGAATTCCGGTCGATCAAACCATGTATCGAAGCATGATTGGCTCATTAATGTACCTTACTGCAAGCAGACCCGACCTTCTGTTCGCAGTTTGTATTTGTGCCCGGTATCAATCCAAACCCACCAAGAAACATTTGGAAGCTGTCAAGAGAGTCTTTCGATACCTTAAAGGAACTATCCACATGGGCCTTTGGTACCCTAAAGAAACTTCTATGGCTCTCACAGCATATTCGGATGCTGATCATGCTGGATGTCAAGACACTCGTCGCAGTACATCTGGGGGCGCGCAGTTTTTAGGAAATAAGTTAGTCAGTTGGTCTTCAAAGAAACAAATGAGTACATCCATCTCCTCCACTGAAGCTGAATACATTGCCATGTCATCATGCTGTGCTCAGATCCTCTGGATGCGATCTCAACTTTCTGACTATGGGCTTATTTGCAATAAGGTTCCTATGTACTGTGACAACAAAAGTGCAATTGCACTCTGCTGCAACAATGTCCAGCATTCAAGAACTAAACACATTGACATTCGACATCACTTCATCAGGGAACAAGTTGAGAAAGGAATTGTGGAACTTTACTTTGTGAGGACTGAGTTCCAACTTGCCGATATCTTCACCAAAGCACTTTCTAGGGAACGATTTCAATTCATCCTCCCACGCCTTGGTATGAAGAGTCTCACACCTGAGGATCTCAGATGTCTACAAGAAGATCAAGAGGAGTAAAGGGGTTGCTTCACATATCCTTGTATAGTATCAAATCAAAAAGATAATAGAAAATTATATAACCATAAAAAAAAAAAAAAAAAAAAAAAAAAAAAAAAAAAAAAAAAAAATTTTACAAAAATTTCAAAAATATTCTTCTCACGACATGTCTCTTGTGTAATCAATATTATGTACGATTCTAGAAATGTCATTCAACAATGACACGGAATCATACATATGCTTGAGCAAGAGTTTTTCGGTTTCAAATAAAGTTCTTTCCAGTTGTTCCAGGATAAAATTTCAGGCTACAACCCGGACTTAAAATTATGGTTTGCTATTACTTCAGATAGCAACCCGGTTTTAAAAATTCAGGAAAACACGTCGCCAAAAAGACGGTTGTTCCTATCAAAGGGTGCCGTTCATCCGAGCGTGAATTACTTTGTATTCATGCACCCTCGATCTAATGTACGCTTCAGTGCATTATTTCTTGATAAAGAAGAGAAATCTTCTTTTTATCGCCAAATACTTTCCCTTCTATGATTTTTCCGGAAAGTGTTTGTGCAAAACTTGGTGGTACCATGAAATTTTGAATGAAAATCAAATTGAACTTAAACGTTTGATAAAATTTTCACTCAATCAATGACTTTAACATTTTATGAAAATATGTTTTTAACATCCGTCATTGATTGAGGGGGAGAGTGATTTCTCAAAATTTTATGTATCATCAACACTCCCCACACTTCGTACATAAAACCTTGCAACAAAATGATTTGTGATGTGTTATGTGTCAGAATGAGTACATTTTCAAAGAGTTTTCGTTAAAACTTCAAATCTTTTGTAAACTCTTCAAATCTGACACATAACAACCTCCCTCACAGTTTGAGGGGGAGCATGAAAAAGTTCCGTTTATCAGAAATTATTAAACTTGACCGCATTTCTCTCCCAAAAACGCTTTCTAAATTATTTAAATCAATTGAGATCAAAAATCTCGAAAGATTTGAAATTTTTGATCGGGGGAGAGAATGTGATTTAAATATGAAATCTGATAATCAAAAGTGATCTTTTGTACTCAATAATAGGCTCCCACATATGTGCTAAACACTTTCGAATATCGATGCACATATTGAGGGGGAGCAAAAGGCGTTTGTGGAAGTTATACCAAAGACCGACCATTTATCTTTATGCATGGAGTTATAAGGTTGGTTAAGGTTAGGTATAAGTTCCCTTGATCCACCAGAACCGGAAGGATCTTCCCAGGGACAATCCATAGATAGATTAGAAGTCCTTAGGAATGATTATGAAAAAAGGAGTAAAGTGAGAAAGGGAAGAGTGCGGACTGAGATAGAGCTAGGACTGGAACAAACCCAACAAGGTTCTAGTGATGAAATCTCGGTAAGCACTGAAGGGGTTGAAGAATGAAAAAGAAATATAATGAGAAAGGGTGAAAAGAAATAGCCCTCCAATTATTCAACCTTAGGGCAGAAACCGGGTTCAATACATATGCTACTGGCGGTTACTAAGGTAACGCCGGTATTGAAGACAAGACGTCATTGACCCAGTGACGCACTGCACTAAACTTCCCAACCACTCAAGTTCTCTTAAAAGAGCTTGTTTCAATCTCACGGGGAACCCTGTGCAATGTATCGACCGCTCATTGCGAGCTATGTTGATACCTAAAACAGGAGACGCCTCCCCAGTCTCCAGGAGCGGATCAAAACGCACTATTGAGTCTAGAGCCATGAGATCATCCATAAATCTCAATAGGACACATTCCAAATATGCTTATTGTTTCACATAATGTGGAAAATAAGATAAAATATTTAGAGTCCTACGCATTATCCTTGTGGTATTGCCAGAACATCCGAGTGATATGAAAATATCCACAATGACGATGGAAATCCTTCTAGAGCGAACATCACTCAAGCTCTTGGTAGGTGTCATGTGAGATCCATCTTGGATCAATGATCAAGTGACAACTGGAAAGCAACAATGGTGCGATTCAACATTGAATCAAACTTGTTCCAGGATATGGATTGACGGATACTTTTGCCAAAACCTCTCAATGTGCTCACCAACTTATCTTTCGAGCACATTGATTGTGTATAATCTTTCAAACAAAAGTATTTTTGATGGAAATGTGATTCAAAATATAAAACTCTCATCGTGTCTCAAAAATGTTTATCATAGGACACGCGAGTGATTTCTATAAATCAATTTCACATCAATCCGTGAATATCAATTCACCGATTCACTCTATCGTGCTGTCTGCTTTGAGACGTTCCGGTATGAGAACATGCTTAGTATGAAGATTCCTAAGTGGATTCTTTGGAAAATTCATTACTACAAGCTGGAAATTCCTGTCAAGGAGAGTCTTCTTTAAAAGAGACTCTACCTGTTCACAGGTCGGTTTTCACAAAACCGGAGGGTAGTCTGTCCTCGCAGAACGAATGACAAAGCCATATTCGTTCTCTATCTTTATTGCTAACTGTTTTATTTCAGGGACACATATAAAGATGGCGTTGATGGCTCCAGTTTCCAGGTGAATCGGGTCAATCCATACCTCATGCTCACACATCCTCCACACTATCAATGAAGATGAGAGACTTGCTACAACAAATGTTGAGAGACTACTAACAACGTTTCCGCAACTCTGATGAAAAGGTCTCATAATCCACAAACTCCAATGCAACGTCTACAGATACAGAAGGGTGTGAGCATGATGGTCCTTAGTCACTACATCACATGAAGGCGATGCTACTATGGATGAGCTTGGAGATTTACTTTGGCTGATGATCTCAAAGAAGCTCAAAGATCACACATCACAAAGGAACTCTAATCACAAGTTCGTTTGCTTGAAGTACGAAGTGTGTTGAAAAGTGAAGAATCAGATCCTACGAGCTACAAAGACTAAGGAATGCTTAAAGACCAATGATCTTAACTTCAAAGGTGACCTCGCTTAGGGGGAGATTGTTAGGAATACAAATATTCCTGTAAAAGTCTCGGTCACCTAATGATTGTAATAGCATTAAGTTAGCTCGTAGTTAGTTTATTTATTAGTTAGATAGTTTAGTTTAAGTAACACCGTGGAAGAAGGAACGGGTCTTCACCCACTGTATGCCTGATCCACAGCCCGGGAGTGGGCGTTATGTTGTAACTATAAATACCCCTCTCCACATGTGGAGAGGGTTGGACCTTTCATACATTTTCAATCTAATCTTTTCCTTTTTCTTTCAAGGTTCCACTCTTTCTCTCCTCTCCTCTCTTCTTCCATTTCTACGCATCACTCAATACCACTTGAACATGTTTCCAACTTAATTAGTATTCTACAGGTTCTAATTTGATGAATTGACCTTAAAGAAACCTAAAAACACAGATAATAACAACAATTATCACAGAACACAATTTATGATATATTGACTGTGAAATTTAGAATATTAAGCAATTATGGAAACTAATTAACAAGCTATTTATTTTAAGCAATATAACAACTGACTAACACTAAATAAGCATAAAAAGATCAAAGATAAGCAATGTTAAGCAGTTACACAGTGAATGCCAAAATTGGTGAAATTGCTTACAAATTGCTTCAAGGTGTTCAACTGAAATCCAAGGACCAATAACAACTCCTATAGCTTACCAATAAGCACTAAAACAAGATCCATCCATAATTCAATCTGCTCCAATGCATCATCTTTGTACAAACTGATTTTTTTTTTATTTTTCTAGTATTTATTTGTATTTTTAGTATTTTTGAGCTAATGATCATACACTGAATTTTAAGGTATCTAAAAGCCTTCAAAAGCTTTGTCAGAGCTTATATGAGCATAAGATTGTCCTTATAATCCACTACAACAATATCAAAGTAAATTGAGATTTTTGAAATTGATAATTGAATAAAATGAATTCATACACAAACCTTGAAATTGATTTCTAAAAAGCGTTCACAATACACTTTAGAACACTAGAAATTTAACTTGAAAGCTTAAGTTACATTGGAAAATTGAAAAGAAACTAAGTCGACATACATTTTATAAAATTAAACTAGATAGCCATCCACATTGCTTCCTCTCAGCTTTATATTGACTTTTAGGGTTTCCTGTAGCTTTCTGAGACTTTCCCACTTCATCTTGACCATTGAATTTGTCTGATTAATCCTAGCCTTTAAAAAACGCTTTTGGCGCCAAAAGTAGTATAGATAGCTTGTGGCCATTTTTTCTCAATTAATGCATCTTAGGGTGTTGTGGAGGTGGCAGGGACAAGTAACATGGGTTAGTAGCCAAGTTGGGGTGATATGGAAGAAAAACCAGAAGTTTGAGTGCTACAGTGGAGGATTTGGTAGAAAATGGTGGGAAAGGCATTAATTGTGGAGTGGGACAGGGTTGTGAGGTGGAGAGGGTGAGCTGGAGTGGACAGGTGGTGGTGAAAGGTGGCAAATACCATGGTGGTTTCTGGTTTCAGGGTGTTTGTGAGGAAGATGAACAGTGGAGGTGGGGTCAAAGGGTCAACGCCCTGGTTTTAATATTTAAGGGAGTGGGCTGGGTGTGTGTTGGGCCAAGGGAAAGGGATGGGCTTGGTTTGTGTGTGGATTGGATTTGGTTTTGGGTTTAATAATAAAAAAGGGTCTGGTTGGTTATTAGTATCACAAGGACCAATTATGTAATTTTCCCAAACATGAGGGACTAATCTTGCAATATTTCCAAAGTGGTTATAAGGACCAACATTGCTAAGTATGAATAACCCAAGGACCAAAGATGTAATTTTTCCATTTAAAATACCCAAGGACCTTTTCTGCCAAATCCTCAAACACCAGGGACCAAACATGTAATTTCTGAATTTGTGAAGGGTTGAACCTGTAATTTCTCCATAGTTATCAAAAGGACCAATTATGCCATTAATGAATAGTACAAGGTTTACTTTTAATATTTTTCCATTTTAAAAACCTTAGGGACTATATTTGACATTTTTGAAACTTGAGGGACTAAAGTTGTCATTTTGTAATTTCTAACTTTAAAGGACTAAACGTGATAACTTATGAATCCCTAAGGACCTTTGATGATATTTTTCATGTTTTGATTTACCAGGGACTAGATTTGCCAATTTTTCAAAGTTCAGGGACTGAAACTGTAAATTATGTGAAATATGTTGTTTTTCATCAGTTTTCAATCCTTTTGCATAAAAACACAATCCAGGGATATTTTATGTATTTTAAGGCATTCCTGTGTGTTTTCAGATGTTTTTTGCAGTCTAAATGTAACAGAAATGATGAGTATTTACACACTCATCAATCCCCCACACTAAACTATTGCTAATCCCTAGCAATCTTTGGAGAAAATTTTAATGGATTTTATCTCTTTACCAAAAGCCATCACTTCTGGAGTAGCCAGATGTATCGATTCAAGTAAGAACTATGGTCCACCTGATAACCATGTGATTTTGAGCAAACCACCAGCTGTCAACGGATTTGATTAGTCTTTACGAAAAGCCGTTTGCTTCTGGACTAGCCAACTCTTGATGGACAAAGTCAACATCTTGGTGAGCTGATTACCAATTATGGTTTTTCCACTGCCTTTACCACAAGCCATAATCTTGCGGGCTAGCCAACTCATTCACTTTTTAGGATATGGCGAGTTGATTACCATACAATTTTGGGCAAATTGCAAGCCATCAACGGTTTTGAGATATCTTTACCAAGAGCCGTTTGCTCCTGGATTAGCCAATCCTTATGTGGGTTAGACATGGTGGACTGATAACCATTTATTGCATTTCTAAGTGTGAAAAAACTTTAAATTTTGATCAAATGAGGGTGCTTGATGGAACATGTGTTTGAATTCGTGAGAATCCCCCCCCCCCCCCCACACTTAGAAATGAATATTGCCCTCAATATTCAAAACACCGGGTGTTAAACCGACACTTAGAACGTAAGAAGGAAATATTAATAACCTTTATTTTAGGCTATTTACATCTTTTTTTTTTTTTTTTTTTTTTTTTTTGAAGATATATACATATATACAACATGTGGGGCATCTCCCCCACACTAGGGTGGTAGAAAAGAGAAAGAAGACAGAAATATGAGTGAAAACCCATATTGCTACTGTTTTTGATTACCGAGTCGCTAGCTTAACTCGACCTCGAATTAAATTGTCCATGAGGAAGCTACTGTTTTTGATTACCGAGTCGCTAGCTTGACTCGACCCCGAATTTAATTGTCCTTGGGGAAAGTTTGGAGATCCGGGACAACCATGGATGGTATGTCCTCTCCAAAGTAGTGTTTCACACGATGCCCATTCACTTTAAAACATGGACCGTCATTTTGAGATAACTCAATGGTACCATATGGATAAACTTTAGTGATAGTGAATGGGCCAGTCCAACGGGTTTTTAGTTTACCCAAGAAGATCTTTAATCTAGAATTAAAGAGAAGGACTCGATCACCAACGTTAAAAACGCGGTTCTTTATTTTTGAGTCGTGAATCCTCTTTGTTTTTTCTTTATTGATTAAAGAGTTCTCGTAAGCTTGATCACGTAGTTTATTTAATTCATTCATTTAAACCTTTCTGTGATCACCTGCAGTTTTGAGGTCAAAGTTGGCATGTTTTAATGCCCAGTAGGCTTTGTGCTCAAGTTCCATCGGTAGATGACATGTCTTTCCGTACACAAGCTTGTAAGGTGTACACCCAATGGGTGTTTTATAAGCTGTACGAAAGGCTCATAGTGCGTCATCTAATTTATCCGACCAGGCAGCACGGTTTTCTCCTACAGTCCTCTCAAGTATCCTTTTGATACCACGGTTTGAAACCTCTACTTGCCCACTTGTTTGTGGGTGATACACGGTAGAAAGACGGTGAGTTACACCATACTTTTGCATGACTTTGTCAAATTTGTCATTGCTGAAATGCGTACAACGATCACTTATGATAGCACGTGGAGTTCCAAAACGAGCAAAAAGAGATTTAAGGAATTTCACTACAACTCGGGCATCATTCGTAGGTAAAGCTTTCGCTTCAACCCACTTTGATAAATAATCAACAGCCACAAGTATGTATTTGTTTCCTCTAGATGATGGGAATGGCCCCATAAAGTCAATGCCCTAGATATCAAATAGCTCTCAGACTTGAATAGCATTTTGTGGCATCTCATTTCTTTGTGAAATGTTTCCATGACGTTGACAAGAGTCACAGGTTTTAATGAGATCCTGGGCATCTTTATAAATTGTAGGCCAGAAGAATCCGGAATCAAACACCTTTTTGGCGGTGTAATTGGGACTATGATGTCCCCCAGTGGGTCCAGCATGGCAAGCTTTGAGAATTTCAGTGGCTTCCTGTCCATATACACACCGTCGGATGACTTGATCCGCACAGATTTTGAATAAGTAGGGGTCATCCCAGAAGTAATGTTTAACATCCTTAAAGAATTTATTCTTCTGTTGGGTTGACATCCCTTTCACAACAAAGTTACCCGCATGGTAGTTTGCGAGTCAGCTAACCATGGGGTAGTAGAATCTCCGCGAAAAGCAACCGCATTGAGTGTTTCGAGAGGAAATGTTTCATTTATTTCCTTTTTCTCATACACATCTTGATGAGGGTTTTCTAATCGGGATAGATGATCAGCAGCCAGGTTCTCAGCTCCTTTTTTATCACGAATAATGATATCAAATTCCTGAAGGAGGAGAACCCAACGGAGCAATCTCGGCTTTGCATCTTGTTTTGCAAATAGATATTTTAGAGCCGAGTGATCCGTATACACTACGCATTTGGTCAAGATTAAGTATGTCCGAAACTTTTCAAAAGCATACACCACGGCTAATAATTCTTTTTCCGTAGTGGTGTAATGAGTTTGAGCTTCGTTCATAGTTTTGCTTGCGTAGTGGATAGGCTGAAAGTGTTTCGTTTTGCGTTGCCCCAAGACTGCACCGATAGCAAAATCACTTGCATCGCACATGAGCTCAAAGGGTAAATCCCAGTCAGGGGCAACAAGAATGGGTGCCTCAGTAAGCTTTTTCTTCAATGTTTCAAAAGCTTTGATGCACTCTGGGGAGAAGATAAAAGGAGCATCCTTCTCGAGGAGATGAGTCATAGGCCGTGAGATTTTAGAAAAATCTTGTATGAATCGACGATAGAAACCGGCATGACCCAAGAAACTCCTAATACCTTTGACGGTAGTAGGGTCAGGCAGTTTAGCAATGACATTAACCTTAGCTCTGTCAACCTCAATCCCATTCTTGGAAATCTTATGGCCGAGGACAATGCCCTCTTTGACCATAAAATGACTCTTTTCCCAATTTAGACATAAATTGGTGTCTTCACACCTTTTCAACATTTTTTCTAAATTGGTGAGACATGTTTGAAATGAATCCCCAATGACCGAGAAGTCATCCATAAAGACCTCCATGGTTTTACTGATCATGTCGGTAAATATGGCCATCATGCACCTTTGGAACGTACCTGGAGCATTACATAAGCCAAAAGGCATACGTTTATAAGCAAAGGTTCCATAAGGGCATGTAAAGGTAGTCTTTTTGATGCGTGGGAATTGTACCAGGCTTTACCTCTAGTGGGATCTCGAGAAGCTTACAACCCCCACCAGGCAGTGTACCTGATCGTTGTAGTATAGTATAGTGACAAGTACCGGGGGATTGATCGTTCAGCTTAGGAATAGTGTCGCTAGGATTAGAAAACCTAAATACTAGTTCTAAAGGTGAGGGATGATTATTTTTGTATTTTATATTTTTTAGAAAGCAATTAAAAATCTCGGGTTTGAAGGATTTGGGCGGAATTAGTTGCTAATCAACTAACCCAATACTAAAGATGCAATCAAAATAAAATACTAGAAATGAAAATAAACTAAATTATACTAAAGTTGTGAGCAATAAGTGGAGAAAATGTGTTTACTTAGATTTCACTACTCCCTAGACATCTTTTACACATTAATTACTTGTTATAATTGCATGGATGATGGATCGTATTCCTTAATACCATTCATGGGGTGGCACACTTAACTCCCCAATTCTATGAGCTCTTATCTCCTCCTATACCATGCCCAGCACAACTATAAGGATTGTAAACAGTGGCTCATGCATTAAATACAACCAATAAAGACCTAGTGCGCGTCGGTTCATGTTTCTTAAGACGTTCAAGCATGTTACCAATTGGAGATCTGCCAGTTTTCTTAAGCCTAACATATAAATCATTCATCCAAGACAAGTATAAACAAGTAATCAACACATAATTAACATCTAGGTTTCATTAGATCCAAGCAAACACAAGATAGATCTAGCCTAGCATGATGGAATTAAGACAAGAACAAGATATAGACAACCAACACATAGACATATTGATTGAATTAAAAGAACACTTATCTCAATTACACATGAAAGGTATCAAGGGCTTGGTTGAAAAACCTGTAAAATTCGCACCAAGTTCGTACTTAGGGTTTCTCCAAAACTTCTCTCTTTTTTAATGTGAAAATTAGAAAACTATATATAGGAAAAGGGGTCTGACGGCGACAAGACCAAGCTTGTGACGCCGTCACCTCGCCGCCAAAACTTTTCTTGGACTGCCTTGATCTACATTTGACGCCGTCAAGTGATAATCATCTCCAGGCCGTCATGACTTTTACTCTTGACGCCCTACTTCGTGACGCCGTCAAATCTTTACTGGATCGTCATGGAATTTTGCCTTTGACGCCGTCAGGGAGTTACTCTTGATGCCGTCACCTACTGTTCCCAGCATGGAAAATTAAGACTTTGGCGTTTTCTTCACTTTTATGCTCCAAAAACGTCCGAATTGCTTCCTTTTCCATATTTCTCTCCCAAAGTACCTAAAATCACAAAAGGAACGATTTAGGGCAATATTTGATCAAATAAATTCAATTCCGGGCTTAAATGACCCCCTAAAAACAGATCATTTTTTGCCTCATCATATACCCTTACACTTGAGATTTGCTTGTCCTCAAGCAAATGCGCTTTTATTCTAGTCAAAATACAAGTTAGGGGTCATTTAACACTAATATAAAAGTAATTACAACAAATAATCGTTCCACTAAAGACCAATAGACAAGCACAGAGGTCATACACTAGCACCTCACAAATAGTGTTTAGATACTCACATCTCTCGGGTGTAATAAAGTGTAAATTACAATATGGAAACGGAAGATATCTCTCACTACCTGTCATAGCAAAATAGATTACCATAGGCTTGGGAAAGGATCAAACCTCCACCACATGGCGTAAGCACCTAGGATAAACTATCAAAGAGGTCTTTTAAAGGGTTGTAACGTTAGGTGTAGGGATATGAAATACACGGTTTTGTTGGATAAAGGAAGTTTTACTGGTGGCGAGTTAACAATCTTGGTTAATTACATGTACAAGATGGCGTTGCTAAGCCAAGACTAGACTCGACTTAAGCTAATAAATGAAAAATAACAAAAACATAAAATGAACATAGAATGAAAAGGGATGGTAGTCCGTATGTTTTTTTTTTTTTTTTTTTTTTTTTTTTTTTTTTTTTTTTTTTTTTTTGCATACACTTTTACCCTACCATCCAAAATAATACATCATAGGGAATGAACATTCCCCTTACACTTGAATTTTACATACTTTACGTTAAACTAATCCAATGACTCGAATTAAGAAAATCAAAACACTTGGAGCACTTTTAAGATTAACGTATATATGGGGGTAATAAAATGATGTTCTTCCCCATTACTCCATAAAATATGACTCGACTTAGCAACCATGTAATCAATTAGATAGTTAACTTAAGGTTTAATAAATAACAATAATGCACTAAAAATGAGCGCATACACGGAAGGCTAAGGCGATTTGGTTGTACATTTAAGTGGGGTGTAACAAATTCTTCCTTTAAGTAAAATGCTTAAAGTTAGAAACGAAAAGATAGGCTCGGAGGGGTGTACTAGGGGTTTCGTGTACTAAAAATGCGTACAACGCTAAGGGTGTGGGAAAAATTAGTTGACTTAACTAGCCAAGTAATATGACTTAAATGGTCAAGTAATTATAATACAGGTTTAACACAAGGGTGATCCTAATGCCTCTTATCATGTAGTAAATCCTACCACACGAATGTAGTCTCACTAGCGGTCTCGGGATGCATCACTAACGCAAGTTCTAGAATCTAAATGCTACCGGTACACTCATAAGCACTAATAGTAAACGCTTTTCCTATCAAATCTAAAGGCGAACCTCACATATTTGGGTGGAAAATTTTTCTGAATATACGGTTATGTGCTAGTCATACAATCTCCTATCCATGAGACGCTTGCTATGGCTAAAGTTTCACTCCTAAATGTTGTAAAAAATTTTAAATTTGGCGCTAAAATTGCACTAACAAGTATTTCTCATAGTTTTATTACACATCTACCATTAAACAAAACAAACTCAAGCGAAAGTGCATATGTAAGGTATCATCTTTTTACCCTCCCCTTACACTTAATATGAACATTGTCCCCAATGTTCAAGTAAAGAATGTAAAAGTGAAAAAGTTAAAAAGAATGAAATCAAATACTCCCCTGATTCGCTCGGTATGGATAATAAGATGGCCAGGTTAAATCTTCCTCCAAGAGAATGAACAATCAAAGCTTCCCTTCCAGAATATAAATCATCTTCTTGTCATACATAACCTGTAAAACCTGATAAAATAGACAAGACAACCTCGCGTAAAATCGGCGGCATCCTATATAAGTTACTAAATCCTAGAAAACAAGATAAGATATAATGCTTATGGAATGAAGTTTGCAGATTTCCTGGAGATTATAAAACTTAATAATTCACAAAAACCATAAGACTCCGTTAGAAAAACAAAACTGGTAAAATTTCCAGATTTTTACACGTGACGCCGTCAAGAGTAAACTCTTGACGCCGTCAGAAGTGACCTGCAGAAATTCTTATGTTAAGTTTCCAGAAAATTTCTGGAAAAACTTGGTCCTACTTCCTGGAAAATCCTGCAAAACTTCATTATGACTCAATACAAGCATTTGACTCTAACAAATACGAATATACATGTTCATTTAATATTGTGAAGAATCATGATCGGTTTGTTTCTTGAAAACATATTTGGGGTTTCCCCTTACACTTATCTTTTGCAAAAATACTTTTAGGTGGAGTTAAGACTAGGCCAAAACAACAAAGTAAAGTATTTCCACTATTTAATTGAGAAACATGATCTACCAACAATAAAAATAAAGCATGCATACGGAAGCAAATAACAAACAAACAAAATAAAATCACACAAAACATGGGTTGCCTCCCAAGAAGCGCTTGTTTTTGTTCGAGTCACGAGCCTGACTCTACCCTTATTTAACGGAAATAAGAGAAGTTTTCCCTACACTTAGGATTAAGTGCGGGTGATAGTAGCGATACACACCCCTAGGGTGGAAATATGCCTCGTGAGGAAAGAGTGGTGGATGAATTATATGCTCAAAAGGGTGTGCTGCTATCATCATAACCTTACCTAATTCAATCGGGTTAATGGGTGGATTAAGATTTTCTTCTAGAAAGGGATCATTTTCAATCAACTTCAAGAGATTACTAGTTGGGGATCCATCTTGACCTAATAAACCCGGTTTAAACCCATAATGTTTCTTGCGATCAATCATAAATGGGTGATGTAAGCATGTAAGATCATTTTCCACTCCTATATTGGCTTCCTTTCTACAAGGCTTAGACTCCACTACCTTTATCCTAAGACTACCCGGACTATATGGTTTGATGGGTGGATCGGAACCTATTTCAATTCCTAAATTTTCATCCAAGGATGGAAGATTAGGTAACGGTTTTGGTTGAGGCTCTGATTCATCAAAACTAGGAACCTCCCTAAAACTAAGAGTAAGGTTATCATTATAAGTATTCAAACCTATATCCTCTAGTTGTGTTTGGCTCAAAGGTTCTACCTCTATTGGGGTTCCTAAAGTTTCTTCTACTTCATCTGAATAAGTCACGGGCGGTGTATATGCCTCAAATGATGGTAGGACTTGTGGGGTACTTGGTGGGTTTAAATTTTCAACTCTATCCTCCATCTTATCAGGATTACCAATGTGCTCAGCTTGTATTATGGTGAAATCAAACCACTCCGTGTGCCCAGTTATCTCATCTATAGGTTTATCCCCAAACAATCTTCTTGCTTGTTCCCTTAAACTTGCTATCAATTGATTCGTAACAACGTCTGTTGGGTTGTCCATTTTTTTGGCAAGTATGGCACAATTCTCTATGGTTTCCCATGCTTCATCAACACTTAATCCCCAAAGGTCCCCATTTGCGGCATGGTCAATGTCCATTTTGGTATAGTGGTCGACACGATGGTAAAATATTTCAATTTGGGACCACAGATCGAAATTATGATGAGGGACTTTTCGGAGTAGATATTTAAAACGAGCCCATGCATCATAGATAGGTTCATCCTCATGTTGTTTAAACATCAAGATGTTATTTGGAGTGGGTGAATTTCGTGGTTGGTAGTATGGTGGATTCGCGTTCTCCATAATGGCTAACGGAATAGTCAATGGAAAGGTTTTTACAAACAAAGACACAAATAAAAGATAGACTAAAGAGAACCCTAAAAATAAAAATAAAATCTCACTAGAAAGGAATCTAGCAAGTAGACCTAATAAAAAGAAATTCTAACCTAGAAAATAACTATTCCCCGGGCTGCGGCGCCAAAAACTTGATGCGTGGGAATTGCACCAGGCTTTACCTCTCGAGGGATCTCGAGAAGCTTACAACCCCCACCAGGCAGTGTACCTGATCGTTGTAGTATAGTATAGTGACAAGTACCGGGGGATTGATCGTTCAGCTTAGGAATAGTGTCGCTAGGATTAGAAAACCTAAATACTAGTTCTAAAGGTGAGGGATGATTATTTTTGTATTTTATATTTTTTAGAAAGCAATTAAAAATCTCGGGTTTGAAGGATTTGGGCGGAATTAGTTGCTAATCAACTAACCCAATACTAAAGATGCAATCAAAATAAAATACTAGAAATGAAAATAAACTAAATTATACTAAAGTTGTGAGCAATAAGTGGAGAAAATGTGTTTACTTAGATTTCACTACTCCCTAGACATCTTTTACACGTTAATTACTTGTTATAATTGCATGGATGACCGATCGTATTCCTTAATACCATTCATGGGGTGGCACACTTAACTCCCCAATTCTATGAGCTCTTATCTCCTCCTATACCATGCCCAGCACAACTATAGGGATTGTAAACAGTGGCTCATGCATTAAATACAACCAATAAAGACCTAGTGCGCGTCGGTTCATGTTTCTTAAGACGTTCAAGCATGTTACCAATTGGAGATCTGCCAGTTTTCTTAAGCCTAACATATAAATCATTCATCCAAGACAAGTGTAAACAAGTAATCAACACATAATTAACATCTAGGTTTCATTAGATCCAAGCAAACACAAGATAGATCTAGCCTAGCATGATGGAATTAAGACAAGAACAAGATATAGACAACCAACACATAGACATATTGATTGAATTAAAAGAACACTTATCTCAATTACACATGAAAGGTATCAAGGGCTTGGAACCCTTGAAAAACCTGTAAAATTCGCACCAAGTTCGTACTTAGGGTTTCTCCAAAACTTCTCTATTTTTTAATGTGAAAATTAGAAAACTATATATAGGAAAAGGGGTCTGAAGGCGTCAAGACTAAGCTTGTGACGCCGTCACCTCGCCGTCAAAATTTTTCTCGGACTGCCTTGATCTACATTTGACGCCGTCAAGTGATAATCATCTCCAGGCCGTCATGACTTTTACTCTTGACGCCCTACTTCGTGACGCCGTCAAATCTTTACTGGATCGTCATGGAATTTTGCTCTTGACGCCGTCAGGGAGTTACTCTTGACGCCGTCACCTACTGTTCCCAGCATGGAAAATTAAGACTTTGGCGTTTTCTTCACTTTTATGCTCCAAAAACGTCCGAATTGCTTCCTTTTCCAGATTTCTCTCCCAAAGTACCTAAAATCACAAAAAGAACGATTTAGGGCAATATTTGATCAAATAAATTCAATTCCGGGCTTAAATGACCCCCTAAAAATGGATCATTTTTCGCCTCATCACTTTTCTTGATCTGATGGATCAATGGGGATTTGAAAGTATCCTAAGAAACCATTAAGGAAACAATAGTACTCATTTCCTGCTAATCTCTCAAGCATCTGATCCATAAAGGGCAGTGGAAAGTAGTCTTTGCGGGTGGCGTCATTCAACTTACGATAGTCAATGCAAACACGCCACCCGGTAACCAGCCGAGTTGGAATCAACTCATTTTCCTCATTAGTGACAACAGTAATGCCACCCTTTTTTGGGACGCAATGGATGGGACTAACCCATGGACTGTCAGAGATGGGGTAAATCAATCCTGCATCAAGAAGTTTGAGAACCTCTTGTTTAATCACATCATGGATTTTTGGATTAACCCGTCTTTGATGTTGTACCACGGGCTTGAAGTCATCCTCCATTAAGATTTTGTGTGTACAAAAATCTGGGTTAATACCCTTAATATCGGAGAGCTTCCAAACAATTGCTTGCTTGTGTGACTTCAAGACCTTTATGAGAGCAACCTTCTCCTCATCACTTAAACCTTTAGCAATAATGACGGGTAATTTATCATCACCCTCCAAAAATGCGTATTCAAGATGAGGAGGCAAGTCCTTGAGCTCGACCTCAGGAAATTCATCGTTTTTATCAACCGATTTAATTTCCTTATTATGAAGTTGTACGGGAGGGAGTGGAGGAGAATTGTCTTGATTTAGCAATTTCTCAAGGAGAAGAATATCTCCCTCCAGATCAATCTCAGTGTTATCAATTCCCGATGGAACTGAATCACTTTTGAGAAAAGCCTCGACCTCTTCCAAAAGGAAATCACTTCCCTCAAACGGAGTGAGAGAAGGGGAAGAGTCGGAAATGATAGGTTCAGATGATGGAGTGGAATCCCCACTCACAGAATTATGAGAATAACCAAGAAATTCTTGAGAGTACTCCTCTGAAGCAATGTCTATGATATCTATTTGATTAACTGCTTCTGAATCATAATTTGAGGAGTACCTCGAGGTTTGATCGAGGTTAAAGGTAACGGCTTCATTACCCACACGCAAGGTGATTTCTTGCTCAAATACATCGATAAGAGCACGACCCGTTCTAAGGAAACCCCTCCCAACAATGAGAGGGACCCTTTGATCAGCATCGAAATCATCCACCACAAAGTCAGCGGGGAGATGGAACTTTCCTACTTTCACAAACATGTCCTCGGCAATGCCAAGAGGACGAGATATCGATCGATCTGCAAGCTCTAGAGTCATGCAGGTAGGAGTAAGATCCGAAAGAGAAAGTTTCTTCCAAACTGAGTAAGGCATTAGGTTGATGCTTGCACCAAGATCGGCCAAGGCATAGCAATCAACCATTCCTGGAAATACACAAGGTATTAGAAACTTTCCAGGATCTCCCAGCTTCTCGGGAAGCTTCTTTAAAAGAACTGCTGAGCAGTTCTCATTCAAGGGAGTTTTTGCCATTTCAAACAGTTTCTCCTTGTTGCTTAACAAGTGTTTGATTATTGATGCAAATTTGGGCATCAGAATAATAGCATCTGCAAAGCTAATGTCAAAATGTAAATCTTGGAAGATTTGAAAGAATTTATCCATCTGGTGACTAGCTTTTTCGCGGAGCTTTTGCTCATTTAAATGTGAGGGGTAAGGAATAGAGGAGGTAGAAGGTTTGGACTTAGGTGTTTCAACTGGGATATCATTTGGTTCAAAAACAACTCTAGGTTTTGGTTTGGGTTTCGGGACAACATGAGTTGGGACGTCTTGGGTACCCCCATTATGAGTAGGAAGTACTTCGTCCTTATTTACCTCGGTTTTATTTTCCACTACCTTGGGAGAAGGAGAAGAAGTGGTAGTGGGAACAGTGGGTCCGTCATATGAAACTCCGCTCCTGGTTGTGATCGCCTTTGCATCGCCCCTCGGGTTTTCGATCGTGTTGCTCGGAAGTTTTCCAGAGCCCGAGGGTTGTTCATTTAAAGATTTCTTGATTTCAGAAATCTGGCTGACCAACAACCTGTTTGTCTCTTCTTGAGTTTTCATGAACTGCTTCAACAACTCATCAGATGATGATTGTGGAGCTGGGAGAATGGCTTGTGTTTGGTTGGGAAAATTTTGGACTCGGTTATTTTGATTATAACCTTGTTGTGGTTGAAAATTTCCCTGATTTGGATTACCATTTCCTGAAAATGATATCCCGGGTTGAAATTGTTCTGTTAAAGTTTCCTTGATTGTGGAAACCTTGATTCTGTCCAGGATTGAAATTCCCTGGGTTTTGATAACCTTGGTTCATTCGAGGTTGGTTCTGGTTTCGATTTTGCAAATTTGGGTTTTGGTTAAACCCGGGTGGTCCCATATGTGTATTAGCACGGTAACTTGGTTCCATTTGAGGACGGTATTGATTACCTCCCTGATTTGTAGTACCGGCTAAGGCATTGGCTTCAAAAGGACTAGCATCGGTGGCAGTACAGTTGTAGTAAGCATGTGGGCCACCACAAGTGACACAAACTTCCACTTTTTTTACTTCAGTATGTGAAGGGTTTTGTGTGAAAGTGACTTTCTTTTGGTTTGAGAGAACCAAAGCTTGAATAGCGTCCGTGAGTTTGTCTATCTTAGCATCTGTGCTAGAAGTACTCACGGGAGATGAAGTAGAAGGACCAGCACTCACTTGGGAGTTATATGGCTTTGTGCGTGTAGTGCGGACCTTGGACTTATTTTCAATGATTTCTAAAGCTTCTTTAGTGGTTTTACTCAAAAAATTACCTCCCGCGGAGGCATTGAGAGAATCTTGGTCAGATTGACTCACACCATTATAGAAGGTGTCAATTTGCATTAATTCAGTGAAACCATGATGAGGACATCGACGAAGCAATTCTTTGAAACGATTTCATGCGTCACCAAACGATTCATCAAACCTTTGAGTAAATTTGATGATCTCATTTTTAAGACTTGTCGTTCTGGACGGGGGAAAAAATTCGTTTACAAAGTTGGTAACTAAATCCTCCCATGATGTTATTGAACGAGGAGGTTGTTTTTCCAGCCAAATCCGGGCTGCCCCCTCAAGAGAAAATGGGAATAGAAGAAGTTTGACTGCTTCGGAAGGGACGTTTTTGTATTTGATGGTAGATGTAATCTTGTTAAACCATCGAATATGAGCATGAGGATCATCCCTCTCAAAACCATAAAATTGGCTTGAGGTTACTAGATTTAGTAACCCGGTTCAAAGTATTCAGCCACAACGGCTGGGACAACAATAGCGTCTCCGTAACCCTCAATGGGTGCTTGGAGAAGCTCATTCATCGGACGGCAATCCGCCATGATAACTTTGTTTGGGGAAACATCACATATCTAAGATACTGCTGTTGGGGCAGAACGTCTACGGCGTCTTCGAGGAATTCTGACAAGCTCACGGAAAGGGCTTGTTGACCTAGAAGAACGAGTGCGCATGCACTAGAGACGACTCTAAGAATCCTTAGAGTGACGGAAAGTTTATTAATGGAAAAGAAAAATCTTTTTGGATTTTTGTTTTTATAAGATAATATAGAAATATGGACAAAGATGATATATAACAATGGTGAATTAATTCAAACTTACAGATACTTCAAAAGTCGTAATACGCAGCACACTTCCCCGGCAGCGGCGCCAAATTTTGATTGGCCTCAAACAGTCAGGAAATATCAACCAAGTAATGGTCAATAAGTCAAACAGTCTAAACCAATGCTTCCGTGGAATATAGTGTTTCCCCGGATCGTTAAATCCCAACGAGGCGTGAAATCTGAAATAAAATGACTTCGAGATCTGGTGATTTAAACAGGAAAAGGGATTAAGTGATTGTACTACTGAAATATAAGTTAGAATAGCTTTGATAGGCTATATCAACTAATACGTGAAATCAGATAAGTACAAATGAAAAGGAATTGGAAAACGTATACGTTTAATATTTAAACGTAAACAACAAAAACAATTTTAACTATAGTAGTAATTTGTATGCCTTAGGGGCTTAAATGCAAATTAAATAAACTTAAAATATTTATTTTATAATTACTAATTTATTTAAAAGTTAATAAAAGCTAAAAATGTAAAAAGATATAAAATGTACGTTTAAATAAACGTAAGCGTACTAAACTAAATGTGAATTCTGTCAAATAAAACTCCCACAAATATGAAAATTATATTTTTGGAATCCTAAACTTATAAGAAAATTATTAGAAAATTATAATTATTTTTATAACTAATTAATTAATTATTATTATTTAATAACTATTTTTAATTATTTAATAATTCACTAATAATTAAGAAAATTTAAAATAAGTCTTGTAAAATAAAATTAAAATTTCAAAAAGTCTAAAATATTATAAAACTTATTTTAAAACTAAAATTATATTTTTCACACTATTTATCTAATTATTATTAATTAATTATTATTTAACTAATTATATTGTTTTAAATTATTAAAAATACTAAAAAGACTTAGATAATTAAGAAGATTTTTATAAATCTAATTAACCATCACAGGAATCCTAAAAAATTATAAAAAGTTTATTTTATGTATTTTTAAACTAAATTACTAATTATTGTTATAATTATTAATTAATTACCAATTAAACTAATTATATTATAAAAAATAGAAAATGAACAGTATAAATTCTAGAAAAATTTATAAAAATGTTTTAACTTATATTAAAGCTAGAAAAATTATAAAAACTAGGTGGTACTTTATAAAATATAATTATGCTATTTAATTCTTAATTATTAATTAATAATTAATTAAACTAAAATTAATTCTAAAAATCACTAAATGACAAAGGAAAAATCTGGAAAAATTTATAAAAGTACTTTAATATAAAAAAGATTTAATAAAAATATAAAAATGTATAAGTGCTTATAAATAAGCTAAAAAGAAAATTAAATAGATAATTTCTATTAAATAGAAGCTATCACTATAATTAAATTTGGCTTTTTCTGTTTTTTCTTTTATAGAACTATTAAAATACTTAAAATCTGAAACTTTTATAAAGACAACTAATTTGGAAATCAAAAATAAGCCAGAATAAGCACAAAAGCTTACACAGTTGACTAAGTTTGACCAAATAAATAAATAAGCTCAAATGGTCTTATGTGGGGTCCATAAGGGTAAAATCTGGTACAAATGAGTTATGTGGACAATTTTAAGCAAGAGTTACTGATGAGGCGAAAAATGAACCACTTTTAGGGGGTCATTTAAGCCCGGAATTAAATTTATTTAATCAAATATTGCCCTAAATCGTTCCTTTTGTGATTTTAGGTACTTTGGGAGTGAAATCTGGAAAAGGAAGCAATTCTGACATTTTTGGAGCATAAAAGTGAAGAAAACGCCAAAGACTTAATTTTCCAAGCTGGGAACAGTGTTTGACGGCGTCAAGAGTAACAAGTTGACGGCGTCAAGAGTAAATTTCATGACGACCCAGTACAGAAATGAAGGCGTCACAAGGAAGAGCGTCAAGAGTTAAATACGTGACGGCCTGGAAAAACTTAATACATGACGGTATCAGATGTAGATCAAGGTAGTCTGAGAATTCTTTTGGCGGCGAGATGACGGCGTCACAAGGTTGTTCTTGACGCCGTCAGCCTCTATTTTCTATATATAGTTTTCTAATTTTCATTCATTAGGAGGAAGAAGTTTGGAGAAACCCTAAGGTCGAACCATATACGAATTTTACAGGTTTTTCAAGGGTTTTCAGCCCTTGAACCCTTACATGTGTAATTGAGATAAGTGTTCTTTTAATTCAATCAATATGTCTATGTGTTGGTTGTCTATATCTTGTGCTTGTCTTGATTCCACCATGCTAGGCTAGATTTATCTTGTGTTTGCTTAGATCTAATGAAACCTAGATGTTGATTATGTGTTGATTACTTGTTTATGGTTGTATTGGATGAATGATTTCAATGTTAGGCTTAAGAAAACTGGCAGATCTCCAAATGGTAACATGCTTGAACGTCTTAGGAAACATGAACCGATGTGTACTAGGTTTTATTGGTTGTATTTAATGCATGAGTAAATTCTAATGATCCCATGTTAGGAGCTTCTTAGCCGGCTCGACATAGGAGTGAAGTAGGCACTCATAGGATTGGGGAGTTAAGTACACCACCCCATGAATGGTATTAAGGAATACAATCCGTCATCCACACAACTATAACAAGTAATTAACGTGTAAAAGATATCTAGGGAGTAGTGAAATCTAAGTAAACACATTCCTCCACTTATTGCTCACAACCTTAGTTTAATTTAGTTTTATTTTCATTTCTAGTATTTTATTTTGATTGCATCTTTAGTATTGGTTAGTTGACTAGCAACTAATTCCGCCCAAATCCTTCAAACCCGAGATTTTTACTTGCTTTCTAAAAAATATAAAAATACAAAAATAATCATCCTTCATCTCTAGAACTAGTATTTAGGTTTTCTAATCCTAGTGACACTATTCCTAGCTGAACGATCAATCCCCCGGTACTTGTCACTATACTATACTACAACGATCAGGTACACTGCCTGGTGGGGGTTGTAAGCTTCTCGAGATCCCTCGAGAGGTAAAGCCTGGTGCAATTCCCACGCATCAAGTTTTTGGCGCCGCAGCCCAGGGAATAGTTATTGTCTAGGTTAGAATTTCTTTTTATTAGGTCTACTTGCTAGATTCCTTTCTAGTAAGATTTTATTTTTATTTTTAGGTTTTCTTTAGTCTATCTTATTTCTTTGTTTCCTTTGTTCGTAAACTATTTCGATGGATAACAATAACATTGATCGTTTGATTCCTGTTATTCATGTTTTTCGTCGTAGGATTTTCCAAATGTCCGACCCACTTCCTTTAGTGGAGAATGAGAACCCACCTAACCTCTCACCCAACCACCACTTTGACAATAATTCTGAGTTAGAGGAGTCTGATCATGATGATGACCGTAGGGCTAGTCCTTTTTACTATTCAGACTCCGATGAGGATCTTGATGATGGTGATGTGGTTAATGAGAATAGGATGGAAGAGGAAATAAACCCTCTTAGGTATGTCGACCCTAGAACTAGGATTGAGTGTGATAGTTCATTCAACATACAATTTCCTTGTAAGATCGGATTTAAGAGCTTTAACGCCTATCTTAACTCATCTCTCCCAATGAACGTAATCTCGCGTAATGAATATAATAAAATCATGGTAGATGAGTTAGAATAAAAAGGGGAAAATATTATTGCTAGGACAATACCATTGCATGTGTTTGTAGGAAGTTTGGTTTATCTTGTTGAGTTCATGGTTATGGAGAGTCTAGGAGAATTCGTTGATAGTAAGTTGACCCAAGTTGTGTTTCGAAGACCTTTTAAACGGTTGACCGACCTCGTTGAAAAACTTATAGAAGGGTTAATTACATTCTCGGATGGGGAAGAAGATTTTGTCTACCAAATGCCCCGCACACACCCTAGGTTCAAGGATTTTCTATGGAGAAGTGTAGTAGGTATCCGCCCATAGAAATGCTAAGTGAGAATAATAAGAGAAAAGGGCTTAAGTATACTCATGAAAAGAATAAAAGATACTCTCGCGGATGTTTAGAGTTAGGAGATGAGTATAAGAAAGATGAGGCGACCATTAGATGGCTCACGCTTGGTTATGTGAGCATAAGCGATACACGGTAACCCATGAACTTGAGTCTAGCTACAAGACTCGTAAATAAAGAAAATCGCTTCTTGGGAGGCAACCCATGCTTTGTGTGATTTTATTTTGTTTGCTTGTTATTTGCTTCCGTATGCATGCTTTATTTTTTATTGTTGGCAGATCATGTTTCTAAACTAAAAAGTGGAAATACTTTACTTTGTTGTTTTGGCCTAGTCTTAACTCCACCTAAAGGTATTTTTGCAAAAGATAAGTGTAAGGGGAAACCCCAAATATGTTTTTTAAGAAACAAACCGATCATGATTCTCCACAATATTAAATGAACATGTATATTCGTATTTGTTAGAGTCAAATGCTTGTATCGAGTCATAATGAAGTTTTGCAGGATTTTCCAGGAAGTAGGACCAAGTTTTTCCAGAAATTTTCCGGAAACTTAACATAAGAATTTCTGCAGGTCACTTCTGACGGCGTCACGAGATTACTCTTGACGGCGTCACGTGTAAAAATCTGGAAATTTTACCGGTTTTGTTTTTCTAACGGAGTTTTAAAGTTTTTGTTGAATTATTAAGTTTTATAATCTCCAGGAAATCTGCAAACTTCATTTCACAAGCATTATATCTTACTTTGTTTTTTAGGATTTAGTAACTTATATAGATTGCCGCCGATTTTATGCGAGGTTGCTTTGTTTGTTTTCTCAGGATTTACAGGTTATGTATAACAATAAGATGATTTATTTTTCTGGAAGGGAAGCTTTGATTGTTCATTTTCTTGGAGGAAGATCTAACCTGGCCACCTTATTATCCATACCGAGCGAATCAGGGGAGTATTTGATTTCATTCTTTTTACTTATTTCACTTTTACATTCTTTACTTGAACATTAGGGACAATGTTCATCCTACGTGTAAGGGGAGGGTAAAATGATGATACCTTACAGATACACTTTCGCTTGAGTTTGTTTGTTTAATGGTAGATGTGTAATAAAACTATGAGAAATACTTGTTAGTGCAATTTTAGCGCCAAATTTAAAATTTTTTACAACATTTAGGAGTGAAACTTTAGCCATAGCAAGCGTCTCATGGATAGGAGATTGTATGACTAGCACATAACCGTATATTCAGAAAAATTTTCCACCCAAATATGTAAGGTTCGCCTTTAGATTTGATAGGAAAAGCATTTACTATTAGTGCTTATAAGTGTACCGGTAGCATTTAGATTCTAGAACTTACGTTAGTGATGCATCCCGAGACCGCTAGTGAGACTACATTCGTGTAGTAGGATTTACTACATGATAAGAGGCATTAGGATCACCCTTGTGTTAAACCCGTATCATAATTACTTGACCATTTAAGTCATATTACTTGGCTAGTTAAGTCAACTAATTTTTCCCACACCTTAGCGTTGTACTCATTTTTAGTACACGAAACCCCTAGTACACCCCTCCGAGCCTATCTTTTCGTTTCTAACTTTAAGCATCTTACTTAAAGGAAGAATTTGTTACAACCCACTTAAATGTACACCTAAATCGCCTTAGCCTTCCGTGTATGCACTCATTTTTAGTGCATTATTGTTATTTGTTAAACCCTAAGTTAACTATCTAATTGATTACATGGTTGCTAAGTCGAGTCATATCCTTGTACATATTATTTTGGGACGATTGGGACTCATGGGTAAAGTACTTATTTTGTGAAGTAATGGGGAAGAACATCATTTATTACCCCCATATGTACGTTAATCTTAAAACTGCTCCAAGTGTTTTGATTTTTTTAATTCGAGTCATTAGTTTAGTTTATTGTAAAGTATGTAAAAATTCAAGTGTAAGGGGAATTTTCATTCTCTATGATGTATTATTTTGGATGGTAGGGTAAGAGTGTATGCAAAAAAAAAAAAAAAAAAAAAAAAAAAAAAAAAAAAAAAATAGAAAAAGAAAAAGAGGAAAAATATACGGACTACCATCCCATTTCATTCTATGTTCATTTTATGTTTTTGTTATTTTTCATTTATTAGCTTAAGTCGAATCTAGTCTTGGCTTAGCAACGCCATATTGTACATGTAATTAACCAAGATTGTTAACTCGCCACCAGTAAAGATTGCCTATATCCAACAAAACCGTGTATTTCATATCCCTACACCTAACGTTACAACCCTTTAAAAGACCTCTTTGATAGTTTATCCTAGGTGCTTACGCCATGTGGTGGAGGTTTGATCCTTTCCCAAGCCTATGGTAATCTATTTTGCTATGATAGGTAGTGAGAGATATCTTCCGTTTCCATATTGTAATTTATACTTTATTACACCCGAGAGATGTGAGTATCTAAACACTATTTGTGAGGTGCTAGTATATGACCTCCATGCTTGTCTTTGGTCTTTGGTGGAACGATTATTTGTTGTAATTACTTTTATATTAGTGTTAAATGACCTCTAACTTGTATTTTGAGTAGAATAAAAGAGAATTTGCTTGAGGACAAGCAAATCTCAAGTGTAAGGGTATTTGATGAGGCGAAAAATGAACCACTTTTAGGGGGTCATTTAAGCCCGGAATTGAATTTATTTGATCAAATATTGTCCTAAATCGTTCCTTTTGTGATTCTAGGTATTTTGGGAGTGAAATCTGGAAAAGGAAGCAATTCGGACATTTTTGGAGCATAAAAGTGAAGAAAACACCAAAGACTTAATTTTCTAAGCTGGGAACAGTGTTTGACGGCATCAAGAGTAACAAGTTGACGGCGTCAAGAGTAAATTTCATGACGGCCCAGTACAGAAATGAAGGCGTCACAAGGAAGAGCGTCAAGAGTTAAATACGTGACGGCCTGGAAAAACTTAATACATGACGGCGTCAGAAGTAGATCAAGGCAGTCCGAGAATTCTTTTGGCGGCGAGATGACGGCGTCACAAGGTTGTTCTTGACGCCGTCAGCCTCTATTTTCTATATATAGTTTTCTAATTTTCATTCATTAGGAGTAATAAGTTTGGAGAAACCCTAAGGCCGAACCATATACGAATTTTACAGGTTTTTCAAGGGTTTGCAGCCCTTGAACCATTAAATGTGTAATTGAGATAAGTGTTCTTTTAATTCAATCAATATGTCTATGTGTTGGTTGTCTATATCTTGTGCTTGTCTTGATTCCACCATGCTAGGCTAGATTTATCTTGTGTTTGCTTAGATCTAATGAAACCTAGATGTTGATTATGTGTTGATTACTTGTTTATGGTTGTATTGGATGAATGATTTCAATGTTAGGCTTAAGAAAACTGGCAGATCTCCAAATGGTAACATGCTTGAACGTCTAAGGAAACATGAACCGATGTGTACTAGGTTTTATTGGTTGTATTTAATGCATGAGTAAATTCTAATGATCCCATGTTAGGAGCTTCTTAGCCGGCTCGACATAGGAGTGAAGTAGGCACTCATAGGATTGGGGAGTTAAGTACGCCACCCCATGAATGGTATTAAGGAATACAATCCGTCATCCACGCAACTATAACAAGTAATTAACGTGTAAAAGATATCTAGGGAGTAGTGAAATCTAAGTAAACACATTTCTCCACTTATTGCACACAACCTTAGTTTAATTTAGTTTTATTTTTATTTCTAGTATTTTATTTTGATTGCATCTTTAGTATTGGGTTAGTTGACTAGCAACTAATTCCGCCCAAATCCTTCAAACCCGAGATTTTTACTTGCTTTCTAAAAAATATAAAAATACAAAAATAATCATCCTTCATCTCTAGAATTAGTATTTAGGTTTTCTAATCCTAGCGACACTATTCCTAGCTGAACGATCAATCCCCCGGTACTTGTCACTATACTATACTACAACGATCAGGTACACTGCCTGGTGGGGGTTGTAAGCTTCTCGAGAGGTAAAGCCTGGTGCAATTCCCACGCATCAGTTACTCAAATAAGTTGGCTGAATAGGCCAAGAATCCAAAATAAGCAATTGCTTATTTGGATTCTGAGACAGAAATGGGACAGAATTTGAGTGCAATTCCAAGTGGGGTCCACTGATCCTAAGGTCAAATAAATGGTCAACTTTTGAAGCCTGATAGGAGGGGTTAGAAAGAACCAATTTGGAGCTAATGGGACCCACTGATGTAACCACAATCAACCACCAAAGTGGTGGGTGTGGTGGTGATGGTCTGTGTAGCAGGGGAGTACCTTCCCCTGCAAGTGAGTTTGGATGGGTGTAACTTGCACAAGAAAAATCACAAAAATATATGGGTTGTGGGATTCCAAAGTCAAGCCGAGGGACTTCAATCCCTGAAAAGATCAACTGCTAAAATACAACACAAAATTCACAACAAATCTTGGCAATTTTGGCTTTTCTGCAAGAAGTCACTTTTGACTTTTTATGATTTTGCACCACTTTGACTTATATGAGTTTTACTTGATCCTAGCTGATTATATATGATATGATAAGCTTAAATAAAGCTAACTTAGTCTAAAGCTACAACTAATAAGCTTATGTGATGGTTTATGGGACTCGAAACACCACACAGTTAACTGTGAGGTGGTAATTCTTGTGATTTTGACTTTTAGCACTTGAGACTTTGATTTAAGACTTGGTGTGTCCTATATTGACCTAATAAGATATGACTAAACCACAATTACCCATTGTCACACAGAATACAGTGGTCAAAACCACTAATCCAAACACTACTATATCTTAAATGTTTTGATGATTTCAAAGCAATTAACAGATTAAGACCATGAAATAGATTCCAAGGGTTCTAATTTGATGAATTGACCTTAAAAAAACCTAAAAACACAGATAATAACAACAATTATCACAGAACACAGTTTATGATATATTGACTGTGAAATTTAGAATATTAAGCAATTATGGAAACTAATTAACAAGCTACTTATTTTAAGCAATATAACAACTGACTAACACTAAATAAGCATAAAAAGATCAAAGATAAGCAATGTTAAGCAGTTACACAGTGAATGACAAAATTGGTAAAATTGCTTACAAATGGCTTCAAGGTGTTCAACTGAAATCCAAGGACCAATAACAACTCCTATAGCATACCAATAAGCACTAAACCAAGATCCATCCATAATTCAATCTGCACCAATGCATCATCTTCATACAAACTGATTTTTTTTATTTTTCTAGAATTTATTTGTATTTTTTGTATTTTTGAGCTAATGATCATACACTGAATTTTAAGGTATCTAAAAAGCCTTCAAAAGCTTTGTCAGAGCTTATATGAGCATAAGATAGTCCTTATAATCCACTACAACAATATCAAAGTAAATTGAGATTTTTGAAATTGATAATTGCATAAAATGAATACATACACAAACCTTGAAATTGATTACTAAAAAGAGTTCACAATACACTTTAGAACACTAGAAATTTAACTTGAAAGCTTTAGTTACACTGGAAAATTGAAAAGAAACTAATTCGACATATATTTTATAAAATTAAACTAGATAGCACAAGGACCAATTAGTATCACAAGGACCAATTATGTAATTTTCCCAAACATGAGGGACTGATCTTGCAATATTTCTAAAGTGGTTATAAGGACCAATATTGCTAAGTATGAATAACCCAAGGACCAAAGATGTAATTTTTCCATTTAAAATACCCAGGGACCTTTTCTGCCAAATCCTCAAACACCAGGGACCAAACATGTAATTTCTGAATTTGTGAAGGGTTGAACCTGTAATTTCTCCATAGTTATCAAAAGGACCAATTATGCCATTAATGAATAGTACAAGGTTTACTTTTAATATTTTTCCATTTTTAAAACCTTAGGGACTATATTTGACATTTTTCAAACTTGAGGGACTAAAGTTGTCATTTTGTAATTTTTAACTTTAAAGGACTAAACTTGACAACTTATGAATCCCTAAGGACCTTTGATGATATTTTTCATGTTTTGATTTACCAGGGACTAGATTTGCCAATTTTTCAGAGTTCAGGGACTGAAACTGTAAATTATGTGAAATATGTTGTTTTTCATCAGTTTTCAATCCTTTTGCATAAAAACACAATCCAGGGATATTTTATGTATTTTAAGGCATTCATGTGTGTTTTCAGATATTTTTTGCAGTCTAAATGTAACAGAAATGATGAGTATTTACACACTCATCAGTAAGATTCGACAATCTCAGAAAACGGAATCGTTTTAATAGCAAGGAGTTCATCGAACTCTTCCCAAAGAGAATCATAATCCTTAGTCAGAGGAAATGATGGGGAAGAGTCGGAGACGAAAGTTTTCACAAAATCATCAAAGGAATAATCACAAACATCAACGCTTTTGACGGAATACTTCTTTGATTTCGAAGGATCAGCTTTAAAAATCATTATGTCATCATCATGTCGTAAAGTTAGAGTATCCTCAAAATGATCTACTAGGGCTTTTGAGGTTCATAAAAACGATCGCCCTAGTATAAGAGGAACTCTTGGATCAGCTTCGAAATTAACAACAACAAAATCTGCCGGAAAAGTACACGAATTCACACGAACAAAAACTGTAGAATACTAACTATGTAGGAAACATGATTGTTCTTGTGTTTGTGTGGCGTTGGAGAGGTAAGAAGGAGGGGAAGAGAGGAACCTTGAGGGAAAAGTGAAATATTAGATTGAGATTAAGTGAAGGTCCAACCCTCTCCACATGTAGAGAGGGGTATTTATACTTACAATAAAACGCCCACTCCCGGGCTGTGGATCAGGCATACAGTGGGTGAAGACCCGTCCTTCTTCCACGGTGTTACTTTATCTAATACAAATTAACTAATAAATAAACTAACTACGAGCTAACTTAATGCTATTACAAAAATTAGGTGACCGAGACTTTTACAGGAATATTTGTATTCCTAACAATCTCCCCCTAAGCGAGGTCACCTTTGAAATTAAGATCTTTGGTCTTTAAGCATTCTTTAGTCTTTGTAGCTCGTAGGATCTGATTCTTCACTTTTCTACACACTTTGTACTTCAAGCAAGCGAACTTGTGATTCGAATTCCTTTGTGATATGTGATCTTTTGAGCTTCTTTGAGATCATCAGCCAAAGTAAATCTCTAAGCTCATCCATAGTTATATTGCCTTCATGTGATGTAGTGACTATGGACCATCATGCTCACACCCTTCTGTATCTGGAGACGTTGCATTGGAGTTTGTGGATCAGGAGACTTTTTCATCAGAGTTGCGGAAACGTTGTTGGTAGTTTCTCAACATTTGTTGAAGCAAGTCTCTCATCATCATTGATAGTGATGAGGATGTGTGAGCATGAGGTATGGATTGACCCGATTCAGCTGGAAACAGGAGCCATCAACGCCATCTTTATATGTGTCCCTGAAATAAAACAGTTAGCAATAAAGATAGAGAACAAATATGGCTTTGTCATTCGTTCTGCGAGGACAGACTATCCTCCGGTTTTGTGAAAACCGGCCTGTGATCAGGTAGAGTCTCTTTTAAAGAGGACTCTCCTTGACAGGAATTTCCAGCTTGTAGTAATGAATTTTCCGAAGAATCCACTTTGGAATCTTCATACTTAGCATGTTCTCATACCGGAACGTCTCAAAGCAGACAACACGATAGAGTGAATCGGTGAATACACATTCACGGATTGATGAGAAATAGATTTATAGAAATCACTCGCGTGTCCTATGATAAACATTTTTTTGAGACACGACGAGAGTTTTATACTTTGAATCACATTTCCATCAAAAATACTTTTGTTTGAAAGATATTACACAATCAATGTGCTCGAAACATTAGTAAGTGAGCACATTGAAAGGTTTTAGCAAAAGTATCCGTCAATCCATTTCCTAGAACAAGTTTGATTCAATTATGAATCGCACCATTGTTGCTTTCCAGTTGTCACTTGATCATTGATCCAAGGTGGATCTCACATGTCACCTACCAAGAGCTTGAGTGATGTTCGCTCTAGAAGGATTTCCATCCTCATTGTGAATATTTGCATATCACTCAGATGTTATGGCAATACCATGAGGATAATGCGTAGGACTCTAAATATTTTATCTTATTTTCCACATTATGTAAAACAATAAGCATATTTGGAATGTGTCCTATCGAGATTTATGGATGATCTCTTTGGCTCTAGACTCAATAGTGCGTTTTGATCCGCTCCTGGAGAGTGGGGAGGCGTCTCCTGTTTTAGGTATCAACATAGCTCGCAATGAGCGATTGATACATTGCACAGGGTTCCCCGTGAGAATGAAACAAGCTCTTTTAAGAGAACTTGAGTGGTTGGGAAGTTTAGTGCAGTGCGTCACTGGGTCCATGACGTCTTGTCTTCAATACCGGTGTTACCTTAGTAACCGCCAATAGCTTATGAATTGAACCTGGTTTCTGCCCTAAGGTCGAATATTTGGAGGGCTATTTCTTTTCACCCTTTCTCATTTCATTTCTTTTTCATTCTTCAACCCCTTCAGTGCTTACCGAGACTTCACCACTAGAACTTTGTTGGGTTTGTTCCAGTCCTAACTCTATCTTAGTCCGCACTCTTCCCTTTCTCACTTTACTCCTTTTTTCAATCATTCCTAAGGACTTCTAATCTATCTAGAGGATTGTCCCTGGGAAGATCCTTCCGGTTCTGGTGAATCATGGGAATTTATACCTAACCTTAACCAACCTTGTAACTCCATGCATAAAGATAAATGGTCGGTCTTTGGTATAACTTCCACAAATGCCTTTTGCTCCCCCTCAATATGTGCATCGATATACGAAAGTGTTTAGCACATATGCTGGAGCCTTTTATTGAGTCTAAAATATCACATTTGATTATCATATTTCATATTTAAATCACATTCTCTCCCCCGATCAAAATTTTCAAATCTTTCGAGATTTTTGATCTCAATTGATTTAAATAAGTTAGAAAGCTTTTGGGAGAGAAATGCGGTCAATTTTAATATTTTCTGATAAAAAGGAACCTTTACTGCTCCCCCTCAATCTGTGAGGGAGGTTGTTATGTGTCAGATTTGAAGACTTTGAAAAAGATTCGAAGTTTTAACGAAAACTCTTTGAAAATTTACTCATTCTGACACATAACCATCACAAATCGCATTGTTGCTTTTGTTTTGTACAAAGTGTGGGGAGTTTTGATGATACATAAAATTTTGAGAAATCACGCTCCCCCTCAATCAATGACGGATGTTAAACAATATTTTCATAAAATATTAAAGTCATTGATTGAGTGAAAATGTTATCAAACTTTTAAGTTCAATTTGATTTTCAATCAAAATCTCATGGTACCACCAAGTTTCGCACAAATACTCTCCGGAAAAATCATAGAAGGGAAAGTATTTGGCGATAAAAAGAAGACTTCTCTTCTTTATCAAGAAATAATGCACTGAAGCGTACATTAGATCGAGGAAACATGGATATAAAGTAATCCATGTGTTAGGAATACAAATATTCCTGTAAAAGTCTCGGTCACCTAATGATTGTAATAGCATTAAGTTAGCTCGTAGTTAGTTTGTTTATTAGTTAATTAGTATTAGTTTAAGTAACACCGTGGAAGAAGGACGGGTCTTCACCCACTGTATGCCTGATCCACAGCCCGGGAGTGGGCGTTATATTGTAAGTATAAATACCCCTCTCCACATGTGGAGAGGGTTGGACCTTCACTTAATCTCAATCTAATATTTCCTTTTTCTCTCAAGGTTCCTTTCTTTCTTTCTTTCCTCTCCTCCTCCTCACCTTCTACGCCTCACAAATCACAACATGAACATGTTTCCCACATAGTTAGTATTCTACAATTGGTATCAAGAGCCAAGGTTTCGTCTTAGGGCCTTGTAGAATCAAATTTGATGATGTTTTGAGTGGTTTTGTGAGTTTGAAGTCACTTTCTTGGAAAACATCTTGGTTTAATCTTTCTATTGTAGTTGTTCATGTTAGTGAGGTACTTTTATGTTCATTAGCGTTTGTTGAACATTGTAGTTTAGCTTGTGTTACCATTTCCTTAATCTATTTGATGTTTGGAGTTGATTTTGGGCGGATTTCGTTGTTGCGGTTAAGTCCACTATTTCATTGCTTTGTTGCGGTTAAGTTATGATATCTGCGGTTTGCTTGCTGCGATTACTATTTTGGGAATACAAACAAAACGCAACGATAGTGACAGTTTTGGACCATTGTCACTGCGATTAGTTATCACTACGATTAATTATCTGCGGTTAGTCATTTACGGTTAACTCATTTGCGGTTGGGTGTTTCCTGCGATTTAGTACTTTCTGCGGTTAGTATCCTTGGTTTGCGGTTTACTTAGCCTGCGATTAGATCAGTCTGCGGTTAGTGTCCTGCGGTTAGTATCTTTGGTTTGCGGTTTACTTAGGTAGCGTTTAGATTATTCTGCGGCTGGATTGTATTGCGGTTTGGTATTTTCTGAGGTTAGTGTCCTGCGGTTAGATCAAGTTGTGGCTATATTTTCCTGCGACTAGTACCTTACATTACGAGTATCACCCACTTTGTGTTTTGGTAATTTCTAATTTTTGATGTCGACATCTTCCGATGACATTCAAGCTGCGGGGTCTGACACCCGACCTCCGATGCTGGATAGAACTGACTATGAATCATGGGCTCAAAGGATTCGTCTGTACTGTCTGGGTAAGGAAAATGGGGTTAACATCTTGAAATCCATCGATGAGGGACCCTTTCAAATGGGTACTACTAGAGACACGGTTACAGCAGCAACTGATCTACTACCGGCCGTACTTGGTCCTGATAGACCTCGCACTTACGATGAGTTGTCTGATGAAGAAAAAAACGCTATGATGCAGACATCAGAGCATCAAATATCGTCATTCAAGGGCTTCCCAAAGATGTCTACAAACTTATCAACTACAACACTGAAGCAAAGGCGGTATGGGATAATGTCAAAATGCTTCTTGCAGGGTCTGAGTTAACTAAAGAAGATCGTGAGTCACAGCTATACGATGAATTTGAGCATTTCAAAATGAATCCAGGTGAAAGCATCACTGACTATTACGTCAGATTTCACAAGCTGGTCAATGATATGAGAGCCATCAAGATGACAATGCCCAACATACAGCTTAATTCCAAATTTGTGAACAACATGGCACCTGAATGGGATAGGTTTGTCACAGCTGTTAAGCTCAACAAGGGTCTCAGGCATACCAATCATGAACAGCTTTATGCATATCTCCAACAACATGAAAAACATGCTGCTTATGATCGGCTAATGCGAGAAAAGCTCAATCCATCTGCAACAAATGAATCTCTTGCTTTTGTTTCCAATATTCAACAACCTAATCAAACCTCTAATGATCAAGTTCAACCATCACAATCATCCTCCAGGTCTACCCCAACCAATAATCAACCACCAACTCCCTCACCATCTGCTTTGAATACACAACTTGATTCTGGGTATTCTCACACTGACATGATGATTGATAATCTAACCAACCAAGTTTCTCTACTGGTCCAACAGTTCAGGGCTGCACTTCCATCCACTAACAACCAACTCAGAATCTCATCTAATCCACGTAATCAGGCAGTCATTGAAGATGGTCGGGTGGTGGTGCAGAATGTGTAGGGAAGACAGAACTTCAACCAAAGAAATGCTGGTAGAGAGAATGGGCAGTACAGAGTTGGGAATGCTCTTCAAGTACAAGCTAAGCAGCCGAAATGCTATAACTGCGGAGGGTTGGGCCATATTGCTAGGAATTGCACTCTCCCAAAACGTCCCCAAAACTCTGAGTACTTCAAGGACAAGATGTGGCTGATGCAGGCACAAGAAAATGGGACAGTGTTGGATGAAGAAGCTTTGCTCTTTCTGGCTGGTAATGATGGGAACACCTTTGATGCTGATGTGGATGATCAACCTGTTCAGGACATGGCTCTTAATGACCCGAATATTTTTCAAGTTGAAGAGTGTAATGCATTTGACTAAGATGTGGATGATGAACCTACTGCTCAAACCATTTTCATGGCTAATCTGTCTGCAGCAGCATCCTCTTCACAGCATCCTGATTTATCCATCACATCTGCTATCTCTGAGGTACCAACTTCTCCTAATCATGATTTGAATAATCCCACAACTGAACAGGGGGCATGTGACTCTATACAACTCAAGAATATTGTCAACACAAACATCACTGATATGGGTAATACCAATAATATCCCATATGAAATGTATGTGAATGACAATGGACCGCCAGTTGTACCAAGTGACATGCCGTCTATTGACTCTAGAGAACATGAGGTACATGAGCACACGATATACAATCCTGATGATTCCCTGATCACTAGAATTAACACCCTTAAGGATCAAGTGAATATTTATGAGCAGCGTGCTAAGTTTGAGCTGAATGAACGTGAGCAGAAAATGGAATGGCAACTGCATACTTACATATCTGAAAACAATTCCAAACAAGAATCATTAAAAAGGGAATTAGTTTCTTTAAAGAACCAATTGGATCAAACCATCAAACAAAAACTAGAGGTTCAAAAAGGTTTGACTTCAATCAAACTAGAATTCAAAGATAAAGAAACTAAACTTCTAAATGATTTCTCAAAACTAAAATTGTTGAAAAATAAATTGGAAGATAAGTTGTACACACAGGGCCAAACCATTCAATCTGCTCAAATGATGGAAAACCATAGGAAACTAAGTGATGAATTTAGTGAACATGATACCTCCAAACCCAAAGCAAGATACCTTAGAATTGGTCTAGGTGCACAACCTGCATTATATGATGCAACCACTATGCTTGAACCTAATCATGCCCCTCCTGATACACGATCCTATGACCACATCAATAAGGCAGATGATAGAACTAGGGTAAAACTTGCTGAACGTTTAAAGGATCCTAAATGCATTGCTAAGAATATTGTGTTTCACTATGATTATGCGAATGACAATCAAACTGCAATTTTTGTTCCTCAAAAGAGGATTCTTCCTGAAAAAGTGTTTTGGAATATTGACATTTAGAAAATGCAAGCTGAAAGAGTTGTAGGTAACACACGCACTATGTTTAGAATTGCTCACCCAACTAATTACCCCCTGAACACACCCAGGCACCTTGTACCTTTCACTCTTCCCACACAATGTAATACTCTAATTGGGCTGTATGTGCTAGGTCAATTGTTCAATGACTTTGAGAAAACCTGTAAAATAAGAATTACACCTACAGGGATTACAGAAGGGGAAAGGGGTTTTGAGCAAACAAAACAGTGTTACCTAACTGAAGTTATGCCATTTTTTAAACTTCTCAAAGAACATTTTGAGGGCCTTAAAAACACCATTAATGATGATGTGACTCAAATGAAAAAGGTTTTTGATGAAGTGGAAAGTGAGGGTAAACAATTAGCTATTCATCTCAAATACAGTGAAATTGACAGGAAAAACATTCTCATCATGAATGAAAATTTGATTGCAAATTGCATTGCAAAAGATGTGTTTTATATTGTTACCGACTCTGCACTATCTGCTCAACAATTCCATGAAATGTCGGTTACTTTGAATGTCTTCCAAAATCGTGTGATTGAGCTTGAGGGGGAGAATTACAAACTTACTGAAAAAATTCAAAACGACGATCATGATAACATGGTCAGGAATTTCTCAAAACTAGAAGTTGATAATCTGAACCTACAATTAAAATATCAACATCTAGAAGAAAGCATAAAAATATCAAATGCCAAGATATCTTCGGATGCTCCTGAGTTTGATACATTTTTTGAATTAGCCAAAAAGGATGAAGTAATTCAAGCTCACTCAAATACGATTCGGAAGTTGAAGGTCCAAATTGCACAATTAAAATCGAACAAAAGCGATGTGACCAATACCAATTACCAGAAGTCGATAGATTCTCAAAACTTTCAAAAACAGGGCATTATCAATGAATTACAACATGAAAATGAGTGGCTTCGTGCTGAAATGTCTAACGCTAAACAACGTTATAAAGAATTGTTTGAGTCTATTAAAACAACACGTGACCAAAACAATGAAAGAGTCACTTCTTTGTTGAATGAAATTGAGAATCTAAAGACCATGGTGAAGGGTAAAATGCCCGTCGTTTCATGTGATCATGCAATTTCCAATGTACATGCTTGTAAGAAATATGCGTGCGATAATGTGAATGTCTCTCTTCCCCTTAGGAACAATAAGTTAGTTCATAACAACTATCTTAGAAATCTTAAGGATTGTCTGGCCATACTTATAGAAACCATTGAAGATGAGAGGATTTCTAAAGCACTTGATGATGTTATTATTGGTGCGTGCTTCCTCACTAATAGAGCCCAGGAATTATTAGAATATGCTATAGGATCATGCCCCAAGAATGATAACAAGTCGGATAGGCCAATTGCATTGCACCCTTTCAGTGGCAACAAGCATGACACAGTTGATTTTCCCCAAACCATGTCACAATCCTCCATCTTGATCACTAGTAAACAAGTAGCAACTAATCAGACTAATGTTCCCGTCATTGCTTCTACAGGAGTAAAAGGTGTATCTAATGCTAGCAAGTCACAGCCTAAGTGCAATACAAAGAATGATAGGACTTTGCCGGCTAAGAGTACACTTATGAAGGAAGTAGAAGAATCATCTAGGAACAATAAAGTGATGCTTAGTGAAAGGAATCGAGTTGATTAAAACATTTGTGTTAACAATGATGTAATTAATTCGAATTCTAATGCTATTTGTAAGACTTGTAACAAATGCTTGTTTTATGGTAATCTTGATGCATGTGTTGTGTCCTTTCTTAGATCCACTATGAAATCTCCAGCTATGATTGTCTCTAGTGTTAAACGGGTAAAACAAGTATGGAATAAAATAGGAAAAGTTTTCACTAATGTTGGTTATCAATGGAGACCTACTGGAAGGAAGTTCACTCTAAGGGAAAAGTGCCCAATGACTAGAATCACTAACTCCAGAGTTGTGCCTATTAGGAAGTGGAGACCTACCGGTAGACGGTTTCCAATAGAAGCAATAAATACCACTCCTAGTTCTAGTGCATCAAAATGTGAATACTCCAGTGAGATATCTGTAACATATGATAATCCAATATTTGTGTGTACTAACCAACCGGACCCCAAATGTGTGTGGGGCTCCAGCTTTGTCAATTATCCACAATTGTCTGGTTTCAAATGCAGGTCGTACAAATCGTCCTTTGGTATTTGGACTCAGGCTGCTCAAAACATATGACTGGAGATCGCTCGCGGCTCAAGAATTTCGTGGAAAAGTTTATTGGTACGGTTAGATTTGGGAATGACCATTTTGGATCTATAATGGGTTATGGTGATTACGTCTTTGGAGACAGTGTTATATCCAGAGTTTACTACGTGGAAGGACTTGGGCACAATCTATTTTCTGTTGGTCAGTTTTGTGACTCTGATCTCGAAGTCGCTTTCAGAAAGCACACCTGCTTTGTTAGAGAATTGGATGGTGTTGATCTTCTCAAGGGGAGTCGGGACACTAATCTTTACACCATCTCCATCGAAGATATGCTACGGTCCTCTCCAATTTGTCTGCTCTCTAAAGCCTCCAAGAACAAATCATGGTTGTGGCATCGTCGTTTAAACCATTTAAACTTCGGTACTATCAATGAACTTACACGTAAGGATCTTGTTCGAGGCTTGCCCAGACTTAAGTATGAAAAAGACCATCTATGTTCCGCCTGTCAAATGGGCAAGAGCAAAAAGCACACCCATAAACCCAAAACTGTCAATTCAATCATGGAAGTTCTTCACACTCTCCACATGGATCTTTGTGGACCAATGAGGATTCAAAGCATCAATGGAAAGAAATATGTGCTGGTTATTGTTGATGATTACTCTCGATTCACATGGGTAAAATTTCTACGATCAAAAGATGAAACTCCGGAAACCACCATCAAACTCATCAAGATGTTGCAAGTCTCAACAAAACAGTTAGAGTCATTCGTACTGATAATGGTACAGAGTTTGTGAACAGACAACTTACTCTATTTTATGAAGGTGTCGGGATCAGTCATCAAAAGAGCATTCCACGTACTCCTCAACAAAATGGAGTTGTTGAAAGACGCAATCGCACCTTAGTTGAAGCTACAAGGACTATGCTCATCTTCTCCAAAGCTCCTCTGTTTCTTTGGGCTGAGGCAATTGCCACCGCATGTTATACACAGAACCGATCCTTGATACACCCTCTCCACTGCAAGACTCCCTATGAACTGGTTCATGGCAAAAAAAACCCGATCTTTCGTTTCTTTGAGTTTTTGGTGCACTTTGCTATCCAACTAATGACAGTGAAGACCTTGGGAAACTCAAGGCCAAGGCCGACATTGGTTTCTTCGTTGGCTATGCTCCAGAGCGAAAGGGGTACCGAATCTACAACAAACGTACCAGAGACATAATGGAAACAATCCACGTTACTTTCGATGAGCTGACTGAGCAACCGGTTCCTGGACAGTCAAGTTCTAGACCCGTACCTAACCTTTTGTCTCCTGGACCAATTAGTTCCAGGCTTGTACAGAATCTCATTCATGCTGCTCCTTTTGTACCTCCTACAAGTGAAGACTGGAAGAAACTGTTTGACCCAATGTTTGATGAATACTTTGAACCTCAACAGATGAATGCTCCTGAAGCTACAATTACTCAACCACCAGATGGGGTGGTGAATGATCAAGATGACAATAACGGTCCATCCACTTCATTGTCATGGGATTCTGAAGCCCCCACCATCAGTCAATCTGTTAGCACTTCTAATGTCCAGCCTTCACCTATACAGCGAGCGGCAACTGTAGATAATACATCTGAAGTTAATCCTTTTGCTCCACCTGATAATGAGCCGTTTGTTAACATCTTTGCCCCTGAATCATCAAATGATGTAACATCCTCTGATGAATCTAACACGGCTACCTCAGTTCCATATTCTCAACCCCATGAATACCTTAGAAAATGGACCAATGATCATCCTATAGACAACATTATTGGAAACCCTTCGCGTCCAGTATCTACCCGCAAGCAACTTGCAACCGACGCATTGTGGTGCTTCTTCAATTTTGTCCTTTCTAAAGCTGAACCAAAAAGCGTCAAGGATGCAATGTCCAAACACTCATGGTTCACTGCAATGGTGGACGAAATTCATGAATTTGACCGACTAGATGTCTGGGAACCAGTACCACCTCCCGAGTGTGCTATGATCATTGCTCTCAAATGGATATTCAAGGTTAAACTTGATGAGCATGGAGATGTATTGAAAAACAAAGCTAGTCTTGTGGCAAAAGGATATCGACAAGAAGAAGGTATAGACTTTGAAGAATCCTTCGCCCCAGTTGCTAGAATAGAAGCCATAAGGATCTTTCTCACAAATGCTGCAAGTCAAAACATGGTGGTTTATCAAATGGATGTCAAGACTGCATTCTTAAATGGGGATCTGAAAGAGGTGGTGTACGTATCTCAACCCGAAGGTTTTGTGGATCCAGAACGCCCGAATCACGTGTATCGATTAAAGAAGGCTCTCTATGGGCTTAAACAAGCACCTAGGACGTGGTACGACACCTTGTCTAAATTTCTTCTGGCTAAAAAATTCTCCAAAGGCGTTGTTGATCCTACACTCTTTACCAGAAAAAAGGGTAAAAACCTCCTACATGTACAAATCTATGTTGATGACATCATCTTTGCCTCATCTGATCCCACAGAATGTGATCGTTTCTCCCAAGAAATGAGTTCCGAATTCCAAATATCTATGATGGGTCAAATGTCATTCTTTCTAGGACTGCAAATTTCTCAAAACCCCAATGGCATCTTCATCAATCAATCCAAATACGCCAATGAAATTTTGAAGAAATTTGGATTCGACTCCTGTGATTCAGTTGATACTCCTATGATTGAACGATCAAAACTTGACAAAGATGATGTGGGAATTCCGGTCGACCAAACCATGTATCGAAGCATGATTGGCTCCTTAATGTACCTCACTGCAAGCAGACCCGACCTTCTATTTGCAGTTTGCATTTGTGCTCGGTATCAATCCAAACCCACCAAGAAACATCTGGAAGCTGTCAAAAGAGTCTTTCGATACCTTAAAGGAACAATCCACATGGGCCTTTGGTACCCTAAAGAAACTTCTATGGCTCTCACAGCATATTCAGATGCTGATCATGCGGGATGTCAAGACACTCGTCGAAGTACATCTGGGGGTGCACAGTTTTTAGGGAATAAGCTATTCAGTTGGTCTTCAAAGAAACAAATGAGTACATCTATCTCGTCCACTGAAGCTGAATACATTGCTATGTCATCGTGCTGTGCTCAGATCCTCTGGATGCGATCTCAACTTTCTGACTATGGCTTCATATGCAAGAAGATTCCCATGTACTGTGACAATAAAAGTGCAATTGCACTCTGCTGCAACAATGTCCAGCATTCAAGGACTAAGCATATTGACATTCGACATCACTTCATCAGGGAGCAAGTTGAGAAAGGAATTGTGGAACTTTACTTTGTGAGGACTGAGTTCCAGCTAGCCGATATCTTCACCAAAGCACTTTCTAGGGAACGTTTTCACTTCATTCTCCCACGCCTTGGTATGAAGAGTCTCACCCCTGAAGATCTCATTTGTCTTCAGGAAGATCAAGAGGAGTAAAGGGGTTGCTTCGCATATCCTTGTATAGTATCCAATATAGAAAAATATAAAATCTATAAAAAGCATAAAAATCTGAAAAATCACAAAAATCCAAAAATATTCTTCTCACGACATGTCTCTTGTATAATCGATATTATGTACGTTTCTAGAAATGTCATTCAATAATGACACGGAATCAAACATATGCTTGAGCAAGAGTTTTTCGGTTCAAATAAAGTTGTTTTCAAAAACATGTCGTATCTCAAAATATTCTTAAAAATATGGCTTGCAGTTATTTCAGACTGCATCCCGGATTTAAACTTATGGCTTGTAGTCATTTCAGACTGCAACCCGGACTTCAAAATTATGGTTTGCTATTACTTCAGATAGCAACCCGCTTTTCAAAATGGGGAAAACACGTCGCCAAAAAGACGGTTGTTCCTTTTACCGGGTGAAGTTCATCAGGGCATGGATTAATTTACATCCATGCACCCTCGATCTAATGTACGTTTCAGTGCATTATTTCTTGATAAAGAAGAGAAGCCTTCTTTTTATCGCCAAATACTTTCCCTTCTATGATTTTTCTGGAGAGTATTTGTGCAAAACTTGGTGGTACCATGAGATTTTAAATGAAAATCAAATTGAATATCTTTGATAAAATTTTTCACTCAATCAATGACACAACATATTTATGTTTTACACATCTGTCATTGATTGAGGGGGAGAATGATTTTCAAAATTTTATGTATCATCAAAACTCCTCACTTTGTACAAAAGCAACAAAACAATTGTGATGATCATGTGTCAGAATGAGTACATCTTCAAAGAGTTTTCGCTAAAGCTTCAAATCTTTTGTAAAACTCATCAAATCTGACACATATCAACCTCCCTCACAGATTGAGGGGGAGCAAGAAAAAGTTCCTTTTTATCAGAAAATATTAAAAATAACCGCATTTCTCTCCCAAAACGCTTTCTAAATTATTTAAATCAATTGAGATAAAAAATCTCGAAAGATTTGAAATTTTTGATCGGGGGAGAGAATGTGATTTAAATAAGAAATCTGATAATCAAATGTGATCTTTTCGACTCAATAATAGGCTCCCACATATGTGCTAAACATTTTCGAATATCGATGTACATATTGAGGGGGAGTGAAAGGCGTTTGTAGAAGTAATACCTAAGAATGACCATTTACTTTAATGCATGGAGTTATAAGGACCGTTAAGGTTAGGTATAAGTTCCCATGATCCACCAGAACCGGAAGGATCTTCCCAGGGACAATCCATAGATAGATTAGAAGTCCTTAGGAATGATATGAAAAAAGGAGAAAAGTGAGAAAGGGAAGAGTGCGGACTAAGATAGAGCTAGAACTGGAACAAACCCAACAAGGTTCTAGTGGTGAAGTCTCGGTAAGCACTGAAGGGGTTGAAGAATTAAAAAGAAATGAAAGTAGAAAGGGTGAAAACAAATAGCCCTCCAAATATTCAACCTTAGGGCAGAAACCGGGTTCAATTCATAATCTACTAGTTGTTACTAAAGTAACACTAGTATTGAAGACAAGACGTCATGGACCCAGTGACGCACTGCACTAAACTTCCCAACCACTCAAGTTCTCTTAAAAGGACTTGTTTCATTCTCACGGGGAACCCTATGTAATGTATCGACCGCTCATTGCGAGCTATGTTGATACCTAAACAGGAGACGCCTCCCCAGTCTCCAGGAGCGGATCAAAACGCACTATTGAGTCTAGAGCCATGAGATCATCCATAAATCTCGTTAGGACACACATTCCTAATATGCTTATTGTTTCACACAATGTAGAAAATAAGATAAAATATTTAGAGTCCTACGCATTATCCTTGTGGTATTGCCAGAACATCCGAGTGATATGAAAATATTCACAATGAAGATGGAAATCCTTCTAGAGCGAACATCACTCAAGCTCTTGGTAGGTGACATGTGAGATCCATCTTGGATCAATAATCAAGTGACAACTGGAAAGCAACAATGGTGCGATTCAACATTGAATCAAACTTGTTCCAGGATATGGATTGACGGATACTTTTGCTAAAACCTTTCAATGTGCTCACAAACTAACTTTTCGAGCACATTGATTGTGTAGAATATCTTTCAAACAAAAGTATTTTTGATGGAAATGTGATTCAAAGCTTAAAACTCTCGTCGTGTCTCAAAAATGTTTATCATATGACACGCGAGTGATTTCTATAAATCTATTTCTCATCAATCCGTGAATGTTTATTCACCGATTCACTCTATCGTGCTGTCTGCTTTGAGACGTTCCGGTATGAGAACATGCTAAGTATGAAGATTCCAAAGTGGATTCTTTGGAATATTCATTACTACAAGCTGGAAATTCCTGTCAAGGAGAGTCTTCTTTAAAAGAGACTCTACCTGATCACAAGTCGGTTTTCACAAAACCGGAGGGTAGTCTGTCCTCGCAGAACGAATGACAAAGCCATATTCGTTCTCTATCTTTATTGTTAACTGTTTTATTTCAGGGACACATATAAAGATGACGTTGATGACTCCAGTTTCCAGCTGAATCGGGTCAATCCATACCACATGCTCACTCATCCTCCATACTATCAATGAAGATGAGAGTCTTGCTACAACAAATGTTGAGAGACTACCAACAACGTTTCCGCTACTCTGATGAAAAAGTCTCCTGATCTACAACTCTAATGCAACGTCTCCAGATAAAGAAGGGTGTGAGCATGATGGTCCTTAGTCACTACATCACATGAAGGCAATACCACTATGGATGAGCTTAGAGATTTACTTTGGGTGATGATCTCAATGAAGCTCAAAAGATCACACTTCACAAAGGAATTCAAATCACAAGATCGCTTACTTGAAGTACGAAGTGTGTTGAAAAGTGAAGAATCAGATCGTACGAGCTACAAAGACTAAAGAATGCTTAAAGACCAAAGATCTTAATTTCAAAGGTGACCTCGCTTAGGGGGAGATTGTTAGGAATACAAATATTCCTGTAAAAGTCTCGGTCACCTAATGATTGTAATAGCATTAAGTTAGCTCGTAGAAAGTTTGTTTATTAGTTAATTAGTATTAGTTTAAGTAACACCGTGGAAGAAGGACGGGTCTTCACCCACTGTATGCCTGATCCACAGCCCGGGAGTGGGTGTTATATTGTAAGTATAAATACCCCTCTCCACATGTGGAGAGGGTTGGACCTTCACTTAATCTCAATCTAATATTTCCTTTTTCTCTCAAGGTTCCTTTCTTTCTTTCCTCTCCTCCTCCTCATCTTCTACGCCTCACAAATCACAACATGAACATGTTTCCCACATAGTTAGTATTCTACACCATGCCCAGGTGAACTTCACCCGGTACAAGGAACAACCGTCTTTTTGGCGACGTGTTTTCCCCATTTTGAAAAACGGGTTGCTATCTGAAGTAATAGCAAACCATAATTTTGAAGTCCGGGTTGTAGCCTGAAATGACTACAAGCCATATTTTTAAGTCCGGGTTGCAGCCTGAAATGACTACAAGCCATTTTTGAAGAATATTTTGAGATACGACATGTTTTAGAAAAAAAAAAACTTTATTCAAAAACCGAAAAACTCTTGCTCAAGCATATGTATGATTCCGTGTCATTATTGAATGACATTTCTAGAAACGTACATAATATTGATTATACAAGAGACATGTCGTGAGACGAATATTTTTGTATTTTTGAAGTTTTTCAAATTTTTATGGGATTTTTGTAATTTTATATTTTTCTGTTTTCTTTTTGTGATAATATTATATACAAAGGATATGTGAAGTAACCCCTTTACTCCTCTTGATCTTCCTGAAGACAAATGAGATCCTCAGGCGTGAGACTCTTCATACCAAGGCGTAGGAGAATGAAGTGAAATCGGTCCTTAGAAAGTGCTTTGGTGAAGATATCAGCTAGCTGGAACTCAGTCCTCACGAAGTAAAGTTCCAAAATTCCTTTCTCAACTTGCTCCCTGATGAAGTGATGTCGAATGTCAATGTGCTTAGTCCTTGAATGCTGGACATTGTTGTAGCAGAGAGCAATTGCACTTTTGTTGTCACAGTACATGGGAATCCTGTTGCATATGAAGCCATAGTCTAAAAGTTGAGATTGCATCCATAAGATCTGAGCATAGCACGATGACATGGCAATGTATTCAGCTTCAGTGGAGGAGATAGATGTACTCATTTGTTTCTTTGACGACCAACTGACTAGCTTATTCCTCAAAAACTATGCACCCCCAGATGTACTGCGACGAGTGTCTTGACAGCCCGCATGATCAGCATCCGAATATGCTGTGAGAGCCATAGAAGTTTACTTAGGGTACCAAAGGCCCATGTGGATTGTTCCTTTAAGGTATCTAAAGAATCTCTTGACAGCTTCCAGATGTTTCTTGGTGGGTTTGGATTGATACCGAGCACATATGCAAACTGCAAATAGAAGGTCTGGTCTGCTAGCGGTAAGATACATTAGGGAGCCAATCATGCTTCGATACATGGTTTGTTCGACCGGAATTCCTACATCATCTTCATCTAGTTTTGATCTTTCAATCATAGGAGTATCAACTGAATCACAGGAGTCGAATCCAAATTTCTTTAAAATTTCATTGGCATATTTGGATTGATTGATGAAGATGCCATTGGGATTTTGAAAATTTTGCAATCCTAGAAACAAAAACATTTGACCCATGATAGACATCTGGAATTCGAAACTCATCTCTTGGGAGAAACGATCACATTCTGTGGGATCAGAAGAGGCAAAGATGATGTCATCAACATAGATTTGTACATGAAGAAGGTTCTTGCCTGTTTTTCTGGTGAAGAGTGTAGCATCAACAACGCCTTTGGAAAATTTGTTAGCCTGAAGAAATTTAGACAAGGTGTCGTACCACGCCCTAGGTGCTTGCTTAAGCCCATAGAGAGCCTTCTTTAACCGATACACATGATTAGGGCGTTCTGGATCCACAAAACCTTCGGGTTAAGATACATACACCACCTCTTTTAGATCACCATTTAAGAATGCAGTCTTGACATCCATTTGATAAACCACCATGTTTTGACTTGCAGCATTGGCGAGAAATATTCTTATAGCAGCATTTGATAAACCACCATGTTTTGACGGTTTGATCCAATTGATTTTTTAAAGAAACTAGTTCCCTTTTCAATGTTTCTTGTTTGGAATTGTTTTCAGATATGTAAGTACGCAGTTGCCATTCCATTTTCTGCTCACGTTCATTCAGCTCGAACTTTGCACGCTGCTCATAAATATTCACTTGATCCTTAAGGGTGTTAATTCTAGTAATCAAGGAATCATCAGGGTTGTATATTGTGTGCTCATGTACCTCATGTTCACTAGAGTCAATACACGGCATGTCACTTGGTACAACTGGCGGTCCATTGTCATTCACATACATTTCATATGGGATATTATTGGTATTACCCATATCAGTCACGTTTGTGTTAACAATATTCTTGAGTTGTACCGAGTCACATGCCCCCTATATAGTTGTAGGATTATTCAGATCATGATTAGGAGATGTTGGTACCTCAGAGATAGCAGATGTGATGGATGAATCAGGATGCTGTGAAGAGGATGCAGCTGCAGACAGATTAGCCATGAAAATGGTTTGAGCAGTAGGTTCGTCATCTACGTCTGAGTCAAATGCATCACACTCTTCAACTTGAAAGATATTCAAGTCATTATGAGCCATATCCTGAATAGGCTGATCATCCACATCAGCATCAAAGGTGTTCCCATCATTACCAGCCAGAAAGAGCAGAGCTTCTTCATCCAACACCGTCCCATTTTCTTGTGCCTGCATCAGCAACATCTTGTCCTTGAAGTACTCAGTGTTTTGAGGGCATTTTGGAAGAGTGCAATTCCTAGCTATATGGCCCAACCCTCCGCAGTTATAGCATTTAGGCTGCTTAGCTTGTGCTTGAAGAGCATTCCCAACTCTGTACTACCCATTATCTCTACCAACATTTCTTTGGTTGAAGTTCTGTCTTCCCTGCACATTCAGCACCACTACACGACCATCCTCAATGACTGCCTGATTACGTGGATTAGATGAGATCCTAAGTTGGTTGTTAGTAGATGGAAGTGCAGCCCTGAACTGTTGGACCAGTAGAGAAACTTGGTTGGAGAGATTATCAATCATCATGTCAGTGTGAGAATACCCAGAATCAAGTTGTGTATTCAAAGCAGATGGTAAGGGAGTTGATGATTGACAATTGGTTGGGGGAGACCTGGAGGATGGTTGTGATGGTTGAGATTGATCATTTGAGGTTTGGTTAGGTTGTTGAACATTAGAAACAAGAGCAAGAGATTCATTTGTTGCTGACGCGTTGAGCTTTTCTCGCATTAGCCGATCATAAGCAACATGTTTCTCATGTTGTTGGAGATATGCATAGAGTTATTCATGATTGGTATGCCTGAGATCTTTGTAGAGCTTAACAGCTGTGACAAACCTATCCCATTCCGGTGCCATGTTATTCAAGAATTTGGAGTTAAGCTGTATATTGGGCATTGTCATCTTGATGGCTCTCATATCATTGACCAACTTGTGAAATCTGACGTAATAGTCAGTGATGCTTTCACCTGGGTTCATTTTGAAATGCTCAAATTCATCGTATAGCTGAGACTCACGATCTTCTTTAGTTAACTCTGACCCTGCAAGAAGCATTTTGACATTATCCCAGACTGCCTTGGCTTCAGTGTTGTAGTTGATAAGTTTGTAAACATCTTTGGGAAGCCCTTGAATGACGATATTCGATGCTCTGATGTCGGCATCATAACGTTTCTTTTCTTCATCAGACAGCTCATTGTAAGTGTGAGATCTATCAGGACCAATTACAGCCGGTTGTTGATCAGTTGCTGCAACCGTGTCTCTAGTAGTACCCATTTAAAAGGGTCCCTCATCGATGGATTTCAAGATGTTAACCCCATTTTCATTGCCCAGACAATAAAGACGAATCCTCTGTGCCCATGATTCATAGTCAGTTCTGTCCAACATCGGAGGTCGGGTGTCGGACCCAGCAGCTTGTATGTCATCAGAAGATGTCCACATCACAAAATAGAAACTACCAAACCACAAAGTAAGAGATACTCGCAATGTAGTGTACTAGTCGCAGAAAAGTTTAACCGCAACTTGACCTAACCGCAGACAAGTAAATCACAGTAAACACTAATCGCAGGACACTAACCGCAGGACACTAACCGCAGAAAGTACCAAACCGCAGAAAAATTCCAACCGCAGAATGATCCAGTCGCAACCTGAGCAAACCGCAAACCAAGGACACAAACCGCAGGACACTAACCGCAGAAGGTACCAAACCGCAGAAAACTCCCAACTGCAGAATAGTTAAACGCAATAGACTAATCACAGACAACTAATCGCAGTGACAATGGTCCAAAACTGTCACTATCCTTGCGCTTTGTTTGTATTCCCAAAATAGTAATTGCAGTCAAACTAACCACAGAGTTTAGAAACCAAACGCAATGAAGCAATGGAACAGTAGACTTAACCGCAAGATAGAAATATGCCAAAAATCACCTCCAAACTTCAAATAGATTAAGGAAATGGTAACACAAACTAAACCACAATGTTCTACAAACACTAATGAACATAAAAGTACATCACTAACATGTATAACAACACTAGAGAAGATCAAACAAAGATTTTTTACAAGAAAGTTACACCAAACTCATAAAACCACACAAAATACCGTCAAATTTGATTCTACAAGGTCCTAAGATGAAACCTTGGCTCTTGATACCAATTGTAGAATACTAACTATGTAGGAAACATGATTGTTCTTGTGTTTGTGTGGCGTTGGAGAGGTAAGAAGGAGGGGAAGAGAGGAACCTTGAGAGAAAAGTGAAATATTAGATTGAGATTAAATGAAGGTCCAACCCTCTCCACATGTGGAGAGGGGTATTTATACTTACAATAAAACGCCCACTCCCGGGCTGTGGATCAAGCATACAGTGGGTGAAGACCCGTCCTTCTTCCACGGTGTTTCTTTAGCTAATACAAATTAACTAATAAATAAACTAACTACGAGCTAACTTAATGCTATTACAAACATTAGGTGACCGAGACTTTTACAGGAATATTTGTATTCCTAACAAAAACGTCTTCAGCAATTCCAACCGGATGAGTTATCGATCGATTAGCAAGCTCTAAAGTCATTCTCGTTGGTTTAAGATCCCTCATTCCAAGTTGTTCATAGATCGATAATGGCATAAGGTTAATACTTGCACCTGAATCGGCCAGGGCGTTGCAAACCTCTTGATCTTTCAACGAACAAAGAATGAGAAACTTTCCCGAATCACCAAACTTTTCGGGAAGCTTCTTGAGAAGAATCGCAGAACATTGAGTATTTATCGGCATTTCAGCTAATTCAAGCAATTTTTCTTTATTACTTATGAGGTTTTTGAACGTCGAAGCAAATTTTGGCATGTACATGAGAGCATCCATAAAACTTATATCAAAGTGCAATTTTTGAAAAATATCCAGAAATTTTTCCATTTGTTTTTTAGACTTTGCACGGAGCTCTTCATCATTAAATCGTGACGGATATGGCAATTTTGACTTGTATTTCACATTATTTTCAAAAATGACTTTTTCTTTATCTTTTAACACTTGGACAACCGGAGGTTGGACGTTTTCAGCTCCTCCATTATTAACAGGAGGAACCGGGTCCTTTGTCGCCTTGGTCTCACAGTCCACTACCTTAGGCAGAGACGAAGAAGAAGAGGTAGTAGGAGCTGTGGGTCCATCATATTTAGCACCACTGCGAGTCGTGATCGCCTTAACTTCGCCCCTCGGGTTTACGATCGTGTTGCTTGGCAAAGTAGTAGTACCCGAACACGAGGGTCAATCATTTAAACGTTTGTTAATATTACTGATTTTATTAGCAAACAACCGAGTTGATTCTTCATATTTTGCCGTAAAAGATTGTTGGTTTTGAAGCAATTGCTTAATCAAATCATCCGTGGGCGACGGATTTTGGATAACACCTTGATTTTGATTATTATTAAAATTCTGCCCACGGTTTTGGAAATTACCATGATTAGCGTTCTGAAAATTCCCAGGGTTTCCATAGTTTTGTTGGTTTTGAAAATTCCCTTGAGGCGGGCCTTGATTGTAATTACCTTGAAAACCCCGGTTTTGATTAAACCCTTGATTATGATTTTGAAAACCGTTATTAGCTCGACTCTGATTTTGATTTCCTTGATTATTACGATTCACAACATTATGATTCTGGTTGACTTGATTGACTTGGTTTGGTTGTTCAAGAACGGGTGGTCCAAGATAATGAGTGGAACGGTAGCTGAAGAGATTACGGTCTCATTGAGGTTGTGGGTAACCGTTGTTACCCGTGTTTGCAGCATACGCGTTCTCCCGAGAAAAGGCACCGGTGGCCAGACATTCATAATACAAATGTGGACCACCACAAGTCTCACAACCATGACTAACCACATTGACTTGATGGTTTGATTTTTCAATTGAAATTGCATCAACTTTCTTTGTTAGAGCCAATAACATACTCATCATTTCATCATTATTTTTACCATTATTCGACACTTGAGGTTTATTCCTAGACATTCTCACACGAGCCTTATTATCAATTATCATGAAAGCATCATTCGTGTTTCTAGCCAACAAGTTCCCACCCGCAGCAGAGTTGAGTGAGTCTTGGTCAACATGACATAACCCATTATAGAAAGTGTCAATCTGCTGAAGGGGTGTGAACCCATGGTTCGGACATTTTACCATCAAATCTTTGAATCGATCTCAAGCTTCACTAAACGACTCATCAAAAGCTTGTTGGAACCGAAAGATTTAGGATCGTAGATTAGAAGTTTTAGAGGGAGGACAGAAATAATTCACAAACTTGGAAGCAAGATCATTCCAAGTGTGAATCGAATTAGGCGGTTCCTTTTCCAGTCAAGTCCGGGCTGCCCCTTTTAAGGAGAAAGGAAATAACTTCAATTTCACCACATCGTGAGGAACTTGGTTCATTCTAACGGTCTCAGCGATGTCGGTGAAATTTCTGATGTGAGCATAGGGGTCTTCATTATCAAACCCGTGAAAGGATATACCCGTGATTAAATTGAGTAATCCGTGATTGATCTCAAAATTGGCATTGATGTCCGGAATCACAATAGCTCTCCTCACATCATTGAATGGTGATTGGAGTTGTTCCTCCATTGGACGTGGATCAAATGTCGGTTTTTGTCCCATCGGCGGGATAACATTGTGCTGCGGACCACCCATTGGCGGGGGTCCGTTGTGTTGTTCGTTTTGGTTCATCTCCTCGTCGTCAAGGAAATGAACCCGACTAGTATGTCATAGAACCCGCTCGGGGTTTGAGAACGGAGACGTAAGACTCTCAAAAGAAGAACGGGTGTACATACACCACAAGCAAATTCAAAAAGAAAATGAAAAAGAAAAGAGAAAGGAATTTTTTTTTTGTTTTTATCTCAAAAATTTTTTATTTCTTTTGTTTTTCTTTTTATAAAATGTAACGTTAATTGAAAACCGTTTCCTTTAAAAACCACTCGCGATGGAACGGAAGAGAAGAATGGATCTCTCTTCAGCTAGCAATTTAATGTCTTAGCTTCCGTATTTCCCGCTTAATCGGTTGTAGTAATTGAAATAATCTGATAAACAACTAATTTCACGTTTTTGTTATATTGTGAGACTTATTTGGTTAACAACGCCCTCCCTTCCACGGCAGATTCGAGGCAGTAACTTTATTATTTATTTTTTTGTATTTTTGTAAACACTTTAGGAAAAGTGTTTTGAATTTTTCAATTTTTATAGAAATATATATACAAAGTAGAGGAAGGCTTAACAAAACACGATTTTTCAAGACAATATTCAAAAACTCACTTCGACCTTCCCCGGCAGTGGTGCCAAAAATTTATGTGTGCTCAATTATAGCATATATTTATTTTCCAAAGAAATACTTAGAAAAGTATTTCCCGGGTCGTTCTCCCAACGAATGATCGAATGGAATTTCGAACAATCGAATTGGGAATCGTGTAGTGAAAAGTGAATAGTGAGAAGTGATGGTGAAATTCAAAATATGAAAAGGAATAGTGAATTATGCAAAGAGTACAAGCTATATATGCACAAAGGTCAAAAATTAGAAAACGGAAATGCAAACGTACGAAATAAAACGTGACTTTTATTCTAAAAACGATCCTACAAATGTTAAACAATACTCTAAAAATCTTAAACTATTAAAAAGAATTTTGAGAAAAAGAAAAATATTTTTTTGGCTTTTTATTAATTTTCTATGATTTATTTTCTATTTATTGAATTAAAAAGTAATTAAAAATAAAAGAAAATGTGAAAAATAATGGGAAAATTATAAAATCTAATCTAAAAAATCTAAAATATTATAAAAGAATTATCTAAAATTTTTTTGTATTTTTAAAGCTTTTTCTGATTTTTTATGGAATTTTATTGATTAAAAACTATTTAAAAATGAATAAAATAAAAAAGAAATTAAGAAAAATACTTAAACTACTTGGAAAAATCTGGAAAAATTCCAGAAAATCAAAAATAATATGGAAAGCTTTCAGAAAATTTTCGAAAAGAATAAGATAAGCAGAAGTGCTTATTGGACAGAAAACAGCTTACGGCAAGTGCTTATTTATAAGCACTTGCCACAAAACTATACCAAACTTCAAACACAGATGTAATATGATATAAAAGACTCAGTTATGCTCAGGAATGATGAAAAATCACACAGAAAAACTAGATGCAAGCAATAAGCAGTTATACTAATAGCTAAAGCATGAGCAGAATAAGAATCAGAATAAGCAAGCACTAAGAAATGATTGAAATAGCTAAATTACAACTAAGACAACTCAGCAGTAACAATTATACACAATCACAAGCTCAAATAAGCTATAGCAGCCTAAAAGCCCAAAAGAGAAATCAGGTCTAAACCACTAACTAGTAGGCCTCAAAAAGCTGTTCTAAAAAGCTCTGAACTAGAATATTATGGGGGCAAATTGATCTCTATACTACTGATTGTCTAAAAATCTAATAAGCCCTATCAGAATTACTCTTATACTACTCTAAATCTACCTAAGTTCAGTTGATATCAGGAACTACAATCACAATTCAGTTGACTAATCTAATGCTATACTACTTTGACTTTTCCCAAATTTAAGCTACTGATTCTACTCTTAAATGTTGTTATAAGCTAAGTTAAAACTATTTTAAGCTACTATGATCTAAATTGCAACTATAACTATCATTACACTAACTGATTTTTCAAATAACTAACAGTTAAGCTTATATTAAGACCTACTTTGACTATTTGATGAATTACTCTACTGTTTTTATGACTTAGTTTTCTATTTTTACTCTAATAGAACCTGTGTGAGATCATGAAACAACAATCAGACAACTACAACACTCAACAATAGGCAGATCCAAACACCCCTGAATGTGACAGTAAACTCAATTAAACTACAATCTAAGCTAACAATCACTAAACTACTTATCCAATCAACTATAATAACACAAATTGAAGCAAAAACAACTATCAATTCCAACAAATTCCAACAGATACACAAAAACTAAAATGTATGCTAAATCTAGTTCAAATGTTATTAAAAAAAATTGAGAATGAATCTTACTTATTACTCTCAGCATGAACAGAGAGTTTTCCACTGATGCCTATCTCTAAGATAGGCTGGGATCTTCCTTGGCTATCCCAATCTACCAATTTTCAACCAATTAATCACCAAGTCTACCTCAGTTGACTTTCGTTGACCACAAGGCTTATGAACCAATAAAACTGAATAACTCTCACAAAAACTATTTGGAACTAATAAGAGAGGTTTAAAACTACAAACAAACTTATTTAAAAACTAGTTTAGAATCAGAAACTAATTTGTTACTATTTTTTTATTTTCTGTTTTTATAAAATCTCTTAAACTATCAATTAAGTGGAAGAATGAATTAAGACAGTAGATAATTTGAAGTAAAACAAGTACTAGAGACTGAGATAAGTAATCAACAATAAGAAATAACAGTAATAAGCTAAATTGATTAACACTAAAAACGATTTCATTGAAATTAAAAATTGAATTACATCTAAGCTAGACTAATACATGGAAGAATTTTGGCAGAGCTTCATTAATCTATCACCCTACACCTAAACAAGCTATCCTAACTCTCTATTATACTACAAGTGAGGAGAGATAGCCACGGATTGCCATCTTTGCAATCCGTGTGGATTGTGCTTCTTTCGATCATCTCAGAGCCGTGTGATCATTTCCCAATGATTGCCTTTCCATGATAGCCCTTAGATTAAATCAAGTGACGCGTTCCAACCAACCATTAGCTGCCACGTATCCATAAGTGTGTTTGTTTGAGTCTGATACTCTCTGACAAGTCTGAAACCCTTCTAGAAGCCCCATGAATTGACCAATTAGCCCTTAATTACGGTGAATTATTTGTACGGGTAAATTAGGGTTCTATCGTGAACAGTAATTTCTGGGTTGAGATTAAATTGGGGGGCGGGTAAGGGTAAAGGTTATCTTAATAGGTTTGAATGTTTGACTTTGACCCGTGGGATAAAAGTTGACCGAAGGTGTTGGGCTCGGGTTATGGATTGGGCTTTGGGTGTTGGTTTTTATTATTGGATTTGGTTATAGGTTAATTGGACTAGGCTTAATATTGTATGGGATTTTCAGTTTTTGATGTTAATACAAATAAGGACTAAAATTGCCAAAACTAAAATTATGAGGACCAAACATGTATTTCAACTCAAAGTATTATCCTAGGGCTAATGATGTACATCTCTGATTTTCCAAGGATCATGGATGTCATAAACTGCAAAGTATCTTCCAGGGACTAAAACTGCCAAAGTCTGAATCTTAGAGGACCAATTCTGACAATATCATGAATCTTCATTCAAAGATTAAAATTGACATTCCTTAAATCTATGATGACTCCTACGGCTCTGAATTGACTTTCATTGACTGACTGCACATGCATCTACTCTCGTGCTCGTTTTTTGCTTGTTTCTGATTGTTTTTCGTCTTTTAACGAGATATCCGTACCTGCACGTTCACAAACATAAAACACACAATTCTTTGGCATTTGTTAGCTTATTTAGTCTCTTTGGGTCGGTATTTGGCCATGAAAAGGTATGTGAATTAACACATACCAGCCGGCGCGTCACTCGCGCGTCAACGCGCGGGCAGCGCGCCAGGCGTCTGTAAGTTTTTCCCAAGTGTTGGGTGTTTGGATCTTATAAATACCTATCCTTGCTAAACCCCCAATTGTACTTCACACTAAACCTTAACATTAATCATTCTAAGGTTTACCAACTCAAATAGCCAATTTGGAAATGATTTGTGAAGTGTTTAAAGAGAAACCAAATTAACAAGGGTATAAAGTGTAGATAGGGTAATTTGGAAGGGGTAGAAGTGTATCTCCTCACATAGCATAGAAAAGAGAGAAAGAATATGCCAAGGAATATCCCAATGCTTGAGGGGGAAGAATGAGATGGAGGGTTGAGATGAAATGGTTTAAATTGGATGGCTAAGATCAAAGGGAGCCTCCTATGGTTTTCAAATAATTTGACATGTGTTGAATATTGATGGTTGAGATGTGATGATTTGAAATAGATGGCTAAGATCAAAAAAGCCTATGTTTGGATTGAGAAGAGATATTCCAAGGGAATATTCTTTGCTTGGGGGGAAAGGAGAGATCAATGGTTGAGATGGTTTTGGTTTGAAATGGATGGCTTGGATTAAACACATGTGATGGTATAGAGAGGAGGATGAGATGAATGGTTGAGATGTGTTGTAATTTGAATTCAATGGCTAGGTGATGAGTGTGTAAATACTCATCATTTCTGTTACATTTAAACTGCAAAAACATATGAAAACACACAGGAATGTCCTAAAATACATAAAATATCCCTGGATTGTGTTTTTATGCAAAAGGATTGAAAACTGATGAAAAACAAAACATTTCACATAATTTACAGTTTCAGTCCCTGAACTTTGAAAAATTGGCAAAACTAGTCCCTGGTAAATCAAAACATGAAAAATATCATCAAAGGTCCTTAGGGATTCATAAGTTGTCAAGTATAGTCCTTTAAAGTTAAAAAATTACAAACTGACAACTTTAGTCCCTCAAGATTTGAAAAATGTCAAAAATAGTCCTTAAGGTTTTGTAAATGGAAAAATATGAAAAATAAACATTGCACTATTCTTAAATGACAAAATTGGTCCTTATGATAACTTTTGGGAAATTACAAGTTAAACCCTTCAACTTTCAGAAAATTACAGGTTTGGTCCCTGGAGTTTGAGGAATTGGCAGAAAAGGTCCCTGGGTATTTTAAATAAAAATATTACATCTTTGGTCCTTGGGTTTTTCATAAATGGCATTAATGGTCCTTATAACTACTTTGGGAAAGTTGCAAAACCAGCCCCTCTACTTTGAAAAAATTACAAATTGGTCCTTGTGTAACTAATAACCAACCGGACCCTTTGTTTTTATTATAACCCCAAAACCAATCCAATCCAAAAACTATACCCAGCCCACCCCTTTCTTTTCCTAGGCCCAAACCAAGCCCAGTCCACACCCCTTTTTAATAAAACGGGGGTTTGACCCCGTTGACTCCCTCCTTCCCCAATACCACCAACACTGTACATCCACCTCTCCCACACCTGCAACAAGAAACCATGGTGGTTTTCCACCACCTCATCACCTCCCCAGCTGGCTACTACACCTCATCCCCCCTCATCATTCATCCCACTTTGCATTTAATGCATCCCCACCTTCAGCCTATCACTGTTCCACTCACAACCTCTGCTTTTGTGGAATACTTGTCCCAAAACCATCACAAATACATTTTCTTGTCCCCCTCCACCTCCGCAAACACCCAAAGTTCTTTAATTAAGATGAAATGGCCACAAGCAACCTGTTTACTTTTTGGCGCCAAAAGCCTTTTAAACGGCTGAGATCACTTTGACCCATCCAATGGTCACAATTATTGATGGGAAAGATTCAGAAATGCATGGGGAGTCCCAAAATCCTATAAAGAAAGCAGTGGAAGCATTGTGAAGAGATATCTAGTTTAATTAAGTAAAATGTATGTCGAATTTTTAATCTTCATGTTTCCAGTATTGTATTAAGTTTCAAAGTACTTTAGTAAGTGTTTTTATCTTGTAATAAAGCTATTTCAAGTTCTGAACTACATTGTTAACCTCAATATCAGTTTATGCAAGTTTTTATGTTTCAAAATCTCATAAGTCTTAATTGTTGTTATTAGTGTTGATTTTGGACAAATAAGCTCATATAAGCTCCTTGTATAGCTTCTGTAAGCTATTAGAAGAAAGAAAATCAAGTAATACTTAGAAAATAAAAATCACTTAAAAATCAGTTAAATAAGAGTAAAAATAAAAAATTGAGTGATTAATGGCAAAGAAGCCGGAGCAGGGTGGCTTATGGATTGCCCTGGGTTTGAGGCTTAGTGGTAAGCCTATAGGAGTGCTTATTGGTCCTTGGTTCTCTCTATCTCAACTGTGATCTATTTGTAAGCATTATTTTCAATTTTTGCTTTTATAAGTACAAGTATTCATTAGTTGTTTATATGTGGATTTTATTACTTAATTAGTGTTCTATAATCATAATATTTACTCATATTTCAGTCTAGGGGTCTAAATCTTGTTTTCTCTTTGAAAATCATCTTAACAGTTGTTAATAGGGGTGTTTGGGATAACCTGTTAGCCTAGGGCCAGGGTTGTTATTGTGTACTATTGTTATTGCAGCATGTTAGTTTAGACCCAAGATGGTGTAATTTAACTTAAAATCTTAGTCTCAAGTTACAAAAAGTCAAAATAGCCTTTTGATCATCATAACAGTTAACTGTTAGTGTTTTGTGATCCATAAACCATCAAAACAGCTTAAAAATCATTTGATTAGATCAATCTAGTTGTATTATAGCTTAACATATCATAATCAATCAAAAAAATCAAGCTAGAATCTCACTTTAGTCAACTGAGCTAAAAATTAGAAAAAGTCAAAGTTGCATTACCTCAGTTTTCTCTTAAATGGCATGAATATTTGTGATTTTTGTGTTATGATCTAGGGTTTGAAACTTGTTGTGTGTGTAACCTACCAGCTTAACTTGAGTATCTTGTATCTATTTCATTTTTTTGATTTTTATTGAGCAAGTTATACCCAACCAAAACCACTTGCACGGCAAGATGATGCCCTGCTACACAGACCATCACCACCATCACCACCACTTTGGTGGTTGATTGTGGCCACCACAGTGGTCCCACAAGCTTCAATTTTGGTTCTCACAACCCCTCTCCTACCAGGGTTCATAAATTGACCCATTGTTTGACCTGTGCATCAGTGGACCCCACTTCATTTGGCCTTATAAATTTGTCCCAATTCTGTCTCAGATTCAAAATAAGCAAGTGCTTAGTTTAATTAATAATTAATAAATAAATAAGAATTAAATAGCATAATTATATTTTATAAAGTACCACCTAGTTTTTATAATTTTTCTAGCTTTTATGTAAGTTAAAACATTTCTATAAATTTTTCTAGATTTTATACTGTTTATTTTCAATTTTTTTTTTGATATAATTAGTTTAATTGGCAATTAATTAATAAATAGAATAATAATTAGTAAATTTGTTTAAAAATACATAAAATAAACTTTTTTATAATTTTTTAGGATTCCTGTGATGGTTAATTAGATATATAAAATTTTTTATAATTATCTAAGTCTTTTTAGTATTTATAATAATTTAAATCAATATAATTAGTTAAATAATAATTAAATAATAATTAGATAAATAGTGTGAAAAATATAATTTTAGTTTTAAAATAAGTTTTATAATATTTTAGACTTTTAGAAATTTTAATTTTATATTTATAGACTTATTTTACATTTTTCTATTTATTAGTGAATTATTAACTAATTAAGAATAGTTATTAAATAATAATAATTAATTAAATAGTTATAAAAATAATTTTAATTTTCTAATAATTTTCTAATAAGTTTAGGATTCCAAAAATATAATTTTCATATTTGTGGGAGTTGTATTTTACAGAAGTCACGTTTAAATTTCGTACGTTTACGTTTATTTAAATATAAACGTACATTTTATATCTTTTTACATTTTTAGATTTTCTTAAATAAAATTAGTAAATATAAAATAAATATTTCAGGTTTATTTAATTTGCATTTAAACCCCTAAGGCTTGCAAACTCCTACTATAGTTAAAGTTGTTTTTGTTTACGTTTAAATATTAAACGTTTACGTTTTCCAGTTCCTTTTCATTTGTACTTATCTGATTTCACGTATTAGTTGATATAGCTTATCAAAGCTATTCATACTTATATTTCAGTAGTACAAACACTTAAACCCTTTTCCTGTTCAAATCACCTGATCTCAAAGTCATTTTATTTCAGATTTCACGCCTCGTTGGGATTTAACGATCCGGGGAAACACTAAACTCCACGGAGTATTGGCCTAAGCTGTTTGACTTGTTGACCATTACTTGGTTGATATTTTCTGACTGTCTGAGGCCAATCAAAATTTGGCGCCGCTGCCGGGGAGGTGTGCTGCGTATTACGACTTTTTGAAGTATCTGTGAGTTTGAATTATCACACTTTGTTATATATTATCTTTGTATCCATATTTCTTTTCTATTTTTAAATTTCCCTTCACTCTAAGTATTCTTAGAGTCGTCTCTATTACATGCGCACTCGTTCTTCTAGGTCAACAAGCCCTTTCCGTGAGCTTGTCAGAATTCCTCGAAGACGCCGTAGACGTTCTGCCACAACAGCTGTATCTGAGATACGTGCTGTTTCCCCTAACAATGTTATCATGGCGGAAGACCGTCCGATGAATGAGCTTCTCCAAGCACCCATTGAGGGTTACGGAGACGCTATTGTTGTCCCAGCCATTGTGGCTGAATACTTTGAGCTCAAAACCGGGTTACTAAATCTAGTAACCTCAAGCCAATTTTATGGTTTTGAGAGGGATGATCCTCATGCTCATATTCGATGGTTTAATAAAATTACCTCTACCATCAAATACAAGAACGTCCCTTCCAAAGCAGTCAAACTTCTTCTTTTCCCATTTTCTCTTGAGGGGGCAGCCCGGATTTGGCTGGAAAAACAACCTCCTCGTTCAATAACATCATGGGAGGATTTAGTTACCAAATTTGTAAACGAATTTTTTCCCCCGTCCAGAACGACAAGTCTTAAAAATGAAATCATCAAATTTACTCAAAGGTTTGATGAATTGTTTGGTGACGCATGGGATCGTTTCAAAGAATTGCTTCGTCGATGTCCTCATCATGGTTTCACTGAATTAATGCAAATTGACACGTTTTATAATGGTGTGAGTCAATCTGACCAAGATTCTCTCAATGCCTCCGCGGGAGGTAATTTTTTGAGTAAAACCACTAAAGAAGCTTTCGAAATCATTGAAAATAAGTCCAAGGTCCGCACTACACGCACAAAGCCATATAACTCCCAAGTGAGTGCTGGTCCTTCTACTTCATCACCCGTGAGTACTTCTAGCACCGATGCTAAGATAGATAAACTCACGGACGCTATTCAAGCTTTGGTTCTCTCAAACCAGAAAAAAGTCACTTTCACACAAAACCCTTCACATGCTGAAGTAAAAAAGGTGGAAGTTTGTGTCACTTATGGTGGCCCACATGCTTACTACAATTGTACTGCCACTGATGGTAGTCCTTTTGAAGCCAATGCCTTAGCCGGTACTACAAATCGGGGAGGTAATCAATACTGTCCTCAAATGGAACCAAGTTACCGTGCTAATACACATATGGGACCACCCGGGTTTAATCAAAACCCAAATTTGCAAAATCGAAACCAGAACCAACCTCGAATGAACCAAGGTTATCAAAACCAAAGGAATTTCAATCCTGGACAGAATCAAGGTTTCCATAATCAAGGAAACTTTAACAGAAACAATTTCAACCCCGGAAATCATTTTCAGGGAAATGGTAATCCAAATCAGGGAAATTTTCAGCCACAACAAGGTTATAATCAAAATAACCGTGTCCAAAATTTCCCTAACCAAACACAAGCCATTCTCCCAGCTCCACAATCATCATCTGATGAATTGTTGAAGCAGTTCATGAAAACTCAAGAAGAGACAAACAGGTTGTTGGTCAGCCAGATTTCTGAAATCAAGAAATCTTTAAATGAACGACCCTCGGGCTCTGGAAAACTTCCGAGCAACACGATCACAAACCCGAGGGGCGATGCAAAGGCGATCACGACCAGGAGCGGAGTTTCATATGATGGACCCACTATTCCCACTACCCCTTCTTCTCCTTCTCCCAAGGTAGTGGAAAATAACGCCGAGGTAAAAAAGGATGAAGTACTTCCTACTCATAAGGGAGGTACCCAAGACATCCCACCTCATGTTGTCCCGAAACCCAAACCAAAACCTAGAGTTGTTTTTGAACCAAATGATATCCCGGTTGAGACACCAAAGCCCAAACCTTCTACCTCCTCTATTCCTTACCCCTCACGCTTGAGTGAGCAAAAGCTCCGTGAAAAAGCTAGTCACCAGATGGATAAATTCTTTCAAATCTTCCAAGATTTGCATTTTGACATTAGCTTTGCGGATGCTATTATTCTGATGCCCAAATTTGCATCGACAATCAAACACTTGTTAAGCAACAAGGAGAAACTGTTTGAAATGGCAAAGACTCCCTTGAATGAGAACTGCTCAGCAGTTTTTAAAGAAGCTTCCCGAGAAGCTGGGAGATCCTGGAAAATTTCTAATACCATGTGTATTTCCGGGAATGGTTGATTGCTATGCCTTGGCCGATCTTGGTGCAAGCATCAACCTAATGCCATATTCAGTTTGGAAGAAACTTTCTCTTCCTGATCTTACTCCTACCTGCATGACTTTAGAGCTTGCAGACCGATCGATATCTCGTCCTCTCGGCATTGCCGAGGACGTGTTTGTGAAGGTAGGAGAGTTCCATCTCCCCGCTGACTTTGTAGTGGTTGATTTCGATGCTGATCAAAGGGTCCCTCTCATTGTTGGGAGGGGTTTCCTTAGAACGGGTCGTGCTCTTATCAATGTATTTGAGCAAGAAATCACTCTGCGTGTGGGTAATGAAGCCGTTACCTTTAACCTCGATCAAACCTCGAGGTACTCCTCCAATTATGATTCTGAAGCAGTTAATCAAATAGATATCATAGACATTGCTTCAGAGGAGTACTCTCAAGAGTTTCTTGGTTATTCTCATAATTCTGTGAGTGGGGATTCCACTCCATCATCTGAACCTATCATTTCCGACTCTTCCCCTTCTCTCACTCCGTTTGAGGGAAGTGATTTCCTTTTGGAAGAGGTCGAGGCTTTTCTCAAAAGTGATTCAGTTCCATCGGGAATTGATAACACTGAGATTGATCTGGAGGGAGATATTCTTCTCCTAGAGAGATTGCTAAATCAAGACAATTCTCCTCCACTCCCTCCCGTACAACTTCATAATCAGGAAATCAAATATGTTGAGAAAACTGATGATTTTCCTGAGGTCGAACTCAAGGACTTACCTCCTCATCTTGAATACGCATTCCTGGAGGGTGATGATAAATTACCCGTCATTATTGCTAAAGGTTTAAGTGATGAGGAGAAGATTGCTCTCATAAAGGTCCTGAAGTCACACAAGCAAGCAATTGCTTGGAAACTCTCCGATATTAAGGGTATTAACCCAGATTTTTGTACACACAAAATCTTAATAGAGGATGACTTCAAGCCCACGGTGCAACATCAAAGAAGGGTGAATCCAAAAATACATGATGTGATTAAACAAGAGGTTCTTAAACTTCTTGATGCAGGATTGATTTACCCCATCTCTGACAGTCCATGGGTTAGTCTCATTCATTGCGTTCCAAAAAAGGGTGGCATTACTGTTGTCACTAATGAGGAAAATTAATTGATTCCAACTCGGCTGGTTACCGGATGGCGTGTTTGCATTGACTATCATAAGTTAAATGATGCCACCCGCAAAGACCACTTTCCGCTGCCCTTTATGGACCAGATGCTTGAGAGATTAGCAGGAAACGAGTACTATTGTTTCCTTGATGGTTTCTCAGGATACTTTCAAATCCCCATTGATCCATCGGATCAAGAAAAGACTACCTTTACATGCTCTTATGGAACCTTTGCTTATAAACGTATGCCTTTTGGCTTATGTAATGCTCCAGGTACGTTCCAGAGGTGCATGATGGCCATATTTACCGACATGATCGGTAAAACTATGGAGGTCTTTATGGATGACTTTTCGGTCATTGGGGATTCATTCAAAACATGTCTCACCAATTGAGAAAAAATGTTGAAAAGGTGTGAAGACACCAATCTATGTCTAAATTGGGAAAAGAGTCACTTTATGGTCAAAGAGGGCATTGTCCTCGGCCATAAGATTTCCAAGAATGGGATTGAGGTTGACAGAGCTAAGGTTGATGTCATTGCAAAACTGCCTCACCCTACTACCGTCAAAGGTATTAGGAGTTTCTTGGGTCATGCCGGTTTCTATCGTTGATTCATACAAGATTTTTCTAAAATCTCACGGCCTATGACTCATGTCCTTGAAAAGGATACTCCTTTTATCTTCTCACCAGAGTGCATCGAAGCTTTTGAAACATTAAAGAAAAAGCTTACTGAGGCACCCATTCTTGTTGCCCCCGACTGGGATTTACCCTTTGAGCTTATGTGCGATGCAAGTGATTTTGCTATCGGTGCAGTCTTGGGGCAACGCAAAACGAAACACTTTCAGCCTATCCACTACGCAAGCAAAACTATGAACGAAGCTCAAACTCATTACACCACTACAGAAAAAGAATTATTAGCCGTGGTGTATGCTTTTGAGAAATTTCGGACATACTTAATCTCGACTAAAAGCGTAGTGTATACGGATCACTCGGCTCTAAATATCTATTTGCAAAACAAGATGCAAAGCCGAGATTGCTCCGTTGGGTTCTCCTCCTCCAGGAATTTGATATCATTATTCGTGATAAAAAAGGAGCTGAGAACCTGGCTGTTGATCATCTGTCCCGATTAGAAAACCCTCATCAAGATGTGTATGAGAAAAAGGAAATATATGAAACATTTCCTCTCGAAACACTCAATGCGGTTGCTTTTCGCGGAGATTCTACTACCCTATGGTTTGCCGACTTCGCAAATTACCATGCGGGTAACTTTGTTGTGAAAGGGATGTCAACCCAACAGAAGAATAAATTCTTTAAGGATGTCAAACATTACTTCTGGGATGATCCCTACTTATTCAAAATCTGTGCGGATCAAGTCATCCGACGGTGTGTATATGGACAGGAAGCCACTGAAATTCTCAAGGCTTGCCATGCTGGACCCACTGGGGGACATCATAGTCCCAATTACACCGCCAAAAAGGTGTTTGATTCCGGATTCTTCTGGCCACAATTTATAACGATGCCCAGGATCTCATTAAAACCAGTGACGCTTGTCAACATCATGGAAACATTTCACAAAGAAATGAGATGCCACAAAATGCTATTCAAGTATGTGAGATATTTGATATCTGGGGCATTGACTTTATGGGGCCATTTCCATCATCTAGAGGGAACAAGTACATACTTGTGGCTGTTGATTATTTATCAAAGTGGGTTGAAGCGAAAGCTTTACCCACAAATGATGCCCGAGTTGTAGTTATATTCCTGAAATCTCTTTTTGCCCGTTTTGGAACTCCACGTGCTATCATAAGTGATCGTGGTACGCATTTCTGCAATGACAAATTTGACAAAGTCATGCAAAAGTATGGTGTAACCCACCGTCTTTCTACCGCGTATCACCCACAAACAAGTGGGCAAGTGGAGGTTTCAAACCGTGGTATCAAAAGGATACTTGAGAGGACTGTTGGTGAAAACCGTGCTGCCTGGTCGGATAAATTAGATGACGCACTATGGGCCTTTCGTACAGCTTATAAAACACCTATTGGGTGTACACCTTACAAGCTTGTATACGGAAAGACATGTCATCTACTGATGGAACTTGAGTACAAAGCCTACTGGGCATTGAAACATGCCAACTTTGACCTCAAAACTGTGGGTGATCACAGAAAAGTTCAAATGAATGAATTAAATGAACTACGTGATCAAGCTTACGAGAACTCTTTAATCTATAAAGAAAAAACAAAGAGAATTCATGACTCAAAAATAAAGAACCGTGTTTTTAACGTTGGTGATCGAGTACTTCTCTTTAATTCTAGATTAAAGATCTTCTCGGGTAAATTAAAAACCCGTTGGACTGGTCCATTTACTATCACTAAGGTTTATCCATATGGTACCGTTGAGTTATCTCAAAATGACGGTCCATGTTTTAAAGTGAATGGCCATCGTGTGAAACACTACTTTGGAGAGGAGATACCAAACATGGTTGTCCCGGATCTCCAAACTTTCCCCAAGGACAATTAAATTCGGGGTCGAGTCAAGCTAGCAACTCGGTTAACAAAAACAGTAGCTTCCTCATGGACAATTCAATTCGAGGTCGAGTCAAGCTAGCGACTCGGTAATAAAAAACAGTAGCAATATGGGTTTCACTCATATTTCTGATTTCTTTCTCTTTTCTACCACCCTAGTGTGGGGGAGATGCCCCACATGGTGTATATATGTATATATCTTCAAAAAAAAAAAAAAAAAAAAAAAAAAAAAAAAAAGATGTAAATAGCCTAAAATAAAGGTTATTAATATTTCCTTCTTACGTTCTAAGTATCGGTTTAACACCCGATGTTTTGAATATTGAGGGCAATATTCATTTCTAAGTGTGGGGGGGATTCTCACGAATTCAAACACATGTTCCATCAAGCACCCTCATTTGATCAAAATTTAAAGTTTTTTCACACTTAGAAATGCAATAAATGGTTATCAGTCCGCCATGTCTAACCCACATAAGGATTGGCTAATCCAGGAGCAAACGGCTCTTGGTAAAGATATCTCAAAACCGTTGATGGCTTGCAATTTGCCAAAAATTGTATGGTACCTCAACTCGCCATATCCTAAAAAGCGAATGAGTTGGCTAGCCCGCAAGATTATGGCTTGTGGTAAAGGCAGTGGAAAAACCATAATTGGTAATCAGCTCACCAAGATGTTGACTTTGTCCATCAAGAGTTGGCTAGCCCAAAAGCAAACGGCTTTTGGTAAAGACAAAACAAATCCTTTGACAGCCGGTGGTTTGCAAAAAATCACACGGTTATAAGGTGTGCCACAGTTCTTACATCTGGCTACTCCAGAAGTGATGGCTTTTGGTAAAGAGTAAAAATCCATTAAAATTTTCTCAAAAGATTGCTAGGGACTAGCAATAGTTTAGTGTGGGGGATTGATGAGTGTGTAAATACTCATCATTTCTGTTACATTCAAACTGCAAAATCATATGAAAACACACAGGAATGTCCTAAAATACATAAAATATCCCTGGATTGTGTTTTTATGCAAAAGGATTGAAAACTGATGAAAGACAAAACATTTCACATAATTTACAGTTTCAGTCCCTGAACTTTGAAAAATTGGCAAAACTAGTCCCTGGTAAATCAAAACATGAAAAATATCATCAAAGGTCCTTAGGGATTCATAAGTATAGTCCTTTAAAGTTAAAAAATTGCAAACTGACAACTTTAGTCCCTCAAGTTTGAAAAATGTCAAAAATAGTCCTTAAGGTTTTGTAAATGGAAAAATATGAAAAATAAACCTTGCACTATTCTTAAATGACAAAATTGGTCCTTATGATAACTTTTGGGAAATTACAAGTTAAACCCTTCAACTTTCAGAAAATTACAGGTTTGGTCCCTGGAGTTTGAGGAATTGGCAGAAGAGGTCCCTGGGTATTTTAAATAAAAATATTACATCTTTGGTCCTTGGGTTTTTCATAAATGGCATTAATGGTCCTTATAACTACTTTGGGAAAGTTGCAAAACCAGCCCCTCTACTTTGAAAAAATTACAAATTGGTCCTTGTGTAACTAATAACCAACCGGACCCTTTGTTTTTATTATAACACCAAAACCAATCCAATCCAAAAACTATACCCAGCCCACCCCTTTCTTTTCCTAGGCCCAAACCAAGCCCAGTCCACACCCCTTTTTAATAAAATGGGGGTTTGACCCCGTTGACTCCCTCCTTCCCCAATACCACCAACACTGTACATCCACCTCTCCCACACCTGCAACCAGAAACCATGGTGGTTTTCCACCACCTCATCACCTCCCCAGATGGCTACTACACCTCATCCCCCCTCATCATTCATCCCACTTTGCATTTAATGCATCCCCACCTTCAGCCTATCACTGTTCCACTCACAACCTCTGCTTTTGTGGAATACTTGCCCCAAAACCATCACAAATACATTTTCTTGTCCCTCTCCACCTCCACAAACACCCAAAGTTCTTTAATTAAGATGAAACGGCCACAAGCAACCTGTTTACTTTTTGGCGCCAAAAGCCTTTTAAACGGCTGAGATCACTTTGACCCATCCAATGGTCACAATTATTGATGGGAAAGATTCAGAAACGCATGGGGAGTCCCAAAATCCTATAAAGAAAGCAGGGGAAGCATTGTGAAGAGATATCTAGTTTAATTAAGTAAAATGTATGTCGAATTTTTAATCTTCATGTTTCCAGTATTGTATTAAGTTTCAAAGTACTTTAGTAAGTGTTTTTATCTTGTAATAAAGCTATTTCAAGTTCTGAATTACATTGTTAACCTCAATATCAGTTTATGCAAGTTTTTATGTTTCAAAATCTCATAAGTCTTAATTGTTGTTATTAATATTGATTTTGGACAAATAAGCTCATATAAGCTCCTTGTATAGCTTCTGTAAGCTATTAGAAGAAAGAAAATCAAGTAATACTTAGAAAATAAAAATCACTTAAAAATCAGTTAAATAAGAGTAAAAATAAAAAATTGAGTGATTAATGGCAAAGAAGCTGGAGCAGGGTGGCTTATGGATTGCCCTGGGTTAGAGGCTTAGTGGTAAGCCTATAGGAGTGCTTATTGGTCCTTGGTTCTCTCTATCTCAACTGTGATCTATTTGTAAGCATTATTTTCAATTTTTGCTTTTATAAGTACAAGTATTCATTAGTTGTTTATATGTGGATTTTATTACTTAATTAGTGTTCTATAATCATAATATTTACTCATATTTCAGTCTAGGGGGTCTAAATCTTGTTTTCTCTTTGAAAGTCATCTTAACAGTTGTTAATAGGGGTGTTTGGGATAACCTGTTAGCCTAGGTCCAGGGTTGTTATTGTGTACTATTGTTATTGCAACATGTTAGTTTAGACCCAAGATGGTGTAATTTAAGTTAAAATCTTAGTCTCAAGTTACAAAAAGTCAAAATAGCCTTTTGATCATCATAACTGTTAACTGTTAGTGTTTTGTGATCCATAAACCATCAAAACAGCTTAAAAATCATTGGATTAGATCAATCTAGTTGTATTATAGCTTAACATATCATAATCAATCAAAAAAATCAAGCTAGAATCTCACTTTAGTCAACTGAGCTAAAAATTAGAAAAAGTCAAAATTGCATTACCTCAGTTTTCTCTGAAATGGCATGAATATTTGTGATTTTTGTGTTATGATCTAGGGTTTGAAACTTGTTGTGTGTGTAACCTACCAGCTTAACTTGAGTATCTTGTATCTATTTCATTTTTGTGATTTTTATTGAGCAAGTTATACCCAACCAAAAACACTTGCAGGGCAAGATGATGCCTTGCTACACAGACCATCACCACCATCACCACTTTGGTGGTTGATTGTGGCCACCACAGTGGTCCCACAAGCTTCAATTTTGGTTCTCACAACCCCCCTCCTACCAGGGTTCATAAATTGACCCTTTGTTTGACCTGTGCATCAGTGGACCCCACTTGATTTGGCCTTATAAATATGTCCCAATTCTGTCTCAGATTCAAAATAAGCAAGTGCTTATTTTGGATTCTTGGCTTATTTGGCCAACTTATTTGAGTAACTCTTGCTTATAATCATCCACACAACTCATTTGTACCAGGTTTTACCCTTGTGGACCCCACATAAGTCCATCAGTGCTTAATTCTTTCTTTGGTCAAACTTGGTCAATTGTTTGGTCTAATAAGCACTCATAGTGCTTATTCTGAGTTTCTAATTTAGCTTTCTTTATAAAATTTTATTATTTTAAGTATTTTATTAGTTTTATAAAAGAAAAACCAGAAAAAACCAAACTTAATTATAGTGATAGCTTTTATTTAATAGAAATTATCTATTTAAATTTCTTTTTAGCTTATTTATAAGCACTTTTGTAATTTTATATTTTTATTAAATCTTTATAATATTAAAGTATTTTTATAAATTTTTCCAGAATTTTCCTTTGTAATTTAGTAATATTTAGAATTAATGTTAGTTTAATTAATAATTAATTAATAAATAAGAATTAAATAGCATAATTATATTTTATAAAGTACCACCTAGTTTTTATAATTTTTCTAGCTTTTATATAAGTTAAAACATTTCTATAAATTTTTCTAGATTTTATATTATTCAGTTTCTATTTTTTTAATATAATTAGTTTAATTGGCAATTAACTAATAAATAGAATAATAATTAGTAAATTAGTTTAAAAATACATAAAATAAACTTTTTATAATTTTTTAGGATTCCTGTGATGGTTAATTAGATATATAAAATTTTTCATAATTATCTAAGTCTTTTTAGTATTTATAATAATTTAAATCAATATAATTAGTTAAATAATAATTAATTAATAATTAATTAATAATAATTAGATAAATAGTGTGAAAAATATAATTTTAGTTTTAAAATAAGTTTTATAATATTTTAGACTTTTAGAAATTTTAATTTTATATTTCTAGACTTATTTTACATTTTTCTATTTATTAGTGAATTATTAACTAATTAAGAATAGTTATTAAATAATAATAATTAATTAAATAGTTATAAAAATAATTTTAATTTTCTAATAATTTTCTAATAAGTTTAGGATTCCAAAAATATAATTTTCATATTTGTGGGAGTTGTATTTTACAGAAGTCACGTTTAAATTTCGTACGTTTACGTTTATTTAAATATAAACGTACATTTTATATCTTTTTACATTTTTAGATTTTCTTAAAGAAAATTAGTAATTATAAAATAAATATTTCAAGTTTATTTAATTTGCATTTAAGCCCCTAAGGCTTGCAAACTCCTACTATAGTTAAAGTTGTTTTTGTTTACGTTTAAATATTAAACATTTACGTTTTCCAGTTCCTTTTCATTTGTACTTATCTGATTTCACGTATTAGTTGATATAGCTTATCAAAGCTATTCATACTTATATTTCAGTAGTACAAACACTTAAACCCTTTTCCTGTTCAAATCACCTGATCTCAAAGTCATTTTATTTCAGATTTCACGCCTCGTTGGGATTTAACGATCCGGGGAAACACTAAACTCCACGGAGTATTGGCCTAAGCTGTTTGACTTTTTGACCATTACTTGGTTGATATTTTCTGACTGTCTGAGGCCAATCACTAGGATCGAAGAAGCATCCTTTGGAATTCAAACAATTAGCATGTGGGGAAAATGAAGGGTTAAGATGTGTTGTAAGGGAATGAATGGTTAAGATGTAGTGTGTAAGGGAATATGTAAGAGTGTAAGAGAATATTTGATTTGGATATGATTGGATATGATTGGATTTGTCTTTAGTAAAGATGAGATTAAGAGAAGATTAAGACATAATCTAATTGTCATTAAGAAGAAAAGGTTTAGACAATTAAGATTATAAGTTGAGAAAATCATAGGTTACTTATAAGTTAAAGTAACACAACGTTGAGAATCCATAGTTTCATATCTCGTGACTTTCCACGACTCGACGTTCTCAACTAATACCTTGGTTCAAACAAGTTAAGTGCTTTGCCTTGATGTAAAGCATAACCCAAGTGGAAAAGGATGCTTTTATGCAAAGTGACCTTTGACTTAGTTTGACCAATAAGGGAGTAAACCCGTTACGTAATTAGATAAGACGTAAGCACGGGATATGAGCATATGGATGCTTCAACACGATGTCACGTGAAGTATATAAGCTCCCTAAGTTTAGAAAAGCCTTGGCTAGAGGCGATAGTTAGAAAACATGAGTTGGCGTTTTCCCGTAAATGGGTGTTTTAAAAGTAGGATCTCTCTAGTCTCAAACTTGTTTCGAGTGTTCTCAATTAAGCACATAACATATTCATACCTGGATTGAAAGATCCACATTTGTCGGGTAAGTGGAAGGCCGACTTTCAAAATTAGCCCGGAACCATAAAGTGTCCTGGCGCGTCACCCGCGCGTTGACGCGCGGGCAGCGCGCCAGGTGCAGACATTGGCTCCGGCGATTTTGAGCTAACGTTTGTTATTTTATGTGTTTCGATGGTTTATTTTTCATCATTAAAACATAAAGAGATCTTGATCATGTTGCCTCAACATTATCGACAATGGATCTAACTCGACTTTCAACCAACATTATGTCTTTGTTTGATGCTATGTCCATAATCTCTTTCTCTCCCATCTTGGCCACAACGTTTGGTTCGAATCCACAAAATGCTTCCCTTACCATTAATGAAAAAAAGCTCGACTTGTACATTTCGTTCTTCATGTTATGCAACTTGTGAAAGAAGCAAGAATTAATGATGGTTTTACCTGAAAAGTTCCTTTCGCCTATGAATTTCTGTCCAATTGTAATCCATAAGCATTCCTGATAGAGAAAGCAACTCGAACATTTGTCTGTTTTGATTAAATTCACGAGCTATTGGTTAGCTAGGTTAATTATGTCAAGCAATAACTTGAAACCACTCCATTCCTTGATAATTTAAAGAATGCAAATTTTCCTACATCTGTGTAACATGCATGTCTTCATCAAGAGGGGAAAACGACTACTTACTTGTCATCATACACCGGAACTCCCCAACATTCATCATGGAATTGAACATAGAGTTTATCTGTCACGATACAAATCATCAATAATACCAACATTACTTTAGGACACAATTAACGGAAATGTTTCATGATTAGAACTTATTAGGCAAAGTAAAGCTTTCACAACTACATGAAGTGATCAATCTTTTACTTTTGGCCACAAGTAAGGTCCATTTGGGTCAAAGAATTCTTTTAGCTTGTAAATGCATGCAACTTATTGCCTTACCACTAGTTTTAGTAATCCAATTGCATCTATTCAAGCTTTCATCAAAATTTCCGATGACCAAACTCGGTTGTGGAACTAGAACTTGCACGTTAGTAACATCAACCGTTGGCGCAACGTCTCTTGTCATTGGCTTTTGTGAAATGAGATCAAGAATAGACGAGATGGCCTGATCCACCGTAAAAGAAGAATCGGTGAATGACCCACTCGAGTTACGAGAAAGGGTAGAAGAAAGTGAGGAGATTGAGAGAAGCGAGCTTGTTTTCTTAAGCTCAAAAGGGTAGGCTTTTTTCAAGTGCCTGGACAGGGTGTGAGTTGATAACGGCTTTTGCTTCTTCTGTACATTTTTCTTCCCATATTCTCTTGACATTCTTAAATCCCAAAAGAATTAAAAAAAGTAAATAAATAAATAAAAAATAGAAGGAGCAAAAAGTTTTTATTATTGAGTTAGTTTATTTATAAAGGGTTGATGGTGCATGTCAAATATTAGAGCCGTTGGCTTGGTTTAAAAAAATTTTGTCGGTGCATTATGGGAAATCCGTACTTTTTTTTTTTTTTTTTTTTTTTTTGGAACGGTTCTTTCGGAGAAATCCTTGACCAATTCGAAACCCGATGGGGGGGAAACCTTCAACTTAAGCCGCCCGAAGGCACGACACTTAATTTGAAGTAAACCATGCCTTCTCCAAATCCGTACTTGGTATGAGTTCATTTTCTAACTTTAAATTGGACAAATACAAGTTGTTTCACGTATATATAAATAAAAAAACATTCCAAAGTGAAAATACTATAAACACGCATCGGTGAGTTTTATGAACATAAATTAATAGATGTGTGTTATGACCGAACTCGAGATCATGCGGTTGCACATTTTACGTATGAGAATTAAATTTTAATAATTTAATATAAAATGTTATATTGAATTATTAATTACACAAAACGTCTAACGACTGTTAGTATTTAACGATAAATGACTAACGACCGTTAACCAATAAAAGGAAAGAATTGTGTATGAATATTTGGTATGTCAAGAAGGTTCCGGATTACCCCATAGGGGTGTTGGCCTATCGGTTAGGGGAGGGGAAACCCAACCTATAACCTAACTTGAGCTCCAAGTTTCTATTCCTATATAAACAAACTTAGGGATCATTATTTGTTACTCTTGTAAACATAGTTTATCCCTAATTTTTTTTTTTTTTTTTTTTTTTTTTTTTTTTTTTTTTTGCTTGGCCGATCGACAAACACCCTTCATAAGGTCGATTGGTTTGATTTTCCAAACCAAAAACGTTTTGTGTTCTTAAACTAGCATTTACCTTTAATTTGTTAATAGTACGTGTGTACAAAAACGTGAATCAAACACTTTATTGTTGGATTCTTGGATTGAATTATAAAGAGGTAGGGGGTAATTCTAATAATCCACATAAACCCTAATTAGGGTTCTTGGTGATTGAATTGTAGAATTGATTCTTGTTTCGCTAGAATTATTAAGGGCCAGCTTGGTTCAAAGTGGGGAAAGGGAAAGGGAAAAGGAATGCAAATGAATGAGGGAGGTGGGTAATCAATCCCTTACCCTCCAATTTACTCTATAATGGTTGATTACCCACTACGGGGTAATCAATCCCTTTGCACCCCCCTTACCAAGCACAAAGCAATGAATAATGTGGGCCATTTTGAATACCTTACCCATTCCCCACCACTCTTAACCCCTCACCAAGCACCCCTAAGATACGCATATTTTTATTATTGGTTAATTTATTTAAATATGCCCTATACGCTTCGTATACTTGATGTTTATTCTTTATTTTATGAGTTTTCATGATTATATAATTTCAACATAGACTATAGTTGCATTATTTGCATACGTACATATACATTAATGTCATTCATAGAAGATTATGATTATATAATTTCAACATAAACTATAGTTGCATTATTTGCATACGTACATATACATTAATGTCATTCATAGAAGATAATAAAGATATTATGACTGTTTCTGGTTCCTTGTGCCAGAAGACGTGGGATATGATTGTTTAGACTTTAGATAATGTATATTTGTAATTGAAAGTTGTTGGAGTGACTGTCTCAATAGGGGTTTTATGTCATAAGATCTTGAATCTCACTTCAGCCCTTCAGGCATACCTGTTGGCTAAGTAGGACAAAGATATCCCATCTTTTTTGGACTACTAGGCATTTAACAAATCTGGTTTTACGTTTGTGGTTTATGTACTGTTAGGTCATTGCTCTTCTATACTTCACATCGTCAAAACGACTATTCGTTGCTATGTTATCACATCGTCTTGCACTTCATAGGCATAACGACCGCTGATAAAACATTCTTCGACATCGACAGTTCAAGCAACCCTTTCGGCTATTTAGGCGGGGTTACTGGAAAGTGGAACAACATCCTTTTCAATGATATAAAGCTTTATTTCTATTTGGATTTCAAGTAGATTGACGTCGAAAAGCTTCCTTTATTCGACAGATTCGTATGACAACCCGTTCCCTATATATCTATCCTCCATCATGTAATTCAATTTGTTCCTTTTTTTTGTGTGACTAGCTGCTAGGTAGGTTACTAATACAATTTCTAAATTCTAATGGCGTTCAAAGAAAAATGCTCTTAATTACTTCCTCGAAGCTTTTGGTTCTGATGGTGCACTTGTTAACTTTATGCGAGTATATATGAAGATATATGTTCCAATCTTCTACTACATGTGATAAGACATATCATTTCCAACACCTGATTAATGCACAAATTAATATGAGTTGAAGCGTGGTCAAACATTTTTGTTAACCTCTTTGTAGAAAACCAATATTCTTATTATGGGTTAATATGAATTAAATGATCAAACAAAATATCAAACGTATTTTTGTAAAAAATAAATAAATAAATAAATAAAATTTAAAAAAAAAAAAAAAAAAAAAAAAAGCATTTAACATTAAGTACCCCAAACGAAAAACTAGATGCCATAATACTAATAATGATATTTCAACTATATTTACTCAGGTTTGAAATATGATCAAATTTGTTTAAAACTTTTATTGTTTTAGTAGCTTAATTTGATATCTTTACATAATTTAAATTCATTGAATAAAAAAGTCTATATATATATATATATATATATATATATATATATATATATATATATATATATATATATATATATATATATATATATATATATATATATATATATTAAATTTAATCTCGTGTATATACTCAATAACATTTAGGGGTACGTTGGTAGTGTTTTTAATATTGTGATCAATTTAGTAGTAGTAGTGTTGGTGGCGCCAACAACAATAGTAGCGCCAGACGCCAGTAGTGGTTTATATATATAAAAAAAAAGATTAAAGTATATAGGGTTTTTGTAATATATCTTAGAGTAAATTACATGGTTAGTCCTTGTGGTTTGTTCAAAATAATAACTTTCGTCCCTCGAAGTTTAAAGTTGCATTGATAGTCCCTAAGTATGTAAACAAATAACACACATGGTCCCTATAGGTGAAATTTTCGGCTCCAAAGAATAACATGAATGATCCCTATAGGGACCAGGTGTGTTATTTGTTTACATATTTTGGGACTACCAATGCAACTTTAAACTTCGAGGGACGAAAGTTGTTATTTTGGACAAACCACAGGGACCAACCACGTAATTTACTCTATATCTAAAGTTAAGAAAAGTGAAGATTTTACATTTATGTCTATAAAAGTGTATTTAAGATTAAACATTTTTTTTAAGGTTTTAGGTTTGATTGTAAATTAAATTAACCAATCAAAATATAATGTTTATTTATATTTAAGTTCGAAATTAAAAAAAAAAATTGTTCGCAAGGTCATACGTATTTTTATTTTTTCTACACCAAATTTCTCCACAGAAGTTATCTGTGGTTTGACAAAACTAATTCAATTTTGACTTTTATTAGCCAATAAATAAGAGTTATGTTTATGTATGGTATGTTGATCACTATTAATAGATGGGATGAGATGGTTTTGTTATTTGGTTTCCCGTGTTGAACGGTAAGGACCTGATGAGAATGATTGAGATCAAGAAGCTCAGATAACACTCAAAGAAAGAACATTTTGAGACTGCGTGCGAGGCAGTATTTTCTCAAGTTTGTAAAAACTTATTGAAGTTGTGTGTGATACCTTCTATTTATAGAGATGCAAGTAAGGTTTAGAGATAAACCATTGAGGGATGATCAACGGCTGCGAGGGAGCTAGGTCCTGATCATCTAGAGAGCAGACTAGGATGACATGTGGACTTTCTTCTTTGGCTCGCACAGGTGCTTGTCGTGCGTCGATCCCTATTGTACGATATCATATGGTACATCTAAACCGTTAGTGACAGTTGGGGAGCAGTAGTACTGTGTGCTCAACGTATCCTGATGAAGTCTACCACGCCCAACGTGGCCTGGGATTACGGTTGGGCCGCTAAGTGTTTATTGACAGGCCTTGATAATGAGCTTGATTTGTGCGTATAATTAGTGTACTTGGACCACTAATATTGATACGCTATCAAGTCCCCCACTCTAATATTGTGTTGGGCACCATTGTGTTTCGGCGGAGCTAATTTGACCCTTATAGTATTAAAAAAGTTTAGGATAATTTTTAAATTTATTTAATAGATTAAGGGTGCATTTTGAAAGTTCTTTTATTTAAAAACTATATATATTAAACTTCAACGTTATATATAAAACCGTACGTACGTCAAAAGTATATCAATACTGGTCTTGTTTTGTTCGTTATCGAGAGGCCTTTTTGACAGTATTTTTTTATTCAAGAAACCGCTAGATATCTATTAGATATTTGACAAATAAAGTTTATTATATAAAAAAGTCGTAAATAACAAGAAGTTCATTGTGTGTTTTGTAAATTTTCTTACTTTTTTACTAATATTATTATAAATTAGTTGTTTATTTCATTTGTTTATTAACAGTAATTCGTTTTCTGCTCTTCGCTCGATAAAAATAATTGAATTTGACACTGTATAATGTATATAGAGAATTTAATTTGGTAAATGTTATGTATATAATTAAATAGCTTTAGTGAAGCCTAACAAATATCAGCAAACTGAAAGAAATAGTCGAGAGGAATTTCATATCAAATTTGCTACAGATTGATACCTTGCGAAGCAAACTGGATGGACCATCATACCAAACACAACATCTTAGAAGTGAAAATGATAGAAAAAGAAATTGAAGGTGTCATAACATGCTGAACTTTGTATTTCACTTGTTACTATTTTAAACTTTAGCTTGCTATATATAGTCGGACTATAATTTTGAGTGTTAAGCAATCAGTATGAACCATTGAAAAGATCATTTTTGAAAAGATCATCGTAAATACAAACCGTCTAAAACACCGTTGTGGCCATATAAGAATGTAAAACCTTGAAACCAAACCAAATGCTTGTAATTTATAAATCTTAACATCACTACACTTCGTAAGCATACTTATTGCTTTCTCTTTCAATTCTTTTTCCGTCAGTACCTTCTCAGTTTTATCCTCACTCGCAAACTGATCAGCAATCTTACAAGCTAACTCAACTGAGTCAGGAATCGTACTCTCGCCTGATTAAAAAAAAAAAAAAAAAAAAAAAAAAAAAAAAAAAACTACACTTCTACACCATGATCATCACATATTGGTCCATTAAACTTATTTTTTTGTGTATAGCCGACAAGAAAAATTATTTGAGAGTGTAGCGCGAGCATTGATCCATAATAATCTAACTAGATCCACTGATGAATAGTTGCAAGAACAGCATAAACATAAATGAAACACCATTTGTTTCTTATATGACACAAACCATTGAAACCAATACAAACTAAACCAAACCAAATGCTCGTAATCATAATCTAATATTCAGACATCATTTCATACGACCATGTTTTTAGCATGAATAATACTGAAACAGTTGTATATGACTAGAAACCCAAAGGTTCTAAACTTATAAAAATTACAATGATCCCCTAAACCTTCATCACATGACTAGCTGTATGACCTTCTTTAACTGCTTTTTTGTGGCTGAAGGTTAAACAACTCCTTAACAAGCCTATCCAATTCCTTTGATGAGCTCCCACCTTCTTTAACTGCTTCAAGTGCTTTATCTTTTAATTTTTTTGCTTTTAGCTTCTTACCTTTATCCTCGCTCATTGACTCGGCAATTTTACGCGCCAACACACCCGAGTCAGGCACCGTATCATTGCCTTCGCAAACCCGCACAGCCACACCATGGTCCTCAACCAACAACTTAGCATTCAAATACTGGTCAGCCTCCATGGGCCAAGCCAATATCATCACTCCAGCCACAATAGCTTCCAAAACTGAGTTCCATCCACAATGACTCAAAAATCCACCCACTGCTTCATGACTCAGTATCGAAACTTGTGGGGCCCAACCATTGATCACCATCCCTCTACCCGACCCGGAACGAACCGGGTTACCTTGTTCTTGCTTCACCACCCAAACATAATGGACCCCACTTTCCTCTAACCCAGTTCCCAAAGCCTTCATTTGCTCACTTCCAAGAAACTTCTGACTTCCAAAGCATACATACAAAACTGACCCATTTGGTTTCGCATCAAGCCATTTCAACACATCTAAACCCGACCCAGAATCCGATTTCCCTCGGGTCATAGGATCCGACCCGTTTAGCAAACTAACCGGGCCAACTCCAAAAACCCTCCCATGGCCCATGATCTTACTCAAATACTCCATATACTTAGACTCCAAATGATCAAAAGTATTCACAACCCAACCCCAACTCGAAGAACTCGCAACATGACCATCAAGAACCAAATCCCATTCAGGGTCAGAGTCCTTATAAAGCCTAGCTAGTGACGGCAAATGTTCAAAAGAAAAACTAGGTGATCCAGGCATATCATGAAAGGTTGTAACATCTTGAGACCGAACCAACGTAATATTATGACTTATGTAATCTACAACACCAGTCAAAAAAGCACCAGAAGAAAAAAACACCAATCTATGAATACCTAACTTGCTAGCTAGATTATGAGTCCACCCAAGAAAAAAATCTGATAATATAGCAACAGGAGGGTTATCATGTGCCTTAAACCACTCTATAATTGGTTCTTGAAGCTTAGCTAGTGAGTTTACAATGGGCAAGTTGCCACGATTCCCTATATCTTTTACATTTTCGACACCGGGAGGTAGATTCAGGTGTGGTGGGAACTTGAGGACTAGTGGTTTGATGCTTGGAGATGAAGCTAGAAGTGGGTCCAAAAGTGGTAGGTTTTTGGGTGTGACCAAGATGGTTATGGTTAGACCATGTGTGGCTAAGTGGTGTGTTAGGTCTAGTAATGGTAGCATATGACCTTGTGCTGGAAATGGGAATACTAGAATATGTGCACCTTGATGATCTAGCTTCTTCATGGTGTTGTTTAAGTGTGTGGTTGAGATTTGAGAGTGTTTTGTAATTATAAAGAGATATACATTGTGGTTTACCGGTAATTACTCTAGAAATAAAAAGTTGGTGTTGAAGAACTTAAAGCGTTGCGAAAAGTAATGCTGTCATTCTTAAAAGGGAAAAGTGTACTCCACTAGTTTAGTGTATATAAACTTTTTATATGTGTGGACAATGGTCATGCTAGACCCACATGACGACTCAAGGCGTTTACTAAATTATAATATATTCTAATAACGAAAAATGAGCGGGCTGTTAGGGTGTAGGGAGTGCATCACTCACCTTCCTTCCTTTCACTCACTCCCAACCAATCCAATTGTGAAAAAAACCCCTACACGATTTCTCTCTGGAGAATTTGGCGACACAGAACCCTAACATCCCTAAATCGCTTTTCTCTTATTTTTCCTTCTAATCGACCTTAAATCTAACATTCCTAAATCGTTCTTCTTGCTCTTAATCTGTCCTAGGTTATTCTGGTCCAGGTTCGAGTGATTTGCACGAGTTTCTGGTTGATTTAGTTGGTTCGTTTTTATTAGGGTTTAGGTTTGCGTGGAGTTGTGGTACACCGAATTATTTATTAGTCGACTTTGTCTTGTGACTAAGTCGGCACTAATCCTATTAATACTTCACTGAAGTTTTATCTTGTATTGATTGGATTAACATGGACGTGGGTTAGATTGGTTGGGTTTCATGCTTAAAACCCTAAGCGATTAGGGTTTATCTTTTGTTGTTTTGGCTGTGCAATCTGCTGGTAACGTTTGTGTCTTTTAATTTGGTTTGTTTACTGGTAGTGAGAGATGAATAAGGGTTTTTTGAGTCCTAAGAGTGTGAGTAAGGATTCGGCTAGTTTGAAGAATGTTCCTGGGCAGCATGTTGTTAATGATTCGCATAGTATTAAGTCTGGGTTGAAGGTGAATGATGCTGTAAACTCTGATGTTACTAGTTCTTGTGGGACTGCTGGTAACGTTGATTTGGAACAGCCTAGTGGTACACTTGAATCGAATGTGGCTTCAAAGGGTTCGAAGGGTGTTGGGAAATCTGGTGCTCAAGGGGGATTTGTGAAGCCGGTTTCACAAACCTCTTTTGGGAATGATAACGTTAATGTTGAGGGTGTTGATTTGTCGTCTGAAGTGGAGCCGATTCCACTTACGAAAGATACACCACATGGTGATGATTTGGAGCCGATTACAAGTGTTGATTCTGTGAAGCACTTGCTATCTAATGCACATAAGAACTTTGATGAAGCCATGGCTAATATTCAAAGTGAGATTGTTGCTAATATGGCTTCCTCTTCATGTGATATGGGGCATGACTCTAATTCGAATGTTGCTGGTCCTATTGATTCTATGGATGATACTACTAGTGGAGTGAAGTCGGGTTCTTACGCGGCTGCTACTTCTAATGAACCTCAGAAACACGTGTCTAATTTTCGGAGGTTGGAATGTAGCAAAAAGAAGGATAATGTGGACCTTTCAGTTCCATTGAAAGTAGTGGAAGAGGTAAACACGAGGTTTGAGAATACTCTCTACGGTTATTTCCTTGGTCAGCGCCTTGCTTTTCCTGTTGTTGAATACTATGTACGCAATGCATGGGCTAAGTTTGGTGTGCAAAAGGTAATGATGAATGCAAAGGGATTCTTCTTCTTTAAGTTCAATTCGAAGAAAGGTGTTGATGATGTGCTTGAAAACGGTCCTTGGTTGATCAGAAACGTTCCTATTATTCTTAAACCATGGACTTTGAACACTAATCTACTCAAAGAGGATTTGACTAACATCCCGGTGTGGGTTAAATTCCATGATGTCCCTCTTGCAATGTTTTCTGATGATGGCCTCAGTCTTCTTGCCACACTGATTGGTACGCCCAAAAGGTTAGATGCTTTTACAAGCCAAATGTGCAAGGAATCGTGGGGCCATAGTAGTTTTGCTAGGTGCATGATAGAAGTGAAGTCGGATGAGGTGCTTCGGGACAGCCTCACTGTTGAGATACCATTACTTGATGGTTCGGGTTCGACTATTGAGAAGATACGGGTTGAATATGAGTGGCGTCCACCTCGTTGTGACAAATGTAAGATATTTGGTCATACTCTGACCGACTGTCCTAAAGTTGTTATACCTCCTGTTCAGCCTACTAAGCCTGTTTATGATAGCTTCAAGACTGTTACTAATAGGAAGAAAGGAAAACAAGGTGATTCTACGATTCCGGGTAAAGGAGGGTTTACTAAACCTGTAGTGGGTAAGAAGTTGCAGTATCAACCCAAAAAGACTCCTCCTGAACCTAAGAATGTTGGTGACACTATTAAGATGACTTCTGATGTGGCTTGTCCTAGTGGAACAACGATCTCTACATCTAACCAATTTGATGCTCTCAATATGGATGGTACGGATGTGTTTGGTATTCCTACTTGTGACACCAACATGGATGTGGATGCTGGATGTACAATGGAAGTTAATGTGGATGAGTCGGTTAAGACTGGTGCTACATCACAAGAACCGCTTGTGAGTGAGTCAATGGGAACTAAGGAAGTTGGTTCTACTCCATTAGTTGAGAAAATTAGTAAGTTTGAAAAGCTGCTTATCGATGGGAAAGGTACTCTTGTGGATGATGATGGTCATCCTGTTCCGTCTGCTTCTGTCACTAAGAGGGCTAACCCATTTTCCAAGGTGGGTAATGTTGTGGTTTCTGATAGTGACGAGGAGGAGGTTCTCAACCCGTTTGACGAATCTGCAAATCTTTTTGGTGGTGGTCATGAGCGTGAAGATGAGTTTGATGACTATGATGATTACTCGAAGCAAATTTATGATCTTCCAGGGGAATTGGATGCTCTTAATGCCATTTATTGTTTTAATCTCCAAGGTCGTAGGAAGTAGTTTATATTTTTGTTTGAGTCTTTCTATATGATGTGGTAGTGGTTTTGTTTTCTTGTCTAGAAAATAGGAAGTATCTTGTTATGTAAGCTTTTCGCCTATGTAACGGGCTGAGATATGAGATTCACTCATATCCGTTGTACTTAAATGTTTTTTGGAGTAATATATTTACCGGGTCTTTTGACCTTTTACCAAAAAAAAAAACCAATCCAATTGCGCCACATCATTTCTCACTTTTTTTATCACTCACTTCTTTTTGGAGGCGCCACTTCACTCACCCTGCACTCATACTTTTTTTTCCTTTTTTCTTTTTTAAATTCTATTAAATTAAAAAAAAAAAAAATTACATAAAGTCTTTTTCTTCTTTGTGCTTTCCACCATCACTATAGTTAAAAAAAAAAAAAAAAAAAAAAAAAAAAAAAAAAAAAAAAAAAAAAACCTCTTTCTTGGCTGCTGCTGCAAACACCCACACAAACACACACAAAGTCTTCTTCTTCATTGTGCTTTCCACCTCTTTCTTGATTTTTTTTTATCGCGTATGGTTTTTTTTTTTTTTTTTTAGCTCAGTGTGTGTTTTTGTTTTGTGATTTCAACCGAACAACAAACACGCTCCTCCAACGGCTATCTCCAACGTTCTTTTTTCTTTCTTACCGTGCGTGACCATTTCACTCAAAAGGGCTTGCCGTGCGGTATGAAAATGGAGGCGGCGGTGTTACCGTGCGGTAAGCCTTACCGCAATGCATGCTCACGCAGGTACTCCCTCCACCCTTATGAATTTTCTTAAGGCGCCCTTTTTTTTTAATCTTGCATCACATTGGTTGCCAAGTTGTAATTAGCAAAGATAAGCAAGCCCAACAATGTTACATGAATACCTTGGCATTAGCCCATTCGAGGAGAAACTTTGGGACTTAAACTGTTCACGTACGGATTAACGTAATAACCGCATAATACCTTTAACAATGGGATTATGCACCTACCGCATACCTAAAATTTGTACAACTAAACAATATCCATACAGGCATGAGATATAAGGACGGGGGCTACTTTTTTATTTAAACGGGGGCTATTTTTTTTATTTTTTTTTATTAATTTTTTTTTTTATTTTTATAATTTTGTTTATATCAAAAAACTATAAACCTGAAATTGCGGAACAGAAAATATAAAGTTTAATAAGTCAAAAGGTTAAAACTGTCAGAAATACGGAACAGAAACTGACAAAAACTGGGCTGCGCTGGAAAAAAAGGGGGAGACAAAGGGCCTACCACCCTTGTCCCCCGTCTTTATAGTATGACCCATCCATACAAGTGTTACCTAACAATGTTCTGTACTAAAACATCCTCAGCTTTTTTATGAAGCTTCCGGCACACAAACAAGTACAACACACTCATCTCTCACCTCTCACACAAACACAAACTTTATCTCTCTAAAAAATTGTAGAATACATCGATCGCCTCTTTCACCATAACCAAAATATATCACTCACCCAACACACCAAAACTCTGTGAAACTCCATGCATCGAGTTCTAAATTGTAGGTATCAGCCTTAATTAGTTTTTGTATTTTGGGGCTCTTTTTGTAAGATTTTAATTCTAAATGATTGATTATTGTTTTCATTTATAATTTGCAGTGACATCATCGTACCTCCTTTAGCAGCGACAACAGATACGGGGCGGTGCAATAACTGGTTGATGGGGAGAAAAGAGATAAACTGATATTACCAGTAACTGGTAATAAAAATAATGTATTTTTATTATACATCGAATGATTGATTAATATCAGATTATATGTTTTTAGAATAGGCGGATTTTCGTTTTTTAATCTGTAATATAGGTTAATTATAATAATTACAAAAAGGTAGTTGAAACATAAAATGTTGTCTTAGCAAAAATGTTATAAACTAATATCATAGTGGGTTTTGGGTAAATGTAGTTGTATCATGTTATGTGAATGTTAACACACAAAAAAGAGAATGTCGTCTCAAGAAGAATAATTATATAAAAACATTTCAGTAAAATTCTTTTATTGACGATAGTCAACAACTCATAGTAGTCTGAACAAGGGGGTGTTTGGTTAGTGCTTATACAAACATGTATGCTTATTGGTTTACATACTTTTGTGCTTTTATAGGCAGTTTTGGATACTTAAGTTCATTTTGCCATGAGTTTTGTGTATAGCGAAAAATCGTGCTTTGGATACATTATTAATTATGAGAGCTACAAACTCATGTTATTTTCTGATAGAAGTAATTTCTTTCTGTTCCATTGATCAATACCACAAGTTCATTGATCTGGGTTCGCTTGATATCAATGCTGTAACAGGGCCACAGGTTCGTCTGGGTTCACTTGATATCAATGCTGCAACAGGGCCACAGGTTGGTCTTGGTCATCTGCAACAAAACCGTTCTGTTGTAACTACTCTGTCACTCAGCGATGTCGATCATCGAAGCTTCATGTTCATATTGCAAGGTAATGTACATGATATATGTGCTGCTATAAACTTATACTCACACATAAACTGTCGTCAAATTACCGAAGGTGAATTATAGTGCTTGGACAGGTACACTGAGACTACATTGAAAGGCATCAGCAACACAATGCAGCCTTGCGACTCTGTTCTACCCATTGCCCCTCAATGTCAGGCTTAGACGGTGAGTTTTGATTTCAAACAAGAATGTTCAAACAAAAACCCTTGAAATAATATTAGGTGGTTTAAGCTTTCAATTAAGATTGGATTCATGTTTAATTTGATTGTTGCAAGAAAATCAGATACTCAAAAATAAATATTTAAAAATTCATGATCATAACTACTTTTGCCAAAACACTGAACAATTAATGTTGCATTTTTCGACTAATGTATTTCTTCTAAGAGTTTGTTTGGGATTGTTCATTTGAGTGCATATCTGATTTCCTTAGTATTAAATCATATCAACAGTTTTGAGTGTTTGGATGAAATTATTATCTGCTATAGAGTACATAAATACTTTACTATATTCTTTGGCAAATGTTTTTTTATAACCAGATACACATTTTTAGCTAAGCAATTCCAAACACTCTCATGACTAACATCATTTATAATCATTGCAGAATGCGACGAAACTGGTACGCCAAACATAAATCCCTTTCGCGACGCAAGCAGTTTGGACGCCTTTTTCGTTTTATACTTCAGGTGATTATGACATCACCATTCTTTTCTATTACATTTGATTCACCTTCTGAACTTGAACTTTACCATGTAGCATCTATTTTATGGTAATTTTGTGCAATATGATCTTTATTTGAACATATATAGTGTTCTACGTGTTTTGAGTTGGTTACTTAATTAATGGTTGTTAAATTTTTGGTTAATATGTGTTTAGTAACAATTAACAAATGAGTAGTGGATAGCACAACATATGAAACAATTTTTATTAGTTGACATGGCAAATAAACCCATAAACAAAAAAGAGTTTAAGAATTGCATTTTATTGATAAGTTGGTTATTATTGATGGTAATTTCTTTCCCTTGACAGATCTAGTTGAGTGAGTACGTGTAATGAATTAGAAGGTATGCATTCTTATCCAGTACATGCCCTCATACAAATTCAAGTTTTTTTCACTTTCAACTCATTTACTTATAAATGGTTCGATTTGGAAACTTCAAATCCTAAACAAGTCAAATAAGTAAAATGAAACAAAAAAAACTATTAGGTAAGAAGGGAAAGAGTTTTTGGGGCCAAAACTGATAAAAAATCGCCCAAACTAATCTCTTAAGTTGTTTGATTATTGTAATACTATTGTTTGCTTATCTATGCGTCAATTATTTATTAATTCTAATTTAAAAAATAGTCCAAAAAAATGTTTGCAGGTCAAACTGATCCATGTTGTGTTGTTACGCGTCCACACGCCTGTCTTGGCACCCATGTACGAAAAGGTGGTGGAATAGCCGATTCCACTCATTACCAGAATTAGTGACTAGAGGGAGTGTCCTGAGTTCTGAAAATCTATCGTAAGTTATGTATTTGCCATAGTGTCTTGGGTATATTGAATGACTAGAAAATGGAGATATATTTTTCTTTGTTGGACCCATTATAAGTAAGAAACCAGTAAGGTGACCAAACATAAAGCCTAATAAAGGGTGACATGGGATGCCGTGAAGAAACAAAACAAGAGATGACTGAAAATATTTCAAGTGAGTCTATCTAAATGTTTGACTTACTGTTAAGCATTTTGTTTAAGAAAAGAAAAAAAGGCGTTTGGGATTGCACTCTTAAAGTGACTATGTACTTAAAATAAGTAGTTACCATGCCCGTAGTGAACATTAGCATGTCACTTAAACCGCTGCAAATATTCACATTTATTTTTAGATTGTAGTATTGGATTGGTGAAATAGGGACTGAAATGGGTGGGTTTGGGTGCTTAAATGGGGGGGGGGGGGGGGGGGGGGGCTGAAATGGTTGTAGGGACTAAATGCTCAAGTGGGAGCTAAAATAGGTGCTTTTGGGTCCTGAAATGGGGCTGAAGTGGGTTCGTATGGGGGCTGAAATTTGTGGTTCTCGGTCATGAGATGATGCTAAAATGAGTGTGTTTGGGGGATGAAATGGGGTTTCAAAAGAGTCAGTTTGGGGACGAAAATGGATATTGGATTGGGTGCTGAAATGGGGCCCGAAGTGGGTGCGTTTCAGTGCTGAAATGGGTAGCTTTGGGTCATGAAATGGGACTGAAATAGATGTGTTTAGAGCCTCAAATTGGTGAAAAAATAGGTCAGTTGTGGCCCTAAAATGGATGTGGTTGCAACTTGATACCACTATTCATATATTTCTTATCGGGTTTAAGTCATATGTTGTTTTGCCTAAGTTTTTTTTTAATTATTTTTTTATTCTTTATTATTTATTTATGTTTACATTTTTTGTGACAAGTACAAGATCAGGTTCCACTTCTTACCATTGGGACATTGTGCGATAGCCTGAAACAAGCCGAATGATATAAATCCTCCATCAGGAGAAACAACGACTTGAAAGTTGCTATCAAAGGCGTCATGTGTGGACCTGCTCCACAAGAAGACCTTCGACTGTTAGATATTGTTCTCCTTTCCCACTAATCGGTAAGGATATTAATTCTTGATTTGGTATTTTTGGTAATGTTTGAACCTGAGTAGTTATTTTCGCATGTTGAGTTTCATTTCGGTAAGAAACTTTGTGTCATTATGGGTATATTTTTGATTTTGCTTTCATTGATTAGGAAAACATGAGGACTGTGATTTTGTTGTTGAAGGATGCACTTCAGTTTTAAGGAAAGTTTTACATGCTCTTATAATCAAATTTCTCTTATTAATCCATAATATACTCTTTTTGGTTGTATGTCACTCTCATAACATTATTTACACAGTCGCACAAAGTGGGGGATATAAAGCGCCCGAGGAAGTAACTCGCGGAATGTTGGCTTAGCATAAAACCTGCAACAGAAACTGTGGAAAACTAGAAGGGGGGTTGAATAGTTTACTGCTTTTTAACTTGTTATTCTTTGAAAAGCTTTTCATGTAATCAACAATTATAACTAATTAACAATAATTAATATGCAAGTATAAAGAAAGAAATGATCAAACCACAACACGATTGTTTATCGTGATTCGGCTACAAGGACTCTTTTTCCTTGCCCTACTCCACGCCTTGAGTTTGCAACTCGAGAGTTTCAAGCACTAGTCAACAAGCTCCTTTCACCGGTGGAGAAACCTTTACAATCGTCGCTTACACTTTATCTGGTACAAAGCTAGATACCGGGTCCTAGTTCAAGGTAGAACCTTCCTAACGTCGCCTATCCACTATTTCCGACACTAAGCTAGATGTCGAGTTCTTTTACAAGGGTACAACCACTCTCGTCACACTATATATTTTAAGGCCTAAAATACAAACCGATCACTTCAATACAAGATACAAATGAAGTATAAACTTTCAAGAGTTTACACTATAGAATTCTAACAAGTCTTGCAACGTTGAGTAGAAACTTGTAACTTCTCGGATGGACTTGTAAACTTTGTTTCTACACAAGAGAATCACACAAGTGAGTTGCTACTGAGTTAGATAAGATGAACAAGTGTTTGTATGCAAAGTATGACTAAAAGTGATGAGAGATTTCTTGCAAATGGCTTGGTATTTATAGCCAACCAAACTAGCAGACTGGCGGATCCGGCGGAACCAAAACAAGGGTTCCGCCCTTGTACCCTGAGGGTTTTGCCAGGTCTGACAGTCAAAGACTCCAAGAAATCTTTCCATATTTATCAATGTCACATCAAGTTTATGTAAGTCAACACACTATGGATTGAGTAGGAAACTATCCAAATGTGTAAGAGATCTTTATGGAAAGTCAACTACTAGATTTAGTAAGCTTTCCATAAATGCACATGATGTAAGTTATGATGTCATATTATGTTTTCTATACTAAGTAATATAACAAAGTTATGCTTAATATGAAATGTATGAAATGTAAAGTCTAGTTACAATAAGACTATAACTAAAATGATGTTTTACTAAAAACTAAAGTTTACACTTTGTCGTTAACAAAACTTAGCAAAGATCGTAAAATATAAATAACGTTTTTAGACGATATTTGTATTAACAATCTCCCCCTTTTTGTTGATGACAAAACATAAACTTTGTTTTTAAGTAAATCACTAATTCTAGTGTTAAGTCTTTTAAAAGTTTTATATCGAACTTGTTTTACTCAATTCATGATATGATATGCAAAATTTAAAGATGAGAACAAGTTTAATATAACTTCTCCCCCTTTTTGTCGAAACAAAAAGAAGAGTTGCGAAGCGGAAGAATACATGTGCTCCCCCTTGGATAATGCTCCCCCTAAATGGAGTGCCAAGGTAGGAAGCATGGATTTTGAACCTACACCAAAAGTGGTTAGTTGATGAAAGTGATAATTTGCCTAGCCACAACATAATATGAGAATATGAGCAAATATATCACAAAGAGAAATTCCTACTTCTATAAATTGAGTACTCCCTAGGATTTCTTAAATGGGGCAAAGCCTCCACAAAGAATGCTCTAAGCTTGAGGTGGATGAGAGATGGTGTCTAAACGCTCCAAAATGTGGTTTAAGATAAACCTCATTTCGTATGTTTGTTCACGGATATCCTTTTGACATCGTTCACTAATATGAGTGGTTCTCTTACAATTTCCGCAATTATGGGGAGGAAAGTTTGGTGGAAGGAGTTCATTGGTTGTTGGTGCACCATTTATGTTTGATGGGGCAAACGTGGATGATTGAGAGGTGTTTTGATTTCGTACCCTAGATGAGTGTAATGCCGATTTAGACTCTATGACATGATTTAGACGAGAGTCAATCAAATGTTTGAAGGCATAGAGATGGTTCAAACTAATGTCGAGCTCTTCATGGGTGTTTGAAGACTTGGGTCCTATGATAAGAGGGAAATAGGGAATCAAAATGTTGAGAATGCTTTTGAGGTGGATTGTGTTGTTGGGCATGATGGTGGTTGCTTGATTCTTCGTAAAGAGGACCATGAATTTATTTATAGATTGGGTGGAGCAACAATGGTTGTGGTTGATCATGTGGAAAGATTGAGGGTCGAGCATATCGATAAGCCAAACGCTCTACTAATGACGGTTGATGAGGTTTATGATCTAATGGCTCATTTGGTTGAAACATTGGTTGTAGTTGGGTTTCCAATTGAGCAATGGTGTCAAAAAGTGGCAATGGTGGTGGATTAGATGATCTTGGTGGTAGGTCTTCTAAGGTTTCTAAAAATGGATGTGGTGATGTTGGTGGTGTTTGGTAGAGTTCCATTGGTGCTAAAGTTGGTGATTGAGGTGATGAACCTTTTGAAGGTTGATTTGGTGCCGAAGGTGATGTGGGATCACTAGGTGTTTTAGTTGGTGGTGGAGTAGTGATAATGTTGGTTTTGCAAGATTTTGGAGATGGTGTGGGGGTGACATGGTTAAGGAAGTTTGTATCATGGATGGGTGAGGAGATGTTGAGTGATGACTCACTCGATGATGAGCTTAGTTGGATGGTTTTGTTGAAGTGATGAGGCGAAAAATGAACCACTTTTAGGGGGTCATTTAAGCCCGGAATTGAATTTATTTGATCAAATATTGCCCTAAATCGTTCCTTTTGTGATTTTAGGTACTTTGGGAGTGAATTCTGGAAAAGGAAGCAATTCAGACGTTTTTGGAGCATAAAAGTGAAGAAAGCGGCAAAGACTTAATTTTCCATGCTGAGAACAGTACCTGACGGCATCAAGAAGAAGATCATGACGGCGTCAAGAGTAAAATCCATGACGACCCAGTGAAAACCTGAAGGCGTCACAACAAGGGCGTCAAGACTATTTTTGGTGACGGCCTGCATAAGGAGTATACATGACGGCGTCAGACCCAGATCTAGGCAGTCCGAGAAACTATTTGGCGGCGAGATGACGGCGTCAGGCATTTGTTCTTGACGCCGTCACCTATCAGAATCTATATATAGTTTTCTATTTTTCATTCATAAGGAGAGGAACTTGTGTGAAGAATACTAGGGCCGAACTTTGTAAACCCTAGGTCATATTTTACAGTATTTTCAAGGGTTTTCACCCCTTGAATCCTTTCATGTTCAATTGAGATAAGTATTCTCTTAATTCATTCAATACGTCTATGTGTTGTTTGAATATATCTTATGCTTGTCTTGATTTCAACATGCTAGGCTAGATCTATCTTGTGTTTGCTTAGATGTAATGAAATCTAGATGTTAATTATATGTTGATTACTTGTTTATGGTTGTAATGGATGAATGATTTCAATGTTAGGCTTAAGAAAACTGGTAGATCTCCATTGTGTAACATGCTTGAACGTCTTAGGAAACATGAACCGATGTGTACAAGGTTTTATTGATTGTATTTAATGCATGAGCAAATTCTAGTGATCCCATGTTAGGAGCTTCTTAGCCGGTTCGATATAGGAGTGAAGTAGGCGCTCATAGGATTAGGGAAGTAAGTACGCCACCCCATGAATGGTATTAAGGAATACAATCCGTCATCCACGCAACTATAACCAGTAATTAACCTGTAAAAGATATCTAGGGAGTAGTGAAATCTAAGTAAATACAATTCTCCCATATATTGCTCACAACTCTAGTATAATTTAGTTTACTTTCATTTTTAGTATTTTATTTTGATTGCATCTTTAGTATTGGGTTAGTTGACTAGCAACTAATTCCGCCAAACTCCTTCAAACCCGAGATTTTTAATTGCTTTTATAAAAATATAAAAATACAAAAAGAATCATCCCTCATCTCTAGACCTAGTCTTTAGGTTTTCTAATCCTAGCGACACTATTCCTAGCTGAACGATCAATCCCCCGGTACTTGTCATTATACTATACTACATCGATCAGGTACACTGCCTGGTGGGGGTTGTAAGCTTCTCGAGATCCCTCGAGAGGTAAAGCCTGGTGCAATCCCTACGCTACCAAGTTTTTGGCGCCGCAGCCCGGGGAATAGTTATTGTCTAGGTTAGAATCTCTATTTATTAGGTCTACTTGCTAGATTCCTTTCTAGTAAGATTTTATTTTATTTTCTAAGTTCTCTTTAGTCTATCTTATTTCTTCGTGTTTTTGTTCTTAACTCTTCGCCATCCGACATCATGGACGATGGTAACATCTTTGAACCCGTCATCCCACCACAACAAAACCCACCACTAGATAACCAACCTCTTAGGCCCCGAACCTTAGGAGAGTATTCCCGACCTAGCCACCAAGGCTACCGAAACACCATTGAGCTCACCCAAGGAGCCAATGTGACCCCCTTGCGATCCGACACCATCCGGTTGGTGTAAAGCGGATGTGCATTCCATGGACTTCGTTTCGAAGATCCAAACCAACATCTCAAGGACTTCCTTAAAATCGTAGATTCTATAGACCTTAATGTTACAACTAGAGAGTCAACCCGATTACGCCTATTCCAATTCTCTCTACGTGATCAAGCTAGCCAATGGCTTGAACGTTTACCCGCGGGATCCATCACCTCATGGGATGATCTCACCACTCGTTTCCTTGCTTAATTTTTCCCACCGGGGAGAACTACCAAGCTTAGAAATGATATCATGATGTTCCAACAATGTCAAGGTGAAACTCTTTATGAAGCATGGACTCGATTCAAGGACTTACTCCAAAAAGTCCCTTATCATGGCATAGATCTTTGGCTCCAAGTCCAAATCTTCTATGACCATATCGATCTCTCCACAAGGCGAGCCATTGACCAATCAGCCGGTGGTAAGCTACGTGATCTAAGTGCGGAAAAATCATGGGAACTCATAGAAGATCTTGCTCTCTATGACAACGAAAGTTGGAATGATCCCCGTGATTTGAACAAAACGGTCAAGGCAATATCTTTGCCTTCGAACAACTCTAGCACTCCCGACCATAGGATCATGGAACTTGAGGACCAAGTCAAGTTTCTCATGAAATCTTACGAAGCTCCTAAGCCTTCAAGCCAAGTGAACAAAATCACTTCTTCATGCGAATTATGTAGTGGTCCCCATGACACTCGTGATTGTGTGGAACTCCCCGGAACAGCTTTTGCGGACTACGCATCCTTGCGTACCGACGAAGCGGGAGATAAGTGGTACACTTTCAAACCCGAGCCAAACCCTTACGGTGATTCCTACAACCCCTCTTGGATAAATCACCCAAACCTTAGGTGGAAACAAAATCAAGCCAATTCTTCCAATCCGCCCAATCGTTACCAACCAAACGGTCCACCCTCCAACCGTACTTTCAACAACAATCCTTCTAACAACTATGGTAGTACCAACAATCTTGAAGGATTGATGTCTAAGTTCATGGCATCTCAAGAGGCTCGCATAGCTAGGTTTGAAACCGAATTCAACCAACAACAAACGGAGATGACCAACAAGATAGACAACTTGTCGAAAGCCCTCAACAACCAAGCGTTAACTACACCTAGGAAGGACACTAGGGACGCCACTAACGGAATCCAAATTAAGGACCCCTCATCATCCAAACATGTCCACTTTGTTAATGTTGTCACCATTAAGCCAAAAGATAATGATTTAGAAGAAAGTGACAAAGATGAAGTTGAAGTAGAAATCGAGACTAGGGATGAAATTAGGGAAGTTGAGGTTAATAAGGGAGAGGAGTTAGAGGAAGTAGAGACTATAGAAAAGCACTTTGATAAGTTACCCACCAAGGAAGAACGGGAATACCATAAGGATTTACTGATGGCCCCGAGACACCGTATATCTTTGGCACACCCCTTATCAAAATGGGAGACCCCTCTAACATCAACATACCATGCAACATCGGGCATATGCATATATGGAAAGCTTATATCGATCCTAGATCTCCTATAAACATCATGACTAGGACTTATTATAATTGGGTGATGAAGAAACAACTTGGTTATAGGATGATGCCCAATAAGAATTTGATAAGTAATTTTGTAGGAAAAGTGAAGGGATTGCATGTGATTATAGGTAATTTCACCTATGAGATCGATTTTATGATAGTAGAAGATACTCGCCCGGTGATAGATGATTGCCTAAGCCAAGTAGTATTCGGAAAACCATTTGTTGAGGCCACTAAGATGAGTTATGATCCGACTTTAGGGATAGTTAGGTTCAAGGAAGAGAATGATGAGATTGCTTACCAAATGCCATATAAGATTGAGCAATACCGCCTCCTATCGAACATAGAAAAGGAACACAAACAAGCGGCTTACTATAGGAATGATGAGGATAGACGTAGAGGAGTAGAGTATGTGATGAATAGGATGCTTGGTTTTTACAAAGAATGTTGGCAATTAGGTCCGGAATACAAAACTGGTATAGAAGACGACCTAGAAAGTGAAACCAACAATGAGGTCACGTAGTAACCCATGACCTTAAGTCTAGCTACAAGACTCGTAAATAAAGAAAAGTGCTTCTTGGGAGGCAACCCATGTTTTGTGTGATTTTTATTTTTGTTTGTTTGTTATTTGCTTCCGTATGCATGCTTTATTTTTATTGTTGATAAATCATGTTTCAAAACTAAAATAGTGAAAATACTTTATTTTTTTGTTTGGCCTAGTCTTAACTTCACTCAAAGGTATTTTTGCAAAAGATAAGTGTAAGGGGAAACCCCAAATATGTTTTAAAGAAACAAAACCGATCATGATTCTCCACAATATTAAGTGAACATGTATATTCGTATTTGTTAGAGTCAAATGCTTGTATCGAGTCATAATGAAGTTTTGCAGGATTTTCCAGGAAGTAGGACGAAGTTTTTCCAGAAATTTTCCAGAAACTTAACATAAGAATTTCTGCAGATCACTTCTGACGGCGTCACGAGTTTACTCTTGACGGCGTCACGTGTAAAATTCTGGAAATTTTACCAGTTTTGTTTTTCTAACGGAGTCTTAAAGTTTTTGTTGAATTATTAGTTTTATAATCTCCAGGAAATCTGCAAACATCATTCCACAAGCATTATATCTTATTTTGTTTTCTAGGATTTATTAGCATCTGTAGATTGCCGCCGATTTTATGCAAGGTTGCCTTGTCTGTTTTCTCAGGTTTTACAGGTTATGTATGACAAGAATATGATTATTATTCTAGAAGGGAAGCGTTGATTGTTCATTTTCATGGAGGAAGATCTAACCTGGCCACCTTATTATCTATACCGAGCGAATCAGGGGAGTATTTGATTTCATTCGTTTTACTTGTTTACTTTTACATTCTTTACTTGAACATTGGAGACAATGTTCATCCTAAGTGTAAGGGGAGGGTAAAATGATGATACCTTACAGATACACTTTCGCTTGAGTTTGTTTGTTTGACAGTAGATGTGTAATAAAACTACGAGAAATACTTGTTAGTGCAATTTTAGCGCCAAATTTAAATTTTTTTACAACATTTAGGAGTGAAACTTTAGCCATAGCAAGCGTCTCATGGATAGGAGATTGTATGACTAGCACAAAACCGTACTATTCAGAAAAATTTTCCACCAAAATATGTGAGGTTCGCTTTTAGATTTGATAGGAAAAGCATTTACTATTAGTGCGTATGAGTGTACCGGTAGCATTTAGATTCTAGAACTTGCGTTAGTGATGCATCCCGAGACCGCTAGTGAGACTACATTCGTGTGGTAGGATTTACTACATGATAAGAGGCATTAGGATCACCCTTGTGTTAAACCCGTATCATAATTACTTGACTATTTAAGTCATATTACTTGGCTAGTTAAGTCAATTAATTTTTCCTACACCTTAGCGTTGTACTCATTTTTAATACACGAAACCCCTAGTACACCCCTCCGAACCTATCTTTTCGTTTCTAACTTTAAGCATTTTACTTAAAGGAAGAATTTGTTACACCCCACTTAAATGTACACCTAAATCGCCTTAGCCTTCCGTGTATGCACTCATTTTTAGTGCATTATTGCTATTTGTTAAACCCTAAGTTAATTTTCTAATTGATTACATGGTTGCTAAGTCGAGTCATATCCTTGTACATATTGTTTTGGGACGATTGGGACTCATGGGTAAAGTACTTATTTTATGGAGTAATGGGGAAGAACATCTTATATTACCCCCGTATGTGCGTTAATCTTAAAAGTACTCCATGTTTTTTGATTTTCTTAATTCGAGTCATTAGATTAGTTTATTGTAAAGTATGTAAAAATTCAAGTGTAAGGGAAATTTTCATTCCCTATGATGTATTGTTTTGGATGGTAGGGTAAGAGTGTATGCAAAAAATAAAAAATAAAAAATAAATAAAAAAAGTGAAAAACATACGGACTACCATCCCTTTTCATTCTATGTTCATTTTATGTTTTTGTTATTTTTCATTTATTAGCTTAAGTAAAGTCTAGTCTTGGCTTAGCAACGCCATATTGTACATGTAATTATCAAGATTGTTAACTCGCCACTAGTAAAGACTGCCTATATCCAACAAAACCGTGTATTCCATATCCCTACACCTAACGTTACAACCTTTTAAAAAACCTCTTTGATAGTTTATCCTAGGTGCTTACGCCATGTGGTGGAGGTTTGATCCTTTCCCAAGCCTATGGTAATCTATTTTGCTATGACAGGTAGTGAGAGATGTTTTCCATTTCCATAATGTGATATTACTTTGTTACACCCGAGAGATGTGAGTATCTAAACACTATTTGTGAGGTGCTAGTATATGACCTCCGTGCTTGTCTTTGGTCTTTAGTGGAACGATTATTTGTTATAATTACTTTTATATTAGTGTTAAATGACCCCTAACTTGTATTTTGACTAGAATAAAAGCGCATTTGCTTGAGGACAAGCAAATCTCAAGTGTAAGGGTATATGATCTGGCGAAAAATGAACCACTTTTAGGGGGTTATTTAAGCCCGGAATTGAATTTATTTGATCCAATATTGCCCTAAATCGTTCCTTTTGTGATTTTAGGTACTTTGGGAGTGAATTCTGGAAAAGGAAACAATTCAGACATTTTTGGAGCATAAAAGTGAAGAAAACGGCAAAGACTTAATTTTCCATGCTGAGAACAGTACCTGACGGCGTCAAGAAGAAGATCATGATGGCGTCAAGAGTAAAATCCATGACGACCCAGTGAAAACCTGAAGGCGTCACAACAAGGGCGTCAAGACTATTTTTGGTGACGGCCTGCATAAGGAGTATACATGACGGCGTCAGACCCAGATCTAGGCAGTCCGAGAAACTATTTGGCGGCGAGATGACGGCGTCAGACATTTGTTCTTGACGCCGTCACCTATCAGAATCTATATATAATTTTCTATTTTTTATTCATAAGGAGAGGAACTTGTATGGAGAATACTAGGGCCGAACTTTGTAAACCCTAGGTCGTATTTTACAGTATTTTCAAGGGTTTTCACCCCTTGAATCCTTTCATGTTCAGTTGAGATAAGTCTTCTCTTAATTCATTCAATATGTCTATGTGTTGTTTGAATATATCTTATGCTTGTGATGCGTGGGAATCGCACCTTGCTTTACCTCTCGAGGGATCTCGAGAAGCTTACAACCCCCACCAGGCAGTGTACCTGATCGTTGTAGTATAGTATAGTGACAAGTACCGGGGGATTGATCGTTCAGCTTAGGAATAGTGTCGCTAGGATTAAAAAGAGTGGGCGGAATTAGTTGCTATTCAACTAACCCAAAAACTAATATGCAATCAAAATAAAATACTGAAAATGAAAATAAACTAATTATTACAAAGGTTGTGAGCAGTAATTGGAGAAATTGTGTTTACTTAGACTTCACTACTCCCTAGATATCTTTTACACGTTAATTACTTGTTATAATTGTATGGATGATGGATTGTATTCCTTAATACCATTCATGGGGTGGCATACATAACTCCCCAATTCTATGAGCTCTTATCTCCTCCTACACCATGACCCAGCACAACTATAGGGATTGTAAACAGTGGCTCATGCATTAAATACAACCAATAAAGACCTAGTACGCCTCGGTTCATGTTTCTTAAGACGATCAAGCATGTTACCATTTAGAGATCTGCCAGTTTTCTTAAGCCTAACATATAAAATCATTCATCCAAGACAAGAATAAACAAGTAATCAACACATAATGAATATCTAGGTTTCATTAGATCTAAGCAAACACAAAAGAGATCTAGCCTAGCATAATTGAATTGAGACAAGAACAAGATATAGACAACCAACACATAGACATATTGATTGAATTAGAAGAACACTTATCTCAATTACAATGCAAGGTATCAAGGGTTTGGAACTCTTGAAAAACCTGTAAAAGTTCCACCAAATTCGTCTTTAGGGTTTCACCAAAACTTCTCTCCTCTTAATGAAAAAACTAGAAAACTATATATAGGAAAATCGAGGTGACGGCGTCAAGAGCAAGGGTGTGACGCCGTCATCTCGCCGCCAAACACTTCCTCGGACGGCCTTGATCTACTTATGACGGCCTATGTGACGCCGTCATCAACTACGGTATTTTATTCTTGGGACTTTGACGCCGTCATGCAAACTTTTGACGCCTTCATGAACTACGGATTTTTATTCTTGATGTTTGACGCCGTCAGGAGTTTAGTCTTGACGCCGTCATGAACTGTTCTCAGCATGGAAAATAGAGACTTTGCCGTTTTCTTCACTTTTAGGCTAGATCTATCTTGTGTTTGCTTAGATGTAATGAAACCTAGATGTTAATTATATGTTGATTACTTGTTTATGGTTGTAATGGATGAATGATTTCAATGTTAGGCTTAAGAAAACTGGCAGATCTCCTTTGTGTAACATGCTTGAACGTCTTAGGAAACATGAACCGATGTGTACTAGGTTTTATTGATTGTATTTAATGCATGAGCAAATTCTAGTGATCCCATGTTAGGAGCTTCTTAGCCGGCTCGACATAGGAGTGAAGTAGGCGCTCATAGGATTGGGGAAGTAAGTACGCCCCCCATGAATGGTTTTAAGGAATACAATCCGTCATCCACGCAACTATAACAAGTAATTAACCTGTAAAAGATATCTAGGGAGTAGTGAAATCTAAGTAAACACAATTCTCTCATATATTGCTCGCAACTCTAGTATAATTTAGTTTACTTTCATTTTTAGTATTTTATTTTGATTGCATCTTTAGTATTGGGTTAGTTGACTAGCAACTAATTCCGTCAAACTCCTTCAAACCCGAGATTTTTAATTGCTTTTATAAAAATATAAAAATACAAAAAGAATCATCCCTCATCTCTAGACCTAGTCTTTAGGTTTTCTAATCCTAGCGACACTATTCCTAGCTGAACGATCAATCCCCCGTTACTTGTCATTATACTATACTACATCGATCAGGTACACTGCCTGGTGGGGGTTGTAAGCTTCTCGAGATCCCTCGAGAGGTAAAGCCTAGCGCAATCCCTACGCTAACATGAAGCAACATGGTTTTACACTAATTCTATTTCTAATGGACTTTGATGATTTAGATAAGGTGTTGGATTTAGTCATTTCAAGGTTTGAGTTATCTAGACTTGAAAGATTAAGATATGTGATGGTGATGGTGTGAATTGGAAGTGTGAATGTTAGTCAATTTATAGGAAGAACATGTTATGGAAATGAGTGTTTGGATTTGATGTTGTGCCATACAATTTGTAAGAGTTATGAAGATTGTCAAATCATTGGAAGTCAATCCAATGAAGGTGATAGAGTAAAAAGACCAAGATTTGCACTAAATGCATAGTTGTCTTGTCATGGTGTTTTGACTCAGATTTCTCACGGATACCAAGGAACCTGTTGGTGGGTTCCTTGCCTTATGGGTGAGGGTTCCTTGGGTTAGTTATGTTTAAATTTGAATTTTGGTGGGAAATGGGTTTTTATTGATTCTAATGTCTAAGAATGATCCTAATACAGGTAATTAGTTATTGGGCATGAGTTTCTAATCTTACAAGATGATTTGGAGGAATGTGAAAATCGAAATTTGAAAGAAAAATTTCCAGGTCGACTGGCGTAACCCTGGGAATATATGGGCGGAACCCTTGTTTGGGTTCTGCCAGTTCCGTTGGGCCAACCTGGGTTTACCCAGAATTCCTACTGGCGGAACCAAATTTTTGGTTCCGCTAGATCCGCCAGTGCCCAGATTTGACACAGGCCTCACTTTTAAGGGTCAAGACGAAATCGGCGACTTCCAAAAACTCTTGGGACAAAAACTTAAAGCAATATCTAGTTAGGAAATGCAAAAAATGAATATGAAAACACTCTTACCATTAGACTTTGACGGGAGGCTAGCGAATTTCACTATACTTAGTGAAATTTTTCATATACTTGAAAATTTGACAACATTCTAAATGTCATCAATTCCGCATAAGAGTTAGTTCAATAGATTTTCCGACCATAGTAATAGAGTGTAAAAGTACAAAACAACATAAGTCACAAAGTTCAACGATATCAAAGTCCTAAAACTTAGTTGTGCCAAATGCTCCTTATTACAAACATAATTCACAAGCGATCCAACTTCTTCTTAATCTTTCCCAACTACCTTCCAAAGCGGGGAGTTCTTGAAGGTAGTTGAGTGGGGCTAGCTTAGAGTTGGGAAGATCATCATTTTCACTCATTGATGAAGATGAAGATGAAGGAGAAGAAGAACGACGATGTTTCCCTTGAGTCTTAAAGATTCTCTTACCACTAGGAGCAACAAAGGTGTGAGGAATGAGGGAGCAATCAAGACAAATACCTCTATCAATTGGTGGAATGGGTGAGATGGCTCTAAAAAGACGGGTGAGAAGCATTCCATATGGAAGAGCGGTTTTTCCATTTAGAGGTATATCGGTCATTCTTTGTGCCATGTAGTAAGCCAAATTGAAAGGTTGTCTAGTGGAAATACTATAGAGCATATAGCTTAGGCATGTGTTCACATGGTCTCAATTCCCTACGGAACTTATGACATTAGCTTTAAGAACCTCTTCCTACCTCCTAAATTGAGGTTGAAGTTCATTAAGTTCCATTCCAAACGGATCTTTGTCCACTTCACTACCCGAGCGATTTTTCCTAGTGAGGGAAGTCCTAATGAAGAGATGGTCACGAATCACTTCCTTGCTAACAAGAGGAGTGGAGTAAGTAGGATGACGCTCATCGGTGTCCAGAGAAGAAAATTGCCATTTGTCTGTGTAAAGACAAGTGCCATTGCTTGGAACACCAAGGATTTTTGCAAACTCATTGAGAGATAGGCTAGTTTCGTGTTGATTGATAGAAAATTTTACGGATATCTCACCATCTTCATCGCTTGTGAGCACAACGGTAGCATAGAATTCTAGAATAAACCTAGGACAAATCGGCTCATCAATATCTAGGAGACAATCAAAGTTGATCGTAGCTAAGTTTTGATGGATGGAGTTTCCTTCTAGGAAGGATGGGTCAATGGTTCTACCCTCATGGACATAGCGCTTCTCTAACCCCTTAAAGACATTGACTTGGTGTGGAGTAAGACCTTTGGTCATATGGTGTTTGGTTAAATACATGAGGGTACCTTTGTGATCGGAGTGAGTTGCTGGAGGCATGTTGGTTCCTAGAAATCATAAAATTTTGGTTAAGATTAATATTTTTGAGAATGATCTAGTATGCGTTTTTATGCAAGCAATGTGAAGATTTGGTTGTCTAAAATGCGTTTTGATGTTCAAAAACGTTTTTATGACTCAACTTATTGTTTTGAAACACATTATGATCCTAGTGTCTCTAAATAAATGTATTTCTAAAATGTAACCAAAAAGTGCATATCGGTTTATGCATTTAAATGAAGTTGGCCTAATGTTTTTATTTGTTTTAACAATGTGATGAAGTGTTATGTCCTAATTTTGAATGTGATTATCAAAAATGGTTTTACAAGGGATGTTTGGCTAATTGTGATGTTGTTTAGAGTATGTAAGAACATAATTAAGTGAAGGCATGATTAGTTTAGTTCTCAACTAAGGTTTTACAAATTTTCACAACTAATTACCTAAACCCTAAGATTTAAGAGGTTGAATGCGAATGAGAATGCAATGCTTAGATCGGGTATGTAATTAATTAGACAATACTTACAATGTTGCTTAGAATGAAGAACGATTGAAGAGGATACCCAATTTTTGTGTGTGATGATGTTTTGGTTGTGAATAGTGGAAGTGAATGAGTTGTGGTTGTGGATTAGGGAGTGTTTGGTTTAAACTAGAGATAAATTTAACTGCAGAGTTGGCGGATTCGGCGGAACCAAACAGAGGGTTCCGCCCGTTTAGTCGTAGGGTTCCGCCAGAGCAGCAGATGTGGAAAATGTCATGATTTGTTTTGATTTTTGAGATTTTATTCTAATGTTTAAACTAGTAGTATTAGGTTCTATGAGTCCTAAACTAAGTCTATGAGGGAAAAATCATTTTTATTTAAGACGTTTTGTGAGAGCGTTGACTATGTGATTTTTGGACGAAGCTATCTTGATTAAGATGTTCCTCAATAAACATTTTTACCAAGCCAATGATTGACGAATCCCAATATGTTTTAGTAAGAGCATATTGGATAATGCTAAGGTCGATGCTTTCATTGTTGTTGCTCTAAGGTGACGTTATGTGAGAATATGACTTTGACGAGAGTCTTCTTGATCTTAAGGAACTTGTTGACATGCTTTTTAGCCCGTCGTGGCTTTAGTATGTTGAGGTATCATGAGTCGTTTGTTACTTTAGAGAACTTATGAGGTGAGACAATGTCAAAATAGAAGTACAAATACCATTTGTGCTTTTTCTCATTAACATAGTCATCGACATAATCCAAGTAGGCATGCACTATGGTGTCTACTCCCGTTTCTTTGGGATACCATAACTCTAAATGTGCAATAATCTAAAAGTTTGTTAAACGACTTCAAGGTTGATTAGGATCTTCTCGAAAATGATCACATAGACAAATACTAAACATACCTTCGGATCTACTAGTCGTGAGGTAAAGTAGACTTCCAATTATACTACTTTATTTAGTGTTATCTATGGATTCAATTTTCTCATCCTTGGTGAGACATAGAACACGTAATAACTTGCGTACTTGTGAGGAACTAGGAATGTCTTCTAAGTGATTACTACTAGCCTTTTGGAGCTTTGCGAAAGAAAATCTTTTAAGATATTTTTAGCTTTGCTTACCTATATCCAAGACACTTGACTTATGGAAATGTTTGACATGAGACAACATACGTTAGTTCCCGTTTTTGCTTATGTTCTCATTGATCCTTTTACTAATGTTCCTAATGATATTGAACTAATGAGTGATTTTAAAATTCTCTATTTAATAGTTCATCTTCCTAGTCATCTCCTAAGCTTTTCTTGTCTTATCATTGTTTGACTTTTCACTAGGTTGTTATTTATCAAGGATGATGTTTCAAAGACATGTGGTTATTGGTTGAAAGTTTTAATATATTCTCAATCACTTTGTTTCAAAAGATACAACCTTTGTAATCATAAAATCATCCAAGAGTAATATACTTCATGGAACTTTGAATGGAGTTCTTATGTGCAAGACCTTTAGTGTTTAGAAGATAATGATCTGTACTCTATTACTTTTTGTATGCTTCTCTTGAGGTTTTATTTAAACAAGAGTTTGAGTTAAGATATGCTTAAAAAAACCAAGTTTTTGTGTTAAACAATATTTATCTTATAAACAATTGTCAAGTATTGAATTCGCAAGCATCCAAACAACCGTTAGTCATCTTATCAATTAGGAGATTCTTAGTTGCCTTACTAGTAGATAATCATTAAGTGAGACTCGTTCAAGAGTCCTAATTTCCTATGTCCGAGAGCCTAATAAATAAAACGCACCTTATGTCTCCTATTAATAGTTGTGTGGAAATCCTTTGACCACAACAAATCCAATTCTTGTTTTAACTAAGAAAGAACAACCTAGGGTATGAACTACTATCAATACACATAATAAGTCTTATTGCTAACATCATGAGACACAAATAGATAAGATGGAGGAACACATACCTTTTAATTACCATAGAGAAGCAATTAAGAAGATAATCATGAAGCATTTAATCTTGACTTGTAGGAGAGCTTGGAAGCTCAAAAACTCATGAATCAAAGGAGATTAGATAAAGATGTAAACACATAGAACATGATTTCCTTAATCCTTTTGTCATGGATTTCTATTTAGGATTGAGTTTTAAATTTCTCTCCTAGGCTTAATAAATTTTACTTGCTTTGTCTTGCTTGTTGATGGTGCTTTCAAGTTAAATCCTGACCCGGTTTTATCTCTAAACGACTTTTGATTTTTCAATAATCTTTCAAGAGACTTTGAAATTTCTTCAAATTGAACTAATATTTTTCCCTTTTCCTTTTGTCTTTTAATTTCATGTTTACGGTTTTGACATATTTTGCATTCTAGATCAATTTCAATTGTACTCTTAAGTCTAGACATTTTATCTTCCGACATGATTTCCATTTCAAAATTGCTCTTGAGAGATCATGAAGGTTCATTGTTAAAGATTTTTTTAGGTTCATGCTACACAAATGTTTAGACACATTTTCTAGTTTAGAGAATTCTAAGATGAAAGTGTCAAAGCAAAAGTTTTCGGTTTCAAGTTGTACCTTGTTTGTGGTTTTATCACCTTGATGACTACAAACCGGATGATCGTCTACATCTTCATTCGTGTCACTCCATGATTTACACGCAAGTCCTCTTTGAGCTTGACACAAGTTTTCATCTTCGCTTATACCTTCATTTAAAACATTTAAACTCATAGCACATGTATTTATTTCAACTAAATGTCTATCTATTAGTTTTTCTAAGACTACCAATTCATATGTAAGATCAAATTGATCAGCTTTGACTTGACATTTTTTTTTATGAAAATTTAATATATTTTTCCAAATGTCATTAGTCGTTTGGCAAAAATACACTCTTTCATATTCAATTCTTGGTAAAGCTTTATAAATCATTATCTTAGCTTTAGTGTTTTTATCAACTTTAGGATAATCATCTTGATTTTTAAAACTTGTTTCTCTTGGTCTAAAATCACCAATGAAAATAATATGCCAAAGATCTTGATCAATTGATTTTACATAGTTTTCAAATTTACTTTTCCATTAAAGGAAATTTTCCTTTTCAAATAGCGGTGGCTTTTGAATAGATTTCCCTTCTTTGAGATTTTCAAAATCCATGAATCGATTCAAGTTTTAAAATACAATATATTTTAAAGATCTTGAGTAACGTAGCTCTTGATGCCAATTGTGGAAAACTAGAAGGGGGTTGAATAGTTTACTGCTTTTTAACTTGTTATTCTTTGAAAAGCTTTTCGTGTAATCAACAAGTATAAGTAATTAACAATAATTAATATGCAAGTATAAAGAAAGAAACGATCAAACCACAACACGATTGTTTATCGTGGTTCGGCTACAAGAACTCTTTTTCCTTGCCCTACTCCACGCCTCGAGTTTCCAACTCGAGAGTTTCAAGCACAAGTCAACAAGCTCCTTTCACCGGTGGAGAAACCTTTACAATCATCGCTTACACTTTATCCGGTACAAAGCTAGATACCGGGTCCTAGTTCAAGATAGAACCTTCCTAACGTCTCCTAACCACTATTTCTGACACTAAGCTAGATGTCGAGTTCTTTTACAAGGGTACAACCACTCCCGTCACACTATGTATTTTAAGGCCTAAAATACAAACCGATCACTTCAATACAAGATACAAATGAAGTATAAACTTTCAAGAGTTTACACTATAGAAGTCTAACAAGTCATGCAACGTTGAGTTAAAACTTGTAACTTCTCGGATGGACTTGTGAACTTTGTTTCAACACAAGAGAATCACACAAGTGAGTTGCTACTGAGTTAGATAAGATGAACAAGTATTTGTATGCAAAGTATGACTAAAAGTGATGAGAGATTTCTTGAAAATGGCTTGGTATTTATAGCCAACCAAACAAGCAGACTGGCAGATCCGGCGGAACCAAAACAAGGGTTCCGCCCTTGCACCATGAGGGTTCCACCAGGTCAAACAGTCAAAGACTCCAAGAAATCTTTCTATATCTAGAAATGTCACATCAAGTTTATGTAAGTCAACAAACTATGGATTGAGTAGGAAACTATCCAAATGTGTAAGAGATCTTTATGGAAAGTCAACTACTAGATTTAGTAAGCTTTCCATAAATGCACATGATGTAAGTTATGATGTCATATTATGTTTTCTATATTAAGTTATATAACAAAGTTATGCTTAATATGAAATGTATGAAATGTAAAGTCTAGTTACAATAAGATTATAACTAAAATTATATTTTACTAAAGACTAAAGTTTACACTTTGTCATTAACAAAACTTAACAAAGATCGTAAAATATAAATAACGTTTTTAGATGATATTTGTATTAACAGAAACTTCTTCTTTGCCTCTTCTATTTGTTCAGATGTTCTGTTTTCAGTTGTTGTTTTTGTTTTGAGTTCTAAGCTTTGTAATTTGATTAGTTGTAAATGTTTCCAACACTTTTAATGTTTTGTAATAGAATGATAACACAACCTTTTACCAGCTTTTTAAATTAAGGGGTGTACCAGTTTCTTTATAACATGCTTATAACAATCACAGTTGCCCTTTGTAATGAGTAAGTCTCAACAAACTAACCTCCACATTCTCATAAACATAAATATGGCCGCCCGCAGCAACGCGCGGGTTTACCCGCTCGTTAAGTTATATTTTATATAAAAGTCTTTATTAGCGTTTTATTAGAGAAAGACAAATTTTAATGCTTCCTCAATTAAGACTCATTAAAAATTTTAGACTTACTTTTCTCTTCATTAAAAGAAAGGCATGGGTTATAATGAGAGGGGTGGTTATAATGACCCTCCCTATTATGATATTTTAACCATGTTTATATATTAGGGGTACTTTTTTGGCTTATTTTATTTGGGTTTGTCCTTTTCGTCATTTTTTTCTTTGTTTTTTTTGTTTTTTTTTTGTTTTTTTTTATTATTTTTTTTGTATAATGTTTTGTGTAATGTAATATATAGCACGTTGTGTAATATATTTTGCGTAATGTTTTTTGTTGTGTTTATTTGTTACGTTTATAGAACTAACGTCTAATGCGTTTTTATTTAATTTACAACAACAATAGCACGTTAAATATTACCACATTAAATAACTACAACAACAACTGTTATCATTCAATTAAGCAACTACATTAACATATTATTTAAAAATAACAATATATACGACATATGAAGATTATTCATTTCATTTAAAAGATCATGAAGCCTTGCACCCGACTGACAAGCGTGATCCTCAGGATTCCTTGCCAATTCTAACTCCATCTCCAGCATCTTTATTCTTGTCATCAACAGCTTGTTTGTTGCGTCAAGCTGGTCAATCTTATTAGCTTTTGCAACGTAGTTTGAGCACTGCGTTGAAGAAGAGGCTTGATTAAAGTAGGTCCTTTGAAATTCATATTTCCACATGAAGTATCCACACCCATAGTTATCTGTACCTGACTGTTACATGTTAAAAAAATTATAAGAAATATTATTCTTAACATACAAATTATTTACGTATTTACATAACTAAGCAAACGTATGATTATTTACCACTGAATAAATAGTTGCCCACCAGTCTTTTGTGTGGTTGATTTACGTTCTATAATAAATCCTCTGTCACAGCGACATAAGAAAGGATTTCTTCATTCCACATGACCAAAGAATTTGCATAAATAATTTACAACATCAATAAATAATGTTATTACTAATTTAAACAAATTAATTTTCTGCAATAATAAAAAAAATCATTTGAATTACATAAATAAACATTTGAGTTCAAAGGTTTCTCAAACAACATACTCTATAACATAAATCAATAATCATTTACAATGATTTGTCGGTATAAGTATTTACAATATAAATCAGTAATCATTCACTATGTTTCGTCGGTATCTCTATTATTTACAACATAAATCAGTAATAATTTACAATGTTTTGTCTGTATAATTATTTGCAACTGGTTTAGTCGATCGGAATATAATGTTTCCCATTGGGATGCATCTTGGGCTCTGTGCGTCATCCATTGTGGGTGGAGATGCGAAAGTGGAGAAAGTCTGTCTAGCGTCAGACAAATGTAGTGACCACATTGGGCTGGCCCTACACGGGCTATCACAAGGGGGTCAGTTCTTTGTGAGAAGTCTGGACCGAAAGAAGCTGAAAACACGTATTCCAACCCCGTCGGGATATGAATACAATAGGTCGGTTAATCCATGATGCAATAACCAACCCCGTGTCTGAAATAATGATATAGCGATCTAACGGTGCAGTTCCATTTCCGAACCAGTTTACTGAATAGCGAATTCCGTTAAAGCAAACTTGCGACCACATACCTATGTAAACCTCCCTATGTAGGTCCAACTCTTGCGATAACATCTCTTTAACTTTGGCCCACCTATGTTGGTTTTCACAAATACCATGGGCAACGCACCAAAACCCACAATTTCCATCACCTAACACATTATATATACTTGTTATCTATGGATGGAAAATCACTGGAATCTGCTCCATAAAATATTCGCTATCTGCATCTCCAACGTACAACCTGTGTCTTATTCTTTGTTGAACACTAGGATCCGTGTAAGAACTATGTCTTGCATATTCTTTGTTGAAGTTCGGGACTTGTGTAGATCTTGAAGTTGTGCATCTTCGGTGATCTACGGTTGGTACTTCATTCAAGTCCGGGACTTTTGTAGCCTTGCCCTTTTTGTCCTTTGCGCTCGGACGCCCACGGGTATTTTTCTGAATAGCAAGTTCACGTGATTCAACAGATTCAGGCTGGTATATCTCTCTCAACTTCGTTAACATATTTTTCTTGACAAACGACGTTGCTTTGCTAAAAATATTCTTGAATTGTCGCATGTCATTTTGAAACGAAGTATCATCATCATCATCAGGTTCGCTGGAAGAGCCATCTTCAGGCGGTGGCCTATTGATAACAGGCCACAGAACAGATAGGGTTCTCCAAAAAATAGGAATTTCATCCAATGGAATGGGGCATCCTGAATTCATTAAATTGACTTGTATAAATTACTGATATTAATGGGGAAAACAACTTGATGGTTATAAATTTAATATACTTACCATGATATACATAGTATTGCATCTCGTGAAAGCATGGTAGTCTGTAAATTGTCCGCAACTTATGGCTACAGTCTTCTACGGTGATCGACAGGTGGAGTTCTTTGAACATGAGGTTGAAAGCATGTTTGGAAACTTTATACCACAATTCTTGAAATAGTAGTATATTCCACTTATTTAGTTTCTCGTTGATGCTTATATTAAAACTTTATTTTATCTCATTTTCTTGTGCAATGAGAATCTTATCGATCGAATTCAACAACCTGTCTAAGTTGGACTGTGTGCTGCCCAAATGTAATTTCAACAAGGCGTTGTGACTCTCAACTCTGCACGTTGTTGTCTGGCCGTAGGAGCGATATTGGTCGGTAATATACGAGACAAACATGTGTGAGTAATTTGTGAGCCAGTTATTCAGATACTCAGCGATATCTGAAAAAAACAATGAATTAATAAAAGGTCATTCAGGTGCTTATTTATTAAATAATAAAAAACAATGAATTAATAATTAAGTACCCGCATGGTTGACCAATCGCTGTTGTAGGCGTTGATAATGTTGCTGGAACATTTCGAATGTCGGAGCTTTAACCATCCAATCCCATCTGTGTTTAATGGACTCATACTCATCTAACCCACTACATCTATTTCTGCAATGCTGAAGCAGGTTTTGCTATATATGCCATCGATAGAGTAATTTGTGAGTGTTAAGAAATTTTGCTCTGCATGCCCCAAGCAACGCTAAATCTCTGTTAGTGACGATAACACGTGGGTAATATCTTTCGTATATGACATCCTTCACACGTTGCAATACCCATTGAAAATTATGGCTTTTTTCACTGTTTAAAAAGCTATACGCCATTGCAAATGTTTTATTTGTTGAAGTGAATCCGACAATTTCCAACAACGGCAATTTAAACATCGTGGTATTGTACGCGGAGTCCATCAGCATGATTTCAGGGAATGTACACCATAGAGCATACGACGTGGGGTGAACAAAAAAAAAGCTCCTCAGGCTCGTTATGCTCATTTACCCTCGGGTAATATGAATACACAACAAAAAACATTACGCAATATATATTACACAACGTGATATAGATTACATTACTGATGCGTGGGAATTGCACCAGGCTTTACCTCTCGAGGGATCTCGAGAAGCTTACAACCCCCACCAGGCAGTGTACCTGATCGTTGTAGTATAGTATAGTGACAAGTACCAAGGGATTGATCGTTCAACTCAGGAATAGTGTCGCTAGGATTAGAAAGCCTAAAAACTAGGTCTAGAGGTGAGGGATGATTCTTTTTGTATTTTTATATTTTATGGAAAGCAAGTAAAAATCTTGGGTTTTGGAAGAGTGGGCGGAATTAGTTGCTAGCTAACTAACCCAATAACTAAAGATGCAATCAAAATAAAATAACAAAAATGTAAATGAAGCTAATTAAACAAGTGGTGTGAACAATAAATGGGAGAATTGTGTTTACTTAGATTTCATTACTCCCTAGATATCTTTTACAGGTTAATTGTTTGTTACAGTTGTGTGGATGACGGGTTATTTTCCTTAATACCAATCGTGGGGTGGCGTACGTACTTCCCCAACTCTATAAGCTCCTACTTCACTCCTATGTCGAGCCTGCAAGAAGCTCCTAACATGGGATCACTAGAATTCGCTCATGCATTAAATACAACCATAAAAACCTAGTACGCATTGGTTCATGTTTCTTATGACGTTCAAGCAAGTTACACTATGGAAGTCTGCCAGTTTTTTTAAGCCTAACATCGAAATCATTCATCCATTACAACTATAAACAAGCAATCAACCTATAACCAACATCTAGGTTTCATTACATCTAAGCAAACACACAAAAGATCTAGCCTAGCATGTTAAAATCAAGACAAGCGTAAGATATATTCAAACAACACATAGACATATTGAATGAATTGAAAGGATACTTATCTTTATTGAACATGAAAGGTTTCAAGGGGTGAAAACCCTTGAAAATACTGTAAAAGTCGTGCTAGGGTTTATTCAAGTCGACCCTAAAATTCTCCTCTCTTTAGAATGAAAATTACAAAGACTATATATAGATTTCATAAGGTGACGGCGTCAAGAAGAAAGTTCTGACGCCGTCAACCCGCCGCCCATATTATTCTCGGACTGCCTAGATCCAGATCTGACGCCGTCATGTGTAATGTTGTTCTGGGCCGTCACCACTTTTACTCTTGACGGCCATGCTTTGACGCCGTCACATTTCTACTGGACCGTCACCACTTTTGCTCTTGACGCCGTCAGGTACTGTTCCCAGCAAGGAAAATTAAGACTTTGCCGTTTTCTTCACTTTTATGCTCCAAAAACGTCCAAAATGCTTCCTTTTCCCGAATTCACTCCAAAAGTACCTAAAATCACAAAATGAACGATTTAGGATAATATTTGATCAAATAAATTCAAATTCCGACTTAAATGACCCCCTAAAAATGAATCATTTTTCACCTCATCATATACCCATACACTTGAGATTTGCTTGTCCTCAAGCAAATGCGCTTTTATTCTAGTCAAAATACAAGTTAGGGGTCATTTAACACTAATATAAAAGTAATTACAACAAATAATCATTCCACTAAAGACCAAATACAAGCACGGATGTCATACACTAGCACCTCACAAATAGTGTTTAGATACTCACATCTCTCAGGTGTAATAAAGTGTATATCACAATATTGAAATGGAAAACATCTCTCACTACCTGTTATAGCAAAATAGATTACCATAGGCTTGGGAAAGGATCAAACCTCCACCACATGGCGTAAGCACCTATGATAAACTATCAAAGAGGTCTTTTTAAAGGGTTATAACGTTAGGTGTAGGGATATGGAATACACGGTTTTGTTGGATATAGGCAATCTTTACTGGTGGCGAGTTAATCATCTTGGTTAATTACATGTACAATATGGCGTTGCTAAGCCAAGACTAGACTCGACTTAAGCTAATAAATCAAAAATAACAAAAACATAAAATAAACATAGAATGAAACGGGATGGTAGTCCGTATGTTTTTTCTCTTTTCTTTTTCTTTTTTTTTTTTCTTTTTCTCTCATTTTTTTTCGTTTTTTTTTTTTTTTTTTTTTTTTTTTTTTTTTTTTTTTTTTTTGCATACACTTTTACTCTACAATCCAAAATAATACATCATAGGGAATGAACATTCCCCTTACACTTGATTTTTTTACATACTTTACAATAAACTAATCTAATGACTCGAATTAAGAAAATCAAAACACTTTGAGTACTTTTAAGATTAACGTACATATGGGGGTAATAAAATGATGTTCTTCCCCATTACTCCATAACAATAAATACTTTACCCATGAGTCCCAATCGTCCCAAAACAATATGTACAAGGATATGACTCGACTTAGCAACCATGTAATCAATTAGATAATTAACTAAGAGTTTAAACATATAACAATAATGCACTAAAGATGAGTGCATACACGGAAGGCTAAGGCGATTTGGGTGTACATTTAAGTGGGTTGTAACAAATTCTTCCTTTAAGTTAGATGCTTAAAGTTAGAAACGAAAAGATAGGCTCGGAGGGGTGTACTAGGGGTTTCGTGTACTAAAAATGAGTACAACGCTAAGGTGTGGGAAAAATTAGTTGACTTTACTAGCCAAGTAATATGACTTAAATGGTCAAGTAATTATGATACGGGTTTAACACAAGGGTGATCCTAATGCCTCTTATCATGTAGTAAATCCTACTACACGAATGTAGTCGTACTAGCGGTCTTGGGATGTATCGCTAACGCAAGTTATAGAATCTAAATGGTACCGGTACACTCATAAGCGCTAATAGTAAATGCTTTTCCTATCAAATCTAAAGGCAAACCTCACATATTTGGGTGGAAAATTTTTCTGAATAGTACGGTTTTGTGCTAGTCATACGACTCCTATCCATGAGACGCTTGCTAAGGCTAAAGTTTCACTCCTAAATGTTGTAAAAAAATTTAAATTTGGCGCTAAAATTACACTAACAAGTATTTCTATTAGTTTTATTACACACCTACCATCAAACAAACAAACTCAAGTGCAAGTTTATCCTATAAGGTATCATCATTTACCCTCCCCTTACACTTAGGATGAACATTGTCTCCAATGTTCAATTAAAGAATGTAAAAGTAAAAATAGGTAAAAGAATGAAATCAAATACTCCCCTGATTCGCTCGGTATGGATAGTGTGGTAACAAGGTTAGATCTTCCTCCAAGAAAATGAACAATCAAAGCTTCCCTTCCAGAATATAAATCATCTTCTTGTCATACATAACCTGTTAAACCTGAGAAAACAAACAAGGCAACCTCGCGTAAAATTGGCGGCAATCTATATATGCTAATAAATCCTAGAAAACAAAGTAAGATATAATGCTTGTGGAATGAATGTTTGCAGATTCCCTGGAGATTATAAGACTAAAGATTCAACAAAAACTTTAAGACTCCGTAAGAAAAACAAAACTATCAAAATTTCCAGATTTTTACACATGACGCCGTCAGGAAGAAGTGACCTGCAGAAATCTTTATGTTAAGTTTCCGGAAAATTTTTGGAAAAACTTTGTCCTACTTCCTGGGAAATCCTGCAAAACATCATTATGACTCGGGAAGCATTTGACTCTAACAAATACGAATATACATGTCCATTAAATATTGTGGAGAATCATGATCAATTTTGTTTCTTAAAACATATTTGAGGTTTCCCCTTACACTTATTTTTTGCGAAATACCTTTGGATGAAATTAAGACAAAGCCAAACGACAAAATAAAGTATTTTCACTATTTTAGTTTGAAACATGATCTACCAACAATAAAAATAAATCATGGATACGGAAACTAATAACAATCAAACAAATAAAATTCACATAAAGCATGGGTTGCCTCCCAAGAAGCGCTTTTCTTTATTTACGAGTCTTGTAGCTAGACTTAAGGTCATGGGATATTACGTGACCTCATCCTTGGTTTCACTCTCTAGGTCATCTCCTATATTAGTTTTGTATTCCGGACCTAGTTGCAAACATTCTTTGTATAAACCAAGTATCCTATTCATAACATATTCAACTCCTCTACGTCTATCCTCATCATTCCTATAGTAAACCGCTTGTGTAACAATTCGCATTTTCAGATTAATTACTATTCTCGGAAAATTTTACTATTCACTTTTTACTATTCACTTTTCACTATTCATCTCAGAAATTTTTATTTCATATTCTCATAAGTTAAACTATTTTAACGATAATCCGAGAGTTTGGCGCTCGTCGGATCATTTCTGCAAAAATCACAAAGCCGTGTCCGAGATTTACTTTTAGGTTTAAACGTCCTTCCAGCATCCCGATATATCCATAAAACATTATAAACAATAGAAATATGATTTTCTATCATTTTATGACAATTCCAAAAGTTTTGGAATTTTACGTTTTTCAGTTCAGCGTTTTACGCGAATTACGCGTTTTAGACCCGTGTTTCCAGTTTTTAGCAGGGTTTTGGCACCCGATAGAACCTACCACTCATTTTATATTTTATTATGGACTATATTGACATGTTTCACAATACTTTCAAGTTTCATATTTTTACGATACCCGGTTTTACGTTTTAAGGCTTAATCATTTACGGTTAGCATTTTACGGAGTCAAAATGCACAAACTAAGCAAGATAACACCAAGACTCATCATCTAGTCATCTTATCCTTATGAAACCGACTTAGGGGGGTAGGAGTCACCATTTTGTGGCTTGATCTTGACCATTGATCTCTAGGATGTTTACAAGTGTCTAAATTAACCATGGTTACATTCTAACCCAATATATGGTTAACTATTTTTCTCATCCTATAAATAGCCAACTAATAACACATAGAAAACTTGCACCACACCTTCTTATAACCTTTAAGTCCTAAAACCTAAGGCACTTTTCTTATATTTTGTAAGAAAGTTAACTAGTTTTTGAAAGAAAACTAGTGTTTGATCTTCAATCTTGGAAATTTTCTAAGGAAAGTTGTTATAACTTTAAAGTCTTCAAAAAGACGTCGTTATAATCTTCGAATAGCTTTGGACTTCAAGAAGGCGTCGTTATAATCTTCAAATAACCTCGGTTTATCATAGGTTGCAAAGGAGGAAAGCTTGTTCAAACAAAGTCCTAGTTCTTGTCCTAGTTTCCCTTTTCATTAAGGCCAAAAGTTGTAAGCAAACCCTAACATACTTTCTTGCTTAATTATCATTTTCATGCTCTTTGTGTTCCTTTCATGCTATATATGTTCTTGTTATTGTGTTCATGATGTTTAAAAATGGATAAAACAAGTATTGATATACATATGTTAACTTATGACAAGTAAACAAGCAAACTAGTGATTTTTATGGAGAACCACGACCAAAATAGTATAACCTTGATATTTGACACTTACTTACTGTTAAAGAGGACTTAACAAGGAAAACATAGCAATTTGAATCACCCAAAACGAGTACCCGAGTCAAAAGTTATGGCCATAAGAAGTTAGCGAAACCAAAACGGCAAAACTGCCTAAATAGCATTCTGATCAAATTTAGCTTTTGAAAGTCACCCTTCTGGTCCGATTCATCAAAAAGTTAAAACACGAAAGTTGTCCGGAACGACGTTTTCGTTCAGGAACAAAGAAGCTCGAGCCCTGAAAATGCTTTCCGAGTGATAAATTTCTTCAAAATCTTAACAGCCCATTTTAGACCAAAGTCACTATATTATAGTTATCATTTACTAAGACCAAGAGGTCTAATGACCTAAAGCCAAGACCACAACCATGGCTAAAGCCAAGGTTGAGTCTCAAGACCATGGAAAAATGACCAAGGTCACGGCGAAGCCATGACTAAATGACCACATAAGCTTACTTAGGCGTAAACATGAAACAAGGAATTAGGCGATAACTTGAACAAACAATTTGGATCTACTTCACTTCAAAAGGAACCATGAGATATTACAAAGAGAAAATGGTCATATAAGACTTATGAAACTACCCCTAATAACAATCTTCATGTACTAATAAACTTTCCTAAGTTTATTCAAATATTGGACATGTAACTTTTCGGATTAAAACTTATACATTTGTTATCAAATACTACAATAGTAGGGAGCCTCATGTGAGGAGTTCATTAAGTAAGCCGTCGAGATGAGTTGTGGATTTACGAGTTAAAGTGTCCTGGCTCCTCGAACGTTTACTCTATGACTTCTGAATTATGTCGGCCCGAACGGTAGTAAGAGATATACAACCTATACATGTTCCATAAACCATTTATATTCAAAGACTTACACTATATACTAAGTACTACATCATGAACATTATGCAAGACATATATATAGGCAATTCTTCGTATTCTTAGACGTTACTCCAAACCTAAGTCGCAACGTTCTATTATAGGCTGCTCTTAGAGACTTTCACGATTCGACTACCACTTTGATTTCACATCACTTAAGCTTAAGGTGAGTCATAGCCCCTACTCTTTTCGTACTTGTCTTAACTCTTTGGGGGAGACACATGCTCAACTACTTGTTTACTTGTACAAATACTCAAAACGTCTATACTTGACTGTGTTATACTTGATTGCTTACATACATGACTGCGTTATACTTAATTGCGTTATTCTATTTATTGACTAGTAGTTGTCTTTGGGAATTGACTCCCAGTTGTCTTTGGGAAGTGGCTCCCAGTTGTCTTTGGGAATTGACTCCCAGTTGTCTTTGATACATCCTAACATTTGCGAATGTTGGATACATCATAAAAGTGAGGTCTTCGGAGATGAAGTAGAGACTCACTTCTAATTGCTTAAATTGTCTTGATGAACTTATACATGTCTTATTCATACTATATATGTTAGCAGTGGGTTGTGAACACACAGGTTGCAAGTCTCTTATGGCGGGAATTGCAACTGAGTGGATTCACGATGCCTTTGCTGTGCGAACATTCTCTTAAGGCTTTTCAATTATTTTAAGTCAAACTCTATGAACTCACCAACCATTGTGTTGACACTTTAGCATGTTTGTCTCAGGTCTGTAAGATGATAAGCTGTTGCATGGAGCATAGAGTCGCTTGGCATGTTTTGAAGACTTATGCTTTTATCTTTACCATTCGATATGTCTTAAAACTCTTATGTATTGTATTATGGAACTCAAGTTTGTATCTCGGAATTTATTAATCGAATGGTAACTTTTCAAAACGTCTCATTTAGAGTTCGTTTTCTATACCTTGTTCTTTGTATTATGAAGTAGCACCCCTATGACACAGTCTTCCGCTGCGGTATTTTGGGGGTGTTACAGATTGGTATCAGAGCCACTCCAAGCCGTTCGGGATGTGGGGCAAACTTCATCGGGGACGATGAGTCCCTACGGGGGGTGAATGTAATACCCCAGTCAAATCCCACATTGGCTGTGACTTGGAGTGATGCTGGGACATATATGTTAACATTCGCCTTATATGACACAACGCGTTTTGTGGTGGAACGGTTAATCGGCCATACGGTTAAGCGTGCTCATGTGAGAGTAGTACTGGCTTGGGTGACCTGCCGGGAAGTCTTCACATGAGGGCCACAAGAACAAAGCCGTGAGCCTTCGGGCAAAGCGGACAATATTGTGGTCTATAAGGCGGGGTGTTACAGATTGGTACCAGAGCCTTGGTTATAGAGAACTAGGTTGCATTTAGTGCCTAGACTATAACTGATATGAACATTAAGACTCTTCTCTTTATTTTGCCTTACACACACTTCATGTGCATATGCTTATTGCTAATTGTTTGTTTAGGAGAAACCCCAGACACTAGTCAAGTCATCAAAAATTTAGAGCTAAGTAATAATTATTTATTTAACTTAATCTTGTGACAGTTCTTGTTTGATAAGACATAAGATTAAGTTAAATAAAGGTTATTAGTTTCCTGTAGAGATTTGATGATTTGCCTTATACTTACTTTATATGATTCTAATACCTAGAAGTGGTTCATATGTCCTAATACGACACTCAAACCTTTCTACAAGCGCGACTAGTCCATTTCGTCATATCACCTTCTCTAGATACCCAGACTATGTTACCCTTTCACAACTTAAGAGCAGATGATAGAAAGTCTACCCAATTATGTAGTACCAATTGTTGAGTTATGTGTGCCTGGTAAATATGTATACGTGTGAAAGGAAGCAATTATAATTATGGTGGCCAACATAATTATAAATGCGTCACGACTCACGTAGACATATGTGACCATGCTTACATTAATCGACGATTGACTCAAAATTGACAAGATTTAAGACTAAAGTAGTCTAGGAATATCACCTCATATCTGACGTCGACAAAATATCCCTCCTTGTAGATATCATGGCACCAAAGAGAGTAACTCGTAGCACTAGCCGAGGTGGAGCAACACCAAGAGGTGGAAGAACTGGTGGTCGTGGAGGTAGAGGAGCTGCTCACGACACTAGTAACCCTAGTAATGATAGTGGAAGAACTGGTGGACGTGGAGGTAGAGGAAATGCTCACGACACTAGTAACCCTAGTAACGATGGTGGAAATCCAGATGTCTCCACCATTATCGCCCAACAACTACAAAACCTACTTCCCACTATAGTCACACAAGTTGGCAATCACATGAACAATTCGGGAAACCACGGAAGCATAAATGACGCTACAAATAATGGAGGAAGGAATGATAACAACAACAATAACAACAACAACAACAATAACAACAACAACAACAACCATAGGACTGGATGTACGTATAAGGAATTTACGTCATGCAAACCAATTGAGTTTAATGGCAAAGGAGGTGCATTGGCATATACACGATGGGTCGAGAAGATGGAGTCAGTGATTGACATCAGTAACTGTGCAATCCACCAGAGAGTGAAATATTCTGCATGCTTGCTATCAGAAAAGGCATTGACATGGTGGAACATGCAGATTCAAGCAAGGACTAGAGAAGCAGCTGTAGGCATGACATGGGACGACTTTAAAGGACTACTGAAGGAAGAATACTGCCCGGTTAATGAAATGCAAAAACTAGAAGACGAGTTTTGGCATCACTCTATGGTAGGGGCTGGTCATGCAACCTACACAGATCGGTTTCATGAACTAGCTAAACTAGTTCCTCATCTGGTTACCCCTGAATCCAAGAGGATTGAGAGGTACATCTATGGCCTTGTTCCCGAGATTCGTGGGATGGTGAAAACAACCGAACCTCCCACAATTCAAAGTGCAATACTAAGAGCAGGGACCCTAACAGATGAGATGGTTAGGAATGGAACTTTGAAGACTAGTGATAAAAGGAAGGGAGCAGGTGAATCGAGCGAGCAAAAGGGTACAATGGTTGATTATAAGAGAGCAAGAGGATTTGCAGCAACAGTTTATGATCAGAAAAAGTATGAGGGTCCACATCCTAAGTGTACTAAATGCACTTATCATCATCAGAGGTCTGAACCATGCCCTGTGTGTTATAATTGCAAGAAGTCTGGCCACTTTGCAAGTCAGTGTAAATCAATTACAAGGCAGGCGAATGCGGACAATATAGGAAACAACCAAAAGACATGCCATGAGTGCAACAGCCCAAACCACTTCCGAAATACTTGTCCTAAGTTGAATAGGGCACAGGGAAAAGTACTGGATAACCCGACTCTAGCAGTAATGTTTGAAGCAAATAACCCAAAGCGTGAATACAATGATAGTCCACCTCGGGGTCGAGCATACTATTTGGGTGCTAAGGAAGCCCGCAATGCGTAACGGGTACGTACTTTATCCTACCATATTATTCTATCCTAGTTCAAAAACTTAGCTTTATTATGCCGCTATTAAGATAAGAGACCTAGACACACTAAACTTCGGGACGAAGTTTCCAGAAGGGGTAGAGACTGTAACAATTCGCATTTTCAGATTAATTACTATTCTCGGAAAATTTTACTATTCATCTCAGAAATTTTTATTTCATATTCTCATAAGTTAAACTATTTTAACGATAATCCGAGAGTTTGGCGCTCGTCGGATCATTTCTGCAAAAATCACAAAGCCGTGTCCGAGATTTACTTTTAGGTTTAAACGTCCTTCCAGCATCCCGATATATCCATAAAACATTATAAACAATAGAAATATGATTTTCTATCATTTTATGACAATTCCAAAAGTTTTGGAATTTTACGTTTTTCAGTTCAGCGTTTTACGCGAATTACGCGTTTTAGACCCGTGTTTCCAGTTTTTAGCAGGGTTTTGGCACCCGATAGAACCTACCACTCATTTTATATTTTATTATGGACTATATTGACATGTTTCACAATACTTTCAAGTTTCATATTTTTACGATACCCGGTTTTACGTTTTAAGGCTTAATCATTTACGGTTAGCATTTTACGGAGTCAAAATGCACAAACTAAGCAAGATAACACCAAGACTCATCATCTAGTCATCTTATCCTTATGAAACCGACTTAGGGGGGTAGGAGTCACCATTTTGTGGCTTGATCTTGACCATTGATCTCTAGGATGTTTACAAGTGTCTAAATTAACCATGGTTACATTCTAACCCAATATATGGTTAACTATTTTTCTCATCCTATAAATAGCCAACTAATAACACATAGAAAACTTGCACCACACCTTCTTATAACCTTTAAGTCCTAAAACCTAAGGCACTTTTCTTATATTTTGTAAGAAAGTTAACTAGTTTTTGAAAGAAAACTAGTGTTTGATCTTCAATCTTGGAAATTTTCTAAGGAAAGTTGTTATAACTTTAAAGTCTCCAAAAAGACGTCGTTATAATCTTCGAATAGCTTTGGACTTCAAGAAGGCGTCGTTATAATCTTCAAATAACCTCGGTTTATCATAGGTTGCAAAGGAGGAAAGCTTGTTCAAACAAAGTCCTAGTTCTTGTCCTAGTTTCCCTTTTCATTAAGGCCAAAAGTTGTAAGCAAACCCTAACATACTTTCTTGCTTAATTATCATTTTCATGCTCTTTGTGTTCCTTTCATGCTATATATGTTCTTGTTATTGTGTTCATGATGTTTAAAAATGGATAAAACAAGTATTGATATACATATGTTAACTTATGACAAGTAAACAAGCAAACTAGTGATTTTTATGGAGAACCACGACCAAAATAGTATAACCTTGATATTTGACACTTACTTACTGTTAAAGAGGACTTAACAAGGAAAACATAGCAATTTGAATCACCCAAAACGAGTACCCGAGTCAAAAGTTATGGCCATAAGAAGTTAGCGAAACCAAAACGGCAAAACTGCCTAAATAGCATTCTGATCAAATTTAGCTTTTGAAAGTCACCCTTCTGGTCCGATTCATCAAAAAGTTAAAACACGAAAGTTGTCCGGAACGACGTTTTCGTTCAGGAACAAAGAAGCTCGAGCCCTGAAAATGCTTTCCGAGTGATAAATTTCTTCAAAATCTTAACAGCCCATTTTAGACCAAAGTCACTATATTATAGTTATCATTTACTAAGACCAAGAGGTCTAATGACCTAAAGCCAAGACCACAACCATGGCTAAAGCCAAGGTTGAGTCTCAAGACCATGGAAAAATGACCAAGGTCACGGCGAAGCCATGACTAAATGACCACATAAGCTTACTTAGGCGTAAACATGAAACAAGGAATTAGGCGATAACTTGAACAAACAATTTGGATCTACTTCACTTCAAAAGGAACCATGAGATATTACAAAGAGAAAATGGTCATATAAGACTTATGAAACTACCCCTAATAACAATCTTCATGTACTAATAAACTTTCCTAAGTTTATTCAAATATTGGACATGTAACTTTTCGGATTAAAACTTATACATTTGTTATCAAATACTACAATAGTAGGGAGCCTCATGTGAGGAGTTCATTAAGTAAGCCGTCGAGATGAGTTGTGGATTTACGAGTTAAAGTGTCCTGGCTCCTCGAACGTTTACTCTATGACTTCTGAATTATGTCGGCCCGAACGGTAGTAAGAGATATACAACCTATACATGTTCCATAAACCATTTATATTCAAAGACTTACACTATATACTAAGTACTACATCATGAACATTATGCAAGACATATATATAGGCAATTCTTCGTATTCTTAGACGTTACTCCAAACCTAAGTCGCAACGTTCTATTATAGGCTGCTCTTAGAGACTTTCACGATTCGACTACCACTTTGATTTCACATCACTTAAGCTTAAGGTGAGTCATAGCCCCTACTCTTTTCGTACTTGTCTTAACTCTTTGGGGGAGACACATGCTCAACTACTTGTTTACTTGTACAAATACTCAAAACGTCTATACTTGACTGTGTTATACTTGATTGCTTACATACATGACTGCGTTATACTTAATTGCGTTATTCTATTTATTGACTAGTAGTTGTCTTTGGGAATTGACTCCCAGTTGTCTTTGGGAAGTGGCTCCCAGTTGTCTTTGGGAATTGACTCCCAGTTGTCTTTGATACATCCTAACATTTGCGAATGTTGGATACATCATAAAAGTGAGGTCTTCGGAGATGAAGTAGAGACTCACTTCTAATTGCTTAAATTGTCTTGATGAACTTATACATGTCTTATTCATACTATATATGTTAGCAGTGGGTTGTGAACACACAGGTTGCAAGTCTCTTATGGCGGGAATTGCAACTGAGTGGATTCACGATGCCTTTGCTGTGCGAACATTCTCTTAAGGCTTTTCAATTATTTTAAGTCAAACTCTATGAACTCACCAACCATTGTGTTGACACTTTAGCATGTTTGTCTCAGGTCTGTAAGATGATAAGCTGTTGCATGGAGCATAGAGTCGCTTGGCATGTTTTGAAGACTTATGCTTTTATCTTTACCATTCGATATGTCTTAAAACTCTTATGTATTGTATTATGGAACTCAAGTTTGTATCTCGGAATTTATTAATCGAATGGTAACTTTTCAAAACGTCTCATTTAGAGTTCGTTTTCTATACCTTGTTCTTTGTATTATGAAGTAGCACCCCTATGACACAGTCTTCCGCTGCGGTATTTTGGGGGTGTTACAGATGATGCTGGGACATATATGTTAACATTCGCCTTATATGACACAACGCGTTTTGTGGTGGAACGGTTAATCGGCCATACGGTTAAGCGTGCTCATGTGAGAGTAGTACTGGCTTGGGTGACCTGCCGGGAAGTCTTCACATGAGGGCCACAAGAACAAAGCCGTGAGCCTTCGGGCAAAGCGGACAATATTGTGGTCTATAAGGCGGGGTGTTACAGATGGTATCAGAGCCACTCCAAGCCGTTCGGGATGTGGGGCAAACTTCATCGGGGACGATGAGTCCCTACGGGGGGTGAATGTAATACCCCAGTCAAATCCCACATTGGCTGTGACTTGGAGTGATGCTGGGACATATATGTTAACATTCGCCTTATATGACACAACGCGTTTTGTGGTGGAACGGTTAATCGGCCATACGGTTAAGCGTGCTCATGTGAGAGTAGTACTGGCTTGGGTGACCTGCCGGGAAGTCTTCACATGAGGGCCACAAGAACAAAGCCGTGAGCCTTCGGGCAAAGCGGACAATATTGTGGTCTATAAGGCGGGGTGTTACAGCTTGTTTGTGTTCCTTTTCTATGTTCGATAAGAGGCGGTATTGTTCAATCTTATAGGGCATTTGGTAGGCAATCTCATCATTCTCTTCCTTGAACCTAACTATCCCTAGAGTCGGATCATAACTCATCTTAGAGACCTTAACGAACGGTTTTCCGAACACTACCTGGCTTAGGCAATCATCTATCACCGGACGAGTGTCCTCCACTATCATAAAATCGGTCTCATAAGTGAAGTTTCCGACAATCACATGCAATCCTTTCACTCTTCCTACAAAATTACTTATCAGATTCTTATTGGGCATCCTCCTATAACCAAGTTGTTTCTTCATTACCCAATTATAATAAGTCCTAGTCATGATGTTTATAGGAGACCTAGGATCGATATAAGCTTTCCATACATGCATATGCCCAATGTTGCATGGTATGTTAATGTTAGATGGATCACCTACTTTAATAAGGGGTGAACCAAGGATATATGGTGTCTCGGGATCATTGAATAAATCTTTGTGATATTCCCGTTCTTCCTTGGTGGGCAACTTATCAAAGTACTCTTCTACGTTTTCTACTCCTCTAACTTTTCTCCTTTATTAACCTCAACTTCCTTAATTTGATCCCTAGTCTCGGTTTCTACTCCACCTTCATCCTTGTTACTTTCTTCTATATCTTTATCTATTGGCTTAATGGTGACAACATTGACAAAGTGGACGTGTTTAGATGACGAGGGGTCCTTAGTTTGGATTCCGCTATTGGGATCCCTGGCGTCCTTCCTAGGTGTAGTTAACGCTTGGTTGTTGAGGGCTTTCAACAAGTTGTCAATCTTGTTGGTCATCTCCGTTTGTTGTTGATTGAATTCGGTTTCAAACTTAACTATGCGAGCTTCTTGAGATGCCACTAACTTGGACATCAATCCCTCAAGATTGTTGGTACTACCATAGTTGTTAGAAGGATTGTTGTTGAAAGTACGGTTGGAGGGTGGACCGTTTGGTTGGTAACGATTAGGCGGATTGGAAGAATTGTTTTTGTTTTGTTTCCACCTAAGGTTCGGGTGATTTTTCCAAGAAGGGTTGTAGGAATCACCGTAAGGGTTTGGCTCGGGTTTGAAAGTGTACCACTTATCTCCCGCTTCGTCGGTACGCGAAGATGCATAGTCCGCAAAAGCTGTTCCGGGGAGTTCCACGCAATCACGAGTGTCATGGGGACCACTATATAATTCACATGAAGAAGTGATTTTGTTCACTTGGCTTGAAGGCTTAGGAGCTTCGTAAGATTTCATGAGAAACTTGACTTGGTCCTCAAGTTCCATGATCCTACGGTCGGGAGTGCTAGAATTTTTCGAAGGCAAAGATATTGCCTTGACCGTTTTTTTCAAATCACGGGGATCATTCCAACTTTCGTTGTCGTAGAGAGCAAGATCTTCTATGAGTTCCCAAGATTCTTCCGCACATAGATCACGTAGCTTACCACCGGCCGATTGGTCAATGGATCGCCTTGTGGAGAGATCAATATGGTCATAGAAGATTTGGACTTGGAGCCAAAGATCTATGCCATGATGAGGGACTTTTTGGAGTAAGTCCTTGAAACGAGTCCATGCTTCATATAGAGTTTGACCTTGACGTTGTTGGAACATCAAGATATCATTTCTAAGCTTGGTAGTTCTCCCCGGTGGGAAAAATTGAGCAAGGAAATGAGTGGTGAGATCATCCCATGAGGTGATGGATCCCGCGGGTAAACGTTCAAGCCATTGACTAGCTTGATCACGTAGAGAGAATTGGAATAGGCGTAATCGGGTCGTCTCTCTAGTTGTAACATCAAGGTCTATAGAATCTACGATTTTAAGGAAGTCCTTGAGATGTTGATTAGGATCTTCGGAACGAAGTCCATGGAATGCACATCCGATTTGCACCAACCGGATGGTGTCGGATCGCAAGGGGGACAGATTGGCTCCTTGGGTGAGCTCAATAGTGTTTCGATAGCCTTGGTGGCTAGGTCGGGAATACTCTCCTAAGGTTCGGGGCCTAAGAGGTTGGTTAGCTAGTGGTGGGTTTTGTGGGTGGTCTTGTTGTGGTGGGTTGATGGGTTCAAAGATGTTACCACCTTCCATGATGTCGGATGGTAAAGATTACGAACAAAGGCACGAAGAAATAAGATAGACTAAAGAAAACCTAAAAAATAAAAATAAAATCTTACTAAAAAGGAATCTAGCAAGTAGACCTAATAAAAAGAAATCCTAACCTAGACAATAACTATTTCCCCGGGCAGCGGCGCCAAAAACTTGATGCGTGGGAATTGCACCAGGCTTTACCTCTCGAGGGATCTCGAGAAGCTTACAACCCTCACCAGGCAGTGTACCTTATCGTTGTAGTATAGTATAGTGACAAGTACCGGGGGATTGATCGTTCAACTCAGGAATAGTGTCGTTAGGATTAGAAAGCCTAAAAACTAGGTCTAGAGGCGAGGGATGATTATTTTTGTATTTTTATATTTTATGGAAAGCAAGTAAAAATCTCGGATTTTAGAAGAGTGGGCGGAATTAGTTGCTAGCCAACTAACCCAATAACTAAAGATGCAATAAAAATAAAATAACAAAAATGTAAATGAAGCTAATTAAACTAGTGGTGTGAACAGTAAATGGGAGAATTGTGTTTACTTAGATTTCACTACTCCCTAGATATCTTTTACAGGTTAATTGTTTGTTACAGTTGCGTGGATGACGAGTTATATTCCTTAATACCAATCGTGGGGTGGCGTACGTACTTCCCCAACTCTATAAGCTCCTACTTCACTCCTATGTCGAGCCTGCAAGAAGCTCCTAACATGGGATCACTAGAATTCGCTCATGCATTAAATACAACCATAAAAACCTAGTACGCATTGGTTCGTGTTTCTTAAGACGTTCAAGCAAGTTACACTATGGAAGTCTTTCAGTTTTCTTAAGCCTAACATCGGAATCATTCATCCATTACAACTATAAACAAGCAATCAACCTATAACCAACATCTAGGTTTCATTACATCTAAGCAAACACACAAAAGATCTAGCCTAGCATGTTAAAATCAAGACAAGCGTAAGATATATTCAAACAACACACAGACATATTGAATTAATTGAAAGGATACTTATCTTAATTGAACATGAAAGGTTTCAAGGGGTGAAAACCCTTGAAAATACTGTAAAAGTCGTGCTAGGGTTTATTCAAGTCGACCCTAAAATTCTCCTCTCTTTAGAATGAAAATTACAAAGACTATATATAGATTTCCTAAGGTGACGGCGTCAAGAAGAAAGTTCTGACGCCGTCAACCCGCCGCCCATATTATTCTCGGACTGCCTAGATAAAGATCTGACGCCGTCATGTGTAATGTTGTTCTGGGCCGTCACCACTTTTACTCTTGACGGCCATGCTTTGACGCCGTCACATTTCTACTGGACCGTCACCACTTTTGCTCTTGACGCCGTCATCAAAATGCTCTTGACGTCGTCAGGTACTGTTCCCAGCAAGGAAAATTAAGACTTTGCCGTTTTCTTCACTTTTATGCTCCAAAAACGTCCAAAATACTTCATTTTCTAGAAGTCACTCCAAAAGCACCAAAAATCACAAAAGGAACGATTTAGAGCAATATTTGATCAAATAAATTCAAATTTCGACTTAAATGACCCCTTAAAAACGAATCATTTTTTGCCTCATCAATTACATAAAACATTCTATATTAAATTATACAAAACATTTAAAAAAAAATGCACACACACACACAAAATGTCGAGAAGGACAAACCCCAAATAAAATAAGCCAAAAAAGTACCCCCTAATATACAGAGAGGGTTAAAATATCATAATAGGGAGGGTCATTATAACTCAACCCTAACAATATTGTTGTGATAATGCTTATCATTTAGGGGGTACTTGTTTTGCTTTGTTTGTGATACTGATTGAGAGTTGCTTTGTGATACTGCTTTGTGATTGAGATTGCTTTGTGATACTGCTTTGTGGTGAGGCTTAATATATCACAAGCCTTGTTTATAATGGAGCAAAGCTATTTGAGAATCTTTACTATTGTCTTGTGAGTACTTGCAGTTTGAGAATCTTTACCGAGCTTGTGGAATCTGTGAACCTTGTGTAACATGTGTATTGTGTGAAACTTGTGAGACTTGTGAAACATGTGTATTGTGTTTCACTTGTGTAACGTGTAGAATCTGCAATTGTAATTTGGGTGCAATCTGTGCAATTGGTGCTCTTGGATGCAGTCCTGCAGCCTAGTCCCACTAGACCCCGTTCTTATAACACCTCCGGGGTAATCTGCTAGTGTGCAAAGTGTGTTTTGTGTGCAAACTGCACTTGGACAAACTTGGACAAATGGTTTTCTAAATAGGCGATGACGAATGGTTTTCTAAAAACCGAAAGGATAGCAAAGTGATATTTTTATCACTTTGCAACCTTCATATCCGAGCCTAACATATTTGTATTTTAATTATTTTCAGACTATAAGGCGATGACGATTACGTGTTAATCTGAGCCTACTTTGCTTGTGTAATCTGCTTGCGTGCAAAGTGTGTTTTGTGTGCAAACTGCACTTGGACAAAACTTGAAAGCTGAAATATGTGCACTTGGACAAAAACTTGGAACAAAAAAGTGCAACCTGCACTTGGACATAAACTTTGAAAAAAAACTTGGAAATAAAAAACACCAAAAGACAAAACTGAAAAAAGAAAAGAAAAAAAAGAAAAAAAAAAAAAAAAAAAAAAGCTGAAAAACGTACTTCCCACTAGGAAGGGTTTGTCCTAGCTGCATGCCTATGTCTTCCTTTATTTTATTTTTGTTTCTTTCACACCAACAAAACAGCGGCAGAGATGAATTTTTTGAGGCAGATTTGTAAACAAAGACTTAATACTTTCTATGTATTGACTTTTCACTTCTAATCGTTTGATTTATTTATTTATTATTATTTTTATTCAAATTGTTCCCAACTCTAAAACATTTTACTTTACGATCCTTTAACTAACAAACATTAATTTATACCGTTAAAGCTACTCATGTGCAAGTCACGTGACGGCATTACGGTAATTTTGTTTTACTCAACCTTTTTTTATTATGGTCTCACTAAAAACACATATCATTTTTATCTTTTTCTTCAACTACACTCCTTTGAGTCCTGCTTATTGTCACCATCACAAATTAGGGTTGCGATACTTTGCAAAAGTATTATAATTTACAAAGTCTAAAAAGCCACTTATAATATAACACATGTCTCACCAACTTTTCCTCCTCCACAGTTTTTTTTTTTTTTTTTTTTTGGGTCAAAAGGCAGTTTGACCTGTTTTTAGTATTCACCATCAAACTTAAAATTGTTATAACTTTTAAACGACAAACTTTTACGAAAAAACCGATTTCACTATAATTTTTAGATTTTAATTCTCTTTAATTTGATATATAAATCGAAACTTTTTTTTTTCTTTTTTTAAGTGTTATTGATTTTCTTGAAATTTTCGACATCTTCGGCCTTATTTTTCTCTAACTTACATGTTGACTTACGCAAAATTTAAAACACGAAACTTGTAGATATTTTGCCGTTATTTACCTAGAAATTTGAATCACTCAATTTTGATATGAAATGAGTGAGATATCACATTTTTAAAATGACGTTTTAAACATATTTAGTACACACAATGTGTTTGATAAAGTGATTAAGAGAAAATTTTCTCATAAAAGTACATTTAAATGCACTAATTGGTATAACACAATACATTTTTAGCTATTTGTTCATGGTTTATGTGCAAGTTGATGATGAAAAAAACTTATTAACAATGTGATCTAACTTATGAACAAACATTAATTGATGAACAAGACAAATGATGAACTAATAAACAAGACTAACTGATTAACAAGATTGATGAACATTGTAACCTAACTGATGAACAACATGATTTTTTTAAAGGAAACTGATGAACTGACGAACAACTTGATCTAACTGATAAACATTGTGATATAACCGATGAACAATATCAAAGAAAACTGATGAAAAATATGAAGTTGTTCAAAAAAAAAAAAAAAAAAAAAAAAAAAAAAAAAAAAACACGCCTAATGAACAACTCTTTTTATTGATAAACAATTTTATCAAACCCATAATTTCCATAACATTGTACACATTTTTACTCATTTTTTTACTTCTTATATAGATACCTCCTATCAATGATGTCACTCAATTATATTTAGTTATACAAACACACCAAAGAGTTATCCTTTTTTTAAAAATTAGAAGGGGTTTCAATAATTTTACTGTTTTTCTTGTTAAAAATGTTCTTTTCAAAAATTATAGATTCGATTTTTATGTGAGATCAAGTCAAAGATCAGAGTAGAGAGATAGAAAGGTCGAAGTAAAACACTGAGATTTATAGTGGTTCGGCAAATAAGCTCATCTTCGTCTTACTCTACTCTTCAAGTACCCAACTCGAGAGTTATAAACACTGTGTCAACAAGCTCCCTTCAGGCGAAGAAAACCATACAACGTCGCTTATCACAATTTCCAACACTAAGCTATATGTCGAGTTCTGATCTAGTTAGAACCAATCTCACACACTTACTAACCCGATCTACCCTATCTTCACTAAAACTACATAAACTACAAGATCTACCCGATCTTCACACGATCTATCCGATCTAAACACAATCAATACAAATTACACAAGATCTACTTGATCTTCCCACAATCTACCTGAACTACACAATCTAAGGAAGTATGATGACAAAGAGATGTACGAAAATATGCAACAAGTACGTTCTAAGTGTTACGAGTACACTAAGTTAATACTACAACACTTTGTATCTTTGCGATATGATGTGTTCTTCTTTTGCACTAATAAAGAATAAAGGTGATCACTTGAATGGATGATTGGATCACTCTTAAAAAAATTAAAACAAAATAAATGATCAAGGAAAATGAGATATACAAGAGAGGTTTCGATCAGAAAAGACTGTAAAAAAATTGTGTTTAAAGTGTATATGGTCCACTATTTATAAGACAGGAAAAACTAGACCGTTGTCTAGGACGGTATGGTTAAATTTAACGGTACTCTCCTCTGTTTAATAGTGTCGTCCAGACAAATACTACCGATTTTGTCCCCTTATGGGGAAATGTTTATTTGGTGAAGTTTGCACCTGTTTTTCGAGGGAATTTTGGCAGTTACAATATTGAAAATAATTTCCCATTAAAAAATTTCTTAATAATTCAAAAATAATTTGTAAAATCAATTTTTGAAAAAAAAAATTATTTTGTTACATATATAAAAATGTGAAGTTTAAGACAAAAAATTTATTTCTTTGATCATCCATCAAGTTTGAAATTTGTTTGCTCAAACCTTGAGTGATTTACATTGAAATGAAATTTTATGACTTATAACTTGTTAATATTAACGTTGACGTAAAATGTTTTACATTTTGTTATTATCAAAACGTAGAGAGGTCGAAAAATATAAATAATGTTTTTAGAAATAATTTGTATTAACACTTGTTTCATATTTTTAAAGCGTATATCCCAAAACCAACCCTTCTAGATTTGCTACATGTATTCCGTCTATATCCTCAACATTGGAGGAAGGGGGTACTGATGCGTGTTAAAAGCTTTAAATTTATAATTCTAAAAATACCGGTTAATCGACTAAAGACACAACACGGGTAGTGTACCCTTTCGAGTGCAATATAGTCCAAGGTAAGTCCAGGTCATCCCAAGAGAATTGTAGCTTTCTCAGAATGTTCACAATGGTGCTAAGGTCAATTCAATTGTCACTTATTAAATTAACCGAACGTGTAAATAATCAAGATTATAACTAAAGTAATGAGATGGGTCAATCAAATGATTAAGGTATGTTTTCTTAGGCAATGATCACAAATATAACGAAGTGCTTAAGATAGTGCTTATAACATTAGAATTCAAGAATACAAGTGTTACAAATCCTTTTGGCCTATAAGTGCAACAAGTGTTCATATTGATAAAGAACAATAAATCCTTTCGACCTTTATTGTTATAATCAACATAAGTGTAATGATAAAACACGAACTATTAAGCACCCTTTCGGCTTTAATACTTAGATAAATCACGTTTTGCCAATTCAATAAGCGCGTATCCAAACACTTCATATCTTAGTTGACAAATCGCCAAAACAAACATAAGATTACAACTCCATAATTAATATCAAGACAAACATATTAGAAAGCATAAACTCATAATATTTCATCCAAATATAAATAAGAATGTTACCAATGGTTCACAAAAGTAAGCGTTTACCAAACTAGGAGCATAAGTCCATGAATTCGCCTACGACCAAGACTATAGTAACAACCAATGATTCCAATATCAACATACTACCCAAAGCTTCTGAGTTGACCCAAGATATGTCACCTATATTCTGGAAATCGTGATTGTGGTAAAGGTGTTTGGAACGAGGGTTTGTCAAGCCCTTAGTCACCAAATTCCTTCTTCCAAGTGATGGTCTTGGGTAAAGAGAAAATGTAATGAGATGATTTTGATATGCTATGATTTGGGGTCTATTTATAGGCTTAGAAACACCCTTGGGGACCAAGGGAAGGATTATGATTGGCTAGAGAATGAATGAGAGTCATAAACATGCATTATATCTGATCAGGCCATGAAGCACGGCGGTTTTCTTGATAAAATCGTCGGTTTCGGGGGTAACACCAGACCTAAGTTGTAGATAATTCTCTTAGCTTTCCGTGGCCGAAAACAGGAGGTAAAACCGAGTCCGTATGCTCTAGATATGACCAAAACAGTGAAGGTGTGTCGGGATATCTTTACTTGAGTTTCATTCTTCGTTTAAGCTTTTATCTTTACTTCTGAATCTTCCACGATGCCGGCGAACATTGATCTTAACACCGGCGGGCTTCAATATTTTTCTTGGCGCTAAAAGGTCATTAATTGAACTGAAGACCGGCACACTTAATTCTTGAGATCGCCGTACTTTACGATGCTGAATCAGACTATAGGATTGACTACGCCTCCCATAACCGGTGTACTTTCTGAGGAAGATCGGCGCACTTATTTATTATTTAGACTTTTCTTTGCTTTAGCTCGGACTTAACTCCAGTGCTTGTACATTATCTTGCTTATGGAGATTCTTTGTCGACTGGACCTGAAATGTATTTTCAAGCAATTAAGTATTGAAAATCCTTATAGATCATCAATATATAAGTATAAAAGCATAGATAACATGCATAAAAATATATATAAAAGGAGCGTTATCAATCCCCACACTTAAATCTTTGTTTGCCCTCAAGCAAATCTTATGGGAAAAAAAATTAAAAAGAAGTTCCTAATTGACAAAAGGAAAGAATTTTTTTTTTTTTTAATGCAATGAAATTATTGAAAAATATTTTTTGCTTTTTGTAAGAAAGTCGCAAGAAGTGCAAACACCCCTACACTTAAAGGTTTGCTTGTCCTCAAGCAAATGAAAAAAACAAGTTTTACAAAAAAAACATTTTGAAAAATATTTTGGATTTTTAATATGTGAACACAGAGATGTTTGACAATACTCAATGATTCTTAAATTAGGATAACATGACTAAACACCTCACGAATAAAGAAAAGTATAATTCACTCACACTTTGTATTTATATGATGGGGAATATAAGGAAATCACACTCAATTGCTCAGACATGATTAATTAAATTACTATATGCTTGTAAAAGAAACAAAACTGCACCGATATAATCAAAAGAGGTATTTTATTTGGGTTATAATGTCAGGCTAAGGGTTAATAAGGGTATGGATAAGGCATGGAAAATATTTACTGGAATTGGTTTAAAAGAAAAATAAAAATGTTGAAAAACCCATGTTTCTAGTCACGACTCATACCACAAACCCATGAATTATTCAACATCCCAACCTCTAGCATCACTATACTTGGCAAACAAACAACATTCGAACTCTTATTTGTCACTCATCATTTTTTTTATTCCTTTTTCTTTTTCTCTTTTTTTCTGATTTTTTTTTTTCCGCCATAACCACACAATCAACAATTCTCCCACACCTAATATAAGCATACACCACAAAAATACAAATATGAAATGGGCCTCTTCATCTTCGTTGAAATGGCACAACACTTGTAACAAGCGCGAATGAACTATTAAACAAAAATTATTCGAACAACCAAGCAACTATCAACCAACCATTAGACTTTCGACATAGGGTAACGCTAGGATTAAGGTTATATATTTTTGTATTTTTATTTAGTGGATGTAAGAAATGGAAGGGGATGGCTATGCAGGTTTAACTAGGGATATCTAGCACTAAAGATGAATGCTACAGAAAGGTTTTATTGAGTGGTTAGCTAATCAGTGTAATTAGCTAAAAGAATAAATAATATGTTAAAATGGCCATTTGGGTTAAGTCTTAATTTGCCTCTTTATCATTTATAGATACCTATTTTAACCCTTTCTTAATGTATGGCTGGATATCTGTCTTGGTTGCTACATGTTAGATATTGTATATGTGTCATCTAACCTTGTTTTGTAGCAAGTACCATTACTCTATTCCTTAGTGTCCTCCAAACGAGGGGGAGTATACATTAAGGGGAGCATTTGCGATCTTTTTGCTTTGACAAAAAGGGGAGAAATGGGATATAAATTCATACTAAAAACTTGTTAAAACTAATCTTTCACTTAAAATGAGTTTATATTTTGTCATCATAAAAAAAAGGAAGATTGTTTATGCAAATAATGTACAAAAAATGTTATTTATATCTTTCGATAACTCTAAGTTTTGATGATAACAAAATGTGAAAACACTTTACGTCAAAATTAATGTAAACAAGTTTTTAGTCGAAATATTTCGTTTGGCCGTTTCTATGTAAATCACTCTTGGTAAGTACAAACAAATTTACAACTTGACAAATGATCAAAGAAGTGAATTTGTATTTCAAACTTCACATTTTTAATGTGACAAAACATTTTTTTTTTCAAACATACTCTTTACAAATTATTTTTGAATTATAAAGAAATGTTTTAACTGGAAAAATAAGTTTAAAAATCATAACAACTATTTTTCCTCTCAAATCAGCTCCAAACTTCCCCAAATAAACTTTCGCCATTAAAAACAAAAACTGGAGCGTCCTTTGTCTGGCACGGTACCACGATACCACTAAATTTAGTGGTACCGTCTAGTATTTAGTGGTATCGTCCCACTATAAAGGGCAAATTTTTTCTGCCTCTGAATACCAGCCCACTTCACAATTTTTGGGCATCCTTTTTCACATAAAACTTTCTGAGTTTAATCCTCTTTTCACACTTACATTCCACTGATCATTAGTTAGTTTTTTTGTTTTGTTTAAAGAGTGATCATTTCATCCAACCAAAGATCACCTTCATTCCTCTATTACCCAAGAGAAGAACACAAAGTATTAAGAAGATACAAGGTGTTAGAGTCTTTGTGTAGTGCACTTGCATTACTTGTTGTTTACTTGTTGTATCTTGATATACATCAAGTGTCATAGTCTTGTTTAGTCATCTTGTATGGATCATTTTGATCTTGTTCAGATCTTGGAGATTTCTTGCAGCTAGTGTGGTAGTGTGTTGATCAAGTGGATCAAGAGTAGCGTGTGAGGATCATGTCGATCGTGTGATAAGTAAGGATCATGTTGATCGTGTGATTAGTAAGAATCGTGTAGATTGTGTGAGAAATAAGGATGGTGTGGATCGTAAGTGAGATTGGTACTAGCTAGATTAGTACTCGACATTTAGCTTAGTGTCAGAAATTGTGATAAGTGACGTTGTACGGTTTTCTCCGCCTGAAGGGAGCTTTGTTGACATAGTGCTTAGAACTCTCGAGTTGGGTACTCGAAGAGTGGAGTAGGGCGAAGAAGAGCTTCATGACCGAACCACTATAAATCTTGTTGTTTCGGTTTGATCTTTCAATCTCATCTCCTTATACTTATTGTTCATATTAGATAGTATAGCTTAGTATTCATATTTGTGTTGATTGATTTAACAAAAGAATTGAATCAAAGTTTCTTTAAAAAGGAAAAACTTTTTTAATTAAGGAAAATAAGTCAGAAAAACTATTCACCCTATACAAGTGGACAAACCCGGACTACATACGTTGAGGACGATGAGCAAATGAATTGCTCGCCCAACCTCTTTAGCTCGCTCTATTAATTATCATTTTACATGCCTCAAACTTGTCATCACTTTTTCACAATCATAATGTACAAAACGTATCTCAAATATTACTAATGATTTGTTGGAAAAATTATGGTCAAATTTTTAGAATTGAATGACAATTAATGGTCATCATGTATACTAATGGGATTTAAGAACAATGTTAATGTTTGGTCAATTTTAATGACCGAATTAAGTGTGTGTTCATGAGTCATTAGTAACTTTTATAGTGGTCGTGTCTTTTCCACCTCTCCTTTTACCTATAAATGAGAGCTTTTCTCATTTATCGAAACACACCGAAAACACATAAACTAATTCCTCTCCTTTGTTGTTGACTTTAATGTTGATTCATTTTGTATCGGTTGTAATAGAGGGAAGGCATGGTTTTGGTTCGCCTTGATAACCCGTTTGTGCTAACGGAGTTATCCGTTGTTGTTGTATCCTGGGAGATAAACGTTCACGATTCTCAAGCACTGTGGAGAGGACGAATCTGTATTAAGGAAAGTGTGAACATCACACGCCTCAACATTTTCCTTGTTTGAGTTCTTTGGGTCTAAACAATCAAACGGTTTACGGTACTATTTTCTACACTTTATATTTATTTCATTATTATCATGTTTGTCTCTTGTAGCAATATACACATAATATATACTACAATCTTAAGACAAACTCTTGTTTTGCTATTTGAGGCGGATATGAAATAAGAAAAGCATAGTTGATTTAGAACATGTTTTGAAGAAAAAAAATCGGCTAATAACTGTTTCTGTTTTGGGATCCATGTTACATAATGGACATCTTATTTGTTTTTAAGTGATAATATTGATAACAAATTACATGTTAGTAGTTTCATGTTGGACGATTTATATATTAGAAAATATAAGAAATATGGAAGCTTTTTAATTTGAAAAATGGATAGATAAGTTTGGAGATAGAACGACAACCGATTATTGTTTTATCAATTAGGTGATTGCTTGAATACTCCTGTTTACTAGAGTCGCATGCTTAATTTTATGAAGCCTTGAGGATAGTTTCTAAAATTGTATGAATACTATTGTATATGTTAAGCAGCTGACTACTAATGTAGATGCTAATGGAATCATGAAATCCATATTACAATTTTGTTAAACAATACAAAACGTTTTATCGCTTAGTCAAACTATTTAACTAGTTTAAATGTATTGATGAGTATCAATAAATGGCATGTTAATGTTATGGTTTGGGTGATAAACAGTTTTGTGGACGTTAGTTTTATCTACGTTATGTAAAACATTATTTTATATATAAGGAATCCATTTTGCCTAAAATCAAGAGAATTTTTTTTTTATTTACGTCTAAATCTATCATGATACTATATGTATTCAAAGTTGATCTTGACTAGTTTGAGTCACTTAATCAAGATAAATAGTTTTTTTTCGGCCTCTCGTGAATCATCTTAACTGGTTTGTTTCATTAGGACATCAACTAATGAAATTTATGTGTGTAGATGATATAATTGCTATTTTACTTGAGTGATTTGGTGTTGAATGTCTTGGACATAGTTGGTATTTAAATGATAGATTAATTTACTAGTGTCACAATCGTAAATGAATATAGTTAAATTGATTGGGATACTCTAGTTTGACTTGACTATTTTTCCATCTCTAACGTGTGTATCTTTCACATATGTAATGGATTTATAATCTTGTCATGATATTGGTTTGTGTAACTAGTATTGGTTTTCATGACTGGATGGTGAGATTAAACTCATTTTTGCGGAATGCGAACTTTGGTGTTATGTGGAATCCAAAGTACTTGTTGGAACGACTAATTAGTCGTGGGAAAATGCATTGTTTGCATGGTAAACAAATGATTTTTGTACCCAATATTTTGCAGTGCGTTGTTAAAAGCTTAAATTGACTTTTGGAAAGTTTGAGCTTAAATGGGTGAGCCGTTCAAACGGAATTTATATTTTAGTAGTGAAATTAGTTTGGACACGTTGTTGTCCAAGATACGAGGTCACGAGATCATGTGTTGTTCTCATAAACGGAGTTTGAGCTTAAAGATTTCTTCAATTTTTTTGGTATGTTGCTAATACATTTACCTTGATATCTGGAAAATTTAAGCTTAAACAGATGAATTGGTTGGTCAAATTTGTATTTTGGTACAACGGTTCTTTTTGGACAGCTTTGTTGTCTTGAAAAAAAAAATATACATAAATAAATAAATAAAAAGAAAAAAAATGAGATTAAAACAGAAGAACAATTAGTTGTAGTTTGTATTTTAGCACAACATTTTTTCTAAGCGGCTTATATATATATATATATATATATATATATATATATATGTGTGTGTGTGTGTGTGTGTGTGTGTGTGTGTGTGTGTGTGTTTGCTAATATTTGTGTTGATTTGATGTTGTTTGGTAAAACATTTTTTTTGGTTGTTATAATACAAAATTATGTGATTTTTTGTACAATGTTCAACGCAAAATTGTTTGTTTCATTTGGTGCAAAATATTGGGGCAAAGTAGTGCCTATTTAAAGTTGTTTGGTGCGATTTTGTGCCACTAATTTTTGTAACATGAGAATAACAAGTCGCTTGATTTTGTATCGAATATTGGAAGTTTGGATGTTGCAAATATTCTGTTGTGAATATTGATCCAAATAATCAAACTATTTGTTATTCTAGAAAGATGAATAATCGTCAAGACTTGTTATTAACTCATATTGCTAATAATTGAACGGTTTGTCATTATGTAAGAAATGACTATGTGTTTAATATAACCGTGTAGGACATTGTGAAATGTCAAGAAATAACACACATATATGGATGACAACGAATTACGTTGGTTTATGTAACTAACTTGAACGGTGTGATTGTTATCCAATGTGAGATATTGTCCATTTGCTAAGTTGGACATATTTTGATTGTGTAAAATGATTACACATTAATTTTATATGATTACAATCACATAATAAATTGTTATAATCATATAATGATAAGAGATTAAATGTGATTATATATATATATATATATATATATATATATATATATATATATATATATAAGTGAATTGGAATGACATGTTATAAGTGTAGGACTTACACATATAACTTATGGGATCCTCCTATAACATGTGTGGTTTAAGGTGGTAATTTCTCTAAAAGAAGAATGTTAGTAGATGAAGCTATGAGTAATCAGAATGATGCATTTTCTATCATATGCTTGATTCCTTGGTCTATAGCATGCTAGATTTGGAATTTGTTAATTATGATACGGAAAATAATTAAAATAAGACATTCAAAAAGTGTGCATACACTAGTATGAAACTTGTGAGGTGACAAATTACTAATGATCTTGATGTCATATCCATGTGAGAAAAATCTTACAAATACTTGCTGTAAGTGTTATCATTTGATGAATAATTTTTTTAAAATATGATGAGTTGGTTAAAATCTCTTTGAGCGTAAGGAGTTATACCACGAAATAACACCAAAATCTCGCCATGTCAGCGCCACTTTATTTCAGCACAACGTTATTTCAGCACCAAATTACATAACATCAAAAAATCACTCGTTATCATAAACCAAATAACACCACCTTTTGAGTCCAATTTTTTTACTTTTATTTATATAAAATAACATTTCATTAATTAAATTAAAATATAAATATTAAAAACAAAAAGATTAATTTTATACTATCTATTTATACACTAGGCCAAATATATATATATATATATATATATATATATATATATATATATATATATATATATATATATATATATATATATATATATATATATATATAGCGGACTCTTGCAAAAGAACCTAGATATCTTTGCATGGGAACCAAAACACATGACTGGAGTGCCACGATCTATCACGGAACACAAGCTACAAATCCGACAAGGATATCCTCCAGTACGACAGAAAAAGCGCGGCCAGGCTCCAGATCGCGCAAAAGCCATCCTGGAAGAAGTACACAAACTTGTAGACGCAGGCATCATGCGGGAAGTCTACTACCATGATTGGCTTTCCAATCCAGTAATGGTATAGAAGAGCGATGGCAGTTGGAGAATGTGCGTGGACTTTATAGATCTTAATAAAGCATGTCCACAGGACTGCTACCCGCTACCAGAGATAGACTGGAAAGTAGAATCTTTGTGTGGATATCCCTTTAAATGTTTCCTAGACGCATACAAAGGGTACCATCAAATTCAGATGGCCGAGGAAGATGAAGAGAAAACAGCCTTCCACACAAGTCAAGGGGTCTATTGCTATACAAAAATGCCCTTTGGTCTAAAGAACGCGTGAGCAACATACCAGCGATTGGTGGACACGACGTTTGAAAAGCAAGTAAGTCGCAACTTGGATGTTTATGTTGATGACCTTGTCCACAAGATTCATACTGAGGAAGAACTGGTGCGCGACATCGAGGAGGCATTCAAAACACTAGGAAAGATAAACATGAAGTTAAACCCTAAGAAGTGTACTTTTGGCGCGACAGAAGGCATATTTCTTGGATATTTAATAGAACTTGATGGCATTAAGCCCTGCCTAGAAAAGACAAAAGCTGTCATCGATCTCCCTTTACCACGCACATTAAAAGAAGTCCAGTCATTAAACGGAAAGCTAGCTGGGCTAAACCGACTCTTGTCCAAATCAGCAGACAAGTCACTCCCTCTCTTTAAGACACTCACGAAGAGCACAAAAAAGGGATACTTTCGTTGGACTGAAGAAGCGGAGGAAGCTTTTCAACAGCTCAAGCAACATCTTGCAGCGCTTCCCAAACTTGTCGCACCCCGACCAGGGGAAGAATTGATCATGTACTTATCTGCAACTCATGGAGCAGTCAGCGCGGTGCTATTGACAGACAGGAACTCCTTTCAAACACCCATATACTTTGTAAGCAAAGCACTTAAGAAGACAGAGACTAACTATACTGCTATGGAAAAGCTGGTCCTAGCTTTAGTATATGCAGCTAAAAGACTGCGCAGATACTTTCAGGCGCACCCAATAGCTATAATAACGGACCAACCTATCAAACAAGTTATCTTTAAACCTGACGCATCAGGACGGCTATAAAAATGGAGTGTGTTATTGAGCGAGCATAACATCTCGTATAGACCACGCACTGCAATCAAGGGGCAAATATTAGCCGACTTTATTATTGAGAAGCCAGATACCGATACTCCACCTCTAATGAGAAAGGCAGAATTACAAGAGCCATGGATTCTATTCACTGATGGATCCTCGTGTGTGGATGGATCAGGCGCAGGCCTTATCCTCACTAACCCAGACAGAATGGAATTCACTTACGCACTGCATTTTGAATTCACAGCCACAAACAATGAGGCAGAATATGAAGCCCTACTTGCTAGACTACGCATTGCAACTCAAATGGGTGTACGCAACCTAGAAGCAAATGTAGATTCCCGGCTAGTAACCAATCACGTGCTAGGTGAATATGAGGCTAAGGAGGAAAACATGGTCTAATACCTCGAAAAAACCAAGTCTCTAATTCAGAATTTTGACAAGTTCACCATCAAACAAGTTCCTAGAGGAGAAAACAGGAAAGCAGATGCGCTTAGCAAGATTGCATCTATAAGCTTCGTGCACCTGTCGAAACAAGTATTGGTGGAAACTCTGAAGAATAAATCGATCTCGGAGATGGAAATATCCACTGTGATAGAAGAACAGGACCCTACGTGGATGACACCCATCATTAAATTCATAAGCAAAGGGATCTTGCCACAAGAACAGAAGGACGCTCGTAGGGTACGGCGCACAGCGTAGAGATTTGAACTCCGAGATGGCATCCTATATCGACGTTCATTCTTACAACCATGGCTCCGGTGCGTTGGACTGGTGTCAGTTAAACACCCATAACCCGTTCAAAGACTGGTGCGTGCAATTAAACATTACACAACACTTTGCGTCAGTTAAACACCAACAAACCAATGGTTTGGTTGAACGTGCGAATCGCAGTCTGGGCGAAGGAATCAAAGCGCGCCTTGACAAATACAAAGGAAGATGGGTGGATGAGTTGTCGCATGTCTTATGGGCGCACCGCATGACAATAAAAACTAGCACTGGCGATACACCATTCTCTCTTATCTATGGGATAGAAGCTGTCATACCAGCCGAGATTGGAATGCCAACTATCTGTACGGCGGAAATCAATGTTACAACAAATGATGATGAGCGGCATATAGACTTGGATCTGTTGGAAGAAAGGCGCGAACGTGCAGCCATATGTGAAGCAAATGCCAAGTCAAAGATGAAGAAGTATTATGATGCAAAAGTCAGAAACACTTCTTTCAGGCCAGGAGACTTCGTATACCGCGCCAATGATGCAAGCTACGCAGAAGACACGGGCAAGCTTGGACCCAAATGGGAAGGACCCTATGAAGTCACAGAAGCACTAGCATATAAGCTATGTAATATGGAAGGCCATGAGCTAGCACGCACTTGAAATATCTGCAATCTCAAGAGATGCTATATTTAGGAAAGGCTACGGCCCACGCACAGACAACTCTGCACTTTAGTACGTGCCTAATAAATGTTTGTGCATTTGAATTTTATTTTTTAGGAAATTGTCTTTTATTTTAAAAAAAAAAACTTGTAAGTATTAATAAAACGTTGTGGTTTCTAGCTAATTCCATAACAAACTTAACTTTATTGCTTACATTTTTTCTTATGTCTCAATATTGTTACTTTATATTTTACCGACATGGCGTACATGCACTTACTAAGACCTACGATGACAGAAAGGATGAGTAAACCTACTAACTAACTCCTTGAGTAAGAGAGTTGCAAACCCATCAACACTGGATCACGCATCCTTGCTAAGCACCTTACTTTCAAGACGTTGAAGTAAGTTTAAATGCGCATCCCACGAAGGATACGCAACATAACGTACACTGTACATGTTTAGCAATTTACGAGCCAAGTCTCTTGGTCATTTAATATAGTATTTGCAACACAATTCAAGTCTATCCATACACTTATGATTTTTTGTTAAGTTATGCACTTAATACAAGTCATCCTGAGTATGTCTCGGTTTCAATTTGACTCTTGGATAGTCTTTTACAAAAAAAGAAAAAAAATCTAAGTACAAATAATACAAACAAGGCGTACAAAAAAGATAAATATTATTATTTATAAGAACCACGAGTTTATTACATATACAAAAATCCATAAATATCTACATGCTACGAGCACGTCTATGGCCTGAGCTACTAGCCGTAGACGCTAACTCCCCAGCCTCACTCAGCCTTCTCAGCAGGCTGCTATCCTCCTGTGATATTGTCGGTACGCTGACAGGGATCCCATCGGACCTGGGGAGATGGGCCGCGCCAACACCGCAGAGAATAGCCTTCCCCTTCACGCCCTGCTTACGCGCAAGCCTTGTCACGTGCGCTTCCAAAGACTTCTTCAAAGAAATTTCCTTCTCAAGGGCGAAGGGATTGAGCATGTGGCGGGGGCGAGCAAAGATAGGCACCTTCAGTAGCGACTCATCTGGCTTCAAAAAGAAGTCAAGCTGAGCCTCCGCGTCTTTGGCTATGTGCCTTGCCAGAGTCAGGCCTTGCATGATCACGCTGATGGGATAATCCTGATCACGCTCTAACTGGGCGATATGGGGAAAATCGAAGACCTTCATCTTCTCCATAGCCTCCACAAGCTCATCATAGGCATCCGCCTTATAACCAGGCACTTCTGCAAGCGGCACCGTCAGTATCTTGCTCTCATTAAGCTCCTCCAAATCCTGCGCCTTGCCACGCGCCATGGCGCACTCCACAACCTTCCCAAAGGTCTCCACGACCTCCTGGGACTCCAGCGTGCCCATGGCAGCCAAGCGCAGACCATGGCTGATCAACCACCTGTGAATACAACTACGCACGCGTTAGAAGACAACAAAGGAGTTACAAAAAAAATAAATAAATAAATAAATAAATAAAGAAAAAAAAAGAGAAAAAAAAAACGAGAAGAAATAAATACCTGCGCTCAGCAATAGAGGAAACTAGATGAGGATACAGCTCCTCATCGTACTCAATACTTAACTTCCACAGCTTGCTCTCCTACACCTTCAGAGCCGCCTCCACACGCTCGCGGAACTCATCAAGCTGGGCGAAATGCTTGCTCCTATTCCCTTGCAAGTATTTCAACCCGCAGGCGCAGCTAGACTTGTACTGCTCAGTAGCAGCACGCTCGCGCTTCAGCTCCACCATCAAAGACAACTTCTCATCTGCCAGGCTCCTAGCGTGGGCAGTGGTGGACTCTACATCCGTTCACGCATCAGCCAACAACGCCCTCAGCAGAGCAATCTCCTCATCCTTCTGTGCGAGGCTGCTGCTTTCACCAACATATCGAGCCTTGAGCTGAGTAACCAACTCAGCCTGACAATCAGCAGCCGCACCCAATTCCTCCATCAGTTGCTGCGCAGACATCTCCTCACTCATCCTCAATGGCTCCTCCACATGATGATGAGTCGCTTGGGGTGGCACCGACCCCTCAACAAACGCTGCATCACCCCTGCAGCTTTGTCACTACACGCAAAAAGAAAGAGTCAAGACATTGTGTGGCGAATAAGGAAAAAGAAAACAAATAATCAAACAATTGTCACTTATGAAGGAGGTGAGGTCTCAGCAGTCTCATGCGCAGCAAAGGATAACGACGCCTCCTCATCTGTGGACTCATCCACAATGATAGTATGACGTCTGCGCTTGGAGGTACCCTCACCAACATCATCAGCAGCCTTGCGCTTAGCACCTTGGCGCTCCTCTTCAGAGTCGGTGTCAACCTTGAGGATCCCAACACTATCAGATGACCTGGTGCGCACGGGCTCAGGAGCCGCCACTCCCTGCGCGGGGACAGTCAGCACCGGAGTTGCATTCACAATGGGCTGCGCAATATCGGAGGATTCTTCTTGCACAGGTTCCAGAAGACGTCCGGCGGTAGCCTCCAAGATAGGTAATTCACCCTCCCTCAGGGGGCGCACACCCACAGTTACCTGCATGGGCTTTGTCAACCTCACCACGGAAAACAGATCCATCTCTGCGCAACACCTGAACGAACAAGAACAAGTTAGTTGCTAAAATTATAATATACAAGAGCACTTGCATTATAAAAGCGAGGATAAGAAAGGACAAGCACCCACCCCGGCCGCTTCTGTGGAAAACTAGAAGGGGGGTTGAATAGTTTACCGATTAAAATCTTTTTAACTTGTTAAGTTAGCTTTGAAACTTTCCATTTGATCAAAGATATATGCAACAAACACAATATATAACATGCAAGTAAATGAAAGAAACGATCAAACCACAACACGAGTATTTATCGTGGTTCGGCTACAAGGACTCTTTTTCCTTGCCCTACGTCCACACCCCGAGTATTCAACTCGAGAGTTTCTTTCTCTAGTCAACAAGCTCCTTTCACCGGCGGAGAAAACCTTACACGTCGCTTATACTTTTACCGACACAAAGCTAGATGTCGAGTTCTTTTACAAGGGCACAACCACTCCCGTTTAGTTCTTTTACTAGGGTACAACAACTCCCAACACTCTTTGTATTTTGAGGACTAAAATACTAACCACTCACTACAGAATATACACAAACAATTGACGTGTAAACAACAAGAGTTTACACAATACTAAGCTAACAAGTCTTGCAACGTTGTGTTGGAAACTTGTAACTTTTGACGACCTTGTGAGCTTCTTTGCTACAAAAGGAAACTTCACATTTACAATGTTAAGAGGTTAGAAGAAAAGATGAGTGTGTGTGTAAAATATGATCTCAAGAAGTTAGCCAAAAATCAAGTTATGGCTTGGTATTTATAGCACAACATTCTGCATGCTTGGCGGATCAGGCAGAACCCTCAGATGGGTTCCGCCCGTGTACCCCCAGGGTACCGCCGGGTCTGCAGTAGGTTTATGCAATAACTCTTCAAACCAAACAAGGTCTTGTCTCATAAATCCTAGCAACCAAACAATGTCACATCACTTAAAAACAAGTCGAATGCAAAGCTTGCAAGCAACAACAAAGTTAGTCAAACACATTACTTTCCATAAATACATAGTGACAAAACTTGCCATAAATGTGATGTGACAATTTCTAATTTAAAAAATAAACTTGTGTTGTGTTTTATGAAATGTAAAATGTAGCAAAAGTCTAGTTTATGCAAGTCTTAAAAAGTAAGATTATGTTTTACTTAGAAATAAAGGTTTACATTTTGTCGTTAACAAAACTTAGAGAAGATCGTAAAATATAAATAACGTTTTTAGGCGATATTTGTATTAACAATCTCCCCCTTTTTGTTGATGACAAAACATAAACTTTGTTTTTAAGTAACATGCAAAATCTTGGTTTTCAAGACTTAAAAAAACAATTATATTAACCTTGTTTTACTTAATTTATGAAAATCATATTAAGTATTGAAAGTTCAATATATTTCTCCCCCTTTTTGTCGAAACAAAAAGTAGAGTAGCGAAGCGGAATAATCGCCATGCTCCCGCTTGGTCGATACTCCCCCTAAATGGAGTACCAATATGGGAAACATGGATTTTGAGACCTACAAAAAAAATGGTTAGTTGGTGATATATATAGTCAAGCTTGTAGTTACCACACACATTGCAACCACAATGACAACACAACATTGATCAACCAACAATGCACAAAAGTAAGTAGAAGGAAATTTCATTCCAAGTAAAATTTTGACTTTTTAAAAGTCAAAAGACAAGAAATGTTAACTATTCTACTACTTAGTAACCAAAAACTAAGAAAATAACCAAGAAAATAAAATAAAATCCTACAATCCTAAATTGTGGCCAACGGCCTCCAAGGGTTGTTTAGGATTTGTTGGGGTGGGAAAGTGCATCCAAACGTTCAATGACATGTTGGAATGCAAACCGGGTTTCATTTTGAAATTGGTGAAGCAAGGTTTTGATGGTTTCACCCATTTGCTCACAATTTGAGCAAGCATGGGGATGAGTGGGTTGAAATGGGTTGGTTTTGGTTTCTTGGTTTGAGGGTTGGTTGGGTTGTGGTTCTTGGGTGGATGATGGGTTTGGTATTGAGTCAAGCAATGTGGTTTGAAATTCCATTGCTTGATGGAGATGGTTTTCAACCATGTTTTGGATATCCTCATAAGAGGGAAATAAAGACTCAAAGGTTTGAGGTTGAGGGTGTGGTGGATTTGGGTGATCATGGTGTTCAAAGTTTGGTTCTCCATATAGAGGACCATGAATGTCATGGTAGATGGGGTGAAACAACAATGGTGTGGGTGGATGGTACACTTGTTGTGATGGTTGGTTAAGGTTAAGATCCTCATCAAGGTCTAGGATTGACCTTGGTGATTGATTTGCAAAAGGTGGTGGTTGTGTAGGTCTTGGTGGAAGATCATTAAGATCTTGGACAAATGGGTGTGGTGATGTGGGAGGAGACCCAAAGAGTTCCATTGGCTCAATTTTGGGTAATGGTGATGGTGATGAGGTTTTGGATGGTTGAGTTGGAGCACTTGGTGGAGTTGGGTCAATAGGTGATTTAGTTGGTGGTGGAGTGAGCTCATTTGGTTGATTGGGTGATGGTGATGGAGATGCAAGGTTCAAAAAGTGTTCATTTTTTATGGGTGATGTAAATTCATCCGAGGATGAGGAGGTTAGGTTGATGGGTTGATTGGACCATAGAGGTTTAACACTAATCCGGGCGGTTTTCCGGATGGGTCTTGATGGTTGAGAGGTGTTTGTTGACTTAGTCATGGTTTATAAGGTTGAGAAGTTGTGTTGAGGAAGGTGTGATTTGATGGTGTTGAGGATGGCTTAATTTATAGTGTTGATGAATTATGGAAAGGAGTGTTTGGATTTGATGTTAGTCCATACAAAAATGGAGGTTTCTAATGATTTGGAAAACTAATTGTGGGTTGTCATGTCATGGGAGTCAATCCAATGAAAATGGTGAAGTGAGAAGACAAGTTTTGCACTAAATGCTTAGTGGTTTTGGTGGATTTGTGATAGTAAAAATCTGAGGGATTTCAAGGATCCCTTAAAAGGGTTCCTTCCTTAATGTTTGAGGGGTCCTTGAGGTTGTTATGGTTGAATATGAATTTTGGCGGGAAATGGTTTTAGTTAAGTTTATGGAAGAAGGAGTATCCTATTTTGCTAAACACATTACAAGTAATGGTTTTCTACCTAAAAGGATTGGATTTTGGTGTTTGGATGTTGAAATTGTGAAAATAAAAACTAAAATTCTGCAGGAGGCTGGCAGCACCCTCAGAATACACAGGCGGAACCCATTTGAGGGTGCCGCCTGGTCCGTTGGGCAAAATCTGGGATTCCCAGAAATTGTACTGGCGGAACCCAAATTTGGGATCCGCCGGATCCGCCAGGGCTGAAAAACTTCACAGTCCGCGTTTTTGACCCGCGAGACGATTTTCAAAATTTTCCAAAAGTCCTAAAACCAAAAATATAATACATACCTGGTTAGGAAATGCAAAAATTAGACATGTAAATACGCATATCATAAGACTTTGACCGGGGGGGTAACGACATTCACTATACTTAGTGAAAATTAGATAAGCATGAAAATTTAACAACTTTCCAAAAGTTGTCTTCCTGCATCATTGTTAGTTAAAACAAGTTCCAAAGTGTATCAAACATTGTAGTAACACACAAATACATCACAAATATTGTTTAAGACTACCAAATTGTTCCAATAGCACCTTGTGCCAAACACTCCTAACACACCCGCACTCATTGACGGTCCATCTTCTTCTTCATCTTTCCAAGGAATCTCCCAATGTTTTTGAACATCCCCTTTGTTTGCTTGAACTCCTCCGACTCATTTAGAATATCCGGAAGTTGGGAAAGGTATTCTAGAGGTGGGAGCCTAGAGTTTGGCAAATTGTCATCTTCACTCATTGAGGAAGAGGAATATGAGGTAGGAGGATGTGGGTGTTTTCCTTGGGCTTTGTACATTCTCTTATCACTAAGTGGAACAAAGGTGTGTGGAATGAGAGTGTAGTCAAGACGAAGACCATTGGAAGTTGGTGGAATGGGTGAGATGAACCTAAAGAGACGGGTCAAGAGCATTCCATATGGCATAGCCGTTGTGCCATGCACGGGAATGTCGGCCATTCTCTTTGCCATGTAGTAGGCAAGGTTGAAGGGTTGCCTAACGGACAAGGAGTAGAGCATGTAGCAAAGACAAAGGTTGATATGGTCACGGTTCCCTATCGTGCTAATGACATTGGCTCTAAGGACTTCCTCCTATTTCTTGGATTGAGGTTTAAGTTCGTTCATTTCCATTCCATATGGGTCCTTATCGACCTCATTCCCTGAACGGGTTCTCCTAGTGGTGGTGGTCCTAACAAAGAGGTAGTCACGGAGAACGTCTTTTGAGACAAGAGGTGTGTCATAAGGGTGGATACGGTCTTGAAGGTTGTCAAGAGTTGAGAGGGAGTGTAAGTCGGAATAGAGGCAAGTACCATGGTTTGGAACACCTAAGATTTGAGCAAACTCCTCAAGAGTGAAGGAGTATTGGTGGCCGCTAACCCTAAAGTTGATAGACATATGACCATAATCATCCGTTGAGGGAACGCATGATGCATAGAACTCTAAAATGAACCTAGGACAAATAGGCTCGTCGATATTCAAAAGACACTCAAAGTTGATTGTGGCAAAATCGGCGTAAAGGTTTGTGCCTTCTAGGAAAGATGGGTCTATGGTTCTACCCTCATGGACATAGTGTTTTTCTAGGGCTTTGAAAACGTTTACTTGATTTGCGGTAAGGCCTTTGGTTTTGTGGTGTTTTGGTAGGTACTTAATGGTGTCCTTGTGGTCGTAGTGGGTTAGAGGAGGCATGATGATTCCTAGAACAACAAAATTTCACATTTTAGTTTACGTAAACCACTATTATAATGTGGAAGTTCTAGTGTGTGCCTATATGAAATCAATGTGGAGGTGCGGTTATCTTGACTCATTTTGATGCTTCAAAATCGTTTTATGCAAGTTTTGTTATAAAACAAAAGATAACCCAAACGCTCCTAGTTCAATGTAGCTTCGTTTGAATGTACCCGAAAATACATATTGGTTATGTATTCCCTTTAGCATTCAAGAGACATTATGCAAATGATGTTTTAAACATAACGTTTTGATTTTGTATTTTCAATGTGAGACGAAAAAAATATTTGTCCTACTTGTGAGAAATTTTTGAAAGGATTTGACATGGGGTGTTTTAGCAAACATGTTTATACTAATTAAAGATGCAATTCCTAACTATGGGAAACATGATTAGTTTTATTAATTACCTAATCTCATGCATGAATTTCTTAAGTTAATGCATAACCCCAAGTTTTTGTTTTTGTGCAAGAAATAGAATTCCTAGACTCAGATCAGGATTGTAATCAAGTTAAGAATACTTACAATGATGATGGATTAGTAATGTGATTGAATGGAAGGCCAAAATTTTGTGGGTATGGATGAGAGGAATGGTGAATAGTAACAGTTTTGGAAGTGGTGGTATGAGATAATGGGTGTTTGGTTTAATATAAACAAATGTTTTGATTCTGCAGGTCGACGGATACGGCGGAACCCTGAGTTGGGTTCCGTCCGTTATGGCTGAGGGTTCCGCCGACCCTGCTGAGAAAAATGGTTTTGGATTTGTTTTGATTTTTGTGATTTTTGTCTAATGTCCAGAACTACAATGTGGGTTCCATGAGTCCTAAGCCTAGCCTAAGAAGATTAAAAGGTTCACGTTTAAGAGGTTTTGTGAGAATGTCGGCTATGTTGTCTTCGGAAGAAACTTTCTCAATTGAGATATTTCCTTTTTGAACGTTGTCACGAAGGAAATGATGACGAATTTCAATATGTTTGGTACGAGCATGTTGAACCGGGTTTTTGCTAAGATCAATGGCACCTTTTTTGTCACAAAGAATTGTGATGTCGTTGAGTTGAATTCCGTAGTCGACAAGAGCTTGCTTCATCCAAAGAGCTTGTTGACATGCCTTTCCGGCCGAAACGTACTCGGCTTCCGTTGTTGAGATAGCAAGAGCCGTTTGCTTCTTAGAGAACCATGAGGTGAGACAATATCTGATGCGTGGGAATCGCACCTTGCTTTACCTCTCGAGGGATCTCGAGAAGCTTACAACCCCCACCAGGCAGTGTACCTGATCGTTGTAGTATAGTATAGTGACAAGTACCGGGGGATTGATCGTTCAGCTTAGGAATAGTGTCGCTAGGATTAGAAAACCTAATTAATAGTTCTAGAGGTGAGAGATGATTATTTTTGTATTTTTATATTTTTATGAAAGCAAGTAAAATCTCGGGTTTTAGAAGAGTGGGCGGAATTAGTTGCTATTCAACTAACCCAAAGCTATTATATAATTAAAATAAAACAATGAAAATGAAATTAAACTAATTAAACTAAGGTTGTGAGCAGTAATTGGAGAAATTGTGTTTACTTAGACTTCATTATTCCCTAGATATCTTTTACATGTTAATTACTTGTTACACTTGTATGAATGACGGATTGTATTCCTTAATACCATTCGTGGGGTGGCATACATAACTCCCCAACTCTATGAGCTCTTATCTCCTCCTACACCATGACCCAGCACAACTATAGGGATTGTAAACAGTGGCTCATGCATTAAATACAACCAATAAAGACCTAGTACGCCTCGGTTCATGTTTCTTAAGACGTTCAAGCATGTTACCATTTGGAGATCTGCCAGTTTTCTTAAGCCTAACATATAAATCATTCATTCAAAACAAGAATAGACAAGTAATCAACACATAATCAACATCTAGGTTTCATTAGATCTAAGCAAACACAAGAGAGATCTAGCCTAGCATAATGGAATTGAGACAAGAACAAGAGATAAACAACCAACACATAGACATATTGATTGAATTGAAAGTACACTTATCTCAATTACAATGCAAGGTCTCAAGGGTTTGGAACCCTTGAGAAACCTGTAAAAGAGGCACCAAAATCGTCTTTAGGGTTTCACCAAAACTTCTCTCCTTTTAATGAAAAAACTAGAAAACTATATATATGAAAAACAGTCTGACGGCGTCAAGAGTTAATTCTGACGCCGTCACCTCGCCGCCATATACTTCCTCGGACGGCCTAGATCCACTTATGACGGCCTATGTGACGCCGTCACCACCCACGGTATAATATTTTGCCACTTTGACGCCGTCACCAGTCCATCTGACGCCGTCACCAGCTACGATTTTAATTCTCCATGTCTGACGCCGTCAAGAAGGTAGTCTTGACGCCGTCACCTTGTATCTTCAGCATGGATTTTTGGTACTTTGCCGTTTTCTTCACTTTTATGCTCCAAAAACGTCCAAAATAGCTTCTTTTCCAGAATTCACTCTCCAAACACCTAAAATCACAAAAGGAACGATTTAGGGCAATATTTGATCAAATAAATTCGGATTCGGGCTTAAATGACCCCCTAAAAACGGATCATTTTTCGCCTCATCATATACCCTTACACTTGAGATTTGCTTGTTCTCAAGCAAATGAGCTTTTATTCTACTCAAAAGACAAGTTAGGGGTCATTTAACACTAATATAAAAGTAATTACAACAAATAATCGTTCCACTAAAGACCAATAGACAAGCACGGAGGTCATACACAAGCACCTCACAAATAGTGTTTAGATACTCACATCTCTCGGGTGTAATAAAGTAATATAACATTATGGAAATGGAAGATATCTCTCACTACCTGTCATAGCAAAATAGATTACCATAGGCTTGGGAAAGGATCAAACCTCCACCACATGGCGTAAGCACCTAGGATAAACTATCAAAGAGGTCTTTTAAAGGGTTATAACGTTAGGTGTAGGGATATGAATTACACGGTTTTGTTGGATAAAGGAAGTTTTACTGGTGGCGAGTTAACAATCTTAGTTAATTACATGTATAAGATGGCGTTGCTAAGCCAAGACTAGACTCGACTTAAGCTAATAAATGAAAAATAACAAAAATATAAAATAAACATAGAATGAAAACGGGATGGTAGTCCGTATGTTTTTTTTCTTTTTTTTTTCTTTTCTATTTTTTTTTCTTTTTTTTCTAAATTTTTCGATTTTTTTTTTTTTTTTTTTTTTTTTTTTTTGCATACACTCTTACCCTACCATCCGAAATAATACATCATAGGGGTATGAGCATTCCCCTTACACTTGAATCTTTACATACTTTACATTTAACTAATCTAATGACTCGAATTAAGAAAATCAAAACACTTGGAGCACTTTTAAGATTAACGTACATATGGGGGTAATATATTATGTTCTTCCCCATTACTCCATAAAATAAGTACTTACCCATGAGTCCCAATCGTCCCAAAACAATATGTACAAGGATATGACTCGACTTAGCAACCATGTAATCAATTAGAAAGTTAACTTAGGGTTTAACAAATAACAATAATGCACTAAAAATGAGCGCATACACGGAAGGTTAAGGCGATTTGGGTGTACATTTAAGTGGGGTGTAACAAATTCTTCCTTTAAGTAAAATGCTTAAAGTTAGAAACGAAAAGATAGGCTCGGAGGGGTGTACTAGGGGTATCGTGTACTAAAAATGAGTACAACGCTAAGGGTGTGGGAAAAATTAGTTGACTTAACTAGCCAAGTAATATGACTTAAATGGTCAAGTAATTATAATACGGGTTTAACACAAGGGTGATCCTAATGCCTCTTATCATGTAGTAAATCCTACCACACGAATATAGTCTCACTAGCGGTCTCGGGATGCATCACTAACGCAAGTTCAAGAATCTAAATGCTACCGGTACACTCATAAGCACCATTAATAAATGCTTTTCCTATCAAATCTAAAGGCGAACCTCACATTTTTGGGTGGAAAATTTTTCTGAATATACGGTTATGTGCTAGTCATACAACCTCCTATCCATGAGACGCTTGCTATGGCTAAAGTTTCACTCCTAAATGTTGTAAAAAAATTTAAATTTGGCGCTAAAATTACACTAACAAGTATTTCTCGTAGTTTTATTACTCATCTACTATCAAACAAAACAAACTCAAGCGAAAGTGCATATGTAAGGTATCATCTTTTTACCCTCCCCTTACACTTAAGATGAACATTGTCCCAAATGTTCAAGTAAAGAATGTAAAAGTTAAAAAGTAAAGAGAATGAAATCAAATACTCCCCTGATTCGCTCGGTATGGATTTTAGGTTGGCCAGGTTAAATCTTCTTCCAAGAAAACGAACAATCAAAGCTTCCCTTCCAGAATATAAATCATCTTCTTGTCACAAATAACCTGTAAATCCTGACAAAAGTAGACAAGGCAACCTCGCGTAAAATCGACGGCATCCTATATAAGTTACTAACTCCTAGAAAACAAAGTAAGATATAATGCTTGTGGAATGAAGTTTGCAGATTTCCTGGAGATTATAAAACTTAATAATTCACAAAAACCATAAGACTCCGTTAGAAAAACAAAACCGGTAAAATTTCCAGATTTTAACTCCTGACGCCGTCAAGAGCAAACCCTGACGCCGTCAGAATGGACCTGCAGAAATTCTTATGTTAAGTTTCCGGAAAATTTCTGGAAAAACTTTGTCCTACTTCCTGGAAAATCCTGCAAAACTTCATTATGACTCAATACAAGCATTTGACTTTAACAAATACGAATATACATGTTCATTAAATATTGTGGATAATCATGATCGGTTTGTTTCTTAAAAACATATTTGGGGTTTCCCCTTACACTTATCTTTTGCAAAAATACTTTTAGGTTGAAGTTAAGACTAGGCTAAACAACATAATAAAGTATTTCCACATTTTAATTGAGAAACATGATCAACCAACAATAAAAATAAAACATGCATACGGAAGCAAATACCAATCAAACAAATAAAAATCACACAAAACATGGGTTGCCTCCCAAGAAGCGCTTTTCTTTATTTACGAGTCTTGTAGCTAGACTCAAAGTCATGGGTTACTACGTGATCTCATCATTGGTTCCACTCTCTAGGTCGTCTTCTAAACTAGTATCGCTTTCATAGTGTAAGTACTTCGGATCTTCGAATTCGAAAACATCCCATTGATACTTAGAGCCAAGCTTACTAACATCCTTAAAGAACCCACATGATAAATCAGAAATATTTCTACACCCTCTCCTAACATCATCATCACACAAGACAAGTTGGGAGCTCATCACATCGAGCCCGTCGCAATCTATTTCCCTAAGGTCTCTTCTTTTGTATGGCGTTTGGTATGAAATCCTCCTAATCCCGTCAGTGAAAGTCATGATTCCGTTCAAGTCATCCACTATCAACTTAGTGATTTCATAAAAGGGTGCTCCAAAGACGACTTGCGATAGCCTAGGGTCAACAAAGTCCTCTATGTTGTCCACAACCGTGAACTCCATAGGGAATGCCATATTTCCTACGAACACTTGGATTTCATGATCCTTACCAACCACCTTCTCTCCCTTGTAAATCATCCCCCATCTGCAGATATTGTTATAATGAAACAATGACATGAAATTCTTTGGCAGGAATACATTAATGTATATGTTTTCGAAGTACTTATGACCGATCATGCAAGGGATTTTTAGGTTATTCGGATCACGTCGTTTGATCTTTCTCAACTCTCCATCCTTTGACCCATATAGATTCCCCTCAAGGGAGGGACGATACTCATAAACCTCCTCACCATCCCTACGAAAAATTACCGTTCTAACACCATTGGTAAGTAATACACTACCATCTTTCTCGTCAAGGATTGCTCCCGATTCATTGATGAATGGCATCCCAAGGACAAGGTTGGTTAATGTTTGATTGGCGAGAGGGTCCACGTCATCAAACACGGTGAGGTTAGTATTGTAAACAAGCTCTCCAATCCTAATTGACAAATTCGCTACTACCCCTTCGCACGCAATGTGTTATGGGAAAGCCTTGTGATATAGGGAAAGTGGGATTACGTTGACTGGGAAACTAGGATCTATATGACTATCAACTAAGACCTTTCCCTCAATGGTACAGGAGATTTTGAAAAGTTTAGAGCCGCTCTCCTCGGTTTGATTGCTACCTATACTAATAACATCCTCTACTCCGGATTCTTCTATAACAGATTTACTCAAAATGGTTGGGCCTTTCTCCTGTTCCTCCGATGTCTCGTTCCTTTCATCCGGTTTGTCGGATTTCTGCAAGGTGCACTGCTCGGGTGAGTTGGTAGGTTTCCTTGCAGAAATGTGGTCAACCTTTGAGATCTCATCCTTCGCTGTCTGACTGAGTTTGTCAGTTTGTTGTTGGGTTAGATCGGATGCTGCAGCTGATATTGTGGTGATGGTGTTTACGAAGTGGATTGGTCCAGGGGGGTTGATAGGTCCTTTTTCGTTAGGAGATAGATGTTTGAATAGCTTGCTAGGACTTTTTATTTTTACAGGGGAGGCTGGTGGACTCATGACGGTAGCAGACTTAACCTCATCAACGTGAATGGGCTTATTATCAATATGCTCTTTGATAGCCGTTAACAGATTACAAATCTTGTTGTTCATGTCAGCCTGCTGTTGTTTGAATTTTGTCTCGAGTGTAGTGAGCTGCAGTTCTTGAGAAAGAATGAATTTTTTTAAATCATCTTCACAGCTTCGCCTAGGGGTATTTTGCGATGGAAAATGTTCGGACCAAATGAGTGGTGAGGAGTCATTGAATGATACACTTCGTGTTTGATACCCTCTAAAATTAGGTTTATCCTTCCATGCCTCATATGCTTCGGCAGAAGTTCGAGGACCCTGCCCTACGTGTGATGATGTGAATTCGTTATAAGCACGTTTTGGAAGTTCCATGCAGTTGTAAGTCTCATGAGGGCCATTGCATAGTTTGCATGTAGAAGCGATTCTGCTTACTTGGCTTGAAGGCTTATGAGCTTCGTAAGATTTCATAAGAGACTTGACTCGACCTTCAAGTTCCATGATCCTACGGTCGGGAGTGCTTGAATTGTTCGAAGGCAAAGATATTGCCTTGACTGTTTTGTTCAAATCACGGGGATCATTCCAACTTTCGTTGTCATAGAGAGCAAGATCTTCTATGAGTTCCCATGATTGTTCCGCACTAAGATCACGTAGCTTACCACCGGCCGATTGGTTAATGGTTCGCCTCGTGGAGATGTCGATATGGTCATAGAAGATTTGGACTTGGAGCCAAAGATCTATGCCATGATGAGGGACTTTTTGGAGTAAGTGCTTGAAACGAGTCCATGCTTCATAAAGAGATTCATTTTGACGTTGTTGAAACATCAAGATGTCATTCCTAAGTTTAGTAGTTCTCCCCGGTGGGAAAAATTGAGCAAGGAAACGAGTGGTGAGATCATCCCATGTGGTGATGGATCCCGCGGGTAAACGCTCAAGCCATTGACTAGCTTGATCCCGTAGAGAGAATTGGAATAGGCGTAAACGGGTAGTCTCTCTAGTTTCAACACCTAGGTCTATGGAATCTACGATTTTGAGAAAGTCCTTAAGGTGTTGGTTTGGATCTTCGGAACGAAGTCCATGGAATGCACATCCGCTTTGCACCAACCGGATGGTGTCGGATCGCAAGGGGGTCACATTGGCTCCGGTGAGCTCAATGGTGTTTCGGTAGCCTTGGTGGCTGGGTCGGGAATACTCTCCTAAGGTTCGGGGCCTAAGGGGTTCTAATGGTGGGTTTTGTTGTGGTGGGATGATGGGTTCAAAGATGTTACCACCTTCCATGATGTCGGATGGTAAAGAGTTACGAACAAAGGCACGAAGAAATAAGATAGACTAAAGAAGACCTAAAAATAAAAATAAAAATCTTACTAGAAAGGAATCTAGCAAGTAGACCTAATAAAAAGAAATCCTAACCTAGACAATAACTATTCCCCAGGCTGCGGCGCCAAAAACTTGATGCGTGGGAATCGCACCTTGCTTTACCTCTCGAGGGATCTCGAGAAGCTTACAACCCCCACCAGGCAGTGTACCTGATCGTTGTAGTATAGTATAGTGACAAGTACCGGGGGATTGATCGTTCAGCTTAGGAATAGTGTCGCTAGGATTAGAAAACCTAATTAATAGTTCTAGAGGTGAGAGATGATTATTTTTGTATTTTTATATTTTTATGAAAGCAAGTAAAATCTCGGGTTTTAGAAGAGTGGGCGGAATTAGTTGCTATTCAACTAACCAAAAGCTATTATATAATTAAAATAAAACAATGAAAATGAAATTAAACTAATTAAACTAAGGTTGTGAGCAGTAATTGGAGAAATTGTGTTTACTTAGACTTCATTATTCCCTAGATATCTTTTACATGTTAATTACTTGTTACACTTGTATGAATGACGGATTGTATTCCTTAATACCATTCCTGGGGTGGCATACATAACTCCCCAACTCTATGAGCTCTTATCTCCTCCTACACCATGACCCAGCACAACTATAGGGATTGTAAACAGTGGCTCATGCATTAAATACAACCAATAAAGACCTAGTACGCCTCGGAAGTTCAAGCATGTTACCATTTGGAGATCTGCCAGTTTTCTTAAGCCCAACATATAAATCATTCATTCAAAACAAGAATAGACAAGTAATCAACACATAATCAACATCTAGGTTTCATTAGATCTAAGCAAACACAAGAGAGATCTAGCCTAGCATAATGGAATTGAGACAAGAACAAGAGATAAACAACCAACACATAGACATATTGATTGAATTGAAAGTACACTTATCTCAATTACAATGCAAGGTCTCAAGGGTTTGGAACCCTTGAGAAACCTGTAAAAGAGGCACCAAAATCGTCTTTAGGGTTTCACCAAAACTTCTCTCCTTTTAATGAAAAAACTAGAAAACTATATATAGGAAAAACAGTCTGACGGCGTCAAGAGTTAATTCTGACGCCGTCACCTCGCCGCCATATACTTCCTCGGACGGCCTAGATCCACTTATGACGGCCTATGTGACGCCGTCACCACCCACGGTATAATATTTTGCCACTTTGACGCCGTCACCAGTCCATCTGACGCCGTCACCAGCTACGATGTTTAATTCTCCATGTCTGACGCTGTCAAGAAGGTAGTCTTGACGCCGTCACCTTGTATCTTCAGCATGGATTTTTGGTACTTTGCCGTTTTCATCACTTTTATGCTCCAAAAACGTCCAAAATAGCTTCTTTTCCAGAATTCACTCTCCAAACACCTAAAATCACAAAAGGAACGATTTAGGGCAATATTTGATCAAATAAATTCGGATTCGGGCTTAAATGACCCCCTAAAAACGGATCATTTTTCGCCTCATCAATATCCAACAAAAGTACAAATACCACTTGTGCTTTTTCTATCGACATAGTCACCGGCATGATCCGAGTCGGCATACACTATGGTGTCTATTCCCGTTCCTTTGGGATACCATAAACCTAAATGTGTAGTGCCCTTAATATACCTAAAAATCCTTTTAACGGCTTCGAGATGGGTAGTTTTAGGATCTTCTTGAAAACGAGCACATAGACAAACACTAAACATAATGTCGGGTCTACTAGCCGTTAGGTAAAATAGACTACCAATCATACCTCTATATTTAGTGCTATCTACAGATTCACTTTCCTCATCCTTGGTGAGTTTAGTTTCCGTGGACATGGGAGTTTTGATAGGTTTCGAATCTTCTAGTCCAAATTTCTTAAGCATGTCCTTAATATATTTAGATTGGTTAAAGAAGATACCATCTTCAAGTTGTTTGATTTGGAGTCCTAAGAAAAAGTTGAGTTCTCCCATCATACTCATTTCAAACTCGTCATGCATGATTTTTGAGAAATCCACACATAATTCTTGACAAGTTGATCCGAATATAATGTCATCAACATAGATTTGGACTATGATAATATGTGAATCTTTCTTCTTAGTGAAGAGAGTATTATCAACTAAGCCCATGGTATACTTATGGTCAACTAGGAATGTTTTAAGTCGATCATACCATGCTTTTGGAGCTTGCTTAAGTCCGTAAAGAGCCTTTTTGTTGATTATATCCTTGTGCTACTAGCCTAGCTTTGTTTCTAGACACAATTCCATTTTCATCCATTTTATTACGAAAGACCCATTTTGTTCCAATTATTGTTTGACTCTTTGGTTGAAGAACTAATGTCCATGCATCATTCCTAACAAATTGGTTTAATTTTTCTTGCATTGCAATTACCCAAGATTCATCTTTAATGGCTTCATTAATGTTTTTCGGTTCAATGGTTGACACGAAACAAAAGTTGTTGCTTTCATTTTGAACTTTTGATCTAAGTGTTCTTTCGTTAATGTTGCCTATGACACCGTCTAATAGATGACTTTTAGATTCTTTGACATTGACAAGTTCTTTGTTTAATAGTTCATCTTCCTTGTCATTACCTAAGATTTCTTGACATTCAATTGCTTGGCTTTCAACTAAGTCATCATCTACCAAAGGTGATGTCTTAGAGGGAGGTGGACTTTCGTCAAATGTTACGTTTAACGATTCCTCGACTCTTAAGGTTTCTTTGTTCAAAACAATGTAAGCTTTACTATTTTGTGAATATCCAAGAAATACACCTTCATAAGACTTTGGGTCAAATTTGGTGAGATAATCTTTGGTGTTAAGAATGAAGCATTTACTCCCAAACACTCTAAAGTATCCTAATGTAGGCTTTTTACCTCTATAAAGTTCATAAGGAGTTTTATTAAAAAATCGTCTAATTAGGACTCGATTAAGAATGTACGTTGATGTGTCAACGGCATTACACCAAAACTTTTGTGGAATAGTTTGTTCATTAAGCATTGTTCTACTCATCTCTTGTAATGTCCGGTTTTTACGTTCTACTACACCATTAGATTGAGGAGTACGTGGAGCCGAAAAGTTATGAGTAATTCCATTTTTATCACAAAAGTTTCCAAATTGAAATTCATTATCAAATTCACGACCGTGATCCGTTCTAATAGACACTATATTAGACCCTACTTGATTTTGAATTTTCTTACTTAGAATCTCAAATTTATCAAAAGCTTCATTTTTACTTTTCAAAAACTTTGTCCAAGTATAACGTGAGTAATCATCTACTATGACCAAAGTATAGAAGTTACCTCCATAACTTTGTATAGCGGATGGACCAAACAAATCCATATGCAAAAGTTCTAGACACCTAGATGTAGACACCATGTTTTTAGCCTTATGGCTACTATGGACTTGTTTACCGACTTTGCAAGCATCACAAAAGTGTTGGTCATATTTCAACTTGGGTAGGTTTCGAACTAAGTCTTTGGAGGAGAGGTTTTGGATTAATCTCATGTTAGCATGTCCTAAACGTCTATGCCATAAAGTTGAAGATTCATCTAATGAGGTAAGACAAAGTTTGTCTCTAGATGTTGAATCCAACTTCATGACGTATACGTTGTTCTTAAGGACACCTTTTGCTACGGTTATACCATCTTTAAGGATTTTACTACCGTTTTCACTAAAAAGGACATTATACTTATTACGACAAAGTTGACTAATACTAAGAAGATTAAATCCTAACTTATCAACATGAGCAACATCATCTATAGAAAGGGAGTCATGAGAGATTGTACCTTTTCCGATGATTTTGCTCTTAGCATTACTACCAAACGTAACATTACCTCCATCACATTTGTGATATGTTGAGCAGAGGCTTTTATTACCCGTCATGTGTCATGAACAACCGCTATCTTTAATCCATTCATCCGGTTCCAAACAAACTTTGAGGCACACCTATTTTATGAAAAACACTCAAACATTTGGTCCCCAATTTCTCATGGGTCCATTTTGGTTAAGCATGCCATTAATTTGTTCCAAGTATGAAAATAGAGCATAAGGGTTCCATGGCATGTAGTTTGAATTTTGGTAATGTCCAGAAGTGTTTTGATTCCAAACTTGCTGGTAGTTTGGTCGAGCATTGAAGTTGCTCTTTGGAAAGGGGCGTTTGGGAATTGGAGTCTTAGGTCTTGGTTGAGTAGTCTTAGCTCTAAATTCACTTTTATTAAGTCCTACTCCAGTTCTAAAGGCGGGTTTTGTTCCATTTTTATATGTAACTTTAACAAATTTTGAACGATCCGATGTGGATGAAGTTCCTGCTGCAGCAGTCCTGGCGGATCCCTCGGGGCCAACTGGCGGAACCCTAATTTGGGTTCCGTCTGGTCCGCGGGCTGCTGTAGCAATTTTGTTTGTTTCATGTGTGTTCTTTTCTTGTTTCGTTTGTCCCTTAATGATTTCTACTTTCCTGAAACCTAGACCTGTTTTATCAAATGGTGACTTTTGAATTTTCATAATTTCATCCGCACATGAAATGCTCTTATCGAACTTTTTGAACTTTGTGGTTTGTTTGATTAGATCATTTTGAGTAATTTTAAGTCTCTCAACTTCAAGTTTAAGTTCTTCACATGATTTGCATGAGGTGTCAATATCTTTACCCTTTTCTAATCTCTTAGCTTTTTCTTTTAACTCATAGACTTCATTTTCTAAAAACTCCTTTTTAGTTTTCAAAAATTTATTTTTGTTTATGATTTTTAAGCTTAACTCACAAAGTTTGTTATATTCATTTTGTAAAGTATCATCATCTATAGAGGAGTAAGATGAGTCGGAGAGTACCTCATTTGAGTTGTGAGCCATGAGAGCAATATCATCATTCTTCGGCTCATCATCATCTCCTTCATAGTCACTCCAAGCACCACCCACAAAAGCTTGTTGAGGTTTGCTCTTGGGTGGTTTTGGACATTCTCCTACAAGATGACTTGTGTCTCCACACCTATAACATTTTCTTTCAACTTTTCCTTTTCGATCATCACGATCTTTCCGGAAGGTTTTCTTGTCATCTTTAGGTTGCCTTACAAACTTTCCTCGCCTACGAAAGAACTTCTTGAAGTCTCTCACGGCCATAGCATATTCCTCATCATCACTATCCGAAGTAGATTCTTCATCATCACTTGATTGGACTCTAGCTTTCAAGGCAATGGACTTAACTTTTTCTTTCTTGCCTCTAACTAGTTCCGAATCTTTTTCCATAACCATTTCATGAACTTTGAGGTTTCCAATAAGCTCATCAAGTGACATGCTTGAAAGATCTTTGGATTCTTCAATTGCCGTCACTTTTGCTCTCCACTTCGGATGGAGTGCTCTAAGAAATTTCCTGACAAAGTTCTTACTACAAAAAGATTCATCAAGTGCTTTAAGTGAAGTAATAATAGTGTTAAACCTAGCAAAGGCATTATCAATAATCTCATCTTCGGAAATAACAAATTGTTCATATTGTTGAACGAGAAGATCAATTTTGTTATCTTTAACTTGTGAGTTTCCTTGATGAGTGACAATTAAAGATTGCCAAATATCTTTGGCGGTTTTACACAAAAAGACTTTCATATTCTTTCTTAGGCAAAGCATTATAAAGCATCATTTTAGCTTCATTATTTTTACCTATTAATTTCTTTTGATCATCATCTTTGATGTTAGTAACTACGTTATCACCATCAATAATTATATACCACAAATCTATATCTTTAGATTTCACGTAAGTTTCAAAACGGTTTTTCCAATATATAAAACCATTTGCTTCAAATAGTGGTGGTCTTTGCATAGATTGCCCTTCTTTGTAATTTTCAAAATCCATGGATCGTTTCAAGTTTTAAAACACAATATATTTTAAAAGCTTGAGTAACGTAGCTCTTGATGCCAATTGTGGAAAACTAGAAGGGGGGTTGAATAGTTTACCGATTAAAATCTTTTTAACTTGTTAAGTTAGCTTTGAAACTTTCCGTTTGATCAAAGATATATGCAACAAACACAATATATAACATGCAAGTAAATGAAAGAAACGATCAAACCACAACACGAGTATTTATTGTGGTTCGGCTACAAGGACTCTTTTTCCTTGCCCTACGTCCACGCCCCGAGTATCCAACTCGAGAGTTTCTTTCACTAGTCAACAAGCTCCTTTCACCGGCGGAGAAAACCTTACACGTCGCTTATACTTTTACCGACACAAAGCTAGATGTCGAGTTCTTTTACAAGGGCACAACCACTCCCGTTTAGTTCTTTTACTAGGGTACAACAACTCCCAACACTCTTTGTATTTTGAGGACTAAAATACCAACCACTCACTACAGAATATACACAAACAATTGACGTGTAAACAACAAGAGTTTACACAATACTAAGCTAACAAGTCTTGCAACGTTGTGTTGGAAACTTGTAACTTTTGACGACCTTGTGAGCTTCTTTGCTACAAAAGGAAACTTCACATTTACAATGTTAAGAGGTTAGAAGAAAAGATGAGTGTGTGTGTAAAATATGATCTCAAGAAGTTAGCCAAAAATCAAGTTATGGCTTGGTATTTATAGCACAACATTCTGCATGCTTGGCGGATCAGGCGGAACCCTCAGATGGGTTCCGCCCATGTACCCCCAGGGTACCGCCGGGTCTGCAGTAGGTTTATGCAATAACTCTTCAAACCAAACAAGGTCTTGTCTCATAAATCCTAGCAACCAAACAATGTCACATCACTTAAAAACAAGTCGAATGCAAAGCTTGCAAGCAACAACAAAGTTAGTCAAACACATTACTTTCCATAAATACATAGTGACAAAACTTGCCATAAATGTGATATGACAATTTCTAATTTAAGAAATAAACTTGTGTTGTGTTTTATGAAATGTAAAATGTAGCAAAAGTCTAGTTTATGCAAGTCTTAAAAAGTAAGATTATGTTTTACTTAGAAACAAAGGTTTACATTTTGTTGTTAACAAAACTTAGAGAAGATCGTAAAATATAAATAACGTTTTTAGGCGATATTTGTATTAACAGCTTCCATTAAAAAATGTTGGCACTTCATCACTTCCTACGAAGTAGTAGCGACTCATTCCCATATGAACCAGAAACTCCTCGGGATAGGAGTTGATTGAGATGCGGTTACCGTTAATGGTCTCCGCATCCTCCACGTTGTACGTACCGGGATCTGGGCGCTCATCCTTTGGAAGCGTCTCTTGAGTATAAAACTCAGAGAGCGTGGTGAATACCCTATCATCTATCCAGAAAAAATTTTCCCTCCAACCCCTAAGGGCGTCTACCTTTTCAGTGTAACACTGATAACGCCCCGGGCACTTCGAAAACGTTATCTACCCGTTCGACCACGTTGTGTGGTAAAACGCGCGGAAGAGGTTGATAGTAGGATTTATCGCAAGTAAGCGACAATTTACATCAAAAATTTGTTATTTTCGCTGCACCTACACAGTGCAGCTGAGAGATATGTAGACGGTAGAAGTTGAGCACGTTGCTCAAGAATAGGGATATAGACACGCGCTGGTTCGCAAACTCAAAAAAGCGTGTGTATACCCCTATTTTCCCCTCAGGGAAGTCTGCGATACATGCGTTTTTATCCGGTAACTCCGGATGCACCGCGAGAGGGATGAAATAGTCGGAGGTGAACTGACGAAGTTCATCCTCGTCCATCTCAGAATGGAACTCTAATTGACGAACCATTTTTTGATGCGTGGGGATTGCACCAGGCTTTACCTCTCGAGGGATCTCGAGAAGCTTACAACCCCCACCAGGCAGTGTACCTGATCGTTGTAGTATAATATAGTGACAAGTACCGGGGGATTGATCGTTCAGCTAGGAATAGTGTCGCTAGGATTAGAAAACCTAAATACTAGTTCTAGAGATGAGAGATGATTCTTTTTGTATTTTTATATTTTTTAGAAAGCAAGTAAAAATCTCGGGTTTTAAGGATTTGGGCGGAATTAGTTGCTAGTCAACTAACCCAATACTAAGATACAATCAAAATAAAATAGTAGAAATGAAAATAAAACTAAATTAGACTAAGGTTGTGAGCAATAAGTGGAGAAATTGTGTTTACTTAGATTTCACTACTCCCTAGATATCTTTTACACGTTAATTAATTGTTATAGTTGCGTGGATGACGGATTGTATTCCTTAATACCATTCATGGGGTGGCGTACTTAACTCCCCAATCCTATGAGTGCCTACTTCACTCCTATGTCGAGCCGGCTAAGAAGCTCCTAACATGGGATCATTAGAATTTACTCATGCATTAAATACAACCAATAAAACCTAGTACACATCGATTCATGTTTCCTAAGGCGTTCAAGCATGTTACCATTTGGAGATCTGCCAGTTTTCTTAAGCCTAACATTGAAATCATTCATTCAATACAACCATAAACAAGTAATCAACACATAATCAACATCTAGGTTTCATTAGATCTAAGCAAACACAAGATAAATCTAGTCTAGCATGGTGGAATCAAGACAAGCACAAGATATAGACAACCAACACATAGACATATTGATTGAATTGGAAGAACAATTATCTCAATTACACATGTAAGGTTTCAAGGGCTGAAAACCCTTGAAAAACCTGTAAAATTCGTATATGGTTCGGCCTTAGGGTTTCTCCAAACTTGTTCCTCTTAATGAATGAAAATTAGAAAACTATATATAGAAAATTGAGTTTGACGGCGTCAAGAACAAAGGGGTGACGCCGTCACCTCGTCGCCAAAAGAATCCTCGGACTGCCTTGATCTACATCTGACGCCGTCATGTATTAAGTTTTTCCAGGCCGTCACGTATTTAACTCTTGACGCTCTTCCTTGTGACGCCTTCATTTCTGTACTGGGCCGTCATGCAATTTACTCTTGACACCGTCAGGATGGTACTCTTGACGTCGTCACACACTGTTCCCAGCTTGAAAAATTAAGTCTTTGGCGTTTTCTTCACTTTTATGCTCAAAAAACGTCCGAATTGCATTCTTTTCCAGATTTCACTCCCAAAGTACCTAAAATCACAAAAGGAACGATTTAGGGCAATATTTGATCAAATAAATTCAATTTCGGGCTTAAATGACCCCCTAAAAGTGGTTCATTTTTCGCCTCATCATATACCCTTACACTTGAGATTTGCTTGTCCTCAAGCAAATGCGCTTTTATTCTAGTCAATATACAAGTTAGGGGTCATTTAACACTAATATAAAAGTAATTACAACAAATAATCGTTCCACTAAAGACCAAAGACAAGCACGGAGGTCATACACTAGCACCTCACAAATAGTGTTTAGATACTCACATCTCTCGGGTGTAATAAAGTATAAATTACAATAAGGAAACAGAAGATATCTCTCACTACCTGTCATAGCAAAATAGATTACCATAGGCTTGGGAAAGGATCAAACCTCCACCACATGGCGTAAGCACCTAGGATAAACTATCAAAGAGGTCTTTTAAAGGGTTGTAACGTTAGGTGTAGGGATATGAAATACACGGTTTTGTTGGATATAGGCAGTCTTTACTGGTGGCGAGTTAACAATCTTGGTTAATTACATGTACAATATGGCGTTGCTATGCCAAGACTAGACTCGACTTAAGCTAATAAATGAAAAATAACAAAAACATAAAATGAACATAGAATAAAAAGGGATGGTAGTCCGTTTTTTTTTTTTTTTTTTTTTTTTTTTTTTTTTTTTTTTTTTTTTTTGCATACACTCTTACCCTACCGTCCAAAATAATACATCATAGGGAATGAACATTCCCCTTACACTTGAATCTTTACATACTTTACAATAAACTAATCTAATGACTCGAATTAAGATAATCAAAACACTTGGAGTACTTTTAAGATTAACGCACATATGGGGGTAATAAATGATTTTCTTCCCCATTACTCCATAAAATAAGTACTTTACCCATGAGTCCCAATCGTCCCAAAACAATATGTACAAGGATATGACTCGACTTAGCAACCATGTAATCAATTAGATAGTTAACTTAGGGTTTAACAAATAACAATAATGCACTAAAGATGAGCGCATACACGGAAGGCTAAGGCGATTTGGTTGTACATTTAAGTGGGGTGTAACAAATTCTTCCTTTAAGTAAGATGCTTAAAGTTAGAAACGAAAAGATAGGCTCGGATGGTGTACTAGGGGTTTCGTGTACTAAAAATGAGTACAACGCTAAGGTGTGGGAAAAATTAATTGACTTAACTAGCCAAGTAATATGACTTAAATGGTCAAGTAATTATGATACGGGTTTAACACAAGGGTGATCCTAATGCCTCTTATCATGTAGTAAATCCTACTACACGAATGTAGTCTCACTAGCGGTCTCGGGATGCATCACTAACGCAAGTTCTAGAATCTAAATGCTACCGGTACACTCAGAAGCACTAATAGTAAATGCTTTTCCTATCAAATCTAAAGGTGAACCTCACATATTTGGGTGAAAAATTTTTCTGAATATACGGTTTTGTGCTAGTCATACAATCTCCTATCCATGAGACGCTTGTTATGGCTAAAGTTTCACTCCTAAATGTTATAAAAAATTTTAAATTTGGCGCTAAAATTGCACTAACAAGTATTTCTGATAGTTTTATTACACATCTACTATCAAACAAACAAACTCAAGCGAAAGTGTATTTGTAAGGTATCATCATTTTACCCTCCCCTTACACTTAGGATGAACATTGTCCCCAATATTCAAGTAAAGAATGTAAAAGTGAAATAAGTAAAAAGAATGAAATACAATACTCTCCTGATTCGCTCGGTATGGATAATAAGTGGCCAGGTTAGATCTTCCTCCAAGAAAATGAACAATCAAAGCTTCCCTTCCAGAATATAAATCATCTTCTTGTCATACATAACCTGTAAATCCTGGGAAAACAAACAAAGCAACCTCGCATAAAATCGGCAGCAATCTACATAAGTTACTAAATCCTAGAAAACAAAGTAAGATATAATGCTTGTGAAATGAAGCTTGCAGATTTCCTGGAGATTATAAAACTTAATAATTCAACAAAAACTTTAAAACTCCGTTAGAAAAACAAAACTGGTAAAATTTCCAGGTTTTTGCACATGACGCAGTCAAGAGTAAACTCGTGACGCCGTCAGAAGTGACCTGCAGAAATTCTTATGTTAAGTTTCCGGAAAATTTCTGGAAAAACTTGGTCCTACTTCCTGGAAAATCCTGCAAAACTTCATTATGACTCAATACAAGCATTTGACTCTAACAAATACGAATGTACATGTTCATTTAATATTGTGGAGAATCATGATCGTTTTGTTTCTTAAAAACATATTTGGGGTTTCCCCTTACACTTATCTTTTGCAAAAATACCTTTAGGTGGAGTTAAGACTAGGCCAAAACAACAAAGTAAAGTATTTCCACTATTTAGTTTAGAAACATGATCTACCAACAATAAAAATAAAGCATGTATACGGAAGCAAATAACAAACAAACAAACAAACAAATAAAAACACACAAAGCATGGGTTGCCTCCCAGGAAGCGCTTGTTTTTGTTCGAGTCACGAGCCTGACTCTACCCTTATTTAACGGAAATAAGAGAGGTTTTCCCTACACTTAGGATTAAGTGCGGGTGATAGTAGCGATACACACCTTCTCGGTGGAAGTATGCCACGTGAGGAAAGAGTGGTGGATGAATTATATGCTCAACGGGGTGTGCTCCTATCATCATAACCTTACCTAATTCAATCGGGTTAGTTTTTGGATTAAGATTTTCTCCTAGAAAGGGATCATTTTCAATCAACTTCAAGAGATTACTAGTTGGGGATCCATCTTGACCTAATAAACCTGGTTTAAACCCATAATGTTTCTTGTGATCAATCATAAATGGGTGATGTAAGAATGTAAGGTTATGTTCCACTCCTATATTGGCTTCTTCTCTACATGGCTTAAAGTCTATTACCTTTATCCTAAGACTACCCGGTCTATATGGTTTGATGGGTGGATTGGAACCTATTTAAATTCCTAAATTTTCATCCAAGGATGGAAGATTAGGTAACGGTTTTGGTTGAGGCTCCGGTTCATCAAAACTAGGAACTTCCTTAGGACTAAGAGTAAGGTTATCGTTACAAGTATTCAAACCTATATCCTCTAGTGGTGCTTGGTCCAAGGGTTCTACCTCAATTGGGGTTCCTATAGTCTCTTCTACTTCTTCCGGGTAAGTCACGGGCGGTGTGTACGCATCAAATGATGGTAGGACTTGTGGGGTACTTAGTGGGCTTGGGTTTTTTACTATCTCTTCCATCACATCAATATCACCTATGTGTTCACCTTGTATTATGGTAGTGCCTAACCATGACATGCAACTAGGTGGCTTGACTCTAATCTTTTTATCCCCAAGCAAACTTTTCGATTGAGCCTTCCATATTGAAAATAGGTCTACACATACGTTTTTTGGGTCCCATGTTCACTTCTGTATTGGGCGTGAATCTCAAAGTTTTCCCACGCGTCTTAAACATCATATTCCCAAAACTCCCCATCTGTTACATAGTCAAGCCTCTTTTGGATTTCGTAGTCGATACGAGTGTAAAATAATTGAAGTAGAGGCAATAAATCAAGACCATGGTGAAGGACTTTTTGTAGTAAGTATTTGAAACGAGTCCATGCAACAGGAAAAGATTCATCATGACGTTGTCGAAACATCAAGATGTCATTTTGAAGTGGGAAGGGTAGATTTTGTAGTGGATTTTGTCGATTGGATGAAAAACTTGGCGGATTCGCGTTCTCCATAGTGGTGAATGGAAGAGTCAATGGAAATGTTTTTACGAACAAAGACACAAAGAAAAAGATAGACTAAAGAAAACCTAAAAAATAAAAATAAAATCTTACTAGAAAGGAATCTAGCAAGTAGACCTAATAAAAAGAAATCTTAACCTAGACAATAACTATTCCCCGGGCCGCGGCGCCAAAAACTTGATGCGTGGGGATTGCACCAGGCTTTACCTCTCGAGGGATCTCGAGAAGCTTACAACCCCCACCAGGCAGTGTACCTGATCGTTGTAGTATAGTATAGTGACAAGCACCGGGGGATTGATCGTTCATCTCGGAATAGTGTCGCTAGGATTAGAAAACCTAAATACTAGTTCTAGAGATGAGAGATGATTCTTTTTGTATTTTTATATTTTTTAGAAGGCAAGTAAAAATCTCGGGTTTTAAGGATTTGGGCGGAATTAGTTGCTAGTCAACTAACCCAATACTAAGATACAATCAAAATAAAATACTAGAAATGAAAATAAAACTAAATTAAACTAAGGTTGTGAGCAATAAGTGGAGAAATTGTATTTACTTAGATTTCACTACTCCCTAGATATCTTTTACACATTAATTACTTGTTATAGTTGTGTGAATGACGGATTGTATTCCTTAATATCATTCATGGGGTGGCGTACTTAACTCCCCAATCCTATGAGTGCCTACTTCACTCCTATGTCGAGCCGGCTAAGAAGCTCCTAACAAGGGATCATTAGAATTTACTCATGCATTAAATACAACCAATAAAACCTAGTACACATCGGTTCATGTTTCCTAAGACGTTCAAGCATGTTACCATTTGGAGATCTGCCAGTTTTCTTAAGCCTAACATTGAAATCATTCATCCAATACAACCATAAACAAGTAATCAACACATAATCAACATCTAGGTTTCATTAGATCTAAGCAAACACAAGATAAATCTAGCCTAGCATGGTGAAATCAAGACAAGGACAAGATATAGACAACCAACACATAGACATATTGATTGAATTAGAAGAACACTTATCTCAATTACACATGTAAGGTTTCAAGGGCTGAAAACCCTTGAAAAACCTGTAAAATTCGTATATGGTTCAGCCTTAGGGTTTCTCCAAACTTGTTCCTCTTAATGAATGAAAATTAGAAAACTATATATAGAAAATTGAGTTTGACGGCGTCAAGAACAAAGGGGTGACGCCGTCATCTCGCCGCCAAAAGAATCCTCGGACTGCCTTGATCTACATCTGACGTCGTCATGTATTAAGTTTTTCCAGGCCGTCACGTATTTAACTCTTGACACTCTTCCTTGTGACGCCTTCATTTCTGTACTGGGCCGTCATGCAATTTACTCTTGACGCCGTCAGGATGGTACTCTTGACGTCGTCACACACTGTTCCCAGCTTGAAAAATTAAGTCTTTGGCGTTTTCTTCACTTTTATGCTCAAAAAACGTCCGAATTGTATTCTTTTCCAGATTTCACTCCCAAAGTACCTAAAATCACAAAAGGAACGATTTAGGGCAATATTTGATCAAATAAATTCAATTCCGGGCTTAAATGACCCCCTAAAAGTGGTTCATTTTTTGCCTCATCATTTTTCCTAAGGTGCGCACACGCAATTACCTTCGAAGATATTAGCTTTTTCTTGAACAAGGATTCGTAATATGGAGGAAATGGTATTTTCACTGTGGTAAACACAGTGAAAATGGGAACCCTTTATATAGGGTTTCCCCTTGCCTTGGATGAACGACACGTGGATCCCTGATGAGGCGAAAAATGAACAACTTTTAGAGGGTCATTTAAGCCCGGAATTGACTTTATTTGATCAAATATTGCCCTAAATCGTTCTTTTTGTGATTTTAGGTACTTTGGGAGTGAAATCTGGAAAAGGAAGCAATTCGGACGTTTTTGGAGCATAAAAATGAAGAAAACGCCAAAGTCTTAATTTTCCAAGCTGGGAACAGTAGGTGACGGCGTCAAGAGTAAATCCTTGACGGCGTCAAGAGCAAATCTCATGAATTTCCATGACGACCCAGAAGAGTTTTGACGGCGTCACGTAGGAAGGGCGTCAAGAGTAAATGAGTCGTGACGGCCTGGAAGTACCTAAGTCTTGACGGCGTCAGAAGTGGATCTAGGCAGTCCGAGGAGAGTTTTGGCGGCGAGGTGATGGCGTCACAAGATTACTCTTGACGCCGTCAAACCTATTTTTCTATATATAGTTTTCTAATTTTTCACATTTAAAGAGAGAAGTTTTGGGAGAAACCTTAAGTACGATTTTGGTGTAACTTTACAGGTTTTTCAAGGGTTCCAACCCCTTGATACCTTGCATGATTAATCAAGATAAGTGTTCTTCTAATTCAATCAATATGTCTATGTGTTGGTTGTCTATATCATGTTCTTGTCTTAATTCTATCATGCTAGGCTAGATCTCTTTTGTGTTTGCTTAGATCTAATGAAACCTAGATATTGATTATGTGTTGATTACTTGTTTATTCTTGTCTTGGATGAATGATTTATATGTTAGGCTTAAGAAAACTGGCAGATCTCCAAATGATAACATGCTTGAACGTCTTAAGAAACATGAACCGAGGCGCACTAGGTCTTTATTGGTTGTATTTAATGCATGAGCCACTGTTTACAATCCCTATAGTTGTGCTGGGCATGGTGTAGGAGGAGATAAGAGCTCATAGAATTGGGGAGTTATGTGTGCCACCCCATGAATGGTATTAAGGAATACGATCCGTCATCCATGCAATTATAACAAGTAATTAACGTGTAAAAGATATCTAGGGAGTAGTGAAATCTAAGTAAACACATTTTCTCCAATTACTGCTCACAACCTTAGTTTAATTAGCTTAATTTCATTTTTAGTATTTTATTTTGATTGCATTTTAGTATTGGGTTAGTTGAATAGCAACTAATTCCGCCCACTCTTCCAAAACCCGAGATTTTACTTGCTTTCATAAAAATATAAAAAAATACAAAAATAATCATCCCTCACCTTTAGAACTAGTATTTAGGCTTTCTAATCCTAGCGACACTATTCCTAAGCTGAACGATCAATCCCCCGGTACTTGTCACTATACTATACTACAACGATCAGGTACACTGCCTGGTGGGGGTTGTAAGCTTCTCGAGATCCTTCGAGAGGTAAAGCCTGTTGCGATTCCCACGCATCAATCCCACTACCTCCATCGTGTGGTTAGAATACCAACAGGTACATGCACTTTTTCACGTATTTCAAGGGATACGTAGGACACTTGGAGGCTAGATACATCGTTCTCCATTTTGGCGAGAAATACTAGAATCTTCCGCACCACGCTTGCCGCTAATATTACTAGTCTAGCATTCGCGGTTACTACCTACGCATACTAGACTGGGGGGACATGATGACGTATAGTCCATACTCGGGTCACGAACCTGATTAATGAACATTACTAAGACCCAAACCCACCACGAGTGGGCTATCATAACAATGATTGGGCTACCATACTAACGGTTTGGGCTCACGATAGCCCAAACCCAAAGTTATTTATAGTTTTGATATAGATATCTCTTATTTAAAGGATATATATAAAAAACAACCATATATATACCGAAGAGTAAGGAGCATGTATCCAATAAGGATTTCGTGCCTATATAAAGAATATCATAACCCTCGTTAAAGGTACGACTTACAACCCTAACTCTTCAATATAACCCTAAAACCGATTACTTACTCTCACGCCAGAGGATAATCGTGGGGGACAATCCGACGATAAGCCTAACGGTGTTTGTTTATTTTCTTAGTGCGCAGGTCTCAAACATTACACTCTATTCCCGAGTATAAAACGGAGAGAAGAGAAATGAAGAGATGAAAAAAGAGAGAGAAAAGAATAGGAGTATAATTTTTTTTGATTTTCAATCTTGTGTTCCTGAGTTGGAAAGAAAAGAAGAGAGATGTTAGCAAAAAAGGCTTTAAAATCACCTTCTCTCAAAATCATCCCAATTTGGGAAGAAGATTAGGAGAGAAGTTTTGGCAGAATTTCCTCCTCTCTTCTCTTCTCTTCTTTCCAGAAAAAACTCGGGAATGCAATCTATTTTGAATTTTCTCTCCACTTCTCTTCTTTTCTCTCCAAATAAAAACTCGTGAACAGAGGGTAAGATCTGATTGGTACGAGAACAGGAACCCAAATAAGAAACACCCAACTTTTGTATCAACAATTATAATAATTGTTAATCACATTTAGCGTGTTTGTAAGTACAAACAGCATCTAGCATGTTTGTACAAATATATGATATATCGATACGACATAACTGAATGCTTCTCTTGCACAAAACATGAGCCACGACAACTCGCATATGTTTTAACTTCCCAAAGAAGCTTACCGTTTAACCAATATATGTTATTCGTAATACCTGACAACAATAACATAATTAAATACACGACAACTCACATGTAGTTTATTGTTAGGTCATCTGGAAAAACTATAATAGTTCACATACTTATTAGAAATAACTACATTCAATTCACAAACATTCCTAATAGAGTACTTCCTGATATAACATCAAAAAGTTCAAAACGCCCAAAAGCTTAATACACTATTTATAACCCTAATCATAACATAATCATTAATAATCTTACTTATACAAAGTATCTCATCACTTAAACGTTTACCGAAAAAACACAGACCAAAACATAACAAAATCAATCAACTTAATCTCGACATTATCGGGTCATCTTAGAATAATGCATAGTAACTAAATTCACATCTAACTTATTTTACTTATCACTTAATGCCAAAATAACTAACAGTCAACATTTCACCAGATTAACCGCACACATTGATGATCGTACATAAAATATCTCATCACAATTACTAAAAGGCACTTACACTGTTATCAACCTAATTATCCCCATATGAAGTTAAAACAATCCAAAACTTAACAAAATTAATTATAACCTTTATAATGGAACATGCATACATAACTTGTGAATGCAATTGAAAGAAAAAGCAAAACTAAAAAGACTAATAAGCATAAACAGTACCTTGAATCGGAGATTCAATCGGAGGTGTAATGGATTATTTTGTTGTCACTTGATGTGATTTACGGCATTTTTTTGTGTTTTTGAATGTAGGATATATCATCATAGAGTAATGTGTGTTTGTGTGCGTGTGTTTGTGGTGAACAATTTGGGGTTGGTGAGGTGTATAGAGCCAGGTGAAATGACCTAAAGGCCCCCATCGCTTTAACAATTTTTATTGTTTTTTACCGATTAATTAGCTTTTAATCTCAGTCATTAGATCAAATTAAGATAAAGAGTGAGGATTTGTCCCTAGGTATGTGATTATTTTATGGCATGCAAAATAACTCTCTAAATCTAAACTATCTTAGGAGTTAGGATTATGAAAATCGTGATGTTAAAAAACATATATTAAAGACTCAATTCTAAAATGGTCTATTTATGCTTTTGTGGTCCATGAATTCTTTTGAAATGTGTTTTCAATGTAAGTTTTGTGCGACCGCTAAACCGTGCGACTTTACTCATTTATTGACTAGTGTCCTGTGGATAGGTGTACGTTTTTTTATTCAATTGAAGTGACATTTTATGCAACTATGACGTTTTTTGCTCGACTAGTGTGATGTTTGTTTAATCAGTTCTGATTATATGAAAAGTGAGGCTCAAGGTTGACTTTTATTTTGCTAGACCGACGGTCGTACTTTGCTCGAATGCCGAAACTTTTTTGCGCGGTTGTTTTGTCTTTTTGGAAAAAGAAAAAAAGATGTCGAGAAAACAAAAAGAAATTCAAAAAAATTGAATAACTTTGCCCGACTTACGGCTTAAAAATTGTGCGACTTATGGCTAATTTCAAAGCGTTTTGCTCAACCTGTAATTATTTTATATATTTTCATGTAATTAGTTTGTAAAAAACGTATACAATACACAGTGTTATATGAAGGCATAACCTAAGCACACTTAACCCAAATTACATAATTCAAAATAGAGCTGGCATATCGTGTCTGACACGACACGATAAGACACGAACACGATAAGACACGAACACGAATGACCTAAACACGAACACGACACGATAAAAAATCGTATCACTTTTTTTGAACACGAACACGACACGAAAATTAACATGTTACACGATAAGGAACCTGTTAAGGGACCTGTTAGCCTATATCTCTTACACAGATTTTGATTGGTACAACCCAGATCCAAAAATGGTATTAATCACAAGCTAAGAAATATCCAGTCAACTACCTCATCTAATGGTGTTTTTGATTGGTACAACCCAAATCCAAAAATGCATATCCATCTAGACTAAAACTAATAAACATGTTACACGACACGAACCACAGTTGTAAGATTACTAGATAAAATAAAAGGATCAAATTAATAGACAATAAACACCATCTAGACTAAAACTAATAGACAAAAGTCTAGATGAAATAAAATCTTACATCATATTTGCTCTAATTTAAATCAGTATACAATTCAATATGATTATCAATATCATAATCAACATACTCGACAATATGATTATCAATATCATAATCAACATACTCGACAATATGCTCTAATTTAACCTGAAACAACTCTTGTAAATCATCTTGAAGAACACCGGCAGTTTCATGTTCCATATCCTAACCGATTAAAGTCCCAAATGTTCCCTTATACTCACCAAACAATGGTAAATGGTTTGATTATTTTGATGAGAAGAGATGAGGTTTGGTGAGAGATTGGTGAAAGGGGGCAGAAGTTTGATTTGTTTAGGGTTAGGTTAGATAATTGATTATATGGGAAGTATATAATTGGGCTGGAAGTTTGATTCGGGTGTTAAAATTTGGTGTTGGGCTAGTGTTAGGTCTCGTGTCTTAACAGGTCCGACCTGTTAAAACACCAAACCTGTTAATTTTATTCGTGTCATAACAGGTCCGACCTGTTAAGACACGAAACCTGTTAATTTTATTCGTGTCTTAACAGGTCCGGACCTGTTATGACACAAAACCTGTTAAGGGGTGACACGAAACCTGTTAAGAACAGGTCGTGTCGTGTCGTGTTAACAGGTTTCGTGTCAAAATTGCCAGCTCTAATTCAAAACACATTATACAAAACATATAAATCTATGTCTTACTTGTATGTTGTCGTATCTGATGGTTAAAAAAGTTGTTATATGCATTGATATGTTATATATATGTGTAAAATCTCGTTTTAGTATTTATTAAACCGAATCTAATGAGACTTATCAACACTCTCGTACAGTATACCAGATCGCATAGAGTATGAGAGGGTTAGCCTTCCATAACAAATCAATAACAAACGATAGTCGAGTTTAAAAGATTAATCAAAGTCATAATGATCAAACAGATGTAAACAAATGTTTATGACGTGTTAATCTTTGATCTTGATGATGTTGCAGCCTTGGGAATCGTCTTGGGAGGTTGGGGAATCGTCTGGTCTTCAAAGGTTAGGAAAACATACCCTAATTGTGTATAAAATTTGGCTTTAAAGCTGAAAATCCCAAGCCCATCAGTGTATACGGCGTATACACTTAAAGAAGTATACGTCGTATACCCTCCTTGTGTACTAGCAATGGTCTTCAACTATATACGGGGTATACAGGGAAGGTGGTATATGCCATATACTCCTCTAACACTTAGAAAAATTCACCAGATCCTTGTATGCATACGCCATATACCAATTTGGGTGTATGCGGGGTATATTCTTCCTGAAACTCATATATCTTCATTTTTAGCTCCAACTTCCATAATTTTTTCGTCTTTTCGGCAAGAATTGCTCCATAGATCCAAATTAATACTAAAAAGCACTTTTATAACAATTTAGTACAAAATATTGTATAAACACTATAAAAATGAGCAATATCGTGGAATTTTGATTAAAAAAAAAAACAAAAACATGTTACTATTTGATGCTATCAAATATCCCTATACTTGACTTGTATTTGTACTCAAGTACTTTAGATTTAAACTTTAAAAGATATCTCCTAGAAATAATCTAAAAAATATGAAATAAAATTTAACCTACAATAATAAATCGCAAAACGAGCACCTCACGATAAGGGAAAATAAATATCACTCAATCTTTCACTAATCTAAGTGTTATATTTTCTAATCACTCAAAGGCTTTGTCATGGTGAATACACTATCATAAGCTTGACAATATTTCAACTCTCTACCACTAGAGTCTAGATCAAATTAAGATAGAAGGCAAAATGGGTAAAACATGTAAAAGGCTTCAGGTAATTGATAGCGTATAGGACCTTGAGCCCAATTGATTAAATGTCTACACACTCTAAACAGGCCCAAAACGGCCACAAGTCATTATAACACGCCTGAGAAACAAACTCCCAGGCCAGGCTCAAAGGCCTTGCAAACATAATTAGGCAACGACAGAACTGAAGTCTTCTCCCAGGTGCGTTGCAACAAGGAAATATGTGTCACTACCTCATTAGCCCTATGGTAGTGTTGAAATCGTACATGGATCATTCCATGTACCCAACGAGGCAAAGGATGACACGCCACATGTCATTCTTGTCTCCCTATATTGGATATCCACCATGTGAACCATCCTCAAACCATTGATGGACTTCCAGGGAGACGTGAAACCCTAGGGCCATCCTATAGATAGTAAATTCATTCCCACGAATGAACCAACCTAACTCACATAGTGAATTCACACATTCACACTTAGCTATACCGTATGTTACACCCGAGTTTGTGACTCCTCAGCTCTCGGGGACCTTACCGAATATGGGAAATCAAATATGTTAGTTACCCTCACCCCCAATGCGTACCTTACGTGAACATGGTGCCATCTGTGCTATACACAACAAAATAGCTACAAAAACCACTTTTCCGTTCACCGAATTTTTTTGCCAATTCACCAAAAAAGTTTTCTAATCACAAGAAACCTAATTTCATAAAAAAAAAAAAAAAAAAAAAAAAAAAAAAAAAAAAAAAAAAAACTCACACTATTCCTCGAGCAGAATACTCACAAAGTATCCTGGAAATAGAAACTCCTACACTCCATCATCAGACAACACTAGATCTAAAACTTATCTTCATTTCAAAACACGAAATCTATCATTTCATTCTAACTAAAACCTCATTGTCGAACAAAAAAACTCCATTTCGAAAAATGATGGAACAACAAAATAAACAAATTCCACCACCTCCACCGCCATCGAACGTAACTAGTCCAGAGGACATCACTCCTATGGACGAAAGACGAGCAACTTTAGCACAAAACAACCATAACGTCATATCTCGACCAACTCAATGAGCACAACCTCATTTTCAGAAAGTCCACCACCAAACACTGTTAATGCCTCAAGGCAAAACGACAACTTCATAACACCATTCACCGTAATATCTTCAAACTACGTCAGCAAAAGCAAAACAAACATTAAACGTCATTGGCCGACATCAGTGGCATATTTTACCAATTTCTGTTTAATTGGTTAGATTTTGTAGACTTTTGTAAGGATCACAAAAGTGTAAACAACTTAATCTCAATTGCAATGGATTAGTGTATATCTAAAAATATAGTGTTTTTTTAATCGTAGTAGTGACTTACTACAGCTTGTTCGGCTAGCGGCAACAGTAATTTTTCTTGAGTTTATTATTTGACTGGTCAGTTAACTCCTAGTGGTTTAGGAGTTATGATTGATATAGCGTGGTACATTTTTTAAGAGAAGAAATATATGTTGGTGCCTAGCAATGACTCATGGTGGCCAGTGGGTAAGGTTTTGAGAAGGGAGATAGAGAGATTTGAAACGGGGAGGGGGGGCATAAAGGCGGCAACTCATAATGGATTGGTTGTCGATAAGTCTGAAGATAAGACACGTTGTGATACCACGTTAAAAAAATGAAAATCCCCGTATAAACTTTATTATTTAGAGTAAAAGAGACATTATAAATTTAAAAGAAAAATTCTTAATGATCAGTCCAAACCAGTACAATTAAGCTAGGCCTTGTACTCTAATACTTCTTGAGATTTTCATTTACAACTATTTTTGGTCTACAAGTTTTCTCAAATAGTGTACCGTAAATTTCAGAAACTTCAGGCCCATGATATTATCCAGGTCCAATTTGTAGAGTTTTCTTTTGGCCCATTGAACCTTTCATGCCTTCATTCATATCGCAAATATATTATTCGTCAGTGTTTTTTCAGGTCATGTACAAAGGGCGATCAAGTAAAAAGCTAATAAGAAATTTTATTTAAAAGCTCGACCCTTACATGCCTGGAATTGAAGTTGCAATCGGTCTTAACTGTACTTATGTTACAATAGGAGTTAATAAATATAATTCCATAAACACTAATGCATTTCATTATGATAACTGTACGATTTCAAAGTCCTTCAATGAAGGTTTCAACCCACAAGGGTTCGAATCTGGAGAAGGCAGGGTTTACTTCAATTTAAGTGTCGTGCCTTCGGGCGGCTTAAGTTAAAGGTTTTCCCCCATCGGGTTTCAAATTGGACTTGGATTTCCCAAATGAAAGTAAATTTTCAAAAAAAACTGTACTTATGTTACAACATTACTTTCCTTATAAATAACACTGCTAGCAAGCTATATAGTCAATGTGTGTATAATTAAACGCAACAAATATACTTGACCATAATGGAATACATTCATTTCAACACATTCAAAACACTACTTTTACTGACCATTTTATTGGTTACTTCCTCAGGTAATTATCTATCTTTCATCATTTACATTTTTATCTCTAATGTACAAGTTTAAGTATATGAGGAATGAATTTATTTTGCAGCATGGCCGTTCTCATTTTCAAAACATCAAGGACTTCCTTTTTCAAAATGCAGCGAAGGTGGACATAATTATTGCACAGACTTTTGCCAAAGTGAAGATGCCTACTGTGTCGATGATAACACATGTATTTGTGATCCTGAAAGACTAATGGAATCTCCTTCAACGTCACCAACAGATATCGAAAGCATTTTGTCCGAATGTGATCCTGATTGCAAGGAACTTTGCGAGAGTGAAGATTCCTATTGTGACGATGGTACATGTTTTTGCGATGCAGAAGCTTCATCCTCGTCACATTACATTGATTAGCCTAACTGGAACGGTTAAATTGTGCATTAGTGTTGAACGAATGGTGAATTTAGAAAGAAATGTTACGTGCCATAATAAAGATGGCTATTCATTTATTGTCACGATGGTTAATTAATAAATTAATAACATCTTAAGGTGCTTAAGTGGAATCGTATGCTTTTAAGTTTTTTTCAAAAAGAAAGAAAAAATCACAGTATACAGTATCATCGCAACAATTTAGTACTAGCATAATGGGCTAATCATTTTAAAAATCATTATACTTGCCGTTGTATCTTTTTATGTGTAACATATTACTACCTCCGTCTTAAATTAATTGTCATGAGAGAGAAATTACAAAGTTTAATAAAAATGGGGCCCCTTTAAATCTCAACCACTAAATGAGAATATTCCCTTAAAATATTCTCTAGTTTTTACTTAAAAAGGAAAGTGGACAATTATTTTGAGACATCCCAAAAAGGAAATATGGACAATAAATTTGAGACGGAGGGAGTAAAATTTTTGCTTATATGTATACTAAACTACCATTTTTGTCTTTATGTGTGTAGTGAAAACATGTGATAACCATTTTACCCTGTGAATTTGCGAAAATTGCATCCACTGTCCCCTAGGGTAAATTACATAAATGGTCCCTGTGGAGTTGCTTCTACAACATAGGTGCTCGATTGAATTTGTGTGTTAGCTGCTAGGTGTTGCTTTAGTCTATGTTTACTGTACTAATTTGTACCCAGCTCAATTCAAGCTTCATTCCATTTTAAACCTTAATAGAGCTTTTCAAAAGGACTTAAAATCGGCTAGAAGACTTGTAAAATCTATAGATCAGCTCTTAAACAACAACCACAACACAAGTTTTCACCCAGCCAACCACCCCTTGGTGAATATCTTTTATTACTAATAGTATCAAGAAGATGAGTCCCCAACTGTGTGCTCACCAAACAGAATACACAAGAAAACCAGTTGTCCCCATCAGAAGGATCCAACTACCACACTACAAGAATCTGAATACAATGTATCCTCACTACAACTCTCAGACCTATACTAAAACCAATACCAGATGACCAAGATGATCACAATACCAATAGAATAACACTATGTTGCAACAAGAGAGAAAACCCTAATCGTATAATGAGAGAGATGACGTTATGAGAGAGAGAGAGAGAGAGAGAGAGAGAGCTGGGGATGAGAGCTTATATAGCGCCAATTTCCACTTCAGCCCTTCAAGAATATAAACCTGCCAAATACAGCTAAACATACCAAACTATAAGAAATAAGTACAGAAATAGTCCCTGTACTTATTTACCATGAGAATGACATAAAAACCATACTATCCAACACCCCCTCTCAGTCTCATGGCTTAAACATGTCCACAAGACCAAGTTTCTCACAAAACCACTTATGTTGAGTTATACTCAACCCCTTTGTATAACCATCTGCAACATTATATACAGAACCAACCTTCACAGTTTTAATCACACCGGAAGACACTTTCTCTCTTACTAGATGAAGATCAATTTCAAAGTGTTTAGTTTTTTCATGAAAAACTGGATTAGCAGCTATTTGAATAGCTGAACTACTATCACAAAACAAGTTTACTGGTAACAAGCCTTCAATATTTAGATCTTTTAGTATTTTATTTATCCAAATAATTTCACAAGTAGCAGATGCAAGACGTCTGTACTCTGCTTCAACAGAAGATCTAGATATAGTTGCTTGTTTTTTACTTTTCCATGAAACAAGATTATTGCAGAAATAAACACAATAACCTGAAACTGACTTTCTAGTTTTTAAACACTTAGCCCAATCTGCATCAGAAAAGGCATGCAGGCTAAACTCTTTACCTTTATTAAACTGAATACAAGTACCTGGACCTTGTTTAAGATACCTCAACACTCTTAAACCTGCATTAAAATGAGACTGCAAAGGAGCATGCATATGTTGACTCAAACAATGCACAACATAAGCAATGTCAGGCCTAGTAACAGAGAGATATATCAACTTGCCTACCAGTTTCTGATACTCATTCAAAATAGTGATAAACTTATCACCATTAGACTCAACATGATTCAAAACCACATTCTGCTGTAAAGGTGTAGCAGCAGGCTTACAAGCCAACAAACCATATTCACTAAGAAGCTCAAGACAATATTTTCTTTGAGTTAAACAAACACCATTATCATTCTCAAGAACTTCAATACCCAGAAAATACTTAAGAACACCAAGATCTTTAATCATGAATTTAGAATTTAAAAACTGTTTAAATTTTTCAATTTCAAGTTTATTATTCCCAGTAATGACCATATCATCCACATAAACAAGTAAAGCCATAAAAACATCTTTATCATGTTTAACATACAAAGAATAGTCATTTTTACTTTGAATAAAACCATGATCAACCAAAACAGTAGTTAACTTCTCATTCCATTGCCTAGGAGCTTGTTTCAAACCATACAATGACTTAAGAAGTCTACAAACTTTAGTTTCATCTTTATCATAATAACCAGGTGGCAATTTCATATAAACTTCTTCATGAAGATCAGCATACAAGAAAGCATTATTAACATCAAGTTGATAAAGAGGCCAATCATTAGAAACAGCTAAATTAATTAAACATCTAACAGTGACCATCTTAACAACATGACTAAATGTTTCATCAAAATCAACACCTTCTTTCTGCCCAAAACCTTGAGCAACAAGTCTAGCTTTATATCTATCCACTTCACCAGAAGACTTATACTTAATTTTCCAAATCCATTTAGAACCTATAGCCTTCCTACCAGGAGGTAAGTCTGTAACCTCATAGGTATTGTTCCTATGTAATGATTCCATTTCAGTATCCATAGCCTCATTCCATTTTGGATTAAGACTAGCCTCTTGGTAAGACTTTGGTTCAACAGACTTATTCAGTGTGGTGGTAAAACAAATATTCCTAGCAGAAAACTTAGAGTAAGCAACATATTTTTCAAGACCATATCTACTAGAACTAGAGACGATGTAATCATTAAACCTAATAGGTTGAGACTTATGTCTAGTAGACCTCCTAAACTCAGTCTGAGGTTCTTCCTCAGTGTTGCTAGGACCCTCACCATTTTCGTTTTGCAAACCATTGCCCTCAGAGGTGACCAAATTATCTTCTATTTGGGTTGCAATGGCATCTGCTTCATCCTCAATTGTGTTAACACAGTCATCAAAAGTAGTTCCTCTATTGCCTTCCTCATTAGAAGGATCCCCCTCTTCATCATTGGGACTTTGAGGACTCTTGATGTCAAAAAAAGTTAAACATTCAGAATCTGTTCCACCAATCTCATTTAGATCAAGAGAATGTTCATTACAAGATTTCATTTTAAAAGGAAAGATAGTTTCATAGAACTTAACATCTCTTGAAAATAAGAAAGTTTTCTTGTCGATACTATACAATTTATAAGCTTTTTTCTCAGTGGAAAAACCAATTAAAATACATTTATCACACCTTGGAAAAAACTTATCAGTATTATTTAAAACATTTGCAAAACACAGACATCCAAAAGCCCTCACATGAGAGAGATCAGGGTCCTTACCATACACTATTCTAAAAGGGGAAGCACCATACAAGACAGAGGAGGGAAGCCTGTTAATCAAATAAACAGCAGTTAAAATACACTCAGGCCACATAGACAAAGGAATCCCCCTGATGAGTGTGTAAATACTCATCATTTCTGTCACATTTAGACTGCAAAAACATCTGAAAACACACAAGAATGCCTTAAAATACATAAAATATCCCTGGATTGTGTTTTTATGCAAAAGGATTGAAAACTGATGAAAAACAACATATTTCACATAATTTACAGTTTCAGTCCCTGAACTTTGAAAAATTGGCAAATCTAGTCCCTGGTAAATCAAAATATGTAAAATATCATCAAAGGTCCTTAGGGATTCATAAGTTGTCAAGTTTAGTCCTTTAAAGTTAAATTTTGCAAAATGACAACTTTAGTCCCTCAAGTTTGAAAAATGTCAAATTTAGTCCTTAAGGTTTTTAAAAATGGAAAAATATTATAAGTAAACCTTGTACTATTCTAAAATGACATAATTGGTCCTTGTGTTAACATTATGATATTGACAGGTTTGGTCCCCCAAAAATCCAAAATTATACTTTAGGTCCTTGGGCTTTTATTCCATAAACCAAACCGGACCCTTTATATTATAAAACCAAACCTAATACAAACCCAACACAACAACACCAGCCCACCACCTCAGGCCCAACACCAAAAGCCCACACAACCTTTTTAATATTACCAGGGTTTGACCCTGGTCAACCCCCACAAAACCATCCCCACTGTTCATCCCTCTCCCCTATCCCTGTAAACCCAAACCACCCTCCACCTCTCTAGTTTTTCACCCTCCACCTCACCCCTTCCTTATCATAACTCACCTTTCTTGTCCCCCCTCTACACCCCGTATACACCCAAGAAGCATTAAATGCTTCCCCACCATCAAACACTCAACCTCCATAGCTTATACCCTGTTTTCATGCCAACTCACCCAATAGCTCACCCCTACTATCTCAATTGTCCCTTACACCTCATATATCATTCCAAGAATCCTTAATTGCTTCAACCTGCTACTCCCACTCAAATTGATATTTTGGCGCCAAAATGCCAAGTGTGTGGCTCTGATGATTTTCAAGGATTCAAAGGTCAAGATCAAGATCAAGTGGGAAAGTCTCAGAGGTCGACAAGGAAGGATTATAATCTCTATAAGAGAGAAAAGAAGCCAATGAGAAGCCTATCTAGTGTAATTTTAATATCTTAGTTTCGTATTAAGCAATCCTAAATTTCCAGTGTAACTTTTAGCTTTCAAGTATTGTAACAAGTGTTTTTAGTGTGAAATAAACCTGTTTCATCTTTTTAATTTCAATCTCAATACCATTTTCAATTTATACAAAATTTATCTCAAAAGTTTAAGTTACCTTGAATGTTGTTAATATTGGTTGTAATGGACTCATAAGCTAATATAAGTTCCTTATATAGCTTATACAAGCTATTAGAAACCATAAAACTTAGTTCTAGTTATAAAAGCAAAAATATATAAAAAATCAGGAAAATAGAAATAAAATAAAAAGTTGCATGATTCTTGGTGAACAAGATGGAGCAGGGTGCATATTGGATTGCCCTGGGTTAGAGGTTTTGTGGAAAACCATTAGGAAGGTTGCTGAGGTCCTTGTGGTTTAATCTGTGGCTTGGAATTTGCAAATTTGTAAGCAATTTTACTCAATTCTGAGTTTGTTATTATTTCTGCTTATTACTTGCTCCTCTGTGTCTATTTTAGTTTATTATTGATTACTAAAATATTTAAGATCATACATTAGATTTAGTAACTAGTTTGATCAAGTTTCATTCTAATTTCATAAGTTAAGTAGTGTTTGGATCAGGGTGACTCAAGGTGTATTAGGGAGTTTCCCCTGTTGCTTGTTGTTTCTTTTGATCCATTTAGGTTGTATTAGGACTAGTCAATCACAAAATTAAGGTCTCAACCAATAAAAGTCAAAATTTTATAGTTAATCACCTACACAGTTAACTGTGTAGGATTTTAGATCCATAATCCTACCATATCAATACATAAATAGGTGTTGTATCTTAAATTAGTTAATTTACAGCTTAATACAACATGTTTAATCAGTAAGAGTGATTAGAAGTTCATTAAAGTCAACTTAGCAAGAAAATAGAAAAAGTCAAAATTGCTTGATCTCAGATTTTTCAAAATTTCAAAGAATTTTAGAGAATTTTGAGAGAGGATTTAGACCTTGAAATTTTTAGGACTTGGAAACTACCACCTCATCTGTGGAATCCTATCACCATTACATTTTTGCAATTTTTTGTGTGTTAGTTATACAAGCTCAAAATCACTTGCAGGGGAAGTACCTCCCCTGCTACACAGACCTTGTCCCTCACCCCAACTTTCAGGGTATCTCTAAAGCTCATTAGTGGGCCCCAGTGTAAGCTACTTGGCTTTTTGTAAAGCCTACCAGCTTATCTTTCAAAATCAGGATTTGCTTTTCACTTTGTAGCTTATTAGGTAGGGTTGCAACCAGCTTTTACTTTGACCAAATCACCACTCATACTGATACATCAGCTTGGAACACCTGATTGATGCTAAACCACTAACTTATATTGACCAAGGAATGGTCAACAAAGTCAAATAGCCTAGATCAATGCTCCGGGTAATATAAGGTATCACCGGGTCGTTAAATCCCGTTGAGGTGTGAATTGTAACTTTAGCGTACTTGTGATCGGGTGATTATTCACAGAAAAGGGTCGTGATAAGAATTATTTGGAAATTATTAACAAATATAGCTTAGGAAAGCTACGTGATTGATTCCGGGAATTAAGATTACAAAGATTTGAGCTAAAACCTAAAAACGTACGTTTTAATTAAAAACGTACACAGAAGAACGAAACAAAAAGTACGACTGATGGACAGAAAAGGTTACAAGTGTAAAATTATTATCTTTACAATCCTAATAAATAAAGAAAATTTTAAGAAAAATAAAAACTATTTTTACACTATTTAATTATTAATTATTAATTAATTACTAATTATCTATTTATTAACTAATTAAACTAATTAAAATTATTAAGAATACTATAAAGACTTAGAAAATTAAGAAAAATTTTAAAAATCTAATTAACCATCACTGGAATCCTAAAAAATTATAAAAATTTTATTTTATGTATTTTTAAACTAATTTACTAATTATCAATCTAATTACTTATTAATTTCTAATTATACTAATTAAATTAGGAAAAATAGAAAATGAACAATATAAATCCTAGAAAAATTTATAAAAATGTTTTAACTTAAATAAAAGTTAGAAAAATTATAAAAACTAGGTTATACTTTATAAAATATAATTATGCTATTTAATTACTTAATATTAATTAAAACTTAATTAAACTAAAATTAATTATAAAAACCACTAAAATACAAAATAAAAATCTGGAAAAATTTCTAGAATTACTTTAACCTAAAAGAGAATTTATAAAAATATAAAAATGATAAATTGCTTATAAATAAGCTAAAAAGAAAATTAAAATGATAAATCCTATTAAATAGAAGCTATCACTATAATTAAAGTTGGGTTTTTTTGGTTTTTTCTTTTTCCAAACTGATTTACTACTGAAAACTAAAACTTTTTGTGAAAACACTTTTAATATAACCCAATAATAAGCACTTTGAGTGCTTATTCACCCAACAGTTGACTTTTGTTGACTGTGAAGGTAATTAAGCTCAAATGAAAGAAAGTGGGGTCCACAATGATGAAAACTGGTTTCTCTGAGATGTTTGAACATGAATAAGCAAAATTCAACCAATTAAGTGGCCTGAATAAGCCACAAATCACAAATAAGCTGTTTGCTTATTGCAATCTGATACAGATTGGGGACAGAGTTTGGGAGCCAATCCAGGTGGGGTCCACAGGTCTAATGGTCAAAGCAATGGTCAACAGATCAACTCTGGTAGGAGGGGGGTTGGGAGAACCCAAGTTTGAGGAGTGGGACCCACTGGGGTGCCCACAAAATGCCACCAAAGGTGATGGGTTGAACTGAGTCTGCTGAGTGCAGGGGACAACTTTGCCCTGCAACCCACTTCCAAGGGCAATTTGGTCACTTGAAAAAAATCACAAAAATATAAACTTTGTAGAAACCTCAAGTTCAGCTGGTAGAGTAATCACATAACAAGTTTCAGGTCCCAAATCACAACACAAAAATCATGGAAATTCACTCAACTTTTGCAAAAATCTGAAATTGCAATTTTGACTTTTTGAGCAAAACTAGAAAATTGACTTTAATGAATTTAGATCTTGGTTAAATGACTTAAAATACACTGATAAGTTTAAATGAAGTTAAACTAATGAAAGTTATCAAGTTTCAAATCAGTATGCATGCCTTTTTTGATTCCAAGACCCACACAGTTAACTGTGTGGGTAAAATTGTGGTGATTTTGACTTTGGGTAGAACTGTGGTCAAATAGATGATCAATGTGACTTGTTATGACCCTAAGCACTTAAGTTAAACTGAGAAATATAATACCAAACAACAAAAGCTCAGCCAAACAGCATGATCCAAACACCCTCACTTGTGACTGAATTGGTGAGATTTCTTTGCTAATGATAAATTTAAACCATGAAACTTATTCCTAAGACCTTATTATGATATACCAAGCTTAAATTAACAGATAAAATCAATCAATAACAACAAATACCAAGTATTATCTAAGAGGTTAAAGATGGCAGTTAAACAAGAAATCTATCAACACAATGCTAATTCTAAGAACAAACCTAAATGTTTAAGCAGTATTATAGCTAAGATCTAGTAAATAAGCACAACTAAGCTGAGACACACAATAATGAAGCTATTGAACAGTGAAATTTATAAAAGAGAAAATTTCTTACAAAGCCCTCCAAGCCAATGTAAATGAACAAGGACCACTGAAACCAACCTATAGGCTTCCCATGAAACCACTAACCCAGGGCCATCCTTAAGCTACCCTGCTCCATGCTTGTCTTCATTTTCATATATATATATATATATATATATATATATATATATATATATATATATATATATATATATATATATATATATATATATATATATTATTTATTTATTTATTTATTTATATTTACTTATTATTTTTGTATTTTTGAATAAACTTAAAATTAAACTAAAAATGGATTAACAAACTGAGAACTTATATTATTTAAAAGGCAACAGATTACAAACTTGAGTTTAATTGGAAATTACAAAATACAATAACTTGAAAATGCTGAAAAATACACTAAAAAACTACTACTACATCTCTGCTGCTTCTCTTTCTTTTCATAGGGCACAAATAGGGTTTTGAAACCCTACTGAGCAAATCCCACACAAGTCTTGAGCCATTGGATTAAGGGGCTGCAATCTTGGCCGTTTAAATTCTTGGCGCCAAAAAAAATATTTGTCTCCTTCTTTGATTATTGAGGCCAACAGTGTATATTTGGAGGGTAGTGGTTGTTTGGTTAGGCCAAGGGGGGGGGGGGGTTTGAGTGTGACAGAGGAGAAATGGAAGTAGGGGTGATGATGAGGGAGCTTGGCTGGTAGCAGATGAGGTGGAAGAGGGGTGGGGGGTCAACGAAGGTCAAGGGTGGAGTAGTATTATTATTAAACGGTTTTGGTTTTGGGTGGGATGTAAGGGAGTTGGGCTTGGGAGGGTAATGGATTGGGTTTTTATTTGGGTTTGGATTAAGGGATTATGGAGTAATAATATTGGGTGTCCGTTTGGTTTGTTTGAAATAATTCACAAGGACCATTTTGTACTTTTCTGAATTTTTGAGGACCCGAATTGTAAATAATCCAAAGTGGTAATAAGGACTATTTTTGACATAGGTGAATAGTACAAGGGCAATTTTTGATAATTTTTTGTATTTCAAAACGCCAGGGACCATTTGTGTAATTTTCCAAATTGCAGGGACCTTTTGTGTAATTTTCTCAAAGTTTTTACCCAAGGATCGTTTTTCATAATTTTTGATTTTTCCATGCCTTGGGTTGACTTTTCTTTCGTTTTAAACTTCCAGGGACTAGTTTTGTTAATTTTTGAAACTTGAGGGACTGAAACTGCCAATTGTGCAAACTTTGTTCGTTTTTCATTTGTTTTTAAACGTTTTGCATCAGAAACATATAAAACACACTTTTGGATTAATTTCTGTATTTTGATGCGTTTTTGAGTGTTTTTGGATGTTTTGGCAGTTCAGATACGATAAAAATGATGAGTATTTACATACTCATCAACACCCAACTTCATGCCCTCCCTTAGTATTCATTAGTGGGACCCAGAGTGTGAAATTTAGCTTTTTGGATACCCCAATAAGCCATATTGCTAGTTCAGAGCTTAATTTGTCATTGTAAGCTTATTTAGACATAGCACTCAGGCCTTATAGTTAGTACACTTCAACTGAGTACACTGAGTACTCAGATTGTGAGCTCATTTTCAAATAAGCTTATCAAGCTTATTTGTAAGAGTTAGGTTTTGATTATTGGCTTATTAGAAAGCCATACTCCTTATCTTCATATTTCAGGTTTAAGTTTGGATCCCTGATCCATTGTGTGGTCCCCACACAAGCCTACTTATCTTTGTTTTTACCCTGTGCACCCCTGAGCTCAGTTCATTGAGCTTATTTGACAAGCTCATTATGAGCTTATTAGTGGATCATTTGGCCTGTTTCTTGGCTTATTTAGTAGACACCCAGTCCATCTAGAGGGTTCATCATTAATTTTGGACTCCTGAACCCTCTAGTGACCTCCATAGTAGCCTGCAGTTGACCCTTTTGGCCATTTTGGCCTGTCAAAATAAGCTAAGTGCTTATTTGTTGATTGTAGCTTAGTTTCTGTGCTTATTTGGTTCCCCTGTGCTTATTCTTAGTTCTTATAGTTAGTAGTTGGCTTATTTTTGTCTGTGGCTCAATATTATAGCTTATTCAAGCTTATTCAAATCCTAATAAGCTTTTTGCTTATTCTGTCTCACAAATAAGCTTGCATCCTGCTTATTATTCAAATTCAGCCAAACCACCTTCATTAAAGTTACTTATAATTAGTATATATACATATTTGAAAAATAAAATCCAAGAAAAACCAAATTTAAGGAAAGTGATAGCTTCTATTTAAGCCATTTGGCTTATTTTCAGCTTATTTTAAAAGCTTTTCTCATTTTTATAATTTTCATAGCTTCTAGTAGTTATAGAATAATTTTAGAAAAAGTTTTAGATTTTTCACTGTTCATTTGCTATTTTTCATAATTTAAATTAGTTTTTAATAATTAATAAATAGTTAATAATTAATAATAATTAGATAAAAAGTCTTAAAAATAGAATTTCTGTTTTAAAATTAGTTTTATATTATTTTAGATTTTTCCAAGTTTAAATTTCATTTTTCTAAGTAATTTTCATAATTTCTTATATTTTAGTGTATTATTAAATAATTAAATAATAGTAATTAATTAATAATAAATACATAAATAGTGTGAAAAATATAATTTTAGTTCTAAAATAAGTTTTATAATATTTTAGATTTTTCTAAGTTTTAATTTTATTTTCAAAGCTTATTTTACATTTTCTTATTTATTAGTGTATTATTAATTAATTAAAAATAGTTATTAAATAATAATAATTAATTAAATAGTTATGAAAATAATTTTCATTTTTTAATAATTTTCTTATAAGTTTAGGATTCCAAAAATATAATTTTCACATTTGTGGGAGTTATATTTGACAAAATTCACGTTTATTTTCGTACGTTTACGTTTATTCAAATTTAAACGTACATTTTATATCTTTTTACATTTTTAGGTTTTATTAAATTTTAAATAAATTAGTAAATATAAAATAAATATTTTAAGTTTATTTAATTTGCATTTAAGCCCCTAAGGCATACAAATTCCTACTATAGTTAAAATCGTTTTTGTTGTTTACGTTTAAATATTAAACGTATACGTTTTCCAGTACCTTTACATTTGTGCTTATCTGATTTCACGTATTAGTTGATCTAGCTTATCAAAGCTATTTTAACTTATATTTCAGTAGTACAATCCCTTGAACACTTTTTCTGTTCAAATCACCTGATCTCGAAGTCATTTTATTTCAGATTTCACGCCTCGTTGGGATCTAACGACCCGGGGAAACATTACACTCCACGGAGTATTGGTTTAGACTATTTGACTTGTTGACCATTACTTGGTTGATATTTTCTGACTGTTTGAGGCCAATCACCCCCCCCTGAAACATAAGACTCCTAGCCACATTCAACAGGTGTCTATGTTTCCTTTCAGCAATCCCATTTTACTGAGGAGTATAAGCACAAGAAGTTTGATGAATAATACCAAGATTATTAAACAATGTAGACATTTTATTATTCACAAACTCTATTCTATTGTCAGATCTAACAATATTAACTCTTTTTCCAAACTGAGTACAGATGAGTTTTATAAAATTTTCTATATATTCACAAACTTCCATTTTTGTTTTAAGCAAGTGAACCCAAACAGCCCTGCTAAAGTCATCAACAATGGTAAGAAAGTACCTAAACCCATCTCTACTAGTAACTCTATAAGGCCCCCAAATATCACAATGAATCAGATCACCAATACTAACAGACTTATGGTCACTTAGAGGAAATGGTTCTCTAGTCTGTTTAGCTTTATGACAAATGTCACAAGGAGTAGACTGATCACCTTTCCTAAACCGAATGGTCTTTTGTAAAACATTCATGACTTGATCAGCAGGATGAGCAAGTCTACAATGCCACAAATCTCTAGACACATAACAAATAAAACCAGAATTACACAGACCAGAAACATACTCACCATGAGTATGACCATCAAACAAATATAGACCAGCAAACTGACTACCAGTCCCCACAATTTTGCCCAGATTCAAATCCTGAATATAACATTTTTGCTCATCAAAACCAACAAAGAACTTATTGTCTTTTATCATTTTATTAACAGAAAGAAGACTAACATTATAATCAGGCACAACTAACACATCAAAAAGCACAATATTATTAGTCAACTTTAAACTACCAATGGCAACAACTTTAGCCATAGTCCCATTGGGATGACCAACAGTTAACATCAAACTAGTAATATCAACCACATTAAACATATTGGTAGTAGAGTTAGTCATATGTTGATTAGCCCCACTATCAATAATCCATCCCAAAGTAACATTATACCCAGTACCACCAGTGTTAGAACAAAAGAATCTTTCAATGTTGAGATTAAAAAACACATTATGATTAAGAAAACTAGGTTTAATACCTGCCATATTAGTAGAAGCACCAACAGCAGGCTTCTTATTAATCAAACTCAGAAGTTTCACCATCTGATCATTAGTGAAAGAACCAGACAAAGAACCAGAAGTAGATGGCAAGTTTTGGGATAAATCAGAACTAGCATTGAATGTTTTATTAGCACCATTTTGTCTAACCAAATTAGGATTTCTTTAAAAACCAGGAGGATAACCATTTAGCTCAAAACACCTATCAATAGTGTGACCAATTAATCCACAATGTTTGCACAGAAGATTAGGATTAGGACCTCTATTATTATTAGTGTTACCTCTTCTGTTATTACTATTAGAATTAGAATTAGAATTGTTACTAGCATTAGCATTATTCTTAACAGTAAAAGCAGCAGGTACACTTTTAACAATCAGAGAACCAAGAGAAAAACCTCTATGAGATTCTTCTCTGGAGACCACAGCAAAAGCATCATTTACATCAGGTAAAGGATCTCTAGACAACAAATTACTCCTGACATTTTGATACACATCATTCAATCCCATAAGAAACTGTATGAGTCTAACAAGTTGATTATGCTTAAGAGTATCCTCATGAGCAGCACAAGTACAAGCAGGCAAGAGAGTCAGAATATCAAACTCTCTCCAAAGGGAGTTGAGTTTATGATAATATTCTGGGACAGACAAATCATCTTGTTTTAACTCATTAATCTTATGAACCAAATTAAAAATAACAGAACCATCCATTTTGTCATAAGTTTCTTTCAACTCATCCCAAACTTCAGATGCAATCTCATAATAGACTTGTCCAAGGTACAACTCTTGGGACAAAGATCCAAGAATCCATCCTAAAACAGTAGCATTGCATCTTTACCATTGCTGAGAAAGTACAACACTAGTAACAGGTTTAACATAAGTACCATCAATAAAACCCATCTTATTTTTCCCTCTTAAAGCAATTTTCATAGCAGTAGACCACATTTTATAATTTTCAGCACCAGTCAATTTCACATTAACCAAAGCTAAGTTGGAATTATCATTAGCATGCAAATAAAGAGGATTACCAGCATCTAAACTACTAATAAGAACTTGTTCAGCCATAATAACAGAACAAGTAAAAAAAAGCAGACAATCAAAGAATAACTAAACAAACAGATAATCAAACAACCTAACAAAACAATTAAACCAATAATCACCAGACTTCCAAGACTGCCCAAGAACCTATCCTCCAACGACCTAGACTCAAAAAACAGACTTAATCTACAAAGAAAGACTAAAAACTCACACCCAAACCAAACTGAAACACCCAGTTTTACACCTGTCAGGGGGAAGAGTAGGTATCCTTGCTTCTCACGGAAGTAGGTCAAGATGTTACCCCCTGAGTTTGCAGTGTCACCACTAAAGTGTTCAGGGGTTTAAAAGAAGAAAGAAACTTACAGAGCTCTTAAATCGCAGCGGAAATACCAAGTACCAAACACCAACAGCCTTGATTCACTTAGTCAAGACTGTTGATAACCAAGATAATCAACCAGAAACCTCAACAGATCACCAAGAATCAAGATCCCCAAATTCCAAATTAGGGTTTAAAAAAACCCTAACTGAAAATCAAGAATCACCAAAAACCGTTGAAAAATCAACGATTCAACCCTCGGCCGTAAAGAAAATAGCCACAATCAACTCCAATTGCAAGACAATCAAAAAACCCCAAATCTTAACCAAACCCTAAAAATATCAAGAGCCAACGGAGATCAAAACCGATGCTCTGATACCATGTAAAAACTATAGATCGGCTCTTAAACAACAACCATAACACAAGTTTTCACCCAGCCAACCACCCCTTGGTGAATATCTTTTATTACTAATAGTATCAAGAAGATGAGTCCACAACTGTGTGCTCACCAAACAGAATACATAAGAAAACCAGTTGTCCCCTTCAGAAGGATCCAACTATCACACTATAAGAATCTAAATACAATGTATCCTCACTACAACTCTCAGACCTATATTAAAACCAATACCAGATGATCAAGATGATCACAATACCAATACAATTACACTGTGTTGCAACAAGAGAGAAAACCCTAATCGTGTAATGAGAGAGATGATGTTATGAGAGAGAGAGCTGGGGATGAGAGCTTATATAGCGCCAATTTCCACTTCAGCCCTTCAAGAATATAAACCTGCCAAATACAGCTAAACATACCAAACTATAAGAAATAAGTACAGAAATAGTCCCTGTACTTATTTACCATGAGAATGGCATAAAAACCATACTATCCAACAAGACTAGTAGTCTCGATGAAACTTTTATAGTATATAAAGCATAAAGCTGATTATTCAATATTTGCAGCTAGCTAGCTACATTACCAATATAGGTCATAAATTATGCATTGATAGAATTTCAACGTCTCAGCTATGAAACTGGCTGATGATCTTCTTTCTTTTATGTGCTTTAATATATTTTCCATGAAACATTTAATTGACCAAAGAAAAATATGGCAATCTGCTTTGGGGCCATCTGCAAGACACGATAAATTGATCAGTATCGATGAGCAAAACATCTTTCTTTGGAACTTAGATTCTTCAAAGAAGAGAGCACAGGTGATTGAGGCAAAAGCAGTCAACTAAAGTCAACCACGGATGTGGTCAATACAGTCAAACTCCTTAGGCTCAATGCTCCGTGGAAGTACAGGGTTTCCCCGGGTCGTTATTTCCCGACGAGGTGTGGATTGTATTCAAACGGGTTTGTGATCGGGTGAATTTGGACGGGAAAGGGGTTTGAGTATGGTTACACTAAGATATGAGGAATGAAAATAACTTAGAAACACTATATAAACAATTACTGACGATCAGATATTGATGCGTGGGAATTGCACCAGGCTTTACCTCTCGAGGGATCTCGAGAAGCTTACAACCCCCACCAGGCAGTGTACCTGATCGTTGTAGTATAGTATAGTGACAAGTACCGGGGGATTGATCGTTCAGCTAGGAATAGTGTCGCTAGGATTAGAAAACCTAATTACTAGTGCTAGAGATGAGGGATGATTCTTTTTGTATTTTTATATTTTATGAAAGCAAGTAAAAATCTCGGGTTTTAAGGATTTGGGCGGAATTAGTTGCTAGTCAACTAACCCAATACTAAAGATGCAATCAAAATAAAATACTAGAAATGAAAATAAAACTAAATTAAACTAAGGTTGTGAGCAATAAGTGGAGAAATTATGTTTACTTAGATTTCACTACTCCCTAGATATCTTTTACACGTTAATTACTTGTTATAGTTGCGTGGATGACGGATTGTATTCCTTAATACCATTCATGGGGTGGCGTACTTAACTCCCCAATCCTATGAGTGCCTACTTCACTCCTATGTCGAGCCGGCTAAGAAGCTCTTAACATGGGATCATTAGAATTTACTCATGCATTAAATACAACCAATAAAACCTAGTACACATCGGTTCATGTTTCCTAAGACGTTCAAGCATGTTACCATTTGGAGATCTGCCAGTTTTCTTAAGCCTAACATTGAAATCATTCATCCAATATAACCATAAACAAGTAATCAACACATAATCAACATCTAGGTTTCATTAGATCTAAGCAAACACAAGATAAATCTAGCCTAGCATGGTGAAATTAAGACAAGCACAAGATATAGACAACCAACACATAGACATATTGATTGAATTAGAAGAACACTTATCTCAATTACACATGTAAGGGTTCAAGGGCTGAAAACCCTTGAAAAACCTGTAAAATTAGTATATGGTTCGGCCTTAGGGTTTCTCCAAACTTGTTCCTCCTTATGAATGAAATTTAGAAAACTATATATAGAAAATTGAGTCTGACGGCGTCAAGAACAAAGGGGTGACGCCCTCATCTCGCCGCCAAAAGAATTCTCGGACTGCCTTGATCTACATCTGACGCCGTCATGTATTAAACTTTTCCAGGCCGTCACGTATTTAACTCTTGACGCTCTTCCTTGTGATGCCTTCATTTCAGTATTGGGCCGTCATGCAATTTACTCTTGACGCCGTCAGGATGGTACTCTTGACGCCGTCACATACTGTTCCCAGCTTGGAAAATTAAGTCTTTGGCATTTTCTTCACTTTTATGCTCCAAAAACGTCCGAATTGCTTCCTTTTCCATATTTCACTCCCAAAGTACCTAAAATCACAAAAGGAACAATTTAGGGCAATATTTGATCAAATAAATTCAATTCCGGGCTTAAATGACCCCCTAAAAGTGGTTCATTTTTCGCCTCATCATTTACCCTTACACTTGAGATTTGCTTGTCCTCAAGTAAATGCGCTTTTATTCTACTCAAAATACAAGTTAGGGGTCATTTAACACTAATATAAAAGTAATTACAACAAATGATCAGTCCACTAAAGACCAAAGACAAGCACGGAGGTCATACACTAGCTCCTCACAAATAGTGTTTAGATACTCACATCTCTCGGGTGTAATAAAGTATAAATTACAATATGGAAATGGAAGATATCTCTCACTACCTGTCATAGCAAAATAGATTACCATAGGCTTGGGAAAGGATCAAACCTCCACCACATGGCGTAAGCACCTAGGATAAACTATCAAAGAGGTCTTTTAAGAGTTTTTTATGGTCTGGGAGTGAAAAGGATATGGGTATTGCTAGTGTTTCATGGAAAGATATTTGCATGCCTAAGAGTCAAGGGGGCCTGGGTCTTAAACCTTTACATAAATGGAATGAGGCCCTAATATCTAAGCATTTGTGGAATATCATTGTTAATAAAGACTCTGTGTGGGTTAGATGGGTGAATCTGTATTGGCTTAAGGGTAAAAGTTTGTGGAGTTTAGATTCTAATATGACTGCATCTTGGTGCTGGAAACAATTTCTTGGTCTTAGGGATAACATTAGAAATTTCATTAGAACCAAGATTGGCAATGGCTAAACTTGCAATATATGGTTTGACCAATGGCATGATAAGGGTCCTTTGAGTAAGGTGATTGATCAAAAAACTATTGTGCAGTATAATTTTTGCCTTAAAGCTAAGATTAAAGATTTGATTGATGGTTCTGCTTGGAAGTGGCCAGGTGATTGGTTTAACTTGTTTTTTGATGTTCTAAATGTCCCTGTTCCTTCTCTTAATGGTGATATGGATGACAAAGTTGTTTGGGTTAACATCATGGGTAGAGAAAAAAACTTTAATGTTAAAGAAGTGTGGAAAGGGATGAGAAGTAATGCTCCTAAGGTTATTTGGTTCAAACATGTGTGGTTTTCTCAGTGTATTCCTAGGCACTCTTTTGTTCTATGGATGACATTAAAAGGCAAGTTAAAGACTCAAGATAGACTATCTAGATGGCTTAACATTAATGATATGTCATGTCCTTTCTGTAATTCTTGCAAGGACTCCCACAGTCATCTTTTCTTTGATTGTATCTACTCCAGAAGATTATGGGATTGGTTAAAAGCTGTGGCAAAATTAGATGATATTTCTCATGTCTGGGGTGAAGTGGTTTCTGGCATTGTCAACAAGACTGTTAGTAATAAAATCTGGAGCATTATTCAAAGACTAGTTTTTGGTGTTGTGGTGTACTTTATTTGGCAAGAAAGGAATTTCAGAATTTTCCAGAAATCCTCAAGGTCTGTTGAGTGCTTGTTTTCTATTATATTTGAAACATTTAGGCTTAGACTTATGGGTTTAAAAATCCTCAAAGTCTCCCATGATGTTAAAGAAGCCTCTTTGATTTGGAATTTCCCTTTGAAATTGAACCCTGAGGACTGTAGACTATTCTTATGATGAATTGGCCCTTTTTTTGCTATCTGTACAAATTCTTGAAGGGGTTGTGCTGTGATTGGAGAAATATGATCAGTATTGGAATGTGGGGTTGCAATAAGATTTTTATGGTAGACATTTGGTTCTGGAAGGATGTTTGGTTGTGTATTCAGGTAGATGGCTAATTATCTGGGAATGAAGCCTTTCTCTCATAAGTTGTATTTTCTTTTTAGATTGGTGTGCTGATGTAGAGACACCCTTCTATTGGATTTACTCTTATGATTGTTAAAGGATTTAACTCTTTTGATAATGGTTTCCTGCCTTATGTGGTGTTTATCTTATGAGTATTCATGTCTTTGGCTGCCTGACCTCTATGCATATTGGTGGTCTGGACCATGTTTGTTATTGCTCTTGGATGATGGATTCTGTTTGGGCTTGTCTTTATTTTGCCTTGCTTTGGAATTGGGCTTTATAGGTTTCTGGATTTATTTGGATCTTGTTAGTTTGGATTTATTCCTTTCTTATTCTTAGTTTGTATTAGTTTTAGTATTAGTTGTGTTGATTTATTTCTGTTTTTGTACTTGCCCACCTTATGCTCCATGAGTTTGTTCATGGTTGCCATGGGTCGGTTTCTGTTTATATTTTTTTGGTGGCTATAAAATTTACCTTTTTTTTAATAAAAAAAAAAGAAAAAAAAAAGAGATCTTTTAAAGGGTTGTAACGTTAGGTGTAGGGATATGAAATACACGGTTTTGTTGGATATAGCCAGTCTTTACTGGTGGCGAGTTAACAATCTTGGTCAATTACATGTACAATGTGGCATTGCTAAGCCAAGACTAGACTCGACTTAAGCTAATGGATGAAAAATAACAAAAACATAAAAATAAACATAGAATGAAACGGGATGGTAGTCCGTATGTTTTTTCTCTTTTCTTTTTCTATTTTTTTTTCTTTTTCTTGATTTTTTTGATTTTTTTTTCTTTTTTTTTATTTTTTTATTTTTATATATATATTTTTTTGCATACACTCTTACCCTACCATCCAAAATAATACATCATAGGGAATGGAAATTCCCCTTACACTTGAATTTTTATATACTTTACAATAAACTAATCTAATGACTCGAATTAAGAAAATTAAAACACTTGGAGCACTTTTAAGATTAACGTACATATGGGGGTAATAATATGATGTTCTTCCCCATTACTCCATAAATAAGTACTTTACTCATGAGTCCCAATCGTCCCAAAACAATATGTACAAGGATATGACTCGTCTTAGCAACCATGTAATCAATTAGATAGTTAACTTAGGGTTTAACAAATAACAATAATGCACTAAAAATGAGCGCATACACGGAAGGCTAAGGCGATTTGGGTGTACATTTAAGTGGGGTGTAACAAATTCTTCCTTTAAGTAAAATGCTTAAAGTTAGAAACAAAAAGATAGGCTCGGAGGGGTGTACTAGGGGTTTCGTGTACTAAAAATGAGTACAACGCTAAGGTGTGGGAAAAATAAGTTGACTTAACTAGCCAAGTAATATGACTTAAATGGTCAAGTAATTATAATACGGGTTTAACACAAGGGTGATCCTAATGCGTCTTATCATGTAGTAAACCCTACTACACGAATGTAGTCTCACTAGCGGTCTCGGGATGCATCACTAACGCAAGTTCTAGAATCTAAATGCTACTGGTACACTCATAAGCACTAATTGTAAATGCTTTTCCTATCAAATCTAAAGGGGAACCTCACATATTTGGGTGGAAAATTTTTCTGAAAGTACGGTTATGTGCTAGTCATACAATCTCCTATCCATGAGACGCTTGCTATGGCTAAAGTTTCACTCCTAAATGTTGTAAAAAATTTTAAATTTGGCGCTAAAATTGCACTAACAAGTATTTCTCATAGTTTTATTACACATCTACTATCAAACAAAAAAAACTCAAGCGAAAGTGTATTTGTAAGGTATCATCATTTTACCCTTCCCTTACATTTAAGATAAACATTGTCCCCAATGTTCAAGTAAAGAATGTAAAAGTGAAATAAGTAAAAAGAATGAAATCAAGCACTCCCCTGATTCGCTCGGTATGGATAATAAGGTGGCCAGGTCAAATCTTCCTCCAAGAAAATGAACAATCAAAGCTTCCCTTCCAGAATGTAAATCATCTTCTTGTCATACATAACCTGTGAATCCTGAGAAAACAAACAAAGCAACATCGCATAAAATCGGCGGCAATCTACATAAGTTACTAAATGCTAGAAAACAAAGTAAGATATAATGCTTGTGGAATGAAGTTTGCAGATTTCCTGGAGATTATAAAACTTAATAATTCAACAAAAACTTTAAAACTCCGTTAGAAAAACAAAACTAGTAAAATTTCCAGATTTTTGCACGTGACGCCGTCAAGAGTAAACTCATGACGCCGTCAGAAGTGACCTGCAGAAATTCTTATGTTAAGTTTCCGGAAAATTTCTGAAAAAACTTGGTCCTACTTCCTGGAAAATCCTGCAAAACTTCATTATGACTCAATACAAGCATTTGACTGTAACAAATACGAATATACATGTTCATTTAATATTGTGGAGAATCATGATCGGCTTGTTTCTTAAAAACATATTTGGGGTTTCCCCTTACACTTATCTTTTGCAAAAATACCTTTATATGTAATTAAGATGAAGTTAAAAACAAAATAAAGCATTTTCATAATTTACTTTGAAACATGAGCCACAAACAACAAAAATAAAACATGCATACGGAAACAAATCAAATAAACAAACAAACAAACAAATAAATAAATAAAGCTTGGGTTGCCTCCCAAGAAGCGCTTGTTTTTGTTCGAATCACGAGCCTGACTCTACCCTTATTTTACGAAAATAAGAGAGGTTTTCCCTACACTTAGGATTAAGTGTGGGTGATAGTAGCGATACACACCAATTTGGTAATAGTATGCCCTGTGAGAAAAGAGTAGTGGATGAATTATATGCTCAAAGGGGTGTGCTCCTATCATCATAACCTTACCTAATTCAATCGGGTTAATGGATGGATTAATATTTTCTCCTAGAAAGGGATCATTTTCAATCAACTTCGAGAGACTACTAGTTAGGGATCCATCTTGACCTAATAAACCCGGTTTAAACCCATATTGTTTCTTGTGATCAAACATAAATGGGTGATGCAAGCATGTAAGGTCGTTTTCCACTCTTATATTGGTTTCCTCTCTACAAGGCTTAGAGTCCACTACCTTTGTCCTAAGACTACCCAGACTATATGGTTTGATGGGTGGATCGGAACCTATTTCAATTCTTAAATTTTCATCCAAGGTTGGAAGATTAGGTAACGGTTTTGGTTGAGGCTCCGATTCATCAAAACTAGGAACTTTCCTAGAACTAAGAGTAAGGTTATCATTATAAGTATTCAAACCTATATCCTCTAGTTGTGTTTGGTTCAAAGGTTCTACCTCTATTGGGGTTCCTAAAGTCTCTTCTACTTCTTCCGGATAAGTCACAGTCGGTGTGTATGCCTCAAATGATGGTAGGACTTGTGGGGTACTTGGTGGGCTTGGGTTTTCTACTATCTCTTCCATCACATCAATATCACCTATGTGTTCATCTTGTATTATGGTAGTGCCTAACCATGACATGCACCGAGGTGTCTCAACTCTAATCTTTTTATCCCTAAACAAACTTTTCGATTGAGCCTTCCATATTGAAAATAGGTCTACACTTACGATTTTTGGGTCCCATGTTCCACTCCTGTATTGGGCATGAATCTCAAAGTTTTCCCATGCGTTTTTTACATCATACTCCCAAAACTCCCCATCTATTACTTAAAACTAATTTGAATTATAATAAATACTAAATAAACAAGGAAAAATCTGAAACTTTTTCTAAAAATCTATTATAAGTGCAGAAACATAAGAAAAATATGAAATAGAAAAGTGCTTAAGGAAAAAGCTGAGAAATAAGCTAATAAGCTCAAGCTTCTTAAATAGAAGCTATCACTTATAATTAAATTAAGCTTTTTGTGATTTTCTTTTTATGGAACTATTCTAATACTGAAATAATGAGACTTTAATAAAAACTAAAGTTTTGGTTATGGAAAATAAGCAGAATGTGGACTTATTAAACCAACAGTTGAGCTTTTGGCTCAATTGAAGTTCAAAAAGCTCAAACAAGCTTTGGAAAAGGAAAAACTCTAAGATTTACAATGTATCTTTGGAAAAGGAAAAACTCTAAGATTTACAAACTACACACTCATAAGATTTACAATGTATCTTTGGAAAAGGAAAAACTCTATGAATCTATTGTACATACATCAGAAATATAGCTTTGGGAGGATTGTTGCGGCTGATCTTCTTACCCCGTATGCCTCAAGCTAGAGATATTTGCTTTACCTCAGGTCATGTTTTTTAGCAGTTTATTGTTTGTTTTCCTTCTGTCATGGAATTCTATTTAAATAGCAAGTTTTGTGTAAGTGTCGAAAATAATTACTTTTGGATAATTAGGCGTGTTTAGTAAACCATATGAGCAGGTTGGTTAAGCAAATCTGACATACCCTCAAAATAGCTTAACTGTTGTATTGAAATGCTATAAGCACTTTTTTAAGCAATCCCTTTAGTTTATGAGTAGCAAGTTACGAAAAAGTTGACTGATTATTTGGTAACTTCATATGTAAATACCTCAACTTATTTCATTGTAATGACTTTAAAGAAAAGTTACTTGTAGCTTTCTTTTGTGAAAAATGGTTATTTGATTTCGATTATTTCTATAAGATAATCATTCTTAAAGTATAGTGTCGAGCACCCCCTAGGAACATGATTGTTTGGACACTTGAAGTTATGCAAATCATTTGAATATTCTCTACAATTTTCTTCTTGTATAACTCAGTAGACGTGCAATAGTTTCATCATTTTTAAAACTTTTTTTTGTTTGTTACATTGATGTTTTTGTTTCATTAATTAACGTGTAGGTATCTTGGAGTGACGAGCGACCGTTAGAGAACAAAGAGTTGAACACCGTTATTACTGGTGCATGGTTTACATTGTGGCACGATTAACCCCACATAATGAAGTTTAATTATGTTGAATTCTAGTGCTTTTCTTTATAGCTTGTTGAATTCTAGTGTTTTAATTTTGATTTTGTCTTATGTTTAGTTGAATCGACGTATTATCTTAATTTACTTTGTTGATTTCGACATTGTGGTGTATTTGAATCACTTTATATTTATTTGCTGCATTATATATATTTCTTTATAAAAAAAATAATTTCTAAAATTTTACAATTTATTGGAAAAAAATTTTGAAATAATTTTTTTTAATAAAATTGATTACCAAAAAGACAGGTTTTTAGTTAAAAACATATCTTTTTTACTTATATAAAGATAGGTTGGATGCTTTTATAAAGACAGGTTGTGGGAGAACCGGTGTCAATGTCTAATAAAATTATGAATGTTTACTCTATAATGGAGACCAATTTTATGGAGAAAACCAGTGTTGATGCTTTTAATGAGATAGGTTGACAAACCGGTTTCTATATGTTTTGATTATGGAGATACCCCTCTTAAGAGAGTGGTTCCAAAACCACTCTTCGTGAGCCATTTTGACCAGTTTCAGTGAGATTTTTTGTAGTAGTGAATTCTTCCATGGATTTTTGATGAGTATATTTTTGGGCAAGATTTTGGACCAAACTTTTAAGATCATCAACGATTTCCATCATATTTTGCATTTCTGGAAGAAGTGCCTGACTCATTTGGTATTGTGGAGGTTGGTCATAATATGATGTGTCAAGATTGTTACAGGGAATTGGATTCCCTGTTTGACAATCTGAGCTGAAGTGTGGACCTCCATAGTAATCACAACAGCAAAACTGATGTGGCTGTACTGGTGAATCATATGGGTATTGGTCATAACCAAAGTTCTGAGCATCACCGGAAAACTGTTCATAGACAAACGTGTTTCCAGCTTGACACTCAAATCCTTGGTGAGGACCTCCACAAAACTCACACAGATATGTCAGTATCTCTTGATGTGGTGGCTAGTAGGATGAATCAGATGTGTCATGGTAAGGATAGGGAGCTTGGTTATAGACAGACCCATCTCCTGACTCTACCATGCTACACCTGGGACAATTCCCGCCATTATCAGGACCACCACACCATTGGCAACCAAAATGGTGTGGATACGACATAGGCAAGAATCAAAGGTTTACAGAGGGATAGGGATGAAGAATCAAAGATGTGAGAGGGTAAAGGTGAATATTTTTGGAGTTTTTGGAAAATATTTTGTACAAATAAGAAAGAAAATCTTTTTGGGTTTTTTGTGTTCGTTGAAAAATGATTTTAAAATGTTTTCGGGAACCGTTTTTATGAAAATATACACAAGGATGGTAAATTTACAAAGAAGTGAATTCCAAAATCACTGATCTGAAAACCGTTTTAGAATAACGCGCACGACTTCCCCGGCAGCGGCGCCAAAATTTGATTGAGGCAAAAGCAGTCAACTAAAGACAACCACGGATGTGGTCAATACAGTCAAACTCCTTAGGCTCAATGCTCTGTGGAAGTATAGGGTTTCCCCGGGTCGTTATGTCCCGACGAGGTGTGGATTGTATTCAAACGGGTTTGTGATCGGGTGAATTTGGACGGGAAAGGGGTTTGAGTATGGTTACACTAAGATATGAGGAATGAAAATAACTTAGAAACACTATATAAACAATTACTGATGATCAGATATACTAAAAACGTGAGCTAAGTCTAAAAACGCGTTCGTTTGATTTAAAGTTACCTTAGCGTACGAGATAAAACGCGAGTTTTAAGGAAATAAAATACTTATGACTATGAAAATTACATTTTTACAATCCTAATAATAAAAGAAAATTTTTAAAAAATTAAAATTAATTTTTACACTATTATATTAATTATTATTAATTAAATACTATTTATTAATTACTTAATAATTATTTAAATTAACCTAAATTATAACTAATTATGAAATTACACTAAAAATATGAAAAATAAATTTGGAAAAATCTAAAATATTATAAAACTAATTTTAAAATTAAAATTATATTTTTAAGACTTTTTATCTAATTATTATTAATTAAAAACTAATTTAAGCTATTTAAAAATACACTAAATAATAAGAAAATGTAAAATAAGCTTAGAAAAATAAAATTAAAACTTAGAAAAATCTAAAGTAATATAAAACTAATTTTAAAACAGAAAATAAAATTATTACACTATTTATCTAATTATTATTAATTAAGTACTATTTATTAATTACTTAAAACTAATTTGAATTATAATAAATACTAAATAAACAAGGAAAAATCTGAAACTTTTTCTAAAAATCTATTATAAGTGCAGAAACATAAGAAAAATATGAAATAGAAAAGTGCTTAAGGAAAAAGCTGAGAAATAAGCTAATAAGCTCAAGCTTCTTAAATAGAAGTTATCACTTATAATTAAATTGAGCTTTTTATGATTTTCTTTTTATGGAACTATTCTAATACTGAAATAATGAGACTTTTTATCAAAAGTTTTGGTTATGGAAAATAAGCAGAGTGTGGGCTTATTAAACCAACAGTTGAGCTTTTGGCTCAATTGAAGTTCAAAAAGCTCAAACAAGCTTCTTAACTGGAACAAATGGGAAAATAAGATTCATACTACAAATTTGACTGGAATGGAACAAAAAAGAACCAAGGATAAGCTCAAATGAGCAAATAAGCACTTAGCCAAATGCTGAGTGCCAAACAGGCTTGATTGGCCAAATTTAAGCCAATGTGGGGCCCACAGGTGTGATTGGAGGGCCAAAATGAGACTTGATCTCAAAAGCCACCCAGAAGGGCTTTTCAAAAAGCTATTAAGCAGGGGGTAGGGCCCACAGATGAGTTCAGGAGAGACCCTGGAAGTTGGGGGATCTGATCAAGGATCTATGTAGCAGGGCATAACCTTGCCCTGCAGGTGAGTTTGAGCCAGTGTAGATCCCAAACAAAAAATCATAAAAATGCAAAAACTATGGGTTCCTAGAGATGAGCTGGTGGACAACAAATGGTGAAAAGCACAAGTCCCAAAGCCAAACACATAAATCTAAACAATTCTTGCAAAATCTGTTTTTTTTGCACAAAGCACAATTTTGACTTTTCAATTTTAAACCTGACTTTGACTTTTATGAGCTTTGGATCCTAATTTGATGACTGAATTGGTTGTAGTAAGCTAGAATAAGTCCAAATTAAGCTAAATTAACAGCTTATGCACTGATATGGGTGGATTTGGATCCTAAAAATCCAACAGATAACACAATAAGGAGAACAGAAACAAGTTTTGACTTTTTGACAAATAAGGAGTGTAATTTATACTTGAACTAGCCTAATGGGACATGTTATAGCTTACTGATGCTAACACAACAACAGAATAACAACAAGATAACCAGGTAAAGCACTAATCCAAACACCCCTTGTGTGGACTGACTTGGTGATTTTTCAAAGGAAATGGACTTTTTAAGCTTCAAAAATGAAAGTCAAGTACAGGAAAGGTTATAATATGACCCTTAAAGCATAAAAGAACCTGAGATAAGCAGTAGTAACAAGCTAAAACAAATAAGACAAATAGAGCTAATTGTTACAGTGAGAATGAGAACCTTTTAAAATCAGCTAGTTTAACTAACAATTGAGCATAAATGGGAGATTTAACAAATAATGAACATAACTAAGCAAAGAAAAATAGTAAATAAGCAATAATAAGCAGTTGCTGTAGTAGAATATGTAAAGGGTAGGATTTTTTTTCTCACAATGGGATCCTGTGAGCTCCAAAACCAAGAACAACTACACAAACCTATCCTACAGCCTTCCTTGAGGCACTAAACCCTGCTTCCACAGCTTTCTTTCTTCTTCTTCTTCTTCTTGATTTCTTATTTTTTTATTATTTTTCCTATTTTTTGAGCATTTTTGAGATTATGAGCTGATGTTATTCAAGGTACTTTCCAAGCTTGTTAAAACTTCTTATTAGGTTAAATTGAGCTAAGTAAAGCAGTGAAGAACTTGGTTAACACTTGTTAAACTTAAAATGAGAATTCTAATTAAAAATGGAAAACTTGCATATAAACTAAAAACCTTGAATTACAACTGTTGGGATATGAAATATCAAAGTGCTTCTGGATGTCAAAGTACTGCTGCATGAAGAATAAAGTCAAAGTACTGCTGAAGAATAAAGTTAAAGTACTGCTGATATGAAGAATGCTTAAAAGTACTTCGAAGTAAACAAGGACTGATATGCAATATTAGATAAGGATTAATGTGTAATATTAGATGATTATTCTAGAATTAGTTAGGGATAATTACTTGTCGTTCAAGAATTAGATGTTGTAAACCGACTTAAGGTTATCTATATAAAGAGCCTTAAGAGGTATTGGTCGATAGAAGTTTTATAAGTTTTACAAGTTAGAAGTCGATCAAGTTAAATAGTTAGGGATTGTTAGTGAATTTGTGTAACAAAGCAGGTTCAAAGTTTGGTTTATATAAAAGTTCTTCTTAAGCTTTGTGTTAGTAGATTCCGCATACTTTACAAGGTCAAACAGTGTTTCAATATTAATAGTGTTTAGTTTACTCAATATTGTTAAATCCTTACAAGCTACAAAGTAGTTTGGTCAGAGTATATCGATCCAACAAGTGGTATCAGAGCTTGTGTTGGAAACTCTGATTAAGAAGACAAACCTTCAAAACCTTTAAACCTATCTCACTACAAACCCTACAAGATGTCGACAGATGCTGCACCTGCTCCCTCAATCACTGCTGTTAGAATCCCTATTGTTAAGAAGGGAGAATACAACCTATGGGCCATGAAGATGAGGCAGTACATTGCCATCACATACCATGCTTTGTGGGATGTGATTGTCAATGGTAACATGCAAATTGATGAACCAGTAGAGGTACCTGGACAACCAACACCACCTAAAATTACTGTACCTGCTGCTACCAAAAGAAATCAAGACAAAGCCCTCAACATACTGCTTTCTGCTATTCCTGATGGTCACCTATTAAAGTTTCATGATGCCAAAGATGCCAAACAACTATGGGCTGCAATAAAGAAGAAGTTTGGAGGTAATGATGCTTCTAAGAAGATGCATAGGAATTTGCTGAAGCAACAATTTGAAACTTTCACTGTTGGTGAAAGAAAAGGTCTTGATTCTGCTTATGAAAGATTTCAACATCTTTTGAGTATGCTAGAACTATATGATGCTGAGGCATCAGTTGAAGATGCTAATTTAAAGTTTCTAAGGAGTTTGCCATCAGCATGGCATGTAGTTGCTACTATGATCAGAGGACAATCAGGGCTAGATACTATGGACTTTGATGACCTTTACAACAATCTGAAGGTATATGAGCATGAGATGAATGGTACTACAGGATCAAGCACTCAACAGAATATTGCTTTTGTCTCTTCTGAAAAGAGAAGCAGTACTTCCAACAAAGGTACTGCTTACCCTGCTCAAAGTACTGTGACCGAAACACAGGTTCCATGCACAATAATGGTCACCACAAACTCATCACAATCAGTTACCCCCACCTCAGATAATGTTCTATGTTCATTCTTTGCTCAACAAGCATCTATGCCAGTCACCTATCAAGAAGATGTATTGCAAATTGATGATGATGCCTTGGAAGAAATCGATATCAGATGGCAAGTTGCTATGCTCACTGCAAGGATCAAGAAGTATGTAAACAAGACAGGTAAAGGCATCAACTTCAGAGCTAAACAAGGAATAACATTTGACAAGTCCAAGATTGAGTGTTTCAACTGTCAAAGGACTGGTCACTTTGCAAGAGAATGTAAGTTTGCAAAGTATCAAGCAAACAAGATGATTGAACCACCCAAGCCTGAAAGAAAAGAGATTCCAATAACTGAACCAAAACAAAAAGCTTTGGTTGCTCAAGAGAATCTGTCAGAGATTGATTGGTCCAATGAGTTTGATGAAGAACCTGTAACCTATTCAATGGTTGCATTGGAAGATTGGAGCACAGCATTTGATGAAGAGCCTGGATATGCTGCTTTGGAGTCAAGAGATGAGTTAGGAAGTTTTGATTGGAGCATGGAGTTTGAAGAAGCACCTGTTCAACTTGCAATGGTAGCTGCTTCACCAAGTTCAACCATTAACTCTGAGGTATGCCCTAAGTGTAATGATGTGTATCAAAAGTTACTTACTGAGTATGTAGCTGAAAGAGATAAATTTCAAAAAGCTAGGGCTGAGATAACAGGTTATCAACTTACTTTAGAGTCAATGGAAGCCAAAATTCTTACACATGAAAACAATGAAGTAGCATGGCTTGAAAATTATAAACAACAGGATTACCTAGTTAAGTTAAATGAATGGAAACTAGGTTGCAAGGTGTCTGAACTAGAAAAGGTTACTGCTGAAAGAGATAAGTTGTTAGAAAAACTTGCTGTATGGAATGAGGCAGGTGTGTCACATGTTCAATTTGTTGAAAAGCAAAGAACATCTAACATTAAGACAGGCCTATGCTATGATAGTAATGAAGGTATTCCATTTAAGAGAAAGGAACTTAATCTTACTGTTGATACCTCCACTAGTGATGAAGAGTTCATAAGTCTAGATGAAAACACTTCTAGTGATGAGGAATCCCCTAGTCCCACACCTCCTGTATTTCAGAAAGAAAAAGGTTATAATGCAGTTCCACATCCCCCAGGTAACTTTCAACCACCTAGAAAAGATGTTGATTGTTATGGTGTAGATAATCTAGAGTTTAGGAAAACGCTTAAATATGAGACTTTAGAAAGATCTGTTGAAGCTCCTAAGGTAGAAGAGTCCAAATTTTCAAAACAAGCAGTACCTTTAAACTCTTTTCGAAGTACTGCTGATCACTCAGCAGTACCTCAAAGAAAATTCTTTCAAAATACTGCTAATTTTAGAAACTCTTATGGAAGGGGATTTGGGGATATTGGTCCAAAGGTCTGCTATGTGTTTTACAGTCCTCATCATTTGATTAAAGATTGTGATTATCATTCAGACTACTTAAGTAGATATCCAAAGACCAGAACTGCACAACCAAGTTATAGGGAGAATAAGCCAAGGGATAACAAACCAGTTTGGAACTATACAAATAGGGTCAACCATAGTAATTTCTCAAAAGACTATAGGTACCCTCAACAGAAAAGGCCATACTCCAAACCATCAGTACCTTCACAAAGTACTGATAGAAAGTTCCCTAATGTTTCTAGCAAACACTCAAGTGTAAGACCTAGGAGTTACAGTCATTACAACCCTAGAAAGACTTACAACACAAGAAAAGATGCTAGGACACACAACCCAACTCCTAAAGTCACAACAAAATGGGTTAAGAAAGAAAGTACTGCTGGGGAAAAACAAGTACTTTCAGAAGTTAAGGGTGAAAAGGGGACAAGTGATCTTGAAAAATCAACAGTTTTGGAATCAAAAACCTTAATTCTTGATCATGCTTTCAAAGACAGTGGTGATTACATACTCAAAAACTTTGAGTATGTCACTCCACAAGGGGAACACAAGTCAGTAATGGCTTGGGTTCCTAAAAATAACTAACCTTTTCATGTAAATGCAGGGCAACCCAGAGGAGGAGCTTAAAGATCATCTTATTATAGATAGTGGTTGCTCTGGCAGTATGACAGGAGAAAAGGAGCTCTTGTCAGATTTTAAAGCTTATTATGGAGGAAAAGTTGCATTTGGGAATGATCCTGATGGAGGAAGAATTACTGGCAAAGGAACAATCAAGGCAGGGAACATTGATTTTGAAGATGTTAGATATGTGAAGGAGCTAAAATTCAATCTTTTGTCAGTTTCTCAGATTTGTGATAAGAAGTACCCTGTGTTATTCCTTGACACAGAATGTCTCATACTTTCTCCTGATTTCAAATTAGAAGATAGAAATTTGGTGTTACTGAGAGCACCAAGAACTAATGATGTGTACAGCATAGATTTGAAGAATGTAAATTCTGCTGAGAAAGCAACATGTTTGATTGCAAGAGCATCTATGGAGGAAGCACATCAATGGCACAGAAGACTGGGACATGTTAATTTCAAGAACATCAATAAGTTGGTCAGAGGGAATTTAGTTAGAGGTTTACCTTCTAAGACATTCAAGAATGATCACACATGTCTTGCTTGTAAGAAGGGTAAACAGCACAAGGCCTCTTGTAAGAAGATTGATGAGAAGATAATTAGAGAGCCTTTGGAATTGCTGCATATGGACTTGTTTGGACCTGTTTCAGTTGTCAGTCTGAACAAGAAAAAGTATTGTTTGGTTATAACAGATGACTGCAGTAGATTTAGCTGGGTCTTTTTCTTATGTTTTAAAGATGAAACTTTTGATGCTATTCATGACCTAATTATAGCATTAGAAAATCAGTTAAGACTCAAGGTTAGAGGCATTAGATGTGATAATGGGACTGAGTTCAAGAATCAGCTTATGGATGAATTTTGTGCCAAGAAAGGAATTAAAAGAGAATTCAGTATTGCTAGAACTCCTCAGCAAAATGGAGTTGCAGAAAGAAAGAATAGAACTCTTATAGAAGCAGCAAGAACTATGCTTGCAGACTCTCAACTACCTGTTCCATTCTGGGCTGAAGCTGTAAGTGCTGCTTGCTATATATTGAATAGAGTATCAGTGACTAAACCTCAAATGAAGACACCCTATGAGTTACTCATGGGAAAGAAGCCAAGCATCAAGTTTATGAAACCTTTTGGATGTCCCCTCACCATCTTAAATACTGCTGATAATTTGGGAAAATTTGATGGGAAGTCAGATGAAGGATATTTATTGGGATATTGTACAAATAGCAAAGGATTCAGAGTGTACAATAGGGCTACCAAGAAGGTTCAAGAATGTCTTCATGTTGATTTTTTGGAAGAACAAGAGAATTCTAAAGGTAAAGGTCCTGATTGGATGTTTGATCTTGATTTAATGTCTTCATCAATGAATTATGTACCTGTAAGGGAAGAAAATCAAGTAACTCCCACTGAAGAAGAAGCACAGTACATTGTTCATAATGTTAGTTTAGGATCTGAAGATGAGCCACAAGATAATGCCAATGAGGAGAAGAAAGATTCTTCTCAACCTAACAGTACTGTTGTTCCTCAAAGTACTGTTCCACCACAGATACCAATATCTGCAAAAGATTAAGCTATTCAAGAAGAACTCTCACGGATGCTTTTTCAAGAAACAATGGCTAAGTTGTATGATGATGAACAAAGGAGAGCTTATGAAGCAGAAAAGAAGAAGGCAAAAGACACAACCAGTACTTTAGCCCAAAGTACTGTCAATCCTTTTGAAAGTACTTTTCAGCCATTGAATACTTCAAATTGGCTAAATACTGATGTTGTTCATGATCCTAATATGCCTGACTTAGAAGATACTGCTGATCCAAACACCATTACTTTAGAAGATACTGATGATGAATTGGATCAAGAAGGCATTTTCTCAGATTCTAATGAAGATCCAGATATCACTAATTTGGAAGATAATCTTGAAGTTCCACCAACTCCAACTCTCAGAATTCATAAAACTCATCCTGCTACCAATATTATTGGACCCTCTTCATCAGGGGTGCTCACAAGGACTAAGGCTAAGAATATGTCTCAACAACATACTTCTTTACTTAGTTTTATCTACAAGCAAAACAGGGTGAATCACAAGGATCAGAAGGTGTGTTTATTTGCTTGTTTTCTATCTCAGGAAGAGCCCAAGAACATCAAACAAGCTTTATCCAAAGAAAGCTGGGTAGAAGCTATGCAAGAAGAACTTCTACAGTTTAAACTTCAAGAAGTTTGGGTATTATGTGATCTACCTGATGGAAAGAAACTTATTGGAACTAAATGGGTTTTCAGAGTAAAAAGAGATGAAAGAGGCAATGTGATTAAGAACAAGGCAAGGTTAGTGGCTCAAGGATATAGACAAGAAGAAGGAGTAGACTATGATGAAGTTTTTGCTCCTGTGGCAAGACTTGAAGCCATTAGGCTATTTTTGGCTTTTGCATCTTATATGGGATTCCCTGTATATCAGATGGATGTTAAAAGTGCTTTTCTCTATGGCAAAATCACAGAAGAAGTTTATGTCAAACAGCCTCCTGGTTTTGAAGATCCTGCACATCCAAACAAAGTTTACAAGGTAATCAAAGCTCTTTATGGTCTTCATCAAGCTCCAAGGGCTTGGTATGAAAGGCTTTCCAACTTTCTACTGCAACATGGTTACAGAAGAGGAGCCATTGACAAAACTTTATTTATTAAGAGAGATCAGAAGGATATTATGCTTGTTCAAGTATATGTAGATGATATTATTTTTGGAGCTACCAAGCAATCTATGGTGAAGGAATTTGAAGATCTTATGCAGAAAGAATTTCAGATGAGTTCCATGGGAGAATTAACATTTTTCTTAGGCCTTCAAGTACAACAGTCAAGCAGTGGGATTTATATTTGTCAAGATAAGTATGTTGCAGATATTCTTAAAAGATTCACTTTTACAACTGTTAGGCCTACATCTACACCAGTGGATACTAACAAACCTTTGGGAAAAGATGAAGATGGAGAAGATGTTGATGTCACATTATACAGGTCTATGATTGGATGTCTTATGTATTTAACTGCATCAAGACATGATATTACTTTTGCTGTGAGCTTATGTGCAAGACATAAGGTTAATCCAAAAGTATCTCATTTGAATGCTGTCAAGTGGATTTTCAGGTATCTTAGGCAACAACCTAAGCTAGGATTATGGTATCCTAGGGATTCCCCTTTCCATCTCCATGCTTTCTCAGATAGTGATTATGCTGGAGATAACTATGATAGAAGGTCCACAACGGGAGGATGCCAGTACCTTGGAAGCAGATTAGTGTCATGGCAATGTAAAAAGCAAACAATTGCAGCAACTTCTTCTACAGAAGCAGAGTATGTAGCTGCTGCAAGTTGTTGTGCACAAGTACTTTGGTTGCAGAATCAGCTTTTGGATTATGGATTCAATTTCAAGAATACTCCTATCAATATTGATAATGAGAGTACCATCTGTATTGTTAAAAATCCAGTCTATCATTCCAAGACCAAGCACATTTAGATTAGACATCACTTCATAAGAGATTGCTATGAACAAAGGCTTATCAATGTGGTTAAAGTTCATACTGATGATAATGTAGCAGATCTACTCACAAAAGGCTTTGATGTTTCAAGATTTACTTTCTTAGTTGTGAGTATTGGCATGATTAATATGTAAGCTATTTTTGAGGGGAGGCATTAGTAGTTATTAGTTAGTCATTATTTGAGGGGAGGCTACATGTATCATTCCAAAGTAAGAATTTTATTCATGATTCAGAAGTACAACCACATTCTTACTTTCTAGTACAAGACACAGACATCACAAACACAACAAACACAACACAAACTCAAGACTACATCCACCTACTACCAAGCTCCACATCCTACTCCATTGGCCTTTTCCCTTTGCCCTCATAGCTTTGCTTTCCCTTCTGAGCAGTCCTTCTCTTGTCATCAAAAGAAGTCTGTTTTCTTAGGCAGGCCAGGCCAAGTACTTGTTTGGGAGGTCTTTCTTTTCTTGGTTCAGGCCACTTCATGTTCTGGATAGCTGTTTCTAGGGCTTGAGTCAATGCATGTGGAAGCTCTTTAGCCAAAGTTGAACTCGAACCAACTTTCTTTTTGGGCTTTTTGATGGTAGTACTGCCTGCATCAGTAATGGTAGAAGTGGCTGCACTCCTTGTTGATGAAGCTTCTTGGTGTCCCATCCATTGCACATGAGGAGGAAAATAGTCTGTCCATCCTGGATCTTCAAACTCAGAATCAGAGTAGTACCTTATCTCTGAGTCTGTGGTACCTTCTGAGTCTGAAGAGATGTTAACAATGGGTATGTTACTCATTCTGATTACTTGTTTATGTTTTGAGAAGATTTGGTGTTTTCAAAGTTATTGGTGAAGTTGCTTTTATAAGCAAGGTGAAGGTTAATGGGTATTTATTGAAGTGTATTGAAGTTCACTTACCCTGGTTGTTTTGGTATTTAATGTGGTGTTAGTCATTAATGCGTATTGACTTTTTAAGATTTTTTGGTCAAATGGTCAATTCTTGCAATTTTGAGTAAGTCAGTACTTTGGAAAGTACTTCTCCATTCTTTATGGAAAGTACTGCTTGGTGTGATTAAAAGGGTTCGCTGACGTATCAGATACTGTTCCAACGGTCAGATTTGCGGCTAACAACCTTTCGAAAGATATGGGATATTTACTTCCAAAAATAACGGTAAAGTCATTAATTCACCGTGATTTTTTGTAATTTTATTCGTATATAACCCTCATATCTTTTCCTTTTATTTACCTTACTCGTCCATATAAACCCATACCTACTTTTTGATTGATCATCATTCTCTGTATTCTAACCCTAATCATCATGGCTCATCGACCAACCAACACCAAACACAACATGATTGCAAACCTTGCAAAAACTCAAGCGAATATCGATTTTCATGGAATTATTGATTTTCTCACTGGTTCAAACATCTGTTACTCCATTCTTGTCAACCCGGAGATTATTGGACCCTGGATTCAAGCTTTTTGGGATACAACTCAGTCACATGTTGAAGATGGAGAAGATGTTATTACTGCTACAGTTGCTGGGAGAGCTATACGTGTTATAGAAGCTTCAATTAGGGAGGTTTTGCTATTTGATTATGAAGGAGGCTCTGTTTTATTTGGGAAACAAGAAGTTTGGAATACACTCAGAGATATTGGGTATGAAGGTTCTTTGACTAAGCTTACTTTTCAGAAGGCTATGATTAGTCCTCATTGGAAATTTCTTATTCATGTTTTGCTACATTGTTTGAGTCCAAAGAGTACTGCTTGGGATCAATTCAGTCATTCCATAGCTTCTGCTTTTGTTGGTCTTATTACCAATCAACCTTTTAACTTTTCATACATGATTCTTGAGGGTATGCTTACTCATATTAAGGTTGGCAAACCGTTTCTTATGTATCCTAGGTTTGTTCAATTGCTTTTAGAAAATCCATTAGATGGTGTACCCAAACCTCAGGATTATGTACCTACCAATAGGATGCCACCTAAAGTTTTCACTTTTATGTCACATAAGGGAGTTAATTTTTCAGGTAGGAATACACCTCTTAATGCTTATATGTTAGAGGTGGCTCAAGCTGTTAGGGAAGAAGAAGACAATAGTGGTTCTGCACATTCTGATAATGATGCTCCATTTGATTCTGCTGAGCATTCTGATTCAGTACATACTCCTACACCACCTATTGTTTCTCCTCAACATGATGTTTCAGATGTAAGAACTCCCTCAGTTACAGCCTCTTTGGATCAATTTGTTTCTGCTCAAGGTACTTCTCCACAAAGTACTGATCCACAAGGTACTGCTTCAGAGGATTCACAAGTACCTACTCCCAATGATTATACTTCCACAGGTGGGCTTCAAACACCTGGAGAAGATGAGGGAATTCCAGGTACTGAGGGTCATTCTGATTTGGCTACAGAATTGGAGAAGCTCAAGTCTACTGTTCATACTCAAGCTGCAGAAATCAAACAGTTAAGGAAGAAGTTCAGAAGATTGAAGAAATTTGTCTGGCCTCTTATTAAGCATTTTAGGCTTTTTGTGAAAGAAAAGAAGCAGTCTCAGAAGCAACAATCTCAACAGAAAAAGTCTAAGTCTAAGTCTAAGAGGAGGCATAGGACATCATCATTTACCAAATTGGGGAGGAATCAAGATGAGAATTTGAATAAAGATGATTTTGAAGTTAAAGTTTCAGAAGATGCTCATTTGTGGAAATATCCAGAAAGTCCAAAGACTCTTATACCAGAAAGTTATGTTGAAGAGGATATGAATATTGCACAAGAAGATGAGAATAATGATCAAGAGAATTGGGAAATAACAAGATGGAGATTCTTTGAGTCATCAGGAGTTCATACACTAGAGATGGAAGATGGTACCATGATTCATATGTTGGCTGAGAGGAGATATCCATTGATCAGAGAAATAATGCTCAGAATGCTGGATCATGGAATGGAACTTGAAGAGGAATCTGAGGTAGCTTTGAATGTTATCAAGCTATTTATCAGATGGGTTAAGTATGAAGAGTAATATTGCATAATACTGGTATGATTTGTTTTGTAAAGTTAAAGTATTTTTCTAAGTACTGCAAAAACAAACAGTACTTTATCAAAGTACTGCTTGCTGATATAAACCAGTATAAGTTATTTAAAATGAAAATAAATGTTTTTTGATAAAAAGGAAAAAGGATTTGAAAAGAAACACATGGTGTTAGTATTTATACTACACAACAAATGGTTATTGATTCACCATGTCTAATCCACATAAGAATCAACTAGTCCAGAGCAAACGGCTACTGGTAAAGACTTATCAAATCCGTTAATGGTTGATAGTTTACCAAAAACTAGGTTATCAACTCACCATACATCCAAGTGATCAAGAGTTGGCTAGTCCATAGCAAACGGCTAATGGTAAAGACATATCAAATCCGTTGATAGCTGATGATTTGCTAAAAATCATAATTTTCAATGATTCACCTCTCACAGGAGTTACCACACCTGGAAGTGATGAGAATAGTATGAAACTTTAAAGATTTGATGATCTTTGTACCTAAATGTTTTTGAGTTGCTGAAAAGATGCTGTGGAAGATATGATGCTGATGAAGAGTACTTTGACAGATGACAGATAGAAGAAAAGGAATAAAGAAACAACCTCAATGTATGATTAAAGATTTGAAGATTATAAACAACAAAGAAACTTGAAATCAAGCAAGTAGAGTTCAAGTTAGGGGAGGATTGTTGGGATATGAAATATCAAAGTGCTTCTGGATGTCAAAGTACTGCTGCATGAAGAATAAAGTCAAAGTACTGCTGAAGAATAAAGTCAAAGTACTGCTGATATGAAGAATGCTTAAAAGTACTTCGAAGTAAACAAGGACTGATATGCAATATTAGATAAGGATTAATGTGTAATATTAGATGATTATTCTAGAATTAGTTAGGGATAATTACTTGTCGTTCAAGAATTAGATGTTGTAAACCGACTTAAGGTTATCTATATAAAGAGCCTTAAGAGGTATTGGTCGATAGAAGTTTTATAAGTTTTACAAGTTCGAAGTCGATCAAGTTAAATAGTTAGGGATTGTTAGTGAATCTGTGTAACAAAGCAGGTTCAAAGTTTGGTTTATATAAAAGTTCTTCTTAAGCTTTGTGTTAGTAGATTCCGCATACTTTACAAGGTCAAACAGTGTTTCAATATTAATAGTGTTGAGTTTACTCAATATTGTTAAATCCTTACAAGCTACAAAGTAGTTTGGTCAGAGTATATCGATCCAACAACAACTGAATAATTGCAAATACACTTAAGTTAAGCTTAGAAATACAATGAAGATGGGAATTACACTGGAAAAACTTGAAACTTTTAACTAAAAACCTTGAATTAACTACTATTAACTAAAACTAAAAAAAAACTAACTGCTAACTCTTTCTTCTATTTTCTTCATTTATATATGCCTGGAGTACTCCTCTGTCTTTCCCACTTAGCTTGTGAGCCATTGGATGCTTCCTTTTGATCTTGGCCGATGAGTTGGTTTTGTCGGGAAAAAAGTAATTGGAGTGAGTTGGTTTGGCAGGTAAGGTTTATTAATGGCTTGGGGGATATGTAGGGGAAAATATAGGGTGTTGGTGAGGACTTTGTGGAAAAGTGGAGGTGATTGGAGGGGGGACACAGTGCAGGTTATCAGGGGGGAAGGGATGGAGGTGAATAGTGGTCCTGGGGTTGGTTTGACCGGGGTTGATATTAAAACGGGGGTGGGCTTTTGGTTGGGCTTGGGGTATTGGATTGTGGATCAGGCTATTGGATTGGGTGGGGTTTGGTTTGATTTGGATTTGTAGTAATATTGAGGGTCCATTTGGTTGTATATAAAAAAACACAAGGACCATATTTGTATTTTCTGAAAATTGAGGGATCGGATTTGGCACTTTTCCAAATTTGATTCAAGTTCTTTTCCTGCCAAGTGTTAATAACCAAAGGACTATAATTGTAATTTTCCAATATTTAAAATCCCAGGGACCAAAAATGCCAAGTGTCAAACTTCAGGGATCAAAAGTGTAAATTCTCAAAACTTTTTACCCAAGGACTATTTTTGATAAATTTTGACTTTTAAAGGACATGGGTTGATTTTTCTTGCAAAATAAATGCTCAGGGACTAGTTTTGTCAATTTTTGAAAGTTGAGGGACTGAAACTGCCAATTTTGCAAACTTTGTACTTTTTTCATCTGTTTTTACTCTTTTTGCATCTAAAACATATAAAACACAATTTTGAAATATTTTCAGTATTTTGATACATTTCTGAGTGTTTTTGTATGTTTTGCAGTTCAGATTTGACCAAAAATGATGAGTGTTTGAGCACTCATCAATCCCCCACACTAAACTATTGCTAGTCCCTAGCAATAAACTGTTTTGAAAACTTAATCGATTTTAAACTCTTTACCAAAAGCCATTACTTCTGGAGTAGCCAAATGTATCAGTTCAAGTAAGAAACGGATTAGATATGTCGACCCAAACCTATTTAATAAACGGGTTAGATATGTCGACCCAAACCTGACCTATTTAATAAACTATTGCTGGCGGATCGACCCGTTTATTTTATTCCCAACCCAAACCTGACCTTTTTAATAAACGGGTTAGATATGTCGACCCAAACCTGACCCAAAATCTATTTAGCTCAACATGAACCTATTGATTTTCATGTCGGTTTCAGGTCGGGTTTCGTGTCAGGTCAGAAATTGCCACCCCTATGCACGATGCAGCGTAAACAAAAAAAAATAAAGGTCGTTAGTTATTTAAAGGGAAAAAAAATAAAAAAAGGTAATATACTTGCCACGTATTCATCTTCTGCGTAGTGAACTAAAATTTTTCAGATTCAACACCATTAACTTGTCATTTTTTTCATCTTATGGGTAATATGTGACTTGCTCAACCGATACCAAGTTCCACCACCACTCAGAAGATGAATATGTGGCAAATATAATATTTTTTTTTTATAATTTGCCCTACCCATCACCACCCACTCCGACGACCACCGCCGCTCCTGTCACCCCAACCCACTACCCACCTTCTCCTTCCTCATCACACAAACCATAATTAAAAAAAAAAAAAAAAAAAAAAAAAAAAAAAAAAAAAAAACCAAACATCTCCACCATTCGCCGCTGTTATTTCTACTGGAAACCACCACCACCATCACAACAGCCGCCGTTATTTCTACATGAAACCACCACCACCACTGCCACAACAACCGCCGTTATTTACTTCCCATCATGTAAATAACACGAAATAACCGTATTCCAACACCCCACATCTCTCTAAGGCATTTCATCAAACACCTTAATTGCAACCCAAAACATCCCACATTTCGCATACATACCGAATCATTCCTCTCGACACCAACATAATACCAAACCATTATTTATTATATTTTTATTAGTTTTTATTCGTTATTAAACTCTAATACCCTCGAAAGTACACAGATTATCTACCTTGGATCTTCGGTATCAACAAAGAGAGAGAGAGAGAGAGAGAGAGAGAGAGAGAGAGAGAGAGAGAGAGAGATGTTTTCAGTGGTGGGTGTGTGGCTGTGGTTGAGTTACGAGTGGTGATAGAGATGTTTCTCGCCCCGTGAAGGGTACCAGAGTAATGGAAATAATATAGAGATCAAGGAAATGGTTGTAGTGTGTTCATGTTGGTGGCAATGGTATTCCGGTGACCTAAACACTTGGGATATATAAACTAAGGATTTACCGGTGTCGGGCAAATTATAAAAAAAAGGTATTATACTTGCCACATATTCATCTTCTGGGTGGTGGTGGAACTTGGTACCGGTTGAGCAAGTCACATATTACCCATAAGATTAAAAAAAGACAAGTTAATGGTGTTGAATCTGAAAAATTTTAGTTCATTACCCAGAAGATGAATACGTGGCAAGTATATTACATTTTTTTTTATTATTTGCCCTTATTTAAAAGTTGGACATTGTATTAGTTAGTAATAAGAGTGTAAGATGCACTCACTTATACGCATGTTATAGACAAAGATGATTACCTATAATGGCGCCAAACAGCACTGTGTGGTGTGTTATACACACATTATAGGTCTCCCGCCAAGCCTATAACAAGCGTTTGTGTGTATTTTTTTCTTTTGTTTTTTTTTCAATTGGTAGCTTGTGCTTGTGCTACGTTTTTGTTTGTGTTGTCTCTATGTGTTTTGTGTTTGTAGGTTTAATAAGGAGAAGGATTGCGATTTTTTTATATATATTTGGTAAATATCAAATTTACAGTTTCGGCTCTTGAGGTTTTGTTGGTCTTTTGATCTTCTTCTTCTTCTTCTTCTTTTTTTTTTTTTTTTTTTTTTTAATAATTTTATTTTTATTTTAATAAATAGTGTTTGTTTTACAAAAAATGGATCCACATGTACTTACAACTTGGTCATACAGTGGAGGGTGTTTTCTATGTTTTGTGTTATAGGAATGTTATATAATAAAAGTTGAAGTGTCAGTGTGGTTAACTTGCGAATAACCCACACCGTAACTAGCACTCTAACGTTGCGTTCTCGAGTTTTTTTAAATGGTGTTACAAATGATTGGCTTAAGAAGAGAAAAGAAATGAAATGAAAAGGAAAGAACGTTATTCTTTTTTATTTCATGTTCTCGAGTTAAAATAAAATGAAATGAAATGAAATAATGTTGTGTTCTCGAGTTGTAAAGAAAAGAAAGGAAAAAAGAAATAATTACATTTATGACCTTTAAGCATATTCGTTTATCACAAGAGTCAAATATAAGTAAGAGACGTATAAATAATGAGGTTATATTGGTTATTATATACTCAATAGTTTGTGTGTGATTTTGTTTTCGTCCAAATCCGCTCATGCTTGGACGGAAAATTTTTCTTATAAAATGCTAGGAATTTTCTTAGTATTTGCTTTCTGTTTCCTTTTTATATGTTCAAGAAAATCCCAATAACACAATAAATTTGTAGTTTTTTATCATTCTTTCCCAATAACACAATAAATTTGTAGTTTTCTGTCATTCTTTTCCTTTTAGAATAAAACTCAAGAACGCGATGTAAGTATGCAGTTGGTTGTAGGCGGCAATAAGTTAGTTTTTATTTACCGTACATATATATGTAAATTTTGCTTGAGCATATGTGTTTTAACAAAATAATTGTAATTTAAAAGACAGTAGAAAGATTGATTCACTCATTAAGAAAGATACCACATTATTCGCGCATTGCAACAACAGGTACTCGATAATCAAAACTTTTGGCGAATAATATTATTTAATTATATATTTTTTGTAATAATAACTTTATGCATACATAGAAATTTAAGGAATAACTTTATCGCACACTGTCTCATATAAATATGGTAGAGTAACCGTGCATCATGATGCAATGACTATACGAAAATGTTAATTATGTGGAAAACTAGAAGGGGGGGTTGAATAGTTTTATGTCCTTTTAAATTTATTTCCAAAATATTTTGTTGGTTATAAAAACTTTCGATTCGATCTTAAGTGAATTCAAGCAGCAACCAATATAAGCAAGTCAAAACTAATATTGAAAGTATTGAAATATAATGAAGAAAAGATAGAGTTAGAAAGATCAAACCACAACACGCGAATTTATAATGGTTCGGCTACAAGGACACCTTCCTTGCCCTACTCCACTCCCCGAGTACCACACTCGAGAGTTTTCTTCACTATGTCAACAAACTCCTTATGGTGGAGAAACCTTACACACCTTGGCTTACACAAGTTAATGACACTAAGCTAAATGTCGAGTTCTAATCGTAGCTAGAACCAATCTCACACCAAATATCACACCACGTGATCTTCACACCTTAATCACACCTTCACGCCTTCTTCAAGACTTCACACCGTCTTCACACCTTATCAATCTTCACACCTTCTTCTATGCACAACTAAGTCACTACTACTAAACTAGTTTACAACACACCAAGATTATACAATCACCAAATATTCACAACACCTTAACAATTAGCTATCACTAGTACTAAATGAAACTAGCAATACACAACACCACTACAATAAGATGGATGTAGAGAAGTGTTCTTCTTCTTGCACTTGAATGGATGAAGCTTTGGATCACTTGGAAACAAAGACTTATGAAATGTATGATCAAAGGATTTTAGATCTAGAGAAGAGGATTGGATCAGAAAGTTTATAGTGCAAAAAGGTAAGGAAAATGTGCAAAATGATCCAGTATTTAAAGGGCCAGATTTTACTGTTCGGGAGCGTGCCGGTCCCCTAAATTATAGGCCGGTCCCCTTAATGATTAAGGGGGCCGCCTAGTAAAATTAAGGGGGTCGCCCTCCTGAACGTTTGAAAAGATTCTCTGGATAAAATTTGCCCTTTTTGGTTGGAAATTTGAAATCATATTTTTGTGGTTTAATAAAGCTTTACCAAAAATGATTTACAAATATACATAAAATGTTAAAGTCATTTTATATAATGTTATGTATTAATATAAAATTTCCTTTGATCATGTAATGCATAAGTTACTAAGTTTATGCATACCTTAAGTGATATAAGATGTAGAGGTAAATATTTGTCACCAAATACTTGTTTATGTCTTATTCTTGACTTAATTTGATTTAAGTTTTGTGATTATCAAAATATAGGTTTATTGAGAAATATTAATAACATTCACAAACATTATTTATATCAACAATCTCCCCCTTTTTTATGATTACAAAACTTAAACTCATTAACTCAAAAATTAGTTTTTAAACAAGTATTTTAGTGAGGTTATATGTACTTCTCCCCCTTTTTGTAACATCAAAAAGGTTATGCCGACAAGTTTTCATACGTGAAAATTTTGACGGGTAGAAACTCCCCCTTGATGTGTACTCCCCCTCGTTTGGGGGCACCAAGAGAACGAGCTATGGAATGCTTGCAAAACAAAAATATTAGAAGCACAAGTATAGACATGCACACCAATATAATGTAATAAGGAAAGAAAGAAGCATTCATATTAGAACAATTGTTGTGTCAAGACACAACAATACAAGTACAAGAGCTAACAACATAATAGCAAAAACATAAGCCAATTAATCAAGAAAGATACATCATCATGCAAAAGTACATGGACTTCATAGAGCTTGCGAGCAAAAGGGGTGGCAAAGACTTTATTTTATTAAGCATATCAAATGCTTAATTTGGAGAGCATGATGGTGATGGTGGAGGAGTGGATGAGAATTGTGGTGGAGGAATTATAGGAGAGGATGGTGGAGTTGGAGGTGGTGGTGGGTTGGTAAGCAAATGTTCAATATATGAAAACATATATTTAATTTCATCTTTAAGGCCAAAGATGATGGTTCGGTTGTGGATACAACAAAGGCAAGTATCACCATGTGATTCAAGTATCCTCCAAGGTACGGGATTGGTAAAATATGGTGGTGTAATTTGTGGAGATGAGAGTTGAGTATCAAGTGGTGTAATTGGTGAAAGTGAGATTGTAAGATGGGTGGATATAGGTTCTTGTGTGGGAAGTGGTGATGATACTTGTGGTGACAAGTGTGAATTGATGTAGTCATTGATTGATGAGGTTGAGGGTAAGGAAGATGAGGAAGTTCCATGAGTGGAAGGTGTTTTGGATGGTGCATTAGGTGCACTTGGAGAGGAGCATTTTGGTGGAGGTGATGGGGTTATGTTGTCTTCATTTGTTAAGTCAATGAAGAGTTGTTTTGGAGGAATGACCACAAGTTTTTGTTTCTTGGAGGTTTTGGAGTTTGAGGTGCTTGGAGGAGTCATGATGATATGATGAATGATGAGATGAAGAATGGTGATAATGGAGGGAATTTATAGTATGGAAATAGGTAATTTAGGTAAATGTTTGAAATGGTTGAAAGAGATTCTAAAATCAGTTGGGTCAAAATGGGAAATGGTAGCTGAAACTAGAGAAAGGATTCACAAGATGCAAAAGAATATAGTAAACCCAGTTCCAGATGGCCGGTCCCCTTAATTGTATGCCGGCCCCCTTAATAATTAAGGGGACCGCCTAGGGAATTAAGGGGGCCGCCCATCTGGTGTTTTCCCAGACGACTAGAAACCCAAAATTTGCAAAATTTGGTGATTTTACAAGTGTGTTTTTCCAGCAAGCTCTATTAGGAGTACATACTTTAGGAATGATGATATATAAACATATATATATAATCAAATTTTGCATGCAAATAAACATATTATAATCCATATTGAAAAGAAGCATGGCATAACATTAATATAGAAGCATGATAATAATTAAAGTCTAAACATCATTCCAAATAACACAAGAAATTAACACAAGTATTTCCGAATAAATCGGGCAAATAGCAAACCATACAAATGTCTAAAAGAGACAAGTAATAACAAGTAACAACACGTCAATATCTTCTACTTCTTTTTCTTTCCAAGCATCTTCCTAAACATCTTCCCAACGGATTTGAATCCTCCTCGCATCTCTTCATGCATTTGTTGTTGTTGATTGATGATGGAGGTTTGGCGAGTGAAGAGAAGTTCATCGGTACGTTCGTGAGGAAGAGGAATTGAATATTCAGAGTAGTCAAGGTCAGGAAGATCATCAACAAAGGTCGTGGGGGATGGAGTACTAACACGTGAGGTGTCTTCCTCCTCATCATCATCGTCATCACGATGAGATGTAGAACCACGACCCCTAGAGTACAAAGGAACACGAGATTTTCCTTTGTCACTACGAGGACGACGAGTACGAACACAAGTAAGTTGATTCAATGTGGGAAGGATATGAACGTAGTAGTCTCTTTGAAGATGTGGGTAATGTTCCATCACATAACGATAAAGTCGTGTGAGAAACATACCGTATGGAAGATTGGCATTTGGGGTGTTCTTGGCGGACATGATTCGATGAATAAAAAGATAAGCCAAATTGTATTGTTCTTCAGCAATAACACAATAAAGCATGTGGGCAATGCTCGCCGTGACATGATCACGGTGACCACCCGTACCAAACGCATTCTCGCGAATGAGTTCTTCCCACTTCTTCATGTCGGAGCTTAGCTCTTTGAGAAGGATTTGATTAGCATGAATGTCGACATTATTCGATTTGATCACTCGACTAGTCGTACGACGTTCTAGTTCAAGCATTCGACGAATGTCTTCAGGACTAGGAATCTCAGAATAGTAGGGGCCATCCTGAGGACGATTTATTTCAAGAGTGGAAAGATCCCATTCATTTGAGAAAACGGCTTGGCCGTTGAATGGGATTCTAAGAATTTGTCCGAATTGAGCAAGAGTAAGAGTAATAAATTGATTTTGAATCATGAAGGAAATGAGGAGATTACCATAGGGATCGGTTTGCACCGTCACTTGGCTATAGAAGTCGAGGATAAAACGAGGAATGATAGGTTCGTTGATTTGGAAAAGACATTCAAAACGAATATTGGAGAACATTCGTTCGGTGTCATCAGATTCATAGAAAGATGGATCGACAATTCTTCCTTCGTGAATGTTTCTATTTTCAATAGGACGATAGAAACATGCAACTGAAGGAGACATGCCAGGAGTAGAAGAGACTTTTGGAATGTATTGTTTGGTTTTGGATACATCACCAACCGTGGTCTTAGGCATTTTCACCTAAATAAATGACTAAAAACGTAATTATATGTTATATAAGAACAACTATATTTATCATGCATATGTTATATATTTATATAATTATATGCACTATATGTGGAACGAAATTCTACTTCGACACAAAAAAAATATTCAATGAAGTAGTTTCATGATGTTCCTTTTATTTTTATTTTAAACTCGTTTAGAATATATAATATCGAAGAGTATGATATCATAATTCATTTCGAAATAAGGCTAGATATATATTAGATTATATATCTCCCATTCCATAAGAGTTTGAGACAACACAAGTTTGTCTAAAAGATTAAAATGCGAATTTTAGTTTTTCAAAAAATATCATTTTTGAGACGAACCAAACACTCCCTTAACTAGATAACAATATCCTAAAAATATCAATATATATATATATTGATTATATATCTTGATGACCTCTATTGATTCTAGTATTATTAACAAAACTTATAAGCTAGTTTTAGGTTTCAAATAACTTCATATAGTTATGGTTTATTCATGAACCAAACGCTCATGTTGTCTTCATGAACCATTTAACAACAACTTGAAAAGTATGCTTTGATTGTTTAGATCATTAAAACAACGTAATGTAGTAAGTTTTAAATGGTTTTTAAGAGTTATATCAACAATGTGACTTATGAAAAATAAAATTCGACTAGGGTTTATGGGTGATTAATGATTTTGACAAGATGATATGTTATACTAATTTTGAGTTGCAAAACATCATCATAATCCTATGCGGAGCATTTGGTAGTTCAATTTCTAGCTTCAATTACTCTTAAAATCGAATTAAAATGAGTTTTAATAAAATGCATGATTATTGATTAGACACCAAATCGAATGAAATGTGATGAAATGCATGTTGGAAAACTTACAAAAGATGTTGTTATATGTTTGGTTGATGTTTTCCCCTTGCGAAATAACCCCGGATTGGTGATATGATGGAGGATTTTGAAGTTTTTTGGGGGTTTTGGTTCGTACTCAGTAGCAGTGGGGAAGAACAAATGAGTGAATGGAGTGTTTGGGAATGGAATTAAGAAGGAAAAACGGATTTGGATACTCTCAGATGGCCGGCCCCCTTAAACATTAAGGGGACCGCCCTCGATAACAAGCCGGTCCCCTTAATCATTAAGGGGGCCGCCTTTGAAATTTTCCAAATTTCACGGAATTCGTTTCTGGAACAAAAATATTTATACGTATATACTTAGATTTATAATATATCAAAAATACGTAAATGTCTATTGGCACGATGATAAGATACTTAACAACTTTTAATTACCGTTTCGATAATTAAAATATACCTTTGACAATTTTTGGATAAAATGATCAAAGTGTTAAGTTGATGAAGGGTTTGAGGTGTGTTCGGGAATATATGAATAAGTGTGTATATATATATATATATATATATATATATATATATATTATTTATATATATAAGTATAAGTGTGTTTGAAAGATGGGTTGATGAGTGAGATTTGAAGGATAGTAACGGAGATAGGATATACTTGGCGAGAGGAGTTTGTTTCATCCATAGTGTTTACGTGCGAAGGCGTTCTTGCATTATAAAAGTCCACTTGACTCATATCCCTTCATCATCATGAGTCTCCTAAAAGAGGACTTACTAGAATAACGTGAGAGGGGGAAAGAAAGGGTTCGATAAAGAACGATTTCTTGGAGTTCTAGAAAGTCAACAAATGACGTATCTAGGTTATGTGCAAGTGAATATATATGTATATATATATATATATATATATATATATATATATATATATATATATATATATTTAATATATTACGTATAATAGTATATATATGTATATATAAGTATATATGTGATTCTAACACATAGAAGACAATGACAAATTGTATCTAAATAATTGACGAAATCAAACAATACATATTTATCTAAGCATGGCAATGAGTTGTGAAAGAATGGCGTACCCGGTGGTCTTCAAAAGAAATCTTCAACATCATCAAGATGAAATATAGACTTTGAAAAAGTCCATGTTGAGAGGAAAAACCAAGATTGCCTCAAGGAATGTTTGTCTAGCCATTTGATCTCCATTGTCCTTTTGGTCCAAAGTTATTTGGTCCAAACATGTTTAACATTTGACTCGGGTGCATGAAAGGTGGTAGAATGCCCCAAGGATTGTAGCTTTGTTGGTAGTTCCACATTTGATTACTATTGTTATTATAGTTTTGTCTACTTTGATTTCTTCTTGGTTGAGGTGTTTTAGACCTAGGATGAGAATTATTTGGTTTTCTAGGTGGCGGAGTTTTAGATCTTATTTTGGGTTTAGACGATCCTACTTCGGTCTTCAAAGACGGTTTATAAAAATCTTTAACTTCTTCATCGTTGGCAAGAGGTATTTTCTTATCATTAATAAGTATATACTTAGGATTAGATTTTAAAGGTTTTTGTTTGTTGAATTCACTTTCAAATTTTACATTTTTAATTTCGCTTGTTGAAGCCTCATTTGAATTAAATCCTAAGCCGGTTTTGTCTCCGGATATTCTTTGAATACTTATTATTTTGCTAAGTGATTGACTACTATTTTCAAATTTGTCAAGTTTGCGAATTTCTTCTCTAAGTATTTTGTTTTCACTTTTAAGCTCTTGACATGATTTACATTCTTCAAAAATTTCTTTACCTTTTTCTAGTTGATGTATTTTAATTTTTAGTTCAAGTACTTCACTTTCTAATTGATTGTTAATGTATTTTAGTGATTTGTTTTTGGCCATTACTAGTTGTCCTAATTTGCATAGTTTAATATATTCCTTATCTAGATCTTTTTCATCAAATGATATACTTTCATCACTAAAATATTCGGTTTCGGAACGTACCTCATTTGGTGTATTCGCCATGAGACATTTTTCTTCCTTTGTCGTTTCATTCTCATCATCATCACTATCACTCCAAGCACCTCCAACAAATGCTCTTTGATTTTGATCTCTTGTCATCATTGGACATTTTCCAATAAGGTGATTTGGGTCTCCACACTTGAAACACTTTCTTTCAATCTTGTTGTTCTTGTCATCTTTACTCTTTTGAAATGTTTTCTTTTCATCATACGGTTGTCTTACGAATCTTCCTCGGCTTTTGAAGAATTTCTTGAAATCTCTTACGGCCATGGCGTATTCTTCGTCATCACTTTCGAAAGATGAGCTATCTTCGATACTAGATTCCTTTCTAGCTTTCAAGGCGATTGACTTGCTTTGCTCTCGTTTTTCCTTGACCATCTCGGAGTCCTTTTTAATGAAGACTTCGTAGACTTTTAGATTTCCAATTAATTCGTCAAGTTGCAAAGTTGACAAATTCTTCGATTCTTCAATAGCCGTCACTTTAGCTCGCCATTTTGGATGAAGAGCCCTAAGAAACTTCCTAACAAAATTCTTACTAGAAAAATTCTCATCAAGTGCTTTTAAACTTGTGATGATAGTGTCAAATCTAGCAAAAGCATTGTCAATTGATTCCTCTTCCGGAATCGTGAATTGCTCGTATTGTTGAACAAGTAGATCTATCTTATTATCTTTGACTTGACTATTACCTTGGTGAGTTATTAGTAAAGAGTTCCAAATTTCTTTTGCGGTTTCACACATAAAGATCCTTTCGTACTCTTTACGTGGTAGCGCATTATAAATAACCATTTTTGTTTCATTATTTTTAGCAAGTTTTCTTTTTAAATCATCATTTTGTTTTTCAAAAGGTACGATTTCATCTTTCTTAGTTTCCGGGTTATTTTGAATAGGTAAAAAATCACCATTAGTAATAACATGCTAAAGATCTAGATCTTTTGACTTCACATAAGTTTCGAATCGATTTTTCCAATATAAAAATCCATCACTTTCAAATAGTGGTGGTCTTTGCATAGATTGCCCTTCTAAATATTTTTCAGATTCCATAGATCGTTACAAGTTTTAAAATACAATATATTTTAAAGATCTTGCTAGACATGGCTCCTGATACCAATTGTGGAAAACTAGAAGGGGGGTTGAATAGTTTTATGTCCTTTTAAATTTATTTCCAAAATATTTTGTTGGTTATAAAAACTTTCGATTCGATCTTAAGTGAATTCAAGCAGCAACCAATATAAGCAAGTCAAAACTAATATTGAAAGTATTGAAATATAATGAAGAAAAGATAGAGTTAGAAAGGTCAAACCACAACACGCGAATTTATAGTGGTTCGGCTACAAGGACACCCTCCTTGCCCTACTCCACTCCCCGAGTACCACACTCGAGAGTTTTCTTCACTATGTCAACAAACTCCTTATGGTGGAGAAACCTTACACACCTTGGCTTACACAAGTTAACGACACTAAGCTAAATGTCGAGTTCTAATCGTAGCTAGAACCAATCTCACACCAAATATCACACCACGTGATCTTCACACCTTAATCACACCTTCACGCCTTCTTCAAGACTTCACACCGTCTTCACACCTTATCAATCTTCACACCTTCTTCTATGCACAACTAAGTCACTACTACTAAACTAGTTTACAACACACCAAGATTATACAATCACCAAATATTCACAACACCTTAACAATTAGCTATCACTAGTACTAAATGAAACTAGCAATACACAACACCACTACAATAAGATGGATGTAGAGAAGTGTTCTTCTTCTTGCACTTGAATGGATGAAGCTTTGGATCACTTGGAAACAAAGACTTATGAAATATATGATCAAAGGATTTTAGATCTAGAGAAGAGGATTGGATCAGAAAGTTTATAGTGCAAAAAGGTAAGGAAAATGTGCAAAATGATCCAGTATTTAAAGGGCCAGATTTTACTGTTCGGGAGCGTGCCGGTCCCCTTAATTATAGGCCGGTCCCCTTAATGATTAAGGGGGCCGCCTAGTAAAATTAAGGGGGCCGCCCTCCTGAACGTTTGAAAAGATTCTCTGGATAAAATTTGCCCTTTTTGGTTGGAAATTTGAAATCATATTTTTGTGGTTTAATAAAGCTTTACCAAAAATGATTTACAAATATACATAAAATGTTAAAGTCATTTTATATAATGTTATGTATTAATATAAAATTTCCTTTGATCATGTAATGCATAAGTTACTAAGTTTATGCATACCTTAAGTGATATAAGATGTAGAGGTAAATATTTGTCACCAAATACTTGTTTATGTCTTATTCTTGACTTAATTTGATTTAAGTTTTGTGATTATCAAAACATAGGTTTATTGAGAAATATTAATAACATTCACAAACATTATTTATATCAACAAATTAGTAGTATTACGAAGTTGTGACGATTGACGATAAAAGATACTCACCAGTCAACAAATGTTGTGTACTACCTAATATTTTTCACAATATTAATAACGTGTAAACATAGAGTAATATAAATTACTTCATGCAAATATATGATTAGTAAATCTATGTATAACATTGCTTAACAAAATATGAATTAAGCTACACATTTTTCATACCTTATAAAACACCTGAATTTTTTCGTACTTTCACATGTACAATTCTTTTCAATTAATTCTATTTTTGAATGAAGGGTATTTTAAGGCAGACATTAATTATCGATGTTGTATACATATGTATTAGTGCATTAAATAGTTGTATATTTAGCTTTATTATTCGTATTTTTTTTAATTAGTTAAGATTTCGAATAAATAAATACTACCCCGTCCCAAAATTATTGTCCTCTAATGACTTTTTCGTTCTATCTTTCTCAACTTTGACTATAAATATTTTTGTTTGTGTTATACAATTTTTGATAAAAATTATACCAAATGAAAATACATTTAAAACTCAACCCGTTCATATATTTTGTATCAAATATTATGTAATATAAACAAAAATACTTATGGTCAAAGTTGAAAAGTAAAGACCGAAAAAGTCAATAAGGGACAATAATTTTGGGACGGAAGGAGAACTATATTACATCCATATATATTACATATATATTATATAATTATGTCATTACCAAAATTACTAATATATGCCTTTAACTTTGATACATGCAATTAATTAACTTTGATAATTGCCTTTATGTTGCAATATACGTAGTATATTTTTTGTATAAATAGCACTCCCAGGCAATGATGATCAAATGAAAAAACAAACATTATATTATGGAATACTTTCATTTCAAAACATTGGTTTTCTTAACCATCTTTTTGGTTATTCTCTCAGGTAAACTTTTTTTTTTTGAAAGGTTCTCTCAGGTAAACTTTTGTCATCATGTTTTTAATCTTTTTGGTTATTCTCACAGTATATACTTACAAGTTTGAGTAATTTGGAAAATGAATTATGTTTTGCAGTTTCGCGGTCAACTACAGTAAACCAGGGAGGAAGCTCTTCACCAGCATGCCAACCACCAGATGATAATTATTGCACAAGGCTTTGTCAAACTAAAGATGCATACTGTGTCGACGAAAAAACATGTGTTTGCCATCCTGGCTTACCTCCCGTCATACCTCATCCGACAGAATGCGAACCTTATAGTTGCAGGCGTGCATGTGATCCTAAAGGTTCTTTGTGTAATGAAGATGGACAATGCCAGTGCTTTCCTAGATAATTGTTTACCGATAAATATCATATTCTTGGGTCATCTTGTAATCGTTATAATGAGTAATGAAAAGTTGTTCTTGGTATTGGTTATAGAGTGACGGGTTTAGCTAATTTGTTTCTCTTTTTTGGGTTGTTAATTATAGCATCATCATAAGACTGCAAATATAACTGGTTCACTAAAAAAAATGAACATATATTCACTAAATGTTTATCTCTCTAGAGTGGCTAAGAGTCAATAACACAAATATCAACCAATTGTTGGATATTATGTTAATATTGATAATTATTTAAATATTTTTGCTTGAAAACTTGGAATCATAAAATTTATATAAGATCAAAACTTGCTTGTTGTCAAGTAAGAAAAAACAGAAACCAAACCGATTCAATGTCAAAAAATGAACAACTGAAACCGAGAAAACAAAACCAAACGGATTGTAGTTTTCAAAAACCAAAGTAAATAGTTCGGTTTTCGATTTTACCATATTACCGCCCCACCCGACCCCATGCTCACCCCTAATAAAGGGTGTTTGGGTAATATTGTTACTGAATTTTTTATTAGGCAATGTTATATTTGGCCCAAGCCTGTTTGTAGGTTAGGTGATTAGGGTTTCTTGTATTATAAATATCGATCAACAAAGTATAACACCTCACGGGGTTTTAATATTCTAACATGGTATCAGAGCGGGTTTGATCCTCAGACCTAGGTGGCTAAGTTGAGCCGTCTCTCTTAAACCACCCCGTCAAACCCTAGCCTTCACCCTTTAACCATTATTCAAAAAAAAAAAAAAAAAAAAAAAAAAAAAAAAAAAAAAAAACCAACCTTGCTTTACTATTATTAACCTAGGTAATTGATGACCGCTAATAATGGAATTAATTTGTGACATTTTTATAAGTAGCTAAACATGTATCTAATAGGCACATATTAGCAAAACCAAGGCAATGGTGTTAGGAATGTATTAGAAGGTGCATCCCATAGATATAATAGAGGAGACTACGACTCTTGTAAACTGTACAAATGTTTTCGGATTTAAAATTTGGATGTAAAAATGATATGATATCAGACGTGTATTTCCATAACGTAGTTGAGCAATATATACCCAAACTGTGAATATGTTAATTACTATATATATAATTTCAAGGAAGTAAACGACGCATGATTTGTCGTTTAGGGCTTACGCTTGATTTCACTGGCCCGTTTCTATTGTGCCTTAGCCCATTACTACTTTTTTACCAGGCCCGATTTTGGCCGATATTCCTTTTACCATTTTTTCCCTTTTTGTATTGTATGTCGCTGTTTACGATGCACCGCTTCCTTCATCTCTATCCTGCTTCCTTTCTCCATTTTTTTCTGCTAAACAATCGGATTTATACACGTTTTGCTTAAATGGCCTGTTCTTACTTTCGTGTTAGGTAATATTCGCTTGCTTAACTCTTGTAGGTACTATCTTTGCTTTTTTTTTAGTGTGCTGGTCGTATATGCGTGTCATTTGTTTGTTGTTTAGTTGTTTTTGGGTCTTTTGATGTCTTGCCTTTGTGAGTATGAGAACTAAAAGTAGGGTCGTCCGTCGACATAGTGTTGACCAAACGTTAGAGGGAGGCGGGTCTGTTGGTCTTGGTGGTGGTGTGGATAGTTATGATCGTCGTCTTAATGGTTCTGCGAATAGTGACACAATAGTTCAAGCTTTCGATGGTCATGCTCCTTTTACGGGTTATGTTACTGGTAACTCGGTCAGTACCGAGGATGTGCCTGCTACCTTCGGTATGCTTATGGATGTGGATGATGAATTACAGTCTGTAAACGGCACCGTTGAGAGGGATTCAGCTGTAACTGCTGTTGTTGCTTCCGTGGGATCGTCGAAAGGCATTGTTATTAATGAACCTGATATGTGCCATTTGACGGTCACGAATGATCACAATCGGTTTCCGGAGGCTATTGATATTACTGCCAAGGGGAAGCGGAAGGTGGGTGACGCATCGGCGTCCGCTGAAAATGGTATTGCACATTCCTTTTTCGTGGTTCGTTGTGCATATATATGCTTATTTTTACTGCCATTTGTCTTACCCATTTTTATTTACAGGCTACGAGGCCGTCAAACTTTGTGTTGCTGATGTTCCCTTCATTGGTGAGTGCTTCAGTATTTTTTCCCCTATTTTGACTAGAGTCTTCAGATAAAGCTGCTATTGTTCATATAATACTTCTACATAACCTAATAAGATTAACTGTTGATGTTGATGTTGCAATACTTTTAAATAATAAGAATGGGTAAAACTTAGAATTATCGATAGCCGTAGAATTTGAAGATGCAGTTTCATTGGTAAGAAAAGTTTTACTATAGACTATACATCTTTGGGTTTTAAATACGGTAATAATTAAAGATTGTTATAATTTGAAAAATTTTAGAATGATGTAAGCCATGAGGGAAGTATTGCATAATTCACATCAACGTAAGTAGATGGCAACGATCATGTAAAAGTGGCTTTTAGGGGCCATGAAAACATCATAAAATCATGGGCATCTTTACTCACGGAAAACGGCCTATTTTTTCATGTTAAAACTATTCTATTTGAACTGAAAATTTCGAAATAACTTCCGTATATTTACTTTCGTAGGAGCTAGAAATATTTACATAATGCAAAAGTATCAAAGCCTTAACTGTGAAGATTCATTTAATAATGCTAAAAGTATACTTTGTTGTGAGATGAAAAAAATTGTGACCTGTCAAACTTAAATGACACATTTTTTTTTAATGGACAGTAAAGTCGTTTTTTTAAACTGTATAGCCATCAGGTAAGAATGTATTCGTACCACATTAATGAATGGTAGTGTAATCTTCTGCTTTTAAGATCAGCAATGGGTTACAGGGTGGTCCCTTTTTTAAAACAATAGCGTGCCTATTCTTACACGAAACTTGCTGGTAAAACTTACCACGACAAAAGCCTAACAAGCAAACACTTTTTCATTCAACTATTGTTAGCGATCTATGATACTATAAACCAGGATGTATGGGTTCCTTCGGGCATATATAATTAACTATCGAAAAACCTCGGAACATAGCTGTTGAAATACGGTACAGGTCCATGACAGTTAGGCACCTCCGTACAATATGCGTGTATTGACCCAGGATTCTGAACAGCCGAACTAAAATACGGTTCAGATGATAAATTTTGTCACATAAGTTTCAATATTCATGGGGAAAGCCATTCTGTTTTAGCATCATAAAAAACTATTGTGAGTAACATGAACAATAGTGCGATCCGTATGTTAAGTCCGGTTAGAAAATTAACAGAATGGTACGATTTCTTATTCTGCATTGTCATTCGCTCTTCGATGTTGTTGCAGCTGACGTTGCAGCCGGAAGCAGTAGTTCTTCCTTTCCCGTTGTCATTCAAGGTCTGTTACTTTATTTCTTGGTATGTATCATTTATGTTGTTGGCCTACATGTTTTTTACCTTTTAATGGGTGCGATATTGGTTTTCTTTTTTACAGTACCGGTGGTGTCCACTAATGTACAGGACATCTATCAGTCTCCTGGTCCAGTTCCATCAAATGACTGTCTGCCTATTTCTACAGGCTTTGGTTTGCGGCCTCAGATGTCTACCGTCAGGCCTATGTCCATTATAAGGCCGGAATGTGGCACTTTGCCATCTCCTCGCCCTTCAGCGCCTTCGACTGTTGGAAGAGGTATTTGCAATTTTTTTTACTACCTTCTTTCAGTTATTAGGTTTTGTGTTTATTAGTTTATTCTACTTGCTCACGTTGTTGTGTCTATGCTTTTCTTTATTGTAGCTCGGTATGGTACAGTACCTAGGAGACAAACACGTGCGACACGTGCAGGTGCACGCGAGGAGGTTCCTCAACAGGGGCATAGGGGTATGCTTATTTCTGTTATTTTAGTACCAACAGTTTTTCTTTACGGCCAACATTTGTGGTATTGATATGTTCTGATATTCGGTTTTATTGCCAACTGCAGGAGCACCGCCTGAGTATGTATCGTTGGGACTATGTAACCGAGTTTGTAGCCATTGCAAGGCATTGTTTTGGTTTGAGGAAAAGCTAGCGCATACGAGTGCACGTTCTCCAAAATACCACAAGTGTTGTATGGGTGGTAAGGTGGTGCTAAGACTGCAGCCCGAGTACCCTGCTTATATAAGGCAATTGTTCACACATAGGCATTTTATGGAGAATGTGAGAGCCTACAATTCCATGTTTGCTATGACTTCCATCGGAGCTCAGACAGATGATTTGTTAGGAATACGTTTATTCCAATGAAGACTCGGTCACCCCGAGTATTGTAATAGCATAGTGTAGCTCGTAGTAATCATTAGTTTAGTATAGTATTTGTGGAGTCGGGTCGGGTCTTTACCCACTGTCAGCCCGGTCCACAGCCCGTTTAATAGGGCGTTGAGCATGTAACTATAAATACCCTCTCCTACCCAAGGGAGAGGGTTGGACCTTCATTTGCAATTCAACTTTTCCTTTCTTTTACAAGGCTCCCAACTTCCTTTCTCTCTCTAACTTTCTCTCACTAGAAATCTTCCATATTCGATCCATACATATATAATCTAAGCTTGTTATAACCTTAAGTGTATTACAATTGGTATCAAGAGCCATGGTTCTATCCTAGGATGAGTGGTACTCATAAATTCGTGGCTTAATTTTTGTGTTTATTTTGGTTCGAAAGTTCTTAGTAGTTTTCTTCCTCATTTGACCTCGTATGGTGTTTTTCTTGGTGTTTTGGTTGTACTTTCTTAGTTAGAAAGGTTATAGACATCTTGTGTAGCTCTTGGTTTAGTCATATCATCGTTCTTGTGGAAGAAATAGTGAATTCGTGTTGAGTTTCTAAGTAGCGAGTTGGCAAATTCATCATAGAGAGTTGGCAAGAGTGTTCAGCGAGTTGACAATAGCGATTTGGCAGTTTGCCGTTTTTGGGTATAATGCCAAATCGCTAGATAGTGACAGTTTTGTCCTATTAGTGTAGCGAGTTGACAGACCAGCGATTTGTTCAGGTTAGCAAGTTGATCATCTATAGCGAGTTGTTACTCTACAGCGAGTTTAGATTTGATTAGCGAGTTGTCCTTTCTTAGCGAGTTGTTCATTTCCAGCGAGTTGTTATCACAATAGCGAGTTGATTATTTACCAGCGTGTTGTACACTGCAGCGTGTTGGTGGAGTTAGCGTGTTGTTCCTATAGCGACTTGGTCTATTTAGCGAGTTGTGTAGTGTCTCCAGCGAGTTGTGTATTTTGGCGATTTGACTATTCTAGCGAGTTGGTTAGACTTGATAGAGTGTTGTGCTAGTGTAATTAGCGTGTTGGTTAATTTTCATTAAAAATTTTCTACAGTTGTGAAACTTGTGCACTATTGCGACTCAAGTTGTTACTACCATTTCTATAGTAACTTGACATTGTGGGACTAATCTTACGGCTTGACTAGTTACTTCTAAAGTAACCTGACGTTGTGAGTCTAATTCTACGATTTGTCTTGTTCCACTGTAGATCTGCTGTAATTTGACTTGTTGCAACGATACACGAAATACACTTCTGTTTAAAATACTTGATACCTTTCACAACATGGCAAGCACTTCCTCGGATGACATTCAGGCAGCTGGGTCTGATACACGTCCTCCTATGCTGGACAGGACGGACTATGAATCATGGGCACAAAGGATTCGACTTTATTGCTTAGGAAAGGAAAACGGGTTAAATATCTTGAAGTCCATTGATGCAGGACCTTTTCACCCGGGTTTCACCAGAAACACGATTGAAGCTACTGATGAACTTCCAGCTGTAATTGGTCCTGACAGACTTCGTACCTATAATGAGCTGACAGATGAAGAAAAGAAACGTTACGATGCTGACATCAGAGCCTCGAACATCATCATTCAAGGACTTCCAAAAGATGTCTACAAACTCATCAACTACAACACAGAAGCCAAAGCTGTCTGGGATAATGTGAAAATGCTTCTTGCAGGATCTGAACTAACAAAAGAATATCGTGAGTCTCAGTTATATGATGAATTTGAGCACTTCAAAATGAACCCTGGTGAAAGCATCACTGACTACTACGTCAGATTTCACAAGTTAGTCAATGACATGAGAATCATCAAGATGACAATGCCCAATATCCAGCTTAATTCAAAATTTGTGAACAACATGGCACCAGAATGGGATAGATTTGTCACAGCTGTTAAACTCAACAAAGGGCTCAGGGATACAAATCATGAACAACTCTATGCATACCTGCAACAACACGAGAAACATGCTGCATATGATAGGGTATTGAGGGATAAGCTTAACCCTCCAGCTGCAAATGATTCACTTGCATTTGTCACAAATGTTCAGCAACTTAACCAGTGCCCACAAGAGCATTCTCAACCACAACAGCTCTCATCCAGATCTACTGCAATGATCAATCAATCATCTACACCTTCATCATCTACTTCTAACACCCAACTTGATTCTGGGTACTCTCACACCGACATGATGATTGACAACCTCTCAAACCAAGTCTCTCTTCTTGTTCAACAATTCCGAGCTGTTCTTCCACCAACCAACAACTAACTCCGAACCTCTTTAAACCCTCGAAGTCAGGCAATTATTGAAGATGGTAGGGTTGTAGTGCAGAATGTGCCAGGGAGACAGACAGTGAATCAAAGGAATGCTGGTAGAGGGAATGGGCAGTACAGAGTTGGTGATGCACTTCAAGTCCAGGCTAGGCAGCCTAAGTGCTACAATTGTGGTGGATTGGGCCACATTGCTAGAAACTGCACTCAACCGAAGCGTCCCCAGAACTCTGAGTACTTTAAGGACAAGATGCTGCTAATGCAGGCACAAGAGAATGGGACTGCTCTGGATGAAGAAGCACTACTCTTCCTGGCTGGTGATGATGGGAATACATTCGATGTTGATGTTGATGATCAACCAGTTCAGGATTTGGCACTCAATGATCCAAACATATTCCAAGTGGAGGATTGTGATGCATTCGACTCCGATGTGGATGATGAACCTACCACACAGACAATCTTCATGGCTAATCTGTATGCTGCTGCTTCTACTCCACAACAGTCTGGTCCCTCCATTACATCTGCTATCTCTGAGGTACCAACGTTGTCCAATCTAAATAATACCACCACTCCACAGGGGGCATGTAACTCAGTACAACTCAAGGATATTGACAATTTAGATACCACTGATGTGGGAAATACTAACAATATCCCATATGAAAGGTATATGGTTGACAATAGCCTGACAGTTGTACCAAGTGATACGACGTCCGTTGAACAAGAGCTGCATGAGCACACTATACACAACCATGATGATTCTTTGACCACTAGATATAACCTCCTTAAGGATCAGGTGGCTTTATATGAACAACGTGCTAAATTTGAGCTTAATGAACGAGAACAGAAAATGGAATGTCAATTGCGTGTGTACATATCTGAAAATAACTCCAAACAAGAAACTTTGAGAAAAGAGTTAACGTCTTTGAAAAAACAATTAGATCAAACTGTTTCACAAAAGCAGGAGATTCAAAAGGTTCTGACATCTACCAAATTAGAACACAAAGAAAAAGAAACAAAACTTCTTAATGATTTCTCAAAAGTCAAAAACTTGAAAAACAAATTAGAAGATAAGTTATACACGCAAGACCAAACCATTCTATCTGCTCAAATGATGTACAATCATAGGAGGTTTAGAGATGAATTTAGTGTAAAGGATGCCTCTAAACCGAAAGTTAAATGTCTTAGAAATGGTATAGGTGCCCAACCTGCGTTATATGATGCAAACAATATGCTTGAGCCTGACCATGCCCCTCCTGATGTGAGATCATATGACGAGATTAATGAATGGGAAGATAGAACTAGGGAAAGAATCACAGAGCATTTGAAGGACCCCCTGTGCATTGCTAAGAATATCGTGTTTCACTATGACTATTCTGTAGATAATCATTCGGCCATTTTTGTTCCCCAAAAGAAAATTCTCCCAGAAAAGGTTTTTTGGAATATTGACATTGAGAAAATGAGAGCTGAAAGGCTTATAGGTAACACACATACAATTTTTAGGATTGCTGACCCCACTGTATATCCCATAAACACACCTAAGCACCTTGTGCCCTTCACTCTTCCCACGCAGTGTAATACTCTCATTGGTTTGTATGTATTAGGCCAACTGTTTAATGATTTTGAGCTAACTTGTAAAAAGAGAATTACACCAACTGGGATTACGGAAGGGGAAAGGGGTTCTGAGCAAACAAAACGATGTTACCTAACTGAAGTCATACCATTTTTCAAACTTCTCAAAGAACACTTTGATGGCCTCAAAAAGACGATTAATAATGATGTCACTGAAATGAAAATGACCTTTAATTAGGTGGAAAATGAGGGTAAACAATTGGCAATTGATCTCAAATATAGTGAAATAGACCGGAAAAACATTCTCATCATGAATGAGAACTTGATTGCTAATTGCATTGCACAGGATGTATTTTAGACCGTGACCGATTCAGCTTTATCTGCTCGACAATTTCATGAAATGTCGGTCACCTTGCATACCTTTCAGAATCATGTGATTGAGCTTGAGGGGGAGAATTTGAAACTCCATCAAAAAATTCAAAACGATGACCATGATAACATGGTCAGGAAATTTTCGAAACTAGAAGTTGATTATCTTAAGCTGCAACTAAAATATCAACATCTAGAAGAAAGCACTAAAATTTCAAATGCCAAGACATCCTCGGATGCTCCTGACTTTGACACATGTTTTGAATTAGGCAAAAAGGATGAAACAATTCAAGCTCACTCAAATACGATTCGGAAGTTGAGGGCTCAAATTGCACAATTAAAGTCTAACATGGGCGAAGATACTAATCACCAAATGTCTCTAGATTCTTAAAAGTTTCAAAAACAAGGCATCATTAACGATCTACAACATGAAAATGTGTGGCTTCGTGATGAATTGTTAAATGCTAAACAACGATACAAAGAATTATTTGAGTCAATTAAAATAACACGTGATCAAAACAATAAAAAGGTCACTTCTTTGTTAAACGAAATTGAGAACCTAAAGACTATGGTGAAAGGGAAAATGCCCGTTGGTTCATGTGACCGTGCGTATAACAATGTTCATGTTTGTTCGAAATAATCGTGTGATGCTGTGGAAGTTTCTCTACCCCTTAGGAACAACAAGTTAGTTCATAGCAACTATCTTAGACATCTTAAGGAATGCCTTGTCATACTTAGAGAAACCGTTGAGGAAGATAGGATAACCAAACCGCTTGATGAAGTAGTTGTTGATGCATGTTTCCTCACTAATAGAGCTCAGGAACTACTAGAATATGCTATTAGTACATGCCCCAAGAATGACAACAAGCTGCAAAGGTTATATGCAACACAGTCCAATGATAGAAACAAACATGTTACAGTTGATATCCCTCAGACTTTGCCTCAATCCAACGTCACGATCACTAACAAACAAACAGCAACCAAACTTACTAATGTTCCAATCATTGCTTCTACAGGAGTAAAAGGTGCGATCAAAGCTAGCGGGCCACAGCCTAGGTGCAATACAAAGAATGATAGGGCTTTGCCAGCTAAGAGTGGACTTAAGAATAATGTAGAAGAATCATCTAGGAACAATAAGAAACATTTGGTGAATGAAAAGAATCGTGTTGATTCAAACATTTGTTTAAACAATGATGTAATTGATTCGAATTCTTATGCTATTTGTAAAACATGTAATGAATGTTTAATTGTTGGTAATCATGATGTTTGTGTTGAGCCTCTCTTTGAGCCTTCTATGCAATCTTCGGTTAAGAATGTTTTGAATGATAATCATGACAGGCAGGTTTGGAAATGTACAGGAAAGTTTTTTTCAAATGTTGGATATCAATGGAGGCCTACTGGTAGGAAGTTCTCCCTAGGAGAAAAGTGCCCTTTAACTAGGCTCACTAACTCCAAGATAGTACCAATTAAGAAATGGATACCCACTGGTAGAACATTCCCGTTTGAAGCACGTAGAACCACTTCTAGGTCTAGTGCATCACTTAATACGGATAGCAACGGCATATCCGTGACTTATGATAATCCAGTGTTTGCATGTGCTAACCTAACGGACCCCAATGGCTTGTGGGGCTCCAGCTTTGTCAGTTATCCACCCTCGTTTGGTTTCAAATGCAGGTCGTACAAATCGTCCTTTGGTACTTGGACTCAGGCTGCTCAAAACATATGACCGGAGACTGCTCGCAGCTCAAGAATTTCGTGGAAAGGTTTATTGGTACAGTTAGATTCGGGAACGACCATTTTGGCAAAATAATGGGTTATGGTGATTATGTTTTTGGGGACAGTGTGATATCTAGAGTCTACTACGTGGAGGGACTTGGATACAATCTTTTCTCTGTAGGCCAATTCTGTGATTCAGATCTTGAAGTTGCCTTCAGAAAACACACATGTTTTGTTAGAGAATTAGATGGTGTTGAACTACTTAAAGGAAGTCGGGGCACCAATCTTTATACCATCTCAATTGAAGACATGATGCGGTCCTCTCCCATTTTCTTACTCTCAAGGGCTTCCAAGAACAAATCCTGGTTGTGGCACAGTCGTTTAAATCACTTAAATTTCGGTACCATCAATGAACTCACCCGAAAAGATCTTGTTCGAGGCCTGCCAAGACTCAAATATGAAAAGGATCATCTTTGCTCTGCATGTCAAATGGGTAAGAGCAAGAAACACACCCACAAACCCAAAACCATCAATTCCATCATGGAAGTTCTACATACCCTTCACATGGATCTTTGTGGACCAATGAGGGTTCAAAGTATCAATGGAAAGAAATATGTGCTTGTTATTGTTGATGACTTCTCTCGCTTCACATGGGTAAAGTTTCTACGATCAAAGGATGAAACTCCAGAGATCATCATCAAACTCATCAAGCAACTGCAAGTTCGAAAGACTGTTAGGTTCATTCGCACTGACAATGGAACAGAGTTTGTTAACAAACATCTTAATCAGTTTTATGAAAGCATCGGCATCAGTCACCAGAAGAGCATTCCACGTACTCCACAACAAAATGGAGTTATTGAAAGACGCAACCGCACCTTGGTTGAAGCCGCTAGGACTATGCTCATCTTTTCTAAAGCACCCATGTTTCTCTGGGCCGAGGCTATTGCAACAACTTGCTACACACAGAATAGATCCTTGATACACCCTCTTCATAGCAAGACTCCATATGAACTGGTTCATGGCAGAAAACCAGACCTGTCATTTCTACGGGTATTCGGTGCTCTGTGCTATCCAACAAATGACAGTGAAGATCTTGGGAAACTCAAGGCCAAGGCTGACATTGGTTTTTTCGTTGGGTATGCTCCAGAAAGAAAGGGATACCGAATCTACAACAAGCGTATCAGAGACATAATGGAAACCATCCACGTTACTTTCGATGAGCTGACCGAGCAACAGGCTCCTGGACACTCAAGTTCAGGACCCGGATCAAATCTTCTATCTCCTGGACCCATCAGCTCCAGGATTATACAGAGTCCCACTTCAGCTACTCCGTTTGTACCTCCTTCAAGTGAAGATTGGAAGAAACTGTTTGACCCCATGTTTGATGAATATTTTGAGCCTCAAAACTTGGCGGCTCCTGAAGCTCCCATCATTCCACTACCTGCTGGTGGAGGTAATGCACCACATCATGAGGCAGGGCCATCTATGTCTATATCACTGGGCCCAGAAGCTCCAACCATCAGTCATTTAGTCACTGCTGCTAATAGTCAATCTTCATCAGTACAACAAGAAGCCTCTGTAAATAATACTTTTGAAGTAAATCCTTTCACTCCTCCTGAAGACGAACCGTTTGTAAATGTATTTGCTCCTGAATCCTCTGATGATATAACATCCTCAGAAGAAACCTACACGGCAACCTCAGTTCACTACCCTCAACCCCATGAGCATCTCAGAAAATGGACAAATGATCACCCAATCGACAACATCATTGGAAACCCTTCTCGTCCAGTCTCAACCCGTAAGCAACTAGCTACGGATGCCTTATGGTGCTTCTTCAACTCCGTCCTCTCTAGAATCGAACCCGAAGACTTCAAAGAAGCAATGACTAAGAACTCATGGTTTACTGCTATGGTAGATGAGATTCACGAGTTTGATCGACTTGAGGTATGGGAATTAGTACCTCCTCCAGAATGTGCTATGATCATTGCTCTCAAATGGATATTCAAAGTCAAGCTTGACGAGCATGGAGATGTCTTGAAGAACAAGGCGAGACTTGTAGCAAAAGGATACCGACAAGAAGAAGGAATAGACTTTGAAGAATCCTTCGCTCCGGTTGCTAGAATAGAAGCTATAAGGATATTTCTTGCTAATGCTGCCAGTCAGAATATGGTAGTATATCAAATGGACGTGAAGACGGCTTTCTAAAATGGTAATCTAAAAGAGGAGGTGTATGTTAGCCAACCCGAAGGATTCGTGGATCCCGAACGTCCTAACCATGTTTATCGCTTGAAGAAGGCTCTCTATGGACTTAAGCAAGCTCCTAGAGCATGGTATGACACTCTGTCTAAGTTTCTTCTGGCTAACAAGTTCACCAAGGGAGTTGTCGATCCTACACTCTTCACCAGGAAAACAGGCAAAAACTACCTGCATGTTCAAATATACGTTGATGACATCCTATTTGCCTCCTCTGATCCTCAGGAGTGTGATTGTTTTTCGCAAGAGATGAGCTCTCAATTTCAGATGTCCATGATGGGTCAAATGTCATTCTTTTTGGGTCTACAAGTCTCTCAAAACCCAAATGGAATATTCATCAATCAATCCAAATATGCTAATAAAATCTTGAAGAAATTTGGATATGAATCATGTGACTCTGTTGATACTCCCATGATAGAAAGATCAAAACTTGATGAAGACAGTATCGGAACTCCTGTTGACCAAACCAAGTATCGAAGCATGATTGGTTCCTTGATGTATATCACCGCCAGCCGACCAGATCTCCTCTTTGCAGTATGTATGTGTGCTCGGTATCAATCTAAACCGACCAATAAGCACCTAGAAGCAGTTAAGAGGGTCTTTCGGTATCTTAAAGGAACAGTCCACTTGGGTCTATGGTATCCCAAGAACACAGCTATGGCACTCACAGCTTACTGAGATGCCGATCATGCTAGGTGTAAAGATACTCGTCGAAGCACGTCAGGAGCTGCTCAATTCCTGGGGGATAAGTTGGTTAGTTGGTCTTCAAAGAGACAAATGAGTACTTCCATCTCTTCTACTGAGGCGGAGTACATTGCTATGTCTTCATGCTGTGCCCAAATTTTATGGATGAGATCACAACTATCAGACTATGGTTTCTCCTACAACAAAGTCCCCATGTATTGTGACAACCGAAGTGCTATTGCTCTTTGCTGCAACAATGTCCAACACTCTAGAACGAAACACATTGATATTCGACATCACTTCATCAGGGAGCAAGCTGAGAAGGGAATTGTGGAACTGTACTTCGTTAGGACCGAGTTCCAGCTGGCTGACATCTTCACCAAAGCACTTTCCAGAGAACGCTTTGAATTCATTCTTCCTCGATTGGGAATGAAGAGTATCACGCCAGAAGCTCTGTCAGGTCTTCAGGAAGAATAGGAGGAGTAAAGGAGGTGCTTCACATATCCTTGTATATATTTAAAAAAATAAATAAAAAATAAAAAATAAAAAAAAATAAACTACAAAAAGATTTGAAAAACAACAAAAATTACAAAAAGATTCTTCTCGTGACATGTCTCTTGTGTAATCAATATTATGTACGTCTTTAAAAATGTCGTTCAACAATGACACGGAGTCATACATATGCTTGAGCAAGAGTTCTTTTTTGTTTTAATAATGCTTTCTAAAAACATGTCGCTCCCCAAATGCTTTCTATATGGTTTGCAGTCATTTCAGGCTGTAACCCGGTCTTCAAAATGGTTTGCTATTACTTCATATAGCAACCCGGTCGTCATACTGGGGAAAGTTCGTCGCCAAAAAGACATCTATTCCTAACAAAGGCATGAATTACTCTATATTCGTGCCTTTCCGATCTGATGTACGCTTCAGTGCATCATTTCTTGAAAAAGAAGAGAAGTCTTCTTTATCAAACAAATACTTTCCTTTCAAAGATTCTTCGGGAAAGTATTTGATCCAAACTTGGTGGTACCATGGTTTTTGAAGATAAAAATACAATTAACACTGTGTTTTAACAACATACCACTCAATCGATGAAAAAGAATTAATCTTTTGTGATAAATACTTTATTGAAACATGCGTCATCGATTGAGGGGGAGCATGATTTCAAAAACTATATGTTATCAAAACAAGATCTTTGTGCGTAAGGGCGTATTCGACATGTGATTGTTATGTGTTAGTATATGAATTTTTCTTGAGTTTCTCGTTAAACTCTAAATCTTTTGTGAACTTCATCACTTCTAACACATAACATTCTCCCTCAAGGTTTGAGGGGGAGCAAATGTATCATCTCAAAAATCAGTAATTCTTAAACATGACACATCTTTCTCCCAAAACCTTTTAACTTATTTAAATCACTTGGGATCACAAATCTCAACTGGTTTGAAATTTTTGATCGGGGGAGAAAAATGTGATTTAAATATGGAAATCTGATTAAAATGTGGTGTTGATTCAAAAAGAATGCTCTCCTATATGTGTTAAACCCTTTTGTATACCAATGCACATATTAAGGGGGAGCAAATGATTTGAAAAAAAAAAGGATCCTTGCATCTTGTGAGATCGAGACTCAGTCTTAACCAATGAATTGATGAAACAATGACCGTCATCAATCGAAAGGACTTGTCCTGGCCGGGTAATAACTTCAAGCTGGGTTAACCAGTGATGTAAGCGTGTCTCGAAGAGGACTTGTCTGAGTAGAGTGTACCGTTTCGAGAAACCTTTTGTGAACTTGACCAGGCCGGGTAATAATTTCAAGCTAGTCTAACTAGTGATGTAAGCGTGTCTCGAATGCCTGTTCATGTTTTCTAAAGGTGGATCAATTCTAAAGTGCAACTCTTCCCGTCATGTGCAAATTTATCATCAAAACATCGGTGCACATGTTAAGGGGGAGCATTTGAAAATGACAAAACTCTCAATGTGTTAACAAAATGTGTTTCTCAATCATAAACACATTGAGAGAATTTTCAATGACTTGGTAAATGGCAACTTAGGACAGTCATGGAGTTATAAGGTGGCTAAGGCTAGGAAAACCGTCCTATGATCCGCCAGAGCCGGAGGGATCTACCCATGGACAATACCAAATAGATAGTATTTAGATGTCCGTAGGTATGATTATGAAAAAGAAAAGGAGAAATGTGAGAATGGGGAAAGAAGGGGTTGAAGAATTAAAAAGAAACGAAATGAGAAAGGGTGAAAAGAACTAGCCCTCCAATTATTCAACCTTAGGGCAGAAACCGGGTTCAATTCATAATCTACTGATTGTTGCTAAGGAGACATCGGTATTGAAGACAAGACGTCATGGACCCAGTGACGCAACGCACTAAACCTTCTAGCCACTCAAGTTCTCTTAAAAGAACTTGTTTCATTCTCACGGGGAACCGGTGTAATCTATCGACTTATCTCTTAGAGATAGTTGATATTGAAGCAGGAGACCTCTCCCTAATCTCCGCATAGGAAAACCAAATGCACTTATTGAGTCTAGAGCCTCGAGATACATAAAAAGATCTCATAGGAACACGTGCTACTTCTACCCTGTGTGTTCAACATTAAGGACACAAGTGGTAAACTTATGAGTCCTACGCAGATCTTAGCAATTTGCCAGAACATTTATGAGGGATGTTATTTATGTAACTCCCAATGATTGAATGAAAACTCCAGCCAGGGTCAACATCAAGCAGCCCTGAAAGCAGGTCACTTAGGTAATTCCTTGTGGATTACGCTAAGTGGTCCCGATGGTTACAAAAGGTCTACAGTCGTAGAGTGATCTCCATCGACTCACCTAATCGTTGATATACTACGGTATAATCTTAAAAGGCCCACTGTGGGTTTTCGATTAGGAACGGTCTTGGTGAGGGTTAGAAGGAGTCTTCACACTATGCTGTTGATGATCTCTAATTCCAAACCTATAAGTACCGGAAGATTTGTTGCTAACTGTTTACTTGCAGGAATTTCGGACGGTTGCAGAAGTAGATTGCTGAAAAGATGCTGATCCATCAACACATGCTCACACTTCATCATCACAACCTTTGAAATCAAGATCATAATTTGGGCCTCATTTATGCTTTCACAACTCTGATGCTGAAGATCATGATCCTGAAAAGTGTGAGCATGCCACTACAAAGATGATCATATCACATGAAGAAGTTATTACTCTATGATGTCTTGCAGACACACATTTTGGATGATGCACTCGAAGTAGTTTTCAAAGATCATCCAACACATTCAACAAGTCATCTAGAGTCAGCTGCCCTAAAGCACAAAGATCTCAACTAAGAAGAATCATTATGCTACGAGCTACAGAGACATCTTCAAAGATTATATGCTATGATTCAGCACTTAGTTTTTGGGGTGACCTCCCTTAGGGGGAGATTGTTAGGAATACGTTTATTCCAATGAAGACTCGGTCACCCCGAGTATTGTAATAGCATAGTGTAGCTCGTAGTAATCATTAGTTTAGTAAAGTATTTGTGGAGTCGGGTCGGGTCTTTACCCAATGTCAGCCCGGTCCACAGCTCGTTTAATAGGGCATTGAGCATGTAACTATAAATACCCTCTCCTACCCAAGGGAGAGGGTTGGACCTTCATTTGCAATTCAACTTTTATTTTCTTTTACAAGGCTCCCAACTTCCTTTCTCTCACTAGAAATCTTCCATATTCGATCCATACACATATAATCTAAGCTTGTTATAACCTTAAGTGTATTACATGATTCGATTAATAGAGTTCGTGGACCTTACGTGTTCAAAATCTCAGGGCAGATATATCATCGGATAGGTAGTCTTTGCCCAGTTGAGAATAACGATCCAAGGTTCCTGCAATTGTACATCTTTGATACGCAAAATGAGGTGGAGAATCGTTTGAAGCCATTTGATACCAGAGGCAGGACATTGCGTCCGGAGATTGTACAGGGTTTGATTCATTTGTTGGACGAGCACAATCAATTGGTTCGTATATTCAGAACAGCAAGGGACATGCTTGAAGCTGGAAATGTTCCGAAGTTTAAAATCAGGCTATTTGTAGTGGCAGGTGCACGCCAGTATGAACTTCCATCTGGGGACTCGATAGGGGCAATTGTCTATGAAGGGGGTCCTGACACAGGGACTGACTACGATATTGTTATCCATAGACGAGGCGGTGAACTGGAAAGGATCAGTAAATTACACCTGTCTTATATGTCGTTGCAGTTTCCTTTGCTATTTATTTTTGGATAGGACGGATTCCATATTGGATTACGGTTGTGGAACATCAATAGCCAATCGTTGGACGAGGACAAGAAGTTGTCAATGAAAATGTATTATGTGTATCAATTACGTGACCGTTTTAGGGAGTATAGTTTATTAACGAGGGGCGGGAGACTTTTCCAGCAATATGTTGTTACGGCTTATTGTGGTGTCGAGCAATACCGACTAGATTTCATTCGTGAGCATTAGGACGACATCAGGAATAACTATCTATCCGGGGTATACGATGCGATAGCAAGGGGCGATCGGAATGGTTCTGATGTGGGGGCCAGAACTATACTTCCAGCATCATTTGTCGGAGGCCCCCGCTACATGTATAGCCACTATTTAGATGCCCTTGCCATCTGCCGAGTTCATGGAAATCCATCTTTCTTCATCACCTTTACCTGCAACGTTAAATGGCCAGAAATATTAGATTTTATGCAAGACTTTCCGAATGTTACTGCAGCAGACAGGCCCGATATTGTCGACCGTGTTTTTGAAATGAAAATCCGTCACCTCATTTCTTATCTATGTGAAGGGAGGCCTTTTGGACCAGTCACAGCCGGTACGTGCTGTTCTTCAAATACATATGCTTAAGCGTGTGTTTTCTGCTTTGTACTTTCCTGATCCATTTAACGTTTTTTGTAGTTTTGTACACTGTCGAGTTTCAAAAGCGAGGGCTACCACACTGCCACTTGATGTTGTGGATACAAGAACATTCAAGAGTACGTACAAATGCATAGATCGATCGATACGTATCCACTGAATTGCCCAACCCGGCGTCTGATCTGGAAGGTTACCGCATCGTGACAGAACTTATGATGCACGGGCCTTGCGGTTTGGTGAATAGATCAGCAGTTTGCATGAAAGGTGGCAACACATGCACAAAGGGGTTCCCAAAACCGTTCTGTGATGCTACATTCATCGACAAAAAAGGATACGTACATTATAGGCGGCGTGCTGGTGGGAATGCTACAGTTAGAGAGAATGTTCTGTTGGATAGTGGGTATGTTGTACCGTATAACATGTCGTTGGTTAGACGGTTTTACCCCCATATTAATGTAGAGTATTTCGAATGGACGATGCTTATCAAGTATTTGTTCAATTACATTTCTAAGGGTACAGATCGTATAGTCACGCATATTACCAGAAGAGTTCTGGGGGACGTACCTTCGACTAGCCGTTCACCTGCTATCAGAATTGATGAGATAAATAACTATCTAGATGCAAGGTATGTAGGCCCATACGAAGCCTGCTGGCGGATATTCGGATTTGATATCCACCACAGAGATCCGGCTGTACAAATACTGGCGGTCCACCTTGAAAACATGCAGCGTGTCAGTTTCAGAAGGGACGACACTTTACAGTCTGTTGCTGATAATCCAACCAACAAAAAGACGACACTCACGCAATGGTTAGATTTCAATGCTCAATATACAGTCGGTAGGCACTTAACATACTTGGATTTCCCCTCAGAATTCGTATGGAACAAGCAACAAAACTTTTGGTCTCGAAGGCGAAATCTTAACAAACCATCTATTGGCAGGCTAACATATATCCATCTGAGTACCGGCGATTTGTTTTACCAAAGACTTTTGTTGTGTCATCAGAAAGGATGTACGTCATTTCCGGGCATACGGACCGTTGATAGTCAGGTTTATCATACAAACAGAGCAGCGTGTGAAGCGATGGGTTTATTGGCAGGTGACGGAGAATGGCCGCTTGCTTTGGTAGAAGCAGCTTTAACAGCTACAGCTGCAGAGCTCCGGCAATTATTTTGTCAAATTCTTATATTTTGCAACGTAAGTAACCCGCATTCTTTATGGATGATGAGGTGAAAAATGATCCGTTTTTAGGGGGTCATTTAAGCCCGGAATTGAATTTATTTGATCAAATATTGCCCTAAATCGTTCCTTTTGTGATTTTAGGTACTTTGGGAGAGAAATCTGGAAAAGGAAGCAATTCGGACGTTTTTGGAGCATAAAAGTGAAGAAAATGCCAAAGTCTTAATTTTCCATGCTGGGAACAGTAGGTGATGATGTCAAGAGTAACTCCCTGACGGCGTCAAGAGCAAATTCCATGACGATCCAGTAAAGATTTGACGGCGTCACGAAGTAGGGCATCAAGAGTAAAAGTCATGACGGCCTGGAAATGAGTATCACTAGACGGCGTCAAATGTAGATCAAGGCAGTCCGAAAAAAGTTTTGGCGGCGAGGTGACGGCGTCACAAGCTTGGTCTTGACGCCGTCAGACCCTTTTTTCTATATATAGTTTTCTAATTTTCACATTAAAAGAGAGAAGTTTTGGAGAAACCCTAAGTACGAACTTGGTGCGAATTTTACAGGTTTTTCAAGGGTTCCAAGCCCTTGATACCTTTCATGTGTAATTGAGATAAGTGTTCTTTTAATTCAATCGATATGTCTATGTGTTGGTTGTCTATATCTTTTATCTTGTCTTAATTCCTTCATGCTAGGCTAGATCTATCTTGTGTTTGCTTGGATCTAATGAAACCTAGATGTTAATTATGTGTTGATTACTTGTTTATACTTGTCTTGAATGAATGATTTATATGTTAGGCTTAAGAAAACTGGCAGATCTCCAATTGGTAACATGCTTGAACGTCTTAAGAAACATGAACCGACGCGCACTAGGTCTTTATTGGTTGTATTTAATGCATGAGCCACTGTTTATAATCCCTATGGTTGTGCTGGGCATGGTATAGGAGGAGATAAGAGCTCATAGAATTGGGGAGTTAAGTGTGCCACCCCATGAATGGTATTAAGGAATACGATCCGTCATCCATGCAATTATAACAAGTAATTAACGTGTAAAAGATGTCTAGGGAGTAGTGAAATCTAAGTAAACACATTTTCTCCACTTATTGCTCACAACTTTAGTATAATTTAGTTTATTTTAATTTCTAGTATTTTATTTTGATTGCATCTTTAGTATTGGGTTAGTTGATTAGCAACTAATTCCGCCCAAATCCTTCAAACCCGAGATTTTTAATTGCTTTCTAAAAAATATAAAATACAAAAATAATCATCCCTCACCTTTAGAACTAGTATTTAGGTTTTCTAATCCTAGCGACACTATTCCTAAGCTGAACGATCAATCCCCCGGTACTTGTCACTACACTATACTACAACGATCAGGTACACTGCCTGGTGGGGGTTGTAAGCTTCTCGAGATCCCTCGAGAGGTAAAGCCTGGTGCAATTCCCACGCATCAAGTTTTTGGCGCCGCAGCTTGGGGAATAGTTATTGTCTAGGTTAGGATTTCTTTTTATTAGGTCTACTTGCTAGATTCCTTTCTAGTAAGATTTTATTTTTACTTTTAGGTTTTCTTTAGTCTATCTTTTTCTTTGTGCCTTTGTTAGTAAATTAAGTTCATTGACTATTCCGTTTTCCATTATGGAGAACGCGAATCCACCAAGTCCGACACTAGAGTTTTACTAGAAAAAATATAATTACACCAGTTTGGATATACCAAGATGGACGAATGAAATGAGGAGGACAGGATCTTATATTGACTTTATTGAGTACCTTGAGAAAAGAGGCCAAGTGCATAAAACTTTTAAAGAATTCACCTTAGGAGCTCAATCAACCCCTCAAAATGTCTCACTTAGTGAAACCTATGCACCATATGAGCCTTCACCTAGGATAGTTTCGTATGAGCCACCTAGCTGCATGTCATGGTTAGGCCCTACTATAATACAGGATGAACACATAGGTGACCTTGATGTGATGGAGGATGTAGCCGAACATGATCACATTGATAAAAAAGACCTAGGTTTTATGATCGATGATGATGAATCTCAAGAAACAGATGATGAATCTTTTGGGCAATTTGTACACAGTAGTCATAATATTGAGGATGATCCGTATGATTCGGACATAGAAGTTGAGATGCCTAGAGAAGTACGTGAGATACTTGGGAAAATGTTAGGGTTAGATTATAATGAAACACATGTTGAGGATATTGGTGATCTTGACACAAGGAAGGATGAGGTAAATAACACAAACCTACAAAGTACCCCACAACTTCCATCATCACTTGAGGCACACACACCGCCCATGACTTACCCGGAAGAAGTAGAAGAGACTATAGGAACCCCAATTGAGGTAGAACCCTTGGACCAAGCACAACTAGAGAAAATAGGTTTTAACACTTATAGTGATAACCTTTCTTTTAGTTCTATGGAAGTTCCTAGTTTTGATGGACCAGAGCCTCAACCAATACCGTTACCTAATCTTCCATCCTTGGATGAAAATTTAGGAATTCAAATAGGTTCTGATCCACCCATCAAACCATATAGTCTGGGTAGTCTTAGGACAAAGGTAGTGGACTCTAAGCCTTGTAGAGAGGAAGCCAATATAGGAGTGGAAAATGACCTTACATGCTTACATCACCCATTTATGATTGATCACAAGAAACATTATGGGTTTAAACCGGGTTTATTAGGTCAAGATGGATTCCCAACTAGGAGTCTCTTGAAGTTGATTGAAAATGATCCCTTTCTAGGAGAAAATCTTAATCCACCCATTAACCCAATTGAATTAGGTAAGGTTATGATGACAGGAGCACACATCTTTGAGCATATAATCCATCCACCACTTTTTCCTCACGTGGCATATTTCCACCCTAAGGGTGTGTATCGCTACTTCCACCCGCACTTAATCCTAAGTGTAGGGAAAACCTCCCCTATTTCCGTTAAATAAGGGTAGAGTCAGGCTCGTGACTCGAACAAAAACAAGCGCTTCTTGGGAGGCAACCCAAGTTTTATTTGTTTTATTATTGTGTGTTTGTGTGTTTGTTTGTTTGTTTTTATTTGTTTCCGTATGCATGCTTTATTTTTATTGTTGGTAGATCATGTTTCTAAACTAAAAAGTGGAAATACTTTACTTTGTTGTTTTGGCCTAGTTTTAACTCCACCTAAAGGTATTTTTGCAAAAGATAAGTGTAAGGGGAAACCCCAAATATGTTTTTAAGAAACAAACCGATCATGATTCTCCACAATATTAAATGAACATGTATATTCGTATTTGTTAGAGTCAAATGCTTGTATTGAGTCATAATGAAGTTTTGCAGGATTTTCCAGGAAGTAGGACCAAGTTTTTCCAGAAATTTTCCGGAAACTTAATGATGCGTGGGAATTGCACCAGGCTTTACCTCTCGAGGGATCTCGAGAAGCTTACAACCCCCACCAGGCAGTGTACCTGATCGTTGTAGTATAGTATAGTGACAAGTACCGGGGGATTGATCATTCAGCTAGGAATAGTGTCGCTAGGATTAGAAAACCTAAATACTAGTTCTAAAGGTGAAGGAAGATTATTTTTGTATTTTTATATTTTTTTAGAAAGCAATTTAAAATCTCGGGTTTGAAGAATTTGGGCGGAATTAGTTGCTATTCAACTAACCCAATACTAAGATGCAATCAAAATAAAATACTAAAAATGAAAATAAACTAAATTATACTAAAGTTGTGAGCAGTAATTGGAGAAAATGTGTTTACTTAGATTTCACTACTCCCTAGACATATTTTACACGTTAATTACTTGTTATAAATGCATGGATGACGGATCGTATTCCTTAATACCATTCATGGGGTGGCACACTTAACTCCCCAATTCTATGAGCTCTTATCTCCTCCTACACCATGCCCAGTACAACTATAGGGATTGTAAACAGTGGCTCATGCATTAAATACAACCAATAAAGACCTAGTGCGCGTCGGTTCATGCTTCTTAAGACGTTCAAGCATGTTACCAATTGGAGATCTGCCAGTTTTCTTAAGCCTAACATATAAGTCATTCATCTAAGACAAGAATAAACAAGTAATCAACACATAATTAACATCTAGGTTTCATTAGATCTAAGCAAACACAAGATAGATCTAGCCTAGCATGATGGAATTAAGACAAGAACAAGATATAGACAACCAACACATAGACATATTGATTGAATTAAAAGAACACTTATCTTGATTACACATGCAAGGTATCAAGGGCTTGGAACCCTTGAAAAACCTGTAAAGTTACACCAAAATCGTACTTAGGATTTCTCCCCAAAACTTCTCCCTTTTATGTGAAAAATTAGAAAACTATATATAGAAAAAAGGGTGCTGACGGCGTCAAGACAAATCTTGTGACGCCGTCACCTCGCCGCCAAAACTAATCTCGGACTGCCTTGATCTACATTTGATGCCTTCAAGACTTAATCATTTCCAGGCCGTCATGACTTTTACTCTTGACGCCCTACCTTCATGACGCCGTCAAATCTCTTCTGGACCGTCATGGAATTTTGCTCTTGACGCCGTCAGGAAATTACTCTTGACGCCGTCACCTACTGTTTCCAGCATGGAAAATTAAGACTTTGGCGTTTTCTTCACTTTTATGCTCCAAAAACGTCCGAATTGCTTCCTTTTCCAGATTTCACTCCCAAAGTACCTAAAATCACAAAAGGAACGATTTAGGGCAATATTTGATCAAATAAATTCGAATTCGGGCTTAAATGACCCCCTAAAAACGGATCATTTTTCACCTCATCACTTAACATAAGAATTTCTGCAGGTCACTTCTGACGGCGTCACGAGTTAACTCTTGATGGCGTCACATGTAAAAATCTGGAAATTTTACCAGTTTTGTTTTTCTAACGGAGTCTTATAGTTTTTGTGAATTATTAAGTTTTATAATCTCCAGGAGATCTGCAAACTTCATTCCACAAGCATTATATCTTATCTTGTTTTCTAGGATTTAGTAACTTATATAGGATGCCGCCGATTTTACGCGAGGTTGTCTTGTCTATTTTATCAGGTTTTACAGGTTATGTATGACAAGAAGATGATTTATATTCTGGAAGGGAAGCTTTGATTGTTCATTTTCTTGGAGGAAGATTTAACCTGGCCAACTTATTATCCATACCGAGCGAATCAGGGGAGCATTTGATTTCATTCTTTTTAACTTTTTCACTTTTACATTCTTTACTTGAACATTGGGGACAATGTTCATCTTAAGTGTAAGGGAAGGGTAAAAATATGATACCTTACATATGCACTTTCGCTTGAGTTTGTTTTGTTTAATGGTAGATGTGTAATAAAACTATGAGAAATACTTGTTAGTGCAATTTTAGCGCCAAATTTAAAATTTTTTACAACATTTAGGAGTGAAACTTTAGCCATAGCAAGCGTCTCATGGATAGGAGATTGTATGACTAGCACAAAACCGTATATTCAGAAAAAATTTTCACCCAAATATGTGAGGTTCGCCTTTAGATTTGATAGGAAAAGCATTTACTATTAGTGCTTATGAGTGTACCGGTAGCATTTAGATTCTAGAACTTGCGTTAGTGATGCATCCCGAGACCGCTAGTGAGACTACATTCGTGTAGTAGGATTTACTACATGATAAGAGGCATTAGGATCACCCTTGTGTTAAACCCGTATTATAATTACTTGACCATTTAAGTCATATTACTTGGCTAGTTAAGTCAACTAATTTTTCCCACACCCTTAGCGTTGTACTCATTTTTAGTACACGAAACCCCTAGTACACCCCTCCGAGCCTATCTTTTCGTTTCTAACTTTAAGCATTTTACTTAAAGGAAGAATTTGTTACACCCTACTTAAATGTACAACCAAATCGCCTTAGCCTTCCGTGTATGCGCTCATTTTTAGTGCATTATTGTTATTTGTTAAACCCTAAGTTAACTATCTAATTGATTACATGGTTGCTAAGTCGAGTCATATCTTTGTACATATTGTTTTGGGACGATTGGGACTCATGGGTAAGTACTTATTTTATGGAGTAATGGGGAAGAACATTATTTTATTACTCTCATATGTACAGTTAATCTTAAAAGTGCTCCAAGTGTTTTGATTTTCTTAATTCGAGTCATTAGATTAGTTTAATGTAAAGTATGTAAAAATTCAAGTGTAAGGGGAGTGTTCATTCCCTATGATGTATTATTTTGGATGGTAGGGTAAGAGTGTATGCAAATATATATATATATATATATATATATATATATATATATATATATATATATATATATCAAAAAAATCAAGAAAAAGAAAAAAAAATAGAAAAAGGAAAAAGAGAAAAAACATACGGACTACCATCCCTTTTCATTCTATGTTCATTTTATGTTTTTGTTATTTTTCATTTATTAGCTTAAGTCGAGTCTAGTCTTGGCTTAGCAACGCCATCTTATACATGTAATTAACCAAGATTGTTAACTCGCCACCAGTAAAACTTCCTTTATCCAACAAAACTGTGTATTTCATATCACTACACCTAACGTTACAACCCTTTAAAGACCTCTTTGATAGTTTATAGTAGGTGCTTACGCCATGTGGTGGAGGTTTGATCCTTTCCCAAGCCTATGGTAATCTATTTTGCTATGACAGGTAATGAGAGATATCTTCCATTTCCATATTGTAATTTATACTTTATTACACCCGAGAGATGTGAGTATCTAAACACTATTTGTGAGGTGCTAGTGTATGACCTCCGTGCTTGTCTATTGGTCTTTAGTGGAACGATTATTTGTTATAATTACTTTTATATTAGTGTTAAATGACCCCTAACTTGTCTTTTGAGTAGAATAAAAGCGCATTTGCTTGAGGACAAGCAAATCTCAAGTGTAAGGGTATATGATGAGGCGAAAAATGATCCATTTTTAGGGGGTCATTTAAGCCTGGAATTGAATTTATTTGATCAAATATTGCCCTAAATCGTTCCTTTTGTGATTTTAGGTACTTTGGGAGAGAAATCTGGAAAAGGAAGCAATTCGGACGTTTTTGGAGCATAAAAGTGAAGAAAACGCCAAAGTCTTAATTTTCCATGCTGGGAACAGTAGGTGACGGCGTCAAGAGTAACTCCATGACGGCGTCAAGAGCAAAATTCCATGACGATCTAGTAAAGATTTGACGGCGTCACGAAGTAGGGCATCAAGAGTAAAAGTCATAACGGCTTGGAAATGAGTATCACTTGACGGCGTCAAATGTAGATCAAGGCAGTCCGAGAAAAGTTTTGGCGGCGAGGTGACGGCGTCACAAGCTTGGTCTTGACGCCATCAGACCCTTTTTTCTATATATAGTTTTCTAATTTTCACATTAAAAGAGAGAAGTTTTGGAGAAACCCTAAGTACGAACTTGGTGCGAATTTTACAGGTTTTTCAAGGGTTCCAAGCCCTTGATACCTTTCATGTGTAATTGAGATAAGTGTTCTTTTAATTCAATCAGTATGTCTATGTGTTGGTTGTCTATATCTTGTTCTTGTTTTAATTCCTTCATGCTAGGCTAGATCTATCTTGTGTTTGCTTGGATCTAATGAAACCTAGATGTTAATTATGTGTTGATTACTTGTTTATACTTGTCTTGGATGAATGATTTATATGTTAGGCTTAAGAAAACTGGCAGATCTCCAATTGGTAACATGCTTGAACGTCTTAAGAAACATGAACCGACGCGCACTAGGTCTTTATTGGTTGTATTTAATGCATGAGCCACTGTTTATAATCCCTATGGTTGTGCTGGGCATGGTATAGGAGGAGATAAGAGCTCATATAATTGGGGAGTTAAGTGTGCCACCCCATGAATGGTATTAAGTAACACGATCCATCATCCATGCAATTATAACAAGTAATTAACGTGTAAAAGATGTCTAGGGAGTAGTGAAATCTAAGTAAACACATTTTCTCCACTTATTGCTCACAACTTTAGTATAATTTAGTTTATTTTCATTTCTAGTATTTTATTTTGATTGCATCTTCAGTATTGGGTTAGTTGATTAGCAACTAATTCCGCCCAAATCCTTCAAACCCGAGATTTTTAATTGCTTTCTAAAAAATATAAAATACAAAAATAATCATCCCTCACCTTTAGAACTAGTATTTAGGTTTTCTAATCCTAGCGACACTATTCCTAAGCTGAACGATCAATCCCCCGGTACTTGTCACTATACTATACTACAACGATCAGGTACACTGCCTGGTGGGGGTTGTAAGCTTCTCGAGATCCCTCGAGAGGTAAAGCCTGTCGCAATTCCCACGCATCAATGGAACACCCACTGGCGCCTCATGAGCGACGATATACCGCGAATATTGTCGGATCTCCTACGTATGCCTGATGTGAACCTGAACGACGAAGAGTTACAGGGTGGGATTTTGTATGAGTTGGAAGCGATTCTTAGATTCTATGGAAAATCTGTTACGGACTTTGACATGCACCTTCCTCCACGCCGTCTGTTAGAAATTCTCCAAAACAGAACGGTCATGGAAGAAAGGAGCTATGATCCTGAAACAATGGCCAGTGAAAGGGATCGTTTGCTGCCAAACCTTAACACGCAACAGGGAAGGATTTTTGATACAGTTGTCGATGCAATTTCGAACAACAGGCAAGTACTAATATTTGTTTATGGGCACGGAGGGACCGGAAAAACGTATGTATGGAAAAGTATAATTTACACGCTCAGAGCTCAGCGAAAGATAGTTCTTGCGGTCGCATCTTCAGGGATTGCTTCACTTTTGTTACCATCAGGCCGTACCGCTCACTCAAGGTTTAAGCTGCCACTTGACCTAACAAACGAATCCATGTGCACCATTAAAAAACATACCCAACTGGCAGATCTGCTCGTACAAACTGATATCATCATTTGGGACGAGGCACCCATGAGTGACCGGAGATGTTTCGAGACTCTGGACCGTACCTTGAGAGATCTTATGGATTCTCCAATGGATGTTTTTGGCAAGAAATCTGTCATCTTGGGTAGCGACTTCAGGCAGACTTTACCTATCAAGAAGAGAGGTACTAAACAACAAATCATATCTTCTTGCATTACGGAATCGTACCTGTGGAAACATTTCAAACTCCATCTGTTGACAGAAAACATGAGAGTAAAGAGGATGCAGGGTTCTGCTGAACAGGTGCGAGAGACCGCCGCGTTTTCCCAATGGTTGCTCGATATAAGGAACGGTGTTGTTGGTAGTACTGATGAAACAGATCCTCACAATACTTCTTGGATACATATACCTGATATGTATCGTATACCGGACTCCGATACTGCTGTATCAGAGCTTATACATTTCATATACGATGATAATATACTACAATCACCAACCGTCGAAGCCTTACAAGAAAGAGCTATTGTCAGTCCCAAAAACGAAACGGCCGACGGTATTAACTCGGAGGTGTTGCAGATGCTATCTGGTATTAGCCATACTTATAAAAGTGACGACGATGCTATACCGCGTGGGAATGACGGCGGGGCCACGGAACTGCTGTATCCACAGGAGTATTTAAACACACTCACATTTTCCGGGATCCCGCCACATAACCTTGAACTTAAAATAGGAGCACCTGTTATGCTGCTCAGGAACCTCAATCTAGCAGGTGGCCTTTGTAATGGTACGCGGTTGATCGTTACACAGATGCTTCCTAGGATTATCGAAGGCAAAATTATCACCGGTACTAGAATGCTACAGAAAGTCTATCTTCTACGAATAATGTTATTTAACAGAGAAGAACAATTGCCTTTCGTATTCAAAAGGAAATAATTCCCGGTCAAAGTATGTTATGCAATGACCATCAACAAAAGTTAAGGCCAGTCTTTGAATAAAATCGCCGTTTATTTACCTGAACCTATCTTTGGTCATGGACAACTGTATGTGGCACTTTCAAGAGCCACGTCTCCTGAAGGTTTGAAAATCCTCATCAAAGACCAGCCCAACAGACCGTCGAATACCAGCAAAAATATCGTGTACCGGGACTTCCTTGAAAAAATTGTCAGAGATCAGGTTTTGTTCATACAAATCCAGTTCACGTTTGCTGTTTTCTCATGATCTTAGTCTGTGGCTGTGTTGTTAGGACACAGCCCCTGACTGTCCCTTTGTTACCATGTTGCCATACACACGAATAGCTTTCATATAGTACCCTTTGTTAGTTCCTCGCACTTTTACTTTGCTTAGATATTTGTTTCCATGTACTAGGAATAGAATTTACCTCTTAAGGTAAATTTGTTGTAAACTCATTGCCACTACCTTTGATTAGGAAGTTTCGTTTACCTAAATAGGATTTACTATGAATGTACTTTCAGCAGCTACATCCTTTTGTTGGTCCCTTCATTTACTAACCTATACTAATCGGCACGGTTCGTGTATTGTTCCAAAGACAAATGTCAGGTGACGCTGCATTAGCCGCAATAGCAAAGTCCGCAGGAAAAAAACTGGTGGAGGATGTTCAAGTAGTTGGAGTTGCTAATCTAAAACCATCAGACATAGGAAAAGCAGTGTGCGTTAAAGTATATCGTAAGTGGACAGTTACGTCAAATAGAGGAGCTAGGCAACCAACTGTCAGTTTCATGTTATTAGACCAGCAGGTAATGTTCCTCGACACAATCTATTAAGACGCGAAATACGTAAACTTACATTACACTTTCTAATGGCCTGTTGCATTATAGGGTGGAGCGGTACAGGCGAACGCGGAAGGCAGGGAACGTATCCGTTTTGAGCAGACCCTTCAGATAAATGGCACATACACAATTACCGGTTTCGGATTATTGGACACAAAGAAATGGATGCAGACTTTGCCTAATCATTTCACACTCATTCTCGGAAGACTGATAGATGTCCAGCCATTTACCGGAGACGGATTTCCATTGCATCATTTTCATTTTGCACACTACAGTCAATTGGCTTTGCGTGCTGACAAGAACGACGTATTATTAACAGGTACATACATCTAACGACTTTTACTCATCCTCAATGGCCAAACTAATTGCACACTTGCTAATCGCAGATTATATTGGCTGTGTGTTTTACGTTGGCGACATGCAAGAACCTAACAATCCTAGCCAGAAACCGGTCGTTTGGAGGGATATCATGCTCAAAAATTTAGAGTAAGTCCAGTTTTTCAGTTCCTGATAATAGGTTTCCCAAACAAAATCCGTCAAATTAACATATAAACAATTTCTAATATAAAAAGCAGTATGCAATAAGCAGATAAGAAAAATAATCCCAAAAATGAATAGGGCCTGGTCAATGTAGCCAGAAAATAAACTACAGGGCAAGTTTAGAGCTTATTACAAGCCGTGTTAAAAAATTATAAAAAAATAAAATAAAAATATCATCAACTAGATTGCAAAAGCCAATAATGTTTATAAAAATGCTGAAGGTAAGTAAAAGCTTACTAAATAAACTTAAACAAAGCTAATACAAATTGATTTAAAAAAACAAAAGTCATCAAAGTTAATATTCAGGGTTATGCCAAGCACCCCTTAAGGTGTAGGCTGCTTTGGTTTTTGGCATGAAAAGCAACATCTAAAGCACATTCGAGTAAAATAAGTCATAAAAAGCACAAAGAAATAGAAAATAAGCACAATCTATAAGCTAAAGGTAAAGAGGACAAATTAGTGAATTTTTTGGGAATCTAAATTTTTGTATCAAAAATTTAAAAACCTTAAGAGTAAAAACAGTTTAAGATAAACCAAAAGCTTACTATAAACTGGAGAAGCTCATAGGAACTTAATGAACAGGAAAAAAACTTTTTTAACAGGATTTAAGGGTAGAAAGTAACAAAAGCAAAATTAAGGCAACAGGTAAAAAAAACTTGGACAATTTATAAATATGAAATGTAAAGGTACAGTACTGAGTTAAAGCCTGGAAACTAAATAAGCTAAAGTTAAATTATACTAACGCTAAATTAAAACTACTCCCAATCCTAATTTCCTACTCCTGCTTACCTACTAATATGACTTCCTATCACATACAGAGGAGACACCGTTAGGTTCACATTGGAACAAAAAAGCTAGAAACTTCAACATCGAAGAGTATGAAAAAGAGGCAAAACCAACTGTGATGGCGGTGACTTCTTGTTGGGTTAAGACATATGGAGGTAATTTCATTGCCGCATATCTACATAAGAAACGGCTAAACATAATTGTTAATAGCAAGGATATGAACAAACACAGGTTTGCAGCTTTCGGCTACGCCTGCAACTTACCATTACTATAACCCGGTAATTCCCGAGACAGATTATATACTGAGCATGTAAGTTACCGAAAATATAACACGTACGTTTACAGTTTCGATATCAGGCTTATATACACGCACTGATAAATTAGTATCATGAATGTCCATAGATATTCGTATAAACATACGTCATTATTTTGAACTTTAAAAACAGCAGTTTTAATTGCGGTTATTTTACAAGTACAGTCAGTTGATAGCTCCACCGATCATACAAAATGTAAGGACATCGCGGTGCACTAACATTGAAGATGAAAAACTGAGGAACAGAGTAACGGTATACGAGTTATTGATAGAAGACCCGCGTAACCAAATGGTGAGCGAGTAGCCCTGATATAAAAATGCCTCTAACAGGAAATAAGCATAATTTTTTTATCCACTTATGCAGAATGTGAGATTCACAGTCATTGCAACTATTTTGGAAATTGTCGCTGGAAGGCCATGGTACTTTCTCTGATGCCATGACTGCAGGCGCAAAATAGTAAACGACCGGCCACACGTATAGTGTGCACCACCCATTCCCGGCGAACCTGAACACTACAGGTAACAATAATGGTACTGATTAAGTGAAAATCACAAATACAGAATACATGGAAACAGTTATATCCATACGTTTTGACACGCTATTGTTTTTATTTGACCTGTACAGTTACTGTTTTAGAATGCGAATATCGGACGACACCGGAACATTAACATTAGCATGCTTCAGTAACGAATCACATTCGATGATTACAGAATGCAGTAAAGTTGTCTCAGAACAAGGCCACACGGATCCGTACACATTGCCACCGGTTCTGATTGCCTTGGAAGGTACCACTCACCTGTTCCATCTACATTTTGCCACCGAATCTACAAAGGAACATCCCCTATATATTCTCGATACGGTGTTGGAAACTGGACCACAGCTGCTGCCCGCATCCCCGGAGAATGCACCACCTACTGTTGCAGTTACAGAAACAGAAAAAGAAATGCTTCTATTAATAGGACCTGAAACCGAGATACAGCAAACAATCGCTTTACAAACACCAGTTGAAAAGCCAACAGATACACCGCTTGAAGCTGAAACTCCGATCATAACGTTCACGCCTCCTGCATCCAAAATTTCACAAGCATCAAGCCCAGTTACTACAGAGACCACCGCCAGCCTACATAAACGTGAAGTGAAAGGTCAAAGTGCAAAGACATCTGTTCGCAGACAACTATTAAAAGACGATACTCAAGAAGAAACAAGCGCGCCAGCTAAGAAAACTAAGCAAGGAGACTGACAATAGCACATCAATGTGAATAGTACCCCCTACAGGTAGAAATAACATAACAGTCTATGCTAAGAACGGAAAAAAAAAAAAAAAAAAAACACCGTGTAAAATCAGTAAGCTCTCTGTACCCGCTAATGTAGTAGGAAAGTAGAACTTGGTAATGTAGTAACTTACCAATGCTGTTACCGCCAATTTCGTTTACCACGTTAATGGCAATGTACGTAGCAGCTTCTATGCGTATGGTATTGATGCACAATGAGTTATTTACCATCCCCAACTATGTCCGTTGCTTATATAGTTCCAGTACCTTTTAAAAAAACTGAAACACTTCTACCATACTAGGCTATCATCTAAGATTTTGAATCATACCACTATTGGTAGCATAAATTAGCCATCTTTGGTTCCCATTTAGACAGCAGATGGTTAATTGGTATGGCCTTAGTCAAAAGAGCATGTAGCATTACAAACTATATTATTACACTTGCGGCACATCTCCATGGTAAACAAACATATAACAATGTCCATCTAATATTACCAGCGCTCGAAAAACGGATACGGTACATTAGCAGGTTGCATACGTTAAACAAGTCAAAGTGGGCAGCTCCTATGCAAGTGCGACGTATACAATTGACCAGCTACATTGATTGGTCCTAAACGGTCAACTAAGTTTCCCAGGTGATGGTCAACCAAGTCAAACATCTAAAACCAACTAACAAAGGAGTACAGTGTATTTCCGGGTCGTTATGTCCCAGCGAGGTAAGCAATTGTGTTCAAAAACGTTTAAAATTATCTGGTGATTTAAGAGGAGGATCAGAAATTTGATTTGAGTGATTATACTACGATATTCTGATTGAAAATGGTTTAGAAACACTATTGAAACAATTACTGATGATCAGATTACCTAGAAACGTGAGTAAACCTAAAAGCGCGCGTTTGAGTTAAAAATAACGCGAACGCGCAAAATAAAAAGTGAAACGTGAGCAAATAAAGTCCTACGAACGTGAAAATTATATTTTTACAATCCTAATGACTTAAGAAAATTTTTAGAAAAAGAAAATTACTTTTTACACTATTTAATTAATTACTATTAATTAATTACTAATTTCTAATTACTTTTTAATTAACTAAATTAAACTAATTATTAATTAATTATGAAAATTAACTAGAAAAATGAAAATTAAATTTAGAAAAATCTAAAATATTATAAAACTATTTTTAAAACAGAAAACCTAATTTTTCTACTTTTTAATTATTTAATCTTAATTAAAACTAATTATTTAATTAATTTAAACTAAAATAAATTATAAAAAATACTAAATGAACAAGGAAAAATCTGAAAAAATTCCTAAAATTATTTTAAGTTAAAAGAAGCCTAAGAAAAATTTAAAAATGAGAAGTGCTTATAAATAAGCAGAAAAATAAGCCAAATGGCTTAAATAGAAGCTATCACTTTATTTATTTTTGGTTTTTCTTAAATTTTATTTTACACGCTACTATTAATACTTGAAATATGAACTTTTTACAAAAGCACTTTGGCTAAAAAAGAAAAATAAGCACTTGGGAAACCCAAGTGCTTAACAGGTTCTTGAATGAAGCTAATTAGAACTTGTGGAATTTGAAAAGGCAACACTTAAGCTATTCTGAGAACAAATAAGCTAAGACAGTATACTAGTGACTAGATTTGATACAGATTTGATCAAATAAACTCAATGGTTAAGCAAGAAACACCCAATAAGCACTTGAATATCAAACAGATCAATGTAGGCTTTGAACAAGGGTGTAATGACCTCTGTGGGGTCCACAGAACTGAAAAGAGGTTAAAAGGGGGAGTTGACCTCTAAAGTTGACCAGGTCAACTCCAAAATAAGCCAATAAGCTTGGCTTATTGCTTACTACTGACCCCTGTAAGCACCCTTGAACTTGGTTACAAAACCTGATGGGTCAGTATGGGGGCTTTGAACAGGTCACAAAGATGGGTCACATAAGCTAGTGTATAATAAGCCAGGGTCCAAATTAAGCTGAGACCTCAACAAGTGAGCTGATAAGCTCTTCAAAAAGCCCAAGGAGGGATTGTGGGGTCCACTGAGTAGCAAGTTACAAGTCTAAGAAAAGTGGCCAATGGCCTGAAGCAGGGGAGGTAACTCTCCCTGCAACCTCAAAAAGTTAGTTGCACAATCTCCATAAAAAATCTAAAAAATAAGCTGAATGTAGGATCTTGTAGCTTAGGTGAGACACTACAATTTTTGAGAATATCAAGTCCTAGTTCCCAATACTAAATTCTATAAAATTCCCACCATAATTGAGATTTTTACGAATCCTGAGATTTTGACTTTCTAAAAATTTGCACCACTTTGACTTTTGTGTGATTATACTGACCCTAGATGATTGATTAAAGTTTATTTGACCCAAATGAAGCTACTTTAAGCAAGACTAACCAATTTTAAGCTTGATTCAAGGATTTGACACACCAAAACACCAACAGTCAACTTATACAATGATTTAGAAGGGAATTTGACTTTTTCTGAAATACCTTACTGATTTTATGCTTGACTTGACTTATTTAGGTCCCAAGAGATGTGTTTTAGTCAAATGATCACCAAGAAAGCCATTAGACCAGGGGTATTAAGCCTGATCCAAACACCCCCTTAGAGATCAGCTTTGATGATTTTTGAGACAGATAAAAGATTTAAGCCATGCAAACAACATACAAGGATACACTATGATGTAACAAGCCTGTCTAAACACAAATCCACAACAATAACTATAATTACTCTAAAATCAATACAAATCTATAATTTTCAGTTAAAAGAAACAATTTAAGCACAAAGCAATCTAGTTATCTATTACACAACACCAAGCAATTTTACGATTTAACTACACTGAATAAATCCAAATATTCAGAAATGAACAAACATAAAGCTTTAGAATAACATGAAGCTGAAATTTTAACAAGTGGCTTACAATGAGCATCCAGCTAGGACATGAAACCAAGGACCACTTATCACATTCCTATACTCCCCATGGAGTTCTGAACCTGCTCCTCAGCATCTCCTTCATCTCTTCTCTTCTTTTTTTTTTTATTTATTTAATATTTTTTTGGTATTTTCTTCTATTAGAATTGAAATTCAAGTGAAAATTGAAAGTGAATTAACAAACTGAGAACTTATATTAATAAAAAAGGAATTGAGTTACAACTTGAAGTCTAAACTGAGATTACATTAACTTGGAAATAACTAAATTACTCTAAAATTCTAACCACCTCTCCACTGCTTCTCTGCTTCCTTTTATAGCTCCAATTAGGGTTTCTAAGCTTCATTTGTCTCTTTCCCAGCTCCAATGTACACCCTTGGATTTAGTAGAAGCAATCCTGACCATTGTTTGAATTTGGCGCCCAAATTATTTTTGACGTTTTCTTTGATTATTGAAGCCAGAACGGTGAGTTTGGAGTGTAGTTATTGGAAGGTTAGGCAAGGGGATAGGGTTATGATGGTTGAGTGTGGCAGAGGTGAAGGTGATGATGGTGTTTGGGGTTGGATTGTAGCAGGTCACGGGTGGTTTTTGGGGAGGGGAGAGGTCAAAGGTCAAAGTTTGGCCGGTGGGTTTTATTATTTAAAACAGGGAGAATATAAATAGAGGTGGGCTTTGTTTGGTGATGGGCTGAGGTGTGAGTGGAGTGGGCTTTTGGGAGGTATAATGGATTGGATTTGGTGGGATTTGGATTAAGGGATAACATTAGGTCCGGTTTGGTTTGTAGAAATATTATAAGGACCAAACATGTAAAACTGAAAATCTAGGGGGTGTTCTGCCAATATTCCAAAGTTAACACAAGGGACTTTTCTTGCCAATTTGAATTACCAAAGGACCATAAATGTCATTTTTCCAATTTTGAAACCCCGAGGACCAAAGTTGTCATTTTTCAAACTGCAGGGACCAAACGTGTAATTTTCTCAAAGTTTTCACCGAAGGATCGTTTTTTATAATTTTTGACTTTTCTATGCCTTGGGTTGACTTTTCTTTCATTTTAAACTTCCAGGGACTAGTTTTGTCAAATTTTGAAACTTGAGGGACTGAAACTGCCAATTATGCAAACTTTGTTCGTTTTTCATTTGTTTTTAAACATTTTGCATCTAAAACATATAAAACACACTTTTGGAATAATTTCTGTATTTTGATGCATTTTTGAGTGTTTTTGGATGTTTTGGCAGTTCAGATACAATAAAAATGATGAGTATTTACACACTCATCAATCCCCCACACTAAACTATTGCTAGTCCCTAGCAATCTTTTGAGAAAAACTTGACGGATTTGAAAAACTCTTTACCAAAATCCATCACTTCTGGAGTAGCCAGGTGTGAGAACTGTGGTACACCTGATAACCGTGTGATTTTGAGCAAACCACCAGCTGTCAACGGATTTGATTTGTCTTTACCAAAAGCCGTTTGCTTCTAGACTAGCCAACTCTTGATGGAATAGTCAACATCTTGGTGAGCTGATTACCAATTATGGTTTTTCCACTGCCTTTACCACAAGCCATAATCTTGCAGGCTAGCCAACTCATTTGCTTTTGAGGATATGGGGAGTTGAGGAACCATACAATTTTGGGCAAATTGCAAGCCATCAACGGGTTTGAGATATCTTTACCAAGAGCCGTTTGCTCCTGGATTAGCCAATCTTTTTTGTCGTTTAGACTTTGGCGGACTGATTACCACAAAAATTTTGAAATAAAGTGATAAATTTTTGAAAATTTTGGGCCAAAATGGGGGTACTTTAAAGTATTTTGTGATAAAATTCGCTAGAATTCCCCCCCCCCCCCCCACACTTAGAATTGAATATTGTCCTCAATATTCAAAGTCCCAGCTATTATGCCGAATCTATGAACGTAAAAAGATAATATTCTAAACTAACTGTGGAAATATCGTTTTGCATTTTTCACTTTATTTATCTGTACATACAATCACACATTTTTTTTTCAAAGATATATACACTTCAAACAGCGGGGGGTTGGCCATTCCCCCACACTAGGGTGGTAGAAAGTAGAAAGAAATCAGAGATACGGGTGAAAACCCATATTGTGCTATTGTTTTTGTTTATCGAGTCGCTAGCTTGACTCGATCCCCGAATTCAATTGTCCTTGGGGAATGTTTGGAGATCCGGGACAACCATGGATGGTATGTCCTCTCCAAAGTAATGTTTCAAACGATGTCCATTCACTTTGAAATTAGGACCTTCATTTTGAGATAATTCGACGGTGCCATAGGGATAAACCTTAACGATAGTGAATGGACCAGTCCATCGGGTTTTGAGCTTTCCCGAGAAGATCTTGAGTCTAGAGTTGAAAAGAAGGACTCGATCACCAACGTTGAAAACGCGGTTTTTGATTTTGGAGTCATGAATCTTCTTTGTCTTTTCTTTATAGATCAAAGAGTTCTCGTAAGCTTGATCACGAAGTTCATTTAATTCATTCAGTTGAACTTTCCAATGATCACCCGCAGTTTTGAGGTCAAAATTTGCATGCTTGAGGGCCCAATAGGCTTTATGCTCAAGCTCGATTGGTAGATGGCACGCTTTCCCGTACACAACCTTGTAAGGCGTACACCCGATGGGTGTTTTGTAAGCCGTACGGAAAGCCCAAAGTGCATCATCTAATTTATCCGACCAGGATGCACGATTTTCACCAACGGTTCTTTCCAATATTCTCTTAATGCCACGATTGGAAACTTCTACTTGTCCACTTGTTTGAGGGTGGTACGCAGTAGAAAGACGGTGAGTTACACCATACTTTTGCATGACTTTATCAAATTTGTCATTGTAGAAATGCGTACCACGATCACTAATTATAGCACGTGGAGTTCCAAATCGAGCAAAGAGAGCTTTCAAAAATTTCACGACTACTCGGGCATCATTTATGGGTAAAGCTTTCGCTTCAACCCATTTTGACAAATAGTCAACAGCCACGAATATGTACTTATTTCCATGAGATGACAGAAATGGCCCCATAAAGTCAATGCCCCATAAGTCAAATGTTTCACAAACTTGGATTGCATTTTGTGGCATTTCATTCTTTTGTGAAATACTCCCGTGACGTTGACAAGTGTCACAGGATTTGACTAATTCCTGGGCATCCTTATAAATCGTGGGCCAAAAGAAACCGGAATCAAACACCTTTTTGGCGGTGTAATTTGGATTGTGGTGGCCCCCGTGGGACCAGCATGGCAAGCCTTAAGAATTTCAGTGGCTTCTTGACCATATACACACCGCCGGATGACTTGATCTGCACATATTTTGAAAAGGTAGGGGTCGTCCCAGAAATAATGTTTCACATCTTTAAAGAACTTGTTCTTTTGTTGGGACGACATCCCTTTCACCACAAAGTTACCCGCAAGGTAGTTTGCAAAATGGGCAAACCATGGGGTAACAGAATCTCCACGAAAGGCAACCGCATTGAGTGTCTCGAGAGGGAAGGTTTCATTAATTTCCTTCTTTTCGGAGACATCTTGATGGGGGTTTTCCAAATGGGAGAGATGATCAGCAGCTAGGTTCTCAGCTCCTTTTTTATCACAAATTATGATATCAAATTCTTGCAGGAGGAGAACCCAACGAAGTAGTCTCGGCTTTGCATCTTGTTTTGCAAAAAGGTACTTCAAAGCCGAGTGATCCGTATACACTATGCTTTTGGTAAAGATTAAATATGACCGGAATTTTTCAAAGGCATACACCACAGCTAATAATTCTTTTTCAGTGGTGGTGTAATGACTTTGAGCCTCGGTCATTGTTTTGCTTGATAGTGTATAGGCTGAAAGTGTTTAGACCTGCGTTGCCCCAAGACTGCCCCTATATCATAATCACTAGCATCACACATAAGTTCAAAGGGCAAGTCCCAATCGGGGGCAACAAGAATAGGTGCCTCAATAAGCTTTTTATTAAGAGTTTCAAAAGCTTCTATGCACTCAGGTGAGAAGATAAAAGGAGCATCCTTTTCGAGGAGATGGGTCATAGGCCGGGCGATCTTAGAAAAAGCTTGAATAAACCTATGGTAAAAACCGGCATGACCCAAAAAGCTCCTAATACCTTTAACGGTAGTGGGATGAGGTAATTTTGCAATGACATCGATTTTGGCTTTGTCAACCTCAATCCCATTCTTTGAAATCTTATGGCCGAGGACAATGCCCTCTTTGACCATAAAGTGACTCTTCTCCCAATTTAGACATAACTTTGTGTCTTCACAACGTTTGAGCATGTTGTCTAAATGGGAGAGACATGATTGAAACGAATCCCCAATGACCGAAAAATCGTCCATGAAGACCTCCATAGTTTTCCCGATCATGTCGGAAAATATGGACATCATACATCTTTGAAACGTACCCGGAGCATTACATAAACCAAATGGCATACGTTTATAAGCAAAAGTTCCATAGGGGCACGTAAAAGTGGTCTTCTCTTGATCTTGCGGATCAATGGGAATCTGAAAGTAACCCGAGAAACCATCGAGGAAGCAATAGTACTCATTCCCCGCTAATCTCTCGAGCATCTGATCCATAAAGGGCAGAGGAAAATGATCTTTACGGGTGGTGTCATTTAACTTACGATAGTCAATGCAAACGCGCCAACCCGTAACCAAACGAGTTGGAATCAACTCATTCTCCTCATTTGTGACAACAGTAATGCCACCCTTTTTTGGAACACAATGTATTGGGCTAACCCAAGGACTGTCCGAGATAGGGTAAATCAATCCGGCATCAAGAAGTTTTAAAACTTCTTGTTTAATGACCTCATGAATTTTTAGATTCACCCTTCTTTGGTGTTGGACTGCTGGTTTGAAGTCATCCTCCATTAAAATCTTGTGGGTACAAAATTAAGGGTCAATGCCCTTGATGTCGGAGAGTCTCCAAGCAATTGCTTGTTTATGCGACTTCAAAACCTTTATGAGAGCAGCCTTTTCCTCAACACTTAAATTTTTAGCAATTATGACTGGTAATTTATCATCACCCTCCAGAAATGCATACTCAAGGTGAGGCGGCAAGTCCTTAAGCTCAACCACAGGAAAGTCATCAGTTATTTCAACATTTTTGACTTCATCTTTATGAAGTACTTTTGGAGGAAGAGGGGGAGACGGATCTTCGTTTAACAATTTTTCTAGCAAAAGAATATCCCCCTCAGGATCAAGATAGTCCTCATCAAATTTACCCGAAATTGAACTATCTTGGGCAAGAAAAGCCTCGACCTCTTCCAAAAGGAAGTCACTTCCCTCAAATGGAGTGAGGGAAAGGGAAGAGTCGGATACGATACAGTAGATGGAGTGGGACTGCCACTCGGTAAGTAACCAAGAAGTTCTTAAAAGTACTCCTCAAACGCAACATCAATGACATCAATTCGGTTAACCGATTTGGCGTCATAATTAGAGGAGTACCTCGAAGTTTGATTGAGGTTAAACGTTACTGCTTCATTACCAACACGAAGAGTTATTTCCTCTTCGTGCACATCGATTAATGCACGACCCGTCCTTAAGAATCCTCTCCCAAGAATGAGAGGAACTCGCGGGTCAGCATCGAAATCAACAATCACAAAATCTGCCGGAAAGTGGAAGTTTCCCACCTTTACAAATACATCCTCGGCAATGCCGAGGGGATGAGATGTTGAGCGGTCTGCAAGCTCGAGAGTCATGCAGGTGGTGGTGAGTTCCGGAAGAGAGAGATTTTTCCATATTGAATAAGGCATCAAGTTAATTCTTGCGCCTAGATCGGCCAAGGCGAAGCACTCAACCATTCCGGGGAAAACACATGGAATGAGAAATTTTCCCGGATCTCCTAGCTTCTCGGGAAGCTGTTTCAAAAGAACTGCAAAGCAGTTTTCATTGAGTGGAGTTCGTGCCATTTCGAATAGCTTCTCTTTATTGTTCAACAGATTTTTGATTGTCGATGCGAATTTAGGCATCAAAAGGAGAGCATCCGTGAAGCTGATATCAAAATGAATATCTCGGAAAATTTGAAAAAACTTTTCCATTTGATGATTTGCTTTTTCGCGGAGCTTTAGGTCTTGTAACCGAGATGGATATGGTAGTGAAGGTTTGGATTTAGGGTTCTCTTCAGGAGTTGTTGGTGGTTCAAAGACAACTCCTGGTTTTGGTACGGTTTCTGGTACAACCTGAGGGTGGACATGTGCGGTACTTCGTGGGCTAGTAAATTGCACCTTGTCCTTTGTCACCTCAGGCTCACTTTCTACTACCTTGGGGGGAGGAGAAGAGGTAGTAGGAGCTTTGGGTCCATCATAGGAAACACCACTTCTCGTTGTGATCGCTTTAACATCGCCCCTCGGATTAGCGATCGTGTTGCTAGGTAAAGTAATACCTGAGCCCGAGGGTCGATCATTTAAAGACTTCTTAAGGTCTGCCATCTGAGTCATCATTACCCTATTCATTTCCTCCTGAGATTTCATGAATTGTCTCAACAACTCATCATGTGATGGGCCAGTTGGAACAATTGCTTGAGTATGGTGAGGAGGAGCTTGGTTAGGGTAATTCTGAGTAGTTGGAGTGATGGCTTGATTTTGATTGGGAAAATTTTGAGCACGGTTATTTTGATGAGAACCGTGGTTTTGAAAATTTCCCTGATGTTGGTTGCCATGTCCATGAGAATTGTTTCCCTGATAGTTGTTTTGACCTTGGTTTCGATTGTAGTTTCCCTGATTTTGGAAACCTTGGTTTTGGTTATGATGGAAACCTTGGTTTTAGGTTTGATTGACATTTCCTTGGTTTTGGTAACCTTGGTTTGTTCGATTCTGATTTTGGTTCTGGTTACGGTTTGGGACATTAGGGTTTTGATTGAATCCAGGAGGTCCAAGGAAATTGTTAGAACGATAGCTTAGAAGATTGCGGTCCCCTTGCGGTTGGTAGTTATTACCTCCCGAGTTATAGGAACCTTGAGCAGCATATACGTCCTCATGAGTGTAACCACTAGTGGTCGGACACTCTGAATATGAATGTGGACCTCTACAAGTCTCACAACTTTGATTAACGGCTTTGGCTTGTTGATTTTGGACTTGTTGATTTTGGATACTTTGGTTCATCCTCAACATAGCCGTAGCGAAATCATCCATCTTTTTAGTGAGGATCGCTATTTTAGAAGATGCTGGAGTGACAGACTTACATGACTCTTCCCTCTCAGCTGAGGAATCCCAGAAATTATGATGGGCAGTCATGTTCTCAATGAGATCATAGCACTCTTCTTGGCGCCTTTTCATAAAGGTCCCACCAGCAGCAGCATTGAGAATATCACGGTGTCCTAATGTCAACCCATTATAGAAAGTATCTATTTGGGTAACGAGTAACATGTTATGGTTAGGACACCGATCAATTGAAAGCTTATAGCATTCCCATGCCTCAAATAGAGACTCTTCGGGATGCTGACGAAAGTTACTAATGTCATTTCGTAACTTGGAAACCATGGATGGTGGAAAGTATTTGGCCAAAAATTTAGTCACCATTTCTTTGAAAGTGTGAATCGAGTTCTTAGGAAGTCGATCAAACCATGCAGTGGCATGATGGGTTAGAGAATAGGGGAAAAGAGATAGACGAAGGGCATCATCGGAGACACCATTCTGCTTCATGCTTTGGGTGACGGTAAGAAATTTATCAAGATGCTTGTTTGCATCGTCACCAGGTAAACCATGAAATTGGCACGAATTCTGGACTTGTTGTATCATGTGATGCTTAAGTCCAAAATCAGTGGCAGCAATGTTAAGAGGGGCAATGGGGCCGCCTCTTCCAAGCATTGTGGGTTGACATAACTCCTCCATCGTTCGGAGATCAGGAGCTGCATCATCTATGATGGGTGGTTCTTGATTACCGTCCATTCTCGGAACTGGATCCTCAACAATAGGACGTAACTCATTTACGTTTATTAGTTGACGATTTCGTTTCGATTGTGAACAAGTGCGCATGCACTAACACAAAATTTCAATAAAACAAGATCGAGGCAAATCAACAGTGAACTTAAACCAATAATCACAAGTGAGTGACTTCTTTAAGAAAGGTACACCACTAAAGATACAAAGGCAAGTTTTTATCTTTGGTTTGGGAACTTATTATGTCTACACCCCCAGTTGGTAGGTGTTCTGCCTTGGTTTGCGACGGTTTGTTTTTATGTAGTTTATTATTCACAAGAAAGAGATGAATGTTTTTGGGTTTTTGTGTATGGGTTAAAAACTTTTGGACAATATTTTTGGTATCGATTCGTTTACCAAAATCGTATCTCTTTAAGAATCACCTTAAAAGAAACGCGATATAGAAAACGTAACGATATGTTTTGTTTGTTTTTGATTTTTTTTGGTGTTGTTAACACTTTAGGAAAAGTGTTAATGACGTTTTTGTTTTATGATTTAAATTTACAAAAAGGTGGTGGGTTTATACAGTGACGAATGAAAAACCACTAATCTCTAAAAAACGTTTTAAACACGCAGCTACCTCCCCGGCAGCGGCGCCAAATTTTGATTGGTCCTAAACGGTCAACTAAGTTTCCCAGGTGATGGTCAACCAAGTCAAACGTCTAAAACCAACTAACCAAGGAGTACAGTGTATTCCCGGGTCGTTATGTCCCAGCGAAGTAAGCAATTGTGTTCAAAAACGTTTAAAGTGATCGGTTGATTTAACAGGAGGATCAGAAATTTGATTTGAGTGATTATACTAAGAGATTATGATTGAAAATGGAACTCAAACGCGCGCTTTTAGGTTTACTCACGTTTCTAGGTAATCTGATCATCAGTAATTGTTCCAATAGTGTTTTTAAAAAAAATAACGCGAACGCGCAAAATAAAAAGTGAAACGTGAGCAAATAAAGTCCTACGAAAGTAAAAATTATATTTTTAAAATCCTAATGACTTAAGAAAATTTTTAGAAAAAGAAAAATAATTTTTACACTATTTAATTAATTACTATTAATTAATTACTAATTTCTAATTACTTTTTAATTAACTAAATTAAACTAATTATTAATTAATTATGAAAATTAACTAGAAAAATGAAAATTAAATTTAGAAAAATCTAAAATATTATAAAACTATTTTTAAAACAGAAAACCTAATTTTTCTACTTTTTAATTATTTAATCTTAATTAAAACTAATTATTTAATTAATTTAAACTAAAATAAATTATAAAAAATACTAAATGAACAAGGAAAAATCTGAAAAAATTCCTAAAATTATTTTAAGTTAAAAGAAGCCTAAGAAAAATTTAAAAATGAGAAGTGCTTATAAATAAGCAGAAAAATAAGCCAAATGGCTTAAATAGAAGCTATCACTTTATTTATTTTTGGTTTTTCTTAAATTTTATTTTACACGCTACTATTAATACTTGAAATATGAACTTTTTACAAAAGCACTTTGGCTAAAAAAGAAAAATAAGCACTTGGGAAACCCAAGTGCTTAACAGGTTCTTGAATGAAGCTAATTAGAACTTGTGGAATTTGAAAAAGCAACACTTAAGCTATTCTGAGAACAAATAAGCTAAGACAGTATACTAGTGACTAGATTTGATACAGATTTGATCAAATAAGCTCAATGGTTAAGCAAGAAACACCCAATAAGCACTTGAATATCAAACAGATCAATGCAGGCTTTGAACAAGGGTGTAATGACCTCTGTGGGGTCCACAGAACTGAAAGGATGTCAAAAGGGGGAGTTGACCTCTAAAGTTGACCAGGTCAACTCCAAAATAAGCCAATAAGCTTGGCTTATTGCTTACTACTGACCCCTGTAAGCACCCTTGAACTTGGTTACAAAACCTGATGGGTCAGTATGGGGGCTTTGAACAGGTCACAAAGATGGGTCACATAAGCTAGTGTATAATAAGCCAGGGTCCAAATTAAGCTGAGACCTCAACAAGTGAGCTGATAAGCTCTTCAAAAAGCCAAAGGAGGGATTGTGGGGTCCACTAAGTAGCAAGTTACAAGTATAAGAAAAGTGGACAATGGCCTGAAGCAGGGAAGGTAACTCTCCCTGCAGCCTCAAAAAGCTAGTTGCACAATCTCCATAAAAAATCTAAAAAATAAGCTGAATGCAGGATCTTGTAGCTTAGGTGAGACACTACAATTTCTGAGAATATCAAGTCCTAGTTCCCAATACTAAATTCTATAAAATTCCCACCATAATTAAGATTTTTACAAATCCTGAGATTTTGACTTTTTGAAAATTTGCACCACTTTGACTTTTGTGAGTTTATACTGACCCTAGATGATTGATTAAAGTTTATTTGACCCAAATGAAGCTACTTTAAGCAAGACTAACCAGTTTTAAGCTTGATTCAAGGATTTGACACACCAAAACACCAACAGTCAACTGATACAATGATTTAGAAGGGAATTTGACTTTTTCTGAAATACCTTACTGATTTTATGCTTGACTTGACTTATTTAGGTCCCAAGAGATGTGTTTTAGTCAAATGATCACCAAGAAAGCCACTAGACCAGGGGTATTAAGCCTGATCCAAACACCCCCTTAGAGATCAGCTTTGATGATTTTTGAGACAGATAAAAGATTTAAGCCATGCAAACAACATACAAGGATACACTATGATGTAACAAGCCTGTCTAAACACAAATCCACAACAATAACTATAATTACTCTAAAATCAATACAAATCTATAATTTTTAGTTAAAAGAAACAATTTAAGCACAAAGCAATCTAGTTATCTATTACACAACACCAAGCAATTTTATGATTTAACTACACTGAATAAATCCAAATATTCAGAAATGAACAAACACAAAGCTTTAGTATAACATGAAGCTGAAATTTTAACAAGTGGCTTACAATGAGCATCCAGCTAGGACATGAAACCAAGGACCACTTATCACATTCCTATACCCCACATGAAACCGGTACGTTTAGGTAACATGATAGAAAACATGATTAAAGTCGAAGACAAACCCAACGCTTAGCATTCTATAAATATAATTTGCCGTTCTCATATCTAGAATTTGAGCTTTGCAGTTATATACGATAGTAATCACAGTTAATACGAAGATCTAGGTGCAGCTAATACGGGTACGTAACATAAAAGAAAAAAGGATAAAAAATGAGCAAACCCACAACGCTTAGCATTCTACGGAATATTTCAGTTACAAGATACAAGGTACAACAAACAAATATAAGTTACGATCTTAGTTACAGCTACAAACGATATCAGAACCGAATGGCCACCGCCCCGCGACAACGCAGCGGCCCAAAGCCAACCTCGTTAACAATAAAATAGGGAACTAGACCAAGGTTCACTGGACTTGATCACTGGTGCCTGGTGGGCTGAAGAAATATTGCTACAGATGTGTTAAACCAAGTAACCGGGTCCTAAAATTAGTATATGCGAAGTAGGGGTGTTTATCGGTTCGGTTCTCGGTTTATTCGGTTCAGGTTATTCGGTTAAAAAAATTTGGTTATAACCGAAAACCGAATCGAATCGAAAATATCTATAACCGAACCGAACCGAAGTTCGGTTCGGTTATGGGTCAAAACCGAAAACCGAAATTTATACTTGACACTATTTATATATATATTTTTAATTTAATTATTAAATTATATATAATTTTGGCAAAAAAAAATATTTCAAGCATAAAAAAATGTTTTTTATATTAGTATAAAATTTTAATAGATATTTTTTATATATAAAATAATATAAATATATAAATATATATATATATATATATATATATATATATATATATATATATATATATATATATATATATATATATATATATATATATATATATATATATATATATAGGGTAGGGATCCAATAAGAAGAATAATTAAAATGAGAAGGGTATGAAGTATTTCTAGCCACACATTTTTATATGGGAGGGAAAATTTGAATGAAGATGCATCCATTTTTGTAAGTGCATCTAGAATGTGTGGTTGGGGTTACTTCTTATCCTTCTTATTTTAATTATTCTTCCTATTTAATCCTAACTCTATATATATATATATATATATATATATATATATATATATATATATATATATATATATATATATATATATATATATATTCGGTTTTCGGTTCAGAGGTTCAGATAGCCAAACCAATATCTAAACCGAAAACTGAAGTTTTAATTCAGTTTTAACAAGTTCGGTTCGGTTATATGTTTGGTTCGGTTTTTTTTTTTGTTCAGTTCAGCTCGGTTTTCGATTTATTCGGTTTATTACCCGACCCATGAACACCCCGAAGAAACAAAAAAGTCAGAGAAAATTTTGGTTCATGGTAAAAAGATAACGGACACAACACAAAAACAAAAACGTAATATCGTCATCACTTTCAATAGTAATCGTAAATGAATACTACTTAATACTTATTATATATCAACTTTTGCATTGCCTATACGAGTTAGGATCAAATGAGAAATATAATTAAAATAAGAAGAATGAGAAAAAAATCACAACCACAAATATTAGATGCACCCACAAAAATAAGTGCATCTCCCTATTAATTCATTTTCTTTATTTGAAATATATGGCTACAATTTCTTTTAACTCTTCTTATTTCATTGAGTAAACTTCAAAATACATCCCTGTGGTTTACTCAATTTCGCACCATACATCCCTCTCGAAAAAGTTGCAACAAATACATCCCTCCGTTAGTAAAAGTGAACCAATATACATCCCTCAGTTAAAAAAAGGACTAACGGTGCAAATTTTTTCTCCGTTATCTCCTAACAAAATAGTGCACATTGCACCGTTAGTCCTTTTCTAACATTTTTTAAGTTAAAAAAATTTAAAATTAAAAAAAAAAAAGTTAAAACTAAAAAAAAAAACGGAAAAAAATTAAAAAAATTAATTTTTTTTAAAGTTAATATTTAAAAAAAATCAAAATTTTTTAAAAAAATTAATATTTTCGAAAAAAAAATTAAATTATTTTCGAAAAAAATTATTTTCGAAAATCAAAATTTTTTTAAAAAATTAATATTTTCGAAAATCAAATTTTTTTTTAAATTTTTAAAAAAAATTATTTTCGAAAAAAATCAAAATTTTTTAAAAAAATTAATATTTTCGAAAAAAATTATTTTCGAAAATCAAAATATTTTTTCGCAAAAATTATGTTTTTTTTAAATTAATATTTATAAAAAAAATTTAATTTTTTTTAAAATACGCATTTTTTATTTTAAAAAAATACACATTTTTTTAAAATTAGTTTTTTTTATAAATATTAATTTTTTAAAAAAAAATAATTTTTTTATAAAAAAAATTAATTTTTTTTCTAAAATATTAATTTTTTTTTAAATTTTGATTTTTTTTAAATATTAACTTTAAAAAAAATAATTTTTTAAATTTTTTTCCTTTTTTTTTAATTTTTTAAAAAAATGCGTATTTATAAAAAAAAAATAATTTTTTTTCGCAAATATTAATTTTTTTTTAAAATTTTGTTTTTTTTTAAATATTAACTTTAAAAAAAATTAATTTTTTAAATTTTTTCCTTTTTTTTTAATTTTAAATTTTTTTAACTTAAAAAATGGAAGAAAAGGACTAACGGTGCAAATACCGTTAACCCAGAGGACTAACGGTGCAATGTGGTCTATCTCGTTAGGAGATAACGGAGAAAAAATTTGCACCGTTAGTCCTTTTTTTAACTGAGGGATGTATATTAGTTCACTTTTACTAACGGAAGGATGTATTTGTTGCAACTTTTTCGAGAGGGATGTATGGTGCGAAATTGGGTAAACCACAGGGATGTATTTTGAAGTTTACTCTATTTCATTTATTCTTCTCACTAGATCTATACTCTTGCCTATACTATATAAACTATATCATCATTTGGAAATGGAGCATCACTGCTACACATACACTTCTGATGTGGTTTAGGAAATAAATTAATCCTTTGAACGCAGTGTTTTAAGCGCTGTTTTACTGTTGTGTGTTTTGGAAATGGATCCATGATAAGTATTATTTCTGATAATAATCACCATATTGTATCTTCAAGAAGTATATATATCTTATTTGATGATAAGTTTTTATTACTAAAAAAAATAGCTCAATCTACACACTTTTTCACACTTTAAAAATGTGCGTAAAATTTTACTACCTCCGTCCCATATTTATAGTCCATCTTTCCTTTTTCGGTTGTCCTAAATTAATTGTCCACTTCCATAAATAGATAAGGAATATAAATCAACTTTACCATATTACCCTCATTTGTGGTTATTATTACAAACTTTAAAGAAGTTGGAAATTAATTAGTTAAGGGTAAAACTGTCTTTATGCAAAAAGTAAGAGAGAGAAAACTGTAAAAATGATGCTTTTCTAAAACTGTGTGTTTTTTGTCTGTAGACAATAATTTTGGGACGGAGGTAGTACTTGTTTATCAACATTTAATAATGTGTAAAAGTTGGTTACTCTAACAAGTGTGAGAAAAATTATAAAACACTAATAATTGTAAAAATAAAAAATTAATGAAAATAATAATAATAATAAAAATCACACTTAGTTGTAACACCTAATTTCTTCATTTGAGGAAGTGTGAAGAAATTGATAGTTATAAATGACTTCCACACCTCTAAGTGTGAATGTTTCTCAGATTTCTTTACATTTTAAGGTTTTTCATTTATTTATTTTTCTAATACAAATATACAACTCTTTTCACATTTATTAATGCAATGATTGTCTATACATTACAAAGTGTTAATAAACTATCAGTAAAATTTAAATGCTTCTTTCAAGTGTGGGAAACATATGTGTAGAATAGACTATTTTTTTATTTTTTTTAGTCTATGTAGGACATAGTGTTCTTTTAATTTCCTATAATTGTTTCAGCCTTTTTTTCCCTAGAGTAAATATTATAAATCGTCCCTTTGGTTTATCGGGTCACTCAAAAATCATTCCGTCGTTTATTTTCTTCGGGTTTGGTCCTTGTGGCTTTGAACCCATACGGGTTTGGTCTCTGAGACTAACTGTCGTTAGTTTTTTCTGTTAGCTAACGACCGTTTGCAACAAATATTTGCACCGTTAGTCCTTTAAACTAACGAGCGTTTATACTTAACTCAAAAAAAATCCTTTTATAAAAATAAAATAATAATAAAAATATTGAAAAAAAATTAAAAATAATTAAAAAAATAATAAATAAAAAAATTAAAAATAAAATTTTGGTTTTCTAATAAATTTTTTTTTCTAAATATCTTAAAAATTTATACACATTTTAATACACACGTTTATAAACGTTTTTATACACATTTTTATACACACGTTTTTATACACACCTTTTTATACACACATTTTTATACACATGTTTTTACACACGTTTTTATACACACGTTTATACACACGTTTTTATACACGTTTTACACACGTTTTTACACACGTTTTTATACACACGTTTATACACACGTTTTTATACACACATTTTTATACACACGTTTATACACACATTTTTATACACGTTTTTAGGGGGAAAAAATTATTAGAAAACCAAAATTTTATTTTTTATTTATTTTATTTTTTATTATTATTTTATATTTTTTTAATTTTTTTTTTATTATTTTTATTATTTCTTATTTTTTTATATTTATAAAAGGAAATATTTTTTTGAGTTAAGTATGAATGCTCATTAGTATAAAGGACTAACGGTGCAAGTATTTGTTGCAAACGGTCGTTAGCTAACGGAAAAACTAACGACAGTTATTCTCAGGGACCAAACCCGAGGAAAATAAAATACAAGGACGGTTTTTTATTGACCCGGTAAACTACAAGGACGATTTTTTATTGACCCGGTAAACTACAAGGACGATTTTTTATTAACCCGGTAAACCACAAGGACGATTTATGATATTTACTCTTACTTATTTATCTCCAAAGTTATAATATCTCAAGTGGTAAACCTAAGTTGGAAATTTACCTGTCAAAAAAAAAAAAAAAAAAAAAAAAGAGTAAACAGATGCTACGACTTTTGGTTACCCAATTCGTTTGTTCTATTCTCCGTATGTTTATTTAAATATTTCCACCTTTAATACTATAAAAGAACTACAAGCAAGATGTTAGAAATAAAAATCAATTTAACTATTCTATATTTTGCATGATTGTCATGATTCATGAGTTCTCTTTATATGACAAATGTGAGAAAGTACCAATTAACTCCAACTTTGAGTGGAATAACCCTTTTCTTATAGCCACAAAATGTTATCCACAAACCACAAATGAAAACTTATTATTTGATATGTATCACAGGCAAATCTAGTGGCTCACAAACATTTAGAATTGATTAACTTTAGGTACTTCCAAGTGCTATATATGACATATGCTAACACAGCTGATTAGTGGCTTTAGAAAAAGCTTGAAGTTGACAACTTGGTAACATACTTATTCTTTTGGAATTAGGTTAAAAGATGTTAAGCAACAATTAATATTAAATTGAGCACTTCTACGGTCTCATGTTTTTTACATTGGTTATGTCACTTTGCCATTGGCTGCTTTGATTCATGGGAATAAACATGTGGCTCTAATTCAATGGAATGATTCACATAATCTATATCTAATTTTGTTTAAGGTTTCACACAAGTTTAATTTGCTATATTTTCAATTATTTATGATATCTAGATAAAGATGAGCATAGCATGATAGTGATTAGTGAATATTGAAATAGTTGTATGACAAAGCAATAAAAAGATAAAAAAAGAAACTGGGTGAGTTCATACAAAAATGTATTAATTTGGTATTGATCAAGGAAAGTATACTAAATGACGTTTTTGAATGTGCCAATCTGCCAAACTAGATTGTTTCGTGCTTCACCATCTCATATCTCATTCGCTGATGATGGGAGCAGTGACCCCTTGTAAGCTTGCCAATAGACCAAAATGGCTCTTGTTACTTATCATATCATCTTCTGCACAAACCAACATAATGTATGTCGTTTTAATTATGCTTATCTTTCATTAATCTCACATGCAACTCGTTTTGAACTTTTAACCAACAGGTTGTACAATAATACATTTTTTTAATGGTGGAATGCTTGTCACCTAGCAAGGAACTAGATAAAATTACAAGGGTAGATAGAGCGTTACAAAGATTACAAGGGCATTCATCCAATTAAGACTAGTTTTCCTATATCTATTCGAGATCAAAGTGAAAGTAAATTGTTTTACATCATTGAGTATCAAGTCCTCCTTTGGATGTTTGGACACGAACATAGTCATTCCAAAAACGTAGAAAGGACCCATAGAGTGGATTAAACAACGACATCAAACACAATGACCATGTTGGATGGAAGGTTTACATGATTCACAAGGGAGAACATCTCATTGAGGTTATTAATGTGAATATTACACCATTTAAGAATCTCAACTTGTTTTATTTTATGCCATAAGTAATAAGAAGGCACCCTTCCATCTCTACATCTTCATCATAAACCGGGAAATGGAGCGAGTCAAGGTCAATTCCCCTAAGATTCAAGTTATCTCTTGTAGGTATTCTTTGGTTTTCTATTCTCCAAGACACGTACAATGTTTACCTAGATTTGATTGGAACTAGCTTATTCCACCTTGTTATACACGGGTTCAAGGGGGTCGAAGAAGTGGTGATGTATAATCTTTCTGATACCTTTTTCCTTGAAGACTATTGAAGAACCTAAAAGATACTTGAAATTTGAAGATTTGACATGAGGCTCGCAAGCTCCAAAAACTCATTGCATCCAGCCTCTGCCTCTGATATGAGCAATCTGATCTTATCTTGATCACTTGAAATGTGAAGTTTTTAAATTCTTAAATCGATCAAACAACATGTGCAAGAATGCATGTTTTCTTTTTAAGCGACATATCTAATTAACCTCTCGCAATATTATCACTTCAATTCTCTAACACAGCGGACACATAGCATAAAAATCAAATTTAAAACGATCACATTCCTAAAGACAATCTAAACTATTCATAAAAATCAAATTAATGTTCTTACGATTATTAATTACACCATAAATATATACATAGAAGTTAAGGAATACAATGTACAACTAGTCATTTACTAGAAGTAAGCTTAAACATGAAGTCAAAAATGTCAAAATTGTAAGGTTAGTGATAATAAGACAACCAACTTCACTATTGCGCGTCATTTTAGTACGGAGTATAACATTAGTTTTCTCTCTTCACAACCAATTTCATCATCAACTTGGTGTAATAAGACACGCAACTTCACCACTCGAATATAGCCCACAAAAAACATATTAAACAACTCACAGTTAGCTCACACAAGACTTTTTCAAGGTTTGGTCTGTCTTGGAGACGACCGAGTCCTCCAATTTCAGCCACAAGACACGTGTAATTAAAGCGGGTGTAATAACTACTGTAATAAGGAAAGTGAGTCTTGCGGTACCACATGTTACGATGGACTCGTCTTAATGGTATTATTACCACTAGTCTAATAATGTTAGGTATGATGCTAGAAATTAAGGTAAATCTAGATTCGTCTGATTGAATGCGACCAGTCATTTGTTTTGTGCCACAAAATTGTGGAAATGGTTGGTAATTTTTTTTCTATTGTCTTTCAATAAGAAATATTTTATTGTTTGACAAAAATAATATGAATTTAATTTTACCCGTCAAGTGACTTGGATAATTATGTACCTCAGTTCATGATTTCTATCACATTCTAGTGAACATGCTTTCAAATCATGTATTAATTTACTAGAAAAACCGGCTATAATTCCACGGATTTAGACTACATATATATAAAGCACGAAACACGTTAGTGAAATTTTCAACACACTAAAATAACTAAAATACTATGGATTTTTTTTTTTTTTTTTTTTTTTTTTTTTTTTTGTATTATTTTTTTTTTTTAATACCAATCAGAATCATCTTTCAGTGTTTTAATATAGTTTTCCAATTTGTACAAACCAGTGTTTTGAAACCCGGGTCGACCCGGCCGGGTTAACCTGCTCGACCAGTTCCGACCAAAAAAACGGGTCAAAAAAACCCGGGTTTCTAAAACCGGGTTAACCGGTTAGACTCGCCGGGGTTCGGGGTCAACCCGGTTCACGAAACCCGGCCGGGTTTCGTTTTTTTCAAATTTTTTTTAATAAAACCCGGGTTGACCCTGTAAAAAATATAAAAAATAATAATAAATTGAAAACCAGATTGATACGACGGTCGATACGGTTAACTCAGTGACTCGACCAGATCGATTTCAAACCCGGTTTTCAAAACATCGGTACAAACAACCACCTAGTATTACATAGTGATATATAGTTACCTATGAATATTTTTATTACTTAAGTTTCAAATAATATCATTTTTCAATTATTATTTTTTAAAGTTATTATAATTGAAATCTTCACCATCTGTAAACTATCTTGATGCAAAGTGTGCAATCAAATAAACTGTTCCCCGAAAATTACAATATCCAAAAACATCTTATCTTATATACTAAAAACTTAAGTTGTCTTATAAATGCAAAGTGCTTACAATAAATGTTTCATGAATTGAAAGTGAAATGTGGAGGATTTATGTGTTAGTAGATTGATTTAATAGTCATGCATAGGGTAAGTACGTAAGATTAGTGATTCGAGTAATTGAAAAAATTTGTACGATACAAGGTAGTTTAAGCAACATCAAAAGTATATCAATTATACAATATTGGGTGACTTAATTTAATGTGCAAGAGAATTTGTGCACAAATTGTAGTACGGTACAAGGTAGTTTAAACAACATTAAAGTAGATCTTCTATACTATCTAAAGATTGGAGTGCTTGATTTAATGCGCAAGAGACATTATGCACAAAAGTTTGTACGGTACCATATGTTTTGCATGAGGAATCGTGAACAAAAATTTGTACGGTACAACATGTTTCAAGCCATCTTTAAACCTCAAAAAATACAAACCAAAAATGTCATAAATGCATAAATTAAACACAACAATTAGTGATTAGTATTTTTACATTCCTGTCCATGAGTTACAAATATTTTATCAACTATATAATGTGTCAAAAATTACACACAACAAACCACAACTTCCTCCACACCGCGTGCACATTGGGCTACAACTTATTATGGTGGTAAAGTAAGCATCATATCGTCTTACTTATTTAGCATATTGATTTATATTATTTTATGTAAATTTCATGTGTGTTTTGTGTGTGTAAGAATGTAGGATATAAAGATGGTGCTTAGGAGGTTTGGTAGTAACATCATCTTCTCTAATGGTTTAAGAGATCATACACATCGTTGTCTTATCAATTAAGTGAAACATGCACGAACATTTTTACTTTGATCAAAAATGCAATATATTGATTAACTGTATTTAAGTTACTAATGATCAACTATTTTTTGTAGCGCGTCAAGAAGCATTAAAGAAAGAGATCGAGAAGTTACAAAAATTGTATCAAGAACAAAACATGCAAAAGTCCAATGAACAACAACAAGAACAACGCCACGGCCACAGGTGGGATGAATACTTAGCATTCATATTAATAGTACGTTACAAATTAAACATGCAATATTTTACTTCATGTAATACTGCTAAACGGGCTAATACTATTGATTCGTTAGCAAGTTTATTGAAAATAATGTGACGAACATTCTATTTTTAGTCAATAATTATTATTACACTTTGTTGGTACATTTTAATATTTTTTATGTTGTTTTTTGTCTTGCGGTTTGTTAATGTCACTTTCTTAATTAAACGTCTTGGAATATTGCGTGACTCTGATATTTGATATGACTGTGTAAATTATCTCGATGTTACATATTGAAAATGGTAGTATATAATAAAAATATCTTCACACTATCATCTTAACAATAAGAATCTTCTAAATCGAAGAAGTATATAAAGAAGAAGAAAATTGTATTTCAAATGTTATCCCACACCTATCACGAGGTAAGCATTAATCATTTGAGTTTGAAATCATGTGATTCATGTCGTCATACTGTAAATACTTAGAGTGAGTTACTAATGAATGCTCCAAATTCGATATTATAGTTTATGGAAAAATGTTGTAATAATGTATTAATTAAAAAATAATTTATGTAACTTACTCATATTAAAAGATTGCATATGAAAAGCCTCATTTAAATATAACATTTTACAATAAACCTCTTCACATTAAAGAAAGATATCGAGAAGTCATGAAAATTATATTGAAAACAAAACATGCAAAATGCCAATGAACAACAACAAGAACAACGCCATGGCTACCGGTGTCAATATAAATGAATACATAGCATTCATATTAATAGTACGTTACAAATTAAACATGCAATATTTTACAATACGAATTATAATTTATTATACGAATTATAATTTATACTGTTGAATATACCAATTACTTTAATATTTTATGTTTTTATAGTTTTGTTAAAAAGGAAATTTGTTGGCATGAGTTAACCACACCCTCCCATAGGGAGGGTTTGCAAATGATTGGATGCATCTTCCTGTTGTACGATATGCATTACAGGTTGCACGGTTTGACTAAAAACCTATGATGTGACACCGTAGAGAGGGTTGGGATAACACAACCCAATTTGTTTTATGTTATGAATATATTTATTATATTGATTGTACACATTAATCATCATATTCATGACCTTTATGATTAGTCTTGTAACACCCAATATGTACTTAATACCATTCATGTTAAAGGTCCCTATAAATAGAGGCACCTAATGTAATGTGAAGACACACCAATAACAAGCTCTATCTTTCCCTCTCATACTCTTTTATGTTCTTTTGATTATTGTTCTTATTGTGCTATTAGGCCGTTGTTTCACAACACGTTATCAGCACGATCTAAGAAATGCACACCAAACGGATTTGATTCTTTCTTTTATCAAACCTCGTGATTTGATTCTTTCTTTTATCAAACCTCGTGACACAATTACAACAGGTATTGACTCAACTCACTGTAATTGTATATCATTCTCATTTGTTATTTATTCATATCATTCTCATTTGATATCCAGTACTTCAAAAGAAGTAAAGCCTTATTAGTTATTACCGTAAGATTTGATGGTCTTAAGAAAAAGTTATAAAAATGAACGAAAAAAATAAAATGGATTGAATGCTACGTTAATTATATGACGCTGGGTGCTGTAATTATGTACTAGAATTGTGTTAACAATATACATTGTTTAATTATAATTAGATTTCCGATCTTGTTATATCTTCTCGTAAAGTCTGATATAGTTTTATAAGCTTAATTTGTATTTTACTAAGAGGGATTTTTATGTTATTATATTTGTAACAAGTAATCACTTTGAATAAATCATTGTTTAGGAAACAGTTATAAGTTTAATTGATTTCTATTATATACGGGTTCATATAAAGATTGTGTAATGTATCATTGTAACTATATAAACCACTCCAAGATGCTAGCGATTCACGTTAACCATAACACATGTAATTCTTGATCATTATTCTTTTATTATGTTTGGTTATTTACAGTGCCCAAGTTAAACTGGTTAATTAAAAATATAAACTATATGTTATTCTTTGCGCTAGCATTTTATTTTGTGATCACAGTATATATCTTATACTTTAACATCACATGCTATGCAATCATTTGCTTAAAGTGATAACTTAATGTATGTCTTTTCTCTAAGTAATTATCTTAGTTGATTTCACGAAAATTGGCCTATTATTGTTTTCTAACGAAAATATATGTCTTTGTGATACATGGTTGATATATGTTTAACGGTTTGATTTTTCTACATCTATATAACGTAAAATTTGCCACGTACACTTATCTATATAAATGTCATGTTAATGATGTTATTATTAGTGCTTGTTTTATTTTGATCGGAAACAATTGGTTTAACTAACATTCTCACAATTTATCACAAGCAAGAGTGACCCAATGCATTTGAATTAAAGTATGTATGATTATTTGGTCAAAGTTGCTAACTTTTCTATACATTAATGTCCATTGAAACCAATGAAACAATTGTATGTGTGGTTAAAAGATCACTAGGATATAACATTATGATTAGCCTTACGGAGTATCAGTTATTTAGGTCATGTACTTAGTCCTTAAATTTGGCATATAATATTATTACGGAGTATTAGTTTTGCAAAACCTCTCTTTGTTAGGGGCTTAGGGCATCCAAATACATTATTTAGGTTATTAGGTTATTATATGGCTATAGATTATATCGATATATAATGTACCTATAATGTGGGCATGTGGCCATCTTTATGGATAACGTAACTCTTATCTGTTGCGCGGTACATCATGATTGATTTGCATAGTATATAATAAAAGTAATCTTAAAATTGATAATGATTTTTGAAATTATTTAATCTTGTGTTTATGCATATATATGTGCACATGATTTTAACTAACTATTTACTTACTAGTGGATAAGGATTGTGTTATTTACTTGTTACTGATATGCTATTTACAATAAATATCATTAGTCATGACTTGAGAATTGAGATGAGATAATAACCTATAGCTTGCGATTATCATATTTGGAGTAAAATGAATTTGCTATCTTGAACTGATCGAGTAAGACATGCATTTAATATTGCATTAACATAATGTTTGACACGCTTATTTATATGTGAAACGCTCATTTATATTATTGCAATAACATAATATGCATGTATTGAAGTAACTGTGTGAAACGCTCATTTATATGTTTGGAACGGATAGTTATGCATGTAACTTGTCATAATTTTGCATATATCTTGCTATGTTTATTTTCCATGTTTGAATATTAGTTTAAACCAAAAATATGAAACAAATTATAACCTGCTACGGGGCATATGTGATACGACCCGTTAAGGTTGTATCGGGATAGGGCACCACTTCAAGCGGGCGCGAGCTCCTTAAGAATTAGGGTTAGGAAAAGAGACTTGTTTTTGTATTGAAACGATGATGATTCTCATTATAATAGTTCGGTACTTATAACCTTACAAAGATGATAATTAACCTAATAATGATAACGGACTTAGCCCACGACAAACATGACATAACAATTAAGATAAATAAAGATAACGTAGCCCATGACATAATCTTTGGTCGTAACATTCCCCTCTCCTTCAAAGTCACCTTGTCCTCAAGGTGTTGCTTCAAAAATCTCGCCTCATGTAACCCCAGGATCCCAAACTTTTACTTGTAGTTTAGTCCCTTGTGGATCACATGTTTTGAGTTGTGAATTTGCCTCTTGCAGATCATACCTACCGCGCAAAGTATACCTACACAAATGTTGGCACATCGGTGTGACAATGAGTTCAAATATTCTTTCATAGCATAAAACTTCATTACTTTGATTGAAAATCAACCAAACTGGACTCGCAGCGGGATACTCTGATTCACAAATGCATATTTTAGTAACAAATGCATATTTTAACACTACATCAGGTAGCTTACGTTTCTGTCCAACATCATCTATCTTATTCACCCGTCCATGAGGCTCCAACTTGTTTCCTCCATCTTCTCTTGTTGCTACGAGAGGAATTTGTTGACGTTGGTTATTACATTCTTCCATACTCTTTTCTGCTGCAATTGGTTTGATTGGTACTTGGTGATCAATTACCTTCTGATCAATTGGTTCCCCTGAGTTGACGTCCAAACAAGCCTCTATTGTAAAGGCTAAAGATAAGGCTTCTCCAAAAGTTGTAGGATTCGACCTCAACAGTTCCCAAAGTTGTAGATCTGTGAAGCGTGCTTCTATTGCACGGGCTAATGAAAAGGCTTCACCTAAAGTTGTAGGATTTGACCTCAAGAGTGCACATTGTAGAGCCGGTTTAAGGCCAGAGATATAAAACGATTTAAGTAAGTTTTCAGAGATCCCCGTTAATCGATTTATAAGTACCTCAAACTTACTCTGATATTCGGCCACCATACCCATTTGCAATAGCTTAGATAGTGCGTCCCAATCGTTGCTGCCCGATGCCATGAACAATAACTCGAAGAACGTAATTTTTTTTCTCAATGAACAGTAACGAATGAACAGTAATGATGAATAGTACTTATGAACAGTAATCAGGATGAACAGTACGATGAATAGTGACGATGAACAGTAACGAATGAACAGTAATGATGAATAGTACTTAACCTAATAATGATAACGGACTTAGCCCACGACAAACATGACATAACAATTAAGATAAATAAAGATAACGTAGCCCATGACATAATCTTTGTCGTAACAATATGCTAGTGTACCGTGATATCAAATTATCAATTCTTGCGTAATTAGAGTTTCATTATGACATTAATCGGTCAAGTGGATGATCCTTATTAGCTCTTGTATGGGGAGTTTGAGAAATTTCATAAGTAATAGGCATGTTGTGTAATTCCACTTCAAAGTCATTTGTATACATGTCCTTCTAATAGTAAAATTTAATGAGTATAGAAATATTAAAAATGTGATGTGATGAGTATATTATTTGATAATACTAATAAGCTAATATGAATATTATATTAAATTGTGAGAAAGACATAAAAGAGCTAATCGAAAAATTGTGAGCTCTCCATATTATACAGAAGGTGCATTGAAGCACATGTGGCCATAAAGTATAATTTTATGAGCCAAGATTATTATAGTATTGGCATGACCGGTTGGACCATCTCGAGTCATAGATGATGTGAAATGTATAGAAGAACCACAAGTTTCTTCAAAGATAGATTTGATTGTTCTCAATGGAATGGAAGTTAATTGTTCATATATCACCACCATATTAAGGTAAGGACTTTACCTTATAAGGTTTTGGAAATAATATAAAGGAGATGTATGTAGGCCTATACATCCGCGATGTGGATCATTTTGAGCTTTAAAATCGATGCATCGTCAAAATGATCATCAAGGACGTAACTTAAGGCTAGCGTGATTAATGGCTCGGCTTATAAAATGCGAGCATGGTTTTCCAAAGTGTATCTTTGAGAATGGTGGTGAATACTTTTAAGTATTGAACGATTATTGGAATAAGTTGTTGGATCGTGAACACCTTGAACTTGTGTTGATAATGATACTTTGAGTGATATCACTAAGTATGCGGAATCTACTTAATGATACTTAGAAGATTGATTGTAAGTGAAACAGTTTTATGTATGAACAATGAATGTAACAAAACAACTAGCTCCAATATTATTAATAATAATAATACGAGTGATCTGAGATATCACTAGGGTTACACCTTGAAGCTCTAGAAAACGTATTAGAAAGATATATTCTAACTATAACCTAGGATCTCCTTTTATACAACAAGGAGTCCTCTTGTACAAGATAAGTATAATACTAATAGAATAAGATATACACAATATCTTTTCTATGTTTATCTAAGCGCGTTTCTCTAACAGTTATTATGCAAGCAGTGGTAATATTTGTTCTTGCAGTGGTAATGAGTTTCCACTGCAAGTACAATCTTCTGCAGTTGTAATATCTTCACTAGCCGTGGTAACTGATAGAATAATTCCCAACAATCCTCCCCTAAACTTATGATTTATGTGTAAATCAATAAGTTTCTTCAAGTATACAATAAACCTGAGGATATGGGAATTCTTCCAAACACTTATCTTGTTTTTCTTAATCCTTTATCAGCTCTTGCATATTGATCTTTAATCTTCTGAATCAAGGCTCTAATCTTTTCATTATCTGCATATACACTTAACTTTGACATGCCGAGAGCAAACCTCCCCTGAATCTGATCATATTAATAATTCGTATCCTCCCCTGTTTGGGAGAATCTCCACCAAAAACAGCACAATCAGACAAAATTCAGAAGACCTTCCATCAATTAATATCCACCTGTTAAGAGTATGTGGTACACAGTTCCATCAATTCCTTTTGTAACATACTGCCTTCAGCACTTCCAGATGTATTACCTTCTGAGAGAGGTGCATCATGAGACATAGATTCAATTTCTTGCCTAGTGAAACTAGATAGTACTACTGAACCACCCTTATGTTGAAATTTGGCAAGGGATTTCACAACTTGTATCTAATCCTTGAGAATCAGACACATGCAGTGTTGCCATGGTAGAGCTATGAATGATAATGTCATGTCTTGCATCTACACATATCAAAGAAAAAGTTTACACTGTCAGTGGGAACTGTGAACCTGCAGTGGTAAAAATCAATAGAATTTTCAAAGAGCAATGATAAGTAAAACATGTAAAATTTTCTGCTCTAATCATAGTTTTTAGCAAACTATCAGCTATCAACGGATTTGATATGTCTTTACCATGAGCCGTTTGCTATGGACTAGCCAACTCTTGATCACAAGGATGTATGGTGAGTTGATAACCTAGTTTTTGGTAAACTATCAACCATGAACGGATTTGATGTGTCTTTACCTGTAGCCGTTTGCTCAGGACTAGTTGATTCTTATGTGGGTTAGACATGGTGAATCAATAACCATTTGTTGTGTGTCTAAGTTACACACCTTATAACTCCAATGAGATATAACATCACAAAATAAGTCTCATCTTAACTCACAAATATTAACCCAAGTAACTTTTTAACCAAGTTACTATACACAAAAATATCTTCCCAAAAGTCAAACCACAGTTACTTCTCAAACCAACCAAAACAGATGGAAGTAAATATCCTTCATTAATTAGCATAACACCTAATCTTTGCTTATATAACCTCCTCCATAACACCACATTTCAGTCATCAACAATCTTTCAAACCCTAATATCCCACAACAAAATTTTAAAACCAATTATCTTCAAAAATCATGTCATCAAACCCTGAGTCCTCTGATCAACACTCTTCTGTTCCAACATCAGAAGAAGAGGTACCACCATATCCATGGGGACTTGAAGGTTCTGATTTTGAAAGGGGGATAAAGAAACGATGGGATGTGGAAGACAAAAATTGGAATGCATACATAGAGGGTGAATCAAGCCGTAATACAAATCCTGCTGAGCTTGTCTCTCCCTTCATCTGGACATCTGATGAAGAATCTTCAGAGGAAGAGAATGAAGATCCAACCTTTCTTCCTCCTTCCACACCAGAGAGATCCCAACCAAGATCAAGTAAGAAGGATCCATCTCTCCCAACATCATCAAACATGATGGTGGATCTTCCTGCTCCAGAACCTTGTCTTCTGCATCAAGAACATATTGGACAGAGCAATAAAGCTCAAATCAAACATAAGGGAAAGGAGAAGCAGAAATAAATGATTGATGAATGTTGCCAAGGACCAAAGTTTGTGAGTATTTTCTTGACTTTGGTACTTGAGCATCTTCACAGTCTTCCTTCTCTTCTTTTTCCATTTTCATCTTCAGCTTCTTCGTTGTACTTGTCATAGCCTCAAGTATTATGTAATAATTGATAGAAGCTAGTAGTACACAATTAGCCAAATGTATTAGGAATGATCTTTGTAATCCAGTTGGAACCTTAAATGTAAGCTGTAACTTATGTCTTGAAATGAATGAAAAGATCTTCTTAATTTGCTCAATATGTAAGACCTTCAGCATTACTATGTATGCAATAGAGACTAAATTCAGCTTATTAGATCACATTCCTTGGCTACACCTCTTGATGACTGCAACACACTTCTTGCAATTTCATTAACATTTGCAGAATAGACATATACCAAACAACTTGAAAACATATTAGTTAATCACAGAAAATATCATCAAGTCATTCATAATCAGTTGTAATCTTTGACTGTCCCTGCACACAACATAAAGGAATTAGTACCTTTTGGGGACCCAAGCCACAAATGACTTGGATCTGCCTCGTGTATCAATATAATTGTATCTATCAAAGGTCATTGATACACCATTGGGATTGTTTGTTGTTCCTTTTGGTTTCCATTCCCAACGAGCTGAGGCCTTAACAGCTTTTCCCAAGTTTACCCTTTTCTTATGAACATCAGTGGAAACATTTGGTCTTGCAGTGGTAACTGCATGCCTAGCAGTGGAAACTGCTGGATTAGAAAGGTTAGGTCTCCACATGTGATTCTTGTGATCATTCTTTTCAAAATAAGTCTTTTTCCCTGTTTGATAAGATTTAACAAAAGAAGTGACAGGGGACTTAGGATAAACTCTGTTATTACTTCTGGCAGTGGTAACTGCTGGTCTAGCAGTGGAAACATGTTTAATGCCAGTGGTAAGCATAACAGACCTGGGAACCATCTTGCTTAGGGGGTTTGGTTGAGTCAATTTATTAAAATTAGATCCATTCACCCTTGTAAAAACTTCCCTTCTTCCCATGTGGTAGGTACAGGCTTTAGCTAAATGGTCAAAGCTACCACATATATGACAAGCCTTATTGTTGAACACAAAGTCACTACCAAACTGCCTAGTTTTAACATGATTCCAACTTCTCATGTTCCCTCTAGGAGATTTAGGCCTATCCTTGTACATTTCTGCATACCTAGTAGTAGACCTAGTGAAATTTGACTGTGTCCTAGGCTTCTCTTTGACTTCTACAGGAATACTTTTTCTTTCCTCAACTTTAACATCTTCAGTAACACTAGTTTTAGACTCAACATTCAAACATTCATCTTTAAGAGATGAGTCACTAGCACTATCAAAAGTCTCAACCTCAACCTGAACCTTTTCAGTTTCAACTGGTTTAACAAATTTTGGTCCATAGGTCATGGGTGGATCCTGAAACTCTTCTAAGCCTGTGTGAGCTAGATCAATGCCAGGTGGTGCTGGAACACCTCTTAGAGGTGGTGGAACAGATTTGTATCCAAGACCTGATTTAGCTTTGCTCACAACTTGGGCTTCCCAAATTTTGTCAATGCTCTTGGATTGATGGTCTAGTGTTTGCTTAGTTATCTGAATGTTCTCACTAGCCTTTTTAACTTTTTCCATTTCTTCCCTAAGAGCTTTATTTACTTCAAGATAAAAATCTAAGTCTCTTTTTAAAACAGCAATATCATCACTGAACTTAGATTCATTAGCCCTATAATGCTCTAACTGTTTTTCTAAAACACCTAGACCTCTTTTATGATTTGCTAAGTTATAATTAGTATGATGTAAATCTAGCATCTGTGCATCATATTGTGCTTTTATGTTCTCATACTCTTTTAAGGCCTTACAGTTTTTAGAACAAGCATTATTAGTATGTACCTCAGTGTCAGAGAAAGCCATGAGTGCATGCTCAGTAGCAAGCATTGCAGATTTTGAATCATCTTCTCCATCCTGAGTCATAAAGCTCCAATTAAAGCTCACTCTGGTTTCTGTCTCCATTGATTCTTCTGAGTGAACTTTAGGGTCTTCTAAATCAAAATATCAAAGCCTTGCTCTGATACCACTTGTTGGATCGTGAACACCTTGAACTTGTGTTGATAATGATATTTTGAGTGATATCACTAAGTATGCGGAATCTACTTAATGATACTTAGAAGATTGATTGTAAGTGAAACAGTTTTATGTATGAACAATGAATGTAACTAAACAACTAGCTCCAATATTATTAATAATAATAATACGAGTGATCTAAGATATCACTAGGGTTACACCTTGAAGCTCTAGAAAACGTATTAGAAAGATATATTCTAACTATAACCTAGGATCTCCTTTTATACAACAAGGAGTCCTCTTGTACAAGATAAGTATAATACTAGTAGAATAAGATATACACAATATCTTTTCTATGTTTATCTAAGCGCGTTTCTCTAACAGTTATTATGCAAGCAGTGGTAATATTTGTTCTTGCAGTGGTAATGAGTTTCCACTGCAAGTACAATCTTCTGCAGTTGTAATATCTTCACTAGCCGTGGTAACTGATAGAATAATTCCCAACATAAGTGTTGAACTTTATATATCCCAGGTTCATAAACAAATTGCTTTTGTTGAAACGTTTATAAAACGTCTTCAGTTGATTGCAAAGCCAATAATATTGTGAGAACAGAACTATTAGTTAATGGGGCTTGTAATTTTAATTGATAAAATATGAATTCGCATCTTGCCAACAATATATAATGAATCCTCCCCCATTAAAATGCATGGTTTTTGGTCACAAACCATATTTCTTGTAATTGTGTGACATATGTTATAGTAAATCCACCACAACACACAAATTTGAGATGTTGAAATTGATAATTCATTCAAGGGGAGAGAATGAGCAGCGAGGGATATGGAATGAATTACGATATAAGTGTCGATCCTCACATTAATAAATATGAACTTAAAGTTCAAGGGACAAATAACATTCCAGATCTAGTAAATGCCAAACATGTTTAGTGACCCAAAGAAAGTGGCTAGATCATATTACGCTGCTATTGCTCCAATTATAATGTATGTCCCAACATGAAAATAAATGATTGGTAGTGAGTCTATGGCATGGCTGCAGCATGATAGACTAATCGATTCCAAGTAAAGTCCTCTAATGAATAAATGAAATGGAGCAAGAAAATGAAGATGGTCAAATCGAGGTAATTAGACCCCATAATAGTCAAGAAACACTAGACATGAAGGTTATTGAAAAACCCCGGGTACATGAAAAACTATGAGATCTCAGTAAATGATATATAATGTCTAGTAAAGTGTGGAATCAAAAAGAAATGAATCGACGCCTATAGTACTATTATATATGATAATGATTATGAAGTAAATAATATAGCGCTAAAATAAAAGGTGAGGATATTAAATATCTGTAAGAGGTGCAGATGTATAAAAGAATGGCCAAATGAAGTAAAGACGCAAAGATCTAATGAAAGATTAAAGTCTGTTGTTAAATGGTTACTGGGACTTGAAGTCCGTATATATGAATGTGTAAAGATTATTGGATATGCATTGATCTTTATGAGAAAGTGAAATTAAAGTATTGAAATGTTCATATATAAGGCACAACTAATGGCACGCAATACTTTCGTAAAGACATGTAAATGATCATAAGGAGATATGTTCTCATGTGGTGGATCCAATAATGTATATAATATTTATAAGTCTGGCAATATAATAAGTAATTGATATGCGTCTAAAATTTAATGAATATAGCTCATGTGATTTTGAGATTTCATTGTAGCATATAAAACGCATGGAGCATGCTAGTGATTTTTATGTTGGAGCATATAAGAAAAGTTCTCAAGAATAATATTTGATTGGATTGAACTAATCATGTTTTCGGCATATGTATAATAATCACCTAAACGTATAGTATTGTGCCATGTTCGCATATGAAACTTTATTATGAGATCTTGATTTGCATATGGTTTAAGTTTCATATAGTTTGTAAAGGTGATTAAATGTATGGAAATTGAATTTGAAACAAAAGACAAAGTTTGTCTTTATTACGAATTGAACATCTTAAGGATGAAAATTTTGTGCATCATGAAAACTATAGAAAGATGCTAACTATCTTTATATGGATAAACGACACGTATGTTTATGAGGTCACATGATGTTGAAAAGACTCCATTTGATTTATAAAGATGATGATCACAATATCGATTTAAATGCGCCATACTAGATTGTGTATATGTGAAGTACAAGGATGAACTTGAATGAGATGTATGATGTATCTTAATCCTTAAATTGGATATGTGAACAAAATGTAGAGAACATTTATTCATGTGATTCTATCAAAACACTTTAAGGTGTATTTCACTGATTCAATGAGCATAAGTGATGTGATCATCAGGGGGAGAGAAGATACACGTTGCACTCTTTTTCCTTTGACCATGGTTTTGTCCCCATAGGGTTTTTCGGCAAGGTTTTTAATGAGGCAACATCCCCGAGCGTATAAAGGAGTTATAGACTCTTTTTCCTTCACTAGAATTTTGTCCCACTGGGTTTTATCTAGTAAGGTTCTAACGAGGCGTAATCCTCAAATGGAGTAAAACAAATATTTTGATATCTTCAAGGTACAAAGGGTATGGGTTTATATTTCACTAACCCATCAAAAACAAATTTAGTTGGATATGCAGATGCAGGATATAGGTCTGACCCTCATATTGGTTATGTATTTACACTGGCTGTACTGCAATTTCATGGCCTTCCGCAGCCACTTCATCTAATCATACAGAAATTTTGGCGATCCATGAAGCAAGCCGAGAATGTGTTTGGTTAAGAAATGTTATACTACATATTGGTGAATCTTGTGGTATTTATGTTGGAAATGAAGGACCAACAATTTTACACGAGGACAACGCATCATGCATTTCTCAATTGAAGGAAGGGTTTATTAAAGGTGACAGAACCAAGCACATTTCACCAAAGTTCTTTTTTACTCATGACTTACAAAAGAATGGCGATATTATTTTTCAAAAGATTCGTTCAAGCGACAATCTAGCAGATTTATTTACCAAGGCACTCCCTACCTCAACATTTAAGAAATTGGTATATGACATCGGAATGCAACATTTCAGTGAGCTCAAGTGAAGTGATTATGAGGGGGAATAATACGCACTGCACTCTTTTTCCCTTAGCTATGGTTTTTCTCCCACCGGGTTTTTTCCTAGCAAGGTTTTTAATGAGGCGGTATCCAAAGCGTATTTTGAATGATCAAGGGGGAATGTTATAAATATATTTATTATATTGATTGTACACATTAATCATCATATTCATGACCTTTATGATTAGTCTTATAACACCCAATATGTACTTAATACCATTCATGTTAAAGGTCCCTATAAATAGAGGCACCTAATGTAATGTGAAGACACACCAATAACAAACTCTATCTTTCCCTCTCATACTCTTTTATGTTCTTTTGATTATTGTTCTTATTGTGCTATTAGGCCGTTGTTTCACAACATTTTATAGTTTGTTTTTAATAATGTAATTTATTTGAACAACGAAGTCCGTCTTTAACAAAAAATGAGAGTTTCAAACATGAACCGAAAATTAGTCCCGAACATTGCGAAAAAAACAATTATATCCAACCTGTGTGCATCGCATGGGTCCTGAGGCAGTCCAAACTTGTGTGTATCGCATGAGGATGAATATAAAAGGTCTCCAACATTAATGTCATCGCTTCATATTTAAAATAATTTATGCAACTTATACATATTAAAATATTACATGTGAAGAGACTCTTTTCAATGTAACATCTTGAAAAAAATCTCTTCATATATACTCTTGTAATGTCAATAAACTATTTTAAATGTGTGACATGCTTGGAAATGTGATACCAACACAACTTACATATATAATGACGAATATAAGTGCCGAAGATTACGCTATAAAAACTTATATACAGCTCACGTGCAACTCAATAAAGTATTTTAATTACGTATAAAGCTTAGCAAATGTGTGACACCATGACAACTTAAATATAAAATGACGAAAATTAATGTCGAATGATACGCTATGAACTTCTATACAGCTCATGTGCATCGCACGGGCATTGTTGACTATCATAAGAAATAGTTATAACTTAGCCGGATGTATTAATATTAGTTAGTTCCAATAAAAAATGATAGAGTCAATACCAAAATAAATAGACAAATATTACGTAAAAAATAATTCTTAAAAGATTACATGTCAATAAACTATTTTAAATACGTATCATGCTTACAAAATGTATACTACCATGACAACTTATATATATACTGACAAAAATACGTTTCAAATATAAAATGACGAAAATAAAATACGGATATTAAATTTTGAAAACTTCTATACAACCCATGTGCATCACACGGGATTTCATGACTTTAAACATTTAAATTGAGTCCGTGTACATCACACGGGTCTGAATAACTAATTTACACAAAGATATTGACGTAGACCATAAACTTACTTATACCATTCATCATAATTGACGTAGATTGCCCAAAACCACTCCCTTTATCATATAGGGATCCCTATCATATATATAAGACTTAGGGGATTTTTTTTATTTGTTTATTTTTTTTTTAAAGAAATTAGACCCACTAAACATAATTTAATATTTCTTTTTGTAATGAAGCCTACTCATTTTCACTAATTTATCTATATCAGGTGGGTGTAAAATATGAGCTCCTCTCCATTAAGAGGAAGCAGCAAACGTTTGACCCATATATCTTTTAGTGAAGGAAAAAAAATAAACGGGGCCTTAGGGCCTTAGTGTAATGGTGGGTGACGCTCCACCGGTGGTGACAACTATCACGCGTGATCCCTTTTTATATCTCCTCCCCAATGATTTGCTCACTTTTGTTTTTGATTTTCACACTCCAAACTAGACTTTAAGCAGTTGTACATTTAACATATGTTGCTTCTGAAGATTATATATTGGAGTTTGCGTATCAAAAGTAACAGTGTGTCAATCAACACTCTTTGTATAAAAAGCTGTATTTTTATGTGTTTCTTTTTGTGGTAACCACTCCACCTGTTTGATTGCGGGTTTAGTGGTGTACTGAATGGTGATATGCCACTGATGTGAAAGTGGTGGATTACCATTCCACCCGGTATAAGTAGGGGTGTCATTAGGGTCGGGTTGACCTGACCTTAATCCGAATCCGAAATGCTTATCGGGTCAAGTTAAAAAAATCTTGTCAGGTTATGTTGACCAGAACTTGATAACCCGTTATTGTTATTGGGTTGGATTAAAGTTAAATAATTAATGTTATTGGGTCAATTCAATAAGACCCGAAATTCAATCTTTTTTATTTTTTAAGAATACCATACTTTTAAAACCCCAATACCATTATTTGCTTTGCTACTGTGCTATGCATTTTTTAAGATATGAAACTTTGCTTTGCTACTGTAAGCACGCACTATGCAACACATACTTACATTATTTGGAATGGCTAGTTAGGCAGCTGTAACGATAAAAAGTATCATCCTTTGTCAATTTCACCATAATTTTAACATTTAGTAATTATGAATTTATGATGGTGTGTATAATTTTAACTGAAAGTCTGCAACATTTAGTAATTATGCTATTGCAACATCACTTTTATGGTGAGGAATTATGATGGTGTATATGTTATGACCAAGAAACACGTTCTGGAGGTCGAGGTTGATCGAAATATATGAAAACCATGGTTGTTTTTAGAGAGAGAAAGTAGAGAGAGAAATGTGGAGAAAAAAGGTTTATATTAACAAAGAATAAATGAAACAATACACACACTTTCCCACACCCCTCATGGAGAGTCATGAGGGGTATTTATAGGCTCAGTACATCACATGTTTGCCTATATTACAATAATAGTCCCTAAAGTACTATTTGTATAATATCTAGTCCATTTCTTTATGTGTGACGTTATCTTTTATAAAATAGCAAGGCTAACAATCTCCCTCCAAGATATCGTCACTCATGAATGGATACAATGAGACCTATAAACACATAAACATGTAGATTACAACAATAGTAAACTATGTTGACGTTGTTGAAGCGCAGAGTCTCTGTAGTCTAGATACTGAGGCAGACTTGAAGTTCTCTCTTCCGACGATCTCGGCGTATGATCTTTGACACTGACGGCAAAGGTCTTTGTAGCTCTGAACTTCAACTGTAATGGTCTAGTTAGGTTATTACTCCCTCCTAACTAGTGAGCCTTTATTCTTTTTCTTCTGCTCCCTCCTGAATTGACAACTCTCTTCTCATCTCGCAGCGGATAAGGTAGATACTAATGAGTTTGCACCATGGTTGTCATTCTTGGATCATCATAGCATAACTCACATAGTATTGCACAGAAGGTTGGTAATACGCTCCGATGTACACATCATTAGTACTTCTTCGGTTCTAGTGTAAGCACAATTTCCTCGATCAACCAACGTACTAGAGATGAAACACTACTTCTTTTGGCATGTTCTTCTCCCTCCTGATGGTTGCGATGTATCGAAATCATCATACTATTGTGTGTTCATGCCAAAATTACCCGTACTTTACACTTCTGATGCAATGTAGATAGACCATGAAAGCATAATTTGTGAGAATATGACTCTCTTTATTCTACAATCTCTTCTCTTCTCTTCATCCTTTAAGCGACCTCTTCAAATTCCAACCAGCTAGTAAATGACCAATGACTATAGAAACAATCCAATATAACAAATCTGACAATAAAGTAAACATCCCGTAGATATGTTACTTAATCTTGTACTATGGTGTGACTAAGAACGGTGTAGAGAGTTCGTACACCATCGAATCTCTGAGTACTCTATACTCTTCAACCAACCAACCAACCATCAAGTATAAGACGTACATCACCTCTTGATTATCCACAACTTCGTGTGACACTGAGCACTACAACGTAACTCCTTTAAGTGATAGTTATAACCCGTGAGCACTACAATGTAACTCCTTACATCGGGTATAACTAGATAATCCAAGTCTTAATCACTATCTTTAGTGTTTGCCCAAACAAGTATCTTCGAAAGTCATGCATCCATCCACCCCCTAGACTTTGAGATAAATAAGTACACATGCCCTTGAAATGAACTTTAAACCAAGAAAAGTGATAAAGAATTATCCCCATAATCACAAAAATCCAATACTAGCCGTTGTCATTTGAATGTGATTCTTGATCAGGATCGTTTAAGCAATTCGTGGTGTGTTTTGGTGAAGCTTGAAATTCTATTTCGGGTGATTCGTAGTGATTTCGTATTTTCCCTCCAAAAATAAAATTGGAAAAATTTCTCGCCCATAATTTGGAAATCACTATGAAATGAAATTCTAAGGTTACCAGAAAAATTTGAGTTTTGAAAATTTTTACGCAAAATTTCACCGAAAAAATTTGAATTTTGCCCTAAAAATTTGAATTTCGGGCCAAAATTTTCAACCTTATACCAAAATTAAAATCTCGCGTAAAAATTGAACGTTTAGTCTCCTCTGAAAAATAAATTTTACTCAAATTTTCCCGCCAAAAAACTTTTTTTTTTTTTTTGCTAACTCGATAAAACCTTCAAACTCGGTAACCTTTCAAACTCGGTATCCATTCAAACTCGGTAAGCCCCTAACTCGATAATACCTCAAACTCGATAACCTTGGATCCTAACTCGATAAACCTTGGATCTTAACTCGATAAACCTTGATTAATTTTGGCAGAGTTTCGTCTAGGTATAAGCCACAAAGAACCTTACTCGATGAACGATAAGGTAAAAGGCTAACTCGCCAAACTTGAGTCCAAACTCGGTATGTTTTTGTATCCTAACTCGATAAAACTTAATACCCAAACTCGGTAAGTATTAATCCTAACTCGCTAAGATTTTACATCCAAACTCGATAAGACCAAATTCCTAACTCGACAGAATCAGAAAATTCTAACTCGACAGAAAACACCCAAACTCGATAAGTAGGCGATGAACAGTACCAGATCCGAAAATTTTCACCCAAAAACACCACGATTCGCCCCCGGTTAGCTCTGATACCACTTGTTATGACCAAGAAACACGTTCTGGAGGTCGAGGTTGATCGAAATATATGAAAACCATGGTTGTTTTTAGAGAGAGAAATTAGAGAGAAAAAGGTAGAGAAAAGGGTTTATATTAACAAAGAATAAATGAAACAATACACAGACTTTTCCACACCTCTCATGGAGAGTCATGAGGGGTATTTATAGGCTCATTACATCACATGTTTGCCTATATTACAATAATAGTCCCTAAAGTACTATATGTATAATATCTAGTCCATTTCTTTATGTGTAACGTTATCTTTTATAAAATAGCAAGGCTAACAGTATATAATTATAACATTTAGAAAAAGCAATCAATAGTGCTTAAACATGCTTATAACGATATCACTTTGTTATACCGATAAAACAAATAGCACTTAGTTACTTTGTTGCTTCATTATACCGATAAAACAAATAGCACATCGGAAACTTCTGTTACATACCTACTGTAATTGTGCATATGAAAATTGCAAATGGTTCAAATATAATTCAAGATAGAGAGTCATGTACATCACATAATGATTCTAGAATGACTACTGGTACAAATTGTAATGGTTTGATTCTCATTCCTCAATAGTCTTATACGTAATACGTCACATAATGATTTTAGACATAATGTTTTTAGATAGATAGTCATGTATAATATTCACTTGAAAAAGTTGGTACTGAGTTTGTAATATTTGATTTTCCATGTTATAAAGTTCATGGCCACTCGTACTTTAGCACTAACTTGGCTACTTGTTTGATGATTATCAATGATGTTTGTACCTGATAATCTGAATAACCCGACCCGATATAACCCAACACGAATCTCACCGAAACCTGTTAACTTGCTTTTAAATAGGGTCGGGTTGCGAATCACTTTTTAAAAGTTTAAAACCCATTCAACCCGACCTGATAACACCCAACTATAAGTCACTTTTTTTTTTTTTTTTTTTTTTTTTTTTTTTTTTTTTTTTTTTGGTATAAGTGACTTAGATAATTGTCGTAGTCAAACCCATAAATGGTTCCCTATAAATCTACATGTCTCACTGTTTTGTAACTTACATTCACAACCTTAATCATCGATCCACTATCAAATACATTAAACCATGGCACCACAAATATCACAATTCCAATACTTGACTCCTCAAGATAACTCCACCAACTTCTACATCCAAGATCCCATATCTGTGCTCCATATGACCGATTTCGTAACCAACATCCCTGATCAATGCTTTTCATCAAACCCTTCATCTCTTAGCAACACCTCATCAACTTCTGACGAAGCCGACGAGCAACAATTGAGCATCATAAGTGAGCGGAAACGTAGAAGAATGATATCAAATAGAGAGTCTGCTAGAAGATCAAGGGTAAGGAAGCAAAAGCATCTTGATGAGCTTTTGTCACAAATGGCTCGTCTTAGAAGTGATAATCAGAGTCTCATGGAGCATTTGAATAACTTATTAGAGAGTCACCAAAGGGCAGTTGACGAAAATGCACAATTAAAAGAAGAGACAACCGATATCAAACGGAAGCTTGTTGAACTCCAACTTGCTAATTAATGTTTCCATGGATACGCTATTCTGTGTTCTAAGTTGATTGAAATGTTATATTAAGCACGTAATTATCTTTTCTGTCTTTGTAACAAGCAAGTTATATTAATGTTTTGTTTTCTTTGTGATGAAAGAACGATCGATGAATGTCAAAATCTCTTTGGTTAGAATCGATTTCAAATCCAACTCACACTAAAATAAGTTGTTAGTGACACTAAAATAACTCACACAAAAGTTTAAAAAAATATGCCACTGGATTATTTTTGTATAAGTAATTATTCCTAACAATAATCACTTTATTGTTTCTTCAAGAAGTATATAGTTTTTTATTATGTAAGACATTTTCTTTAATTAATTTACTATAATTATTTCAGTTTTTATTTATCTCTAAAGTTATCTCACACGGTCTGCGTTAACAGATACGATCTTTGCATACCCATTTCGCTTTTTCTATCTCCTTATGTTTATTCAAAACACATACATATGGCCACCTTTAACACTATAAAAGAACTAGAAGATGATATATTTAAAAGTCCATATAAACAATTATATATTTAAGGGGTGTTTGATTTGTTAACGAGAAACCTTATGGGTAAAAGAATTAGTATGGGTTTGTAAACCCACCATGCTTGGTGGGAATGAGAGATGCACAATTTTATGGGTTTCATACTCATATCTTAAAATAAAACCGATCAACCAAACAATTTATTAATAATGGAATCCATTCTTTCATTCCCATTCTCATAAATGAAACGCACCCTTAGGGGGTGGCAACCTTGCCTAAGGTTGCCTCATCTTTTAAAGCAAACAACCAATCATGGTCCTCCAACACATTTTTTGCCTAAAGGTGCCTAAAGTTCAATTTTAAGTGACAATCTTGCCTAATGGCAATCATTAAATGTTACATAATTATATAATTTAAATAAAAAAAACATAATTAAACAAGTAATAAAAAACAACTATTTTTATTAATAATAATTCAAGGATTATTACATAATACTTAAAAAAAAACATAAATAAAACTAAAAATTGCAAGGCCATTCATAGTTTGCTGCGAATTCACGTTTTCTTTATTGCAATTTCCCGCATATCCGGATCTTCTATGTTATCGTGCGGTTCGTTGAAAAAATTCAAAGCTCATTTAAAGGCCTTTTCTTTCACACCTTGTAGTTGTGCCGCCATCAATTTTTCGGCCAACTCATCCTTTGCACGTTTTTTCTCTAGCGACTCCTCGAATAGTTGTGATTTCTTTGAAGCATAAATTTCAAAAGTCGCAGCAACACTATTACTTGTGGACGACTCAGAAACGCTCTTTTTGCCCCGTCTTTTTCAGGAAGGAGTAGTGTCTTCATTCAAATCCGGAATAATTGTCTCAACATTGTCGTTGCTCGATTCAGACGACTTTTTCCACTTCTCAGAATTAGACGATGATGTTTGTCCCACAATTGGTTGTTGCAACCATTTGTCATTTTTTCTTACAATTTCCCATGCATCAATGTGTCCAAAAGTCTTGTCTTTTGTTTTTTTTTTTTTAAATCGGCCATGGCATTTTTCATCACGTCAAGATCGTCACAACCACTATCTCGAAGACGGTTCTACAATTATAAAAGTAATAAATATAAATTAATACAATCATATCAAATAAAAACTATATAAAAAAATATACTTCAAAAATATACCGATTGGATGTAGAGGCCATTAAAAATATTCATTTCGGCATTCATATTTTTCCATTTTGTGTTCAAGCCATGGTGTGTTCGTTCATGATTTGGCACGTTTTGAGAGAAATGTTCAAGGATTCTTCCCCAAAAGCTTGCCGACTTTTGTTGATTCCCGACTCTTGGACAAGTCTAGATATGCACCCACGCTTTTGCCAAAGCGACCTCATCTTCCGTTGTCCAAGGTATGCTTCTAGCTTTAGTCGGTTTTGGTATTTCTACAATTTCTTCATCATCATTTTCTCCTTCACCTAATTAATAACAAAACAATAATGTATATCAAATAAACAAAAAATAAAATTATAACATAACATTTATGTGTAACAAATTTTTTTTTATATACATTTAACGATTTAAAAAAAAATGTATACCAGTTTATAAAATTACTGTTTATAAAAATAAAAAATTACGAGTTTAAAAAAATTAAATATATACATATACGACTTAAAAAATAAGTAAAACTTACCCATTGTATTTGTAAATTGAGTTTCGGGGACATATTCAATTTCGTCATCTTCATTATCGTAAATTGGTAATTGACGTTCTACACTCGGTTCACGTCTTGATCGACCGTCACGGTAGTCGTTGAATGGATCAAATTCATTATTCATTAAAATATTATAATTGGCCGGAATCATTGGAGGAGGTTGTTGATAATATTGCGGTTGTAGTTGAGGTTGATTTAGAGGATAATAGTTTTGATTTGGAGGTTGGGGATAGTAAGGTTGAGTTGGAATTTGGGTACGATTTGGAGGTTGGGGATAGTAAGGTTGATTTGGAGGTTGCGGACGCGTGAATTGGGATGGACCGGATTTTGATCGAGAGCCACGTCTTCGACATTTATGTGAGCTTGAACCATGTTTGGATTTAGGCTCCATAGTTTTTTCTAGAAAGAGATTGATTTGAATGTTTAATGGAATAGTAATTTGAAATATTGTGTGTAATTTAAAATGCAAATGTGAGATTTTAAAGAATTTTTTTTTTTTTTTTTTTTTTTTTTTTTTTTTTTTTTTATTTGGAAACAAGCCCAACGTCCGAATATATATTAAATGCAACGTTCGAAAAATTCTTGGGAATGGCTGAACCTGATTCGGTGTAAGCCACCGCAAACCTCACCGATCGGTGCTTGCCGTTGCAGTGGCAGTCGAGCATGCCGATCGGCAAAGCTCACTGATGTGTCCAAACCGCAAGGATGCCAGTGCCCTTAGATTGTCATGATTCATGAGTTCTCTTTATTTGACAAATGTGAGAAAGTACCAATTAACTCCAACTTTGAGTGGAATAACCCTTTTCTTATAGCCACAAAATGTTATCCACAAACCACAAATGAAAACATATTATTTGATAGAGATAGTATCACATGTAAACCCTAGTGGCTCACAAACATTTATATTGATCAACTTTAGGTGCTTCCAAGTGCAATATACATAAGCTAACACAGCTGATTAATGGGCTTTAGAAAAAGCTTCAAATTGACAACTTGGTAACATAATTAATCTTTTAGAATTAGGTTAAAAGATGTGAAGCAAAAATTAATATTAAATTGAGCACTTCTACGTACAGTCTCATATTTAGTTATGTCTAGCCGCCCGGTTGTTAACGAACTGAACGTTCATTGAACATTTCAATTCATGAATCATATGGTAAAAAAATCATTTATTTATTAAATGAACAAATATGAATAATATCTTACGTTCTTTTAGTTAAATGAACATATATGAACAATAGTTGCATTCGTTCATTTATATTCGTCGATGTCTGATTATGCGTTTATTAACATTCATGCATGTTCATTTATCTGTTTATGTTCGTTTATCATATCATTTAATAGTATACTTTTTAAATTGGGTTGTTTAAATAAAACAATACTTATAAAACAAAATATTATATGTCATTTAATAAAGTTTATGTTTGTTTTTCAACATTTATTTAAGGCATTCACTTGGTAAAACCTTTATAAAAGTTTATAATTGATTAATATCATTAATTCTTAAACTTTTTGGTTGTATAAACCTATTTCCATTACACATAAACTTTTTAAAGCTTTATAAACATCACATATATCTCAAATGCATTAAATTATAAAAGGTTCAAGAAGTAAGCATGAAATAGGTTCTCACTATCACACTATGGTTAACAAAAGTATGAAACTCATAATCATATTATAGACCTATTTGTAAACTATAGTGGATGCTCATATGTTCGTTTATTGTTCGTTTAGTGTCTTAATGAACGAACTAAACGAACATGAACAACTCATTTTCTTAATAAATGAACATGAACAAGAAAATTCGTCTATTTAAACGTTGTGTCTGTTTATTTGTCCAGTAAAAATTAAACGAATGAACATTAACAATTCTTCATTCGTGTTCGTCCGATTTGTTTACGGTCCTAGTTATGTTTGTTTGCAACCCTAGTTATGTCGCTTTCCATTGGTTGCTTTGATTCATGGGAACTAAACTTGTGGCTCTAATTCAATGGAAAGATTCAGATATGAATCAATTCAGAAAATAAGTCAAAAAGAGTTTGTTTTTCATCGAATTGACATTATTTTTTGCTTTTCAAGTTTCTTTTATGCAATCGCTAGACTGTGTGATATTACCATAACTTTGACAAGTGTTCAGTGGTAGGTAAATATTTTTTGTTTGATTGAAGTCACAATTTGTGCGATCATTTTATCTTTTTGAAAAAGACAAAATAATCTTACGAAAAACGCCATGGTCGCACAAAATGTCACTTCAGTCAAACAAAAAACAAAAAATGTTTCACACAAGTCCAAAATATGATGGAGTCACACGATTTAACGGTCGTGCAAGACTAAATTTGTAAAAACAAAAAATGATAGACTACTTTATTGACCATTTTTGCTAAAGACGACTATTTTTTGAAAAATATCTTCACATAATCTATATCTAATTTTGGTTAAGGTTTCACACAACTCCAATTTGCTATCTTTTCAATTGTTATATGATAGATAAAGATGAGCATAGCATGATAGTGATCAGTGAATATTGAAATAGTTGCATGACAAAGCAATAAAAGCTAGATGAATAAAAGAATTGGCTGAGTTGTTCATACTAAAATATACTAATTGGTATTGATCAAGAAGAGTATACTAAGTGAACGCTTTTGAATGTACTGACCTGCCAAACTAGATTGTTTCGTGCTTCTGATACGCCTGGGCCCGAGCCCATGGCCTATTTAGGTCGTAGGGTTTTACCCTACTTTGTCTTATAAATACTATTGTAACAATTCATTATATTCAATCAATCAAAATTAAAGATAAACAAATCTCTAGTTCTTTTCTTCTATTTTCTTACGGAGCCAGCACACGCTTGAAGTGGTGCCTTATCCCGATACAACCCCTAACCGGGTCGTATCAATTGGTGCTTTCATTGAGAGCTCTCGTTGAGAGGGTTTTTTATTAGGGTTTCCAATTAAAAAAAAAAAAAGTACTGTTCACGGCACTGTTCACCGGTACTATTCATCGACACTGTTCCTCCGGTACTGTTCATAGTTAGTGTTCATCAGAAAATTTTTTCCCTGTTATTCGAGTTACTGTTCATGGCATCGGGCAGCAACGATCGGGACGCACTATCTAAGCTTTTGCAAATAGGTACGGTGGCCAAATACGAGAATGATTTTAAGATTCTTATAAATCACGTAACGGGGATCTCAGAATCTTTATTTAAATCAATTTATATCTCGGGACTTAAACCGCTTCTACAATGTGCACTCTTAAGGTTAGCGCCTACAACTTTAGGAGAAGCCTGTTCCATGGCCCGTATGATGGAGGCTCGTTTTGAGATAATTGCAGGGAAAAAGCTGAACATTGAAGAGAAAATAGATATCGTTCTATCATGGCTAAGTGAAGAAGCTCCATGTGTGATTAAAGAGTCCTTAGATGCTTATGAAGATATTGGTGTTATTGAGGTTAGTAGCATGATAAACGATGTTTTTGATATTGGTGAGAGTAATGTGGAAAGCATGGAAGTTCGTAGTGAGTTTAGCGAATTTTCAAAAAATAAAATTAGTGTGGAAGATGTTGTTGTGGGTGGTGGTGAAGCTTGTAGGGTTGACAAAGATGAGTCGAATATAGTGATATCGCTACTTAAGGATAGAGGTGGTATATCTGATGGTAGTATAAATGAAATAAATTTGGGTTTAATCAAGGAGTTTGTGATTAAGATGTTGGAGGGTAGAGATGTTCTCGGCAAGAGTTTGGTTGTTAGTTTGAAGTGGGTATATCGCAAGAAGGGTCGTGGAGCAGCAAAAGATGGAAGAATGGTGTTGTGTTATGTCCACGGCAAAGGAATACGAAAGAAGAAAAAGGCGAAGGCTGCAATTAAAAGAAGATTATGGGATCCCGGATTACGCCAATGTTGCAGGAGGATGGACTGCCCAAACTACTCAAGAAGTCCAACGTATGGCATAAAGATTATGTCATATAATCTATCTTTATTTATGTGTCTTTGTTTATGATTGTTTTCATGTTTATTTAGGGAAGTCAATTAAGAATGTTTTAAGAAAACACCTTGAGGGCAAGGTGGTTTTGAAGGAGTGGGGAATGATACGCCTGGGCCTGAGCCCATGGCTTATTTAGGTCGTAGGGTTTTACCCTACTTTGTCTTATAAATACTATTGTAACAATTCATTATATTCAATCAATCAAAATTAAAGATAAACAAATCTCTAGTTCTTTTCTTCTATTTTCTTACGGAGCCAGCACACGCTTGAAGTGGTGCCTTATCCTGATACAACCCCTAACCGGGTCGTATCAGCTTCACCATCTAATATCCCATTCGCTTATGATGGGAGTAGTAGTGAACCATCGTAAGCTCGCCAATTCGTTAGATTTGGTGATGGTATGACATATGTTAGTTGACTTGCTCTAGTTGTAAAATGCGTTTGCATTTGGTGTGGCAATTCGGGTCGGGTTCGGGTTGGCGGGTTCTGGTTGTCAGGTTGGCGGGTCAGAAAACCCAACCTGAACCTGACTCATTTAAATCATCGGGTCAGCTATGTCAACCCTAACCTATTTACACGTAACCCGAACCTGACTCATTTAACCCGTATATATACTTAGGTTGATAGGTTAAATAGGTTATATGAGTTGAATATGTTAAACGGGTTTTGAGTTGACCCATTAAATACGTTTTATATATAAAAGTTAGCACATTACACGAGTTAAATGGGTTAAACGTGTTAGTGGGTCGACCCGTTTAACCCATTTAACCAGTATAATTAAATATAAATAATTTTTAATTAAGAAAAAAAACTTAAACGGGTTGGCGGGTCGACCCATTTATTTTATTCCCAACCCGAACCTGACCTGTTTAATAAACGGGTTAGATATGTCGACCCAAACTTGACCCACAATCTATTTAGCTCAACCTGAACCTGTTAATTTTCGTGTCGGTTTCAGGTCGGGTTTCGTGTCAGGTTAGAAATTGCCACCCCTAGTTTGCATTACATTTAGGCATATATCACTTTCTTCGTCAATATTATATCAACATCTTGTAATTTTTATAAAGTTTGGTAACTCACTGTGGAATAAGAACCGAGTAAGTAAGTCATATCCATTGAAAATGTTGTCTTACGCAATTATCTTTTCATTAACTCAAATGATAAAATTTGTCTCAATAGTTTCAGCATTTACAAATTTTCGACTAGGTCTTTAAAGCCATTTCTATACTTGTCTTGCTTTATCATGCGTTGTCTATACAAGATAAAAAAATCATTGTAATACGTTAGTATTTAAGTAAAAGAAAATGTATTTCCCTATTTATTTTGTACTTGCATTGGTCCAATACACACATAAATAATAAATATTGAATTGAAATGAATTTGGGAATGATTGTAAAACCAAAAACAAAAACCATGCCTAACTCATTCCCCAAATGAAAGATGCTTACCCTTTATAGTTTAATTCATCCACCGCAGCAACCAAACTCGCATCCTTGCCAGGGTAATTGCTCTCATCCTACTTTTGTTGGGATCTTTAATAATGACCTGATAGTTAAAAACTTAATAAACTTCCATGCTTAACTTTTGAGGTGTCAGTCTTCCCATTAGCACATTGTATTTTGATGTTGATTTGGCAATATGAAACTCCGACATGATTGTCCTTGATAGCGGGTATGTCCAGACTCTGAATTCCAAGTTTATGACACCTCCAAGGTAAGATCTTTCGCCTGAGAAAATAATCAGTGGTGTTGTTGGTTGCCTAAGACTATGCTTGATGTGTTCTTGAAGTTTATTGAAGCAGTGTTCATACATTATGTCGACTGAGCTTCCCTCATCCACATATATCCTACTAACTTTGTACGAAGATAACATTGTTGCGATGAAAACTGGGTCAGGTGAAGGAATGAAGGAGTCCCATAGAATGCTTCGCGATGGAGTGTTGCCAATCTTCCATTACTTTACTACTTATTTTCTTGCCTAGTTGCCATGGTTGTATCATATAAATGTGTCATGTTGGCTCGTCAAGAGTGTTGTTAAGCGCTTGGGTTAGTGATGAGATATAGCGAGTGATATCCTGACAGGGAGGACCGATTGTCGAAAACAAGATGTCTTTTTGGGTTAGATTTAGGGTAAGTATAGCCTGGGAGTAGGTGCTAGGTGCTGGCGTTCTTGGAATATCAGGTATATGGGTATGCAGAGGAATATAAGTAGATGATCGTGCGTTTACCTAAAAGTCAATCATCAAATTTTCTACTTCAAATTGTTCCAGGTAGGCGGCAATAGGTGGCATAACTCAAACATGATGATGCACATCCTCCTTTTGAGCCCCGCTACCCAATTTATTTCCTGACAGTAGTGATTCATAGCCTTTAACATGTGACCGAACCCTGAGTATCTCAGAACTACGCTGGTTTCTCTGCTTCATGACTTGTCCTTCGTGAAAAGTGTTATGCACAAGCTGAGGTGGACATTTGTCGTATGTATCTCCCATGATTGTCCTCTTGTAAAGTTTATAGCTAACTTGTGGGCCTCGTTTTCTAGTATTTGTTGACCCCCCCCCCAAAGTGTGAGTGAGATCTTCCACCTAGACTGGTCCGAGATGGTTGTGTGGTACTTTCGAAATTTGAGGTGGTAAAAGTTCTGGACCAGACATGTTGAGTTAAAAACATGTGTATAAGGAAAAAAATGTATGCCTTTTCAGGCAGAAATCGTGACAAGTTGTTACTACTAGCAATGACTTCCTATTTCATTACTGGATTCTTTCCATATCCCTCTCATTTTTTCTTAGTTACTCATCAAATGGCACTCAGTTCATATCGAGAAAATGAATAAAATAGGTAAAAGTTTGTGGTTATTTTCTATCATGTCCCACGGATGGCGCCATGTTTACGTATGGTATGTAAAACGTGATTATGATTAGGTTAAGATGGTTGTGTTGTTCGGTTACCCGTGTTGAATGGTAAGGACCCAAAGATATTGTAACACCCCAAACCGGATAAGGGTCTAAAGTGTAACATTAGGGTGTCATTTCAGAACATAAAGCGCAAGCGGAAGACTTAGCTCAATAAATTACAAATCTTGAGACTAAATGGACTAATGAAACAAATACAATCAAAATCAACTTCTAAAAGTAATGAAATAGTCAAAAATAAATCTGAAATAAAATCCAAGAATACTAAGGTATGGTTGGTCCACTAAAAGCTCCTACTCTCTCACTCAATCCCAGCCTCCAGCTTGATACCTGTCGCAGGAAAAAGAAAATGCGGCTAAGCTAACGCTCAGTAAACAGATATAAACATATGAAAATTAACTGGACATAAACGAATAAACAAACAATCTAATGAGAACCTGCTGAGAAACAATGTCATAAAGAATATGAAGGGTCATATAAAAACGGTAATCAAAGAATAGTCCAGAAATGGTAAAAAGGATAGTAACGGAATTTGCTCAAGTACCAAAACAATCAATCAAACATTTCATATCACAAATCATATACCGTCAATTCATAAGTTGTACAAGGAGGGAGACCTCTCAAGTACCAAATGGAGTAGCTAGCTCCCAAAAGTGAAATGGGGTGCATGGCACGCACAACCAATCACTAATCATTTTTGAACAGAACATTATGCCTAGGATGCATTCATACGCTCTCCTGCAAAACAGATTAGCATATACCATAGCTCAAGGCTAGCATCATACTCAGATAATGGCCACATATACAAATAAGGGAAACGCCGTGGATCAATCACACCTCCACAGAAAGTGTCATGCCATTGGTGCCTTAATGACATGGCCATGTTACCTCGATGGCTAGGAATAGTACCTTGAGCAATGGGTCAAATCAAATGGGTCATAACAAAGGGGTCATATCAGATGGATCATAACAAAAGGATCGTATCAAATTGATCATAACAAAAGGATCATATCACTGATTTAGATCAAGGGTTCATATCAAAGGTTCATATCAAAGTAAACAAATCAAAGTCAATGAATACGAATCATGAGAAACGAGTAATCAAACAAACGAACCAACCGATAACGATGTAAATAGAAATGGGTATCCAAAATATTCGTACCAATACAAAATGCAAATGAAATAATGTCTAAAAGTAAGACTGAATATCCGTACCTTAATGCAAATGAACAGAAAGCAAACGAATGAATGAACACAAGGAACAACGTTACATCTACTTCAACTAATGAGTTACTGATCAGATTACTCGTGTTAGGGTTTCATTCCATTTTTTAGTATCTTTTCACATTTAGTCAACTTAGGGTTTTAACGATATCATTAATGTCTATTTAGGTTACAATCATTGACGATTAGGTCTAGGGTTAAAAACACATCAAAAAGTATTAATTCACAAAACCTAAGTTTCTTAACAAATTTCTGATTTTAGTATACTTTTACCTTCACTTAACGAATTTTCAAACAATACCAGAATTCAAAATAAAAATTCAAAAAAATTCTCACAGAAGCTTTAATGTCTTAAGAGTCTACTTGAATTTTCCCAGAATTTATTACCAAGTGTAAATACCCTTTCAAAAACCGTTTATTTTTATAGGTCCAGAAAATGAAATGCAGAAACACCCTGAAAGTTTGCATTTGATAGATATATAATACCTTTCATAAAAATCCACAAATATTTCAGGAAGTCCCACATAACCCAAATATTACCCCTGTAAAAGGAGAGCTCCTAACTCCTTATGGTTTGAAAATGAAAAATCAAAAATGCTAATTGAATTTCAGACTCGATTACACAGCTTTGACACTTAATCCCGTAAAATTTAAAAACATGACCAATACAACTCCGATTCCCTTCAAACCAATTGGAAAACTTAACTGAGACATTAAACTAGGTTTACAAACAAAGAACCAGTATTGAATACTTATGAAACTCGAAATATAGTGTACACATATTCGACTAAACAAGCTGTCCTAATTCAGAAATTATATTAGACCCACCATAACACATGTTTTAGACAGCATTCGACACACAATATGATCAGACCTAAACCCTATTCGACACACACCACATACTTACACAATCACACCAGTTTAACTGAACAACCATCATATAAAATTCACACATAAAATCATAAAACCACGAAACCCTAATTCCTTTTATCCGCCCCTCATTAATGATTGATTCTAGGGTTTATAAAGACCAGATTAGAGTTTTATCAAATTTATAAACGGGTTATATAAGACCAGATTAGGGTAACATTATCAGGTTATGGTCGAATACAAGTAGAGATTGAGTATATCAGAAACATGGTCATTTATATCAGAATCATAAGAAACAAAAGAAAGATTAGTGATACCTTTGCTGATTCGAAACAAGAAAAGAACAAGAATAAGGACTCCACGAATCACGAATCAAATCCACGAATTCAAAACTCACACTCACGAACCACAGCAGCAACTGAATCGACTTCTTAGTGTTAGCTTAGAGAGAGAATGGAGCTTGGGGTTGTGTTTCTTTAGATATACGTATGAGGGAGTGAGAGAATAGGGGAAAAGGTTCAAAGGAGCGTGTGTTTTTATCTGAAGTTCTAGGGGAGAGCGTGTAGCCAATTTAGGAAACTCATAAAAGACTTTAATGGATTTGATGAGGGGGAGTCAATATTCGGTTATGAGTTGCAAATCATGGCCGAGTTTAATGGGCAAATTAAATAGAATTCGGGAGTTACTAGTTCATAATAAACGTGTGATGAGGTATTACATTAGGAAAGTTTTTTATTGTGTCACTTTTATTTATTTAGAATTAGGCTTATGTTAATATTAATTTAGTTCTAATTATTACATAATATAAAGTATAAGTTAAATTTGTATTATCACAAAGTTAAATTACAATTCGAAATTATACGAAATTTTTAGTTTACGATTTTTAGGGTTTTACAGATATAATTAAGAATCAAAAGTTTGGATAACACTCAAACAAGCCATGCAAGTGTGTGTTTCTACAGAGTGAAACAGTGTAAAAAGTGTCGAGAGCATTGGATCTCCTTATGTGTAGGATATCTTCTATTTATAGAGAGTCATTTAAGGTTTGAGGATAAACTTCATATGGATATGATCAATGGTTGTACACAGGCCAGGTGTTGATCATCCAACGAGTATACAAGCAAGATGGGATGCAGCTCCTACTTGGCTCGTACTAGATCGTGCCCGTCTCCAATATTCTTGCTCATGTGTCTTCCATTACCATATGTCATATAGTACATCTTAACCGTTAGCGACAATTGTCTCATGCATGTCTAGTACACGCCCTGAAAGGTTCTTCCAGGCAATGCGTGGCCTACGAATGTAATCGGGCTTATCAAGCGTTGATAATTGACCTTATTTAAGTAGTGATAGCGGGCTTGACTTTGACATATAATTAATGGGCTTGAGCCATTAATTTTGATATGCTATCAATAACAACTTAGACACCTGGAAGGAGTATTCATTTCTCTTTTTGTGGTATGTACCAATTTATGCTACATGTTAGTGACCAATCCATTTTCAAAAACATGTTATGAATTTATGTTAATGATCAACGATTCTCTGGCCGTCGATTTTGCTTTAAGGCAAAAAGTTTTATCCTCGAGCAGATATGTGCTTTTATAATATCAATTTTCTTAGAAAATATTGACAAAGCTTGGATAAGTTCATAGGAGGGCTAACTTGGAATTGTGTCATTTTGGATGGGTCAATCTTTTAAATTGTTCTTATTTTAGTTTGTTTATACGTAGTTAACAGAGAATTTAAATATGAGGTTCCATTTTATTTTTTTTGTTTTTTATTTTATTTTATTTTTTTTGGGAGGGGAAACCTCAACCCGCCCTCGATATATGCTCTGTTCCTCCTAGAAAATATACTTTCTTGAAAACAAATAGCAATATCGAAACTCAAGATGTGCTTAACGAAATTGTTGTTGCCATTTACCTGGATCTTACATATATAGGACCCAAAGTTTGATCATTGCTGCTAGGAAAATAGGAGATGGGGTAACAAGGATATGACAACAATGTCACTATGCAAATTGTTGGCCTCAACTAAAAATCTAATGATAATTTTTAAACACAAGTAGCTTCTCTTGGTGCCTTGGTTTGCTAGAAGCACGTCTCTTTGTCGTTTGTTATCGATCGGGCAAGAAGCTAGCTAATATAGATTTCACACCCCTTCATCAGGTTATATATGATAAGAGACGACTATATATCACCAATAGCCACAATGATAGTCAACAAGATACACATGTCACGGTAAATAGTAGCACGCTAAATAGTAGCACGGGTGGTCAAGACGGATCATTTCATTGTTAACACATGCATTTCCTAAGTGGTTAAAGTCCCTGTAGATCAAGGTTCAAACTTTGAGAAGAAAATTAATCCCTATGTGGCAACAGAGGTTCACTTGCGATAACTCGAGGCTATTCAAAAAGATACTCGCTTTAAGATTAGTCGGCTCGCAATGTCGAGTCAAAACACAGGTAAAAAAAGAGAATAATAATAATAATAATAATAATAATAATAATAATAATAATAATAATAAAAGTGATGGTTAAAAAAAAAAAAAAAAAAAAAAAAAAAAAAAAAAAAAAACATACATTTACCAACTTTGAATTTACTGTTCATTTAGAGTAATTTTTGGTTAATAAATGTCAAACCACCTCTTTAACTTTACTAAAGTTACTAATTGCTAATTATGCTCATTAAACTTTATATGTTGCCCCTTCTAAGTTTAACTTTCTACGGAGTAAGAAATTAACTATTAACTCATTAAACTCTATATTTTTACTCATATTTCACAAAATAAACTCACTCTTGCATAAAAATTTTATATCGAAGTTTCTCGCAGCCATGCGTGGGTTACAGTTAATACCCTCGTTGAATGACAAATCACATCATATATATTTTCAGCTTTAATTTGACCATAAAACATACTAACTGTATCTCATAATTATGAAGGTGGATAATTCATATATATTGAAACTTGCGTGATGAAAACACTACTTAGTGTTAATTATTGAGGAAGACTTGGAATATAGAAGTCGTTTGGCTTTGTGATTGGTTACTTAATTATATGCTTAATCCATTCTATCAAAGAAAAAGTTGGACACTGTCATTATAATTTAGACCTTTCCATACAGTGTGTACATTGTGTAACTTAATTTAATTGGACACACAAAATCAAAATCGTACGAGTACTCAAGCCATTAATTGTCGATTGGAGAGTTAAAAACATACTACGGAGTACAAGATTATAACAACTTAGACACCTGAAAGGAGTATTTATTTCTCTTTCTGTTGTATGTACCAATTTATGGTACATGTTAGTGACCAATCCATTTTCAAAAACATCTTATGAATTTATGTTAATCATCAGCAATTCTCTTGCAGTTGATTTTTCTTTAAGGCAAAAAGTTTTATCCTCCGGGCAGATATGTGCTTTATTAGCAACGATATAATATCAGTTTTCTTAGAAAATATACTTTCATGAAAACAAATAAGAAAATCGCAACTCAAGATGTATTTAACGAAATTGTTATTGCCATTTACTTGGATGTTACATAGGACCCAAAGTTTGATCATTGCCGCTAGGAAAATAGGAGATAGGGTAACAAATATATATGACAACAATGTCACTATGCAAATTGTTGGCCTCAACTAAAGAATCTAATGATAGTTTTAAAACACAAGTAGCTTCTCTTGGTGCCTTGATTTGCTAGAAGCACTTGATTGCAAGTACACGTCTCTTAGTGCCTTGATTCTAAAGTTAAGAGAATAAGTTTTTTTTTTTTTTTTTTTTTTTTTTTTTTTTTTTTTTTTTTTTTTTAAGTCTTAATGAGAAGATAGTGGTGGAACGACACATATAATATGTTTCTTTTTAAGTTTTTATATTAAATAGTCTATATTGGTAGACGAAGCAAATGATGTTCCACCCAATTAAGACTCATTAATAGAAAAAGGCCCACCCACTTAATCCATAATAATAATAATAATAATAATAATAATAATAAAAGCCCTAACTTTAATAAAGTTAGATAATTGTGAGCCATTAGATTCGATTCAATGACATAAATCAAAGGAAGTCCTTTTTGATTTGAGCTATTGAATCAAATCTAATGTATCACAATTGTCTAACTTTACTAAAGTTGTATAACACAACTTTAGAGGATCTCCCTCCCTCCCAATACCCACAAGGCCACAATGATAGTCAAGAACATTACACATTTCACATTAAATAGTAGCACGTTAAATTGTAGCGCGTGTCGTAATTAAATATGACGGTCAAATATCTAATATCAACTATTGAAAAAAACATTAGGCAATTTCATATTTCCCTTTCTTAAATTAGGAAATTTCATATACCCAAACATGCTCTAAAAATATTGTATATTATGCATTCAATGATTACACTTTTGGTGTATATGAAATTATTCATGAAAGTAGGATGATATATGAAATTGATCCATTAAACAATATAGCTTCAATTTTGACAAATATACAAAACATAAAATCATATATCATTAACATTTTTTGTTGTCTGAAGTAAATTTTGAGGCACCGAATATGCTACAAGGATTACATTTTGAGAATCCTAAAATCTTGAGGTTCTGTGCGATTGCACGACTCGCACACCCTCATATATGGCTCTGTTCTCAACACTTACAAATGGCAGTAACAAAAACTGTGTAAAGAAAGGCTAAAGATTTGCCATATACTGCGTGGTGATCGTTCACTGTATAATTCAAGTATAAAATGTAACCATTTTATGTATATTAAGAAACAAGTAAAATAATTAAAAGAAAAATGAAAGAGTGGAGGGCAGCATTGAAACAAGTCGCTTAGCTTATGTGACTTTGTCATTGTAGAAATCAAAAGTATACTGAAAATATAATGATCAAATTCAACTATAATGTTACAATACAAAAACATTAAATAGAAAAGGCAAGACCTAAACCTTAAAAGTTAAACGGCCCTAAATCAACGGGCCGGCCAATTGGCCTCTCTTATCTAACATCCCCTCTCAAACTTACAAAGCTGCAACGGTAAATATTGAATGTTTGCCAAACTGAAAATAAACTAAAATGGAAAAACAACCGAAACAGGGAGTGTTCTAGATTGCAAACTCGGTGCTAGACGGAGTCCCAATCTGATTCAATCCAAATTGCAACAAGGCGACAACTGTCAAGTCTGAAATAGACAGACCAAAGTTATTGCAGAACAACATAATTCGGAGATGAACGAGAGTAGATTCAGGCAGGCTCAAAATTAGAGCAGAGCAACATAATTACAGAGATGAACGAGAGTAGTACAGGCAGACAGATGCAGATTCAGACTGACAAGTGCAGACAGATTGAGGCAAAACCAGGCGAAACTAGATGAAGAACCACATGTGAAACAAGAAGCAGACCCACGTACAGATTCAGACAGGCAAATTCAGGCATACAGGTATAGACAGACATATTCAAGCAAATAGATGCAGATAAAACCAGGCAGAACCTGATGCAGAACCACACGTGAAATTAGACAGATGCAAAACTAACACAAATTATTGATGATGAGATGCAACACATAACTATTCAAGACATAGTTAGATTAATTAAAACTATAGCATCACCACCACCAATACAATACCAGTCGCCAATGCACAACCATATTATCTAACGATACCAATACCAATACCGATACTAATACCATCAATACTAATGTGAATACTAACACCAATATTAATACCAAATTCAAACATCAAATATAACTTATGAGTCCATATGTGAAACCCTTTTCTTTTCATACAAATCCGAATTCCATTTAACAATTTTAAACCGTCGTCGTACAAGAAAAAAGAACAAATACAGTATTAAATTGATTGAACATTCAAATAAATATCATGAGTACTAGAGATGGCATAAAAACACATACCCGATGGGGACTCGATCCCCAAACCTGATTTGACTGGGGAATCCCGAGTTGACCGGGGATCGGAATGGGGACGGGGAATCCTCGAATTATGAAAACGGGGATGGGGCTTGGATGCGGGTAGCATTGGGGATGGCAACGGGTCGGGTTTGGGTCGGGTTTTAGTGAACCCGTACCCGTTTATAATATCCATACCCAAACCCGCCCCAAAACCCGTCGGGTACCCGATTAATATTATCCATCGGTTTTTCGGGTTTCCCCGCGGGTTTCGGTTATCCCCAATTAAATAATATATAGACAAAATGACGGTATTAACATTAAGTGACACTAAAATCCACCGAAAAACAAAGGAAAACACCCTAATATAATCTTTTTTTTTTTTAATTAAAGAAAATGAATATAGTATCAAACGATTTAATGCTTTTGAATAATTCATGTACAAAATAAAATATGTTATGTAATAGAGATACATATATAAAAAAATATAATCGAAGAAATTATATATAATACATATATATTCTAGTTAATTATAATATCAATAAAGCGGATATAGATTCGGGTAAACGGATACGGGTACGGGTACGGGTAACCGAGCGGGTATTACCAGAACCCGTACCCGACTAAAAAATTATATCAATACCCAAACCCGCATCCAAACCCGCCAACCCGCCCCCGAACCCGCCCCAACCGGTTCGGGTTTCGGTTTTCCCCGTCAGTTTCGGGTGCTTTTGCCATCCCTAGGTAGCATAAATCCCCGAACCCGGCCCTGAACATTTGAATGCATAAGTATATAAAATATATATGTATATCATACTAGATTTGCTTGTATATGTTTGTGAGTATTGGCATGTATCCTTATATTATATGTGATATTTAACGAATCAAATATCGTTAAAAGTATAAGCATTAACTACATATTAATCAACTAACGTTTTGTCCGATAGACACATATAGCACATTATTTTTACATTATATGCGATGTTTCAATATTTGCAATGCTTTAAAGTTGAATTGACATTGTAATTAATCTAATGATGTACGATATACGTTTTTTAAAACATTATACGCGTCAAATTATTTATAATTTCAATGAGTTTGTGCAAATTTCATGTTTATTTCATTAAGGATGGAAAATACCCGAATCCTCGTGGGGATCCCCGATCCCTATTGGGGATAGGGATGAGGACGTAAAACAATTTCTAAACAAAATGAGGGCGGGGATGGAGATGGAGGGTAGGAAACGAGGATGAGGATTATAAATGCGATCCCCGACATTTCCCGCCCTCTTGCCATCCCTAAATTAAGTACCTATTCCTCATGCATGAACTCCACTGTTAATACCACCGATCCATTATATTCACATCCAATCAAAATGGTAATTACGAAAAATAAAAATCCAACAACATGCTTAGACCAAAAACCACGTGAGTTATTATTATTATTATTATTATTATTATTATTATTATTATTATTATTATTATTTTATTCAAACATAACAATTTTACATAAAGTTTGATGGGAGTCTAAACAGAAGCTGTGCACACAATAAGTACACAGCTTTATTATTATTATTATTATTATTATTATTATTATTATTATTATTATGGTTTTTCTAACTTATGTCTTATGGGCACAAGTTAAGCACACAATAAATACAAATGAGCCCACGAAAAAGTATATAAGAATTTACATAAAAGTACAGACAAGTGTACTTTTACGTGGGTCTCTATGTACTAGTGTACTTTTTGAGTGCATAACTTATGCCCCTAAGACACAAGTTAAAAAACCTTTATTATTATTATTATTATTATTATTATTATTATTATTATTATAATCAACGTCACACATTCAGCAACAAAGACCAATCAAGCGATTTTTTTTTCTTCCTTTTTTCTTACCTACTCTTGATACCATGTTGAAATTAAATGAATACTAAAAATATAATGATCGGATTCAACTATAATGTTATAGTATAAAAATATTAAATAGAAAAGACAATACTTAAACCCTAAAAGACAATACAAAAATATTAAATCGAACAGTCATCTGGTCATTGACATATTTAGGTTACTAATAACGTATACATAAAGTATTTAATTCGCTACATTATATTATCATCAAGGAATCAATGGGTGAGTAACCTTTTCACAACATTTAACGAACCATATCTTTAATTGGAAAATTGCATTTGCATCTATTATATGTGATAAACATATCATTGACAATATTAGTGATGTGTTTTCTTTAACTTTTTTTTAGAAAAGTATTCTTTAAGTATTCCATGAACAAGTGATCGTATATTTTTTCTCTAGTCACATCATTTTTTATAATAATTTTCAAAAAGATCGTGGAATCATTGACAATTACTAATATTTAAAGTTGTTCTAACGTTAAGATACACAAGTCCCACTAGCAAGTAGACATTGTTCAGTTTGCGTTATTTTATTTTTGTTATATATACTTCATTATAATTTATTTCGGACTATTATATAATCGGCAAATGTTTAGAAAAGAGTATCATACTTGTCAGTATTTTTTCTTGTGGGTAGCAAACAATTTTTTTGCTTTTATGGATACTTTTCTTTTAAATTCTTTTTTTTTATAGTATTATGTGACATTTTTGCTATTCGTAGAAAACAAATTTTCTATTAGCTAGGAGGGGTAAAATATACAAAAATTTCGCAAAATACCCTAAAAAGATAAATTTGAAAGAAAAGTACCTACAAAAGCAAAAAAATTTGTTTGCTACCCTCAAGAGAAAATGTTGGCAAGTATGATACTTTTTTTTAATCATTTGCCCTATATAATTAGAAAAGCTTAAAGTTCAAACTATTTTTTTGCTTATTATAGAAAGATTTGAAAATTAATTTGTTATAAAATAAGTTGGTCAGGAAGTTTGTTAGGAAGCGGTTGACTGTTCAAACTAAAATTATTTGGTTTAACCATATCTAATATCTTTACTTATATAGCATGAAGACGACTAAACTTGTGACAAAAAATAAGGCAAAATATAATCATACCATACCAGCCGCCGCATTACGCAGGTACCGTTCTAGTATGTTTAAATGTTTTATGCATGGAATCAAACACCGTATAAATTGCTAAATTCTTCGAAGTTATAAATGAGTAATTGATTAAAAATGTACCAATATATGTTTACATTTATTTACTTAGGCTATGTTTGGCGAGGTCTTAAATGGCGTTTATTGGGGCTCGGGTTTTTAAAATAACATGGCTAATAAAATAAGTCTCGTTTGTCATGGGGTTTATGAAAAGGGCTTATAAAATAAGTCGGCTAAAAACTTTACCACATAAAAGGGGGTAAAAACTTTAGCCCAGAGCTTTTGAAAAATAAATTACTTATTTACCTACAAAAATAATTAACATATACAAAACCTTAATTATGTCATTATTAGTAATTTTGCAATAATAAGCTTCAGCTCCAGACCATTTTCCAAAAATGTTTATAAAAATACAAATTTTAATTTCGGCTTATAATATAAGTCCTAGCCCCAGCCCCAGCTCCAGCCCCAACCCATTTCGGCAAACATACATTTATACAAATATAAAGGCAGATGGGGTTAGTTTGTACATAGCAGAAAGTTGTGGTAATAAACTGTGAATATGTAGCATGGTGATCTTGTATAATTTTAGAAGGAAAGTTTGTTAGTCGAAACTTCCTTCCCCTTTTTCCTTTTAAATAATTGTAACAATCATCATTTTAGAATAACAAATCAGTTACACTTTTCCAATTCTCTCTCACCATGTTAAATTTCACATGGTATCAGAGTCTCCGTTGACCACCATTAAAACACCATTGACCACCGTTAAAACAGTTATGTAATTAAATTTATCACTGATTCTCACCTTCTTGATTCAATTGGTTGTGTATCATTAATTGTATGTTAAGATCATCAATCAAGTATTTGATTGAAATATGTTGGTTTATTATTGAATTTAGGTAAAAAAAAATGGGGGTAATAAGTAAATCGTGTAATTTCGCTGTGTTTTTGTGATGGATTCAAGCAATCCATTGTATGTTCATCCCTCAAATAGTCCAGGTTCTCTACCAATTCAAGAAAAGTTAGTTGGAGCTCAAAATATCGTTCATGGCGACGATTAATGGAAATTGGGTTATCCACTAAGAGAAAGGTAGGTTTGTGAAAGGTACAATTCCCAGTTCCACCTGTAAGTGCTAATGTTAATGCTGCTAATATTTAAATGTAGGAAACTTGTAACAATTTAGTGAAAAGTTAGATTATGAGTGTTGTTTGTGATTCTATTGCTAAATCTGTTATGTTCATTGGAAGTGCTAGTGAGATATGGTGTCAATTGGAAACAAGATTTTCTTTTAGTAATGGTTAAAGAAAGTGTAAGCTCTATAAAGATACTTTTGGAAAAGTCAACAGGGGAGTTATGTGAGTGAGTATTACACTAGAATTAAGTGTGTTTGGGAAGAATTGGATTCCGTGACTACTTTGCGAAAGTTAGTTACAATCACCTTTGAGATGTCAGTGTTCTTAAATGTTGTAGAGAAACAGAAAGAAGAGCAAAGGTTGTTTAAATTTTTGAATGGTTTGGATGAATGTTACAGTGCATAAAGAAGCCATTTTATGTTGATTAACGCTTTATCAAGTGTTGAAAAAACATGTGTAGTGATTCAAAAAGACGAGTCTCAAAAGGATGTGTTTACTGGTGGTGTGCCTGTTGTTGAATCCACTATTTTATACAACAATAGTGTTGGTAAAGACAAGTGCCCAATTTGTGGGTAAGTGTAAGCGACGTTGTGAAGGCTTCTCCGCTGGTGAAAGGAGTTTGTCATGTGCAGTGATTAAGAACTCTCGAGTAGGTGACTCGGGGAGTGGAGTAGGGCAAGGAAGGTGTCCTTGTACCCCGAAGCACTATAAATACTTGTGTTGTGGTTATGTCTCTCTATCTCTATCTCGTAGCTTAGATTTATTACTTTAATCTATCAATATCCAACACGTCAAAACTAGATTGACATAATGTTGATATAAATAATGCCTAAAAAAGTTATTAATACTTTTCGATATCTCAACGTTTTGATAATCACAAAATGTAAAATCATTAATCGCAAAGATTAGTACGTAAACAAGTATTTAGTTGTTAATATACATTTCTACAACTCAATCACTTAAGGTATGAATAAACAAAATTTTTAATGCATTTTATGATCAAAGGAACATTTTCTTAAACACTAGCTTTTTTATGAAATGTCACAAAACATTTTATATCTTTAAAAAAAACATTTTTGGTATTAAATAAATATATTTAAATCACTATAAATATATGAATTTAAAATTTCAACCTAAAATGGCAAAAATATTCAAGAAAAACTTTGCCCACAAAAAGACAAAGCTAGGCAACGGATATAAGGGGCGGCCCCCTTAATTCACTAGGCGGCCCCCTTATTAATTAAGGGGACCGGCCCCTAATTAAGGGGACCGGCCACGCACCTGCTGTTCCCAGCTTTGCCTATAAATACTGGTTCATTTCTTGACTTTTTCCCCACCTTTTGCACTCAAAACTTTCTGATCTAAATCTCCATTTCCATCCTCTAAAATCCTTTTATCATTTAATTTTAAGCTTTTGTTTCCAAGTGGTTCAAGCTTTCACCATCAAAGTGCAAAAGAAGAATACTCCTTCAACAACTAGAGAAGAAGTATTGTAGTTCAATCTATATTGTTTGCTTGTTGTGTAAAGTGTTGTGTATTTGTAATATGTAGATCCAAGTGTAAGTAAATAGTTGTGTTGTAAAAGAAGTAGTGTGAAGTTGTGAAGTAGTTGAAGTGTGAAGACGTCGTGAAGCCGTTGTGAAGAAGTCGTGAAGCTGGTGTGAAGAAGTCATGAAGCCGTCGTGTTGAAGTTGTGAGATTGGTTCTAGCTATTATTAGAACTCGACATTTAGCTTAGTTTCGTTAATTGGTGTAAGCAAAAGTGTAAGGTTTCTCCGCCACAAGGGAGTTTGTTGACATAGTGAAGAGAACTCTCGAGTAGGTGACTCGGGGAGTGGAGTAGGGCAAGGAAGGTGTCCTTGTAGCCGAACCACTATAAATCCTTGTGTTGTGGTTTGATCTTTCCATCCCTATCTTTTCATTCATTACTTATTTACTTTGCTTTTAGTTATTAACATATATTTGCTCATATAGTTCAAGTATTGAATTCACATAAGATTGAATCGAAGTTTTTAAAGTACACTAAAGTTTTCACAATAATTTAAAAGGACGTAAAACTATTCAACCCACTTCTCGTTTTCCACACATAAGTCGATCTATAAGTTTTAATAAGTGAATTTAATCGGTAAAACTACTCAGCCCCCCCCCCCTTCTAGTTTTCTACCCTCTTGACTCCCAATTCATTTTCATATACAATACCTAGCTCGAACAATGAACTCTCAATGCATGTCCAAGATTCGTGCTTGTCAATTTCGGGAAATGTGATCATCGGATGAGTGAGGTTGACCTTTTTCTGAAGACTTTCAACTTCCATTTGGAAATCTTCAACATGTACCAAAGCTAACTGCAACCTCATAAAGATTATTAGTGAATCTTTAATATCATCATCGTTCCCCTGGTCGTAAATGTAGCTGATGTTGGAGAGATACATGTCTTGAATGTCTTGAGGATGGAGATTGTGAAAATCAGCTTCACGGAAGACATAGTCAAGGCTGTCATCTCTTTTTACGCAAAGTTGATGAAGCCATCAGTTCTAAATTGATGTGAGGAGACGTATATTTGGTGTCTTGTGAAGACTTGGTGACAAGGAGCTGAATCTCTATATCTGTCCATGAAGTATCTTTGAAATGCCTCATTCATCCCGGTCATTCTCATATATGTTTCCACCTTGTAATCCTTTAAATCGATCTCAGAAATGATAAATTTTTCCTGGGGAATCCCTTCTTCTAGGAATTCATCTCCCCATTCTTCAAACATTAGACTAGTGGAAGTCGAAGTACGATACTTATCATGTCCTGATACGAGATAATGCAAATTGAAGTTCTCGTACGTTGAAGGTTTTGGTTATTTGAGTAGCGGACGACTTTCAATAGGATCAGAAGATCTGATGGTCTTCTTGACAAGCTCATGATCATATACATCTCTAATTCGAGCGTCCATCAAAATCTTTCCATATAACTCATCCGTTACATGACTTGTGATCCCATAGTAAATTGACCAAGTGAAAATGCTTCATGCTTTTCAACCGTTGGCATTCTTGTTGGTTCATTTATCTTTAACTTTCCCGCATCTTTATCCTTTTCACCCATTGCTGACACACTACCACTTTCCTCTTCTCTTTCAGCTTCACTAGATTCATATGATGCAGCAACTTTTTTATCTTGTTGTGTTTCAGATGATCGTGCTTTTGTGGGTTGCTAATAGTTTTGAGAACACACACCTCATTATCTATGAGGTAGGGGTATTTATATCTATACGTCTAGCCAAGCATGCTATCACAACTATACAATTGTTGCGATAGTAACATTTTGTCGCAGGTTTACAACTTACACAACATACTCTAATCTATTACAAAAGATAAATAGAAGTCCCTAACTAATGATTTACACTTTTCGTGTTCCAACACAAAGTTACTACTGCTAGTACAAAGTTAAGACTGGTGCAAGTTACAATTACTGGTGCAAAAGTTAAGACTGCTAGTATAACTTAGTGCTGCTCAAGGTTACTGCTGCTTATAGGATATGTATTTCATATTTATAGATAAGATTTGATATATTCGTATCTTTATAGAAGATTTGATATACTTAAAAAAGTATTGTAAGCCGTATAGGACTCCTTGGTGTATAAAAGGAGGTCCTAGGGCCTAGAGTTACACACATGAATTACACACACAGAGTACATATGATGAGATGAAAAGTGTTACGCTTTTAAGGGGTCATTTGAGCCTTAAATCGTGATTATATGATCAAATATTGCCTTAAATCGTTTCTTTTGTCATTTTAGGTACTTTTGAGAGGAATTCTAGAAAAGGAAGCATTTTGGACATTTTTGGAGCGAGAAAGTTAAGAATACGACAAAGTCTCAAATTATGCTGGAAACAGTACCTGATGGCGTCACGCCTTACTAGGTGACGGAGTCATGTGTTGACAAAGAGGTTGATATGAAGTTTACACGAGACACGCCAGAAAGAATTTGGAGGTTAAAGAGTGACAGCGTCACCCTGTGTGACGCCCAGGCCATCACGTGTTGGAGTAAAAGGAGATGGCCTAGAAGACTTTACAAGGTGACAGCGTCAAAGATGGATCTAGGCAATCCGAGAGTTATTTTGGCTGCGAGTTGATGATGTCAAAGGCTATAACGTGACGCCGTCAAGCTGTGAAATCTGTATATACTTTTCTAATTTTCCTTCATTATGTGTGGAACTTGAGGAGAACTTTTGGGAGAAGTTAGGGATAAACCCTAGGCCGAATTTTACTCTTTGTAAGGGTTTTTCACCCTTATTTCATCCATGCTTAATTAAAGATAAGTCTTCCATTAATCATTCAATATGTCTATGTGTTGTTTGATTCTATCTTATGCTTTTCTTTACATTAACATGCTAGGCTAGGTTTGTTTGTGTTTGCTTAGATGTAATGAAACCTAGCTATTGATTATTGATTGATGGTCTGTTATTAATTGTTGTTGGATGAATGATATCAATGTTAGGCTTAAGCAAACTGGCTAATTTCCTATTGGTAACATGAATCGGATGTGTATTACGATTAATTGGTTGTGTTTAATGCATAAGAGAATATTAATGAGGCCATGATAGGAAACTTAATGTGTCGTCATAGGAAGAGATAGGATCTTATAGAGTTTGGGAAGGACGTACACGCCCCCACGAATGGTATTAAGGAATACAACCCGTCATCCACGCAATTGTAACAAACTAATCAATCAATGAAAGATAGCTAGGGAGTAGTGAAACCTAAGTAAACACGTTTGTCTCCATATTAGAAGTCTCACACATATTTATTTTCTTGCTATTTAATTTTTATTGCATTTGTAGTTATTTGGGTTAGTTGACTAGCAACTAATTCCGCCCACTCCTTCAAAACCGAGATTTTACTTGCTTTCCATTAAAAATAAACAATATAAAAAGAATCATCCCTCACCTCTAGACCTAGTTTAGATCATTTTCAATTCTAACGAACACTATTCCCTGTGGAGAACGATCAATCCCCTGATACTTACCACTACACTATACTACATCGGTCAGGTACATTTGGCTGGCGGGGATTGTAAGCTTCTCGAGATCCCTTGAGAAGTAAATCTTTTGCGTAACAATCCAAATCGCATAAAATTTTTGGCGCCACTGCCGGGGAATAGTTATTGTTTAGGTTGAATTTTATTTTTATTTTTTCTATCTTTTTCTTTGTTCCTTTGTTCATAACCGTTACCATCCGACATCATGGAAGGTGATAATATCCTTGACCCCGCCAACCCACCACAACCAAACCAACCTCCTAGAGCCCGCACTTTAGGAGAGTACTCCCGACTGAGTCACAAAGGCTATCGAAACACCATTGAGCTCACTCAAGGAGCCAATGTGTCTCCCTTGCGATCCGATACCATCCGGTTGGTGCAAAGCGGAAGTGCATTCCATGGACTTCGTTCCGAAGATCCAAATCAACACCTCAAGGATTTTCTTAAAATCGTAGATTCCATAGACCTTGATGTTGAAACTCGAGAAACGACCCGATTGCGTCTCTTCCAATTCCCTCTACGTGACCAAGCTAGTCAATGGCTTGAGCGTTTCCCTGCGGGATCCATCACATCTTGGGATGATCTCAATTCTCGTTTCCTTGCTCAATTTTTCCCACCGGGAAGAACCACAAAGTTAAGGAATGACATCTTGATGTTCCAACAACGTCAAGGCGAAACTCTTTACGAAGCATGGACTCGTTTCAAGGACTTACTTCAAAAAGTCCCTCATCATGGCATAGATCTTTGGCTCCAAGTCCAAATCTTCTATAACCACATCAATCTCTCCACAAGGCAAACCATTGACCAAGCGGCCGGTGGTAAGCTACGTGATCGAATTGCGGAAGAATCATGGGAACTCATAGAAGATCTTCCTCTCTATGACAAAGAAAGTTGGAATGATCCCCGTGATTTGATCAAAATGGTCAAGGCAATATCTTTGCCTACGAATAATTCTAGCACTCCCGACCGAAGGATCATGGAACTTGAGGACCAAGTCAGGTTTCTCATGAAATCCTACGAGGCTCATAAGCCTTCAAGCCAAGTGAACAAAATCACTTCTTCATGTGAATATTGTAGTGGTCCCCATGACACTCGTGATTGCATGGAACTCCCCGAACAAGCTTTTGTGGACTACGCATCCTCGCGTACTGATGGAGTGGGAGACAATTGGTACACTTTCAAACCCGAGCCAAACCCTTACGATGATTCATACAACCCCTTTTTGAAAAATCACCCAAACTTTAGGTGGAAACAATACCAAAACACACCCCAAAACAATTCTTCCAATCCACCTAATCGTTTTCAATTAAACGGTTCAGCCTCAAACCGTACTTTCAACAACAATCCTTCCAACAACTATGGTGGTACCAATAACTTTGAAGGATTGATGTCCAAATTTATGGCATCTCAAGAAGCTCATATGGCTAAGTTTGAATCTGAATTCAATCAACAACAAACGGAGATGTCCAATAAAATTGACAACCTGTTGAAAGCTCTTAACAACCAAGTGTTGACCACACCGAATAAGGACACTAGGAACACTAGTAGCGGAACCCAAATTAAGGACCCCTCATCATCCAAAATGTCCACTTTGTTAATGATTTCACTATAAGCCAATCGATAAAAATAAGGAAGAAGATGATAAAGATGTTGTTGGAATTAATAGTGAATCTAAGAATGAGGTCAAGTAAGTTGAGGGTAATAAGGAAGAGAAGGTAGACGCAGAAAAAAATGTAGAGAACTACTTCGATAGGTCACCTACCAAGGACGAACGTGCATACCATAGGGATTTATTCGATGACCCCGAGACACCATATGTCCTATGTTCACTAATCATCAAAGCGGGCGATCCATCTAATATCAATATACCATGAAACATTGGGCATGTGCATGTGTGGAAAGCCTACATCGATCTTAAATCTCCCATAAACATTATGACTAGGATCCATTATAATTGGATAATGAAAAAGCAACTCGGACCTAGGATATTTTCCAACACGGGTTAGATGAGTAACTTTGTAGGAAGAGTAAAGGGATTTCATGTTCTTGTAGGATTTCACGTACGTTACCGACTTTGTGATTGTAGAGGATATTCGTCCGGTAATAGATAGTTGGCTAACTCAAGTAGTGCTTGGAAAGCCACTTGTTGAAGTATCTAAAATGAACTTTAACCCGTCCTTAGGGATAGTTAGGTTCAAGGATGAGACCGATGAGATAGCCTACCAAATGCCGTATAAGATAGAACAATACCGACTTTTATCGAACCTTGAGAAGGAGCATAAGCAAGCAGTCTACTATAGGAATGACGAGGATAGACGTAGAGGAGTAGACCACGTAATGAAAAACATATTTGGGTTTTATAAAGAATGCCTACAACTAGGTCCGAAATATAAGACCAAACTAGAGGATGACCTAGAGACCGTGACCAATGATGAGGTCAAGTAATAGGCATGACTTTGAGTCTAGCTACAAGACTCATTAATAAAGAAAAGCGCTTCTTGGGAGGCAACCCAATCTTTTTGTTTGTTTGCTTGTTTATTTATTTGTTTTAATTGCTTCCATATGTGTGTTCTTATTTCTATTGTTTACAATTCATGTTTCAAATGAAATTGTGAAAATGTTTTATTTTGTTTTCAACTTCGTTTTAATTACATATAAAGGTATTTTTCAAAAGATAAGTGTAAGGGAAATCCAAATTTTTTTTCAAAGAACGAATTGAACATGAACGATAACAATGAGATATAGACATACATACTAGTATTTGTTTGAGTCAAATGCTTGTATCGAGTCACAATGATACTTTGCAGGAATTCCAGGAATTAAGGTATAGGTTTTTTCTAAAATTTTCGGAAACTAAAAATAAAATTTCTGTCAGATCAATTCTGACGGCGTCAGCAAATAAAGCCTGACGACGTCAGGTACAAATTTTCTTAAAAATTTTACGAGTTTTGTTTTTTTTTCCGGAATTGTAAAGTTTTGTTAAATCTTTAACTTGTAAACTCCAGGAATCTGCAAACATTCATTCAACAAGCATTATATCTTTATTTGCTTTTTAGGATTTTATTTTATATAGGTTTTACCGCCGATGTTATGCTAGGTTATTCTGTTTGTTTTTTCAGGTTTAACAGGTTATATTGGACAAGAAGATGTACATGGATGGTCAACTCTTTGAGCATCAAGTTTCAAGTTTTTGGCGTTGCTTTAATCTTGAAGTTGTTACATTCTCTTGGAGGAGGATTTAACCATTTTACCGCATTATCCACATCGAATGAATCAGGGGAGTATTTGTTTCATTCTTTCATTTTCTTCACTTTTACATCTTTTAATTGAACATTGGGGACAATGTTCAGGTTAAGTGTAAGGGGGGGGGGGGGTAAATAAAGATTGTAACACCCCCAAAATTTGGTACAGCGGAAGACTCAACAAGCTTTCGGGGTGCTACGGGGATTGGTATCCAACACTAGACATAATAGAACGAGATAAAGTAAACATAATAAAAACACAACCAAAACAGGGTTTTAAAGTTTACATTTATCCCAACATCATTCAGAGTCAGGCCCAAAAGAAATAAACGTAGGTCAACAATTTAATATCAGAGTTTTAGAAAAATAGATCCATTAACCAGGTGCCTTAGCCGAGCCTTCCAATCCATGCATCCAAATCAACGCTTAATTACCTGAGAAAACGTGCTAAAAGTCAGCTTTCGCTGGTGAGATCATAGGTTTAAATTCATCATTAATATAGTGGACATATACGCAAAACGCTTGCTAGCTAGACTAAGGATTTACTAAAAGCCTGCGGATACCCTCCGCTCCAACATAACAGACGGATACCCTCCGCTCTAACATAGATATTCGGGTAACCCCCGCAATATCATAAATACTCGGATAACCTCCGAAGTATTAATAACCTATAGGTGCACACTATAGCATCTAAATAAGCCAACCTTGAATAGTACACACGAAACTATGTGACTAAAGCTGACAATTCACCAATATCCAAATAAGCCAACCTTGAATAGTACACACAAAAATATGTGACTAAAGCTGACAATTCACCGATAACCAAATAAGCCAACCTTGAATAGTTCACACGAAAATATGTGACTAAAGTTGACAATACATCCTAGTCCATACGCATAGCAAGTTTTAGAAAGAATATAGAAGCGATAACAGTCCACATAAAATAATTTGCACGTTTCTCACCCCAAGTATTGAAAACATAGTTCAAGATTAAAAAGTGGGGCTATGACTCATCTCAAGTCCAGAAATCAGCAATAAAAACTTGGTAGAAGTAAGACGTATAGTAACTCACAAGACGGAAACTACGGACTCGGCACGACCTAACAATATCAACTTGCTCAGAAATCATTTCCTCAAATTCATATATTCCCAAACCCGGACGTATTCCGTTTTATTTTCCGAAAATCCATTTCTCGTATTAGTTTGGAGTTTTTACGTTTGGTATCCATACGGGTGGTGGGTCGACACAAACAAACCAAAAAGTCTCACAAAAGAATAATAAAATAAACTATAGATCTAATATTAGCCCAATATATTATTTAAATAAATCGTCGAAGTTTATCAAATCCGTCGATTTGATAATCCCCATATTTATTTACGTAACATACCGTTCCAAGATTACACCCAATCCTAAAGCACATAGCACAAAAATACTATATAGTATATATCGTAGTCTAATAAACTCCTTATATACATCGTTAAATTGGCCAGATTTCCCGATATATATATTTAGGGATTTATTATCCTATACATATACCACAACCTATGGGCGTCGTAGGATATGATGCCCATTAATATACTCATTTCGTATAGCCAAATAACTTGGTTTAACCTGCCGATTAAATAAGTTATTTAGTTATAGAAAATGTTTATATTAATCGTCATATATCCGTGACAACACAAAAGTCACAAACAATAACCCACTTGGACTCAAGTGACCACGACTCCGCATAACTCGATAGTTTCCTCATTATATATAAAAGATAATATTTCATTTAATATTTAGTTAACGCCGAGAATTTCTCGTTATTTATAATATTTATTCATAATAACGCCTCCAATAATATTACGCTACTCTCGTAGCATAGTATATTTAGTCGCATTATTTATAATACTACTCGTGATTTTTGTTATTATTAATATACGCATTTATACAATTATATATGCGTTATTCACGTCTATATATTTATATAAACGTTTATATTAACAATAATATTATTACGAGTTTTATTATTTGCGTTTTAAATTGTAAATAATTATCGAGTCATACGAAATGGTCACATGTCTGAGTCATGACTCTCGGCTCATTGTCCAAGTCCAAAATAATGTGAGTAAGTCATAAATAATCAATCCAACTCCGTCCAAATCAATCTCAATACACGTGCTACAACAATAGGGTCCGACTACGGCACCCGACTAACCTATCTCCGTCAATCTAAGTGACCGTCTCACAATCGGTCCCCACTTTACCACTCAACAACAGCTTCTCAATATACCATAAATCCCTTGTCGAGACCAAAAATGATCTCGACACAATAAGCATTCGGCCGAAAATCAACAAATGCCAAAACAATATCAAGTTAACAAAAATATAACAAGGAAATATAAATAACAGTAAGGTCCATATTCGGGTTGGTTTACCAAGCCAAACCCGAGCCCTCGACTCACTTGAGTCTCGGCTCAATACCACGAGCCACAAGGACTCGACCACAATAACTAAAAGGTCACAAATAAGCTCCAAAGAGCACACCAAAACTGCCCAAGTCGACCACTTGGGTCGCGACATCAATCAACCATATTCGGCCGCAAGGCCAAGACTCCATCGAGTCAAACCAATCTCCAAGCAAGCAAACATGAAAAACCATAAACTTAAGACCACAATAATCAAGTTAACGGGCCATAGGCTCGAATCCCACATCGAGCCGTGAGTCCACGACTCACGGTTCACTCGAACCATCAAGGAAACACCAAAACCCGGATAACAAACCATCTTTTTATACCAAAAACATCATTTCATCCCATAATAATTCGATTCCCATGAAAAACATCCATGTAGCCACGGATTCAATACCAAATCGAGGCACCCAAAAACCAAAATCGATCATACTCACCTCCTAGAACCTCCAATCGAATAGATCTAGTAAAAACAATAAAGTTGGGTCGGATTTAATGAGATTTCGAGGTGTTAAAGTGGGTTATACGGCGCGTATAATACACAAAAAGAAAGAGGAAAGAATAGGGAATAAGATGGTGGTGTTGGTTTTGTTGTGGGGGCGTCGTAGTGGTGGTGGTGGCCGGAAATAGTGATCGGCGGCTAGTGTTTAGAGGGGGAGGAGAGAGAGTATTTGGTGAGGATGAAGATGAATGTGTTGTGTGGTGTGTGTGTGTGGTATTAACCACATGGACGATTTTTGTAAGTTACTTATAAAAAAAAAAACATTTTTCCTTTAAAAATAATAATATTACTAATAAGAGTGGGTAATAAAAGGGTGAGTGTAAAACACTCGGTCCGAAACCCGAACTCATTTCAAAACGTCTAATATCTCGTGAAACATTCCGTAAATAAATAAATATTGTCGAACTCGAAAAATCAAGTCATAACATTTCTGTTAGGTATTCCTAGTGCCGGAGTCAACGTAGTACCAAGTGAGAATTCAAAAATAAATCACCAAGTATATTCCATAACAATCATTAAATAAAATCTCAAATCCCGTAACGATATTAAATATAATTAACCATAAAATAGGTCTTACAAGTTCGTTACGAATAAAATTCCAAATACAAATTTATAAACGAACTTTAACGTAATGCGGGTTTTCAAAATGGCTCCCTAAATTGCCGGTTGTCACATCCTCCCAGTCTCAAAAGAAACCCGTCCCGGGTTTCTCTCGGAATAATTCATCTACGAAGTGAAAAGCTTCGGATATCACTTCCGGAACTCGTCCTCACGTTCCCACGTAAATTCCGGTCCGTGTCTGGAATTCCAACGAACCTTGACGAGCGGAATACGACTTCGCTTGAGTCGTTTGATCTCACGATCCAAAATCTCAATCGGCTCTTCCACAAAATTCAATTTCTCATCAATACGGATATCCTTCATCGGAATAACAGGCATCTCATCAGAAAGACATTTCTTCAAATTACTAACGTGAAACACATCGTGAACTTTACTCAGTTCATGTGGTAATTCCAACCTATAAGCCACGGGCCCAATTCTTTCTAAAATAAGAAATGGTCCAATGTAGCGTGGGTTGAGTGTTCCACGTTTCTCGAAACGTATCACACCCTTCCAAGGCGAGACCTTCAGCATCACTATGTCTCCAACCTGGAACTCTAAGGGTTTACGTCTCTGATCGGCGTAACTTTTCTGCCTATCTCTGGCTGCTTGCAACCGATCACGAATCTGAGTTACTTTTTCAGTAGTCTCCAAGATAAGTTCAGGGCCTGTGAGTTGGCTATCTCCAACTTCCGCCCAACCAATAGGTGAACGACATTTTCGGCCATACAAAGCTTCAAATGGTGCACCTTTAAGACTTGTGTGGTAGCTGTTATTATAGGAGAATTCCGCAAGGGGTAGATACTTCTCCCAGCCTTTACCAAAGTCTATAATACATGCACGAAGCATATCCTCTAAGGTCTGAATGGTCCTCTCACTTTGACCATCGGTTTGGGGATGATATGCAGTACTCATATCAAGTCTCGTCCCCAAAGCCGTTTGAAGTGATCGCCACAAGGCTGACGTAAAGCAGCTATCGCGATCAGAAATAATCGATATCGGAACTCCATGACGAGAAATAATTTCCTTCACATACAACCTCGCAAGCTTATCCACACTATCATCTTCACTAATTGCCAGGAAATGAGCAGACTTAGTCAATTGATCCACAATTACCCAGATAGCGTCACAACCGCTAGCTGTCTTCGGTAATTTGGTAATAAAGTCCATTGTGATCCTCTCCCATTTCCAAACTGGGAGTTCTGGTTGCGTCAATAATCCTGACGGTCTTTGATGTTCGGCTTTAACCTTAGAACATGTCAAGCACTTACTAACATACAATGCTATATCTGCCTTCATGTTCGGCAACCAATATAACTTTTTCAAATCCTGGTACATCTTGTCGGACCCAGGATGAATAGAGTACCTTGACTTATGAGACTCATGCATAATCAATTCTAGAATTCCTCCATATAAAGGTACCCAAATCCGATCTCCAAAACATAGTACTCCATCAGAACGCTTAACAAATCCCTTCTCATTCTCAGCCATTCCAAATATGTTCTCAGCAGGTCGGTTTTCTGCTTTCAACGCTTCCGTTTGAGCTTCAAGTATTTGAGACGGTAACGGCGATACGATAGTCATTCCCAGTGACCTAACCCGTAACGGTGGTATTCTCTCCTTTCGACTAAGAGCATCAGCAACAACGTTTGCTTTACCAGGATGGTAGCGAATTTCGCAATCATAATCGCTTAGCAACTCAATCCAACGTCGTTGTCTCATATTGAGCTCTTTTTGATTCAAGATGTGTTGTAGACTTTTGTGGTCAGTAAACACAACACACTTGGTTCCATACAAGTAATGTCTCCATATCCTCAAGGCAAAAACCACAGCACCTAACTCCAAATCATGGGTGGTGTAGTTTTTCTCGTGCTTCTTGAGCTATCGGGAAGCATAAGCTATCACTTTATCTCGTTGCATTAACACAGCTCCCAAACCTTTATGTGAAGCGTCACAATAGACGACGAAAGCCTCGTTACCTTCAGGTAACGCCAAGATAGGAGCACTACACAACATCTCCTTAAGTAATTGAAATGCTTCCTCTTCTTTATCTCCCCATTCATACTTGACACTCTTTTGAGTCAATTTGGTCAACGGTTTAGCTATCTTCGAAAATCCCTCGATGAATCTTCGGTAATAACCGGCTAAACCTAAAAATTGACGAACTTCTGTTGGGGTCGTAGGTGCAGCCCAATCTTTTATTGCTTCAATCTTAGCAGGATCCACATGAACTCCTTGTCCATCAATCACATGACCCAAAAATTGTACCGTCGGAATCCAAAATTCACATTTGGAGAACTTGGCATACAGTTTCTCCCTCCTGAGCAATTCTAAAATAAGTCTTAGATGCTCCTCATGCTCCTTCTTACTCTTTGAGTAAATTAGAATATCGTCGATGAATACGATCACAAACTTATCTAAATAAGGCTTACATACCCGATTCATGAGATCCATGAATACTGCCGGTGCGTTAGTCAACCCAAATGGCATCACCTGAAACTCGTAATGCCCGTAACGGGTTCTGAAAGCCATTTTCGGAATATCTTCATCGCGAACTCGAAGCTGATGATATCCCGATCTCAAATCGATCTTTGAATACACACTCGATCCTTTAAGTTGATCGAACAAGTCGTCGATTCTCGGTAACGGGTATCTATTCTTCACCGTTAACTTGTTCAGCTCTCGGTAATCAATACACATACGAAACGATCCATCCTTCTTCTTCACGAATAAGACTGGGGCTCCCCAAGGTGAAGAACTAGGTCTTATGAATCCTTTTTCGGCTAACTCCGCTAATTGTTTCGACAACTCTTCTAGTTCAGTGGGTGCAAGTCGATAAGGCGCTCGTGCTACAGGTGCAGCACCAGGTATCAACTCAATCTGAAACTCCACTTGTCTAGTAGGCAGGATTCCCGGAAAATCATCGGGAAACACATCAGGAAAATCACGAACTATAGGCACATCTCCAATGCACTTTTCCTTCTTCTCCTTCCCTCCTTTCTCAGAAATTTGAGCTAAGAAAAGGTAACATCCTTTCTCCATTAGCTTAGGTAACTTAGTGCAAGAAATGACTGCTAACCGGGATGGGCTCCTCGAACCTTTTCGATCTCCTAGTATATGTTGAATTTCCTTTCCGTAAGGTACACGCACGATCTTCTTGTCGCAAAGTATGTGAGCATGATACTTCGACAACCAATCCATACCAATGATGACATCGAAACTTCCTAACGTGACGGGTAGAAGATCTATGTTGAAAGGGTGATTCAAGAAATTTAACGTGCAACCGCGAATGATGGTATTAATCCTTTCTATGTTCCCATTTGCTAACTCTATATCATACCCAATTCCTAAGGCCATCGGGGGTTTCTCTAGTAAGGGTGCAAACGTAGTGGACACAAAACTTCTATCGGCACCAGTATCAAATAGTATGGAAGCATAACGATTATTGAGAAGGAACATACCAGTAACGACGTTCGGATCTTCTCCTCTCTCGTTCCCGAGTGCATACACTCTTCCCTGAGCAGCTCCAGCTTCCACACGTTGGTCCCCGTTATCTTGTCGTCCACGGTTTCCTCCAGCTCCACGGTTTCCATGATTGTACCCATTACCACCCGATCCTTGATTTCCTCGGTTCCACGATTCTCTACACTCATTCCTATAATGTCCCTTCTTTCCACACCCATAACAAGTAACGTCTGCCTTATTTCTCATTTCAGGAGCAGCTTGAACCATAGCAAGAGGTCGAGCCCTACAATCCTTAGATGTGTGTCCTTTCTTTGAGCAGTTCTGGCATCTTACACTACACCATCCAGAATGATTCTGGTGGCAACGACCACACTTGGGTGCATCACCGTTTTGGTTCCTCTTATCTCCATCCCCAATAGCATAAGCCTTAGCTTGTCACTTGTTTCGGTGATCATTACCCTTAGAGTGATGGTCTCTCTTTCTCTTTCCATTCTTATCCTTATCAACTCCTTCCAATTCCAACGAATCTATTAGTTGTTGAGCAATTGTGATTGCCTCATGGATGTTTGCAGGTCTAGCAGAAATCACATCATTCCTTGTAGCCACAGGCAACCCATCGGTATACCGCTCAATCTTTTGAGTCTCAGTTTTTACCATATCTGGGCAAAGCAAGGCCAACTCCTGGTAACGACGATTGTAAGTCGCCATATCAGTACCCTTCACTTTGTGATTCCAAAACTTAATTTCTAGCTTCTTAACCTCATTTCTTGGGCAATAAGTCTGAATCAGTAGAGACTTAAATTGCTCCCAAGTCATAGCATAAGCCACATCACTCCCAACCGAATTTCGGTAATTGTTCCACCAAGTTAAAGCTTCATCTTTGAAAGTAAAAGAAGCAAACTTTACCTTCGCATTCTCCGCACAACCACTGACATTAAACACTGACTTAGTCTTCTCAATCCACCTGACCAAGTAGACCACTCCTTCAGTTTCACCAAACTCAATGGGTCCACAGATCTTAAACTCCACACTATGGGTGTCGCTGTCTCTCTTGAGGTCAGCCACCTCATTCTCCAGCTCGGCATTCCTTTGCCATAACTTGCGGTCGGCCTCTCGAGCTGTGATAAAACCTCCCTGTAAACTATCGATATGCTCATGAACCTCCATCAAAACTCTCCTCATCTCAGTCGACCTGCCCTCAACAACAGTCATATCAACTCTCAAATCCGCTATAAACTCTCCAATAACCCTCTCAAGTCGATCAGATAATCGCGAGATCCTCTCACCTTGTGCAGTAATCTGAGCCCACAACCTTCCACTCTCACCTAACTCTGCCCGCTCAGCAGAAACCTCAGATGACGCATTCGACGCCACGGGACTACCAGGTGGTGAATCAAACAGAAACGGATGATCAGGTGAAACATGCTCAATCGGATGTATAGGTGAATCAGGCTCCTCAGCCTGATCTGGTGGCACTAACACATCATCATCATCAGGCATCTCCTCATCCTGAGGTCATCCTCCTCCTCAGGGTCATCATCATCACCCTGCTCAGCCTCCTAAGGGTTATCAGCCTCATCCTCACCCTCGTACTCCTCCTTCTCCTCATCGGAAGAATACGTCATCAACCGTCGTCTCCTAATAGGTGAACCATGTTGAGATGTCGTAGGTGATCTAGAACGACGACGCAATGATGTGGGTGGCGCCTCTGACAGAAGAGAGTGAGCATCAATCTGTAAGGGTGGTGGAGTAGGCGTACCGACATACGTGCCGTAGCTCGGTGGGCAAAGTGTGGAGCCACACGAGCCAAAGCCTGATGAAGAGTAAGCTGCCTCGATGTACCAGGGAGCCCTAGAGAAGATGAGGGTCCCTGCGTAGATGCAGCAGGCGGTGCTGAAGTAGAAGCTGTCTGCCACACAGTAGCTGAAAGCATGGCAACCTGGTAAGGATCATCAGATGCCATCGTGAACTGTGCTGGGAATACCGGTGCAGTAAGAATATCCTCGACAACATCGGGCATATGGGAGGCCATAGTCTGTGACAACGGCGTAGGGTAGGTGTAAGTTTTTCAAAACAACTAAATCGCAACTCAAAATACCATACCAAAAATCCTCATCATGTAATTTCAATCATATAATCTCAATAAAGAATTTCAAATACCGCATTACTAAAACATTTATAAAATAATTAGACCATATAATTCCTCGAAACGCCATCTTATCACTAAATCAATATATTCCATAATCTCAAGTCATCTAAAATATCTCATAATACCTCAAAATAATCGAAGATGCTTCGGCTTGGCGGGCTGGCGGGCAATGGTCAAGGATCGTTTTCTATAAAAATTCGGTTATAGTTTAGGTGTTTATTTACCTAGTTCTCTATAACCTTGGCTCTGATACCAATCTGTAACACCCCCAAAATTTGGTACAACGGAAGACTCAACAAGCTTTCGGGGTGCTACGGGGATTGGTATCCAACACAAGACATAATAGAACGAGATACTGTAAACATAATAAAAACACAACCAAAACGGGGTTTTAAAGTTTACATTTATCCCAACATCATTCAGAGTCAGACCCAAAAGAAATAAACGTAGGTCCACAATTTAATATCAGAGTTTTAGAAAAATAGATCCATAAACCAGGTGCCTTAGCCGAGCCTTCCAATCCATGCATCCAAATCAACGCTTAATTACCTGAGAAAACGTGCTAAAAGTCAGCTTTCGCTGGTGAGATCATAGGTTTAAATTCATCATCAATATAGTGGACATATACGCAAAACGCTTGCTAGCTAGACTAAGGATTTACTAAAAGCCTGCGGATACCCTCCGCTCCAACATAACAGACGGATACCCTCCGCTCTAACATAGATATTCGGGTAACCCCCGCAATATCATAAATACTCGGATAACCTCCGAAGTATTAATAACCTATAGGTGCACACTATAGCATCTAAATAAGCCAACCTTGAATAGTACACACAAAACTATGTGTCTAAAGCTGACAATTCACCAATATCCAAATAAGCCAACCTTGAATAGTACATACAAAAATATGTGACTAAAGCTGACAATTCACCGATAACCAAATAAGCAAACCTTGAATAGTACACACGAAAATATGTGACTAAAGTTGACAATACATCCTAGTCCATACGCATAGCAAGTTTTAGAAAGAATATAGAAGCGATAACAGTCCACATAAAATAATTTGCACGTTTCTCACCCCAAGTATTGAAAACATAGTTCAAGATTAAACAGTGGGGCTATGACTCACCTCAAGTCCAGAAATCAGCAATAAGAACTTGGTAGAAGTAAGACGTATAGTAACTCACAAGACGGCAACTACGGACTCGGCACGACCTAACAATATCAACTTGCTCAGAAATCATTTCCTCAAATTCATATATTCCCAAACCCGAACGTGTTCCGTTTTATTTTCCGAAAATCCATTTCTCGTATTAGTTTGGAGTTTTTACGTTTGGTATCCATACGGGTGGTGGGTCGACACAAACAAACCAAAAAGTCTCACAAAAGAATAATAAAATAAACTATAGATCTAATATTATCCCAATATATTATTTAAATAAATCGTCGAAGTTTATCAAATCCGTCGATTTGATAATCCCCATATTTATTTACGTAACATACCGTTCCAAGATTACACCCAATCCTAAAGCACATAGCACAAAAATACTATATAGTATATATCGTAGTCTAATAAACTCCTTATATACATCGTTAAATTGGCCAGATTTCCCGATATATATATTTAGGGATTTATTATCCTATACATATACCACAACCTATGGGCGTCGTAGGATATGATGCCCATTAATATACTCATTTCGTATAGCCAAATAACTCGGTTTAACCTGCTGATTAAATAAGTTATTTAGTTATAGAAAATGTTTATATTAATCGTCATATATCCGTGACAACACAAAAGTCACAAACAATAACCCACTTGGACTCAAGTGACCACGAATCCGCATAACTCGATAGTTTCCTCATTATATATAAAAGATAATATTTCATTTAATATTTAGTTAACGTCGAGAATTTCTCGTTATTTATAATATTTGTTCATAATAACGCCTCCAATAATATTACGCTACTCTCGTAGCATAATATATTTAGTCGCATTATTTATAATACTACTCGTGATTTTTGTTATTATTAATATACGCATTTATACAATTATATATACGTTATTCACGTCTATATATTTATATAAACGTTTATATTTCCAATAATATTATTACGAGTTTAATTATTTGCGTTTTAAATTGTAAATAATTATCGAGTCATACGAAATGGTCACATGTCCGAGTCATGACTCTCGGCTCATTGTCCAAGTCCAAAATAATGTGAGTAAATCATAAATAATCAATCCAACTCCGTCCAAATCAATCTCAATACACGTGCTACAACAATAGGGTCCGACTACGGCACCCGACTAACCTATCTCCGTCAATCTAAGTGACCGTCTCACAATCGGTCCCCACTTTACCACTCGACAACAACTTCTCAATATACCATAAATCCCTTGTCGAGACCAAAAATGATCTCGACACAACAAGCATTCGGCCGGAAATCAACAAATGCCAAAACAGTATCAAGTTAACAAAAATATAAATAACAATAAGGTCCATATTTGGGTTGGTTTACCAAGCCAAACCCGAGCCCTCGACTCACTTGAGTCTCGGCTCAATACCACGAGCCACAAGGACTCGACCACAATAACTAAAAGGTCACAAATAAGCTCCAAAGAACACACCAAAACTGCCCAAGTCGACCACTTGGGTCGCGGCATCAATCAACCATATTCGGCCGCAAGGCCAAGACTCCATCGAGTCAAACCAATCTCCAAGCAAGCAAACATGAAAAACCATAAACTCAAGACCACAATAATCAAGTTAACGGGCCATAGGCTCGAATCCCACATCGAGCCGTGAGTCCACGACTCACGGTTCACTCGAACCATCAAGGAAACACCAAAACCTGGATACCAAACCATCTTTTTATACCAAAAACATCATTTCATCCCATAATAATTCGATTCCCATGAAAAACATCCATGTAGCCACGGATTCAATACCAAATCGAGGCACCCAAAAACCAAAATCGATCATACTCACCTCCTAGAACCTCCAATCGAATAGATCTAGTAAAAACAATAAAGTTGGGTCGGATTTAATGAGATTTCGAGGTGTTAAAGTGGGTTATACGGCGCGTATAATACACCAAAAGAAAGAGGAAAGAATAAGGAACAAGATGGTGGTGTTGGTTTTGTTGTGGGGGCGTCGTAGTGGTGGTGGTGGCCAGAAATAGTGATCGGCGGCTAGGGTTTAGAGGGGGAAGAGAGAGAGTATTTGGTGAGGATGAAGATGAATGTGTTGTATGGTGTGTGTGTGGTATTAACCACATGGACGATTTTTGTAAGTTACTTATAAAAAAAAAACATTTTTCCTTTAAAAATAATAATATTACTAATAAGAGTGGGTAATAAAAGGGTGAGTGTAAAACACTCGGTCCGAAACCCGAACTCATTTCAAAACGTCTAATATCTCGCGAAACATTCCGTAAATAAATAAATATTGTCGAACTCGAAAAATCAAGTCATAACATTTCTGTTAGGTATTCCTAGTGCCGGAGTCAACGTAGTACCAAGTGAGAATTCAAAAATAAATCACCAAGTATATTCCATAACAATCATTAAATAAAATCTCAAATCCCGTAACGATATTAAATATAATTAACCATCAAATAGGTCTTACAAGTTCGTTACGAATAAAATTCCAAATAAAAATTTATAAACGAACTTTAACGTAATGCGGGTTTTCAAAATGGCTCCCTAAATTGCCGGTTGTCACAAAGATACCTTAGAGAATACCATGACACTTGATTTTTGTTTGTTTAGTAGTAGATGCGTAGTAAAACTGAGAGAAATATTTGTTAGGGCAATTTTAGCACCAAATTTAAATTTTTTTGCAACATATAGGAGTAAAACTTTAGTATTAATAAGCATCTCACGGATAGGTGTTATATGACTAGCACAAAAAACCGTACCACTCAAAAAAAATTTGTGAATAAGGTAGAGACCATCTGAGTATTAGTTAATTGACTAACGTGCCTGCGATCTAGTGTATGACTTGGTGACCATCCGTTATGAAAATAACGCGCCAACGATCCAAGAAGTGCACTAATGACCATCCGATAGTTGAAGCGTCAAAGACTCGTGCCAGCGATCTACTAAATTTATACAGGTGAGGTTCGCCCCTAGACTTGTTAGGAAAAGCCTTAGTGCTTATGAGTGTACCGGTAGCACTTAGATTCTAGAACTTGTGTTAGAGATTCATTTCGAGACCACAAGTGAATTCGTGTAGTTAGATTTACTACATGATAAGAGGCATTAGGATAACCCATGTTTTTACACCTGTGTTTTATATAATTACATTGACTTCATTGGTCAAGTAATTCTCTCACACCTTTGCGATGTACTCATTCTTAGTACACGATATCCCTAGTATACCCCTCAGAGCCTATCTTTTTCGTTTCTAACTTTAAGCATTTTACTTAAAGATAGAATTTGTTTACAATCCACCCCAAATGTACACTCAAATCTCCTTAGCCTTCCTTGTAGGCACTCATCTTTAGTGCATTATTGTTACAACATTTGTGTAAAACCCTAGTTAATTATCTAATTGATTACATGGTTGCTAAGTCGAGTCATATCTTGTACATATTATTTTGGGACGATTGGGACTCATGGGTAAAGTACTAATGATATGGAGTAATGGGGAAGAACATCAATTATTACCCCCATATGTGCAAAACATTTTAAAGTACTCCAAGTGTTTTGATTATCTTAATTCAAGTCATTAGATTAGTTACATGTAAAGTATGTAAAAGTTCAAGTGTAAGGGGAGAACCAAGGCCCCTATGATGTATTATTTTGGATGGTAGGGTAAGAGTGTATGCAAAAAAAAAAAAAAAAAAAAAAAAAAAAAAAAAAAAGAATAAGATAGTGACCATCCGAGTATTAGTTAATTGACTAACGTGCAAGCGATCTAGTGTATGACTTGGTGACCATCCGTTATGCAAAGAACGCACCAACGATCCAAGAAGTGCACTAATGACCATCCGTTAGTTGAAGCATTAAAGACTCGTGCCAGCGATCTACTAAATTTATAAAGGTGAGGTTCGCCCCTAGACTTGTTAGGAAAAGCCTTAGTGCTTATGAGTGTACCGGTAGCACTTAGATTCTAGAACTTGCGTTAGAGGTTCATTCCGAGACCACAAGTGAATTCGTGTAGTTAGATTTACTACATGATAAGAGGCATTACGATAACCCATGTTTTTACACCTGTGTTTTATATAATTACATTGACTTCATTGGTCAACTAATTTTCTCACATCTTTGCGATGTACTCATTCTTAGTACACGATACCCCTAGTACACCCCTCAGAGCATATCTTTTTCGTTTCTAACTTTAAGCATTTTACTTAAAGATAGAATTTGTTTACAATCCACCCCAAATGTACACCCAAATTGCCTTAGCCTTCCTTGTAGGCACTTATCTTTAGTGCATTATTGTTACAACATTTGTGTAAAACCCTTGTTAATTATCTAATTGCTTACATGGTTGCTAAGTCGAGTCATATCTTGTACATATTGTTTTGGGACGATTGAGACTCACGGGTAAAGTACTAATGATATGGAGTAATGGGGAAGAACATCAATTATTACCCCCATATGTGAAAACGTTTTAAAGTACTCGAAGTGTTTTGATTATCTTAATTCGAGTCATTAGATTAGTTACAGGTACTGTACGTAAAAGTTTAAGTGTAAAGGGAGAACCAAGGCCCCTATGATGTATTATTTTGGATGGTAGGGTATGAGTGTATGCAAAAATAAATAAATAAATAAATAAAAATAATGAATAAGGTAGTGACCATCCGAGTATTAGTTAATTGACTAACGTGCCAGCGATCTAGTGTATGACTTGGTGACCATCCGATATGCAAATAACGCGCCAACGATCCAAGAAGTGCACTAATGACCATCCGTTAGTTGAAGCGTTAAAGACTCGTGTCAGCGATCTACTGAATTTATACAGGTGAGGTTCGCCCCTAGACTTGTTAGGAAAAGCCTTAGTGCTTATGAGTGTACCGGTAGCACTTAGATTCAAGAACTTGCGTTAGAGATTCATTCAGAGACCATAAGTGAATTCGTGTAGTTAGATTTACAACATGATAAGAGGTATTAGGATAACCCAAGTTCTTACACCTGTGTTTTATATAATTACATTGCCTTCATTGGTCAAGTAATTCTCTCACACCTTTGCGATGTACTCATTCTTAGTACATGATATCCCTAGTATACCCCTCAGAGCCTATCTTTTTCGTTTCTAACTTTAAGCATTTTACTTAAAGATATAATTTGTTTACAATCCACCCCAAATGTATACCTAAATCGCCATAGCCTTCCTTGTAGGCACTCATCTTTAGTGCATTATTGTTACAATATTTGTGTAAAACCCTAGTTAATTATCTAACTGATTACATGGTTGCTAAGTCGAGTCATATCTTGTACATATTGTTTTAGGACGATTAGGACTCATGGGTAATGTACTAATGATATGGAGTAATGGGGAAGAACATCAATTATTACCCCCATATGTGCGAAACATTTTAAAGTACTCCAAGTGTTTTGATTATCTTAATTCGAGTCATTAGATTAGTTACATGTAAAGTATGTAAAAGTTCAAGTATAAGGGGAGAACTAAGTCCCCTATGATGTATTATTTTGGATGGTAGGGTAAGAGTGTATGCAAAAAATAAAATAAAAAAACGGACTACTATCCTGTTTCTTTCATTTATATTTATGTTTATGGTTTTGATTAGCTTAAGTCGAGTCGAGTCTTGGCTTAGCAACGCCGCATTGTGCATGTAATTGACCTAGATGATTAACTTGCCACCAGTAAAATATCCTTTATCCAACAAACCGTGTTTTCCATATCCCTACACCCAACATTATAACCCTTGAAAAACCTTCTTTGATAGTTTATCTTAGGTGCTTATGCCTAGTGGAGGAGGTTTTTTATCCTTTCCCAAGCCTATGGTAATCTATTTGCTATGATAGGTAGTGAGTGATATTTTTCCATTTCCATTAGTTATATATGTTTATAACACCCGAGAGATGAGAGTATCCAAACACTATTTGTAAGGTGCTAGTGTATGATTTCCGTGCTTATTTTAATTAAGGTAGAACGATTATTTGTTGTAATTACTTTTATATTAATGTTAAATGACCCATAACTTGTATTTTGATTAGAATAAAAGCTCATTTGCTTGAGGACAAGCAAATCCCAAGTGTAATGGTATTTGATGAGATGAAAAGTGTTACGCTTTTAAGGGGTTATTTAAGCCTTAAATCGTGATTATATGATCAAATATTGCCTTAAATCGTTTCTTTTGTCATTTTAGGTACTTTTGAGAGGAATTCTGGAAAAGGAAGCATTTTGGACGTTTTTGGAGCGAAAAAGTTAAGAATATGACAAAGTCTCAAATTATGCTAGAAACAGTACCTGACAGCGTCACGCCTTACTAGGTGACGGCGTCATGTGTTGACAAAGAGGTGGATATGAAGTTTACATGAGATGCGCTAGAAAAAATTTGGAGGTTAAAGAGTGACGGCGTCACCCTTTGTGACGCCCAGGCTATCACGTGTTGGAGTAAAAGGAGACGGCCCAGAATACTTTACAAGGTGACGGCGTCAAAGATTGATCTAGGCAATCCGAGAGTTAGTTTGGCGATGAGTTGACGGCATCAAGGGCTATAACGTGACGCCGTCAAGCTGTGAAATCTATATATACTTTTCTAATTTTCCTTCATTATGTGTGGAACTTAAGGAGAACTTTTGGGAGAAGTTAGGGATAAACCCAAGGTCGAATTTTTCACTCATTGTAAGGGTTTTTTCACCTTTATTTCATCCATGCTTAATTAAAGATAAGTCTTCCATTAATCATTCAATATATCTATGTGTTGTTTGATTCTATCTTATGCTTGTCTTTACATTAACATGCTAGGCTAGGTTTATTTGTGTTTGCTTAGATGTAATGAAACCTAGCTATTGATTATTTATTGATGGTTTGTTATCAATTGTTGTTGGATGAATGATATCAATGTTAGGCTTAAGAAAACTGGCTAATTTCATATTGGTAACTTACTTGACGTCTTAAGAAACATGAATCGGATTTGTACTATGATTAATTGGTTGTGTTTAATGCATAAGAGAATATTAATGAGGCCATGATAGGATACTTAACGTGTCGTCATAGGAAGGGATAGGATCTTAAAGAGTTGGGGAAGGACGTACACGCCCCCACGAATGGTATTAAGGAATACAACCCGTCATCCACGCAATTGTTACAAACTAATTAATCAATGAAAGATAGCTAGGGAGTAGTGAAAACTAAGTAAACATGTTTGTCTCCATATTAGAAGTGTCACACATATTTATTTTCTTGTTATTTAATTTTTATTGCATTTGTAGTTATTTGGGTTAGTTGACTAGCAACTACTTCCGCCCACTCCTTCAAAACCGAGATTTTACTTTCTTTCCATTATCATCCCTCACTTCTAGACCTAGTTTAGATCATTTTCAATCCCAACGAACACTATTCCTTGTAAATAACGATCAATCCCCTTGTACTTACCACTACACTATACTACATCGGTCAGGTACACTTGCCTGGCGGGGATTGTAAGCTTCTCAAGATCCCTTGAGAAGTAAAACTTTTGCGTAACAATCCAAATCGCTTCAACATATAAACGTATAATTCTTATAGCTTCAAGGTCTTGTAACCTTAATACTGTTAGAGTATTCGTATTATTGTTAATAATATTGGAGCTTGATTGTTTGTTTGTTTAATGTTTCATTAAAATCTTCTTAATATTAAAGGTTTGATTCCGCATAATCTTTAATACACTCAAAAATAGTTTTTTTTACCATGGTTGTGATAGATTTATCTAATATAACTAAACCTTAAACAAGCTTAAGGAATCTGATCTAGTTCAACTAGGATCCAACAGTCTCAGCAACCACATTAGCAACACCACGATATTCGGCCTTAACACTAGACCAAGACAATGTCACATGTCGCTTAGCATAACAAGATAAAAGATTGTCATTAAGAAAAACACAATAACCTGAAGTGGAGCGATCAGTGATCGGATACCCTGCCCGATCAGCATCCGTGTAAGCAATAAGTTGAGCCATAGAAGAAACATATTGTGAAGACCATGATCATGTATAACATGAACATAGCATAATATACGCTTCAAAGCTGTGAAATGTGGCTCGCGAGGGTCATGCCTATATAAACAAACCTCTTGAACAGCATACGAAATATATAGGCGTGTAATGGTAAGATACTGAAGTGCACTAGCTAGACTACGATACAACATAGGATCACTAAAAGGCTAACCATCAGGTCCAAGCTTGGACTCTGTATCAACAGGAGTGCAGCACGGATTACAGTTATGCGTATGAGCTCTCTCAATAATCTCCTCAGCAAATTTAGACTCGATAAAAACATGTCAGATGCCGTCTGTGCAGCATAAATACCAAGAAAATAATTAATGGAACCAAGATCGGTCATTGCAAATTCACCACGAAGAGCAGTAATAATACTCTGTAACAATGCATTAGAAGAAGTAGTTAAGATAATATCATCCACATATAATAGTAAGTAAGTCGTATCAGGCCCACTATGGTAGCAAAAAAGGAACACATCAATTTGCTACATTGAAAACTGGTACGAGTAACAAATCCTACAAACTGCTAAACCCAAGCTCGAGGGGCTTGCGTAAGCCCATACAATGAACGCTGCAAATGATAAACATAATCTGGATCAGAAAAATCTACAAACTTATGCGGATGGTACATGTAGACTGTCTAAGATAACTGGCCATAAAGAAAAGCATTCTTCTCGTCAAGATGGTGAATAGGCCAATCACGAGACACAAAGAGACTCAATAATGTGAGAATAGTAGCTAGTTTAACCACGGGACTAAAAGTCTCATCACAATCAATCCCCAGCTGTTGACTGCAACCATTTGCAACAAGCCATGCCTTATACCTGCTCAACGAACCATCTACATGAAACTTATACCTGAAAAGCCACATGGAATGAACAATATTCACATTAGCTGGACGGGGTACAAGCACCCAATTATCATTAGTAATTAAAGCATTGTATTCATCTAGCATAGCCTGTTTCCACTAAGGATCACGAAGAGCAAGAACATGGGACCGATGAAGAGGAGAAATGGTAGTGACATGTGTTGGATCGAACGTTTTAGTTGATATTGTGATTCTGGATGCCGGGGATTATAGAAGTAAAGAGTAGCCATAGTTAGAGAGAGTAAGGAAAACTAGGTGTATTATTGATAATAATGAAAATAAAAGGTTACACACTAATCATCACCCTCTAGTGAAATCTAGGAGGGTACATATAGGCCAACATACACATTACTTTACATAATTGATGGTTTCAGTCCATGTGTCTTACAATATAACTATTTTAACATCGAATATGTTGTCATGTTTTCGTGTTATGAGCATTCCTAACAATCTTCCCCCAATGTGGCAACATATGAGATTAGTTACAACATTTTTTACAAGTACAAATACAGTTAAGAAAGGTCTTCACAGGCTCTTCAAATGCTAAGGATGTCTGTAGTTGACTCTCTTTGTCTTCATCTTATACCTCAGCTTAAAAACTTTTCTTCACTTCTAGACAAATGATATAATATGTATGAATTGGATTAACTTCCCCCCAATTCAAAATGCATGTCTTTAGCAGCTTTTTCGTACATTTCTTTTTGGAGAAGTTTCTGAATCAGCTTCTCCCCAAACTGACAATCGTCTTCAGCAGATTTGAAACTTTGATGTAGTTCACATGTCTTATAAATTTCTAAGTTCTAAGTGTACAGTAGAATTTGTAGAAAAACAGTAGACCACACCAAGTAAATATGACTAATGCATAATGCGCAAAATCCGTTCGGGGGTAACATGCAAGAAATCAGCAAGATCTTCTCATATATGTAGGCTACATCATACTTTACAACCTGAGATAGTTGAAACGATAACACCAAAATCACAAAAAAGAACCACTGATCATCTCTACGGATGTCTCTCCGGTAGTCATAACATTGTAAACTCGATCACGTGAACCTGTTATGCGTCCTTGATGTGCACATTTCCTCCCCCTGATTGCAGATACTCATGGAGAAAGCGTGTTTTGGCAAAAAATTCAAAAAAAGTACAAAGTGCAGAACCGTAGAGGGGGGTGAATACGATTTCTTCGGCTTTTAAGACGTTTAAAAACTTTAAGCCTCAAAGAATACCAAGTGGTTGTATAATCGATCCAAACAACCACAAACACAACCAAAGTATATAAAGCAAGTAAAGAGAGACACCACGATATATACTGGTTCGGGATGGGGGGTTTATACCATCCGTACGTCCAGTTGCGAATCTACGACACCGATACTATTCCACTAGTATAATCCTTTTGATGGACTACAAACCGTTACAATTCACTCCACCGATATTCACCAATATCGATGCTCACAAAGAAGGAGTTACTCCCACGGTATTCCGCACCTCGGAAACCACCCTAAAGAGTCTCGTGATTCGACTTACACTATGGGTCACCAAGACCACTACCAACCAAAACTTCCCACCGGAAGTATCAAACCCCAACTAGATCCCCAATAATCTAGGCTTGGTCACCAAGACACAAGACTTCCCTTACAACCAATTTGAATGAAAATAAGTTTCTTTCAACCAAGCCCTAACCTAACCTAGTGACTCGATTCTAATAGAAAGGGTATATAGAAGAAGACCCTCGACACAATCACAAGATTGGATTAGGTTCTTGTGATTCTTCCCTTGCAAGGAGATGTGTTCTTTCAAAGATGTTAGTGTGTTTAAATAAGAACACAAGAGAGAATAGAAAGATTAGAGAGAAAGAATGTAGAGAGAAAGAATAATGGCAAGAGGTGAGGAATACAAGAGGCAAGGTATGTATTTATAGGCCAAGAACCCAAACTTGGGAAATATTACCGAGGCCAGCGCGTCACCCGCGCATCAACGCGTGGGCAGCACGCCAGGCTTCTGTAACAATTTCCCAAATTCTAAGTTTTGGGCCTTGTAGATACCTTACCTTGCTAAACCCCCAATTGTATTTCACACAAAACCTTAAAATTAATCAATCTAAGGTTTACCAACTCAAATAGCCAATTTGGAAAATGTTTTATGAAATGTTTATAAGAAAACCAATTACCAATGGTAGAAAAGTAGCAAGGGTAATTTGGTAGGGGTAGATTGGGGATTCCTCAAGTGGCATACAAAAGAGTGAAAGAATATGACAAGGTATATTCCTCAAGGGAAGTGTGAGGAAGGTTGGGTTAACAAAGTAACCATGGTTAGGTTAGGTGTAGAGAACTAACCATAGTTTGGTTGAGAAGGGATATTCCAAAGGAATATGCTTTGCTTAGGGGGAAAGGGTGAATCAATGGTTGAGATGGTTTTGGTTTGAAATGGATGGCTTGGATTAAACACATGTGATGGAATGAAGAGAAAGAAAGAATATGCTAGTGGAATATTCCAAAACATGGGGGAAAGAAATAAGATGGATGGTTGAGATGGTTTTAGTTTGAATTGAATGGTTGAGATCAAAGGGAGCCTCCTTTGGAATTCAAATTAATTGGCATATGGGGAATATGGAGGGTTGAGATGTGTTGTAAGGGAATGGATGGTTGAGATGAGATGGTTTGAATTGGATGGCTAGGATCAAAGGGAGCCTATGTTTGGATTTCAAATTTATTCCCATGTGTTGAATATGGATGGTTGAGATGTGTTGTAAGGGAATGGATGGTTGAGATGTAAAGTGTGTAAGGGAATATGTAAGAGTGTAAGAGATTTGGATATGGAAGGTTATGGTGAATCTTGGTGAGTTGGCGAGTGTGTGTAGAGAGGAGATGGTTGTGAGAGTAGTGTGTGTATTTTGAAATCAAGTGTGTGTACACAAGGTGTATAAGTGTGTGTATAAAGATTGTATGTGAAGTTGGTAGATTGGGAGAATATTGTGTGGGAGTATGTGAAGGGACAAAGGTACACTTTTGTAAGAGAGTGTAAGGGAATGTTGTAAGAGAATGTTGGGAATGATTTTGGGAGATTTGGTTTTGTTGTCTTTTGTAAAAATGAGATTAAGAAGAAGATTAAGAAATAATCTAATTGTCATTAAGAAGAGAAAGTTTAGACAATTAAGAGTATGAGTTGAGAAAATCATAGGTTACTTATGAGTTCAAGTAACACAACATCGAGAATCCATAGTTTCATATCTCGTGACTTTCCACGACTCGACATTCTCAACTAATACCTTGGTTAAAACAAGTTAAGTACTTTGCCTTGATGTAAAGCATAACCCAAGTGGGAAAGAAAGCGTTTATGCAAAGTGACCTTTGACTTAGTTTGACCAATAAGGGAGTAAACCCGTTACGTAATTAGAGAAGACGTAAGCACGGGATATGAGCATATGGATGCTTTCACGTGAAGTATATAAGCTCCCTAAGTTGAGAAAAGCCTTTGCTAGAGGCGATAGTTAGAAAACATGAGTTGGCGTTTTCCCGTAAATGGGTGCTTTAGAAGTTGGATCTCTCTAATCCCAAAACTCGTTTCGAGTGTTCTCAATTAAGCACATAAGATATTCATACCTGCATTGAGAGATCCACATTTGTCGGGTAAGGGGAAAGCCGACTTTCAAAATTCTCCCGGAGCAATACAGACTCCTGGCACGTCACCCGCGCGTTGACGCGCGGTCAGCGCACCAGCAGCAGTTATTGGCTCCGACAATTTTAGGCTACCGTTTGTTATTTTATGTGTTCCAAAGGTTTATTTATCATTATCAAAACATTAGGAGATCTTGATCATGTTGCCTCAACAATCTCCCCCTTTTTGATGATGACAAATAAAATCCGAAAGCAAATAAAATTACAAAACGTAGCTAAGACAAAGCGCGCCTTTGATGTAGCTTGCGTCTTGACCTTTGCCTTGTAATTTGGTGAAGCCTTTAACATTTCTTGAATGGTCTTCACGCTCTTGCTTTCTTTCTCCCCCTTTTGTCGAATAAAAAAGGTGGGACTTCCATTAGAAATGGGAAGGTAGCTTATTCCCATAGCACCCGAACGTGCTCCTCCTTGAACATAGCTCCCCCTAGATCGTTGCTCCCCCTTGTTTCAAGGCGGGGATCCATGGATCAAGAGCCTCGCCTTTGCGGTGGCCTAGCTACACATAGAAATCACAACATGCAACAAACGAGAAATCCTCACATGTGAAAGTTCCAAAAATGGGTTAGGTTACCATTTGGAGACTTGCATCATGGGTTAGTCCACACCCATATATATGTTTGTCCAATTATGACTCCAATAACCAATAGTTGAGGATGGTGTATAATACAACAAACATGAGCACACATGATCATATAAAACAGAGTTTACTTCATTTCAAGATAATGTGAAGAACATACAACACATAGAACTACTAAAAACAGGATAGAAGCAAATGATTACACCATTTTATTCTAGCACAACATTAGACCTACACATGATGATCAACTATATCACACTTGTTTATCATCAAGTTTGCCCAAGCAAACTCACTTCTTGCGTCTTTGAGCCGCCACCTTTGCAAGACACTTCACAACATTTGCCATCATCATGAATTTGTTCTTGTAGGCAAGGTGCAACTCTCTCAACTCCTCTTGGAGGTCCTTGATCTCATTCTCAATCTTGATGGATTTCATAAAACATCTACACTTTTGTGTATGATCATTTTTTGAAGCATCAAGCTTAGGAGGGAGAGGGTACCCCGTTTTGTACCAAATGGGGTCACTCCAAAGACACTTCATAACACAATTTCTAAGGATTATATTATCATTACATGATGGGTTTTCCCACTCATCATTTGGTTCTTCATCTACTACAATGGATTTTCCCTTGTAGTCATTTCTTGAAGAGTTACTCATTTTAGGTGAAGAAATTTTCTTAGTGATTAATACTTAGAAAAGGAGGAGATGGTGTGAAGTGAAACAAATTTCTAAGTGATTTATATAGGGAATGAGAAAGGTGTTAGGTATGATCATAGAGGAGATCTTCATGCTCATGATGTAGTCAATGTACAAAGATGCTTGAAGAGATGTTCAACACATCTAAATCATGTACTTAAGATGATAAAAAGCATGTGGTGGTGTAAGAGATAAAAAAGAAAGCTAATTTATGTTTAGTAGAGATTGGATGATCTAGTTTATCATGCTCGTTCCCACAATATATCATGCATGCACCATAATTTGTTAAGCCATGCATGAGGTTCTTAATTATGGTTGAATAAGAGATTTTACTATGACATCATTTGGAAGTCAAACAACTTTATCTATTTTAATTATGCATGCAACACATGTTTTATCACATTGAGAGAACAAGAAATCTAGACATAAGATTTTCAACACAAGTGTGAGTTGTAACAAATATCATATCTAATTTTGGAAATTTTGACAAAATCAATATTATCGAGATTAAGCAAGATAATTTTGTGTCAAAATTTCTTGTTCAATGCACACAGTATAGACAAGTAGAATCTTGGATATTATCAATCATTGTTTGAATAATGAGTTGATACATATCTTTCTTCTTGGAAGTCATTTATTTGATCTTCCTTCCATGCCTTCACATAAGACCTAGTCTTATAACCATATAACCACTAGGAACACCTAAAGGACGTGCAAACGACTTCTAGACAACTCATTATATCTTATGGATTGTTCTCTTAAGATGCATGTCAATCATGACCATCTAGACCTATCCCAAAACAATTTGGACTATTGAAAAAAAATGTCATGCCAAAACATAACCTTGTTTATTATGTGACCTAAGAGTCCCTTTATTCAAGTCATCAATGACTTATTTATGGGATGACTCCTCGCGTCTCTCAATTCCTTAGGATTGCCTTCATCCGAAACATTAACTTGTAATGATGGCGACCTTTCTCAATCAAGAACTATTTGTTCGTTGATCACTTCATCTTCTACCGAAGGAGATGATTTAGGCTTGGGTATGCTCTCATCAAAGGCCACATTGAGAGATTCCTTAATCCTCATTGTTTCCTTGTTAATCACTATGTATGCTTTATTATTATGAGAGAATCCTAGGAACACACCTTTATACGACATTGGGTTGAATTTGTTGAGATAGACTTTGATGTTTAGTATAAATACTTTACAACCAAATACCCGAAAATACTCTAAAGATGGCTTTCAATTCCTAAGTATTTCATAAGTTGTTTTATTTAGGACTTTTCTAATATAGACTCTATGACATCAAAGGCATGACACCAAAACATTTGTGGAATGGATTGCTCGTATAGCACGATTTATCTTTGTTAACTCACGATGTGTTCGTTCAACAATCTTAAGCGATTGAGAAGTGAACGGGCCCGATGAGTTATAAGATATTCCATGTTATTCACCAAATCTTTCAAATAGCAATTTATCAAATTCACTACTATGATTTGTTTTAATTAAGACAAAGGAACAATCAATTAGGTTTTCGAGTTTCTTTCTTAAAATATCAAATTTATTTAAGACTTCATCCTTATTTTCTAAAAACACTATCCAAGACAATTTGGATAACCATCTACAATCATTAAAGTGTAGAAGTTTCCTCCTTAACTTTGAATTGGAGATGGATCATACAAATCTAAATGTATCAATTCTAAAACCTTATTTGTTGACTCTTCATGCCTATTTCTATTGCTTGCTTGTCCTTGACTCCCTAGATATGTATCACAATTATGCCTTTCAAAACTTAACAATGGTAAATTGCTTACTAGCTTGTCGGCAAGACCTAACTTCCTAAGCCAAGGCGTTGGGTTATTTACCATGTTTGAAGTGCATATATTGTTACAAATAATCTATGATTAAAAGGTGTACAAGTTGTTTCCCCTACGACCTTTAGCTAACACAACACAATTTTTACTAATAGTACAATCTACCTTAGTAAATTTAACTTCACAATCATGATCGCTTAATTGACTCACACTAATCAATTTAAAGTTTAAACCTCTAACACGCTCAACGTTGGTAATTTTAATGGAGTCATGAAGGACATTACCTTTGCCGACAATTTTGCCGTTAAGTTCGCTCCAAAAAATGACATGATTGCCATTATACGCCGTGTATGATGTGAACAATCTTCTATTCCCGGTCATGTGTTTAGTGCAACCACTATCCACTACCCACTCATCCGATTGTAGATCACTTTTGAGATAAACCTACAACAAAAGTACAACTCATGCCTTTGGTACCCATTGTTTCTTGGGTCCATTTTGGTTAGCATATGAGTTACTCAAGTTGAACATTATTGGGTCTTGAAGTAAGCACACAATTTCTCAATACCAAAGCTAGAAAAAGCGGACCAAGGATTATTTTGAAAATTATTTTGACTTTGATAACTTGATCTATAGTTATTATATCCTTGAGGTCTAAAGAAGGTTTGGTTTGGGTAGGAGTTGTCTCTCCTTTGATAGTTGTTGTATTGGTAGTGAGATGTCCTTTGATAAAAGTTTCTTCTTTGATAATTTTGAAGTGAAGGTCTTTGGTTATATGGATTAGTAGGTCTCATATTAGGTGTAGGCAAAAGTGGTCTAGTATTAACTCGAGGTTGTGTATAACCAAGATCATTATGATAGCCCGACTTGTAAAGTTGTTTTGGGTTTTCTCTCTTTGTACCAGAAACTTGGCTACCTCGAGTGTTTGCAAGAGGAGCTTGACTAGTAATTGGTTTGATAAAAGTTTTTGACGATTCTCCAATTTCCCTCAGAGGACTGGCGCGCTTCTGGCGCGTTACCGCGTTATGTAGCGCGTCAGCCTAGGAAAATTTTGGAATCTCGTTTTCTTTAGCCTTTACAATTGTTATTGGTTTTGTCAGGCTTACGGAAGTGATTTCTCATTGTTTTGAAAATCCAATACCTTCCTTATCTTGGGACCTCTTTTGACTACCAATAATTTCTTCTAAATCGTTTGTACTTTTTAAAAATTTTGAAAACCTTAGAGACTCATTTTGAAGTTTAGATACTTTATCTTTTAAAGAGTCAACATCAAGTGTGAGTGACTCACAACTTTTACATGGTTCAATTACTTCTTTACAATGATTTAGTTTCTTGACTTCGTTTATAAGCTCATAAACTTTCTTATTGAGTTTACTATGTTGTTGTTCAATGATGCGTTTTTCATTAAGAGTTTTCTCAAGTGTTTTTCTAAAATTCTCATTCTCCTCTTGCAAATCATTTATATCTAAATTATTAAAGGAAGAAGAGTTTAGGGGTACTTCAAGTTTTTCTTGAGCCATGAGACAAGTAGCTTCCTTTGTTGGTTGATCATCATCTTCACTATCACTCCATGCTCCACCCATGAATGCCTTGTTTGCTTTTGGATTAAAACACTCATTCATGAAGTGACCCTTTTCACCACAGTTATAACATCCTTGAGTTCGCCTTGTGCTCTCACCAACCTTGTTGTCAACACCTCGGTTTCCACCAAAGTTATTTCTTCCACCATTTCCTTGGTTACCAAACATATTACCTCGCTTAAAGTTTCCACCTCTTCTAAAGAACTTCCTAAAGTTCCTTGCCATAAGGTTGTACTCCTCGTCGTCAACATTGTCTTCTTTATCACTACCATCTTGACTATCACTATCATCACTAGCTTGGCTATTAGTGACTTTAGCTTTAAGAGCCAAAGACTTAACCTTCTCCTTCTTGTCTTTGGTGCTTGCCTTGTCGTTCTCAAGAATCATCTCATAGACTTTGAGATTCCCAATGAGCTCGTCAAGAGGTAGTTCCGCCAAATTCTTGGCTTCTTCTATGGTCGTCACCTTTGGCCTCCACTTTACCGGAAGTGCTTTAAGAAACTTTCTCACATGGTTCTTGTTATAGAAGCTAGGATCTAGAGCCGTGAGGCTAGTGATAATAGCATTGAACCTTGTGTAACCATTATCAATGGTTTCTTCATCCGAGATCGAGAACTTCTCATATTGTTGTATGAGTAGATCGATCTTGCAATCCTTTACTTGAGAATTTCCTTGGTGAGTGATGATGAGTGAACGCCAAATCTCCTTGGCGGTTTTACAAACATGGACCCTCTAGAACTCCCTTCGAGGTAGAGCATTGTAGATTAAAATCTTGGCTTCATCATTCTTGCCAAGTTTTCTCCTCTCATCATCTTTAAGATCCGCATGTGGCTTTTCCACCAACAATTTTGTTTCGGGGTCTTCCACCATGAACACAAAGTTGCCGTTTTTGATGATTTCCCACAAATCAAGATCTTTAGACCTAACATAGGTCTCAAACCGGGTTTTCCAAAAACTAAACCCATTGGTTTCTAGTAAAAGTGGTCTTTGAATAGAACACCCCTCAACATAGTTATCTTGAACCATGGATCTATACTCTACTTCACCAAGAATCTTAGTTAGGATTTTAGATTTTTGGGAAAGAAGTTTTTGACTTAAAACAACTTCTCGGGAAGGCTTTAACACTAAAAAACTTGAGTATTCCGCTCTGATACCAATTGTAGAACCGTAGAGGGGGGTGAATACGGTTTCTTCGGCATTTAAGATGTTTAAAAACTTTAAGCCTCAAAGAAAACAAAGTGGTTGTATAATCAATCCAAACAACCACAAACACAACCAAAGTATATAAAGCGAGTAAAGAGAGACACCACGTTATATACTGGTTCGGGATAGGGGGTTTATACCATCTGTACATCCAGTTGCGAATCTACGAGACCGATACTATTCCACTAGTATAATCCTTTCGGTGGACTACAAACCGTTCCAATTCACTCCACCGATATTCACTAATATCGATGCTCACAAAGAAGGAGTTACTCCCACTGTATTCCGTACCTCGGAAACCACCGAAAGAATCTCGTGATTCGACTTACACTATGGGTCACCAAGACCACTACCAACCAAAACTTCCCACCGGAAGGATCAAACCCCAACTAGATCCCCAATGATCTAGGCTTGGTCACCAAGACACAAGACTTCCCTAACAACCAATTTGAATGAAAATAAGTTTCTTTGAACCAAGCCCTAACCTAACCTAGTGACTCGATTCTAATAGAAAGGGTATAGAGAAGAAGACCCTCGACACAATCACAAGAGTGGATTAGGTTCTTGTGATTCTTCCCTTGTAAGGAGATGTGTTCTTTCTAAGATGTTAGTGTGTTTAACTAAGAACACAAGAGAGAATAGAGAGATTAGAGAGAAAGAATGTAGAAAGAAAGAATAATGGCAAGAGGAGAGGAATACAAGAGGCAAGGTGTGTATTTATAGGCCAAGAACCCAAACTTGGGAAATTTTACCGAGGCCGGTGCATCACCCGCGCGTCAACGCGTGGGCAGCATGCCAGGCTTCTGTAACAATTTCCCAAATTCTAAGTTTTGGGCCTTGTAGATACCTTACCTTGCTAAACCCCCAATTGTATTTCACACAAAACATTAACATTAATCAATCTAAGGTTTACCAACTCAAATAGCCAATTTGTGAAATGTTTTATGAAGTGTTTATAAGAAAACCAAATACCAAGGGTAGAAAAGTAGAAAGGGTAATTTGGTAGGGGTAGATTGGGTATTCCTCAAGTGGCATAGAAAAGAGAGAAAGAATATGCCAAGGTATATTCCTCAAAGGAAGTGTGAGGAAGGTTGGGTTAAGAAAGTAACCATGGTTAGGTTAGGTGTAGAGAACTAACCATAGTTTGGTTGAGAAGGGATATTCCAAAGGAATATGCTTTGCTAAGGGGAAAGGGTGAATCAATGGTTGAGATGGTTTGGTTTGAAATGGATGGCTTGGATTAAACACATGTGATGGAAAGAAGAGAAAGAAAGAATATGCTAGTGGAATATTCCAAAACACGGGGGGAAGAAATAAAATGGATGGTTGAGATGGTTTTAGTTTGAATTGAATGGTTGAGATCAAAGGAAGCCTCCTTTGGAATTCAATTTAATTAGCATGTGGGGAATATGGAGGGTTGAGATGTGTTGTAAGGGAATGGATCGTTGAGATGGGATGGTTTGAATTAGATGGCTAGGATCAAAGGGAGCCTATGTTTGGATTTCAAATTTATTCCCATGTGTTGAATATGGATGTGATGCGTAGGGATTGCACCAGGCTTTACCTCTCATGGGATCTTGAGAAGCTTACAACCCCCACCAGGCAGTGTACCTGATCGCTGTATTATAGTATAGTGACAAGTACCGGGGGATTGATCGTTCAGCTAGGAATAGTGTCGCTAGGATTAGAAAACCTAAATACTAGTTCTAGGGATGAGAGATGATTCTTTTTGTATTTTTATATTTTTTAGAAAGCAAGTAAAAATCCCGGGTTTGAAGGATTTGGGCGGAATTAGTTGCTAGTCAACTAACCCAATACTAAAGATGCAATCAAAATAAAATACTAGAAATGAAAATAAAACTAAATTAAACTAAGGTTGTGAGCAATAAGTGGAGAAATGTGTTTACTTAGATTTCACTACTCCCTAGATATCTTTTACACGTTAATTACTTGTTATAGTTGCGTGGATGACGGATTGTATTCCTTAATACCATTCATGGGGTGGTGTACTTAACTCCCCAATCCTATGAGTGCCTACTTCACTCCTATGTCGAGCCGGCTAAGAAGCTCCTAACATGGGATCATTAGAATTTACTCATGCATTAAATACAACCAATAAAACCTAGTACACATCGGTTCATGTTTCCTAAGACGTTCAAGCATGTTACCAATTGGAGATCTGCCAGTTTTCTTAAGCCTAACATTGAAATCATTCATCCAATACAACCATAAACAAGTAATCAACACATAATCAACATCTAGGTTTCATTAGATCTAAGCAAACACAAGATAAATCTAGCCTAGCATGGTGGAATCAAGACAAGCACAAGATATAGACAACCAACACATAGACATATTGATTGAATTAAAAGAACACTTATCTCAATTACACATGTAAGGGTTCAAGGGCTGAAAACCCTTGAAAAACCTGTGAAATTCGTATATGGTTCGGCCTTAGGGTTTCTCCAAATTTCTTCCTTTTTTAATGAATGAAAATTAGAAAACTATATATAGAAATTAGAGGCTGACGGCGTCAAGAAAAACCTTGTGACGCCGTCATCTCGCCTCCAAAAGAATTCTCGGACTGCCTTGATCTACATCTGACGCCGTCATGTATTAAGTTTTTCCAGGCCGTCACGTATTTAACTCTTATCGCTCTAGCTTGTGACGCCTTCATTTCTGTACTGGGCCGTCATGAAATTTACTCTTGACGCCGTCAACTTGTTACTCTTGACGCCGTCAAACACTGTTCCCAGCTTGGAAAATTAAGTCTTTGGCGTTTTCTTCACTTTCATGCTCCAAAAACGTCCGAATTGCTTCCTTTTCCAGATTTCACTCCCAAAGTACCTAAAATCACAAAAGGAACGATTTAGGGCAATATTTGATCAAATAAATTCAATTCCAAGCTTAAATGACCCCCTAAAAGTGATTCATTTTTCGCCTCATCATATACCCTTACACTTGAGATTTGCTTATCCTCAAGCAAATGCGCTTTTATTCTAATCAAAATACAAGTTAGGGGTCATTTAACACTAATATAAAAGTAATTACAACAAATAATCATTCCACTAAAGACCAAAGACAAGCACGGAGGTCATACACTAGCACCTCACAAATAGTGTTTAGATACTCACATCTCTCGGGTGTAATAAAGTATAAATTACAATATGGAAACGGAAGATATCTCTCACTACCTGTCATAGCAAATTAGATTACCATAGGCTTGGGAAAGGATCAAACCTCCACCACATAGCGTAAGCACCTAGAATAAACTATCAAAGAGGTCTTTTAAAAGGTTGTAACGTTAGGTGTAGGGACATGAAATACACGGTTTTGTTGGATATAGGCAGTCTTTACTGGTGGCGAGTTAACAATCTTGGTTAATTACATGTACAATATGGTGTTGCTAAGCCAAGACTAGACTCGACTTAAGCTAATAAATGAAAAATAACAAAAACATAAAATGAACATAGAATAAAAAAGGGATGGTAGTCCGTATGTTTTTTCTCTTTTTTTCTATATATTTTTTTTTTTCATTTTTTCATTTTTTTCGATTTTTTTTTTTTTTTTTTTTTTTTTTTTTTTTGCATACACTCTTACCCTACCATCCAAAATAATATATCGTAGGGAATGAACATTCCCTTTACAGTTGAATTTTACATACTTTACAATAAACTAATCTAATAACTCGAATTAAGATAATCAAAACACTTGGAGTAATTTTAAGATTAACGCACATACGGGGGTAATAATATTATGTTCTTCCCCATTACTCCATAAAATAAGTATTTTACCCATGAGTCCCAATCGTCCCAAAACAATATGTACAAGGATATGACTCGACTTAGCAACCATGTAATCAATTAGATACTTAACTTAGGGTTTAACAAATAACAATAATGCACTTAAGATGAGTGCATACACGGAAGGCTAAGGCGATTTGGGTGTACATTTAAGTGGGGTGTAACAAATTCTTCCTTTAAGTAAGATGCTTAAAGTTAGAAATGAAAAGATTGGCTCGGAGGGGTGTACTAGGGGTATCGTGTACTAAAAATGAGTACAACGCTAAGGTGTGCGAAAAATTAGTTGACTTAACTAGCCAAGTAATATGACTTAAATGGTCAAGTAATTATGATACGGGTTTAACACAAGGGTGATCCGAATGCCTCTTATCATGTAGTAAATCCTACTACACGAATGTAGTCTCACTAGCGGTCTCGAGATGCATCACTAACACAAGTTCTAGAATCTAAATGCTACCGGTACACTCATAAGCACTAATAGTAAATGTTTTTCCTATCAAATCTAAAGGCGAACCTCACATATTTGGGTGGAAAATTTTTCTGAAAGTACGGTTATGTGCTAGTCATACAATCTCCTATCCATGAGACGCTTGCTATGGCTAAAGTTTCACTCCTAAATGTTGTAAAAAATTTTAAATTTGGCGCTAAAATTGCACTAACAAGTATTTCTCATAATTTTATTACACATCTACCATTAAACAAACAAACTCAAGCGAAAGTGTATCTGTAAGGTATCATCATTTTACCCTCCCCTTACACTTAAGATGAACATTGTCCCCAATGTTCAAGTAAAGAATGTAAAAGTGAAATAAGTAAAAAGAATGAAATCAAATACTCCCCTGATTCGCTCGGTATGGATAATAAGGTGGCCAGGTTAGATCTTCCTCCAAGAAAATGAACAATCAAAGCTTCCCTTCCAGAAAAATAAATCATCTTCTTGTCATACATAACCTGTAAATCCTGAGAAAACAAACAAGACAACCTCGCATAAAATCGGCGGCAATCTACATAAGTTACTAAATCCTAGAAAACAAAGTAAGATATAATGCTTGTGGAATGAAGTTTGCAGATTTCTTGGAGATTATAAAACTTGATAATTCAACAAAAACTTTTAAAACTCCGTTAGAAAAACAAAACTTGTAAAATTTCCAGATTTTTACATGTGACGCCATCAAGAGCAAGCTCATGACGCCGTCAGAAGTGACCTGCAGAAATTCTTATGTTAAGTTTCCGAAAAATTTCTGGAAAAACTTGGTCCTACTTCCTGGAGAATCCTGCAAAACTTCATTATAACTCGATACAAGCATTTGACTCTAACAAATACGAATATACATGTCCACTTAATATTGTGGAGAATCATGATCGGTTTGTTTCTTAAAAACATATTTGGGGTTTCCCCTTACACTTATCTTTTGCATAAAATACCTTTGGATGAAGTTAAGACTAAGCCAAACAACAAAGTAAAGTATTTTCACCATTTTAGTTTTGAAACATGATCTACCAATAATAAAAATAACGCATGCATACGGAAGCAAATACAATCAAACAATTAAAAATCAAACAAATAAAACGGGCTTGGGTTGCCTCCCAAGAAGCGCTTGTTTTTGTTCGAGTCACGAGCCTGACTCTACCCTTATTTAACAGAAATAGGGGAGGTTTTCCCTATACTTTGGATTAAGTACGGGTGGAAGTAGCGATACACACTCTTAGGGTGGAAGTATGCCACGTGAGAATAGAGTGGTGGATGAATTATATGCTCAAAGGGGTGTGCTCCTATCATCATAACCTTACCTAATTCAATCGGGTTAATGGGTGGATTAAGATTTTCTCCTAGAAAGGGATCATTTTCTATCAACTTCAAGAGACTACTAGTTGGGGATCCATCTTGACCTAATAAACCCGGTTTAAACCCATAATGTTTCTTGTGATCAATCATAAATGGGTGATGTAAGCATGTAAGGTCATTTTCCACTCCAATATTGGCTTCCTCTCTACAAGGCTTAGAGTCCACTACCTTTATCCTAAGACTACCCGGACAACATGGGTTGATGGGTGGGTCGGAACCTATTTCAATTCCTAAATTTTCATCCAAGGATGGAAGATTAAGTAATGGTTTTGGTTGAGGCTCCGGTTCATCAAAACTAGGAACTTCCCTAGAACTAAGAGTAAGGTTATCATTATAAGTATTCAAACCTATATCCTCTAGTTGTGTTTGGTCCAAGGGTTCTACCCCTATTGGGGTTCCTATAGTCTCTTCTACTTCTTCCAGGTAAGTCACGGGTGGTGTGTATTCCTCAAGTGATGATGGGAGTTGTGGGGTACTTTGTAGGTTTGTGTTATTTACCTCATCCTTCCTTGCGTCAAGATCACCTATATCCTCAACATGTGTTTCATTATAATCTAACCCTAACATTTTCCCAAGTATCTCACGTACTTCTCTAGGCATCTCAACTTCTATGTCCGAATCATACGGATCATCCTCAATATTCTGACTGCTATATACAAATTGCCCGAAAGATTCATCATGTGTTTCTTGAGATTCATCATCATCGATCATAAAACCTAGGTCTTTTTGATCAATGTGATCATGTTCGGCTACATCCTGCATCACATCAAGGTCACCTATGTGTTCATCCTGTAGTATGGTAGTACCTAACCATGCCATGCAGCTAGGTGGCTCATACGAAACTATCCTAGGTGAAGGCTTATATGGTGCATAGGTTTAACTAAGTGAGGCATTTTGAGGGGTTGATGGAGCTCCTAAGGTGAATTCTTTAAAAGCATTATGCACTTGGCCTCTTTTCTCAAGGTACTCAATAAAATCAATATAAGATCCTATCCTCCGCATTTCATTCCTCCATCTTGTTATATCCAAACTAGTGTAATTATATTTTTTCTGGTAAAACTCTAGTGTCGGACTTAGTGGATTCGCATTCTCCATAATGGCTAACGGAATAGTCAATGGAAAGGTTTTTACAAACAAAGACACAAAGAAAAGATAGACTAAAGTAAACCTAACAATAAAAATAAAATCTTACTAGAAAGGAATCTAGCAAGTAGACCTAATAAAAAGAGATTCTAACCTAGACAATAACTATTCCCCGGGCTGCGGCGCCAAAAACTTGATGCGTGGGAATTGCACCAGGCATTACCTCTCAAGGGATCTTGAGAAGCTTACAACCCCCACCAGGCGGTGTACCTGATTGTTGTAGTATAGTATAGTGACAAGTACCGGGGGATTGATCGTTCAGCTAGGAATAGTGTCGCTAGGATTAGAAAACCTAAATACTAGTTCTAGGGATGAGAGATGATTCTTTTTGTATTTTTATATTTTTTAGAAAGCAAGTAAAAATCTTGGGTTTGAAGGATTTGGGCAGAATTAGTTGCTAGTCAACTAACCCAATACTAAAGATGCAATCAAAATAAAATACTAGAAATGAAAATAAAACTAAATTAAACTAAGATTGTGAGCAATAAGTGGAGAAATGTGTTTACTTAGATCTCACTACTCCCTAGATATCTTTTACACGTTAATTACTTGTTATAGTTGCGTGGATGACGGATTGTATTCCTTAATACCATTCATGGGGTGGTGTACTTAACTCCCCAATCCTATGAGTGCCTACTTCACTCCTATGTCGAGCCGGCTAAGAAGCTCCTAACATGGGATCATTAGAATTTACTCATGCATTAAATACAACCAATAAAACCTAGTACACATCGGTTCATGTTTCCTAAGACGTTCAAGCATGTTACCAATTGGAGATCTGCCAGTTTTCTTAAGCCTAACATTGAAATCATTCATCCAATACAACCATAAACAAGTAATCAACACATAATCAACATCTAGGTTTCATTAGATCTAAGCAAACACAAGATAAATCTAGCCTAGCATGGTGGAATCAAGACAAGCACAAGATATAGACAACCAACACATAAACATATTGATTGAATTAAAAGAACACTTATCTCAATTACACATGTAAGGGTTCAAGGGCTGAAAACCCTTGAAAAACCTGTGAAATTCGTATATGGTTCGGCCTTAGGGTTTCTCCAAACTTCTTCCTTTTTTAATGAATGAAAATTAGAAAACTATATATAGAAAATAGAGGCTGACGGCGTCAAGAACAACCTTGTGACGCCGTCATCTCGCCGCCAAAAGAATTCTCGGACTGCCTTGATCTACATCTGACGCCGTCATGTATTAAGTTTTTCCAGGCCGTCACGTATTTAACTCTTGACGCTCTTCCTTGTGACACCTTCATTTCTGTACTGGGCCATCATGAAATTTACTCTTGACGCCGTCAACTTGTTACTCTTGACGCCGTCAAACACTGTTCCTAGCTTGGAAAATTAAGTCTTTGGCGTTTTCTTCACTTTCATGCTCCAAAAACGTCCGAATTGCTTCCTTTTCCAGATTTCACTCCCAAAGTACCTGAAATCACAAAAGGAATGATTTAGGGCAATATTTGATCAAATAAATTCAATTCCAGGCTTAAATGACCCCCCTAAAAGTGGTTCATTTTTCGCCTCATCAGGATGGTTAAGATGTGTTGTAAGGGAATGGATGGTTGAGATGTAAAGTGTGTAAGGGAATATGTAAGGGTGTAAGAGATTTGGATATGGAAGGATATGGTGGATCTTGGTGATTTGGCAAGTGTGTGTAGAGAGGAGATGGTTGTGAGAGTAGTGTGTGTATTTTGAAATCAAGTGTGTGTACACAAGGTGTATAAGTGTGTGTATAAAGATTGTATGGAAAGTTGGTAGATTGGGAGAATATTGTGTGGGAGTATGTGAAGGGACAAAGGTACACTTTTGTAAGAGATTGTAAGGGAATGTTGTAAGAGAATGTTGGGAATGACTTTGGGAGATTTGGTTTTGTTGTCTTTTGTAAAAATGAGATTAAGAAGAAGATTAAGAAATAATCTAATAGTCATTAAGAAGAGAAAGTTTAGACAATTAAGATTATGAGTTGAGAAAATCATAGGTTACTTATGAGTTCAAGTAACACAACGTCGAGAATCCATAGTTTCATATCTCGTGACTTTCCACGACTCGACGTTCTCAACTAATACCTTGGTTTAAACAAGTTAAGTGCTTTACCTTGATGTAAAGCATAACCCAAGTGGGAAAGAATGCGTTTACGCATAGTGACCTTTGACTTAGTTTGACCAGTAAGGGAGTAAACCCATTACGTAATTAGAGAAGACGTAAGCACGGGATATGAGCATATGGATGCTTTCACGTGATGTATATAAGCTCCCTAAGTTTAGAAAAGCCTTGGCTAGTGGCGATAGTTAGAAAACATGAGTTGGCGTTTTCCCGTAAATGGGTGCTTTAGAAGTTGGATGATGAGGCGAAAAATGATCCGTTTTTAGGGGGTCATTTAAGCCCGAATCCGACTTTATTTGATCAAATATTTCCCTAAATCGTTCCTTTTGTGATTTTAGGTGTTTGGAGAGTGAATTCTGGAAAAGAGGCTATTTTGGACGTTTTTGGAGCATAAAGTGAAGAAAACGACAAAGTACCAAAAATCCAAGCTGAAGATACAAGGTGACGGCGTCAGACATGAAGAATTAAATATCGAAGGTGGTGACGGCGTCAGATGGAGAAGTGACGACGTCAAAGTGGCCAAGAATAAAATACCGAAGGTGGTGACGGCGTCACATAGGCCGTCACAAGTGGATCTAGGGCGTCCGAGGAAGTTTATGGCGGCGAGGTGACGGCGTCAGATTTAACTCTTGACGCCGTCAGAACGATTTTCCTATATATAGTTTTCTAGTTTTTTCATTAAAAAGGGAGAAGTTTTGGTGAAACCCTAAAGACGATTTTGGTGCCTCTTTCACAGGTTTTTCAAGGGTTCCAAACCCTTGAGACCTTGCATTGTAATTGAGATAAGTGTACTTTCAATTCAATCAATATGTCTATGTGTTGGTTGTTTATCTCTTGTTCTTGTCTCAATTCTACTATGCTAGACTAGATCTCTCTTGTGTTTGCTTAGATCTAATGAAACCTAGATGTTGATTATGTGTTGATTACTTGTCTATTCTTGTTTTGAATGAATGATTTATATGTTAGGCTTAAGAAAACTGGCAGATCTCCAAATGGTAACATGCTTGAACGTCTTAAGAAACATGAACCGAGGCGTACTAGGTCTTTATTGGTTGTATTTAATGCATGAGCCACTGTTTACAATCCCTATAGTTGTGCTGGGTCATGGTGTAGGAGGAGATAAGAGCTCATAGAGTTGGGGAGTTATGTATGCCACCCCACGAATGGTATTAAGGAATACAACCCGTCATTCATACAAGTGTAACAAGTAATTAACATGTAAAAGATATCTAGGGAGTAGTGAAGTCTAAGTAAACACAATTTCTCCAACCACTGCTCACAACCTTAGTATAATTTAGTTTAATTTCATTTTTATTATTTTATTTTGATTGCATCTTAGCTTTGGGTTAGTTGAATAGCAACTAATTCCGCCCACTCCTTCAAAACCCGAGATTTTACTTGCTTTAATAAAAATATAAAAATTCAAAAATAATCATCTCTCATCTCTAGAACTATTAATTAGGTTTTCTAATCCTAGCGACACTATTCCTAAGCTGAACGATCAATCCCCCGGTACTTGTCACTATACTATACTACAACGATCAGGTACACTGCCTGGTGGGGGTTGTAAGCCTCGCGAGATCCCTCGAGAGGTAAAGCAAGGTGCGATTCCCACGCATCAAGTTTTTGGCGCCACTGCCGGGGATTTTCTATCTTTACACTTATTCCTAAACTTTTGCAAAAGAGTGCGGCGCCATCAAGTTTTTGGCGCCGCAGCCCGGGGAATAGTTATTGTCTAGGTTAGAATTTCTTTTTATTAGGTCTACTTGCTAGATTCCTTTCTAGTAAGATTTTATTTTTTTTATTTTTAGGTCTTCTTTAGTCTATCTTATTTCTTCGTGCCTTTGTTCGTAACTCTTTACCATCCGACATTATGGAAGGTGGTAACATCTTTGAACCCATCATCCCACCACAACAAAACCCACCATTAGAACCCCTTAGGCCCCGAACCTTAGGAGAGTTTTCCCGACCTAGCCACCAAGGCTACCGAAACACCATTGAGCTCACCGGAGCCAATGTGACCCCCTTGCGATCCGACACCATCCGGTTGGTGCAAAGCGGATGTGAATTCCATGGACTTCGTTCCGAAGATCCAAACCAACACCTTAAGGACTTCCTCAAAATCGTAGATTCCATAGACCTAGGTGTTGAAACTCGAGAGACTACCCGTTTACGCCTATTCCAATTCTCTCTACGGGATCAAGCTAGTCAATGGCTTGAGCGTTTACCCGCGGGATCCATCACCACATGGGATGATCTCACCACTCGTTTCCTTGCTCAATTTTTCCCACCGGGGAGAACTACTAAACTTAGGAATGACATCTTGATGTTTCAACAACGTCAAAATGAATCTCTTTATGAAGCATGGACTCGTTTCAAGGACTTACTCCAAAAAGTCCCTCATCATGGCATAGATCTTTGGCTCCAAGTCCAAATCTTCTATGACCATATCGACATCTCCACGAGGCGAACCACTGACCAATCGGTCGGTGGTAAGCTACGTGATCTTAGTGCGGAACAATCATGGGAACTCATAGAAGATCTTGCTCTCTATGACAACGAAAGTTGGAATGATCCCCGTGATTTGAACAAAACGGTCAAGGCAATATCTTTGCCTTCGAATAATTCAAGCACTCCCGACCGTAGGATCATGGAACTTGAGGACCAAGTCAAGTTTCTCATGAAATCTTACGAAGCTCCGAAGCATTCAAGCCAAGTGAACAAAATCACTTCTTCATGCGAATTATGTAGTGGTCCCCATGACACTCGTGATTGTGTGGAACTCCCCGGAACAGCTTTTGCGGACTACGCATCCACGCGTACCGACGAAGCGGGAGATAAGTGGTACACTTTCAAGCCCGAGCCAAACACATACGGTGATTCATATAAACCCTCATGGAAAAATCACCCAAACCTTAGGTGGAAACAAAATCAACCAAATTCTTCCAATCCGCCTAATCGTTACCAATCAAACGGTCCCCCATCCAACTGTACTTTCAACAACAATCCTTCTAACATCTATGGTAGTACCAACAATCTTGAAGGATTGATGTCAAAGTTCATGGCATCTCAAGAAGCCCGCATAGCTAAGTTTGAAGCCGATTTCAAACAAAATCAAAGCGAGATGACCAATAGAATTGATGCATTGTTGAAAGTTCTCAATGACCGAGAAATGGGAGCACTCCCAAGCGACACCATCAAGAATCCGAAACTAAACGTTAATGCCATATCTTCAGTTTCGTCACCCACTTCGTGTCCACAATACTACTCGGTTAAATCAACGAGCACGTGTTTCAAACAACATCAAGTTCCCCAAAAGGACCAATCAACTAAGACACCCACTATAGAGCCGGTCAAAAGCATAGTTGAAACACCTCTTACGCAAGACCTTGATGATGAATTCAAAGAACTTCACCTTGAACGCCCCGTCATTGATGTCTTAGCGCGTGCTCCTTACTATAGTGCCCTCCTAGAAAAATATGAGAAGTATAAGCTAGGTAAAAATGGGACCGCCTTCGTTCAAAACAAGTTGCCTAAAAAGCTTGATGATCCGGGTATATTTGTTTTGCCTTGTAAGATAGGAAGATCCGAAGCTTTCGACACACTAGCCGATTTAGGGTCAAGCCTCAACTTGATTCCCTTATCCTTATTCACCGCTCTTAAGCTAGGAAAGTTAGAGGAAACGGAGGTATTGATAGGGCTAGCGGATGGAAGTATTGCCCACCCGGTTGGAATGATTAAGGATGTAGTTGTTCACGTAGGAAGGTTAACTATATTAGCGGATTTTCACGTCCTAGACATGGTTAGTGACACTACATGCCCATTATTGGTAGGAAGAGGATTTTTAGCAACCGCTAGTGCCATGATAGATTGCAAGGAATCCAAGATAGCGGTAGGAGAAGGCGATACTTGGTCGGTGTATGATGTTAAGAAGCATAGTTATGATTGTGATGATGAACCAACACCGCATTGGGTAGAGATGAATAGGAGACCATCTAGATATGGACCTTGGATAGAAAGGAACTTCATAGGACCTCAATGCCCATTTTATCTAGAAAAGGATTTCGTTGAGAAGACACATTCGGTAGAACAACTCATAGCTAGGGATGAGGAGCTAGATCCCTTTGAGGACCCCTTAGTCTTTAGAAAGATGATTGAGTTCTTGAGCGTAATGCCTATTAATATAGAGTTGAATAAATGGAAAAGAGATGGAGATAAGTATAAATGGAGGTGGGACAAGCCACCTAAAGAAGGTGACGGGTCATGGCATATTAGAATGACCTTGTCTGATCCGGATGGAGAAAAGTTTGAAAGGTCATACCACACTAAGGGAACCAATAGAAACTTGAAACCTAAGTTCGATCCCAAAGATGTCCTCAATGAGGAACTCACCCGAATCACGTAGTAACCCACGACTTTGAGTCTAGCTACAAGACTCGTAAATAAAGAAAAGCGCTTCTTGGGAGGCAACCCATGTTTTGTGTGATTTTTATTTGTTTGATTGTTATTTGCTTCCGTATGCATGTTTTATTTTTTATCGTTGGATTATCATGTTTTACAATTAAAATGTGAAATACTTTATTATGTTGTTTAGCCTAGTCTTAACTTCAACCTAGAGGTATTTTTGCAAAAGATAAGTGTAAGGGGAAACCCCAAATATGTTTTTAAGAAACAAACCGATCATGATTCTCCACAATATTAAATGAACATGTATATTCGTATTTGTTAGAGTCAAATGCTTGTATCGAGTCATAATGAAGTTTTGCAGGATTTTCCAGGAAGTAGGACAAAGTTTTTCCAGAAATTTTCCGGAAACTTAACATAAGGATTTCTGCAGGTTCATTCTGACGGCGTCAGGGCATTGCTCTTGACGGCGTCAGGAGTCAAAAATCTGGAAATTTTACTGATTTTGTTTTTCTAACGGAGTCTTATGGTTTTTGTGAATTATTAAGTTTTATAATCTCCAGGAAATCTGCAAACTTCATTCCACAAGCATTATATCTTACTTTGTTTTCTAGGATTTAGTAACTTATATAGGATGCCGCCGATTTTATGCGAGGTTGCCTTGTCTACTTTTGTCAGGATTTACAGGTTATTTGTGACAAGAAGATGATTTATATTCTGGAAGGGAAGCTTTGATTGTTCGTTTTCTTGGAAGAAGATTTAACCTGGTCAACTAAAATCCATACCGAGCGAATCAGGGGAGTATTTGATTTCATTCTCTTTACTTTTTAACTTTTACATTCTTTACTTGAACATTGGGGACAATGTTAATCTTAAGTGTAAGGGGAGGGTAAAAAGATGATACCTTACATATGCACTTTCGCTTGAGTTTGTTTTGTTTGATAGTAGATGTGTAATAAAACTACGAGAAATACTTGTTAGTGTAATTTTAGCGCCAAATTTAAAATTTTTTACAACATTTAGGAGTGAAACTTTAGCCATAGCAAGCGTCTCATGGATAGGAGATTGTATGACTAGCATATAACCGTATATTCAGAAAAATTTTCCACCCAAAAATGTGAGGTTCGCCTTTAGATTTGATAGAAAAAGCATTTACTATTAGTGCTTATGAGTGTACCGGTAGCATTTAGATTCTAGAACTTGCGTTAGTGATGCATCCCGAGACCGCTGGTGAGACTACATTCGTGTGGTAGGATTTACTACATGATAAGAGGCATTAGGATCACCCTTGTGTTAAACCCGTATTATAATTACTTGACCATTTAAGTCATATTACTTGGCTAGTTAAGTCAACTAATTTTTCCCACACCCTTAGCGTTGTACTCATTTTTAGTACACGATACCCCTAGTACACCCCTCCGAGCCTATCTTTTCGTTTCTAACTTTAAGCATCTTACTTAAAGGAAGAATTTGTTACACCCCACTTAAATGTACAACCAAATCGCCTTAGCCTTCCGTGTATGCGCTCATTTTTAGTGCATTATTGTTATTTGTTAAACCCTAAGTTAACTTTCTAATTGATTACATGGTTGCTAAGTCGAGTCATATCCTTGTACATATTGTTTTGGGACGATTGGGACTCATGGGTAAGTACTTATTTTATGGAGTAATGGGGAAGAACATCACTTATTACCCCCATACGTGCGTTAATCTTAAAAGTGCTCCAAGTGTTTTGATTTTCTTAATTCGAGTCATTAGATTAGTTTAATGTAAAGTATGTAAAGATTCAAGTGTAAGGGGAATTCTCATCTCCTATGATGTATTATTTTGGATGGTAGGGTAAGAGTGTATGCAAAAAAAAAAAAAAAAAAAAAAAAAAAAAAAAAAAAAAAATCGAAAAAATCAAGAAAAAGAAAAAAAAAATAGAAAAGAAAAGAAAAAAAAAAAAAAAAAAAAAAGAGAAAAAAAAACATACGGACTACTATCCCGTTTTTATTCTATGTTTCATTTTTTGTTTTTGTTATTTTTCATTTATTAGCTTAAGTCGAGTCTAGTCTTGGCTTAGCAACGCCATCTTGTACATGTAATTAACTAAGATTGTTAACTCGCCACCAGTAAAACTCCCTTTATCCAACAAAACCGTGTAATTCATATCCCTACACCTAACGTTATAACCCTTTAAAAGACCTCTTTGATAGTTTATCCTAGGTGCTTACGCCATGTGGTGGAGGTTTGATCCTTTCCCAAACCTATGGTAATCTATTTTGCTATGACAGGTAGTGAGAGATATCTTCCATTTCCATAATGTTATATCACTTTATTACACCCGAGAGATGTGAGTATCTAAACACTATTTGTGAGGTGCTTGTGTATGACCTCCGTGCTTGTATATTGGTCTTTAGTAGAATGATTATTTGTTGTAATTACTTTTATATTAGTGTTAAATGACCCCTAACTTGTCTTTTGAGTAGAATAAAAGCTCATTTGCTTGAGGACAAGCAAATCTCAAGTGTAAGGGTATATGATGAGGCGAAAAATGATCCGTTTTTAGGGGGTCATTTAAGCCCGAATCCGACTTTATTTGATCAAATATTGCCCTAAATCGTTCCTTTTGTGATTTTAGGTGTTTGGAGAGTGAATTCTGGAAAAGAGGCTATTTTGGACGTTTTTGGAGCATAAAGTGAAGAAAACGACAAAGTATCAAAAATCCAAGCTGAAGATACAAGGTGACGGCGTCAAGACCAAAAGCTTGACGGCGTCAGACATGAAGAATTAAATATCGAAGGTGGTGACGGCGTCAGATGGAGAAGTGACGGCGTCAAAGTGGCCAAGAATAAAATACTGAAGGTGGTGACGGCGTCACATAGGCCGTCACAAGTGGATCTAGGGCGTCCGAGGAAGTTTATGGCGGCGAGGTGACGGCGTCAGATTTAACTCTTGACGCCGTCAGAACGATTTTCCTATATATAGTTTTCTAGTTTTTTCATTAAAAAGGGAGAAGTTTTGGTGAAATCCTAAAGACGATTTTGGTGCCTCTTTCACAGGTTTTTCAAGGGTTCCAAACCCTTGAGACCTTGCATTGTAATTGAGATAAGTGTACTTTCAATTCAATCAATATGTCTATGTGTTGGTTGTTTATCTCTTGTTCTTGTCTCAATTCTACTATGCTAGACTAGATCTCTCTTGTGTTTGCTTAGATCTAATGAAACCTAGATGTTGATTATGTGTTGATTACTTGTCTATTCTTGTTTTGAATGAATGATTTATATGTTAGGCTTAAGAAAATTGGCAGATCTCCAAATGGTAACATGCTTGAACGTCTTAAGAAACATGAACCGAGGCGTACTAGGTCTTTATTGGTTGTATTTAATGCATGAGCCACTGTTTACAATCCCTATAGTTGTGCTGGGTCATGGTGTAGGAGGAGATAAGAGCTCATAGAGTTGGGGAGTTATGTATGCCACCCCACGAATGGTATTAAGGAATACAACCCGTCATTCATACAAGTGTAACAAGTAATTAACATGTAAAAGATATCTAGGGAGTAGTGAAGTCTAAGTAAACACAATTTCTCCAACCACTGCTCACAACCTTAGTATAATTTAGTTTAATTTCATTATTATTATTATTTTTTTTTATTGCATCTTAGCTTTGGGTTAGTTGAATAGCAACTAATTCCGCCCACTCCTTCAAAACCCGAGATTTTACTTGCTTTAATAAAAATATAAAAATACAAAAATAATCATCTCTCATCTCTAGAACTATTAATTAGGTTTTCTAATCCTAGCGACACTATTCCTAAGCTGAACGATCAATCCCCCGGTACTTGTCACTATACTATACTACAACGATCAGGTACACTGCCTGGTGGGGGTTGTAAGCCTCGCGAGATCCCTCTAGAGGTAAAGCAAGGTGCGATTCCCACGCATCATTGGATCTCTCTACGTTTCGAGTGTTCTCAATTAAGCACATAACATATTCATACCTGTATTGAATGATCCACATTTGTCGGGTAAGGGGAAAGACGACTTTCAAAATTCACTCGAAGCAATACAGACTCCTGGCACGTCACCCGCGCATTGACGCGCGGGCAGCGCGCCAGCAGCAGCTATTGGCTCCGGCGATTTTAGGCTACCGTTTGTTATTTTATGTGTTCCAAAGTTGTATTTGTCATTATCAAAACATTAGGAGATCTTGATCATGTTGCCTCAACACAAAGAACATCCACTCTCTTCCCCCATGATGTCTTTGATGAATCTAAAGCATACAAACTATGTTAACGATGTAATTGGAGGCCGCGTAACCCCGTATGTCCAACTAATCGAACAAGTGTGAAGTACCATAAATCTCCATTAAGCTTAAAAATATCCTGTGAGAATCAACTAATGAAAACATCTCTACTCTTTTATACTCCTCTCAGCTAACTCTTTACCATCCCATTATCATTCTGACGGCTCTCTGTAATGACTACTGATGGAGAAAACCCAGTATGACGAACTTGAGACTGAAATAGAATAACCCAAACTTGTGACTTAAACTTGCACTATTGTTTAATTAAGAACCAATATTGAGAATTTCAATAAAGGTAGAATTATATACCCATCCAACCATCCTTAACTGTATATGAACTTCTCTCGAATTATCCACGGCTTTTTGTGACACTTGAGCACTACAACATAAATCCTTTAAAGTGATAGCTATACAATGTGAGCACAACAATGTAACTCCTTGCATCAGGTATAACTAGACAACTCAAGTCTTAAATCATTCGTATGGATAAAAGGTCGAACAAGGATTATTTAAAAAGTGGATGGAATAATGTTTAATTGTTTAGGATATAAGCAGCCATGTTGAGAGACTCCACCCAATAGGAGGGAGGCATATGAGCCTGGAAAAGCAAGGTGCGGATAATGTTGTTAATGGTATGTAACATCGTTTGGATTTGCCATTTTGTTGTGATGTGTGTGGCCAAGAAAAACGAAATTGAATATCGGTTTTAGAAAAATGGCATGGAAATGTGCATTGTTTTATTCACCCCCATGATCACATTGTAAAGCATTAATGTATACACCAAATTGTTGATTTACATAAAGCACGAAACGTAACAAAATTGTCATACAATAACATTTTTTATGCAACGGATGAACCCAGACAAAATGCGAGAAATTATGCAAAAAGATAGCATAATATTTAATACCACTTTCATTCGGAGTAGGGGATGTCCATAAGTCCGAGTGGATAATGTCAAAAATAGATGCAACATTGGAGTATGAACTATAAAAAGGAAATTTAATTTGTTTTCCTAACTGACAAGCATGACATAAAGCAGATGACTTTGAATTATTGCAAGAAATAAAATTACTAGACTCCAAACAACAAAGCACGTCTTCATCGGGATGCCGAAGGTTTATGTGCCATGTATTATAACTGAATGAAAGCAAAGCAAAAGGATAATGCATAAATGAGGATTATGTAACCTGTAAGGATCTATATCTTGATAGATCACAAGCCAATAGATCGTTAGCTTACTAATGTAATCACCAGTAAAACTAAGTGAGATAATCTCTGTGAGCTTGTAATTATTGCAGAATATAAAAACAAACTTATGCTAAACTTGATCCTCTATGGATCAATAAACTTTCACTAATAATGTTATGAAAACTCGTACGTATTACAATGACCTAGGGTTCCTTATATACTATTGGAAATCCTAACCTTTCTTACAAGAAACGAATAATAATAAACTAATAAAAGATATTCTACATATCTTTTCCTAAATTACATAATATCTATCCACGGTTTAACTCTATCCGTAGGATCTCTATACGTCCGCAGGAACCATTCATCAGCAGAAACTCTCTAAGCATCTGCAGGAACCTGTCAGCAGTATCAGTCAGCAGTATGTCAATAATTCCTTACAATCCTCCCCTAATCTTGAATTTGACACAGTTAAGTTCAAGATTTCTTGATAGATCGCCAATAACATAAACTAGAGGATTGAGGTTGAACATCAGCAGCAAAGAATCTTCATAAGTAGAATCTCTATGATTAACAAGTATTTGAAAGCTCCATTCTTTGCAGCAACCCATGACTAAATGTACATCAAAACATATAAGTTACATACTATTCTCATCACATTCAGGTGTGTTAACTCCTGTGAGAGGTGAATCATCGAAAATAATGGATTTGATGTCTCTTTACCAATAGCCATCACTACTGGAGTAGCCAAGTGTTCTCAGTTAAAAACTATGGTACACTGATGACCCAAAGAATATGATTTTTAGCAAATCATCAGCTATAAACGGATTTGAGAAGTCTTTACCTGTAGCTGTTTGCTCAGGACTAGTCAATTATTGATGAAAAATCATCTTGGTCAATTGAATACCAAATATGGTTTTCCACTGCCTTTACCACAAGCCATACTCTTGTGGGCTAGCCAATTATTTGGAATCCATAAAGGAAAAATCCATGGTCAATTGACAACCATTTCAACTCTCAGCAATAAAGCATGGGTGAGTTGAGAACCCTATGATTTTGAGCAAACCATTACAGCTATCAACAGATTTGATTAGTCTTTACCAAAGCTATACCCTTTGGACTAGCCAACTTTTTGATGGAATAGTCAACATCAGGTAAGTTGATTACCAAAAAAAGTGTGATAAGAATCAACACCAAACCTGCATACAACATACACAAAACTATACAAATATGTTGGTTTTTTTTTTCTTTCTTTTTTTTTTTTTTTTTTTTTTTTTTTTAAATACTAAAAGAAAAGAAAAATATACAACAAAATACCATACCAAGACCAGCTCATTGCATATAAGAGTCCATTTGAATGCCATGCTTTGTTGCCAGTTCCTGCTTAGTCAAGATACTTCTTCTGATGAACCTTATCAATTGTTCAGCAAGATGAAGATCATTCTCAGTCATATCCAAAGGAATAGAAAGCTTTGCCTCCAGCATGAGATTCATTACTTCCTTTGTGATTGGGTAAAGGACATCAGCCCAGCAGTATAACGTCTTACCAGTGGTTGTTACAATCATATGAACATTAGGAAGAGGAAAGAACTTCCAATAGTCAACCACCCATGTCTTCTGACCTTTCCATACTTGAAACTTCACACCAGCATCACCTTTATAAGAATCATACAAAATCTGCAAATCTCCCATCGAATACATTCCAATTTCATCAGGGGAATAAGTTTGATAATACTTGGTAACCCAGTCATAAAGTGAGAGAAGATCTTGCTTGTCCACCATATGTAAGATTTGGCTCAGAAACATGAATGTCTTGGTAGATCCATCTTGTCTAGTTATGACATTCACTTGTCCTTGACCAAGCTCAGAAGCAAGAAGTTCCCATTTCATAATTTTCTCCCAAACAACAGGGTCTTGACCATCATCAGAAGCATAATCAAGGAAAGTAGTACTGTCCTCTAAAGGAATATCTTTTGGAGCCTTCCTCTTTATAGATTTAGACTTTCTTCTAGTGCCAGTAGGAACAGGAATAGAAGAACCATCAGCAGGTTCTTCTTTAGGTACTTGTTTGGAAGCATCCGCAGGAACATCTGCAGAATCATCATCATCAGGTACTTCTATTGGAGTATCTGCTGAAGCATCATGTGAAACATCATGTGGAGCTTCAGTAGTATCCGGTTGAGATTCAGCAGTATCATGATGAGAAGCATCAGGAGTATCATCCCTCTGAAGCAACACTGAAGGAGAATGCACTTTCTCCTGACCACCATGAAATGACCCAATGGACTCAGCAGGCTGATCAGCAGTATCATTAAGCCTGGTTCTCTTAGCAACAGGCTCATCCAAAAGTCTACCTCTAAACTCCAGGACATCTTGGACATGTATACCAGAGGAATGAAGATTGGAAATGATCTTGTCATAGTAGAAGGTAAGTTGTTTATCTGAAAATCCCCAAACCTTCTTTTGATTCCATCCTGACCCAAACATAGAACATCCTTGATTCTTCACAAAATTCCTCATATATTTCTTTATTTCAGCCTTTGTCCAAGGTCTTTCCCTTTGATTCTTAGCTTTTCTCTCTGCCTCCTGTTGTCTCTGCAACTTTCCTCTTTCAACCATCATCTGAACAAAAACAAGGTTATCAATTCCAAGCACTGATTCACCCAAATTAGACTTGAAAGCAGCCTGTTCAGCCAAATGTTCCCATTGTTCTGCAGAAAGATTCTTAGCTATTTCATCAAGTTCCTTTCGTCTTTCAGCAGGCAAGGTGCTAGTAAATTGAGTTCCCATCTTATCCAAGTCATCTTGAATTTTCCTAGCAAGTGTTTCTGAGGCTTTCAAATCCAATTGAACTTTTGTATTTGCAGCATCCTCTTCAGCTTGCAAATGTGCAGCAGCAAGCTCACTAAGTTTTTCATTAGCAAGTTCCACCTTTGACTTCACTCTTGAAGGAATGTCTTGATAAACCAATATAGACTTTCCTTTGTCTTGCTTAATTGTAGTAGTCTCAGGAGGAACAAAAGGCTTATCAGGAGAATCATTAGGACATTCAGCTTGGATATCTGCTGATGTAGAATGAGTGCCCACTTCTGGCATAGTAGTAGGAAAAGATTCCTTTCTGAGAGCATCAGCAGAAGGATTCTTTCTAGGAGCATCAGCAGAAGGCTTCTTTCTAGGAGCATCAGCAGAAGTCTTATCAGCAGAATGCTTTCTCCTGACATAAATGACTCTGAAATCCTTTGGAACACTTGCATCAGCAGTATGAGCAACACCAGCAGTTGGAACAGGCCTAACATCAGTAGAATGAATAGATGGTGTAGGCCTAGCAGCAGCAGCATTCTTCTGAACACTCTCTAATGTGGTAGCAACAAGAAGTTCAAGGCCTTCCAAGACAATGTTGTCAGATGTTTAGTAGATTCCTCATCTAATTCATACACCACACCTTGTCTCTTCCTTTGCTTAAGCTTAGCCTCCAACTTCTTAAGTCTTCCAATGAGAGTCAGAACAGCATTGCTAAGATTCTTTTTGGTGAAGTTCAGATCATTCTATAACTTGTCCACCTTAGTTACATACCTGTTCAATAAAGAAGATATAGAAGTGAGAGTAACAGGACCTTCAGCTCCACCAACAGGGATATATGTGGCATTGGAAGCATCATTGGTCCTGTGAGTAAAATAATCTAAATTTACATCTACATCTACATGATCCTCAAAATGAGGTCTCAATGGACTAGGTGTGGGAAGTCTTGTAAATTGTGGTGAGTGTACAGGTTGGTCAGGGCCTAAATTCTCATTGAGCACATGCTCAGGAGAATTAATAACCATTGGTGAAGGTACAGGTGTGGGTGACCTAGGAGGGGGTGGTGGCTGAACATCAGGACCAACTGATGCACTTGCATCAGGAACAACTTCAGTTCTGTCAGGGGAATCCTCTAATACTTGAGCATCAGAAGGATCCTGACCACCAGCAGCTGCATCAGCAGCGACTCCATCAGGGGGATTGCCCACTGGGGTATCAGCAGCTGCATCAGCAGCTACTCCAACAAGAGCATTGCCAGCAGGCAACATAGCTGGAAGTAAGGGTCTGTGTTCTCCAGTAAATTTAATTTTCATTTGAGTAAACAACTTTTTAGATAAACCCTTAACAGGCAAATGAGTAGGGTCAATGGTCTGAATGCCTAAAATGATTTGAAGAAACCTAGGATACATTAAATATTTAAGTTTGGTATCCTTAACATTTTCAAGCATAGCATTAAAGATATACTGAGAAAAGTTAAATGTTCTTCCCTGAGAGAGACACATAATGGCAAGAGCAATGTCTGTAGAGAATTGGTCCCATCCACCAGACTTAGAACCCATGCACTGAAGCAAAGTGTGTGTCAAAAACCTCCATTTAGGACAAAACAGATTCTTGTACCACACTTTCCCATCACCACTATAACCAGCAGCCTGAAGGCCTGTAAGTATCTCTCCCTTAGGCAAATCAGTCAGCCCTCCTTCATCATCCAATTGTAGTTGAGTTCTGACCAATGACTCAGTGACCACATATTCTTCCCCATCTATCACAGCAACAATCTCTGTTGGTCCCTCTTCAACAGTCCTTGTTTATGCTGTTTCCCAAAATTGTACAACAAAAGACTCATGAATAACACTTGGATATTGGAGCAGAGCATAACGAATCTTGGATCTTTGGAGAAATTCGATCATGCCCAAATAATCTTCATCACCCTTACCACGACCAAGAAAGACATGTTTGTTATGATCACCTTTGAAAAGTAGTGCAGCCATTGATTGAGAATAAGAAATTAGGGTTGGGAGTGCCGAAGAATGTTGAAATGGTTTTTGAAATTTTATAGCGAGAGGGAATTAGTTAATTTGTGAGTGGGATATGCACGTCTTGGTTAATTATGGAAGTTACCAAACGTGGAAAGAAACTAATATGAATTATTGGAAAGTAATCTTTGACCAATAATCATCTAAAGAAAATCCTAATTAAACTAACTCATCCAAAGAAACCAAGTCAAACGGCTGAAACCAAATGGTCAATCCGTAGAAAATAGTCAAACGTTGACTACGGTCAACCAGTCATTCAACAGAACCTTCAGCAGAATCAATCAGTAGAATCTTCCCTTTAGTGGAAACCAAATATCTGTAAAAAAAATCTCTTTATTCAAATTTCAAATAATCCTTAATTATCTCCAAACCACCTCGCATTTATGGTAATAAAGACATGCGGTTGGGTGATCTTATAAATAAAGGTTAATTATCCCCAAATCTCTCAACACAAATCAAATCCCTAATTACAATTCCACCTATCAACAATACAACCATGGCTTCCAATCAACGTATCATCAACCTTTCTTCTGACTCCTCGGATACTTCTGATTCACTAACATCTCCACCTCCATTCAGAATGCCAACACTTTCCCGTGGTCTCACAAAGGAACAAGCCAAGAAGAAGAAACATGATGTACCTGTTCCAAGTTCATCATCATCTAAATATCTTCCACCATATCCTTCTGAAATTGATGATCCTGAGTACCAGAGAGAGATGGAGAGAAGGTGGAATGCATTGGAGAGGGCAAACAGAGTTCCCAATCCTGATGAGTCTCCCTTCATCTTCACTTCTTCTGATGAAGAGGATGATGAGAATGATGCACTTTACAACCCCACAACCCCTGAGAAGCCTCAGTCCTCTCGTCCAAGAGGAAGAAAATTAAATCCCCCATTACCAAAGACAAGAAAGATTGTGATGGGGTTGCCCTGTCCTCAGTGGCAAGGAATCTTCAACATCAATAACAAAGGCAAGGAGAAGACCGTGGAGGGCAAGGGCAAGGGCAAAGTAGAATAGGAACTTGTTGTTAATCTTTCAATTTCATTGTCTTGTATTGTACTTCAGAAGAATCAATAAAAATTTTGCTTTGATTGGGTTTACTTGTTTTTAATTCTTCTGAAAGGTTTGCATTCCTCTAAATAAAGTAATCTTTAATAAGCCATCAGCAGGAACACACTTAACAACAAAATAGGTATTATCAGCAGCGTGTGGTCAAACCCATTGACTTTCATCCGAAGAATCCACTTAAGTGGACAACTTGCACAATTAGTAATTGCTACTGACTCAACTACCTCCCATTTACTTGCATTAACTCCCATTCAACCTAAATCAAGTCTTTAAAAAGAAGCCTTCAAGTCATAAGCAACTCACCATCCCATTAGTACATAAATAACATATCCCAAAGTCTTTCTCATACTCAAATCATGAAGCCATCTCCCAAAGTCATTGACATTTCTTCTGATTCATCATCAGACTCCACCTTTGACATACCTCAAATCCAAAGATCATACTACTACCTAGGTGAAGGCCCTTCATAATTATGTCCATCTTCTACCTCTTCAGAAGAAACCACTGAAGCTGAGGAAGCTCCAACTCCTCTAGCTATGGTTGTCCCTGATTTCACTCCTATCACAGCATTCTTGACCAGTGAAATGGAAAGGGTATGTGCAGATATGAGGAGGATTTCAGTCCCTGAAGAACCATAGTCCTCAAGAAGGAACAAGGGTCCATTGAAGGTGGTCCTGGGTCTTGCTGCTCCCAAGCTCTGGAACAAGAACATGCAATCCATAGGGGTCCACAAGAAAATGCCAGACCCAAAGGACTTGGGCAAAGGAAAGAAGAAGATGGAGTAGAGGATTGGGGCCTAGGGAGGTGGTGGTTTGTTGGTGGTTGTTAGTTGTTGATTGATGTCTTTTGTGTTTCTTCTAATGAATGATCTTATTGTGGATGTACCTTGTTTTCTCTTGATTAATAAAAGATTTTACTTTTATGTCTTTTACATCTGATTCCTTTGTACATCAGCAGGAACATGACCTGCAACCAAACATTCAAACAGAACACAAAAGGACAGACATAATAATATACAAGATTAGTAAGAACCTGCAAAACAAAGTTAGTAAACATAATAATCTACATAAATACAACATGTACAATCATCCCCTGAGGCTGATGCCTCCCCTCAAACATAGCATTCAAGGGTTAACCATCCCAATGTTGACAACTAGGTGGTTAAACCTAGGTCCATCAAAAGCTTTTGTTAATAAATCAGCCACATTATCATCGGTATGAATTTTAAGCACTTGAATTAGATGCTTCTCATTTGCATCTCTTATAATATGGTGCCTAATTTCTATATGTTTAGTTCTCTGATGAAAAACAGGATTTTTAACTATAGAAATAGTACTTTGATTATCAATGTAGATTTTAGTGTTCATAAAGTTAAACCCATGGTTTGTTTCTTGCACTGCCAAGAGATGAGTCTTCTACCAAGAAATTGACAACCTCCTGTTGTGGAGTTTCTATCCAAATTAGCTCCAGCATAGTCACTATCACTGTAAGCCTCCAACACAAATGGTGATTCCCTTGGGTACCAAAGACCTAGTTTGGGTTGGCCCTTGATGTACTTGAAAATTTTCTTCACTGCATTTAGGTGGGAAGTCAGTGGAGTGACTTGATGTCTTGAGCAAGCACTGACTGCAAAGGTAATGTCAGGCCTAGAAGCTGTGAGATACATGAGTAAACCAATCATGGACCTATAAAGATGAACATTCACAGCCTCATCTTGCTCATTTGGATTCTTAAGCTTGGGTGGTTCATATAGAGTAGTAGCAGTCCTCAGAAGTTCAAAAGAAAACTTTTTCAAAATGTCTTTAACATACTTCTCCTGATGGATAAAAATCCCTTCATGTTGTTGTTTGACTTGCAGCTCTAAGAAAAAGGTTAACTCCCCCATTGCACTCATCTGAAATTCACCTTTCATCAAATCTTCAAATTTCCTGCACCATGCCTCCTTTGTGGATCCAAATATAATGTCATCCACATATACATGTACTAGAATGATGTCCCTAGAGTTTTTATTGATAAAGAGGGTCTTGTCAATAGCTCCTCTTCTGTAGCCATGCTCCAAAAGAAATGTAGATAATCTAGCATACCATGCTCTTGGTGCTTGGTGAAGTCCATAAAGTGCCTTGACAACTTTGTACACCTTCTTAGGATGATGGGGGTCTTCAAAGCCCTGTGGTTGAGTAACATATACCTCCTCTTCAATTTTGCCATAGAGGAAGGCACTCTTGACATCCATCTGATAGACCTTAAACCCCATATATGAGGCAAAGGCTAAAAATAATCTAATTGCCTCAACCCTAGCAACTGGTGCAAGGACCTCAGTGTAGTCAATTCCTTCTTCTTGTCTGAAACCTTGAGCCACCAATCTTGCTTTATTTCTCACCACAATACCTCTGGCATCCCTCTTGCATTTTAAGATCCACTTGGTCCCAATTGCAATTTTCCCTGCAGGCAGATCAACAAGTACCCAAACATCTTGATTCTTGAATTGTTGCATCTCTTCTTGCATAGCTTCAACCCAACTAGGCTCACTCAAAGCCTGTTTAATGCTTGTTGGTTCAACTTGGGACAAGAAACAAGCAAACAAACAATGCTTCTGATCTATGTGATTGTCTCTCTTCTGAGTGGATACATAAGTCAAAAATGCACATTGCCCAAACTTGGTATTTTTAATGGCACTCCTGGTGAGTACCATAGCATTTGGATCACCAATTATATTATCTTGTGGATGAATGGTGTTGATCCTTTTAGTTGCAACAAGATTAACATCAATGGAGGTATCAAGATTGGTTAAAGTAGGAGCAAAGTCTTCATCATAAGAGGCTGATTGAAAAATGCCCTCACTTTGCTCAACATTAGCAAGATATGAGGGAATTGGAAACTTGCCATAAGGTTTATCCAAACTTGTGGAAGTTTCTGTGGAAACAGGAACTGCAGCAGAAATGCCTTCAGCAGAATCTCCATCAGCAGAATCAGCAGCTGCATCAGCAGATGTATCAGCAGAACTAGTTTTTCTGCTTCCTTCAACAGCAGCTTGTTTTAAGAGTGCTTCAGTGTCTTGAGCAAATTCAAGACCAAGTCTTTTAGCTTCCTCAGCAGCTGCATGTTCTTGCTTTTTGAGTCTAGCAAGATCTTCTGCATAGATTGAATTTTCCACATCATCAGCAGATTTGGCATCAGAGGCTTCTTTGTTAGGAGGATCTACTATTTGAATTGGTAGAGTAGTTACAACAATAGTGGGTTCATCACATTCTGAATCACTGTCTGAATCATCCTGTAGGGTACCTGCATTGTTAGAAGATGACACTTGTATACCTGCAGATGGGTTAGTTTTGTGTCTAGCATAACCCAAATAATCTGTAAGGTAATCAAGGTCAAAATACCATTCATGACCTTTGCCTTGAACATTTACATTGTCCTCCAGAAATTTCAGGTTAAGAGTCTCTTCTATCTTCTTTGCAGCCAAGTTATATACCCTATAAGCCTTGCTATGAGCTGAGTAACCAACAATATACCCTTCAGCAGCTTTTGCTTCAAATTTGCCTAAGTGATCACTTGTATTAAGAATGGTCACCTGACAACCAAAAGGTTTCAAGTGTTCAATGGTAGGCTTCTTCCCTGTCAATAGCTCATAGGGTGTCTTATTATGAGGTCTAGTAATCAACACCCTATTCAATACATAACAAGCAGTGCCAACTGCCTCAGTCCAAAACATGGTGGGAAGTTTAGAGTCAGCAAGCATAGATCTTGCAGCCTCTATAAGGGTTCTATTCTTCCTTTCTGCAACTCCATTCTGTTGTGGAGTCCTAGGAGTGCTATAGTCTCTTTTAATACCCTTTAAACCACAAAGTACAATGAGATTAGCATTTTTGAACTCTGTCCCATTGTCACACCTTATACCTTTAATCTTCTTGTTAAGTTGATTTTCAACTAGAGCCATAGATTCTTTAAGTGCCTGAAAGGTTTGATCTTTAGTCACTAAGAAAAATGTCCAACTGAATCTGCTGAAAGCATCAGTGATTACCAAACAGAAGTACTTATGATCAATACTCCTGATTGATGTTGGGCCAAAAAGATCCATGTGAAGAAGCTGCAATGGTTCTGAGATAGTGCTCACAGAAGTAATGGCCTTATAAGAAGCTTTGGGTTGCTTTCCCTTGTTACAAGCCACACAATTATGCTCATTGGTGTAGATCTTGGAAGGAAGTCCATGAACAAGTCCATCTTTAGCAAGTTTGTTGATGACTTTGAAATTAACATGTGCCATCCTTCTATGCCATTTTGTAGATTCATCCAAGGATGCTTTAGCCACCAAACATGTTAGATCACCTTCTGGCTTGACATCATTCAAGTCAAATGTATAAAGATTATGATTTCTTGGAGCCATTAGCAATACATGATTGTCATCAGGTATTTTGAACTCAGGTGAAAGAATGAAACAACCCTCTTCAGTGAAAAGTACAGGAAGCTTTTTGTCACAAATTTGTGAGACTGAGAACAAATTGAATCCCTGAAGCTCCTTCACATAGTAGACATTCTCAAAATCCACCTTTGGAGTTCTAATGGTTCCTTTGCTAGTGATCCTTCCTACTCCACTTCCAAACCTCACTATACCTCCATTAATAGGTACAAAGTCATGTAGCTTCTCCTGATTCCCAGACATGTTTCTTGAACAGCCACTATTAACAATACCTAAGTCTTTATTAAGAAGAGGATGTTCCTACAACAAAAGAAGTTAATTTACAACAACATGAATATGTTAGAGACTTAAGTCATGAAAGACTTGAGTCTGCCCTGTGGATCATTATGATGTACCCAAGAAGATGAGTTAGATCCACTATTGTTCCTGGAATCCCTGTAATTATATGGCCTGTTATATGTCCAAGAACAATCTGCTGAGGACTTTTCAGCAGAATCCCAATTACCCCTTCCCATAAACATTGGGTCATTATATTCATACCAATGATTAAATCCATAAAATGGTCTTGACCCATATCTATTTCTATTGGTATTCATACATCTACTAGCATAAATAGACCTATCAGAAGGAACAGACCAATCAGTAGGAATGGAATGCATTCTACTGACATTGTAATTTGCCTGTGGAACTAATGAGGGTTTGGTACAATTGTTAGTCCACTTTTGTCTAGGTCTATTCTTAACCACAGAAACACCTATCCTCTTATCATGAAAATCACAATCCTTAATTAAATGCAATTTGCTACCACAAACAAAACACTTCTTCTTCTTAGAAGATTTATTAAATCCAAAAGATGTCTTATTAAACACATAATTATTCAAGGAAACACCAGAAATAGAATTGTTTTGTAAACACTGAAAGGAATTGTTTTCATAAGAAGTAAATAACAAGTCTTCAGAAGAGGCTGTCTTAGAAAGAACTTCATCAGCAGCAACTTCAGAGTCCACAGACTTGTAAGATGACTTGTCAGAATTCTTTATTGAGGACTTGGGTGAGTCTGACTTGGTCTTGGAATCACAGCTGGCATAACTAGAGGTCTCTGAGGTCTTGTCCCTGGAAGAACAAGAGACATAAGTGTTAGAATCATTACTAGATATACTTCTAAAGTCAGGGGAGTCATTGATCCTAATGCCAGTGGTTTCCTTTGATTTTGGTAAGTCAAACTTATGGGATGTGGGCTTAGGGGTTCCTATGGTTGGATGGTCTTCACACTTATTTGGCAAGTCTTTAGACTTTTTGCCAAAGAGATGGTGTGAGCCATCAAAGTCAGAGGTTTTGGTAGTAGGCATAAATACACCTCTGATAGGTCCAGGTACAACATGCATCTCACCTTCCTTTAGATAGTTTATAGGGACAGAATAATTATGATTCTTCTTATCTAAGTAGTGATTAGCTTCTAGACCTACATATTTCTTAAAACCCTAGACCTATATCAGATGTAACAGACTTACTACTGTAGAGTAACCTAGATAATTTATCACCTGAAACAAGCCACTCTTTATGCCTAGCTACTTCTTTATCCAATTTCTCTTGTAAAACACTTTTCTCAGACTCAATTCTAGCTTTTCCTTTTTCAGAAAACTTTAATTCATTGCTAGCACATTCTAAATCTCTACTTAAAACTCTAATCTTTTCCTAATAAGCCAATTGATTTTGCTGAAACCACATCTTTTGTTGTTCTAAGGTTTTAAAAGCTTCTTTATAAGTGGCTGCTTCAATAAAACACTCATTATATTTTGGTTTCATCTCATCATAAGCTTCTTTTAGAGTTGTATATTTAGAATCACAATCACAAACACATGTAGATACCTGAGGAGAGATTCCCATAAGACCAAAGTCATCATTACAACTAGCCATGCAAGAGATTTGAGGAGAGCTGCTTGTTGCATCTTCATGCTCATTCCAGTCAACACTAGCATCTATAGCAGTGACCAAGGCCTTTGATTCTCCAGCCTCCACTTCTTTCTTCTTGTATGCTGAATATCTGGTACTGGCTTCACCCTTCTTGGTTGTGCACTCTCTTGCAAAATGGCCAGCATAGCACTTTACTTTCCTCCTGTCAAACCTAGCTGCATCACTACCATCAACATTGAGCTTTTTACCAACCTTTTGCTCAAATCTTCTAACCTTGAGGGAGAGCATAGCCATTTGCCACTTTAAGTCCAACTCTTCTAAAGCAAGTTTATCAATCTGCTCAAAATCTTCATAAGCTATTTGTTGCTGTTTATCAACTTCAGCAACAAATGAATGATGTACATCTTCCATCACATTACTAATCTTTAGATGAGTTATTGGATTAGCATTTAAAAAAGATAATGTGGTAATGGGAAGACTTTGGCTTGGAGTGGATGGACTTGAGTAAACCTGTGGTACTGGGGATGGACTTGTATAGGTATGTGGCATGTAGTTTGAGTTAGAGCTGACAAATGCCGATTGTGAAGGAGTTGCTGCATATGGAGAGAATCCCTTTATGTCACCTTCCAAAGCTCTGAGTTTGTTGTACAAGTCATCAAAACTGAGGTAGTCTAAGCCACCTTTGGTTTTCAATGATATACTCACCTGAGACCATGAGGGAGGCAAGGCTGTTAGAAACCTGGAATTCACCTCCTCATTTCCAGGTCTGGCTAGGAGCTGATTCAAGTGACTCAGAATCTTCTGAAACCTGTCATAACCTTTTTGGAGACCTTCTTCTTCAGTTATCTTGAATTCTTGGAATTCTTGCTTCAACATACTCTTTCTCATCCTCTTTGATTCTTCATTCCCACCAAATCTAGCTTTTATAGCCCACCAGATTTCTCTTGGATCAGTTATGGAATGAAAATCTCCGATGTGGTCATCAGGGATTGCCTACAGCAATATGGTTCTTGCTTTGTTCTCCCTTTGTATAGCAAGAATTTCTTCAGCAGAAACAGGTTCCAAAATCTTAATTTTGCCATCAGCATCTACACTTTGCTTTTTAGGACGACAGCCATTGAGTATAACATTCCAGAGGTTATAGTCAACACTTGCAATCCAGTTTTGCATCTTCATGGCCCAGATCTCATACTCGTCCTTCCTGAGAAAAGGAAGTTTGGCATTGCTGTTAGAGAAAGCCACCTGTTTTAGTTGTTGAGTGAGAGAGCCTGCTTCTGAGAGAGCAACATCACTGCCTGGTTTGTCGCCCATTGGTACTTGAGTGATAAGTTATGTGATTGTGTTGAGGTTACAGAGAGTATATCGTGGCTTTAATACCACTTGTAGGGATCTATATCTTGATAGATCACGAGCCAATAGATCGTTAGCTTACTAATGTAATCACCAGTAAAACTAAGTGAGATAATCTCTGTGAGCTTGTAATTATTGCGGAATATAAAAACAAACTTATGCTAAACTTGATCCTCTATGGATCAATAAACTTTCACTAATAATGTTATGAAAACTCGTACGTATTACAATGACCTAGGGTTCCTTATATACTATTGGAAACCCTAACCTTTCTTACAAGAAACGAATAATAATAAACTAATAAAAGATATTCTACATATCTTGTCCTAAATTACATAATATCTATCCACGGTTTAACTCTATCCGTAGGATCTCTATACGTCCGCAGGAACCATTCATCAGCGAAAACTCTCTAAGCATCCGCAGGAACCTGTCAGCAGTATCAGTCAGCAGTATCTCAATAATTCCTTACATAACCAGGTAATGATCACCCGTGCTATCACAACGGAGAAGAATTTGACTCGTCTGGTAATCCTTCATGGAAAAACCATAAGTGTCAAATTCAATAGATATGTCGTTATCACGCATAAATTTATGAACAAAACTCAAGTTTTAATTATGTAAAGTGTGACAAGTATCTGATTAAGTTGCAATGATTTAGTATATGAGTACAATAAGCTATGTCCAGTATATGTAACAGGTATAGATTCACCGTTTTCAACATACACAGATGGATAAATGCAACAATTACTAATAGTAGTGAGAATACCTGTATTGTCAGCCAAGTGGGAGGATGCACCTGTATCCATATTCCAAGCATGATCGTGAAATATCATTGTCTGAAAGACTTGAGGATACAAAGTGTCCTGAGACTAAAGCGAACCTGGAACTGAATAAGCATACTACCCTAGTAAAAGAATGTTACTGCATGGTTGTTGTGTCTGACTAGCAAAGACAAGCTGTGAATGCGCCTGGTGTACCGTAGGAGCAACTGCGGCTTTGTGGGCTTGTGGAGCCTGTTGGGCCTATGTAGTATGTTGGGCCAGTAGTGCATTTAGCAAATGTATATGTAGAATACTAACTAAGTTGGAAACATGATTGCTTGAGGTTTGTGTGTGGCGTTGGAATTAAAGAAAGAGAGGGAGAGTGGAACCTTGAGAGAAAATGAGAATTTTAGATTGAGATTAAGTGAAGGTTCAACCCTCTCTACATGTGGAGAGGGGTATTTATACTTACAACATAAACGCCCACACCCGGGCTGTGGATCAGGCATACAATGGGTGAAGACCCGTCCTTCTTCCACGGTGTTACTTAAACTAATACTAACTAACTTATAAATAAACTAACTACGAGCTAACTTAATGCTATTACAATAATCAGGTGACCGAGACTTTTACAGGAATATTTGTATTCCTAACAATCTCCCCCTAAGTGAGGTCACCTTTGAAATTAAGCTCTTTGGTCTTTAAGCATTCTTTCGTCTCTGTAGCTCGTAGGATCTGATTCTTCACTTTACTTCACACTTTGGACTTCAAGCAAGCGAACTTGTGATTTGAATTCCTTTGAAATATGTGATCTTTGAGCTTCCTTTGAGATCATCAGCCAAAGTAAATCTCCAAGCTCATCCATAGTTGTATTGCCTTCATGTGATTTAGTGACTTAAGAACCATCATGCTCACACCCTTCTGTATCTGGAGACATTGCATTAGAGTTGTGGATCAGGAAACTTTTTCATCAGAGTTGCTGAAACGTTGTTGGTAGTCTCTCAACATTTGTTGTAGCAAGTCTCTCATCTTCATTGATAGTGTGGAGGATGTGTGAGCATGAGGTATGGATTGACCCGATTCAGCTGGAAACTAGAACCATCAACGAAATTTTTATATGTGTCCCTGAAATAAAACAGTTAGCAATAAAGATAGAGAACGAACATGGCTTTGTCATTTGTTCTGCGAGGATAGACTACCCTCCGGTTTTGTGAAAACCGACCTGTGATCAGGTAGAGTCTCTTTTAAAGAAGACTCTCCTTGACAGGAATTTCCAGCTTGTAATAATGAAATTTCCAAAGAATCCACTTTGGAAACTTCATACTTAGCATGTTATCATACCGGAATGTCTCAAAGCAGACAGCACGATAGAGTGAATCGTTGAATAAATATTCACGGATTGATGAGAAATAGATTTATAGAAATCACTCGCGTGTCCTATGATAAACATTTTTGAGACACGACGAGAGTTTTATACTTTGAATCACATTTCCATCAAAAAATACTTTTGTTTGAAAGATATTACACAATCAATGTGCTCGAAAATTAGTTTGTGAGCACACAGAAAGGTTTTTGCAAAAGTATCCGTCAATCCATATCCTGGAACAAGTTTGATTCAGTTTTGAATCGCACCATTGTTGCTTTCCAGTTGTCACTTGATCATTGATCCAAGATGGATCTCACATGTCACCTACTAAGAGCTTGAGTGATGTTCGCTCTAGAAGGATTTCCATCTTCATTGTGAATATTTTCATATCACTCGGATGTTCCGGCAATACCACAAGGATAATGCGTAGGACTCTAAATATTTTATCTTATTTTCCACATTGTGTGAAACAATAAGCATATTTGGAATGTGTCCTATCGCGAGATTTATGGATGATCTCTTTGGCTCTAGACTCAATAGTGCGTTTTGATCCTGGAGACTAGGGAGGCGTCTCCTGTTTTAGGTATCAACATAGCTCGCAATGAGCGGTCGATACATTGCACAGGGTTCCCTGTGAGAATGAAACAAGCTCTTTTAAGAGAACTTGAGTGGTTGGGAAGTTTAGTGCAGTGTGTCAATGGGTCCATGACGTCTTGTCTTCAATACCGGTGTTATCTAAGTAACCACCAGTAGATTATGAATTGAACCCGGTTTCTGCCCTAAGGTTGAATATTTAGAGGGCTATTTCTTTTCACCCTTTCTTATTTCAATTCTTTTTAATTCTTCAACCCCTTCAGTGCTTACCGAGACTTCACCACTAGAACCTTGTTGGGTATGTTCCAGTCCTAGCTCTATCTCAGTCGGCATACTTCCCTTTCTCACTTTACTCCTTTTTTCAATCATTCCTAAGGACTTCTAATCTATCTAGAGGATTGTCCCTGGGAAGATCCTTCCGGTTCTGGTGGATCATAGGAACTCATACCTAACCTTAACCAACCTTATAACTCCATGCATAAAGATAAATGGCCGGTCTTTGGTATTACTTCCACAAACGCCTTTTGCTCCCCCTCAATATGTGCATCGATATTCGAAAGTGTTTAGCACATATGTGGGAGCCCATTTATTGAGTCCAAAAGATCACTTTTGATTATCAGATTTCATATTTAAATCACATTCTCTCCCCCGATCAAAAATTTCAAATCTTTCGAGATTTTTTCAATTGATTTAACTAATTTAGAAAACTTTTAGGAGAGAAATGCGGTCAATTTTAATATTTTCTGATAAAATAGGAACCTTTTTCTTGCTCCCCCTCAATCTGTGAGGGAGGTTGTTATGTGTCAGATATGATGAGTTTACAAAAGATTTGAAGTTTTAACGAAAACTCTTTGAAAATTTCTCATTCTGACACATAACCATCACAAAGTATATTATTGCAAGGTTTTTTGTACAAAGTGTGGGGAGTTTTGATGATACATAAAATTTTGAGAAATCACTCTCCCCCTCAATCAATGACGGATGTTAAACTGAAATATTTTCATAAAATATTAAAATCATTGATTGAGTGAAAAATTTATCAAAATTCAGATTCAATTTGATTTTCAATCAAAATCTCATGGTACCACCAAGTTTTGCACAAATACTTCCTGGAAAAATCATAGAAGGGAAAGTATTTGGCGATAAAAAGAAGATTTCTCTTCTTTGTCAAGAAATAATTGATGCGTGGGAATCGCACCTTGCTTTACCTCTCGAGGGATCTCGAGAAGCTTACAACCCCCACCAGGCAGTGTACCTGATCGTTGTAGTATAGTATAGTGACAAGTACCGGGGGATTGATCGTTCAGCTTAGGAATAATGTTGCTAGGATTAGAAAACCTAATTACTAGTTCTAAAGGTGAGGGATGATTATTTTTGTATTTTTATATTTTTTTTAGAAAGCAATTAAAATCTCGGGTTTTGGAAGAGTGGGCGGAATTAGTTGCTATTCAACTAACCCAAAACTAAGATGCAATCAAAATAAAATAATAAAAATGAAAATAAACTAATTAAACTAAGGTTGTGAGCAGTAATGGAGAAAATTGTGTTTACTTAGACTTCACTACTCCCTAGATATCATTTACACGTTAATTACTTGTTATAATTGTATGGATGACGGATTGTATTCCTTAATACCATTCATGGGGTGGCATACATAACTCCCCAATTCTATGAGCTCTTATCTCCTCCTACACCATGACCCAACAAAACTATATGGATTGTAAACAGTGGCTCATGCATTAAATACAACCAATAAAGACCTAGTACGCCTCGGTTCATGTTTCTTAAGACGTTCAAGCATGTTACCATTTGGAGATCTGCCAGTTTTCTTAAGCCTAACATATAAAATCATTCATCCAAGACAAGAATAAACAAGTAATCAACACATAATCAATATCTAGGTTTCATTAGATCTAAGCAAACACAAAAGAGATCTAGCCTAGCATAATTGAATTGAGACAAGAACAAGATATAGACAACCAACACATAGACATATTGATTGAATTAGAAGCACACTTATCTCAATTACAATGCAAGGTATCAAGGGTTTGGAACCCTTGAAAAACCTGTAAAAGTTCCACCAAATTCGTCTTTAGGGTTTCACCAAAACTTCTCTCTTTTTTTAATGTAAAAACTAGAAAACTATATATAGGAAAACCGAGGTGACGGCGTCAAGAACAAGGGTGTGACGCCGTCATCTCGCCGCCAAATACTTCCTCGGACGGCCTTGATCTACATCTGACGGCCTGTGTGACGCCGTCATCAACTACGGTATTTTATTCTTGGAACTTTGACGCCGTCATGCAAACTTTTGACGCCTTCATGAACTACGGTTTTTTATTCTTGATGTTTGACGCCGTCAGGAGTTTAGTCTTGACGCCGTCATGAACTGTTCTCAGCATGGAAAATAGAGACTTTGCTGCTTTCTTCACTTTTATGCTCCAAAAACGTCCAAAATAGCTTCTTTTCCAGAATTCACTCTCCAAGTACCTAAAATCACAAAAGGAACGATTTAGCGCAATATTTGATCAAATAAAATCAGATTCGGGCTTAAATGACCCCCTAAAAACGGATCATTTTTCGCCTCATCATATACCCTTACACTTGAGATTTGCTTGTCCTCAAGCAAATGCGCTTTTATTCTACTCAAAAGACAAGTTAGGGGTCATTTAACACTAATATAAAAGTAATTACAACAAATAATCGTTCCACAAAAGACCAATAGACAAGCACGGAGGTCATACACAAGCACCTCACAAATAGTGTTTAGATACTCACATCTCTCGGGTGTAATAAAGTAATATAACATTATGGAAATGGTAGATATCTCTCACTACCTGTCATAGCAAAATAGATTACCATAGGCTTGGGAAAGGATCAAACCTCCACCACATGGCGTAAGCACCTAGGATAAACTATCAAAGAGGTCTTTTAAAGGGTTGTAACGTTAGGTATAAGGATATGAATTATACGATTTTGTTGGATAAAGGAAGTTTTACTGGTGGCGAGTTAACAATCTTGGTTAATTACATGTACAATATGGCGTTGCTAAGCCAAGACTAGACTCGACTTAAGCTAATAAATAAAAAATAACAAAAACATAAAATGAACATAGAATAAAAAGGGATGGTAGTCCGTATGATTTTTTTCTCTTTTTCCTTTTTCTATATATATATATTTTTTCTTTTTCTTGATTTTTTTCGATTTTTTTTTTTTTTTTTTTTTTTTTTTTTTTTTTTTTTTTTTTGCATACACTCTTACCCTACCATCCAAAATAATACATCATAGGGAATGAGAATTCCCCTTACACTTGAATCTTTACATACTTTACAATTAACTAATCTAATGACTCGAATTAAGAAAATTAAAACACTTGGAGCACTTTTAAGATTAACGCACATATGGGGGTAATAAATGATGTTCTTCCCCATTACTCCATAAAATAAGTACTTACCCATGAGTCCCAATCGTTCCCAAAACAATATGTACAAGGATATGACTCGACTTAGCAACCATGTAATCAATTAGAAAGTTAACTTAGGGTTTAACAAATAACAATAATGCACTAAAAATGAGCGCATACACGGAAGGCTAAGGCGATTTAGGTGTACATTTAAGTGGGGTGTAACAAATTCTTCCTTTAAGTAAAATGCTTAAAGTTAGAAACGAAAAGATAGGCTCGGAGGGGTGTACTAGGGGTTTCGTGTACTAAAAATGAGTACAACGCTAAGGGTGTGGGAAAAATTAGTTGACTTAACTAGCCAAGTAGTATGACTTAAATGGTCAAGTAATCATGATACGGGTTTAACACAAGGGTGATCCTAATGCCTCTTATCATGTAGTAAATCCTACTACACGAATGTAGTCTCACTAGCGGTCTTGGGATGCATCACTAACGCAAGTTCTAGAATCTAAATGCTACCGGTACACTCATAAGCACTAATAGTGAATGCTTTTCCTATCAAATCTAAAGGCAAACCTCACATATTTGGGTGGAAAATTTTTCTGAATATACGGTTGTGTGCTAGTCATACAATCTCCTATCCATGAGACGCTTGCTATGGCTAAAGTTCACTCCTAAATGTTGTAAAAAATTTTAAATTTGGCGCTAAAATTGCACTAACAAGTATTTCTCATAGTTTTATTACACATCTACTATCAAACAAAACAAACTCAAGCGAAAGTGCATATGTAAGGTATCATCTTTTTACCCTCCCCTTACACTTAAGATGAACATTGTCCCCAATGTTCAAGTAAAGAATGTAAAAGTGAAAAAGTAAAGAGAATGAAATCAAATACTCTCCTGATTCGCTCGGTATGGATTATAGGTTGGCCAGGTCAGATCTTCCTCCAAGAAAACGAACAATCAAAGCTTCCCTTCCAGAATATAAATCATCTCCTTGTCGAACATAACCTGTAAATCCTGACAAAAATAGACAAGACAACCTCGCGTAAAATCGGCGGCATCCTATATAAGTTACTAAATCCTAGAAAACAAAGTAAGATATAATGCTTGTGGAATGAAGTTTGCAGATTTCCTGGAGATTATAAAACTTAATAATTCACAAAAACCATAAGACTCCGTTAGAAAAACAAAACCGGTAAAATTTCCAGATTTTAACTCCTGACGCCGTCAAGAGTAAAACTCTGACGCCGTCAGAATGGACCTGCAGAAATTCTTATGTTAAGTTTCCGGAAAATTTCTGGAAAAACTTGGTCCTACTTCCTGGAAAATCCTGCAAAACTTCATTATGACTCAATACAAGCATTTGACTCTAACAAATACGAATATACATGTTCATTTAATATTGTGGAGAATCATGATCGGGTTGTGTCTTAAAAACATATTTGGGGTTTCCCCTTACACTTATCTTTAGCAAAAATACTTTTAGGTTGGAGTTAAGACTAGGCCAAACAACATAGTAAAGTATTTCCACATTTTAATTGAGAAACATGATCTACCAACAATAAAAATTAAGCATGCATACGGAAGCAAATAACAATCAAACAAATAAAATCACACAAAACATGGGTTGCCTCCCAAGAAGCGTTTTTCTTTATTTACGAGTCTTGTAGCTAGACTCAAGGTCATGGGTTACTACGTTACTTCATCATTGGTTCCACTCTCTAGGTCGTCTTCTAAACCAGTTTTGTATTCCGGACCTAGTTGCAAGCACTCTTTGTGGAAACCAAGCATCCTACTTCTAACATACTCTACTCCTCTACGTCTATCCTCCTCATTCCTATAATAAGCCGCTTGCTTGTGTTCTTTTTCGAAATTAGAGAGAAGGCGGTATTGTTCGATCTTGTAGGGCATTTGATAAGCAACCTCATTATTCTCTTTCTTGAACCTAACTATCCCTAAAGTCGGATCATAACTCATCTTAGTGGCCTCAACGAACGGTTTTCCAAACACTACTTGACTTAGGCAAGCATCTATCACCGGACGAATGTCTTCTACTATCATAAAATCGATTTCATAGGTGAGATTCCCTATAATTACATGCAATCCCTTCACTCTTCCTGCAAAATTACTTATCCAATTCTTATCGGGCATCAACCTAAAATTGAGTTGCTTCTTCATCACCCAATTGTAATAAGTCCTAGTCATGATGTTCACGGGGGATCTAAGGTCGATGTAAGCTTTCCATATATGCATGTGCCCGATATTACATGGGATGTTAATGTTAGAGGGGTCTCCCATTTTGATAAGGGGGTCGCCAAAGATATATGTTCTCTCGGGGCTATCGAATAAAATCTTATGGTATTCCTGTTCTTCCTTGGTTGGCAACTTATCAAAGTATTCTTCTATAGGCTCTACCTCCTCTAATTCCTCATCCTTATTAACCTCAACTTCCCTACTCTCATCCTTACTATTAGTTTCTACTCTAACTTCATCCTTGTCACTCTCCTCTATCTCCTTATCTATTGGCTTAATGGTGACAACATTGACAAAGTGGACATGTTTGGATGATGAGGGGTCCTTAATTTGGGTTCCACTATTGGTGTCCCTAGTGTCCTTCCTAGGGGTGATTAAGGCTTGGTTGTTGAGGGCTTTCAACAAGTTGTCAATCTTGTTGGTCATCTCCGTTTATTGTTGGTTGAATTCGGTTTCAAACCTAGCTATGCAAGCTTCTTGAGATGCCATAAACTTTGACATCAATCCTTCAAGATTGTTGGTACTACCATAGTTGTTAGAAGGATTGTTGTTGAAAGTACGGTTGGATGGTGGACCGTTTGGTTGGTAACGATTAGGCGGATTGGAAGAATTGGGTTGATTTTGTTTCCACCTAAGGTTTGGGTGATTTTTCCAAGAGGGGTTGTATGAATCACCGTAAGGGTTTGGCTCAGGCTTGAAAGTGTACCACTTATCTCCCGCTTCGTCGGTACGCGTGGATGCGTAGTCCGCAAAAGCTGTTCCGGGGAGTTCCACACAATCACGAGTGTCATGGGGACCACTACATAATTCGCATGAAGAAGTGATTTTGTTCACTTGGCTTGAAGGCTTGGGAGCATCGTAAGATTTCATGAGAAACTTGACTTGGTCCTCTAGTTCCATGATCCTATGGTCGGGAGTGCTAGAATTGTTCGAAGGCAAAGATATTGCCTTGACCGTTTTGTTCAAATCACGGGGATCATTCCAAGTTTCGTTGTCATAGAGAGCAAGATCTTCTATGAGTTCCCATGATTGTTCCGCACTAAGATCACGTAGCTTACCACCGGCCGATTGGTCAATGGTTCGCCTCGTGGAGATGTCGATATGGTCATAGAAGATTTGGACTTGGAGCCAATGATCTATGCCATGATGAGGGACTTTTTGGAGTAATTCCTTGAAACGAGTCCATGCTTCATAAAGAGATTCATTTTGACGTTGTTGGAACATCAAGATGTCATTTCTAAGCTTAGTATTTCTCCCCGGTGGGAAAAATTGAGCAAGGAAACGAGTGGTGAGATCATCCCATGTGGTGATGGATCCCGCGGGTAAACGCTCAAGCCATTGACTAGCTTGATCCCGTAGAGAGAATTGGAATAGGCGTAAACGGGTAGTCTCTCTAGTTTCAACACCTAGGTCTATGGAATCTACGATTTTGAGAAAGTCCGTAAGATGTTGGTTTGGATCTTCGGAACGAAGTCCATGGAATGCACATCCGCTTTGCACCAACCAGATGGTGACGGATCGCAAGGGGGTTACATTGGCTCCGGTGAGCTCAATGGTGTTTCGGTAGCCTTGATGGCTAGGTCGGGAATACTCTCCTAAGGTTCGGGGCCTAAGGGGTTCTAATGGTGGGTTTTGTTGTGGTGGGATGACGGGTTCAAAGATGTTACCACCTTCCATGATGTCGGATGGTAAAGAGTTACGAACAAAAACACGAAGAAATGAGATAGACAAAAGAAAACCTAAAAAAAATAAAAATAAAATCTTACTAGAAAGAAATCCTAACCTAGACAATAACTATTCCCCAGCAGCGGCGCCAAAAACTTGATGCGTGGGAATCGCACCTTGCTTTACCTCTCGAGGGATCTCGAGAAGCTTACAACCCCCACCAGGCAGTGTACCTGATCGTTGTAGTATAGTATAGTGACAAGTACCGGGGGATTGATCGTTCAGCTTAGGAATAGTGTCCCTAGGATTAGAAAACCTAATTACTAGTTCTAAAGGTGAGGGATGATTATTTTTGTATTTTTATATTTTTTTTAGAAAGCAATTAAAATCTCGGGTTTTGGAAGAGTGGGCGGAATTAGTTGCTATTCAACTAACCCAAAACTAAGATGCAATCAAAATAAAATAATAAAAATGAAAATAAACTAATTAAACTAAGGTTGTGAGCAGTAATGGAGAAAATTGTGTTTACTTAGACTTCACTACTCCCTAGATATCTTTTACACGTTAATTACTTGTTATAATTGTATGGATGACGGATTGTATTCCTTAATACCATTCATGGGGTGGCATACATAACTCCCCAATTCTATGAGCTCTTATCTCCTCCTACACCATGACCCAGCACAACTATAGGGATTGTAAACAGTGGCTCATGCATTAAATACAACCAATAAAGACCTAGTACGCCTCGGTTCATGTTTCTTAAGACGTTCAAGCATGTTACCATTTGGAGATCTGCCAGTTTTCTTAAGCCTAACATATAAAATCATTCATCCAAGACAAGAATAAACAAGTAATCAACACATAATCAATATCTAGGTTTCATTAGATCTAAGCAAACACAAAAGAGATCTAGCCTAGCATAATTGAATTGAGACAAGAACAAGATATAGACAACCAACACATAGACATATTGATTGAATTAAAAGCACACTTATCTCAATTACAATGCAAGGTATCAAGGGTTTGGAACCCTTGAAAAACCTGTAAAAGTTCCACCAAATTCGTCTTTAGGGTTTCACCAAAACTTCTCTCTTTTTTTAATGTAAAAACTAGAAAACTATATATAGGAAAACCGAGGTGACGGCGTCAAGAACAAGGGTGTGACGCCGTCATCTCGCCGCCAAATACTTACTCGGACGGCCTTGATCTACATCTGACGGCCTGTGTGACGCCGTCATCAACTACGGTATTTTATTCTTGGAACTTTGACGCCGTCATGCAAACTTTTGACGCCTTCATGAACTACGGATTTTTATTCTTGATGTTTGACGCCGTCAGGAGTTTAGTCTTGACGCCGTCATGAACTGTTCTCAGCATGGAAAATAGAGACTTTGCTGCTTTCTTCACTTTTATGCTCCAAAAACGTCCAAAATAGCTTCTTTTCCAGAATTCACTCTCCAAGTACCTAAAATCACAAAAGGAACGATTTAGGGCAATATTTGATCAAATAAAGTCGGATTCGGGCTTAAATGACCCCCTAAAAACGGATCATTTTTTGCCTCATCAATAATGCACTGAAGCATACATTAGATCGAGGAAACATGGATATAAAGTAATCCATGCCCAGGTGAACTTCACCCGGTACAAGGAACAACCGTCTTTTAGGCGACGAGTTTTCCCCATTTTGAAAAACGGGTTGCTATCTGAAGTAATAGCAAGCCATAATTTTAAGTCCGGGTTGCAGCCTGAAATGACTACAAGCCATAATTTTAAGCTCGTGTTGTAGCCTGAAATGACTACAAGCCATATGTTTGAAGAACATTTTGAGATACGACATGTTTTAGAAAAAAAAACTTTATTAAAACCGAAAAACTCTTGCCCTTTTGTTGTCACAGTACATGGGAATCTTGTTGCATATGAAGCCATAGTCAGAAAGTTGAGATCTCATCCACAAGATTTGAGCACAACATGAGGACATGGCAATGTATTCAGCTTATGTGGAGGAGATAGAGGTACTCATTTGTTTCTTTGACGACCAACTGACTAGCTTATTATCCAAAAACTAAGCACCCCCAGATGTACTGCGGCGGGTGTCTTGACATCCCACATGATCAGCATCAAAGTATGCTGTCAGAGCCATAGAAGTGTCCTTGGGGTACCAAAGGCCCATATGGATTGTACCCTTAAGATATTGAAAGACTCTCTTGACAGCTTCCAGATGTTTCTTGGTGGGTTTGGATTGATACCGAGCACACATGCAAACAACAAATAGAAGATCTGGTCTGCTGGCAGTAAGATACATTAAGGAACCAATCATGCTTCGATACTTGGTTTGTTCAACCGAGATTCCAACATCATCTTCATCTAATTTTGATCTTTCAATCATAGGAGTATCAACTGAGTCACTTGAATCGAATCCAAATTTCTTCAAAATTTCATTGGCGTACTTGGTTTGATTGATGAAGATGCCATTAGGATTTTAAGAAATTTGCAATCCTAGAAAGAAAGACATTTGACCCATCATAGACATCTGGAATTCAGAACTCATCTCGTGGGAGAAACGATCACATTCTTTGGGATCAGAGGAGGCAAATATGATGTCATCAACGTTGATTTGTACATGAAGAAGGTTTTTGCCTGTTTTTCTAGTAAAGAGTGTAGGATCAACAACGCCTTTGGAGAATTTGTTAGCCAGAAGAAATTAAGACAAGGTGTCGTACCACGCCCTAGGTGCTTGCTTAAGCCCATAGAGAGCCTTCTTCAACCGATACACATGATTAGGGCGCTCTGGATCCACAAAACCTTCGGGTTGAGTTACATACACCACCTCTTTTAGATCGCCATTTAAGAATGCAATCTTGACATCCATTTGATAAACCACCATGTTTTGACTTGCAGCATTTGCGAGAAATATTCTTATGGCTTCAATTCTAGCAACAGGTGCGAAGGATTCTTCAAAGTCTATACCTTCTTCTTGGCGATATCCTTTTGCCACAAGCCTAGCCTTGTTTTTCAATACATCTCCATGCTCATCAAGTTTAACCTTAAATATCCATTTAAGAGCAATGATCATAGCACAATCGGGAGGTGGTACTAATTCCCACACATCCAGTCGGTCAAACTCATGAATCTCGTCCACCATTGCAGTGAACCATGAGTGTTTAGACATTGCATCCTTGACGTCTTTTGGTTCAACTTTAGAGAGGACAGAATTGAAGAAACACCACAATGCGTCGGTTGCAAGTTGCTTGCGGGTAGATACTGGACGCAAAGGGTTTCCAATAATGTTGTCAATAGGATGATCATTGGTCCATTTTCTAAGGTATTCATGGGGTTGAGGATAGGGAACTGAGGTAGCCGTGTTAGATTCATCGGAGGATGTGGAATCATTTGACGATTCAGGGGCAAAGATGTTAACAAATGGCTCATTATCAGGTGGAGCAAAAGGATTTACTTCAGACGAATTATATACAGTTGCTACTCGTTGTACAAATGAAGGTTGGACATTAGAAGTGGTAACTGATCGACTGATGGTGGGGGCTTCAGGATCCCATGTCAACGAAGTGGATGGCCCGTCATTATCAACTGGGACATTCTCTACCCCAGCTAGTGGTTGAACCACTGTAGCTTTAGGAGCATTCATCAGTTGAGGTTCAAAGTATTCATCAAACATAGGATCAAACAGTTTCTTCCAATCTTCACTTGCAGGAGGTACAAAAGGAGCAGCAGGAGTAGGATTCTGTACAAGCCTGGAGCTTATAGGTCCAGGAGACAAAAGATTAAGTACGGGTCCAGAACTTGATTGTCCAAGAACCGGTTGCTCAGTCAGCTCATCGAAAGTAACGTGGATTGTTTCCATTATGTCTCTGGTACGTTTGTTGTAGATTCAGTATGCCTTTCGCTCTGGAGCATAGCCAACGAAGAAACCAATGTCGGCCTTGGCCTTGAGCTTTCCAAGGTCTTCACTGTCATTAGTTGGATAGCACAGTGCACCAAATACTCGAAGAAACGAAAGGTCTGGTTTTCTGCCATGAACCAGTTCATATGGAGTCTTGCAATGGAGAGGATGTATCAAGGATCGGTTCTGTGTGTAGCATGCAGTTGCGATTGCCTCAGCCCAAAGAAACATAGGAGCTTTGGAGAAGATGAGCATAGTCCTTGCTGCTTCAACTAAAGTGCGATTCCGTCTTTCAACGACTCCATTTTGTTGAGGAGTACGTGGAATGCTCTTTTGATGACTAATTCCGACACCTTCATAAAATTGAGTAAGTTGTTTGTTCATAAACTCCGTTCCATTATCAGTATGAATGAATCTAACTGTTTTGTTGAGACGAACTTGTAACATCTTGATGAGTTTGATGATGGTTTCCGGAGTTTTGTCTTTAGATCGCAGAAACTTTGCCCACGTGAATCGAGAGTAATCATCAACAATAACAAGCACATATTTCTTTCCATTGATACTTTGAATCCTCATTGGTCCATAGAAATCCATGTGAAGAGTATGTAGAACTTCCATGATAGAATTGACAGTCTTGGGTTTATGGGTGTGCTTTTTGCTCTTGCCCATTTGACATGCGGAACACAAATGGTCTTTTTCATACTTAAGTCTGGGCAAGCCTCGAACAAGATCCTTATGTGTAAGTTCATTGATGGTACCGAAGTTCAAATGGTTTAAGCGACGATGCCACAACCATGATTTGTTCTTGGAGGCTTTAGAGAGCAAGCAAATTGGAGAGGACCGTAGCATGTCTTCGATAGAGATGGTATAAAGATTAGTGCCCCGACTCCCCTTGAGAAGATCAACACCATCTAATTCTCTAACAAAACAGGTGTGCTTTCTGAAAGCAACTTCAAGATCTGAATCATAGAATTGACCCACAGAAAATAGATTGTGCCCAAGTCCTTCCACGTAGTACACTCTGGATATCACACTGTCTCCGAAGACGTAATCACCATAACCAATTATAGATAAAAAATGGTCGTTCCTAAATCTAACCGTACCAATAAACTTTTCCACGAAATTCTTGAGCCACGAGCGATCTCTAGTCATATGTTTTGAGCAGCCTGAGTCCAAATACCAAAGGACGATTTGTACGACCTGCATTTGAAACCAGACAATGGTGGATAACTGAAAAAGCTGGTGCCCCATAAACAGTTGGGGTCCGTTTGGTTAGCACACACAAATATTGGATTATCATATGTTACAGATATCTCACTGGAATTTTCACATTTTGATGCACTAGAACTAGGAGTGGTACTAATTGTTTCTATTGGGAACAATCTACCAGTAGGTCTCCACTTCTTAATAGGCACAACTTTGGAGTTAGTGATCCTAGTCATTGGGCACTTTTCCCTTAGGGTGAATTTCCTTCCAGTAGGTCTCCATTGATAACCAACATTAGTGAACACTTTTCCTGTTTTATTCCATACTTGTTTTACCCGTTTAACACTCGAGACATTCATAACTGGAGATTTCATAGTGGATTTTAGAAAGGACACAACACAAGCATCATGATTACCATAAAATAAACATTTGTTACAAGTCTTACAAATAGCACCAGAATTCGAATTAATTACATCATTGTTAACACAAATGTTTGAATCAACTCGATTCCTTTCATTAAGCATAACTTTATTATTCCTAGATGATTCTTCTACTTCCTTCATAAGTGTACTCTTAGCCGGCAAAGTCCTCTCATTCTTTGTATTGCACCTAGGCTATGACTTGCTAGCATTAGATACACCTCTTACTCCTGTAGAAGCAATGACGGGAACATTAGTATGATTAGATGCTACTTGTTTACCGGTGATCATGATGGTGGATTGTGACATGGTTTGAGGGTAATCAAATGTAACGTGTTTGTTGCCACTGTTAGAGTGCGACGCAAATGACCTATCCGACTTGTTATCATTCTTGGGGCATGATCCTATAGCATATTCTAATAATTCCTGGGCTCTATTAGTGAGGAAGCAAGCACCAATAATAACATCATCATGTGGTTTAGGTATCCTCTCATCTACAATGGTTTCTCTAAGTATGGCCAGACAATCCTTAAGATTACTAAGATAGTTGCTATGAACTAACTTATTGTTCCTAAAGGGAAGAGAGACATTCACAGCATCGCGCGCAAATTTCTTACAAGCAAGTACATTGGAAATTGCATGATCACATGAAACGACGGGCATTTTACCCTTCACCATAGTCTTTAGATTCTTAATTTCATTTAACAAATAAGTGACTCTTTCATTGTTTTGGTCACGTGTTATTTTAATAGACTCAAATAACTCTTTGTAACGTTGTTTAGCGTTTGACATTTCAGCACGAAGCCACTCATTTTCATGTTGTAGTTCATTGATAATGACTTGTTTCTGAAAGTTTTGAGAATCTATCGACTTCTGGTAATTGGTATTGGTCTCGTCGCTTTTGTTCGACTTTAACTGTGCAATTTGGACCTTCAATTTCCGAATCGTGTTTGAGTGAGCTTGAATTACTTCATCCTTTTTGGCTAATTCAAAACATGTGTCAAACTCAGGAACATCCGAAGATGTCTTGGCATTTGATATTTTTATGCTTTCTTCTAGATGTTGATATTTTAATTGTAGGTTCAGATTATCAACTTCTAGTTTTGAGAAATTTCTGACCATGTTATCATGATCGTCGTTTTGAATTTTTTCAGTAAGTTTGTAATTCTCCCCCTCAAGCTCAATTACACGATTCTGGAAGACATTCAAAGTAACCGACATTTCATGAAATTGTCGAGCAGATAATGTTCAGTCGGTAACAGTATAAAACACATCTTTTGCAATGCAATTTGCAATCAAATTTTCATTCATAATGAGAATGTTTTTCCTGTCAATTTCACTGCATTTGAGATCAATAGCTAATTGGTTACCCTCACTTTCCACTTCTGATGAGGCGTAAAATGAACCACTTTTAGGGGGTCATTTAAGCCCAGAATTGAATTTATTTGATCAAATATTACCCTAAATTGTTCCTTTTGTGATTTTAGGTACTTTGGGAGTGAAATCTGGAAAAGGAAGCAATTCGGACGTTTTTTGAGCATAAAAGTGAAGAAAACGCCAAAGACTTAATTTTACATGCTGAGAACAGTGTATGACGGTGTCAAGAGGAAATTCTTGACGGCGTCAAGAGTAAAATCCATGACGACCCAGAAGAAACATGAAGGCGTCACAAGAAGGGCGTCAAGAGTTAATTGTGTGAAGGCCTGCATAAGGAAACCACATGACGGCGTCAGACCCAGATCTAAGAAGTCCGAGGAATTATTTGGCGGCGAGATGACGGCGTCAGACATTTGTTTTTGATGCCGTCACCTTCTAAACTCTATATATAGTTTTCTATTTTTCATTCATTAGGGAGGAACTTGTGTGGAGAAACCCTAGGGCCGAACTTTGTTAACCCTAGCTCATATTTTACAGTATATTCAAGGGTTTTCACCCCTTGAATCCTTTCATGTGCTATTGAGATAAGTCTTCTCTTAATTTAATCAATATGTCTATCTGTTGGTTGTCTATATCTTGTGCTTGTCTTGATTTCAACATGCTAGGCTAGATCTATCTTGTGTTTGCTTAGATCTAATGAAACCTAGATGTTAATTATGTGTTGATTACTTGTTTATGGTTGTATTGGATGAATGATTTCAATGTTAGGCTTAAGAAAATTGGCAGATCTCCATTGTGTAACATGCTTGAATGTCTTAGGAAACATGAACCGATGTGTACTAGGTTTTATTGGTTGTATTTAATGCATGAGTAAATTCTAATGATCCCATGTTAGGAGCTTCTTAGCCGGCTCGACATAGGAGTGAAGTAGGCACTCATAGGATTGGGGAAGTAAGTACGCCACCCCATGAATGGTATTAAGGAATACAATCCATCATCCACGCAACTAGAACAAGTAATTAACGTGTAAAAGATATCTAGGGAGTAGTGAAATCTAAGTAAACACATTTCTCCCATATATTGCTCACAACCTTAGTTTAATTTAGTTTAATTTCATTTCTAGTATTTTATTTTGATTGCATCTTAGTATTGGGTTAGTTGACTAGCAACTAATTCCACCCGAATCCTTCAAACCCGAGATTTTTACTTGCTTTCCTAAAAAAAAATATAAAAATACAAAAAGAATCATCCCTCATCTCTAGACCTAGTCTTTAGGTTTTCTAATCCTAGCGACATTATTGCTAGCTGAATGATCAATCCCCCGGTACTTGTCATTATACTATACTACATCGATCAGGTACACTGCCTGGTGGGGGTTGTAAGCTTCTCGAGATCCCTCGAGAGGTAAAGCCTGGTGCAATTCCCACGCATCAAGTTTTTGGCGCCGTTGCCGGGGAATAGTTAATGTCTAGGTTAGAATCTCTTTTTATTAGGTCTACTTGCTAGATATCTTTCTAGTATGATTTTATTTTTATTTTTAGGTTCTCTTTAGTCTATCTTATTTCTTTGTGTTTTTGTTCGTAACTCTTCACCACCCGACATCATGGACGATAGGAACATCTTTGAACCCGTCATCCCACCACAACAAAACCTACCACTAGAACCTCTTAGGCCCCGAACCTTAGGAGAGTATTCCCGACCTAGCCACCAAGGCTATCGAAACACCATTGAGCTCACCGGAGCCAATGTGACCCCCTTGCGATCCGACACCATCCGGTTGGTGCAAAGCGGATGTGCATTCCATGGACTTCGTTCCGAAGATCCAAATCAACATCTCAAGGACTTCCTTAAAATCGTAGATTCCATAGACTTAGATGTTGCAACTAGAGAGACAACCCGACTACGCCTATTCCAATTCTCTCTACGTGATCAAGCTAGTCAATGGCTTGAACGTTTACCTGCGGGATCCATCACCACATGGGATGATCTCACCAATCGCTTCCTTACCCAATTCTTCCCACCAGGGAAGACTCCAATGCTTAGAAACGACATTTTGATGTTTGAACAACATCAGGGTGAAACTTTCTACGAAGCATGGGCTCGTTTTAAGAATCTCCTCCATAAGGTCCCTCATCATGGTATAAACCTTTGGTTACTAGTTCAGATTTTCTACGACCATGTTGACTATCACACTAAACGTACAATCGATAGGGCCGCGGGAGGTAGATTGCATGATAAAAACGTCGAGGAGTCCTGGGCAATTATTGAAGAGCTTGCCGCCGATAATCAAGAGATGTGGGAGTTTAATCATACTATAAAAGCGGCTATCAACGCAATCTCAACACCTGAAGGGACTACCGAAATCCCTGATGAACTCCTATGCAAACTCGAGGCAAAAGTTGACTATTTTGAGGAGAGGCAAAGGAGACCCCTGAGTCCTAGGCGGGCTACTGCCAATTCTGTCTCGAAAACAACTCCAACACCGTTATCAGAATCACCCTCTAGAGAGAATGTCGAGACTTTTCAAAACTATGCTCCACCTTATTCCCCTTCCGAGAAACTTAGACCGGAGTTTGAAGCTAGAATGCGAGAATACATGGCAACTCATTCAGATCGGCTCGCTAGATTCAAGGAAGCAGCTTATAAGCAAAAAGAGGAGATGCAAGAGAAAATGTATGAGATGATGAGCCTACTGGAAGAATATACCAACCAGAGAACCCCCGAGAGGATGTTACTAAGGAAAGAAAGCGTTGTCCCCACTACCCGATTTGTTAATTCCATCACAATTGTCCACAAGGATAATGAGAAGGTTGAAACCCCTACTGAACAAACCTTAGAAGAGCCACCAAAATCCCAACCTTTGAGTTACTACCTGAAACATGATATAAACGAAAACACTATAACAAATTGGATAAAGGGTGACGAGCGTAACCAACCTTCCAAACTGGGTTCTGAGAAGGAGGAAGGGGGAAAAGATGAGTATGATACGTTACCTGGGGGGCCATTATTCGAGAAACTATTGGTACAAAAAGTGGCTACTAAGCAGATGGCGTGTGGGAACTTTGCGATACCAGCTAGCATCGGGGATTCGAAATATCTTAGTACTTTCGCCGACCAAGGATCGGAAGTAAATCTTATGCCCCTAACCATTTACATCCAACTAACGTCAAAAATGCCAGCCCCCACTCGTGTTAGATTATCCCTCGCAGGACACTCTTACGTATACCCCCTAGGAATCGCAGAAGATGTGTTAGTTAATGTCGCAGGATTCATGTACCCCGTTGATTTTATGATCATCAATGATAAGGGAGATGGGTGCATGCCAATAATCCTTGGGGTACCATTCCTCACCACCGCTAGGGCTGTCATTAAGTATGAAGGCAGGAAAATTGAGCTTAAATCTGGAAAAAGAAAGATTAGCTTCCCCATGACCCCGCGATGTGGGTATGAGAGTTTGGGTTGGAGAAAGCTCAAAAACAACATTGACACGTCACCTATTCGTGTTCAAGAAAAAAAACTTGCATGGGAGGCAAGAATCAAAAGCTACAAGGAGGCTAAATATGAAAGAAGCAAAAGCAATGAAGTTCATGTCGAGTTCGAACATAATCGACCAGCAGAAAGCCATGTACCATTTGAGGAAGGGAACTTGGTACTCTTAAGACACATGGAAATAACGATAGCACCCGATAAACCGAGTCCTTGGTGGTATGGGCCTTTCACAATTGAGAGCATGAGCCAAGATGGGATGGCTAACCAAAGAAGTAAAGTAGGTGGAGAAGTGATTGCAAGTATCGACAGATTGAGGCTCTACCACCACAATAGTAATGATCACAACTACATGGGGTACATCATCTCAAGGGAAGAGGTCACGTAGTAACCTATAACCTTGAGTCTAGCTACAAGACTCGTAAATAAAGAAAAGCGCTTCTTGGGAGGCAACCCATGATCTTGTGTGATTTTTATTTTTGTTTGTTTGTTATTTGCTTCCGTATGCATGCCTTATTTTTATTGTTGGTAGATCATGTTTCTAAACTAAATAGTGGAAATACTTTATTTTGTTGTTTGGCCTAGTCTTAACTTCACCCAAAGGTATTTTTGCAAAAGATAAGTGTAAGGGGAAACCCCAAATATGTTTTTAAGAAACGAAAACCGATCATGATTCTCCACAATATTAAGTGAACATGTATATTCGTATTTGTTAGACTCAAATGCTTGTATCGAGTCATAATGAAGTTTTGCAAGATTTTCCAGGAAGTAGAACCAAGTTTTTCCAAAAAAATTTCAGAAACTTAACATAAGAATTTTTGCAGGTCAATTCTGACGGCGTCATAAGTTTACTCTTGACGGCGTCACGTGTAAAAATCTAGAAATTTTACCGGTTTCGTTTTTCTAATGGAGTCTTAAAGTTTTTGTTGAATTATTAGTTTTATAATCTCCAGGAAATCTGCAAACATCATTCCACAAGCATTATATCTTTTTTTTTTCTAGGATTTAGTAACATATGTAGATTGCCGCCGATTTTATGCGAGGTTGCCTTGTCTGTTTTCTCAGGATTTACAGGTTATGTATGACAAGAAGATGATTATTATTCTGGAAGGGAAGCTTTGATTGTTCATTTTCTTGGAGGAAGATCTAACCTGGCCACCTTATTATCCATACCGAGCGAATCAGGTGAGTATTTGATTTCATTATTTTTACTTATTTCACTTTTACATTCTTTACTTGAACATTGGGGACAATGTTCATCTTAAGTGTAAGGGGAGGGTAAAATGATGATACCTTACAGATACACTTTCGCTTGAGTTTGTTTGTTTAATAGTAGATGTGTAATAAAACTATGAGAAATACTTGTTAGTGCAATTTTAGCGCCAAATTTAAATTTTTTTTACAACATTTAGGAGTGAAACTTTAGCCATAGCAAGCGTCTCATGGATAGAAGATTGTATGACTAGCACAAAACCGTATCATTCAGAAAAATTTTCCACCCAAATATGTGAGGTTCGCCTTTAGATTTGATAGGAAAAGCATTTACTATTAGTGCTTATGAGTGTACCGGTAGCATTTAGATTCTAGAACTTGCGTTAGTGATGCATCCCGAGACCGCTAGTGAGACTACATTCGTGTAGTAGGATTTACTACATGATAAGAGGCATTAGGATCACCCTTGTGTTAAACCCGTATCATAATTACTTGACCATTTAAGTCAAATTACTTGGCTAGTTAAGTCAATTAATTTTTCCCACACCATTAGCTTTGTACTCATTTTTAGTACACGAAACCCCTAGTACACCCCTCCGAGCCTATCTTTTCGTTTCTAACTTTAAGCATCTTACTTAAAGGAAGAATTTGTTACACCCCACTTAAATGTACACCCAAATCGCCTTAGCCTTCCGTGTATGCACTCATTTTTTGTGCATTATTGTTATTTGTTAAACCTTAAGTTAATTATCTAATTGATTACATGGTTGCTAAGTCGAGTCATATCCTTGTACATATTGTTTTGGGACGATTGGGACTCATGGGTAAATTACTTATTTTATGGAGTAATGGGGAAGAACATCATATATTACCCCCATATGTGCGTTAATCTTAAAAGTACTCCAAGTGTTTTAATTTTCTTAATTCGAGTCATTAGATTAGTTTATTGTAAAGTATATAAAAATTCAAGTGTAAGGGGAATTTTCATTCCCTATGATGTATTATTTTGGATGGTAAGGTAAGAGTGTATGCAAAAAAAAAAAAAAAAAAAAAAAAAAAAAAAAAAAAAAAAAAAAAAAAAATTAATTTATTAATTAATTAATTAAAATATATATATATATAGAAAAAGAAAAGAAAAACATACGGACTACCATCCCTTTTCATTCTATGTTCATTTTATGTTTTTGTTATTTTTCATTTATTAGCTTAAGTCGAGTCTAGTCTTGGCTTAGCAACGCCACATTGTACATGTAATTAACCAAGATTGTTAACTCGCCACCAGTAAAGACTGCCAATTTCCAACCAAACCGTGTATTCCATATCCCTACACCTAACGTTACAACCCTTTAAAAAGACCTCTTTGATAGTTTATCCTAGGTGCTTATGCCATGTGGTGGAGATTTGATCCTTTCCCAAGCCTATGGTAATCTATTTTGCTATGACAGGTAGTGAGAGATGTTTTCCGTTTCCATATTGTGATATTACTTTATTACACCCGAGAGATGTGAGTATCTAAACACTATTTGTGAGGTACTAGTGTATGACCTCCGTGCTTGTCTTTGGTCTTTAGTGGAACGATTATTTGTTGTAATTACTTTTATATTAGTGTTAAATGACCCCTAACTTGTATTTTGATTAGAATAAAAGCGCATTTGCTTGAGGACAAGCAAATCTCAAGTGTAAGGGTATATGATGAGGCTAAAAATGAACCACTTTTAGGGGGTCATTTAAGCCCGGAATTGAATTTATTTGATCAAATATTACCCTAAATCGTTCCTTTTGTGATTTTAGGTACTTTGGGAGTGAAATCTGGAAAAGGAAGCAATTCGGACGTTTTTGGAGCATAAAAGTGAAGAAAACGCCAAAGACTTAATTTTCCATGCTGAGAACAGTGTATGACGGCCTCAAGAGGAAATTCTTGACGGCGTCAAGAGTAAAATCCATGACGACCCAGAAGAAACATGAAGGCGTCACAAGAAGGGCGTCAAGAGTTAATTGTGTGACGGCCTGCATAAGGAGACCACATGACGGCGTCAGACCCAGATCTAGGCAGTTCGAGCAACTATTTGGCGGCGAGATGACGGCGTCAGACATTTGTTCTTGACGCCGTCACCTTCTAAACTCTATATATAGTTTTCTATTTTTCATTCATTAGGGAGGAACTTGTGTGGAGAAACCCTAGGGCCGAACTTTGTGAACCCTAGCTCATATTTTACAGTATATTCAAGGGTTTTCGCCCCTTGAATCCTTTCATGTGCTATTGAGATAAGTCTTCTCTTAATTCAATCAATATGTCTATGTGTTGGTTGTCTATATCTTGTGCTTGTCTTGATTTCAACATGCTAGGCTAGATCTATCTTGTGTTTGCTTAGATCTAATGAAACCTAGATTTTAATTATGTGTTGATTACTTGTTTATGGTTGTATTTGATGAATGATTTCAATGTTAGGCTTAAGAAAACTGGCAGATCTCCATTGTGTAACATGCTTGAACGTCTTAGGAAACATGAACCGATGTGTACTAGGTTTTATTGGTTGTATTTAATGCATGAGTAAATTCTAATGATCCCCATGTTAGGAGCTTCTTAGCCGGCTCGACATAGGAGTGAAGTAGGCACTCATAGGATTGGGGAAGTAAGTACGCCACCCCATGAATGGTATTAAGGAATACAATCCGTCATCCACGCAACTATAACAAGTAATTAACGTGTAAAAGATATCTAGGGAGTAGTGAAATCTAAGTAAACACATTTCTCCCATATATTGCTCACAACCTTAGTTTAATTTAGTTTAATTTCATTTCTAGTATTTTATTTTGATTGCATCTTAGTATTGGGTTAGTTGACTAGCAACTAATTCCGCCCAAATCCTTCAAACCCAAGATTTTTACTTGCTTTCCTAAAAAAATATAAAAATACAAAAAGAATCATCCCTCATCTCTAGACCTAGTCTTTAGGTTTTCTAATCCTAGCGACACTATTCCTAGATGAACGATCAATCCCCCGGTACTTGTCATTATACTATACTACATCAATCAGGTACACTGCCTGGTGGGGGTTGTAAGCTTCTCGAGATCCCTCGAGAGGTAAAGCCTGGTGCAATTCCCACGCATCAACTTCATCAAAAACCTCTTTCATTTGAGTTATATCATCATTAATGGTGTTTTTAAGGCCCTCAAAATGTTCTTTGAGAAGTTTAAAAAATGGCATAACTTCAGTTAGGTAACACTGTTTTGTTTGCTCAAAACCCCTTTCCCCTTCTGTAATCCCTGTAGGTGTGATTCTTAATTTATAGGTTTTCTGAAAGTCATTAAACAATTGACCTAGAACATACAACCCAATTAGAGTGTTACACTGTGTGGGAAGAGTAAATGGTACGAGGTGCCTGGGTATGTTCAGGGGGTAAATGGTTGGGTCAGCAATTCTAAAGATAGTGCGTATGTTACCTACAACTCTTTCAGCTTGGATTTTCTCAATGTCTATATTCCAAAACACTTTGTCAGGAAGAATTCTTTTCTGAGGAACAAAAATGGCAGAGTGATTATCATTCAGATAATCATAGTGAAACACAATATTCTTAGCAATGCATTTAGGATCCTTTAATCGTTCAGCAAGTTTTACCCTAGTTCTATCCTCCGCCTCATTAATTTCGTCATAGGATCTCATATCAGGAGGGGCATGGTTAGGTTCAAGTATAGTGTTTGCATCATATAATGTAGGTTGTGCACCTAAACCAATTCTAAGGCATCTTGCTTTGGGCTTAGAGGCATCCTGTTCACTAAATTCATCACTTAGTTTCCTATGGTTTTGCATCATTTGAGCAGATTGAATGGTTTGGCCCTGTGTGTACAACGTATCTTCCAATTTATTTTTCAACATTTTGAGTTTTGAGAAATCATTTAGAAGTTTAGTTTCTTTATCTTTGTATTCGAGTTTGATTGAAGTCAAACTTTTTTGAAACTCTTGTTTTTGTTTGACAGTTTGATCCAATTGGTTTTTTAAAGAAACTAATTCCCTTTTCAATGTTTCTTGTTTGGAATTGTTTTCAGATATGTAAGTACGCATTTGCCATTCCATTTTCTGCTCTCGTTCATTCAGCTCAGATTTTGCACGCTGTTCATAAATATTCACTTGATCCTTAAGGGTGTTAATTCTAGTAATCAAGGAATCATCAGGGTTGTATATTGTGTGCTCATGTACCTCATGTTCACTAGAGTCAATAGACGGCATGTCACTTGGTACAATTGGCGGTCCATTGTCATTCACATACATTTCATATGGGATATTATTGGTATTTCCCATATCAGTGACGTTTGTGTTGACAATATTCTTGAGTTGTACCGAGTCACACGCCCCCTGTAAGTTGTAGGATTATTCAGATCAGGATTAAGAGATGTTGGTACCTCAGAGATAGCAGATGTGATGGATGAATCAGGATGCTGTGAAGAGGATGCAGCTGCAGATAGATTAGCCATGAAAATGGTTTGAGCAGTAGGTTCGTCATCTACGTCTGAGTCAAATGCATCACACTCTTCAACTTGAAAGATATTCGGGTCATTAAGAGCCAAATCCTGAACAGGCTGATCATCCACATCAGCATTAAAGGTGTTCCCATCATTACCAGCCAGAAAGAGCAGAGCTTCTTCATCCAACAGCGTCCCATTCTCTTGCGCCTGCATCAGCAACATCTTGTCCTTGAAGTACTCAGAGTTTTGAGGACGTTTTGGGAGAGTGCAATTCCTAGCTATATGGCCCAACCCTCCGCAGTTATAACATTTAGGCTGCTTAGCTTTTGCTTGAAGAGCATTACCAACTCTGTACTACCCATTATCTCTACCAGCATTTCTTTGATTGAAATTTTGTCTTCCCTGTACATTCTGCACCGCCACTCTACCATCCTCAATGACTGCCTGATTTCGTGGATTAGACGAGGTCCTAAGTTGGTTATTAGTGGATGGAAGTGCACCCCTGAACTGTTGGACCAGTAGAGAAACTTGGTTGGAGAGATTATCAATCATCATGTCAGTGTGAGAATACCCAGAATCAAGTTGTGTATTCAAAGCAGATGGTAAGGGAGTTGATGATTGACCATTGGTTGGGGTAGACCTGGAAGATGGTTGTGATGGTTGAGATTGATCATTTGAAGTTTGGTTAAGTTGTTGAACATTAGAGACAAAAGCAAGAGATTCATTTGATGTTGACGGATTAAGCTTTTCACGCATTAACGGATCATAAGCAGCATGTTTCTCATGTTGTTGGAGATATGCATAGAGTTGTTCATGATTGATATTCCTGAGATCTTTGTTGAGCTTAACAGCTGTGACAAACCTATCCAATTCTGGTGCCATGTTATTCACGGATTTGGAATTAAGCTGTATATTGGGCATCGTCATCTTGATGGCTCTCATATCATTGACCAACTTGTGAAATCTGACGTAATAGTCAGTGATGCTTTCACCTGGGTTCATTTTGAAATGCTCAAATTCATCGTATAGCTGAGACTCTCGATCTTCTTTAGTTAACTCAGACCCTGCAAGAAGCATTTCACATTATCCCAGACAGCCTTGGCTTCAGTGTTGTAGTTGATAAGTTTGTAGACATCTTTGGGGAGCCCTTGAATGACAATATTCGATGCTCTGATGCCGGCATCATAGCGTTTCTTTTCTTCATCTGACAGCTCATTGTAAGTGCGAGGTCTATTAGGACCAATTACAGCCGGTTGTTGATCAGTTGTTGCGACCGTGTCTCTAGTAGTACCCATTTGAAAGGGTCCATCATCGATGGACTTCAAAATGTTGACTCCATTTTCCTTACCCAGACAATAGAGACGAATCCTTTGTGCCCATGATTCATAGTCAGTTCTGTCCAACATCGGAGGTCGGGTGTCGGACCCAGCAGCTTGAATGTCATCAGAGGATGTCGACATCACAAAATAGAAACTACCAAACAGCAGAATAGGTGATACTCGCAATAAAGTGCACAAGTCGCAGAGATAGTTAACCGCAATAAGACCAAACCGCAGAGTATTCAAACTGCAAGTGAAGCAAACCGCAAGGAACTAGTCGCAAACCACTTAACCGCAGAAAGTTGATCACAGTGAGCTAAACGCAGAGCACTTAACCGCAGAAGCTAAACGCAATGAACTAACCGCAGACCACTTAACCACTGGAGCTAAACACAATGAACAAACCGCAGAACACTTAACCGCAGAAGCAAAAATCCAAAGCTGTCACTTTCCTTGCGATGTGTTTGTATTCCCAAAATGGTAATCGCAGTCAAACTAACCACAGAGATCAGAAACTAACCGCAAACAAGCAATGAAACAGTAGACTTAATCGCAACAATGAAATACGCCTAAAACCTAAACCAAACTTCCAATAGATTAAAGATATGGTATAACCAACTAAAACATAATGTTCTACAAACACCAATGAACGTAAAAGTACATCACTAACATGTTTAACAACACTAGAAAGATCAAACCAAGAGTTTTTACAAGAAAGTTACTCCAAACTCATAAAACCACACAAAACCACATCAAATCCGATTCTACAAGGCCCTAAGATGAAACCTTGGCTCTTGATACCAATTGTAGAATACTAACTAAGTTGGAAACATGATTGCTTGAGGTTTGTGTGTGGCGTTGGAATTAAAGAAAGAGAGGGAGAGTGGAACCTTGAGAGAAAATGAGAATAATATATTGAGATTAAGTGAAGGTTCAACCCCTCCACATGTAGAGAGGGGTATTTATACTTACAACATAAACGCCCACACCCGGGCTGTGGATCAGGCATATAGTGGGTGAAGACCCGTCCTTCTTCCACGGTGTCACTTAAACTAATACTAACTAACTTATAAATAAACTAACTACGAGCTAAGTTAATGCTATTACAATAATCAGGTGACCGAGACTTTTACAGGAATATTTGTATTCCTAACAGTATAGCATATGGAAGCCGGGCCTGTGGTGCGTTTAACTGAAATCCTAGTACCCCCCCCCCCCCCCCCCATATTGAGCTGAAAAGGCCCAATGACATATTGAAAATACATGTAAGGGCTAACACAGCTTATACCTGGTATGCTAAATGTATTATATGGTGTTAAAGCAGGCTAAAAATTTGACCATGTGTGGCCTATTGAGATGAAACACGAGTAGGGAGTGGAGAGGGCTGAGACTATCTACGAGTAGGTGTGGCCTGTTTAGACGAGCCACGAGTAGGTTGTTTGGGCAGTGGTGTTTTCCCGTTCATGATGATATGACGGGATATAGCAAAGCAATAAGCTAAAACAAAAGATGTGGCAACAATGGAAGCATGGAGAGAGGCGTAAAATAAAATGTTATGGTTAAGGATCTTGAGGCTATGATATTATATTAGAATTGGTATTCCTTTTCATTTCATTAAATAAAAACATTCGGTATATATAATCATAATATACCAATACATACCAAACCCTTAATGTGCCTAATACAATAAAAATAAAGATAAACTAACTTGGCTAAACAATAATTTGGTTAATATCGAGTACAAAAATGTCCAGGTTACCTGCCTATTATTGTAACATAAAACTACAACAATTTTTTGAGCGAAAAACAGGGTTAAATAAAAGTGATTGATTGCACAAATTTATATAAATTGTAAAATAACAAAATTAGTAGATTAAATAAGCAACAACTGAAAAAATACAATATTTTAGGATCGGACGCTTTTCAAAAAGTTCAGTAATTTATATGAAAAGCACAACGAAGCATAATGATATCAGATTCCTTGAGTCATAGGCTATAAAAACTTGAAAAAAAAAAAAAAAAAAAAAAAAAAAAAAAAGAAAAAAAAAAAACACTTTTTTAACACCGTTAAACTTGGACTCCCTAGTTCCTAGAGGTGTAAATGAGCCGAGTCTAGCCGACTGATTAGGCGAAATTTGTTACGCTTTTAAAGGGTCATTTAAGCACTAAGTCGTGATAATATAATCAATTATTACCATAAATCGTTCCTTTTGTCATTTTAGATACTTTTGAAGAGAATTCTGGAAAAGGAAGCATTTTGGACGTTTTTTGAGCAAAAAGTGAAGAAAACGACAAAGTTAAGAATCCATGCTGGAATTTACACTTGACGGCATCAGGAAGATCAAGGGGACGGCGTCAGCCTTTGTGACAAGACGTGGATATTACATTTACACTTGACGCGCCAGAAGACAATTTGAGGTTTTACACATGACGGCGTCACGTTCTACCAAGGGTAGGCCATCAGTGTAACACTAAAGCGTGACGGCCCATAAGTAATAAAGAGTGGCGGCGTCAAGAAGTTGGATTGCGCGACAAGAAATCCTAGCCGCGGCAAGATGAAGACGTCAACCATCAGAAGGTGACGCCGTCACCCATGTAAATCTATATATAGTTTTTTATTTTTCATTCATTAGAGTGGAGCACACACATAAACCGTAGTATGAATTTCAGAACTTTTTAAGGTTTTCATACTCTTATTTCTTCCATGTTCAATTAAAGATAAGTAATCCATCAATCATTCAATATGTCTACGTGTTGTTTGATTATATCTTACGGTTGTCTTTCTTTTAACATGATAGGCTAGGTTTATTTGTGTTTGCTTAGATGTAATGAAACCTAGTTATTGATTATTGATTGATGGTTTGTTATTAGTTGTTATTGGTTGATTGATAATCGATGTTAGGCTTAAGAAAACTGGCTAATCTCCTATATAGTTACTTGCTTGAACGTCTTAAGAAACATGAATCGGATGTGTACTACGATTTTAATGGTTGTATTTAATGCATAAGTGACTATTAAGGAGGCCTTGGTTAGGATACTTAACGTGTCTTCATAGGAAGATATAGAAGCTTATAGAGTTGGGGAAGATCATACACGGTCCCACAAATGGTATTAAGGAATGCAACCCGTCACCCACGCAATTGTAACAAGCTTGTCAAGCAATAAAAGATAACTAGGGAGTAATGAACTCTAAGTAAACACGTTTTTTTCCATATATAACTTCTCTCACATTTTATTTTCTTGTTTATTTTATTTTTATTGCATTAGTAGTTATTTAGGTTAGTTGATTAGCAACTAATTCCGCCCACTCTTCCAAAAACTAAGATTTTTACTTGCTTTCCATAAAATATAAAAATACAAAAAGAATTATCCCTCACCTCTAGACCTAGTTAGATTAATTTCAATCCTAGCGAACACTATTCCCTTGGAGAATGATCAATCCCCAGGTACTTGCCACTTCACTATACTACATCGGTCAGGTACACTGCCTGGTGGGGATTGTAAGCTTCTCAAGATCCCTTGAGAAGTAAAACTTTTGTGTAGACTACAATCCAGCACATCAAAGTTTTTGGTGCCGCCGCCGGGGAATAGTTATTGTTTAAGTTAAAATTTATGTTTATTAGGTCTACTCACTCGATTCCTTTCTAGTGAGATTTTTATTTTTATTTTTATAGGTTTTCTTTTGTCTATCTTATTTCTTCATTTCTTTGTTCGTAACCATTACCATCCGCCATCATTGAAGGTGGTAATATCTTTGATCCCTTCAACCCACCACAACAAGACCCACCACAACCAAACCAACCTCCTAGAGCCCGCACTTTAGGAGAATACTCCCGACCTAGCCACCAAGGCTATCGAAACACCATTGAGCTCACTCAAGGAGCCAATGTGTCTCCCTTGCGATCCGACACCATCCGGTTGGTGCAAAGCGGATGTGCATTCCATGGACTTCGTTCCGAAGATCCAAACCAACATCTCAAGGATTTCCTTAAAATCGTAGACTCCATAGACCTTGATATTGGCACTCGGGAGATGACCCGATTGCGTCTCTTCCAATTCTCTCTACGTGACCAAGCTATCAATGGCTTCAGCATTTACCCGCGGGATCCATGACATCTTGGGATGATCTCACTTCTCGTTTCCTTGATCAATTTTTCCCACCGGGAAGAACCACCAAGTTAAGGAATGACATCTTGATGTTCCAACAATGTCAAGATGAAACTCTTTACGAAGCATGGACTCGTTTCAAGGACTTACTTCAAAAAGTCCCTCATCACGGCATAGATCTTTAGCTCCAAGTCCAAATTTTCTATGACCATATCAATCTCCCCACAAGGCGAACCATTGACCAAGCGGCCCGTGGTAAGCTACGTGATCGAAGTGTGGAAGAATCATGGGAACTCATAGAAGATCTTGCTCTCTATAACAACGAAAGTTGGAATGATCCCCGTGATTTGAACAAAACGGTCAAGGCAGTATCTTTGCCTTCAAATAATTCAAGCACTCCTGATCGTAGGATCATGGAACTTGAAGACCAAGTCAAGTTTCTCATGAAATCCTACGAAGCTCCTAAACCTTCAAGCCAGGTAAACAAAATCACTTCTTCATGTGAGTATTGTAGTGGTCCTCACGACACTCGTAATTGCATGGAACTCCCCGAACATGCTTTTGCGGACTACGCATCCTCGCGTACCGACAGAGCAGGAGACAAGTGGTACACTTTCAAACCCGAGCCAAACCCTAATGGTGATTCATACAACCCCTCGTGGAAAAATAACCCAAACTTTAGCTAGAAACAAAACCAAAACACTCCTCAAAACAATTCTTCCAATCCACCTAATCGTTTCCAATCAAGCGGTTCATCCTTAAACCGTACCTTCAACAACAATCCTTCCAACAACTATGGTAGTACCAACAATTTTGAAGGATTGATGTCCAAATTCATAGCATCTCAAGAAGCTCGTTTAGCTAAGTTTGAGTCCGAATTCAAACAAAAACAAAGCGAGATGACAGATAAGATTGACACCTTGTTGAAAGTTCTCAATGACCGAGAAATGGGAGCACTCCCAAGCGACACGGTCAAGAACCCGAAACTAAACGTCAATGCAATCTCTTTGGTTTCTTCTCCAAGTTCTTGTCCACAATACTATTCGGTCAACGCTATGGGCACGTGTTTCAAGCAAACTCAAGTTCTTAAAAAAGACCAACAAAATTAAAAAAATAAAAAATAAAAAATAAAAAAAATAAAAAAATAAAAAACAAACAAATAAAAAGTTGGTCAAAAAAGTAATTGAAACATCTCCTATTCAAAACCGTGACGATGAATTCAAGGAGCTTCACCTTAAACGTCCGGTTATTGAAGCCTTAGCTCAAGCTCCCAACTACAATGCCCTTTAAGAAAAATATGAGGAGAAACTTAAGTTGGGTAAAAATGGGACCGCCTTCGTTCAAAACAAGCTACCTAAGAAATTAGATGATCCGGGCATATTTGTTTTACCTTGTAAGATCGGAAATTCTGAGGCTTTTAACACATTAGCCAATCTTGGGTCAAGCCTAAATCTGCTTCCGTTATCCCTTTACACCACTCTTAAGCCGGGAAAATTAGATGAAACAAAAGTAATCATAGGTCTTGTGGATGGAAGTGTCGCTGATGAAGCAAAAAGTGTACCGATTTTAGGGGGTCATTTAAGGCCAAAGTCGAGATTATTTGATCAAATATTTCCCTAAATCATTCTTTTTGTCATTTTAGGTACTTTTGAGAGGAATTTTACAAAAGGAAGCATTTTGGACGTTTTGGAGCGAAAAAGTGAAGAAAATGACAAAGTCTCAAAATCATGCTGGAAATTGCACTTGACGGCGTCACATATTGCTAGTGACGACGTCATGACTTGACAAAGAGGTGGATAAATCAATTACACGTGACGCGCCAGAATGTTTTCTGAAGAGCTTGTGACGGCGTCGCGTATTAAGATGCCAAGTCCGTAATGAGTAAACCCAAAGAGAGACGGCCCAGAGTCCATAAAGAGTGACGGCGTAAGAAGTGGATCTAGACAATATGAGTTTACTTTGGCGGGGAGTTGATGGCGTCACAAATTTCTTTTGACGCCGTCAGGATGCAAAATCTATATATAGTTTTCTAGTTTTCATTCATTGTGTGCAACTTTGAAGGGAGTAAACCCTAGACGAATTTTACAGATATTTTAAGGGTTTCAACCCTTTGTTTCATCCATGCTTAATTGAAGATAAGTCTTTCATCAAATCATTCAATATGTCTATGTGTTGTTTGATTATATCTTACGCTTGTCTTCTCTTTAACATGCTAGGCTAGGTTTTCTTTGTGTTTGCTTAGATGTAATGAAACTTAGATATTGATTATGGGTTGGTTGTTTATTTATAATTGTTGTGGATGAATGAATTCGATGTTAGGCTTAAGAAAACTGGTAGACTTCCAATTGGTAACTTGCTTGAACGTCTTAGGAAACATGATCGGAGGTGTACTAGAATATATTGGTTGTATTTAATGCGTAGGTAACTACTAATGAGGCCATGTTAGGAGCTAGTAGTCGGCTCGACATTGGAAGAGGTAGAAGCTTATAGAGTTAGGGAAGATCGTACACGGCCCTACGAATGGTATTAAGGAATATAACCCGTCATCCATGCAATTGTAACAAACTAATCAACCTGTAAAAGATAGCTAGGGAGTAGTGAAATCTAAGTAAACACATTTTCTCTCATTATTGTTTTCACCACAATTAGTTTAAGTTTAGTTTATTTTATTTTGATTGCATATTTAGTTATTTGGGTTAGTTGATTAGCAACTAATTCCGCGCACTCCTTCCAAAACCGAGATTTTACTTGCTTTCCTTTAAAATATAAAAAATACAAAAAGATTCATCCCTCACCTCTAGACCTAGTTTTAGTGAGTTTTAACCCTAGCGAACACTATTCTTTGAGTTAAACGATCAATCCCCCGGTACTTGTCACTATACTATACCACAACGGTTAGGTACACTGCCTGGTGGGGATTGCAAGCTTCTCAAGATCCCTTGAGAGGTAAAACCTTTTGCGAGGGCGCAATTCCAGGTATCAAGTTTTTGGCGCCGCAGCCCGGGGAATAGTTATTGTCTAGGTTAAAATTTCTTTTTATTAGGTCTACTTGCTAGATTCCTTTCTAGTAAGATTTTTATTTTATTTTTATAGGTTTCTTTAGTCTATCATTTTCTTCGTTCCTTTGTTCGTAACCTTTGCCATCCGCCATCATGGTAAATGAAGATCTTTCTAATCTTAGAGTCACCAGAAGTCATAGTTTCTTAAGAAATCTTGTCCCTCCCTATGCAGAACCTGAAAGGGAAATGCGTAGGCTAAGGCAATCTCTTCCAACACCCGAACCATCCGGCACAACCAGCAACTTTGATGAAGCCCTTTCTGAAGAAGATTCAGATCATCACCTTACACCCCTTGGCTCCCAATTCAGCCGGGATATGGACACTCTTGAAATTCCCACAATTAAGCGCCTTAAGGATTATTCCTCCCTGAACCCTCGCGGCTTCTCAAATGCCATTGTCTTTCAAAATGAACGTACCAATGAGGTCTTGCTTGCAAACGATGTTTGCTTGTCCAAAGTGTATGCAAGTTTCGCGGATTGCGAACCGATGATCCAATTCAACATATAAGGGATTTCTTAAAGATAGTGGACACCCTCCATGCGCATGGGGCCACTAGAAACACATCCCGACTACGGTTGTTCCCTTTTACCCTTCAAGAAAAAGCCAAAGATTGGTACGATAAATATCCCTCTGAGTCCATTTTTACATGGGAACAATTTATCTCTAAGTTTTACGAGAAATTCTTCCCTGCAGGAAAAACCTCAACGTTTAGGGATAGGATCCTCCATTTCTGTAAGGGAAAAGACGAACCCATATGTAGATCATGGATTAGATTCAAGGATCTAATAAGGCAAGTTCCCCATCATGGCATTGAACTTTGGCTTCTTGTCCAAATCTTCTATGACAACGTCTCCCAAAATGACCGGTTATTGATGCCTTAGCTCGAGCTCCCTAATACAATGCCCTTTAAGAAAAATATGAGGAGAAACTTAAGTTGGGTAAAAATGGGACCGCCTTCGTTCAAAACAAGCTACCTAAGAAATTAGATGATCCGTGCATATTTGTTTTACCTTGTAAGATCGGAAATTCTGAGGCTTTTGACACATTAGCCAATCTTGGGTCAAGCCTAAATCTGCTTCCGTTATCCCTTTACACCACTCTTAAGCCGGGAAAATTAGATGAAACAAAAGTAATCATAGGTCTTGTGGATGGAAGTGTCACTGATGAAGCGAAAAGTGTACCGATTTTGGGGGGTCATTTAAGGCCAAAGTCGAGATTATTTGATCAAATATTGCCCTAAATCGTTCCTTTCGTCATTTTAGCTACTTTTGAGAGGAATTTTACAAAAGGAAGCATTTTGGACATTTTTGGAGCGAAAAAGTGAAGAAAATGACAAAGTCTCAAAATCATGCCGGAAATTGCACTTGACGGCGTCACATGTTGCTAGTGACGACGTCATGACTTGAAAAAGAGGTGGATAAATCAATTACACGTGACGCACAAGAATGTTTTCTGAAGAGCTCGTGACGGCGTCGCGTATTAAGATGCCAAGGCCGTCATGAGTAAACCCAAAGAGAGACGGCCCAGAGTCCATAAAGAGTGACAGCGTAAGAAGTAGATCTAGGCAATACGAGTTTATTTTGGCGGCGAGTTGACGGCGTCACAACTTTCTTTTGACGCCGTCAGGTTGCAAAATCTATATATAGTTTTCTAGTTTTCATTCATTGTGTGCAACTTTGAAGGGAGTAAACCCTAAGGGTTTCAACCCTTTGTTTCATCCATGCTTAATTGAAGATAAGTCTTTCATCAAATCATTCAATATGTCTATGTGTTGTTTGATTATATCTTACGCTTGTCTTCTCTTTAACATGCTAGGCTAGGTTTTTGTAACACCCCCAGTTTTGAAAACAAGCAGCGGAAATTAGATTGGGTGTTACTTCATAGTGCACAGTTTAGTAGTAGAAAATGATTGTCATTTTAGTCATTTTAAAGATTTATCATTCGAATATAAACACCAGAGTTTTAAAAGAGATCCCCATTTGTCCCAAAGTTTATTTAATAAGTTTTCGAATGATAGGAAAATTTATAGCCTTTATAAGTATCCGTGCTCCTCCGTGTCATTCTTGCTCATTATGGACCTGAGATAAACACATGCTAAAAGTGTCAACACAAAGATTGGTGAGTTCATAGAGTTTATAGTTTCGAATATCGATTTCCAAAATCAAAGAGTTTATGATTCCATAGAAGTTATAATAACAGTTGATTAAAGTGTGAGTAAATCCATAATATTCATAGCTTAAATCGTTGATTTATCAAAATCAGTAAATGAGTAATTTCCTCATTAATTCAAAAATAGTCCGTTGGTTTGCCCTTCACCAGGTAAACGCCAAAATAGTAGTTTGTTTGACCTAATCGGGTCAACACCAAAATAGTTTGTTCGTTTGCCAATTATTAGTAGTTTTTCCTGCTATATAGTGAGCACAATCTCGGGGTTTGATAAAACAGTGGGCTACAGCATTGTACACTCCAAACATCAATCATTGTAGTATTGTATCATGACTACAGTACTACCGTTCTATTGCTCTAAGCTCATGACACGCAACGATTAACATGCATCAAAATTAACCATAATAATGATGTAAAACAGTGGCCCTCAGGATAGGTATTTACCTATAACCTATGAAATCAAATAGAGTGTATTTGGTGGCTTTCCTCTAGCAACCAAATGGGGATGGTCAATCCCTAATAGATCTATCCACAACTACTTACGCTCACCCTACGAGTGATTAAGGTGCATGAACGAGGGACTTTTAGTAATAGGTAACTTAGGCAATAGAGATCAAATATAGCATACCATTGAAAAATCACTTGTAATCATGTCTATAGCAGGTATCTCCTTATGAGATATAAAAATGTGTAAACTAGTAAAGTTTATATGAAATATAGTCATGTATTTGGTTAATGAATACTTGTAAAAGTAAAAACAGTAGTTAAGCATGTATCTCCCCCAAAAACGTTTATAAACCATTGTAAAACAAGTAAAGTAGGGGCCATGACTCACCTGAGAGTTATGAATTAAAGAGGTATGTCGTGTGTAAAAGTTACGATCAACTGAGCTAAAGCAAACATGTACTTGTGACTTGTAAAAATAATAGTTAGAGGTGTGCTTAGGCCATGGAGCTTGGTGAGTTCGTTAGTGAATCAGGTTCAAAGGAAGGGAGCCAAGAATAAAGGGTCTGTTTGATTGATTAATGAGGGGTTTAGGCCTTTTGGTTCTTAGAGGTCCAATATTATTAGTGAGTACACATGGGAATTTTTGTAGGCTCGGGATTTATATAAATTGTATTTTAGCAAAAGCATTATCAATTGATTCCTCTTCCGGAATCGTAAATTGTTCATATTGTTGTACAAGAAGATCTATTTTGTTATCTTTAACTTGACTATTACCTTGGTGAGTAATTAGTAAAGAATCCCAAATTTCTTTTGCGGTTTTACACATAAAAATTCTTTCATATTCTTTGCGTGGTAACGCATTATAAATGACCATTTTAGCCTCATTATTTTTTGCTAGATTCTTTTTCAAATCATCATTTTGTTTTTCAAAAGTTACAATTTCATTCATTTTAGTTTCAACATTATATTGAATAGGGGGAAAATCACCAAAGGTAATAATATGCCAAAGATCAAGATCTTTTGATTTCACATAAGTTTCAAATCTATTTTTCCAATATAAAAATCCATCACTTTCAAATAGTGGTGGTCTTTGCATATATTGCCCTTCTAAATATTTTAAAGATTCCATAGATCGTTACAAGTTTTAAAATACAATATATTTTAAAAAAATCTTGTTAGACGTGGCTCTTGATACCAATTGTGGAAAACTAGAAAGGGGTTGAATAGTTTTACGTATTTTTAATTTGTTATAAAAGATTGTTTGAAAGTTTTCTTTGTTTTCAGAAATATAGATTCGATGCTATATGAATTCAAGTCATGCACAATATGAACAACACTAAATAAGTATGATAAATCAATAATAATGTAAGTAAAGAAATAGATGAGAGTTTGAAAGATCGAACCGAGAAACAAGAGATTTATAGTGGTTCGGCTACAAGGTCACCTTCCTTGCCCTACTCCACTCCTCGAGCACCTAACTCGAGAGTTTTCTTCACTATGTCAACAAGCTCCCTTATGGCGGAGAAAACCTTACACACCAATTTACACACCACAACTATGTCACAACTTATTCACACCTTCTACACAACTATTTCACACCTATTCACTACTTGATTACACCACTTCTTCACACCTATCTCCTACACACCAATTTTCTTCACACCTATCTTCTACACACCAATCTTCTTCACAACTATCTTCTACACACCAATCTTCTTCCTAACTTTTCTTCTTCACAACTAACTACTAACCAATCACACTATATATATCTAACTAAACTATCTTCTAACAAATATTCACAACTAATCACACAATGAGATGAATATAATGATGATGCTCAAACAACTTAGATGTGGAGATCACAACAAGTTGTAATACTTCTTGTCTTGAGGGATAGAAGTATTCTTCTCTTGTACTTGATAGGATGATCTTTGGATCACTTAGAAACAAAGATTTAAGAATGTATGATCAAAGGATTTAGAGATTGGAAATTGAGATCTAGAACAGAAAGTTTAGGAGTGCAAAAGGTGAGAAAGTTTCCAGGTTTAAGGTGGTATTTATAGGCAACAGATTTTGACAGAGGAGCGTGGCCGGTCCTCTTAAATCAAGGCCGGCCCCCTTAAAATTAAGGGGACCGCCCCTTATAATTAAGGGGGCCGCCCAGCTGTAACGGCTAGAAATTTTGTTTTCTAGTGGGGAAAGTTTATGTGGTGAAAAACTAACTGATTTTGGTTAAAATTTTGAATTCATATATTTAGTATGAATAAAACAATTTTCTTTATTACCAAAAGTGTTTTTCAAAAATATATAATATGTTTATATAATTAAATAAACTTTGTATTAGTTAATTAAATACCCTTTGATCATAAATTGCACTAAACACTTTGTTTATTCATACCTTAAGTGATTTGGATGTAAAGAGAAAATGTTAATCACTAAATACTTGTTTAAGTCACAAGTTTTAGTTCTATGAGTTTATATTTTGTAATAATCAAAACATAGAGATATTGATAATATGTTAATAATGTTTTTAGACATTATTTATGTCAACAATCTCCCCCTTTTTGATTATTACAAAACCTTAAACTTAATAACTCTAAAATTTGTTTCTAGACAAGTATTAAAGAGTTTACATTTCTCTTCTCCCCCTTTTTGTAAAATCAAAAAGGTTAAGCCGAGTAAGCTTCGTGAAAGAATATTAAACGGGTAGAATGCTCCCCCTTGATGTATGCTCCCCCTCATTTGAGAGCACCACGGGAATGAGCTATGGAAATCTTGGCTACACAAAATATTTGAAGAGAACAAGACACATATACATGCAAAGCAATAATTATGCAAACAAAAATAGATTCATTCAAGCATCATAGAAATGATTAGCATTACAACATTAATATGCTTAAAGCATATTGATTACAATAAAACAAAAGAAAAGACATAGTCCTATATTGCCTAAGAGAGCACTTGGACTTGCTTGCAACCCATGATTGATTGTTTTATTTGCTTGAAGGAGAACATAAGCATAAAGCTTAGTTGTTAGATGGAGAGGGATATGGAGTAGGGTATGGAGCGGAAGAGGTGGATCCTACGATGTTGTATCGTGTTAAGGGTGGTATGGGATGAGGACGAGTGAGGAGATATTCAATCCAAGAAATATCTTCACTCAAATATAGGATTTGTTTTTGAAGGAAGATGCAACAAGGGCAATAGTGAGTATGGTTTGTAACTTGATCCAAGTTGAGAGAGTGAGGTAGGCAATTGTTGTAGGGTGATGATGGAGGTTGCCCTTTGTTGCGTTGTGCAAGATGCGTGGTATTGAGATCACTAAGATCATGGATTTGGGATATTTCATCACGGAACTTTTGCTTTTCCGTGGCAATGCAGAGAGAGTCATTGTGTTGATATGGATGAATTGGGTTTGTGTAGTTGGAATTGTAGTTGGATGGTTGATCAAACTTGTATGGATCATTATAAATGGTTGGAGGATGAGATGAGTGGTTTGGCATAAAGGAAGATGTTTGGCGAATGTTGTATGGTTTGTAAAGAGGATCAAATGAATGTCCTTGTGAACTTGGTGTAAAGTTTGGGAAGTAAGTGGTTGGAGGTGTTGAGTGATTTCCAACTTCATTGGTTATGATGGATTTGTTTCGAGGGCTTTTTCTTCGCCAAACGGGTTTTTCCGTCATTCTTGCAAGCCTTGAGGCTTTTGGTTTTGGTTTGTTTGGAGAAGTCATGAAGGGATGAATGGAGAATGTGGAAGATTTGGGATATTTATAGTGTAAGATTTGTGTGTTTCTGGATGGATAAAGTATGTTTGGGAGATTAGGACAAAATCTGTTGGTGAAAAATGGGAAATGTAGGTTGAAATGGACTAAAAAGCAGAAAAGATTCTGTAAATCCGTCCATCAGATGGCCGGTCCCCTTAATTAGGGGGCGGTCCCCTTAAAATTAAGGGGGCCGCCTTACATAATTAAGGGGGCCGCCCATCTGATGGTTCCCAGATTGCCAGAAAAGGGTTTTTGGCAGAAAATTTGCAGAAAAGTTGTGTTTTTGGATTTGGATTCAAGCAAGTTCAATTCCTTTAGGCAATATAGCTTCTAATCTAATCAAGATATAGCATGCATGCAAAAACACTTAAGCAAAAGAGCAAATAAGCAACACATATTAAGCTAAAAGAGACAAATGAAGGCAAGATTACTTAAGCTTCCAAAGGCAACTATCTTAGATCAAAGGTAAGGCAACTAGTGAGTCAAAAATCTAGTGATGAAACAAGATGACAATGTTATGAGTGATTTTGTTCTAGTGTGTGCCTATATGCAACAAATGTGGAGTTGTGATTGTTTCGACTTCTAAACAACAACAAAAAAAATTCTAAAGAAACAATCCAAAATCTCCATGATTCGATTTTTGCTCGATCATTAATGTCAAAGATATATATTAGATTATATACCTTGACAATTTATGTGAGAATTTATGCATGATTTTGGAAGAAAATGTTTTTAACATTAGTCGACAATGCAAGGAAAATGATGTCCATGTGGTTCCTAGATGTGAGAATAATTTTAAAGAAAATTGATTGGGTTTTACAAAAGAGTTTATGCAAAGAAAATAAAATTTCCCAATCTTTAATTTTGTGCGAAATAGATTCCTAGATTCAGAAGTGGAGAAGTGAAAAAAAAATCTTATGCAAGAAAAACAAAAAAAAAATTGTCTAAATGCAATAAAATTTAGTCAACTTGTTCCATCATTCCTAATCATAAACGCAAGCGGTTGAATAGTTCACGCTTAAGGGGTTTAGTGAATATGTCCGCAATGCTATCTTCCGATGCAACCTTTTCTATAGATATGTTCCCTTTTTGTACATTATCCCTAAGAAAGTGGTGGCGTATTTCTATATGTTTAGTCCTAGAGTGTTGCACCAGATTTTTACTTAAATCTATCGCACCTTTGTTATCGCACATAATGGGAACGTTTTCAAACCTAATGCCATAGTCTATAAGAGCTTGTTTCATCCATGGTGCTTGTTGACATGCCTTTCCAGCGCTTACATATTCGACTTCGGTGGTAGAGATAGCAAGAGCGGTTTGCTTCTTCGAAAACCAAGATGTTAGACAACATCCCATAAACGTGCAAATACCGCTAGTGCTTTTTCTATCTACGTAGTCTCCCGCATGATCCGAATCCGCATAGACGATGGTTTCTGTGCCGGATCCCTTAGGATACCATAATCCTAAGTGTATAGTGCCTTTAATATATCGGAAGATACGCTTAACCGCTTCTAGGTGAGAGGTTTTGGGATCCTCTTGAAAACGGGCACAAAGGCAGACACTAAACATGATATCGGGTCTACTTGCCGTCAAGTATAGTAAACTACCAATCATTCCTCTATACTTGGTGTTATCTACGGACTCACCTTCATCATCCTTTGTGAGCTTTACTTTCGTAGACATGGGAGTTTTCATGGGTTTTGAGTCTTCTAGGCCAAATTTCTTAAGCATTTCCTTAATGTACTTAGATTGGTTAAGAATATTACATCTTCTAATTGTTTTATTTGTAATCCTAGGAAGAAGTTAAGTTCACCCATCATACTCATCTCAAACTCATCATGCATGATTTTGGCAAATTCATCACACATGTCTTGACAAGTCGATCCAAATATAATGTCATCAACATATATTTGAACAATGATGAGATTTGGGTCTTTCCTTTTAGTGAAAAGAGTGTTATCTACCATTCCCATGGAATAATCATGTTTAATAAGGAAAGCTTTTAATCGATCATACCAAGCTTTGGGAGCTTGTTTGAGTCCATACAAAGCTTTCTTTAACTTATAAACATAATCAGGTTTTGCGAAGTCAATGAATCCTGGAGGTTGTGCCACATATACCTCCTCATTGATAAAACCGTTAAGGAATGCACTTTTCACGTCCATTTGGAATAACTTAAAATCTAGGGCGCATGCATAGGCAAATAGTATCCTAATTGATTCTAATCTAGCTACGGGGGCATAAGTTTCGTTATAATCAATTCCTTCTTGTTGATTATAACCTTGGGCAACTAACCTAGCTTTATTCCTAGTAACTACTCCATTTTCATCTAATTTATTCCTATATACCCATTTAGTTCCTATGATGGTCATATTCATTGGATTTGGGACTATTTCCCAAACATCATTTGCCTTAAATTGATTTAATTCTTCTTGCATAGCTATAACCCAACTTTCATCTTTTAAAGCCTCATTAATATTCTTAGGTTCTATTGCTGAGAGGAAACAAAAGAAATTATTTTTATCTTGAGCTTGTGACCTAAGGGTTCTTTGGTTAAGATGTCCTATTATATTATCTAGTGGATGTGACCTAGATTCTTTAACATTTACAATTTTGTTATTTCCTAAGTTAATGTCTTCACATTTCCTATGGGTTTTGTTTTACTAACCTCAATAGCTTCTTCTTCAACTAAGTCATCGTCTTCTAATGGTAAAGTTTTAGGAGGTGGCGGTGTTTCATCAAATGTTACATTTAGTGATTCTTCTACTTTCATGGTGTGTTTGTTAAGTATTATATATGCTTTACTATTTTGTGAGTATACTAAAAATATTCCTTCATATGATTTTGGATCAAACTTAGTGAGGTAATCCTTAGTGTTTAGAATATAGCATTTACTTCCAAATACCCTAAAGTTGCTTAAGTTTGGTTTTCTACCTCTTAGTAACTCATAAGGAGTTTTTCCTAGAATTCTCCTAATTGATACCCTATTAATAATATATGTTGAAGTATCTACGGCGTGACACCAAAATTTTTGTGGGATGGATTGTTCATTTAACATTGTTCTACTCATTTCTTGTAGTGACCTACTTTTTCTTTCTACTACTCCATTTGATTGAGGAGTACGAGGAGCGGAGAAATTGTGAGATATTCCATTTAAATCACAATATTTTCCGAATTGTACTTCATTGTCAAATTCCCTACCATGGTCCGTCCTAATGGCTACTATTGTGCATCCTAGTTTATTTTGAATCATTTTACTAAATATTTCGAATTTTTCAAAGGCTTGGGTCTTGTCACTTAGAAACCTAGTCCACGTGTATCGTAAGTAGTCATCTACTATTACTAAGGTATATTTGTTTCCTCCATAGCTCCGCACAGCGGATGGAACAAAAAGATCCATATGTAATTGTTCTAGGCACCTAGTAGTGGATACTATATTCTTAGCTTTGTGACTAGCATGAACTTGTTTTCCAATTTTACATGCATCACAAAAGTGCTTGTCATATTTTAGTTTAGGCAAGTTTCTAACTAGTTCCTTAGAGGCCAAAGATTGTATTTTTTGCATGTTAGCATGTCCTAATCTGCTATGCCACAATGTGGAGTTCTCGTCTAGGGTCGTTAGGCATATCCTATCCTCTGGTTTGTTTCCTAGTTTCATAACATATATGCCTCCTTTCCTAATTCCTCTACCTATAATTTTTCCATTCTTAACTATTTCGCTATCCTCTTCGGTAAAGGTGACTCTACATTTATTATCACATATTTGTCCTATACTAAGCAAGTTATATGTTAAATTATCTACATGCTCTACATTTTCAATAGTAAGTGAGTCTTGAGAAATCGTACCTTTGCCAATGATTTTTCCACGTAAGTCACTACCGAAAATAACGTTACCTCCATTATATGCCTTGTATGTAGAGAATAGCTTGCGGTTCCCCGTCATGTGCCTCGAACATCTGCTATCCTTGATCCATTCGTCAAGCTCCAAGTCAATTCCTAAACATATTTCGTCGGTTCCTTTTGCCATAAAACACTTTTCATCTCTTGGCTTTTCTACTTCTTCTTTGTCACTATCACTCCATGTTCCACTAACAAATGCGCCTTGATTTTCATAACCCGGCGGCTTTAGACATTCGCCAATGAGATGATTTGGACTTCCACATCTAAAGCATTTTCTTTTCCCGTAGTTGTCACTTCTATTTCTTTGGAACGGTTTTCTTTCGTCTCGTGATGATCTAGTGAATCTTCCTCGTCTCTTGAAGAATTTCTTGAATTCTCTTACGGCCGTTGCATATTCTTCGTCTTCACTTTCGTCGCTTGAATCATCATCATCACTAGGTTCCTTTTTGGCTTTTAGAGCAATGGATTTGGTTTGTTCTTTCTTGACTTTGACTGTTTCCGAATCTCTTCTTATAATTTCTTCATGGACCTTCAAGTTGCCAATAAGTTCATCTAGTGATAACGTCATCAAGTTCTTTATTCTTCAATTGCTATGACCTTAGCTCGCCATTTTAGATGCAATGCCCTAAGAAATTTCCTAACACAATTTTTACTAGAAAATGTCTCATCAAGCGCTTTTAAACTTGTGATAATAGTGTTAAATTTAGCAAAAGCATTATCAATTGATTCCTTTTCCGGAATCGTAAATTGTTCATATTGTTGTACAAGAAGATCTATTTTGTTATCTTTAACTTGACTATTACCTTGGTGAGTAATTAGTAAAGAACCCCAAATTTCTTTTGCAGTTTTACAATTACACATAAAAATTCTTTCATATTCTTTGCGTGGTAACGCATTATAAATGACCATTTTAGCCTCATTATTTTTTGCTAGTTTCTTTTTCAAATCATCATTTTGTTTTTCAAAAGTTATAATTTCATTCATTTTAGTTTCAACATTATATTGAATAGGGGGAAAATCACCAAAGGTAATAATATGCCAAAGATCAAGATCTTTTGATTTCACATAAGTTTCAAAGCTATTTTTCCAATATAAAAATCCATCACTTTCAAATAGTGGTGGTCTTTGCATAGATTGCCCTTCTAAATATTTTAAAGATTCCATAGATCGTTACAAGTTTAAAATACAATATATTTTAAAAAATCTTGTTAGACGTGGCTCTTGATACCAATTGTGGAAAACTAGAAGGGGGGTTGAATAGTTTTACGTCTTTTTAATTTGTTATAAAAGATTGTTTGAAAGTTTTCTTTGATTTCAGAAATATAGATTCGATGCTATATGAAATCAAGTCATGCACAATATGAACAACACTAAATAAGTATGATAAATCAATAATAATGTAAGTAAAGAAATAGATGAGAGTTAGAAAGATCGAACCGAGAAACAAGAAATTTATAGTGGTTCGGCTACAAGGTCACCTTCCTTGCCCTACTCCACTCCCCGAGCACCTAACTCGAGAGTTTTCTTCACTATGTCAACAAGCTCCCTTATGGCGGAGAAAACCTTACACACCAATTTACACACCACAACTACGTCACACCTTCTACACAACTATTTCACACCTATTCACTACTTGATCACACCACTTCTTCACACCTATCTCCTACACACCAATTTTCCTCACACCTATCTTCTACACACCAATCTTCTTCACAACTATCTTCTACACACCAATCTTCTTCCTAACTTTTCTTCTTCACAACTAACTACTAACCAATCACACTATATATATCTAACTAAACTATCTTCTAACAAATATTCACAACTAATCACACAATGAGATGAATATAATGATGATGCTCAAACAACTTATATGTGGAGATCACAACAAGTTGTAATACTTCTTGTCTTGAGGGATAGAAGTATTCTTCTCTTGCACTTGATAGGATGATCTTTGGATCACTTAGAAACAAAGATTTAAGAATGTATGATCAAAGGATTTAGAGATTGGAAATTGAGATCTAGAACAGAAAGTTTAGGAGTGCAAAAGGTGAGAAAGTTTCCAGGTTTAAGGTGGTATTTATAGGCAACATGTAGGACCTTAGATATACCAACTTTATCACTAATATAGAAGATTAGAAGAAGAAAGATGGTGACTTGGTGACTTATATGTATTTCGTGTATATGTAGAAAGAGATGAAAATATGAGAGCTTTGATTACTAAAACACACACAAAGTTAAAGACAAAGAACACGGAAGACCCACTCACGTGGAGCATCATTCGAATGACCACCCCTTAGGGGGAGATTGTTAGCATTAAAAATATGTATTATGAAGTGATGGTCATTCTCATATTGTAACTTTGTGTCGTTTGTTAAGATTAGTAATAGTTTAGTCATTGGGCCTTGGACTTGGCAAGCTAATATGTTATATGCTATGTTTCATAAGCCTAGTTATCCAACCATGTAACCAAGTCCAAGCCCAAGCCCATAGAAAGCCCATAGGGCATCTCATGTTACTTACTATTTAAACACCTCAAAAGCTCATTTGAGGTGTGTGCTTGTGTGTGTATTTGTGTGTGTTTTAGTAATCAAAGCTCTCATATTTTCATCTCTTTCTACATATACACGAAATACATATAAGTCACCAAGTCACCATCTTTCTTCTTCTAATCTTCTATATTTGTGATAAAGTTGGTATATCTAAGGTCCTACAAGTGGTATCAATCGCCTAACAATGATTTAGGAGTGTTGGGAGTTTGCTTGGTTCTTTTTTTTAGCTATATACACGTTTTTTTAGAAAAGTTCTTACTTTTCTTGTTTTTTCTTGGTTTTTAACACTTTTTTGATTACAAACTAGTGTTATAAACCTTTTCTAACAAGAAAGTTTCAACCTTTTTGAAAATTTCAAGCTTAAAAAATTCGAATTGGTTTTTGTACTTGTTTTCTAGATCTCGAAAAAGTTTCATAAAAATCATCAAGTTTTGAACTTTCTTCAAGTTTTGGTGTTTTTTAGCTTAGAAGTACAAGAATCTTGGATTAAAAACTTTATTTGGGTGTGCTTTAAGTGAAATCAAAAATCTGCCATAATTTCGAAATCCCAAGTACTAGATTTCGAAATCTTGACTGCTTTTCGAGAATATCAGAAACGGTCTCGTTCGTGCTCAAAATTGGATACTCGGTATTTTCTCTCTTGTATAAGAAAGAAATTACTTCGACTTTCGGGCTAAATTTCGAAATTGTATAATTTCAAAATTTTATTGTGAGATAGTGTTTTCGAAAAATTCACTATTTTCGAGAACATTGCTTGTTTTTCGAAAAAATCAATTTTTTCGAGAACACTGTGGACAGTTTCGAAAAATCAAAATTTTCGAGAAAAGCTCATATTTTCGCAATCCCAGATTTTCGCAATCTTACAAATTTCGAGATCCTGAAATATTTTCGAGAAACTTGAAAATTTTCGCAAACCTGAAAATTTTTCGAGAAACTTGAAAAAAATTTTGCAAACTTGAAAACTTTCGAGAACCTGCATTTATTGAGAAACTTGGAAAATTTTTTCGAGAACTTGGGTAACTTATCGAGAACTTGGGTGAATTTATCGCGAACTTGAAAAAATTATCGAGATCTTGGGATTTATCGAGAATACAACATTTTCGAGAACTTTTGGTTGACTTTTGACGACTAAACTTCAAACGGCCATAACTTTTGAACCGTAACTCCGTTTTCGACGAATCAGCTGTCAAAACGACCGTCAGACAGAGGAGAACGACACGCTAAATGATTTATCGATTTAGGCGAAGTTTCGAGGCCTAAAAATGCTCCGAGAAGAAGTTATTGAGGTTTTAAGGTTTTAGTCAAATTTTTCACCATCAAATCTTGCAACAACTTACTCCAAACTCTACTCCTATTTCGTTGGAACGATCCAAGAATCAACTTTATCCATCTACACTTCATCAATGGCATCTCAGCAAGATATTCATGCAGCCGGTGCAGAAAACCGACCTCCTATGCTTGAAAAAGGTGGATATCTCCCATGGACAAGCCGCATGCTTCGTTACATCAAAACTAAGACTGATGGTAACCTCATGCTCAACTCCATTAAGAAGGGTCCATTTCAGCCAAGACAAGTTCAAGTTGCCGGTGATCCAAACTCAACAAATCCTACTGAACCATACATGCGTTTACAAACTGAAGAAGATTACACTGATGAAGACAAGGCGCAGATCAAAGCTGATGATATGGCAATGCATCTAATCCAACTTGGATTACCTCGGGAGATCTTTGCTGCAGTCGACAGCTGTGAAACTGCTCATGCTAAGTGGGAACGTGTTAGAAGGTCATGGAACAGAGATTGAACAACAAGACGTTGAGAACAAACTTCTTACTGAATGGGAGAACTTCACATCCACTAAAGGTGAACAGATTGAGTCATACTACACAAGGTTTTGCACGTTGATGAATGAGTTAATCAGAAACAAGTTGACACCTCGAACAATTGCAACAAACATCAAATTCGTCAATAACCTTCCAGAGGAATGGGGTCGTTATGTTACAATTGTTAATCAGACAAAGGACTTACATCAGGTGAATTATGATCAACTCTATGACTTTCTGAAGCAAAACCAAGCTGAGGCTAATGAAGTTAGGAAAGAAAGATTGGCAAAGAATCATGATCCTCTCGCACTAATTGCTAATACACCAACACCATTACAAGTGAACACTCAACAACCATCATCATCCATTCACAACTACATGCAACCATCATGCAATCAACAACCAACACCGGTCTACCAACAACAATTCTACCCACAACAACAGGAAGTTATTCCACAACAGACATACCCACAATTCCAAGAACCTGAATTCACTGACAATGATGAAGCTGCTGCAGCATTGACTCAAGCGTTTGCTTTTCTGACAAAAGCATTCCAAGGACGCTATTCTACACCAACAAACAACAACCAAAGGATTTCATCGAATACTCGCAATAGGCAGATCGCTCAGCCGAGTTTCAATATGGGCAACGGAGGCCAAATGGTTGGAGTTTATGGGAATCAGCAAGGATATGCCACTGGAATTAACATGGGGAATCATAATATGCAGAATGCAGGTCAGTATGCAGGGAATCAGTATGGTCAGAATGCAGGGAATCAGTTGGGTCAGTTTGTTGGAAATCAGAGGGGTCAGAATGTTGGTAATCAGGCAATGGGTAATCAGAATAGAAATGTTGCGGCTCCAGTAGTTGGGAATTTAGGAAATGTGAATCAGGGTAATCAGGTAAAGTGTTTCAACTGCCAGGGTGTAGGTCATATGGCAAGGAACTGTCCTACTAAGCCAAACAAGAAAGATCTAGCGTACTTGCAGAAAGCAGTGATGTTGGCACAAAAGGCAGAGGCAGGATTTCAGTTGAACGCAGAGGAGAATGACTTTATGGCTCTTATGGATGACATGGAAGATAGAGAAGATATCGATGCGAACTGCATATTCATGGCGAATCTTCAGGAAGCTAAGTATGACACGGATTCTGACACACTTCCTGTTTATGACACCAATGCACCATCTGAGGTATCTAATTTCAACACATGTCACAATAATGATATATCTGATATGTCTCCTCATGAGGAACAGCATTTTGAGAAGCAAGCACCCACTTATGATACATCCCTGGACACGCCAAGTAGTAGCAATACTCCTTCAGCAACTCCAGATGTGAATCATAATGGAGGCTTCGTTTCACAGCATGCTGAGAATGATGAGGAAACACGTGCTTTGTTTGAATCATTATTGAATAATTGTCGTATTGAAATTGAGAATGTGCGAAAGGTCAATCGCGATGTTAAGGCCGCGAATGTTAAATTGACCACTGAGCTTGAGAGTTACAAATCTACCGTTAAAGCTTTTGAATTTCATAACAAAAGATTGTCTGAATTAGAAACTGGTTATCAAAATTCCGTTTCAGAGAAACAAAAATTGCAACTCAAGTTTGACACACTTGATGTTAATTCTTTCAAAAAGATAAAATCTTTAAACACGGAAATTTCTGATTTACAAAACCAACTTTCTAAACAAAAAACAGCTTATTCCAATCTTGAAAAAGAAATGGATGAGTTGAAAAAGGATTTTGCAAAGAAAGAAGACAAACTTTTGGAAGAAATCGTAGAGTCAGAACACATGATTGCTCATCTAGAAGAGTTAGTGGTTAAGTCGGGTCAGTCGAGTCAAACAATGAAAATGATTTCAAATCAAACTAATCCGATTTACCATACGAAACATAAAATGGCTCTCGGTAACAACACCCCTTGTAATCTCAAGAAAGCTCAGCAAGAATAGAATGTTTTGTACAATGGTAATGTGATTTATACCAAACATGATCCTCCCGTCGTTCGGGATTCTGTGCTAACAATTGAACATGTCAAAGAGAGCATTAATAAAATGAAACAAAAGGATTTGAAACCCATTGATTACAACAAATTGAACAAACTTTCGGGAATCACTTTTGTTCCACAAACAGAACCACCTGCGTTTTCCATAAAACGACCATTTGCGAAATTCTTGTCTAAAAAGAAAGTTGTTTCCAAGTCTCTTTCAAAATTAGAACAAATGTCCTCTAACAACACTTTTAAAACAAGTGAGGCTAGAAACATTCTCGATGACGTTAAAATGAGAATTCAAGAACTTCAAAAAATTGTTAAATCTAAAACTTCCATCGATATTAACAACTGGCATTCTAGTTTTCACATCGAACAGCAAAAGGTGTTTCAAAACGAAATTACTATTCCACTGAATAACATCAGCGCGAGTGTAAAAAATTTTGAACAAGCTTTCTTAAAAGAAATGGCCGACTTTGTCAAGGACCACAAATCCCTGGTAAACGAAGCTAATGATGCTCGTGAAAACATGAATGTTTTGGAAAATCTAAATGATTCTCTCTTCGAAGCTGTTATGACCACTGATATTATGTCCATCATTTTACAAACTTATTATGTTCAAGACGATGAACGACTAAGAGCTGAGACCTCCGAAATTGTTTCAAAATATGAAAATGCTCTTATAAAGCTTGAAAAAGAAAATGTATCATATTTTAAACAACTTGATCGAAAAAAGGAAGAATGCAAGTATGACAAATTGTCGTATGAGCGTGCCTTAAAGAACATAAAAGAGCAAAATGATCTTTTCAGGGCTCAGCTTGAAAGTCAAAAAGGAAAGGGTGAGGAAACTAAGTTTGCAAAACCATTGACTTCGGAGAAACCAAATGTTTCTAACACGGTTCAAAAACCAAAAATGTCAATTTCAAGGTTTGCTCCAAAAGTCGATGAGAAAAAGGATTTGACAAAACCAGTCACTCCAACACCCTTGCCCAAGAAAAATGAAAATGTGAAGATTGTTGATAAAGGAAAAGCGGTTGTCGAAACACCAAAAGTGATAGCACCTGGCCTTTTTAGGATTAGTCCCACTAGTGCGTCTGCCTCCACATCTAAGACAAATGCGTGCAAGAAGGATAATTCTAAAGAGTCTAGGGATGCTAAAAAGGACAACAATATAAATCCTAATGTGTGTGCCTTACCTTCTACAGGAGTAGAAAGCACCTCTAGGAGCAGCAGACTAAATCCTAGGAGCAATACAAGGAACAATAGAGTCTCGCCTGTCTCTAAGAGTAGTTGCAAGAATAAAGCTGAAGAAGTAGAAGAAAACCCTAGGAATTTATCGCTTTGTAATAAGAGACATGTTTCATCTGAATGTAATGTCGAAAGTACTATTTCTAATGCATGTAATGACTCTGTCTGTTTAATATGCAAGAAATGTTTAATTAATGATGTTCATGATGAATGTGTTTCTAAGAATGTGAATGTTACGCCTGAGCAGAAAAATGTTCCAAAAAGACCTAGTGCTAGATCCAGATCTATAGAACGACTAGTTGCACGATTTAGGACTACCACTATTAGTCGAATGCCTAGGAACTATCTTAAGTTTTGTATGTGGATTCCGACGGGTAGAGAGTTCACTCTTAAGGACGGTAAATTAGAAATAACTAAAGCTAAACAAGTAGCAACTGTCTATGAGTGTGATTCTGCTTTTACTCCTAACCCCATGGAACCAAATTCAACACGGTTTCCAAATACAAACTCTTCTGTTCTTGGCAGGTTATCGAAATATGTCTTTGGATCGTCGACTCGGGTTGCTCCAAGCACATGACCGGGAATTTGAAGCTGCTGATCAATTTCGTCTGGAAATTCATGGGAACTGTACGATTTGGAAATGATCATGTAGCAGCTATTCAGGGTTATGGAGATCTTCGGTTTGAGAATTTTTTAATCACTCGAGTTTACTACGTCGAAGGGTTGGGACACAACTTGTTTTCAGTCGGGCAATTTTGTGATGCAGATTTAGAAGTGGCTTTCAGAAGAAACACGGTTTTTATTAGAAATTTGGTTGGTGATGATCTCTTAACTGGTAATCGTAGTACAAACTTGTATGCTATTGACATCAACCAAATGGCTTCTACATCACCAATTTGTCTTATGACAAGGGCAACCGAAACTAAGTCCTGGTTGTGGCATAGACGTTTATCCCATCTCAATTTCGACACCATCAACAAGTTAGCCAAAGACAACATCGTCACCGGACTTCCTAAGTTCAAATACACCAAGGAACACCTATGTCCATCATGCGAACAAGGAAAAAGTAAAAGAGCATCATATAAACCCAAAACCGTACCTAGTTCGGAAGCAAGGTTACATATGTTACACATGGACTTATGTGGCCCAATGAGAGTTGAAAGCATTAATGGGAAGAAGTATATTCTTGTTATTGTTGATGATTATTCAAGATATACTTGGGTAAAGTTTTTGAGATCAAAAGACGAAGCACCGGGCATCATCATCACCTTTCTGAAGCGTATTCAAGTTCTACTTCAAGCTCCAGTAAGGATTATAAGAACAGATAATGGCACAGAATTCACAAATCAGGAGTTAAGAACTTACTTCGAAGATGTTGGAATTACACATCAAACATCAGTTGTTAGAACTCCACAGCAGAATGGGGTAGTTGAAAGAAGAAACCGAACTCTTGTGGAAGCTGCTCGCACAATGCTGATTTTTTCTAGTGCACCACTATTCTTATGGGCTGATGCTGTAGCCACTGCTTGTTTTACTCAAAACCGATCCCTAGTCCATCCGAGATTCAATAAAACCCCATATGAGCTAGTGAACAACCGTAAACCTGACATCTCTTACCTTCACGTGTTTGGCGCTTTGTGCTATCCGACGAATGACAGAGAAGATCTAGGGAAGTTAAAAGCTAAGGGTGATATTGGAATCTTCATTGGATATTCAGAAAACTCGAGGGCATTCAGGGTGTATAATAGAAGAACAAAAAAGATAATGGAGACGATGAATGTGAAGTTTGACGAGATTTCACAAATGGCTTCTGAGAGATACGCTTTAGAACCCGCGCTTAATCCGATGGCTTCTAATCAAAACGGATTAGGACCCGCACCAAACCAGCAGACTTCTGGACACATCAGTTCAGGACTCGTACCTCAAGGAGCTCAGTCAACAAACACGGAAAAACCTTCAGAACAAGAACTGGAAAATTTCTTCGAGTTAATGTTTGATGAATATTATGGTGGAACTTCGACAAATGCATCTCCACAACATTCCGCTGCACCCGCTCAAAACCATTAACCACCACCACCACCACAGGATGCATCTACCACAATCGAAGCTGAAGCACCAACTACATCAACATCATCTACATCTACTCAAGCAACTCCAGTACTTGAAACTGTTCTACCAAGCGTTGATGAGCAAAACCAAAACACAAATTTTCAAGAAGAACCAACAAATAATTCAAACGATGCTGCGTTAGAAGAAGAAGAAGAATTATTTGAAAACCCGTTTGCATCAGACTCTGCTGAATCTTCTTCGAGATTACAAGAACCATCTAACACACATTCGTTCAACCAAAGGTACCCTTCTACGTTTCAATGGACAAAAGACCATCCGTTAGTACATGTTATTGGTGATCCTTCAAAGCCAGTTCAGACAAGGAGACAACTCGCCACCGATCTCGAATTGTGCATTTACGTTTGCACAATCAGCCTCAAAGAACCAAAGAACATTCGGGAAGCAATGACAGAAAACCCATGGATTGAAGCGATGCAGGAGGAATTTCTTCAATACCTGTTACATGATAGTTGGGAACTTGTTGAACGACCACTTGATAAACGTGTTCTTGATCTCAAGTGGTTGTGGAAGAACAAACTGGATGAGAAAATGACTGTAATTCGCAACAAAGCTCGTCTCGTGGCTAAAGGATATCCACAAGAAGAAGGGATAGATTTCGAAGAATCATTCGCGCCTGTAGCTAGACTTGAAGCAGTCCGGATTTTCTTAGCCTATGCAGCTCACAAAAACATCACAGTCTATCAGATGGACATTAAGACAGCTTTCTTGAATGGAACACTGAAAGAAGAAGTGTATGTGAGTCAGCCAGAGGGATTCATCGACAAAGATCATCCAGACTACGTCTACAAGCTTAAGAAAGCAATTTATGGTCTAAAGCAAGCTCCAAGAGCGTGGTATGACGAACTATCATCTTTCTTGCTCAAAAACAATTTCACAAAAGGAAAGGTTGATGACACCTTGTTTATCAAAAAATTCAAAGATGACATTTTGATCGTTCAAATTTACGTGGATGACATCATTTTTGGATCAACCAATCCTAACCATTCAAAACATTTTGAAAATCTCATGAAAAGTAAATTTGAAATGTCCATGATGGGGGAACTAAAATTCTTTCTTGGTTTACAAATCCATCAATCCCCTCGTGGTATTTTTATCAATCAAGCTAAATATACAATAGAGATTTTGAAAAAACATGGAATGGAAAATTGTGATTCTGTTGGTACACCAATGGTTACTTCACCAAAAATAGGTGCTGATTTGTTTGGGAAACCCATCGATCCGAAGAAATATCGGAGCATGATTGGTTCTCTCATGTACCTAACTGCTAGTCGACCAGATATTCAATTTGATGTATGTTTATTAGCACGGTTTCAGGCAAAGCCTACCGAACTTCACCTCAAAGAGGTTAAACGGATCTTTCGGTACCTACGAAGCACCATTAACTTGGGACTTTGGTATCCGAAGGATTCGGGATTTAATCTAACAGCATTTTCAGATGCAGACCATGTTGGTGATCAAGTAACAGCAAAGAGTACATCAGGTGGAGCACAATTTTTGGGTGAAAAGCTTGTAAGCTGGTCTTCAAAGAAACAGGATTGTACTGCACTTTCAACCGCCGAAGCCGAGTATGTGTCTCTATCTGCGTGTTGTGCCCAAGTTCTATGGATGCGGACACAGCTCACAAATTATGGCTTTACTTTTGACCGAATACCTATGTATTGTGACTCAAAAAGTGCCATAGCCATCTCGTGCAATCCCGTACATCACTCTAAGATGAAGCATATCAAAGTCCGCTACCATTTCATCAAAGAACACGTGGAAGAGGGTACTGTTGAATTATTTTTCGTTAAGACTGATTATCAACTCGCCGATCTATTTACTAAAGCCCTTCCAAAAGAACGGTTTGACTATTTAGTTCGACGAATTGGCATGCGAAGCCTAACTCCTGAGGAGCTAGAACGTCTTCTCGAATCTTCTTGAAAAATGTTTTCAAAATCGCTTCGCTGTAAATATTTAAAAAAAAAAAAAAAACAAAAAAAAAAAAAAAAACAAAATACAAAATTTGAAAACCCAACAAAAACAAAATACAAAAATACAAAATTTTCAAAAAATACAAAAACAATATAAAATCAAAAATCCAAAAATATTCTTCTCACGACATGTCTCTCGTATAAATCAATATTCTGTACGTTTCTAGAAATGTCATTCAACAATGATACGGACATGTACAGATGCTTGAGCGGGAGTTCCTATTTTTTTAATGTTTTTTCTAAAACATGTCGTTTCTCAAAGTTTTCTTCACTATGGCTTTCGTATACTTTAGTACGAAACCCGGACTTCAACGATGACTTCTGATTATTTTTCAAATCAAGGACTCGTACGTTCAATGATGAACTCTTTTTCAAAAAGTTCGAGTCTAAACAAACGAAAAAGATTTCAAGCATAAACTCGTTTTCCAACAAAATTCTTGAGCACTTCTTCAAGATTGTTCAAAAGATTTCTCAAAATCTCTCAAAATTAGTGCTCAAGATAACTCCCTCAAAACCCTTAAGTAATTTTAAATATGCTATCATTAAGGGGGAGTTCAAAAACAAAAATGTTCCAAATTCATGCAAATCTGTCTTTCTCTCCAAAAAGCCTTTTATTAATCTGTTGATATCAAAAATATCACGATATGCTATTTTTGAGGGGGAGAAGACATGATTAAAATGTGATCAAAATGTGTGGCTGAATCTCAAAAGAGCTCGACTCAGAAAGTACCAATGAATTGACGAAGCTTAAAATGTCAGTAATCGAAAAGACTTGTCATGGACGGGTAATAATTTCAAGCTAGTCCAACTAGTGATGTAAGCGTGTCTCGAATAGGACTTGTCTGAGTAGAATGTACCATATCGAGAGACTTTCTTTGGACTTGACCAGGACGGGTAATAATTTCAAGCTAGTCCAACTAGTGATGTAAGCGTGTCTCGAATAGGACTTGTCTGAGTAGAATGTACCATATCGAGAGACTTTCTTTGGACTTGACCAGGACGGGTAATAATTTCAAGCTAGTCTAACTAGTGATGTAAGCGTGTCTCGAATCGGTCATGTTCATTGAAAGTGGATCAATTCAAAAAGTGCAAACTCCTCTCGCATGTGCAAATTTCTTAAATAATTCATGAGCACATGTGAAGGGGGAGTCCTTCAAAAGAAATGCAAAACTCTCGAAGTGTCAACAAAATGTGTTTTATTATCATAAACACTTTGAGAGATTTTCACAAAAGGTTTTATGGCATGTGATCAATTATGGGATAGTCATGGTGTTATAAGGTGACTAAGGTTAGGTAAAACCGTCCTATGATCCGCCAGAGCCGGAGGGATCTACCCAAGGACAATTCCAATAGATTAGAATTAGAAGTCCTTAGGTATGATTGAAAAAAGGAGAAAATGAGAAAGGAGAAAGAAGGGGTTGAAGAATTAAAAAGAAAAGTTATGAAAAAGGGTGAAAAGAAATAGCCCGCCAAATGTTCAACCTTAGGGCAGACACCGGGTTCAACTCATATGCTACTGGTTGTTACTAAGGTGACACTGATATTGAAGACAAAGACGTCATGGACCCAGTGACGCACTGCACTAAACCTTCTTAACCACTCAAGTTCTCTTAAAAGAGCTTGTTTCATTCTCACGGGGAACCGGTGTAATCTATCGACTTGTCTCTTAGAGATGGTTGATATTGAAGCAAGAGACCTCTCCCTAATCTCCGCATAGGAAACAAAATGTGCACTTATCGAGTCTAGAGCCCCGAGATTCATCAAAAGATCTCATAGGAACACATGATATTTCTACACTGGTTGTTCATCATTAAGGACGCCAGATGTAAACTTTAGAGTCCTACGCAGATCTTAGCAATCTGCCAGAACATTTATGAGAGGATTCACATTTGTGATTCTCAGTGAATGAATGGAAATTCCTGCCAGGGTCAACATCAAGCAGCCCTGACAGCAGGTCACTTCGGTAATTCTTTATGGGTTACGCTTAGTGTTCGTGGTGGTTTCAAACGGTCTACAGTCGTGGAGTGATCCCCAGCGACTCACCCAATCATTGAGCTACTTAGTAGGTCTTGTAAGCTCTCTCGAGAGTATCTGACATGGGAACGGCCTTGGTAAGGGTTAGAAGGAGTCTTCACACTATGCTGTTGACGATCTCTAATTCTTATCTGTAAGTACCGGATGTTTTATTGCTAACTGTTTATATGCAGAGACACTTCATCTCCATGGCGACAGATTCCACATGCTCATACATACATCTGGAAGTTAAAGTAAGCTCCCTCAAAGATCTATACTACACAAAGTTCAAAGAAAGATTCTACGCCAAAAAGAAGAATCTACAAAGTATAAAGACTAAAGATCAAAGTGAAAGAAAGGGAACTATGTGCATATGAATATCAAAGTCCAAAGATGTATGAGCATGTTGGAATGGCAAACAACCACCACAGACGCAGAAGTGACAAAAGGCAGATAACTCCACATCACAAAGGAACAAAGAACGATGAAAATCAGTTATCAAAGATCACAAAGCATGAAGGAACAAAGACTAAAGACTATTCTACAACAACACACAAAGTTAAAGACAAAGAACACGGAAGACCCACTCACGTGGAGCATCATTCGAATGACCACCCCTTAGGGGGAGATTGTTAGCATTAAAAATATGTATTATGAAGTGATGGTCATTCTCATATTGTAACTTTGTGTCGTTTGTTAAGATTAGTAATAGTTTAGTCATTGGGCCTTGGACTTGGCAAGCTAATATGTTATATGCTATGTTTCATAAGCCTAGTAATCCAACCATGTAACCAAGTCCAAGCCCAAGCCCATAGAAAGCCCATAGGGCATCTCATGTTACTTACTATTTAAACACCTCAAAGGCTCATTTGAGGTGTGTGCTTGTGTGTGTATTTGTGTGTGTTTTAGTAATCAAAGCTCTCATATTTTCATCTCTTTCTACATATACATGAAATACATATAAGTCACCAAGTCACCATCTTTCTTCTTCTAATCTTCTATATTTGTGATAAAGTTGGTATATCTAAGGTCCTACATAACAGATTCTGACAGAGGAGCATGGCCGGTCCCCTTAAATCAAGGCCGGCCCCCTAAATATTAAGGGGACCGCCCCTTATAATTAAGGGGGCCGCCCAGCTGTAACGGCTAGAAATTTTGTTTTCTAGTAGGGAAAGTTTATTTGGTGAAAAACTAACTGATTTTGGTTAAAAATTTGAATTCATATATCTAGTATGAATAAAACATTTTTCTTTATTACCAAAAGTGTTTTTCAAAAATATATAATATGTTTATATAATTAAATAAATTTTGTATTAGTTAATTAAATACCCTTTGATCATAAATTGCACTAAACACTTGGTTTATTCGTACCTTAAGTGATTTGGATGTAAAGAGAAAATGTTAATCACTAAATACTTGTTTAAGTCACAAGTTTTAGTTCTATGAGTTTATATTTTGTAATAATCAAAACATAGAGATATTGATAATATGTTAATAATGTTTTTAGACATTATTTATGTCAACAATCTCCCCCTTTTTGATTATTACAAAACCTTAAACTCAATAACTCTAAAATTTGTTTCTAGACAAGTATTAAAGAGTTTACATTTCTCTTCTCCCCCTTTTTGTAAAATCAAAAAGGTTAAACCGAGTAAACTTCGTGAAAGAAGATTAAACGGGTAGAATGCTCCCCCTTGATGTATGCTCCCCCTCATTTGAGAGCACCAAGGGAATGAGCTATGGAAATCTTGGCTACACAAAATATTTGAAAAGAACAAGACACATATACATGCAAAGCAATAATTATGCAAATAAAAATAGATTCATTCAAGCATCATAGAAATGATTAGCATTACAACATTCAATATGCTTAAAGCATATTGATTACAATAAAACAAAAGAAAAGACATAGTCCTATATTGCCTAAGAGAGCACTTGGACTTGCTTGCAACCCATGGTTGATTGTTTTATTTGCTTGAAGGAGAATGATGCGTGGGAATTGCAACAGGCTTTACCTCTCAAGGGATCTCGAGAAGCTTACAACCCCCACCAGGCAGTGTACTTGATCGTTGTAGTATAGTATAGTGACAAGTACCGGGGGATTGATCGTTCAGCTAGGAATAGTGTCGCTAGGATTAGAAAACCTAAATACTAGTTCTAAAGGTGAGGGATGATTCTTTTTGTATTTTATATATTTTTTAGAAAGCAATTAAAAATCTCGGGTTTGAAGGATTTGGGCGAAATTAGTTGCTAATCAACTAACCCAATACTAAAGATGCAATCAAAATAAAATACTTGAAATGAAAAATAAACTAAATTATACTAAAGTTGTGAGCAATAAGTGGAGAAAATGTGTTTACTTAGATTTCACTGCTCTCTAGACATCTTTTACACGTTAATTACTTGTTATAATTGCATGGATGACGGATCGTATTCCTTAATACCATTCATGGGGTGGCACACTTAACTCCCCAATTCTATGAGCTCTTATCTCCTCCTACACCATGCCCAGCACAACTATAGGGATTGTAAACAGTGGCTCATGCATTAAATACAACCAATAAAGACCTAGTGCGCGTCGGTTCATGTTTCTTAAGACGTTCAAGCATGTTACCAATTGGAGATCTGCCAGTTTTCTTAAGCCTAACATATAAATCATTCATCCAAGACAAGTATAAACAAGTAATCAACACATAATTAACATCTAGGTTTCATTAGATCCAAGCAAACACAAGATAGATCTAGCCTAGCATGATGGAATTAAGACAAGAACAAGATATAGACAACCAACACATAGACATATTGATTGAATTGAAAGAACACTTATCTCAATTACACATGAAAGGTATCAAGGGCTTGGAACCCTTTGAAAAACCTGTAAAATTCGCACCAAGTTCGTAATTAGAGTTTCTCCAAAACTTCTCTCTTTTAAATGTGAAAATTAGAAAACTATATATAGGAAAAAGGGTCTGACGGCGTCAAGACCAAGCTTGTGACGCCGTCACCTCGCCGCCAAAACTATTCTCGGACTGCCTTGATCTACATTTGACGCCGTCAAGACTTAATCATTTCCAGGCCGTCATGACTTTTACTCTTGACGCCCTACCTTCGTGACGCCGTCAAATCTTTACTGGATCGTCATGGAATTTTGCTCTTGACACCGTCAGGGAGTTACTCTTGACGCCGTCACCTACTGTTCCCAGCATGGAAAATTAAGACTTTGGCGTTTTCTTCACTTTTATGCTCCAAAAACGTCCGAATTGCTTCCTTTTCCAGATTTATCTCCCAAAGTACCTAAAATCACAAAAGGAACGATTTACGGCAATATTTGATCAAATAAATTCGAATTCGGGCTTAAATGACCCCCTAAAAACGGATCATTTTTCGCCTCATCATATACCCTTACACTTGAGATTTGCTTGTCCTCAAGCAAATGCGCTTTTATTCTAGTCAAAAGAGAAGTTAGGGGTCATTTAACACTAATATAAAAGTAATTACAACAAATAATCGTTCCACTAAAGACCAATAGACAAGCACGGAGGTCATATACAAGCACCTCAAAATAGTGTTTAGATACTCACATCTCTCGGGTGTAATAAAGTGTAAATTACAATATGGAAACGGAAGATATCTCTCGCTACCTGTCATAGCAAAATAGATTACCATAGGCTTGGGAAAGGATCAAACCTCCACCACATGGCGTAAGCACCTAGGATAAACTATCAAAGAGGTCTTTTAAAGGGTTGTAACGTTAGGTGTAGGGATATGAAATACACGGTTTTGTTGGATAAAGGAAGTTTTACTGGTGGCGAGTTAACAATCTTGGTTAATTACATGTACAAGATGGCGTTGCTATGCCAAGACTAGACTCGATTTAAGCTAATAAATGAAAAATAACAAAAACATAAAATGAACATAGAATAAAAAGGGATGGTAGTCCGTATGTTTTTTTCTCTTTTTCCTTTTTCTATTTTTTTTTTTTTTTTTTTTTTTTTTTGACATACACTCTTACCCTACCATCCAAAATAATACATCATAGGGGATGAACATTCCCCTTACACTTGAATCTTTACATACTTTACATTAAACTAATCTAATGACTCGAATTAAGAAAATCAAAACACTTGGAGCACTTTTAAGATTAACGTACATATGGGGGTAATAAATGATGTTCTTCCCCATTACTCCATAAATAAGTACTTTACCCATGAGTCCCAATCGTCCCAAAACAATATGTACAAGGATATGACTCGACTTAGCAACCATGTAATTAATTAGAAAGTTAACTTAGGGTTTAACAAATAACAATAATGCACTAAAAATTAGCGCATACACGGAAGGCTAAGGCGATTTGGGTGTACATTTAAGTGGGGTGTAACAAATTCTTCCTTTAAGTAAAATGCTTAAAGTTAGAAACGAAAAGATAGGCTCGTAGGGGTGTACGAGGCGTTTCGTGTACTAAAAATGAGTACAACGCTAAGGGTGTGGGAAAAATTATTTGACTTAACTAGCCAAACAATATGACTTAAATGGTCAAGTAATTATGATACGGGTTTAACACAAGGGTAATCCTAATGCCTCTTATCATTTAGTAAATCCTACTACACGAATGTTGTCTCACTAGCGGTCTCGGGATGCATCACTAACGCAAGTTCTAGAATCTAAATGCTACCGGTACACTCATAAGCACTAATAGTAAATGCTTTTCCTATCAAATCTAAAAGCGAACCTCACATATTTGGGTGGAAAATTTTTCTGAATATACAGTTATGTGCTGGTCATACAATTTCCTATCCATGAGACGCTTGCTATGGCTAAAGTTTCACTCCTAAATGTTGTAAAAAAATTTAAATTTGGCGCTAAAATTGCACTAACAAGTATTTCTCATAGTTTTATTACACATCTACCATTAAACAAAACAAACTCAAGCGAAAGTGCATATGTAAGGTATCATCTTTTTACCCTCCCCTTACACTTAAGATGAACATTGTCCCCAATGTTCAAGTAAAGAATGTAAAAGTGAAAAAGTAAAGAGAATGAAATCAAATACTCCCCTGATTCGCTCGGTATGGATAATATGATGGCCAGGTTAAATCTTCCTCCAAGAAAATGAACAATCAAAGCTTTCCTTCCAGAATATAAATCATCTTCTTGTCATACATAACCTGTAAAACCTGATAAAATAGACAAGACAACCTCGCGTAAAATCGGCGGCATCCTATATAAATTACTAAATCCTAGAAAACAAGATAAGATATAATGCTTGTGGAATGAAGTTTGCAGATCTCCTGGAGATTATAAAACTTAATAATTCACAAAAACCATAAGACTCCGTTAGAAAAACAAAACTGGTAAAATTTCCAGATTTTTACACTTGACGCCGTCAAGAGTAATCTCGTGACGCCGTCAGAAGTGACCTGCAGAAATTCTTATGTTAAGTTTCCGGAAATTTTCTGGAAAAACTTGGTCCTACTTCCTGGAAAATCCTGCAAAACTTCATTATGACTCAATACAAGCATTTGACTCTAACAAATACGAATATACATGTTCACTTAATATTGTGGAGAATCATGATCGGTTTGTTTCTTAAAAACATATTTGGGGTTTACCCTTACACTTATCTTTTGCAAAAATACCTTTAGGTGGAGTTAAGACTAGGCCAAAACAACAAAGTAAAGTATTTCCACTATTTAGTTTAGAAACATGATCTACCAACAATAAAAATAAAGCATGCATACGAAAGCAAATAACAAACAAACAAACAAAATCACACAAAACATGGGTTACCTCCCAAGAAGCGCTTTTCTTTATTTATGAGTCTTGGTAGTGTTTTACACGTTGTATGTTAACAGTAAATTCCCTACCTTCATCATCTAGTAACACCACGGCTCCAATTTTAGAGGAATTCTTTACCGTGAATGGTCCATACCATCTAGACTTAAGTTTTCCCGGAAATAATCTCAACCGAGAATTGTATAATAAGACCTTGTCTCCCTCTGAAAATTCTTTGGGTTTCTTAATTCTCTGGTCATGCCGTCTTTTCGCTCTCTCTTTATATGTGATAGAGGATTCGTAGGCTTCTAGCCTAAGCTCATCAAGCTCATGTAATTGCAAGAACCTATTATTTCCAGCAATTGTGTAATCTAATTTGCATGTCTTAAGCGCCCAATAAGCCTTATGTTCTAATTCCACAGGTAAGTGACACGCCTTACCATACACCATGCGGAACGGGGTCGTTCCAATAGGTGTTTTGTAGGCGGTTCGGAATGCCCATAAGGCTTCGTCGAGTTTAAATGACCAGTCCTTTCTGTTTTGACTAACCGTTTTTTCAAGTATTCTTTTAATAGCCCTATTGGTGTTTTCGACTTGGCCATTGGTTTGTGGATGATAGGCGGTGGAGAACCGATGGGGTACTCCATACCTCTTCATGACCTTTTCCATTTGTGCATTGCAAAAATGGGTTCCCTTATCACTGATGAGAGCTTTAGGAATCCCGAATCTCACGAAAAGCTTTTTCAGGAAATGAATAACTACTCTGGCGTCATTGGTCCTATGGGCTTGTGCCTCAACCCATTTTGACACATAGTCAATGGCGACTAATATGTACTCGTACTCGTTCCCCCCTGAAGATGGAAAGGGTCCCATGAAGTCAATCCCCCAAACATCGAAAACCTCTCAAACTTGTATAAAGTTCTGAGGTGCTTCATCTCTATGTGATATATTTCCGGCTCGTTGACATGCATCGCACGCCTGCACCATTTCTTTCACATCATGGAAAATTGTGTGCCAATAGAATCCTGCATCGAGAATCTTTCGGGCAGTAATGTTTATCCCATGATGCTCGCCAGAGGGACCAGAGTGACATTCCCTCATAATCTTCACTGCCTCACTTTCCGAAACACAACGCCTTATAATGTGGTCAGGACACCTTCGGAATAAAAAGGGTTCATCCCAAAAGTAGTATTTTAGCTGAGAAAAGAACCTTTTCCTTTCGTACTTAGTCAGGTGTTCAGGAACGAGTCTACTTGCGAGGTAATTAGCAAAATCGGCGTACCATGGCTCCGAGTCACTCATTAACATGAGTTGTTCGTCAGGAAATGAATCCCTAATCTCACTTCTATCGTGCTCATCCAAGGGGTTTTCGAGACGAGATAGATGATCTGCGGCCAGATTTTCTGCCCCTCTCTTATCACGAATCTCAACATCGAATTCCTGTAGCAACAAGATCCACCGAATTAGTCATGGCTTAGCATCCTGCTTCGCAAAAAGATATCGAAGAGCCGAGTGATCAGTGAAGACGACTGTTTTTGAAAGGACAAGATATTGTCAGAATTTGTCGAACGCGAACACCACGGCTAATAATTCTTTCTCGGTGGTGGAGTAATTTTCTTGAGCGGGATTCATGGTTTTGCTCGCATAGTAAATGGGTTGAAAAAGCTTGTCACGCCGTTGGCCTAATACAGCCCCAACAGCGAAGTCGCTAGCGTCACACATGATTTCAAATGGTAACTCTCAGTTGGGTGTGATCATGATTGGAGCTTGTGTGAGTTCCTTTTTTAAGAGATCGAATGCATCCTTGCATTCTTGGGAAAAATCAAACGGAGCGTCCTTCACAAGTAGTTGAGTCATTGGTCGAGCGATTTTGGAGAAGTCTTTGATGAATCTTCAATAAAACCCGGCATGCCCCAAGAAGCTACGTATTGCTTTAACAGTTGTGGGGTATGGTAGCTTAGATATAGCTTCAACTTTAGCTTGGTCCACCTCTATTACGTTCCCTGAGATCTTATGTCCCAACACAATCCCTTCTTTCACCATGAAATGATATTTTTCCTAGTTTAGCACCAAGTTGGTTTCCTCACACCGTTTAAGCATCTTTTCTAGATTAGCAAGACAGCGGTCGAAGGAGTTCCCGAAGACCGAAAAGTCATCCATGAACACTTCCATGCTGTCTTCCATGAGTTCGTGAAAGATTGCGGTCATGCATCGCTGGAAAGTGGCGGGAGCATTACATAGCCCAAAAGGCATCCTTTTGTAGGCAAATGTTCCATAAGGGCAAGTAAACGTGGTCTTTTCTTGGTCCTCAGGTGCTATGGGAATCTGAAAATATCCAGAGAATCCATCCAAGAAGCAATAGTACTCGTGTCCAGTTAATCTCTCTAACATCTGATCAATGAATGGTAAGGGAAAGTGATCTTTCCTTGTGGCATCATTGAGCTTTCGATAGTCAATGCATACCCGCCATCCAGTGACTGTTCTCTGGGGCACCATCTCACCCTTGTCATTCTTAACTACAGTCATTCCACCCTTCTTAGGTACAACCTGCACAGGACTGACCCATGGGCTATCCGAAATCGGGTAAATCAGTCCTGCATCCAAACGTTTGATAACTTCTTTCTTTACTACTTCCTTAATGTTAGGGTTCACGCGCCTCTGGGGTTGCACGGTAGGTTTATAATCTTCTTCCATGAGAATCTTATGTGTGCAAAAAGTTGAGTCAATCCCCTTAATGTCGGCCACACTCCATGCGAGTACCCCCTTGTACTTTTTTAGGACCTCTAAGAGTTTACCTTTTTGTTCATGTTCCAAGGAAGAGTTTATGATTACCGGGAGTTGGTCCTCTCCCTGAAGGAAGGCATATTCCAAATGGTTAGGAAGCTCTTTAAGATCTACATCAGGAGGTTCGATAATAGAAGGTTTGAGCTTGTTTTCGGGCTTTCGGAGCTCGAGATGCTCCGTTGCCTCTTGTCTGGGGTAGAAGGAGACTGCACTAACATCCTCCATCGATCTGTTCATCGATCTGTTCATCGATACAACTATCAATGGTCTCCCTAAGATACAACTATCAATGGTCTACAAAGGCAGAAAACTCTCGTCCCGTAGCCAGCCTTCATCGATCTGTTCATCGATACAACTATCAATGACATCTGTGAGTTCATCGACTTCTCCGATGAAATAGAGCCGGTTGGCTGCTTCGAGGGAGAGGTTCATAGAATCCTTAATGTCGAAGGTTGTGCTATCGGTTCCTACTCGTAGGGTTAATTTGCCATCGTAGACATCAATGACTGCACGAGCGGTAGCAAGAAATGGTCTCCCTAAGATGATGGGTACCAAGTCATCCTCCTCCATATCCAGGATTACGAAGTCGACCGGGAATTTAAATTTCCCAACCTTGACTAGCATATTCTCGCATATCCCTACGGGGTACTTGACCGATCTATCGGCTAGTTGGATGTTCATACGGGTAGGCTTCAATCCAGAGTATCCTAGTTTACGGAACATAGAGTGAGGCATGAGATTGATACTCGCTCCCAAATCGGCAAGAGCATTCTTGATTGATAGAGGTCCTATGGAGCAAGGCAGGGTGAAGCTGCCCGGATCGTCTACCTTTTTTGGCAGCCCTCGGTGGGTCACCACTGAGCATTCTTCCCCCAGGGTCACAAGACCCTCGAGTTTTTTCCAGTTAGCAAGTAGTTTTTTAAAGTATGCGCTATACTTCGGCATGTGATAGCAAGCATCAAGGAGAGGTATGGTGACAACCGAATCTTTTAGGTAAGACAGGAATCTCTTGTTATCATTCTCAGTTTTCTGGTTCCTTAATCGGGATGGAAACGGGATTCTCACAGGTTGGTCAGGCAGGATTGATGGGGAAGGGGTCGTCAAGGGTGGTTGGTCAGGGATATTGCCGCCGACATCCTCCTTCTCCTCCCCAGGTATGTTTGGATCGGGGGTGATGGGGGACGAGTTTGGGTAAGGGGGTCCTTGGTTGTTGTTCCAGCTCGAGTGGTTATCGCGAGCATGGGGTCTTTTTTGCTTACTGATGGCGTTTCAAGATTATCTAGGGCTGAGTTAAGCTTGTTGAAAAATTCTTCAATATTCTCCTGCTGCTCGTCGAAAAGCTCATTAAGACCTTTCATTTGCAAGCCTTTTTCTTGAGTGAAGTGACCAAGGTCATCTTCAAAAGTGCTCCTGATTTTTAATTCAGGGCATTCCTCCCCTTCTCTTCTCTTTACCAGATTTCCCCAAAGGGTGTAATCGTCATTTTGGTAAAAAGGCAAAAGGGAGGGATCAGCATAAATGTCCCCTCCTGACAAGCATGCATGTTCAGTTGTGGCTGCTCCTCCGCATTCTTCTACCTCGTGCGGGCCCCCACAGTAATCGCAGATCAAGTAAGGATTCGACAGATGTTTAGGTAATTGTGATCCAGCTAGGTATTCCACTCTTTTGTGAATTTTTCTCAACTGATCCGAGGTGATCTCAGAAATGCTGCCAGTCGACTCAGGTTCATCCCAAGTGTCATCCTGGTCTTGAGCATATTCTTCAATCCTATCCCATCCTTCCTCGGCACTAAGATCGGCCAATCTCCCTTTTCTAGATTGGTTAATTCCGTTTCGGTCGTTAGAGGAGATATTATCGTAGAAGATTTGGACCAAGAGCCAAAGCTCAATGCCATGATGGGGAACTTGTCTTAGTAAATCTTTGAATCTAATCCACGATTTATGGAAGGGTTCATCCTTCCCCTTCTGGAAACAGATGATCCTATCTCTAAACGCTGAGGTTTTTCCAGGTGGAAAGAACTTCTCATAGAACTTGGATATGAGTTGCTCCCATGTGAAAATAGACTCAGAAGGGAGTTTGTCATACCATTCTTGAGCTTTTTCATATAAGGTGAAAGGAAAGAATCGCAATCAGGACGTGTCTCTAGTAGCCCCATCCATATGGAGGGTGTCTACTATTTTCAGGAAGTCTTTGATGTGTTGGATTGGATCTTCCTCATCTATTCCGCAAAACTTACACACACTTTGGACAAGCCAAACATCGTTTGCATGCAAGACCTCGTTGGTGTGTTCGTTTGGGTAGACAATGGCGTTTGATAAGCCACGAGAGGTTGGGGAGGAGTAGTCCTTAAGGCGCTTAGGAATGGGGGTTGCGGGGGTACTCATCTCGTCGTTGGGTTGGGAGCTAGGGGTTGTGATATGATTTTCTGAATTTTCTTCAGAGAGAGGTGCATCAAAATCGATGGCAACGCTAGATGGTTCAGAAGTTGAGTGATATTGTCTCAATCTATGCATTTCTCTTTCGGGTTCCGCATAAGGCAAGACTAGGTTTCTAGTGGAACTACGACTCCTAATGATCCTAAGGTTAAAGGATTCGTCGTTTGCCATGATGGCAAGTGGTGAAGAGTTACGAACAAAGGCACAAAGAAATAAAGAGAACCTAAAAATAAAAATAAAATCTTACTATTAAGGAATCTAGCAAGTAGACCTAATAAAAAGAAATTCTAACCTAGACAATAACTATTCCCCGGCAGCGGCGCCAAAAACTTGATGCGTGGGAATCGCAACAGGCTTTACCTCTCAAGGGATCTCGAGAAGCTTAAAACCCCCACCAGGCAGTGTACCTGATCGTTGTAGTATAGTATAGTGACAAGTACCAGGGGATTGATCGTTCAGCTAGGAATAGTGTCGCTAGGATTAGAAAACCTAAATACTAGTTCTAAAGGTGAGGGATGATTCTTTTTGTATTTTATATATTTTTTAGAAAGCAATTAAAAATCTCGGGTTTGAAGGATTTGGACGGAATTAGTTGCTAATCAACTAACCCAATACTAAAGATGCAATCAAAATAAAATACTAGAAATGAAAATAAACTAAATTATACTAAAGTTGTGAGCAATAAGTGGAGAAAATGTGTTTACTTAGATTTCACTACTCCCTAGACATCTTTTACACGTAAATTACTTGTTATAATTGCATGGATGACGGATCGTATTCCTTAATACCATTCATGGGGTGGCACACTTAACTCCCCAATTCTATGAGCTCTTATCTCCTCCTACACCATGCCCAGCACAACTATAGGGATTGTAAACAGTGGCTCATGCATTAAATACAACCAATAAAGACCTAGTGCGCGTCGGTTCATGTTTCTTAAGACGTTCAAGCATGTTACCAATTGGAGATCTGCCAGTTTTCTTAAACCTAACATATAAATCATTCATCCAAGACAAGTATAAACAAGTAATCAACACATAATTAACATCTAGGTCTCATTAGATCCAAGCAAACACAAGATAGATCTAGCCTAGCATGATGGAATTAAGACAAGAACAAGATATAGACAACCAACACATAGACATATTGATTGAATTGAAAGAACACTTATCTCAATTACACATGAAAGGTATCAAGGGCTTGGAACCCTTTGAAAAACCTGTAAAATTTGCACCAAGTTCGTACTTAGGGTTTCTCCAAAACTTCTCTCTTTTAAATGTGAAAATTAGAAAACTATATATAGGAAAATGGGTCTGACGGCGTCAAGACCAAGCTTGTGACGCCGTCACCTCGCCGCCAAAACTATTCTCGGACTGCCTTGATCTACATTTGACGCCGTCAAGACTTAATCATTTCCAGGCCGTCATGACTTTTACTCTTGACGGCCTACCTTCGTGACGCCGTCAAATCTTTACTGGATCGTCATGGAATTTTGCTCTTGACGCCGTCAGGGAGTTACTCTTGACGCCGTCACCTACTGTTCCCAGCATGGAAAATTAAGACTTTGGCGTTTTCTTCACTTTTATGCTCCAAAAACGTCCGAATTGCTTCCTTTTCCAGATTTCTCTCCCAAAGTACCTAAAATCACAAAAGGAACGATTTAGGGCAATATTTGATCAAATAAATTCGAATTTGGGCTTAAATGACCCCCTAAAAATGGATCATTTTTCGCCTCATCAGAGAACATAAGCATAAAGCTTAGTTGTTAGATGGAGAGGGATATGGAGTGGGGTATGGAGCGGAAGAGGTGGATCTTACGATGTTGTATCGTGTTAAGGGTGGTATGGGATGAGGACGAGTGAGGAGATATTCAATCCAAGAAATATCTTCACTCAAGTATAGGATTTGTTTTTGAAGGAAGATGCAACAAGGGCAATAGTGAGTGTGGTTTGTAACTTGATCCAAGTTGAGAGAGTGAGGTAGGCAATTGTTGTAGGGTGATGATGGAGGTTGCCCTTTGTTGCGTTGTGCAAGATGCATGGCATTGAGATCACTAAGATCATGGATTTGGGATATTTCATCACGGAACTTTTGCTTTTCCGTGGCAATACGGAGAGAGTCATTGTGTTGATATGGATGAATTTGGTTTGTGTAGTTGGAATTGTAGTTGGATGGTTGATCAAACTTGTATGGATCATTATAAATGGTTGGAGGATGAGATGAGTGGTTTGGCATAAAGGAAGATGTTTGGCCAATGTTGTATGGTTTGTAAAGAGGATCAAATGAATGTCCTTGTGAATTTGGTGTAAAGTTTGGGAAGTAAGTGGTTGGAGGTGTTGAGTGATTTCCAACTTCATTGGTTATGATGGATTTGTTTCGAGGGCTTTTTGTTCGCCAAACGGGTTTTTCCGTCATTCTTGCAAGCCTTGAGGCTTTTGGTTTTGGTTTGTTTGGAGAAGTCATGAAGGGATGAATGGAGAGTGTGGAAGATTTGGGATATTTATAGTGTAAGATTTGTGTGTTTATGGATGGATAAAGTTTGTTTGGGAGATTAGGACAAAATGTGTTGGTGAAAAATGGGAAATGTAGGTTGAAATGGGCTAAAAAGCAGAAAAGATTCTGTAAATCCGTCCAGCAGATGGCCGGTCCCCTTAAAATTAAGGGGGCCGCCCATCTGATGGTTCCCAGATTGCCAGAAAAGGGTTTTTGGCAGAAAATTTGCAGAAAGGTTGTGTTTTTGGATTTGGATTTAAGCAAGTTCAATTCCTTTAGGCAATATAGCATCTAATCTAATCAAGATATAGCATGCATGCAAAAATACTTAAGCAAAAGAGCATATAAGCAACACATATTAAGCTAAAGAGACAAATGAAGGCATGATTACTTAAGCTTCCAAAGGCAACTATCTTAGATCAAAGGCAAGGCAACTAGTGAGTCAAAAATCTAGTGATGAAACAAGATGACAATGTTATGAGTGATTTTGTTCTAGTGTGTGCCTATATGCAACAAATGTGGAGTTGTGATTGTTTCGACTTCTAAACAACAACAAAAAATTTCTTAAGAAACAACCCAAAATCTCCTTGATTCGATTTTTGCTCGATCATTAATGTCAAAGATATATATTAGATTATATACCTTGACAATTTATGTGAGAATTTATGCATGATTTTGGAAGAAAATGTTTTTAACATTATTCGACAACGCAAGGAAAATGATGTCCATGTGGTTCCTAGATGTGAGAATAATTTTAAAGAAAATTGATTGGGTTTTACAAAAGAGTTTATGCAAAGAAAATAAAATTTCCCAATCTTTAATTTAGTGCGAAATAGATTAGATGCTATATTGCCTAAATGCAATAAAATTTAGTCAATTTGTTCCATCATTCCTAATCCTAAATGCAAGTGGTTGAATAGTTCATGCTTAAGGGGTTTAGTGAATATGTCCGCAATGTTATCTTCCGATGCAACCTTTTCTATAGATATGTTCCCTTTTTGTACATTATCCCTAAGAAAGTGGTGGCGTATTTCTATATGTTTAGTCCTAGAGTGTTGCACCGGATTTTTACTTAAATCTATCGCACCTTTGTTATCGCACATAATGGGAACGTTTTCTAACTTAATGCCATAGTCTATAAGAGCTTGTTTCATCCATAGTGCTTGTTGACATGCCTTTCCAGCGCTTACATATTCGGTTTCGGTGGTAGATATAGCAAGAGCGGTTTGCTTCTTCAAAAACCAAGATGTTAGACAACATCCCATAAACGTGCAAATACCGCTAGTGCTTTTTCTATCTACGTAGTCTCCCGCATGATCCGAATCCGCATAGACTATGGTTTTTGTGCCGGATCCCTTAGGATACCATAATCCTAAGTGTATAGTGCCTTTAATGTATCGGAAGATACGCTTAACCGCTTCTAGGTGAGAGGTTTTGGGATCCTCTTGAAAACGGGCACAAAGGCAGACACTAAACATGATATCGGGTCTACTTGCCGTCAAGTATAGTAAACTACCTATCATTCCTCTATACTTGGTGTTATCTATGGACTCACCTTCATCATCCTTTGTGAGCTTTACTTCCATAGACATGGGAGTTTTCATGGGTTTTGAGTCTTCTAGGCTAAATTTCTTAAGCATTTCCTTAATGTACTTAGATTGGTTAAGAATATTACATCTTCTAATTGTTTTATTTGTAATCCTAGGAAGAAGTTAAGTTCACCCATCATACTCATCTCAAACTCATCATGCATGATTTTGGCAAATTCATCACACATGTCTTGACAAGTCGATCCAAATATAATGTCATCAACATATATTTGAACAATGATGAGATTTGGGTCTTTCCTTTTAGTGAAAAGAGTGTTATCTACCATTCCCATGGAATAATCATGTTTAATAAGGAAAGCTTTTAATCGATCATACCAAGCTTTGGGAGCTTGTTTGAGTCCATACAAAGCTTTCTTTAACTTATAAACATAATCAGGTTTTGTGAAGTCAATGAATCCTGGAGGTTGTGCCACATATACCTCCTCATTGATAAAACCGTTAAGGAATGCACTTTTCACGTCCATTTGGAATAACTTAAAATCTAGGGCACATGCATAGGCAAGTAGTATCCTAATTGATTCTAATCTAGCTACGGGGGCATAAGTTTCGTCATAATCAATTCCTTCTTGTTGATTATAACCTTGGGCAACTAACCTAGCTTTATTCCTAGTAACTACTCCATTTTCATCTAATTAATTCCTATATACCCATTTAGTTCCTATGATGGTCATATTCATTAGATTTGGGACTAATTCCCAAACATCATTTGCCTTAAATTGATTTAATTCTTCTTGCTTAGCTATAACCCAACTTTCATCTTTTAAAGCCTCATTAATATTCTTAGGCTCTATTGCTGAGAGGAAACAAAAGAAATTATTTTTATCTTGAGCTTGTGACCTAAGGGTTCTTTGGCTAAGATGCCCTATTATATTATCTAGTGGATGTGACCTATATTCTTTAACATTTACAATTTCGTTATTTCCTAAGTTAATGTCTTCATTATCATTTCCTATGGGTTTTGTTTTACTAACCTCAATAGCTTCTTCTTCAACTAAGTCATCATCTTCTAAAGGTAAAGTTTTAGGAGGTGGTGGTGTTTCATCAAATGTTACATTTAGTGATTCTTCTACTTTCATGGTGTGTTTGTTAAGTATTATATATGCTTTGCTATTTTGTGAGTATCCTAAGAATATTCCTTCATATGATTTTGGATCAAACTTAGTGAGGTAATCCTTAGTGTTTATAATATAGCATTTACTTCCAAATACCCTAAAGTAGCTTAAGTTTGGTTTTCTACCTCTTAGTAACTCATAAGGAGTTTTTCCTAGAATTCTCCTAATTGATACCCTATTAATAATATATGTTGAAGTATCTACGGCGTGACACCAAAATTTTTGTGGGATGGATTGTTCATTTGACAATGTTCTACTCATTTCTTGTAGTGACCTACTTTTTCTTTCAACTACTCCATTTGATTGAGGAGTACGAGGAGCGGAGAAATTGTGAGATATTCCATTTAAATCACAATATTTTCCGAATTGTACTTCATTGTCAAATTCCCTACCATGGTCCGTCCTAATGGCTACTATTGTGCATCCTAGTTTATTTTGAATCATTTTACTAAATATTTCGAATTTTTCAAAGGCTTGGGTCTTGTCACTTAGAAACCTAGTCCACGTGTATCGTGAGTTGTCATCTACTATTACTAAGGTATATTTGTTTCCTCCATAGCTCCGCACAGCGGATGGAACAAAAAGATCCATATGTAATAGTTCTAGGCACATAGTAGTGGATACTATATTCTTAGCTTTGTGACTAGCATAAACTTGTTTTCCAATTTTACATGCATCACAAAAGTGCTTGTCATATTTTAGATTTGGCAAGTTTCTAACTAGTTCCTTAGAGGCCAAAGATTGTATTTGTTGCATGTTAGCATGTCCTAATCTCCTATGCCACAATGTGGAGTTCTCGTCTAGGGTCGTTAGGCATATCCTATCCTCAGGTTTGTTTCCTAGTTTCATAACATATATGCCTCCTTTCCTAATTCCTCTACCTATAATTTTTCCATTCTTAACTATTTCGCTATCCTCTTCGGTAAAGGTGACTCTACATTTATTATCACATATTTGTCCTATACTAAGCAAGTTATATGTTATATTATCTACATGCTCTACATTTTCAATGGTAAGTGAGTCTTGAGAAATCGTACCTTTGCCAATGATTTTTCCACGTAAGTCACTACCGAAAATAACGTTACCTCCATTATATGCCTTGTATGTAGAGAATAGCTTGCGGTTCCCCATCATTTGCCTCGAACATCCACTATCCTTGATCCATTCGTCAGGCTCCAAGTCAATTCCTAAACATATTTCGTCAGTTCCTTTTGCCATAAAACACTTTTCATCTCTTGGCTTTTCTACTTCTTCTTTGTCACTGTCACTCCATGTTCCACTAACAAATGCGCCTTGATTTTCATAACCCGGCGGCTTTAGACATTCGCCAATGAGATGATTTGGACTTCCACATCTAAAGCATTTTCTTTTCCCGTAGTTGTCACTTCTATTTCTTTGGAACAGTTTTCTTTCGTCTCGTGATGATCTAGTGAATCTTCCTCGTCTCTTGAAGAATTTCTTGAATTTTCTTACGGCGATTGCATATTCTTCGTCTTCACTTTCGTCGCTTGAATCATCATCATCACTAGGTTCCTTTTTGGCTTTTAGAGCAATGGATTTGGTTTGTTCTTTCTTGACTTTGACTGTTTCCGAATCTCTTCTTATAATTTCTTCATGGACCTTCAAGTTGCCAATAAGTTCATCTAGTGATAACGTCATCAAGTTCTTTGATTCTTCAATTGCCGTGACCTTAGCTCGCCATTTCGGATGCAATGCCCTAAGAAATTTCCTAACACAATTTTTACTAGAAAATGTCTCATCAAGCACTTTTAAACTTGTGATAATAGTGTTAAATTTAGCAAAAGCATTATCAATTGATTCCTCTTCCAGAATCGTAAATTGTTCATATTGTTGTACAAGAAGATCTATTTTGTTATCTTTAACTTGACTATTACCTTGGTGAGTAATTAGTAAAGAATCCCTAATTTCTTTTGCGGTTTTACACATAAAAATTCTTTCATATTCTTTGTGTGGTAACGCATTATAAATGACCATTTTTGCCTCATTATTTTTTGCTAGTTTCTTTTTCAAATCATCATTTTATTTTTCAAAAGTAACAATTTCATTCATTTTAGTTTCTACATTATATTGAATAGGGGGAAAATCACCAAAGGTAATAATATGCCAAAGATCAAGATCTTTTGATTTCACATAAGTTTCAAATCTATTTTTCCAATATAAAAATCCATCACTTTCAAATAGTGGTGGTCTTTGCATATATTGCCCTTCTAAATATTTTAAAGATTCCATAGATCGTTACAAGTTTTAAAATACAATATATTTTAAAAAAATCTTGTTAGACGTGGCTCTTGATACCAATTGTGGAAAACTAGAAGGGGGGTTGAATAGTTTTACGTCTTTTTAATTTGTTATAAAAGATTGTTTGAAAGTTTTCTTTGTTTTCAGAAATATAGATTCGATGCTATATGAAATCAAGTCATGCACAATATGAACAACACTAAATAAGTATGATAAATCAATAATAATGTAAGTAAAGAAATAGATGAGAGTTAGAAAGATCGAACCGAGAAACAAGAGATTTATAGTGGTTTGGCTACAAGGTCACCTTCCTTGCCCTACTCCACTCCCCGAGCACCTAACTCGAGAGTTTTCTTCTCTATGTCAACAAGCTCCCTTATGGCGGAGAAAACCTTACACACCAATTTACACACCACAACTACGTCACAGCTTATTCACACCTTCTACACAACTATTTCACACCTATTCACTACTTGATCACACCACTTCTTCACACCTATCTCCTACACACCAATTTTCTTCACACCTATCTTCTACACACCAATCTTCTGCACAACTATCTTCTACACACCAATCTTCTTCCTAACTTTTCTTCTTCACAACTAACTACTAACCAATCACACTATATATATCTAACTAAACTATCTTCTAACAAATATTCACAACTAATCACACAATGAGATGAATATAATGATGATGCTCAAACAACTTATATGTGGAGATCACAACAAGTTGTAATACTTCTTGTCTTGAGGGATAGAAGTATTCTTCTCTTGCACTTGATAGGATGATCTTTGGATCACTTAGAAACAAAGATTTAAGAATGTATGATCAAAGGATTTAGAGATTGGAAATTGAGATCTAGAACAGAAAGTTTAGGAGTGCAAAAGGTGAGAAAGTTTCCAGGTTTAAGGTGGTATTTATAGGCAACAGATTCTGACAGAGGAGCATGGCCGGTCCCCTTAAATCAAGGCCGGCCCCCTTAATATTAAGGGGACCGCCCCTTATAATTAAGGAGGCCGCCCAGCTGTAACGGCTAGAAGTTTTGTTTTCTAGTAGGGAAAGTTTATTTGGTGAAAAACTAACTGATTTTGGTTAAAAATTTGAATTCATATATTTAGTATGAATAAAACATTTTTCTTTATTACCAAAAGTGTTTTTCAAAAATATATAATATGTTTATATAATTAAATAAATTTTGTATTAGTTAATTAAATACCCTTTGATCATAAATTGCACTAAACACTTTGTTTATTCATACCTTAAGTGATTTGGATGTAAAGAGAAAATGTTAATCACTAAATACTTGTTTAAGTCACAAGTTTTAGTTCTATGAGTTTATATTTTGTAATAATCAAAACATAGAGATATTGATAATATGTTAATAATGTTTTTAGACATTATTTATGTCAACAGTTAGGATTTACTACATGATAAGAGGCATTAGGATAACCCTTGTGTTTAAACCTGTATCATAATTACTTGACCAATAAAGTCAAACTACTTGACTAATAAAGTCAATTAATTTTCCCACACCTTTGCGTTGTACTCATTTTTAGTACACGATACCCCTAGTACACCCCTCCGAGCCTATCTTTTCGTTTCTAACTTTAAGCATTTTACTTAAAGGAAGAATTTGTTTACAATCCACCCCAAATGTACACCCAAATCGCCTTAGCCTTCCATGTATGCACTCATCTTTAGTGCATTATTGTTATTTGTTTAAACCCTTAGCTAATTGTCTAATTGATTACATGGTTGCTAAGTCGAGTCATATCTTGTACATATTGTTTTGGGACGATTGGGACTCATGGGTAAAGTACTATTGTTATGGAGTATTGGGGAAGAACATCACATATTACCCCCATATGTGTATTAATCTTAAAAAGTTATCTAAGTGTTTTGATTATCTTAATTCGAGTCATTAGAATAGTCGATTGTTAAGTATGTAAAAGTTCAAGTGTAAGGGGAATGCAAATCCCCTATGATGTATTATTTTGGATGGTAGGGTTAAAGTGTATGCAAAAAAAAAAAAAAAAAAAAAAAAAAAAAAAAAAAAAAAAAAAAAAAAACATACGGACTACCATCCCGTTTCCTTCTATGTTTATTTTATGTTTTTATTAGTTTTTTATTAGCTTAAGTCGAGTCGAGTCTTGGCTTAGCAACGCCACATTGTACATGTAATTAACCAAAATGATTAACTCGTTACCAGTAAATATTGCCTTTATCCAAAAAAACCGTGTTTACCATATCCCTACACCTTACGTTATAACCTTTTAAAAGACCTCTTTGATAGTTTATCCTAGGTGCTTACGCAAAGTGGTGGAGGTTTGATCCTTTCCCAAGCCTATGATAATCTATTTGCTATAACAGGTAGTGAGAGATGTTTTCCATTTCCATATAGTGATATATACTTTTATTACACCCGAGAGATGTGAGTATCTAAACACTATTTGTGAGGTGCTAGTGTATAATTTCCGTGCTTGTTTTTGGTTGAAGTGGAACGATTATTTGTTTCAATTACTTTTATATTAGTGTTAAATGACCTCTAACTTGTATTTTGATTAGAATAAAAGCGCATTTGCTTGAGGACAAGCAAATCTCAAGTGTAAGGGTATTTGATGAAGCGAATAGTGTACTCCTTTCGGGGGGTCATTTAAGGCCAAAGCCGAGATTATTTGATCAAATATTGCCCTAAATCGTTCCTTTTGTCATTTTAGGTACTTTTGAGAGGAATTTTACAAAAGGAAGCATTCTAGACGTTTTTGGAGCGAAAAAGTGAAGAAAACGACAACGTCTCAAAATCATGCTGGAAATTGCACATGACGGCGTCACATGTTTCTAGTGACGGCGTCATGAATTGACAAAGAGGTGGATAAATCAATTACACATGATGGGCCAGAATGTTTTCTGAAGAGCTCGTGACGGCGTCACGTATTAAGATGCCAAGGCTGTCACGAGTAAACCCAAAGAGAGACGGCCCAGAGTCCATAAAGAGTGACGGCGTAAGAAGTGGATCTAGGCAATACGAGTTTATTTTGGCGGCGAATTGACGGCGTCACACCTATCTCTTGACGCCGTCAGGATACAAAATCTATATATAGTTTTCTAGTTTTCATTCATTGTGTGCAACTTTGAAGGAAGTAAACCCTAGACGAATTTTACAGATATTTTGAGGGTTTCAACCCTTTGTTTCATCCATGCTTAATTGAAGATAAGTCTTTAATCAAATCATTCAATATGTCTATGTGTTGTTTGATTATATCTTACGCTTGTCTTTTCTTTAACATGCTAGGCTAGGTTTTATTTGTGTTTGCTTAGCTGTAATGAAACTTAGATATTGATTATGGGTTGGTTGGTTGTTTGTTTATAATTGTTGTGGATGAATGAATTCGATGTTAGGCTTAAGAAAACTGGCAGACTTCCAATTGGTAACTTGCTTGAACGTCTTAAGAAACATTGTCAGAAGTGTACTACGATATATTGGTTGTATTTAATGCATAGGTAACTACTAATGAGGTCATGTTAGGAGCTAGTAGTCGGTTCGACATAGGAAGAGGTAGAAGCTTATAGAGTTAGGGAAGATCATACACGGCCCTACGAATGGTATTAAGGAATATAACCCGTCATCCATGCAATTGTAACAAACTAATCAACCTGTAAAACATAGCTAAGGAGTAGTGAAATCTAAGTAAACACATTTTCTCTCATTATTGTTTTCACCACAATTAGTTTAAGTTTAGTTTATTTTATTTTGATTGCATCTTTAGCTATTTGGGTTAGTTGATTAGCAACTAATTCCGCCCACTCCTTCCAAAACCGAGATTTTACTTGCTTTCCTTTAAAATATAAAAAAAATATAAAAAGAATCATCCCTCACCTCTAGACCTAGTTTTAGTGAGTTTTAACCCTAGCGAACACTATTCTTTGAGTTAAACGATCAATCCTCCGGTACTTGTCACTTTACTATACTACAACGGTTAGGTACACTGCCTGGTGAGGATCGCAAGCTTCTCAAGATCCCTTGAGAGGTAAAAACTTTTGCGAGGGCGCAATTCCACGCATCAGTCGTATATCCGGTTGGGGTAGTGAAGGACGTATTAGTACACATAGGAAGATTAACCATTTTAGCTGATTTCCACGTCCTTGATATGGTTAGTGAAACTACATGCCCTTTGTTGATAGGAAGAGGATTTTTAGCTACCGCAAGTGCGATGATTGATTGTAAGGAGTCTAGAATAGCGGTAGGAGAAGGTGAAACTTGATCGGTATATGATGTTAAGAAACATGCCTACGATACTAATGAGGAACCAATACCTCATTGGGTAGATTTGAATAGGAGGCCATCTAGATACGGACCTTGGGTTAATAGAGACTTCATAGGACCCCAACGCCCATTTTACCTAGAAGAGGAATTCGTGAACCAGACACACACGGTAGAACAACTCTTGGCTAGGGGCATAGAATTAAACCCATTTGAAGATCCTCTAGTTTTTAGAAAGGTGATTGAATTCATAGGAGTCTTACCCATTAACCTAGGAATAAATAGGTGGAAAAGCGAAGGTGATAAATGCAAGTGGAATTGGAATAAACCACCTAAGGAAGGAGATGGATTATGGAACCTAAAGATTACATTATATGATCTGGATTGAGAGAAGTTTGAAAAGTCATACCGTACTAAGCATATCGATAGCAAATTAAAAGTTAAGTTTGATCCTAAAGATATCCTCGATGAGGATCTCACTCACATAGGATAGGGCATGACTTTGAGTCTAGCTAGAAAACTCGTTAATAAAGAAAAGCGCTTCATGTTTGCTTATTGTTCATGTATCAAACATATTGTGAAAATGCTTTATTTTGTTTTTAACTTCGTCTTGATCACATATAAAGGTATTTTGCAAAAGATAAGTGTAAGGGAAATCCAAATTTATTTTTAAGAACGAATTGAACATGAACGATAACAATTAGAATTTAACATACATATTAGTATTTGGTTAAGTCAAATGCTTGTATCGAGTCATAATGATTGTTTTGCAGGATTCCAGGAATTAGAACATAGGTTTTTCTTGAAATTTTCCAGAAACAAAATAAAAGAATTTTGTCAGGTTAATTCTGACGGCGTCAGG